>ULGW01000002.1:0-2816327 GCA_900518995.1 Yarrowia yakushimensis
ACGTGACTGGGCTTCGTTATTGGCGGGGTATGTAGCCTAGAGCAAGTCCAATATTATCCACTCTCGGTGGCGTCATATACGACCTGAATATTGCGTACTTCAACGGAGCATATATTACCTGACGAATAATGATAGAAAGCTCTGTCTCCAACATGTAGCCACCCACACTCAGAACATTTTCAAGCAGCCGACACTCTCAGTGACAAGGGAATTTGAAAGTTCAAAGGTCTAGACTAGCAGAAATCACATGCCATGAGTTGTGAGTCATTCCATATTTTACTATACACCTACTTGTGTGACCATTAATACGGCAAGTTTGAGGACTAAATGGGAGCCAGCAAAAGCAATGGTACATTCTAACTGCTAGGAGCTCCATCAGGACAATCTGTCCAACGTCTGAGCCTTCTTGGAGAGACTTCAGAGACAGGAAGACGAGATACTGTGGAATAATCGGACGTATCCAGATACGAGAGGCATAATCTAGCTATAACTTGTCATATATTCGATGCCAAGAGCTGCTCCAAGCTTTCTGTAGGTCCAGAGACCTGCCAGGGCTTCCTGTCCTGCGAGTTCCTGGCCAACTGTTTCTCGTGGTCCGAAAGTGTCAGTCTTGTGATCAGTTCTACCCCTGAACCCTGTGAGGGAGTGTGATTTTTGCGTCAAGAGGCGACCCCATCACCCACCTCCCCAGTCGCTAGGGAAGCCATTGATACTGGGGGGCCATGGCCTTGCTCTCCACACCGAAATTCTCTTTCGGAATATGCAGCCAAATTTGTGCCTTCCTATTCAGGAAATGACACATTCCATGTCTCGCACGCCCCTGGATATGATCACACAACTCTCACCAGGTTAGCTATTATTGAAGAAGGGCTCGACCAAAACATTGTAGTGCCCTAGGTTGAGTAGCCTGAGAAGTCGTTGTATTTCCAGGTCATATTTTATCCACGATTTCCACGTCACGCCTCATGCTGTGCCCTCCAAAGATCTGCACAATGTGCTTGATTGATGCACATCCCAGGAGGGTATTACTTCTTTGGGACTGCTGCCTTGCCATCATTGGCAGAAATTTCCACAGGAGCAATTTCACGGCTGTTTTGTAAACCTGGAACCTCAGACAGTGGAACGGCGTCGTACAATTACTGGTATTACCCTTGAACAAGGTACAGATCGCTAAGGAATGAAGTGGAGTGTATGCTACCTGGTACGAGTACTAATGGCATTGACTAGTGTCTCACAGAGACGCGTCATTGCGACGTCTGAGAGGGAAGAAATACAGTACGAGTACATGTCCTCCCCGTTGGTATATGAACCTGTAGTTTTACAATGGCCAGATATCAGCTCGTGATCGGGGCGACAAGAGAAGATCCTCTGACCTTCTGAACGGTTACAGACTAATGTTAGTGTGAGAAAGTTCTAGGGTAGAACTGAGAACGCAGTCAGAACTAGAAATGAGGTGCAGGGGGTGGAGAAGGTGTCCACGGAGCCATCTGAGCCAGAAGAGGTGGATAGGAGCAGCCGGAGGAGGTATCATACAACAGCCCCCAGCAGCAACAGTTTAGAGTCGGAATATTCGCCTCCAGAAACGTCATAGACGCTCACAGGTCCATATCGGAGCAGTTGGGTCCATTTTCGCGTGCCTCCAGGGGTAACGATAACATCGAAAGTACCATGATACGTGGAAGAAGACGAGTAACTAAAATAGCACCAGGTTGACTCCTTTGCATATGCAGCAGGAGTGGGCACCGGCTTGACAGTTCACCTGAACGTAGCTGTCACGGGGTTGTATGCCGAGGAATGTGACAGAATTTATAATCGGAGTCAGGAGCACTGTAAAACGTGTTAGTACCCCACACCTGGTGTTAATTTCTCTCTATATCTGGAATAGGTCCTCTTACAGAAAAGTGTACGCGACATTTATGGGAAAATCTGTCGTTCTAGTCACCAGCTTTTGTAGTTTGATGTCTGTCGGACATTCAGTTCCTGGGACGGTCCTGTCACGACACACACGAGCCCACTGTCACACGAGATATCTCGTATAAAAATTGCAATTGGTGCCTGTGAGAATCTCCAATTGCTTCCCAAATTTGGCTTGGATTACAGGCTTGAAAGCTCTGTGTGTGTGACATCTTTCTCCATCGGATCTTCGGTCTGTAAAAATGTTTATATGCCTCTTTCCAGACCCTATTATGTTCGGATGGCTTACAAGAAGGGGGCACACAGTTGATTCACACACGAAATATATTTTGATGCTGTTCTTTGTGAAATAATCGTTGTTCGGCATTTTCTTTTTCGGACAACTGCTGATGGTCTTTCTCCTATATATTAAGGCGGCATCATTTACAGACATCAGTCTTGTCAGTCCAGGGATGTCTCCATTCCCCGTTTTGCAACGTTCCGTGCCCTTCCCCACCGCTCTTGTACTTGTCATAAACGGAAACTCTGGCAGTAACCACCATCATAATCCCTTTTACCTTCGTGTAAACGCACCTGGTGTTGGAGGTATCTAGAACGAACCAGTTCCGATGTGTTCCATCTAGCATGGCACTGGTCGTATATCTCACTCCCCGAACGAAATCAAACCTCGGAAGTTCAGGTGTGAAGATGAAGACAGCACGAAAATGGCAGCACGAAAATGTAGCCTGACGGAGGGGTAATCGAGGCTACGGGACGTGGAAACGGTCATCAATACTGATTAGAATGTCGATACTGTGTGTTATTGGTGGCAATGACTGCACATTTACGAATGTGAGAGAGTATTTAAATCAGAATAAATAATATTACGGATCCACAACGACTACATCACACTCACTGTTCAAGGAGTACTTCTATAGATCCATGCCATACTGTAATCCTCTGCGCCATTGCAAGCGACTAGTCCTCCAGAGAAGTCTCGCCATGCAACAAGACTCCAGGCACCACACTCCCTGGCACATTTTCCTTTTTGGAGAGAACTCAGCGGGCCGTACAGGTTTCTCCTTGGGAGTCATTTCTCCAGAGACAGCTGTCTTTCTCTCTGTCACGACAGCAGTCGTCTTGTGCTCACAGAGAAGTCTCGTCGTTGGGAGAGAGGCTGTAGGAGGCTAGAAGCCGTTTGTGCTGTCCATACGGGCCAGTATGGCTGTCCTGGAAGTGTGGCGTAGAGTAGAAATCGAAACGGTCAGGGCAGCGCCTGGGTCGATTGGTTGCGTTCGGACTGGTCAGCAGCATGCTC
This sequence comes from Yarrowia yakushimensis, assembly GCA_900518995.1. NCBI lineage: Eukaryota > Fungi > Ascomycota > Dipodascomycetes > Dipodascales > Yarrowia > Yarrowia yakushimensis. Next base: position 3,212 of record ULGW01000002.1, read on the forward strand.
AGTGTAGCTTCACTGGCAACCTTCTTGACAGCAGAGGGAGGGATCCTTCGTCTTCCCTGAACTCAAGAACCTGGAAAGAACCTGGTACTTGTAGCGGCAGGATGGGCGCAGAGAATCACATCCGCAGATGTTGCTTCAGTAGACGTGAAGGGAGACTTGGAACAGTAGTCGATGCTTGTTGGTGGTCAGAGTCGTTGTCCCTTATTTTCTGGCCGTGCGGAGACTTTGTTCTGTCCGCTTTCTGACATGTCCCGCTGCAATGAGTCAAACAATACCCAGGTCTGGCCGTTTACGTCGTACTGTAGCTGTGAGTTGGGGGTTACTGTTTGCTGCTCCCTCATAGCGTGGTCAGTCAAGGAGACCTTGGTGAACTTGTCAGGCTTGCTGATGGAACTGGATGTGGTGACTGAGCTGCTCGAAGTGGGTAAGACGCGATTCAATGCACGTGCTGTGAAGAGCTGTTGCGGTCGCTGAAATGTTGACCCACTGCCCCTGGGCTGGGTGACTTGCTGAAGTCTCGGGGGAACGTCTGTCAGAAGTTGTTGGAGGTGCAGCCAGTCCAGGGATAGGCAAGAGCTCTCGGTTGGTTGTTTTGCGTGAGAGCCGAGAACGAAGACCGGATCCGGTACGAAGAAGCTCCCGGTTCGCGGCAGTCTCACACAGTCACTTCCGATCCTATCATGACCTCATCATTTGAAACCACGGTGGAACGGCGCAGGTCCCCCGGCTTCAACGGCCAGCTTGGACCTTGCGAACTGGAGAGACTTGAGCCAGCTAGAGCATCTTGAGCCAGCTGGAGCGTCGTGAACCAGCTGGAGCGGGAGCGTCGTGAACCATCTGGAGCGGGAGCGTCGTGAACCATCTGGAGCGGGAGCGTCGTGAACCAGCTGGCGCGTCTTGAACCGGCTGGCGCGTCTTGAACCAGCTGGAGCATCTTCAGCCAGCTAGAGCATCTTCAGCCAGCTGGAGCGTCTTCAGCCAGCTAGAGCATCTTCAGCCAGCTGGAGCGTCTTCAGCCAGCTAGAGCATCTTCAGCCAGCTGGAACGTATGGCACCAGCGGGAGCGTCGTGAACCAGCTGGAGCGGGAGCGTCGTGAACCAGCTGGAGCGTCGAACCAACTGGCGCGTCTTGAACCAGCTGGCGCGTCTGGAACCAGCTGGAGCGTCTGGAACCAGCTGGAGCGTCTGGAACCAGCTGGAGCGTCTGGAACCAGCTGGAGCGTCTGGAACCAGCTGGAGCGTCAGGAACCAGCTGGAGCGTCTGGAACCAGCTGGAGCGTCTGGAACCAGCTGGAGCACCTTATCGGCTCCCTCTCCTAGCCATTTCTGTTGAAGTAGCAATGTTTGCCCGTCGCTGAGAGCATGGTGTGTTGTGTAACGTGTCAAGTAATGCTCAACACGCTAAAAATATCAACAACTTTAAATCTTACTGCGACATTCTTGAGATTAAGAGTTACTGTAACTCGTGCTTGTGGACCAATTGAACGTCTGATTATACGCTATCCACTCGGATATATCGTTGTGGAAAGGCGGAGACTATCAACATCAACTGTGTGGTGATATCAACGACCTTCATTCCACATGTTGGTTGGCGTATATTTTAGGTTTTGTCTGGCCTCTCTCACGCTCGCAAAGTGCAGATAAAGTATATCCTGGGAGACCAACCAGAGGACAGCTACTGGTAGCGGATCTAATGCATTCGCAATGGTCGCGTTCTGTTACGCGTCATGTTGTTGTTTGTTTTTATCTTTAGATTTAGATCAGGCTAAGTCACCAAGTTGTATCGTACGGTACATGCATCTGGATCGGCGGCGAAGTGATATCCATACGGTATCGACAGCTACGATACTGTGTTTCCATATAACATTAAGCCATATCTACGTATATCCGCAAGGAACCACTGCTAACGATGATATCGATATCGCAAGCCGGCGATGTTAGAAGGTGTAGTTGCAGGTGTATGCGTCTATTGCATAGGAATGTAATAATCATGCAGTGTGCAGCAACGCGAATACGCGTCGTGGAGACGTGATATTGGACGGTTGGCGGGGGTATTCTGGTGATGATGAGTTCATATGGGTCTCACTGTATCGTTGGTATCTATTAGCCTGGAAGTTTCGCGTTTTTTTCGCTTTTTTTCGATTTTTTCGATTTTTTGGGGCTTGACATGAATTTTGAGAATATGACATTTGGGTATACTCACTCCAAATAGGAAGTCTAATGAATTATGGGAGGAAATCTGGGGAAACGCACAACACTCTTCTTGCGCTCTACCAGTAGCACCAGAAGCACCAGGAACCATCTAAACGTCGCCACGACTGTTACCATCAGCCTTGGACGCTCTCCAGCCATTTTTTCATCACCTACAACACCACCAGCACCGAAAAATGTCATTTACCGTGGCGAAACCCACCTCAAACATACCGACCAAATCACAAACACGTTACCACATGATCCGGAGACAGTGGGGAGTATAGGGGCCCAGAAAGGGATTGGAGGAGGGCTATGGACACTTAGGAGCTACCAGGGAGGGGGAAGATGCTCTGGAATGGACGCCATCGTCCCCACTAGACTAGTCATAAACACACCTGGAATGATCTATCGGTGTACCGCAAAAACGTCTAAAACCAGTATAGGGACCAGGAGGGAGAGATTCGAGCCATTTCTGTCTAGCCAGAAGGAACGGAACACCGTGGAAGATGTTCGGCTCGCCAAAACAGAATGCTGCGTTTAGCGTGGAAATACAGTTCTCGCTAATGTGAGGGGCAAAATGAGGGAGTGTTCATTCAAAACAGACCTGTCCAAGGATGTACATATCTCGCAGAGGAGTGGTTCTCTCTACAACCCATCAGTTTGATGGTCAGGCAATTGCTATGGGTCAATAGCACATGACCTCCTGTCAAACGTAGAGCTGTTCGAAAATTTGACCTTGGAGGAGTCGACCGTTCGTCGCATAATACAGAAATCTCTGGATTGTGGAAGTGGCAGAGCCTACAGTCTACGATACGTGCCTTTTAGCAGCAGTTATTACTGGTCAGTGTGAGCGTGAGTTCATATATTATACAGATACATAGACATCAGGAAAGAGGGGGTATCAATCATGCCACTGTACGCAGTGTTTCGTTGTAGAGGAAATGGGTATCCCATGGGTATCTCTCGTTGCTATCGTTCTGTTTTCAGGTACGCATCAGTCTCTGGTCACAAGATCAGCCGCCGAAATTGCACTAGGCAGGTGGTCTCATTGGAATAGGTCCACTCTTGTGTTTTACCCCTCCCTACCACGCCGTAGCCAGCTGTCCCCACAAGAGAGTCACTGGTGGCTGCGAATGGGTGTGAGGGGTTGTCCAGGACTGTGCTGCACCTTGTTGCTATGATACTCACTTTAATTTGATTCCTGGCGCTGTGCGGTAGTCGTGGTGGCTTCTGAAGTGCGTCTGTCTGGTAGTCGAGACCACACCAGTGGCGTTTTCTGGTTGCTGTGTCATCGCGGGCTGCCGTACCAGCTCATGAGCTGCGCCGTAGTGTTGTGGGACGTGGCTATGTGTCATTTGATGTTAATGACCCTTGTATCGTTGCCATCGGTGTGGAGTATGTGATAATGTGATAGCAGTGATGCGTGGCGGTGAAGGTGAGTGCGGCAGCTGCGATAGTGCGAGGGGTGAGACTTGGCTGACATGAACTAGTCTAGGAGACGTCTTCGTGATTGTCATAGAGGTCAGTGTTATGGCTCGGTGACCTACCCACAGACGACCTGGTAGAGAGTGCTGGCCCAACGGTGCTGAAGCTCTCAATACTCACAAGTAGGATGCCTCAAATACTGTGGGGCTCGCCATTCTCGCGAGGGCGGTGTAACGTGTAGAGCAGTGTCATTGTGGGCGGCTGAGGACCTCACACATGGTGGAGACACAGCAGGACTCTAGGCGGGATGTAGACTGGTGATGAAGCGGGTCACGTCGACGTGAGCGGTTGAGCTTGTAACGCACTCGAAGAGACATCAAACGACTCTAGACATGAACGCATACTGATGTAAATCGGGTCTAGTTGTTGTATGCTCAGGTGACACTGGCGAGGTGATGACAATCTCGTTCGTGACAACGTCAAGCATGAGTCACGGTGCCGCTGGGAGTCTCACATCAGTCATACCTCTTCCATTTGATCGTACTGGTACCATGGTAGTGTGTGTGTGTGTGTGTGTGTGTGTGTGTGTGTGTGTGTGAGTGTGGGTGGGAGGGTGTCATAGCAATTGTGGTTGGAAAGTGTTTGCGTCTGTAGGTGCTCTTGGAATGTTGCATGTGCATAGATATGGGTTAGGGTGTACTGTAAATGTTCACCAGTAGTGCAGTAAAAAGTGGGAAAAGGTGGAGACTTATATAGACGAGAATGGTGGTCACCAGACCAGCAGAGAAATTGATTGTTCAAGCTATACGGGGTGCCAAGCCTGGTCACACGACTGTTAGGACTTTGGGGACAACAGTAGAGTGGGTAAATGTACATTCCAGTGATATGCATGCATATAACCTTAATTATATACGGGGGCGTGAGTCGTTTCGTCTCTGTCCACATCCCACAGTATGATCCCCGTTACCGTGACAACAACGCTACACCTGCAGTGCCGTGAGTTCGATTCTCTATAATACCACCAAATTATTTGAAATTGAAAAAAGTGCATAGTTGAATTAAATCTCACTGTGGCATCACGAACTTGAGAGCTCTGGTATAATCTATCAAAATCAAGGACACAAGATCGAGTACTCTCAACATATCAGAGCTGAGAATCCAGTAAGATCCACTCAAGAACCTGCACGTTTTACCCCTTCAATCATGCCTGAAAGAGAGGAAAAGGCCCGAATCGTCTCATAAATTCCCGCCACACATTCCAGACAAAGAAACTATCTGTACGATACTGCAGATTTCATCCGGTCTGAGCCGGCTGATGGTACAAAATTTTTCCACAATGTTCTCCTTAACTCCAGGAGTATGAGTATGCATGAAGTTGGGGCGCTCATTTAAAAATAAGTGTGGAATGAGTAGGAGGGGTGTTATTTGTATCGCGAAAAGGCGCATGATACGAGATCAGTCTATTACATTCTCCTCCTCGGTATCTAATCCGAGTCTCATATGTTTTGTCCTTCTAGGTCCTTCCTTTCCGCTCGACGCGTTTCCTCCATCTGCAGGTGAATGGCGGGTAAGCATATTTCATGCACATTTTCCCGGCGCCAGCCCAGTCTTCTGAACTGTAATGGTCTCGGCCAGCAATATATAAACCCCCTCTGTTTCCCATTTTTTTCATCAGAATCAGACCAGTTCGCTCTGAGTCATTCTGGAGATGGAAGGTGCCTTTATAGCCTGCTGAGATGCAGAGCTGACAAGCAGACCTGTCTCATACGACGAGGACCGCTTCGCTAGCCATGTCCGTTTGAGTCGCAACAACGAGGACAGCTTCGCTAGCCATATCCGTTGAGTTGTTTTTTTAGGGCAATGACGCGTTTACCGCATGAGTCCTGTTTTCGGTGAAGAACCTCTCGCTATGACGCATTGAGAAATATCCATGAGCCTGAGGAAGTGCGATAGCTTCTGGTTGAGCGTTTGAGCTGAGATTTGTTTCTATGCGAGTTCATTCCAGGGGCGAGTACGACCGCCTGAGCCAAGTGTCTCCTATGGTTGACCGCTTGAGAAGTGTCAATAAATCCTTCGGGTTGACCTCCTTGTTCGCACGTCAATAAATCCATTCAGGTTGGCCGCCATGAGCAGAAGTAGTGCCATGAGCAAAGAGCGAGTTTGGCTGGCTGAAATGCCTGAGCCATCTCCGTGCCTTGTGAGTTCTTGAGGACCACGTGTGCAGCCGCCAGTGCCAAGAGCCAGCCAGTGAAAATCTGCAGTGCCACCGACAGAGATACTCAAGGGTGAAATTCCTTTTGAGATACTCCAGCAGCCGCCTAGAACTGAAGAGCCAAGCTGAAATGCCAGAGCTGCCAGTCGCCGAGAAGCCAGCTGAGATGCTGAGCTGAGAAGCATATCTAGAGCAAAGTTCTGCTTTGACAGACGCCACATGATGGTCAAAAGAGCGATACCAGCCAGAGCCACCGAGCCAGAGCTACATGTGCCAGAGATACGCCCGTTACCACAGAGTCAGAGCGAATTCCAGAGCCACCTGCCCGAGTCAGTGCCAGTAAGTCCCATGAGGCAATAAGTGCCAAATCCAGAGCCAGACTAGAGCAAAGTGCCAGTAAGTCCAGAGAGCAATGAGTGCCAAACGCCAGTCTTCGCCGATAAGTCCAAAGTGCAATAAGAGCAATGTTGAGCCAGAGCTGATACGCCCGAGCCACACAGGTCAGAGCTGAAATGCCAGCGCCAGTACCGAGCCACGAGCAAGAGCCAGTAAGACCTACCAAGGCAATAAGAGCCAAATGCCGTGAGGAAGGAGCATGTCTCCGCTGAGCCAGTAAGTCCAAAGAGCAATAAGAGCTATTTTCTGAGCAGCCAATGAGTCCATATGTGCGATGAGAGCTATGCCAGATGACAGACGCCGCCAGGGCCAAGAGCCGAGGCCAGTCAGATGCCGATAAGTCCAAAGAGCCAGTGCATGAGAAAGTCTGTCGAGCCAGTAAGTCCGAAGAGCAATAAGAGCTATTTTCTGAGCAGCCAATGAGTCCACATGTGCGATAAGAGCTATGCCAGATGACGAACGCCGCCCGGCCAAGTGCCGAGGCTATGCCGATAAGTCCGAAGAGCCTGTGCATGTGAAGGTCATGAGAAAGTCCTTTCAGCCAATAAGCCCAAAGAGCAATAAGAGCCATTTTCTGAGCAGCCAATGAGTCCACAGATGCGATAAGAGCTATGCCAGATGACAGACGCCGCCAGGGCCAAGAGCCGAGGCCAGTCAGATGCCCATAAGTCCAAAGAGCCCGTGCATGTGCAAGTCGCCATTCAAGGAGTAGGCTGTGAACCTCTTAGCCAGGGGATGTAACTTGCCGAACCTGTATCTAGTTTTGAGGAGTAGGTGAAATTCCGAACCTCTGGGTAAATACATCTTGGACCACAGTGTCCCGCCCGAATTTTTGAACTCGTAGTGTGTTGTTTTTTGTATTGTAGCCATTTGAAGGGGTATGTTCGAGGATCCTCTGCACAGGCCCTATCATAACTGAAGCCATTACAGCTGTAGTACTGTAGAAAGTAATAAGGCTCACAAGAGTAGGGTTTATGATACTACAGCAACTACAGTACAAGCTTGTAGCTCAAACAGTCCCATCAGTTAATACGACACAAGAGTGCATGAGCCATGCATATTCCAGGATCAAACTACCCATTTGGGAAAAGGTTACAGTCGTTGTTGTCATCGTTGTTCCATGACACCATTATTTACCTGAGTGCCATAGGTGAATAAAAGCGGAAGCGGAAGCGGATTACCAAAGAAGGGAGTATGCTGAAGGAAGCCTAGGTATTCTGTGAATCTGTGAGAGAAGCATGGTTAATGCCTTGTATGCTAGACTAGGACGAATATATACAACAAAGCGCAATAAGGACTACACACAGCGAGATATATATAAGACTATACTCCCACTTGTTCTTGATGTTGTCAATACGCTGGCGGTGGAAAAAGGAGGTCTCAGAGGACTCAGGGTGCGAACGGAGCTAGGGGAGACAAGAACTCAAGGGTAGGGGAAGGTGGGGGTTCCCAAAAAGGAGCACCCAGGTTCTAATAACATCCTCTCTGCTGTTTTTGGCCGTTGAGGCTGAGACTGCTCTGTCCAATCAGACCTGACTTGCTCAGCGCATCTGAGCTACCTTAGCGAAATTGAGCCACTATGGCTAGAGACAGTCGATCAGGCAGATTCAAGACTAGCCCGAGAGTTGTAGAGATCGAGGAAATCTGCAGTTGCCGTGAAGTCGTTGATTCGGAGCGCCACCGCCGCTCTTTCCAAAACCAACCATAGTTGCTTACAGAGCCTGCTGCTGAATGTTGGAAGTGCCTATCTAGGAACAGGTCGAGTCAGAGGTCCCTCAAGCATATATATGTGGCCACCTGAACATGATTCAGAATCTGATTTGAGGGCATCAGATGAAAGAAGCGGAGATATATTATTATCATCAAAAGCGTAAGGGATTATTGGTGGTGTTGAAGATGTTCCTTTTTGAGTACTTGTACTGCGTCTTCCTTGTTGCTATTGCTGCCCTCAACCTTCGCTGACATCATTTGGACCACAGCATGTCTTTTGGGCTTTATTGAAAGGAGATTGTTGCGATAGCGGGAGTGGAAACCGAGCACCAGAGAGGATGGTGTGAGCTCTGCAGAACTCCAGATTTTGTCCAAAACCTACCAAATTTTCCTAATTAGCAAAAGTAGTATGGGGTAGGTACCAGTAGGGGGTAGTGTACTCTGCAGTACTGTAGTTGGAAGAAAAAGATGGACTCACTCTTCCCTCAGGTCCTACTGGTACTTGGGTAGCTGTTTCTGTGTATTATCGTTGAAAGTTGTGCCTTTTATTGACCAATACACGTAGTCACAGTTTCCCCAATCACTGAAATGAAAGGGGCTCCTGTGGGTTTCTGTTTTTTTCTAAACTGGGGACTCTACCCCTGGCGCAAGTTTTAGGGCTTCCTGGAGTGTTCGGAAGACAATTTTAAGTTCTTCTTCTCGTGTGGGGTAATTAGAACGTATCACCCTCAATAGTCAAGGGATGGGGGAAATAAATTGCAAGTTTGCTATACTGTATTTAGGCATATTTATAGATGCGCTTTTGGACGTCTAACTCACTGCATTATCCCCGTAATACTACGATATAGGTCCTACTCGGACACGCTTAGCTGCTGACACTCTTGGCCACGACGAACAGAGCAACTTGTGCATAATAGTTTGCGCTCAAACATGGGGCAAACGGCGCGTAAACATGCGCAAGGTGTTTAGAAAGTCATTTATACTGAGTTTCGGGGACTTATCGGTGACGACAAAAGAACAAAAAGTGACATTGTTCTTCCTAGTAGCCACTGCCATCTACGAGCTTGCTTTCAACATCTCAGAGGTTCCCTGCAATCTGAACTGCAAAATGACAAATGAATGCCAACTCACGTACAAGTAAGTTATGTCCTTCCGGGTGTCCGGGTGTCAGTGTTGTTAGATGCTGCCTCCCCTCATCCCAACCAACACATCGTGCATATCTATCTTGCGTCAGATCTGCAGATGTATGCAGCTGCTTGACACAGTGAGTTGGTGTGTGAGGTGGAATTATCTTGTCATCGCTACTTTTCCAGACTCAATTGACTGATTCCACCGATATATTTACTCCCATTGTGGGTTGTTTCTACTGAGGGGTTCCGCTCACCTTCATCGCGTTGTGTACCTCGCTGGTGGTACCCCTCTGAGCCCTCCACAGCTCATTGTCAAGTCAAAAGTCTGCCCCATCGCTACGGCTGTGAGACACTCACGTGAACTGGGTCCCCACATTGAATTTCTCACTATATATATACCTCTGTGCCATTCGGACAACACTATCAACCCACCACCAACCCGTCATCTACCCACTATTAACCCACTATTAACCCACATCAACAACAACATCAACAATGACACAGACTATTCCTGCCACCCAAAAGGCGATGGTTTTCGATTCCGTCGGCAGCCCTGTCGAGTACAGGGATATTCCCGTTCCCAAGCCCGGACCTGGACAAATTCTACTCCATGTGCAGTACTCGGGTGTTTGCCACTCGGATCTGTCTATTTGGAACGGCGATTGGCAGAAGGACCTTCCCTTTTCTCCCAAGCTTCCCCTTGTTGGTGGCCACGAGGGTGCTGGTGATGTTGTCGCTCTGGGCGAGGGTGTGACCAACTGGAAGGTTGGAGATCATGCAGGTGTTAAGTGGATCAACTCTTCCTGTTTGGCCTGTGAGCCCTGTAGAATGGGAGAGGACTCCTATTGTCAAACCCCCACAATGTCTGGTTTTTTTGTGGACGGTTCTTTCCAGCAGTACGCTCTTCTGGATGCTGCCTGTGCTGCGCGAATCCCTCAAGGAGTGGATCTTGCTGGTGTTGCTCCTATTTTGTGTGCTGGTCTCACAGTTTACCGAGCAGTCAAGACTGCAAATGTCAAGCAGGGCGGCTGGATTACCGTCACTGGAGCGGGAGGAGGACTCGGAACCTACGCGATCCAGTACGCGAAGGCCATGGGCTACCGAGTGATTGGTATCGACACTGGTGACGACAAGGGCAAGCTCTGTCTGGATCTTGGAGCCGAGCACTTTGTGGACTTCATGAAGGACAATGTTGTTGACAAGATCAACGAACTCACCAATGGCGGCTCTCAGGGAGTCATCAACTGTGCTGTCAGCGACAGGGCTGTGGAAGAGGCTACCAAATATGTGCGAACTTTTGGAACCATTGTACTGGTGGCTCTCCCTCCCAACGGATATGTCAAATCCCACATCTTCACCCACGTATTCAAATCCTTCAACATCAAGGGTACCTACGTTGGAGGTCGACAGGACACCCAGGAGGCTATTGACTTCTATGCTCGGGGCTTGGTTAAGAGTCATTACAAGTTGGGTGATCTATCCAAGCTCAACGACTACTATAAGGACATGACCGATGGCAAGATTCTCGGGCGAATTGTTGTTGACAACAGCAAATAATCGATGGTTCAAGTCACTGTAATTAGTGAATTATTATGCAACTATCAGGTACTGGTACCCCTTGTAGTAATGCTGTCTCTGTAATGCAACAACGACTAGTATGGTTTAACAGCTGGTGGTCCTTTTCAGATGGACTTACTCGGATTAATTTCGGTGCTGACATTACCATGGTAATTAACACACTGTTATATGGTGATCTCGGCGAGATACCAACTCACGCCTCCGACAACATCTATTTGCTTGGCCAACCCCTTCAGGATGTGAGTTCGTGTTCACCACCGCATTTTTCTGCCCACCTTCAGAGACAGAGTGGGCAACCCCAGCCCTCTTGCATAAGGTTGGTCTGACAACCCGGCATATTTAGGTACTGGTACAAGTAAGTACCTGGTACAGTACTTGTACTTGTACTGTCCCAGCAAACAAAACTTATCCAAGGGTGAAGTTTGCGACGGAACATTTCAACTGAACATTTCGATTGAACAATCAGTCAATCAATGCGTATGCTCGCCAATACACCCTTGGGGATGGTGTTGCGTCGTGTAATAGTCAAACTTTATTAGTATTCACAGTTGTATGGTGGACTTCAAAATTTGACTCTCACGCTTCATCAGATAATAATAAGCGAAAGCTTGATTACCGACATACGTGTACTGGTTTTTGCTAACAGATGCAAGTAAGCGCGATTCTGTCTTGATTGACTATGCGAGACTGGCTCTGATACAGATGTGAGTGTGTGGCGCGGGCTACCTGCAATAGGCGTTTGGGCTGGTCTACGAGTACGGTCCATACAGCACAAATGCAGCCCGTCCCTTGTAGAAACAGGGATGTCATCCGACTGGGTAATTATTACGGCACCGGCTGTATATGCACTGGCATTGAGCAATAAAAGCCTGAAATACAAAGCGTATGCTGAAAAATGTAGGCGGCCTAGTGGCATGCGGGGTAAAGAAGATTCTTTCTTTATTTACCTCAGTCTCCTTGGTCGAAGTGATCGAAATAGGGCAAACAACGTACTTTCTCGGGTTCCGTTCCGCATCAATTAGAGTTAAGCATCGGCATGGGGTTCATCTGGGGAAAAGCTTGCGTCAGAACTGTACGGCACTAGACTGGTGGGCTCATGTTCTCTTGTTGACAATGCTCCAATGAGACAGGATGGGCAAGGTAAAAATATCCCAACACCCAATTGAGCCATCAACGGATGCATGCATACCCGCTCGGGTAACCGCTTATGGTTTACAGGGAATGGTGGCATTTGCGGGTTGGGACTGACAGCGGGCGGAATTCCTTCATACAGTAGTGTGTGGTCGCAGGTACGACTGGACGAGAAATTGTAGTTTATGAGGGGTTAATAACACACGAAAAAGACTGTTGACAGTATTGTGTGTGTTGTATCGTACATGTGCGAACTACAATATACTGGTACACCCCCTCTGCCAAGAGAGCATGTCCAGTGTGACCTGAGTTGGACTACATACAGCTCCAAGAATGAGGCAGGGACTCACCTGCCGTAAAAACTGTGTAAATGATGGTTGAAGCATGATCAAAGTAGACTCGTTCCCGAGAATTTTTGGGACCCCTAGGCAACACAATGGACCCGGTATGTGGTAATTGATTCAGAAACTACTGTGCTGTCTCCATGACATTGGCTACAAGTTGCGGTGTATATGAGCTGGTATCACTTCCCCAGGATAACAATGGCCCCTAAATACCCCTCGACCGCAAGAAAGAAACAATCTTCTTTACGAAACAAAACTTGCTTTATTGGTACCCTGGCAGCAGTCGTCAACATCTGACCAGAGGAAGAATGCTAACATGATGCCACACTGGTCCATTTTTGGCAAGAGTCCTCAACAAGTCCTGAGTCAACAAGGGTAAGACACGGTTAAGTATCGTACTCAACTTGTAGCTTTGACCTATTGCCTGTCTCAACCTTCATCCAAAATGGTTTCTTCCTAGCTTCCCTGTGCTTCACACTGCAATGGAGGCTATCTCCTTGTGCTTTGATTTCACATGCAAGAGGAAAGAGAATTTTCGTTAAACTGACTTGAAGTGGTCTCCGGATATACGGAACACTCAGACATTCATGGCGGATACTCCACCTGTCTTACCTTTCCCGAGCCTGTTAACTTACGGTTAACCTCAGAGCCGCGTGTTGAACGGGGGTGCCAGTGTTTAATTGCCATTCTCTATTCGAGGCATTTGTGCCTGTTCAAAACACACTGTGATGATGTGTCGTAGATTTACCACCTTTCCCCCCTCTATTCCCCCTCTATTTTCTATTTTCTATCGTTGTGGAGTACCAACTGCCCAGCCGCAGGATCTTGCGATGTCGTATTCGTGTGTACTTCCAACTCCAGGAACCGTTGATCGGCATGCAGCGATTTGCGATCTGTGATGACCTGTCGTCGCTCTTTGGCCCTTTTCTCGAAATAAGGCTTGGATGTCTCAAACACTTCCTGTAAAGGAAGACAAGCAACCCAGATTGGTTTGGGTTGGTGACTATATTTTAATATTTATATATATATTTTTGAAAGACAGTGTTCACGACCAGCTTCAGGTCCACACCATACTGCAGATTCACCATACACTTAGACCTTTGCCATATGCGATACCAGTGCTAAGATGCTTGGCATCATCACGCACTCCTCACAAACTCAAAGACATGTAATATCTCACCCTTGACTAGTTTCTCTAGGCTTTTCGCTTGGCGAGAGCTTGAGCCTATGCTGATGTTTCCCCACACTGCCTTCTCGTTCCCTGAGCCAATTGGGCCAGAGAAGGAGGGCTCGAAATGACAGATATATAACCACAGTGATGACCACCTCTAGAGATTCATACACACCCCACTCACTTACCACCTTCGGAAAACTCCTTCGCTTCCTACAATGCTCCCCAAGGCTATTCTGCTGGGTCTCTTGGCCCCTCTGGCCAGTGCTGATGTTAGCAGTCACAACTTCATTGTTGACAACATTGCCTCTGCTGCTTCCAATGCCATCGTGAACAACCGAGTGTCCGGATACCCCTTATCTAGTGCTCAATCCGAGGTTGGCGACCTTGTGTCCCACATCATGGGCAACCAGGGTCTCTACAACATCTTTGTCTCAGCCATTGGTATTGTTCTGAATGGAGGTTTCAACGCTTCCAATTTCCCTCCTTTTGTCAACGTTATTGAGAGTGCCCTCAACTCCTACAAGCAGACCCCCGACTTCACCACTGCCTCCCAGATCATTTCGCAGTACAAGTCCAACTACCTCATTACCCCGGCATTCTCTGCTGCCATCTCCACCAACACCTTTTACGTTGGTTTGCTAACTCCCGGAGTCACCAACGCCGCCTCTACCGACTCGGTGGCCTCTTCATCTCTGGACAGGTTCTTCACTGACGCTATCAGTCTGCTTCAGGAGCTGGGTCTTATTAGCGCTTCCACCACTTCCAGTGCTGCTCCTTCTACCACTTCAGCACCCACCACTACCACCACAGCTCCTTCCTCTACCAGCGCTACCCCTACTTCTAGTGCTGCTCCCAGCTCTACCCCGGTGTCTAGCTCTGCTCCTAGCTCTGTTCCACCTTCCAGCGCCCCCGTGTCCAGCGCCCCCGAGTCTTCCGCTGCCCCCGAGTCTTCGTCTCCCTTCACCAACTCTACGACACCTGAATCTTCCTCTGCTGAGCAGTCCAGCACCGAGCTCCCCATCTCCAATGTGTCCCCTCCTTCGAGCGTCCCCTCTTCTGAGGCTCCTGTTTCTTCTGAGGCTTCTTCTGTTGTACCAGTCTCTAGTTCTGCCCCTGCGGGTGAGTCGTCCACCCCTGTTGTGGTTCCTCCTGGCTCCTCAACTCCAATCGTGGTTCCTCCTGGCTCCTCAACTCCCATTGTTCCTCCAGGCTCCTCTACTGCAGAGGTAGCACCCCCTGCTTCCTCTAGCCCTGTCGTCGTTGTCACTGATGTAGAGTCTGTCACTTCCACTGTGATCCAGACAGTAACTCACTGCAGCGACAACAAGTGTGTCACTCCCACCATCTCTCTCACCACTGTTGTGCCCACGAACCCAGCCACCACAACCATTCAGACTGTGGTTGAGGGAGTTACTGTCACCATCACTGTTCCTTGTGATACCACCGCAGCTGAGGTTCCTACTTCGTCTGCAGCTGCTCCTCCCGTCAGCGGAGGCAACCCAGGCTCTGGAAACACCGGAACAGGCGGAAATGCCGGTAACGGCAACAGCGGCTCTGGCAACTCTGGCAATGGCGTTCCTGCTGGACCTGCTTCACCCGCTGCGCCTGGTGCTCCCGCTGGCACACCTGGTGCCCCAGGAAAGCCTGAAGCCCCCCAAGGCCCTGTTAAGCCTAAGCCTGGCACTCTGCCCGGTACTATTCCCCAGCCTGGCACCCCTGGTGCCCCTGCTAAGCCTGGCGCTCCTGGTGCTCCTGCCCAGCCTGGTGCCCCCGCTCAGCCTGGTGCCCCCGCTCAGCCTGGTGCCCCGCTCAGCCTGGTGCCCCGCTCAGCCTGGTGCCCCGCTCAGCCTGGTGCTCCTGCTCAGCCTGGTGCTCCTGCTCAGCCTGGTGCTCCTGCTCAGCCTGGTGCCCCTGCTCAGCCTGGTGCTCCTGCTCAGCCTGGTGCCCCTGCTCAGCCTGGTGCTCCTGCTCAACCTGGTGCTCCTGCTGCCCCCGCTAAGCCTGGCGCTCCCGCTGCCCCTGCACAGCCTGGCGCTCCCGCTGCCCCTGCACAGCCTGGTGCCCCCGCCCAGCCTGGTGCTCCTGTCCAGCCTGGTGCTCCTGTCCAGCCTGGTGCTCCTGTCCCCGGTCCCGCTCAGGGAGGAGCTCCTGGCAAGCCTGGTGTTGCGGCTGGTCAGCCTCAGGCTCCCGCCCAAGCTTCCCCCTCCTCGCAGCCAGGTATTGCTCAAGCAAACGGAGCAGCGGTTGTTGGCCCTACCTGCATCAAAGCTTTCCTGGTCCTCATCCCTCTTCTGGTTTAATTGATCTACTTCGAATTCGGTCATTTAGCTTCTAATACCACACCCTTATACAATAATAGAGTGCCTATTATCAAGTACTAGAATCATGATAAGGCAAGACTGAATCATTAAGAGTGACGTAAAGAGTTCTAAAAGCGTTCGTACCTGTTATGTGTACTTCCAGGAGTTTTATTTATGGAAATTCGTTACATTTCACGCAACTGGCATCCCAGACTCCTGTGTATAGGGTCATGTAGTAGTCAATCTCAGGGTCAATGTCAAGTTATGTGCATGTGTAATTATCAATCTTCCGGTTCTTAATCCTCCGTTGCTCAAGCCGTTGGTTCTCAGGCCTCTTTTTTGATTCTAGGGAGATCCGGAGTATTTTTTTTTCATTCTAGGGAAATGCATTAAGCTATATATTGCGCAAGTTTTTTTTTATTCTGGGGAAATACATTAAGCTATATATTACGCGAGTAGTATCCCAGACTCGTGTTTTCGTCGGGTTCCGGTTTCGAACCTGCGACCTCGGCTTTTTTGAACAAAATTTAGGTAGACTAGTTTCAAAAACATCGTTGTCTAACGCCTAAATCGCCATCATAGTATAGTGGTTAGTACACCACGTTGTGGCCGTGGAAACCTCAGTTCGATTCTGGGTGATGGCATTATATTTTTACCCATATCCCCAGCAGGAACGGGCATGTATTTTTTTGCGTTTGCTTTTCTGCGGATTGATCTTGAAGATCTAGATCACCCACTCTGGGAAGTTTTTGACATCATTCTCCCAACTCTGTAGGAAACAAAACACAATCCACTATACATCGCATGTACTTGTACAGTACCATGGCAATTTCCGGTATAGCTACAAGTACAGGTATCGCATCCTTCCCAAATCCTGTTAGTTTATGTAAATGTATAGCGTTGTAGCATGAGCTCTAATCGGTGGGCCTAATCAAGGGGCTAGGCATGTGACTACTGGGCTGACTAGGCCGCAACATGGGACTGGCCATGCTACTGGAAGGCTGACTGGGTCGAAGCATTGGACTGCCAACTCTGCTAGGGCCTTCGGATGGTCTGATCATGGGACTACCCACTCTACTTCCAGGCAGAGAGTTGGCAAAGTGACCCAACTCTCGGCTGTGAAGAGAAGAATGGATACTGCTGAGAGCAGACAGCTCCGGCTGCTGGACCTCTTCCAGCTTGGGAAGCGATGCAATGATGTCGTAATCGGGAGGAGAGAGAGGCACATCTTCATATGTAGGAGGCACCTCGTCGTCCCACGCGATTCCCAGACCACTTCTGTCGGTGATCACCAGGTTGAACTGCATTCGCAAAACTCGGGCTGCTCCAGTAGGGATGCTCTGTTTGGATGACTTTGTAGGAGAAGCCTCTTCTGCTACCACGAGCTCCACCACCAGAACATGCTTGATCAAAAGACCCAGGACGGGATCGTCCAGGTTGCATGACAGTTGGCCCAGGTTGTGTGTGGACACATCTCCCAGGAGCTCAATGACCCCCTTTCCGTCGAAGTTGGACTTCCAGCCCGACTTGATTTCGCCCGAGCCTACCGTTCGCACTTCCTCAATCTCACCCTCCCGCAGCTTCTTTTCCTTCTTGGCAGATCGTTCCTGTCGATCCTGGTTAACGGCACCTGTCGCTGTGGCTGCGGTACCTGAGGTACTGAGACGAGGCGACTCTTCAGCTTCACGGGCTGTTCCTGAATCAGGTGAGTTGGTGCTAGGCCCTCCGTTCGCGGCTGCCTCCCGTCGAGCAGCAGGGGTTTCTCTAAAGTTGGGGTCCCACACCTTTGTGTAGAATCTGATTGTTTCGTCGATTCGCCAATTGACCTTTCGCATTTTCCATCGGGCGTTCTTGGCCGGAGTCGTGACTCCCTCCAACTTGAGCTCCAGCGTGAAGGAACTCTTGGGGTAAATGACGTTAGGCAACACCATGCTGGCATTGAGATCTGTGGGAGGGAAGACTCGAATGGATGTTCGGTCCTGGCCGCGGATGATGGACCGCGACACGTTGAGCGGCTGGGTGAGGACAAAGGGCGTCGAATATCCTGAAGCTGGGTCGGGGATGGCTACGGCGTGCAGCTTGTAGTTTATGGAGAACAGAGGGCAGTCTGTAGTTCCTGGGATCTCGCCCGGGAGGAGATGAGAGAAGGGATACACATGATTTTGTGGCGGCAGGGGCGTGGGAATTTGCAGAATGTCCCATTTGGCGAGCTCTGTCGTTCGGGCTGCTCCTGTCTTTGTCACTGTGGTGCTTTCACTTGGCACCAGACCCGGGATTCCTCGCTTTACCTTGATTTCCTGGATGATGGCCAGCTGTACGGATTTCATGGGGAAGGCATCCGAGCCCTTGATCTCCAAATTGAAGAGACCGTTGAGAATAGCACCAGTGGACTCTTGTCGGGGACCAAACAGCACCAATGGCGGGGACTCGATTCGGAAGCTCAGCTTGACAGGCACGGGCACCGACAGCGGAGGGTACGGCTGGTTCTGCTGGACCGGCGGCTGTGCGGAGGCCAAGCCTGTGTTCATCTTGGAGCCTCCCGATACCTTGTTGGAGAGCTGGGCCGCCAGCGATGGCGACTGGACCGGGTTCAGCGGCGGTGTTCCTGCCGGCGAGTGGTGAGGAGACAGTCGAGAGAGCAGGGGCATTTCGTGGGACTTGCCGTTACGATGTGTTTGTATGGTGTAGTCGACTTTCTGAGGTCAACTCTGCGACTGTCGACGATATGTGCTGTGTGTGCCGTAAGTTGGGGGAGGGGATTTTGTGGGAGGGGAAAAGGTGTGCAACAAGTTTGAGTCGACAACTGCTGGGTGGTGTTGTAGGGAACAAAATGAAGAAACTTTATCCAGTTCGCGTGTTGTTGTGTAGCTGTCTGAGTATACCATCCAACGACAAGGAAGAGATAATGATAGTATCTGTCTGTTGTGTCGCAGTCTCAACCTTTATTATGGCGTTTCCTGTTGCCCTTCTAAGCCCAATGTCGCTATACTGCTACTAAGGTTTTAAGAACACAAGAGACTCAGTGCACCTGGGAGGCGAGAAGGTTATCGCATGAAGTCAAACAGGAGTAAGCACGTGGAGGGGTAAAATTGGAAGGTCGCGGTAGTGTGATATTTTTGAGGGCGTCTTACGATTCATGGTGGACCCTTCTGTAAAGAGCAGACTACCAAAAAGTCCACGATCTATTTCCATGTATTTGATTGATCCACTGATTTTTTAACCGCCCCTGTAGTCTCAATTCCCGTCACGCAGAATGGTGCAATAAATAAGCATGCCAGGCATAATAGCAGCGTCGTAATACTGGTACCAGTACCTGGTAGTTGAGACACCCCTGCGTACCTGACAAGATGTCCGTGTCGCTTAACGAGAGTGATATCACATGTTCAGCACCGGAGTTCCTCCTATATCTGCTCTGATCTAGCTGAGAGTTGTATCTGAGACTCAGACTCAATTGAACATTTCTTTCAGGAGGCAGCTCTGAAACTTTCTGGTTGTCACTTCGTGTGCAGATTGGTGCACATCTTATGCCGCTCTCAAGTTGGAAACACTGCCGTCTGGCGTTTTCAAAAGCCGTCGGTTATTGGAGGGTTGTGGTGGGAGACGGTGTAATAAAGAGCTGACTGCGACGTGCAATATGATACTATCGTAGTACGTCGTACTGGTATATATAACTCGTTCTAAATCCGAACGAGAGACTCCATAATTAATTGTGTCCAGGAGAAAGCTTACCCCACTACTGATCCCTCCCCACCTTGGCCATCACTAGGCACATGGGGTGGCCTGCAGTCCCGTGTCGGACAGCCTTGTATCTCTCAGATTGTGTACTTGTACTTTTATTTTCGTCTAATTTCTTACTGTAGTGTGTATGTCCTCCTGTTAGTACCGATTCCACACATGACCAACCGAGACCAATAAAGTTGCACTACAGAAGCCAAGAAGTCATGCAGCATTCGAGCAAATAATTCTCCGTTCCGTATAGGCAATATTTCCCGCGGCCAAAGTATCAGGTACCTGGTACAAGTACAAGTACTGGTACCACTTTTACCTTTGTACCAGGGTACAAATACAAGTACAAGTACGTGTAATCGTGCTTGTAGTTCATCCATGCCTTTCGTTCTACGGAAAAGTATATTTAAGCAACGCGAAAGAACTCCTAAACATCAATCCATATTGAGAGTGCTGAGAGCGGCCATTTTGGTCATCTGATAGCAATCTCGTAAAATCAAACCTGCTTGTCGGCGTGCATCACGTCGCAGTTGAGCTGTGAAGAGACCACTCTATATTCCAAGCCACAGCAGATATAACATCCAAAGATGTTGAGTTGGGCTTTGCAGAGTTGGGTTTTTCATCCAGTGGCTATGTCTATGCCTAGTGTACAAGATCGAATCTGGGTCGACAAGTACATGCCAATAGTGCTACCAATGTCTAGTCTAGCCCATTCAGTTTGTACACAAACGGCTACAAGGTCATTGTCATCCCATTGCATCACCCTTATCTCTCAGCTTGTCTTGCCAAAATGTACCACAAGGACCCGTCCAGATCATAACTGTTTATTGCGACCGGAAGTCGAACACCAGCAGCTTCCAGTAACCGCAGGCTCTGGAGAATGGCAAAGTACTTGTTGTAAAATCGGAGATACGCAGGCCCAAAAGGAGAGCAGAGTTTGCGAGGGCCCCCTTCGAGTCGAAGAATTTGGGTCAGGAAGTTCATAGACAGCTCACGCATAGCTTCCCCATTGTACTCTCCATTGCTCTGAGGAGTAGTCAGAAGAGCTTCTTCCCAAATTGCCCACGTCATGGAGCCGATGTCCCAGGCTGCAACCTCATCTAGAATCTGTTGGCGTGTCTGCAGCTTGTACGTGTCGTTGCTGGCGTCAAAAGCTGCCCTAGAACTGTCTGTAATGGGTAAATCGGTACAGTGGGTCCCATCGCCCTTTCTTCCGTGCTCTTTTAACTGCTCCTCTGCCGAATCTGCCCCAATCTTCTCGAGTATCAACTCGTATGCCACAGATCGCCATTTCCTGCCAGCATCATACGCGAATTCGGCTTCCTTGGGCTCACAAAGAATCTGTAGAAATATGTACAGCTTCCTGCTTTCAAACCACGCGTTTGCCACTCTGTGCGCATTGTTTTCATTGGTATCTGAGAGCAGTCTGTATACCCGCGATGCATGCTCATCCTGGATGTAATCCTCGGCCGAGCCGAAGCTAAACCTCTTCAGAATGGCCATTTGGGACTCTGCAAACTTCTTGTATCCATCATCGTCCTTCAACGGACTACACTTGTTGAGCTTGGTGAACTCCATGGCGCCATAGCCGGCCAGACTAGGAGACAGATCAAACCGCTCTCTAAGGGTCTTGGCTGGGTTCAGGGTATTGATGACACCAGCGTCGATTCCAAACACCGACGTGTTGAGAATGACTACATTGTCGGGGAAGTCAAACGCACAAAAATCCGTGTCATTGGTCATGACATAGGTGGGCGTACCTGGATTCTGTGTCGCGTAGTTGTACACCAGACTGGCGAGAATATCGTCGCACTCACCGGGTGCAATTCGACACGAAATGTCTGGAAACTGGGTCAGAATGGTATCTGAGCACACGTCTGCGCATCCTGCTGGAAGACAGAACGACGTGGCCTCTATTCCTTCTTTGACTCGGATCTCTCGTCGTCTCTCAGTTTCTTTGAACTTCGATAACGGAGTCAGTCCATCAAAAAGAATCATCTCTATTTTCCACCCAGCCAGAAGCCACTTCCTGAGAACGACCTCCATGTGACACCTTACTGCACGCAGATCGTACTTGGATCCAGGCATACACCGTTCGGTCACCATATGGCTCATGGAGTGACCATCGATGAAGACATGACCATCAGCAAACTCCCTGAGCTGTTTGCGCACATAGAGCGACTTCAATTGAGTGTAGTATCCAGGAATACCCATCTACAATTGGGCTTTGGTATGAACAATGGGTGTGGCAGTATTACTGTATGTACGAACTTCTAAAAACTGATAAAATAAAGTGTGAAGTGAAGTTTCTCTCCACATCATCGTATCAGAAGGTGGAAGCGGACACAAGCTATTATGGTGGTGGTTTAGTGACGTAAGAGAAGACTTGGTACATTAATAAATCACAAACAAGAAGAATATCCCTAGAGCCAGAATGATAAGAGTTGGGTGATCTCTTATAGGCTTACTAATCAGTATGACATTTACCTACTGCAGTATGAGGTATTTTGGGCCTATGATAATTTCATATAAGTAAATATATTTGAGAGGTTGGGTTTGTGAATGTATATTATAATGGCTATATTACCTACTGGACTAACATAGACTACTTCATTTCACACAAAAACACCCTCTAATAGATCACCATCTATCCCTTCGGGATGGTCGAAAATAAAGTTACAAATTTACACTGTGGTGTGCGTAGGTTGAAAAATCGAGCATCCAGCACAGGCATAAAACTACCACCTACAATGAACGCACTTATGAAGAAGTGGACCGGCCTGGTGGTTCCCGCGGGAACTCGGTCGTACTCGTCCATGGTCATGACTAAGCTCAAGGACATCACTCACAAGAACAACCAGAAGGTGGGTCGAGGTGTGCAGTCCGGACGAGGTAAGACCTCCAAGCGAGGACAGAAGGGTCAGAAGTCCCGAGAAAGTATCCCTCTGGGTTTCTCCGGTCACCAGCAGCGATGGTATCTGCGATACCCCAAGTTGTCCATCCCTCGACGTGAGAAGTTTGTTGGTGTGTCTGTTTCGGATATTCAGAAGTGGATCAACGAGGGTCGGCTTGATGCCTCCAAGCCTCTGGGAGTTCGAGACCTGGTTCTGTCTGGTCTGTGTTCTTCCAAGCTCGGAATCAAGATTTTTGCTCGACGAGATGTGCCTCTCACTGCCAAGATCGACCTGACCTCTAACAAGGCCTCCCAGGCTGCCATTGAGCAGATCGAGGCAGCTGGAGGCAAGTTCACCGCCAAGTACTACTCGCCCGTGGGTCTCAAGATCGAACTCAACGAGAAGAGATTGCTCGAGAAGACTGGTCGAATCCCCAAGCAGCCCCATCCTCTGCGACGAAAGGACGTGGAGTACTACATGAACCCCGAAAACCGAGGATACCTGGTGGGCTACGAGCGACCCCAGTTCACTAAGACGGCTGTCAAGCGAACCACCAAGCCCGGCTGGGACGAGCGAATCAAGACTCTGAAGGACTCCAGCACCAACGTGGCTTCCGGCTTCAACAACAACGGAATCGAGGTCTTGTAAAACGAATGTATATAGTATATGATATTGATAAAGGAAATTTGATGGGTAGAGCCCTGTATCATGGTGCAGCATACGAGATCGTGAATCTCCTTTTTTTACCAGGTAGAGTGTACTGTACTGTACTTGTGGTCTATCGTCATAGAAGCAATGCTACAAGTACAATTGCGAGTACTAACAGGTACCAGTACGAGTACTGTAGTACAAGGTACCTTGTACCTGTTAAGTACTATACTGTATAGAGATCCCTTGTTGCAATTATTCACACAAGATTGAAAAAACTGAACCTGAATATATAGAGCTACGTAATTACCCTAGCCTCACAGCGTTAATAGCTTTGCTATTCCCATATGTTTGCCCAAGTATCCACCCTAGCCAATCATGACCCACCTTTTTCCATTACTAAGATATTTTACTGTCTTTGATGATTCTATGAATAATATTACATGCATGTTCTTATTGGTATCGTCTCAATCCTCTGGCACCTTAGTTCAACTTAGGCACCTTGCCCTGGGCAGACCAGTACTTCCGTCGCTTCTCCAGTAGGTTATCAGCCAGCTCAGACACCTCTTCGGTCTTGATGGCAGATCGGACCTGGGTAAAGTCCGACAGGTCAATTTCGAAATTGTTTCGCTTCTCGTACTCAACAGTCTGAACCAGAAGCTCGTACTTGTCCACGTCTTTGACGAATCGGGCCTCCTTGGTCGTGCAATTTTCGTACTCGTTCCAGATCTCCACCATCTCCTTGGCTCCCTCGGGGTTGTGTTTCTCCACCAGTTTTCCGAGATATTCCATGGTGGCGAGCTCCCGTCTGTGCTTTTCCTCCTTGGGCATGGGATCCACAGGGGTGATATCTCCAACCAACGACTCGGCCATGTCATGGATGAGAGCCATCTTGACACATCGGCCAGTATCCAGCTCCTGCTTGGTCAGCATGGAAATCACGCCCATTCTGTACATGTGGTCAGCGATAGATTCGGGTTGAGGGACCGTGAAGTTAACCCAGCCGGTTCGCTTCTCGGTCTTAAGACGTCCCACAATGTTGAAGAAGCACAGCATCTGGTCGAGAGGGCTGGTGGCGTCCTGGATCTCCTGTTTGATATCATCGGGTACGGCTTGTTCCGGAGTCCACGTAGTCATTGTTGTTGTGTTGCTTTGTGTCCAAATAGGTGTGGTTGTTGGTGAGAGAAAGAATTTAACGGTCTTGCAATTGTTATGCGTCAGCATGCATGTTGCACTAAGCACCAAGCTTTTGCTGGTACAACACATGCTCAATTCCCAAAAGAGTGCATTAACTCCGAATCCACTGGATTAGGGAGCTTATCTCCAACACAGAACTGAAGAACCTTCAGAATGGTATGAGGAGAGTATCACCACGTGCAAAAAAAACAACTCATGGAGACAGTAGTGCTCCCACAACCTCAATGCCAGCCCGCAGAACACCTACCGTCATATCGGTGCTAATAGCTGTAGCACTGGTTTATACCACATACACGATAGCTTGCAACATATACCAGCACATCATCATCGGCACCGTGGACTCGGCAGTGGTGTTTGAACACCGAATGCACACGTATGTGATTGACGAAAACGAATCTTGCAAAACTCCAGCATGGGTTGGAAACAGTGGCACACTGGTGACTACTGGCGATTGCATAAACGAGAGATGGATGGTGGAAAAGATCGGTCCGAGTAACACTCCTGCGGCTGTGGCTCATGACTTGTGTGCCAGAGGACACAAGATGAACTGTCTGCTCGTTTCCAACACTAAGGGTACCTCTCACAGGTCTCTGGAGAACCTGGTACGTCTTTCTCTGGCAAAGTACACCAATGAAGACGTCGCATGGAGCTGTGGAAGGGGATGCCAAGTCATTCCTGCACAGTTCTCCTATTGCATTGCCTACAAGCAGTTTGGGGCTATGGCTGTGCCCGACGATTTCTCTGAAGACACATCAAATTGCAAGCTTCTTCACCACCAGGACTTGGCTCTGTAGTAGGACAGAGACAACGACGATGGTACCTGGTATCGTCCAGGTACGAGTACCAGTACTCAATGGTGCTTCATTGTTTTGAACTTCTCCTGAGCTGTGAGTGAATCAGATTACTTGTAGATTGAATTAAATACGGTATTGCTGTAGACTATAGTTTGTAAAATTTATAGGCATCTTTCGTAGGGGGGGAACTGACCGAGTAATTACTGTGCCACCAACAAATGTAGGACTTGCACAGTACCTTGTAGCACTGAAGCACTCTGGATCACCCGTTACACTCATCGTGTTTCACTACTGTATCGTACCACAACGTCCTGGCCCATGTATCGTATTTGCAGCTGCAGGCTGTGCTTGCGGCATATTCCTCTCTTGGATCAAAGTTCATCACATGTATAAAAAGGAAATGCGGGGGTAGAACTGAAATTTCAGATAAACCACCAGGGTACCAATATGGGTGAGAAGGCAGTTGATAGCCTTTCCATTTGCTCAATTTTCAGAGAGGGAAGTGATAGCCTATATATATATGACTCCCAACGATCCTACGCTCTCCTGAGCACTACTTTCATATCTCCTGAATCAACTCTGTCGTGTGCTAGGTTAAGCACAAACAACGATGTAAAAATAGCTCATCTCGGGAATGAAGCAGCCCAAAGTCTTTTCTGGACGAGATCTGAGCCGCTTCATCAGTATGGCCCAGCTATTTATAGCATCATATTCTGTGCGATGTGGTACCGATTCTACAGCAGTTGTTCAAATGACACTCATCTTGTAGTTGCCTTAAAAGCCATCGCAGGAAAGCCCTGTCGCATCAATGGCCATAACCAAAAACCAGTGTGAAAAACCTACCGCAACTGTGGTATGAGCATTACCTGCATACGTGGAGGCATTCTATAGAGTAGCAACCGTTGACTTGTGTTTGCATGACTGAGGATAGTTCCTGGATAGTTTGCCAAGACTTCTGCACACGTTTGCGACAACCTCACTGCATATTTGCCTGATCCCCTCTAGAAGTACTTGTACTGGCACTAACACACCCGCATACAATGTTGATGCGCAAGCGCAGACGACTGCTGATTCTGGCGCTACTGGTCATTCTCACAATCCTCATCTACACCCACTCTAGCATCTCGACCGATCCACTGGCCATACAACACTACCGTGACAACTTCGACACCTTCATCCTGACCAAGGAATGCACGCGATCCTTTGACTACATCACGACCATTGTTCCAGGGGGGACTGTGTTGATGGACAACCGAGAAAAATGCATGGAGAACAAAGCTGACGGCTGGGAGTACCATGAGTCGTCGGTAGACAATGAGTGGGGGTACACAACCAAGTACAAGCGGGCTCTGGAACTGTGCGCAGAAAGTACCAAGACCAAGTGTCTAATTCTTGAGGACGACATCGTCTTCATCAACTCACCAACATCAATTTTTTCTAGAATCAAAATGCATACCATGTTCGGAGGGCCCCATACAGCATGGGACTGTTCAAAGGTTGGATTAGGATGGTTCAAAACCGGACAGACTGGAAACAAGTCCATTTGCAGAATTATCGACAAGAGATCCGCCCCCTGCCTCGCCTCAGAAATGCTACACTACGCTCTACCTGCTGACGTCGCCCTTAAGTTGGCCCAGATCGCCTGCAAGGTAGACCAACACAGATTTCTGCTCACTCAACATATCGGCTTCAAGTCCTATCTGGGTGCCGAGCGAGAACGAGACCCTCTCTGGGTTTCCACACCACCCAAAACTGCTGCCAACTAACGGATCATTCACACAGGATTGCATACATTAACGACTATATAGACAATACACACATGCATGGAAACAGTGATCATCCTATGGGATACCCAAACAGGAAGGAGGAAGATGTACGATATGCTTGGTGCATGAGACGTAAATATCGGTCTAGATCTTGAACTTATTCATGGTGTCATAGCTTTTGGGAAACATAGTTAAAGCATATCATCGCTGCGGGACCCACACTTCGGGAGGAGTGTTTCATTCCAAGGAAACACACTCGACTGTAAGGTATTCCAGTCTTTTTTATAAATAGGCACGCACGGATATTTTTCTGAAGTCTACTTGTACTGGTACCTTGTACCTTGTACTTGTACCCTTGTAGGTTATCTTTGTTTATTCTACCGGTACTGTAGGGAAATGCGTTTGTTTTCTGATACTAGGGACTATGGAAATGCATTTTTTGATTTATTTTTTTTTTGATTCTAGGGAAATGCATTAAGCTATATTTTTTTCTAGGGAAATGCATTTTTTTTTATTCTAGGGAAATAGCATTTTTTTTTTTAATTCTACCAGGTAGGGAAATACATTTTTTTTTTTGATTCTAGGGAAATGCATATACAGTTTTTTTTTTGATTGGCACGTGACTTGTGTGTTGCACCAAAATGCAAATCACGACCTCTGCCTTCACTGTCCGGTTTCTTGGTCTAGTTGGTCATGGCATCTGCTTAACACGCAGAACGTCGGCAGTTCGATTCTGCCAGAAATCATTCTTTTTGCGTCTCTGTTGGTTTACCACAGTCTCGAATTTTTTTCTTTTCATCTTCACGAACCCAATCCTCAACGGTTTCTGGAGATAGTCCAAGAAGGATGAATGTTATTTCCCAAAAGAGAATTTCTTAAACTTTAATTATAACGGACAAATAGTGACTGAGAAACTGGGAATACAATCATGGTCGATCATTTTATACTATAGATACAAAAAAAATGAATGGGGGGTAAATATAGTTAGTTTTTGAGGCTAGGCAAAATGCGGTTTCCAGATCGGCCCACAGCGTTCACCTCAGGAGCAGGAATGCCCTTGTTCTCGTTCTGGAAGTAGCCGTTCTCAGGAACATTATTGAACTTCCAGGTGGTGTCGACTTCGTCGTTTTGGATATCGAGCTTGTCTGCCACAAACTTGAAGATGTTGGCGTCGATGTCCTTTCGTCCAAGATGGGGAAGTTTCCAGTTGGCCTCAACAGTGGCCAGATTAGAGTAGTGGTCATAGAAGGTGTCATCAGTAGTTCCTCTGAGCTTGTGAGGGATGGCGCCACCAAGAAGAACGGCATAGACTCGGTTCTTAGTCAGGTAGTTATGGTTCTCGTCGAAGGTCAGAATGATGAGACTGTTGTCGTAGAAGGTGGGGTTCTTGAGCAAGGGTCTGATAAATCTAGAAGACCACTTTCCAGCCACCTCAATATCGGAATCGTGCCCGTCGTTTGTCATGTTGGGGGTAATAAAGGCCCACTGAGGCAGGTCTTGATTCTCGAGATCCTTGTAGAACTCAGTGAAGTTCTTGAGGTTTCCCAGACGGTCCTCGCTGTAAGCGACAGAGTCATAGTTGATGAGAGGGTTGTGTTTTCGTACGTAGTCGTTTGCTCCGTCATCATTCTTGAACTCATAGCCATCGTAGCCAGTATAGGGCTGGTGCTCCTGGTACTCGCCCCAGGAGATGCGTCGGGTGTCGAGCAGGTCTGCCACTGTAGCCACCTCCTCGGGCACTCGCTTGAACGAGTCCGACATGTCTCCAAAGTAGTCTCCAGACACAGCAGCGATGTAGTTGGGCTGTGAGGGATGGGTGAGCGACCAGTAGTTGGTGAGCAGGATCCCCTCATCAGTCAGTGCTTTGAGGTCCGCCTGGCCAAAGGCCTTGTCGTAGTTTGTGTTTTCCAGCCAGATCTGGTAGTACTTATCAAACACCTGGCCCTTGACGGTTGTGTAGCCCTCGTCCTTCCAGTGGTTGGATTGTGCGGTTGCTGCTGCAGAAGCAATGGCGTCTGGCGAGGGTTGGATCGTGGAAAAGCGTGGGGGGTGGCAGAAACAGCAGCAGCCAGCAGCATAACGAGGGTAAGATCGATCTTCATGACGGTGTGGAAAGCTGTGCTTGTGGAGGAAGAGGTATAAGGGGTCTGATTAAGCTAGCTATATATCAGCATGGTTTTGCCTCCAACCTGTGAGCAAGGGTTCACTTGCCCACCCGTGGTACAGAAACCCTGATGCCGATAAGAACGTCTGCTGCATAGACAAAGAGGCTGGGGGTGATCAAAGACGCAGCGAATGGTCAATTGCGGCAGGGTGATTTGTTGGGAGCGCAATAGGCGCACACTTACTTTGGGGCTCGGGAACGGCACATGAGAGAGACAAAAGAGTCAATAGTGACCGATTAAGTCCGAAATTCAATGTCGATCAACTTTAGTGTACGTTACCATCATCCAGCCAAGATCCCTCAGCTAATATATGCTCTCACAGTTCATTTAGCAGTGTCTGTTTGTTCTTCCTACGATAAACCATGGGACTGTAGGCTTAAATTATATTACATAGTTTAATTAATAAACGAGACAGGATATGAGGCCCATATACAGTAATAGATCACTATAATGTAACAAATGAGAGAGAAGCTCACACTACTTCGTGCAGAAACTCATGTAGCCATTCCATTACCACCCAGAAAAACTACTGTTGGCTAACGATGTGATTCGCTTTCTTTTTTGCGAGATGGACGAGGTGGGATCCTCAGTAGAGTCCTCTCCTGGTTCGGAGACCTTCAGATATCTCCCAATCTTGCCACTTTCTCCAGTCTGCTTCTTGAGAAACGGCGAGTCGTCCATAGGCATCTTCAGACTAGCCTCCTGTGTACTAATATGCTCACCTTCAAGGAACGAGAACGGATCGCCAGAAACAGCAACGCTCTCCAATGTGATTTTTTTCACGGGCTTGTCGTCTACCGTTTCGGCCAGTTCCAACGTAGTCAGAAAGGAGTTGTCTACCACCCGTCCAAACACAGTGTGTTTGCCATCCAGATGAGGAGCCCGGCTGTAGGTGATGAAGAACTGGCTTGAGTTGGTTCCCTTGCCCCTGTTTGCCATACTAAGCACTCCTCGGCCATCGTGAGTATGAGGGTTGAAGGTTCCACACTCGTCTCTAAAAGATTTGCCAAAAATGGACTCTCCACCAGAACCAGTGCCCGTGGGGTCTCCACCCTGGATCATGAAGTGCTTAATGTTGCGGTGGAAATTGGTGCCATCGTAGTAACCCTTTTGCGCTAGCTTAACGAAGTTGTAGACCGTCAAGGGTGCATTGTAGGGATACAGCTCCAGGTTGATCTGGCCTCTTTTTCCCTGGCAGTTTATCGTCAGTAACGCATACACAGGGTCCTTGAGCTCAACCATCTTGGGCTTGAGCTTGTCCACAAGATCCCCCTCCACCACCGTCACTTGAGTTGTAGGAACATAAGTTGTGGATGTCAACGAAGCTGCGACATGATGAGTGGTGATCTGGCCTGTTCGGTCCACAGGCTTACCATCTTCAAGTACCGAATCCGCCTCCCCCGTCTTCACCACCGTTCCATCTCCCTCCTTTATATCAGCACGGTTGCGTAACCTCAAGATGTCTGTCTTTGTGAATACTTCGTCGCTCACAGGATCCCTGTTGCTCTTGCCCAACTCCTTGATCGTATCCTCCAAATATACCCGTTTACTCGGTCGCACAACCACAGCATTATGGTATTTGCTCATCTCCTTGTAGCTCACGGGATCAATGATCTTGCCATCGCCATTCACTGTGACTGTTAGCTTCAAGAGATCTGATCGAGCCAGTGTAGCCCCGGGCTCCACGGGATGTGGCACGCCCTTTTTTCCAGCCTTCTTGCTCTGCTTGACAATGTATGGTACAATGTTCTTGATGTCGTAGACATAGCCCAACTTGTCGCACATCATGTTCTTGGGCTCGATGGGCTGCTGGCCAATGGTGCAGTGCCAAAAGGGTTTATTCTGCACACCCGACTGTGCCGTACTCTTTTTGCCGCCACCAGCACTGTGATCTCCATGTGCCCATTCGCTTTGTGTAATGTATAACTTGTCGGTATTCTTTCCCATAGTGGTGCTGATGGGGGAAGTTCATACAGAAATATCGTGCATGGTCCAAACCTAATAAAAGGCAATTAAGGTCTGCACCTAAAACGGAGACGTGAATATGCCCTGGAGGTCAAGGACACCATTGGCTGGTCTCATTCTTGTACCAGGTACCATGTAGCGTAATCACCTAAGAAATTATTAGCGCCCACTCCCTCTCTTGTCTACAAATATACACGTGGTTATGGGACCGTGCTCCCTTCTACCATTCCAACTCTTACTACAGTATTAGCACAAGCACCATGAGTTGTCTTAATAATTAATCCTATGTCCATGCTGTTACCTACAAGCTAGTATCCAAACGGAAAGTCGCTGCTTCCTCGAGGGGTGTGGAAGCCTGCGTGCTCCTCGTCGCTATGGGCAACGACGGGAGTATCATGGTTAGTCGCAACACCCAAGGGCTGGGGCTGCTGTTGTTGTTGCTCAACGCCCTGTAGCTGCTGCTGCTCATGCTGTCCAAGCCCCTGCTTCTGCTGCTCGTGGTGGTCATGCTCCATGCCCTCCTCGGGACCCTGGTTATGAGCAAGCCCGTTACTGTTTTCCTCTCCCTCCTCGGGGATACCAGTCATCTGCAAACCTCGGTCCTCGGTCTTGAGCATGGAAAACTCTTCCTGGGCCTGGTTGAGCAGATTAGCAAACTGTGGTGAATCAACGTTCTCCTGACTGTTGGCCGCCCGCTCCACCACCATGTCCCACCACTTAGCCACCAGCGCCTCGTGCTCCTCCTTGAGGTCCTGTCGCTCCTGGTATACCATGGTGCACTGGTCAAACAGTTGCGGGTTGGCCTCCATGATCATTTTCATGGTGTTATACACCATGGAGTGGATGGTTCGGTTCCAGTGGCCGCGGGAGTTTTCGTATAGGGCGGGGAAAATGACGGGAAGAATTTCGGTGATATTTTCCGACATGAGCGTGCAAAAGTACTCGTTGTTCCAGTAGTAGAGCGCCCGCTCGGCCACCTGAAAATGCTGTGACGAGATGCATTTGGCAAGCTGCGAGAAGAGAGGGATTTGGATCCGCTGGAACTCTGTAGGCTCCATCACCTCAAAAATGTCCTCAATCTCGTTCAGAAACATAACTTCCTTTGACGAATTGACCTTCGGCCAGTAACGCAGCAAACCCAGAATGACCTCCTCGGTCAGCGAGGGGTCCTTTTCAAGGAATTGCACGACACAGTAGGCCAGCTGTGGGTGGTACAGGCTCAGAGTCTTGGCCTTATGCAGGGGGATGAGCACCCGGGACAAGAAAATCTTGTGCTCGTCCTTGAGCGGCAGAGCAAAGCCGTTGATGATGGAGCCCAGTATCTCCAGCAGCTCGGCCACGCCGTTGAACCGCTCCGTCTCGTAAACAAACTGGAAAAAGACGTTGTTGATTGATCGCCGGATGTACGCCCGCAGGTTCAGGAACTTGCCGTAGATTCTGTGCAGCGTGGTCTTGAGGCAGTCCCGCTCCCGAATGTCTTCGCTATCAAATAGCTCCAGCAGGTTCTGCACAAAGCGGTGGTCGATGAACTTCTTGGCCGACGTGTGGTTGAAGTCTGGCGATTCAATGAACTTAAGGAAAAACTCGTACACCAGTTGCATGTGGGGCCACGCGACTTCGCACACGGGCTCGTCCTCGTCTGGATCAAACACCTCACCCACGGGGTTCACCAGGGGAGGGGTGGGCCGGAAGATGTTCTTTCCAAACATGCCCACCACCTGGGCGTACATTTCGTCCGTGATTGTGATGCGCGTGTTGGCGACAAAGTCCAGCAGCTCATGTAGAGCCATTCGCTTAATGTCCTTGCCCTGGATATCTGATGACGGGTCGCCAAAGTCGAAAATCGTGTTACACTGCTTGACCTTCTGCAGAAACAACTCCGCACGCTTTCGGAACGGCACCTCGTTGAAGCCAGGGAGCCGCTCCAGTTCCCGCTCCTTGGAGATTTCCAAACGGCTGGAGTTGTGTCGACGCGGTGTCTTGACCTCGGGGCCGTCCGCGTTGAGCAGCTCAAATGAGTGGCGCTTGGGGGGCTCCAGATCGGTGGGCATGGTCTCCAACTGGCCGGGAGACGAGGGGTGTTGGTGTGGGGTGCCCGAGTGCGTGCTCATGTGGCCCGTCACGTGGCCCATGGTAACGTGGCTCGACGCCTGGGCCGAGCCAAGCTGCGTGGGTCCCTCAACGAGAATTGCTGGCGGTGAGCTTGTGTCCATCTGCTGCTGCAGGCCCTGGAGCGCTGCTTGAGCCTGTGCTGGCTGTTGGGGGGTCAGCATGGAGGGCACATTGCTGGTCGAGGGACTCGAGTTTGATAATGTGGTGTTGGTGCTGGTGCTGTTGTTGTTGGAGTTCATTGCCCCGCTGGTGTTGTTGTTGCTGTTGCCCGCGTTGTTGCTGCTGGTGTTGTTGTTGCTACCAGAGGACCCACTGACCGAGTTTATGCTGCTGGCGCTGGAAGACGAGGAGACAGGTGTGGCGGCAGCCTGGACGTTGGAGGGCGTGGCTGCAGCCAGGGTGGGCTCAGGGGTCTTCTTGCGGTCGCCTAGGGAAAAGGTGCGCTTAGGACCATCCTCCTTCTTTTTGTTTTTGGTCGACGAGTCGCTGTGAGACTTGGACCGCGACAGCATCCGCTGCTTGAATCCTCGCATCATCTTGGCTGTCTCTGAAGTCGTTGTCTACGTCGTGTCGTGTGCTTGAAGGGGTGATGTGGGAGCGCCGTAGCGTGAGTGTTGCGTGTGTGTCTGCGTGCAGAGTGTATCGTAGCTTGCTCACAATGTGGACTAGTGTTGGGTGATATTTGATCGTTGCGAGTCTACCGGTCCAAAAATGCGTTTGTGCCGTGTTTAAATCGCGCCAGATGGTACGTATCAGACACTGATGGATGTTGTATGTCGGTTGAGACGTCGACGTGGATGTAGAAGCTAGTTAAGTTCACTGCTGATGTGTGACCATACAGACCATGTGTGTGTTTTGGAGAGAGTTAAAATGGAGGCGAGACACGGTTGAAAGAGAATGTGCCTACGGCAGTCTATAAAGGGCTTTAAACCTGAATCGGGGCCTTATCAGCCCGGAAAAACCGCGTCTCATACCCGACACATCATCATTATTATTATCGCACTGGTTTGCTTTGCCCCAAACGTGGCAGCCAAAGTTTATCCTCGTTCATACAAGTCGAAGAATGGACTTGGAACTCCAGTGATGGCAAGGTGCAAGGGTTCTCTATAGCATCTATAGCATTATTCTAGGCCAATCGTAGACAAAGTTGCATAAAGTCATCGGAAAAATCCGTCAAGCCCCACTAATGCTCACATGGATGACTAACATACGCCACTCCGACACTTCCCGATCCGAACCCTTCAGCCTCAGTATGATACTCCCCTACAAATCACACCCTCATACACCACCACGATCCAGGTAGCCCTACTACAGTTTACTGCTCCTTTTCTGGGGCACACGACTCTATCTCAACAGTAAAAACCTCCATTGAACACTGGCTTGGCAAAATGGGCGCTAAAAATAGACTTGTCCAGTTGGTCTTTTGGTCTTTTCTGAGCACGTGACCCTCCCCTGTCTCTCATGCATTCCAAAGAAGGAGCCTTGTTGTTTTCCGCAACCCCCAAGAAACTTTAATGTGTGGAGACTACAAGACTAGCAGCGTCCACAAGGAGATATTGGGCAACTTAGGCCCAGCTGCTGAGTAAGAACTACATTCTAGAGGTCGTATTACATGCTCACAATATTTTCTTCTGCTTAACTTCTAATAATTACCCAGTCTTCAGTGCACAGCCTCAATTGGAATGATTGAAACCCCAACCGATAATACGCATCTTCGGAGCTTATCCAATCAGGGAGTGCACGATGACGACTGCTATACACGATTTGAAGTGTGGTATGATGACAATGAGTTCATGTGACTATCCCTATCACGTGTACGAATACATTGACATAATAGTCTTCTTGTGGCCATGGCTCGCTCATTGCTACTTGAGCTAGTTGTGTCGTGCAGCAGTGTCTCGGCGCGTTCCTTCCACCGCGATCGGAACATATTCCTAAATCAGAAATTGTCCCTCCAGCCCTGTTTCAGGGCCACTGGAGGAGTAGAACGGGATCCGTTGACGACCTGGGTAAAGAGCGAGCACATATCACTCAAAGAG
This sequence comes from Yarrowia yakushimensis, assembly GCA_900518995.1. Classification (NCBI taxonomy): domain Eukaryota; kingdom Fungi; phylum Ascomycota; class Dipodascomycetes; order Dipodascales; genus Yarrowia; species Yarrowia yakushimensis. Next base: position 38,111 of record ULGW01000002.1, read on the forward strand.
CATACTGGTTCTAGATTGGTCCTTTCCACCTTCTCATACGCTGTATGATAGTGTGGCTGCTTCACTTTTTATGATACTTGTACTTGTAGCCTTCTTTTCTTTCACCTTCCCCTTTGAGCATTCGCTGATATTTTGCTCTAAGGAATCGTAGACACACATGATTATATAAAATAATTGGCATTTGTACGTAGAAGTGACCCAACTATTGATCCATTGTATCCTTCTGTCAGGCTCGATTGTACAAGTTTTTTAATAGCGTCTGTCATTCCACCAATTACACAATTTGAACATCACAATTAGTGGGTAATTAATGCAGTTGATAACAGTTGGGTTTGGACACTGCTGAAACTGATATCCATAGTTGGTCAGCTGTTACGAGTGCCATTCCTCTGCTCTATTCCCACTCGGGCTTTCGCTACGCCAAACTATAGTTCCTCGATATAGAAGTGTTGCAGATACCCCATAGCAATACCTCTCTCGATACTCATACACTCCACCAGTTCAACTATCAATTTCAATTCATATTACTCTCAATTTTCATTTTTCATACTGTGGGTATTCTGCGACAAGCACAACAAAATATCAACCCCCTGTAACAGCGGAGGCTTCATCAGCGTGTACCGTCTTTTAGTAGTGCATGGCAGTGTCGCGGTGGACATGTAGCTGTCATCGGACACGCCGGACGAATCCGAGTCGCTATCGCTATCGGACGTCCACAAGACTGCGGGTTCGGAAAAACACCGCTTATTGGCTTGCCACCTCCTGGTGGCCGTTGGTGGATTCTTCCGGTACCACCTGATCGGCACTGACACTATCGGAAGCCGCCTCCTCAGAGATATCACCATCAATCCTCCCATGCTGGTCCTCGTTGTTCTGCCCAGATGCCAAGGTAGTGAGCTCGACAAATCGGCGGATCAGAGGCACCTGCAGAGCAGCAGGGATGTACGAGTCCAGTCTCTTGAGCGGACGGGGCTCGCAGATCTCAAACGGACCAGAGTCCTCCAGAGGAGAGGTCTCAAGCAAAAGAACGGCGTTCTTCTCCAGCTTGACCTTTTCGGAGATGGTGTTCATAATCTCCGGTGAGATGGGAGCCTCGTAGTCAGCAGACAGGTACTGGCCAATCAGACGATGGATCTGGGAAGGAGTGAGAATCCAGCAAATGTCGTAGATGATCTCAATGTCCTCCAGAGTCGACTTCTTAAGCTGCAGCAGCTTGGCAGACTGCATGAGGTGCTCCAGCTTGACCACGCCGTCGGCAATGTCATGCGACTTGCACCACTCCTCGATTCGGGTGATGTTGTAGTTGATCTGCAGACCTCGCTTCCACGACAAGAAACTCTTTCGCATCAGCAGGTCGTTGAAGGCCTTGACACCAATCATGGACAGCAGCTCCATCAGCGACTGTCGCACGCTCTGCTTCTCGTTGAAATAGGACGTCATGGCCTTGTAGACCTTGTTGAACAGGTTGAGCAGGTCGTCCATGGAGTAGGACACATTGGAGGTGAACATCTTGGCGAGGAATCGGCCGTTGGAGTCTGTGGTCATGAAACCAGGGAGAGCTTGCGACAGCACAATGGCGGGCACAATCATCTTGTCCAGCAGCTTCTTCAGCTCCTTCATCCACGTGTGGTAAATGTTGAACTCCAGGTTCTCTAGATCGGCCTTGACCACGTGCACCAGACGTCCGTACTGCTGGAACTCGTACTCGCCCATCTCGTCCATAATGTCCACGTTCTGGGCGATGTTAGCCTGTGCAAGACATACAAAGGACATGATCTCGTGTACGTTGGACAGCCAGAAAGCTCCGGGGTAGATGACGGCCTCGCCGCTTAGTTCCAGAATGTGTTTCTGGATGGCCTCCATAACTCGTGCCAGGAATCGCTCGGACTCCTTGATGAAACCGAGACGCCACATCTCCGAGGTGATGAGGTTGAGAATGTGAGCGGGGAAGAGCACCTCTCGAGGCAGGAACTGGTCTTCTGACGTGTGGGGAATGGGGATGTTGAGCTTGTGGATCAGACCCTCAATCACTTCGTCGTACAGCTCGTCGCTCTGGGACTCGAGCAGCTGCTCAATCTGGCCATTAACACCCAGAGAAGCCATCATCTGCTCGGCGTTGGATCCAGCAGCAGCTCCCAAGGCAGCTCCAGCAGCAGCTCCGACGGCAGATGCTCGGGGGGTGAAGGCTGCGGAGCCGTCAACCATGCCAGCAGAGGTGAGAGATCGACGCTTGATGTTTCGTCGCTTGGCGTTCATGCCAGTGCCAGGAGCACCTCGGACAGGGGAGACCGAAGCCAGGTCAGAGGCAACAACACCGTTCTGCTTGAGCTTCTCAATCTCGTGCTTGGCCTGCTCTAGCTGCTCGCTCAGCGACTTGTTGGTGTCGATGTGCACGTTAGTGGCCTCATCCTTGTCAGCCACCTCCTTAGTCTTGGCCTCGAGCTCCTGTTTGAGCGCGGCGTTGGCGTCCTCCAACTCAGTCAGCTGGGCCACAGAGGCTTGGTACTGCTTGTCCAAAGCAGCCAGCTTCTGCTCCATGACCGCAACCTCCTCCTGGTGGGCTCGCTCCTTCTCCTCGGCAGCGTTCTCCAGCTCCTCGACCCGAGAAGAGTTCTCGGTGGACTTGGCGGTGGCAGCAGCGGACCGGGCATTGAGCAGGTCCATCTCGGCAAGAAGCTTCTTGTTTTCGTCCCGCTTGGCGGTAAGGGTCTGGGTAAGCTCGACCACCTTGTTCTCCAGTCGGTACTGCACCTCCTTGAAGTGCTTCTCGGACTTGGCCTCGACCTTGAGCTGCTTGAGTTGCTGCTTTGCCTGCCGTCGTCGGATCAGCGACTGGATCAGCACAATGTTCTGCAACTTGCCCCGGTACTCCTTTCGAGCCACGTAGCCTCGGAAGTTTCGCTGAATAGTCAGAGCAGCACTCTTGTGGGCAGCCTCCTGGATGTTTCGTCGCACAATAACACCTCGGAAGATGGCCTGCAGCCGAACAATGCCCTCTCGCTGTTGCTTGAAGTCTCTTCGGCCAGAAAAGCCTCTCCAGGCAGACTGGATCTTGACGGCAGCCTGCTCCTTTCGCAGCTCCTGGAACTGCTGTCGAGCAACATGGGCTCGGAACAGTGTTTGGGCAGCGATGATAGACTGACGGGTGTCGAGGTACTTTTGTCGGTAGAACCGCTTTCGCACATTCTTCTGGATGACAATAGCACACTCGTTGAGCCGATCAGATCGCAGCCGCTCCAGGTAAGCAAGCATTCCTGCTCTGAAGAAGATTTTGGTCTTTCCAAGCTGGAACTTGTCCTCCTCCTTGATAGTTCGTTCAAGAATCAGGTTACAGAGATCTCGCACCTCCATGGAGGCCCACTCGGTAGAGGGAACCAGCATGTAGTATCGAGAAATGAACTCCTCGTAGGACCATCGGGAGGGGAAGCCGGCACACGAGATTCGAATGGTCTCAAGCACACCACAGGCTCGCAGCTGAGAGAGCACAATAGGGGCAGAAAACGACCAGGCGGCCTTCTCCTCGTTGGGCTTGATGCACCGAATGTAGTGCACGTTGGTGGAGTTGATGGTGGTCATCAGGTCAATGAGCGAGCCCTTGAAGATTCGGCCTAGAGTGGGCTTCTTGGGGGCTCGCAGACCAGGCTTGGTAGGAGCAGCAGGGGCGTTCTCGGCAGCAATGTTGGCAGCCACGTCCAGAATGTTCTTGAGGAAGTCGTTCTTGGTGGCCATGAGAACCTCGAGGTGCTCGTCAGGAACAGCATCTCGGTTCTTCTCCACAAAGCCCTCAGCTTCGTAGTTGACATCCTGGGCGTAGTGGGCGACAACAAAGGACGTGTCTCCGAAACGCGGCTTCTTAAAATGCTTGTTCTGAGGGTTGTCCAGCTGCTGGTACAACTTGGTGCACCAGCCCTCGTCGCTACCAGCGGGGAGACGCGACTCTTCGTCCAGTAGAGACAGGATACCCAGCTTGGCTTCAATCAGGTCGATACAGGGCTGGTTGTCAGAGAAGTCAATGAAGGTCCAGTTGATCTCCTCTTGGACATACTCGTCCTGCTCCAGCTTGAACACGTGCTGGTTGAACTCCTGCTGCAACTTTTCGTTGGCGTAGTTGATACAGAACTGTTCAAACGAGTTCTTCTTGAAGTGCTCGAAACCAAAGATATCCAGCACACCGATGAACGTCTCGACCTCCTCCTGCACCTTGGGGTCGCAGAGGCCGCCGTTGAGCTCGCTCACCAGCCAGTCGAACAGTGACGTGTAAATGTGCTTGGACACGGAGTCCCGCACCACCAGCGACTGCTTGTGCGTCTGGTTGGACACAATCTTGTCGGCCCTAGTCACAATCTGCTTCTTGGTGATCCACTTGGCAAATTGGACTGGATCAATCTGCAGCAGCTCACAGGCCTTGACCAGAGAGGGCTCATCGGACGACAAAACTGCGTCCTGGCGGGTCTGGCCAATCTCAATGTTACCAATGTGCAGAATACCGGCCAGAATGTTCCACAGGCTCTCCTGCTGGGGCTTGCCAATTCCAATGGTCTCAAGAGATGCGCCGGTCAGCTTGAATTCCTCGCTGTCGTCCACGCCTTCGATGATATCATTGCCTCCTTGGTTGAGGTATCGGAAAGCGGGGACACCTCCGTCAACACCAAGAGCCTTGGCTAACTCGGGAGAAGCGCCCTTGACCAGCTGGTAGAAAATGTGGTAGTTTCGCTCTGTGGCGGGCTGAAACACCAGACGCGATCGCTCCAGCAAGAAGGTTCGGATTCGAGCGCCAACAATGTCGATGTCCTTGTTGAAGTTAATCTCCAGATACTTTCCGAATCGCGACGAGTTGTCGTTTCGAGTCGTTTTCGCGTTACCAAAGGCCTCCATGATGGGGTTGGTTGCGAGAATCTGCTCCTCGACGTGGGAAAGCGAGTCGCCCTGGGACACGTCGCGTTTCCGCGGTGCCAGCGGATCCTCCACTGTGGCAAAGTACCGCATGATGTACTTTGCAGACACGGTCTTTCCTGCTCCGGACTCTCCAGACACCACAATGGTCTGGTCCTTCTTGTCTCGCAGCATGCATCGGTAGGCGTCCTCGGCAATGGCGAACAAATGGGGTTCCAGCTCACCACGGGTCTTGCCCGCGTAGGCTTGGATAATGTCGGGAGTGTAGAGGTTGTCGACCCGCTGGAAAGGGTTGGTGGCAATGAGCACGATTCCCGAGTAGGTGTAAATGTTGAGCATCTGGTACCGGGTTCGGATCGCGTGCAGAACACTAGGCTCGTTGAGATAGGAGAGCGAGGTAAGGTCTTCGGTGGACTCCAGAATGGGGGGGTTTCGCAGGGGCAGCTGGGGGACCTCGGCCGATGACTTGAGCACGGCCACGGTCGTCTCCACCGACTTCTCCTCGCCATTCTCCAATGTCAGATTGATGGTCACCTTGTCGCCGTCCGTCTTCTGGTCGACCACCTCGGCACCCACCCATCCTTCTTTTTCGTCTCGGATCCAGCAGCGGCTATGTTAGTGGTGTAATTAGGGGCTGTCACCGTTTTTGGAGCGCGGTGAAAACGCCGAAACAACGCGAAAACCGCTCTCGTTTCATGGATTTTTCCGCTGTATCGCCTCTCTGTTGGCATACTCACATTCCGGGCTCGTAACTGATGGCCATGAGCGCGTCGATCCGTGTGGATGGTGGTGTGGTGTGTGTGTGTGTGTGTTGATTAATAAGCCTCCTGCACGTCGTGTGTAGGGAGAAAAACACGTACGGACTTGTGTCGTAGGAAGAAGCGCAAAGAAATTTGAACCAGGTGTGGCCGGTAGCGTAGTTGCAAAATGTTACTCAAGATAACACCCGATTCTAAACACCCTTTCTCCTGTTTGATGTGTTGGAAGGAAGTCAAACTCTGTGTGCCAGTCTAACCTGCAAGTAACCACGCTCAGCGAAACATAAGACAGCAGAAGCAGTCCAGGTGAGAGTTAGTAGCGCCGATTTGACTAGGCGTCCGTTGGACAGCATACGTAAAGACTCGGAAGGTCCGATCGAGGATTTTCAGGTGTCCAATCAGTGTTTAGCTGTGGAAAAACAGTCTCGACCTGTACAACTACAAGTACGTCTGACAAATGGCCAAGTAAGCCCGTGTAATTGTCGCTGGCTAGCACGTGTCAATATTATTTCCCGTTATTGTCCTCGTGGGCCCCCGTGATATTACAGCCCCCAAGTACGTACGTGTCCAAAATAATGCGCCCCTGCACATTCCGAAAGAAGGGGCTGCTGAAACACCTACGCTGAGAAGATGTGAGTGTGGTTAAAGACTCCAGAGAAAAGGGAGAGAACGAGGAAAGTTGAAATGAGCAAAAAAATATACAAAGAGAAACGAGATATTAGCATCTTCACATCAAGACTCAGGTCATAACACTTCTAGCACGGCCTTAACGCAACCCAAGACGTCGTAAAAACACGCATTCTTGAGCTGCAGTACGCACCGTTAAAATGCGTATTGCCTAAGCTAAAAACAGGGGGTTCAGGGGCTCAACATGTGACATGGTGCTGCTGGGCGATCGCCGAAAACAGATATATACACAGAGCTGTCTGAGATGGCATAAATCAGCATCTCAGACAGCATACACCCGCATCTGAGACCGCACTACTAATATTTTAGCGTGCCACAAGGGGGTGGGCATGTGAAAAGCAGCGCAGTTGCCGGGGTGACAACGCGACGCTTCCACATTAGGTTTTAGTCACGTGTTGGGATTAAAAGAGGAAGTCAGGAGGTTAGGGTCGAATGAGGCCCAGTCGGCGAGACTACGACACTTTGTGTGTCAACGCTTACTAATCGATATAGTGATGGGCTTACTAAGCCAGTGCAGTACAATAAGAAAAAGGTCAAAAACATGCATAAATTATCGTTATCGAACCGTGTCTACTCTGTTCGCTGTTCGCTGAGAGCGACCTTCTTCTTCTCCAAAACCTCAAGGGAATGCTGGTGAAGGTTGTGAAGCACGAATCCGAGACCAGCCCAGGCCACTCCGGAGAAAAGGTATCCGAGAGGGTAGTAGCCGGCAGGCTTGAGTCGGATCTTGTTGGAAAGGAACTTGGTAGCGAATCCTGAGTTAGTATGTGGTCGTAGAACTTGTTATGTTCTTTCGTCAATGAGACTGGACATCATGTTTAGTGTGATTCAGACGATCATGGCCCGATTTGATGATCCAGAGACTATAGTATGATTGTTCATAATATGTGCAACTGATCCACGCTGAGAGTCTCTTGATCCTGATCAAACCCGGTTGAACATGGCGTGAATCTGCTCATGACAATTTGATGTGTTCATTAAGCCATAAAAACATGTCGTCGAAGAGGCGGAAATTGCCGGTGGACAATCTCATCGCGCATTTTAATACTCACCAAGACCGGATGCACCGACTAGCGAAGTAAACAGAGCCATTTTTGCTGTTTTGGTGTATGCTCTAGAAATGACTTTGGTGGTGACTCGAGATTTTGGATACTGCAATTTGCGGTGCTGTGATTCGTTGGGGAAGCCGGGTAACTTTAATTGAAACATATGGTTGTGTGTTCGAGATTCCACTGAGACAGGATTAATGCCCAAATTGAAAACTGGAACCCTAATATATGCAAAAAAATCTAGTCTCACACTATAGCTGGAGAAAATACCAAACCACCACAGCTCTCACGCCATGTCAGAACTTACACCCGCTCAGCTCAAGGCACAAAAGAAGGCGGCAAAGGCCGCCAAGCGTGCCGCTTCCAAGGAGGCCTCCGGCCAGGCGCCCACTCGAGATCCACGAGAGGCCAAGAAGGAACAGCAGCAGGCCGCAGCCAAGGAGGGAGGCTCGTCTTCAAACAACACCGGAAACAACAGCAATAACACACAAGGCGGAAGCAATCAATCATCCGCATCTGCATCGGCCAAGGAAGGTCGAACCCGGGCCTCCAGACCCGCTCTGTTTGGACATCTTGAGAAGGCAGGAAAGGTGACTGCAGCCGATGCTGGTAAAGACGTGCATCCCGAGGTGATCACCTTGGCGCTTCGATACTCGTCGTATCAGATTGTGGGTTCTTCTGACCGAGCCCGAACTCTTCTGCAGGCCTTTCAGAGGGTCATTGCTGAGTACGAGACTCCTGAGGGTACCACATTGTCTCGAAACCTCACTACACATCTTGGTCACCAGATTGCGTTTGTGATTTCTGCACGACCACTGTCAGTGTCAATGGGTAACGCCATTCGGTGGCTCAAGCAGGAGATTTCCGTGGTCAGCATTGACATGTCCGATCAGGCTGCCAAGGACATGCTGGTGGAGAAGATCGACGAGTACATCAAGGAGAAGATTGACGTGAGTGGATCTGTCATTGTGGAAAGTGCCGTAAACGATATTGCTGATGGCGATACTGTCCTCACATTTGCACATTCCGAAGTGGTGGAGAACACCTTCATTGCCGCCCATCAGGCCGGAAAGCGGTTCAAGATCATTGTGGTCGACTCGCGACCTCTGCATGAGGGCCGAAAGCTGGCTCGAGATCTTTCTGCACGGGGCATTGAGTGTGTCTACATTCTGGTTTCGGCTCTGGCCCATGTTCTGGACGACGTTTCTCGAGTCTTCCTGGGAGCACATGCCATGCTTTCTAACGGAGCTCTTCTTTCGCGTGTCGGCTCTGCGCTCATTGCCACTGCTGCCAAGCGAAAGAACATCCCTGTGATCGTTCTGTGTGAGTCCATGAAGTTCTCCGAGCGAGTCCAGCTCGATTCCGTCACTCTTAACGAACTGGCCTTCCCCGAAATGCTTGCCAACACCTACATCAGCGACAAGAAGAAGTTACCCGAAGACGAGTCCAAGACTTCGCTCAAGTACCTCAATCTGTGTTACGATCTGACCCCCGCCGCAAACCTCACCAAGATTATCACCGAGCTTGGTCATCTGCCTCCCTCAGCCGTTCCCGTCATTATGCGAGAATACAAGTCCGCTTACACCATGTAGGGAAAGGAGTCCTGTTTGTACAATACTGGAGGTGATAATGAGACTAAAATATAGAGACAATGAACAACCAAAAATGGAGCCCGATTGTAAGATGATTTACTTGTACTTGGAATGAGTATGAAACACCTACGTAGCATTTACCTTTCACAGTCATGGTGGGCCCAGGGCCCAACTAATGGTATTGTACTTGATGTATTATTGTGAGTTAATACAAGTACAAGGTACAAGGTACTGTTTTCCATGTCATGGTGGAATAGCAGCAATACTACACGGAGATGTGCCAGGTTGTATCTCAGATAATCATTAACGACCATAAGCTTCTTACAGACGATCAGATTCCCTGCACTTCTTGCTTCAGGGCGATATGAGCACGCACCATAAATACGGTCAACCATCTACAGGCCATGGGGCAATAAAATCACTTACGCTGTGTCGAATATGTACATTAAATAGAGATGCTAGATGAGGGTTTTGCTGGATCTGTGTTAGTATGTTGAAGGTGAAGGGATGGATTTAGATGGGGAGGCTATTCCTGGTATCTTCTTTTGCATGTCAAAAAAAAAAATGGCTGAAGTCTTCTCAGGAAGCCTCAAAACGCCAGTATCAACATTTTTCTGATTCAGACCTATGCTGTCCATCCTAGTCAAAAGCGTGTAGTGAGGGATTTCAAACAGAGCAACATGGAGCAGAAAACGTCATAATGATCTGAATAGTTGATTTACAGTCAAGCAGCACTTGTACCCCAATAAGGAGCCATTTTTTGACACCACTCCTCAGCCATTCCCCCCACTCCATTCAAGTGCAACCATATCATACTCACTTCTCATTCAGCTTGACGCAAAAGGTTCGAATCAAACGGGGATCAGCCTTGACGGCTCGCATGATTTCGCCCTGGGCTCCAGGAGAACAGTCGAACTTCATATAGAAGTAGTCACCAACCACGTAGCTCTTCTGCTGGGCCTTCATGATCTGGGGCAGAGGCTTGAACCGCCAGCACTCAATGAGACGGACCACGCCTCTGTTGCCGATGATCATTCGACCGATCTGGGTGACGGCCTGCTTGGCAGCCGCATGTGCCGGAGTCACCGATGCGATTCCAACAAGTTCGTAGAGCATTTCGAGTCTGTTGTGTAGAGGGGTACGATAGTTGGATGCGATGACGTCGTGTGAGGAATGAAGGTTGAAAATGTTACTGGATGTTTAAACCTTATTTTGGTGAGAAACTGCTCAACCGGTATAGCAGCACTTGAATGGGAGCCGAAAAGAGGAGGTGGAATGAATGGTGGGAATCAGAGGGGTACATTTGAGGGGTCAGTTGCTCTGTAACCTTTTGAATCGTTGCATTTGTGCGAAACGTATCTTGTGGTTCTGTATTTGGCTACTTAAGTACAAGTCACGTGTAAACGTACGTTCAGTAGCATGCCCTGACACGCCTGTTGATCCAAGTACCCTGGTATTTGTACCGTTGCGCGAAGTACTACTGGCAGTACAAGGCAGTATTCTTTGCTAGGATAAGGGGGTGCATGATGTGTAGAGCGTTGCTAGGATTGTTTGCTGACTAATCAATGTCAAGGGGTCGTGTTTCTACTTAGAAGACGGGCATACTTCTATCGTACGATAGTAGCTCCTTACACATGGTATAAGTGAAATTACAACTACGGTACAAGTACAAGTACCAGTACCAGGTACTTGTATATATGAAAAAACTTACTCCTTTGAAAAGTACTGGTTTAAGGCGTCGTGAAATATTTGTTGCTTGAATGTTGAAACCTGTTGAGTCGTTTACATTTGATGCTACTCGACACACTAAAAATGTAAAACAGTTTTTTTTACCGTCACATGATTTCTCGTCTTTTGTCTTGACTTGATTTTTAGTATTACCAGTTGACTTACATTCAATATTGGAATTATGCTTACTAATGTTATAATGAATTGAATTGTATGAGAAAAAAAAAAAACCGATGATATTTCGGAATATGAAAAATCCAATATCTAACTTATCCTTGGTCATATAGTCAACTATTCTGGTGATGTACACTATATGTGTGTTCGTAGCTGTTCGCCGCCCAATCCCCGTTGAGCTTGAAAGTTCTACGCTCAACCTCCACATCCATGTGCGGCTGTCAATTGGTTATGTGGGGTGAAATAGACTGAAGATAAGAGAGATGGCTATAATGTAATGGCACAAGGAAGATGTAAAAGTGTCAAATATTCGCGTGGGTGTTATGGAATCAGTTCTAGAGGATCTGGGCAAGGCCTCGCGATATCCATGTTTGTACTCAGTGCACTCGTGCTTTTTTGATGCTTGGAAACTATGCACTGAGTCTGTCAGACGGCTCTTTCTTTTCAACTACCAGTACCAGTACGTTATCGCGACAATAGTCAAAGTTTAGTGCTGGTCTAGAACATGCTGATATCGGAGCAATTGAGTCGTGTGTAGAGCCGTGATGCTATTTATCACTTGATTTGTGGCCCAGGTACACATATTGGACAATTCCGTATCATCCACTCCCCCATATCACCCCACAGATCACTCTACATTACTTACCCTACCTTCACTGAGTCAAACACCGAGTCACCACACCACCTAACTTAACTGCGGCCTACCCCAGAAAAGATCTCCTTGCACCACCACAACAACACACACAATGCTTCGAACTCTGGCCCGATCTTCCCTGCGATTCGCTCCCCGAGCCACCATGGCCCCTCTCACCATGATGCGATTCAACCACTCTCTCATCAAGGGCTCCATTCCCGACACTCACTCCAGCAAGTACACCCTCAAGTTCACCGAGGATCACGACTGGGTTGCCTTCCACGAGGACGGTGTTGCCTTCATCGGAATCACCAAGTACGCTGCCGAGGCTCTTGGAGATGCCACCTTTGTTGAGGTTGAGGAGGCCGGAAACGAGATCGAGAAGGACAATGCCTTTGGAAACGTCGAGTCCGTCAAGGCCACCAACGACATTATTGCTCCCTTCGACTTTGAGGTTGTTGAGGCCAACTTTGAGGTTGCCGACACTCCCTCTCTCATCAACCAGGAGCCTAACGGAAACGGTTTCCTTGCCAAGGTCAAGCCTGTCGAGGGTGCTGAGGATACCGAGGGTCTGCTCACCGCCGAGGAGTACGACGAGTTCCTCAAGAACGCCCACTAATCGCTGACAAGTATTTACAACTACTTACGGGAATATATAGAGTAACATGCAGGCTGTCATCTGATCCTATGGTGCTTGGTTTGTCCTTTGGTGTCTACATTACAGAAGTGAGCAAAGTGCAGCATTTGTAAGCGCCATGCAGGCGTCCTCCGGCCAATCTGAGGCAGCATGCAACTAGAGCCGTCTACTTTAGGTACGTACCAGGCACGCTGCAAGCATAATGTACCAGTAGTAGTACTGGTACCATCTACGACCCCTGTAGTGTGGGCATGTTGTCTAGTATTGCAAAGTATGGGTAGTGGGGGTTCAGCAAGTTGGGATATGTCGAACAATTGGTGTACACGAGCAAACCTGCAACGTGTCTGACCTGAAGAAGAGTCTTTGATGCAAGGACATGTCCTCCGTGAGCGGTAAAGGCAGTAATTATGTGAGGCACAACTCAAAAGCCACCTTTCTCCGTCTGCTTAGCCATCTACAGGAAAGACTTAACCTCGTGCCCGTTGGACAGTTGCTAAATTGAGACCCCCACGCTGGTCAAAGTTAATGTCCAATATCTGAGTCGCAGAGCTGACTGCACCCGTCAAACGGCACCTAGGACAGCAACAAAGTCTATGTGCTAGGATCAGAGCCAATTACGTCACCTCCGCACCACCGGATCGTGTCTCACCTCGTCTCTGCCCCACAGGTTCCTACATTTGTCCTGCCTTGGGTTTTCCTGCAAAGCAATCTTGGCGGAAACTCTGAGCGTATATAAATAATCCGAGCCAGGCCTTGGTGGAGGATCTCCACAAAAGTCCTCTGCACACAATGCTCCGACGAATCACTCTCAACCAGTTCAAGGGCGGCCTGCGACGGCTGTCGACCCTGACCCCCGTCAAGAACGAGCCTCTGACCCTTCCCAATGGCGTCAAGTATGAGCAACCCGTTGGTCTGTTCATCAACGGTGAGTTTGTCAAGTCTAAGTCCGGTAAGCGATTCGAGACCGAGAACCCCACCACCGAGACCCCCATCATTTCCGTCTACGAGGCCGGAGAGGCTGATGCAAATGCTGCTGTGGAGGCTGCCAAGAATGCCTTCAAGGACTGGGGCTTCAAGACTCCTCCCTCTCAGCGAGGAGTGCTGCTCAACAAGCTGGCCGATTTCATTGAACGAGATCTCGACCTCATTGCCGCCATTGAGACCACCGACAACGGAAAGGTCTTTGCCCAGGCTCAGGGAGACGTTTCTCTCGTTGTCAACGTGCTCCGATACTACGCTGGATTTGCTGACAAAATCTCAGGCGAGCTTATCCAGACCAACGACGGCTTCTTCAACTACACCCGAAAGGAGCCCCTCGGAGTGTGTGGCCAGATCATCCCCTGGAACTTCCCTCTGCTCATGTGGGCCTGGAAGATTGCCCCCGCCCTGACCACCGGAAACACTGTGGTTCTCAAGACCGCAGAGTCCACTCCTCTGTCTGCTCTGTACGCCTGCAAGCTCGCCCAGGAGGCTGGTATCCCCAAGGGTGTTCTCAACGTTGTGTCCGGTTACGGTCCCGTTGGAGGCGTTCTGTCGGCCCACCCCGACATCAAGAAGATTGCCTTCACCGGCTCCACTGCCACCGGTAAGCTGGTTGCCAAGACTGCTCTGACCTCCAACCTCAAGAAGACCACCATGGAGCTTGGCGGAAAGTCTCCCAACATCATCTTCGACGACGCCGACCTCGAGGACGCTCTGTCTGCCGCTGCTCTGGGTATCTTCTTCAACTCCGGAGAGGTCTGCTGCGCTGGCTCTCGACTCTTTGTCCAGGCCGGTGTTTACGACCAGGTTGTCGAGGCTTTCAAGAAGAAGGCTGAGTCCATCAAGGTTGGCGATCCCTTCGACCCCGCCTCTCAGCAGGGTCCCCAGCAGAACAAGAACCAGTACAAGAAGATTCTGGGCTACGTTGAGCAGGGTCAGAAGGAGGGAGCCCATCTCCTGTGCGGAGGATCTTCCGAGGCCGGTTCTGGTAAGGGATACTTCATCCAGCCTACAGTGTTCACTGAGGTGAACAACGATATGTCCATTGTGCGAGAGGAGATTTTCGGCCCCGTTCTGACCATCACCAAGTTCAACACCGTTGACGACGTGATCAACATGGCCAACGACTCCGAGTACGGTCTTGCTGCTGGTATTCACACCACCGACATCAACAAGGCCCATTATGTTGCTGAGAACATTGCCTCCGGTACCATCTGGATCAACTGTTACAACGCCTTCCACGAGGCCGTTCCCTTTGGCGGATACAAGCAGTCTGGTTTCGGTAAGGAGATGGGCCGAGATGGTCTTGAGAACTACCTGCAGACCAAGGCTGTTCGAGTCAAGCTTGACCCCCGAAAGTGGGCTGACAAGCAGTAGTGTGGTGCAGTATAAATATAGATTGATAGATGAATGAGCGTAGCGAATATTGAGTGTAGAAAGTAGTTCGTCCAACTTCTTGTGTACAAAAGAAACTCATACAAGTACAAGTAGCATGAAATCTAATTTCCCCATGGTGTGTCTTCCCTATTTCTGCGCACGTCCCACTTGCTTGTTCCAACGGTCTAAACCATAGAATTAAGGGCATCCACTATAAGCTCTTGCACCCTCAGAGAGTATCGCATGTGACTAGAGTCGGATATAGCAGGGAGCATTATCACAGGTGTTGTCAGCTGGTCAGGATATTATTTTAATGTGTGTTTTGATTCTTGAGCTGTATGTCAGTTACAGCACTGCCCCTGTCAGATTCCGAGACGCCGCCAGCCCTGCAGGGTATCTGCATGGTGAAAAGCTGGAGTATTACTGTTATTGTAGTGGATCATCCAGTTGTGTGGGGAAAGAATAGTAGAGCGGCTTCATTTTCTCGCTGAGTTTCGCATCAAAGGTCAGCCGTCCATATGCAGCATGTTGAGCAAGCGGCATATCTGTTGGCATGCACCTGATTACCCCACATGAGTGTTACGTATATATTTCCGTGACACGATTCTTGGTGGATCCATAGCTCAACAGACCCACCACGACGCACGTTCCTCTACGATACAGACTTTGCTGCTAGCTATCGTGTGACACCATCGCTCTGTGTGTCGAGATCGCTTGCTCTGATTTGCCATGCGACTATTGACGGCTATCGGATTCCTTCTCCTTCTAATAACACAAACACAGGCCATTTCGAGGGCCACCTACGAATTACTCCAGTTCCACTCCCAGTTATCGGATATCGCATATTGTGTGCAAACTGTCCGAGGCCCAACCCAACTCCGACGCCCGTTCAAATGTGGGGTCCAGTGCAGAAAAGCACAGCTTGAAGGCGTCGAGGTGGTCCATACGTTCGTGCATAGCCCCGCTAGTCCCGCCCTGACAGGATACATGGCTGTGGACCACACAAACCAGACAAAATATGTGGTTTTTCGAGGCACTAACTCGCTGGAAGATTCAATGCTGGATTTGTCTTTTGGCCACGAGCCAACGGCTAGTCCCTCTTTCCTGAAAAGTACTTGTCCCGAGTGCAAGGTTCAGGGAGCCATCATGCAGGCCTACGATGCCTTTTGGGCAGAAAACAGCATCCAGCTCTCGGACTTTTTGTACGAAAATTTCTCTCAATACTCACTCTCGGTGACGGGACATTCTCTGGGAGGGGTGGCGGCTGCCCTTCTAGCAACAGACCTCAAACTACAGGGCTTAGATCCACTTCTCATTAACTTTGGCCAGCCGCAGTACGCAAACTTGGCTTACGCACAGCTGGTGGACTCCTTGTTCTTCCCTCCTGCAGACAAAGAAGTCATCGATCCACTTTACGACTCGCCCCAACGGCGTCTGTACCGAGTAACGCACTGGAATGATGTCTTTGTCACACTTCCAGGCCAACGTGGCTTTTTTCACTCTCTGGGTGAAGTGTATATCTCTTACCCCACGGTGAATCCCCCCAGACGAACGATACGATACTGCGAGGGCCCCGAGTCCGAGTATTGTCATAGTGGAGACTACAATCCATTTGAGCGAGCAAATTTCCTCAAAAACCATCTGGCCTATTTTGGCTGGGTAGGCTACTGCCCTTATCTATAACTAACTGAAAATTCGTATCTCCAACCACAGGGCACACAGGGTTTAATCACGACATGGGATAACAGCAGAGATGGCCACAATAGGAGTGGATGCGGGCAATCTCCCCGAGAGTTACTCGTACTTGCCGTAGTTTAAACACGAGTTCGCGATAGCTATCTGAAGCTCTACAACTCTAATACACATTGTCATGGCAAGAGATCAGGTAGACTTGCTTACGATAAAATTTCACCCCACACTTCTATTGCTTGGTATGCTTTGCCGAAAACACCCGCCTCTTGCCGTCTACCCCACCAACTCGGAATGCGTGTCATGAAAAAATTGTAGGTTTTTTTCAGCATATGTGTGGAGACACACGGCACCAACCCACCAGTTGCAGTGCCGTGCATTGGGTAGAAACAAAGCGATGCCAAAGGTTGACCCTGCCAAGCTCCTGCAAGATGCCATTATCAAACTCTATTGTTTCAGGCGGAGATAACAGTAACGACTGTCCTGGGGTTGGAATATATATAGAGGTATGCTGAAGCCGATATGAGTTGTATATCGGACACAGAACCCCCGAATCAAAATGTCTGAGAAAACAATCGAAAACACCCCTGACGTGGAGGAGCTCCATGGTCATGTTGAAGACATGCAAGGTGGTGTTCCTGAACTCCATATTCCTTCGGCCAACGAGGAATTGGACTCCACTGAACCCTTCCAGGTCTACTATCACTTTGCAGCTCTTCAGCGAGCTCGAGAAGACGCCCTTCCTCGATCGAGATTCAGATCAATCTTCGACAAGTACCGAAAGTCTGGGAAGTCGGCAGCAGAGGCCTACCCTGGTTTCGATTCTCGCTCAGACGACAGCACTGGAGTCAGTGATGTTGATCGTGAAAAGCATGCCACTTCCGGAGGAATCATCAGCCAGATTCCAGGAGCCAGCCAGGAGCTGGCCATTGCCAACATGTCTGCTCGAACGGCTACTTGGATGTCTGTCTTCTTTCTGACCACAACCGACATTCTCGGACCCTCATCTGCCCCCTGGGCCATTTCGCAGCTGGGCTGGTTCCCAGGTGTCATGCTATTCTCCGTTCTTGGAATTGCGGCCGTCTACACTGGATGGCTGCTCTACAAAATGTTCCTGAAACTCGATTCGCCCGAGTTCCCCATGAAGACATTTGGAGACCTGGCTCTGCGAGTCTACGGTAAGGGTTTCCGATGGGGAGTCGATATCCTTCAGAGTCTGCAGCTTCTGTGTAACGTGGCCGTCATTATTCTCGGAAACGGTCAGGGTCTGTCTCAGATTTACAGCCCTCTGTGTTTCTCTGTCTGGTGTATCATTTTCATGATTGCTGGTATCCTGCTGGGTCAGATCAAGCGACTTTCCAATTTCTCCTACGTTGCCAATGCCGCCATCTGGATGAACCTCTTTGTTGTCTTCGTTACCATGGGAATTGCTGCCACCAAGCCTCCTAACTATGTCGGTGGAGCTCAGCAGAACAATCTGCCCAACTCCACTGATCCCGTGAGAACAATGGGAATCGAATCCAAGCCCTTCCAGGACCAGCTCGGTGCTGTCATGAACATTGTCTACTCGTATGGAGGAGCCATGGTGTTTATCGAGTTTCTGTCTGAGATGCGAAAGCCCCGAGAGTTCCTCAAGGGTATGCTGTCTGCCCAGAGTGTCATTTTTGTCTGCTACCTGCTCTACGGACTTTTGGTCTACGCTTACCAGGGCCAGTACACCGTTAACCCTGCCAACCAGGGTCTGGGCTCGCATAACTGGCAGATTACTGTTAACGTCATCAGTGTGGTCTCCTCTCTGATTGCTGCTGGTCTGTATGGTAACGTGGGAATCAAGGTGGTGTACATTACTCTGATTCGACGAGCCATTCCTGCTCTTCCCAACCTTGACGACGGAATCCGAGGCCGAATTGCCTGGGCTCTGATGGTCTTCATCTACTGGGCTGTCGCCTTTGTCATTGCTTCGGCCATCCCCCAGTTCTCTTCTCTGACCTCTCTGGTTGGAGCTGCCTGTATTCTCCAGTTCTCCTACACCTTCCCTCCTCTCATGTACATGGGTCTGACGATTCGAGAGGAGGCCAGTAAGCTGGACACTGTCGACTATGAGACACGAACCGTGATCAAGTACGACTCGTGGACCAGTCTGGCCCGATGGAAGCGAGGAGTCCTGTCTCGACCCTGGTGGGTTCTGGTCAACTTTGTCCTGTTTCTGGCATCACTGGCCACAGCCATTCTCGGCATTTACTCCTCCATTTACTCGCTGGTGGAGGCCTTCAATTCCCCTGGCGCAGCCACCGTTTCTTTCGGCTGCAAGCCACCTGTTGCGTAAACTAGCAAAACTAAAATATGTATGTAATAATTAAAAAATGTTGGTGAAAAACAAACAATGAGCTCCCCGTAGAAGATAATACAAACAGTGAGCCCACGGTATGGGTCTTTCGGACTCCGTGGACGACTTGTTTTCCTGCAAAGGACATTAGCGTGGCAATGCAGGTTGTGGAGAGGGTTAAGAGTGTTGTACTACGTAGTCGTATAATGCCCCTGAGTTGCTACAAAATCTGGTGGTAAATCTCAAATAAATGATTCCACACAAGTATCCAGTCATTCTCATCTCAACCATCACCCCTATATCACTTCGTTCGATGTTCGTTAACTCCGAAATCCGAGACATTTCAAACTTAACTCATACATCTTGCAGCATTCATCTCCATTGTCCGCAGCCAGCACAAAGACCCGTTTTGCCAAGCAATTTCCTCAGCCACGTTGGTGTCATTTATATATCATTCTGGGGGGCTGCCAGTTCGCGTCATGTACTTCACCAGAAAAATGGTCAATTTCACCTCTCTCCATCGACCAGTTGAGTTGGCCGCTATGAAACCGTTATCAGTGGTGTAATCGTAATTGCTGGACAAGACAATTATGACAGTTACTGTACAACAACCACGGAGTCCGATGAAGAAAATTCCACGACATGAATACTCGGCAACAACTGCGACAACAACAAACATCACAAACGACAAATAAAATACCACGTGCCGCCATTATCAAGCACCTAGAGGCACTCAGATACCAATCTCTCGAATTACCCTACAATGGAGATAAGATTGAGATATTGACTAAGATACCCAAACCACAGTTAGTGCTCTAGGTCTGACTAAGCAGAGGGCTGAAATGGAATATTCTACTGCAGGGTGTGGAAACACGGAAGCGCCCGGTGACTGTCTCACCTCTTTCTCCTCGTTTCTAAAAGCTGTTAACCTGAAACTCTGCAGCGTGGCGGAGCACAGCAAGGCACTAAAGCGGCCATGGTTCGCAGTACAAGCGCCCCGAG
Organism: Yarrowia yakushimensis; assembly: GCA_900518995.1. NCBI lineage: Eukaryota > Fungi > Ascomycota > Dipodascomycetes > Dipodascales > Yarrowia > Yarrowia yakushimensis. The sequence continues at coordinate 57,638 of ULGW01000002.1, forward strand.
TTTGTCCCCGCTAACTGTGGCCTGGCCCCCGCTGGAGCTGGGGTGTGGAACCATGTTCTGTTTTCTTTTCTCCCACACATATTCCGGAGATAGCTCTGTCCTGCAAAGTTCATCCGTGCTTGGTGCGGGGGAGGTATGTCTCCACACTCGTTCTATAAGTGGTGCTACTGGCTCAGGGGTTCAGGGCTGGCTGAGAGCTGATCACGGGCTTAGTCATGGTCTCTTCCAGCTGGGTAGACTACCACTGGCTGGTTGCCTAGCCCGGTCAAAAGCTTGTTGGACAAAGTGACACCATCCTCTTGTTTCCAGTACGATACGTCCCCTTTGCGGGTACCTGCTGCTCGTCCACAGTGAGCTCCTTGTTGGGCGCGGTGCGCATGTCCATCCCTCCGATGTGGACGTGTTTGATGTGTCCAAATTCATCGCGTGTGAACTGCAGATAAGGTCTGAGGGGCAGCGTCGTGTATTGACGGGATGGCATGGGAATGTGGAAAAAAGCTCTCAGAGTTTGTTTGTCACGCCGATCTCAGAAAATCCCATGACTGGTAAACAGAGCCGTGGATTGGAGGAAGTGGGGCTGGAACGCCATAATCGTCGGATTTTCGGTGGCGGCCGTGAAGACGGTGATTAATTATTGCCTATCTTCTTGTGGTAGCCGCATTCTACAAGGAGGAGGGGCATTGGAGGAGTGAGGCACTTGCCCCGGCATGATGATTACACTTTTGCTAGGAGTACGGGCTTAGAATGTTCCAAAAAAAAACTCATATGCGTTCGTTGATTTCATTAAATGCTTCTATTAGTTGGGATGCTTATGCGGCGACAGGAGGGACGGGGCCAAGAGATCGGTCAGATCGAACCGAGTCAATGGAACGCTTCTGTTTTCGTTCCTCTCGCTTTTTTGCCTTCTCCTTCGCTGCGGCAGCCCTCGATCGGGTCCACACCTCAGATATGCTGATATGAGTAACTTCCAGAACGGCTCTGACACCGCCCAGATGATGGCAACCTGAGGGGTAAAGGAGATATAGAGGGCCACGAAGGTTGTCGTCGGGCTTGAACTTCTCGTGGAATGCTTGCTTACCGTTAAGGGCCAGAGCCTTGCAGGTAGTCTTGTATAGCGAGCGCGTCGACTCCTGGATGATCTTGTTCATGCCAGAGAGCTCTCCCATCTCTTCTCGAGGGGCAAGGCCAAAAGTGAGGTACTCAAGGCCTTCTTCCTTGAGAATTCGGGTCGCGTTAGTAGTGAGAAATTCTGTGGTGCCCTGGCCGGCGTCCTCTCGAGCGATGCAAGGCTCGATCAGATAGCCCTTGTGGCCACCGACCTGCATCAGGCAGGCCCAGGAGTTGGGCTTGCCGTCGGGACCAAGTGTGTAGAGATGTCGGGAGGTTCGCAGAGCAAAGGGGTTGAGCACGGTCGAATATGCCTGGGGCAGGTGTCGGTCGACTCGAGACTGTCGCCAGTCGGCGTACACCTGCATCAGGTCTCGCTCCAGCTGGGGGTCAATTCCGTCCTTGGGCGAGTACACCTTGAGGGTGACTCCCTCCTTCTGCAGGTTTCGGTTCCATCGGTTGATGGTTCGACCAAAGCCAGGGTTGGTCTGGGGGTTAATGACGTGCTCGACACCAAACTCCATAAGGCCCCACTTGGCCTCTCGGCCATGGTCGGCCATTTCGGGGCCAGCGCCAACAATGGCGGTCTTGAGGCCCTGAGCTCTGCAGTGCTTTCGGAAGTTTTGGAACACGCCAGGCATGTGCTCGGCGGCACAGAGGGGGTCTCCGTATACAACAGCGACACTTTGTGCGACCTTAAAGCAGATGACTGAGGCGTGGTCCGGAGGAATGTAGAGTGAGTATGACTTGTCCAGCATGGCGGCGTGGGTAGGTCGGCCATGGAGCGCAAGAAGACGCTCGAGAGTCTCAGGGACTCCGTCGCACTCAATGTTGTAGACGTTGTTCATGGGTGTTTGTGGTGCAAATCCGAGCGATGTGGCCCAGCTCTTTCGTGCGGGAACCTGGTTCTTTTGAAGTCGGGCAAACTGGGGCTCTCGAGTGGCGCCCGGTTCTCTGTTAATGGAGTACGAGTATTCCTTTTCTAGTTCGTTTTCGTCGTTAAGAGTCGCGGCGGAGTCGGAGGAGCCAGAATTGGACAGACGGGGATGCTGGCCAGTCAGCGGGAGATCCTTGTCGTCATATTCAGTGTGGCGTCGCAGGCAGCAGTTGAACCACATTGTTGTTTCTGGTCAATATGTGTATAGATTGGGGGTGTGGACGGGTGTGCGTGTGAATCGAAGCTGGGGGTCCCAAAAGTCAGAGGAAAGGCAGGCCCAGATATACAAAATGTGAAATAGGCACGGTCCGCAAAACTAGAGCTCTCAAAACCTAGGCATATTAATTACCGGCGTTTACACCTGAGCTTGCGGCTTTTTGGCTCAAGCTCAGACAAAGAGCGCTGCATTGCTGGACAAGATTAAAGCTTTGTCTCTCGGACCTCTCTAGACCGGAGCTCCAAGAATTTACTACCACAGTGCGCAGTGGCAGCACCATGATAAGAGCTAAACTATTTTAAGCCCGACAAAGTCGCTTGGGCGACTAAGACAGCAAAACCCCAAGAGGAGTGTCTACACTCACCAGTCTTGGCGCTCATGGGATGGGTGCCAAGAAAGCCAAAGGTGCCTGATATTCGCGCAGGGATTGTAGACACCATACAACCAGTCTATACGGCGCCCGTACCATGCTCCGCCCATGTGCCACCCATGATTTTGCTCTTATTGTACATTAGGCCGTTGGCTCTCACGCGAATCAGCGTTTGCCTTTGCGTTTTCAGTCCGTCTACGTTGTCACCGTGCAGACTCCCTGACGAGCCTGTCGCCTTTGCGTTGCCTCCAAAATGATACAAGCCAAAAGCCCGCTTGATTCCTTGTTGACAAACTCTATCATCCAACTTTGCGTTCTTCGCCCCAGGCTTTTAGGACTTTGAGTTATTTTTCCCAAAAGAGCCTTCATTCCTAGAGGGTGCTAAAAAGCACAAAATCTAAGGGCGTTTGGGCTCAGCCCGAACCAAAGGTGTATATCGTTATATACCTTGGGCTTGAACCGATCCCCCGCCGCGGTTTACACATGATACACGCATCTCCTTACTTTTTGGCTGGCTCGGTTTCGCGTCTATTTTGAATTGAGACCGCGAACACGCTCCTCGGGCTGGCAAGAAATATGGGGAGGCTTGCACTGGACGTTGAGCTCCGCAGCCAAGCCTCCTTTCTCGGTCATCGGTGACAGTGCGTGAGCCAAGTGGATCGTGCAGAGCCAAGCCTCCGACAAATGGCGCCTGCATAAAATGTGACAGCAACAGATCGGAGATAAAGTTCCTTTCTGGCTTAACTCCGTAATTGCAGCGCGATTCTCTGAGTAATTCTGCAGCTTGCCTCTCGACCTGCCCAAAGCTCCGAAGGTGAAGCAAACCTCTTCCGAGAAAGTCGGATTCTGAGCTAAAAAATAAATCGTCCAGCTGATGAGCCGCATACCAGCCTCACCAAAGTGGGCGGATAGAAAGCGCACCAGTGTGTTGACATAATCGATGGTTGAGGTAGGGACGCCAAGCTCCATGGACTGGTTTGCTAATGCGGACATTTTCCGCGTCTGGTGATCCTACGCTGCTTCGGCCTGCATTCTGGGTCTCGTTTTGGGTGTATTTTTAGCTACCTCCCCTGTTTGGCATTTGCTGGGTACGCGTCCAACACAGATTGTGGATTAATCAGTTCAGCCTCGAGAGGATCAACTGATACGAATATGTGACGATTTTCCGGGATTATTCCCAGCTTTCTGGGGATAATCGCAACAATTTTAACATGCCAAGAAATGGGAAAAGGGACACATGCAACCAACCCTTTCTCCGGACAAATTTTATGGTCAGATCCAACGGCACTACATGTCTCAGGCACGGAGGGTCCGTCCCACTCTTGGCTTCTCTACACCACGAACCCCAGAGCACCTCCACGGCGAACAGCCCCTTATTTGTATATTCTCACGGTTGAAACCATCTATGAAACAAGCCACCCCCACTCTTAGCCCACTCTTATAGGCAGTTAGTCAGGCGCCAGCAGAGTTGGCTTCATGCTCAGGCTCAGGCTTTGCTGGGCTTATTCGTCTTTGACTTTACCATATAACTGGTTAGTAATCCACCCACCCTTTGACTTTGCCAAGCCATGGTACGAGTACGCCTGCAACCCCGGTGGTACACAACACACTCAGATGGAGCCACTTGGCAGGTTGCGTTGTGGTGACGTCTGGGCACAGATGCCATGACTGTTGTGACCTTGTCACAAAGAGACGGCATTTGGCAACGTCCATCCCTACCCAAGAGGCACAGTGGAGCCAGTGTTGCATGAGAGGTTGAATGCACATAACCCAGAGAATGCAAGAGTTTGTATTTTAAAACCCACACGCCAGATAATGAGCCAGACGGGCAGACAGCGTCAATCAATAAAAGCCTTGTGGTGCACGCTCTTTGTAGACCCCTAGCCTGGTGGGCGCGTTCCTGGAAGCTCAAAACTGAACAACGGACGCTCCTCCCCACTTGACTGTGACGTAGTACGATACCCTGCTCCCTTCGCACTGGGTTTCAGTATTAGTGCTAACCGCCTCTACCTCTAGGCTCTGTACGGTTGCAAGCATCACGCCATACACATGGCCATAGAAAGGCTGGATAATATGTGGTTGGGCATTCCCATGACACGGAGTAAACAATCCAAGCCATCGACACACACCCCAACGCAGCTTGCCCTTTCTCAGTAATGTTTCAGCAGCCCTTTCCGCTTGCGGGCAAAGGTTCTGGTTTTGGCTTTGCTTAGTCTTGCCACCGAGATCAGAGCCGGCAAGGTGCTATTGTACCGGTGTGTAGCACCTCTTGTTTCGCCTGTGTTCAGGGTGTCTAGCAGTTTCCCCATGTATCTTGTCCTCTTGGTCGTCTCACACACCTTCTGCTGAACATCTCTATTAGTGCCCCTTGCAGGCAAGAAAATAACAAGTCGAATCTATTTTTGGCTACGCGTCGTACTGGAACGCTGCCACCACGGTCCTCTGGCGATCGTCAGGGACCTTGTCGTGGTTCAGCCTATCAGGCGTGTTTCTCCCATCCTGGCTTCTGGGGGAGAAGGTCCAGAATAAGAAAACGAAAAAGCCGGAAAACCAAAACAAGGCCGAAACGAAAAGTGGACCACTGCGGATCCTACAGGCTCTCGACAACAAGCGACTGAAGGACACAAAGCTGTCACAAGCTGCAACTCCCGCGCTTCTCTTGACGATAGACTCCTTCGTATCTGCAAAAGTGATGATGCCAAGACCCCTCGAGCAAACGCTTGTCAAGAATTGGTATCCGTAATCATGTAATATCTCACCCGCTACACTGAAATTTTTGCAATAGCATGTCATGGACAGTCTTTGCACCACTAGAGAGGCCCTAAATCCTCCTCTTAGAGGTACGGTATGGTACACACCGGACTTCGGAGCCGCATGCCGTGGACGGCCGCCGCAACAACATTAAACCCCCAGAATTATGCGTACTTGCTTGTACGACCAGAGTGTGAGGCTCTCGAGGCATAGCCGTGTGATGGATGTGCCCAAGCTTTAGCGCCTTCCGCTTGAGAGCCAGTGGCGCTTTGTTCTCCAGTAAGCGACCAAGACACTGGAAAGCAGATAAAAATAGCCCATGGTGTGGTAGACAATAGGGAGGAATAGGTCTTTGTTGACCTCTATTGGACAGTTGTCTTTCAATTGACCCCCTGGTGCCTACAAGTACGTACCAGTACAAGTAGTACGATACGATACTCGCAGCATGCACTTTTCTTGGACCCCAGGTCTCCACTTTGACAAACAATACCTCCACCCTCATTAGCACCTCGTACTTTAGTGCCAGATGTCAGATTGCGGCAGCTTTCCCCAGGTACGTTAAATAGCGATTCGGGCAGTGCACCTGGCTGTGCATCGGATCAATGTCTCCTGCTCCTTGTTTCCCTAGACGAAGCCGTGTCCATGGTCTCTTCGAAGTGTGCGCATGTACGATACAGTCCTTTGAGCTGCAGCTCAGGTACGCTGACCGGATGCAGATACTGTATGTACTCGTACAAGTACCCGTACCTTCCTCGTGCCTTTTGGATGCGGGTTTAGACAATGAGACTTGCGTCTGTCGAACTGAGGGGCAGGGCCATGGCAACTACTTTTTGCTATTGCGAGAGCTTTAATTGGGTGTCTAATCGACGCTCTATCTGTGGCCTCTCAGATCTCTGACATCAGGGGTCCACTGGATCCAGAGCTCGTGTTACACCTCCGCGCCTGTCACCATATACACTTGTATGATAAAACCCTGGGTGGGTCCTTCCAAGTGGTCTAGTCAATCGATATGACTGCGCCTCAACCAAGGCACAACTTTAGTGCAAATTTTCGACTGTGCACTGCGAAACGGGTTTCCTACACTGTCCCCTAGTACCAGTACGATCCACTGACCCCCGTTCCTTTATCCGTGCCCCTACGTCGCTGAACCCACCCCTTCAGACTTAACTGAAAAAGGCCAGAAGCCACCGGAGGCTGCTTGGGAGTGGTGCGGCTGCGTCTACCAGTGCATTGTCCCCTTGTCTGCGATATTTTTAGCCCGTGTTTAATTTCAGGAGTCCGGTCCATGTACTCGTCCTATTGCAGATTGTCGTTAGAATTACTTGTCTCTTTGGAGCAATATTTACAATGCATCTATGAGTCCGGGGATAGCCGCATCCGGTTTCGGTGGTGCTTATCTCCGGTTCCTCCGACTTACTCTGGCCGGGGCAGTGTCCTTTTGGCTCGCCCTCTTGCTTTTTCTCACTTGCAATAAACGCTTCTGAGTTTAATATTTTTAGCCATCACCTGTAGCACACTGTTGGGTTGCCTTTACGTAAACACCGCACACGTGAGCCTGCGAAAAAGCCCTCACATCCCACCAAGAGAAAAGGCAGCACTCTTGGCGACGTAACGCGGATCAGGACATCCCTTGGCGCTCTTGGCAAAAAGGGTGGTTGCTCGCTTCCATTACCTCGTCAAACGTACACCACAGCTCTAAAGTGAAAAATCTGCATGGGTTGATAAAGCCTCATAACGGTCGTATGGTTGTTTAGCTTTTTGGTTGAGCAATTACATTAGCTAACTTCTAGAAGGTTTGCGAACCTGTATAGACCTGTCACTTAACGACCATAACCGATCTGCTCCAAAGAATGTATGAGAGTCCTACCTTGTACCAGCGAGGCACAAAGCGGGAAATGCCAGAGCCCGGATCCGGTCGTACGCCACACCACCCAACAATACCGCTTCAGGTTATCCACCTGGCAGCTTCTTGATACAAGTTCATGCAATAATGACGCGGCTAGGCCCTGCCACTCGAACACTATCGAGCAACAGCCACATGGCTCGATGATGAGTGAAGAGCGATCATCAAAAAAAACAATCACATAATAATGTAAGCCTTACAATTATATATCCGGCTCTGTCTCTCGATCGCATACTTGCGGTCAAACTTGTTGACCATTTGAGTTAGCATTTGCAAAGGTGTGCTCCACGAATGATACCGAGGAAATATCAAGCAATTGCCAAGTTCACATCTTTGGACAACGGACTAATGCGGAAAAAACAGGTCCAATCAACATGCAATTCGTCAACATGCCTGCAATTCCCCCCATTTACACATTCGGGTGGCAAAACCTAATATACCTCTATGTGTTTTATTTTATTTTAATTTGTTAGTTTCAAGTGGAATCTAAAATTCCCTTGTACTCACGTGACTCTAATCGCTCATCGTATTGACCATTTTGTTGATTTTGTGAAGTGTCCGATATAGTGTAGGGGCTATCACATCACGCTCTCATTCTGAGAACCGTGGAGACCGGGGTTCGATTCCCCGTATCGGAGTCTTGGTTACGGCCATATCCTGGTGAAAATACGGCTTCCCGTCCGATCAGCCATAGTCAAGCACCAGAGAGCCTAGTTAGTATTGTAGTGGGAGACCATACGAGAATCCTGGGTGCTGTAATCTTTTTTCCTCCACCAGGGTCTACCTTTTGAAGGTGGGTTACACCCGTTGCGTTTTTGCAAAAGATATTTTCTATGATCACCTTGGCAGTCTCGTTTTCTGGGTTCACGTGACTACTTGTACCCCCTTGTGGTTGACCAGCCAGCACAATCTGCAAAGTCAGTCGCCACGCAACCCTAATCCACCGATATCTCTCCACAACAGGGCCTCCCAGACCCATCACCACGACCATGCAAGTATTCGAGTGGGCATTTGGAAAGCGACAGACGCCTCAGGAAAAGCTGCGCAAGCACCAGCGAGCTCTGGAGCGGACCCAGCGGGAGCTGGACCGTGAGCGAGTCAAGCTCGAGGGTCAGGAGAAGAAGCTGATTGCAGACATCAAAAAGTCGGCCAAGGCAGGCCAGACAGGCGCATGCAAGGTCATGGCCAAAGATCTGGTTCGAACGAGGTCATACATCCAGAAGTTTTACCAGATGAAGACACAGTTGCAGGCGATTTCGCTGCGTATCCAAACCGTGCGGTCCAACGAGCAGATGATGCAGAGCATGAAGGGAGCCACCCGGCTGCTTCAGGGCATGAACAAGTCCATGAACTTGCCCCAGCTGACTCGTATTGCCATGGAGTTTGAGCGGGAGAACGACATTATGGACCAGCGTCAGGAGATGATGGATGACTCCATCGACGACGCCATGGAGGACGACGAGGTGGAGAGCGAGGATATTGTCAACCAGGTGCTGGACGAGATTGGAATCGATCTTGGTCAGAGCTTGGGCGCTGTTCCCGAGGGAATCCAGGGCCAGCAGGAGCGAGTTGCTGTTGCCGAGGGAGGGGATGACGATCTCGAGGCGCGACTTGGTGCTCTGAGACGATAGATGACGACCACATCATGCGAGGAAACAATCCTGTGCTCGCAACCCCTAACCAATATTCCTGTTCATTCAAGTGCATAGAGCGACAACGGTAGGTGGTGTTTCACACACGGCTGAAGCCACTCTTATTTTGCTACGATAATAAAATCCTTTATGAAACAATGGCCAAAAATATATATTACACCTTCTAAATGTACTTCTTGTCCTGTAGGTACTCGTAGATCTGCTTGACGGCATCCTCAACGGAGGTCTCGTGGCTCTTGATGTGGATCTCGGGCTTGTCGGGAGCCTCGTAGGGGGCAGAGATTCCGGTGAACTCGGGAATGGTTCCAGCTCGAGCCTTCTTGTAAAGACCCTTGGGGTCTCGCTGCTCAGCAACCTCGATGGGAACGTCAACGTAGACCTCAACAAAGGGCAGGTTGGAGGCCTCATGGAGCTCTCGTGCGCTCTGACGGTCCTTCTTGTACGGAGAGATGAAAGAGGTGAGAGTCACTGCGGTGGAATCGGTGAACAGCTTGGCCACCTCGGAGATTCGTCGAATGTTTTCGTTTCGGTCAGCCTCGGAGAATCCCAGATCCTTGTTGAGTCCGAACCGCACATTGTCTCCGTCCAGTCGGTACGAGTTGATCTTGTTCTGGAGAAGAAACTGCTCGAGGGCAGTAGCAATGGTGGACTTACCGGAGGCAGACAGGCCGGTGAACCACAGGGTGACTCCCTTCTGTCCCACGAGCTTTGCTCGCTCGTCGTGGGTAAGTCCTTCGTGCCAGGTGATGTTGGTAGCCATTGCGTTCTGTTTTTGATCTCGATTGAGTTGTCGTAATTAGTGAGTCATGACAACTTGTCTCTCTTTGGCCCGGGTCGATCTTTGGCTGTGGCTGACTTTAGAGTTGTTCACCATATCACGTGCCATCTCTCATTGCACTGATTCTGCACCATGATGCGTCAGTCTGGGGATCCGAGTTACAGCATCGAGTTCGAATCCAAGATGAGAAGTAAATGGCTACGCATTTCCAAAAAACACAAAACAAAATTGTCTCGTCAACTCAAATGGCTGGCTGGATGCCCCTCTGCATCCCTTCCACATGGTAACTTCGCATCAAGCTCTCTTAACGTTATAGAGGCGGTGGCTGGTGAGTTACAGCTGGAGGTCTCCTCGCCAGCTCAAAGCTTTTCTCCTTGCGCCAAGGACGGATGGAAGGCACACTCACGGAAATCATATTGGGCTCTACATGATTTCCGGGATCGCGTGCCAGGCTAATTAACCACAATTTAGAGCCCTAGAAAGGCTCACTGATTGTAGGCTAAAGCCACTTTGTCAGGGAGCCGCCGTAGAGTTGAACAAGACTTGTGCCGTACCTGAAACCTGATGGTGCGAGGAACAGATCCAAAAACTTCGGCCCCACTCCGCGGCCCCACTTCAATAAGAGACCCCATGTCTGAGTTTTTGGGACGCTAATTTACCAAGGTTGAGACAAGAGCCGAGCGCTAGAGTCGTAATTAGGGCCTCCTCCGCAGTCAAAATGAACGCTTGGAATGGCGTATTGATCAACATATGGCTAGTAACGGTAAAGTGGATCGGTATTAGTTTATGCGGAATGGGGTCCGCTCGTATTTTGCTATACGCTATTGCCCCTACACACTATTTGACCGAGAGAGCCTCCATTTCCCGGACTTCACCTAAAGCCTTTCTCCTTGAGTTAACTCTCTTCTCCTCTTTGAATTAACATGGAGATACTAACCTTGTCGGGTAATACGAAGACCTATCGGCAGCATAGTTGATTTTAGAGATGATAGTCTTATTGCCGTCGGATACAGTTTGATATCCGAGACACCGAATGAGGGGAGTTCCGAGCGAACCTGTCGATAGTGCCAACAGCTAAAGCAAGTTGGTTGAAGTGTTTGTTAAGGTATGCAGCTTCAGCGGCTGAATTAGGTCTGGTTCCACTTGCACCGCAATGTTTACGTATGTGTCTAGAGTTTTCCTTGTTGCAAGTCATCTGGCTAGCATTCCTGGACTAGCTCCAGGCTCGTAGGTGCAGCCTGTACAAATGTGGTTATGTCTGCAAAACAAACTTGAGTGTCATCGGACGAGCTCGTTAAACTAATTTAACCGTCATACCTCGCTCTGGAAATGGTAATTTCTGCAGTGCAACATTATCGGACAAGCTAGAGCTGGTCGGAGAAACTTTTAGGAGGCTGGTTCACTCCGAGAGTCGTCCGATTATTACAATCGAAGAGTCCTACCTGATGAGAGAGATACCCGTAGCTTACAGCTGGTATCGGGCGAATTTCGTCTTCATATAGGGCTGGTCAGGTACGTTCATATACTACTCATGGGACAGAATATGTACAAGTGGTACTGGTACTGGTGCTTACCAGGTTGATGTTCGCTATTTGTCAATATTGAAGGAAGCAAAGCGGCGTCTCCCATTGGACTTATTTGAAATGGCATTCTGATGGCAGACCTACGGGAGTTCATGAAAGAGACTAGACCCAGGGCTATAAGTATAGTCAAGACTCAAAAGAGACGCTGTGGTAGACGCTGTGGTAGCCGTGGAGCCGGAGATGCTGAAAATGCAGACCCGACACCTTACTGGAATGATTATGTCTCTCTATCCAGAGAGAAATTATGAGCAGCAAGATTCTGGATATTGTAGAGGTGAATCTTACACGTTTGCTGAGTTTCTGTGTTCTTACTTATTTAGTAGCCATATCAACTTCCATACATCCAGCTGTGGTCCCCGGTTTTTTTGGACGATACACAATACCTACCCCAACCAAACGAGAGAATATCATTTCTGGTCACCCTCCCCCTCGCCAACTGTCTCTACAACTAATAACACGGTTGGCTATGCATTTCAAGAAGACATTCCACATTTCCATATCACTTTTTGTTGGGGCTGGAGATTGATATTGGGGTGGAGAGACATAGAGAAGCATTTCTTCTTCCCCAACTTGTGAATATTCCATCTCCTTAGCATCATTGCCGTCCCTGTCAAGGAGGCTCACTCTCTCAGCTATGGTATCCGATACCTGAGATACAAACACACAAATGAGGGGAATTAATGTCTCTTAACTATTTTATAATCATTTCTGGGTACTTTGGGTTCTATCTTGTCAATTATTGTATACTCAAGGGTATAATATACTGAAATTACTATTCTGGTGCTGGAAAGGAGGTTTCGGAGTCGAAGTGAGCGTCAAACATCGAACTGGAAAGAACAAAAAAGTAAAATAAAAAGCATAACACAAACAATTAAGCAACTATCCATAACTTTATGTGAATTTAAATGCTTGAAAAGCATTTTTTCAAGTGCGGATTACTAATCAGACATCTCTTAAAAATGGGCTAATTTCAAATTTTTTCAAGAAATTTCAGGTCGTGTGGTGTAATGGTTATCACGTCCCGCTCACACCGGGGAGGCTCGGAGTTCGATCCTCCGCATGATCATTTTTCATGATCAATTTTTTCTCTCTCCCAATAAAAAGATCGACAATAAATAAACTCAAGCTCTGCCTCTGAGCTTCTCACATGTTACCATAGACTATCATTCCACCAGCCGCATATGCAGTTGGTGATGCTACTTCTGAGACTGGTGCCTGTGGCAGTGTCGATAATGCATTAGTGCGCAAAGCATTAGGAAAAAGGATGCTATAATGTAAACAGGCACACTAATGTGTCTAGAAATTCGCTCTATATCAGCGCAAAGAGAGCGGTGAAAGTTTTTTTTCAATGCCTTTTGCCAAGGCGCTTATTTGAGAGTAAAAATCCTAAAGCACTCGTCTACCGCAAATTTGCGCCTCTGGTACCATAATTTTGCTGTGTACAAGCGTCGTCTGACCAGCTTGGGTGACGGGATTATAATTCTTGTCGCTACTACCTGATCAATAGCTGCCTGATATCCTACTTTAGTTTATGTCAATCCTCGTGTGAGCATCTATCATTTATACGGCCGTCTCTCTTTTTGTAACTACAAGTACCAGTACTAGTCGTGGATAAAATGGCTCCTATTTAGATCCCGTCTTCTTTTCGACTTGCCACTACTGTATCGTTGAAGGTGACTACGGAGGTTATGCAAGTGCCAAAGTGAATAGGTGACATCGACACTGGTACACAGAGGGGCTGGCTAGATCAGGAGGGACGAAGAGTAGGGAAATCAGAGTATATGAGTTTTCTCCCACGAATGTTGCGATCAATTTGAAACCAATTACCATCACAATTTTCCTCTCACATGCCCCGAACTCCCGTTCTCGGAGACAAGTTGCTCCTCTTTCGAGGACCATAATCTGAGTTGAGTTTAGGGCGCATGCAGAGAGTGCGGAACTCCAAGCTTGGCAAAAGAGGGCAATATATAGTGTCGACTTTCGCAGTCTGACTTCCTCAAGCCCTCCCCGACATACCCTTCCGTCTAGTAAGAACGGGAGACATATCCATTCAACGCTGGCCGACCCTCGTTTATCCTCGTTCCCCGAGTCTGGGAAATTCAGATCCAAGCAACCACCCTAAGAGTCACCTCCAAGGACTTCTAATTCATACTAAAAACATTGACAAGATACTCGAAAATGACCGAAGTTTACGAGTATTCCCCTTCGGGGATGCGTGCCCGACGGCCCTCCGTCGACGGAGCTTCTCAGCACTCTGACCAGGACGTGTGCTACCCTCATGACGACATCAAAGAGGGATTTGATATTGACTTCCAGGCTCTCGATGACTTCAATGGCGAGGATGATATGCCTTGCGGAGTTTCAAACGCCAATATGGGCAGCCGGGTAATCCGGGTTGCTCCCCAGGATAATTTCGCCTTCTTCTCCACAGAGTGCGAAGAGACGATTCGAGCCAATGAGTTCTCTGAGATCTTCAAGGACGGCTGCAAGGCCAAGGAACTCTTTGACGCTCACAAGGGTACCTGGTGGCTCGACTGTTACGATCCCACCGACCTTGAAATGAAGCTGCTGGCCAAAGCCTTCGGCATCCATCCCCTGACCCTGGAAGATATCCAACACAGAGAGGCGCGAGAGAAGGTTGAGATGTTCCGAAACTACTACTTTGTGACATTCCATGCCTATGAACAGGACACTGAGTCGCAAGACTTCCTGGAGATGGTCCCCTTCTACCTCTGTGTGTTCCCCGAGGGAGTCATTTCCTTCCACTACTCACCTGTTCCCCACTGTGCGACTGTTCGAAAAAGAATTCGACAGCTCAATGACCACGTGGCTGTGACCTCCGACTGGATTTGTTATGCCGTCATTGATGACATTACCGATTCGTTTGCCCCCGTCATCCGAGAGATTGAGCAGGAGGGTGAGATTGTCGAGCAGACGGTCTTTGATGCACGAGACGATGGATTCAACGAGATGCTTCGACGAATCGGAAAGGCTCGAGCAAAGACTCTTTCCATGATGCGACTGCTTTCTGGAAAGGCCGATGTTGTGGGAATGTTCACTAAGCGGGTGTCTGAGGGTTTGAATGACAATGTGCCCAAGGGTCACATTTCTCTCTACCTTGGAGATATCCAGGATCATATCGTGACCATGTACCAGTCTCTGATTGCCCACGAGAAGATTCTGTCGCGATCCCATCTCAACTATCTGTCTCAGCTGCAGGTGCAGTCCATTGATGCCACTCATCGTGTCACCGACACTCTGGGTAAGATCACGGTCATTGGAACCATTCTGATTCCCATGAACTTCGTCACAGGACTGTTTGCTATGAACGTGCGAATTCCTGGAGAGGTTACCGATGACAATCCCCGTAACTTTGGCTGGTTCTTTGGTATTCTTGGTGTGCTTCTGTGCATCATTGTCGGGGCCACCCTTTTGGCCAAGTGGTATCTTGCCCATGTGGAGAAGAAGATCCGAGGCAACTTCAGAACCACTGCTTCCGACAACTCCATTCGGTCCATGCGATCCAAGCGATCCAAGCATACCATTGATACTATTGTTTAAAGGCTAGTAGAAAATAAGGTCACAAGTAGACAATACGATTTAAATATTCCAATACTCACGCATACTTGTACTTCTATATGGCAGCTGTAATTACAGTAAATACACTACCAGGTACTCGTACTGGTACCAGTTCTCGTACAAGCTGAGGTCCCTTGTTGAACAGACTCTTTCTCATGCACCTTGTATGCACGACTCAGTTGTGTTGCAGGGATGTGTCTGGCCCAGTAATTATAGTACACCGACTCTATTCTTATCACATAATTTTTTCAAAATAGTCTAGCGTTGTCAATCAACAAATCCTCCTTTATATACATTACTCCTTGGGGAGCTTACCCTCACGTCGAAGCTCGGCCTTTCGACCAATCTCAGCCTCCTCAGCATCAAGCTGCTGAACGGTCTTGCCGTCGACAGTGGGCTCCTTGTCGTACTCACTCTCTCGAACCTCCTCAGAGTAGGTGGGAGCAGGATCGTTTCGAGCAGCAGCAACCTTATCGGCAGCAGCCTTGACCTCACGTCGGAGAGCGGCCTCTCGACCAATCTCAGCCTCCTCGGCGTCAAGCTGCTTCACGGTCTTGCCGTCGACAGTAGGCTCAGCATCGCTGAGAGATTCACGGACCTCCTCAGAGTAAGTAGGAGCGGCATCATTTCTGGCAGCAGCAACCTTCTCGGCAGCAGCCTTGGCCTCAGGAGACATGGTCTCAAAGTTCTCAGCCTGGCCTTCCTTGTAAGGGTGCAGCTTAGCCTCTCGGGCAATATCGGCCTCCTCGGCATCGAGCTGTTGGACAGTCTTGCCGTCGACAGTGGGCTCCTTGTCGTACTCACTCTCACGGACCTCCTCAGAGTAGGTAGGAGCGGGGTCGTTTCGGGCAGCAGCAACCTCTTCGGCAGCCTCCTCAGCCTCGGCAGAAAGACCATCTTCCTTTCGAGAGTTAGCGTAGAAGTTGATCTTGTTCTCAACAGCCTTCTTGTCCACGTTCTCATTCTCCAGAAGAGCCAGGTAAGCCCTGAGCTGCTTGGCGAGAATCTGGGTGTCAATGTTCCAGTCGTTGGTGGGGGAGGTCAGGGAGTCAAGGGTGATCTTCGCGTCCAGGTACATGTCGTTAGCGGCGGCCTGGGGCACATTCTTGAGCCCCTTGGCGTTGGTCTCCTCAAGAGTCTTGGTGGCGCTGGTGACGAAGTTCTTGAAAAGAATTCGGCTTCGCAGAGCAGCCTCAGTGGCGCCCTCTCGCTTGGCCGTCATGTCGGGGTCAATCTTGTACTTTCGGACCTGCTGGACAATGTCCTTGGGAAAGTCGGAGGCCAGGCCGGTGGAGGCGAGGTAGTAGATAAAGAGCAGCTCGACGGGGAGCTCAACGTGACCGTGCTTGGTGACGTCAATCTTGTAGACTCGTCGCAGACCATTGATGGTGTCTCGCAGACCCTTGGTCTGATGCTTGGTTCGGTAGAGAACCTTGGATCGCAGGGTACCGATTCGGGCAGACTCCTGGAGAAGGTACTCGGCGAGAACGGGGTCCCGGAGCATGGACTCGGCCTTGGCAAAGCCTCCAATCTCAATGAACTTGTTGTAGAGAGCCAGGAGCTGGCCAGGGTTGGTCTGCTCAGGAGCGTAGATGACGGCGTCATGCAGGAACTCTCGGGCAGTGTAGAGCTCCTCGAGGGTCTGGGCGTTGTTGATGACGCTGGAGACGATACCAGAGGTAATGGCCATAGTTCGAGGGGGCAGAGGGGTCACGGGCTCTCCTCCAGGGTAGAGAATGTTGAGCTCCTCCAGGACATCGGAGTTCTTCTCGCGGAAAATGAGAGGTCGCAGGTTCTTGGGAATCTTGAGGTAGTGGAGGTTGGCCACGGCGCTCTCGACAAACTCGGGGTACTTGTCTCTGGGCTGGGTAGCAGGAGCAGGAGTGGAGGTGAAGAGGGTAGCATAGCTGGTATCGAGAGGAAGAGAGGCGGCCTTTCGAGGCAGAGTCACGGGGGGCTCAGCTCGGGGCTTGTTTCGCCATCTGATCTGAACGTGCTCCTCCTGAGCAAACTTGGGCACGAACTTTCGACCAGTCAGGGAGGTGGTTTCGAGCTCATTGGCGTCGGCAAATCGGGCAATAGCGGAGGACTTGAGTCCTCGAGAGGCAAGGGGGGTAATTGCCTGTGTCTGGCGAGCACAGACGTTGGAAATGAGCCGAGCTCGAGCGATTCTCAACATCTTGGTGTGTAGTCAAGGGTGTGGTGAAAGAGCAAAAAAGTTTATCCACTTTATATGCATGATCCTTCAAGGCGCCCTAGTTGAGGGATTGGGTGTGTTTAATTGATCAAAGCTAAGCAAGGAGAAGCTTAACACTGATTGCAACATAAGGCACCAATTGCAAATCGCAAAAAGTGAGGCGTTGTCTGAGATTGGCCGATTACCCCACTGAGACAAGCCAGAGAAGCCCACAACAAAAGGATCCCCACCACGTTATTTGCTGTTTCGCACGTCTCCACGAGCCAATGTACGCATATTCGGTTCTTCATGCTGCCAGCTCTATCAGCGGAGCTGTGTGGGCCAAAATCGAAGCTGCGGGACGACACAAGCTGGTGGTGGCCAAGACCAGAAGCCTGGAAGTTTACAGTGTCGATGACGAGCTCACTAAAGTATACGCCGTGGAATTGGGCAGTGCTATCTTGAGCATCACTGCAGACGAGTCCCGGGTACCGAGTCGGATCATCACGCTGCTCGAGGACGGATCCGTCTACTCATGGCAATGGAAATACGTGGAAGATAAGCTCGCCCATAGAGGCACGTGTTTGGCTGAGACATTCCAAAAGTACGAGGGCCAGAGTATGGTCACTAGAGGCAACACAACGGTGGTATCTGGCACCAACGGAGGACCCCAACAATGGATAACACCGAAGGGTCCCAATGCTCTCAAGGTGTCGTTGGGATACGGAGGCGTGGGTCTATCGGTGAGCAACGCCTTTGTTGCTGATGGTATCCTGGCTGTTCTGTACAGAGACTCTCTCAACAATGTCGGCATGGCCTATGTCAACGAGAAGTTGAAGGGCACGACCGAAATCGGCTGCGCTTCCGGTTCAGATTTCTCCATCAACGATAGCTCGTCTCTCTTAGTATCGGTGACTCTTCCCTGCAATGGTGTTCTGGTCGTTTCCGACGTTAGTGTGCTCTATTACCCTCCGTTTTCTAAAAGGGTGTCGGGCACATACAAGATCCCTGAAGACCAGCTACTACGGGCCGATTTCCCCAAAAGTCTCATTATATCCGCTTCTTCCAAGATGCAAGATGGTGTGGTTGTGCTTTCCTCTGATGTTGGAGACATTCTTGTTGTCACGCTGTCTAGCGATGGCTCCTCTTTAGATGTTGTACTGGTCGACAAACCAGCAGAATCCGCTCTTCAATTTCCTCCAACTTCTCTGGTACGCATGAACGATGGACTCTTCTTTGCCGCATCCCACCATGACAACTCTGTTGTCTTCAAGTTGAACAATGTGGACAAGTCTAACGGTGGAAACAAGAGACGCAAGGTATGGAGTTATTCGGAACTCAACATTGTTTCCAATATCGCTCCTATCAATGATATCACGTTGACATCCGGTCCACTCCAACAACTCATTGTCTATGCTGCATGTGGAGGATACACATCTGGCAGTGTTTCCAAGTTGTACCATTGCATTGACCCAATTGTCGAAGAGGAGATTCCTTTAGGTGATGGTGCTGACCAGGTATGGTGGTTTGATAATGACGAGGCTCTGTTCGTCAAGTACATGACTCATTCTGCAGTGTTGCGACTGGAAAATGGTTCCCTCGTTGAGTTGGACAACGACACTGTCATGATCGAGTACGGCTTTGTGCTCGAGGAGTCTCTGTGGCTGGGGAAGTTTGATGGAAGAGACGTGCAAGTTACCCCTTCAGGAATCCGATCCAAGGGTGTTCACCTCGAGATTCCTGCCACTTCTGCTTTTCTCTCCGATGACACACTCATGGTAGCTTCTGAAAGAGAATTATACAGTCTGGGAACATTGGCTGAGCTGCCTGAGCCATTCTCTTTAACTTCTCAACCCTGGTGCTATGCACAGAATGGTGACAAGGTGTACGTGTCTTATCTCAACGGTGGCACGTTTGAACTGAAGAGTAAGCAGGAGATCTCCTCGGACCCTGCCTCTTCTATCGTTGTGATGGATGGATACACAGTTTTGGGATATCCTGATGGTAAAGTGCAGATTCTAGAGGCCGATTTTGTTCGCAGACTAGGTATTTCACCCGTCAAGCTGGTTCCTCTTTGGGATGGAAATATTGTGGCCTACAGTTCAGATGGATTAGGTATTATTGACGTGACAACTATCGACGACTCCTGCATGGTTCCCTTCATAGAAGGAACCATTCCAATCAGTGTTTCTGCTTTGAACTCAAGAAGGCGCATTTCATACATTGTCTCTGGAGACATGTATGTCGCTGAGCTGCCAGAACCGTCTTTTGGTGTTGTCAGTGAGCAGTTCAATGCTCTAGTTCGACGAATCTGTCTTATCGATGATAAGGTGGTTGTGGCTATGGCTGAACGTGATATCGACGAGAGTGGTGCGGAATCTGTGTCTTACCGCGTGGCCCTGTTGTCACATGAGCTCAAGGTCTTGGACATGTTTGATTTGGATCCCTTTGAATCTCTCGAGTCGCTCATCTCATATGGATCCAAGATCTACGTTGGAACGGGTATTGACGACAAAGATAGTCCCACTGAGGGTAGGGTTATTGTATTCTCCGTCGTTGAAGCTAACCTAAAGCTCGAGTCTGAGAAACAGGTCCCTGGATGTGCCTATTCTCTGAGTGTTATGCAAAGAGAGACTCCCAAGGGTAAGGTGAAGCCCCATATTGTGGTGGGATGCAACGCGGTGCTCGATGAATGTACTCTAGACGATCTCAAGCTGTTGAACCAGACCAAGACGCCTACTCTTGCTCTCAAGTCCTCCTCTCTCGGTGATGACATTGTGGTGGGTGATCTCATCTACGGCTACAGCGTCTACAAGATGGCTAACAAGCTGGAGCCTCTGGAAATCAAATCCTCCGAGCCTATGTTCACATCTGCTGTGGAGCTCCTGTCTGGCCCTCGAGCTGTTTACTCACGCTCGGACGGTACAGTTGGTATCAACGATGGAGAGCAGGTGACCGAACACAAGTTCCCCGATAAGATGATGAATGCAATCAAGCGAGTCCCAGTCGATACGTTTGTTGCTCATGGAGGACGAGGCTTAGCTGTGTGTGCTGGCGTCGAGGGAGGTCTGTATCTCATTTCTGAAATTGACGAGCATGATGAGAACTACACACTAGAGTCTCGTGGAGATACTCCTGCTACTGGCGAGTGTGGTTTTTATCATCTAGGCTAGACTTCGACGATATATTTTTAATTACGTATTTGAAATAGCATTTTAATTTATTGACATATTTTCTTGGAGATGGATTTTCTGTTGCTGTAGTTACCATGCTGCACTTCATGAAGCCTAAAACCCATTGTCTAAGGCTAGAGTCATCAGTGGTATCGTACGATACAGCGTTAGCTCACCGCGGTGAGTGAGCTTGCGCGTGTTCTCTCAAGGTTCGAAACAAGGCTCTGTTTACGTAGAAATAACCGCCTTCTGGAACGTTTTTCCGGTTTCCTCATTGTGAGGGACTTTATTGCCAACTAACTATTAACGTTTTTTGTTAGCATGCCGCCCACTCAGTTAAGCCCGCATTAACTTAAGCGCGTCTTGTGTTGACGCGCAGATCCAACAGGGAAGTCTGATCTCTAGCTCCAGAGACTCGCTTGCGTCTGCTCGCACGCACACTTGCTACCAACCACTCCATCTCATGGCATACGCTTCGTCGACCTCGGTCAACGATATCTACCTACAGGACTTTAACCAGCGGCAGAGCTCATCCTCGGTCCTGGACCGTTCCGCTAGCAGAAATGGGCACCTCACACCTTCACATACGGGCCACGGGGTCTATTCGCCGGCCACCTCCTTCATGTCGCCCGAGTCGGCCACGTCAGACGCTCCTTTGAGTGGATCCACGGAACGACAGGAATTTTCGAAGGAATCAAAAAACAGAGGTATTCCCAACGATCTCGCACACCGATTCCTGGCAGCTATAGCTGCTGCGTTTTTCCTCTGTGTGGTCATGACCTGTGCGCTCTTCTCGTACTTTGTGAGAAGCCGTACGCCTGCTAGACTGCCTGAAGTCCAGCGTCAGCGCGATCAAACTACCACCAAGAACGATAAACGACTGACCATGGATCTCAGCTACTACGCCAACCTTCTGGGTCTTGTTATTGACGAGTACGAGGTGGTCACAAGCGACGGGTTCATACTTGATCTCAAACGGGTCCACAGGCAGGGCCAGGAACCTACTGGAGAGCCCATTCTCATGGTCCATGGTCTGCTACAATCCTCTGCAGCCTACCTCACATCAGGAAAGGACTCCATCGCAGCGTATTTTGTGGATCAGGGATACGACGTATGGTTGGGAGACAACCGGTGTGGTTTCAAACCCAAGCACACAAAATACAAGAAGAGTGATTCGCGAATGTGGAACTGGGATATCACGGAGATGGGAACCGAAGACCTGCCTGCTCTGGTGAACTACGTTCTCAAAGTGACCGGTAGAGAGGAGCTCATCTACTTTGGCCACTCTCAGGGAACCACGCAAGCTTTTCTAGGTATGTCTCGGGACTTTTACCCTGCTCTGGGACACAAGATCAAACTGTTTGTTGCTCTAGCTCCTGCCGTTTATGCCGGCCCCCTTATTGACCGGTGGTACTTCCAATACTGCCGTAACATGTCTTTGGACAGGTGGAAGTGGTCATTTGGTATTCATTCTTATATCCCCTTGATGAACACCATGCATGCTATCTTCCCCAGGCAGCTCTACGGCTTCTTTGGCTACATTATGTTCAACTACATGTTTGACTGGACCGACGAGTGGTGGGACCGCAACCTACGTAATCGACAGTTTCTCTACTCTCCTACATTTGTGTCTTCCGAGTTGATGCAATGGTGGCTTGGACCAAATCACTTTTCCAAGTACAGGGGCATCTTGCCAGACAAGGCAGGTGTCAAGTGGTACGATCGAAACTTCCCCAAGCTGGTACTGGTGATTCCAACAAACGATATGCTGGTTGACGCTGAGAAGATTTACGAGCGTATCACACAGGTGGAGACAGACGTGACTCTTGTTGATACCATACGGGTGGTCGATTATTCGCATTTGGACGTTCTATGGGCTATGGATGTGGTGGAAAAGGTGTGTAAGCCTGTCCATGAGATTATTAAAAATCAGGATAGAGGAAAGTCGGACTTGCCAGAAATCCGATTGACGTCATGATGAGGAGGGTGTTCGCAGCAGTTGTATTTATAGACAGTTTTTTTAATGGGATGGTAATGACAGTTCAGAGGATAGCTTCAAGACAGGATATGGGTATCCTCGATACACCTAATTATAGAGGGACATCCAAGGAATTAATTAGCATGCGAAGAGTGGCCAATAATAGCTGTCTTCAGCAACAGAAATGTCGCCTCTGTTGATGCTTGATGTAATATAAAAAGGAACTGTGTCTGCTACAAGTACATTACTTGTGTATGAGAATAATGATTCTGTTGACTATATAGATAGGTGACTGCGGTAAGTCTCTTTCAGGTATCTGAGTTAGAATTGGTTCAGAAAACGCCATAGGCATTGTAATAACATCAGCGATCTTGGTGATAAAAGATTGTCTTCAGGTGTACAGAAAAGTAGCAGATAGTTATCATCAGAGGAGGGGATGATAGAAGAGGGTACTCACCATAAAGTCTCTGTGTAGAGTGTTGCATTGTATCTGTGTAGTTAGTGGTATTCTTCTTTGTTTCATAGGCGAAGGGTCAGGTGTATCTGAGTCGTAGGGGTATCACTGCCCAGAGAGAGAATGACATGGAGTCGTCGCATTTCAACCTTTGTTAGAATGGCTCATTAAAGATTCACTGATAATGAATGAGGAGTCAGACGAAAATGAGGATATCAGTTCGGCCAGCTGCTTGTAGAAACTAGGCATGTCTCAACAGAATGACGTATCAATCGCAAATTATATCATCATGAAAACTTCTTTCAAAAGGAACTCACTCTTAGGCTGTTGTTTGCTGTTGTATGTTGAAAGCTGTTGTGAGCTGATGATCATACATTTAGGTTGAAGCTTCTATAGTGCGCTGGGACATTTATTTTAAGGTTTCAGTATGGGGCCCTTTTGGGACATATTTAAGTTGTGACTGCGCCCTAATTAGTATCACATGACCACTCAGTTTCCCTTTCGTCCCAAATCTAATTGTGCCACTCACATCTGTATTTTGAATTTTTATCAAGTCTTACACATCGACACATACAGACATCAACAATGACCGAAGTGAAGAGCGTTAACTGGCGACTGGTCGAGGCTGGCCGAATTGTCCTCATCAACCGATCTGACAACAAGTCCACTCAGGGCAAGCTTGCCGTCATCGCCGAGATTGTCGACCACGGACGAGTGAGTATTATTTGAGGAGGAACTGAGCGAACGGAAAACAGCTAGACTGTGGTTCCCACGAAATGGAAAATGCCATGACTGTTCAGAGATGATCTTAACGGTCTGGATATCATTCCAAATTCCTTATCAGCATTTTGCACATCATACTAACCCCAGGTCCTCATTGACGGCCCCACCACCGGTGTTGCCCGACAGGTTGCCAACCTCAAGCATGTCACCCTTACCCCCCACGTTGTTGAGGGTGTCAAGCGAGGCATGAAGTCCAAGACCATCAAGGCTAAGGTCGAGGCTTCTCCTGCTTTCAAGGAGTGGGCCGAGTCCAGCTGGGCTAAGAAGATCGCTCAGCGAGAGCGACGACGACAGCTCACTGACTTCGAGCGATTCCAGGTCATGGTCCACCGACGAGAGCGAAAGGCTGCTCTTGCCAAGGCTGTTGCCAAGGCCTAAATCAAAAATTGATGATGTACAAAAGGAGACGCATTACTAGCGCGAGTAATAGCATTTATTTAAGCCTAGGTGATGTAAAGGATATTAAAAAAAGTATTTGATGCGGATTGTAGAATTTGTTGTGTTTGTACCGATAGTTGTACCCCTTGTACAGGTATCGTACCAGTAATGATATATTTTTGGTGACTCACATACGTACCTGGTAGTGTCAGTGCTGGTATATGAGAGGGTGTGCTGACATTATGTGTGGTTCACAAATGATTACCTGGTAGTGTCAGTGCTGGTATATGAGAGGGTGTGCTGACATTATGTGTGGTTCACAAATGATTACCAAGGAGGTTCTCTCATTCTCGATTTCACAGCTTTTGCTACTGAAGATGGCCAATCATAATCTACCGCAGGACATGATCCTTAGTTGAATCAGATTAGAATTCTGAGTGATACCCTGGTGCTTGTAAGACCCTTCGGGGGGCTATATCGCGAGATTGAGCGTTTGTACTGGTGGAATGCGCGTATGAGCCTGTAATCACAGTGTGATCTGATTGTCGTTAATGACGTATGGTGCAGGAAGGAATTGAAGCACTGGAAATTGTATCGTAGTTTTATCACTAAGAAAGAGATCTGGTTTCTTCTGGCAACTGGACTCTACCATTCCATAAGTACAACAACAGCTACTGCCCAAGAAGTGAACGGTGTCAGATTTTCGTAGGAAACATGGTATCGTACCAGTACCGGTACATGGTATCGTACTCATACTAACTACAGACACTGGAACTGAAAGATTATTATTTACATGTTGTGATATTAGCATCTTGGAGAGAGAGTAGAAGACACAGAAATTGGTTTGTGTAGATCACCTATTCGGAACAAGGAAGGATATCAAGATTAATGATTGAAAACTCCCTTCTATCTCGTCCCCGTAAGTACTTTGAATGCGTGGCATCCATCGTCTACTTGTTCTCGAGAGCCTCCCACTCCTTGGGGGTCTTGGTGGTCAAAGAGAGAGCATGCAGGCCATTGGGCTGGGCCATTTCCTGCTCAAACAGCTTGTAGACCATTCTGTGTCGGATTGGGGCGCTCTTTCCCTCAAACTTATCACTGACAATGGTCAGTCGGAAGTGCGACTCGATGGTGTTATCCGATCCCCGCATGGCAGCATGGTGAGCATGCTTGTGGGAGTCGTTGTTGACTTTGAAAAACACGGGAGAGAACTCCTGCTGGACCCGGAGGTTGATGGCGTCGGTTATGGGCGTGTTGGAGGAGGACATGTGGCGGAGTAGCGTCGTTTGTCGCAGCACAGGTCGAATACGAAGCATTATGTAAGCTCAGATGGAGGGTGTGGGTTTTTCCCAGAGTTAAATAGAATGTTAGTGTGGGAGGCTCATGGTGCATGCATTACCAAGCAGGAAAAGTGGCTATCGAGGAGACCATATGGTTAGTGGGTTGTGAAGGGTTCGGATAATGTTGGTGTGGTGGTCAGTTTTGTGGACAGTACAGCGAAATATGTCCTATTGTCCTGGCATAGAGGTTGCACTTTTATGTTTGAGTTTAGTTGAAACATAGTTGGGATTTTACTTACTTATCACATCAGACGAAGTTCTAGTTTCGTCAGGACAGATGCTCCGTGATCTACGTTGATTATCCCCAAAAGCCTTCCCACATTTCACCCAATCATCTGTCTCGTTCATTCTGTATCTCCTTGGCTTGGCAGTCGCCCAGCAATCACCCTGAGTACTGTAGGTGCAGATTTCAGTCCAGTCAACACTCGCATATAGTCGCCAGGTACGATAATACAGCCCGGTGGTCTCTCTGCTAGACGTGACCACGACGTGGCCATTGCCGTGATAATTAAAATGATCAAGAGGCTGTGTTTTCCTCAATCCTTTCGCCACCGTCTTATCATTATCAGATTATAGCAATACCTGTAGACTAGAGTATGCTAATTACAGTACTTAAGGGAAATTTATTAAAAACTGAAAAACTGAAAAACTGAAACCTGAAAAACTGAATACGAAACCGAGAACAACCTGGGGTACTGTATATGGATATCAACACACTACTGCTAGTATTGCGTGGTGTTGTGACCCAGTACCCTTAGTGTAGGAGGTTAAACCCTCTCATGTTCACTCACCACCGGAGTCACGCTTACTCGACACAGCCTCCGTCTCTCTATCGCATCTCGGACAGTCTGCCACATAGTAATACAGCCCATGCATGAGAAACGTACATGTACTCGTACTTGTCTGTCTAGTAGACACGCAAGTGGACTGGTGATATCTCGTCCTATTCACTCATTGCTAATGGCTATTCTAATACCGTATCGTTATACTCTCCCTCTAAACATTATCCCTTCCATTCTCCGGCGCGAATCACCTCAACCTCTTCTTATCTCCGTGTTATGATTTTGGGACTTGCGCAGAATTAATTATACAGCCTGAATAATTATGTAGAAGGGGTTGTGGAGTAGGCAAGAGGGTGTATCATCGTCGGAGCACGGGATAACAATGGTCAAACACGTTCCGTAGCTATAGCTCCACTTTTGCCACCCACACAGCCCAGGCACGCACCTCTATCTCACTCTTTCACCCATCACGTGCAAATTCAAATGCCGCTCGCTAAAAATAACCTTGTGCGAAACCTCATTTTCTGCAGACTGCTACATTATTCTCAACTCCTCACAGCCGTCACACACTCTCATCGTCCAATATGTCCTCTTCTGTCCCGTACGACCCCTACATTCCCGGTGGCGAGTCCAACGCCCCCGCTGGCAACCACAAGACCGCCGCCATCCAGGCAGTGAGTATGATTCGTGGCACTTTACCGAGTGTCAAGAAGACACCTTTGCAACGGAGAAACGAGATACCTGCAGCACCGAGAGTCGCCATAACACGGTGGCATCTCAGATGTGTGAGACCGGTGTGTTTGTTTGTGTGATATGTTTGGTCACTGTGTACAAGTCTGCATCTGATTTTGTCGCGGGCCACACATGTCACACGACTACCACAACACAACTACACACTCTTTGCAGCCGAAGGCTCCTTGTGAGACTCCAGCTGTTGAGCGACGTGTTAGACCGTTCTACCCTTACAATCTCGTCATATCAGTGACATGTGATTGATCTCACAAGAACTCGACGCTATCTCCTGTTTCACACCTGCAACACCCCCTCGGACAATATTCTAACCCAGCAAATCGATGATACCGTGGGTATCATGCGAGAGAACATCAACAAAGTCGCCGAGCGAGGTGAGCGACTAGACTCTCTGCAGGACAAGACCGATAACCTGGCAGTCTCCGCACAGGGCTTCCGACGAGGCGCCAACCGAGTGCGAAAGCAAATGTGGTGGAAGGACTTCAAGATGAAGATCTGCCTTATCATTGGTGTCATCATTCTCATCGTTGTCATTGTTGTTCCCATCGCCATCCATTTCTCATAATTTATTAGACCCCTTTTTGGTCTTGGTCTTGATGCCTATGTAATGAATCTGTACTTTACTTTGGCCAGGTGGTGTGAACTGCACAAGCATCATATTCCTGGCTGGTGCTTGCAAACGACTTTCACAAGCACACACCTCACTTACTGGTAGTTTTGAAAAGATTTTGTGTTGTTATTAAGGAGGTGGCTGTGATGTCGCACTTGTGGGAGCTTGGCAAAATGTCATCGTAACATGGACATACACAGACAGGCTAGAGATTCATGTCAGATGGGAGTCTGTCCTGAGTCAGTATGTGTGCGGTACTCCTTCCTGTCCCAAACAGCTTGGATGGAATTGCTAAGCGTTTGAGTATGTGAGATCTAGCAACTTGTAGTTTGTATACTTCTGCCACTGGAGAGCACTCAGGGAAGTACTGGTACAAAACTTAGAATCTGTGCTTTCACAGGTATCCTCTTTCTACCTGCTACCGGGTGGAATGTGTATTCTCTGACATAATCAATGTCTCAGAAATCATCTTTTGTGCTTTTTCCTTATATCTGCTATATCTATATTTGTCAATCCCTAGACTCCTTGGTGAATAATCCTACGATTCTCTGTTAAATAACCCATTGAAGTGGTTCTGGCAACCATTTCAATGTCAGATATCATCCTCCGCCGCGAACTTGCTGTCGTACCCAAAGCAGCCCATACTTCAGCTTTTAAGAGACGATAAATATTGAGTCATTGAGTCAGTGTGTGTCTAGACAGTTTTTTGGAACTGGAAGAGTTGAAACTTTCTGAGGAAGAAGCGTCCGACCTCATGGCTCGACGATGGATCAGTATTCTCTGGCATCAAAACAGGAGACTTGCTGACAGAATTGGAGATAGATGCGGAGACATTCACAAAAAATAACTCTCAGCTGCTTCATCCAGACTAATCTCTGATCTAATTCCCCCTAAAACACCGTTACACCATTCCCCACCACTCTCATCACCTACAAGCGATAGGCACATTTGCAGGTTGAAGATTGGTGTAGAGATGAGACCATCATCAGGCTCAGCAATACCAAAGAGTTTACTACCCCAAAGATACTTGTTGTGTCCAACTTCTACTCCCAACTTCTCCGTGTCGCCTGTTTGGAGTTTCGATGCTGCTTTGATGCCATCATAGTAGAGAAAATACCAACAAACATCGGTAAATTTTTTTGTACTTTTTTTTACTTCATTCAGATTGCAGCAACTTTTTTACCACAAATTTACGATACTGTACTGTATGCAAGCATACATGTATGGACATACGAGTATTTGTACCAGTAGGATTCCCAGGACCTTCGTACGTTGTGCCAATCCGTCACATATACTGTGCCATAAAAAGTGACATAATCACACACCTTTTTCTCTGATAATCATCACTGGCGACACACAGGATACACTACTGTACTGTATTTTGTGGCAGCTCGGCTATCCAAAACAACCGAAGGTAGCGCGTTATAGCACATCAAACATGTCCCTGCAATCACCGATACCCGTTCCAACGCACGGAACTCATTTGTATACTGCAATTGCTGCAATTGCTCTCAAAGCAATGGGTACCAAAGTGGGCTGACTTGCCTGTCTCATTGACTCATTCGCCACTAATATGCCACATCCGAGCCTCACAAAGTTGAGGCGAATCAGGTGAGTAGGTGCAAGGCACCAATCAGGCAGGGTCATTCCTTGCCTGTCTCGGGACTTAATTCGGGGCAAAGGAATATGACCATCCAGTCTCATTCTATCGTGGCACGCATTGAATGAGGTCTCAAGATGCTCATGCTTCGTACTCAAAATTATCTACACTTGAAAATATTCAAAACATCGTAAAATCATATCAACTATACTTCGCTTATTTGGCGACCTTAATAATCTCCTCAAGAGAGAGAGACTTGGGTCGCTCAATGGGGAGACCCAGGATTCGGTCCCAGACCAGCTGAGGCAGAGGGCCAAGAGCTCGGGAGACACCGAAGGTGACGGTGTAGTACAGAGTCTCGTGGATACCGTAGTGGTGAAAGAGGACACCAGAGGAGGAGTCGACGTTAGGGTGGGGGTTCTTGGTCTTGCCGTGCTCGGTGAGGACGTCGGTGGCAACCTCGGAGGTTCGAGAGACGAGCTGGAAAACGGGGTCCTCTCGGATCTCCTTTCGAGAGTTGGCGAAGGTCATGAGAGCGTCGAATCGAGGATCGGGCTTTCGCAGAACGGCGTGGCCGTAACCGGGGATGACTCGGCCAGACTTGAGGACGGACCACAGGTACTTGGTGAGGTCCTCGTTGGTGTAACCCTTGGGGACGTTCTTCTCCATGTCGAGGATGAATCGCAGGACCTCCTGAGCAGCGAGACCGTGGAGAGGACCAGCAAGACCCTGGAGACCAGCAGAGTAGGAAAGGTAAGGGTCAGACAGAGCAGAGCCGACCAGGTGGGTAGCGTGAGCAGAAACGTTACCTCCCTCGTGGTCACCGTGGAGAGCAAAGTAGAGTCGCAGAAGGTCGACAAATCCGGTCTCGTCGCTCTTGCCCATCATGGCAGCGTAGTTGTAAGACCAGTCTCGGTTGAGGTCAATCTTGCCGGGAAGAGCTCCTCCGCCAAGGTAGGTGTTCTGGTAGATCTTAGCGGCGATCTGGGGCAGCTTGGCAATGAGGTCGATGGAGTCATCGAAAGTGTACTCCCAGTACTCGGACTTGGGGATACCTCGCTCGTAGGCCTTGGCGAACTTGGAGTCGTGGTTGAGGGCGGACACGGCCATGGAGAACTGGGTCATGGGGTGCAGGGTAGGGGGGAGGTTGTCGAGCATCTTGTTGACAAACTCGGGGACCTCACCCTTCTCGGCGAGCTCTCGAGACAGGCCTCGGACCTGCTCAACAGTGGGGACCTTGCCGGTGAAGAGGAACCACAGCATGGACTCGGGGAGCATCTCGCCGCCCTCGACGGCCTTGGGGAGAACCTCCTGGCACTCCTTGATGGTCTTGCCATGGAATCGGATACCCTCGTCGGCATCGAGAACAGAGCCCTCCCAGAGCATGCACTTGAGACCTCGCATACCTCCGAGCAGGTTCTCAACCTTGGCCTCACCGAGAGACTTCTGGGAGTACTCGGACTTGACCTTCTTGAAAAGCTCCAGCTTGGCGGGGATGGCCTCCTTGAGGGCGCCCTTGAGGTCAGAAGCAAATCGCTTCTGGACCATGGAGGACACGGAGGATCGAGCAACACGGGCGGTTCGAAGAGGGATCATTGTGTTGTGTGTGTTTGGTTATTTACAAAGACTCTAGACCTTGTCTAGGGCGGGCTCACTTCCTTATATAAAGCTGGCCATGGCAATCAGGCCCAATAGCCAAAAGCGCAAAAAGGGCCTCCGGTTAACCTTGTCTTTGTATGCGTGAATGTGAATGCCGGGGATGAGCCGAGACCACGGACGAGTGTGGGGGATGGTATTGCAATGGTGGGAAGCTAAATAAAGAAGCAAATACAGCAATTGAGGGTGAATTTGCCGCTGTCCAATTTTCACGGCTCTAGTCCTAGCCTTGGCCCCAAAACCAAGGGGCTCCTACTCCTCCAATATCCGTTACTCCATAAACTCTGACGTTTGAGTTTGCACACGTCCGACCCGGCTTTCTCGGGGGTTATACCAACAAAGCAACCAGTGTGTGACACTATATTTTTTGCCTGCAAAGTCCTGCCAATGGATCTGATTGACGTGAATGGGAAATTTGGGCAACTCTTCTTCCAATTATTGTCTCGTTTACGCACCGATATGGTGTCGGGATGCAGGCTAAGATAGTGCCATCAATATTAGACCTCGAGGTGAACAACGTGAAATTTGTACACGCGGGGGTAGGTTTGAGGATTGACGTGAGCGATAGTGCTTGTGAGTGGGCCATGTACGGTCCGGGGACGGATCTGCTGTTGTCAAGCCTCAAATTGGCCTTTCTTCAGGTCCAATTGATGTTAATATTCGCTCTTCTCTAGCTCAGGTCTCGGCCCATTTCCCCACGTTTTTGTGGGGTGCAGGTTTGATGCCTAGACTACATTGTTGGGCTGGTAGGGTAACAGGCCCCGAGCAGGAAACACAACTGCGAGTGGTATCAGAAGTGTGCATCCAGATCCACTAGACACCCCTTTTCCGGTTTGGAGCTATTTGTTGCGTCGTCCCATGAGGTGGTGATTCGAAGTGCAGAATTGTACCACAGAGATCAAAACTGTGGTACTCATGGGCAGCAGTGGGATGAGCAGAGCGAATTCCACACAATGATTTTCAAGGCAATATTTCTCTAATGCAATGATGTCCCTTCGTTTGGTAAACGTGTCATGAACTATACCCCATTAAGGATTTGCGCGTGTCTTACAGCCGTTGAGTTTGTCACGCCCGAAGCTATTTTCATTTTTCACCGATAATCCAGTTTATGCATGATGAATCAACGGCGATGGGTTTCGAACCCAGGACCTCACGCATGCCGACGCGATAAAAAGATCGTATCGTAACCTAAAGTAAAAAAAAAAGGTCAAGCAGAAATCAATTCTGAGACCTTGCACGCACCCACAAACAACATGTCTGACGAGGAAAGGGAAATTGATATCACCGATCTCTCGGTTAGAGACAACGAGCTTGGTTTCTGCGAGGACGAATCCGATGATGAGTACGCTGGAGATGTGACCTGTCTTTTCAGCGAGGCCACCTTCCCCACCACCAAAGAGCTGTTCGAGCATATGAAGGAGAAATACAACTTTGACTGGACTGAGCATAAACCCAAGGAGAGCATTGACCAGATCAAGCTGGTTAACTACATCCGAAAGCATAAGGAGGCCCCCAAGGCTGGAGAGACTCTGTCTGACGAGTACATGACTCCTGTTCTGGAGAACGATATGCTCATCATGCGACTACTCGAGGAGGACGACGATGAGGAGGAGAAGGAGGTTGATCCTGTTGAGCGACTTCAGCAGGAGAATGAGTTCCTCAAGCAGAAGCTCATTGAGGCCAACCGTCTGCTTGCTTCGGCTACTGATGACTCCTCTGCGAATGCTAACAAGTCCACTCTCTCTTCGTACGACACCAACTACTTTGATTCGTACGCTCACAACGAAATCCACATGCAGATGCTCAAGGACCGAGTGCGAACTGAGTCCTACAGAGACTTCTTCTACCACAACAAGGACCAGATCAAGGGTAAGGTTGTTTTGGATGTTGGATGTGGTTCCGGCATTCTGTCCATGTTTGCTGCTAAGGCTGGCGCTCGACGGGTCTACGGTGTTGACAACTCTGACATTTTCGAGAAGACTATTCTCAACGTGAAGGAGAACGGCTACGATGACGTCATTACTCTTATTCGAGGTAAGATTGAGGATATCAGTAAGAACCCTGCTGCCTTTGGCATCACCGAGAAGGTTGATATCATTGTTTCTGAGTGGATGGGATACGGTCTTCTCTTTGAGAGCATGCTCGACTCTGTACTGGTGGCCCGAGACGCTCTCAAGCCCGAGCTTATGGCTCCTTCTCAGACTACTCTCGTTGTCTGTGCTTCTGACGACACTGAGTACCTCGATAACATCTCTTACTGGGATGATGTCTACGAGTTCAAGATGACTGCCATGAAGCCCAAGAACGTCGAGTCTGCCAAGTTCGTCGAGTGCCCTATTGAGGTTTTCCCCAAGGAGACTGTTGTTTCTACTTTTGGCGTCATTCGAGAGCTTGAGCTGCACACCCTTACTCTGGGCGACCTCGCTGACTTCACCTCCGACTTCAAGATTGTCATTGAGAAGGATGCCGACATCACTCTGCTCATTGTGCACTTCGATACCTTCTTCACTGTCGATCGAGAGACTCATGTCATTGAAAAGGACTCTCAGACTGGCTCGTGGCCCTCTCAGGGAACCGGAATTTCTTTCTCCACTGGTCCCCATGTCACTCCTACGCATTGGAAGGCTGCTGGTCTCCCTCTTCAGAAGAAGTACCCTCTCAAGAAGGGCGACGTGATTGAGGGAACCATGCGGTTCAAGAAGGGTCATGAGAACTCCCGAGATCTCCACATCGTCCTCAACACCAAGATTGGAGGAGATGATATCTCCAAGATCTACAACATCAGCGCTTAATGTACAAGTATATAGAACAGTTAGAATAGGATTAATATTAACCAAGTGTGGCATCTTATATACAATTGCTGACTTTTTGTTCAGTCACTGCTCTGAGACGGTCACGAAGCCCATTCTTCGCTTATATTCCGCTTTACCTTTGCTGGAGTTGTCACATCCAATCTTGGAGACGGCGTGCAGATCAAGGTCGTTGAATGTAAGGTACGCATCTTGGATGGGCTGGTCAAAAGAGATTCTGAAGCACCGCCACCCTAGTGTACACACCTCAATGATTTCGGATAAAAAAGCGAGATGCCACATGTGCTCGCCCTTGAACCAGACCAGGGTGAGAACAGCTGCTCCTGCGAGGTAATTCTCGTATGTGGTTGCAGGCGCAATCTTTTTCCAGACCAATCTATGCTGGATCATCTCGGGTGTCATCCGTGTGCATAGTGTGTATGCTGGCAGTAGTTGTAGTCGACTTCCCACGTACCCGATGTACAACCTAGTCAGTGTGAGCACCCCGAACCGGATGTATGGGTTGATGAATTCCATGTGCACAATCGCAGAAGTAGTAACTATAACTGCAATGATACTCACAAGGTACTGAACAAGAAGAGAATTCAGGTGTCGGGGCGCCTGAAGAGGTTTGGGGGGGATCATGTAGGGCAGTCTGATGATGATCTGCCCGATGGCATATAGACCTAAAAACAGCCCAACATTGTGGTTAGCGAGTCCGAGCCATAGAGATAGCAGCGCATATGCGCCGACGTGTGGTCCAGTCATGAACAGAAAAATCTGGTTCAGGGTGGTCACGGGTGCCAGTTGGTGACATGCTGTGGCCAGCGTTTCTTCGTCCGAGGCGTAGTCTATTCGCATGATGATTTCTTTTTTTGATAAATTGGAATATTTTCTGTGAAGTTGGTTGTTGGTTTGGTGAGTCTACGGTCGTTCGGCGGCCATTGGATCTGTTGTAGCTGGTGTTGTGTGATATTTGGAGATCCGAAAAATCAGGGTGTGTTGGTGTGCATGCAGGTCTCATGCGGCTTTTACGATGCAGACGGCATTTACCCGTCTTGATGTATTCGGGGTGTTACCCTTATGTGAGAACTTGGTGGTTCTGAGCAGAGGGTCGGGTTTGGTAGGGTGGATGTGTTGTGGGTGGCAGCAGTTGTTCATGGACATTCCACTCCACGCGTTTATGCTCTTCCCTAGTGAATGGTTAGCATTTAAGCTTTGGGGTCTATCCTGTATATCACGTGATCGCGCGGGTGGAGCTTATATATACCTCTTGTGTATGCTATATTGGATTTGTATATTCCAACGATCCCATATCCAATATTGTGCCAGATCTCCAGGTAGACTTTTGACAAACAAGGTTTGTCGTTGATACAATGATGTTTACACTAGCCAACAGAATGATGTATTGGAAACCAGTTCTATTGCACGTGCACATGATAACCCCGCATCCCATCGCCGCATGCTTTAGTGATTTAGTGAGGGGTAGAAGCAAGGAAACCTTCAACGACCGCCACACAGAAACAAGCGACACAATGTAGCCATAGACCATGCCACCTTGAAAAGAGCTAGCTGGGATAGGAAATTCAGTAACATGTGAAACCTCTTGATTAATAATACAAAACTACGAGGGAGCCGAAGTGGAGATAGAGAATCACAAGTGCCCCCCTTAAAGAAGGGCCGAGAGGGGCGGGTGAACTTCTTGTGCCACAGGCGTACCACTAGGCATAATTCAGAGGTAGCAGGCCAAAATCCATACCCCTCGAGTACCACACATGTACCCCACACTGTGACACCCTGTTCGAGACACCAGCGATCTCTCACCAGTGCGCAACGACGGAGATAGTCAGGAACCCCGACAACTTTATTGCCAAAAACCTGGAACGGCAAGTGTTGTATGCCGTGGAAAGGAGAACGAACACATCCACAAGCAGCCAATAGAAGCAGCAGTGCATATGCACAGGCAGAAACATCAGTCTCCAAAACAAAGACTGCGCCGATCGACATCCACTGAACCGCGCACAGATGATGTAGTGGCCCCTCCTCATTCGAGCTTGTTATGCCAAACAGAATGAATACAAGCCGTGTGTGAATCCCCTTTAATTATCCCCAAAACTCCATTTTTATTGATTATTAATATTCTCTCCACACAGTTACAGTCCCAAGCGTCTCTGGAGTGCAAGCTTGCCCTGCTCTGTGGTGACATCGATACCATACTCCATGAAACGCAGGCTCTCGACAGGGTGGAAGTAGTCAAAGTAAGGAATGGCCATCTTGAAGTGAACTCCATAGATCTGGGTCATAACATAGAGTCCCAGGGCCCTCAATGGCCAACCCAGAAGCGCAAAGCCGTCGTCTTTAGGTTGAATGATGGCGTATAGAGCAAAGTACGAAAGAGGCAATGTCCAAGCGATTCCGAGACCAACGTCCACATACCTGGTGAAGATCATGCTGCCAAACCGGTCGAGAGTCTTCTGGGAGAAGATCTGGGGAAGACCAAAACCAGGTAGGTATCTGAGTCGCTTGGTGATGAGAGTAGACCAGAATTGAGTAGCAACCAAGATGAATATCTTCAGAGCCAACACGGCGTAGTCCACCGAACCATCGGAAGAGAGTCCAAACTTTCCGTTGACATAAAGACGAGTGGAGAGCACCACAAAGAGAAAGCGGTAGTAGTTGATAGTAACATGCGAGTTGGGCTCTGAAAAGACGATTGGAGTGGGTACCACAGCCTTGCTGATAGCAAAAGCAACTCCAAGTAGAGCAAGGAAGCCTGCCACAGGAACAATGATTCGCAGTTCACCTGTCAGACTGGTATCATGGAGATACAGCCAGTTCATGAGCCACCCAGCTCCCAAAGCAAACCGTCCCAGAGGACTGGCCATGTTCTTGACGGCTCTATTGACGCCCAGACCTGACTTCATCCGCTCACATCTATCAATGACCAACTTTTCATCCGTCGTGTCGTATCGCTGCTCAAAGTGTTGTGACATTGTTGTAGGAGTACTGACAACTCACGACCCGTAAGTACGCCCTCTTATATATACGACAAGGAGCAATCACATGCGCCTGCTTTAAGGTGCAAAGTAATTACTGCGATCAAACTTCACTCACACCATCCAGCTAGTACTCTTTCTACCCTTTCAAGGCACACAGGGGATTCAACCCCACATTCCGATTATTGTCTCGAACTTAAGAGAAACTCAATGGGCCTGTTACTTTGAATATTTCATGTCTAGCCACCCAACATGGTGGCAGTCTGTTATTGTGATCACTCAACAGAAGATCAGTCAGAATCTTGAATCTTCGTGATAGCCACCCACAACAGGACCTGCCTCACTATCCATCCACGATTATGTTTCTCGCCTGAGAGTGTTTCAGTTCTGTACCTTATCTCCAACCCAGGATAACTCTAACCTCCGCTCCTCCGTTCAAAGCACCCTGGCTTTGATTGAATTCGTTTGAATTCATATAACAAGGAATTCAATATCACAACTCACCACCATTTGAGTCTAGCAATGAGACATTGTTCCACTATACTGAACGTGTAAAAGTGGTACGAGTACGATAGCTCGAATAACCATTCAATTGTACGAACTAGAGTCGCAGTGGCTTGCAAGTCATTATACGATATACAAGTACGCAATATCGCACAGGTCACCCAGCCACATACCCCTGACACAAGGTACGAGAACTTGCACCAATACGGGAATAAAATAAACATTTGCCACCCTCACTTAATTTACATCTCTTACGCCAAATAATTAATTAGATAACAAACTAAACTTCTCCTTACATCATATCCTGCTCGTCGTAGAACTCGCCCTCCTCGTCGTCGACCTGGGCCTCCTGGTACTGCTGGTACTCGCAGACAAGATCGTTCATGTTAGACTCAGCCTCGCTGAACTCCATCTCGTCCATACCCTCGCTGGTGTACCAGTGCAAGAAAGCCTTTCGACGGAACATGGCGGAGAACTGGTCGCCGACTCGCTTGAACAGCTCCTGGATAGAGGTGGAGTTTCCAACAAAGGTTCCGGACATGGGCAGACCCTTGGGTGGCTGAGAGCACACGGCAGTCTGCACGTTGTGAGGAATCCACTCAACAAAGTAGTTGGAGTTTCGGGTCTGGACAGACAGCATCTGGTCCTCAACCTCCTTGACGGAGACCTTACCTCGGAAGAAGGCGGCGGCAGTCAAGTATCGGCCGTGCTTGGGGTCCGAGGCAGCCATCATGTTTCGAGAGTCAAACATCTGCTGGGTCAGCTCGGGGACAGTCAGAGATCGGAAGTTAGCAGACTTGAGAGATGTGAGAGGAGCATATCCGACCATGAAGAAATGAAGTCGAGGGAAGGGCACAAGGTTGACGGCGAGCTTTCGCAGATCGGAGTTGAGCTGGCCGGGGTATCGGAGACAGGTGGTGACACCGGACATGACGGACGACACGAGGTGGTTGAGGTCGCCGTAGACGGGGTGTGGCAGCTGCAGGGTTCGCATGCAGATGTCGTACAGAGCCTCGTTATCGATACAGAAGGTCTCGTCAGAGTGCTCGACCAGCTGGTGCACCGACAGGGTAGCGTTGTAGGGCTCGACAACGGTGTCGGACACCTTGGGGGAGGGAACAACAGAGAAAGTGGCCATCATTCGCTCGGGGAACTCCTC
Organism: Yarrowia yakushimensis; assembly: GCA_900518995.1. Lineage (NCBI taxonomy): Eukaryota > Fungi > Ascomycota > Dipodascomycetes > Dipodascales > Yarrowia > Yarrowia yakushimensis. The sequence continues at coordinate 95,643 of ULGW01000002.1, forward strand.
TCGGATCTTGGCGATCATAAGAGTACCCATACCGGAACCGGTACCTCCACCCAGAGAGTGAGTGATCTGGAAACCCTGGAGCGAGTCACAGTTCTCAGCCTCTCGGCGCACAACGTCGAGGACCTGGTCGACAAGCTCAGCGCCCTCGGTGTAGTGACCCTTGGCCCAGTTGTTACCAGCGGAAGACTGGCCAAACACAAAGTTGTCGGGTCGGAAAAGCTCTCCGTAAGGACCGCCCTTAACGGCGTCCATGGTGCCGGGCTCAAGATCGACAAGAACGGCTCGGGGCACGTACTTGTTGGCAGCAGCCTCGTTGTAGTAGACGTTGAGTCGCTCTCGCTGGATATCCTCCTCGCCGCCGTAAATGCCGTCGGCGCCGATGCCATGCTCGCCGGAGATGGTCTGCCAGAAAGCAGAACCAATCTGATTACCGCACTGGCCGATGGATAGATGGACAATTTCTCGCATCTGTGTTAGCAAAAACTTGATGGGTCATGTGCTGTGGTGACGTTGGGGAGGCTTCATGATACTGTTGGGAGGGTTGTGGTGCGCTGTTAAGAAGCACGATTATTATCTCCTGAATTTTTCGCTGTCCCCCAGAAGACGTGTTATCTCGCGATTGAACCCGTTCCACGGGTTCAGACCGCTACCATGTAAAGTAATAGCTGTCTTTGTATAAGATGCGTCCACAATCGTCGGTATACGTGTCTTTGCCAGTGGTGTTGTCTCCTCTGAAGGTCCCCACGTTGTTCAACACCAATTCAAAATAGGGGCTGCTCCACCAAGCATCAACATATCTGCGCGATTCCTCTTGACTTGGCTATCGAGATTACACACGGTGCTCTCTGTCTGCACAGATATCACCACCATCGCTATGTCGTCTCTTGGTTGCGGGTCACGGCCAACAACACCGGGGATTGTGGGGGTAGCACTCGAAAACCGCACAAAAGAAAATTGCCAATCAAAAAATCGCCCACCTCTTGGCCTTGCAACGCCATTCTCATCTCGCCGGGTACTCACTGGGTATCTGTATGTGTTGTGGAGTGGTTGTGATAGACAGGAGTTTTTCTGCTGTGCCCCTAATCTTGAAAACGCGTAAATAAGATTAGTGTTGTTTACGCTGCCGGTTGTCTGGGAGACGTGTATTACCCGGAAGTATTCTTTCTCTTTGGGAAACTAGCCCTTATCAATTTCCTTATTGGGACTGTGCAAACTGTTTAGAGGCAACGTGTTTGGGTCGCTATGATGTGTACAGTGGGTGGGCGCTGACTGGTGCTTTTGAGGCTGTAGATAGGAGGCAACACACACGCAAGCTAGGTGTGCCATAAAATCCCTTTCAAGGTAAATATAGGGCTGAATGAAGAGTCTTCTCACGTGATGCAGAAATGGTACTTACGTTGTGGTGTGGACTAGGATATAGTTTCTTCTGAGCCCTGATAGTGTGTAAGGAGGTACAAGTTCTGGTACAAGTACGGTATCGTAGATCATTAAGGACTTGCACAGCCAAAAGAGCAAGGTAACTCTGATTCAACAACGATGACTAAGCATATTGCTCCATTGCCACTATGAACGTAAGCCACAGACAGACACATTGGATAGAGAACAAATGCTTCAAGAGTGTTCTTCATACTTGAACCACTGGTAGCACTGTTCGAAAGAGTGCTTCATTTCTCTGGCTCTGAAACTTCATGAAGTGTTTCCTTACACCTGGGAAGAGTCATTATGATGGTGTCCCTGTTCGATACGATCCATCAGCTCACATGAATACTGTACAACTACAGTACCAGGTACGTACAAGAAGACTTAACCCCACACTTGGTATTGGAGACAGTCAAGGTTTGGAAGCACTCCTGAAAAGCGTGTGTATCGCATTGAGATGTGATACAAGTACCAGTACCAGTACTGGTACTGGTACCAATACAAGGGTACGACCATCGTTAAATATGGACATTAGTTAGCTTGTGAAGCGATCACGTGCCTATATTGGCTTTTGTGGAGTCAAGGTTTGGATGACTGAGCAACAACTGTACGTGTGGGGTCCAAAGAGAAATGCTCAGGTGAAGCACTATGGAGGTGCTTTTTTGAATGTCACCAGAATGTTTTAATGGACAAGAGGTGCGCAATCAACCGCGTGATACACAGTTAAAGTTGGATACAACAATATTGCTAACATTCATGTCCTCGAGACGAGTACTGGTACAAACTACTGGTCATTCATCATTTTCACACAATGCTTATGTCATCGAAGAGTTGGCAGCGAACTTGGGACATGGCAGTAACCACAGTGCATGGTCACTAAAACGATGTTGAGAGAGCACTTATACAAGCGGCTAAGTTGCACAAAGAAGAATATATAAACTTGCTTATTGACAACGTATATATATCAATCTTTGGTAGGCGTTGTCCGTGGACTGGACTATGCTGCAGGAACGTGCAGGAACGAGCAACTTGTCTGGGACAAACCGGGCTGTGGCGGAGAAGACCGGAACAAGAGACTTAGTATCGACTCAGTGTGGTCACTTAATCCAGTACGATACTGAAGCTGATACACAATAGGTTGGAGTATAGTGGAGCATAGCATACCTGAACAGTAAGCACGTACCCTATTTAGAGCTTTCTTAGTGCAAGGTCCTGCGTCCAAATTTTCTTGTCATATAGTTATCGCTTTCAAGTACAATGTAGCTGTTGGTACCCGATGCTATACATTTCAATGCATTTCCATGGCGGCCAATATGAATCTTTTACATTGAAAGGGTAGAAGCCTCTGCACTGCCCTTGAGAGGCTCTTATCGTGCCAAAAAGAGTACCAACAAGGTCCCTCTGCCTAAAACAGAGCACTCATGCAGTCCACCAACAGTGCCAAGCCGTAACTTGTGAGTTTTCCCCTGTCAAGTACGGGCAAGAGCATATACTGCCAAGGTTCTCTTCTTATATAAGACTTGGTCTGGGACATAGGCATGAACATCAAAACAGAGCGACTCTCCCTTCCATCGTTGCCGAGACGATTAAGATTAAGCACCAAGATAAAGACTGCACGGCTGATACCCGACCATCACGCATACACTAAAGTACAGTACCAAAAAGGAACCATAACACTAGTATTCCACAGTTGCGAGGCTTTCAGCATTACTTTTTGTGAATTTTTATAGGAGACCTCGCCACAGCACCTTTCTCTTGACGACACAACCAATACATCACAATGAGAGTGTCTTCATTTCTACCATTGTTGCTATGCGCAGCATCAACATCTGCAGATTCCACAGATGCAGACCTGCCTGATTTCTACGCAGGGTCAAATCCTGGCGCACCTGATTCTACCATTCAGTTTAACGAGGGAAACTACCAGCCCAAACATGTGGTCCAGGTTTCCAGAAGACGCCTGATTTGCCGAACTAATGAAGAAAGCGGAGAGGAAATCTGCAAGGTGGACAATTCAGACCCTCTGGAAACCATCTTCGAAGAAGTCAATTGCTCCAAGAAACAGAGAAACACCAATATCGGACTCAGAGTGGGTGCTCTGTTCGCTGTTCTGGGCACTTCTGCTCTAGGTGTGTTCCCCCCAGTGCTAGCTGAATCCATCTGGAGAATCAACCTCGAAACCCTGCCTATGACTTTCATCAAGCAGTTTGGTACAGGTGTAATTCTGTCCACTGCCTTCGTTCATCTTGGAGCCGAGGCTACAGAAGAGTTCAACAACCCATGCATCGGAGTCATTGACTACAAGCCCACCCCTCTGGCCTTTGTGCTTGCTGGTGTCTTCATCTCCTTCCTCATCGAGTATCTCGGAGCCCGGATGTTAAGATGGAGAGCAAACTCTTTGGAGGCACGTCGAAACGAGAACGAAAATAGGGAGGAGAACAAGTGTGCTCATAACCATGACCACAATCGTGTTATCGATAACACTGGAGACACAGATGACTCTGACTGTTGCAGAGAAGCCATCCAGGAGATCGTTGAAGATGTCATTGAAAAAGCACCCTCTCGAGTCTCCACTTCTTCCGTCAGAAGAACTAAAAGTCAAATCACCGCCCCTCCCCCTCCTATTGCTGGCGGATGTCACTCTCACGGTCTCATTGACCCCACCGATAAGTTTTCCGTCTGGATCATGGAGGGAGGTATCATTTTTCACTCTGTTCTTGTCGGAGTCACAGTCTCTTTGGCTGAGCAAGATACCTTCATCACCTTGTTCATCGCGATTCTGTTTCACCAAATGTTTGAGGGTGTTGGCCTTGGATCGCGTATTGCAGGTCTAAAGGAGTCCCGCCTAATGTCCAAGTGTCTCATGTGCCTGTGGTTCTCCCTCATTACTCCTATCGGTATGGCCATTGGTCTAGGCGTTCTTAACCATTTCGAAGAGAATCCTACTACCCTGTGGGCTCTTGGCAGTATCGATGGCCTCTGTAGTGGAGTTTTGGTCTACGCTGGAGTTGTGGAGATGCTGGGGTTTGATTGGCTGTTTGGTGACCTCCAAGATGCTCCTCCTCTCCGAGTCTGTACTGGCTTGGTAGGTCTCACTCTTGGAATGCTGCTCATGTCCCTGGTTGGTCATTGGGCATAAGTTTCCGTTTTACTGAGGCTCTAATAAAAGCACCAGCGTACGACAATCTAAGATATGTACAGTAACGCACGACTTGCTCATTTGGTAAATAATAGTAGCGTATGTCGATAGGTGAGGTAACGTAACGTGAATACAACTATTCTACAATAGTTTAGTTATACAATGAAATCCGTTCATTAAATAAATAGCGCCGGTGTTCGGCTATGCCGTAATATTTCCAATCTTCTATCCTTTTTTTGTGTACCGTGAAATACCCTTTAAGCAAAGTAGATGCCAGCCTTGTGGAACTCGTTCAGCAGAGTGAGGAACTCGGTCTGGTCACACTTAGCAGATCGCATTTCACCAATGCCCGTGTCGGTGAGAATCTTGTTGATCTTCTGCTTGACGACGTCGGAGAGGTTGGTTCCCTCAGGGATGATCTCGCCCTGAGTGGAGAGCCAGGTCTGGTAGTTCTTCTCGAGGACAGCCAGAACAGCGGTAGTCTTAAAGCCGGCGTTAATAGTCTTGTTCTTTCGAACAAAGCAGACTCGCAGAAGTCCGTCCCACTCGTTGAAATCGATAGGAGGCCGGGGGTTCTTGACCTCAATCTTGACGACCGAAGACTCGACATTGGGAGGAGGTCGGAAGTTACCTCGACCAACCTTCATGACGTGGGAGACCTTGGCCCACATCTGCACGTTGACGGACAGTCGACAGTACAGAGAGTCACCGGGTCGAGCCAGAAGACGCATGGCAAACTCGTGTTGGAACATGAGCACAGATACTCGCGGGGGTCGAGGCTGGTTCAGCAGCTTGAAAACCAGAGGAGAAGAAATCTGGTAGGGTGTGTTGGAAATGCAAACGTCAAAGTAAGGAAGCTCCGTCTTGATACAGTCTCCCAGCATGATTTCCAGCTTCTTCTGCTCAGGCTTGCCCTGAACACGCTTGGTCAGCTCAGCAGCCATTCGAGGGTCCATCTCCACAGCAATCACCTTTCGAGCCTTCTCAAGAATTCTAACAGTCAGGTTACCGGTACCGGGACCAACTTCCAGGACGGTGTCACTGGGCTTGATGTCGGACTTGTCGACAATACCCTGGGCCACCAGAGGGTTCTTGAGGATATGCTGACCGAGATCAGTGTTCATCTTGAAGACAGCAGTCTTTCGCTGCTCGCTACCGGCAGACTCCCTCTGGGCGCCTCCGGAAAACTTCTTTGCTGGTGCCTTGGCCATCTTCTAATATTGTTGTATGGTTGTGAACTGAAAAAAAGATCCAAAATTTATTTCGCTTCATGCATGCAGAAAAAAGCTAACTGACCTGCCGCTGAACATGCAGCAATAGTAGCCCCCAAAATGCCTTAGTAAGCTATGAAGAGTGTCTCTCTGATCATTATTAGATGAGACAAAAATGCCATTTCCCCTGTATCCATTACCCTACCTCCAAAACATTGCAGCTATGCATGTGTCCCAACTAGCTCTTAATCTATTGAGATGTACCAGTAGGTGAATGCAAGACTCTAAAAAAGGACTGGGGAACCATCATATCAACACACACACACACACAAAATGTCTCAGAGAATCAGCCGACCCACAAATCTCAAGAGCAAACCACGACCTCTCTTCATCGATAAACTGATTCCTGCTCACAAGGCTCGAGGGTAAGTTGAGGGTAGCTAAAGCGAGAGCGAGGGCAAGAGAGCCGTTTTCATGATCTGGAGTATACGCAGGTACATGTGAAGCAGCAGCAATAAGAAACACATACAAGCAATGCTTATAGTGGCCCGATTCAGAGTGGAAGATAATTCATACTGTATTCGGTCCCAGATGTGCGGTGGTGCTGGGCCCTATGTATGAACCACTCTTCTAACACAGATACAAGATCATCATGATGACAGTCCCGTTTGTTATTCTCTCGTCATACGTTCTTTACAAGCGTCTTTACAAGGGAGAGGCGAAACGTGTTCAGATTGGAGAAAAGACAGAGGAGGGTATCCGATGGTACACGCCTGAGGAACAAAAGAAGAAGGACGAGGAAAAGATTACCACCAAGGTCTTTGGAAACGAAGACTGGCTCAAGAAGACCAACAACTGATCCACTTACATATTCGTATGTACTGTATAAAATATATATTTTGATGCTATAGAAATGGTGTGTAGACGTAGCACTGCCAGAGCGCTTTTGAAAACTGTAGAATTGAAAAAGATCCATATCCCTCGGTGCGACAACCGCACCTCAACAACAATCCTCCTGGTCAAAGGCTTTGTGTGATTTGTAGTCAAGGGGACGACCTCCCGTCACATTTAGAATCAAAGCCTTAAGCTACGTCCCCACCATAGGCCACGGACAACGCGATCTATGGTTGAGAATTCCTACCGGATCACTGGCTTGGCAATACGCACGCCAGCGTTGGCAAGAGACATACCATCACGAGAAGCAGCACCTCGAATGCCTTCCCGGGACACTCGTCCGGTGTGGTACGAGTTGTATCCTTCTCTTGAGACTGCTCGAGGAGTGCTGGGAGGAATGAGAGATTGTCGCTTCACAGGAGAGGGGAGAAACGAGCTTCGGCGATTGCTGCTGCTTGCGTTGGAGTCGCTACGTTGTCTAGAGGCATCAGTCAGGACAGGAGCGTCGCTGAACGACCGCATACCGGCAAGACCAGCAGCCCCAGCTCCCGAGTAACTCAGACGAGGCTTTCGAGTAGGAGTAGCCAGGGGAGTAGCATAGGAGCCCAGTCTAGACGACGATCGGCTGGACGGCCGGTTTGGGGAAGGAAGAGGAATGAGAGAGTGTCTGCTTGAACTGGGAGGCTGAAGCATAGGAGTCTCAGCCAGTCGCACTGTAGAAGTAGATCCGATAGAAGATCCAAAAGACGCATCAGAACCGGATGATAATGAGTAGATGGATGCCGAATCTGGAGTGGAAGGTTTGCTGCCCAGCTGGGGGTATCTGCCGAGCAGTCTGTGTGGAGAGTTAGTAAGAGGAATGAACGATTTAGTTGACTTGAGGTTTTTAATCTTGTTGAAAATGGCAGCATCAGGAGTAGAGCCACCTCTGTAGCTACACCTTGAGTCATGGGAGTCTCTCAAAGTGGTTTCTTCTCCTTGAGAGGCTGTAGGAGAGTCGATGGACTCCAAAGACTCCACGATGACACTCATGTCATACAAGGGAGATTTCTTTTGCGCGTTGTTGGGTGGAGGCAGCTGAATGTCTCGAAGGGCCTCAACTGGTTCTGATGCCTCCAGGGGGTCTGAGTCAGGTGTAGAAACAATCACCGACGAAGAAGAAGTGTTGGACCAATCAGAAGAGGAGGTGTTTGCATAGTCGTTTCGCTCTTCGACCTGTTTGTCGATCTCAATCTGCTGGTTCAGCTTGCTACTGTTGATATCTCGAAGCACGTGATTCTCACTGATGGAGTGTCGTTTGATCACAGGCTTGGGTGAGAATCTGTCGAGTGAAACAACTCTCATATGCAGTCTTCTCTTAACGGGAAATTGATGAGAGAATGGTAATCCTGGCGAGATAGCGACATGCTCAGACACATCTGTGGTTTCTGAGCACTCGGAGAAGATTGAGTTGGTAGAGAGTCTCTTGGTCGACAGATTTTTCACTTCCTCCACAAACATGTTCTTTTCGTTGCAGACTCGCTCAAGAACAGTCAGTAACGCCGCATCTATATCTTCACTGAGTTGATCTATGACCAATTGTAGAATCGAAGACCATTTCTTGGTCGATAGCTCCTCTTTCACCGAAGCAAACTCCTCCTGGAGATTGTGCCACTGCTGTTCCAGGTTGTACCAGTTCACGTCCACTAGTGACGAGAATGATGGGAAGATAGGCGCACACCTGGAAGAGAACTGGGCCACCCTATCTGGAATGAAACCAAGGGACACAGTCAACGGCTTGATCCTGGTTTCGTTGAGATGACAGAATATCTCCTTGATACTTCGATCCTGACGAGTCAACCAAGGGTACACTTCTTTGGCCACATGGTCCAGTTGGGATGCGGAAATCTGACCTGTGGAACTAGACTCGAGTCGTTGTGCCTTGATCTCAAAGATTGTGCTCATGCATTGGCTGATTTCCTCGTCGATATGTCCAATCACCTGTTCACACAACTCGGTGTACTCAATAGCCACCTCCATCTGGTGACACAGTGTCGCAATGCCATCAAACGTTTCTCTGTCCTTGTTGTCGCTTCCCTCCTCGTTCCCTGCTGCTAATTCAACCAGCCTTGGTGTATCTTTGACCAATGCCACAAGCTTCGGCAACACGTCTGTATGCTCCAAGAACCACTCTCCTTCCGAGGAACGACTTTTAAGCACTGGTTCTAGTGCTGCCTTGCGCTGGCTGACAAAATCGTGCAAGCCAGTCGACGATGAGCTGACATTGTCGAGATCCCAAGTTTCCCACCCATTCAGCCGAACAAAATCGTCTCTCTGCTTCTCGAGATTAGAAGCACACGTGGAGAGCATGTTAGAAAAACTGACTGTAGTGCAATTCCCTATAACTCGTTGGTCGCGTTCTATGCCTGAGTTTCGCTTGTTGTTGCTAGTCGGGTCTTGTGTCGAGTGTCCTGTGTGTAGTGTCTGCCTGAGTCCTGTTGTAGTGTTCAAGTGGCTGGTTGTGCTGCGTAGCCTCTGTATTCACCCTGTGTTATGACACGTCTGATAGATATGTGGTTGAGATATCCACTGGTATGCTCTCTGGGCACGGTATGTATGCCATGGCTGGAGTGCAGAATTCATGCTTCATTGCATTCTGCCTCGGGGACAATCTAAACATACGAAACCTTGGTGGGAAAATGTAAACATAGCGATCTCAAAACATAGATCTTGTTAATCAAGGTCAGCGTTAGCGGAGCACTGGATGTCATATAAACAGGAACATAAATCACATGAAGCAAGCATTCATGAAACCACCCGTTTACTTTGCTCTCATATATAGCTGACTGGTCATGTTTTAGGACTACGGCTTTACAGTCTCCCCGGCAACCGTCCAAGAGCTGTAGCACTTAAAGTTGAGTCTAAAAAAGGTCACAAAGAAGTCAAGAATGTTCGGTCATAATATTCTGCCAAAAGCCCTTTATTATTCGCTTCTCCCTGCCTCATAATGAGCAGCCCCAAACGCGTAGAAGGCTTGCTCACGTGTTCATGTTGCCCCGCTATGTAGGAAAACATGACCAGTCTACAGCTGGCATGTGTGCAGCCATATACTAAGAAAACACCCTACCACCCGTACCAGTACATACCTCAACAGCGTTAATTACCACCGAAATTATATCATTACGTCACACCCACCATGTTCCTATTTTAGTTAGCAATCTCGTCTCGTCTCCATCCAACGCTGCGGAATGTAGTCAAATCCTTGGAAGGTTGGGGTCGCCCGTTGTCCACGACAAGCTCGAACGGGTTTCGGTCGGAGGTCTGATTTAGATTTCCGAAAGTGTGATTCACCTCACAATGCTTAGCTTCGTCGGCCCTCACATACTGGATTAAATCACGCATGGTACAGTTGTCCTCCATATGCCAGTAGGTTCTTGCAATATCAGGGACTTCCATTGACGCAAGTTCTGGCAGACGTCCAGCGTCAATGTCGTCCAGACACCGGGTGTACGTGATGACAGCTTCCTCCTCCAAGTAGCCCACGAACCGATGACAAGTTGCTGGAGAAATCAGGTATGACAAGAAAAATAGGTTGTAAAAGATGATCTGACCAACCAGTAGTGCAGTGCGCATCTGGATGCTAGGCTTCTGAAGCTTGAGGAACGTGAGGAGATGCATTCTCTCATTGTAAGCTTCCTCAACTAGAGACTCGATCCAAGCTCGATCTCGTCTCAAGGCACGCAGCGAGTGAAGGTGTCTGATCATTCCAGCCACCATTCCGGGGACTCCAGCAATGGACTCCAAAAAAAGAAATCTGTCAAGCCACTGCCGGGTGGTCATACGGAACTTGGGAAGATGGGCTTCCCCTTCTTTAGGGTGTTTGTAGCCAGTGCAAAAATCGAACATGACTCTCATGAGGAGAATGGCTCTCAGAGCGATCCGGTCGGAGAGTGTTTCAGCCTTTCGATGTTTGACTTCGAGGGCATCCATCTGCTCCTTGGTGTAGACTGGATGAACCCAGGCCGGACTGGTGAAGTACTCATGGTGGTGCGATGAGGTGGCATAGAGAGACACGTCATCGGGCTTGGAGTTGGCCATAGTGACAATGGAAGCTGAGGTGGATCCATAGGTAGATGAGGCATCACCAACTATCTCGGTTGCAGAGTTGCTTTCGTCTTCATCGTCAGCCGATCTGAACCGTCCCAGAAGGTTTGGGGTTCGAGTACTGACATAATTCTGGCCACGGTTGGCCCAGTCTCTGACAGTCATGCTTGGTCGTCAAGTTGTGTGAGTGAAAGAAAATGATCAGAAAGAACTGGGCTTTGATTATATAAGGTGGGTATGGTTTTGTGTCCCCAAAATGCCTTGTCATTTTTCAGATATTTTTGAGTTCCTTATCCATAGCTTAATCGTAACTGATTATGATGTGAATGAGTGACAGGAACACGAGGTTAATCTTCTGAGAATGCATATGACATTTCACTGTCGCATAACGACCTCTGAATCCCTGGATTGACCTAAGATGCCACCGCATATATAGCCTCCCTCCATGCGCCACACAGTCGAAACATGATAGCTGCACTGTTTCACTTTTTGCAGAATATGCACCACCGTTGTAATATGTGCGATGCGATGAAGCATCTGGCAGTAGGGAAGCATAGTGATGGGGTTGAGATTTGGTAGAGAAAAACCTATACCAAGTAATAACGATTAAAGCCCCAGAGTCTCGTTCGGAATACATTCTTTGGAACCGTTTTCGGCAAGCGTTAATGCACTGGCGTGACAGACATGAGATGTACGTACTTGTAGTGAGGTGCAGGTACAGGTATGGTAGGGTCACTATCGTACGAACCAGTACTTGTAGTTATATTATGAAAATGTCATTACTTCGATAATACTTCTACCCTGGTACTTGTAACAGTATATTAACACTCTACGGCCAAAAGTAGCAATGTGTGTACAAAAGAGTCACTGGCACTACAGCCTGTTTCATATATACAATATATCCGAGTCAGTTGTTCTAAAATGCTTTATTTTTATGTGTTATAGGCCGTAATTAGTTAGGCCTCATGCAAGTCACGTTGGGGACTGAATAAATAAGTGTTGAAAATAAATACATCACCACTGAGTGATTTCGACCTCAGCCTCACCAAACAGCGACGACTTGCCAAGCTCACCCACCTTGGCCTCCTCCCAGGAGACACCATTGGTGTTGATAATATCTGGCACGTTGGCACCCAGGAACTCGACAATCTCCTTGTTGATTAGCGCAAAGTCCAGTAGGAAGGCGTCGTGGCCTTCGGGCGAGTCGATGGTAACCAGGTGCGAGTTCTTGACATTTGCGGCAATGAGTTCCTGCTCGGCAAAGGTGAAAAGTCCGTCAGACTTGATACCAATGATTAGGGCCTTCTGCTCGAGGGTCTGGAGAGCAGCCTCCACAGACTCAGCTCTCTCTCGAGACACATCGTGAGTGTCCAGCTTTCGAGTGATGGCAATGTAGCAGTTGGCATCAAATCGCTTGGTAAACTTGTCCGACTGGTATCGGAGGTAGTTCTGGGCAGAAAAGTGGGTAGGGGGCTTCTTCTTGACGGCAAGAGGAACAAAGGAGGAGGAAGAAGAAGAGGCAGAAGCAGTATCGTCGAGAATGGAGCCGTTGGTGCTCACGCTGGAGGGCTGAGAAACACCGTTGGGGGTGGGTGTGGAGCTTCGATCATCATCAGCCATCTTCTTTCCTCGCATGTGACCGTCGTTGTGAATGAGCCAATGCTCCTCAGAAGGAGTCTGCGGATCTCGTCGTTGAGGGCCGTTAATAGTCTTGTGTCGGGTAGGGTCGGGAATGTCTCTTCCAAACTTGTTTTCAAACGAGTCTCTAGATCGGTAAGTCAGCAGCGCAGCCATCCGAGCAGCACCCAGACCCGAGGAGGGTGGGTCGTCAAACGAGTAGTATCCGTCGTCGTACTTGGGATCCGAGTAAATGCACTGACGCTGGGCTTCTCCCCAAGAGATGCACCAGGCCGAATGTCGAGCCGAAGTGGCGAGAGCCACAAAGGTTCGCACGTAGTCCTTACCGAAAAAGGCGTACTCTAGCGTCAGCATGCCGCCCATGGATCCTCCAATGCAGCAGGCAATCTGCTGAATTCCCAGATCGTCCAGTACCAGTCTGTGGATGTTGACATCGTCACGCACGGTAACCAGAGGGAACTCTGGCCCATAGTATGTGTTCTTATCCGCTCCAGGAGTGTTGTCTGCTGTGCAGGGAGAAGCAGAACCGTAGGGTGATCCGAGGGAATTGAGACACACAATGAAGAATCGGGTGGGATCAAAGGCTCGTCCAGGACCGATGAGAGGACCCCACCAGTCCGAGACATCTGCGGATCCAGTCAGAGCGTGGCAAATCACCATGGCATTATTGCCAGCCTCGTTCAGCACTCCCCATGTCTTGTAGGCAATGGGCACATTGTAGATGGTGACTCCGGACTCTAGTTGGTATTCAGGAACATGGGCAATCTCCTGATCCGTTACAAGGCCGGAGAAGGGGTTTTCTTTGACTACTTTGGTCCGTCGGAATGTCATGGTCGTTGTAGATGAAGATGAAAAAGGTAAGAGTCTCGAATCAGTTATGACTATTGATTTATCGGAGAGAACAGATGACTCGGGTCCTTATGCAGGTAAATGTGTGGTGAAAGCTTGTTGGGCACCCCAGGGATTCGAGCAGCGTAGTGGCAAGTAACCCAAATTTGCGGCAGGGTGTAAATGTAACGTTTGAAAAGACTAGCCTCGGAGACTCTCTGGTTATATAGTCATACCCCAACTTTGATAATTTATGTTTGACGTTGATCTGTTCCTGTTCTGAGGCTTTTTGTCTCAAATTTCACCTGCCCCGCAACTGTGCAATGAGCTGCAGTTTATCGGTCAGTTTTCCTTGTCCTCAGTGGGTGGCTTGCATATCACGTGCGATTAGAATACCTCCCATGTCCTCTCCCAATCTCTCCCTGCGAAGACTGTGGCTCGGAGCCGAGAATCAAGCCACACAGGTGCAGTAGCCCACTTCTCAGAGGTTACTCCCGATCTCCCGGCGGAGTTGGTGGACATGTTCCTCTGCGAGTTTGACAGCAAGGTGGAGGTTTGCCGTTACCATTGGCAGGCAGCAAATCTATGTATCTGTGTGTAGTCAGGGCAATTTCTACTAGGGGAAGGAACAGGAGCAATAATTGCTCTTTTTAACTGACATAAGACTCAGTACAGCGTTGCGTAGCCACAATGAGACCATACAGACATACTCGCTCCAGGCGGATGGATTAAGCGGCCAATACAACAAGAAAGCCGATGCGCTTATTTGGGCAAATATTGAAAAGTTGGAATAAAGCTTCCCCTGCCTAATATTCTTGGCTTGGAGAGATGATGGATGATTGACAATTCACGTGTGAGACATGTGGCTATAATAGCTCGTGGATTTAGCGGAAAGCTAGTCTTGTGTGGCGGAACAGATTTAGGGCTCGGTGGAGGCTCAGATACGAGCAACCGAGATTGATGCAGTGTGTGGCTCCTGCGTGAATCTTCATGTACAGTATATTGTCTGCCCTTTGACTGTTTGAAGCTATGCGGGTAAATACTTCTTTTTCATTGAGAAGCTGCTGAGATACAGAGGGGCACAACATAGATAATGTCGATCGCCATCATTGATAGAGAGCGTATCCTCAGGCTGGAAATGCTTCAATTTATGGTATCCGAGATTCGAACTGCGACGCCTTAGCTACTCTCTGCTTAATAAGCTGCCGAATGATACATCCCACATGCACGATTTTTGATATTTCAAAAATCATCTGAACGATTGATTATCGGCCATCGGTACACACAGAGAGCATGTCAAGGACAAGGATACAATACAAAGCACCGGTGGAGAAGCATGTGAAGGAGCAGAACCTGCCATTCGGCGTGGATGTGGTTTTTCCTTCAGATGCATCTCTCCAGTTGTCAGTGGAGACGCTGATTGAACAGTACGGCAACCAACTGAAGAGCTACACAGTCAAGGGACCCCTCAGCATGTTTTTTACACCTCGAGACGATGGTTCGAGTTTCTCTGCTTCTGTTATTCAGAAATCAGACACCTGGATCATGTCTAAAAGCCGGATCGACTCAGACAATGTCTTTGCTGTCTGGGGAGGAAACATTCACATGAGCTTGACGAGATCAAGCTACCAGACATCCGGTCTCAATGGCAAAAAGTCGCGTTACGGAGAAAAATATCTCATTTCCTTCAACTTACGAGACCCCAACTTCCACATTGGCACTAAACAACACAACCGGTTTCTCTTTGGCTTGGAACAACTGGACAAACTGCACCCTGACTTGGAGTACTCTGTTACTGTTCACGCCAACGACGCCCAGTTTGTGTCCGAATACCTTTCCAACGTCAAAGAGGTGCCTCTCAAAGCCACAGTGTCCGAGAGAAACGTGCTAGTGCCATCCATGACGCCTCCTGAGGTCCCTGAACTCACAAACGCCCATTCTGGTGCCAAGGTAGTACTGTCTCAGAAATACAAGGACTATTTCTTTGAAAACTGGGCTCTGGGAGTCCAAGAATGGGTGGGATTGGCTTCTGTTGGAGCCGGACGAATTGCATCGGACGACAACGTGGATAGCCTGTTCAACCAGTACACTGTTGAAGATGGCAAGCCTGCTGATGTCACCACTATCCAGGTGGTTGGAATGTGTCCTCTTTTGGCTTCCAAACTCAAGTTACTCGGGGAACAGTCAAACGCCCCTTTCTTTGCATTCACTGCCTACGGTGTTCCAGACACACCCTACTCGTGGGGCAACAAGGAGCACCAGTATGATAATGGTGGTGAAAATGATTACACTATCGTGAACATTGGAGAAGACGTGTTGTCTTTCGAGACAGTTGGACACAGCGACATGTACATTTAATTAGCATATATATTCTCATTATCGGATACTTACATATTGATCGATCATGGTTTTTACTATTGTTTTATCATAATCGGATATCGTTTACTATATACATCATTATTCATTATGCTTGGCTTGTCAAAAGATCCAGGGAGTGCAACGACTAGTTGGTCTAGTTCTTGATCAGATTGCCTCTGTTTTCCTCAATATCGTTGGCTTCCTCGTCGGCAATCTCAGACTCAATCTCCCCATCAATTGTAGCCTTCTCTCCCTCGGTGATGGAAGGCTCAGCAACCTCCTCCTCCTCCTTGGCTCGGAGAAGATGCGACAAGGCCGAGTCGTGGTTGGCGTACAGCTCGGTGAACTTGCCCTGCTCAGCAACAGTGCCTTCGTTAGAGAGAACAATGACACGATCAGCCCGCTTGATGGTGGACAGTCGGTGAGCAATGGAGATGGTTGTGGAGTTGCCATCCATGAGTCGCTGCAGAGCCTCGTTGACGGAGTTCTCGGACTCTGTATCCAGAGCAGAGGTTGCCTCGTCCAGAATCAGAATCGCGGGGTTCTTAATCAGAGCTCGAGCAATTGCAATTCGCTGCTTCTGGCCACCAGACAGCTGGGTGCCACGAGCTCCAACCTGGGTGTCGATACCCTGAGGGAAATCAGCCAGGAAAGTGCAATTGGCCTTTCGAGCAGCCTCAATGATCTCGTCACGGGTAGCATCGGGCTTTCCATATCGAATATTGGATGCAATTGTTCCAGAAAAGAGAACAGGCTCCTGAGACACCACGCCAATCTGCTTTCGCACCGATCGGACATTGAAGTCTCGAATGTTGTTTCCTCCAATGCTGATGTAACCCTTGGTAGGGTCGTAGAATCGCAGCAGCAGAGAGGTAATGGTGGACTTTCCTCCTCCAGAAGGACCAACAATACAGACATTGGAACCAGCGGTAATGGAGAAGTTGAGATCGGTGAAAATGGGCAGAGAGGGACGGGTAGGGTAGGCAAAAGCCACATGGTGGAAGTCAATGTTACCTCGGGCGGACTCCAGATGGGGGCCCTTGGTAGCGTTGATGGCAGGCTCTCGGTCGTTCAGCTCAAACAGACGAGAGGCTGCACCAGCACCCTTCATGAGTTCCGAGTAGAAGGAAGACACAGAGTGCATGGCTCCTCCAGTGTATCCAGCGTAAAGCATGAAGGAAGTGAGGTCTCCGAGAGACAGCTGGCCAGTGGACACCATTTGAGAGCCCATAATCAGCAGAGCAAGAATAGTCATATTTCCAGAGAGCGAGAAGAAACCGTGGAACATTCCGTTGGCCATGGCGTCCTTCTTTCCAATGTCAAAAACAGCTCGGATCTTCGAGTTGTACAGCCGCACCTCCTGGATTTCTCCTCCAAAGGACTGGGCTGTTCTGATGTTACCAAGACGTTCTTCAGAGACCTTGGTCAGACCACCGACAGCGGTCTGGAGCTCTCGAGAGATGTGTCGCAACTTCTTTCCGTAGATGACGGCGATAATGGCCACGGGTGGGGCAACCAGCATCATGAAGGTGGCGAGCTTGAGGGAGACGTAGGACATCATTCCGAGACCAACGACACCGGAGATGATAGATCGAGCACCGTCGGACATGTTGTTAGTGACGGACTTAGCCACAACCTGGGCATCGGTAGACAGACGCGAAATCAGGTCTCCGACTCGGTTGGCATCGAAAAACTCAGCATCCTGAGTCACAGTTCGCTTGTAGAGCTGAGATCGGAGCCGGGCAGACAGACGTTCGGAAATAATTCGCAGGCAGTAGACTCGGCCCATGTTGCACATGGCTCCAATGGCAAAGAGACCACCCAGAGCCACGTAGAACTGGTTCAAGGGCAGACCGAAAACCTTTCGAGGCTCGTCGTCCTTGTTGTCCTCGGCAGCCACGTCCATAATCTTACCAATGGAGAGAGGAACGGTCATGGAAATGGCAGCCGACAGAAAGAGCAGCGTGAAAGCTCCAATAAGGGGCCACACCTCATCCTTGACGAGTCTGAAGAGCCGGAAAATATCTCCGACTCCCTGGTTTTTGTCGGAGTTTCGCGACGTGAGTTTGGCCTGGAGATTGATGTCACCGGCAGCCTTGGCTCGCTCGGAAGGGGACACATTCACGGGTGTCGCGTCATCATCGGTGAGATCTTTGGACTTGCTCTGGTTGAGGGTTGGGAAGTACGAAGAGAAGGGACGAGAGACAAGAGAGGGGATAACGGACGGCGCAGAGGGTCGCTGAAGTAGGGACCGGACAGGCAGAGGCTGTAATGGCAATCTTGCGTGCCACAGAGGACTCAGACGGGCCACTCTCGGGAGCATGGTGGATGTGTGGGATTCTGGATTCTGGCGACAAAATGGGTGTAAATGTTATTTTCGGGTCTGTTGCATGTGCGTCTGCCGCTGCTTGGTGTTGGGTGGCTGGGACGGGGTTGCTTGGGGTAAAAGTGCGAGCTCAAGGCACACTTTGAGACATTGCAGAGTGGGTGGCGAATTGATTTTTATCTACATGCACAAAAATACGTATTCCACCCCCCACAATTCCTCTACACCCGACCCCAATCCATCCACATAGATCGGAGGCTTGTTAATAATGTTAGTTGGTCTGGGAGCGACTACGATTGCGTTTTTCAACCCCGACCTTTCCGAATTTCCGAAGGGACCGGAGGCTATACGGGACAGTAACACACTTGAAGAGCAAGCATCTCAATTATTATACGTGACGGATTGGGTCACCAAATGCACCACATATTTCTCTACAGCCTTTGTTGGTCGTTACAAACCGTCCTACACAATCGAAACACTCCCCTTCACTCCTCCCACTCAGCGTGCCACCCCAAAAAATCATGTTTTAAAAAGTCATTTATTCATTTCATGATTCGTCTATTTCTTGAAGAGCTTGATGTCACCCTCTGTTGTTAGTACTGTCGCTTGATTAATTCGTATCCCTCTCTCTCTCTCTAATACTCACGCTTTCCAGACTCCCACTTGGAGACTCGAATCTCAGAGAGATCTCGGGCGTTAACCTGGGCTCGCTTCTGCTCGGTGAGGGCCTTTCGGACGGTTCGAGCAGCAATGGCAGAGTACTTGTTGAAGCTGGGTTAGTATGTGTCTCTGGTATCGCCGACATTTGCTGTATCATGGATGGTGGTGTCTCCAGATATGACACAGAGGGCTGAAAAAAACAGCAATTCGGAGCGTAATCAGTCCACGGGCGCAATTGGCGGATCATTGTGCCCTATTCAATGGTACTCACGAGAAACCGGCAGACTTCCAGGCAGACATTTTGTGGTGTTGTTTTCTGAGAAGGGTGATGTGGTGTCGGAGGCTTTTTGCAGATGGCGGTTGGGAGACGTGGTTGGTGCTGTAATATTCAGCGCAAGAAGCTTAATGGTAGTAAACATGGGACCGTATTAAGTAAGCCTACTAGTACTCTCGTTTGGCTCGCTCTGCATCAACTCTAATAATTTTTGGACAGCGTACATAGAAACGACAGAGTATTAAATACACCTCAGGAACTACCGTTCAAAAGACCGACAAATCATGGCATCAGAACGACCTGACCAGGAGTACATCGACACCTTCTGGAAGCTGTCTTCCAACGACCCTGAGGAACGAGTTGAGGGCTGCAAAGAGCTGATTTCAACGACAAACAGTGATGTTAAGTGGAACTATGGCATCAAGAGACTGATCAAGGGTCTGGCATCGCCCAAGCCCAGTGCCCGACTTGGATTTTCCACTGCTCTGACTGAGTTTGTGTCTCTTCCTTACGGTCTGACCGTGGATGGCTACTTTGATCTGCTCAATGAGCATCTTCCTTTGGCATCTGGTATGAAGACTAAGGAGATCCGAAACACTCTTCTTGGCCGACTTTTTGGCGTTCAGGCCATTTCTGGTTCTCAGCTTCTTCGAATTGATGACTCTGAGGGTTTTCAGCGATTCATTGACTACGCCGTGGAGATCAGTGTCAAGAAGGCCTGGCTTCGAGAGCTCGCCTTCTTTGCCATTGTGCAATTCATCAAGCGAGAACTGGGCACCAAGAAGAAGCTTGCAGACAAGAGCTACATTCTGGAGAAGTTGAAGGACACCAAGCTGGACAAGACCCCAGAGGCTGTCGCTATCTACCTGACTATTGGTGGAGGGGAGTGGGATCCTCTTGCTAAGAACAATGCAGTTGAGCTCGGAAAGATCCTCAAGGATGTTTCATCGCCCCAGGATGACGACAACTCCAAGCAGAAGGGTAACTGGTCGCCCAAGCCCAACTTTGTGTGGCCCATGATCCTGCAGATTCTCTCTGAGGAGGAGGAGGAAACCAAGGATAGCAAAAAGAGCAAGAAGGACGACAAGAAGAAGGACAAGAAGAAGGATAAGAAGAAGGAGACTAAGGAGGACTCTGATCGAATCACTCTTCCTGTCTTCTGGAGCATTGTGGTTGACCAGTCTCTCTTTTCCCAGTCTGCATCTCCCGAGCGAAAATACTGGGGTTTTGAGATTCTTCAGCTTGCCCTTGGTATCGTGAGCAAGGACAAGGTTGCCATTCTTCTGTCTCCCAACCTTCTGCGGACCCTGATCAACCAGCTCGGTTCTTCTGATAGACTTCTCAACAAGGCTGCCAAGCATGTGGTGAACAAGCTGTGTGAGCTTGCCCCCACTCCTATTGGCCCTGAGATCATCAAGGGACTTTTGCTCAACCCCGGTGGATCTCTCAACTTTGACCGACTCACCAAGACCAAGACCATTCACAACATGCTCGCTAACATCAACACTTCTGCTGTCCCAACCATCATCGAGCTTCTCAAGAAGGTGTTCATTGCGCCTGAAGAGAAGGCTGGAAAGGCTCTCGATGGCAAGCGACAGTGGGCCCTGGACCAAATGCTTGGTCTGGTTCGACGATTCCAGGCCGACGCTCTTGCAAACGCTGAT
Source organism: Yarrowia yakushimensis (assembly GCA_900518995.1). Taxonomy (NCBI): domain Eukaryota; kingdom Fungi; phylum Ascomycota; class Dipodascomycetes; order Dipodascales; genus Yarrowia; species Yarrowia yakushimensis. The sequence goes on from ULGW01000002.1 coordinate 116,137, forward strand.
GTGGATTGGCTGGACGAGATCATCAAGTTCATGATCCGATGGGGCTTCTTCAAGGACAACAGCGGTAAGAAGCGAAAGCATGATCACTCTGACATTGTTCCTCTTTCCCACAGAACTGTCAACGATTGTCTTGGCCGGTTCAACTCTGTGCTTTCTTCTGTTCTCAACACTGCTCGACCTGACAACAACACATGGGCTTACACTGCCTGGAACTATCTTAGTGGTATGATGTCTGACCACGAGCTGATCAACGAAATTGGACAGTCCACTAAGGGTCAGAAGAATGATGATGACGATGATGACGATGAGGACGATGAGGACGAGGACGAGGACGAAGATGAGGATGCCATGGAAGTGGATGCTGGTGAGGAGGTTATTGAGATCAAGGACAAGAGTGTCAAGACTCTGGAGAAGATCAGACACCTTCGACTGTCTCCCCACGGTGACAATGCTCTTCTCAAGTCCTTTGAGGTTCTGTTCTCTCTTGTTCTCCTGCAGCTGTACCAGCAGGATGAAGAGTCTGTTGGTGTTCTCAGTGATCTTCTGGAATGCTACGGCAAGATTCGAGAAGAGGACGACGAGGTTCTTACAGATATCATTGTTTCTTTCATTTCGCGACGTTCTGCTCTTCTGAAGAAGATGGTTGATGTCGTTTGGGAGGGTCTTGTTCTCGAGAACAAGGTCAACATGCAGCTTGTGTTTGACGTTCTCAAGACCGAGGAGAATGTCAAGGGCCAGGAAAAGCTCTTCGGCGAGGAAGGTGAGGAGGATGAGGATGAGGAGGACGAGGACGAAATTGAGCGAGCCAATGCTGCCATGGACAACGACGACAGTGATGACGACGATGCTGATGGTGAGGACAACGACTCCTCTGATTCTGACTCTGATTCTGACTCTGACTCCGACTCTGACTCCGACTCCAACTCTCTTTCCCACACCGACATCTCTGAGGCCGATCGAAAGCTCACTCTTGCTCTCTCAGAGGCTCTTGGAACCAAGGAGGATGGTGACTCTGATAACGACACAGATTCTTCCATGGACGACGACCAGATGCTTGCTCTTGACAGCCAGCTTGCAACTATCTTCAAGGAGCGAGCTCAGGTTGAGGGAGACAAGGAGAACGGCAAGAAGGTTCTCACCAAGAACCAGCAGAAGAAGAAGGATGCTGCCGAGGCCAAGGAATCTATTGTTCAGTTCAAGCACAAGGCTCTGGATCTCATTTCCGTCTACCTCAAGTCCTACTCTTCCCGAGAGTGGGGTCTGGAGATTTTCGAGTGTGGTTTCATCCTGCTCGATCTGGTTGGATCCACCAAGGACCGAGCTCTCTCAGACAAGGCACAGACTGTTCTCAAGCAGCGACTCTACAAGCTGCGGTACCAGAACTTTGTGGCCGAAGATGCCGAGAGCGAGCTTGAGGAGCTGCTGGCCAAGTGCCATGACCAAGCTCTTGCTGCTTCCAACCCTGGACACGCCAATGTTCTTGCAGGTATGTCCATGCTGGTGTCCAAGGCACTCGAGGACCGTGGCCAGATTGAGCAGGTGGTGAGACAGTACGGCGACACCATGCTCGAGTGGATCACCAAGCCCAAGAGCAAGCTCGGACCCAACATGTTCTTTGATCTTGCCAACTGGGCCGGAGACCTGCGAAAGCGATCCAAGGAGGTCAAGAAGAACCAGGCTGACCTTAATGAGACCGTCCAGGAAGAGGTGGCTGACGAGGAGGAGAACGATGAGTAAGGAATTCAGTATATACAGTATAGCATATTATTATTAATTGCACTGTAGCTTTCACCCATTCAAGCCAGTCTTCGATTTAGTTAAGGTTTGTCATAAAAAAGTGATCACATGACTGCATGCGTGAACTTTGGAACTCATGGATTCCTGTGATCTCTTCCCCTTTTCAACACGCACAAAATGACCAACGAAGATCTTCTTTCGGACTCGGAAAACGACGAGGACTTTGCCTACAAGTCGGACAAGGAGGAGGACTTTTCCGACTCGGACGATGAGTCTAGAAAACTGCAGCGGCGGATTGACGCCGAAAACAAGCAGGCTAACGCCAAACAGGAGGTCCAGGTCGACAAGGAAGCCATGAGAAAGATCTACGAGGAGATGAAGAGTGGGTCTGCTGCCCCCAAGGAGGTCAAGCCAGTGGAGGCTGAGAAAGCTGAAACCACATCAGAGAAGGATAACACGCCTACATCCGCAGCATCCGCCACATCCACAACCACATCTACTGCATCTGCACCGGCACCAGTACCGGCACCAGCATCCATCCCGTCTTCAGCAGCCACAAACAAGGTCAAGAAACCCAAACGAGCAAAGAAGGGCTCGTTGTTGGACGCCATGAACAAGCCCAAGAAGAAGCTCAACACCCTGGAACAGTCAAAGGCTGACTGGGGCGCGTTTGTGGACAAAGAGGGCATTGGCCATGACCTGAGCCAGCATAACAAGGACGGATACCTGGAAAAACGTGATTTTCTGGATACTCACTGATCGCACATTCAGACCATCAACATGTACATAAGTTATAGTGTATCACACACAACCCTAATGCTTTCGAGGAGTGAGTGAGTAAGGATTTCGTAGTAACAAGTAAACCAGGGTATTCATGGTATGACTACTTTTCGCACACACGTCTACAAGTACCTGTACTATAACTGTTGTCTAGTCATGAGCATGGCGATTATGCCATACTATTTTCATTGTGTTAAAAAACTAATGTTAAATAAGTCAACTGGTTAGAGCTGTGAGCACCATGGTAAAGATACTCATGATACCTTCACCCAAAATGAGGCCTGAGGAACAGACAATAATGTCAATACGGGCATCAGAGTGCCGCTTCTGATAAAAGTAGGCGATGACTCCGCCCAAAAACCGTGCCAATGTGAAGGAGGGAACGTTATAGAGACCAACACCGATGGCCACTCCTGATGGAAGCAGAGGAGCGTAGTCTCGTAGGATGGCAAGCGCCGAACCAATGACTCCAAAGATGGCAGTGAAGGTGCCAACTTTCTCAGGCAAACCTCCTCCCATGACTAGTCGAGCACAGTCGACCCAAATGATGGCGGTGGGAATTCTGAACAGTGAGCCCGGGATCTCATAGACAGACGTGTATAGTCTATAGACGAGACCAGACAGGAGCACCGAAAATAGCGAACCAGTGATCTGCGCAATGAACTGAGATTTTGGGTATGCGCCAATAAGATGGCCAGTTTTGAGGTCCTGCATCAGATCTCCAGCCTGCTGAGCTCCAGCTTCGGCAATGGCTCCAGCCACAAGGTTGGACAGAATACTTGATCCAGGAATAAGTGAGAGGAAGATCTGCGAGATTTTACCAATGCCCGAGACGGGGTTGAGATCGGTTTCACCCAGAGCACGCACACCCAGCACAGACAGCAGCAGAGCAAGGGAGACAGACACAATGATCTGGATGAGATAGATTTGCGGGAAAACGATTTTGATACCGACCAGACAGAGCAGAGAGGAAAGAAGAATGCCGATTCCTGCAAATCTGGTGCTCAAATCGTACTCGGGATGCTCATGTTCGGCATCGTCAGCTTCAGTGGAGGTATAAGCTGACTCAGTGTCTTGGAAGGCGTGGAAATACAGGTAGATCTGTTTGTATGCCAGGACCAGTAGAGAGACAACACTGTCTCCGACCATGAGAGCCAGCGACAGCCAGAGAATCCATCCCTGGCCACCGGTTTTCCAGTCGTCAATTGGTCCTGGAGCCCATCCTTTATACTGTGAGTAAGGAGCCAGAAAGCCCCAGCCCAGAATACAGCCCAGCAGCATACTGGAGGTAGTATGGATACCCATAATAAAGCCCTGGCCAATATATCCGGGACTGGGGTTGAATGTCCAGAGGTAGTTTTTTGCCAGCCAGCCTCCAAACACAGGCAGATTTCTCAGAATCGGAAGAAAGTGCTGGATTAGGGTACTAGTAGCGCTGAATGCAAACGAGATTTTGAGAATCTTCACCTGACGCGCATAGCTGGGATCCGAACCAAGGCCGGTAACAATATCTTCGTCTGCGTCTTGGTCTTGGGTTTCTTCGGGATCTTCTTGATTTTCGTTTTCCTCCTCTATGTCGGCCTCCGCAACGGCCATGACCTTTTCTCCCTCATGCAAAACGCTAATCATAGTGGCAGTAGCGGACCCCGATGGGAACTTGAGCTGCTCTCTGACAATGACCTGTCGTCGCAGAAGAACGGCGAAAAATACTCCAAATAGCGATAGCGATAGAGACCACAGAATTAGCTGCCCAATGTGCATAAAAATGGGCTCCCCATTGTTTTCTTCGGGCGTCAGAAGCTTCTCAATGGCAGGGACAATGCCCACCAGTCCAAACGCCAGAGGCCCGGTACCCACAGCGACTGCAACGCTCTGGGCATACACATTCTCCTCACGAGTGAAGGGAAACTCCTTGGTGAGTCCCGGAAACGCTCGAAAGACGGCGTATGAAATCAGAGCGGAAGGTAAGCTCATCATGGAGACCCAGCCTGTCTGGAGCCCAAACTGAAAATTGCTGAACAGAATCATGGAACCGATGGCCAGACCGGCAATGGTGGCTCTGAGGGTCACCTGACGCCGCAGGTGGACTATGGTGTCACTTTGCAAGAGCGAATATTGCATGTTGGAGGCCTCGGGGGGTCGTGAGTTGTGTTCGGAGCGTGTGGAGAGGATGACCAATTCATGCATCTGAGATGTGCCTGCCCGTGCCTAGCGTGTATGTATGGTCACGTGAGAGATAACGTTGTCATGTGACGTAGTGATGGGTTTGCTGGCGTGCGATTAACGGCAATACCAGTGTTGATATGTGGGGTTCTCGTCGTGCATGAAATCGTGAACGTGTGCTTCTCTACGGTCAGTTACACTTGCAGTCCCTGTCTCGCAATGATTATGTAATTTTTTGGGGTCACTCATGGTGAAAACTCTATTTCTTAAGTGGCGTAAAATTGATATTGACTGCTTGTGTAAAGATGACTAAGAGCTCTTTGACACATATACTGGTTTTTTTCTGAAACAGAATCCATACGACCACAACCCTCAACCTCTGTGGCTTCGTGTAGTTTGCATCCTATTTCATAATATACCTGATAAAGCAATCTTAACAGAATGGCTGGTAATTCAGGGTAACCCTCGTTCAAGTCGTTATGTCATGTGACACTGATAAGACATGATCTACGCGGCTACGCCGTTGTGCTGGGTGAGACAAAAATAAGCACCCGAGGGCTGGTGTCTCTGCTGGTTCAGGAGATGAGCACATGCCATGCTGGTTATGAGCACGTGCATTTCTCTTTTTCACTCTGAAACACGTTTTCCAGCCATACTGTACGAGAAGATCAGCTTCTCGAGGCTGACGATGATCTTCACTGAAAAGGATTAAGCGAAAAGTAATCGCCCAAAGTAACGAGAGATAAACAAGGAGTGAAAAAGAGAATTGGACGAGACGAAGAAACATAACGAGCTGAAGATCTTTTCTTGTTAACGCTAAGGTACACGGAGCAGAGAGTCCAAGACACAGTAATAGACATAAAGGTGGCGGACTACACGTGGGAATGAAGCGATCTTAGAGATCGCATGGGGATCTAACGGGAGATCTTAGAGCAGAGGAAAATGACACGTAGCCAGCCATCCACAAGGTAGTCCATGGTGTGGGCTGTTCCACAACTTTGATATATCCGTCTACGCATGGTTATCAACATGTCAGACGTCGAATAAGCGATTTACTTCTGCAATATGGTACGACGTACCGAAAGTTGTCGTTAAATACGTGGGCCGATGAAGACTACTGATTGGGACATGCAATGGTGGTGGTTACTTGTAGTGGTACGAGAGGTATGATTATCACGAGTCAAAAGAGGCTGGAGAGACACGAATGTGTACCCCTAACACATGGCAAGTGCTGAGAGTATGCTCAGCCCCCTACCAGGGGTACTACCTCTCCCACCCCCTGAATCAGGGGTATTTTTCACCCACGCAGTCTTGCGTTGATAAAGTCAATCAATCAATGTCGATCACCAGCGTCCTTGAAATTACGACTAAACAAAGCCTGGGTGGGTAGAGTCGAAGCCACCTTGATATACCAGAGAAATCGAGCCGCGGTAGCCTTGTGTAATTAGTAGATCCAGATAGGGGGAGCGTTTGGACCCTCTTCTATCACCAAGCCACCTCCATTAGGCTATAGGGGCTGGAATGTGTTGAGCAGGTGACAGCCAGATTTCTTCGGAGTAAAGTATCAGTACAAGTACTTCTAGTTGTAGAACTGAAAGCTCATTCCACTGCCAAATTCCAGCATTTAGAATCGTTACAATGTGTGCCATCAATCCCTGGAACCCCGCACTTACCAACACAACAGTTGGATAGCATCACTCCTTACTCTAGTCCAACACGTATGCACCATTCACCGCTAATGGCAAAATTAGTGCCACTAGAGGCCCTGCTAGCGTGTTTTCATTTAAACAGAGTGGCCTATCATCTGTCATTCCATGCAACCCCTTCAGGCACCCGCCCGGGTTCTATGACAGCTGAATTACCACCTTCTACTGGACAAGTCGTGAGCCTCTACCCAGACTGTGTTTTTTTGCCTCGTGAGCTTCGAAGAAATTGTTCCGGTGCAGCTTATCAGATAAAAGATAATTGAGACATTTTTGTCAACGCAAAATACCTGGGCATAAATTCCACGCGTATAGGAATGTGCATAGACTTTGTATGACAATGTAGGGCGGTGATAACAAGTAGAAATGGTATCGTAGTTGATGGATGACGGTGAGCTCGAGTTGGGGAAATAACCGACCACGTGCCTCGCAACATCTGGTAGTGAAAATTCACATTCGTTTTGTGGAAGGTGTCATGCACCGATCGACTACAGTGATCTCCACGATCTTGTCTCTATCATGCTCTGCTCTCTCCGAGGATCAACTTTGATTTGGGGTGGAGAGATAGCGCCCTTCGTAGCCACACATTTTAGGAATGCACCATCGGGTGGGCTTCGTGTACTGTACATTTCTAGCAGATGGGTCCCCAACGAGTATGTAGGGGCCATGTGGAATGGTCCATAGTAGAGTGCGTTAAGTTCACCATTTTTTCCTGGCTCTCTGTCCTCTATTTTTCGTTTCAAAAAAGTCTAAAATTTGCGAAAAAACTCAACTGTGGACAAAGTCAGTCTGGGCCAGCGCTGTACAGTGCAGTTTTACTGAAGTGAGATCTTCAGTTACGGGCGCTGATCTTCCACCACCCGGAAGATCAGAGTCGGGGAAGTGACATGACAAACTACAGTGGGGGAAGAAGAGCTGGGGATCCGTTCCAGCAAAACGAAGAAGCTTTTTGCCCCGTTATCGCCAACGATGAGCCTTTCTTCTCAGTAGCATGTATAGGATCAGTCCATTCATTCATCTTCACGCACATACCCAAAGTACATTTTTCATCAACTCCACATGGCTGAAAAACAATGTAGCAGTTGCAACATCCCGGAATGCTAATAGTTACGGCACTGGCCCCATTTTAGTTAGCGCCAGAGTCTTACACGATACATTTGACCGCGGAAAAAAGGTTGGTTTTATACCTGGGTGTTATTCTGTCTCTATTTTTCGTCATTCTCTAGAGTTACAATAAAGTTCAACTCTCTCTCACACGTTGTGCGTTTCCAGGCCAACACATTGACCTGAACAAAGAAACCATTGTAATGACGTCACGTCTACTAGCGACCAGCCATGAGCCCAGGAGTTGGTCATAGTTATAAACATAGCCACAGATATTAGAGCTTATGGGAAGAGAGATAAAAAGCAATATCGCGGTAACGAAGAGACAAGAACAGAACGGCCATCATTGGAGGCCCAGCCTCCTCCTTGTGGCGCCCATGCTCACCTCCTTGCACCGTTGGTACTGTCAATGTCGCTCTAGACTGCACTGACTTGCTGAACTCAGTTCCTGAGAAACCCTTTGCAGTTGGCATAAGAGAGGAGAGACTCCCGCTAGAGTAGTCTATTTGACGTGGACAGTGACGTGAGACCCATTTTGAAAACCGACACTCAGATGGCCCTGGCCAGCCCCCAAGCTCAGCGTAACAGCGCTGTCTCTCCCATCCACCAACCATTGCCGCCGTGGCCAAGTTGTTCACTGTCGATCATTAAACCAAATCCTGCTCTAGATTTCGCAGTAGAGTTGGCTCACAGCTAGCTGGAACCTTGGCGAAATAAAGCTAAGCTTGAACCATGTTTCTGTAAATAGAGCGTCCGCGGTATATATCTAGCTTGCGGGGCGCTCTTTTGCCGAGACACCAGAATATTTCCCTTAGGAATCTTCACCCTCCCCCTAAAAGAGCTCTCGACCTCCTGGACAGTTCCACTCTAGCGCCCACCACTCGTTTCGGCCTTGGCATCTCACCTCCAAAACTTGGTATCTCAAAAATCCATCAAAGGCCCTACAGAAAAGAGGGAAACTCCGACTAACCGACTAACCTCGACTCTTACAACCCCTCTACAACACAATGGGCTACACAACTCCCGACTCGCATATCATTGGTGACCACACCTTCCTGGACGGTGGAGCTACCCCCAAGTTCGACGGACCCATGGTCCGGGTGTCAGAAAAGCATCAGCAGGCCAAGGATTTTGTGCAGACGCTCAAAAACCACGCCGGTAGAGCCACCAACTTCAACCTGCACCCCTCGCAGCCCGCCAGACCTCTGCTTATCCACCTGGCTCTCATCCTGGCCATTTCCCTGGCCATCTACCTGTGTTTCCGGGTCATCAACCGAACTCTGCGCATGCTGGTTCGAAAGATTGCGCCTCAGAGTCCCATCTCCTCGGCCGTGCCATCTCCTCTCAAACTCGACGAGAAGATCAACCTCAGTCCAAACTCGCAGGCCTCCAGCGGAAGCCCCCCCTTGCATACCCCCACCACCCCGTTTGAGATTTCCGAGCTCGAGACGGGCACCTGGTCGTCTCCCTCTGCTCCTGTGAGCACATCCATCTCCACTAACGCCCACAACTCTCGAGAAATCGACTACCACAACGACCTGCCTGGCCGATCAGTGTCTCCCGCCTTTGTCGCCCACTGCACCGAGCGAGATGTGCCTCTCGACGGTTTCCGAGTCACCACTCGGTGCTAAGGTACTTTGACTACCGTTACTAATTATTTTTTGAGTACACCACCTGACTGGAAGCTCCCACAGCTACTGTCCTTGCCATACAGGACAAGATGTGCCCAATAGCCACCCCTTTGCATATTTAATCGAGCTATAACAAATACACACATTGAAAAGACCAAAAAAGCACTTATCCGTACTGTACCGTAGCGTGCATGTAAATTTGTTTCATATAGCCAATATATTTTTTTCATCCTCATCCTCATGCAAATGAGCTTCTCTGCATCATGTCCAGTTGTGTCAGGCTACATGCTATCCCCAGCCACCCTGACTTCGATCGGCACCCTTGCTCATCCTCACCTCCCTTTCTATTCTCGTCGACTTCTATATTTGGTAGCTCCCTCCTTTCTTCCCCTCCTGGTTCTCTCTCCCTCACTTGTTGGCTATTTCTGGCGCATGTGTTTTCAAACTGTAATGACGTCAATGCCTTTAGCCTCTGGGGTTATTGGCCCTATAGTTCAATCTTTTTATAAGCAAAGTTACTTATCATTACTACCTTCCTAATCGGTACAGAGAAGCAGGGTGGGGAGAAGGCGAGGAAAAATATCAAAATGGCAAAGATCATTCGTCAAGAGCTCAGTATTTTCGGGAGCTAGACGCACCAGCTCATCTCATAGCTGCACTCATGCACCTCCTTCGCTACTGCTCTACTATGGTACCTGCCCCCCTTGTTTAGTGCTATTAGCTTCTGGGTAATTGGTTGCGGCTGTGGTGGGTCCCGACATATCCGAAGCATATCAGAGCTATTTTTTCCTGCGTAGGAGAGGAAAAATACACACCTTGGATGAATAAATGGGTGTTGGTTGGGGTAGAGGCAGATCTGATACAGTGCATTGGTGGCATATTGTTTTAATTTCGCTCTTCATAGCACTACGGATGTTTTTCTTCCGTACCGATGATATGTCTGAGAGGGCTGGTGCGCAATCTACCAAAAACATAAACGGAATATTGTTCATTGTGAGGATAACGTAAATTAAGTCCGAAGAAATAGCCATGTCGATAGAGCCTTGATGAGTAGGAGAAACATGGAATATCGGCTCAATGTTCGTCGACAATGCGATATCTATAGTTCGTACTTCAGCATGTCTCAATAAGAATAGTAAAAAGAAAAACACAGTTCGGGTGATTTGAGCGATGTGCACAACATCGAGAATAAGGCCAAGAATTGAGTGTGGAGTATCGCCCATGTCTCACCATCGATACCCCAACTCTCAGGTAGTGCCTCTCCTTCCAGATACGGCGAGCGCAACAGACTGGGAGCTTTCTCCACCACACAAGACTCACTGCCTGAGTTGTAGCCGTCCCCAACATATCCCAAGCTCAAACCTCAAATCTACTGCACTGCGCGGTATTGTTTGTTGTTTAAACTCTCGAATGAAGGCTCTGCCGTATGAAATGAGCGCCATACGGCGTTGAGTTGGTCTTAATTGAGGTATTCATTATGTTATGACGCCCCCAGGGCACGTGGAACCCGCTTATGCACATGCAGTTTCGTGCTCACTGTGGCTTGGCAGCCTGTCTTACGACACATGGACGATTGGCTCTCATTGACCATCATGAACTTGACGGTCTAACCCCGAGCTTCAGGCCACAAGACTCTTGCCCCGTTTTGTCGACGGGACATTAAGAATGCAAATCGCAGTGGATCTCTGAAGACTGAAGCCTCGTATGGAACCTTCTTGGAAAGCGTCGCCTCTTTCGTCTCTAAAAGTGTCTAAAACGGAATGTCTGGTATGTGCGGCTGAAGGTCTAGATGGCTTTTGACTTTCCACGATTTCACTCAGGTCTAGTTCGTGCCGTATGCTCACCCTACCGAAGCCATAGCATGTCTGACATAAACCGATAAGGCCGGATACAGACGAGGAAAACCATGTCTACTATTGGCCATTCCTAGCTTCATAGTTCATCACGAACACAACTGGTATTATTTGCTGGTAGCCATCTCCTCGAATCAAAAAATAAAATAAATCACTCAAAGCAATAAAGATTGACCGAGAGTGGTATGATTGCTGTGTTGAACTGAGACGTGATCTGAGACTGTGATCAAGATACGCATGAGCATTTAAATGATCAATTCCACACAAAAGTGAACGATATTTCTTTGTATCAATTCCGCGGGATGATTCTACAGCAACCGCTTTCTATCGTCACACGTGATTATCCTCGCTGGTAGACTCAATGCGGAAACCGCAAAAATGAAAATGCGAGAGAATGTACGAGCAGCGATCGCTTGATGGGCTGATATAATATATTGTAAAGGGCTGTGCATATCTGTGCAGGTCAGAGCAGGTGAGGATGTCGATGACTTTGAAACTCACGTGTAGAGCTTGCTGTAAGCACGACTTGCCAGAATGGAGCAGAGCCTAAGCAGAGGGTAAAAAGTTATCTGATGCTCAGTGCAAGTTGTGCCGTGTTGGTGATAAAATGGTTGGGCAGTGGCTTTGTGGACGTAAGTAAATACACTTGTACAGTATCGATGCTGTTATACCGAAGTTATTCATCGCACGACAACCCCTTTCCTTGGCTCTTAGCTGTGATCGTCCTTAGAATGGATACCCGTACTTAATACTGGAACGTTACATGATGCGCGTACAGGCACAAATATGGCTATCGCGAATAATAACAATATGAGCTGATGGTAAGTACGATACAAGGATAATTACAGATATTATAAGTCGCAATTTTCTAGACAGGTGGGACTCAGAAAGGGTCTTTTTTGGCGACATTTATCAAAAACACGGCTGAGCTGAGACCTATTGCGAGACCATGGAAGTAGAGGATACCATCGCTCCTTCAGGTTATTCAATAAACAGAGGGTTTTCCTTCCAATGAACTACACCCTCTCTTGCTCTCCAGTGCTACGACTGGCCACATGCTGCCTTTTAGACCTGGCCACATGCAGGCCTAGATGTATGAACTATCTATACGACCCTGGAACGATACCGTGGTTAGCACGCGATCCAACAGAAGTGGAACCTTCTGGCTATGGGGGTAGATTGCTGGTAACACCTACGCGTCGAAGAAGGTGTGTACGGGTACTCGTACCTGACTGGTGTGATAAGACTCCCTAACAAGAATCGCCTTTTGGCGTTTTTTCCCCATAGATGACCAAGTACTTGTACCAGTACGGGTACCAGAACCGTAGTCTACCATGGTACACTTTTTTACACTATCATTCATCACAGCAATCTCTAAACGGTCCAGCGTATACCCCTGAAGGAAGGCTATGTTAATAGCATGTTGAGAACTCAAGTAGGAGTCTGTATTTTTGAGCGTTAGATAATGCCTGTTTTACTTGACACCAGCTGACTGTGCTTGACACTTCGTAAATACTGGCTGTCTTGATATTGATGACTTCCGTCCCGTTACCAGTTTTTTCGTTCAAGTACCATGGTACCTTGAAATGTCAAAATCCCTGAGCCCCTTGGCCTAGTGTCAGTAGTTTTAATACCCAACGTCTTTTTGACAACGCGTAACTATTGTGTCCTTCATTATCAGACAGTTCAGGAGACAGCAAAAGCAACAATGAACGGGCTTATGCATGCACAACAACAATGACACCGATTGGTCTGTCTGGACGACATTAAAATTTTCACACACTAATTTTTCCCCATGGTTAGTGAAGAGCAACCACGTCAAGTCAGCCTTGGCCAGTCAAACGTCATATAAAAAAAATTGCCCGTTATTGCTAACAGCTACCAGGTAGCAGCCAAGCGTTCCCGTGACCCACGCCGCGTTTAATTTTTGCAGTGAAACACGGCAAGCGGCCAGGAGTCCATTGTGCAGGGCGGGTGGACGCAAGGCTGCACTGTCCTTTCACCGACAGTCCCGGTCCAACTGCCGGTGCCTGAGCTCTGTGCCTGTCACGACCCGCGGAAATTGTATGCTTTGGCTTTCTTTTTCCTCAGTCTCAGATGAAATTTATAACACAATGCACGGGAAGGTACTCCACGGACGATCAGTGATCAGCGATGACCTGTCTTTGATAGAGAGATGCAGAGGGATCCATCAGAGAGATCCACCAGACGGTACACAAGAACAACAAACAAATTGCGGCATCGGATCAGACGATGTTTCCCGAAGCAGCCGGACCCGCATTCATCTTCTAGTTTCGTCATCATACTTTTTGTTAAATCTACAACAACTCGCCGATACGAGGAGATCCACTTTAAGCCACTTTGAGCCACCCTGGGTTACTGTATTCCGAAACTGAGCAGGGTGACAAAGTAAGGGTTGGAATGAGAGCTATACGGCTGCAGGGCAGCCCACGGTATCGTCACACAGTTACAGTATAGTCCCAATGCTAGCGCAAGGAGGGTGCCGTTAGTGTCCACGGGATATCGAGATGTAATGCAGCATGTTCGGTCCGATTGATTCTCGGCCCATTCCCATCTGTTTATTGTCACCTGCCAGCTCTTGCTCTACAAAGAAATGCACGTGTCTCTTGGCTATCGGAGTCCTCTGTTGCCATTGTCTCGGGTAGACTTCCGGATGATATGCAAAAAGTGGCAGTAAGTAAACTCCTAATCTCCGTGAGTCAGTAAATAGTGACGGTGGATCTGATGGCTGCTTGACACGCTGTCTACACCTCTAACCGTTGGATGCTTTGTCTATAGCTTTGTTTCAGCGGAGCGTAGTTCCTCTAGTTGGGATTGTGGACTCGGTAGTGCCACATTCGGTCCTTTGTGGCCAAATAAAGAGTGGGCCCTTGTCCGTCCCTGTGGATGCGAAATGTCAACTTTGATTGACAGGCGTCAAGCCTGACAGAAGCTTTCGATCACACCGGTAGGTGTTGGATGAGGCAGAATATCAGGAAGGGCTACCGGGTCAATGGGAGGCACCCAAGCTGCTTGGAACTATGTAAAGATGAAAATTCACGCCATTTTAGGCACGAGACAACATACATATTGATGACCTATCGTACTGTGTCTCAACAAAGAGTTTCAGCCGCACCCTTAAACATTTTTAGTTGTGCAACAAAGGCAAAGTTCGGACCTTAAAAATTAGTTTACTGCAGCTCCCACCGTGGTAGATAGGACAGGTTTCATGAGACGGCTATGACGGCTGTATTATCAAGATGGCAGTGACACAATATATAAGGGAAAACTGCCGAACTGCACTACATGCAAATCCAGGTATTCTTCCATCATACCTTCACCCTCGGCTTTACATTCTCTATCTGCACAGCTCCCTTGTTTGCTGCAGTCGTCATCCGTCAAAAGAAACGTAAACCTCCTTTGAACAATGGAGTGAGAGATACTCCGGTCGTTTATATCTCTCTCCATTGCAGTTGAGTGGCTCGAACACTCTCTTTCACCTCATCATCACAAACCCATTCACCACTCACTCACAGACTCACACACCATGCCTCGAGTTTCGTCAACGTTAGGCCTGGCTGTTCTGCTTGCCCTGGTGATGTTAATAGGAATCTCTCTGCGACCGCAGTCTCTGTCCCCATTTGACAAATACGCGTACAACAGCTCGCCATCGGCGTCAGCAGGTCGACGGGCAGCATTCGTCAAAGCCCCAATCTCTCACGCATCTACATCTACAACTTCATCAGCAGTTGCGGTGACTTTCACAGGAGGAGTTCCTGCACCAGTTGCTCAGGCTGGTGGTCTGCCTAAGCCTGGTCAGGCTGCTGTCGCGGCTGCTGCTGCTGCTGCTGCTGGAAAGCAGGCTGCGCCTCCCCCTAGCCCTGACCAGAAGCACTATGGCTACGAGGGCCCCATTGTGATCATGCCTGACAACCTGGAGAAGGATATTGCTGATTACAAGGCTCGACAGAAGAAGCTGGAGGAGAAGCGAAAGCAGGAGGAGAAGAAGAAGCTGGAGGAGGCTGAAAAGAAGAAGAAGGAGGAGGAAAAGAAGAAGAAGGAGGAGGAAGAGAAGAAGAAAAAGGAAGAGGAGAAAAGAAGGAGGATGCTAAAAAGAAGGCGGAGGAGGACAAGAAAAAGAAGGAGGAAGAGGAAGCCAAGAACAGAGAGGAGGAGCAACTCATGAGAATCCAGGAGCTGGCTGGTGACGACACATCGTTTGACGCTCTCAAGGCCAAGGTGGAGAAGTTTGAGAAGGAGCTGGAGCCTCTGAGGAAGGATCTTGAAGCTGCCAAGAAGCACAAGGATGATACCAAGAAGAAGGAGGAGGAGACGCGAAAGGAGAAGGAGAAGGAGGCTGCCAAGAAACTCAGCAATGGTCTTCAGGGAGACTTCCACAAGCTTGAGAGAGCTGAGATCAAGACCATTGTCGAGAACCCTCTCAACTACACCGACGCTGAGAAGACTGACAATGGCCATGTTGCTCCTTACGGAGGCAAGGTGGTTATTCTGTCTGCCTCCAACAACAAGACCAGCTCTGAACAGTACATGCTTGAACGTGCTCTTCTCAACCGACAGGAGTACTGCAACATGCATGGTTACACTTGTCGGTTCATCAACTTGGATCAGGTCGATGATGGCAAGCACCATATTGTGTGGGCCAAGATCAAGGCTATCGAGATGGCCTTTGCGACTGATCCTAATGTTGAATGGGTCTGGTGGATGGACACAGATATGATCATTCTCAATCCTTACATTGAGCTTGGAGAGCATCTGCTGAGTGACCGAGCGCTAGTTGAGCGGGCCACCTACGGACGACCAATTCGAGCGCCTGATGCCTCGTTCAAGGGTGAGATTTACCACCCTCAAGGACAGGTTGAGGCCAAGGATATCCATCTTCTTCTCACGCAGGACTTCTTTGGAATCAACGCTGGCTCTTTGTTCCTCCGAAAGTCGCAATTCTCAAAGTTCCTGCTTGACCTGTGGTACGATCAGCACTTCATCGACAAGAACTACGTTTTCCGAGAACAGCAGGCTCTCAACCATCTTTTGCGATCGCACAAGACTGTTCTGCAGCATACTGGTCTGTATCCTCAGCGTCTGTTCAATTCTTACTTGGGTAACGACAACGACGTGTGGAAGTTCAAGGAGGATGATCTAGCCATTCACTTTGCGGGTTGTGGTTCTTCCAACACCTGCAAGGACAAGTTCTCGCGATACATGAAGATCCGAAAGCGTGTGCCCAAGCAATTCCAGGTTGAGTTCCCCAAGGACTAACCCACTAACATACGCTAATTTGAATACATTAATACTGGATAATTGAATTCAGACACCTTATGAATCCTCAGTCAGACACAGACTTGATATTGGAAATCAGACCCTCACTATATTTACTACACGTAGTAGCGTACATTTATTGAATTACTTTAAATTTATGCTCTTTAAAGTAATTAGACTCGAGCTAACAAAGACGAAACGCGCTACTTGTAGTCAAACCATAGCATCTCTCGTTTGTTGGAGTTTAACAGGGTGCCAAGGACATGTGACGGTGGCTGCTCGTAGAGACCATTATTGACGAAACTTGGAGTAGTTGTTATCTCAATAGCACGTGACTTGGAGAGACCGAACACTCTCTTAGACTAGGGACAAAGCGGAAGTACCCATTGACACAGTGCTATACACAGAGCTATTCATGGGAACTAACTAACTCCATTGTACGCCAGGCACAGATAGAACTCTTTCTCCCTTTCTCCACGCTTGAGTCTCCACCTCAACCTCTATTGTATCGTGGTATGCTACACTCATGCACCTGAAGCGGTTTACCAAACTTCGATGTAAGTGGAGATAGGCAACCCTGAAATACGCTACGAGACATAGATAGCAATACGGCACAAGACATGACCTGGTAAAAATAGCTTTTGTTCTTCATGTAGTCAGAAATAGCATCATTAGACGGCTGCTTAGATTTAGTTGCGAGTATGTCAACTCTTCCGCCTGGAACATCATGAGGCAGACTGTCTGAGTGGTTCGCAGCTAGTTAGAGTGCAAGAGCTGGAAAAAAGGACCCTAGATACCTTGACTCGCGAATTCCAAGAGTAAGATTCATTGAGTTCCATAAACCTGGCTAGCTATAGTATCGTACGATACCATGGTACAAGCACTTGTGTGTGTACTGGTTCTGTAGGTATAGCTGCAATGCATGATGAGGACAAAAAAAAGTTAAGGTGCAAGTAAATCAGTAATTAATTATGTAATAAGATTATGACATTACAGTATGAGACAAAGAATGTTTCATTTTGGTACAGACTCCTGTGAGTGGGTGGATGGGGTAAAAATAACCTAAAGAGGGGTGCACACAGACATGAGACCAGGCAACTATTCCAAGCAACATGAGCTTCGGAGTCGTTCGGAGTCGATTGGATTTGCGATATACAATTGCAAGTACGCTATTGAGTCAAGTCATTTCACAAGTCGCGCTTTGGCGTGCATTCTTATATACGTGTTGAACTGGTAGGATGCTTAGTTGAATAATTTAATCGTGTGAAGTCACACTGGGGTCTTAGAAAAGACCCTCGATCTCGCCCTTTTCGTTGACCTCGACGTTCATGAAGCCACAGTGGGTGGGGAGACCAGGAATGGTCTGGATCTCGGCAGCCAGAGCGTAGAGGTAACCAGCACCAACAGAGGCTCGAACATCTCGAATGGGCACGGTGAAACCGGTGGGCACTCCCTTAAGAGTAGGGTCATGGGAAAGAGAGTACTGAGTCTTGGCCACGCAGATAGGCAGGTTGCCGAAGCCCTGTCTGGTGTAGGCGTCAATCTTCTTTTGGGCCAGCTCGGACAGCTCCACGTCCTTTGCACCGTACATCTTCTGGGCAATGGTGTTGAGCTTCTCCTCGGCGGTGGTGTCGGCCTCGTACAGCAGCTTGAAGTCCTTGTCAATCTTGTTGGAGGCGTCAACGACGGCCTGGGCAAGATCCACAGCTCCAGCTCCTCCCTCAGCCCAGTGTCGGGCGACGACGGCATCCTCAGCACCGTACTTGAGAGCCTCCTCTCGGATGACCTCGTGCTCAGCAGCGGTATCGGAGACAAACTCGTTGATGGCAACAACGACGGGCAGACCGTACTGTCGGGCATTCTCAATGTGCTTACCCAGGTTCTTGCAGCCCTCTCGCAGCAGCTCCACGTTCTCCTCGGTGTACTCCTTGGGGAGAGGAGCACCGGCCTTGACCTCGGGTCCTCCACCGTGAGACTTCAGGGCTCGAACAGTAGCCACAATGACAACAACGTCAGGAGCAAGACCGGAAGATCGGCACTTGATGTTGAAGAATCGCTCACCGCCCATGGTGAAGTCGAAACCGGCCTCGGTGACCACAAAGCCGGCCTTGTCGTCAGACTCGTTGGGCTCGGCACCGGCCAGCTTGAGAGCCATCTTGTCAGCAAGCACGGAGTTGGCACCAATGGAGATGTTGGCGAAGGGACCAGCGTGGACAAAGACGGGAGTACCCTCCAGAGTCTGCATGAGGTTAGGCTTGATGGCGTCCTTCATGAGAGCAGTAAGAGCACCGCCAGCGCCGATATCGTCACAGGTGACGGGGTCACCGTTCTTGGAAGAACCAATGACCATCTTTCCAAGTCGGTCTCGCATGTCCTCGAGATCGTTGGCAAGAGCCAGAATGGCCATACACTCGGAGGCGACAGAAATGTCAAAGCCGGTCTCTCGAGTCTTGCCCTTCTCGGTAGGGGCCTGTCCAATGGTGATGCCTCGCAGATGTCGATCGTTGCAGTCGACAACTCGTCGCCAGGTGATGGTCTCGGGGTCGATATCCAGACGAACAAACTTGGAAATCTCCTCCTCGGTCAGATCGTCGGGGTTGGTCTTGTCGATGCCCAGCTTCTTGAGTCGGGTCTGCATGCCTCGAGTGAAGGTTCGGACTCCCTTCTTGGCAGGCACCAGACGCTTGTACAGAGCAGCGTCCTTCTGGGTGGACTCGTGGAACATTCGGGTGTCAATGGCAGCGGCAAGCAGGTTGTTGGCAGCCGAGATGGCGTGAATGTCACCGGTCAGGTGCATGTTGAACTCGTCCATGGGGATGACCTGGGCGTATCCTCCACCAGCAGCTCCTCCCTTGATACCAAAGGTGGGGCCCATGGAGGGCTGTCGGACGTTGGCAAAGGCCATCTTGCCGAGATGGGCGCCAAGGGCCTGCACCAGACCAATGGTGGTGGTGGACTTACCCTCTCCGAGGGGAGTGGGGGTGATTCCGGTGACCAGAACGTACTTTCCGTTCTTTCGGTGGGCAAGACGGTCAAGAATGGGCAGCTGGACCTTGGCCTTGTAGGCTCCGTAGGGCTCGAGCTCGGAGGGCAGCACGCCAATCTCGGCGGCAACCTCGGTGATGTGCTTGGGCTCCTGGGCTCGAGAAATGGCAAAGTCGGAGGGGACGGGGTCCTCCTTCTTAAGAGGCAGAGGGGTGATGGATCGAGCGGTCAGCTTCTCGGCCTGTCGCTTGGCAGAGAGCACAACGTTGTCCAGCAGCATGGCCACGGTCATGGGGCCAACTCCTCCGGGGACAGGGGTGATGTGGGAGGCGACGGGGGAGGCAGACTCAAAGTCCACGTCACCGACAAGTCGCTGGCCGGACTTCTTGGTCTCATCGGGAATGTAGTTGGTTCCGACGTCGATGACAACGGCGCCAGACTTGAGCCACTCGCCCTTGACAAAGCCAGGCTGGCCAATGGCAGCAACAACGATATCGGCAGTCTTGACAATCTCGGGGATGTTGGCAGTCTTGGAGTGCACGACAGTGACGGTAGCATCGGCGTTTCGCAGCAGGTAGGAGACGGGGGCTCCAACAATGTCAGATCGGCCAAGAACCACGGCGGTCTTGCCAGCAACATCAATGCCAGACACCTTGAGCAGCTCCATGACTCCCTTGGGGGTGCAGGCAACAAAGGAAGGGTTTCCGCCTCGCTTGGCGAGCTCGCCAATGTTGAGAGGGCCGAATCCGTCAACGTCCTTGTCGACAGCCACGGCGTTGGTGATGGTGGTCTCATCAATGTGCTTGGGAAGAGGCAGCTGGACCAGAACTCCGTCCACGGAGGGATCTTCGTTCAGGTGGGTGATCTCTCGCAGAAGCTCGTGCTGGGACACGTTCTCGTCCAGCTTCTTGAGCTCGCACTTGATGGCAGCCTCGGCAGCAGCCTTGAGCTTCATTCGCACGTAGGTGGCCGAGTCGGGTCGATCACCGACCTGGATGATGACCAGCGAAGGCTGGAATCGGGGGTTAGTCTTCTGCACATCGGCAATCTCGGCGTGAAGCCGTTCTCGGATGTTTTTGGCAATGGAATTGCCGTCGATGATGGAGGCCATTGTGAGGATAGTTGGAGAAGAGAAAAAGATGTTTAGCTCTGATTTTCAACCATCTAACCTGACAAGAATAGCCTCCAAAGTTAATGCAGAGAACGTGGGGTGTGACATTACACGAATGAAGATGGAAAGCGCAGGAAATGAGGGGTGAGGGGTAGATTGGAGACACAAAACGCCCTAGATTTATATAATCACGTTCAAACTGTCTTATTTTCTCTTTCAACTTGTCATTCAACCCCTTGAAACCGCTCTAGCTGGCCCTTCTCTGACTCACAGACCCGAGTCGCGGGGGGGGATGAAACCCCAAACCTTATGTATGGTGCTCAGCTACCGCGGACTGGCTGCAACGTGGGGATGATACAAGGCGCTGGGGAGTGGGAACTGGTCGCGGAAGACTTCAACACGGAGGTGTAATCATGTGACCAAAAATATGGTTGGAGAAAACTTTTATCTCCCTAAAAACACGCCAATGTCTTGAAGGTTCTCTTTAGTCCATGGTTGTTATCTCTGGGACTTTTTTTCAGCTGTCCACTAAAAACTGGGGCACTGAGCCAGACTCAGTGATTCTGCACGCACTTCAACTGGTAACTAATCACTCGCACAGTGGCAGCAGACTGCATCCGGTGGGTGATCCGATTGCAATAATGCATATAATGCGTCTTAGGCGTATTGCCGTATATAATACATGATATTCTTGACTCGGCATGGATATCATTGGATTTTTGTTGGAAATATTTGTCCGATCTGATTGGAACTTTAATGGATGGGTGCGATCTGGGATCATTAATCTGTCATAATCTGTGAATATATGAGGGAGAAGGTATTCGTCTGGACCAATGTCTACAATATGTGCTTCTGTAGTAATGCAAGTAATTACATCTAATCATCATCTCACCACACAATATAGATATCATTGTCATCGCTTATTTATTTCACTCTATCTACAACATAATAACTCCAACTCCGCTTCCGTCAAGCTGCTCAAGCTGCTTCTGCTTATCGATACCGCCATGAACAGGTTGGGCCCGGTAGTTGAACAGGTAGTAGTTGAGGTAGCCGTCACCACATCCAAACTTGAGCTCGTCCAGATGGCTGGGGTTGTCCAGCAGAGTCAGCTCGTTGTACACCTCGAAGCCGAGGTTGTTGGCAAGGATCACGGCAGATCCAATCAGCTGCTTGACTCGATCCTGTCGGGCCTTGGCAGAAGAAAGAGAAGAGGTAGCGTAGTAGAAGCCGTAAGCAGCTCGCAGGTTGGACTCGGTGGCCCACTCCTTGAGAACAGTGTGGTCCAGCTTGTAGAAGGAGAAGAAGTCAATCACCTTTCCGTCCTCCTCGACTACGTACGAGTAGACAATCTTGTCGTCGTTCTTCTCGTCGGAGATGGGGTCCACGAACCAATGGGCGACTTCCTCCTCGGTAAACTGCTGGCTCATCTCAGAAGCTGCGCTCAGGTACTCTTGCAGAATGGGATGCACGGCCTTAACGTCGGCCTTGGTCATGGCTCGGACCTTAAGAGGCACTTCCTTGGGCAGAGTGTATCTGGCAACCATGGAAGCAGCCGTCTGGTTAGGAGGAATGGCAGAGAATCCAATCTCGTACAGCTTGGTCCAGTTGAGAGGTCGGTGGTAGTATCTGCAGATGGAGACGGGAGACGGGAGAACGACTCCGGCAGTGTAGAGAGCCTGCCAGATGTCCTTCTGGTTGACTCGTCGGGTGATCTCCTTGATGAGAACAGGAGCCAGACGCTTGGATCTCAGCTTCTTGTGCACACACAGAAAGTTGATCTCAACGGCGTTGATCACATCATTGTCTCGCAGCTGGATCGATGTGGGAATGGCACTGATGAAAGCAACCATCTTACCCGTGGCAGCCACTCGGACACAAGGGTACCAGGACTTCTGCCATCCAGGGGGTTTGAGAGCCCAGTCCAAAAAGGAAGCAGAGTACTTGAATCGGAAAGTAGCATCATCATCTTCCACGTAGTTGTCGTACAGCAGATCGTAGACCTCCTGGATATGCTCGGGGTTCTCAATGTCGACATCAGCCCACTCGTACTCTGCAGGCAGATTGTAGGGAGTGGCTCTCACATCCTCCAGCTTCTTGTGCTCAATAGGACCCTCGCTGTCAATGTCCTCGTCGAACTTGGGCACGGGCTGGGTCTTCCAGAAGAGATACTCCTCCCACTTTTTGGCCTTTTCTCGGTCAGGAATGTCCTGCATGGCCATCTGTTGCTGGAACATTTTGAGAATCTCGTTGAACTTGTCGGCGCTCATTCCGGGAGGAATGCCGGTTCCCTGGGCAATGGGTTCTCCGAGATCTTCCTCGTTGAACTCCTCCTCTTCCTTTCGCTTGGCTTCCTCGGGCTTGGTGTTTTTCTCGGCCATTATCTCTCGTTGATCCAAAGGACTGATTTCGTGAGTGCTGATTTACACTCTAATTATTCAGAGGGCAATTGGGACGTATCCTGATACAGTTATCCCTTGCCCTGGCACCTGGTGAACTACACTTCGTAGAGATTGTGAAAGTACGAGCTCCCTTATAGTTCTGATGAGAATGTCAGTTTCTCGTGTATTTCTGTTTTGATTGCGTAATCCTTCGGTTTATAGGCGTCTGGGCCAAGTGATACAGGTGTAGAAGCGGGTTCTTGTACACAGCAGGTATTAGTAAGATATGGGCTAGAAACACTTTTCTACTCATGCTGTGTCTTTTGTAACGCGGCCAATGTCGTTCCCTACTGTTATAAATACAAGTACTGGTACCGACATCTTCCTCGTAGAACTCCTTTCATTGTCCTACTGTCTATGGGACTATTATACTGCCTTGCAGAATCAGATGTGAGAAGCAAGATAGAGGCTAGGTTATGTGGCGCAAAGGGTCTGTGGGGTCATACAAGTTTCACATTAGGTATTATATGTGTGTGAAAACAATAGAATGGACTCTAAGCCTCTCAAGATTGCTTCTATTTCTCGTCATATGACTCCTTATCGTTGTACACCCTCCTACTTCACTGGTGGTCTCTCCTTGTACAGGTTCATGCACAACCCAAAAATATTTTATATGGTTCATAGGCGACATAATTTTTTTTCAGGCATAGCGGTACAGCTTTCTACATCAGCACTACACACAGAACACGATAATGATCTCTGCTACAAAATGGGTGCCCCGAGGGTACGCAACGGAATTCCCCGTGAAGTACACCATGGACGACGAGGAGCTCGAGCGTCTGTCCGAGCTGGCCAAGCTCAAGATCGAGGAGGCCAAGAACGAGATGGAGGACATTGAGGGTGCCACTGAGGCGGACCTGGAGGCTCTCCAGGAGAAGGCCAAGCAGGACGAGGAGATTGACAACGATCCCGAGCTTAAGGAGTTTGGTTTCGACACATACGACGACGAACCCGACTCGAAATTGGGTCTTGAGGGTGACGGTATGGACACCGATGATGAGGATGATGACGAGGATGAGAACAAGGAGGACGATGAGTCTGGAGAGCTCAATCTCGGCTCCAAGCATAAGGTCGAGGGCAAGAACGGCGAAGACCCATACATTTCGCTGCCTACCCAGCAGGACTTGGACGAGGAGCGAGAGGAGCTTCAGATTCTGCCCACAGATAACCTGATCCTGGCCACCAAGACCGAGGATGAGATTTCGCATCTTGAGGTCTACGTTTACGATTCCGAGGAGGCCAACCTCTACGTTCACCACGACATTATGCTGCCTTCTTTCCCTCTGTGCGTCGAGTGGGTCAACTACAACCCTCGAGAGCAGGGACCCGGCAACTTCGCCGCCATTGGTACTTTTGAGCCCGAAATCGAAATCTGGAACCTCGATGTTGTGGACGGAGTCTACCCCGAGCTGATCCTTGGAGAGCGAGACGAGAAGGACAAGAAGAAGAAGGCAAAGAAGGCTAACAAGATTGACGCCGAGCGACACACCGACGCCGTTCTGTCTCTGTCTTCTAACCCCCACCACGTCAACCTGCTGTGTTCCGGATCCGCTGACACCACCGTCAAGCTGTGGGATCTTTCCAACGGCAAGGCTGCCTCTTCTTTCACCTTCCACTCCGACAAGGTCTCTGCTGTCCAGTGGAACCCCGTTGAGGGCACCATTCTCTTGTCCGGAGGTTACGACAAGAAGGCTATTGTCTCCGATCTGCGATCCGAGGACAAGAAGATCTGGAAGGTCGACTCCGATGTCGAGTCCATGAACTGGAAACCCTGTGGATCCCAGTTCCTCGTCGGTACCGACTCTGGAATGCTCTACAACTTTGACGTTCGAAACGAGTCCAAGCCCCTGTGGACTCTGCAGGCTCACGATTCCCCTCTGTCTGCCTTTGACTACAACAAGTACATTGACGGAGCCATTGTCACCTCCTCCGCCTCTACCCGAGAGGTCAAGGTCTGGCGAGAGACCAAGAAGGACGACAAGTACTCTCTGTCCATGGTTGCTAACCGAGACCTGTCTTGCGGAAAGGTCTTTTCCGTGGGCTTCAACCCCGACCAGGCCTGTGCCGGTACCGTTTGTGCCGGTGGCCACGGAGGAGAGCTCAAGGTGTGGGACATGTTCGGAACCAAGGCCGTTCGAGAAGCATTCGACATCAAGAGCAGCAACCACTCTAACGACGTTATTGGTCAGGCTTTCGATGACGAGGAGGAGGATGAGTAAGCGGGGTATGTTTAGATTACAAAAACTGAATAGATATTATTACAAGTAAATGTACTCGTAGCTTGTAGAGTGAAGATGGGTCGGCATGCTCTCGTATTTGAACATTAGAGACAGTGGCATCTCAACGAGTCAACGATCTAACATGGTACATCCACCCTGTGACGAACCAAGCTTACAATCAACTTTTACAACCAACTACATGTCATAATCTATCAAATGTGTTTGTTATGTGTGTTTGTATGTCCCTCCAATATACTAATAAGTTATGCATGACTAAAAGCGTTCCTTCATTCGAGAAGCAACAATACGCAGGTTTCCGTAAACCTTTCCAGGGGGGCTACCCAGAATGAGAGAGACAATGGCCTCTCGTGCGATTTTGATGTTGGTGAAGCCTCCGAGAATGTGGATCTTGGAGTCAGCCAGCACCACTCGGGTTCTGGATGCGTTCTCAATGGCAAACTTGGTCTTACCGTCCTTACCGGCGATTCGGCCAATGGCTCGTCCCAGATGGTCTCCCTGCAGAGTCTTAACGTCCTTGATCTCAAAGGTCTCCACGTAGAGCTCGTCCAGTCGGATGATAGCCATAGCATCGTCCACATCGAAGCCCAGGGTGAAGGCTCGCACGAAATCGGTTCCCTTCTGAAGAGCCGAGTTGTCGACGGTATTTGAGCATGTTCGCAGCTCCAGCTGCTTCTTTCGGGGGTTCATTCGCACCTGCAGCTTGAGCTGCTCAACCAGAGGAGGGTAGATTTTCAGCCACTCGTTCTTGAGAGGAGCCATTCGATGGGGAGGAATAGGCACCTTCATTCGGCCGGGCTTGACTCCCTCACCGGCGTTGACGGCAGATGCAAATCGGGGCTTTCCGTCCTGGTCGAGAGTCATCTCAGCGTCGTCGTCCTTCTCCTGGAGCACGGCAACACCCTCTCGAGGTCCGTCCATGGAGATCATAACCTCGTCCTCATCGGCACCCTCGATTTCGGGGATAGCGACAGCAGCGTCTGTGGTTGGCTCAGTGGCCTGTGTCTGTTTCTTTGCCGTTGGGGCACCCATGTTTTTATCTGTTTGTATGGTTGTAACGGATCGTTAACAGAGTGAGAAATCAGACTGCATGAGAAACGGATTTTTTTCAAATTAAATTTTTGGCCTGAGAAGGCAACTTTAATCCCCGGGAACGATGCAAGCCCTGTGAAGAGCTGATTGGAGGTCGTAGCATAGATCAGTTAATAATAACAGTTCGGAAGCATTATTGAGGCCACAGAAGGTGGCACACTTAAGTAAATTAAAATCTCCAAACAATTGGCCCCTTAGAGACTTTCCTTTTTTGAGAAGATCTATTGAAGAAGATTTCTCTCTATCGATTGCTAAATCCAACAATATTGCCCTCTATTTTATTACCCTTTACTTAATTCCTTCTCCCTATAACGCCACAAATTATAGTTTGTCAATTACGCTTGCGTGCCAGCCTCAGCATGCCACTTTCTGGGTGTAAAAATCTTTATAAGCTTTAAGCCAATATGCAGGCGCAGAGGGAACATGAGCAACGGACGAAAGACATTACACTCCGACTCTCTCTCCACTTCCTCACCGAAACAACAAAGCCTCAAAACAAAAGTTGACCTATTTGCTAGGACTGACCGCCACGTTCAACTACCGTCGTCTACACAAATACAACAGTCCCAGCTAGTTCAACACTATGCTCAATAATGGCAACACTACACAGGGTTTCCAGACTCTGTACTAGACGGCTTGCGTTGCCCTCTCACTTACGGAGTAGTTGGTTGAATACGTCAACCTTTTCCCCTCTCATTAACCGCCCCACGACACTCCCCGTGTCGGCCCTTGCATCTTTCAACACCCAGTCTTCCACGTTCCACACACGAAGTGGCGTGAGAGCCAGGCTGGAGACGACCCGGAATGTGCGAGAGCCTAGTGAAAACGTGCATAATGCTGCCAGGGAGATGAGCAGCAAGAGTGAGGGCCAAAAGACGGTCCCCGACTCAGAAACAAAACCTGTCGAAGACAAGCCAAGATGGAAGAGACCCACCAAGGAGGAAATGCTCTCGACAGCCACGGGATTTTACAACCGCATGCGAGTGCGGTTCAAGTGGGCATTGTTCCGCCAGGACCGGCCCACAAACATGGACGACATTTCTGCATTTCTGTCGTGGTTCATGGTCGGTAACATTGTTTGGATCGTGCTGGGTACCACAACCTTCTTCTCTCTGGTGCTCTTCACCATGAACACTGTGTTCGCCCAGGAATGGATAGCCGCCAAGATTGGAAACATTGTCTCTCGACAGACCGGCATTTCCGTCGTCTTCGAGGAGGCCATTGTGCCACACTGGAAAGGTGGCGTCATCCAGTTTAGAAACGTCTTCGTGTCCCGACGGCCCGGAGGCGGACACAAGGCCCGAAAGGGTAGCCAAGGAGAGGCAGCTGCTCTGGCTGGTGAAAAGCACAGCAGTTCGGCAGCTGCACCAGTCGACGATGACGGCAACTACACACAATTTGACCTGACCATTGAAACGGTGGATGTTACTCTGTCGTTTTCGAAATACATGTCAGGAAAGGGTATTCTCAAGGAGGTTGAGGTCAAGGGAATTCGAGGAGTTGTTGATAGGAACCATCTATGGTGGAAGCATAACGACGACCCTCGAAACAATCGAAACGTGCATAAGACTGGCGACTTTGAGATTGAAAACTTCAAGCTCGAAGACGCGCTGGTAACCCTGCATCAGCCTGGCAGAGACAAGCCCTTCAACGTGTCTGTGTTCAACATGGAGCTGCCTCAGCTGCGAAAACACTGGTTGTTCTACGACCTGCTGTCTGCTAACAACCTGAGTGGTTCGTATGACAACTCTCTGTTCACCATCCACCCTAGGCAGATTCACGGAGTACCTTCCTCACAACTCAACGAAGACAAGACCTGGAAGAAGGTGTCTCGTCTGAGAGTCGACAAGGTGAACATTGAGCATCTAAACCGAGGAGTTCAGGGCGCCTTTGGCTGGATTGTGTCTGGAAACGTGGACCTTCTGGCTGACCTCATGCTCCCCTCGGACACTGATGATTACACAATGTCTGAAATGATGAAGGACGTGCTTGAGAGATGGGAGCATACTCTAATGAGTCGAGGACGAAAGCCAGGTGACCCTGTTTCACTACCTAGTGGAAGTCACTCTGATGAACCTCTAACCTCTGCACAGGCCGCCCAGGCTCAAAAGTATCTGGTTCTGGACCTGCGAGTCCAGCTCAATGACGTGAGAGCAGCAGTTCCGCTGTTCAACACAGACCTCAACTACGTCAACAACGCCATGATTCGACCCATTGTGGCATACATCAACTCCAGAGACACATACATCCCCATCAACTGCCGTGTGGTGAAGAAGGTTGACGACTTTGCTGGCTCGTGGACCATGTACGACTCTGGACTTATGGACAATATTTCCGAGGAGGTCTATCAAGCATTTGCCGAAAATGTGAGCAACGACGAGGCCAGACATCGACGAATGAAAAAAGTCAGTCTGTGGTCTCTGCAGCTTGCCGCGCAGCTCCTGCTGCTCAGTATAGGTACAATTGCCTAAATGTATATATTAATGAAGTGATGATTTGAGTATGTTGCTGCAATAGAAGGAAGTTGTGTTAGATGAATATGCAATTAATGTACATGTTTTATATGTATTGTTATCGACGACGATCTCGACGGTCACCGTCACGGTCCCTATCTCGGCCATCTCTTCTACTTCGATCTCTGTCTCGATCTCTGTAATCCCTATCGTCCCTATCTCGACGATCTCTATCTCTGTCTCGTCTTTTTCTGTCGTCATCTCGACGGCTGCTTCTATCATCATCTCTTCGGCTGCTTCTGTCATCATCTCGACGACTTCTCCAATCGCGATCTCCTCTGTCTCTATCTCTCTCACCGTCTCGTCTATCTCGATCACGTCTTGAAGATCTTTCAGGACTTCTTTCCCGATCACGGTCACGAGCGCGAGAGTTATGAGACCTTCTCGAGTCACGATCTCTTCGAGAGTCATAGCTTCCTTCTCTCTCCTGTTCTATAGATGCCTCTCTCTCCCTCTCCTTCTCCTTCTCGACCTGCTTTTCGTCGACAATCTCTCCGGTACGCACGTTTCGCATCACAACAGGAGTGTACTCTGGTTTGGGGCGAGAAGCTTTACCCCAAGTTCCGAGCTCCTCGGGCAGATGCTCCTCCAGCGTCTTAGCACCGAGTCCCAGTAGTGCAGGTCGTTTCTCAGGTACCTTGGCGGCCTGTGTGGCGACTCTCTGGGGTAATGCACTTTCCATACCTCGAAACAAAGCTGCTCCAAAGTCCTCCACAGGCATTGCAGCGTAGTCTTCAACCGACGCCATATCAGGCAATGCATTGATATCTTGTCGTAGTGCTTGCAGCTCCCGTTGTTCTTGGACCTCTCCTCCGCGAGAAGCAAACACAGAAAGCCCGTACTGAGGTTTCCACTCCTCTCCTTCTTCTTTCGCAGGTGGGTTCTCTTCCTCCCGGGCCAGATCAGCTTCTCGTCTCTCGACGAGATCCTGTCGCCAGTTTTTCTCTTCCAGATAAATTACCTTCTTGGCTTTGGCCTTCTCCTCTCTGAGACGTGCCTCTTGTTCTAGCTTGAGTCGTTCTTTTTCAGGAAGCTCTCCAGCAGCAAATTCAGACACCTGCTTGATGTTGGAGGTTTTTTCCTTCTCGACTTCGAAAAGCGATGCGTGTGACTTCTCAGGCCGCACCTCCTTCTTCGGCCTGGTGTCCGCCTTGCCTCCCTTGAGATTGAAAGATATCATGGTGAAGAGGCTGGTGTTGTGATCCAAGTCGAAAGTTGTCTGGAAAGAGTAAATGGTTGGGTGTGCAGTCTTGTGCATCAGACATGCACCTTAGTGAAGTCTTGGTAGAGAGATGTTGGTGGCGATTGTAATAGATGGACAAGTGAGCATTTTCAGGATGTGTAAGTCATCAATTCCTTTAGTACCTGTAGTTTGGGTGCTAATTGATATCATACGCTCTCCAGATCCGTTCAACAGAGAGATCCCTGCAAATCAACTGCTTGTCAAGTGATTAGTTGAACAATGTGGGACAAGTGAAAAACACAACTGGGTCATTCTGGGATGCAAAACCCAGCAAAAAGGTATGTATATCTCATGTCCTCGAACGTTTCATATACCCCGTCCATCTTCTTCCTTAATCTACACCACCCAAGTCTCCCTCCTCCACCAACCACTAATCTATCGCCAACCTTATCGCCATGCAGACGAGTGGAATAAAATTAAAGGGCGTTCCGGGCCTCGAAATTCTACAGAAAAAGAAATTGGATCGAGAGTGGTGTCTACTGTCATATCACCATGTTGACAAGCCGCATGCCGTGTCTGTGGAGCGCCGGGGTCTTCAGAACCGTCACAGCCCTCTCGCCACTGGCACAACGACACGCCATCTACAGACACTTTTCGTGTTCTGCCCTGACTAGGACAAATGACAACAGCAACCGTCATGAAAGTCGAAAAGACAAGGAGATGAAAGATCTCAAGGAATCGAGAAAGAGCCGCGAGCAAGAGGCTCTGGACGATGCTGCAGCTCGACACACGTTTGAATTCGCAGTGGAAAGGACTCTAGATTCACGTGCCAAGGAACCGGTGCTTGAAGCTGATATTGAAGTAGATAAAGAGGATGCCCAGACCCCCTGGGACCCCGTGGGTTCACAGTCACGTCATTCCACGCGTCAGGAGCACCGAGAGCGGTTCGACGACATCAAAAAAACGCTTCCTTCTTCTGTCCATGAAAGCCAACCACAGATGTACAAATGGTTTGGGGAGAAGATGGATCAGATCCAGGCCGGAGCTCTCACTGCTGGCCAGACTCTCAATGAGGTCACTGGATACAAAGCCATTGAGCAGTTGAAGTTATCTATTGAGCAGCTGGAGGATGAGGTGTTGGAGGCACGAGCCGAGGTCAGAGAAGCAAAGAGACTGTATTCAGATGCCATCTCTGAGCGGTCCAACAGCCAGCGGGAAGTCAATGAGCTGCTACAGAGGAAGCACAACTGGACTCCTATTGATCTGGAGCGGTTTACAGAGCTGTATCGTAATGATCATGCGAATGAACGTTCAGTCAACGACGCTAAGAAGCGACTGGGAGAGTGTGAACACCACGTGGAAGATCTGACTTTGCAATTGAGCAAACAGATTCTGACGAGATATCATGAGGAGCAGATTTGGTCCGATAAGATCAGACGGGCCTCTACCTGGGGAACATGGTTTCTTATGGGTTTCAACGTTGTCTTGTTCATTGTTGTTCAGCTTGGATTGGAGCCCTGGAAACGACGACGTCTGGTGGGCTCCTTTGAAGACAAGGTGAAGGAGAGTCTTCAGGAATGGGAGGCTCGAAACGAGGCTCGGCGTCTGGAAGAGGCCACCATGGCTGCCACAGCTACTCAGGCCATCACCGAGCTCCAGCATAGAATCGAGTCTCCCCATGTCAGCAGGGCTGATGTTGTTGAAGCCGAGGCCGAAATCACCTCCATCAAGACCAATCTGGCAACGTGGTTCAAGGAACGAGAAGAGGAGGAGGCGAAAGAGATTGCCAAGGAGGCCCATGAGCTGGCCGTTATTGCAGATGACCCAGAGATGACCGATATCCGTCATTCGACTCATCTTCCGAAACCAGTCGATACAGAACGGGTGGTTCGTCCCCATCTTTTGGAGACTTTGGAGCAACATGTTGCTGACCCTGTTGAGCCTCCTACTAAAAGTACACCAGTTTTAGAAGAGGTAACACCTCCCCCGAGGATTCATCCTCTGGTTTACACGTCTCCTGATACACCTGACGATGGTACCAAAACTTATACAGCCACCAGAGATGGCTACGATGTGCATCC
The DNA here is from genome assembly GCA_900518995.1 of Yarrowia yakushimensis. Classification (NCBI taxonomy): domain Eukaryota; kingdom Fungi; phylum Ascomycota; class Dipodascomycetes; order Dipodascales; genus Yarrowia; species Yarrowia yakushimensis. The sequence continues at coordinate 148,028 of ULGW01000002.1, forward strand.
CTTGGTTGTGCGGCCCACCACTCCTCCTCATATTATGCTGCAGGTCTGGGGAGCAGCAAAGTTGTCAGTGGAGTCTGTTGCGAACAAGACCACGGCTGTGGTGAGAAGCACCTATGAGACAGCTGTGCAGCGACCCTCCGAGTCCACCATTATCGCATCTTTGGGTGGTCTCTGTGGTGGACTCGTGACATTTTTATACCTTAGATAGAGCCTACAATGTTTATAGTAATGATTAGAATGACCATGAAGACACGCAAGATGTTTGTAGTCTCAGCTTGCAGTTGAAAAGTGCTACCAGGTAGCACCCCAGTCTGAAAGGGTCAATGGAGATCACACTACAAGTACAAGTACTTGTACCTCATTAAAGGACCATCCTTCCTACTTCTCTCTCTACGTATGTGGGCGATGTTAATGCTGGTCCACGGTGCCAGGTACGTCGTATCGTATTCGGTCTTTCGGTATCTTTGACGAGCCGTATAACTTGGGAGAGCCTCGGCCCATCCCCACTCTACAAGTCAAACTTGTAGAGAGGTGCCTCCACATACAGTAATTTTAGGTCTGTATACTTCTGCGAGGACAATAGAAGGGTCTGCTGTGTGAAGACAGTAAACCCCACCCACTTCTAACCATAGGCTCTCGTTAGAAGGCCGTTACAGGAAATACGACACTGTGGCTCTGGACTGTGACCCCCACACAACTATTGGGAAAGTGCATAGATTCCATCAAGGACACCGTACATTTCAATGCCCCTCTCATGTATGGACGTTCAGGGCTCGGAACCCCACTCCCGGACCGTGGCTAGAGAAGACGTGATTGCAGGAGACCTTTTTTGGCCCGATTACCCCACACACCATCTAACAGGCTGGTTCCAATTTCCCAAAACAGGCCATCCCTACCTCCATTGCAACAAGGCGCGGTGCTGCCTTATGCACCAATGTATGCACGGCGTGCACCAGACATGCCCATACAAGCCGTCATAAGACAACAGAAGGATATTGTGTGGCATTGTAGTTGCCTCCAAAGCCGATATTTCCATCCCTTTACCCAGTCTATGGTGAGAGCAATCATGCATTCTCGCCCAGACACCGGTATTCGTACGATTATAGCTCCTCACTCATATCGAGAGTCTGGGCCCAATATGCTTTTCTTTTGCTGACGCACTCGCACAACGATCCCTGTGATTGATCCACTTATGGATCCACGGAAATGGGGAATGGCTGTCCTCTTCTGCTAAGCTCAAACGGTCTTGTAATACGGCAGTCAGACTGGCCTAATGTTAAGACACTGGAGAACAGACTCAAGCACCAATTTTACTTGCCGGGGTCTTGCACCTTGTTTTTGACTGGGTTCATTCAGGAGTAGAGCGTTACATGGTCTTTGCCTCGCTGCCATTCATTGGTGAAGGGGCGGAGCGAGATTGCCGCTCAGCGGTAGAGTGCGTGTTTTCGGCCACATAGAACTGTGTGTTACCACCGCAGGAGGCTGTAAGATGGCTCAATCAAGTAATTCCTGTAGAGCCATCAGTCAAACTCAAGGTTCGAGACTGGAAAACTTAGACAACCCCAGGTATAATGGGGCCTTTAAATTAGGGGGAACCAGAGACTTGCCTGGTAGTGGTGCAATGGCACTTTTCAGCTAGATTAGACATTATACCATTGTTGTCATGACCTGGGTCTCCACCAGCCACGACATGCCAAATACGTCGACACCTTTTTTCGCCGGCGTTAAAAAGTCAGTCCAGAGAAGCCCGCGCTGTGCAGTGTCATATAGTGTAAGAATAGAATTCACAACAGAGAGGCTCTTTAAAAAGAAAACGGAACCTTATATACTATGGGTGTGTGTGGTATGACTGTGCGTGGAAAGCACGCTTAGAAAGACAATTGTGCATTGTTGGGGGGCATCTATAGTGTATCTCGGACTGAAAAAAAGGCTTGGTCATTATGTTGAGTTGCTGGTGTCAGGTAAACGGATCCACTTACTGAAAATACCCCTGGGAACTAACTCGCTTGTTCCCCACTCGACCTCGAGTTTAACAGACGCCATCGGGATCGCCAATTTGTATTGTCTGATGCTGCATCTTTGCTCAATGTTGTCGACTTCATTGTGTGTGGACAAGACCTCCAGTTTTACAGTGCAGGAAAATGCAGCTGCTCCAAAAAGGCGCGACTCTGGTATGTTCGGAGAAACATCACGCATTAGCTCAGAAAATGGTTTGACGTTTGGTAGTGCGATGAATTGATGGAGTGAGACCCGCCACAAACGGCTTTCCTCTTGGCCGGTCTTGCTACCATTTCCCTACCAATACCAGCCCCGCTCCGTCGACATTGATTCCCCCCTGCCCTCCCCACCCCCTCAATTCTTGGCGACATGGCATGCATGGAAAAAGTCTTGGTTTCCCTAAATGACACCTGCAAAGACGCACCAGCTGAACCTTTCTCCCTAACCATCATGACTCGGATGCCTGAGCCGTCTGGGTGACACTCCGCGCACGTAGTACATATACACCGGGTGCCCCAGTGGGGTCTGTTTCTTCTCTCATCTCATCTAATAAAAAAAATGGTCGCTATCAAGAACACCCTCGCTCTCACCGCCCTCGCCTCTGTGGTCTCTGCCCAGAACCCCATTGTCGTCTCTCTCATTAACGACATTGTTGGTGGTATTGCTTCCGCTAAGACTGACAACGACATCTCCGACGAGGCTGCCACCTCCGAGATCCAGTCTGTTGTTGGCATCATCCAGCAGAACACTGATGTTCAGCAGCTCGTCTCCCAGGTGATCCCCATCGCCGCCATGGGCCTCAACACTGACAACTTCCCCCAGGTTCTGTCTGCCGCACACGCCACCCTCGAGGCCTTCCAGGCTTCTCCTCAGTACCCCGAGGCCGTCAAGGGTCTTAAGGAGATCCTCCCCCACTACGATGTCCAGCAGGCTCTTGGCAACGTCGAGAACAACCTCAGCAACGTCCTTGCTCTGGTCACCCCCTCTCTCCCCACCCTGACCCCCGAGTTCTCTGAGCAGTGGAACGCCGCTACCCAGAACGTCCAGGCTCTTGCTGCCTCTCTCGGCTTCGTTGCCGGTGCCCAGCAGACTGGCGCCTCCTCCGCCGAGGCCTCCAAGACCGAGGCATCTGCTTCCGCTTCCGCCACTGGCTCTGCCTCTGCCTCCAAGGCTTCTTCCGAGGCTTCCAAGTCTGCTGAGTCTTCTGCCGCTGCCACCTCTGCTGAGTCTTCTTCTGAGGCCTCCAAGTCCGAGGCTTCTGCTACCGGCTCTACCGAGGCCTCTGCCTCCGGCTCTGCTGCCGCTACCTCTGCTGAGGCTTCCGGCTCTGCTGCCAGCTCCGCTGCCGCCTCCTCCAAGGCCGACTCCACCAAGGCCGAGTCCTCCAAGGATGCTTCCGCCAAGCCCACCTCTGTCGCTGCTTCTGCCACCGGTGCCTCTTCTGCCGCTGCCTCCGGCTCTGCTTCTGCCTCTGCTACCCAGGGCAACGGTGCTTCCGCCTACAACCTCGCTCTCGGCGGTGTTGTCGGTGCTGCCGCCATGGTTGTTGCTCTCCTCTAAGCAGGTGATCTCTAGTTCTGTACCATTACTCCAGCTACTTGTACCAATAATTAATTTATGATAATGACTTTTGCACTTTGCTCGTATTATTTTTAGCCGAAAGACAAGTCTCATTTAGAGTGGGCTAACCCATTGTTCATGCACCATTTCCGCGCTAGCGCCTTCTTCCCTTGTATACTGCAAAACTTACTACAAGTACAAGTAGTCAAGGTACAGAACATACAATAATCCATACACCCAAATACAATCAAAGAGCACCGAAAGTCCAATAAATTAATTATTCCAGCTCTGCCGTATCCGTAGCAGAAAGTTTTAGGGCTCCCCTAGTAGCCACATTTTTTCTAAGCAGTGTCAGGAAGGCTTGGCAATGCTTGTCTTCCTTGCCTCGGGCCAACCGGGTAAAAGTGTCATAGACATTCTTGTAGTCCGACGTCAAAACTCCAATGATGTTTTCGAGAAATCCCAAACACAGCAGATACACCTCGTAGAGTTTGGTGTCTTCGGACTGCTTGTGAAGAGTCTCTGCGAGCGTGATGCATTTCAATACAAACGAGCCGTCCAGCTCAGGGACGCTAGACTCGTTTGTATATACAATCAAGAGACGTAGAACGGGCAGGGAAAGATCGACCAAAGTGCTGTTGGGATTGCCCTTTTGTAGCTGTGCCGACAGCTCATCTAGAATAGGAGCCAGGGAAGAGAAGAAGATATCTGACTGACAAAAGTCGAGGAAGAAGACCACCAGCTGTAGCACTTTGTACTCCTTCTCCTGAAAAGCGCCAATTGCAAAAGTTCGAAACTTATCCCAGTTGTTTGGCTGCAGACATGCCTGCAAAATTGTACTTCCAGAGGCTCCAGGGTACGTTTGGAGAGTAGACAGTGTCGCGATAGCTGCCAGGGCTGGTGAAGGTGTGGGTTCATCTTCCGAATCCGACATTGTTCCATCCACAAACTCCTTGAGCACCTTCTGGAACACCTTGCTGGACGTCTTGTCTCTCAAAATGCTGTCTGTGTTATCAAGACAGAGAAAGATACTACCCAGAAACTTGGGATCGTTGATCACTGTGTCCAGAACGTTGGCTCCATTGTCTCCAAAGATCTTCTGGGCAATAAACAAGACCAGAAACGAGGCCACTTTGTCTGTCTCTGCCACTTGAGGAAGAACATGAAGGATCTTGTCCGCATAATCTGTTGTTTTGAGCTTTCTGATGAAATCGGGATCTTTGGCCTTCTTGCAAATCTCCAGCAGAGTCGTTCGACGACTACTTCCTTCATCCTCCAGTCCCTCAGCAAGATACTCCATCTCGTCCATGAATCGTGCGTTTCCTCCGGTCTCTCTCAGTTCGTGCACACTCTTGATATTCAGTTCCTCCTGCTCGCTTTCATCGCTGCTCTCACTCATGATCGATTCATAGCTTTCCTTTTTGGTGGGCGAGTCTGCAAGGTAAGAACGGTTGGCACCGTACGTTCGCTTGCTGGTAGTCACCGAAAGAGGCGGTCTAGCTGGCTCTTGAGATCCCTGTGAGCTCTCGAAAGAAGTCCCAAAACTCGAACTGGGCGTTGGTTTGTCCTGTGACTCCGTTTGACTTGCAGTCCCGGTAGTTTTGTTCTTTTCAGTCTTCTTCTTGGATGGGGTGCTAGTACGCAAATCCCTAATCTTGCGCTTCTGTGCAGATGCAAAAATCGAAGTACCACTGAGTCCGCTGGTTTCCGTAGAGCCAAACAGTCTCTTGGGCAATGCTATCTGATTATCTTTTTCCTTCTTTTCCTCAATCCGTGCTTGTGCCTGTGTGTCCACGTCCATATCGTTCTGGGTATCATCCAGATCAATATCAATAGCCTTCTTGTTATCCGTGTGGGCTGTTTGAGACGACAACAATGTCTGCGAAGACCGAGGAGACATTCCATTGGATGAGCCGTTGCTCGAACTGGACATGGCCAGTGTATCTGCCTTGTCTGCAGCAGTGTTTGTGACTGCCGGACTCGACGATCGCGATCTCGACCGAGTGAGCCGCACTTTGGCCGGAGGAGTTGCAGTCTGACGTGTCGCTGTTTTCTTGGCCGTAGGAGTTGCTGTTTTACTCTGGGCTTGAGGTGTACTCGTAGTGGCTGTAGCGGTCTTTCTACTCTGTCGTTTGGCCACTGGTGTCTCAAAAACGGATGATTCTGATTCGTTACCCTGGCTCTCAGAAATACCCAGACTCTTGCTTTCATTACTGTCCTTCGTGGTAGTCTTCTTGGCGCGTGTGGCAGCGCGTCCTGATGATGCTGGAGAGTCGGTTGTTGTGGCTGAATCGCTTCCTGATGTCACATCTGCCTTTTCGCTGGGGTCTGTGTCGAAAATACTGGCTCCTCGGGTCCGTCGAAACAGTGTCGGTTTTGTTTTCGAATCTCTCGTCACAGAAGGTTTCGTGACGCGTCCCACAGAAGGCGATTTGGAAGCTCCCTGGCTCGGATCTTGGCTCACTCCGAAATCAATTTTCAGAGCCGCGCTTTTTTGCGCGACCAAGGTGTTTCTTTCGCTTTCACGCGTTGTAGAACTCGCGTTGGACTGTCCGGGAGAAGGGCTGTCTCTGGCGTTCAAAAATGAGCTCATCAAAGTCATCTGTTCAGGCTGACGCTTGGTAGCACTGCCAGTGCGCCCATATCGTTTCGTTGTCCGTGGCGTCGCCATTCTCTGCGTATTTGTGTTCCTGCTGATGCTGCTGAGACGGATAGATCAGTGAAGTGTGGTCAACTGAGAACCGCGTTAATGTCAAGAGTTATTATGCATGAGGTTATATTTCAAGTGATAAAACGCCGAGTTTAAAAGGGACCATTAAATACTGAGTCTCAATCAAACCGTAATAACTGATAAGACTATACAAGTCCAAGTAAATGAAGGAGGGATAATAAAGAATTGAAAAATAAAAAGACTCCCAGGGGCTACACATCACTCATATGATATGGTCGTTATTCTATCTCTAAGTACTGTACTGTAGAAGGCACCTACTGTCTCAGGGCAGTTATGGCCTGCTCGAGCTGTTCCAGAAGAAGATCAGTCTCGGTTTTGGTGCCAATGGAGACACGAAGAGCGCCGGCACAACCAGGCTCCTTTCCTCGAAATCGCACAACCACGTCACGAGACTCGGCAAGCTGCTCGTACACCTTGAATGCAAGCTCTGTGTCGGGCTTGCCAGCCTTGTCGAGAATCTCAAACAGTAGGAAGTTGGCGTCCAGACCTCCAATGACTTTGCCGACTCCCTCAATGGTGGGGAGAGCGTCGATGATGCGTGCTCGCTGCTCGAGAATGTCCTTGGTGTAGGTCTTCATGAGTTTGACTCCCTCCTTGGACAGGGCTCGGGCAGCAAACTCCGCCGCAGGAGTGGAGATGTTGTAGGGAGCCTTCATGTTGTTGAGCAGAGCAGCAATCTCGACAGAAGAGAAGGTGAAGCCTGCTCGGACACCGGCCAGACCAAAGGACTTGGACAGAGTCTGCATGACCACGAGGTTGGGGAACTCATTCACCAGGGTGGACACAGAGGCTCCCTCCTGGGTGAAATCAATGTAAGCCTCGTCAACAACAACAACACCGTTCCAGTCGGCATTGAGCACCTGTCTGACGTCAGCCTCATCAACAAGCTTGGCCGTAGGGTTACCGGGAGAGCAAATGTAGAGCAGCTTGATGGAGGGATCAGCATTGAGGGCCTCGATGATTGCATCAGGTCGAAGGCTGAAATCGGCAGCTAGAGGGACCTTGGTGATTCCGACATCGTTGATCTGGGCAGAAACAGAGTACATTCCGTAGGTGGGAGGGCAGGTCAGCAGCTTGTCCTTTCCGGAGACACAGAAACATCTGATAAGAGCATCAATTGCCTCGTCAGATCCAACTCCCATAAAGATATTGTCGGGGGTAATGGGCTGGGGTACTGGTCGCTCGGCATTTCTGAGATCGCACAGAAGCTGCTTGACAAAGTTCTGTCGAGGATCGGGGTACCGGTTCAGCGAGTACTCAGACTCCTCCTGGTTAGTTTGGATGGCAGGTCCGTGAGGGTTCTCATTGGCGTCGAGAAGCACTCCGGAGTCGTAGTCGTCTCGGGCACATCTGTAGGGCACCAGGGCTCTGATATTGGGTCGTGCGAGGGTTTCGAGGTTGAATTTTGTGTTAGGCATGGCTGGGGAGTCGTTCAATCGGTCTGATATGGAGAGTCACCGTATGCGTGGGGTTATATATCTGTGAGTCAGTATGCAGGTTTGAACTTTAGCTCTGAATTTAGATCCATTATTTTGCAGAAAGCGGATAAAAGAAATAGACATTTTAGAGTGTCGCAGGTTCGAGTTTCGGAGTACATCAAATATGTCTACGTATTGATAGTTTGGTAAAAGAGAAGGCACGATGTTGTGTTGACTGATAGAGCATTACTTACCCTAATGAAACTCCCTTATAATGATGCTTGCTTGTGGTTTGTCGCTACACTTCCCTTACACCTTCCTCATTCTGCGTGCATGTCCCAAAAAACCCACCCTAGCCCTGCACGCACATACCTAAACAAAAAATCGATATCTTGATATCATCAGGTACAATGACAATTGCGACTCTTGAAGAGACGCACACAGACGTGAGTACTCATTTCTGACACCCCTATAAGCGTCACTAACGCAGAAATTCGGTTTTAAGGGTCTTCCCGGAGGACAAATCCAGGTTGTGCCTGGATGGGGCGAGGAGGAGCTAGGACGCAAGCTGGTTCAGCTATTTGATGTGGCAAATGTCAGTGGACTGTTTGTGGCTGGAGGTAACGACGACTCCTTTGTGATTGGAAAGCTGTCTGATCTCCACGAGACCGGCTTCAAGTCCGAGTTCAAGAAGAGTCTGGAGGACAAGGTGACCAAGCATAAGCTCAACGGAAAGCCCTCTCATGTGGGATTCACCAGCGACGAGAAGTACATCTACGTCGGAGTCGATGGCGAGCTTAGGGTCTTTGCCACTGATGAGCCCGATACACAACTCCAGTCGATTGCGCTGGGAGACGACATTGTGCAAGTGCTGCCCAACCCGCGAGTTGCTTCGGATGCTGCTGTGGTCACCGTCAATGGCTCTCTGTTCTTTGTGGATCTCACCAAGGGCACCTCCAACCGCATTGAGGTCCCCGAATCCGTGACACGTGCATCGTGGTCTCCTAAAGGTAAACAGATTGTGGCTGGCACCTCTGGAAAATGCTCCATCTACCAGCTACGACCAGATGGAAGCACTGCGGCTGTGGTGGAAGCTCCTACAAACGATGAGGACGAAGTCCTGTCAGGAACAGCTGAGGTGGCAGAACTCTTGTGGCTTGAGACTCATCTGTTCTTTGTCTCCTACTCCAAGGTCGATGATGAAGATACCGAGTCTTCGTCTTACTTCATCTCCAGAAGCAAGGATGGGCCCACCGCATATAAGAAGTCAGCAGAAGACCTGTCGCCTCCTTTTGGTGACGCTTCTCGAGGTCGGTCATGGTTCTCAGCGGTTCTTAGAGACTATGCTGGTCTCGACTACCTCATCTCTACCAACTTTGCTCCTGCTACTGAAATCACAATGCTCACCAAAGACGAGATTTTGAGAGCTACAGATGACGCCATGACTGCCACCATGCCCTACACAGATTTTGACACTTCTGCCATTGGTATTGGTTTGGACGTGACTGCGAAGGACGATGTGGATACTCCTATTCCTGGAGCTTCGACCAGTGGTCCCCTTCCCATCTTGTGGTTCTTAAACAACGAAGGTAAACTGGCGGGGTGGCACCTTGTCAGCTTGGATGGTATTAAACAGAACACAGCAGGTGTTGAGCCTTTGCAGAAAGCTGTGTCTGAAGCCGTCAAGGATGCTTCCACTGCAGCTAGTCTGTTTGGTGGTAATGGAGGTTCATCCGAGCAGAAGTCTGCTTCTCCTTTTACTGCTGGAGCTGACAAGGCCTCTCCTTTTGCTGCAGGAGCCACGGCCTCTCCTTTTACTGCTGGAGCCTCTCCCTTCACTACTGGAGCCTCTCCCTTCACTACTGGAGCCTCTCCCTTCGCTTCTGGAGCCTCCTCTCCCTTCGCTGCCGCAGCTTCTGGGTCGCCTTTTGCTGCTGGCGGTTCCAAGGTTAGTTTCGCAAACTTCAAGAACCCCACCCTTCCTGACGAACAGCCAAAATCTGAGAATGCTCCTGCTTTTGGAAGCAACAAGTTTGCTGGCGTGACGCCGTTTGGAAATAGCTCTTTCGGCAAGTCGTCGTTCGGTAGCTCGTCGTTCGGTTCAGGTGCTGGAGGATCAGGTGGAGCTTTTGGAGCCAAGGTCACATTTGGCAGTGCTTCCAATTCCAAGGAGCCATCTCCTGCCCCTGAATCCAAGCCAACTCTGCCCACATCTACACCCATTATTCAGAAGATGGATGATGACAGTGAGGATGAGGATCACTCCTTCAAGTTCGATGAAGCCATGGCTGATGAATTGGAACCCACCACTGAAGGAGACCAGACTGATAGCCTTATGGCTGCTCTGGCCAAGGAGGACGATGCTCCTGTGGCGAAGAAAGATAACGACGACTCTGCCTTGTTTGCTCCTTTCACTGCCCCGAAGGGTATGGGTCTCACCAGCCGTCATTCGAAGCCCCAACAAGCCAGTGATGATGTCAAGAAAGACGACAAGAAGGAGGAGCCAAAGCCTGAAGCAAAGCCCACTTCCTCATTTGGCTTTTCTCTCAACAAGACCAGCGGTTCTACCACAGGTCAGTCCAAGTTTGGATCTCAAGCCACTGGTGGAAGTGCATTTTCTTTTGGAAACGACTCCAAATCCCAGTCCCCTTTCCTCGCTGCTGCAGCACCCAACCCCTTTGCTGGCAAGGGTTTCTTTGGTAACACTGAGAAGAAGAATGAGGATAAGGCTGAGGAAAAGACTGACTCTGTTACTCCTGACGAGCCCAAAATCACAGAGCTTCCCAGTGGTGACGACGAGAGCGAGCCCAAGAAGCCTGAACCGGCTAACGAAGAAAAGCCCAAAGAGCTGCAGGTCAAGGAGCAGTCTCAGTCCATGGAGCGTGTGACGTCGCGAGATAAGACGCCTGTAAAGGAGCTCATCAAGAAGTTTGACTCGTCTTCTTCCCAGGATCACAACAAGGAAGATTTGCAGAAACTTAAGGCTGCATCTGGACAGACCAAAAGCACCCCCGAGGTGGCTGTCGAGGACGAAGATGATGAGCAGGAGGATGAGGCTCTTGCCAAACTGGATGAGGCTAGTTTCGCAAAGGAGGCCAAGGGTGCCTCTACTCAAGAAGGGGATTCCAGCTTTGCACAGTTCGGTGAGGAAGATGAGGATGACGAGAATGACTTTGCCGATGAGTATGACGACGACTACGAGGACTATGAGGGCGAGTTTGACGAGGGAGCTGAGGGCGAGTTTGACGAGGGAGCTGAGGGCGAGTTTGACGAGGGGGATGAGGATGAGTTTGAAGAGGAGAATGATGATGACGATTATGTCCATGTGCCCAATGAACATGGCCAAACTGATTCTTTCAACGAGGCCAGTGAGTTTGATGATGGTGAGGATGAGGAGCATGACGATGACTTTGACAAATCCATTGTTGATCCTTCTCTTAAGCCTCCTGCTCTCCCTGTGTCTTCTTCTACTGTCAACTTGGGCTTTGAACCTGCCAGCTCACTTCCTGCTGCTGTTGAGAGGGCTCCCATGGTGTCTGCTGAGACTCAGACCGAACCTGAGCCTGAACCCGAACCCGAACCTGAACCCGAACCGTTCGAGATGCCTCTGCCTGTTCCGTCTATGAAGGTGTTTGAGGATTCCAACACGGAGACTCCCAAGACTCTTGACGCTGCTATGGAGCAGATCTATCTGGAAGTTGAGTCTGAGTTTGCAACTCTCACTGAGAACTACAACCTTCTGGAGACGTACCTGAGGGACCAGGATGCCTTCCAGGAGGAGGAGTACGCACTCAGCATTACAGAGGTAGAGACGTGGAGACTTGGAGGTGCCTACGAGCTAGCCAACGAGATCTTCGAGGAGCTAGAGAAGGTGTCCCCTTATGCTGCCAAGTATGAGGGTGCTGACGATGACATCAAGAAGTGCAACAAGGGACTGGGCGTTCTTGAATACAAGATTGCCCGTTACCAGAGCCTTCGACCAAACAAGGAGAAGGAGGAGCTTCTTCGTCTGCGAGCTCTGTCTGCGCGAGAGCAGAAGCTCAAGAACGGTCTTCGAGTCAAGACTGAGAAGATTCGTTCTGACCTGGTTAATTTGGAGGCTACCGTTACTCAGATGAAGGCTCAGAACATCTTCCTCAATGGAGGCGCCTACGCCACCTCCATCACTCGAATCCAGGATACCATTGGTCGAATCACAGAGAACTTCCGAGATCGTCTGGCTAACCTGGACGCCATTGAGGCTACTGAGACTCTCGATAATCTCTCGCTGGCCGCTGGAGGAGATGGCAAGGCTATTACAGCTGGCGATAGCTCTTTTGTTGGTCCTGACGAGTCCTCTTCTTTTATCGTTCCTTCCGACACTCCCTTTTCTAACAGCTTCCGACAGCTCATGGGAAGTCGAAAGGTTATGTAACTTAATTAATGTATTTAACAGGCACAGTAGCTTTGCGCAATTCCTTTATAATAGGCGGTGTCCATCCTTGGTGTGTGCGATATTTCAAGTTGCGTACTTGCTTGATATATGCACCATGCAAGATACATGAGTGGGGGTGGAGATCATGATGATTTATGACATGGTGATGGGATTAGTGATATTTATTATCATGGCTTAAACAGTTGTTGAGTATTGTTCCTGTGGTGTCATCTGGTGATCTATGAAGAAACACATGATAGCAGCGACACAACAACTAAGAGATTACAGTATCACACCGATGCTCATAGCTCACTGATCTCCAATTGCGGTTGGACATGTTTCCATCATGTAGACTACTGGTTCCTGGTGCTGTATGAGAAACCTCCCTTTATTCCCGGTGCTATGTTACATATCTTTACGTCTTCGTTTTGATGAACTGGATCCTGCTCACATCTATAGTGTACCTCGGCAGTCATCAAGAATTCGGACTACGGACCTTAGACCAGGTTAAGTCGCGTTGTGGCTAAAAGTGAAACACCTTCCAACGAGAAGCCAGTCAGTTATAGCTGCCCCAGTTAGGTACCAGAAATCGCATCCAATAACTCTTCTGAAACTCTTGGCCATCTGCACCCCGCAAGTGTCTCTAGCGTCATTGAAGTATATGAATTGGAGGGACGATCACTTCGGTGTTAGGCAGGTGAAGGCTATTTTTTGGTTCAGACTAGAAGGAGTGATTAGTAAATCGGATATAGGTCGGTCTGGCCGTATACTGACAAGGTGGGGGAGGGATTATGTGGATATTTGGGGTAAGGAGGTGGATATATTACAAAGTTCGACTGCAGATCTCCCCTTAAACCCGCTGATTGTAGGTCTATTGATATCTCAATGTGTGACAGTTAGAGGATACGGAGTTACAGTAGGTAGAGTCCGAGGGTCCGTAGTCTGGCAACGGGCTGGCATTGATAGAGCTAGGTAAAGTCCAACGGCCAGTCTTGGAATAGAGGAGAGTGAGCCGCTATTCAGTTTCACATGTTTCTTTGCATTTGTTTTGCATATCTACTGTTGTCATAGTTGTCCATGCAACCACAGTTTGGGGTTACCCCGCATAATGTTAGCATGATCACGAAATACAAGTATCATATGGAACATGTGAAGGGTGGTATGCAGGTCCGGCCGAGAAGGAGATATGACGTATCTCTCAAGCGAGTGGTGGTGGCTGTGCGATTGGAGCTGGTTGTGAAAAACGGGCGGTTAACCCGTTCCTAGCCATCTTTTGTAGCACCAATCGAAACCGATAGAAGTCACATTTCAAACCTGCACGAGACGATAAGCGAAGTTTGGAAACTGCCGAAATCGCCGAAGCGGAACTCGCAAAATAGTCAGCCCTATACTTGAGCGTTAGTCGTCTATCTAACGGTAAAAAATATCGCCCCAAATGGGTGGATGACTTTCACCTCCTGTGTGGGGCTGGTAGTATAGTTGTCCCAATAAGCTCTTTGGATTTGGTTCTTTGGGGTGTACCGTAAAATTCACATGGGGAAGAACACGGTGGCAGATTGTGAGTGAGGCCCAGGAGTACTTGTTTCGGCATGAATAAACCGAGCTACAGGCATGGAATTGAACCGGATGCGTGGAACCGATGCGGGATTCCTCACCAGACAAATACCGCATATGTCCACCAAATTCCCCGGACTGTTCCAAATGATTCTGTGGGGATAAATTTCAAACTGGGTTAGACTTTGTCACGTTTCTTTGTCTGGTGTCGGTTCGACTGGGGCACTGTGCCCAACGCTGGCTGTCTCCCTACCTCACCTCGGTAGAAACTATCACATGCTGCCCCTCCCGAGCAAGCATCAAATGCATATAGTCAATCTTAGAGCATACATATAGGTAGGGTGCGTCCACCAATTTAGCTCCCCAGAATATCTCATTCACCACACAAAAACAACAATGTCTCTCAAGGTCGACGGCTTCACTTCTTCTATCATCTTCGACGTCATCCGTGACGGTCTTAGCGACCCTGCTCAGGCCAAGCAGAAGGCTGAGTCCATCAAGAAGGCCAACGCCATCATCGTCTTCAACCTCAAGAACAAGGCTGGTAAGGTCGAGTCTTGGTACCTTGACCTCAAGAACGACGGTTCTGTCGGCCGAGGCAACACTGCCCCCAAGGGTGCCGCTGACATCCAGCTGTCTCTCTCTGACGAGCACTTCCAGCAGCTCGTTGAGGGCAAGGCTAACGCCCAGCGACTCTTCATGACCGGCAAGCTCAAGGTTAAGGGCAACGTCATGAAGGCTGCCGCCATTGAGGGTGTCCTCAAGAGCGCTCAGCAGTCCCTCTAAGCGCGTCATTTATTGATTAATTGATGAATTGTATTGATTTCGGAATAGTAGCGGTGATTAGATCAAAGATCTCTCTCAAGTATAAGTACAATAGCTCTTATTCATCAACTAAAGTGAAGTTGCTATATACCTCGGCATAGTCATGCCTCTTCTGACAGTCAAACGTTCAAAGTCAATTGACGCCACTGTAGCGTGCCCAACAGGAACCGTATCAAGAACTGGCGGTTTGAGACATGGTGGTGTGGTATCAGTTAGATTTTCCTCTCAAGACACACCAGTCGACTGACCAGTCACTCACATTGTCCTCATCCACTCGATTTGGTCTAAAAACAGTCTTTATTTCAAGCATTACTCCTCGACAAGATATGCGTGTGCCCCCCACATGATGTGATTGATCTCAACAAGCTTCACCAGAGCGCTTATCTTTCCGGGTAACTTGGCTGGTCGTGCGAACAGAAAGTGTATCCACTAAATGGCTAATTGATCCGTGGCCCTATATAGGAAGGTGATACATGGTGCAAGGAAGTTTTTCCGACCCCTATCACTCTGTTATCCTCCCCATTTATCTTGCTTGCTCTTCTTTGCATCCCCTCATGCCTACTCAACCAACTGCAGTGGGAATGCAGTCGGTTAACCTCCCCTGTGATTGGTTCAACGCCGAAACTCCACGGTTCAAGGCGAATTACGAGTACGAGTACAAGCGATGAAAGGGGACTTGTCGGAATTCCATTATGTCATACTGCATGACAAGTCCGATGAATTATAGACTATGGCACAAGTTTAGATGCTGTCCAGACTGTGAAACATGGTGAGCTTCTCTGAACGGGTGTTCGTACCGGCACTCGTGCTGTACTGTAGCTACAAGTTTCGTACTGTAAGGTACTCTGAGTATACCGATGAGCAGAGTGATGCCAGTTTGCTCCATGGAGCTTTATCACTTGTCACTGTATGTAGCTGTGGGGAGATACCAGAGTTGATCTCTTAGTGGTCGTGGGTTGAGTCTCAGTAATAGTGGATGCTTGTTTGACAAACACACTAAGAACTTTCATAGAGAGTGAAGATGGATATTGTAACCAGACCCAGTCGCCCAAATCCGCTACTGTACCTTGTGAAGCAAATCACTCAGACCAGCATGCACCTTGACATAAAACTCGTCGTCCTTGGTCATGCTCACTAGATTCTTTGGTTTAGTGAATGCCTCTCTTCTGAAGGAATCGGCCCAGTCGCTTTTGTCCTTCATCTCCTGATTCTTTGCCACCTGTGTCTTGATCCATCCTCCCATGCTTTCGAATCGTTCCGTGATTGGAACCCAATTGCTCATCAAATGTTTCTCCTCTCCCATGCAAAGAAACCCGTACTTTCGGATGCCGCCTCGCGACTCGTTGTCGTTCACCTTGAACACGTAGCCAATGGTGGCTCCAGACGAGTCTCCAAACATGAGAGGAGTATCCGAGAAGGTGGTTTCACTACTCAGCAGCTTGAGGCACGCCTTTCGAACCTTGGAGTAGTCGTCTTCCCCCACAGCACACTGAGAAGAGACATATGTGTCCTCGCCAATCTTGGACCGTAGCGTCGTGGCATCATTTGGCAGAATCAGCTGGCAATTGGGGCATGTCGAGCATTCGTTTGGTGTGGTCTCCTCCGTCTTCTGGCAACACAGGATCGATGTGGGGCCATGCATGTCGCAGAAATGGGTAAAACAGAGCTGGTTAGTGCATGTTGTGGTCAACGGCGTTGTGATCTCCCCATACTCACTAATAGTGCCATGATGCCGTGTCAAAAGGTATTTGTGGGTGCGTCGATGAGAACAACTGTCTGCATGTCAGCCCCAGATCCAGAACTTTATCGAGCTCCATGCGTAGCTTTAAAAAAATTGACCAAAAAAATTCTAGCGATGCCCGGTTTCGATCCGGGGACATCAGGGTTATGAGCCCTGCGCGCTTCCGCTGCGCCACATCGCTGGGAATTTTCTAAAAATTATGTTTGGAACATCCTAAGCTGAGATTTGGATCACGTGACCCTGATTTTTGAACAACCATTTTGGCAGTTTAAACGGAATATTGGGGTACAAACGAGTGAAGTGTGGTGACGTTGGGACCTTAATTTATACAATATGCCACATTATAACGTCACTTTCGATTTTTTCAGCTCTGTTCACTGTTCTCTTAATTACATGCTCCAAATGGGGTGCATATACTGTTGGTTTCCTCCATGACATATTTGGAACTTCTGCTGGTAAAAATGATGGCCATTTAAAAAAAAGAAGAAATGCTACACAACACAGTCCCAAACCACGCACACACCACCCTTACATCAGTTATCATTTTTTACCAATTTATTTCACATATTACCAGTATACAAGAGACTCGCACTTAAAGAGACATCACAGTCATGGTTTCGTCCCAGGAGGAAGCAAGAACACCAACACCGTCTGGAGAGACCTTGACCTTGGTGATTGGTCCAAAGTGCTTCGTGACTGGGCCCAGATACGTACATTTGATAGTGTCCCAAGCAACCACCTCGCCAGTATCATGGCCACAGAACATGATTCGTCCCGAGGGTGTAACAGACACCGAGTTGACGGGAGACATGATGTCAGGGGCGCTATAGATGTTCAGCTGGCAGTCAGTTCTCAGGTCAAACAGTCTGGCACTGGAGTCGTCACCCCCTGAGAGAACCGCGTTTCCGTCAGGAAAGAAGGAAACCGAGGTTGCATCTTTGCTGTGTCCTTGGAAAGTCTGGACACACTTGGCGATTCTGAGATCCCAGATCTTGACAGTCTTGTCATTGGATGCCGTGGCGACAATCTGCATCTTAGAGGGGTGTTTCGACACAGAAGAAACATCTCCCAGATGGTCGTACAGAGTGGAAACACGCCGGCCCGTATTCACATCCCAGATGCAGCATGTCATATCGCCTGAAGCCGAGATGATCTGTTGGTCTGACAAGAAACACAGGTCCGCCACGTAAGCAGAGTGTCCCTTGAGAACGGCCATGGGGTCGCTTTTAGTTAGTCCCTTCATTTTGGTAGACGAACCCGAGCCGTAGGGAACAGAAGGGTCTGCCTCATCGGCCGACTGCATCATGGAGTGGATTGAGACTTTGTTATCCAGTCCTCCAGAAGCCATGTAGCCACACGAGGGAGGCAATGCACAGGAGAGCACGTAGCAGCTTGGAAGAAGGAAGACTCTGGACTTCAGAGAAGAGTAGGCGTCCCACATGAGAGCCAGACCGTCCATGGCTACACTGAGCACATACTGTGAGTTGGAGGCCCAGTCGCAGCTGTTAATCTTGCCTCTGTGTCCCTTGAGTCGGTGTCGCACCTTCAGGGGTTGCGAGCTGATGGGTCTGAGGTCTGTGGCAAGACTTGGAAGAGTGGCATTCATAAACTGGCTCCTTTGGTCAACGATGTTTTCTCTCATGATGGCACATTTGCCTTTGAGTAGCGACAGTTGCTCGGTGAGATCTTCAACGGTGGGGGAGGGAGGTGTGTCTGGCCGGAGAATATCTATCATTGTTTGTTGGTGGAGGAGGTCAAGTTGGATGCCATTTTTCGTGTGGGGAGTCCACTATGCAAATACCATTCCATGTCTGCCACATCGATTCCCTGTTACGGCAGAATGCATGAATTCTGCATGAGCTCTGCGGAGTAGATGCGGAGTAATATATAGAGCAGGGAGGACACAAGGAGGTGCCACATGAAGGCGCCACGAGCCCAAAATACCAAAAAAATAATGACGTGAGCAGGTCTCGCAAATAATAAACATGTATCGAACATTACCTTTATTCTGCTGATCATCAAAGGATTGCTTAACTGTCGTGAAAAGAGGGTGCTATCATCTGTTATCTTCCCCACCTCATCTCAACCGTTCGAATTGCTCTAAAGGCTGGTATGGTCTAAATTACCATTGGAAAAAGGGTATAGGGTTCGAAAACGGGATCATCAATGGAACCACGTTTTTGTTAAACGGCATATCAGCAACGAAGGAAGAGACTCAGAGATCGAGCATCATATATGATGTACTGTAGACTCGCAATATAAGGTGCTTGGTAGACTAAGAGTGCAAGTACCTGGTGTTTGCTCGTACTTCATTACTTGTGTGAGTCTGAAAGAGCTTATTGAATGTCTGTCGTAGGATTAAGAAGCTGGCGAAAACGACGCTATCTGATGCACTACACTGTGCTACCATGGTTCGAGACTACAAGTATTTGTTCTCAAAATTATCCTCGACCTAAAACAGATGCAGGTGCTGACCCACTTGTAGATCCTCCGGAGTCTCACATCATGGTTACAACTCAACATGGGTGGAGGGAACAACAAGGTGGAGTAGATTCGGACATTTTCTAGCGCAAAAGGGACTCTAGGGAGCTAGGATTCTGATCATCTACCTCATCTCAGCCAATCTGATTAACTATGGTGTTCTATTCAACTTTTCCAGCAACTCCACCACCAACTTTATCCATTGATGTAACACTGGTAAAATTGCACATTGGAAAAAAAGGAAAATATCAAACTGCAGCCTGCGAGCTCTCATTGGTGCTGCTCTTAACCGCCGTAATTGCATTGTGGGGCCACCGGATGGCCATCCTCACAGATCAAGCCTATTAAAGATTGACACGAGCATTTCAAGGTGAGTTGACATGGGATTGTATAGAAGCCTATCAGTAGACTTTGGAGTTCTTCATTCTTGGGCACGCTCATACGCCAATAAGATGCTCTGAAGTTCTATAGTTATATCAAGTTATGATATGGGATGATATGGGATGATATGGGACGATAGAGAGATGCAGAGAAGGAGAGATGGAGAGATGGAGGGTATGTACTAGACACGACATTCTTCACCTTCCTACTCAGGTAGGTGCAACACCAGCAATGCCACATTGGTTTTGGATCACCCCAATGGAAAGAGAAACGAACCCTACGACCGTGTCTGATCTCATCTCCTGCGCCTTTAAACTCGGATGTGTGAAAATTCAAGGGTCTATGTTTAAATAAAATAAAAAATGATGGGCTTATATAGAGTGCGTAGGTGAGACAGCTCTGGGAACCCGCTCTTCGTCTTCACCTTGAGCACCACCACTAAGCACCACATGCGGCAAGATTTTGTCCAAATGACACCAAGTGTTGAGAGGCATTCGGCACATGGCCAGCTTCTCTGTTAGCTCTCGCAGATACTGGTAAGACCAGTCATACTTTTGGCCATTCAGCACTCCAAGCACGTGAAACGAGCTGGTCGAGTCCCCCAGAGTCACCTTTGAGTAACTTCTGTTGTTGGTGTCGACAAACATCTGACCAGTGATAACAGGAGTGCGGGTGTCTAGAAATGGCATGATGGTAAAGTCGCGTCGGTATGACAGATCCAGCTTGGTCTTTCCAATCGGTACAAACCGAGAAGACGCATTCATGGCCCATTCGACTAGCTGGTTTCGGTACAGCAAAAAGAATCGGTTGTCGACAATGAAGGGATGGTGCTGATGCTGGGGATGCGTGGGACCATGGGGGGATATCGTGGAACAAAGACGGAACGTCCGACCATTGGCCCAGTCAACCCAGAAAAAGTCATTCCGCTTTAACACGGGGTCCTCGAGTGAGTTGGAGATGCAAACGAAGGTGTCGTGACCGTACACAAAGACTCGGGCCGACTCGGATAATGGCATGTGTATGCGAATGGACTGTGATTTGATCTTGTTCCGGCGTCCTGGAGCAATGCACTTTAGTCGCACCAGCTCATACTCCTCACTCAAGTCGATAGAGCCAGAGCTGGAGTCAGAAGAGCCTGCACTACTGCTGGCCGAGTGGCCCAACCGATGCCATTCCATTTCGGGCGACATACCCGGAGCCAGTTTGGTGGAGCGTAAGCGAAGCAGGGTCGTGAGGTAGCCGTCGTACATGGCCTTGGACACCTGGAAGCGGCGAATCACACGGTCGCCCTCCTGTATATTTCTAACTACTCTCCAGAACCATGTCTTGCGGGCATAATTGAGCTCCTGAACACCGTCTACCGGAGGCGTGTAGATGTTTGATGCATAGTCGTCATAGGTCTGTGGATAGATGGGGAAGTTGTGGGTGAAGACAATCTGGCGGACGAAGCAGAGTTTTGTTTCGTACTCGTCGGATATTGCTCGGGAAAGCGACAGTGTGCCGTCCGGGAAGGTGTCCGCATATATGGTGGCTTCGGTCGGGAGGTTGTGGTTGACGGTTTGGATCGGCTGGGGCTCTTCGGCGTACTCTATCAGCGGCAGGGAAGCCAGTCCTTCTGTAGGGGAGGACAGATCCAGGGCGTCGTGGTAGGAGGCGTGGTTCTGGTCGGCTTGGTGATGGTGTTGTGCATGGCCATGCATGGTGTCTCTACGTCGCAGCTCGGCCATGGCGAGTGCAAGCCATCCTGCAGCGCTGGAGGCATCGGCAGGTTGCATCCATGGTGCACAGAGAGCCCTGGCGGCGGCGAGAGCGTGGGAACTGTTGTCTACTGCTTCTCTTAGACAGCAGCACGAGTTTCGCAGGTTGTGGAGATCTTCAACCGAAGTAAAGGTGAGAATCACGGCTATGGTTTCTGGAGGCAGGCTGAGCAGGGACATGCCCAGGGATCGGTGCGTGCGAGAGGTGGCGGGGGTGCAGCTTCGGTGAGATGCTGGAAGAGGAGGTTTGTGTGGTGTGGTGGAGCTAGTATGACATGACGCTTAGCGAGCTGCACAGCATAGTCTAGACAGGATTAGATATGCAAAAACTTTGAATTGTTTAACTGTAGCTACTTGTAGGCCCCTCTAGATTTGAGCCGGCCGGGATGTGAGCTCAGCGGTCTCCGATAGTTGCTATAAAGCTTATGTTCTCCGTGGATGCTGGCCGGGATCGTTTGACTGTTCTGACCCTGCCTTTTGCTGTACATGTCTCGCTTGTCTCCAACTCCACATCAGACTAATGCCTAGACTCCGTGCTAGTCATTGTTGAACGGCACCCAGGGTTGCAATCAGCATGCGGCGCCTCTCCGTATTATACCTATAGTCTTTCCCGCTATCATAGCGGGTGGCGACGTGACGAGTCTTGTCATCGACATTCGTGAATGACCTGGATTCTGTCCAAGCGATAAGCTAGGAACAAAGGTACCGATATTGGTACAGGTACCAGTAGTCGATGCAGTCTGGAACGCACACTTGTGCAGACCACAGCCGAGGAAGCTATAACAGCTGCTAGTCAATAGGGGGCCGGACTACGATACTATTAATAACAAACGAAGCAGCCATTCACGTGACCGTCATGCATCTTTAGAGGAGAAAACAAGCAGGGGTTTAAAATTGTGCCAACAGGGAGGCTGCTTTTACATGTAAAACTGAACGGCCCGATAAACGGTGCCGTTTACTTTGTCGATCAGCACATGCGCATTAGTCAGCGGATCAAAGTAAGCAAGCCAGAATTTAAATAAATTCTAACCGAGTATAGTGATTGTGACAACCGCCATCGTCACTTCATCTAGTTATTATTTGTGCTTGTTTCCTTTCTGCTGTCTCGTTCACCTCGTACATGTCGTATTGCAGACCCACAGGGCAGCTGCCTAAACTTTCAGTCCTCGCTTATCTCGTTCTAGGTGGTGGCAGAGTTTACAGTCGGTGCACGAGAGACGCACTCCATGCGCACTGTGAGATGTAATTAAAACTCATCTGATCAAAACAAGGGCTTATATCAAAACCAACTCAGCTGTCAAAAGTATTCCACTCGCTGAAACCACACTCGCTACACTACACTTTCTGATACACCAATTTCAAACACATGCAAATTACCCTCACACAGCAGGGACTGGTGCTACAGTCTCAAAACAACAAGCGATGGCTACTGGATTTCGCTACGAAATCTCTGACCATGCTACAGGAGGAGATCGACTCGGAAAATGACTCAGACTCCTCTTCAAGCGATACAGAACCTTTATCTCTAGAGTGTATGGGCATCTTTGGTGTCTTTCCTATCGATGTCCATTCTCTAGCCGTTATCACTGAACACGAGCAGGTTGCTACTCTGCAAAATGGCCCTATCTACAAGATCACAGGAGCCATTCTTATTCCTCTGTCCTACCACCGAGCCAAATCTGTTTTGAGACCTCTCAAAATAGCCCCATAGCCAGACCAAGACGTTCCACTGAATCAGACGAGTCTAGAGGCTCGTCAGTCACTGATGATGAGCCCTCGGAAAACCCTACAGACACATCTCCCTCAACTATCAAGTTTGTCAGAGAGTGTCGAAAATTTCTATCCTCAGGAGGTCTGTATTACTCCCCAGATCTCAACCTACATCAGTCACTCAAACAGGGTCTGTTGACCAAGGATTCGAAATGCTCGTCGTACTACCTCAACTACAACAGAAACAGGCTCTTTAAAGACACCGCCCTTGAGCTCAAAATCATCCAGGGTCATGTTGGACAAGTCAAGTCCAAGTCCAACAATGTCTCGGTTGTACTCATTTCTCGGCGATCTCGACACCGTATTGGAGCTCGGTATCTCCGACGAGGTATTGATGATGACTCCAACTGTGCAAACTGGGTCGAAACCGAACAACTTCTGGTCACACCCAAGTACATTCTTTCGTACGTTATCGTGCGAGGTTCTTTGCCCGTCTTCTTCCAGCAGAGTCCCTACAAGCTGAAACCCACTCCACGTGTTCTCAGAGGAGCTGAGGCTACTCGCAAGGTCTTCAATACCCATTTCGACCGTATCGAGAACCACTATGGTGCCATTACAGCCATCAATCTTGTGGAAGCTTCTCCGACCTCCAACGAATTCCAGGTAGGAAATCTTTACAAGAAGCTATGCGAACAGAACGGCAAGCAACTCGAATGGTTCGATTTCCACCATGCCTGCAAAGGAATGAAGTTCGAGCGTGTGTCCGAGCTATTTGACAGTGAGGTTGTGCAGGCTGGTGTCGACAACTTTCTGTGGGATTGTCTCAATCTCCAAACAGGTAACCCGACGTCAGTGGCCCAGTCCGGTGTCTTCCGAGTCAACTGCATAGACTGCCTTGATAGAACCAATGTTGTTCAGACTGAGATTGCCAAGAGAGTTGTTGAACAGCAACTTGGAGAGCTCAATCTTGATGAAGAGAAAGATTGTGTGTCGTCGGCATACTACCACATGTGGGCTGACAATGGTGATGCAATTTCGCGCCAATATTCCAACACAAACGCTCTCAAAGGAGAGTTCACTCGGAACCGAAAGCGAGACTTCAAGGGCGTGGTTACTGACGTGGGACTCACCCTCACGCGCTTCTACTCGGGAATAGTGTCTGATTTCTTCCGTCAGGCGCTGTTTGACTTCATTGTTGGCAATGTTGATGAGAGAGTATTCAACGAGTTTGATGAGACTTGTGCCAGCTCTGATCCGTGCATGTACTCGAAATCTGCCATTGAGGTGGCTTCAGAGATCTGCCAAGACGATGTGATTTCAGGCTGGTGGCTTGAGTCGCTCCAAAACAACTCAGACAAGTACATCGTGCTGCTCACAGACACGTCCATCTACATTTGTCAATTCGACTTCATGACCGAGCGTGTGAGCGACTTTGAAAAGGTGGACACCAACACCATTTCCAGCGTGCAGTTTCTGGGCAGCTCGGGCTCGCAGGTAGTCATTTCCACGTCTGAAAAGCAGTTCCGACTGAGAAACCCGACTTACCATGAACACATGGGGGATAAGCTGCGGCAGTATTGTTCGGAAAGAGAGATTGAGGTTCACGATGGCGATGAGCAGTCTACGACTTTTGTTTCAAGGATGGAGCAACGGCTCAAGAGGCTCATTTGGGCCTGAAGTATTTATTAATGATTAATGACAACGTTTTATACAAGCTCTAAGTGACATCGAAGTAATTACCAAGTAATTTCCGAATTCTGGCTAAGTAAATATGTCACTTCACATGGCCTTGTGGCAACAAATGAACGAATTAAAGACAGAAATTTGTATATGGAGGGGCAGATACTCTCTCCAACGTATAAGACACTGCCATCGGCTGTGATAGAAATCATCAGAAGCATACCGTGACCAGATTTACTCAGCTCATGCCACGATACACTCTGTAGGGTAACTTCAGGGTAAACACTTTTGAACATTTGTCATGCACGATAGCAAAAAAATTAGAACAAGGTTTGGCTCCCAATATCTATATAAGCACAGGCTCACCCACACCCATTTTTCTTCTGTAAGTGACGTATTCCATAGGATCATTTCTATAGGACATGTCTCTCATGACTTCTAAAAAGAAGCCACTAATTCAAACTTGGTTGATGAGATAGAACCTGCAAACCCCAGAGTGAGAACACATTTGTTTGATTGTTTGTCCTTGTGACTCAGTCATCTTATTATTCCCGGCGCGCAAGCGTTCAAGGAGCGATGATCTTGTCCCTTTGTTTGAGCCTCTCCGGAGGAGTGACTTAGGGTGGGTTTGTATGGCAGTCTGACAAGTCTTTGAGAGATCTCTTTTTTGTTTCTGTGAGCACTTCCTAGGAGGTCCATGGTTACGTCACACTCAGCTAGACAATGCATTTGCTTCAAACAACACCATTTTATCGTACCGTGTACTGTAGATCGAACGTATCTCTTAACCGACTTGCACTTCGGTTTGTCTGTCTCTCACAGCAAACGAACAGTCCATCTTTATAGCTACAAGTACAACAATATGAACTGTATATGCTCCTCGACATCGTCAGGTGGTAACATTCTTCAGTACAGTAGATAGAGACAAGGTGACTGGGTATCAGGTACATGCACTCTACTCTCTACAACTCCAGTCTCAATATACAATCAGTTAATTAAATAAAATGCTGCACTCCCATTTCGAAGCACTGTTAGTACCTGGAGAGAGCCCCCAGTAAGCTTTTTCAACAGCCTTACAAGGTGGGCTTCTTCCAGTAATACTGCTTGTGGACCTTTCTGCACGATCGCACTCCTGCACCGCCCTTGGTATCGTTGACCAGCTTCACTCGGTCCTTGTCCGAGTCCCGTTCGGGGACGTAGTAGTACTCCTCCTCGAGAGGCTTGCCCGATGCGTCCTTGCCCTCCCGGTGGATGATGCCAACGCAGTCAATGTTTCGCAGAATCTGCTGCAGCTGCGACTTGGGAACAATGGAGATCTTCGGCGACACAGCCATCACTGTGTGCAGGGGGGTGCATGACAGGCGCGAGAAGGCCAGGTGGTTGCAGACCAGGTTTCGGATCGCCTTGAGATCAGTCTTTGAGAGCGACACGGGGATTTCAGGAGAGGGCGACTTGGCCTTTCTCTTGGGGGTAGAAATTGCAGTCTTAGGAGTCGCTGTAGTGGCCTTGGGGGTCGAAACTGCCTTGGGAGTGGCAGCTTCTGTAGGCTTGGGAGTAGACTTTGCAACAGCCTTGGAGGTTTGGAGCTCGGGTGTGGTTTCTCGATCATCAGAAGCGATGACAGCAGGTTCAGCGGGCTTCTCAGCGGGCTTCTGAACGGGGAGGACAGCGATAGGCTCAGCAGGCTTCTCAGCAGGCATCTCGGTAGACTTCTCAACAGCCTTGACTTCAGTCTTCTTAACCTCAGCCTTGGGGGGCTCCTTGGAATCCTTAGCGACAGTCTTAGACTCACTCTTCTCAGTGGCTTTCTCCTGGACAGGCTTGACGTTTGCGTTGACTTCAGCCTTGGTTTCAAGCTTGTCAACCTTCTCAGGCTGTAGCATTCTGGGCTTCTCAAGTCGCCCAGCAGGCCGGGTGACCTGTCGAACAACACTCTGTCGAGTAACGGGCTTCATCACCTTGACGGTTTTGAGCACGGGTTTGTGAGAAGCTTTGGCAGAACGTTTAGCCGAGGAGGGAGTGGAAAAGACAGCAACAGGAGTAGATGTGACGGTAGCAGGAGTCACGGCGGGAGTCACAGCAGGGGTCACAGAAGACTCAATCTTGTTCTCCTTCTCAACAGCAGGTGTGCTAGGAGTAGTCTTCACCTTCTCCACAGGCTTGGTAGTAACCTCGATAGACTCAGTCTTCTGCTTCTTGTTGACATGAGTGTTGACCTTCATAGCGTTGAGCTTGTTATCAGACACCTGGGTCAGCGGAACTAGCTCCTCGTCGTCAGTCTCGTCGGTGGTCATTTCCGCGTCTTCGCTAGCAACCTCCTCGCCCTCATCGGACAACCGAATCATGAACCGCTCTCCTCGAACATCGACCAGAATCTCAGAAGCGTCAACTTCCATTCGGTCGTTCTTAAAGAGGAAGGTGCCGAAGGAGGAGGAAGAACAAGGAACGTTCTCCTGGCCATCCTTGCACTCGGTGGAAGGCTCAAAAATATCACCGTACTTGAGCTTAGCCTCCTCAAGAAGAGTGACATTGTCAGCAGTTCGAAAGACACGTCCACTGCTCATGACTCGACAACCGTTCCAGCCAGAACACGAGATGGCAATCACGTGACGCTCGAGGTCGTACCAGGTGGTCACGTGACGTCGCGAGATTTGCCGGTTGCTTTTGCTGAGCACAACCTGGGACTGCAGAGACGACCGACCAATGGCCACGGGAGGGTAGTACTCGCCCATGATGGCCAGCAGTTCCTGGGTGGAAGGCTTGGAGAGCAGGTCTTTGGTTTGGTTGACCCGTTTGTCCATGATGAGGGAGTTGATTCGGGCAGGGGAGGGTCGAATGAGGTTGACAATGGGCAGAGAGGTGAGAGCAGTTCTGGGTTCTCGAGACAGCATGGACTGGAGTTGGAGTTTGTCGACAGCATCGGAAGTAGTAACTTCGGTTCCAGTCACGTCCGAAGTCATGGTGATGTCACCAGAGTCATCTCCAGCGTCGTCCTCGCTAAAATGTCGGGCACAAGGAGACGAAGGAGGGGGGCTCTGAGCAACAGGACTGCTTCTGTTGGCTATTGTATCAGTCTTGGAGCTTCCAAAAGCCACAACATGACTCCGCTTCACAGGAGAGGAGGACATGATGCCGGCCACGAGAACATCGTCGGACTCGTCTCGGTACACGTGAGTGATACCGGTAGTTTCACCAGCCACGAACTTGCCCATGGCCGGGAAGGCAGGAAGCAGTTTCTTGGGGGGACTAGAGGGAATGGCCGTGTCCATGTTGGTTGATGTTGGTGTTGTGAGAGTACAAGTAGGAGGATGGGATGTGTTGGACGCGTTAAAGAGTCTGGGTTTGGGTACCTGTGCTGTAGTTGAGTGTATGTATGGGACGTGACTGTCAATGCGCGTCTGACCCATGTCTGGAGGTTAACGTGAATGTATGTAGGCAGTACTTGTGGCACGACACAAGAGCGCAATTGGAAATCTGATATAAACAACTGTGGTTATTTTCCCCACTTTGCCTTGTTTACCATTTTCAATAATCAAAATCAACAGACTATCCACAGAGTTCGAGTAGCTCCTCCTCTAACTCATAGTTCGCTACGTGAACCGTGTACCTAACGCGTCAAAGACAGATGGGGATGTGGCTGGCTGCTTTACATGACTCGTAGCAGATTTCAATCGTTCGTGTTGCATTCTACATCTCAAAAAATACTATGTCGTCTCATTACCAGTCTCACACGTGTTTAATTCCCTCAGCACTCCTGAATCACGTACCCGCACCGCGATATTACTTGTCCGCATGCATATTAATGGGTTCGCGATTGATGACATTGGATTTAGAGTTTAGAATCAGTATGTCCCAACTCGTGCTTTCAGGGTTGGGGTTATATGGAATGATGACTTTGGAATAGACTTTTTCAAAAGTTGAGAGGTCACATGATTAACCTTCCCAATTGGGAAAAAACAGTCCCCTCGCTCTGCTCCCAAGCTCTTTGAAAATTGATTCCTACAACTTTTTCCTACATACACGACGACACTAAGCCAAAATGACCAGTGAGTGCTGACGGAAATATTGAGATATGAAGAGGCAGTGGATAGCGACAGATGGAATAACAACGACAAAAAATCGACAGGCGACATTCGACATGTGAGGCGTCCAAGGGAGGACGTTGTGGCTATCACAGAAGACTTGTGAAATGTGGTGTGGTGGATCTGAGGGTAGTATGGTGAAGTGGCGAGACGTTTGAGATGTGGTGTATGTGCTTTGATTGTCCGTTTGAAACAGATTAACTGGGCGTTTCATATCCATCTCAAGTCGTATCTTAAGTCTCATCTTTTGAGTCATGTCACACGACCACAGTATCATTTGCCACCATCACCATTTGCGAGTCCATTACTTGTATATCTGTGTCTGCCGAGAAGAGGTTTTGTCGTTATTTCTGTTGAGTCGTTTTTCCACTCCATCTGTATCATGTCACACACATTATCATCCAATACTAACAATCAGAGGGTACCACTTCGTTCGGTAAGAAGCACACCAAGTCGCACACTCTCTGCACTCGATGCGGTAAGCGATCTTTCCATTGCCAGAAGAAGACCTGCGCCTCTTGCGGATACCCCTCCGCCAAGATCCGATCCTACAACTGGGGTCAGAAGGCCAAGCGACGACACACCACCGGTACCGGTCGAATGCGATCTCTCAAGCTCGTTGACCGAAAGTTCCGAAACGGTTTCGGCAACAAGGCTTCCGAGTAAGTTGACCAATAGGTTGATAAAAAATTAATGTATTGTACATGTGGATAGACCAGAAATGTTGTAGAGTCTGACATCAAATCCCTAGCACGAGGAAGTGATATGATGTGTAGAATAGGCTGGCATTGAGATGGGGATTGGGCATATTGTGAGAGAGAAAAATGTTCTCAATTAGTTTTTTTTCTCATACAATTCAATTCATTATATTTTTTTAAAGACCAGCATTACAAGAGCATGACTAAACTTGTGCTGACTAGTTACATGTGTGTGTACAGTAGGAGTTCTATGGAGTTTTTGACTATCAGTAGCTAGAGAGTTGCTGTAATGTAGTGGTGTAGAGTCTTCTGCGATTTGACATTGGTTGCGCTATTACTATCCGTTCATTGTATTTCGATTTGCCGTAGCTTAACTAAGGCTAAGTAAAACACAACAACTCGGGATTTGGTACAAACAGTTGAAAAGCTATGAGAAAATAGTAATTGTGCTTATTAACACAGTTATAAGCACCTTAGCAATAGATTCCTTTACCTAATACGTGTCTGCCGATTCAGGAATGTCATTTTTCACCCCCTTGGCTCTTGTACGGAAACAGATCAGTCTTTTCGCATAAGAACCTGAAACCCTGGAGACTATAAGCCAAAATTATCCGTTGTGTCCTATAGTAGCTGTTATCGGTTTGACTGCTACGGTTTAGGAAGTTCCAGACTATAGATGAGCAACGCCTATAGTACAGCACTTTTTTCTAGGAGTCGGGAAGACTGTCTGTGTGACGATGTTTTCTAATATCAAATACCAATGCAGCTGAACTTCATGCCGACTATACTTGTACCTACAACCTGGTCCGTATACATACTATCGCCCACTTTGGTTAAATGCATGATATATTATGTCTATAGAGTAGTCTCGCTATGACATTAAGCCATGGCGGCCACCGTATGAAGCTCAGGAATTCCTATATCCTGTAGACGGCTCAGACACGACAGAAACAGTCTTCTGGTCAATTTTGGAATTCCGTCGTCCTTTAACAGCGACAAGACCCGAATGCAATCTTTGCTGAGCTGGGGATCGCTATAGTTGTCTAGACTTCTCGTCAGAGTCTCCACGACTTCGGAAAACATCCACATTTCAGTGTAGGCAGGGTCGGAGATGGTGGAGAGCGCGAAATCGGTCTTCCACAATAAATAAAACAGTCGCATCACTTTTCTTGACGCCAGAATCTGGAACTTGCGATGAGGTGCCACCAGCTCACCGTCCAGTTCGTTGAGAATCTTGGACCAAGGAATAAGAGGTTCAGATGGAGATCTCATCTCGTCACTGTATCCCTTGACGTTGAGATCGAACCCAACACAATAGAAGCGGTCCTTGGGTGCAGTCAGTTTGGAGGTGAAAGGAGCAATCTTGAGCTTGGTCTCCAGAGACTCTGTGACTTCAGGATTGGGATTGAACTCGGCCACAATGGTGCATAGAATGTCCATGGAGTCGCATCTGAGAGTGGCTATGGACAGGTTGTTGAGGAATACACACATCTTGACCAAACTGGTGACATCTTTCTCTCTGGGGCCCGCTCGAGTCCATTCATTGTACTGCAACTCAACGTAGTTTCTCAGAAACCGAACCACGTGACATGCTGTCGCGTACATGTTGTAGCAGATGTCAGCCTGGTAGTTGCTTGAAGTTCGGAACGACTTCTCTGCAACAGTTCTGTCGAAATTCATCCAGTCAGGCTTGACTCCCTTTTTCCGTGCTGCAGCCCTCCTTGCTCTTGAGGACTTTTTACGAATCTTCTCTTCAGACACTTCAGGTGTAATGTTCTGATCAACCTGCCAGAGAGGTCGTGTATCCTCCAACAAGCGACACTTGATGACCCATTCACAGAGAATCGTGATATCTGCAGCAGGTATCTGATACGTTCCCGGTGCCACGATCGAGGTATAGATGTTATTGAGCACCTGCACATTCAGATAAGCTTCTCGTAGGTAATGGAAGGGCTGGGCCATGTCGAAATGGTTCAGATTATTGATGTTGTCGAGTAGTGCGTCCTTCATAGTCTTGATAACTCCATCCAGAGTCGGCTCGTCTTGGAGATAGAATGGTAAGGTTGGTGTTTCGGCCACAATTTCGCCCTGGGGAATCTTCTGTTTTGTATAAAAGTACTCCGCCACAATATCTGCATATCTGGTACTCTGAATGTGTCTCCAAGATGTCTCGTTTGTGCCCTTGAAAACGACAGACTTCGAAACCGTTCTGAGTTGGGTTTCAGAAGGTGGAACAACATCAATGTCGTCGAACTCCATGTCAATGTCTTCGATCAGACCATTAATGTCGCTCTCCTTCTTGCTAGGCGCTCGTCTGTGTCCACTATCATTGCCTGGTCTGTTGCTTCTTTTTTCAGCCATGGTTGGTCTCGTTGATTTGCTGAAACGTGGACCGTCCAAATCCGGGAAATCCGCCTCCTCCTCGTTGTTCAGATCAATTGTTGCCACCCTGGCTGCTCTCTTGGGCAGCATGGCTCCCCACTCATCAGCCTCCACGATTTTCCGCTTTCTGGAGTTGTCCTCTCTAGCAACATTGGTCACGCTGTGCTCCCTGAAACTCTGTGATCTCTGCGGAGCAGACTTGTGAGCACTGCTCCTGGACTCCTTGTTAGTAATCTCGAGCTCCTGTTGTAAAAATGCAAAGTTGGAGTTCTGTCTCTCCACTTCCAGCTGTAGAGCCTTGACCTTCTCCTCCAGATCGGTAGTGGCCGACAGGTGCTGTTTCTTGGCCATGGCCAGCTCGTGGTTGTGTCGCGCTGTCGCTGTGGCCAGTTTGTTCTCTGCCAGACGCATTCGATCTTGTTGCTTGGTTTGTTCTCGCTTCAGCTCCTTGTTCTCGTTATCCAACTGTTTGTACATGATCTCGGCCTCTCCGGGCTTCAGATCCGGCACCACAAATGTGCTATCCGTCTGGCTTTCTGATTCTGACGCGTCCATCATCACAGTGTCAGTATGGACTGCTCTCTGGGCCGTAGGGATACTCAGCGTGTCTGCTCGAGTAGGCGGAGAGATGGGTTTGCTCATCTGGGAGGCCAGGGCGAGGCCCGAGTCGATTTCATCGAAAAAGTCGTCATCAAACTCGACGTCCAGCTTGGACAGCTGGGCGTTTAGAGACAACGGCAGCATGGCATGTGGTTGGCGTGATAATTTCCAGCTGTATGCGATATCAAGGTTGGGAGGTGTACCCACCGCGCATATGCAGGTCTCACGGTTTTGGGTGGTGATAAGGGCACCATCACAGTCGTGAAAAGTGATAAAAGGGAGTGATTGGGCTTGTTTGTAGGCACCATGGTCCATTATAGCTGACTATTCTGTCTAGGGATCATCGTCTATACCGGTTCTCCAGACCCCAGATATCTCACACGTCCCATGACAGTAAATACCCTCTAAGAGCAAGTTGAGATAGCTACAAGAGCTAGAGTGTATTGGACAAAAATCGTCATGGCTTTGTTGTTTCTCGCTTATTGTGACAACTACAGACCCCTCTTTGTCTACCACAGAGTCTGGCACAAGACCATGGTTTGGAGGTATGATAAAAGCTAGATTGGGGTGACTCAACAGATATGTACCTCACAAGAAGAGCCACCAACAGATCAAGTTGGCCCGTCCGTGTGGAAGAAAAGGCCCAGGAGCCCGTAGCAGCTCTCTATAGCTGCAGTACGACCTCCACGCTGGATCTCTACCCCAATCCCAACCTCCATCACGGCTAACAAAAGCTTAATTGAAAAGTATTTTTTCAGCACTATTGCCAAATTTCAGTTGGGAAGCATTTTGCAAACCCCACACACTCACACACATAAAAATGAAGAAGGAAGGCAAGCCAGTGAAGCCCAACGACAAGCCCAACGACTTGCAACTGTCCAAGAAGGACAACAAGATCGAGAACCCCTCGTTCGTGCCCGAACAGCCCAAGCCTCTGTCATCAAAGGACAAGGATACAAAGCGACTCATTGTCGTCCTGTCCCAGGCCTGTCTGGAAACTCACAAGATCCCTTCTTCTGGAGGCGACAAGTACGCACTTCTCAACTGTGATGACCATCAGGGTCTTCTGAAGCGAATGCAGCGAGATATCGCTGAGGCCCGACCCGACATTACCCATCAGTGTCTGCTGACTCTTCTGGACTCGCCCATTTCCAAGGCCGGCAAGCTGCAGGTGTACATTTCCACCGCTCGAAACGTGCTCATCGAAGTGAACCCTTGTGTGCGAATCCCCCGAACTTTCAAGCGATTCTCCGGTCTCATGGTCCAACTACTGCACGAGCTGTCTATCCGATCGGTCAACTCGGAGGAGAAGCTGCTCAAGGTGATCAAGAACCCCATCACCGACCACCTGCCCCACAAGTGCCGAAAGGTGACTCTGTCGTTCGACGCACCTGTAGTCAAGACCCAGGACTACATTGAGAAGCTGGATGATGACGAGAGCATTTGTGTGTTTGTGGGAGCCATGGCTCGAGGAAAGGACTCTTTTGCTGACGAGTTTGTCGATGAGAAGATTGGTCTGTCCAACTACCCTCTGTCTGCCTCGGTAGCCTGCTCAAAGTTCTGCCATGGAGCTGAGGACGCCTGGGGTATCCAGTAAAAAGCATGTATCGACATGACACAACATGGACAAGACTTGTGTATGTATAGGGAGGAACGCATAGACATCGACGTCCGGGAAAAAATAGATGATGTATATATACTGATTGGTGTGGGTGTAATATGTTGAGTCTGTGCAGTAGGATCAGCTATGAGTACTGTATCGTGAAGTGGTCGCGTGCCTCTCAACGATGAGGTCACGTGGTGTTTTTTCAAATACTTAATTGGCATTGTGAGCTGGATATGTAAGGAGAGTCTGCGAATGTTCGTATGCTCTCAGCTTTTCGGCCATTTCCAGTGGTTTGACAGTGTGGTACTTGACATCATGGCCTCCTACGGTACTGGTAGCCCCACCGCATCGCTGAGACTGTCTCAACTGTCCTGCAGGTAGCGTCCATACCGTTGAGACCTACCTTAGTGTGTGGTGTTTGGAATGCTAGAAGTCTTAGAAGACTGTAGAATCAGCACTTTTGGGGTGCCAAAAAGCAAAGTACCGTGCAAGGATGTATCGTACCATGGTATGACGACGGTACTTGTACAAGTACGGTGCTGATACAGACAACCGTTGCACCTTACGTGAGTAGGAAGGATGAGTGGACTTCACTGACGTGTCCCATATGGCAACCCCACCCTTTATTGAAATACTCCTCCAGGGGCTTCAGGAGGTCATTCTCTAACCCATGTATTGACCCATGCATTGACCCCAGCCTAGTCCCAGTCATATCGCAAGGGTGTAGCTGAGACCTAGCTCAGACAGGGCAAGGGCTCCTGAGACAGCAAGGCTACTTGTGCGGCCGGGTGTTAGCAGCTAGTGTCTATGATAGCATCGGCAAATGTCTTTCTTGGTTGAAGGTTTCTGTTTGTTATCTCCTTAGCGTTGAGAACGGCTGCTCAGGCCGATCCACCAAAGTTCATGTCCTCCAGATAATCCACAGCTCTGTCAATCCCCCGCATGCTGCATTCCATCGACCGTACCTGGTTGAGTTTGCAACTTCGGCGTATGAAGCCCACTTTCCCAGAGCAATTCTTGTTCGGAGAGTGGAGAGAGCTGTCTTGCTGGTTTTCTAGGGTGGGGTATGACCTAGAGTGCTTGGTTTGCAGGATGGTGATGGAACAATGGAGTGATTGTGTGGGCGAGGCTCCAACGACTTAGTTTTGTTTCCGTTCCGTGTTCACCAGAGACTATTGTGGCTGTTTAGGGTCAGTGTGGACTATCGTTTCTACCAGGTGAGCTGTGAATTACGACTGTGTAGCTTGAGTTCTGGTGCGAGATATTCACGTCAATCTTTATCGTGGGGCTGCCCTAGCGACCATCTTGCTGATTGCTTGCGATCGAACCTTTGCTATATGATCCACCCGTCCAGGTATGACCTCTTGTTCTGATCGAAGAGCCGTAGATGACTTCTTCGTGCGTGGGCGACTCATCACTTGCCATGATTCCATGCGCCGATTATGCAAATATCAGAGGGCAACAGCAACCCTTGGGATAGGGCTCTTCCCAAAGAAAGAGAGACTCCAGGGGTCAGAGACGTGGAGCCAAGATTTGTGCCAAGCGACCATCCTGAGACATGGACGATCTGGGGTGAGACAGTGGAGCCTGGGGGTAGCGAATCAGAGGTCTGTTTACACCCGTGCCGTCCGTTTAACTTGAGAAAATCCAACTTTGGCGAAATTCAATTGAAAATTCAATTGCAAATTCAATTGCAAATTGCAGGCGTTCCTACAAGTACGCTCGAGCCGTCGTGACGTCTTCTTGGCAACGTTGGTGCTGCGGTGAAACATGGCCTGTTCGGATGCCTCTATTGTGCATACAGCACCGTGGTACACGGCACGGTTGGCACCAGGGCAGTGTCTGTCATCCAAGTACAGTTTACCCCTTTTGTTTCGGTCTAGTAATAACGACGGTATGCGGGAGACTTCAGACAGGCCCCTTTTACTTTTAACACCCCCTAATCTTATCGCATATCTGAACCTTTTGCTGGGAGCAAGGGCTGGGCAAGTATTGCTCGTCTTTACTCTTGTCTGCGACATTTTGGGTCTTGTTTCTAGGGTTAGGTGAGTTTCCTGAATGGACGCTTTCGGCTGGTCCCTCTGATAGTAGTATCTGAAACGCGTTCTTTTGTCTGTACGATAGGGACCATCAGCTGGACCGTATGACATCACACAACTTCACACGATGAGATGTGTCATGTCATAGTGTAGCAGTTGCCTGATACACCTTACATAGTGTGCCTGTCATCTGCGCCGTCGCATTGATCGTTGGCATTGTCGCACTGCTACTGCAGCAATACGGGCTCCCTCGGTGCACATGCTGTATTGAGGACACAATTTTCGGCTGCATCGCGAGTCTCCTGAGCCATGAGTTTGTCTCCGCATTGGAGACTCTCCATAGTGAGCTTCGTGTTTTAGTGCGTTTCACTCCAGACTTGCGCTTTTTTTCTCCGTGTTTATCGGACAACGGCGTTTGTAGGTTGCTATGTGCTCCGTAGTGTCAAAAGCTTCATGCGGAAATAAGCTCTGCCTTTGTCTTCGGTTACAGTGTGAGTCAGTGGGTGGCAACCAATAGACAGACGAGGAGGGGGGACCAGGGGGCGGAGGCTCTTGGGACGAGACCCGCCGTCGGTCTGGATATATTGTATGCCGTGCCGGTTCATATGAGAGCTGTCATCGAATCTGGTACCTGTTTTATGCCGCTTTCGGCTTTCTTTTTGCCCACTTTTGGCGCCGCAGACTGTACTGTATGCTATACACGCTCCATGTAGCTCATATAACAGCCTTCAACGTTCATACACCTCGTTATGATCGGTCAGGCCCAGAGGTCTCGTATCTACGCCGAGAAAACCAAATGGCTCTACAGAGGGCAACGTCAGCGGGCCAGCTACCCACCAGCCCAATTTTAATAATGTATCTCCCTAATAATGCTTTGGAATGGCGACCCTTTACCTCCTACAGACGCGTTTCGACACAACGGCACTGCAAATTCTGCATACCTCAAGTCTGTACCACCGCCTCCATGGCAACGCCACCTGTCACGTCCCACTGTCGGCTCATTTTTTCGACTCCCTTCCATGCACCCCTTTGTTTCTCCCTTTGTCTGAGGCGGCGTGTCTCACATACTTTAGAGTTGCTGAGCAACAGCCGGGTAAAATGCCCAATTTAGCGACGTGCATTCAATCCCTGGCTGGTGCACTCTCTTCTATTTCAAAGGCCTCTCTTCCTTCCCTTCTCTTTTTTTTGAATTCGAAAATTTTCCTTTCACCCAACCCACCCTCACACCAAAAACTGTCTGTCTAGCACGACAACAACGCTCTCAACAGGACGCGAAATACATATTCGAAACATCGATTTGTTTGCCGCGACTATCTCGTTGAGGATTACTGGTTATTAACTTAGCCCGTGGTCTATTTATTGAGCTCTTTTTTTATCTTCTACACGCCACTGACTCCTTCGCTGGTAGCTTGGTGCGCACCAATCGTCTCATTTTTGCTGACGTGTCTTTTTTTGAAACCCCTCCCATACCCATACCCTGAGCTTAATTGCCCCTTGGGACATTAACAAAGCTTATCTCAACATGGCCTGTCCTCTCACCCCCCCTTATGTCTTCAACTCGGCTTGCTCCGATGACGATAAGATTCAGCTCAAGCGTCGAGGCGACTTCGGCGACAACGTCTTCCTGAAGAAGTTCAAGGTCCTTCCCTCTGCTGACTCCTCCGACTCTGAGTCCTGCTCCGAGACCGAAATCCGGCCCGTGTCCCAGCGACAGCGGACTGTTTCGGCCACCAAGCTGCGACGACGACGATCCTTCGCCCCTAGCTCCGACGTCCAGGCCCGACAGAGATGCCTTGAGTATCTCGTCTCTGCGATTGACGAAGTCTGGGCTCGATTCTGCGCCTGCACCTCGTTTGCCGAGGATCAGCACTATGCTTACTACATGCCTAGCCCTAAGCAGGACGTGGACGAGGATGATGAGGAGATTGAAGATAGTGGAAAGCTCCAGGCTCTCAAGGAACGTCTGACCAAGGCCAAGTACTACCTTCAGGATCTCTCCGATGTGTCCGACATGGACGCTTCTGTGTCCTTCTGGAACCGATGGGATCTGGTCAAATACGCTGTCATCGAGTTCGTCGAAGACAATGGCGAGGAGGATGACGTTATCGAGGGAGTTTGCTCCGAGCTCGAAGAAGGTCGTCTGTGATCACCCAAAACAAAATGAGAATAGCGAATGCTGCAGCACGTGACTGTCTAAACACGCGGGAAACACCTACAAAACAAAAAAATTACAAAAGATTGCGCAAGCAACAACAAAAAAACCGGTATTTGGGGATTGAAATGATATATAGGATACGGCGTTATGCATGGAAAATAGAAATGGATTGATGTATTATGACTTTTCATTGTAGGCACTGTAACAACGACAACCACAAAAACATGGTTGACTCTACGCCGCATTGTATGCCTCGGCTGGTAAAAAATGTCAAAATAACAACAACGTGAGGCTGCATGATGGCAGCATGGGGCCGGAGATCTGGCAACGGCCCATCGTCGTTCATTTTTGTTTTTAAATCAAGCGTTAGACGAACGCATGGAAATCGAACAGAAGGTCTTGGGGTGTAATATACTGTAATATACTGTGCTGTACTTGCACCCTTGTATCGCACTCGTACTCACAGCATAGCTCGTTCGCATATGTTAGCGGAATGAGGCAGGTCATAATAATTCTGAGAGATACAGACAGAGACATGAGCAGGAAAGCAGGAGCCCTCAAGATAAGCCCACAAGAGAAGCCCGAAAGAGATCATTAATGATGTATATTATTGCGAAAACTACTACTACACAAGCACAGACTGCCATAGTGGTCGATGCATAGAAAACTCCTCTCAGGGGGAACATTCACTGCTTCTGGAGCTTTTAGTGGCGATTCTTCCCTCAGACTTCAGGAGAGAGAGACTTATCCCCTACCTGATACTGGCACGAAAGAACCCAGTGTTCCTCCATACACTAACCACCCGCTGCTTAGTAAATGGTTCGACCCTTCTCAAGGTCATCAGCGATGGCCATCTTCTGGTTGAAGTCGTGCGAGTGTCGGGTGACTCCCTCGTTGATTTCCACAACCTGCTTCTTGATTTTGTCCCAGTAGTCCCAGAACTTCTGCGACGCCTTGTAGGTGTAGTTCTTGTAGAGGTAGCGTCCCTTGGAGGGCTGGACAATGTCGCCAGTGTTGGTGAGGATTGTAAGGGTGTTTTTCAGCTCGTTCAGAGTGTTATCGGGCACGGCTCCAGGCTCGGTCTTCAGGTTAGACAGCTCGCCCTCTTCACTCTTGATGAGGTTCTCGAGCTTCTCCACAGCATTCTCGAGGTACTCTGTGCATTTTCTCTGAGCCTCGACGTCGGAAAGTGGCACCAGGCCCACATTGTGCAGACCAGCAGTGTATAGACCCCCTAAGGCTTCCATTGCGTGTGTGAGTGTTTGTGTGTGTTTGCTTAGCGATTATGCTTGATTGAGTTTGTGTCGTATGCCGTGTGGATAGACGAGTTGAACAGTGACCGTCTCAGCGTGCTGGTGTGGAAATGTGAGTGGGTCCAAGTGAGTGCAAGAGTTGGTGATTCCTTTTCATGTAGCATGCAGGGTCGCAGGACTTACGTACGGCCATCCTGATTGGGACATTGAGTTAAAGTGGAAAGAGTGAGCCAGCCTGAGGATGGGGGCTGAGCCTTGAGAAATGCTGAAGAAGAAAAAAAGACTAGATGCGACATAAAACTATAGCATATGAGGTACTCGTGACGAGTGTCCATAACTTTATCTCCTCTGGGGTGATATGGTCTCATACCTGTCGTATTTATGCGGCTGCCAAACGTCAAGAACATGTGTCTGTAATGGCACTCGTACACTGCAAATCATGCGATTTGAAGATAAATACGAGTTCGGACCCCGTCCTAAATGCTTCTCGCGTTAACAGCGCACGCTGGGAAATTAACCTGAGGCGGAGCATCCGAGTATATCGTCAGTAGTGTTTTTTGCCAAACCGTTCCGTGTATGTTGTGAGGCTTACCAGGTGCTAGAATGTGCTTTGGAGCTACTGCTTGGTACAAAGGGGCAGTATTGGGTGCCAACAAAAGCTACACGGATCATACCACTTTAGCCAGTGTGTCGGTTATAACACCCAGATCATCAAGTACCGTACTGTAGGTTACGATAGGCTCGGATCAAAGTATCCGTGAACTATGCTTGAAATATCTTAAATCGGGAGGAGCGAATCCTCTCAGTGGGTGCCTAGGGACACAGTTTCAGATCGTCAAGAACATGAGTTTCGGACATAAGAAGTTCCAGGGTTGCTCGTTTCCATCTTTTTGGCTGTATCCTTAGACGGAATAGAGAGGTTGGTTAGAGATGGTCGTCTCTGGTAACACACGCGTCATAGAAATGCTTATAACTAGTGGACAACTCTGGAGAGGAATGCGAGGTTGGATACTGTAGCAAACACGATTCAGTATACCACACTCTTGCGTAAGGGTGCAGTCTTCGGGTTCATGTGTGTGCGTCTCTATCTCTCGGCTAGGTGACACTGCCCGTGCTTCATGTATAATACTACGAGATTTTATGAGCTATATCTGAATCTAAAAACAGAACGGGATGGTACAACTACAGAACACCGGCTGACGATACTACCGTACCAATTATATCCGTCAGTTACATGTGATTGTCTCGGCAGATGTCGTTTGCGCATAATCCATGCATCCAAGTTTTTCAACACAACGCGTGCCCCTCTGGGAGGTAAAACCAGATGAATGTGACGTTACCAACAGAGGTATTGCAAGTGTTTGTGCGATCAGAAATGTGGACACTGTGATTTTGAGCTGATGTAGTGACACAAATACCACAGAAACAACCAGAGCAAATCATGCAGCTCTGGCTTCTTTCAAGCCACGTCCTGGATGCATCTCGCAAATGATTCATCTTGCTTTGTTATACTGGCTGCCACAGTTTGTCCATCAGGGTGGGGTAGAGAGTGGCCCACACCTGTCTTCTTGAATCTGAGGACAGAAGAGTACCAAACAGAGTCATATGAGTTACTCCAAAAAAAATCCCAAGGTCCCACTATGATTACAAGTGTTATATACATTGCTTTTCTTGTTGGTCGGGTCTTTAGCTCGCATCACGTTCCATCTCGATAACGATAAAGTTTGACCCCCAAGGTGACATATGAAGAGGTAACGGCCCCTTCTTTCTTTATAAACAAATCAGAAAGGAAAGTGTCTTATTTATCCTCACCATGCTCCACCTACTACCCACCGAATTACTGGAGAAAGTGCTTGGCAACCTGGAGACCCTAGATGATCTCCTAGCACTGTCCCACACATGCCACTTTGCCAGATCAGTGGTGCTACACAACGACCAGCGATTCAAACCACATGTACAGCAGTTGTGTCAGTACATGACCCCGATCTCATCATGGCATTCCAGTTTGCTCAGAATGCCACGCAATGCAAACAACCTAGGCACCCCAGTGGACGACACTTGGACCATGTCTCCAGCAGTATTTGCTACAGAGCCGACTAAAGACCTGCTAAGACTCCCTCACCAACAGCTGCGATCTTATCACAACAGACTGCCACAAATATCGCACCTGTTCCATGACGTGAGACACAGATCACTGTATGGGCCTATTGCAGACAGTCAAGACACGGTGTTTGAGCTTCGATCTGGCGTAGGACCAGTTACCAGAATCAACATGTCGACCATGACCAGATCCAAGGCACCCCCACACTCGTGTGTGCATCATCTTGACACAAAAGTGGCCATCATTGAGAAGTTCCCCCAGCTCAACAGACTCAACCACATGAACAAACGGGTGGTCACTGGTTCAAGACAGCATCTGCGCAATGTCACCACTGAAGTTTTAGTCATTGATGACGACGGAGAAGCCGTGCCTCTAGCCACTTTCACAGACACTATTTCATGCAGGGGAGAGCCACATGGCTCACTATGTCTTTCTGTGGCTGTCTGTGGATCATATGTGGCGTGCATCGTAGGCTACTCTCTGTTCCTTTTCACCAAGAGACACCATCAGCTCTATCTGGCCGATTCATATAAGCTGGACGCACTTTACTCACCCGTGACTGATTCGCACAACCAGGAGTGTCTCTTGTTACAGCGGAGTGGAAGCGGTGGACCTGGTCATGATATCTTGTTCGATATCAGCTCTAAAGCGGTATCTGTGGTCGAAGGTGGAATCTATGCAATCGACACTGACAAGCACATCTGGCGGTTTGACGAAGCCTTTCTCCGCCAGTGTTCCGAGGTTCCCGAGGTCACGTGTGGCTGAGCTGCAACATCTGCACTATTGTTAGCCACCTGTTGCCAGTCTAGTGCCAAGTGAGCGTGGCTTGGAACGTGGGTTTGATAGTACCAGTAGTCACTAACGATTTGGATTTGACTAGTCTTGGGGTGATATTTCACCACCAGGACTGGTACGATACGACCTTATAAGCCCAAGTGCTACAAATTGACCATAGATCAATACCTGTGTATATTATGCCAAGTGTTTCGTGCGTGAAAGATATTTCTATTGTACTGCACCAGTATACCACTGGTAATTATGTGAAAGACGTTTTTTGTACTTGTAGGCGGACAATGTTTGAATCGTAGAAATAACAAGCAATTGATTACAATTGATGGTGAGATATGATTCGTTCACGAAAAACTGGAAAGATAATAAATTGCACGCCAAAAAATAACTCCAACTATGCGGAAATGGTGGATATAACCCGGCACTAGTTTGAGAACTCTCGCAAGCCACACTTCGGTTATGGGGGCTGATCTCGAAAAGTCGCAGTAAAATACCCGATAGCCGCCGCAGAATACATAGCTATTGAGTTTATATGGTGCATGTCTGCATGGACGGGTAGCTAGATCAAGACCCAACTTCCTGTTTAAAGGCTTGACACTTTCCCAATGAGGGTTTCAGAAGTGCACCAGAAAGTCTAGGAACGAGGCTGAAGAAATTAGCCCCATAAATGCAGCCATAGAATACATATATGCTACATTGAAGTACACTCCGTGAAGCTCCGATGCATAGATCATAATGCTGCTGTGATGCTCGTCGCCATCGCATCAAAGCACGTGACCCCATTTTAGGCGCAAGTCCAAAAATCAGATCAGATCTATTTAACCAAACCATACTGCTCTCGTCCTACTCCATACAACGATGGAATCTCTCCCTATTATCGACCTGTCCTTGGCCGAGGACCC
Organism: Yarrowia yakushimensis; assembly: GCA_900518995.1. Lineage (NCBI taxonomy): Eukaryota > Fungi > Ascomycota > Dipodascomycetes > Dipodascales > Yarrowia > Yarrowia yakushimensis. The sequence goes on from ULGW01000002.1 coordinate 190,885, forward strand.
TGCTACCAAGCCGCAGCTCCTGGAGGATCTCAAGAATGCACTCTTCCGGATCGGCTTTCTGTATCTGGTGAATCACGGTGTGGAGAAGGAGGCTCGAGCTCTGCAACAGTTCACCCCCAAAGCCTTCACTGATCTGTCTGAGCAGGAAAAACAGAGCATTGCGATGCTCAACAACCCCCATTTCATTGGATACACAGCTCTAGGTAGTGAAACTACCGCAGCCAAGACTGATCAGCGAGAACAGTTTGATTTCGGATCATACGGCAAGGAGAGCAACTGGAAGGAAGGCGACGAGCCATACAAACGTCTGGACGGACCCAACCGATTCCCAGAGAGCAAGACAGGCGAGGACATGAAACAGGCAGTCACAGCATACCTCAATAGCATGAAGGAGATGAACATCAGGTTTCTGAAGCTTGTGGCCGAGTGTCTGAATCTGCCATGCAACTCTGTCATTGATTTCCTAGGAGATATGGACCGTCTTAAGCTCATCAGATACCCTCCTGGAGAGGGACAGGGAGTCGGTCCCCACAAGGACTCGTCTGGCATGTTCACCTATGTTCTGCAAGACCAGGTCGGAGGACTGCAGGTGCTCAATGCAGAGGGCAAGTGGATCGATGCTACTCCCATTCCCGATTCGCTGGTTTGCAACATTGCTCAGGGCTTTGAGGCTCTCACAGATGGCCACTGTGGATCCACCACTCACCAGGTCAGGAGCCAGCCCAAAGAACGACACTCCATTGCATACTTTTGTGGAGTGCGTCTGGATCTCACCCGAGACGCCGTCCAGGAGCAGTATCGGTTCATCAAGGACAAGATTCCCTCTCCTCAGGACGCCAGAAAGCGCGAGGTGGATGTGGCTTCCGAATTCATCAGCGAGAAGTACTCTTGCTTCGGAGAGGCCCATTTGCGGAACCGAATTGTCTCCCATAGAGATGTGGGCCAAAAGTGGTACCCCGAACTTTACGACCAGTACATTTCCGATTATTAAGGCGAGATAGTACTGGCTTGGCGGTTACTGCTACTAAAAAAAAAAAACGGTACCATCTGCTCCGAGTGACTTGTTGATCAAGAAATGTGTTCGTCACTGTTTTGCACAAACTCAAAGAGAGGTATTTTCTCGGACAAGAGTGGTATCCCCTTGGCATAATAAATATTACTTTTACTTTAATTCTACCAGTACATTTTTTCGTGTACCGGAGCTGGTTGTTGAAAACATTTCACTGGGCTCCAAACAAGGTACGGTATCTATAAGAAGGTATATGTACGACCTATCGTGCTGTAGAGCTGCCGTGTATTATTATTAATTAATTACGGATGCGGGCTAATACTGCTATGGTGTGCATTGATTTCATTCTGACGAGACCAGTGAAGACAGCTTATCGTAAGGAGGGTTGCCTTTTGATAGCAGAGACAAAAAATTACTAAATATTAGACATTGTTTGTACTCATACTTGTACTGGTACTGGTGTAGCAATGACTCTTAATGAATATTCGCAATGGTGACTGTTATCCACACCGTTATTGGTTCATACAACTAGCCTGATTCATGCACCTCGTCATGCGCATTATTGGCAGGGGTACAGCTTCCTCACCAACTCTTTCAGTGATGTTCTAAAGAAACACCAGAGCTCAATGGAGTTATGAGAACAGTAAACTTGCGGTGCTAAAACAAATTCTCACCTAACACTTGTCTCGTGGCTGACCTGAGACAACGACCTCCCACTTACCGGTGATGCGATGTGTGCGGCTATGTCTTCACGTCCTGAAACCTACCAATGGTACATGTCGCATGCCCAGCTATAGAAGAAGACCTGCCAAGATACTTATAACTAGGTAATGCGGGGCGTATTATATAACCAGTCTCGTACAGGCAGCAACGTGCGCCACAGAACTCTTGTTTTGGCCTAGCACCTCTGTACATTAGAGCCTGTTCCCGAATCTTATCCCCATCCAGGACCAACATGCTCTCTCCACACATGTTAAATCATCTTCACCATTTTCCCAACAACGGCACATGAAACATGTCAGTCTACAAGAGTGATCAGAAACGAGGACAGAGCCGCAAAAAGCGAGAGACTCTGTCGTGCAACCCTTGCCGCAAGCGGAAGCGAAAATGTGACCACGGAACTCCATGCTCCAACTGCGTCAAGCTCAACATTGAAGCGACCTGTGAGTACGGCAGTAATTCTCGATGGGAGGATGGCAAGGATAAAGAGGTCAAATCGCCGTCACTCATATCCCAGACGAGCCTAGACTTTCTCCCCAACGCCTCCTCTGTCTCTGAGATTGTCCAACTATTTGAAAAACACCTGCCCGTCCAAACCGTGCCCAACAACAACCCTCTCAGTATCTTTTCCTACAAAACAGAAGAGTCAGAGTGCTCCATTTCCAACGAACCGCTGCCCAAACACATTAGTGACATTCTTATCGAAACCTATAGGAACTTGGTGGACCCCTTCTTCCCTATCATCGACTGGAAGGAGTTTGAAGAACATTACGAAAACCTGTACCCTGGCCAAGCAGGCCCTACACCGCCATCCCCACCACTGCCACCGTCTTTCCTGGCTCTGATCTACACAGTCTACGCCCTGAGTTGCAAGTCCTGTGCCTTCGACTCGCTGCTACACACCTTGCATGCCTCAGCCGTGATCTACTTTTCAGATCGTGCCGAGGATTACCTTAACAGAATACCCTTGTTATTGACGTCGTCAGTCGACGACTTCCGAGCAGCACTGCTATACATTTACAGTTCGTTTTCTGGCGACTGTCTAATGGTGGGCTGGTCTCTATGTGGTCTCTTGGTGACTATGAGTCAACGGATTCTTCCTCCATTTACAGCCTCCGACGACGTGAAGGAAGCTGCAAACCACCTCATTTCTGTTTCCGGCACGTTTTTTGACGCCTGCCAAGCATTTGTGGGACACAAGTCTGGATTGGAATACCCTCTACTGCCCGTGAACTCATACCCGTTTTTACACACCACCCAAAAGCTGTGCATGTTTACTCGAGCACTGCATAACGGTCATGCTTCGGCTGATCCCGCCGAACTCCTGCGAATGGACCAGGTAATCAATGCTCTTCCTGAGAGTGATCCTATGGAGTCCATGAAGAAACTGGCACTGACAACACAATTGCACAAGGCGAACCTCATGCTTTTCCGAAGCGGCAAAATTGATCGAGTATCTGGTCTAATGTCGTTGCTCAAGCTTCTGGAAAACCAACTCTACCTCTACACTGCTCCTCAGCAGCTCCAGCAGTACGTTCTGTTCCACTGGAACAACATTTACTATCATGTCTTCACTGGAGTAGTTGTTTTGGCTCTAGAGCTGGAGGCCAATGACCCTCTGCCTCCACTGGACCCAGCTATCTTCCCCAACCTTTCGAAGCTCAATCTGGAAAAGGACGAAAACTGGAAAACCTCGTTGCTGGCAGTCTTGCGTGATCAGTACTTCGATCTTCGAGTCAATTCTGAGTGTGCCAGTGCACGTGCTCACATGATCACTTCGGCTTTTCTGGCCCAAGACACACATATGGAATGCCCTCGTGCGTTTGGTCCTTTCCATAAGATGCTGTGCCTGCCGTCAGGATTCTACATCTGTCGATTTGACCGATCGTACTTCCAGTGTGGCTACGGAATGGAGTTGGACCGCCAGATTGGCCGGGCATTATATGACTCCAAGGAGAGTTCCAAGGTGTTTCTGTAGTTTCTTCCCAGATCTCAGACTTATGTCTGTATTTATTGCATATTTAATATTTAATTAACATGGTGTGTTCCATTCTATATTTCAACTATTAAGTTAACAAGAATGTCTAAGTAATATACGAAGTTAAGGGTGAAGTAAAACCTACACCATATGGACTCGTATCATCATAGTAGAGCATTTAAAGGAATACTAGACAAAAAAGAAACAATATTTTCTTCGTTCCAACAACAATATATCCTTCCAGTGTACTTTAGAATCTCCAAGTGTGGACATCTAGACATCTCCAAATCCACCGTCTCGAATAAAGTTCGAGGTGCATGCACAGCAGAAAAAATTGGAAACCATCTGCAAGATTTCAATATCACCACCATCACACCAGCAAATCAGACATGTCTGCTCCCTTGAACCGGTTGACGATTGCCAAGGAGGTGAAAAAGGGTTCCGACCTGACGCCCGAGCAAAAATTCTGGAAAACCTACCGTTCTCCTCTGCTCGTCAAGGAGTACAATGCCATTTCTCACGTTTCCTTCAACCATCACAATGACTTTGCCGTCACCTCGTCTACTCGAATCCAGATCTTCTCTGGCAAGACCCGAAAAGTCACCAAGACCATCTCCCGATTCAAGGACACAGTCTACTGCGGTGAGTTCCGATCCGATGGTAAGCTGATTGTGGCAGGTGACGCTACTGGTCTGGTCCAGATCTTTGATGCAGTGTCAAGAAACATTCTTGTCACTCTCCAGGCGTCCCAGCTGGCTACCCACGTGACGAAGTTCCACCCCACAAACCTCACCACTCTTCTCACAGCCTCTGACGACCGAAGCGTCAAGCTCTACGACATCACCAGCTCCACTCCTCTGATCGAGTTTGAGGGTGCCCAGGATTACGTTCGATGTGGAGAGTTTGTCGATGCCAACGTTGTCGCTGCTGGTTCGTACGACGGAACTGTTCGACTCTACGATGCCCGATCTGGAAAGACCCCCATCTCTTCTCTGGCTCAGGATCACCCTGTCGAGGATGTTCTCTATCACAATGGAATGATGCTGTCTGCTGGAGGTCCCATTGTCAAGGCTTGGGATATGACCACCGGAAAGACCATTAAGCAGATGGGCAACTTTAGCAAGACCGTCACTTGTCTTGCACCCACCCATGGAGCTTCTGGCTTCTTTGCAGGCTCCCTCGATGGCCATGTCAAGGTCTTCGATGATACCACATTCAAGGTCACCTACGGCTGGAAGTACGGCTCCGGAGTGCTCTGCACCGGCATGTCTCGAGACTCCCAGCATATTGTGGCCGGTCTCGTTTCTGGTATTGTTGCTGTTCGAACCCAGCAGCCCAAGAAGGACGAGAAGATCAGCAACGGACGGGTTCTGGACCAGAAGGCTGCTGTCGAGGAGGAGAAGAAGAAGAAGGCTGAGGGACCTGTTCTCGGAGGAACCAAGTACGAGGGTCAGTTTGAGCATGTAATTGTCGAGGAGCAGGAGCGACCCAACAAGAAGCTTCTCAAGCGATACGAGAACCTGCTTCTCGGATTCCGATGGGGTGATGCTCTCGATGCTGCTCTATCTGGAGAGCATCTGGAGACCTCTGTTATGGCTCTTGAGGAGCTCAAGAAGCGAGGCAAGGTGCGAGCTGCACTGCTGAATCGAGACGAGGACTCCCTGGAGCCTCTGTTCGAGTTCGCCACCAAGGCCATTGCCGACTCGCGATACATCAACATTGTTGCTGACTACGTCGCCGTCGTGCTGGACATGCACACTAGTGTGATTACTAAGAGCCCGATACTCGAAGAGCGGGTGTCCGAGTTCTACGACGCTCTCAAGTCCGAGGTCGAGACTGCTAAGGAGAGCAAGAAGATCCAGGGTATGTTGGAGCTCCTCAGTGTTTAGAGAGAGCAATAGGATGGATGCATTTGTTGAATAGATATTAGATAATGATTGGGCGAATAGTAGTGTTATCAGTACTTTTAGCTAATAGTGCGTGGTTGGTCAAAAATGACAGTATATATTGTAAATATAAATGCTTACTAAATGCTAATATTCGTTTGGTTACTTCTTAAACCTCGAGGCCCACTGCTTCTGCCCCAGGTTGACCTTGAAACCAGTGTTTAGTCTCTTGGTAGTAGAGAAGTTGTCGTTGTCGACCTTTGCTTTCTTGTGCTGCTCAGACTCGACTCGCACAATTCCCTTTTTGGTGGTTCGTTTCTGAGTTTGATGCTTTCGTTTCTTAACCTTGCCGTCTTTGTAGATAGGAGCACTGAGAGCGGTTTCTCCTTCAAGAGCAGTTTCATGAACCCACTCCAAATCGTTCTGCACAGGTTCATCATAAGGATTATGGACTTCCACAGTTCCCATAATCTCATCCAGTTCCTCAGGTTCCTCTCCGTCGAGCACGACTTCAACGTCCTTAAGCTCTTTCTTGGGCTTGGGAGGTAGTCCTTCAAGTTCACGCCAGGCATCTTCATCGTCGTCATACTCTTCTTTAGGTGGTGAGAGTTTCTTTGGAGACATTTGCTTGATGGGACTCTCCACCACAGATTGTCTGATTCGCTCAGCGAACGAGAGCCGCTTTTCGAACGGGGAAACATCAACGGCGATGCGATTGAGATATGCAGGGGTGGTGAATTCGTCATCCAATGCCGATTGGGTTGTAGGAGTCTCTGCGGGGATAGAAATAGCCTTGACAGGAGTACAAGAATTGCCAGGGGTGGCAAATTCCTTTACAGGGGTTCCGTCAAGTCCTTCCAACAGACTGACGACCTTTCCATGAATGCTAGGTGTAGGTCCCAGAGGAACGCTCGGAGACGGTTTGGCTGCCACAGCTTTAGGAGTCTCCTGAAGTTGTTTCTGAGGAGTTCTAGAAAGTGCTGGAGCCTTGGGGAAGGTCAATGATAAATGCGAGGAGGCAACAACGCCAGGATGTTGCTGCTTGGAAACAGATCTCCGTCTAGTCTTGGAAATCTGCTTCTCTGGAGTTTTGACTAGAAAAGACACAGGCTTCAAGTTCAACGACGAGAGCGATTTGGAAGCACGTTTCGGTGTAGAAGGGCCGGCGCTTGAACTCTCGCCTCTCTTGATCTTGTTGTAAAGATGGTACTTTTTGGCTGTGTTAGTAACAGTAATCAGAAGCTGCATCATACTCTTCTCTCATACTCACCAATAGGGTCCGCCTTGACCTCTTTCGGTGTGGGCTTTCGGCCGTGTTTTTCAGCATATGCTCTTTCCCATGCCTTGATCTCTGAACGTAGTACCTGAATGTCCATTATGCACAGCTTCACCGTCTGTATCGTAGAGTGTGTTGAGTAGTGTGAGAACGCGATGCTCGTGTAATATTAATTTAGACGCGTCATGCAGGAGCGGTTGGTGAGAGCTGTCATACATGAAACGGTGAAAAAGTCACTCATCCTGAGTGAAACTACGTGAAAAAATATGATAAATATGATATTCTCCCTTACGTGACAACAGAAACCTGGGGCATGTCTTCAAAATAGCTATTATAGGTCTACAATAACTGTCAGAAGAACTCCATTTTTACCAAGTACATTTAGTACCGTGGTGCGTATATTGAGGTATGAAAATTACACCCTACAGGTTATGACTACCAGACGTGTTCAGTAAGATGGATATAGCGTAAAAGCCTCGAGCAATTCTCCTTGGGTACTTCGATCCACCCGTATGGTATCACGAATTAACTCAGAGGTGTATTCAAGTCCTTCTTGGAGACCCGCCACCACTCGTACATCTTCAGACCCTAACCCTTCACACTCAGTTTGCAGGTGCCCAAAAACTGATTCACTCAGAACGCTGTCACCATGATTCGAGGGTTTTTGCGCCAGGGCCGAGTCCTGCGACCTTACACAGCCCAGTATCGACTGCGGCATTTCAGTGACGACAAAAATCTCACTCAAGGGCTTGCTTTTGGAGCTCTGAAGAGTGAAATCGGAATCGAGAGCCAGGAAAAGAGCTCTTCTGAGAATGACAACAAGCCTGTGAGCCAAGTTATCAATGCGGATCTTCTTGGAGCCTCTTCTACAGTCCCTGAAACTCCCTCCAAGCCGTGGTACCTGCGAGATCAGCCGGAAGTGAAGGAAGAGCCCGTCAACATTGACCTGGGTCTTCCCGAAGGAGCTCTGAACGACATTGCCAAGCAGCTTGCACGTGACGCCATTTACGACATCGAGTACATTGCCGAGCAGGATATTCTTATTGGATCCGGAAAGTCCAGTCGACACATCTACAAGGCTGGACGAGAGGTTATGGGCGTGTTGAAACACCAGCATGATGTTCTGCCTACCGCTGAGGGACTATTCAAGAAGAACGCACAGAGAATGTCGTACCGACGAATGCTCAAGAAAGCCCGAAAGCAGAATCTCGAGTTCCCCGACTCGGAATGGGTCGTCATTGACTCTCAGATGGGCTTCCATGTACATATTTTCACCGCCGAGAAACGAGAGCTTGTCAACCTGGAGGATCTTTACAAGTTTGAGATGGACGAGGAGGAGGTAGAGATCTTGCCGGAGGACTTTGCATGGGCCGAGAAGGGCCAGAAGAACGTCATTGATGGAGACGAGTTTCTGTCAGGACAACACAACTCTGATCCTTTCCTGAAAAGCGATTCCATCACAGGCCTGCCCAAGAAGCCCTCGAACAACCCCTTTGAGGGTGGTATTGGTAGCGGCCAGAGAAGAAGTCTTCACACCTCAGCAGCAGCTAAGGGCGATGAATCCAAGCCTCATCATCCTGTCATCCCCATCTTTATGTACCAAAAGTGGGCCGCGGAGGGAGACAAGGATCAGATTCTGGCAAAGCTTGACGATCTTCAACCGCACGAAGACCGAAAGGTGATTGTTCTTTCTGCTTTCACCAAATATCTGCGACTTCCCACAACTCGCAGCGACGATGTCCCCCAAGCGGTGGAGGAGCTTTTGAAGGTTTTTTCTCCCTTGGATTCATCCACCCAAGAATGGAGACAGGCTTTCTACACTCTGGTCAACGCATTTGAGCTGAACTGCAATTGCGTCTCCACACAAGCTCTTGTCGACTTCCTTGTGGCCCAGCAGGCCTCTGGAGCTGCAGTTGCCCACTCGCAAGTCTCCAAGGTCATCAGAGCCACCATCGACTCCACGCAATACGAACAGGTTGGCGTGACTCCTCTGAAGGAGTGGCAGCGAGTGGTGGATGCCAAAATTCAAATCATCAAGCAGTTGGTTGAGACCTTTGGTCTCATTGCCAATACGAGATTGATGGTCAACGACGGATTCGTCCGACGTATGGCTCGGTCTCTTACCCAAAGAACCTCTGCATCTTTCGGTCTGGAAATTGTAGCCAAGCCCGAAACCACAAAGCATCCCCTTGATCTGCGTCTCAAACTGCTGGAAGAGAGTCTACCCGTCAAGATCCTCAACAGAAAGACTCTCTATGTCTTTCTGGCAGCTTACGCAAACTCATATGACTGGAGAGCCTTTTTCAAGCTTCTGAAGCGATGCAAAGTTGAAACCAAGACTGATACTGCCCACACTCAGATGGTCATTTCCCTGGTTCTCAACTCTCGAGATGAGACAGCCTACTACCAACTGATGGAGACCAAGTTTCATCTTCTCTACGATGATCACGGCCAGCTGCCTCTCAACAAGGAGATTACTGAGACTTTGCAGAAGATAATGGACAACATTGATCCTGAAGGTCTCAGATTCCGGCAGCTGCGGAACAGACTCAACAGATTCACTAATGAGTATTAATGATTCCACGAATGGTATATAAATAATGACAACGTTACGGAGCACCATGGTACTTGGAGGATTAATTAGAGTACTTTGAGATGCATATGTCAAAATACCATGCATTTATATATCGACCTTTATTGTCCTGAACGATACGTCACTTCACCCCATCTCGCTAACGCTGCTTCCACAATAGAAGCTTAGATTAGCTCAATAAACTGTTTCTGGGCAAACTTCAACCCAAAGAGGTAACTGGAAATATGTAGCTGCCAAAGATGTAGTACACATAGAGAGTGTTGCGGAGGTTTCAAGATATTGGCACGCTGTTTTCTAGCTAGAACCACCTCCCCCCAAGTTCACCCTTCGCCTGTTCCTGCGTGGCTAATGCACACCTTTTACCGTCAAAACAATCTCCTCCCTCAACTCTAAGTTTACACTTTATATTGTTGACCGAGGACGGCTGAAACTCAACTCTCGTTCCTGAAAATACAGCCTTCCACCACCTCCAGCAGTATCAGTTCCACGGAGCCCACACGAGCAAAGAACCATGGCCGCCGAGACCGAACGTCGAATTATTGGTGACGGTGAGTGATAAGGTGCAAGACAAACAGACAAGGAGGACCCAGAGGGTCCACCTGAGGATGTTGTTGCTGGATACAGGGGAGGATCACAACATCGACACAACAGCGAGTGCGACAAGATCCCTTATCGATCCCACCTAACACAGATTACAACCACGCCACAGATGGCGAGTACAAGAAGCTCCGTGACCTGGCTCAGAAGGAGTACGAGCGTCGAAAGGAGCTGTCGCACAAGAGTCAGCAGGCTTACAAGAGCGGAGATGGTGCTGGAGCCAAGCAGATGAGCGAGGAGGCCAAGAAGCACGGCGAAAAGATGGACCAGTACAACCGACAGGCCGCCGAGTACGTGTTCCGAGAAAACAACACCGATTCTGCCCACGACGAGATCGATCTCCATGGTCTGTACGTTGAAGAGGCCGAGGAGTTTCTGGGACAGCGACTCCAGGCTGCCATGCAGCGAGGTGACCCAGTTGTCAAGGCTATTGTTGGAAAGGGACTTCATTCGGCCGGAGGTGTGGCTAAGATCAAGCCTGCCGTTGATAAGCTGTGCAACGAGCACAGACTGCGACACCACATTGACCCCAAGAACGCTGGAGTCATGATCATCGAGCTGCCCAACGGACCCCAGCAGCCCGGAGAGGTGTACCAGCAGCCTGGACCCCAGCAGCAGCCTCACTACCAGCAGCAGCAGCAGGGCAACTACCAGGGCAACTACCAGGGCAACCAGTACCACCAGCAGCAGCAGCAGGGCCAGGGCAACAATGATAACCTCCTGGTTAACATTCTTTGCTTCTGTATCAACAAGTTTTTGAAGTAGAAGGGGTGATAGGGGATAATGGACACTGGAGGATAGGATCATAGGATAATTGAATTGTACAACATATACAAATACTTGCTTGCTTTTTTATCGAATAAGAATGTGGTTTGCCCTGAAATAGTAATTTTTTTTTATCCTAGGGAAATACATTAAGGTAGTATCCCAGACTCGTGTTTTCGTCGGGTAAAAAGCCTTTTTGCGTCTCAAAAACTTACTCATAACCTGTAGTTTTTTTTTGATTCTAGGGAAATGCCCTAGGTTTTTTTTTTTTTTTTGATTCTAGGGAAATGTTGTAGTTTTTTTTTTGATTCTAGGGAAATGCATTAAGCTATATATTACGCAATTGGCATCCCTGACATAATGTCTGTGTGCGCGTGTGTGTCCTTCCTCCGGTTCTCAACCCTCAGGTTCTCAATCCTCCGTTACTCTGTCAACTGATGCTCATGCCTCAATCAAATGTATAGGCGATTTTTTTTTTGATTCTAGGGAAATGCATTAAGTTTTTTTTTTTTTGATTCTAGGGAAATGCATTTTTTTTTCGCGACGTTTTTCATATAGCGGAGGTCTATTTTTTAGTTTTTTAAAAAAGTCAGCCATCATAGTATAGTGGTTAGTACACCACGTTGTGGCCGTGGAAACCTCAGTTCGATTCTGGGTGATGGCAATTTTTCATGTTCAAACATGTTCTCTGAGTTTTTGGTACTTGTACGGTACGTGGTGCCAGTAGTGCTCGCTTATCATACAAGTACCTTTTCATCGTCTCTCTGTCATACTGTACAAGTACTCGTATACAACTCGTCCATTCATAAATATCCATGTAGATTATGTACACCGCTTGTCTCAAGAGAACACGAGCTTTCGTGGCTCCCTTTACTCTTTCCTACATCATCACACGTCGTAGTACCACTTGAAGCGCTTCCTCATCTATTCATCGAAGTTCTTTTCGAGGAACTCAATGAATAGAGGGATGATTCTGTCATCGCCAAGTGCTCTCATTTTATTGAGAGTGACAAACTGACGCCGCATTCGTTGCAGTTCAGGAAGGCTGACAGCGTCAATAGGGAGTTGGAGACTGTATTTTGCACCGTCAAGCTTTACAAGACCACCAGCATTGTCTCTCTGGATATCAAGAATCTCACTGACAATAGTCTGGGTCTTTTTATCAAGCTCATAGAGGTAGTCAGTAGAAGTGGCAGGCTTAAGAACTGTGGCCTGGTTGGGTTTCAGAACCTTTCGGTGAACCAAAGCGTCCCACATCTCCTCGCCGGAGATGTCTTTATCAATATGAGGGATGGTAAATAGAGGAGAGTCCCACTTGTTAGCTCCATTAGGCTCTTCGTATCTGAATACCAGGGCGTCAAAGAGATCATCCTCCCATTTGTTAGGGTGCTTCGAGTTGTATTCCTTGCAAACATCAATGGGAGCACCCACGTGTGCCACTCCGTAATTTGTAGCCACAGCCTTGGCTTCACACCACAACTGGTATCTGAATCCCTTGATGTATGTCATGTTATCGAGAATGACAATGGTGTTTTTGGACACCAGTCGTTTCACAGCGGATATTTGCTCTCCACGGGTCATTTTTTCGGTCCGGCTCTCTTTGTACGAGTCTTTGCTCAGTCCAAGAGACTCATCATTGATCACTTCCACTGTCAGATTCGACCCAGTCTCCTGGATCTTCTTCTCAAAGAAGTCCTTTATTTGCATGGCTCGGGTTGTCTTACCCGCGGAGGGGAAACCTGTGATCAAGAGAAGCGGCATTTCTCAAGCTGGCGGCGTGTGATTAGTTGTGTGGAGATGTGTCTGTGAATGATCTCAAACAGTCCATGATTTTTTTAGAGTTCCATTCCTCGATCCAAGTGAAAAATGAGGTCTACTGTGCTTAACAGTGGTCTTATTGAGGATATTTATATATAATCCCATTAACCAAAACTAGTTTTCATTTATTTTACTTTTTTTTCTTCTTGAATGGCCTATATCGCCAATTATACCGTCTTGCAACCTCAAAACATCAGCTCTTTACAAACTCTAATTAATTTTATGTGCATCTGATGCAGACTTTCAAGTATGGGTATCCAACTGCAACACCACACATTGCCATGAGAGAATACCGAGTCAAGATGGCTACGAGTATTTGCCGTTCCAGTGCGGATATACTCTCCAGACGAAGCGTACGAATGCTATCTTCCTCGATCGTGGCTACACAGAGAAGGGCAGGAAGTCCAACAGACATACTAGAGCGACCAAACAAGACATCACAAGAGAAGCAGGACAAGCCCAAGTCGTTATTTGTCCCCAGAACCTCTTTCGATCCAGTTCAAGTTTCAACTTCAAACTTCACACATTTCCACAGAGAGTTCCTCAAGAAGGGCATGTCCATGCATCCCCATCTCACTTTGGAACTGAGAGACGCCAGAGCACCGCTGAGTACAGGAAACGTGCTTCTTTCCAACTCGTTCTCATCAGCCATTGGATCAAACAGACTCTATCTGTATTCCAAGAGTGATGCTTCTCTCCTGGATGACGAAACTCTCAAACAGTGGCATCCTCAGGGCAACTATCTACAGATTGATTGCCGATCTAGACAGGCAGCTGTGAAAATAATGAAGTATGCAGCTACAGTGTTTCAGAAAATCGACCCTCCTCCCCCAGTGGGATTCAATATGCTGATTTGTGGCATGCCCAACGTGGGAAAGAGTACTTTGGTGAACACCATGAGACGTTTGGTGGTGGAGAAGACAAATGATTGGAAAATGCAGGGAAAAAAGCGATCTGTGGCCCCCGTGGGACAGCAGGCAGGTGTCACACGAGCTCTGTCTAACAGAATCAAGGTGTGCGACAGCCCTAACATCTTTGTGTTTGATTCGCCTGGTCTATTCATGCCCAGCATCGCCAACAGTGAGACTATGATCAAGCTCGCTCTTCTCAAGTGCATCAAGGAGAGTCTTGTTGATCCTATCATCCAAGCAGACTACCTCTTGTATGCACTCAACAGAGACGATCCCAAGAGTTATAGAGACCTGTGTTCTCCCACTAACGATATCAACGATGTTCTCGTTGCTCTGAGACGCAAGTGGCGATCCACTCCTAATCAGGACGCCGGAACCGCGCTGCGGTGGATCAACGAGTGGGTCAGTGGAAAGAAGGGCAAGGTAATGCTTGACGCTGCTACTCCTGAAGCATTTGACGCGTACAACCAGAAGGAAAGTGAACGAATGAGAACATGGATGGTCAAGTTCCAGCAGCGAGGTAAGGAGAAGGGTGGAAACCGGGCCAGTAAAATCTTCCGTGCATAGAGGTCCTAGTGGCCAACTATAATCACGGTGTATATAGTAACATAAGTCATTATTATTTGTATATATGCATGTGTGGGCTTTTTAATCACACAGAAAAATAAATATGGGTCGGTTGGCTGTGACGAGACGCGTGAGAGCTTTAGTTACTCTTCATACTCCGTCTCCATCATCTTTTCTTCGGCCTGACCTGCCTGGAACGTTTCATTTTCAAAAGCAGCGTGTGCTGACATGAAACTGGGGTTAGTATTGACTTGTGGACTCTACCCTCTGTCTCAAATACTCACATGGACGCGTGTAGAATGCCGAGTTCCCTGATGTGCAATGCTTGCTCTGTAGTTCGTTCCATGAGGTTGCTCATGTCCACGAGGTTAGCCTCCAGCTGTGCGAGCTGCGACTTGAGCTGGGTCATTTGGCGGTCTCTTGTTGTCATGACTTGAGTTGTGTGTTTCGTTCGAGTGAGTCTCAGAACGAAGGAACAGTGTTTAGATGTTCGTGAAGATTCATGCACGAATTCTGCATCATGAAGGAACAAAAGTATTGAGTAGCTGGACTTAAGTAGGATCAAACTCCCCCAAATGGAACAGAGGTAGGCCCAAAAATCAATTTGGATTATACAATATCCCCACCCTATCACTCACGTGACTTATACGTCTTCAGTAGACACCCTTTCCAGTACCTTATCGAACTGTAATCAAGGGCAAGGGTAACATAACTACAGCAACAATGCGTGGCGAACGTGTGGGGGATCCTCGATTGTCTCAACCATCTTTCACATTCACCATCTCTAGCAGCTTTTACTACAGCCTTCACTTACCTTCGATACTCTTAATTCCACCTCAGCGATTTCCAAAATGAGCATACAGCAGTTGGGCTATACTCCTCGAGGCAACAAGACCTTCCAGACCCAAGCAGAGGTCAATGAATACCTTGACAACCACGCCGCTTCCTCTGTGGTTAAAATAGAGGGCCTGGAGGGCATCTATATTGTTGATGATAAGAACAATGTCCATGGCTCTCTTGGACTCAATTTGGCGAAGGAGTATTCTGGTGCCAAGTTTGAGCTCAAGTCCAGTCCAATCATTGAGAAGTATTCGGATCTTGGACTTAGCACCCCTCTTGATTAGTGCGATAAGTCGAGGTTATAGTTCAAGAAGCTAGTTAGGATACTTGACTGTTAGTTAAGCAGTTAAACGTGACCCTTGTCGTTGGTGATCTGTGTCCTGCACAAGAGGCATTTTGATAGAGGACAGTTATATAGATTATAACGAACATTTTTCAGTTAATTGTTTCCGATGAAATATCTTTTGAATCGCTACTACCAGGTAGCAGTATCGTATCCATAGCCACCATAGTCAGCACCTCGTGCAGATAAAGTTATGGTTTTACGGTTCGAAATTTTTCTCGATATTGCATGAAAGGCGTAAAAAATTAGAACACACTCCTAATTGCACAACCATGGGTCTGACCAAGAAGGAAAAAGTCGAAAAGAAAGCCCGAAGCGTGGTGAAGGGCAAGGCCGATAAGAAGGCCAAGGTCGAGAAGCCCTCGGCCAAGCCTGCCAAGTCTTCCAAGTCTTCCAAGTCCAAGGACGAGGTTGATGAGCTTGATGATGAGTTCGATGAGGTTGAGGGTCTCCTTGAGAAGGGAGACGTTGAGGAGGATGATGACGAGGAGGAGGCCAACGGAAACGAGGACTCCGAGATGAGCGATGATGACGAGAAGGACATCGAGATTGACGAGGAGGAGGAGGAGGATGATGGAGAGGGCTCTGATCTTGAGGAGGAGGAGTCTTCTGCTGTTGTTAACGCCGGCCCCGCTGACGCTGAGGTTGTTCACATTGCCTCTGACGCCGAGCGAAAGCCTTTCAGCACAATTCCTCTGTCTGAGAACACCATGCAGAGCCTGAAGGATATGGGCTTTGAGACCATGACTCCAGTCCAGGAGAAGACCATCCCCCCTCTGCTTGCTGGCCGAGATGTTCTGGGAGCCGCCAAGACCGGATCCGGTAAGACTCTGGCTTTCCTGATCCCTGCCATCGAGATGCTGCGAAAGCTCAAGTTCAAGCCCCGTAACGGTACTGGTGTGATTGTTGTGTCTCCCACCCGAGAGCTGGCCCTCCAGATCTACGGCGTGGCTCGAGATCTCATGGCCAACCACTCCCAGACTCTGGGCATTGTGATTGGTGGAAACAACCGACGACAGGAGGAGGAGAAGCTCAACAAGGGTGTCAACCTGCTTGTTTGCACCCCCGGTCGACTTCTCGATCATCTGCAGAACTCTCAGGGCTTTGTCTTCAAGAACCTCAAGGCTCTTATTATCGATGAGGCCGACCGAATTCTCGAAATCGGATTCGAGCAGGAAATGAAGGAGATCATCAAGATTCTCCCCAAGGAGCGACAGTCCATGCTCTTCTCCGCTACACAGACCACCAAGGTCGAGGACCTGGCCCGAATCTCGCTCAAGAAGGGTCCCCTCTACCTCAACGTCGACGAACACAATGTCAGCTCCACCGCCGAGGGTCTCGAGCAGGGCTACGTTGTTTGCGACTCTGACAAGCGATTCCTGCTTCTGTTCTCTTTCCTCAAGCGAAACGCTGGTAAGAAGATCATTGTCTTCCTGTCGTCCTGTAACTCGGTCAAGTTCTACGGAGAGCTGCTCAACTACATCGATCTGCCCGTCCTCGATCTGCACGGTAAGCAGAAGCAGCAGAAGCGAACCAACACCTTCTTCGAGTTCATCAACGCCAAGCAGGGAGTTCTCATCTGCACTGATGTGGCTGCACGAGGTCTGGATATCCCCAAGGTTGACTGGATTATCCAGTTCGATCCCCCGGATGATCCCCGAGACTACATTCATCGAGTCGGACGAACTGCCCGAGGTTCTGCCTCCGGTAAGTCCATCATGTTCCTGACTCCCTCCGAGCTTGGCTTCCTGCGATACCTCAAGGCTGCCAAGGTGCCCCTCAACGAGTACGAGTTCCCCAACAAGAAGATTGCCAACGTGCAGAGCCAGCTGGAGAAGCTCATCTCGTCCAACTACTGGCTCAACACCTCTGCCAAGGACGGATACCGAGCTTACCTCCAAGCATACGCCTCGCACCACCTCAAGACCGTCTACCAGATTGACAAGCTCGACCTGGTTAAGGTGGCCAAGTCCTTCGGTTTCAATGTGCCTCCCAAGGTGAACATTTCCATTGGAGCTTCCGGTAAGGGCGCCAAGAGCATCAAGGGTAAGGACAACCACAAGAAGAGAGGTGGACCCGGTGGCAAGAAGTTCACACGGTAGATTGCATAATAGATAGTGGATAAGGAAAGTAAAAATGATATTATAACGAAGTAAGGGCAATAAGTTACTCAGAATCAGTAAACATCATACAGACAGTACAAGCACAAGGTGAAAGGAGAGCTCACACATACAACCATACCTGGAGCTCCAATTTACCTACTGGTAGAATCTATCAAATGCATTAAGTTAGTTTGTGATATGAGATATGGGATCCCAAATGTTCGGGGGGCTAGTCCAATAAGGAGTTGCCATGTTATGTGATTGTGAATGCCATTCCTGGACCTAAACCGAGGCCATTTCCCGTCCATCACCTTCCAGCCACCTGGCAGGAATGCGTTCCAAAAACTTTTGTCCGTAAGTATTGCCGAAGAAGTCCTTTGCATCAGGTACCACTGGCAAAGGAAGCAACCAAACTAGTGGGTTGGTTCCGAACACCTGTTTCAAGTTTTTTGCAATGCCCTGGTCGAATGGCGGCGCGTCTTCTTCCCGTATAGGCTGAATGATTCGCTTGTCTTCGTATCTGAAGTTGACCAAAATCATGTCTCCCTGTTTCCTTCCCAGACCCTCCATGGCTGTGAGGTTCTGGCAAACTCCCCAGAAGCTCTGGAGACATACGGAGGTGGAGAATGCGCCCCAGGCGCCTGTGAGAATCAGAAGAGCAATGATGTTGCCGTTTGGAATGGAGTCAGGGGCACCCCTTTCTCGTCTGTACTGACCCATTCTTGGGGTGAAAACAGCTGTCGTCACCAGTGAGAAGATCAAGAATGTCGATATCAAGGTCGTGTATTGTAGGAAGATCTTGTAGTTGCGTTGTCCGATCACGGTGCCCACCCAGAAACACATGTGATCCATCTTGGGCACACAGTGTCCCACAATGGCCGAGTGGTGGGTTCGGTCTGGTTTGTGTGTCTGACACTCCGAGCACCACTTTGGCATGCCCCAGCCGTCGCAGATATAGACATCAGGCAGCTTGGGGTTGATCTGCCTCGAGACTATAGCCTGAGCCTTTTCGTCCACCACTTCTGATCCTGGAACGAAGATTTGCAGTGGCGATACTCCAGCCACCTTTCCGGGGCCCACAATGACAATGGCAGCCCAGTAGACGCAAACAAGAGTCAACAGAACACAATAGACAATCAGGAGAGCCAGACCTGTCCCGTATCCCATGTGGTGGTAGAGGGTCCAGCATAGAACGTAGCAGTATGCGTAGGTGTCGTAGCCAAAGAGTCCGACAATAACGCCCGGGAAGACGATTCGCAGCGCCTGTCTGAAAGCTGCTCTGTTCATTTCATGGTCTGATGTGCTGGAGAAGATGATGAGAATGTAGACTAGGTTCCTGATGTAAACAACTTTATTACCAACTAAACTGAACAGTGGGGCAGGATGTGATAGGAAGGTCCAGGTTGGAGGGTGAGAGTCATGTGAGGCAGAGTTTTACTCTGTTAGACGGTGCTTACAAGGAAAATCCATTTTGGCAGAGCGTGAGTAATTCTATGGGATTTCAGACCAAGTGATAGTCAATGCTGGGTTGCCTATGCTATCAACGGCTGACTAGGCTGAGTCATATTGGAATGACGTGAGATTGAAACATATTGAGTGAAAACATCTTTATATTTCAAGTGTGAGATACTCAAACTCGGTTGAAAAGTAAAACCCAACCCTTTCAGGACACTGCCTTGCCCATATATCAGGTTCCAATCATTATGAAACTGCATCAGCCCCCTATGCATCTGGTTTAGAGCTCAGCGGTCAGGCTAAAATAAAACTCCCAAGACAAGTTGGGTTTGCTTGCAGCTCATCCAGGTGCGAAAGAGCTTATTAGACAATCAACTTGACTATCTGTCTCCACCACGCCTCCAAGACAACAGCTATCAACATGAGTGAAGATGGGGATATATGTCCGATCTGCAAATCCTCGCGGTACCTCAACCCGGATATGAAATTTCTGGTTAATCCGCAATGTTACCACAAAATGTGCGAATCGTGTGTGGATCGACTATTTGCCTATGGCCCAGTGACATGCCCTCACAACGGCTGCGAAAAGATTTTGCGAAAGAACAAGTTCAAGACACAAATCTTTGAGGATGTGGCCGTGGAGAAGGAAGTCGATGTGCGCCAACGGGTCATGTCGGTCATGAACAAGCGAGAAGACGAGTTCGACCTGCTGAAGGACTACAACGCATATCTGGAGCAGATCGAAGACAGCATCTTCACGCTGCTGAATGGAACCGCCGAAGAGAAGGATGCATTGACCAAGGAGATAGAAGCATACGAGAAGGAACACAAGGCCGAGATCATCGCCAACAACAAGCTCCGAGATGAGGAGGACAAGTACGAGCAGCAAAAGGAGGACTGGATGAAGGAACAGAGAAAGGCGAACTATCTCATGGCTGTCGAGGAACAGAGGGCTGCTCAGGAGGACAAGGAGGCTGCCAAGAGAGAACTGGTCCATCAACTTGCTACTTCCAATAAGGACGCCACTTCCATCGAGCAGAATGTCCAGAAGACTGCCCTCAAGCGATCCTCTGCCAGAACAGTCAACTTTCAGCCCATGCCTACATCTCGGTACTTTGAGAAGGTCAAAAAGGAGAGCTCGAAGCCCGAGACGCCATTCACACCCTTCAATGGCGACAGACAGATTCCCGAGTTGTTTGAGGTCCAGGATCATTACGACGACAAGGTTATTGAACCTCTGGCCCACGACATTCAGCACCAGGCTGGAGGTTTCACTCTCAAGGCAGCATACGCAAGAATTCTCCAGCAGGCTTTCATGGGTCTAGGAGTAGATGTTCAGGCTGAGCTACTGGCTGAAGAGAGTGGCGACAACAATGGCACAGCAGTCCCTGTCAAGTCTGAAGAAGCCCTCCCAGTCAAGCTGGAGGAGCCGTCGATACAGGTCAAGGTGGAATCCACGTTATAATAACAGTACAGTATTTATATGCATTCTTTGAAGAAATAATAATGAGTAGTTGAGCCTTGTGTACTACGATACGACGGAATGTAAAACTATCTGTGATATTATACAATGCATTTGTTTTGGTTGTCCAAGTTGCTTTCATAAATATGACTGCCCACGACTCCGTCTAGCTGAATCCACGCAGAAGAAGAGCTCCAATGGCAGCAGTCTCTACCTGAGCTCTATCTTCTAGAGAAACTGTTCCTGGCAGCTTATAGACCTTCTTGACGAGCTTCACATCCGTGTTCTTGGCAATCTGCTCGTCCGTGAACGGCTCCTCGGTTCCCTCAACCAACTCCTTGTATTCTCCTCCTCCAATTTTAACAGCCACAATGTTTGTGGTATCGTCCTGAATGCCAAATCTCCTCAGAGAGTCCATGATATTGTTGTTTCCTCCCAGACAGAACAGCACCTCGGAGTGCACGTTCTTGGTCTTCATGGAGCCTGCTTCCAGATCAGACACAGCTCTATAGACAGCAGCAAGTAGATGCTTCGACGACACCAGTGTGTTGGCGTTAATGAAGGCGACCTGGTAGTCGGGGTTCCCGCTTAACAACTCGTTACGAATCTGGCCGGCGTTCTTCACGTCGGAGAAGTACGAGATGCCAATATCTTGGTCAAACTGAGGAAACTTCATGTTGTGATAGTCGAGCACACGACCTGGCTGATGTAATGTTTTTGAAGAGGTGCGTATCGGAAGGACGTCTTGGAGTCTCAAGTCTGATCCTCAGCTGTATGGATTTCAGGTAGGATTTTCCTGCAGATGATGGATGATAAACTTTGGAGGTTTTAGCCACATTTACAGATGAGACAATGTCTAGCATATTGTCTAAGAGTGTCGTATTACCAACAAAGGCGTGATGGGAGTATCAGGTATAAAGTCGACACATTATTGATTCCACAATCAGAATAAACCTCCATTTCCGCCTCAATTAAAGACATGGATCACTCTACAATCATTCTGCCACCACTCCTATATATAACTCTATCGGCAGTGCACTGCATACAACTCCCAGTTGGATACATACACAGCATCCACCTAAACACCTCAGCATCAATTGCAACATGATTTCTCCAGGTAAGTATGCAACAGACCCCCGTCCAAACACTACTAACGCCAGTTAAAACCTCCGTGGCATCTCCAGCCACCACCAAGGGAGTTGCAGTGCATCTCTCCTACAACCCCAAGACCAATGAGGTGGCCTACGCCAACACCAAGGCTGTGCTTCTGGTGAACCTCGACAAGCCCAACGAGGCCCGACAGTTCAATGGCCATATTGCACCAACCACCGTCGCCAAGTTCTCTCCCTCCGGCTTCTACGTCTGCTCCGGTGACCAGGCAGGCAACGTCAAGGTCTGGGACCCTGTCTCCTTCAACATCAAGTACGAGGCCAAGATCGGCAATGGCCGAATCAACGATCTCAATTGGGACGCCGACTCCCAGCGAATCATTGCTGTCGGAGACGGAACCGAGAGATACGGACATTGCTTCACTTTCGATACTGGTAACACTGTCGGAGAGATCTCTGGACACGGAGCTCAGGTCAATGCTGTCGCCATCAAGCCCGTCCGACCCTACCGAGCTGCCACCGTTGGTGATGACGCCACTCTCGTCTTCTACAAGGGCCCTCCCTTCAAGTTCGACCATACTGTGAAGCAGCAGCACACCAATTACATCCACGACGTTGCCTTCTCTCCTGATGGAAAGTGGCTCGTTTCTGTTGGAGCTGACCGAAAGGCAGTTCTCTACAACCAGGACGGTGAGCCCGTCAAGACCATCGACGCCCATGCCGGATCCATCTACTCGGTCTCCTGGGCACAGGACTCCACCCACTTCACTACCGCCTCTGCAGACAACTCCGTCAAGGTGTTCGATGTCGAGGGTAAGGAGACTGACACTTTCAAGTTTGACCAGTTCCAGGTCGGTGTTGTTTGGGCAGGCAATTTCCTTGTGTCTGTTGGTCTCGACGGTACCCTTTCATTCTCCTCTGTGAGCATAGACGCTCTGTCCAAGCTGTCTCTGACCGAGTCCAAGGTCATTGCCCACCAGCAGCCCATTTCTGCAGTTGAGACTATCAAGGGTAAGATCTACTCCGGTTCTGTTGACGGATCCATTCTCGAGTGGACAGGTGATAAGGCCTCTCTCTCCGAAGCCTCTCACTCTACTTACATTGTCTCTCTCAGTGACAGTGACGGAAGCCTCGCATCAGTTGCTTGGGACGACACTTACAAGCTCAACAACACCGTGTACTCGATCGGCACCCAGCCCAAGGCTGCCGATTCTCGAGGATCTCTTTCTGCAATCGTGACTGAGAACACTCTGCACATTCTCGACCGCGGCAAGCTGGTAAAGAAGGTCGCCATTGACCGAGGCTCTGCCGTAGCCATTGCCGATCAGATTGTTGTGGGTACTAAGTCTGGTGAGCTCGCTGTCTACTCTACCGCTGGTGAGAAACTGTTTGATCTGCCTCCTCTTCGTGCTGCTGCCACCAAGCTTGCCCTGAGTGAAAACGGCAACCTCCTGGCTGCTGGTGAGTCTACCGGTAAGATTATCCTGTACGACCTTTCCACCAAGTCTGTGGTGACCTCTCGATGGACCTTCCACACCGCCCAAATCAACGACATTGACTGGCTTGGAAACGAGTACATTGCCTCCGTTTCTCTGGATACAAACATTTACATCTACTCCGTCAAGACTCCCATGAAGAACCTCAAGTCTTTGAACGCCCACAAGGAGGGAGCCACCGCAGTGAGATGGCTGGCAAACAACCAGCTCGTCACTGGCGGTGCTGACGCTGTCCTTAAGTGGTGGTCCGTTGAGCTTAGCTAAAGGAACCGCCTGTAGACCAACTTTATGAATCAATACATCACGACTACAAGTAGCCCAAGACTGTGTAAGTTAATATATTGTAGCATTGTCTTCTTCTGTGTTCTTACCAACTCGCAAATCGTAACAAATGCGGAAATGACGCCTCGAATATAGTATGTTGCAAACACAGTGACTCTCGAAGCACAAATGTAAATATGACACCCTTCACCCCTGTCGTCAACATAATTATCGGTCGCCCATGTATTTAAGGTACTGGGGCAGACAGTTTTCAGCCTTCAGGGACTTGAGGTCGTCACCCACGAACCGACCAGCCTTGCATCCATGACACTTGTTGGACTTGGGGCAATTGTAGTATGGAAAGTGGTAGTATCCGATATCCTTGAACCAGTGGATCTGCGACTGATTGGCAAATAGTCCTGCTCCGACAGAGTGCACTGGTGCATCTCCCCATCTCTCGTAGAAGAATCCACCCTGTTTATCCAGATGCTCAAACCATTGGGCATATGCATCGTCTCTGAAGAACTTCAGGGACGCAATTTCAAAGTTGGACCAGAAATGGCAGGTCGAATATCCACCGGCCTGAGCGTTCCATTCAGGTCTGCTGGGATTCAGCAAGAACTGAAGAGCACTGTCTTTGTTTAGGTACTCCTTGTTCTTCATCAAGAAGGATTTAGTTTCAGGCCATAGTGTGGCAACAGTTTTGGGGTTGTCGAATAATGCAATGGTGAAACCATACACCTTGTCATTATCCTCCATGTATGCAAAAACATCGTAGTCGATGTCACAGAAGTACTGGGTGTCAGGCTCAACGCGCCAGTACCAATCATAACCATCCATGGCCTTGTGCTTATAGAACATACCCGAGTTCCACCGGCACATTTTGTGATATGACTCCATGGCTCCGTATCTCACACCTTCGTCTTCCAGCTTCTTTCCAGCCTTCTTAGCCTTGTCCTTATCAATCCATCTGGGGGCATCCCAGTCCTTCTTTTCAATCTTTTCAAACTTGACTTCAGAGTCGGTTTGTTGACGCACCTTCTTCTTGAACTCGTCGGTGAAGTCCTCATCATTGAAGAAGATCCAAGGGTAGCCGAATTTGTGATTGAATGTGTCCTCCACCTGTACCATGGCATCCACAATGCCATCTAGCTCATTGTTTCGAACCAGAGAGATAAGGGCCGCCTTGGTTCGTCGCTTGTCTGTTGCACGAACAAGAGGCTTGACACTGGCAGGCTCGTCCACCTCTTCAAGTAGAGGGTTGTTCTTGGGCGTCAGATCCTCTTTCGGTTCCGTGTATCGTAGGAAGGCATCACTCGGTTGCTTGTAGATGCTCTCTTCCGTCAAAAAGTCCTGGTGTGTTCGGGTCCAGTCATCCTGCAATGAGAAGTAGACCAGGACCACGAGAAGACCAAATGAGGCTGTTACCAGCAGCAGAAATAGTCTTCTCACTATCAAAGGGGTCATGTCGGTAGTGTGTAGTCCTGTTTCCGTTAGTCCTCCCAATTTCGATCCGATTGGATTATAGTTATTACCCCTCCTGCGTAAGTACCCCAACCTGTCGCGACACGCCACTAAGTTTTTGTTGGCGTAATTCATCCCAACAAGGAATCGAACTGTGAGGTGGAAAAATCCTCCTCTATCACAATTGGTGAGATCACAGATACAGGACATACACCTCAACACACTATGTTTGGACCTTTTCGACAGTCTATGGTCACCTTTGGTGGCTACGTTCAGTGAGTATGATATGCGTGATCATGAACTGATTTGTTGCCCAGCTATGCGGGATTTTCCAGTGGCTCTCAAACGTCGTTCTAACCATAGCAAGCAGCGATACCGATGGAGATTGTCTCCCACACAGAAGGCTGGCCAGCGAAAGCGAATGAAGGCCGTCGACTCCGTGATGGAGGTTCTCCGATCTAGCATGGAGAAGCTGGGTGTCACTCCCAAGTTCCTCATCAAGGCCGAGACCGAGTGCCCTCCCTCTTCCGCCATGCTCGCCAAGGACAAGTACACCGTTTTCAGCAAGAACCACAAGGGCTACCGAAAGTCCGTTCATCGAGTGCCCAACTTCACCAAGACCACCAACCGAAAGAACCCTCTCGGTTTCTAAAATCCCAACTATTGGCCCTATACACTTGTACATATTAAATTATCTGGTATGATGGGATGATCCGGCTGTGGATCCGAGTGCTGTGACTAAACAAAGTAATGTTATTAAATTGAATGTAAGAGCTGATAGTAGGTATAATGTAGTGTTTGTGCAATATCCATACAAGTGGCACCCTTGCTTGGTGTGATGATTGTTTCGATCGGTATCAAGGCAAGCGCATGCTACTTGAAGTGCTGTTATCTAAGGAGTATATATTGCAAAGTTGGAAAGAAACGCAGATAAACGTGCGATTACCATTACAATTTTCTCCTTTTATGGGTACAGACGGTACTGCTACCAGTTAGGACTTGCACTCTACTCACACTCCATGTTCATGTATAATTATAAATTAATCGTCTATTTAATGCTCATATGACCCAGCCAACAAATTTTACTTCTTTCGCTCAGCCTTCCACTTGTAGGTGACCTTTCCATCCTTGATAACCTTGTCCTTCTCTCCTCCCTTGGCAAGCTCTCGGTCCAGATCCAGTCGCTGCTCAACAATGGCCAACTCTCGCTCTCGTTCAATGTGAGCAGCAAGCTTCTTCAGACGAGAAACTCGCTCCTTGTTGATGCCTTCGTCGAGCTCCTGTGCATGGGTCTGCTTCTGTCCCAGCTGGTCCAGCTTCAGCCGGTTCTCTCTCTTGTTAAGCAGAGTCTTGTCGGTGTTAAAGTACTCAGCGGCATCAAACTCCTCCTGCTCCTTCTCAGAGTTGACAAAAATGGTATGCTTTCCGGTGGCCTTGGGCATGAGTTCAGCCTGCATTCTCTCGATGACTCGCAGCTCCTTCAGTCGCATGGTTCGCACATACGTAGAATCTTGGGTCTGCAGCAGCTTCTTAGCATCAGCACTGAGCTCTCGCTCAGCAATATCCAGAGGGTTCTCCTTGTAGCCAATACCGTGCTCGTCGGACTTGGTGCTATGCATTCCGAAGTAGAACTCATCGGGGTTTCTCTCCTTGGCCTTCTTTCGAAGCAGCTTGAGCTTTGCTTCCTTGGCATGGTAGTTCTCGGCTCGAAGCTTGTAGTCCTTCTTCTTCTCCAGCAGGCCGAGGTGCCGTCGCTCGGCGATTTGGCTTCGCTCTCTGTGTTGTTTCTTTTGGATATTGTGAACGAGTCGAGCCATGGTGCGTGTGTTGGATGTGTAGATGCTTCACCAAGATTATTTTAGCGATATGCAGGCAGAAATTTATTTAAAGTTGTATCACGTGATTCACAACCAGACCAGGGATCCAGGAAGGACGGTGGATACCGGATAGGAAGCGTTGAATTTATCTAAAGGGGGCATGTAGATTAATGTCTGTAAGGACATTCTTTTCAGCCATTATTTATTCTTGTCTCTCAAAATTCTTTCAACAAACTGATCCTACCACGATAGTAGTTAGACTTTAGTTGGATACTGGGTGACCCAAAGTTAAGTGCATACCTGCTCGATGATGTCTTCAAGAGGTTCCAAAGATTGTCAAATCCTTCAGATTGGCTCTCTGACATTCTAACAGTTACAATAGAGTCGTAAACACGACATGTCCATACTTTTCGCTAGATCAGGCACCAATACATTTATCCCATTTTGGCACTCACCAACTCAATATCTACACGATATGCAGTGAGCATGCCAGAGACTGCAACTTCACACCCCAGCACCAACACGATGGCGAGTCCCATCTCATTCCAAGAAAAATGTATGGAACTCAAGCAGATTGTGAACTTTGATGTCGACATTTTCACAGCCATCATTATTGGTCTTGCGGCACAGCGGCCCGTCAGAATCCACACTCACCACCCTGATGTCGTGGAGAAGGGCGCTCTTGTGGTAGCTGCCAACATTCTAGGCTACGATGGGAGACTTCTATTCAGGTGTGACGCTGACGCCGATGTTGACCACTTCTTGAATGGAGTCAGCGACTATAGAGAGTCTACTCAAACCGAAAGACAACTCGTGCCATTTCTCATTCTGAGAAACGTTGCATCATTATCGAATGAGTGTCAAGCTCTCCTGCTGGAGGTTTTGCAAACAGGGAAAACAACATACAGAGGTGTTACATACTCGAAACCTCCTGGGTTCTTGCTACTGTCGGTTTCAAAGAGTGATGTCTACATGTTCGAGTACCTGAGAGATGAGTTCTTTGTCTACCATGAGTGTCACGTCGACAGTGAGGTCAATATTGGACAACTAATTGAGAGCATATCGGAGGAAAAGACGGCCTCACCACCATTGATGACTGCTGCAGATATCAAGCAGCTACACGACAAGGCGGCGCAGGTAACGATAGTGGCAGAGCTGCAACGATATATGCAAGACATTATCGTCCATGTTCGGTGCCACCGGGTCGTTGCTAGGGCTATCAAACCCAAGGCAGCAAGGGACTTCACTCTATTTGTGCGCCACATGTGTGTTCTCAACGATTCAGACTTTGTAACCCCATCGGTGATTGCAGTTGCCGCTCGAAAGCTACTGCCAAGCTCTGTGCACGTTGGTTCGCCGGAATTCGAACCTTCTCTAGCCTACGGAAGTGACTATAAGCTCATTGAGGAGTACATCACTTCATGGGATGGAGCCCTTGTCGTGGAAGATGTTCTTAATCGGGTCAAGGCCCCCGTTTAAGCCTAACTTTGACCTCCACCAACCAATTCCACCAGCATACTAACAATCCCCCCGCATCATAGTTACAAGTTCATTAAATGTATATAAATAATCTGTTATTGTTCGG
The DNA here is from genome assembly GCA_900518995.1 of Yarrowia yakushimensis. Classification (NCBI taxonomy): domain Eukaryota; kingdom Fungi; phylum Ascomycota; class Dipodascomycetes; order Dipodascales; genus Yarrowia; species Yarrowia yakushimensis. The sequence goes on from ULGW01000002.1 coordinate 218,939, forward strand.
GGTGTTCCCATCTTTTCATCCATCCAGTTGCTCACAACTTGTCCCAAATGTAGTTTGTGATGAAGAATCCGCTATACTCCTTGACATTGAGATCCAAAGTGGCCACATTGGAGGTTGTGTTGGATCGGATCATGCATTTTGTGTAGTTTTCAGGCTTCTCCGCATCAAAAGTGACACCTAGGGTTCGGAACAATTTGAGCTGGAGAGCTGCAGACGAGTCGTTCTCAGCGGCAGACTCAATAGGCTGCTGGCCTTCCTTTTCCACGAGTTCAAGCTCGGCATTCAGCTTTGAGGTTGTTGCTTGTGTGGCATTCAAAGTCTCCTCGAGATCGTTGATTGCACGCGCCAGTCGCATCTTCTCGCGTTCCAGCTCATGCACATGTTGGGTTCTTTCGCTTGTTGTGGAGTCTCCGGCGACTGATTCCTGGCACAGATCTCTCTGTCGTATCTGATCTTGTAGCTTGTCACGTGCTTCAGCCAGCTTCGCCTCGCGGAACTGCGACAGACGTGTGATATCCACAGACACTCGTTCCGTAGACGCAATTTCCTCATTGGTACTGAAGGACTTTGCCACGTCACGTAGCAGTTCGATGGGGTCCATTTTGAGTGAGTGTAGCGAGTGGGTGTTGAGTAAGCTCTTCTGGGGTGACTTCTGGGTATTATTGAGCGCTCTGTTCAGCTGCTGTGTGTGTTGTTTTGGTTCAGTATATTTCGCGTATTAAGTTTGGCGAGCAGTTTGATTGTACATTCACAATGGAAACCTCAGAGTCTATTTCAACTGGTTCTCGATACAATAATTACCCAGACTGAGAGAGAGACAGAAATATCGCACTGATGTATTCATAAGAGCCGTAGAAACAATCAGACGCAATTACAAATACGTCTATCGTATTTTCAAGACATCCATGGAGAGAAGACATTCCACGTGCTAAAAAAAGTCGCTGGTCCTCCGTCTCAGATCGATGAGCGTATTGCTATGTGTGCAAGTTGGTTGCTATTGCGAACATAGAATATTGAATTCTATTTACAGAAACAATGGAGTTCCCAAAACTCTGGGGATGTCTCCACATTCTTCTTCTGCTTGGTTTCATTCTTACAGCCTCATCAGTTCGCTTGGTTCTCGGGCTGCATACATGCTAGCACATCCACACCCTCTTGTGAGGGAACCAGAAGAGAAGTACGGTCCGGCAATCGCATTTTTTAGGATCTCATTGGGCTTTTGCAAATCAGGAACCAAAAAGAAACCCTCGGATGTGCTTTACGAACCCAAGTGCGGTTGAACGAGAAGGTTGCGTTGCTGTTCAGCAAGATTTCAGAACGTACATATCAGCAGTAATGAAGCGTGGCTGTGGGTCAAGCGATGTGACGTACAGTAGCTTGTCCAAAGAGGTAAATGTAAGAAGGACAGGGACAATACCCTGGTTGAAAGCTTCAGTAACCCCTCTAATTGGTGGCGCTTCCGAAAATAGTTTAGCATGTGGCGCTTCCGTTCAATTGATCTTGTGAAGATGTTTAGTCGAGCTTTATTTGAGACATTCCAAATACTAACCAAAGTTGCCCCTTAGTGGTTGAGTAAATAGTGGGCCAAATTGTTTGCAGCTGTTACTGACAGCTATTGGGTTTCATCTGCAAGTCCTCGTAGTTTGCGGGGATGTGCCTTGTGACGGGTCAGCACACCGCAGCAGCGATCTTGCTGGGAGTCGTAATGCCACATGAAGGCAGGACTCGTATTTCATACCTAATGCCTCACGATTGCTGTTTGATAATTCCTTTTTGAAAGCGAGCAATCCCCCTTCAATGATAGGGCCCCAGATGCAATAAGATTAAACTTCCCTCCCAAACTTTTCCAATATCAAACATCGCTGAACAGATCACTCTGGAGGACCAGACACTATTCGAAAGCAGCTCTCTCTACAACGGCTTGCCAAGACCAGTACGACATTCGTATCATACCCTATCTCATTTACATCTTTCAACATGCTTCCCGAGCACGGCTTTGAGCACGATCAGCCCACAAACCCCCTGCACTCCAACGATGTGTACCCCCAAAAGTCAGGTGCTGTGCCTCTGTGGTTCCTGTCTCCCAAGGAAGAGAACGAGGTTCGGGAGGAGACTCGAAGACTAGCACGACTTGCATGCGCCGATGTGCTCAAGGTATTTAGCGAGTGCACAAAGGGAAAAACCGTGTCCATGCTGTGGGCCTGCCGAATTGAAAAGGCCAACATGATGGAGTGTATGGCCTCTCACTCCACTATGGATGATTTTGACAAGGCCCGAGACGAATTTGTCCAAAAGAAGGCTGATGCTATGGCTGAGAACAAGGAGCGTCTGGCCAGGGAACGGCAGTCCAAGTCTGACTAGGGTGAAACACACAGAAAGGCGCACAAACCCCAGTCCACCGAGCCACAGTAGCCCTATCTTACCAAATGGCCAATCTCGACTTTATTGTTGCCCGATAAAGATAAGTGACCGACACAAGCACTTTTTAGATGGCACGACCTGGTCAACTGATCAGCTTTATCTCCACTCTCCAGGGGCACATCTCCCATTTCATTTGTACATAGCAATATATTTCCTAGAGCATAAACCAGATAGTTGCAAGCATAATACGATTGCTTCATAATCCCAAGAGAAGCTGTGGAGACCCGAATCTAAACGGCAGGTCTCTGAATCTGTGAAAGGTCCCATCTGGACCATGGCATACAGAAGCTCAACACGGTAGATGGGGTGCTCAGCCTCGCACAGTGAAGAGGCCATATCCTTTCCATTCTTCGAGAAGAATCTCAACTTTTCGTTTGCTAATTGCGGTTGCCTTTTGGCATATGGCACCTCTTTCTCATCCACGATTGCTATTGCGTCTCAAACTCTGGTCCATTGTTACGTCATCTGATCTGCATATCTACAGCTTCGGTCCATGCATGTGGTGCATCCTCGGAATCTCACTCGGTGGTCTGGCATCGACAATTGACCAGGAAAACATCTAAATATTTCACCATTCTATAATTTGAAGCACTAGAACTGTTCTGTATCAACTACGAGGTCGCTGCTACAAGAATGGAGCCATGTTGGCATTGTTAGTAGCATTCACAATTACCTTGCTATGCGTTCCCTCGAACAACTCTAACTCAATTGCTGGCTTGCTACAACTCCACCACCTCTGTGGATATAAAAAGGCCTTCAAAGTCGCAATTAGAATCCTCATACAAACTACTAGTATTAACAATGCCCAACATCATTGACAAAGCAAAGGAGGTTTTCTCCTCTTCAAAGAACGACGCCACCTCTGAAGCTGAGAAGGTTCAGAAACTGCCCTCCCAGGCTGGACAGGAGTTCAAGTCGCAGGGCCAGAACGAGCTGAAGAACGCAGAGGGTAAGATCACCAACGCCGCTGGTGCCCAGGGTAAGCTTTCCCAGGCTGCTGGCCCCGGCGGGGTCAAGAACCTCGGTCAGGGCGAGCTGCAGAACCTCGAGGGTCAGGCGGGTCAGTACATCGCAGGAGGAAAGGGCGGTGAGGCTGCCGGCATTGCCACTGGTGCTGCTGGCGCTGCTGGACTTGGTGGTGCTGGTGTTGCCGGCCACCATGGCTCTTCCGGCCAGACTGGTTACGGTTCTTCCACTGGTCAGACTGGCTCTACCGGCCAGCCCGGTTACAGCTCCACTGGTCAGACAGAGCCCGGTTACGGCTCTACTGGCACTCACGGAACTCACGGTACTACTGGATCTCACACTGCTGGAACTGGATCTCACGTTCACGGTGCTACTCAGCCAGGCCAGGGTCAGTCTCTTGGTCAGGAGGTCAAGTCTCACATCCCCGGAACCACTGAGTACTCTGCTTCCCAGGCTCACAACATCGGCTCTGGAGCCACTGGTGCCGGTGTCGGAGCTGGTGCCGGATACGCTGCTGGCTCTGGCTCTCATGGTGCTTCTACTGGACAGACCGGTTACGGATCGTCCGCCACCGGTACTCACGGCGCTTCCACTGGAACTACCGGCACTAACACTGCTGGTGGTGCTCAGTACCAGAACCCTGAGCAGGTTCTCGGCAGCCAGGAAACTCACACTGGCCACCACCACGGCCACCACCATGGCCACCACGGTGCTGGTGCTGCCACTGGTGCTGCTGTCGGTACTGGTACTGGATATGCAGGACAGACTGGTACTCACGGTGGCTCCACTGGCCAGACTGGTTATGGATCCTCCGCTACTGGGACTCACGGTACCCACGAGACCCACGGTACCCACGGCACCCACGGCTCTCACAACACCCACGGCACCCACGAGACTCTCGGTGAGAAGGCCTACGATGCCAAGACTGATGCTAAGTCCCATATCCCTGGTACCTCCGAGTACAACACCCACGGATCTTCCACTGGCACCTATGGTGCTTCTACCGGCTCCTCTGGTATCAAGGGACAGGATATCTCAGGTACTCACGGTGCTTCCGGCTCTTTCGCTCCTTCTCACACCAACCACAATGTGACCACTGGCCCCGAGGGTACCGAGCACCACGTTCACCACCATCACCACCACCTTGAGGGTGGTGCCGCTGGTGCTGGTGTCGGAGCTGCTACTGGTGCTGCCACTGGATCTCACGGTACCCACGGCACCCATAGTGCTTCCAGCCAGCCCGGTTACTCCCAGGGTGTTGACTCCACTCATCACCACGGCTCTCACTCCCAGAGCGGTTATGACCACTCCTCCTCCAAGGAGCAGTACCCTACTCAGGGCAAGCAGCACTCCCATAACACTCACGACACTACTCGAGGTCTTGACTCTTCTTCCTCTCCCTCCAACGTCAAGGGAGCTGGATACACGGAGGGTTCCTCCGGACCTGCGGTTGGTGGTGGCAAGTACTCTTCCACCCCTTCTACTCACTCTGTTGGAGGTGATTTCGCTAACGTCGGCAACCCCAGTGCTAACCACAGCACTACTGGCGAGAAGCTCCGAGGTGAGACAGACGACGTCACCCGAGGTGTCTCTAATGTGAACCTCCGAGGCAACGAGGCTGCCACCGGTTCAGGACTTGATGGCGCTACTGGATACAGAGACACCACCGGAACCCACTCTGGCTCCACCACTCAGGCCACTGGAAACGAGACCTTTAGTGAGCGAATCTCCAACGCTGCCTCTGCTGTTTCTGCCGCTGTCTTCGGCACTGGTGCTGAGCAGGGCAACACCCACACTCCTAACTCCAATATTCCTGGTGAATACAACCAGACTGGCACCACCGGCACTCATGGAACTACCGGCCAGACCGGTTACGGATCTACTACTGGTACCACCGGTACCGCCGGCCAGTACGGATCTTCCACAGGTTCTCACAGCACCCACGAGACTTTCGCCGAGAAGGCATACGATGCCAAGAACGAGGCCAAGTCCCACATCCCTGGCACTACTGAGCATTCCACTACCCACGGCACTCACGGTTCTCACCACGGACACACTGGTGCCGGCGTTGGTAGTGCCGGTGTTGGATCTGGCACTGGATACTCTGCCGGCCAGCAGGGTCAGGGACAGGGCCAGTCTTTCGTTGAGACTGCCAAGTCCTACATTCCCGGCACCGAGGAGAACATTGCTTCCAAGCAGCAGCAGGAGTATGCCCAGGGCCAACATGGCCAGTACTCTCAAGGTCAGCAGGGCCATCAGAACCACCAGAGCCACCAGAGCCACCAGAGCCACCAGAGCCATCAGGGCCAACAGAACCAGCAGGGCCCCAGCGCTATTGAGACCGCCAAGTCGTACATCCCTGGTACTGAGGAGTACGCTGCTTCCAAGGGTCAGTCCACTTCCGGACAGCACGGCTCCGATGGCCAGGGGCACTCTAGTGTCCTTGCCACTGGTGACGACGACGAGTCCAAGAAGCTCCGAAAGGCCCAAGAGGAGGCTATCAAGCAGCCCCTCCCCAATCTCAAGGGTACTGACGTCGCTGTCACCGCCGAGAAAGCTCAGCAGGCCCAGAACATTGACTACAACCGAGCTGCTGGCGACCCCACTGACTCCAAGTCCAGCATGATCATCTAAGATGGTCTCTCCGCCCATGCTCGAGTTTAAGCAGTTGCTGATACTCTCTTTTTATTGATTGTTGTATGAATGTATGTTTAGTTGTTGTCAGCATGACTGTAGTTATCGTTGTATAATAGTGGAGGTATGTAGTTGGTATCATCCATCACCCATCTGGCATCTTGTTATGATTCTGATTGGTATCTGTTGGTATCTGTTTTGAATCAGTCATTGTTGCTGTCCGATGCCTGTGTTGCAAGTCGAAAACACATGCTCCGTGGTGAAGTGTAACTGGTTAAGGTGCAAGTGTGATCTTACTTGAGCAAGTAGGCGTGACACCATACTAATAAATACTTGTTATTATGTGTAATTTGTGTTATCTCGATTTTAAATAGATAATCAATTAAGTGGACCTATCATATGCCAATCTCTAGCAAGACATCCACAGTAAAAATCGGATATAATGAAGAACTATTTTTGACATATTAGCACCTTCACCGCATGCCCGAATTAGTCTTTAAGCACAAGAACACAGCCTATTCCACCATGAGGTTGGAATATCTAGATCATTCACAGTAGAAAACACAGTGCCAGAGTGCTATTATTGATTGTTTGACCATCATATTCCAATACCATAACATAATCACCAATAAATCACCTACATCCGATCTCATTGACCTCATGACACGGCAGTCTTGGGATGTGCATTTGGGATGCGGATTGCCTGTTGACAGTGCATCAACGAGGCTGTGATTTGAACCTGACCCGCCGCTACCCAAGTTTGCCGCAACGTAATCGCACTACAAGCCCTTACTAAAGCCCGCTGATAGTGGATTAGGAGTTTAGAGAAAAGAATTGGCCAAGTCCGAAGTGAGGTCTCGAAAAGCATAACTCCGGTTTGTAAACTCCGAAGAAGTGTAATCCAGCAACCAATGGCCTACACGATATATACAGGAGTGTGTGTGGGTCGGGCAAGCAGAAGACAAGTATTGCATTGTAGAGAAAATTCTCGGCTGTGTATGTCATCTAATTCCCTGCCCTCGAATTCGTCTGCGCGACCGTTATCTGAAAAAATAACTCGGCTCCGCCTCCCCCCATTGGGAGAAACCCTATGCATTAAATGTCGCACGGACAAAGAGCTAATCGTTGCCAGCCACCGCAGCAAATTGAATATCAAGCTACAGTACTCTACAAGGTAGTTGTCAAGAGAGAGAGTTGCATACCTCGACATAGTACTACAACATCAATGGCTGTCACCAAACGTGCTGGAAGACGAGCACAAGGAGGCGCTCAACCGGCAAAGGGAGCGCAAGGAGTCAAAAAGGCGACCTTCGAGTCTGGAAAGAAGCGAGAGGTTGGAGTCTCCGACCTGACGTTGCTGTCCAAGGTCAGCGAAGAAGCCATCAATGAGAACTTGAAGAAACGATTTGAGAACGGAACAATCTACACCTACATTGGCCATGTGGTGAGTATGGAAATGATGCAGTGATGTCTGACACTGATTATGTCGGAGATTGACCCGACCAGTGGGTCCCACTGACAAGTCGGGCATTTCAGTAATGAAAAACCGACACAATTGAATGAACAAACGACTAACGCAGCTTATCTCCGTTAACCCCTTCAGAGATCTGGGTATCTACACCGATGCTGTGCTCGAGTCTTACAAGGGCAAGAACCGTCTGGAGGTGCCTCCCCACGTTTTCTCCATCGCTGAGTCCATGTACTACAACATGAAGTCGTACTCGGAGAACCAGTGTGTCATTATTTCCGGAGAGTCAGGAGCCGGAAAGACCGAGGCCTCCAAGCGAATCATGCAGTACATTGCCTCCGCCTCCGGAGGATCCTCCTCCAACATTCAGAAGATCAAGGATATGGTGCTCGCCACCAACCCTCTTCTGGAGGCGTTCGGATGTGCCAAAACTCTGCGAAACGACAACTCTTCCCGTCACGGAAAGTACCTTGAGATTCAGTTTAACAACCAGGCCGAGCCTGTTGGAGCAAATATCACCAACTACCTGCTTGAGAAGGGTCGAGTCGTGGGCCAGATCCGTAACGAGCGAAACTTTCATATCTTCTACCAGTTTGCCAAGGCAGCTTCCGAGAACTACCGAAGCACCTTTGGTATCCAGCCTCCCGAGGCATACACTTACACTTCTGCTTCCGGCTGCACTTCTGTCAACGGAATCAGTGATGAGTCCGAGTTCAAGGAGACTCTAGCTGCCATGAACCTCATTGGGCTTACACAAGCCGAGCAGGACAACCTTTTCAAGCTTCTTGCCGCCATTCTGTGGATCGGAAACATGTCCTTTGTTGAGGACCAGGAGGGAAATGCTGCTATCGCTGACGTTTCCGTCCCCAACTTTGTGGCGTACCTTCTGGAGGTCGACGCCGATTCAGTCATCAAGGCTGTCACTCACCGAATCATGGAGACCACTCGAGGAGGCCGGCGAGGATCGGTGTACGAGGTGGCTCTGAACATTGCTCAGGCAACTTCGGTCCGAGATGCTCTTGCCAAGGGTATCTACAACAACCTGTTCGACTGGATCGTCGAGCGAGTTAACCAGAGTCTGCGAGCGCCCCAGGATGCTGCCCGAACCATCGGTATTCTGGATATCTACGGTTTTGAGATTTTCGAGTCCAACTCCTTCGAGCAGATCTGTATCAACTACGTCAACGAGAAGCTCCAGCAGATTTTCATCCAGCTGACCCTCAAAACAGAGCAGGACGAGTATGTCAGGGAGCAGATCGCCTGGACTCCTATCAACTACTTCAACAACAAGATTGTGTGTGATCTGATTGAGGAGAAGCGACCTCCTGGAATTTTCGCTGCCCTCAACGATGCCTGCGCCACTGCTCACGCAGATCCTAACGCCGCTGATGAAAACTTCATCCAGCGAATGTCCATGGTGGGCCAGAACCCCCATTTCGAACAGCGACAGCGAAAGTTTGTCATCAAGCATTACGCCGGTGACGTGACTTACGACGTCAAGGGTATCACAGACAAGAACAAGGACCAGCTTCTCAAGGACATTCTGATCCTGCTGCAGAAGTCTGCCAACCCCTTCTTGGTGTCTCTGTTCCCCGATCAGGTCGACACTGACAACCGACGACGACCTCCCACTGCTTCGGATAAGATCAAGAAGTCTGCCAATGACCTTGTGACCACCCTGTCGGCCGCCCAGCCCTCATATATTCGAACCATTAAGCCCAACCAGAACAGATCTCCCACCGAGTACGACGAGAAGGCCGTTCTGCATCAGGTCAAGTATCTTGGTCTGCAGGAAAACGTTCGAATTCGACGAGCTGGTTTTGCCTACCGACAGACCTTTGAGAAGTTTGTGGAGCGATTCATGCTTCTCTCCGGCAAGACCTCGTATGCTGGTGACTACATCTGGCAGGGATCTGCCTACGATGCCACACTGTGCATTCTGCGAGATGCTGGTATTCCTCAGACCGAGTACCAGATGGGTACCACAAAGGTGTTCATCAAGACTCCTGAGACCTTGTTTGCTCTTGAGCATATGAGAGATATGTGGTGGCACAACATGGCGGCCCGAATCCAGCGAGCATGGCGGCGATACCTCGCCCACAAGACCGAGTGCGCCATCAAGATCCAGCGATTCTGGCGTCTCAAGCGAGGTTTGGACGGTCTCAAGGAGATTGAGTTCCGAGACTCTGGCCACAAGCTTCTTGCCGGTCGAAAGGAGCGACGAACTTACTCCCTCATTGGTTACCGACGATTCGAGGGAGACTACCTTGGTTGCAACAACGGCAGTGGATTTGGTGACTTCCTCATGAAGCAGATTGGTGTCACTGACAAGGTCTTCTTCTCGTGTCGTGGCCAGCTCCAGCAATCCCGACTTGGAAGATCTTCGGTTCGAGTTCCCCGAACATTCATTCTCACCAAGAACAACTTCTACGTTGTTGCCCAGCAGATTCATCAGGGTCAGCTGGTGGTGACCAATGAGTACACCATTCCCGTGCGAAACATTACCCATATGTCCTTGTCCAACCTTCGAGACGATTGGTTCTGTCTCAACCAGGCCGCTTCTCCCTACGGAGATCAGCTCATGTGGTGTGTGTTCAAGACGGAGCTAGCTGTCCAGCTTCGAGTTGTCAAGCCTGGTGTTGATATCAGAATCGGCCCTCAGATTGACTACTTCAAGAAGCAGGGCAAGAAGGCTTCTGTTAAGTTCCAGAAGACCAACACCCTGCAGACTAAGTTTGACATGTACAAGAGTGGAACTGTCCAGGTCCCTGCTGGTGCTCCCCCCAACAGTGTCAGCAAGGAGACTCCTCGAGGCCGAGCAAAGGGCTCTCGAGGTGGTGCTACCTCTCGACCTGCTGCTCGAGGCGTCGCTGCCCACACCCCCACTCCTGGAGCTGCTGCTCTCGGTTACAAGCAGCACCAGCCTGCTTCTGCCCAGGCCACTTCTCCTCGTGCTCGAAAGGCACCTCCTCCTGCTCCCAACTCTCGAGGAAACGGACAGGCCGAGCCTGCCCAGTCGCAGCCTTACAACAACCTGCAACCCCATTACCAGTCGCTGGTTAACCCCCGACCTGGACAGGGACAACAGCAGCAACAGCAGCACCAGCAGGCTTACCAGCAACCTGCTGCCGCCCAACCTGCTGCCGCTTCATACAGCCCTGCTCCTGCAAAGGCTGCCCCTCCTCCTCCTCCTCCTCCTCCCGCTGCCCCTCCTGCTGCCCCTGTAGAGCCCACTTACAAGGCTTTGTACGACTACGTGGCAAACGGAGTCAACCAGCTGTCTATCTCTGCTGGTGAACAGGTTCTCATTTCTGTGAAGGAGGACCAGGGATGGTGGCTTGCCAAACGATTGGACGGCTCCGAGGAAGGATGGACACCCGCAGCCTACCTGGAGGAAGTTCAGGGTGGTGCTGCTGCACCCCCTGCCCCCGCAGCTCCTGCTGGTGGTGCCTCTGCTGGTGCTTCTCTTGCCCAGGCTCTCAAGCAGAAGCAGCAGTCCAACCAGACTCTCGGTGCCGGTATTGCCGACGCCATTAAGGCCCGAACTGGACGACCTGCTGATGATGATGATGATGACTGGTAATTATGTAAGTAACGTGAAAATTTATGATATGATTGCCTACTGTATGAGCACTGGCTGTCGTAATTGTAGCTGTGAACCATCCAGATACCAGTACATCATGCTTGATCCATTTTTTTTTTTCTCATACAATTCAATTCATTATAACATTAGTAAGCATAATATCTACCGAAGACGTGGATAAATAAGGTTTCCTTAGCTGAATGCGGCTAAGTGAGAGATTGATGATTGGAAAAAGGATACAAGTTATAGTGGCTGAGCGTTAGTTATTGAAAGGAGACGGGTACCGACACACGTAATTGATTGTAGAGCCCATCGTAATGTGTGCATTACATGTATCTGTAGTTGTGAACACACAAATCACGCCTACCCTTGACGCGCGTGTTCCCCAGAGTTCAGGAAGCTAAAAGCCCTGGGACCAGGAGCAGAAATCACCACCAAGACACAACCAAGAGCACCCTGCCACCACAACAGCGACTTTCAGCATGGCATCAAAAGAAGTGAGTACAATTGCACATTCCACCTAAGGCACAAAAAAAAAGCTAACCAGGCAACGGTGTATGTGGTAGATCTCCACGAGTCCATGGGTCGAGAGATGGCCCGTGGAGAAGACTCCAATGAGGTGACTGATCTCAATTGGGGTCTTCAGTACATCTTCAGCGAAATTTCAAACAAGATTCTATCTGGCCGAAAGACCGATGTTGTCGGTCTAGTTGGAGTGCATACAGATACGACACAAAACATGTTTGAGCAAGAACCCGACTTTGGACATATCGACATCATCAACCCCATTCAGCAGTTCCAGCTCGACACGCTGCTGGAGGCCAAAAAACAGCTTGTGCCCAACTCCGACAACAGTGCTGATCTCATTTCGGGCATTATTGTTGCCATTCAGATGATCAAGCAGTACACTAAGGCTCTTAAGTACACCCGAAACATCGTTGTTCTGACCAACGGCAACGGAAACATGAACACGGAGGACATTGGAGGTATAGTGAAGCAGCTCAACGAGAATGGAATTATTCTCAAGGTCATGGGTATCGACTTTGACGACGAGGAGGGAGAGTACTCTGAAGAAGATAAGCCGGAGGAGAAGAGAGAGAATGAACTGAAACTCAAGGAGTTTGTGGATCTTTGTGAAAACTCCGTCTTTGCTACCTACAAGGAGGCTCGTGACTCCTTGGATATTCCCAAGATCAAAAGTGTCAATCCTGTACGTGCTTTTCAGGGCAATCTCGTACTGAGTGACCCAGAACAACAGCCTCCCAACCGAGTCATGTCCATTGGTGTTGAGGTTTTCCCCTGTACACGACGTGCAACAGCCATGACTGCTTCCAGCTATGCCATGGGCAAAATTGATCCTGTTGCCGCTCCTTCATCTACACCAAGCCAGAGCAATCTCCAAGCTGTTACGTGGGACAGACAGTACTACGTTGACGACGAGCGCGAGATTGGTGGAAAAAAGGAGCTCGAACGGGATACTCTAGAGAATGGATACAGATACGGCTCTGAGATTGTGTACATTACAAAGGAGGAAGAGGAGGCCATCATGTTCTCCACTTCTGCGAGTTTGCAGGTCATTGGATTCGTCAGCAAGGAAACTGTTCCTCCTTACATGCTAATGGGCCACACTGATTACATCATTGGTCAAAGAGGAAATAACCGTGACGCAGTTGCCATCTCTGCCTTCGCTCGAGCCCTCTTTGAGACAGATAACTTTGGTTTGGCTCGGTATGTCAACAAGGACGGAAGGGATTCTCAGCTTGTTGTTTTGATGCCTTATATCAAGGCTGAACTTGAAGGATTGGTTTTCTGCCAGCTACCATTTGCTGAAGATGAACGAAAGTTCATTCTGCCCTCACTCACCAGTCTCGAGACGCGATCTGGCAACAAGACTGTCACCACTCACTCACGTCTGCTCCCTACAAAGGAGATGCTCAGTGCCATGGACGACTACGTTGACGCAATGGATCTCTCCAAGTTGAACGGTGAAGATGACGAGCCCTGGCTCACTATGGAAGAGTGTTTCAACCCCTCAATTCATCACATTAAAAACGTGGTCAAGGTGTGTGCAGTGAACCAAAACTACGAGAAGATTCCCCCGCCCCTCCCCATTCTCAAGCGGTTCTCCCAGCCTGCTGAGGAGCTCACAGAAGAAGCAAAGCCTCAACTAGAGCTCCTGAAACATTTGTTTGAGATCAAGGAGCAGTTCAGAGAAGCCAAGAAGCGAAAGACGGAAGTGACTGTTGGCCAAACTGGACTTGATCTCGCCTTGCTTGACGGAGAACCCAGCATCAAGTCCGATTCTGCTCAAACTCCTAGCATTAGTGTCAAGTCCGAACCATCTACGCACACGGCACCTCAGTCTTCTCAAAACTCACAACGACTGTCTATCGATCCCGAAAACATCTCTCCTGACTTTGTCAGAACGCTCAACAAGATTGATACCAAGGCATCAAATGACGAGGAATTCCGATCTGGTGCTACCAATCTGTATAGACAGACCATCACCCTACTGGAAGAGAAGCTTGCGTCGTCTGAGGGAAATGCTGCCTACAACGAGATCATCAGTGTGCTCCAGACCATGCGGGAACAGGCTGACGAGATGGAGATTCCTGAGGTTTTCACCGCTGTCAAGGATCAGCTTGTGAACAAGCTCGAAAGTGGAGAGTTGGGTGGTCAGAGAAATGTTCTGGTTGCACAGATCAGCTCACTAAGCTAACTTATATATATTCAAAACACTCACCGCAACAACACGGGATACTTACTGTATGTCATTGTACACTTGTACCAATATATGTATATACGATTGCAAATATCAAAATAATTTATTTCAAACTACATACTTCCTAAGTTCGAACAGTGGGCTCGTCTCGACCAACAAGCTCCTTGAACTTGAGGTAGGAAACAACCTCGTTGATGATCTCCTCAAGGTAGTCCTGGGCAGACTCGCCAAACTTGGAGGGGTCAGACTCATGCTTCTCGACGTAGAGCCGAATGGTGGCACCGGAAGAGCCAGTTCCAGACAGTCGGATGACAAATCGAGCACCGTTGGTGAACTTGACGTACAGACCCTGGTGAGAGGAGACAGAGCCGTCGAGATCGGTGTACTCAAAGTCACCGGCCTCGGCAACCTCAAGAGATCCAATCTTGGTGCCGACAAGAGAGTTGAGCTTGTCGTTCAGACCAGCAACAACCTTGGTAGCGCCTTCGCTGGACACGTTCTCGTAGTCGTACCGGGTGAAGAAGGTTCTGCCATAAGTCTTCCAGAAGTCCTCCTGGATAGCAGCGATTGAAGCCTTCTTGGGGTCCTCCTTTCCGACGCCGGCAATGATGTTGAGCCAGGCGATGACGGCCCAGAGACCATCCTTCTCTCGGATGTGGTTGGAACCAGTTCCAAAGGACTCCTCACCGCAGATGGAGAGCTTGTCGGAGTCGAACAGGGCACAGAAGAACTTCCAGCCAGTGGGCACCTCGTAAACATTGAGACCCTTCTTCTTGGCGACGAGATCAAGAGCATTGGAGGTAGGCATGGATCGGGCAAGACCGTACACTCCCTGCTTCTTGAAGTAGGGGATCTTGTCGGCGTGGTCGGCGATGATGGCGACGGAGTCTCCGGGAGAGACAAAGGTGTTGGCTCCGTAGATCATGTTTCGGTCACCGTCACCGTCGGAAGCAGCGCCAAAGGGAACGGATCCGGCATCGACAGCGTCAACGAGAGTCTTGGCGTAGGTGAGGTTGGGGTCGGGATGGAGACCACCAAAGTCGGGCAGAGGTGTGCAGTTCTGGATAGAGGACTTGTCGAGACCCAGCTCACCGAGGAAGATGGCCTGGGCGTAAGAACCGGTGACTCCATTGAGGCCGTCAAAGAGGACCTTAAAGTCGGGGTTAGACTTGAGGAAGTCCTTGATGAGCTCGAGGTCGAAGATGTCCTTGATCATGGCCACGTAATCGGCAACGGAATCAATGATCTCAATTTCAATGGGGCCGTACTGCTTGGTGCCGACGGTCTTGAGGTCGACCTCTCCCACGTCGACTCGCTGGTACTCGGTGATCTTGGTGGACACATCGAAGATCTTGTTGGTGACAGACTCGGGAGCGGGACCACCATTGGCGAGGTTGTACTTGATTCCAAAGTCCTCGGTGGGTCCTCCGGGGTTGTGGGAAGCAGTGAGAATGATTCCTCCAGTGGCTGCTCGCTTTCGGATCACGTGGGAAGCCGCAGGGGTGGAGAGGATACCGTTCTGGCCGACAATGAGCTTCTTGACACCGTTGCCGGCGGCGATCTCAGCAATGATCTGGCAGACCTTGTCGTTGTAATATCGGCCGTCTCCGCCAATGACCAGAGTAGCGTCCTTAGCGCCCTCGGGGATGGAGTCCAGGATGGCCTGGACAAAGTTCTCGGTGTAATGGGGCTGCTGGAAGACAGTCACCTTTTTTCGGAGACCCGAGGTTCCGGGCTTCTGGCCCTCGAAGGGAGTGGTGGCGACAGCGGGCATTGTGGTTGTGGTGTGTGTCTTGTTTGACAATGACAATGATGTGAGTCGTGTTAACAAGGTCAACTTGCGTTGCGTTTTGACCTTTCCTTAACCTCGAACTTTAGGCGCGTTTCCAGTCGTACGGTGTGTATGCACGATGTTAGGGGAGAGCAGCCACATCTTTGTTGCGACTGGGTGGAAGGGAAAAAGGTCGAATACGACCTTGGATCCATGCGTGACCACGTGTCTGCAGCGCTCATTTTCTCGTATATCTTTTGCCTTCTGAGATATCTATCCAGGGGTGCAGGATCCGTGGAGAGTTGCTTTTGCGGGTGATCATCCCATTGAGCTTCCTTGTTGGCCTCATGGTAGTCTGGTTATGTGTGCTTAGGGCTGGGGTTCTATTATTGGCACTTTGCGGGGAAGGATATGCAATCCACTGTCCAAGTGATGACCCCCACATTGCCAACAGCTTGTCCAAAAGGGCTATACATGCCTATGGATGTATTGAACACCTGTGGGCTCACAATTCAAGCTTCGGATAGGAATAAGAAATGTGGGGGTCGTGACTTGAGCGCTGAAACTTTCACTCCACCGGATCCGAGACATTAATGGATCAAAGGAACACCTGAGATTCAACAAACCGCCCATGTCTGTTTGGGCCAAAATGACAAGCGTTTCCATGGTATCGTACAAGTATTATAATACCAGGGCACTGATGTAATGGTCTGCACAATGACGAGAAACCAAAAAGCCAGCCGTACCATTGTCTGTAATCCCCAGGCTGTCTGTACTCTCCAGACTTGTATAATCGAATCAGTGCGATCCACTGCCTCAATACTAACTAAGACGGTGCCCGAATACGGGGATTAACAAGATCGGATCCGCCCTTACACTTACAATACAACATTCCGATGTGCTTCCCCACACATTGTGCTGGTCACCATTTATCCCCACCTGAGGTCTGCATAATCGCAACTTTGAATAACTTACATCCCCGCAAGGAAAATGTCAAAAATATTTAGACTGAAAGTGAATAAAAGTGTAGGTGCTCATGGGCCGACAAGCTTGGATATCAATAACTCGAGATATAATCAATTGAGCCATAAATACACGAATACGCACACTGCCACCAACCAGTTTCATTGTATTTGAACATGCATGGGGAGTCACATTGTCGTATCTTAATCTCTACCCCTCAGATCAAAATGCTTAGGGTATTTCCGGAGACCCGAGCCGAAGAGGGGCCAAGAGGAGAAATCCGATTGAAAACAAGCCGACTTTACCAGTCCTCTATATGAATCGGATATATATATCATTCGGTATATCGCTATTTTTCGCATCAACCTCAACACAAGACCTATTCTATCAATCATGACTCAACTTCATTCCCAAATTCTTATTGTGGGAGGTGGCTTTTCAGGAATAGCTACTTCTATCAAACTGCTTAAAGAGTGGAAGGTGACCGATTTCCACGTCTACGACCGACTGGACAAATTCGGAGGCACCTGGACTTCAAACACTTACCCCGGAGCAGCCTCGGACATTCCTGCAGTCTGGTACTGTCTGGCCAGTGATCCCAAGGTAGACTGGGAGTCTACTTATCCCTCTCAGCAGGAGTTGTCTAACTATATCGAAAAAGTAGTCGACAAGTACGGCCTCAAGTCATTCGCAACTTTCAATTCCGAGATTGAGAGAATTGAGTGGCTTAACGACGAGCGACTATGGAAGGCCACCATCTCTCACAATGGAAACACCATCACACACACTGCACGAGCCCTCTTCATGGGTCAGGGATGTCTAGTTTCACCCAACCATGCCAAAGTCAAGGGCATGGAGGACTTCCAAGGTCCAATTATGCACACAGCTGAGTGGAAGCCGTTCGACTACGACAACAAGGACGTTGTTGTAATCGGAAACGGCTGTTCAGCAGCCCAGGTGATCAGTGAGGTGGCTAAAACTGCGAAGTCGGTCACCCAGTTTGCCCGGTCTCCACAGTGGATCGTCCCCCGGACCCCGGGTATGGTTGGGCCTGTTCTGCGGGTTATCTTGAAGTGGTTCCCCTTTCTGATTCCTATTCTCCGGTTCTTTGTGTTTCTTTCCCTCGAGATCAACTGGAACATGTTCAGAGGAGGCTGGTGGTCCGACATTGATCGGGCAATGCGCACCAAGGTGTCTGTGAAAATTGCCAAGCAGAATCTCCCTGAAAAGTACCACGAGACAGCCATCCCCAAGTATCAGCTCGGATGCAAGCGAATCATCTTCGACTGTGGCTACTGGGCTGCCCTGAGAATGGAAAGCGTGCTTCTGACATTTGACAAGCTGGCTGAGGTCAAAAAGAACTCGGTCCAGGACGTCAATGGAAAGGAGTATCCCGCCGATCTGATTGTGGATGCCACTGGGTTCAACATTGGACGATCAATGACATCTGTGGATGTAATTGGAGAGAATGGAATGCCCCTATCTGAGTTCTGGGATGGCAAGGTCGCTGCCTACGAGACTGTCATGGTGCCCAACTACCCCAACATGTTCATGCTCTTTGGCCCCAATTCAACAACTGGACACAACTCCGTCATCTTTGGAATCGAGAACGGCCTCAAGTTCGTGCAGTCAGTTGCATCCGACGTCATCCAGGGACGAAGTGATTACGTGACAGTCAAGCCCCAGGCTTACGATGAGTGGGTTCTGCGAGTCCAAGCGGCTATCAGAAAGACTAACTTTGCCACAGGTGGATGTGTGTCGTGGTACATGTCTGTTGGGGAGGCTACCCACAATGCTGTTTCCTACCCTTGGTCCCAGGTGAGAGCCTGGTGGCGAGCTCGATTCCCCAATTACGACGACATCTATGTTGACCGTAAGTCTCAAAAGGCTGTTCGAGGCAAAGAGATCAAGGGCGAATAGTTTAGCGTGTAGTAGCTCAGAGAACTAGCTTACTTCTAATATCATACACGTGGGTATCACTCGTACTGGTAGCACATGGTTCGGGAATCACAGACTATGCAGTGTGGAGACAACGAAGAGTCTCTATTCTCCATAAGAACGTATAAATAAATACAGTTATTATTCCCAACAAAACCGTTAAAATACAATATGGCTTAGTAACTAACTTATAGAGAGAACAGAACACGTGCACGCAGGCTAAAAAGCAATGTACCAAAACGACAAGGCCCACTAAACTGGTTTTATGAACGGAAATATACAGCTCCTCGTCATTTGGATTCTCTGCTATCATACTGGTAGCTATCTGGCCAAATCCCCGAATGTAGATCGCCACCGCCTATCGGGGTTAGGTCCCAAACCTAATGGTGTAGAAAGTACTGGAAGCTCCTCCTATCTAAGTGAGATCGAGGTTGACACAACCACACAACCTAACCCCGCAATCACACACAATGAGCGACTTTGAAATCATCATCAAGTGAGTGAGACCAAAAGATGCCCAGCCAACAACTCCCAGGCGCAATTACTAACCCAGGTCTTCTGACAAGAAGGTCCCTGTGTCTGTCAACAATGACACCCTCGTGTCCAAGGTCAAGGAGCAGATGGCAAAAGAGCTGGATATTCCTGTCGAGAGACAGCGGCTCATCTACTCCGGCCGAGTTCTGAAGGACGGAGAGACCGTCGGATCTTACAACATCAAGGAGGGCCACTCCGTCCATCTGGTCAAGGGTGCCGCTCCCCAGGGCTCCTCGGCACCCGCCGCTAGCGCCACTTCCGCCACAACCAACACAACTTCCTCTAACCCTGCCTCTACTGGAATTCCCACCAACATTGCCAGTGGCGCAGGTGCTGGAAACCCACTGGCTGCTCTCACTGGTGCCCAGTTTGCAGGCCACGGTATCAACCCCCAGATGTTTGGAGATCAGTTTGGACAGCCTCCCTCTGAAGAGGACTTTCTCAACATGATGCGGCAGCCAGGCTACCGAGAGTCTGTGGATGCTATGCTCAACAACCCCCAGATGCTTGACATGATGATCAACTCCAACCCCCAGCTGGCCGCCATGGGTCCCCAGGCTCGACAGATGCTGCAAAGCGACCACATGCGACAGATGATGACCAACCCCGAGGTCATGCAGGGAATGATGCAGATCCAGAGAGCCATGAACCCCGAGGCTCAGGGATCAGCCTTCCCTGCTCCTGGTGCTGCTCCTGGTGCTGGTGCTGATGCTGCCGGAGCCGCTGCAGGTGGAGCTGCTGGAGGAGCCAATGCCAACAACATGGCCAACCTCATGCAGATGATGGGCGGTGGCGGATTCGGTGGATTCGGTGGATTTGGCGGCAACCCTTTCTCTGCCCCTGCCCCTGCCGAGCCCGAAGACACCCGACCCCCGGAGGAGCGATACGAGTCTCAGCTGAGACAGCTCAACGAGCTTGGCTTCTACGAGTTTGACCGAAATGTTCGTGCTCTGCGACGAAGTGGAGGCAATGTCCAGGGAGCTATCGAGGCTCTCCTTGACGGTGGTGTTTAAGTCGCAATATGATTAGAAGAGTGGGCCATATGGATGGGACAAATGGACGTTACAGCTTAATGACTAGCTACTGGTAGTGTACGCATGTATATATATTCACTTTTGGCAACCATTTACAAGCGTATATCTGTCAACTACACGGTATAAGGATAGTACAGTAATTACTCGCACTAGGGTACCAGTACCCTGGTGCAACGTACTTGCGTAAATACACGAAGGAATTGATGGTCAATAAATACAATGCACTGTCTATAAGTCTATAATAATTAATGATACTCACACCTCAATTAAACCTGGTCTCCTCTTCGGTCAGGAATAACAAATTCAATCTCGGGAGCAGGCCGGGTGTAAGTGTCCTGGCTGTCGTCGGTATTACCACCCTCATCCACGACATGACTGTTGTGTCGAAGGTCTGTGGGGTTGGAGATGGAATCGATCTTGACATGACCCTCGAGGTCTCGAGGGGTCCGATCTCGGCTTGCGGATCGACTTCTGGAGATGCTTCGGGTCATGGTCATGGTTCGAGACAGAGTTCCTGGAAGCTGCTTACCAAGCATGCTCACAGGAATAGTAACACCATGCACAATGATAGATGACAGGATTAGGAAGTACACAAGAGGGTACATGACGGTAATGAGCCAATGGGGGTCGTGGGTGTGGGCCTCTCCGCGTTCGTTCTCCTCGACGAACTCGTCAAGCTTGTTGAGAGCAGTGTGGAGGTAGAAAATGGCTCCAATTCCAATAGGGCCAAAGAAGCCTGCGAAGAGGGCTTCCTTGATGTTCTTGATGGTGGGAATGAACTTGTAGAAGACAAGCACGGCAGGAAGTCGTCGGAAGATCAGCACGCAGATTCCACATAGTACAAACCGCCAAACGGGTAGGTTGAGTTGGGGCTGGTTGAACTGATCCCAAGGCATGACTACTCCGACCCACAGAAAGATTGCAAAATTGAGCATTAGATCTAACGTTGGCTGGAGTGTGTCGTCTTTGGTTTCCTCTCTGAACCAATCGTTCCATGTGAATGCATTTCCTGCAATAAAGGCTGCAAGCAGATCGTCGGTTCCAATCATGCCTGCGGTTCCAAGAATGAACAGACCCAGAGCGAAGACAAAGACCAGGAAGGACTCGTCGTCTACAAAGTTGTACTTCTTGGCATATCCCAGAAGCTCTTGGCCCAGATACCCGACGACTGCACCATAGGCGACAGAAAGAAGAATCTCGTAGAGAATGGTCTCGACAATCCACTCCTGGGCAATCTTGGTACCCGAGTATCGGTCAATGTAGAGGGCCAGGAAGAGGAAGGGGTATCCAAAACCATCGTTGGCACCAGACTCGGCCGAAATGATGTTTCTCAGTGACTCGGACACGTATTTCTCGGCGAACTTGCCCTTCACCACAGAGTTGGAGAGGACGGGGTCAGTAGGGGTGACACAAGAGCCAATGATAAGGGCATCCAAGTATCGGAGATTGGGGAAAATAAGCCAAATGATGAGGGCAGTAACAACCCACATGGTGGTCATGACGGGCACAAGAAGGAAGAAGAAGGATCTCCACTCCTTGATGAGGTACTTGGCTGGAAGCTGTACTCCTGCAAGGACAAGCTGAATGCCCAGAACCAGCCGGGAGAACTCGAGAGTAATTTCACGGACGTCACCGTATTCCTCTGGAATGACCCATTTCGCTTTATTGAAGATTAGTCCAAACAATAGAGCTGGGAGGGCTTCACCCATGTAGCAATGCTCCTTGACCACATACGAGATCAGTCCAAAGACCAATGCAAATCCGCCAAGGCATGCTGTAACAATGTTGAAGTTGGAGATGTTGAGAACCGGCATCACTCAGGAAACTAAACAAACAGATCCGTGAAGAGAGGCAACAGCAAGAGGTGCAAGAATGCAACAAGCCTACCTGATATCTAGGTGAAGGCGAAGAGTTGTGATGTTAGAAGACGACACTTTTGGGAGAGGGTAGCTGGAGGAGCTACTTGTCGACGGAGTGTGTAATGTGTTCTGGTGCTTTTCGGGGCACTGTTGAGAGTCGGAATGTTGGCTTATGAGTTTTTCCTACAATTGTTGCCAAGACTTTTAAGGTCCACGCTTCTTTGATGCGTTAGCCGCCCTCTGTCATCAAGAGACTTGGCATCACCGAACCAACCGAAGCCAAGAGTCTCAACATGTGTGTCTCACTCGTATTTCCACAGATCGCGAAACCTCCCTTTTCTACGTGTTTTTCGTGATATTTTGAAGCCTCCGACCTCTCGCTACTGTAAATAACCTGTTTGACCAGGCTATGGCTTGCGCGAACTTATTTTTGCCTCAAACAGAGTTGGCTTCTCGCCAAATGGGTTGAATCTTATTAGTTAGCTCGGAGGGGTTTTCCCTTTATTCTCCGTCTTGCCTACAGGTCCACAGCCCAGAGCGATATGGCCGGTACGACGTTGGCCCGCGATGAGAAGGGACTAAAACATGGCCCAGGAGAACTTGTACTAGTTTGACGGGTTTAAAGTGACACGGCGGGCTCGACGAGATCATATCTTCATGTTAGGAATACGAGCTATATCGATTTTCTGATCGTGTGACCCCCTGGTTCTTCGGTAAGGTGAAAATGCAGCATTTTGGACCTCATCAAATTAGAGTGAATTTTGAATTTTGCGGTTTACAGTCTCTTCCCGTTGACCAACTGCACCGTGACTTCAGCGCACGTTTTGCGGAGGGGGAAGAAGAAACCCGGGTTTATGCGACTATTAATGCCAAGAAATGCCGGATAGGGCAGCCAAGGCGACATTACAATACCCACAAACTGGCTACCACGTGGGCTATTAGATTCGTTGCTTGATATTCGAGAAGCAAAAGCGTTAAGGCTGATTAAAAGTGGCTCGGCTATTTGGCAGAATATGCTTATGGCTTGGCCATATTATGTGTCACACAGGGTTTCAACAGATTTCTTGGTGCACGGCGTTAACTTTCTAAAATCCCTATTGGAGACTAGCACGTGTCTGCACCAGTTCGAGACAAATAAACCAGCCAGTTATGGTCCATGTAATGTATAGAAGTCGCACGGCCTAACAATTCGTTGCCAGTTATGACCGGACCCCAACTCCTAAAAATTAGTCTTTTGTTGTAATATAACTCTAATTAGCGCGAACACTTTGTTAACCATGGTTGCTTGCCTGAGTACAATGGTATCTCCGATGTATTGAGGGGGGTGAACAAAACCCACGGAACAGTATCCTACAATAAAATGGCTAACCGCAGTTTCATACACCCTCTGTATCTCTCTCCCAATCTGGGGATCTCATGCGGTAATGACAGAACCTGACATACACGTGACTTTAATTAAGGTTATTGAAAAACCAGCTGTACAGTAGTTTAACTATATTGCACTGCTTGGTCATTTTTTTTACCCTGCCAGTAATGTGGTTATATCGAACGTGGCTTATCAAGATATACACCGAAGTATCGGTATAGCAGGGTTGTATGATTTTACTCTGCAGTTCAGATAATTTTACGAGCTTCAACTTGGTTTGTCGACAAGAGAATCAACTTTTAACGGTCAAGTTAAGTAATGTGTTTTTTTTGTTTAAGATCACAAGTGTTTTCTGTGGACGGCCATGCTCCAGCTGGAACACAGACAGAACTCCTCGTCATGAGACTTAAATATCCTACTGGTACTTATGCTATGATTCAAAAAGATGGATTAACCCATCTAATGACGTATATAATCACTGGTGATGCCGTTTGTGCGAGCCACCTTGTAGCAATCCACCAACCAGACCTTAACCGTGTCCCTTGCTGACAGATCTAGAGTCAGCAGCCTCGATTCCAGTCTTGTAGCCTAACCACTGAAACAAGAAAACTTGGGATCAAACTTGCAGAGTTCAATGTTCATTGAATCTGATGCAGAAATATGGAATATTGGCACCGCTAAGAACAAATTGTGTATGTATTCTTGCTCTCAAGATATCAAGTAGGCAGAGTAGCAGATAGGCTGGATATCTTGACATCCCATTTTCTATGTTCGAAATACATCTCAGGTACACAACTCTCTGGAACTCCTGTCGTGAAACAGGGGCTTTGAGGATGGCAATGTAAACCTGTGGCGACAGTGTGGGATCGAGAGTACCTCCTGGCGCTCTCCTGAAACCATCAAGAGGTTGTAAGGAAACAGGGTCGGTGACACTGACCTGGGAGAATCTGTAATAGATGTTATTTCACTGAAAGTGGAGCATCTGATTGAAGAGGACTATCTAGACCCTTTTTGATTCCTGTGAACATGACGACAATAGCCATCGACTCTATCTTACAATGCCAATAAACTGCTGGACCCATCCACCCACTTTACAGCTTATAAGCTAAGCTACAGACATCTTTACTTCTGCTTGCCAGTTCATTCGCCAATACTGAGTGTCTAGCCCTCACACTTCCAGAGGGGGACCCTGTGGCCAGTACGAATACGATCCGAGTGTGTTGTGGGTCAGACTTTTCAACCTCTTTGTTTACCATGGGGCTAACACTGTATCTCTTGGACCCACTGGTTCCATAAGTCCCACTTCGCCGTGGGCGGCCCACCTCAGGGAGGACCACCGGCATTTCCGGTCCGCGAAAATAACCAACCTCAACAAAAAGGCGTATTTATTGTTGGTGTGAAGTGGCTCCAGAAGGTCAGCAGATTCAGGTACTCGTCTTGTAATCAGTATCTATCCCCGCCTCTACAGATACGCTACAAGCTCCTCCGATGCTGCAGATTTTAGATGGTCTCAGGGCGGTTCCAAGGGTTGTTGTGAAGACAATGATTGGAAAACCTCAAAGCGGCTGGATTCAGTCTGCTCGTTGGCCTCACTGGTGTCGCCATCACCGCCCAAGCCTATCTTACAACTCGCACTACTGATGTGCAAAATCAACGCTGAGGGCTGTCTAAGCAATGTTTTGATGCGAGGTTAAGTGTTGTCCCTTCGCCATCAGCTTCTCAGTTAAGAAAATCTGTAGGTTGCAGGTTAGCAATACGCTCGATGGATGAGACTTGATCTGACATTCCAAAGCTGAGAAGTGAGACACCTGTGACAATTTTTACACTGACCTGACCAATGGAACACACGGAAGCCACTGAAACTGAAACATGTCACTGCAGCACGCAGGAGAATATACGTCAAGTGGCTCGCACTTAGCTGCACTAAATTTAACACTTACGCAGTGCGGCTTAAAACGTCTACACCAACCCAACATTACGTCATGCCCCTTTGCTGAGACAGGAGGCTTTAGTCCACACATGGGAACTTAACCGTTGAGTGGGCTCGGTTATCGAGCTAACCGCGGCATTCCCCACACTATGGCCTTCATCCGCTTCATTGGGCTCGTTTCTTTGAGCAGATTCATTCAAATTTCACGAGTACAAGGTGTAGTAGAGACAGAGTATCCTCTCATGTGCTCAGCCCAGATGACCACCTCTTGTTCCGTAAGAAAAATAGTTGCATGAAGGACGCTTCTTTCATGTGGTGTTGAAACCACGCTATTACATGAGAGCTTGAGATGCCAAGGTCAATGGCACGGCACTCGTACGGGTTTTTTTTTGCTCAGGAAGAACAGGACACTATTTCCTAATGGTGCCCTTATTTTTTCTGATATTCTATAAGTTTGGTATCAGGGTTATACTGTACACAAGGTTTCTTTAGTGCGCCAGCGGGCGTTATCAAGAGCCTATGTGGGGTGCGAAGCACGTATGTGTTTACAAGACCCTCTGGCTCTAACATAGCCAGCTACTTGAAAAGAGGACCCTTTCTTGGCCAACTAAATTTTAAATGAGATACCAGACTCCTAAACTTCGCTATAACCGGTGGAAACTGCGGCCCAGCTGAGTATCAGAATGTTAGCCCCAGGGGTGCCTTGAAGCTACGGTAGATTATACTCGCTGTGTCAATTACTTGAACCTATCCTTAAACCGGTAGCCGGTCTCTTTTAGAATGGACTAAGACATTGTGTTTCGCACATAGTTATGATCAATAACCAGCTTCCAATTGGGGCGTAGCCCTAAGCCTCCAGAGCGAGGTCCAAAAACCACAGGCTGCAGAGATGAATGCTAAACGGCTCTGCATGTGCCTTGGTCATGTGTTTGAGTAGATATTATGCGTGAATGGTTTTTACAGAAGAATGAAATGCCGCACATATTGTCTGTTGTGGGATATCGGTTGCACATGAACAGTCGTTCAACATCCACTTGGCACGATCTCTTGAATTTCTCGTTTTAGGAGATGGCAGATCACTGTAGATCATGTACGATGCTCCAGATTGGGTCAGCCGGATGCAGCTCACATGCACACCTTTGTACACCCTTTAACTCCATGGTCTATTTTGCGCAGCTGACGACTAGCTACTGACTGGTAGCAATGTCATAAATGGTCTATGCACAAAGTGAGCTAGTGTTGCTAATGCTAGCTCAATCAAGACCCCAGATTGCCGTATTATTTGGCAGATCTTCTATTATTATTCTCACCCTCTTCGCCACTACACGTTTCTACACAACTCGTTATCACATCCACGGAACAAGCTACATGCGACACAAAACCCTACAGTAGAGGACAAGACGATACGCCGCACTCCATTATCCGAGAATAGACCCCAGCAATCATCTGCTCCCTTTCATAACACACTTATACCAACAACGTGAAGGCTCGCAGCACCTACTTCGGCATAGCACACCTGAAACCAACGCACATATTTACTGGTGCCATAGTCTACATCGCTCCTGAAACAAAAGGGTATCCGTTTTTTCCAGACTGCAGAGCCCAAACTCAATACACGATCATCCCCCGGAAGCTGAAAGCCGTTCCTGCGACAATGGCTTCATATAAACCCTATCCAGGACCAGGACCAGGACCAGGTTCCAGCTACGATACAAGATCGCCAAGTGAGTCTAGCAACAGTCACTACTCCACATCGAGGCTATCACCAGCAGAGGCAGCAGCGATCAGTACACGCTCTTCAGTTTCTCCAAGACCAGCCACCGCAGATCGGGATCACTTGCCCTATCCATCCTTTGGCAATACAGCTTATAAGTCACAGAGGCCCACATCGGCTCGATCACTAAGTCCCATGATGTCGTCACAATTAACAAGCAATCAGCGGTATTCCCCCAGCGGTTCTCCCGCCATGTCCAGACAGCCGTCTCTGCGAACCAGAGTCAGATCATCCACGGTTACTTCTACTTCTGATGATGGCCGTTCAGTCTTCATGTCCGAGTTCCGCAAGCATTCTGGATCGGGATCACGACCAGACATGAAAGGCTTGTATCCAGACCAAGTTGGAGCTGAGCAGGCCGTTTCTGATGACGATGTTCTTGTCGTCCCGGGTGCAATGGTCAAGCCAAATCCCAGTTCAAGATCTGATCCCGCCCCCAAAGCAGATCCCAAATCAGAGCCCATGGAGCGGACCTCATCTTCGAAAAGGTCATCCAAACTCTTCACAAGAGGCAGAGCTTCCCCCGAAGGCTCTGTTGCTGGTGACGACTCCGAGGCTGGATTCATGGCCAAAGTATCCAAGCTCTTGAAGACGAAAGAGAGCAAACCAGACCTCATTAATGACATTTTGGCTGACGAAGCTGCCAACGGAAACGCCCTGATATATGAAGAGCACTATCATCACATGCAAACAGGATCTCAGGCAGTTGACATGCAGCATCCACCAGCAGCATTCTCCCCACCATATCCATCTTCGTATTACTATGCTGAAGCAGTGGCCCATGTAACGATACCCCCCGCAGGAACACCGCTCGATAAGTCTACGGAGTACGACCAAATGATTCAACGACAACAAGAAGAGTTCACAGCTGATTTGGAACCTGGGGAGTCTAAGAGAACCAGAATTAAGTCCAAGTCCAAGAAGAGCAGGAGTGTTTCACCTCATCTTCCTGGCATTGGCAACGACGGAATAGATGTCATGAGGTTGGCAGATGGCTCAATCGACCCTTTGACTGTGGCCCCTTCCACACACAGCAAGAGCCACCGTTCCAAAACCAAACAATCCAGAAAGTCACCAGCAATGTCGCCAGCAATGTCGCCAGCAATGCTGCCCACAATCCCACAATCCAAGACAGTGCCTTATCCGTCTCACCTGGCTCGGAATGCAAGTCCACCCATTGACATTCTCGAGCTGCTTGCCCCCGACAAGCCCACAAGTAGCCGTCGCAAGACGAAACGCCCCAGCAAGAAGAGCCAAGTCGACTACGGCACTGTTATGCGCCAGCTGTACGACTCGATGCCATCTATCGATGCTATTGTCAAGGTCGTATTGAGACCTATTGAAACTGCGAGAAGGTCCGAATTTCCAAATCTGGCAATTGGTGTTGCCGTGGTGGAGCTGCTCGTGTTCATTTGGCTGCTGTACCAGGCAATAATCATTCTAGAATTCGCATGTGGCGTCGTTCGGTTCATTTGCTACCCAGCAATCTACATCCTGAAAACCATCGCTTCTGCGTTTGCATCGCTTCAGAGAGTCTGATTAAGAGGAATTCATAGAGTCATAGACAAATAAATATCAATGTTAGACATGTCTCCACTACCTGTAGTTTGCCAATGATCTTACGTAGATTCATCACTAAGGTAGAAATTATTGTCTATTAAATACATCCCCAGCCTTTCTATCAGTCTAATCAAAGCATAGTCATTTCATGCCATTAAATGTCAACAAGTTAAGTGTCCAATTCCTTGACTTCAGGAACTTCGTTGACTTCAAGGTTCTTGCTTTCGGTTGTTCCCTTCTCTTGTTTCTCCTTCTCCTTCTCCTCCTTCTCTCGTCGGATCATTTCCTTCAGATCATCTTCTGATGGCTCGTACATGTGCCACACAGTGTAATGGGGAAGTCCTCGGACGGTGAAGCCCATCTTCTTACACATTTTGCCAAAAGCCTCGGTCTCAGCATGGTTCTCAAACGTGAAACCAGCAAAGTGAGCACCTGACAGGAACACACTAGATCGAGCGAGAATGGAGACTCCTCCAATACCGTCGAGATCAACCTGGTCGTCAGGGTTACCGTCAGCGTTTCTGACGTATGCCAGATGAGGTCGGTAAGTAGGGTACTCAGCGTAACCCTCCACGATGACTTCATCCTCGTCCAATGTAGCAGCAAGATCTAGTGCAGGCTGGGACTCCTGCCATGAGTTTAGGTCATAGGGCTGCTCACTTCCCAACCAGTCGGGCAGAGGTCTCCACACGTTAGGAACGATGACATCAACGTTGTGCTTCATCAGGTCCTCGATGATGGTAGGAGGGGAGGTCTCAATGTCGGCGTCTCGCCAGTACACCCATGAATGCGAGGGTTCCAGCAGAGAAGAGAGGAGCCAGTTTCGGGCTCGGCCCATGAGCTTTCGTCGAACACCCTGGACAGCGACGCCATGTCTGTCAGAGAAGTCTGTGCCAACAGCAGATCCAAAATCACGGAAGAGAAGCGTGATCTTGTTGAAAGCCATCTTGGGGTCGGCATCGCTCTGGATGGCGTTGATCTCGTCCTCCAATACACTGACAGTGTTGTCATCAGTGTCCGAGATGAGAAAGGCAAGATCAATCAGGTTGTGGTCGTATGTGAGGTTTCTGAGATGCGAGGCCATGGTAGGAACCACCTTCTCCACGTTTCGCAGAGGCATGCATACCAGAACACGCTGCTTCAAGGGGCTGTTTTTGCTCCAGTCACCGTGTGTATCACGGAGATCAACAAAGTTGACCTCACCGAGAGGCTTTCTGTGGGCCTCAGCAGGGCTCTGTGAGCTGATGGATCCCTGCTTTATCGAATCTGACACGTACTGCTTGTATCCCTGTACCGATTGGAGCACATGAGAGTAACTGACCTCATGATGCGAGCCGAAGAGGAGGACAATTAATGTCACGGCCACGAAAACAGCAGCCAGACGGAGCTTTGTGATTTGAGGAACCTGCAGGTTTGGTCGTGATAACGGTGACAGCTTTCTTGGCTTAAAATCGGTTCTGTAGTCCACTCCACCCGTCTTCTCGTATTTGGGCAGCTCGCTGGCCTTTTTGTCTCTCGAAATCATGTCGAGATCTGATGCAGGACTGAATGAACGTCGTGTGTAGTGTGACGATGGGGAGGACATCTGTGCCTAGCGAAGTGGATCAGCGTGGGAGATCTGCAAGTATTACGTTTATGGCGCGAAAGACCGCAATCCAGGCTGAGAACTTAATGTATGTCTCATGAGTGGAACTTTGTCAACAAACTCCACGTGGCCAGATACGGAAAATCTGATTATATCAATCCTGTTTTTTTTACTAGACCCATTTGTTGCAATTCGATCCATAATAACTCCTGACAAGCCTGGTTTCCCATATTTTATTTTTCAGGGCGGCTTGTCTTTTCTTGTCTGGGGGAGTGATGCTTGTTAGGGCGCCAAGAAGTTTCTATCACAGTTGGCTAGGGTACCTGCGTCGGACACGTGAATGTTACGTGCCCTAACTAATGCGTGAGAAACAAGGGCTTGACAGATCTCGTCAGATGTTCTTCTTGTTCTCCACCTGCCCATGTCTGACTACGATACCAGGTAGTCCAACTGACTTCTTGGTTGTAGTTGCTCCTGAAACGTGATACAGAACAATAGGACCAGCTATGGGTCTATCGAAGCAAAAACGGATACTCCCAGAGCCTACTTCGTAAATTCAAAATCTACTGCCGCCCTACCATGCGAGATATCGTACTTGTATGGAGAACTGTTCGCTCCCGAGAATATCTCACCGTTTTTTATGTTTCAGGTTCGTGGGAACCCCTGCCAGACAGTCTCAGGTATCAAACGCCATACCATAGAAATACCGCATATATCAGGGCACGGAACTCACGCTAAACTACGCAAGTCTCTCTTAGCTGGTTACTACAAGGTACTCGTACGATCAGCTTATGGTCCGCTGCAATAATCTTGGTTCGTACCCTGGTTAGTCTCCTCCTCCTCAGATTGCAGTCCTCCCGCTGATCTAAACAACTCAAATATGCTCTCTATTCTGGGTTGTCTTGTGAGATGGCATTGCAGAAGGGTAATATAAATTGAAGAGTGAATTGAACTTGAATTAAAAAAATGTCGACCACAGTGACAGCCTGGTTAGACATGTGTTTTTGTGATGTTAGGTCGGACATCTCTAGGTCCATACTTTATCACAAGCTGCAGTAGACATTGCTCACTTAAAGAGGAGGGAACATCAAGCCACCCTCAAACCTTCGATAAGAACAGTGGAGCCTGATTTGGATCTATTATTTGAATAGTAAGCATTTGTATTGTGCTTGCTCTTGCACTTAGAGACGTGTTTGCTAAAATCATAAATGACGCGATACTAAGCGGGGACTATCTCTGTGAGATGAGTGGTCACATACCAAGAGCTGCTACAATAGACACTATAGGAAACATATTTTAAATAAGAGAGCGTTGTGTCATGCTTGCAGGGTTTCACTGTAAGGTCACGGCCCAAGAAAAATATCTCAACGATGAACGACAGCAGGGTAGATCTCAGGATCACAGTAATTACTGGTACTGGTTCAACTACACAGATACTTTTTCTTCACTAAGAATCACAATCGTTTATCTACTGCACAGTACGTACCAGTGCTGGTACCAGTACCAGTAGGCACATAATAGCTGGTGTTACTTGATTTCACTGTGGTCAAAAAATGGTTATAATATAATAATATGAAATAGACATAAGTAGTCTGCCTGTCGGCGAGATATATACAATCCGTATACGAGTGTGATCTTAGTTGACTCTGAGGAGTCCGCTCTCCTCAGGTCTCCACCACTCCTCGTCAAGGGCATCCCAGGTCTGCTGGGCAAGCTCATGAGCCCGTTCAGTAGACGAAGCCTTAGCATCAATATAAATCTTGAGCTTGGGCTCGGTTCCACTACCTCGGGCAGTAAACCGAATGAACTCGTCGGGGTTGTCGTGAGTGGCCAGGGTGGCGGTGATCATCTCAGTAGAAGCAGAAACAGGCAGAGTGGGCTTGTGATCGGGGGTGGTAGAGTCGTAACCCGTTGTCAGATCTCTCCAGCTAGTGACATTAAATGGGCCAATAGTCTTGGGATAATCGCCGTTCTGGAATCGACCCTTGAAGTAGGATCGAACATGTTTGAATGCCTCGGTGGTGAGCTCGGGAGTCTTGGCAATGTAGTAGCCGTTCTTCTCGGCAAAGTGGCCATACTTGTCATAGAGAGAGTTGAGCTTTGTAATGAGCTTGGCTCCTCCTCCATATGCCTGAGCCAGCTGGAGGAAGATAAGAGAGGCGCTCACGCCATCCTTGTCGTGCACTCCAGGGAACATGTATCCAATAGCCTCCTCGTAAGCGAAGGGAACAGTGTAGCCTTCCTTCTCGAGATCAATAGCCCTGTTTCCAATCCACTTGAAACCAGTAAGGGTATCCTCATAGTGGAAACCCTCCTTGTCAGCCATGAACTTCAGCATCTGAGAAGAGACCGTGGAGTTGAGCATGGCAATCTTCTTGCCAGAGTTCTTATACTGATCCCACTGGTAAGCGGCAAACAAAACACCAATCTGGTTTCCGGTAAGCTGAACCCACTTTTCTCCCTTCTCTTTGACAGCAACAGCGAATCGGTCAGCATCAGGATCGTTGGCAATAATGAGATCAGCTCCCTGAGCATCGCCGAGCTTCATGGCGAGATCGAGGGCGCCGTGCTCCTCGGGATTAGGGAATGCAACAGTGGGGAAATCGGGGTTAGGCTCCTGCTGCTTTCGAACAGAGAAGACGTCTTCCAGAGGATACTCAAAGAGCTTGAAGGCCTCCATAGAAGGAGCGTAGCCGACACCATGCATGGCGGTGTAGACCACACCAGAAGCCAGGGGTCCGGAGTGATCAAACTTGTGGTGAACCAGGTTCTTGAGGTTCTCGGTGTACTTATGCTGCATCTCTGCCCTGTTGTCGGTGGTTTTGCCCTCGATGAGCTCATCCAACTTTGATAGGTCCCATTCAAACTTGGTAGTCTTTGCGGCAATAGTATCGATCTCGGCGGCAATTCCAGTGTCGTGGGGAGGAATGATCTGGCATCCGTTGCCCCAGTAGACCTTGTAGCCATTGTCAGCTGCGGGGTTGTGGGATGCGGTCACCATGACACCACAGGAGGCTCCAAGAGAATCAATGGCAAAAGGAACGATGGGAGTATGTACAAGACCCTTGAACAGGTAGACCTTGAAGCCCTTGGCGACAAAGGCCAGAGCCGTGAGCTTGGCAAACTGCTCCGAATTGTGTCGATGATCGTGGCCAATAACCACTCCCTGAGAGGTTGCGCCGGGGACCTCTCGAGCAACGTAGGATGCCAGACCAATAGAGGCCTGCAGAACGGTCACGTCGTTCATTCGGGCAAAGCCAGCCTCCATTCGGGCTCGAAGACCAGCAGTTCCAAATGAGATCCGCTGACTGAGCAGAGTCTCCAGCTGCTTGGAGTCATTGACGGCCTGAAGGTCCTCGATCTGCTTTCTGGTGGTAGGGTTCTGGTCGAGATCAAGCCACTGCTGAACTAGGGCGGTTGTCATTTTTGTAGTTATTCGGTTGGTAGTAAATGGAGCTTTTCAGAATGACTGCAACACTCGATAGTCTATCCATGCAGGACTGAACCTAAACGGGCTCTTCCGATGGCCCAAATGGGGCTACAGGAGACTGGTACACCAGAGGAAGCACCAGTGATACAAGAGAACTGGTTTTTTGAAGCACAAGACTTAAATCGTGCACATTGGTGGATATATGACTACTTGTACCTCAACCCACTCTCACTATAACCAAAGGTTCCCTTTTCACGATGCAACACCGATAGCACTCTACACGGAACTATTACAGACCCGGTCCTGCAATTGATCTTCTCACTGCAACCGAGATGCTGTATCCCATTATTTCCGCGCCTCTTTCATTACCTGTTCTTATCTCAAAGCAAAAAGACAGATTGCCTCAAACACATCCGTGGAGTTGTACCTCCTACAAGTACGTAATTATTACTGTACTGGCTTAAAGTGTAAATTAGTTGACTCTGCGTGGCTGAGCAAATTAGACGGCCATCGTGAGCACTTTTACAAGCCACGAGCAAATTAGTGCGCAAATTGTAATACTTATAAGCCCAGTCTGGCCGCCGGGCCAATGCCCTCCCAATAGAAATGATTTCTCCACCAGCTACCCACATCTTGGCATCTTGGCCTGACCTGCCAAGATCAGAGACAACATGACAAAGTCGTGATACAAGTACTGGTACTGGTACAAGTAGTGATATCCCAACGGCATCGAGTTACCCATAAAGCCACATGCAAACATGTGTGGATACCAGAGGGCGTCTTTACTTGTGATGGTGTGGTGCACACCACACTCTGCCATTACCATCGTGTTTACGGGACAAGCCTCCCACGTCTTGTTTGCGACAGCAAGTCTTTCATTTCATCATGATCTATCTGGGTCGTTACGTACATAAATTAGAGAAGAGCAGCGGCGGCGAAGATGGCGGCACCACCGACAACAAGCTGAGAAACACCAGAGATACCAGCACCGTTGGAGTTGGCGGAAGCAGCAGCGCTGCCAGAGGCCTTGGCGGAACCGGTGTGGTTGGCGGAGGTGGAGTTTCCAGCAGCGGCAGAGTCCTTCTTGAGCTCAATGTTGGTGCAGGCAAGTCGGGTAGAGTTGGGGGCGTGGATAACAATGGAGACGTTACCAAGGAAAGCACCAATGCCGGACTTGGTGGAGGCATAGAGCTCGGTGTACTCAGCATGGAAGTGGGTGGTGGAGCCGTTGGCAGAGGGGATCTTTCCGTGCTTGCCGGAAAGATCACCAACCTCACAAGTC
Organism: Yarrowia yakushimensis; assembly: GCA_900518995.1. Classification (NCBI taxonomy): domain Eukaryota; kingdom Fungi; phylum Ascomycota; class Dipodascomycetes; order Dipodascales; genus Yarrowia; species Yarrowia yakushimensis. The sequence continues at coordinate 253,759 of ULGW01000002.1, forward strand.
TCGGGCTGGGAGGCGTCACACTCGGGGACCTGCCCTCGCTCGTAAGGGTCAAGGTGGGCCAGGGTGGCAGCACAAGAGCCGTTGGCGGGAACGGGGAAGGCGTGGATGTGGTAGGGGTAAGGGCCCTCAACACCATCGAAGGCACCGTCAAGGTCGACCTTGACATCAACACCGGTACCGTTCTTGTTGGCAGTGAAGGTGATGGAACCCTTCACGGTACCCTCCTTGTTGAAAACGGCCTCGTAGACCGGGCCAACGGGGTTATCGTTGATAACGGCAGCATTACCGAGCTTGCCGGTGACACCGTCGGTGGAGTTCTTCTGGGCCAGAGCAGCGGCGGCCAGGGTAGAGACGACAACAGACTTGAAGAGCATTTGTGTAATGTGCGGAAGCTATGTGAGGAAGGGAAAGTTAAGATGGGGGCAATCTCGGTATTTAAGTAGACACGTACCGGACACAAAGAGGGCGATCAATCTACCCAAGATGAATGTCTGTGCTCCTTATTCGGCATAGTGTACTATTAGACTTCTTGTTGACTTGGTTTTAAGGTACAGTGCATGGGGTGCTGTACACGGGGAGTTTACAGGGCAATATTTAGACACGAGATGATATCAATGCGTATTTAGATAGAAATAAATCTGGGGTTCTTTTCTGTATTTTTTTAGTAGATCTCAATAAGCTCGTTTTTGACATTAACTTGTCGTGTTTGGGAACATCGATGATATCTGATGGACAGACATGCATGCAGATGCTGCATTGATTGAAAGTCTACCCAACCTGAAAGCAGAGAAAGGAAGGCATCGGGGTAAAAAGGGCGTGGGTCCGAGTTTCTAAAACAAACAGCCATAATATTGGAGTGGAGGTGGGACATGTAGGACAAATGTCTACGCGTGTGTGTTAGAGAAAGGTGGGGAGATTTATCGATTGTGCACATTACAGATCTTGTCTCCCCTCAATGCGTGATTTCCCCTTGCTGGGAATGATTATCAAGATTCGCTTGTGTTGATTCGTTGTTTACAGTCGTAGAATGCACAATGATACGATTGACAACCGAAAAAAGACAAAGAGAGGCAGGACGAGGTGCGCCGTACTTGTATCGTACTTGGACCGTACAAGGGAGCAGGCGTGGAATGAAAAAGCAACCAGTCCTTTGAGGAAAAGGGCAAGGGGCGGATTCGGTTGACCAGATGAGACAAGTTACTGTTTGAAGCTGCCCCGCCCACCGTGTCTTCACAAGGTTAGGCATCATAACATAACCGTGTGACCTTGCCCACGGTTACTACGATCTGGACACACGAGAAGTGGGGACCAATCATCAGAGGTACAACATGTTATGCGGGAGCCTCCATATTTTTCTGCAGGAACAAAGAGAGCACACCCTTTCTGAGCTCGGCATTCGTTTGACTAACTTTCAGTGCCCCTTCTTGGCACTCAGACAGCAGGATTCAGGCTTGGCTGAGTCAACTACAGGTGCTGTTGGCGGTGACCACTTCAGGAGCAATTGAGGTGTGGTTGGCTGCGTTTCAGATATAGCTTGAGAGGCTAGTGGCATTGCAAGGTGTCCCTAATTGCCATTGAATTCGAGTCAAAGCCGAGGGTCTACCTTTCCGAGCAGGTGAAAAAGTCTCTTCCGTGGATTGCATTTAATCAGATAAATCAACATTAGATCGGCAGGTGTACTAGGGTCCAAAACCTTGTGAGGAAGCGATTTTATTGGATGAAGCTGTTGGCTGTACGGATAAAGAGCGTGATTGTTGAGGTTACCATTGGAGAGGGCAGTTTGAACACCACTGGTTGTATTGGCAGTGGATAATCAATCAATTGTGTAAGCTACTGGTACCATTGACTGAACGAAAAACGCAAATGTTGGTTGCCCGCAACAGGTGAAGACCCACCAGTTGTAGATCTACGAGTACGACTTCCGATGAAGGTTCCGAGGAGTCTCAGTTTGTCCAGAGAAAGCGGAACGGATACAATAAGCAGTAAGCGACACAGCACTCAGAACCGCAGCACATGCTCCAGTATACGGGGTCTGTCCCAACCATGACTGGTAGAAGCATTTCAAGGATGCCATCTCTAGACAATGGCCTGGACGACACGCGTAGAAGTAGACAGTATTATAGTCACTATTCGTATAACCACAGTTTACCTCACAGTACAGTTAGAGGTCATATTAATGAAGCGAAGACACGGCAGTAGACGCTTGTCCACCAGCCTGTTGGCACAACCATGTTTATCGGCGGTGACAAAAATATCGAAACTAGGAACGACTTGTACTTGCACCAGTAGTTATTAACAACGGAAGACGACTCCGCGGAGATGCTCAGCTCACAATGCATGGATCAAGTCCCCATTACCCGCTCCCTTTTTTGCGCAGGGTAACATCTGTATCGCGACGGCGATCCTCATAGGAGGCAATTGGAACCTGCACTCTAATTGTCAAGAGGTTGGGTTGATTTTGGCTTCCAGTTACCCGGACCAACACACAGGATGAATAACTACAAGTACTCGCACCCCTGGCACTCACACGTGTCAGTGGTTTGGGATAGTCGACCGTAGCTGGAGCATTGGTGTAGAAAGCAGGTTGTCTTACCAAAACGAAGAATGGCTGCAAAGGTGGGTAAGCGAAAGTTTCACTTTTATTAGACATTGTAAAGGTGGAGGTCTGCGCTTAATGTCCAGGCATAGAAAGCGTGGATCCTCTGTCTGATACCTTAGACAGGGCAGATTTTATGATTATCCAGATATGAGCACCTCTACCATTGTGTCTCCACCAAAGTGACGTACGTTCAGTAGCCCCGATATCGAGCTTCGACCTGGCTTTAATGATTTTTACACTAATAGGCTCCGCTTGTAAGCTGGCGGATATCTGAGAAATGCCGTACGTCTGTTCTGTGGCTACCAGGAGTGGCTTCCAGGAGTGGCTTGGCCCCTATTACTACTTCACTTGTCACGCTGACTGTACCTCAGCGTGCTTACCAATTCACCACATCTTAGTAATGGTGAGTGAATGTTGTCAGAAGTGACTAATTGACCCATCCTGCCGCTTAGCTGTAAAGTCTTCTCGAACATTCATCTATGGCGTGATAAACTCAACTGACAAACAGGTGACTAAGCCGGTATTTAAGTAGGAAGATACTCGCACGGGACCACGACTTCTACACCCGACATCATCTCTCTCTCTCCTGTCTCATCAGTACGACTTGTCTCATCAGATCAGCGTTTTAGAGTGAATAACGGCCCGCAGAAAAGCTCCCCCACCAAGAACGCTATTGTCCCAACGCAACATCCGAAAAACCGTAACCGTGCTCTCATATCACCTAATCCAACCCCAGATTCCGCAGAATCGGACATTGCAACTTACTTAACACCACCGCGAAACGCTCGAGAACTGAAAACCAGCCTCAGCATCATCGGCACCACCGAAATCGTCCATAATTGTGACACTCAACCTCAAATCACTCCACCCACTTCCACATCGGCGAGTGACCGTCACCTCGAACTATTCTAAACACTTCGGAAGTTGCACGGCATAACCCCCGAAGTAGAGAAACCAACAGGACCGCTGAACTACCGACTAACGACTACTCCATCTACATACTATGAGCAAGCCTATTGTTATCCCCGAACACTCCGAGCAGGTGTCGCAAATCGACCTCGTTTCGCCTTCCTTCACGCCAACGGAATCCCAGGTTGGAACCCCCGTTGCCATCCCCGTCACAGAGGAGGAGTCGGGAGCCCCAGCACTCAAGCTCTCCGCCACACTTCCGGAGGTTGAGTGCCTGGTGCGAGCACGAATCCCCACCACCAACGGAACTGAGATCTTCCTTCACCTGTACACCAACAACGTTGACCAGAAGGAGCATCTGGCAATCGTTTTCGGCAACAATATCAGATCCAAGTCTCTGGATCAACCCCGAGAAGGTGAAACTGAGATGGACAGAATGACCCGAGGCGCTTACACAGGCCGACTCTTCCCCGGAAGACAGTCTTCGAAGGAAGGAGTGCCCTCCACTCGAACCCCAGAGCCCACCTCCGAGGCACCAGAGGCTGCAACCCTGGTCCGAATCCATTCCGAGTGCTACACTGGTGAGACTGCCTGGTCTGCCCGATGTGACTGTGGAGAACAGCTTGACGAGGCTGCCCGGCTTATGGGAAACAAAAACTCTGGTGTCATTGTCTACTTGCGACAGGAGGGGCGAGGAATCGGTCTTGGAGAGAAGCTCAAGGCATACAACCTGCAGGATCTTGGAGCTGACACTGTGCAGGCCAACCTGATGCTCAAGCATCCTGCTGATGCTCGAGACTTTGGTCTCGCAACTGCTATTCTGCTGGATCTAGATCAGACTAAGATCCAACTGCTCACCAACAACCCTGACAAGATCGCCGCAGTCGAGGGACTTAACAAGGTGATCACTGTTGTGGAGCGTGTGCCAATGGTTCCTCTCGCCTGGAAGGACAAGTCCAAGGGCATTCACAGCGACGAGGTTGATGGCTACCTCCGGACCAAGATTGAGCGTATGGGACATCTTCTCAGCGAGCCCATGGCAAAATAAGTTTGTCTGTACCATATGGTTCCAGTCGTTTCAGGGCATGAATAATTTTGCATATGTTCATCATGCAAGCTGGGAACGGCCAGGAACACCGAAGGATTTATCAAGTCACGTATTTGTGATCTCAACTGCTTTAACTCCTTGTATTTAGGATGATGATAATGACTGTATTGAATTGCGTGCAAGTAGAGCGTGAGTGGTATATGTCAAGTAAAATGGTGAACTACATTGGAGCCAGGTTTCGTTTCCTCTTCGAGTCTTCACAAGCACGTGCAAAAACCTCTTCTACAAGTATGTACTTCTTACAGCTAGAGGTGCTCGTAAGTATGGTACGAGCACTTCTAGCTTTGCCGTATCCAATAGACTTGGGTTGAGACAAGAGCACTCTTCTATGCATCTTTGTATGCGCATCTGCTGTTGCCCAGTGTTTCTTTCGCTTGTGAATCCAAAGCAAGAAAGGCTTCACCGTAATCACCGGTCGACTTACTGTACAGTAGTCTATCCCCCTAATACTCTATATATGTTACCATGTAATTTTTAGACTCTATACGGCGGCGCTTGTGTCGCATAATTGCAGCTTATCTCCGCTCTCTACATGTCATTGTATCGGTGGTGTCGGAGATTTTTTGATTGTTGTGGATTGCAACTTTGCTAGGCACAGAACGAAACACATTGAGGAGGTGTATGATATATATAGTTCTCTACCATCTCCTATATATCAATGAATTGCCAGCTCAAAATAAGGGGCGGCTGCCTTGATCTTGAATGCCTTGAACAAGTCAAGCAGCAGTCGGCAGTGCAAAGGTCATGAGAGAGTCTTTCTCGTTGCTTTGTCGGGCTTCCTCAGTGGGATGGAGGTCTAAGCCCCGCTGTTATTTCGCCCATTACGTTTTCTAGGCTGCGGGACCCGCCACTCTAGGTTCCTGTAGCTGCGAAGAGCCGTTATACCAGCTCGTATTATTAATAACACGAGCCCCTGCAGGCAGGTTGAACCGAATTTTGGGCGGATTGGGAGGACCAGTTGACCCTTTAACCCTGCCTCACTGCATTCAGCCTGTTGTCCCATGCTACTCGTGAAGCCTATTTCGTGGCGGACCCTTTGGACTGTATCGCCAGCCGCATCTATAAAGAGAACCGTTAGTGCATCTCAATTCCACTCCAAGCACCCCAGCCAATCTTTCAATTCCGCTCGCACAACTCACACAATGTCTACTGAGAAAACCAACACCGCGTTCTACAACCTCGCTCCTCTCGACAAGAATGGTGAGCCCTTCCCCTTCAAGCAGCTCGAGGGCAAGGTCGTGCTTATTGTGAATGTCGCCTCCAAGTGTGGCTTCACCCCCCAGTACAAGGGCCTCGAGGAGGTGTACCAGAAGTACAAGGACCAGGGACTCGCCATCATTGGATTCCCCTGCAACCAGTTTGGTGGCCAGGAGCCTGGCTCTGCTGACGAAATCTCGTCCTTCTGCCAGCTCAATTACGGAGTCACTTTCCCCGTTCTCCAGAAGATCAACGTCAACGGCAACGACGCTGATCCCGTCTACGTCTACCTCAAGGAGCAGAAGGCCGGTCTACTGGGCTTCCGAGGAATCAAGTGGAACTTTGAGAAGTTCCTGATTGACAAGCACGGAAACGTTGTCGACCGATACGCCTCTCTCAAGACCCCTGCCGGCCTCGAATCCACCATTGAGACCCTCCTCAAGAAGCCTTAGGCATCTTGAGACTCTACATTTGCAAGACGATTCGTGCTCGATCTGTGTGTCACATATATAGCAACCCACAAGTAATTCAACACCATCATTTGAACGGTTGGAGGGCATCGACAGAGCAACTCAATCCTCTCAACGATACCTTAGTTTTCTCAATTGCAAGTTTCTAAAACAATTGCACACTTCATTTTCCTCGTTATACTGTGTGTGTTATACTGTGTGTCTCGTGCCATGGTCACACCACTCTCACTCATTGGGTTCCCCCAAGGCTACAGTAATATCCAGCGTGTGTACCAAAACCCAAACTCCGAGAAAAAACAGTACAAGTACAAGTAGTAGCAATCAAAATACAATCAATAACTTCCTACTGGTACAAGCAAACCAACAATATTCTATTTCAAACACTTTCATACATATATAATACCAGTCATGTGACTTACGCCTTCTTCTTCTTGGCAGACTTTTTGGGAGTCTCAACATCGGGGGTGGAGGACGACTTTCGCTTCTCGCCAGCACCGTCATACTCCTTGCCAACGTACGAAAGCAGAGTCTGGCCTCGTCGCGCAAGCTCAGCAGGAGTCCTCGACAGGAAGAACCAGTCGAACCGAAACACGGGTGAAGCACGAATGGCGTCTCGAATCATCTCGTAGACACCCTCGGTCTCCAGACCGTATCTGTAGAGCTGAACCAGAATGTATCGATCTTCGTCCTCGGAGTAGATCTTCTTCTGGCCAGCAGGGTAGACAATGACCATCTGCTGCAGGGGCGCCTCGTAGCCCTCAACCTTTCGGGTAAGAAGAGTGTTCTGGTGGTTCTGCTTCTTGGCCTTGTCCTCACCTGCCTCAATCTGCTGAATGTATCTGTCGAAGCCGTTGATCTCAGTGTATCGTTGCCAGAAAACGCCAGCGTACTTCTTGATATCAGCTTGGGTCTTGTCCTCAAACTCGGTGGCAATGGCAGCGAAGTTGTTTCGGCCATGACGCGCAGAAGCCTGGATGAAGTTAGTGAAATCTCTTCGGTTCCAGTTGCCGAATCCCTTGGTGTACAATCCAGCCTTCTCCTCCTCTTCCTCCTCGGTCAGAGGCTCGGCGCTGTCAATCTCCTGCTGTTCGAGGTCTCGCTCGCCCTCTCGCATCTCAAGTTCTTCCTCAGCTCCATCAGGAAGAGGGACCTTGTAACCGATCTGCTTTCTGTAGTAAGACGTCTCCTTCTCCTGGATGTCGATGAGCCGCTGGGGGTAGAACTGGTGGTCCTGAATGTTCACCTGTCTGGGAGCCTTGGGAGCCTTGGGAGCGGCATTCTTACCAGCAGCCACACCCTGGTTAAGCATTTCTCGATAGTATGAATCAATGGAGTAGTTTTCCTTTCGCTCACGTTTGTTGGGCGCAATCCACACAAAGGGTTTGTTGGTCTTGCTGGCGTCCTTCTTCTTGAAATCCTCACCGTTCCACTCGTAGGCAGAATCGGAAGTGAACTTCTGCAGATCATCAAGACCAAGAGAGTCGTATCGAGAGTTCAGCTCCATGGTCTTCTGCTGACCTCGCTTGAGAATGTCCTCAATGTCAAGGTCAGCCTCCTCCTGCTCTTCGCCCTTTCCTCGGTTGAACACCTTCTCGGCTCCAAACTGAATCATGTTCAGAAGATCATCCTTGTTCTGTCCGGTGTTGTTGACCTTGGACTGAGATCGGCCCTGCTGAATGACCAGCTTATCCAGACGCAGCTTCTGCGTGGCTCGCTCAATGACCTTCTCCTCAACAGCGTTCTCAGTGATGAATCGATAAACGTACACCTGCTTGGTCTGACCAATTCGATGGGCTCGATCCATGGCCTGAAGATCAGCTTGGGGGTTCCAATCGGAGTCGTACAGAACAACCTGGTCGGCAGTAGTCAAATTGATACCTAGACCACCAGCTCGAGTGGTCAGCAGGAAGACAAACTTCTCTGATCCCTCCTTGTTGTAAGCGTCAATGGCGTTGATTCGGTCCTCATGTGCAGTCTGACCATCGATTCGGCAGTACTTGTAGCCTCGGAACAGACAGTAATCCTCAAGGATATCAAGGACTCGACTCATTTGGGAGAAGATGAGGACACGGGATCCCTGTTCCTGAATTCGCTTCAGCAGCTTGTCAAGAATGACCATCTTTCCAGCATTGTAGACAAGATGTTCATCTGTGGTGTAAGGGGGTCCAGGCTCAGCACCCTCAAACAGGTAAGGATGGTTACAGCATTTTCGCAGCTGCATGACAATATTGAGAAGCCGGGTTTTGCCTTCACGCTTACCAATCTGGCCATTGACAGCATCAATGTCCTTCTCGAGAATCTTCTGGTACCACTTGACCTGCATGTCGGACATGCCAACGTAGAGGTTGATTTCTTTCTTGGGCAGAAGAGACTTCTCAACATCGGCCTTAACTCGTCGCAGCAGGAAGGGCCGGAGAATCTTATGCAGCTGGTTTACTGCGGCGTCCTGGTCTCCGCTCTGGTCCTCTCCGAACCAGGCATCAAAGGCAGCAGAGTCCTGGAACACATCGGGAAGAATGTAGTTGAGAAGAGCCCACAGCTCGTGCAGGTTGTTTTGCAGAGGAGTACCAGTGATCAGAAGCCGGTTTTCGGTGTGGAACAGACGGATGATTTGTGACAGGGAAGACTCCTCGTTCTTGATTCGATGAGCCTCATCAATGACAATGTACTGCCAAGCAAGTCGTCGCAGGTATCCCTTCTCTCGGAGAACCATCTCGTAGGATGTAATGCACACGTCAAAATCGCAGGTCAGAAGCCGATCCTGGATGAGCTGGGCTCGGCCATCCTTGTCTCCCTGAAGAACAAGCACGTTGACCTCGGGAGTCCACTTGGCGAATTCTCGGGCCCAGTTGTCGAGGGTGGACTTGGGAACACAGACCAGATGGGGTCCAGGGATTCCACGGAAGTATCGCAAGTATCCGAGGAAAGAGATGGTCTGCAAAGTCTTACCAAGACCCATTTCGTCAGCCAGGATGCCAGAGAGGCCATGCTCGTAGAGAGAGACCATCCAGTTGAGACCCTGAACCTGGTATTCTCGCAGAGTTCCCTGGATGTAGCCTGGAGAGGAGTCGAAGACGGTTTCGACCGTGTTCTCAGCCTCCTCCTCTCCCTGCATCAGCTCTGCATCCTCCTCCTTTTCGGTCTTTCTGTGTCGGGCACCGCCAGTGGGTTTCTCGGAGGTCTTGTTGAGGCCAAGCTCCTCCTTAGCCTGCTCCATTGCCTTTCTGTAATCGGGGTCACTCTCTCCCTTGGACTTGAGGAAGTATTCAAACACGTCGCTCAGCCCGTAGAGATGTTTGATTTTCTTGACAAGTTCAGGAATGGTCTTCTGCTTGGGCTTGCCGAGGCCCTTATCAGGGAGCAGATAGCCCGATCGGATGTTGAGCAGGTCCTCGGTAGACAGCTGGACTGGAGGTGTGTCTCTGTTTGGAGTCGTCACGGTGGAAACCATGGAAGACTGGGGGTTAGTAAAAGTGATGGTGGGTGATCGAGGGGTAGTTTTGCAATGGTACTCACTCCGGGATTGGACTTATCCAAGTCTATGGGTGCGGGTACAGACATTGTTGATGTAGGTTGCAAGTCGCGCGAAGTCCACGTTTCTACGCAGAAAAGTTGCTTGTCGGTGAGGATAGGGTTTCGTCGCGCGTGTCGGTTGGCACACTAATTATCGGGAGAACTCCAATGAGGCTCGTGACGTTTGAGGCGTTATCTTGATATATATATGGTTGGAGAGAGAATACTTCGTGTCGCAAGAATACATCTATTTCCATACCTCCTGCCCATCCGTTCTACTATCTTCTCCCGCCGGTGTGGCACACACATGAAGTTTTCCTGCTCCTACGTTTAGGTGCACATCAAGTGTATCAGCTTTTCTGAGTCTAGAAGAAAAAGGATCATCAATAACTTTCCCAACAGGACAACGTCGCAGGTGGAGGTACAGGTTATGACTCGTTTGGCCCTCCTGATTGGGTGTGTCCATGGCTACAACTACCATACTAGAATCCACTAGTCACTGTACAACGCTACAAGCTATATCCCTTTTACATTGGAATAAGTCCAGCCTATTAAACACTCCCCTTTCTATGTCCCATGTATTCATTAAGTTGATCCCATATCTACACATAATCCCGAGTCCGTGGCCAGAATAAGAACTCTACACAGCATCCAGTTGTACATGTATACCTTCTCCGTTGTCTTAGATGTTGTCCAGCTCATCCCACAGATCCTGGGGGATATCCTCCTTTCTCAACATACGAGAATCGAGAATCTTGTCTCCGCTACCGGGCAGTCGGATCTCGTGTGTACCATCAGCAATGGCGTCAAGCTGCTTTGTCTCTGGAGTCTCTGCTGGGATCATGAAATTGTTGTCGCAGTAGGGGCAGAAGCTGTCGGCTTCGTCAAAGTCTGTGAGGTCTTTTCGGAATGCTTTTCGACACTTTTTGCATGCAAAAGTCATCTCTGTCGTTTTTCGAAGTCGGTGGTCTTCGGCTTCCTCGTGGCCTGTGTTAGTAGGGTTACTGAAAGAGATCTAGCTGCTCAGATTTCAGACGTCAGGATACCGTGTTCTGCTTGGAGTGAAATTCACGAGCAATCTCCATGATCCCAACGGCCTGTATAGCCCGTCACTCGTTCGAGTTTCGCGTTGCACTCACACTGAGGGCAGTCGTACCACTTTCGACAGCATTGTGTTCTGATGGCGACTTGGGCGTTAGTAATATGTTTGCACATTGTGGTTGTGTGAAATGCAGAAAGAGTAAACCCCTTTTCTTAAACGTGATTTGATGTTTTTCGGAAGGACCCTTCTAGAAGATCACGGTGTAGAGTTGAGAGGCGCGTGGTGATTAGATTACTCATGTGATCTGAACCATAACCTTAAATTACGAAAAATCGTCATCTTGACATGCTCTGACTGAGGGATTGCATCTTATTTGCAAAATACCGCAATAATAACCTATTTATTCGTTGTTCGATCTCCACCGCTCTCTGTTAATCTAATATTTGACTTCCTGCTCAGCTGTCACAAGCTGTCGAGGAGAGATACAGCGAGGTCATGTCTAAACTTAATTTGTCAAACCTTCAGCACTGAAAACCATTGCTAATAGAGTTCCAGCATGCTCAAGTGAGATAGGCTATAGAGTGAACGAGGGACACATTTTTCAGCTCACTTGTCAAACAAGAACACTTCAAGAGCATGCCTTCGCTAGTTGAGACTGTGGCGAATAACACCGACGAAGGAAATAACCGGACGGATCTGAAGGCCCCCGAGCCTGAACACTGTCCAGGAACAGAGTCCGAGGAGGCTGGAAAGGCGGATGCTTGTCAAGGATGCCCAAACCAGGACATTTGTGCCTCTGCACCAAAGGGACCTGATCCTGATCTCCCTCTTATCAAGGCCCGAATGAAGGGTGTCAAGCACAAGATCCTGGTGCTTTCAGGAAAGGGTGGAGTTGGAAAGAGCACTTTCTCGTCGCTCCTGGGATGGGGGTTTGCCTCTGATCTTGACAGAGAGGTGGGGCTCATGGATATTGACATTTGCGGACCCTCGCTTCCCAAGATGATGGGAAGTGAAGGCGAACAGATCCACACCTCCCTTTCAGGCTGGTCCCCCATCTATGTGTCTGATAATCTTGGTATGATGAGTGTGGGATTCATGCTGCCCAACCAGGACGATGCTATCATTTGGAGAGGTGCCAAGAAGAATGGGCTTATTAAGCAGTTTCTCAAGGACGTCGACTGGGGTAATTTGGACTATCTTGTGGTGGACACCCCTCCTGGTACTTCTGATGAGCATCTTTCGGTCACTCAGTATCTTAAGGAGTCTGGTGTTGACGGAGCTGTCGTTATCACGACTCCTCAGGAGGTTGCATTACTGGACGTTCGAAAGGAGCTTGATTTCTGCCGAAAGTCTGGCATCAAGATTATCGGACTGGTTGAAAACATGTCGGGATTCGTGTGTCCAAACTGTAAGGGAGAGAGCTTCATCTTCGCACCGACTACAGGAGGAGGCAAGGCTCTTGCAGAGGAATTCAACATCCCGTTCCTGGGTAGTGTTCCTCTCGACCCCCGAATTGGAAAATCATGTGATCAGGGGGAAAGCTTTGTGGAGGAGTACCCTGACTCCCCTGCCACCACTGCCATTCTGGATGTCATCAAGCAGATTCGAGAGGCAGTTGGAGATCCTCAAGAGGAGGAAGACGGAGACTTGGAGGAGTAGACTCGCATTATTGATATGACCTATTTATAAATATATATGACTGTAACGTGAATGATAATGAAAATAAATATTGATCTAGATAATGTAAGATTCATGTTGGAGGTATCATCTGTAATCGGAAAACTTCATGAGAAGTTCGTCCACCCCTGCTGCAGCATCGCCTCTGGCAAGACGCTCCTGCTGAACCTCGGAAAACATGGACAAAAGTTTTAGAACCAGGACCTTCACACGGCCTAGCTTGTCTGTGTCTATATTGATATCCTCCTGGTCCTTGAAGTTACGAGACACTTCGGCGTAGATCTGAGTGCAGGCAACGAGGAACTGGCTAAGGTTATCTACAATATCCTTGTTGTTGAGATTGAGGAGGTCGAAGAGTCCATATGCAAACGACTCCAACTCAGAAGAGATATCCGTAAGAATGTCAGAGTCATGGTTGTCGTTAACCTGTCCTTGAGCCACATTCACAAGCTTGTCGAAACGCAGGTCAATGAGGTCAGCTTGAATGTGTGCCCAGTACGACTCCAGAAAGTAGTACACAAATGCAAGTGACTCCCAGAGAATGAAATCTAAAGATCTCGACCGCGCATAGTGTACTCTTCTTTGTCTCCATAGATCGTTGAGTTGTAAGATGGTTTTACGGATCGCCAGTAGCATGTCAAAGATTGCACTCAGAGAAGGCATAACAGATGGTGATACAATGATAGTAGCTGGCCATCTCAATCTGTATCGTAGCTTGTAATGATAGCCAGTCACAAAGTCAGAGAAAGCAGATGTGTATGATGTTGACTTCTTGTAAGTCAGATACTTTGGGACTGAAGCCAAGGACTCATTGTGCTTCTCATCAATAAGATAGTTCAGAGCGGCAGAGAATGCTGTGCTTCCATTCTTCTTCTTCTCAAGCGTGTCCAAAAAGACCATACTGAATTCACCATCACCCAGAAGATAGATGCCTCTGAATAACGTGAGAAGTTTCTGGACTTGAGCAGTAGGCAAGATAGAATCGAGCAGGTTGGAGTAAACTTGTTTCTTGGTGTAACTGATCAGCTCTTCGATGTCCAGGGTCTTCGTTGGGAAGGCTATGGTCTTCTCTGAGTGCTCGCTGATGCTTTTGGCTAGTTCACCAACAGATTTTAGCATATCCGTATCGTTGTTGTTGCTAGCTTGGGCAATTAGCATTCCCACGGACAAGGCGTCGTTGGTAGACTGTGCAGAAATGGTATGCAGAAAGCTACCCTTGACAATCTCGTACTCAGCTGTCACTTCATCTTGATCCAGGTCGGCCACTGGGAGTACCATAAAGTCATGAGAAGCAGAAAACGATGAAGGCAGCTTTCCGAACAGAAGCCATCGGCTAAATTGCCTTAACCAGCACTTCTCCAGTGCGATGATGCACTCTTGGATCAGGTTTTGCAAGTCAGGGTAGCCCACTTGGACGTCCGATTGTAGTCTATCGTAAATTGTTGATCCCGAAACAAACGGGAAAGTAGACGGGTCGTTGGGGTCAACGGCTTGGCGATCTTCTCCGGAGAGGTCTGAGAAGTAGAAGAAATCCAGCAGCTCATGTGTGTATTCCAGTCGTCTAGCCCACGGTGATGTGATTTTAAGCTGAATCTGGGACAATGGTATCGTTTCCGCTGCTCCTCCTGTACTGGTGTAGTTGACGTCCCCTCCTAGCAGTCTCTTTTCCAGATCAGCCAGTTCCATCAGGTATTGTCTCACGACTCGTCGTTCAAGAACCTCCACGACCGCCTGACAGCATGGCGTGAATGCTACCGAGATGCCAGATTCTCTCCTTGAAAGTGCCGAGGTCGCATATGTTGTTGACTTGACCCGTTCATCAATGGAGGCAAAGAGTCGCCCACAGTCCGCAAACTGGTTGAGTAGTTGACGTTCTGCTGTATGGAGTGACCTATGCCAGGACTTCTCCAGTCCATCCACCACAGATGACGTCACTAGCGGAGAAATGTTGCCTGCTAAAACAAGCAATATTTCATGGGACATGGCGGTCTATTGGGGGTAGTGTCCTGGGTTGGTGCTCATGGATAAAAACAGAGTTTAATGGTGTGTCGCGACTTCGCGTCCCAGAGTCACGTAAACATAACTCTAACTAAAGCTAACTAAGCTACTTGGCAGCCCCTAACAGGCTGTTGCGAAGTAAATGTGGCATTGCGGCCAGTAGAGTGTACTTGTACTGGTATCATACATATACAGTATGGATTTGTGGCACAGAATTGGTGTATATTTGGATAGCAGTCTGATTATTTTATTACCTTCACTATATATCTATCAAAGGGCTCCCTGAGCAGCGGCACGCTCATGAATGGACCCTGAAGCTCGGGGGATGAAAGAGTGGGTCTCGGGCTCCTTAGTTTGCACTCCATTAGAAGACTTGGCCTCCTTGGCATGGCCGTATCCACCTCCTCCAGGGGTCTGGATAATAATTCGCTCACCAGGGGCCATTCGAACAGTGTTCTTACCACCCAGAGTAACAGTGGTGCCGTTCTTTCGAACCCACAAATTCACACCGGACTTGCCAGACTCACCGCCCTTCATTCCGTAGGGTGCTGAAGATCGTCGCTCAGACAGAATACTGCACTGGACGGGCTGAGTGAATTGGATGTCCCGAACCACTCCGTTTCCTCCAGTAAACTCTCCAGCTCCTCCACTTCCACGTCGAACACTGAACTCACGAAGGATAGCGGGGTATCGCTTCTCGAAAATTTCGGGGTCTGTGGACCGGGTGTTAGTCATGTGAACCTGAACACCACTCTGGCCATTCCAAGTGGGACCAGCACCGGCTCCTCCTGCAATGGTCTCGTAGTAACCAAAAGTCTCAGTAGCAGTGCACTCCTCATCCTGGAGCATCTGAGGGGAGATACCAAAGGTCAAGTTGTTGCAGGTACCCTGAGAAGCACCCATTGCCTCGAATGCCTTCAGAACAACATCAGTGACTCGCTGCGAGGTCTCCACGTTTCCTCCAACAGTGGCTGCGTCGGCGGAAGGTGCCAGAACGGTGTTGCTGGGAATAACAATCTCAATGGGCTTAAGACATCCTCCGTTGAGGGGAATGTCAGCATCGATAAGAGACCGCAGAACATACAGAATGGCACTGTAAGTAACACTCTTAGGAGCGTTCAGGTTACCATACAGCTGAGGACCAGTTCCAGAGAAGTCAAACTTGGCAGAACCATCATCAGCAATGGTGATGGTGAGGACAATAGGGGTACCCTCATCAAGCTGGTCACGAGCAGTGAACACGGAGGTTTCACGCTTCTCTCGAGCTCCAATCAGAAGCTTTCGAACAGCCTCCTCAGCATTCTGCTGGATGGCCTTCATGTACTTCTGGACCACGCTGAGACCGAAATCGCCAATCAGAGCCTCGATCAGACGAATACCCTTGTTGTTGGCAGCAATCTGAGCCTGGAGGTCGCTGAGAGAGTCCTGAAGAGATCGAGAACCCTCACATCCAGGGAACTTGGAAGGCTCATCAAACAGCAGACGGACAATTCCAGCCTCGTCATACTTGCCCTTGGACACAACCTTGAAAGCCTGGATGGTGGCTCCCTCTTCCCACAGCTCCTTGGAGAAGGGAGGCATGGAGCCAGCAGAGATACCTCCAATGTCAGAGTGGTGACCTCGAGAAGCACAGAAGAAGGCAACCTTTCCAGTTTCGTCAAACACGGGAGTCACGACAGTGATGTCGGGAAGATGACTTCCTCCGTAAGCCGGGTGGTTGCAGACCAGAACATCACCTTGGTGGAGATCGCCCTTCCAGTGCTCAACCTGGTATCTAACAGCAGAGCTCATGGACCCCAGATGGACAGGGATGTGAGGAGCATTGGCAACAAGATCACCATCCTGGTCAAAGAGTGCGCAGGAGAAATCCAGTCGTTCCTTGATGTTGGTGGAAATGGCAGTCTTCTGCAGCGTCTGGCCCATCTGTTCGGCAATGGACATGAATCGATGAGAGAAGATGGACAGCTCGACGAGATCAATGTGGTCTCCAGAATCAATCTCCTTCACGGTCTCATCGAGCTCAATGATAACATGGTTGTCAAGAACAGTGGCCTTGCCGTTGGCTGCAACCACCAGGGTCTGAGTAGCATCGATAATGAGAGCAGGGCCTGTAACCAGGTCGCCAGTCTGAAGATCCGCAATCTTGAACACACTGCAATCGTGCCACGACTCGTCAAAGTACACCTTCTGGGTAGCGGTAGTCTTAGGAGTGGTTACTCCGTTGGTCTTGGCGTTGGTGAGCTCCTGGATAGGATGCTCGGGGTCATAACCGGTCTTTCCAACAGCTCGAACTCGTACATCAGCCACAAGAATGTCTCGATCAAGAGTGAATCCAAACTCCTGCTGGTGAAGCTGGGTGAACTGCTTTGAGAAAGAGGCCTGGTCACCCTCACCCTGCTGGGGAACCATCATCAAAGACTCGCTACCTCTGTACCGCAGGTTGAGGTACTTCTCGCACTCCACATCGCCCTCAGCAAAGCCCTGGCTCGTAAGAGTGGCGGTAGCTTCCTTAGCAAGAACAGAAAGTCTCTCCTTGAGTTCTCCAAGAGCCTCATCGCCCAGGATAGCATCGGCGGGCTGCTGGGTGTCGACGACAACATCAGCAAGAGCCATTCCGTACGCAGAGAGAATTGAAGAGTACTTGGGGATCACCACTCGAGAGATTCCAAGAGACTGGGCAACATCACACGCATGTTGGCCGCCAGCTCCTCCAAAGGAGCACAGATCATGGCCAGAAGTAACGTAGCCCTTACCCTCTGTGAGAGATCGGATGGGTCTGCACATGGTCTCGTTAGCCACCTGCAGGAAACCAAGAGCAACGCTTTGGGGACTCAGGTCAGATCCTTGGTCCTTGTTAATTTCGTCAGTGAGCTCCTGGAATTTGGTCTTGACAATCTCAGAGTCCAAAGGCTCATTTTCATTGGGTCCGAAAATGTTGGGGAACTGAGAAACAACGAGTCGGCCGAGGAACAAGTTAGCGTCTGTGACTGTCAGAGGACCTCCCTTTCGGTAACAAGCAGGTCCGGGGTGTGCAGAAGCACTCTCAGGGCCCACAGTAAAGAGGCCATTTCGCCAGAAAAGAATAGATCCGCCACCAGCAGCCACTGTAGAGATATCCAGCTGAGGAGACTGAATGGTAACCTGGGCAGTGGTGGTTTCAAAGATGTGAGGAAGAATTCCTGCATATCTGGAAACATCAGTAGAGGTTCCACCCATATCAAATCCGAGAACAGGCTTGGGGTTGGGTTTCTGAGAGTCATCATAGGCAGTTCGACTGAAGCCCACAACACCACCAGCGGGACCAGACAGAATAGCCTTCAGACCAGAGAACTGGTTCCAGTGGGTCAGACCACCGTCGCTCTGCATGAACAGAAGCTTCTGTCCAACCTCTTCAAGACCACCCTTGAATCCCTTGCCGAATTGGGTAATGTATCGTCGAGTCGTGGGTGAAAGGTAGGCAGAGGCTGTCGCAGAGTTGGCACGAGAGACCAGCTTGATCTGAGGCTGCAGCTCATGCGACACAGACACCTCGAATCCAAGATCTCGGGCCCACTTAGCAACTGTGGCCTCGTGCTCTGTGAAGGAGTAGCCGTGCATGAATGCGATGGCTAGCGATTCAATTCCAGAAGCCTTGATCTTCTCCAGCTCTGCAACCACAGCAGCCTTATCGGGAGCCTGGGACACGTGGTACTTCTCTCCAGTAGCTCCAGTCACCTCACCTGCGGCGTCGGGCACAACTCTCTCATCTACCTCGTAGACAACCTCGTATAGCTTCTGGAGCTTCTTGACAGACAGGTCGAAGATGTTGGGTCGAGCCTGCTGGCCAATGGTGAGGATATCTCCAAAGCCCTTGGTCACAAGGAATGCCACTCTGTCACCTTTTCGTTCCAACAGAGCATTGGTGGCGACAGTAGTTCCCATTCGCACACTTTCAACCTCGCTAAGATCAATGGGCTCACCCTTGGGGATCTTCTTGCCGGTGGCTTTCTCCAGAATTCGTCGAATTCCTTCGGTGGGAGCATCCTCATAGTTTGCGGGATCCACAGAGAGCAGTTTGAGAACAATCTCTTGGTCTGGACAGTGCGCATACACATCCGTGAATGTTCCACCTCTATCTGGGCGTTAGAAGCGTTGTAGGGAGTGAATGTTTTCTCATATGATTTCAGACGATGTTCCTAACCACT
Organism: Yarrowia yakushimensis; assembly: GCA_900518995.1. NCBI lineage: Eukaryota > Fungi > Ascomycota > Dipodascomycetes > Dipodascales > Yarrowia > Yarrowia yakushimensis. The sequence goes on from ULGW01000002.1 coordinate 272,456, forward strand.
CAATTGTCCCCGTACTCACCAATTGCAATTCGAATTCCACTCATATCGTTCGTTTGTAGGTGTACAGTGGCACTTGACGTTCCCAGGTTCCCCCGCACATTTAATAGCCGTGGGTGCAGATAAGACATCATTACTAAGGAATCAGGCAGAAACGGGTCCGAGTCGAACCCTAAAAGTGACACCTTTCATGCAGGGAGTAATCAGGGAAACTGTGACATTCATTTACTTATCGGGTGTTTTTGCTCTAGACAGCTGGCAAAGATTACTATCTCCTTGACAGTTTACCCGGCGCTGTGTTATCTAAAGCTACCTACTCTGACTATGTCGGTTGAAGTAAAGTTCTTATCAAGTCGAGGCTGCATCAGTTGGTCCGTGATGAGTAAATAAGTTGACTTTGGGAGATGGTTAAATGAGAATAACCTTAGCCAGTCAGTCTCTCGCAAGAATCTAACAAAAGTGTGTATGGAAGGATAAATATTGAGACACTATTAGTCGCACTCCTCACCATCCTCTGAGAAACGATTGGGTCCATAAAAGTCACGTAGCGAGATTGAGACCCTTACACCTCGGGTAGCGCATCCAATGCATGCGGCTATCTATACATCCAACCTGTCACTTTGTTGTGAACATTCTCCACGTCAATGAACACAACAAGCTACTGTACGTCCTATTATTGCAGAGTCCATGGGAATAAAATATTTGATAAGTTATTTGCAATACATCACTCAATCATCATCGTTGGTATAGTCTATTGTTTCCGTCTACTCCCATTTACCGAGAGTGGGAGTAGCAGCAGTTCGACGGTGTCGAAAGTACCGCTTGCCCATCTTGGCAGCCGTCAGGAGCACAAAAGCAACAAGAATGTAGGTCTTGAGTCCCCAGATGAAGACGAACCAGGATGAAAAGAAGCCTCGGGTACTTCGGGGGAAGAGCTGTCGGCTGTTGTTCTTCTCGATGAGGTCGAGCACCCGGCCAAGCTGCTCAGCATCAGCAGGCTCCAGCTTAGCGTTCTTCTCGTCGGTGTCGAAGAACCGCACGTTCTTGGCATCATCAATGATAATGACAGGAGCACTAGCCTTTCGATCGGTCCAACTGAATCTGAATCTGCCCTCGATCCACTTGGCGTACTTGTCAGCGTCGATCCAAGCAAACTGGACGGCGGGCCTGGTAGGCGCAGAGGTATCATCCTTCTCGAGCTTATTCTGGAGCTTGGGGTCCTTCTCCTTGAGCAGCTTAGCTCGCTCACCGTGTCGCTGAATTCTCAGGAGATCCAACTCCTTCTGTCGAGCGTGCATCTTGGTCTTGAAGTACTTGGTGGCGGCCTGCTTGAGCTGGTCAATGGCAGTCTTGGTGGCGAACTTGTCCTCACTGTCGACAAGAGCAAGCACAACAACCCGGCCATCAGCAAAAACAGAATCCTGGTTGATAGGAGTCAGTTCAGGCATGAGAGGAAGCCAAGTTCGTCGAGCAAACTGGAGAAGTCGGTCAGAGTTTCGAAGATGGCCAACATCGTACTCAGGGTAGACCTCGAAAGACATCTCGTCAGTGTAGTCGTTGTTGACGGCAACGAGAGCAGGAAGTCGGGTGACAGAAAACTTGTCAACCAGCTTTCTGTCGTCACTCTTGTAGACGTTGGCGTGAGCAACAACGTTGATGGCAAACTTCTGGAGAGCCTGGAGATCCTCGGGGAATAGAGCCTCGTCGTGCAGGTAGATGTAAGACACAGTCTCGGGGTACTTCTGTCGAAGCTCCTCAAACTCGAGCTGGTTAACAGACTTCATTTCTCGAGCCTCGACAGCCTGCAGACCAAAGAGAGTGAGGGCATCAGTCGTTCGCTCGCCGTTGTAGGTGACGGAGAGCTCGCCGATCTGGAAGGTCACAGTGGGGTAGTACTCGACACCCTGGCCTCGGCAGAAATCAGCGTGCTTGGCGCAATTGATCTCTCCGACGTTCAGCTGGTTCTTGAATCTGGTAGCCACCTCGTTCCAGGCGTCATCCATGGCAACACAGTGGGGACACGAAGGAAGGTAGTACTTGATGTACCATCCGGTAGGATCATCTGCGACAAGTGCCTTGTAGTTGGTGGGGTTCAGGTCGACAGAGAGACCCTCCACGTTCACATTAGCCTTCTTGTTGGAAGCGATCTTCTCCTCGTCTCCCTCTAGCTTGGAGATACCAGAGGCCTCCTTGATTTTTTCCTCCACAAACTTGGCAAGTTTGCTGGGCTGTGTTCCCTTTCTCAGATCATAGGTCTCCACCTTCTTACCGTTCTTGTACAGGTTGAGAGTAGGGTAGACGTTGATGTCCTGCTTGTTGCACAGATCTCCGTCAGCCAGACAGTTGACAGCGGCAATGTGGAAATCGTGTCGAGCTGCAACATCTTCACCAATCTCCTGGTACATTCGCTCCCACTTTGGCGCCAGCATCTGACAGTGGCCGCATTGTGGCGAGTAGAACTTGACCCAGTATGTTCCTTCGGCCACCGTGGTCTCCCAGTCCTTTCCAGAAATCTCGGGACAGGGAGCAGGAGTGGCCTCTTCACCCTCGGGCTTGGGTGTGGGAATTACTGCTGCAACAGCCGTAGCTGCCAGCAACAGCAGTCGTGTGATTCTCATGTGGATGTGGTGAGTGTGGAGTGGTGAGTTTTCCTCCACCTGTGCCTGGGAGTTTATTGACGATGATGTTTTTTAGAATGCAGCCTTGGAGATATGTATCGTAGATGTTTACCCACCGCTGCAGAATGGTGAGTGTTGTACTTTGAGTTTAGTAGAGAGACAGTTTACTACAACAAAAAAATACCTGAGGTGGGAGTTGGGACGAAAGCCCTGGCGAAAGAGGCGCATGCAACTCATGCCGTACAACTGAATGGATAGGAGTGAGGCAACTGGAAGGTACAGGTTTGCACAAGGCATGATATCGTATATGAAGAAGTTGTAAACCTGAGAAGACACGCCTTTTCACATTTGCTTACTCCCCATCTTTTTCCTGGCCTAAGAATGAAGAACTTGAGGAGACACATTCTAATACCTCCGTCTCCGAACCTTGACTGTCATTGACTTACATATCCCTAATTGTTCTCAACGCCTTTCTGGGTGCAGAGAACTGTAGCTGCATAAGGGAGAGAGAGTGAGAGAGAAGACAGAAAAAATTACAGAAGGGTGGTCCGGTTGGGCGCTGCTATACCAATGATGCACAAATTGTACCCCCTGTCTAGCTCTATAGCTCTAGACAATGGGCATATAAACATAAACTTGCCTATGGTTTGACCACCTTCCCACATGCACAGTTTCTACCACCTCCGATAGGCGACCTTACTGTGGTGTATCGTACATACTACAGTACCAGTACCCTTGTACCAGTACCAGTACGCACACCACGAGAAACAGTGATGTTGTGTGTCTTCTACAGTATGGTTTCTGGCTCACTGTTCATGACCAAGTTTCATTTCCGTGTTCGGTACCCTGCAAGTGGATATTATATCTCCTAATTACTGACTATTGTAGTCGCTGCTATACCACTCCCGGATGGCACATCACCTCCATTTACAACAACCATCTTATATCATTCCTTTGGAGCCCATTGGCTAAAGGCAAAAAGTTGCTGGCCAGGTTTGGTTGCCTCGTTATCTCGTATCTATAGGTTATGGACTATCTGCATCCCGAAAAGGCATGAAAGAGGAACGAACAACATCTCGTGGATATATATGCCAAAGTCAGCCCCATGATCTATACTACAGTAATAGAGGTGTATACGGGTGCCTCGTGCAACTCCATGGGCTAGTCACCGCTATACTCAAAGTCAACATTGTTTATTTTTGGTGGAAGACATCTCGGTAATGACGCCCACCACTGGACGCATATTTTGGCGGGTCTCAGTTTCCAACGCGGAGAAGACGTTCCCATGAACTCTATAGTCCAAATTTGGTATACTAATGATCGCGGGCATGGAATAGGCGCGCGTTGGAGAGAGGGTATGAGAGAGGAAGTTCAATGGTGTAGTTTGTGGAATTGTTACATACGCGGTCCTAATAGGTATAGGTGTGTATCCCTTCTTATGCCTCCTCTGATTGGCTGCTACTGGGTGTTGTGGTGGTCCGAGCCGACCAGCCTTTTAAGCCTATCAATTTACTGGCTGGTTAAGCGTGACTCGCATTTCACGCGATGCATAAATTGAATGTGTGGTAGATGATCACACACAACAGCACATGGTAGCACCTTGCTGACGAGGTATATCAAGGCAAAGAGTCGAGCACACCTCTTTTTGAGCTATTATATAGTGATTACAAGATTGATTTTCTCTCCTCCTCCTTTTACGCTTGGTTGCTCTTAGCCAAATGCCACATCCATCATCAATATCGTCACATCAACTCTAATACGCGACGCGCTACAACCGTGCAGACATCTCCTGGTGGGCCACATAACATATAACTTGCGCACGTCAACTCCCACATACTATTTTACACGCATCGACATATTTTCACGAGAAACACCAACATTGGTACTCTGTGAAAATGTCGACACCGAATCCAATGCACTCACGAAGGGCCGCCCCTACAATGAGACCGAAAATCAAGTGTGAGTACACTGTCTGGTGTGACCAACTGTTTACTTGATAGGTTGCTACAGGAGAGGAGTCGACGCGATGGTCTCAGAGACACACATCAATCAACAGAGAACGACCAGGACAGATGCGGAGCCAAGGAAACGCGATAGGAACTTTTCACATGAGCTATGGGCAACTGGTGCCGCAACATTCTCTCTCTGAAATTTGATGTTTTGAGATTGCTGCCATTTTCAACGGGGCTAACCACTGCACTTCCCTCACGACTTTCTACAAGCAACTAACACAGTAAAACTTCTGTATGAACTCAATGGAAGCTCGTGTCTAGCACGATCACAATTCCCTGTCGATGTGTTTGCTGCCAACGACATTGCATTTGCCAACTTCAAACAGTGCTTTAGCGCCATCAACTCTGCGTCGCCAGAAATTCTTGCCTCAGCTTCGGAAACAGATTATGCCGTGTACGTGGCAGACTGCACAGAAGCCGATGAGCCCATGGTGGGTCGAGGTCTCCTTTCTCAACTCCTCGCTCGTCCAGAGGTTGACATTTCCGACACATCTACTCTGCTTACAGGAGGAGTTGTCTCAGGACGAATCACTTCCTCTCTGCTATCTTTCATTCCTGGTCAAGCCCAAGAGACCGTCGAGATTCGACTCCGGTTCGTCACGATTCAAAAGGCCTCTCAAATCGCATCATTGATGTCCATGTTCTTGTACTCCTCAATCCAACAGAGTCTCAATGAAGGGCAGGTGTCCCAGATATGCGATGGACGGTGGATCGCAGACCTTCAGGAACAGGGAATTTGGGATCAGCTGCTCGAGTTCAAGAACAATGTGCTTGCTGAAGACGACAACCCCACTAGACGATTGATTTCACCCAAGAAAGCCCTGTCGCCATTCCAGAGCTCCCCAATGGCTCTTGCTCCTGCATTGGCAGCTCCCAGCATCAATCCCGATGAGGGCATTAGACTAGTTGGCAAGATTTCTGACCCTCAGAGCAGCTCAGGTCTTCTGTCATCATCTCCGTCCCGACATCAAACAATCATTAGGTCAGGTAGAGCACAGGAAATCGATAAGGCCAAAGAGCAGGGCCAGGTGGAGAAGGAGAACGGAAATGAGTGCTACAACTGTCGAACGCTGCATGCTTCTAGTTGGAGAAAGTGCACTACTCATGATGATGATGGTGTCTTCACGATCGTTCTCTGCAATCCTTGTGGACTTTGGTTTGTCAACAAGAAGGAACACCGACCCAGAAAGTACTGGGGTAAGATGAGAGATGGACGACCTATTCCTCCAAGCAAGAGAGGTCCACGAAAGAAGTCAGACAAGACGACGTTCATCAAGACTGAAAAGAAGCCTGTTCTCAAGATGCACGATAAGCCACTTGGTATCCAGGGCACCATTGACCTAACTGAAGGCGCAAGAAAATCTGTGCCACCTTCCCAGCATCCCACCCCCGTGCCCTCACACAACATGGCGCCAACTCCTATGGCCACTACTTCACTGAGTTCTACGCCTCTGCCCAGCCATGTCACTCAGGGACTTAACCGAACACATGTCCAGGAGAATCCCCACTTGAAAAAGCGGCCTTTCCAGGCCCTTACTCAAAGCCTGCAGCAAGCCCCTGTCTATGAGAGTCCTCAGACCATGGCCAGTAGAACTGCATCTCTTCCTGTGTCTGATAGAGGAGGTAAGCGGCTCAAGACTGAATTTCCTTCTCGGCCTCCAAACGACCCTGTGCACCCCTCCGCTGCTACCTATAAGCCTAATCAATTCCAGGCTGCAGTTGCGTCACCGGCTGTTACGCCAACGATGGAGTCTACTGCAACGATGCCCGGCACTCCTGGGACAAAGAGCCGACCAAGTGGTGCTGTTGTCCCTGGTTCTCCTCCTCGAGCCAATTCTGGCTCTTCTGGAACCCCCTTCCTTCAGCCCAAGGCGTTGCCTCCGCTTCCACCCATCACCCCCCAGAAGGTCAGACTCACCCCCAGCAAAAAAGACAAGACCCCAGACTTCCTGGTTGGTCTCTCCCCATCCAGATGGCTCTCGGCTTACCTTGGTTCTTCGAGATCTCCTTCTCAATTCTCCAGCCACACCTCCCCTGTGGATCACAACACCGTAAATTTCTTTAGTGAAAGCGACCTGTTTACGGAGTCTCCCTTTCGAGGACTCTACCAGGGGGTGCGGTCGGAGCCATTTACACAAGGCACTGCCGGTTCCATGCCCCCTCCCTCGGCTGATGACGACTACAACATGAATGTGCTGCCTTCATCTCCCTCCATCTTCCGAATGTACAAAGACAACAGCGACTTGTTCTCCTCGAGCAGTCATTCGACAGAGGCCACTTCCCCCATCAACAAGCTTCAACAGATTGCCAGAAACTCCCCTGATGCTCACAAGAGCTTAGAGGAGTCTGAGGAAATTGGAAATACTAACAGAACCAACAAGGCCTAGATGATCCGATTATCTAACAAACCGCATAGCATTAGCATTTATTTATAATATATTGTATTAATATACTAAGAACTCGAATCTTTCATTCTTAATATAGATCATTACTTTCCTCTTAAAAATTGATCCCACAGAGTCTCATCCTCATAATTACTTGAACAAGCTCGTCGACAAAAAGCAAGAAATACTTTTTTCGAAAGTTGGAAAACGAAAAAAAACCAGACGACCTCGGAGAGGGTCGAACTCTCGATCTTACGATGGCGGCCATTCAGGAGACTAACAGTCGTACGCCTTAACCAACTTGGCCACGAAGTCTGGACGATGAGATTGTAAGATCCGATCCCGTATTCTAGTAGAGCTGACTCGAGTCTCCCGTTGACTCTACCTGTAACTGTTGTATCCCGTGTCAGGCTATAGGTCCTGGTCCCTGAAGCTGTTCCGTAATAACTTATCTTATTAATCATACATAAAATCCTTCCTTATACTGCCATCCTCCTGCGCGTTCCCATTGGGAGACAGCCACTGCATGACTGACGCGCGTCTCGCACGTGACCGGTGAGATCTCGACTCTTAGTAAGACCTTGGTCCTTACAGAGATTTTGGTTCCTTTGAAGATAGTTAGAGTGTTGTCTGATTAGTCATCCTCTCGAAAAATACCTGATTTCCTTTATTTTTTGAATGTCAATTCCATCTTACTCGGTTCATAGCTTTCTTGAGCATCTGTGAGAACAAACCTATAACTCCCAACACCCAAAGACACCCCACTTAGTCAAGAGAGATGAGTAATACTTGTACCTATATTTTGAAGAGTATGAATCTTTCCATATACGTTTATTGTGGTGCAAGTCTCGTGTGAAGCTTCCCCTAACACAACCACTTAGTGTCGTCACATGTTTTGTCATTAATAAATATTTAATTACTTCGAGAATTTGAAAGCGGTTTCATCTTCGCTATCGTCATCAATATTGATAGGAGCATGCGAAGACTGAACTTGTGACTCCTCTTCAGACTCAGAGTCTTGTAGGAACAAATCATCATCGTCGGCCACTTCCCCACCATCCTCTTCTTCCCCACCATCTTCTCTACCATCATCTAATGCGCGGTACTTCTTCTGGGGCTCGCCTCTCTCGCGGAGAATCCGGATTCTTCTCTCCGTCAGGTTTTCGCCGGTAAGGAGCATGTCATCGATTGAAGGCTGGTCAGATAGGGCGGGCTGATCAGGAACGAGTGCCACGAATTGTCGGTCAAATCGCGAAAAGGACCCATGAGTATCATTCTCGGCGTAGCCAGGCAGCTGCTTCTTGAACTTCTTGAAGTTTCTGCGACCGTCATATCTTGCCGCATTGACAACAGACAACATGCGAGTTGCCTGCAATGGTGGTGGTCTACGGACAGCAATGGATCCCTCCTTGACTTCGATAGAAAGCTGGGCCAAAGACTCAGTGTCTAGATCCATATCCTCCTCTCTGGCATGTTCAGATTTGATATTCTGGACAGCTGATGAAAAGTCCACAGTTTTGTGGGTCTTCTGAGTATCTTCTTCCGGATTGAGAGAAGGCTCGTTTGTGTCTATCGGATCCGACTCGGCCATGGCGATGTCTGTATCAACATTCACATGCTCCTCAACCGAACCGACTTGACTTTGTGTTTCAGCATCATTGTTGTCAACCTTCTGCTTTTTGACCGACTGCTGGAATAGCAGAAGATTATCTATGGGTTCGACTCGAGCTCTTTGCTTCAAGGGTCTCCTCTGTGACGCCCCTTGAGAAGAAGGAGGTTGGCTCGGTTTCTCTTGCGAGCTAGCAGTATCTGGCTGGGGAGGAGAATCCACCTCTCCTTTAACAAAGAAGTCCAACAGATCCATCTGTTTTGGCGGTGCTCGCGTCACTCTCTTCACAGCAGCACGAGGGGCACGAGGGGCAGGCTTGGGAGGCTTCTTGTCTTCTTCTTCCTCAGGAGGCATTAGCACTGTGTCAAGTCGCTCAACCTTTAGTCTAGGCAAATTCTTAGCGAGTGCCTGGGCCTTACTCCATAGAATGCTGGGGTTGCACTCTTTCACAGCAGGCAGCAAGTCGGCTGCATCAATGACAATAATATCCTTCTTGGCCAATTCCCCCATGGCATCCATAATAACTTGCTGGTACTTCTTCTCGGGGGAACGGACCACAACTTTCTTGCCCATATGTCGCTGAATCACATCCACAATGGTCCGAGTCGTGGATGTATCATCTTCCAGAGACAGGCATATTGCTTTACCTCCACTTTCTGTGATGACAGGTCCCAACATTTCTAGCTGCTGTCGGTCTGAAAATGCAAATACCATGCCAGCCCAGAGCTGGCTTCGGCTCTTATTGATTGCCAGTTCAGGTTCAGGCACATAGTCGATCTCGTCAGGCCAGATCACAGCAAGCCCTTCGTTTCTGCGCTTCACAAGTTCATCGAGAAACTGTTTTCCTACCACGTGCACACCCTTGATCATTGCCAGGAGCAGCTTGGAAGAGTTTTTCTTGCCCTTGACGTAATGAGTGGTGTCTTCGGAAAAGTACCGTTGCATTCTTAGATCAGACCCTGCAGTGATCTTTTTCAGTAGTTCCTCCTCTTCGTCTTCATGGTACGAAAACGATACTGGTCTCCATTTCAGTGTGAAATATGAGTCCTCCTTCCGTCCCACTTGGACCCTGTAAGTCGTGTTTCTATCTATCGAGAGACGCTCCTCAGATTTCAGCTGCTGTCCGTTGACATACACACCTGTGTCGATTCGAGGCTTCTTGATGCTGACTATTTCGCATTTCGAGTCGTCCTTGTCGATGATAAGTTGGACATGGTTCCGGCTTATGGACTTGCCATCCATGTTCAGAACATGGCCCTTGTCTCGTCCTATGATGAACTCCGATGGGAACAAATGGTCTGGTGGTTAGAATTGCTTTGCAAATACCATTGAGATAGGCCCAGCTGCCCTGTGGCACCTAGCATGACACATCATTCCCTTGTAATACTCACAAGTCGCTTCGCCATGTCTCCAAACCCACATTGTGGAGAACCAGTGCAGTGTACTTCAGTAGGTTTCTTGGTTCATGCATACAGGAATCTATTACAGTAGTAACTGTATGGTGTGCATCCAGACGCGTAAGGGAGACACAGAAAACATACAAATTCATAAAAATTACATACAATCAATGGCATGCTATATGAAAGCTGACAGAAGTAGTCGCAGCCTGATTTGCAGTATTGCGGAACGTCTAGATATCTAGATCAAACTTCGTGATACATGTTTTTAGGATCTCATCATTTATCAATCTCCATACACGAGCCTATAGAATTGGCATAAATATTAATTTACAATTGAATTTTTTGAAGAACCATCTCCAATACCCTGCTTGCACCTTATCTTCTTCGCTCAGGACTCCTGCTTCGGTTCTCTGATCCTCGAATTCTATGCTGTGAAATAGATGTGTCTGCTTGATGGAAGGCAAACGAAACTTCCAAGTTGTGCTCCAGAAACTCAACACCGTTGGTCTCTGAAATAGCTGTGTCGGCATCCTCCTTGTTTGCAAACTGGAGGAGAGCGTATCCCTTGGCGTATCCAGTTCTTCTGTCCAGGTTGACGTGGACCGCTTGGACATCTCCGTATGTGCTGTAGAAGTCTGTGAGATCCTCTTCGCTGATCTCTGGATGCAAGTTGTCGACGATAATGATCCATCCCTCTGTGGCTGTGTTAGTCTTTTGTCATCAGGCTGTGCTTCGGCACTGGGCCGGGCTTGATCTGTGTGTACTCACATCGTAGAGGTGTGGGTTCGTCTGAGTTAGTAATGAATCATGCTGTGGGTTTGGACCAGGTGTTGTGTCTCCGATTGCTGGTGATGATCCTGTCTCTGTTGTACTCACTCTCTGTGATGCCCATTATGTCGTGATGCTGATAGTAAAGATGCGTTGGTTATGAAGCTCACAGTGTGGGCCAGCGGCTGCATGAAACTCTGGATAGTTTCACCACTCCGCACGAGGTTGAAACACTGAGAGCACACGTGACTACGAAAATATGATGGATGCAAAACACAAAACCATGCTACTGTATGTTAGGTTAGTTTGTCGTAATCCGTAGCCCGAGTGATATATCTTCTCTATCATTCCGATTAAATCTCCTTTCAGCGTGTTGCTTACTAATCCTCTTCTTCATCGATTAGACTTTAGACGAGCATAATCGTCAGAAAAAAATTGAAACTTGAAAAGCAGAAAATCAGATCTTCGATTAACAACACACATACAATGTCTTTCACCGACTTGGGCTTGCCAGAGTGGCTGAATGAGTCTCTCTCAAACATGGCCATCACAAAGCCTTCTGCTATTCAGAAGGCCTGTATCCCTGAGATCATGAAAGGAAAGGACTGCATTGGAGGAGCCCGAACTGGTAGTGGTAAGACCATTGCATTTGCCGCACCCATGCTGGCTGAGTGGTCCAAGGATCCCTGTGGTATTTTTGGACTTGTTCTGACCCCTACTCGAGAGCTAGCCATCCAGATTGCTGAGCAGTTTACTGCTCTTGGAGCCAACATGAACATCCGTGTAGCACTCATCTACGGTGGAGTTGACATGGTGAAGCAGAGTCTTGAGCTGCAGAAAATGCCTCATTTCGTTATTGCTACACCTGGTCGTCTTGCTGATCATATTCGAAGCAGTGGTGAGGATACCATCCGAGGATTCCGACGGGTTAGATATGTGGTTATGGATGAGGCAGATCGTCTGCTGACTCCTGGCTTCGTTCCTGATCTGAAAACTTGCATGGATCTTCTTCCTGATCCTTCAAAGCGTCAGACTTTGTTGTTCACAGCCACTGTTACCGACGCCGTTAGAGCTTTGAAGGACAGAACCGGTGAGAAGGGACCACCATTCATTCACGAGATCGCTTCAGACATTGCTGTGCCCAGCACGCTTACCCAATCATATCTCTTCCTGCCTGGGTATGTTCGAGAAGCCTACCTGTGGGCTATTCTCACCCACCCAGACAACGAGAAGAAGTCTGCCATCATCTTCGTGAACCGAACTCAGACAGCTGAGACTCTGCGACGAATGCTCATGTCACTGGATGTCAAGACTGCCTCTCTCCATTCCGAGATGCGACAGCAAGAGCGAGTTAACGCACTGGGACGATTCCGAGCCGAGGCTGCTCGAGTTCTTGTGGCCACAGATGTTGCTTCCCGAGGTCTTGATATTCCTACCGTGGAGATGGTCATCAACTTTGACCTTCCGGCAGATGCTGACGATTACATTCATAGAGTCGGTCGAACTGCCCGAGCAGGACGAAAGGGTCAGTCTATCTCACTTGTCACTGAGCGGGATGTTACTCGAGTGACAAACATCGAGGAGAGAGTGGGTACCAAGATGGAGAAGTACGAGCTCATCGAGGACGACAAGGTCGTTGAGGAGTACCTTACCCCTGCATCCACGGCTAAGAGACAGGCTGTCCTAGATATGGAAGCTGAGAACTTTGGTGAGCGAAAGCGAATCCAGAGAAAGAAGGCAGGACTTGATGTTGACATCAAGTCCAAGAACAAAAAGCCCAATCGAGTAGTCAAGGGCAAAGCTGACAAGAAGAAATAAAGGCCAATCTAGAAACCATGCATTTGTCACAATTTATCAGAATCTAATCGCGGTGCACGGTCACATAGTTCGAGTACGAGTACTGGTAGCGAGATCCAGAGTCATTAATATTATTTAATAATATCAACTATACAATTACAAATACAATATTTAGGAGAAAAAGCAATAAATATATACATTTTGTTGGAGTGCGAGTGTCAGAATGGCTAATGCCCTTATTGGGCACTATACATGGAAGCATTGTGCCTCTCTTACTTCTTGCCTTCATACAAGCCCTGATAGTACCCTGCCCAATACCAAGCCATCACCAGGCCACGTACACTCTCATCCAGATGATCCAAAGATGGTCCAGAGGGTGCTTCTTCCGATCCTGGGTTGGCCACTGTGGTATTGTCGTTAGAATTATTGGAGGTTTCAGCCATTTCTAACGACTTACTGGATTCGCCAGCTGTGTCCTTCATGATCGCATCATCATCCTTAGCTAGAGAGTCCTCCTTTTCCTCTTTGTCCTCTCTCATCTCGTTGACCTCTGCCACCTCCTCATTGCTCTTCTTGTGGTACTTGAGATACTCTTCGTAGGCCTTATCCCAGGTCGCCACAAGCTGGCTGTCGTCCCATTGTTGGTTCATCTGGATCGTGGTGTTGATGATACCTTCATGCATCTGTCTATATATTTTGGTCGTCTGAAACTTAAACTTCATTTTGGCTGCAGATTAGGTGCATAACAAGTCCACACATCCACGACCTCATGGTGACCTGACGACATCGAAATTGACTGATCAACTGCTGGGGAAAGTGTATCATATGAGGCAGCATACTGGCAGCACATGAAGGGAAAAGACAGCGACTTTAAGGATCTAGGGCAGAAGCAATCCCCTCCAGGCAATGAGGAGGAGCACGAGGAGGAGCTGCCAATGTTCCCACCATCTGAGGACATTGGTTTGACATTCAAAACGGATGATTCAGTCTCTTTACTTTTCTTTGTCCTTCCGCCGCAAGGCGACCTTCAAAAAATGGAATACGCAGACTTGAAGGAAATGATTGCAAAAGGAGGAGGTCTGTTGGCACCTAAGCCATCAGACAGGACCTACAACCTGTGCTACACCGAAGAAACTCTCATACCGAAGGAGTATATAACTCACAACACCTGGTATACTGGCGACTTGATTCGAAGATGCATCGACTGCCAGTCGTTTGAAGAAGACCTTGTGGAAGCAGAAATGATCCTCGCACCGAACTTCCAAGGCTACAATCAATTAGCTAACCCTGCAGATGAATGGTGTCTGGATCAAGCCCCAGCTTTGCATTGGAATCCTGAAGATTTGTTCTTCTGTACTGATCTTCTTCGACCAGTCATGGGAATACCAGCGAGTAATTACCTCCAGTCATCTTCTGCGCAGCAGCTGCAAGCTGATCCAACAAGAGCACACAACGAAACCACAGAGACGGCTGATGTCAACATTGCAATGGAAGGAACCAAATTAGATCAACCTTCTGGTATGAAGCTGGAAGATATCGTTGATGGACCTAGCGCAGCTCAATTCGTTGATGCACTGGTTTTGATTTCCCCTCGCGCAACTGGGAATTTACGACGACCAAGTTACAAAGCACTACAAATCTACATCCGCAACCGACAAAAGTGGCAATGGCTTCTCCGCCGGTTGCCACATCACGACTCGGAGTACCTCCAGCGTGTTGCTGACTTACTCAGTGGTGACTTTGACGAGGTTTACTATCAAGTATCATACCATGGTGATGATTACGAGTCGATAAAGACTCAGCCTGGAAGGTGGAACTCGATTCACGACGTGTATCTTGGTGACGAAACTGCCTCTAAGGAGCTTTCACAATACTCTGTGGAGCAAAAGTTCAGCCGCAAAAAGTACTTGGAGGAAACAAGGACGGTCAAGAATGTGATTAGATGGCTAGCCAATTATCAACCTATCCAGTTTCGCCACCCTCTTCACGACATCACTCACTAGCTATATATATATATATGTATCAATTTTGAATACTGTCCATATTAATAATAATTCATCAAATAATACCTTTTTTCTATACCATGCTATAACTAAAATAACTAGAATCCCTTCTTCTTTTGCTTGTCGATGTGAGCTCTCAGCAGACGCTTCTTCTCGATGAGTGATCGCTTGGCCTTGCCCTGGACATCCTTCTTGTGGATGGTCATCATGAAGTTCTTCTTTCGAGCCTTCTCTCTGTTGGTGGTGGAGTGGGGGTTCTCTCGCTTGCCCTTTCGAGAACCGAACTTCTCTCGGCCTTCTCGGCCTTCCTGGGCAGCTGCAATTCGCTCTTCACGCAGCTGCTTGTACTTGACAGGTCCAATCAGGCCACGAGCATCGACCTCCTCCTCGTTGGTGAGCTTCTTGCCCATGAGCTTGTCGAAACCAGCCTGGGCCTTGAGCTCCTCGAGCTTGGCGAAATCGGCAGGAGTAAGAATCTTGGTGGCCATAATGTTCTGGGCCTCGGCAACAGCGTCGGCAGTAGCCTTGGCCTTAGCAGCCTTGTCTTCCTCATCAAGCTCCTCGTTCTCACTGTCAGAAACGTTGTACTCCTTGTCATCTTCAATTTGGATCCATCCGGACTCGGAGTCGTCGGAGTCATTATCAGAGTCGGAATCAACCTCCCAAGCCTTCTCATCGTCCTCCTCCTGGACCTGGTCAGCCTTCCACTTGGCGAGCAGCTCAAGACCCTCGATACCGGTCTGGCCATTCTCAACACCGTACTGGAGTCGAGAAGAGGTGCCGGCCTTGGCGTCTGCAGACATGGCCATGGAAGCCTCCTTACCTCTATCCTTTCGTGCAAGCATCTCGGGAGCAACCTCTCGGTAGAGGGCGACAAGAGATCGAGCAGCCATAACAACAGCCTTCGCCTTGGAGCCCTTGTAAGCAGTAAGATCCTGGAGCAGAGGAGCCTCGATAGCCAGGGGGTTTCGTGCCAGAATCTCACGAATGGTGTTGATACCAGCGGAGCAGACCTCGGCAGAAACACCATCGGAGACGAACTCATCCGCAATCTTTCGGATCATGGGGGTGATGGCATCAGGGGGCACGAGATCGTGAGAAGCCTGTGCTGCGGCAGCCATGATCTGAGTGACGTCCTTCTGCTTGGGGGTAAGGTACTTCAGGAAATGAGAGTAGATACCCAGAACTGTGAGCTTATGTGTACCGATCATTCGAGAAACGAGGTTCATAATCTGAATCTTCTGCTCGAGATCGTATCTGAACTTGCAGAGGTTTGTAAAGAGCTGGTCGGCGAAACCCTGGGGGTCTCGCAGAAGATGCAGGGCGGAAAAGTTGAGGTAAGTGGCTGAAACACCGCCATTACCCTTTCGCTTTTTCAGAAGTTTGTTCATGGCAGACTCGGCCTTTCGTCCTCGCTTTCGGGAGGTCTTGTTGATCTGCAGGCGATGCCTCAGAGCACCAATCTCGGCAGAGGCATCAGAATCAGAATCCTCAGCATTAGCCTCTTCTCGCTCCTTATCAGCACCAAGGAAGAATCGCACACCAGAGATGGCAATCTTGGCCTCTCCGTGAAGAGTGGCCTGGGCCATGATTTCGACGGTTCGGGAGTCGTCCCAAATGCCTCGTCTCCACAGCTCACGAGTAAGCTTAGTAGCCCACAGACCAGAAGACTCACCAGTAGACAGAACGTTAAACAGAAGAGCCTGGACAGACTTGTTGAGCTTCTGAGCTTTGCTTCCAGTGTTGGCGCCCTTGACGATGGTGACAATATTGGAGTAGATCTGAGTTCGCAACTGTTTGCTGCCGGTGATGAGCAGAATGGGAAAGAGGGTGGCGATAAGCTTCTCGGGGGTGATGACGCCCTTGTTCTTGAGAAGAACCATGGACTGGATGAGCTTCTCTCGCAGCTCCTCGTCGAGATGCTGGTGGTGATCAAGGATCAGTTTGGACAACTCATCGGGGAATTTGGCAGTTTCCTTGGGGTAGCACGAGGCAACCTGAGCAACAAATCCAACGAGATCTCCAAACTCCTCAGAGTTCTCAGTCTGAGGCGAGTTCATGTAAATATCACGGATTGACTCATAGTGCTGGTACTGGAGAAGAAACTCCTCCTTGTATGAAGGAGGGTCTCGTCGCACCAGGTTTTGCAGAAGTGCAATGTTGGTAGGCAAAAGGGCAGCTCTCTTTCTTTTAGCCATTGTGTCGTGTGTATGAACAGAATGCTGCAAGATGAATTTTCTTATGCAGTTCACATAATTTTTTTAGAGTTGGAACTCTATATGGTGGTGTAGTTGGGACTTCCGGATAAGTAGATTTCAATTAAATCTAGTTGAAATTACTCAACTGTGTGATGCTGGTATATGTAGATCCATGATGTCATAGAGAAGACTGAGTCGCGGGGTAGGTATGTATTTGTAATCTGTCTGATAAACCTCTGTTGGTATTTTGGTTAAAACGATAGATGCTCGCATACAACAGAGAGATGTTCCTATTGGTATATTCTCTAGTGTGGAGTGCATGCTGGAGATTGGTTAGGACAGTGTGACACTGGGGGAAGCGAATGATGTCTTATCGAAAAAAACTAAAAAAACAGCCGGAATGTAGCTCTATGTGCACTTATTGGAACTCCTGCACCGCTCTCATTAGCTTCTGGTCCAATATCCATCCTGTTGGACCCACACTATTACTTGCATTACCATACTTGTAACCTAAAAGCACGCGCCGCACATGTGCACTTGTTCCACTGGTTCTATTGTTACGAGGGCTTGGTATCAACAATTTTGCATCTGCCAAGCTCATTATACCCCTTCTAATTAGTTACTATTGGCGGCTACTACTTGGATATTCATTAGAGACTAGACTGCCATGTCGCTACATCGGCTGTATCACTTACTCATTTACCCCTTTTGGCAGTGATGTCCAGGAACTACAGTATCGGACCAATCCCAACGGTCTCATGAGATCTTAAGCCACACGGCACCTTGACGGTATCAGTCTGAAACTCTCTGTAAGCGTGGGTTGGATGGATACTTCCTTGTCTGACACGGCTTCTCGATATTGGCACGATATTAAAAGCTGACAACAAACACTCAAATAATATTTCTCCAACGGCTACTGGTGATGCAAGACTGGTGTCCGTGAGTTGATTTAGCTGATTTGAGCAACGTTATATCATCATGACGAGTGAACTCGATGGATCGCCAGAAGTGCCTCTCCATTTAATCCTTGACTATATAACTCTGTGCAATAGAACCATACACTTGTAACTTCTTTTACTGTTCGGATGTTAGAGTACGTACGAGTAGAGTACTGTCATTACCTGTACTGTACGTTGTTTGACAGACAGCTCCCGAATGCGGACGGAGACAACCGTTCTGACAAAGGATGTGATCGGGAAGTACTCGTACAAGGCGTGCGGTATTGATTGGGTGTCATGATCCTATTCACCATGTCTCTCGCCTTGAAGAAACACCTACAAGTAGCTCGATCCTAGATCGATGGCTGCATGCCAAGCAGAGAAAGACACCGTCTAGAAGACTTCAAAGCTTCTAGACTTCAAGGTAGCAACGATCTCATCCCTTCGATGTATCCCAATGGCGAGAAAGTTGATTGTTAGGCTCTCAAGATTCCATGGACATGCTTGTTGCATTGATGAGCGTTTGCTAGGGAGCGGCAAAGTTTGGCTAAGAAAAAGGAAGTACATGTTGTACGTTGATCCAAATGCACTTTTCAGTCGGGGAAGGTGGGCGACTCATCATGAGATAATCAGCATCTGCTATCTCCCACGTGGGGATGCTGATCTGTATCCGCAGTTGCTGTAGCAACTTCACTTGGGAAGAACATCGGCGTGGCAATATCAAATATACAGCATATTAATACCAAACACAGAGTATCTGGTTGTCTTATTCAAGCTACCTGGTACCCCTTTCAAGTACTGGACAAAACATTGTACAGGTACGGCATTTATCCGCGCGACCTGTACAACGGCTGCCTGCGTTAAGTTTCGGCTAAACTTTGCCGTACTTGTGGAATATTATATCAAAAAAAAGGGGATTAATTTGCTTTATTCTTCTCTCTGTGTGTGTGGCATTGATAATGGCTAGAACTGCTTTACTTAGAGCAGGCTGTGTTTTCCCCCCTCCACACTCCGTTACTAGTGAACATACATGCCGTACACCTACTCCAGGCCGTTGTACTTCGAGAACATCACTATTGGACCTTAACCCAGTTGTGGGTTAATAAGCTTAACGGGGTTTGCACTGATGGGCAACATGGCTCGAGGGGCGACTGCGATTGGCGCTAAGATGGTAAGAGGCCCAATTTCGGTTAGAGACGTAAGCATTGGAAAAATCCGATGCCACCTGCCCACGGAAACCTGGTGTTCTTTGTCTTTTGCTTCTTTGATACCAGTTATGCGTACACTCAGTGCCGTTCATCCCTGTCCACTGCTCATTTAAACAGGGAGGAAGCCATGTCAATGGGGGCCAAGGGATTTTCACACACCAAGTAATCTGGAAATGAAGTTCTCGGCTACCCTCCTGCTCTGCGCAGGCACCTTCGCTTCTGCCGCTGCCATTGGACCTCTCCTTCGTCGTGATAACCAGACCCAGATCATTAACGGCTTCGAAATTACCGACTTCTTTAATGATGGTGAGGAGTTTCTTTATATCAAGGATCTGACTAACTCTTCCTCACTCGGTGACAACAACGATCTCAACTCTAGAGATATATTGGGTGCTTGGGAGTCTTCCGATACGGCTGCTGTTTCTCCAGCTGATTTCGACTACCTCGAAAGACAAGCAAAGTTGGCAAACATTGCCTACTGTGGAGGTTCTTCACTATTGACTATACCCTTTTCTTGTGCCTACCAGTGCAAGGAGTTCCCCAACATGACGCTGGTCACCACTTGGGGAGACTCCGATACTGTCTCTCCCCTTGTTGCTGGCTACCTCTCCATTGACCATAACGCCAAGGAGATTGTGGTTGGCTTCCGAGGCTCTCATACTCTTAAGGATTGGATCGTTGATCTCATTGTTATCCGAGAAGCCGTTGACACCGCATACCCCGGCTGCGATGACTGTCGTGTCCATATGGGCTTCTACGATTCCTACCAGGCAACTCTTGCGGAATTCGAAACTGATCTGAAGACACTGGCTGCAGAGAACCCTGGCTACCGACTCAACGTTGTTGGCCACTCCCTTGGTGGAGCTGTGGCTCTTCTGGCTGCTACTGAGTTCAAGAGACAAGGATACAACACATACCTCACCACTTTCGGTCAGCCCGTGGTCGGAAACACTGCCTTTGCCAAACACGTGAATAATCATTGGTTTGGATCTGAGACCCCCAACACCCTCGAAGGAAACTCCAGCCGACAGTACTATCGGGTCACTCATGATAGCGATATTGTCCCTCGTGTACCCTTCTGGCCCGGGTACACCCCCAATGCTGGTGAGGTTTACATCGATGTGCCTCAAATCGGCCCTGTCGTCTCGGATCTGCAGTTCTGTGACGGTGAGATCAACTACCAGTGTGTTTATGGTAACAGTCTGCTGTCTCTTATCAGCCTGACCGCCCATCACAACTACTTCGTCTACATCGGTGGAGACTGCTAGATGAAGCAGTTTAAATACCACTGGTGGCTGGTGTGTTGTTTGAATATTCCGGTTTTTTTGTATGCTAAAAGTTTCTGAATCTCATTTGTTTTTTCTCATTTAATAACTGATATTTTGTAATTTCCTAATAATCACCTTTGGACCTGACAGACAGAGGCTTGTTCTCCCATCTGCCTGCAATCGTCATCGCTGCATGCTCATAACATGCACTTCAAGCCATGACGTCTCAGATAGCCACTATCCGTCGAGCTTATTCTCTCACGAGGAATGTCGTGCCAACAATAACCATCGAATAATGTAGGCCTTCTGAACTGCCCATGAATGATCAAAGGGACACGACGACTTTCCAGTATTATCTCAGCCTTCACTTGCAATCTCTTTTTCCGGGAAGGAAGAGGAAGTCTCTCTTTTATCGTCATTTCAGAGTGCGTTCATTGAATGCTTCTATTGAGATCCCCCTCCACCATAATGACTCATGTAAAACCTGTTTGATTGGTTACCTGCGGCGGTGCACCTTTGTAGAGACGAGTTCCTTTAGCATTCAGTCCATGGGTTCTGCCCCGCGTGATTACCATAAAATGGACCCTAGGACCACTGAGAAGCCACCTGAGCAAACGCGTCATATTTTCCCCGGTTATTTACGTCTCTCGCTCACCCGGTTGAGTTTAATGAGGGCTGGAGGAACCCAAGGGAGATGGAGGTCTTTAATGCCTCCCTTCACCGTGGATGAGTGCAGGGACGTGATTTTTGGCAATAAAAAATACAAAATACAAAATACAAAAATGGACTTTTAGATGACACTGGATTGGCCTGCTGTGGACCCTATGAGGCCCTCCACCTTCGCTTCATTAGAATGGTCTCGTGGTATGTGGGGGATAATCTTATCCCAATAGAGCATTATCTCTAGGGTTACATTCCCTTTTGGGGTGTCGCAGCCACTGATAACGATTTTAACCTGCATTGCTGGAGCTCCTTCTCTCTCAACTAACACAACACACCACAACAACGACAAGTGAGTATGGATGCTAGTGACAAGGCGAACGGTGACGTGCGACTGCGATGGAGGCACTACAACGCTAATTGTCATAGCTGCCTTGGGTTGCCTCTGGTTATGTCTGATTGCTAGAAGAACCCATTTGCCACCCGAATCCCCACAACAGGAACAGCTAGCTAACACAGTGCGTTCCAAATTTAAGGATGAACACCCCTTTGAGAAACGACGGGCTGAGGCCGAGAGAATCCGAAAGAAGTACGATGACCGTGTGCCTGTCATCTGCGAGAAGGTCGAGAAGTCGGATATCCCCGTGATTGACAAGAAGAAGTATCTTGTCCCTGCCGACCTCACTGTGGGCCAGTTTGTCTACGTCATCCGAAAGCGAATCAAGCTGAGCTCGGAGCGGGCCATTTTCATCTTTGTCGATGATGTGCTCCCTCCCACTGCTGCCCTGATGAGCTCCATCTATGAGGAACACAAGGACGAGGACGGGTTCCTCTACGTGACTTACTCTGGAGAGAACACCTTTGGCGACCTGGAGCAGTACAGGTTGGAATAACTCAGTGTGTCTATTGGCTGAGCAGTGCTCTCACGCTCTTATTTATTCCAACATTTAACTTCTTCGTGACATTCACTGTGTGGTCGTAGTGCGCGTAGTTTCAGTAGAGTGTTGATACTCTAGAAGTATTCGCGTATCGATCAGTTCAACAGCAATTTATATCTTTTGCGGTGTTTGTGATGATTATGTAACCTGCAGGGGTCATATTTTATGTGGGTGTGATCGCACAGAGCGGCTTCTCAGTGTTATTGCGTAGTATGGCTACTTGTATGGGCCACTACAACGGCTGTACTGTGCTGCCTGGTACTCGTACTTGTACTGGTACTGGTACTGGTACAGTAGTACAGTACTTGTGCTCACACTCAATGTTACGTCGAAGTGATGCTCTACAAGTTATGTATCGTAGTGAGCTTCCCAGACGATTCTTTCAGCAATGTTGTTACAACTTCAAGTAATTGTCCAAGTAATATTGTATACATGATGCAGAGTTACAGTAAGTGTGGTGCTCGACTTCTTCATCCAGTACGCATTGACTCCAACGATCTGGCATACTGTCATAAAATGTGCATTTTTTTGATGAAGTAAGAAAGACAGGTGTTGCAACAGAGGGCAGGTATTCGTTTGGTCCGAAGCCAAGTTAATACTCTATAAACCTGCCACGGCGGCACTGAACTGCCTTTTGTGAGAAGCCGAGAGTGCATATATACGACTGACTTCCTTGTTATGACGCAGGTGATATTTTTATCCAATTGACTAAGAGAACAGTTGCAAGAGTGGAATGATGCCTTGTTTAGCATTTCTCCAATATCTTTAAGCCCTGCTTGCAAAACTCTTCCTTGAATACCAAGGGCAAATGGAAAAAAAGATGGCAATGCCATATACATTCCATCAACATGGATGGTGCTTGTATCAAACGGTGCACTGCTACAGGTGGACTGCTGGGTGATCTAAGAAGAAGTGCCGCCAAGAGAACTTTTCCGCACCCATGTGAGTGTTAAATCACAGTTGGTGGAGACAAAGCCAGATGGAAATGATAATGGAAATACGGTGCATCTATTGTATACGGCCATTCGAGACATGGCCTGCTGCTGTTGTTAAGTTATTGTCGGTCTACGGTTCAATTGCCATGCCCAATCGTTGCCATTGGCATTGTCACTCGGTTCGGTTGGTTGTTAAAATCTACAATTCTCATGCATTCAATAGTCATCAATCTCTTATGTATACAGTCGTAAGTCATTATGTGCTTAGAGCTTGAGGCCAACGAGCTCAGCGTACTTCTCGGTGGAGAAGGACTTGGGTCGCTCGATGGGAGCACCGTAAGCTCGGTCCATGATGAGCTGGGGAAGGACACCGATAGCTCGGGAAACACCGAAGAGAACAGTGTAGTAGGACTGCTCGGTGAGACCGTAGTACTGGAGGAGGACACCGGAGTGGGAGTCCACGTTGGGCCAGGGGTTCTTGGTCTTACCGTGCTCAGTAAGAACCTTGGGGGCAACCTCGTAGATGGTAGAAACGAGGTGGAAGAGGTCGTAGTCGGGCATGTGCTCGAGGGCGAACTCTCGCTGGGCGGTGTATCGAGGATCGGTCTTTCGGAGAACGGCGTGACCGTAACCGGGGACAACTCGACCGGCCTTGAGGGTATCCCAAAGGTACTTCTCGATGTCGTCCTTGGTGACGTTGGAGCCAATCTTGGACTTCATCTCGAGAATCCACTCGAGAACCTCCTGGTTAGCTCGGCCGTGGAGAGGACCGGCAAGACCGTTGAGACCAGCGGTCAGAGACAGGAAGGGAGAGGAGAGAGCAGAGCCGACCAGCTTGGTGGTGTGGGCAGAGACGTTACCTCCCTCGTGGTCAGTGTGGATGGTGAGGTAGAGTCGGAGAAGCTCAATGAACTCCTTGTTGTCGCCGAAGCCGAGGAGGGAGGCGAAGTTAGCAGAGTAATCCAGAGAGTTGTCAATGGAGCCAACAATCTTGCCGTCCTTGAAGAGGTTTCGGTAGATTCGAGAAGCAATAACGGGGAGCTTGGCAATGAGGTTCATGGAATCCTCGTAGGTGTACTGCCAGTAGTCCTTCTTGTTAACACCCTTCTCGTAAGCCTTGGTGAACTGAGACTCAGACTCCAGGGCGTTGACGGCAATACCGAGCTGGGCCATGGGGTGGAGGGTAGGGGGGCATCGGTCGATGAGCTCCTCAACGTGCTTGGGGACCTCAGCTCGAGAAGCCCAGTCAGCGGAGAGAGCCTTGACCTGAGCGTCAGTGGGGATCTCGCCGGTGAGCAGGAGCCAGAAAAGACCCTCGGGGAGAGGCTCCTTTCCGCCGGGGGCGTGGGGAAGCTGCTTCTGGAGGTCGGGGATGGTCAGACCTCGGAATCGGATACCCTCCTCGGGGTCGAGGACGGAACCCTCCCAGACGAGACCCTTGATACCTCGCATACCACCGTAAGCCTGGTCGAGGATGACCTCGCCGATGACGGTGTTACCCTTCTCCTTTCGGAGCTTCTTGATCTTCTCGACGTTCTCGGGGATAAGCTCGGCGAATCGCTCCTTAAGACCCTAATTGTTAGTAATGTTTATTAGTGGTGGCTTGTATTGCTCAATTGCCATGACTGTCATCTCGTATTGTGTTTTCGCGGCAAAGTGATGACGCCTTTTGCACACATCACATTTCCACGGCACGCCAATGTCTGCAAGCGCGCCGCATTCAGCCTATCACATGCACCGGAAAAACTTTTACCGAGACGATAATCGGTCGAAATTGGGGGTGAAATCGGCCCCCAAAGCTGCCGCAGACAGTCAATCGGAGCTCAATCCCTCACTTAGCAGCCGGTTGATGAAAAACAAAAACCAGAAATACTCACATCCTTGGTAGAGTAGGCCCGGAAGGCGGTGTTGGCCATAGGGGCAACACGAACGGAAGATCGAACGGCGGGACGAATAGCAGAAATCATGATTGATATTTCAGATTTGTTCAAATACTGACGCAATGAAATAATCGTACAGAAAGAAAAAAGAGAAAAGAGAAACGGGCGCCGAGCAAGACGCTCTAGTTTATATATGAAAAGCAGCATCGACATGATTTTTAGACTTTGCGACTTTAAGATTAGACTTTTTGACATTCAATTGACTTTCTCCCTACTGTCCCCAACCCAAGGTACATGAAAAAGCTCCGGATTTGCCGAGCGTTTACGTGGCCCTAGAATAGTCTCATGCCAGAGCCCAAAGTCGTGCTACCGAGCCGCCAAGCAAAAAGCAACCCTCTTTCCGGTACATATCGAGCCCCAATGATCTAATCCCGAAACTCCGCCAGCCATTGAGTGTTAGGCAAGGGTGGCACGATGTAGTTCATGACCTTCTGACCTCCCAGCTTCCGTTGCTTGACACCGAACTTTGTTCCACGAAATTCCCTCACCATTTTCCAGGCCAAACGATCCTGGTTCATAACTCGTAGGGAAAGTGCTAGCCACATGTGTCACCCCGTGACATGGGGCCAACCCCCGTGCAATTGTTTCGAAATCCGATAATTTTCTTTGCACAAATGCCAGCTCAGGTATTTCAAATCTCGGCACGTACCCCAGCTTTCAAATTTCACATTTTCTGGGGAATAAGCCTCGGATGTAGCCGGAACTCCTTTGACGTCACCCTTGCCATTGCTTGTGAATGAAAACTCAATTCAGACTAATATGGGGTATTACCGAGAAGGTCCGAGGCCAAAATTGATTCGACATTGACTAGCGTTAGGAACTCCAATGCCACAACAAGTATTTCCAGCACCCACCTGTGCCTCCCGTGTCACTGTGTTCTGCTGCATTTTCCTCCAGCCTGTAGACCTGCTATACATTTGGAGGGAAAAAATTGCCCTTGTTCGCATGCCTCTCGCAGTTCTCGTCGTTCGGAATGCGCGTCCAATGTCGCTGACGGATCAATAGAGGAATCGAGCAGCTCTTGTGGGACCCCCCGTGGCACAAAAAGAAACTACACCTCGGGTTTTTCGAATCTAACATGCAAGTACAAGAACCAGTACTCGTACTGTACTCCTAGATATGCACACGGTTTATTTGCCTCCGAAGTCTGGAAACTCGGTATAACCTTGTGTCTAGTCTCCGTCCATCCGAGACCACTGAGAAAAGTGCCCAAACTTGGATCAATGGTGCTAGTTACCTGTGGATCCATCTGGGCTCACAATTAAGTCTCCTATTTTCGTCCTGAGACGCTTTTTGACGTTATTCAGGCTGACAATCACTTTCACAGCAACGGCATTGTAACCTTGCGGGCGTGTGGAATCTGCATGATGGAGGAAATTGATCCGATGGCCGGGTAACCCCAGCTCAATTTTTTTTTCGTGGCTGATGGTGGGATGGCTTGCATGATTCTCGGTTAGGGTATTCCGCTTGTGCCACCTAGTGGTGAAGGTTACCCTGCAGTTGGGAGTCGTTGTTTTTATTTGGTCTCGAAAATATGCTGTCTAGCACACAAACACGAATCGAACACACGCTACACACGCCTCCTGTGAGGCCGAACTGTATTTTTAAAAAATCCAAACATCAAAGCCAGCAGCGTTCACCTAAAGCTCTTTCATCTAGCATCTGATCCCCAATCAACACAATGGTACCCAACAAGAGGTCCAGTGGATCCTTTGGTGGATTTACAAACAATGCTACTGGGTCTACGACCCCAGGAGCAACTACGCCCAACAGGAGCCGAACCTCGCTGGGCAACCATTCGTCCAGCAAGGCTGGCAACTCGAGCTTTGGAAATGCATTGAAGCCCTCAGGTGGCCTCTACAACGGACACAATGGCCTCACCTCTTCGTCTGTCCCCGGACTTAGAAACGGCATGGTCAATCTTGGAGCTGTCCCCATCTCGTCATCGTCGAGCTGGCTCCAGACCAAGAAGCCCAAGGAGTTGGGCACCGTCTCTGTCAGCGAGATGTCTGCCAAGCAGCCCCTTGAGCTCGGTTGCGAGTTTGTAGAAGCCTACCTTAACAGAGACGACAAGTATCCTGAATTGGATCGGCTTGTGATGCGTGAGTATGACAGAAGGATGCTGGGTGCCTTGAGAACACCATACTAACCACAGAGGGACAGTTGTCCGAATATATTTTTGCTGAGTCTGGAAACTTGGGGGCCCTTATGCCATTCACCCGAACGGAGGTCATCAACATGCCCGATGAGCTCTACGAGCAATACAACCACACCGAGACTAGCACCAAGATGGGTATGTTCTCTGAGATTGATCGAATCTGGATGACTGTGGACAACCGAATCTTCTTCTGGTCCTACATCGATCAGGCCTACCATGCCTTTGAGGGACTGGAGCACACAATCACGTCGGTGAGTCTGGTGAAGCCCAAGGCCAACACTTTCATCGACCTTATTTCGCATGTTTTGGTTCTCACCACCCCGCTAGAGGTCTATCTCGTTGCTGTGGCATACAACAACGCTACAAACGACTTTGAGCTCTTCGACACTGGTATGCACACCTCCATCAAGGGGCTGGATGTGGATCAGGTGATTGCCTCCAATGACACTGGACGAGTCTTCTTCACCGGTCCTGGTGACGGAACCAACGTCTACGAGCTCATCTACAATAACCAGGACAGATGGTTCCGGGACAAGTGTTCCAAGATCTGCCGAACCAAGAACAGCATTGTGGCTTCTCTGCAACCCATTGCTATCGGGGAGGTTGCTGGTGAAGGCACGGGTATCCTTGGCAAGTTGGTGAGCTCCTTCCTCCCCTCTCACGAGCGAGAGGTTATTGTTCAGATGGTTATTGATGACTCAAGAAAGCTTCTCTACACCCTGTCATCGACCTCTACCATGAGAGTTTACCACATGGCCACTGATGATCTGAAACTCACCTTCACTTACACCTTCCCCCAGGTGCTGTCTCATCTGCAGATGATCACTGCCAGCACCCCTACCCCGCATGCACCCACTCAAAGCGCTCATGGCCTTGCCCATGGCCACGGTACTGCTTCTCAAACTGGTGCAAACAACCGTACCAAGCCAGCTACACCTCTCATCTCCAAGCAGACCAAGATTGTCTCCATCAAGCCCATCATGGCCACTGAGTCTTCTCAGATCCATCTTGTCGCTGTGACCTCTTCTGGCTGGAGATTGTACATTCGAGCTGCTCGCTCTTACACCTTTGGTGCTGCAGGAACCGCACCTTCTTCATCCAACCCGCCCACATTCATGCAGGTGATCCAAGTCCGGTTCCCTCCTTCCTCCGACTCTGATATTGTGCCTCCCATGCAGTCTAAGGTTCTGAGTGGTACTCTTGGTACCTCTCGTCTCTTTGAGCCCGGCCACTTTTTCGCAGTGGTTCCCGCCGAGGCTGAGGGAGAGGGAGACAAGGCCATGCCCACTTCGGACAGAGTCTTTGTTGCTGCTCCCGACACTGGAAGAATCCTCTCCCAGCAATCGTCGCTGGCTGCTGCCGCAAACCCCGTTTACATTGAGAACGCCACCTTCCTCGAGGTGGACGGATTCGTGCAGTCCATCCAACTTCTCACACCTCCCTTCAGAGCCACCAATCAGCCTGACGGCTTTGGAAACGAGTCCGCCTGTCAGTACGAAAAGTCTGCCCATCAGAAGGTTGCCGTTCTCACCCAGACTGGTCTCCATATTTATGAACGAACACTTCCCTACGAGACATTCCAGCGTCTTGCTGGCGACGTCAAGACCTTCTTTGACCTCTATGGCCGAACCGAGACCTGTGCCATTGCCCTCTCTCTGGCTTCCATGAATATTTCATCCCCCGAGGAGCGAGAGCTGGCCCGAAAGGTCTACATTGAGGTCGGTGGACGAGCCCATCTCGTTGATGATGACACTAACTATGGTATCACTGCTACCAGCGTGACTCCCAACGGTACCACCTCTTCTCCCCCACAGGTTGTAAAGCTGTCGGGCAGATTTGAGGGTCTGGCCACCTATCTTTCTCGAGCTATCCGGCCTCTGTGGCAGCTCAACGTCTTTTCGCTGTTGCCTCGAGTTGTCAACGGTGAATCCAAGGATCAGTTTGTGCTCAAACTGTCGCGAGAACACATTGAGGACGCTCAGGTGCGGCTCATTGAGATCAGCGAGTTCCTGGCCAAGAACAAGACTTTCATCGAGGGTCTTGCTGGAGCCGATCGAGTGGTTCTGGGCGGCAACCGGGCCGAGGAGACTGCTCTTCTGGCCGAACATACCGCTCTCAACGCTCTGGTCAAGCTAGTGAACAACATGAAGGAGGCCACTGCTCTTCTGCAGCTGCTCCAGGACGAAACTGCATCTGCCCCGAACGGCATTGAGAGTATCATGGTGTACCTCACACGTGCTGCTCGAGAGCAGATGGCCAAGCTCAAGTTCTTTGAGCTGGTCACTCGAAAGGCTGGCATTGATCTGGCTAAAGAACTTGTCACCTGTCTTGTCAACAAGGCTATTGCTGATGGAGGATCAGTTGAGTCTGTGGCTAGCATCCTTGAGGACCGGTGTAACTCGTACTGTTCTGCGTCCGATGTTCTTACCTACAAGGCCATCGAGGCTCTCAAGCGAGCCAAGGACGTTGGTGCGCGAGATCCCGAGCTTCGACAGCAGCTGTTGGCCGAGTCCGTCAGACTGTTTGAGAAGACAGCTGGAAGCCTTAGCATCGACTCTCTTTCCGAGTCCATTGATCTCTACTGCGAGCAGGGATACTACACCGGAGCTATTCAGGTTGCTCTTTCTGTTGCTCAGGAGATTGACAGAGCCAATGTTGCTGCTGCTTACATTCTTGACGACATGCCTGAGGGTGATGTTCGTCAGGAGACCTACGACAAGAGAGTCAAAGTGTACTCCATGGTCTTTGGTGTGCTTGAGCGAGTAGTTGAGGACTCCCCCGCCAACTCCCCTGCCCCCAATGAAGCCTATGACATTGCACTGGCCTCCACCGATGAGGTTTTCCAGTACTGTTTCTACGACTGGTTCATTGAGACTGGTAACTCGGCTCGTCTGCTGGATCTCGACACTCCTTACATTCTGCCCTACCTTGTCAACAATGCCAAGAAGAGTGTGAGCATGGCCGACCTACTGTGGTGCTACTACCAGATGCGAGGAAGCGTCATTTCTGCCGCCGAAGTGCTGTTCGATATTGCCACCTCGACCAAGTTTGTGCTTCCTCTGGCCCAGAGAATTGAGTGTCTGTCTCGAGCTCGAGGTTACGTCAACTGTCCTGCTCCCATCACTTCGCGGCAGCAGCTTGCTCAGCTGACCACCCGAATTCAGGAGCTTCTTGAGGTGTCCTCGATTCAGGATGACATTCTCACAAATGTTAAGAAGGACTCTCGGTTCCATGATGCTCGACGTCAGGACACCATTAGCAAGCTCGATGGACCCATCATGGGTGTTTCTGAGCTCTTCAACCAGTACGCCGACCCTCTGCAGTACCTTGAGTCTTGTCTTGCCCTGTTCCAGGTGTCTGATTACCGCCAGAACGACGAGATTCTCAACTGCTGGAACAAGCTCATTGTGCAAACTGACCAGAAGGGAGAGGAGGACCATGATGGAGACCGTGCTCAATCTTACGAGTACGTTGCCAACATGGTGCAGCGTCTCGGCAAGCAGTTTATGGTTTCTGAGTTTGTCTTCCCTTACGACCAGCTCATTCCCATGCTGGAGCTCTACAGAGTCCAGCACCAGCCAGACTCTCCTGTTGGATGGGTTGTGGACACCTTCCTTGGTGCTTCTCTGGGCTACGAAACTGTCTACTCCTGTCTGTCGGACATGATTGAGCGACGGGAGTTCCCCTTCTCTGAGGAGCCCGCCATGCGGTTGCTGGCTCTGGATGTTATTTATCTTTTGGAAAAATGGTTGGCTGAGAGCCGGGGCATTGCGCAGATCCAGAATGTGGTTAGTGCCGATATCCTCGACACTCTGGAACAGTATACGAGCCAAGGGGATGTTGCGGGTCTGCGACGACGACTGCGAATTTAATGTGCACTATGTATAGATAATAAATGTAACATATCTTGATTAACCAACATTTGGATGACTCTAAAAGAACACAAGCCCCATTTCCTTGAATGATTCCCCTTTCAATACAGGATTTCCATTTTTGCAGTGTCTTGTATCGTTCATTGAGTCTATAACCACCGTATTGGCGGCCTTGGTCTGCTTTATTTTTACAATACGAAGATGCAGCAGTCAATCCACTCAACAATACGTTATGCTATTAGTCTATATATATATTTTGATTTTAAAGCTGAGCCTTAACCCATCCCTCAAGGCCGCCCTTGACGATGATCTCCTGGAGGTTCTGGCCGAGCTCTCCGACCTTCTGCTTGAGAATGACAGGGCCGTTCTTGCCGTCAGTCACGGTGACGGTGGCGCTGGGGACGTCCCAAGTGGCAAACCAGCCGGTTCGTCGGGTCAGCTCAGCGGGCTGTCCCTCGTATCGCTTTCGCAGTTTGTTGATAAGAGCGGGGATCTCGAGGGTCAGCAGAGCGTTGTTGATGGAGTTTCGAGAGAAAATGTTTCCGAAAGAGCCGGCAATGACCAGCTGCATGTCTCGGGCCAGAATACAGGTGGCTGCCTGCTCTCGAGAAGATCCAGTACCAAAGTTGAAACCAGAGATGATAATGTCTCCGGGACCGGTCTTGGAGCCAAATTCAGGGTCGTAGTTCTCCATGCACACCTCAGCCATCTTCTCTCGCGGCACGTCGTCCTGGTAGGTGTACTTTCCGGGGTAGATACCGTCAGTGTTGATGTTGTCTGCATCACAGAGAACCAGTTCTCCAGTGATCTTGGCGGGGAAACCAGCCAAAACTCCTCCGCTAGGGGCAGGGTCGGACTCAGCAGCCTCAGCCTCGGCCTCGGCCTCGACAGCCTCAGCAACAGAGATAGATGAAGACACACCCTTCGCACCAGGGATAGCCACACCGTAGACCTCTTCAGGGAAACCAATCTTACCCAGAATGGCAGAGGCAGCGACAACCTCGGGAGAGGCCAGGTAAGCCAGAGCGTCCTTGGAGCCCATTCGGCCCTTGAAGTTTCGGTTGGTAGCAGAGATACCGACCTCGCCATCCTCGAGCAGACCGGTTCCAAGACCAATGCAGGGGCCACAGCCAGCGGGGAGAGGCTTGGCTCCGGCGTTGAGGAGAGTCTGCCATGCTCCGGAGGCCTCGGCATCCTTCTGGACGAGAGAGGAGGCAGCCGCGACGTAGAACTCGACACCGTCAGCGACCTTGTTGTTCTTAATCACATTGGCAGCAGCCTCAATATCGGAAAGTCGAGAGTTAGTACAGGACACAAGGTATGCCTTGTTGATTTTGATGTCCTTGGCAGAAAGATCAGCCAGTGAGTTGTAGACCTTGACGGAGTTGGGGCCAGACAGGAAGGGAGAAAGGGTAGACAGATCAATGGTCAGGGTCTTGGCGTACTTGGCGTCGGCATCGGCCTGAACAGCATCCTGGAGAGCAGTGACAGTACCCTCATTCACTCGAGCATGAGGTTGAGGAAGTCGAGTCAGCCGGTACTGGTACCACTGTCGGAGAGTCTCGTCCACAGGAAAGAGACCAGTGAGAGCACCCCACTCAGTGGTCATGTTAGCAATGGTAAGTCGCTCGTCGACAGACAGGTGCTCGACACCGTCTCCAACAAACTCAATGGCATGGTTGAGAACCTCGTCGTTGTTGAAGATACCACAGAGAGCGATGATCACATCCTTGCCAAACACACCAGCGGGAAGCTCTCCCTTGAGCTCAACACGAGCCACGGGGGGGATCTGCCACCAGGTCTGGCCAGTGGCCCAAACAGAAGCAGCATCAGTTCGAACGATGGGAGTACCCAGACATCCGATACCTCCGTACATGTTGGAGTGTGAGTCAGAGGCGACGGTGAGGTTGTAAGGGAAGGCATAGCCCTCCTCGACCATGACCTGGTGGCCAATACCTCGGCCGGCTGGGTAGAAATCAATACCCTGCTCTCCGGCAAAGTTCTCAATGTTGCTGTACTTCTCCAGGTTCTTCTCAGACTTGTTCTGCACATCGTGATCCAAGGTCATCACCACCTGCCGGTTGTCCTTGACAGCCTTGGCTCCCAGACCCTTGAACTTGGTGGCCACAGGCCACGAGTTGTCGTGTGTCATACAGTGGCTGGGCCGAATGGAGACATAGTCTCCGCTCTGGACCTGCTTACCCTCAGGGAGACCGACAGCATAGCGCTGGACGATCTTCTCGGTCAGGTTCTGGGGAATGCGCTTCGTGGAGTATCGTCGCACAAGGAGTGTTTGTGTGACTGCTCGGTTTCTGAATGCAAACATTTTTGACGACTGTGTATTGTGGATCTCGTCTTTCACTAATGTCAAGAGAACTGAGATCGCCCAATGGAAAAGGATCCATTGCTG
This sequence comes from Yarrowia yakushimensis, assembly GCA_900518995.1. Lineage (NCBI taxonomy): Eukaryota > Fungi > Ascomycota > Dipodascomycetes > Dipodascales > Yarrowia > Yarrowia yakushimensis. The sequence continues at coordinate 305,569 of ULGW01000002.1, forward strand.
ACAGCTAAACTCTACTGTGACATAACTTTAGTATGACTCTTTCCGCACGTGATGCACGATAAGAAAATGCACTTGGCGTGTGCAGGGACTTGGCAACTCTTGTTATTACTTCGTGCTTTTAAAAAGATTCAGCTGTGGTTGGCATACTGGGGATGAGGCCATTCTCAAGTTCCCAACCCGTAGTTGAAAGACTCTGAAATTTGACATCGATATTTTTCATTAAGGTGTGAGTTTGAGTGGGGGAGCCAAATGTCATTGTGCGAGAGACTATCAGTGTGAATAGTGCGGAAATAAGGTTATCACAGAAATAACGGTCTGCATGTGAGCCGATGCTCGGGAAAAAAGCGGCGTGTGGTTTTCCTGGTTGTTGAAGAATTAACGGAGGTCACGTGACTCTAATGGTATTTTGTTTCTAAACCGATCGTGTCCGTCCAGAAGTGGACGCGTTTACTTTTTGTTAGTTAAGGACATACTTATGAAAGCTAAGTAACGGTTGTATACTGAAGCATGAAGATGTGTGATGAAACTGAACTGAAGACAAACTACAAGTACGAGCAATGTGCGACTGAGGCCGAAAGAACAAGTACCTCAAGAATGCTCCATGGTATCACCAGAACACTTTCATACATGCTTACAAGTGTCACCATTTCCTGACTGTCCAGAAGAACATGCTCTCTCTCACGTAACCTCTCATCCCAACATCCAGTTTATTAATAAGTTAATCCAGGTGCAACCATCCACTCACTATGCAGACCTAAAGAATGGTTGTACTGCATACCAGCACACAACAACGCCCATGGACTTGGGCCAATGGAGCATCATACAGAATGGTGCAAAAATAATTGGGCAATTGGGGCCGAGTAAACCCTCCATCATCGCATGCTACTCAAACTCACGTCCAGCTGTCATGCTGCCATTGCTCATCCAGATGAATCACACCAACACCAACATTGCTGTGGTGGTCCACACCGAGACTGCGGCCAAGAGGTACCCAAAGGAACTAGAAAAGACGGCAAAAGAAGCAGGTACCCCCTGCTCTTCACAGTGCTTCCTCCAGTGGGACTCACCTCCTCCAGACTCAAAGTGCACCTATTTCACTCCTGAATCATTCCTGCAAGCTTTTGGCCAGCAACAGGAGATGCCATACACCCACATTGTTGTTCTGGACACACACGAGAGGTCGCAATGGGGCGAAACTGTCTTGACTGTTATCAAGAAGATTTACACCGGAACTCTAGTTCTCTGCTGCCCTCCTCTTCCGAAAGTGATAGAATATCTTCAGGATTTCTACGCAGAAGCTCCAGTCATTGCTCTACAGGACTTGGAAGTAGTCGACATGCATTATCTTGATCATCCTACATCTAATCTGGTGGATTCGGGCATTGATACTGCTATTAACATCAATAGTATGGAGGGAGATGGCCATATCATCATGTTTCTATCTACACGCGAAGAAGTGCTCTCAGCAATACGAGGGATACATGACCGTTTACAATCTCAACAAAAAGGAGGAGATGTCAGCGTGGTGCCTCTCTACAAAGCCATGACAAGAGATGAGCTGGAGGAGCTATATGGAGCCCTCGACAAGAGAGGAGGACGAACAATCATAGTTGCCACGGCAATTGCCCAGGATTACACGTCTCTTCCGCCTGGTATCAAGTATGTCATTGACTCTGGCCTTCAGACTTCACGAGAGGGAAGACAAATCTGGACTACCAAGTTGGATAGCAAGATTCGGGCCAACCGAGTGTCCTCCACTGGAGGAAAGGTTTACAGACTCTTTACCGAAGAAACCTTTGGAAGCCTTCTTGACATGCCTCCCGCTGAGGTAGCTGTCGATAGGATAGAACGAGTAGTCCTGTACTGGTTATCTCTCGGCATACAGAACATCCTGGACCTACTCACACCTACCAAGTATCCCCAAAGATTACTTGAATCAGCCCTGACGAGCCTACACCATGCTAGGTTGATTTCAAAGGATGGCCAGCTAACAAGGGTTGCACATGATGTTTCCTCACTCTCAATTTGCTTTCCTTTAGTTCCAGCACGCTTCATTGCTGCCATTGGAAATTCATCGAGCGAGTCATGCCAACCACTGATCTTGAGTATTGTCTCAATGGAGCTTGCTGGGGGCCTGAACGAAGCCTTTTATACACCTAAGGAGACTGTAAAGCGAGAGGAGGCCAAACACATACATGCCTTGTTTGAGGTGGAAGAGGGACCGTATATTACTCTTTTGAATATATACGAGTCCGCATGTACTCCTAAACTGAAGCCAACAAGGTGGTTTGCCGAGCATTTTCTCAATTACCAAATGATCAAGGTTGCTCATAGCATTCGCAAGGAGCTATCTTCTGTCATTGGCGTGAAATCCACAACCACAACCGCCAATAATGATGAGCAGCTTACCACTTGTTTGGAGATTTTGAAGAGATATGTTGACGAATAACAAAATATTATAATGAACGAATGTATTTATTGGCACAACTTGTGCGTTTATAAATATATCACAAGTGCAAGTACATTTCAGTTTAATGATTACATAAGCAAATAGATCAGAAGAGACCTCGATGCTTGATCTGGTGTTTTCAATGTATTAAGACTAGACAATTGTGATATTAAGAACAGGAAGTGTACGAAGCGTCCTAATTGTCGACTTACCGTGTAATTTTATATTTAGACAGACATCCTCCCCTCCTTGTCGCGTGTTTCGGCAGAGTTCAACCTGGGTGAACAAGGTTCCGAAATATGTGCTGCATGTAAGTTGGTAACAACACCTTGATTGAAAAAAGGACGACACGAGCCAACCATGGATTCGGATACTGAGTCAGTGAAGCGGAGAAAGTCCTCCGGGTCCGAAAGCGAGTCTAGCGTGCGAGATCCGAAACGAACCAAGATTGAGGATGACGATTTCCACGAAAATGGGGTAGACGATGAGGATGAAGATGAGGAGGACGAGGAAGCTAAGGACGAGGGAGATGAGGACGCCGAAGACAAGGGAGAGGACGACGACGACGAAGACGAGGAAAAAGAAGGTGATGAGGAAGAAGGCGAGGAAGAAGAGGAAGAAGAGGAAGAGGAGGATGAGGAGAAGAAGCGGGAGGAGGAGGAGAAGTACGTTACCAGCTTCAACTTTGATGGTGTGGAATATAAGTACAAGGAGAGACCAGCGGTGATCGAAGAGCGTGAAGGAAAGATTGAATTCCGTGTGGTCAACAACGACAACTCCAAAGAAAACCTCATGATTCTGACTGGTCTCAAGAACATTTTCCAGAAACAGCTGCCCAAAATGCCTCGAGAATACATTGCCCGACTAGTGTACGATCGAAGTCATGTGTCGATGGCAGTTGTTCGAAAGCCTCTCACGGTGGTTGGAGGAATCACATTCCGGCCGTTTGACAGCCGGAAGTTTGCCGAAATCGTCTTCTGTGCCATCAGTAGTACGGAGCAGGTCAGAGGATACGGAGCGCATCTGATGAACCATTTGAAGGATTACGTCAAGGCTACCTCGCCTGTGATGTACTTTTTGACTTACGCTGACAACTACGCCATTGGTTACTTCAAGAAACAGGGATTCTCCAAAGAGATCTCTCTCGACCGATCGGTATGGATGGGGTACATCAAGGATTACGAGGGAGGTACTCTCATGCAGTGCTCCATGCTGCCACGAGTAAGATACCTCGATGTCAACAAGATTCTCCTGCTACAGAAGGCGCTGATTCACAAGAAGATCCGAGCCATCTCCAAGAGTCATGTGGTGCGAAAGGGTCTTGACCATTTCCGCGTCTCAACCACACCAGTGGATCCCATGACGATCCCGGGCCTGAAGGAGGCTGGATGGACACCTGAGATGGATGAGCTGGCCAGACGCCCAAAACGAGGCCCACATTTCGCAGTTATGCAGCACGTTCTTTCAGAACTGCAAAACCACGCTTCTGCTTGGCCCTTTGCCCAGGCTGTCAACCGAGACGAGGTGCCAGACTATTACGAGGTCATCAAGGAGCCCATGGATCTCTCAACCATGGAGCAGCGTCTCGAAGCTGACTCCTACAAGACCATGGAGGAGTTTGTCTACGACACTCGGTTGGTGTTCAACAACTGTCGTGCTTACAACAACGAGACGACTACCTACTACAAGAATGCCAACAAGTTGGAGAAGTTCATGGTGGCCAAAATCAAGGAGATCCCTGAGTACTCTCATTTGGTGGAGTAGTGACAACAGGGATACACTGAATATTTATATGTACAATAGTGATAGTAATGAATGCGATGGAATTACATACCAATAGATCAATATATTACTATCCCAAAGCATGCTACAAGGTAGACAGAGAAGTCCAATCGACAAAGTACAATCTCAACATAATTACTGTAATATCTAAACTTCAATTGCTATATCGTTACACCTGCTCCTCATCGCCAACCTCAGAATCGAGCTTAGCAACAACACTGACCATCTTATCATCGTCGTAAATCTTGAATCCCTCAGACTTGGTCACGCTGGAGAGCTGGACGTTCTTGCTATCGAGCTTCTCCTCCATGACCTGCTTGAGAATCTTGAGAACAAGAACCTCACCCTCCTCGAGAGTCATATCCTTGTGGTACTCGTTCTGAAGCTCGGCCTGAGCACCTTCGCTACCACTACCGATAGCCTTGGCCTCGTATCTGTAGAAGGTTCCTGATGGCTCAGCATGGTAGAGCTGGGCTCCATGGTCATCATCGTATCCAGCAATGAGAAGGGCGACACCGAAAGGTCGAGACATGATTCGCTCCTCACCCTCAGCACCCTCGCCGAACCGGAGAGCCAAGTCACACACTGCTTGGGTGACAGTCTCCACGTTAATTGGCTCATCGTAATATAGATCATGCTGGACAGACTCCACTCGCGCATGGTCAATCATGGTTCGGGCATCTGCAGTAAGGCCGGACATGGCACAGCCAATGTGTTTGTCGATCTCGACAATCTTCTCGATGGATGAAGTCTCAAGCAGGGAAGAGGTGATTCGCTTCTCAACTCCGAGAACGACACCATCCTTGGTGGCAACACCAATGGCTGTGGATCCGAGCTATGTTAGTTGGTGGTCTCTGTGATAGCCCCAATTTCCTTGATGGGCACACAGTTGGTGTGCGTAGGCAAGGTGGCGGGACAGAGGGGTAGACAGCCTGAATCAGCTTTTCTTGACACAACCATACCCGCCCGCTAATGACACATGCTGATCCTTCGATCAATGCAACCAGTTAGCCGATGATTCGACTGCTGCTTCTGGTTTGGCTGAAACACCAATGTCTCCAAATGACCCCGTCATCACCATTGTCATAATTGTGCAAAACAAGCACTTCCAATACTCACTTTGATAGCCTCGAGAGAGTACTCGACCTGGAAAAGTCGGCCTTCGGGAGAGAACGTGCTCACTCCTCGGTCGTATTCACTTCTGGTAAGGAACATGCTGTGGTGGTGATGGTGGTGGCAATAAACTGTGATGGGAAGTTGGGGATGGAAGCTTACTTTGGTGACCCGAGATCGCCACATGGGGAATATAAATAAAAGACGAAGATGGGAAGATAGTATAAGGAGCTGGAAACGCAGCCCCCCGAGAGCAATTGATCGCGAAGAATATCTATTACCTCAAGGACGTCGAGATATCTTCTCATTGCTGAGTCAGCAAACAGAATACTGGTAGTTGTCTGGTAATTACGTAAGAAAACATGGACAGTTGCAATATTTGCACCTAATCAGAGAAGGACACACAGTGTCTGAGAATTTATACCTGGATTTATGCATTCTATTCCTCTACACCATCGCACTCACTGATATTTCTTCTTACGAAATACTGTTATTGGAGAGAGCTTCTCTGAAACTAACCAACCTAAAATAAACAAACGCGAACGCGACAGACACGACTCGCAACGGCTAGACCTCAGGTTTCCATTCTACACCCGAGCAGGTGATTATCGACTTTTACCTACTCCAGTCTGGATAATACCGGCCGACCTACCATATGGAAGTGGACGAAGCTAGGCATGGCCATGGCCACGATCAGGGTCTTGGAGGTATCAAGACCAAGAAGAGTACGATCATAACCACTACAACAACTCAACACATACGTTCTCACTCTTCTCACCCACAGCAAGAGGCTCCTCTGTATGTTCCAAAGGTCTCTCTCAGCACCAGCAGCTCTCTACCGCTGTTGGCGTGCAGACTCATGCCCCAACCAAAGTGTTCCGAGGTGACAAGAAACACACCTCGGCCAAGGAACATTGAGACCTACCCCCTGAATGTCCAGGAGGTCCTGGTGATGGAAGATCTGCTCAATGTTCTTATGGGCCACGAAGGTGTGTACATCAACTACAGTGACTCTTACAACCCCCGACTTGAGCTCGACCGACAGAAGGGCCCAGATTACAGAACTGTTAGAGGGTTAGATCCATCCTTCAAGGATTTCACAAGAGCGTGCATCAAGATCGCCAGCACGTACGTGTCATTGACTGCTTTTGTTGATAAAATGACTCGTGACAGAAGAGGGCTAGTCAATGGTGCTTTGGCTGCCTCTATCAGGAAGCTGCTCAAGGAGTACGTGAAGCTGGTACAAGGGCTGGAGTACGCCCTCAGGTTTGAATCCGGCTTGACACTTCACAAGTTCCACTTGAAACTGATGACAATTGGAGGCATCTTACATGAGACACATGAGCTCGCGAAGGATATCCTCAGGGAGGATGAGGTGCGTTTCCACAATGCCACCTTGGAGCCGAGCAATGACCTGGATGCACTTCTTGCCAAATTCCGTGAAAACAGCGTGGAAATCGACACACGAGGTTACGGAATCTCCCTCAATGGATCGAGTATGTGCCGAGGAGGAATCACATTGAAGGTGATTGCGGAAAGACTGAATGCACAAGCTGGTGACCCAACAGCCAATCAGTTACTCACCAGACTACTCAATGATGCTTCCAAACCATATCTGCAAATGCTATCGCGATGGATTCACCAGGGTGTAATCCTGGATCCCTATGGTGAGTTCTGCATTCAAGAGAACGGAGACCTTGCTACTGGAAACGAGGGCGCATACGATGAGTATTGGGAACAAAGATACTCTGTGCGAAAGGACGAGCTACCTCTACTACTGTCTCAGTCGAATCTTCTCGAGAAAGTCCTTTTGGCTGGCAAGTATCTTAACATTGTGCGTGAGTGCGGAGGAGGTGACACCTCGAAGGATGCTGTCGTGCAATGGGAGTCTATCCAAGATCCCGCATTAGTGCCCAGCATTGCATCTGCTAGTGACGAGTCCAACAGAGCTTTGCTGTCTCTTCTACTCTCTTCCCACAACCTGTTTGACCGGCTAGACTCTCTTAAACACTACTTCTTTCTGGATCGGGCCGATTACTACATCAATTTCCAGGATATTGCTTGGGCTGAACTTGCTCGCCCAGCTAGCCAGTCTTCCGTGACCAAATTACAATACCTGCTGGATCTGTGCCTGCGACAGCCTGGTTCCATCACAAGCACTGACCAATACAAGGACGATGTGGTTGCTTCCCTGGCCCCAACTACTGTCTGGGACTACCTTCTACAAATTGTCTGTGCTACCGACCCCAACGATTCCGGCTGGGAAAGCGACTCCAGAAAGATGTCCATGGAAGACATGCCTGTTTCGTGTGCTTTCCAACTGGACTTCAAGGTTCCCTTCCCCCTCTCTCTGGTCATATCTAGACGTGCTCTGATCAGATACCAGATTCTCTTCCGTCATCTGTCCGAGTTGAAGAACCTCGAGAGACTCCTCAGTGTTGTGTGGCTGGAGATGGCCAAATCCCGACATTGGCGCCACCCTACTAGGGACGAGCGTCTCCACAAGTGGAAGGCCTTTGCAAACATTCTTCGAATCAAGATGGTGGAGTTTGTGAAGCAGCTTCTCTACCACTGCACTGCCGAGGTCATTGAGCCCAACTGGAAGCGACTACAAGAGAAGTTCAAGTCTGCTACAAATGTGGATGAACTCATTGCTGACCACATTACCTTCTTGGACACGTGTCTGAAGGAGTGCGTGCTCACCAACGAGAAACTCATTCGGGTGCAACAGAAGATTTTTGGATACATCCGTTTCTTTGTGAACACCATTCAGGCCCGAAGCCACTTCCTTGAAATTGTTGACCCTTCTCATTTGTCAGATTTTGAACGAAGCCGACTACAGCCGGTGTACGACAGAAACGGAGCCACAATCCCCAATGATACATTGGTGGAGCGGATGAACAGACTCATCAAAACTACAGACACCAACTTCAGTCACAGCTGTAAGGTGTTCAAGGATGCCTTGGAATTCTTCGCCGCAACAGAAAGTACCTCACTGTTGGCCCTCAGTGCTCGTCTGAGTTGATTTTCTGGAGCGAATATATATACAAAGTCCACAAAAATATATTTATTTATTTCCTACCATAGCCGTTCCATATATGCTGATGTTTCCCACAGCGTATTTTAGTTCATTATTGGTATTAAAAAATATTAATAATGCCCCCTTTTAGGTTGATGCAACATCTGGATGACATTTCACTGCTGAAACCAAAGCACCAACAACACTGTCTGCGCTTCTACCAACGGCTCGGACAAATCTGTGATCTCCACCATGACCTATGACATCCTTCTTTAACTACCATGAATACATCAGCACCGACGATAAGGTCCAAACCCACCATCCGAACATTTACGTGGAGTATACACAACCAGACACCAAGGTGAGAAGATGTGTGCGGGTCCCAAGAGACTACTCAGTGGTGGGTGACGAGTACCCATATTTCTCGACGTATTTCGTTGGCGAGGAACCAGGCTCTTACCCTAACGAAGAGGGTCCTACTTACGACTCTCGAAGCCCCCTGAAGGATCTCATGTCTACGCAGGAGTACAATGATATCATAGGTACCATTAACGAATACATGAGACGTGCATTCTCACCCTGGCAGAAACGCCAGTTCGTTGAAACGGTGGTCTCATTCCTGACTCTTTGGACATTCGAACGACTATTTGCATCAAACAATGAGAGGGCCTTGGCACAACTGGACAAGTACGTTGATCAGTTGAACAGCAAGAACGGAGCGCGTTTCATTTTGGTGAACCCAAGGAAAAACGGATTTCTCTCCTTGGACTTTCTGGTGATGGTCGAAGAGTCCAATTACTTGATCACAAAACCACCAACCTCATCTTAATATATATGTATTATATTATATTATTATTCTCATTTCTGCTACATTTTACATGCCCTCGTACTGTACATAATATATTAGATGGAGTGGCCAAGATACAAGTTCTTGTATTAGGCAGGAGTCTTTAGAAAAGTAGTGGCCACTGTATTGTTCGTTTCGTCATAAACGTACAGAACCTTGCCAACACACTTCAGAACCCAGAAGCCCGAATTCATGGGGTCACCAAAGAAGTACTGATGGTAGAGTTCCCGTGTTAGGTCATTTCGTCTTTCGTCGTCACCGTGCAACAGCAGTGGCATACTAAGATTGGCGTAGGGTGTGGGTGGCAAGCCCCATTCCACGACATAACTTCCAATGCCGACGTCGAACGTATGATTGTGTTTCTGAACAACGAAATCCACAGCGTAGTCCCAGAGTTGTTCTTTTCGGGATTCTGTGATGTTGCACTGCCATAGAGCATTCCTGGCAGGAATGAGCACCAGCTCTTCAACAACCTGTGTGGTTTGGCGCTCGGACTGAGTTGACGAGTGGTATCGTGAGTAACGCATTCCTTGATAATCCTGCAAGAAGATGCGCTTCTCCTTGCAATGTTCGATCAGCATTTTTCGAGGAGAGTTTGGAATGCTCTTATGATAGGGAGCGGCAGGGGAGGAGTCAGGGCCATGATATTGAATGCAGCCAACCAACGGCTCTGACTTGTAATGTCGAGGGAACAGCCGTCTCGGAGTCTCCTCAAGCCAGTCAATCATCTTCTTGTTCAAGGATGCCAGAGATTTGGCAGTGACAGTGAAGAAGGCCAGGGAACTATAATCGAAAACAACCATTAGCCATTGGCATCCTGTGAGAGTCATCGGATAAGGGCCACTGATATCAATTAATACGGTATCAAGAGGCATGGGAGCACGGAACGAAGTGGGGACGTAGAATGCAGAAAACGGGGTCGTAAAAGGTGTCTTGCGACTTGCCGCGGGTATGTCTCGGGACTCACGATTCATCGAAGAGAAGCGAACACCATTACCATTCAAGAAGTCACAATTGTTGATGTTGTTGGTCAGCGAAAGTGTGTCTTCCTTCAGGGGCATCTGCACAAAGATAGTATCATCTTGGCCACTCACCTTACACACAGATACAACTCTGGAGAAGTCACCTTTCTTGACCATCAGCGTACCTGGATCATCGTAGGGGTACGAGAAGATCTCGTAGTCCGAGCTGAGAAGGTTGCGATCTCGCTGTGCGCCGTCATTATAAACAGCTTCAATATATCCTCCATCGGCGAGACATACCTTTCCTCGTAGCAATTTTGAATCAATCGGACCGACAGAAACATCAGTAAGCATATCAGCTGAGCACACCATGCTAGTTTTGTTTTTTCCTAAAGCATCAATCTCCCACTGAGACATGCGCTCCATAGCATCGTCTGCATATGATCGATATCGGGTAAAGAACCTGCTTTCGTAGTTCTTGGAACAGGTTTTCACTTCACGTTTGGGGGCATCATCAATCTTGCGTCTCATCTGAGAGCTCAGACCTCGACAGCTGGGCACCCAGCTAGCAAACGTTTGAATGATGAAGTCACTGATCTCTTTGGGGTCCTTAAAGTGTCGACTGAGCGCTAGTTTTCCACAGATGCTCTTACGCTCAGCTGCACCCTTGTCCTGAGCAGGACGATTGTAGAGGCGGAGAGTATCCTGGATTCTGATGACCTGCTGATACTTGTCCAGCAGTCTGTTCAAGGGAGAAGATACTCCATCTGAGAACACAACGTGCTTGATAGCCTCCAACATGATATAGAACTCATGGTTTTGAACCCATGGCACCCCAAGACGTGTAGAACTGTAAGAAAACTTTTGCATAACACTGTAGCAAGCAATATCAAGGAACTTGTCACGCAGGGGCGCAAAGTTGAACACAGCCTGCTTTGCCTTGTACTGAGGAGCTTTCTTGAGAATCTCCATCTCCGAATCTTTAGCCTCTGCACGATACAGCTCCATACTGGTGACCCAGAGAAGAATCTGATCGCTTCGCATGAAACGCACACACCGAGTTTGCATGCACACACGCAGATAGAGATCTGACAGACCACGTGGTTCTCCTCCAGACATGCTCAGCACAATCAGTTCCTTGTTTCTCGTGTAGATATCATTGAGTTTTTTCTCCACAGAAGGTTCTAGTGGCTTAATCTTCGGAGAGGCGATTGCTTCTCTTATCTGCGCGTGTTCCTGGAATGTCAGAGTCGGGCAGTCATCTGCCGAGAACTGCGAATCCTCGATCTCTGGGAACGAGAGAATGTGTGTAGGACCGGCCTTGGGCTTGAATGTACCCTCAGCCTTTGCATCAGACACAAATTCGGCGTCGTAGTCCAACAGCAGGCCCTCTTTTCTGTGGAAGAGCTGCTCTGGTTTGATAAGGACTTCCTTTGGAGTCGATTGAAAAAGTTGTGAGTTGTCGGAAGAGAGTAGAGCGCTAGTTGTGTCAACCAAAGAAGCAGGGTCGGTAAAACCACCAATATTGACCGATATGACCTTCGTCCCGGACCTCTTGTTATTCTTCTTCACCATGATCCCGGTGATAGGTTCGTGAAGCTGGCGGTGGTGAGGTTTTCGTGCATATGCACAACTTAATCAGTAAGTCTGAAAAGAAACCTCATTCCTTGGGTAAGCCGACACACAAGTGACAAGAGGGGTCATTCAACACTTGCCCGCCATTGAATAGAGCCACAGCTAATCTCTCGACCACTTCTTGTACCCCGGGAGGAAGTATATCAGCATGCCCCCAGCCAACTGGCCAAGCAACATAGTCTTCATCAAGGAGAATATCTATTCGAACCAGCTCACCACAGAAGAGCTGGCAAGCATAGGACTGACGCCTGCCAAGGCCAAAACTCGTCCAGCACCCAATGGTCCTCCAACCAATAAACTCATCAAGATCAAGAAGATCACCGATCCCAAACACCCTGCTAATGGGCAATTTGGGCTGTTTGCCAATCAGAAACTACCAGCAAAGTCGCACGTAATCGACTACGTTGGATATGTCCATCCAAACAGAGAAAGCGATCCGTCCTCGGACTACGACATTAGTCTCGATTCTGCTCTTGGAATCGGCATCGACGCCCAGAGATGGGGCTGCGAAGCACGTATGATCAACGACTATAGAGGGATCCAAGCTACAAATAATGTCATTTTTGACAATCGCACGGTGGGAAAAGAACTTCGCATCGCTGTGTTCGTGGGCCCAAAGGACGTCAACAAAGGAGAGGAGCTATGCATCAACTACGGAAAAGGGTTCTGGAAGGGACGAGCTGGATCATAGGAAGATATTTATTGGCACATCGCTGTTTGGTGCCTGGAAGAATGCATTCAAATATAGATATGATCTTGGCGATCAAAATCAATTCACGTCAAAACAATAGAGATCAGATGCGTAGTAGTCACAGGCTAGAGGGCTACTTGTACGTGTAATGCTTGCCGCACAAACCCTCGCCCTTCTGCGACGCTAGGCTAGATAACGCGCTCTACAGAAACTACGATTACGATTTGCTTTTCAAATGGATATTCTTAAATAACCAGCCATGCCCGACTGGGCTTTCAGAGTCTCGCCCGTTTTGGGTCACCCTGTGTCCCTAGCTCTTCTTGAGCGTTAATTATCCTCCTCGTCAATACCAGTTTTACCTTCCTCCCACCCCTCATCAATCGTAGTATATTCTCGTCAACAGTTTTGCACAGATTCTGGCCATTCCACCTCTCTACTTGGGTGGGTTCATGCCCTGCATCATTTTGAACATGTCAGGCATGCCCTCGCCACCAGGCATGGGCATCTGACCTCCAGGCATACCAGGCATACCCATCATAGACATACCCATCATGGCCATCATATTCTGGGGGTTGTATTCGCCTCGGATCTGGTTCTGCTTGTCACAGTAGGCCATCCAGGTGAACTCGTCGAAGCCGTAGTTGAAATAATCAGTGATATCGGCACCAGGCATCCGCCATGGCTTGTCCTCGAATTCCTCTAGGTTGTGCTCGGTGATAGGCTTGCCATCAAGCATGCCGACTTTGTCGATGTCAATTCCAGGCATCTTTGCCGCAGGCTGGGGCCGCTCTTCAGACGCGCTCTCTTCTTTGGGGGTATCAGAAGCCTCAGGCGCCGCAGAAGAAGTTGCCGGTGTCTCCTTCTTAGCAGCAGCAGATGCAGTAGAAGCAAGCTTGCTTGGGGCACCAGTATCGATGACAATATCAATGTCAGAATCGTCGGATTCGTACTCAGATTCGGAATCATCCTCTGGTTCTTGTTGCTTGGTGATTTGAGAGTGTGGCTCTTCATCGTCCTCAGCTCCCTCGGGCTCTACTCGGGCCCGCTTTACTGCAGGCTCCTCAGTGCCGTAGAGAAAGTCGTCGTCGTCATCCATCTTTGATGTCAGATGGGGGGATGGTGATGTTGCCGTTGTGGGAGTCGTTTGGGGTAGTGCTTTGCAGAAACCTATCTTTAGGTTTGATGGTTGTCTTGGATGGATGCGAGAATGAGGTCAAAGGAGGAGTTATGAAGATATATATATTGGTCATTTTGGATCGAGTGAAAAATAATTGTGATTTAACCAATTTCATCTCTTTGGAACGGTTCCTACACTTCTACAGCAGTACTATAATTTGATTCGATCTGCTGACTAACACAACCTTATTTGGCCACTTCAAACAGTGTAGATGTATGGTGGTATCGTACGTCGACCTACCGGTATTGGTGCGTAGCGAGATGCTTCCTTCTCGCTGGGAGAAGCAGGTATGAGAACAACAAAACATTAAGAATTATGTTAAAGTAGCCTCGTTAAGACACACAACAAGGCGATACTGCTGGTAACTGATGAAACATGGGCTTAGTAAGACATTCCATGTAACTATAAGAGAATGTTACTCTTATAGAGCCCCATTTAGAATTCTTCAATGGTTCCCTCTACACCATAACTGCTCTCAACACTCCACACATACTCATACCATCACTCCCTCTAGAAATATACGTTTGCTCGTAGTCCTAAAGCAATAGAGTTGTGAAGCCTCAACTAAGAGCTAAATACCAACACCTTCACCAACACCACCACCTGCATCAAGACAGCATTAGGTTCAGCCATCTCAAAATTCACACCCATCATCACATCACTCACCATGTCTGGAATCGTCCCCGAAATTCCAGGCGAACAGGCGCCCCCAGATGTGGCGCACCAGCTCAAGGTGGCTGTTGCACGTCTCCTTCAAAAACCAAAGCTCAACTTTCCCGGAGCTCAGCCCGTCTCCTTCTCGAGAAAACACATCGAAGAGGAACTCTGCAAGCGAGATTACTATGTGTGTGAGAAGAGTGACGGTCTCCGGTGTCTCATGTTTGTGACATGGGAAAATAACCCCGACACCGGCCCGCAACAGGTTACTTATATGATCACACGAAACAATGATTTCTTCTTCATTCCCATGGTCTACTTCCCTTCAAATGATGGAAAGCCTTTGCAAGACACGATTGTGGACGGAGAGCTCGTACTCACAAAGTCCGAACCCCGATCGTTGCATTTTCTCATGTTCGACTGCCTTGCTTGCAATAAGATTCTGCTCACAGGCCGACCTCTGGATAAGAGACTGGGGTACCTCAATGCTGCCATCTCTCACCCTCTGAAGGAGTACCTGCACAAGAACCCTGACGTTGCTCGAGACTTCCCCTTCAGTGTGCGTGTGAAGGATATGCAGTTTGCGTACAACGTCATGAATGTCTTCGCCAGCTTCCCTCATCTGCCACACATCACTGATGGTCTCATCTTCACCTGTCGAGATCACCCATACGTCTCTGGAACTGACGAGCGAATTCTGAAATGGAAGAAACAAGACGAAAACTCGGTAGACTTCCTCATGACCATGAAGTTCCCTATTTTCGAGGACACAAATGGCGAGAGTTGGACAGACTATGACTCGAAGCCCGAAGTCACACTCCTGGTGTGGACAGGACGAGACGGAAGCCGACCATACGGCGAGTTGTATCTTACCGACAAGGAATGGGAGGACCTGAAGGCACTGGAGGAGCCTCTGGAGGAACGAGTCGTGGAATGTATCAAGGATGATAAGATGCGGTGGAGATATCTGAGATTCCGTGATGACAAGACGAATGCCAACTACATCACAACCGTCGAGAAAGTCATAGACTCTATCGAGGACCCCGTCTCCGAAAAAGATCTATTAGATGCCGCTCCCAAGGTCAAGGAGCTGTGGAAGGAACGAAATCGACGCCCACACGACGAGGATAGAAAGCGAGGAGGAGATGAACATGATCACGGTGGAAAAAGGGCTAGACAATAGAACCTCAACCAGATCAAATAAATTATATATTGTAATATTAGCACACATACTTCAAAATGAGGGCATGGATGATGGGAGAACAAAAAACGATACAAGTACAAGTGCGATGTAAGTACTGTACCATGAAACCAGATGCTTGTAGAATAGTGTAGACTAAATAATAGTAATACCGATTAGGCACAAAAAGAGGAGAGAGCTCCTCTGAGCAAAAAGATACTCCGATACGGGGAATCGAACCCCGGTCTCCACGGTTCTCAAGATGAGAGCGTGATGTGATAGCCCCTACACTATATCGGAAACGGAAAATCAGCCCGACGTGGGGCTTGAACCCACAGCCTTGAGATTACTTACGAATAAGAGTCTCACGCTCTACCGATTGAGCTAGCCAGGCCGGATTTTTTTTTGTTGAAAAACCTGGACATGCAAACCTAAATTCTATAAAGTCACGTGACGTGATTTTTTGAATTACATGTGAGCAAAGACACATTTCCTTCAGGCTCTCGAAAAAAATGCACATAAGGATACATATTTCCACCACTATGAAGTGATCACGTGATGACTACAGTATGAACTGATGTAGCATTTATTTTCAACAGACTACAGTTGTTCCAACAAATAACACGACATCGTCACATCGTTTCTGGACAGACCATCTCCAGACTGCACGGGTTAGGGTTTGTTGCAGACGTGGAGGATGACGATGCACTTACACATCACCACTAATTAGCATGTTCGCGTTTGCCCAAAAGCTCGTGTCGCAGGCTGATAAGTACATCAACGAGCCTCGTGACGAGTTTGACGATCAGCCGTGTTCTCATGGCTTCAGAATCCTTCACGTTGAGCCCAATTCAATTGCTCAGAAGGCCGGCCTAGAAGCTCTCTACGATTTCATAATCGCCGTTGATGGAGAGACTGTGGACCATGAGACACAGGAAAACAACCCTTACGCCAGACAAGCACCCGATCAGCCCGTGCAGGCTCCGGTCGATCGACTGACTCAGCGACTCACAGGGTCCAACGTGACTCTGACTGTGTTCTCTTCAAAGGGCCACACTGTCCGAAACGTCCAGGTTGATGCCAGCACCGCTAAGCCTGAGTTTACCGAACCAGATGCCATCCAGTTGGACTCTGTACACGGAGGCGATTTCGTCCGTGGAAACGAGTATGACAAGGAGGCTCTCAAGGAGGCCAGCACACCACCCGGGCTCGGAGTGAGTCTGCAATACACACCTCTGGATGTCGGAGACTACGTGTGGCACGTTCTAGACGTGGCACCCAACTCTCCTGCTGAGCGAGCTGGTCTCATTGCCCACTCTGACTACATTGTTGGTGGATCTGGCGGATTGTTGGCTTCTGGAGGAGAGGATCTGCTTTCGCGAGTAGTGGCCGTACACTACTCTCGACAGGAAGACTGTCCCATTCAGCTCTTTGTTTACAATTCTGACTACAACATTACTCGTCCTGTTCTGATCATGCCCATGAGAGGCTGGGGAGGCGCTGGTTTGCTTGGCTGTGGAGTCGGTTATGGACTTCTCCACCGACTGCCCGAGTTCCTAGGAGTGAACAGACCTGGCGATACCTTCTTCAATGCCGACGATCGAGCTTCAGCATCACCTGCCCCGCCTCAAGCCTACCAGGCACCTCCTGCTACTGCCGCTTACCAGGCCCCTTCTGCATACGCTCCTCCGCCACCTGCCGCTGGTCCTCGACGGGCCAAGAAACCTGCTGCTGCTACCAACGACTTCAGCGATTACTTTGCTGAGCAAGAGAAGGTTTCTCGACAGGCTGATCGAATCTCTCTAGCAGCCCAGCCTGTCAAAGATATTCCTCCTCCTCCCAAAAAGGCCTAATCTAGTGGGTGGCTATCAAGAGCTGGGGTTTAAACGAAAAATGAACCACATCCTCATGTTCTGATCTCTCACAGATTTATATGTATAAAACGAAAAATGAATAAAAATATGGATACTGACACGGGTGACCTAATATATGTACTGCTGCTTTGTATTCTGAGTATCCCTGAAGTAATTATATATATAGTAAAGTTAAATTATAGGACAACACGAGTAATTAGACACCTGGGCAACTCTCTCTCTAGTGACCCTTACTAAAAGTACGCTGTTTCGTCAAGATCTCGCGCCATCTACAGTCAATCTCTCACACACTAGAATTATCGCAAACGTCAATTATATTACAGTAGTACACTTAGAGCTCATCATCAATCTTGCCTCCCTTCTTGGCCTTGGTGTCCTTGACAGGGGTCTCCTCCTCTTCGGCCTCATCGGCATGGGCAAGACCGTCAACCTTGTGGGTACCGTGCTCCTTGATGAACTGGTTAAGGCCCTCAAGAGTTCGAGCACCAGGGTAGGTGATGGGAGAGTTCTTCTTTCCGGCAGGGTAGAGCTTGATAGTAGGGAAGCCCTTGACATCCTCATCGGGGAACTCGTTGGTGGTGGCGTCGATCTTGGCGACAGTCACCTTCTTAGAGATCTCGGGGTGGTCGAAGAAAAGGTCTCCAAGCTCGTCGTAGATGGGAGCAAGAGTCTTGCAGTGTCCGCACCAGGGAGCGTAGAACTCAATCAGAACATCCTTCTCGTCATCGAGAACAATCTCCTTGTAGTTCTTGCCGACGACGATGTGGACGGGACCGTCCTGGTACTCAGGAACGGGGTCAGACTTGAGGATGGGGTCAAGAGTTCCCTCAATGTACTCCTTGAAGAACTTGTCGACGGAGCCCTTGGTGATCTTGACGGATTGGTCGTGGGCGTACTTCTTCTTGTTATCGAAGTCCTCGATAGCAATGGCGGGGAACTTCTCCTGGATGTTCACATTAGCGGCGTGAGTTCCGTAGAGCTCAGCGTCAATGACACCGACGTAGGCGTCACCCTTCAGCTTCTCAGCCCAAGGCTTAACCCACTCGGAGATCTGCTTGGTATCCTTCTCTCCAGCAGAGAAGATGTAAACCAGGGGAAGGCCGGAGGTGGCGTAATCCTGGAAAGAGGCAGGGCCGATCTCACCAATGACGGGGACAGCCTCGGTCTTGATGAACTTGGTAAGAGGCTCGGGCTTGAACTTGAACACCTTCTTGCCAGCAGAGATGTCGTAAACAGCGGGCTTCTCATCGAAGTTTCGGAAGACAACGAGAGCGGGGAACTTCTCGACACCGTGCTTCTTGGCGAGGGCCTTGTCGGCGGAGTGGCCGAAAGTGAATCGCTCTCGGAGCTTCTGTGCGACTCGCTGGTAAGTAGTCTGGGACTTCTCATCCTCCTCGTCGTGGAAGGCAACAATAGTCACGTCGTTGTCCTTGGTGAAGGCAGTGAGCTCCTTCTCGTTGGAGAACTCAGAAATGAGAGGCAGAGACTGCTTCAGCAGGTACTGGACAATGGCATCGGAGGTTCGGGCAGACTGGTAGAGAGAGTTGTCCTCCTCAGATCCACGGAAGATCTTGAGGGTGGGGTAACCCTGGATGTCAAACTTGGAGCAGAGCTCCTCGTTCTCGGTACAGTCGACCTTACCGATGGGGATGCCCTTCTCCTTGAGGATGGTGGCGGCAGTCTCGTACTCGGGGGCGAGCTGCTTGCAGTGTCCACACCAGGGAGCGAAGAACTCGGCGAGAACAAGCTTGTTGTCAGCAACAAAGTCGGCAAAGTTGTCGGAATCGAGATTGACGACGTCAGAGGCCGCAGCCAGAGCGCCCATGAGCGCAATTGTGAGGGCAGTGAACTTCATTTTGGGGTTGTTGAGGAGAAAGAGAAGACCAGGGTGCGGGTGCTATTATGTAGTCCTGAGTTAGTTTGTGCCACGTAATGTAACGTTTAAGTTCTGCAGTGACAGGTGTGCTTTGGAAGGCTGGCAGCAGTAACGTGTTCAGTACTGTATGCCAACCCACTGCTGTAAGGTATTGTGGGTTGGGAAGAGGGTTGCTACGTATCACACTAAAGTAGAGACGTTTAACGTGGCGTAATAATGGTTTATTCGTCCGCATCTGAACTTCCTTCGACAGCTGGAACTGGATTTTAGGTGTCGTTTTTGGATTGAGAGGCGCCCGGGTTAGACTTTTGAGCTGGATCACCCTGCATGGTGAAATTTGGACGTGTTTGGAAAGTGAGGGAAGGAGTGACTTGTTGGTACTTGTAAGGCCATCATCAGGTGCAACAAATGATGAATAGTTCGACAGAGGAGGGGGGTACGAACCAAGAAAACGATATGGAGAGAGAGAGGCCAGCCAGGTCACTTGATTTCTTACAAATGCTGCCTATTGCCACCAGCCGCCCCCATGGGCCTCCAGGATGTCCTGCCCTCGCCCCAGCCCAGTATACATGATTCGCGTGCCTTGACCTTGCATTAAGCGCGAGAAGGTTGTACGCGTGGATCTGTATAACCTCCGCAAAAGGAGTTCTTGAGACCACAGCTGTTCTGCAAGAGGGTGTACGAGGGTTGAATGGTGGAGACCTACCGGTACGTCGTCTGATTCTCTCTTCACCGAGATCATTTTTGAGCTTTGCTCAAACTTTGAGGTGGCTCCATCTGTATGTCTTCTTTGGGCTAAATATCACCACAAGAAGCCTTCACCGCAACTGCCTCCATACCATTACTAATGCATTATTGCAGTCTAACACTACATGGTGATCTGAACTGTAAGATAGACAAAGGTCACCAGGGAGACATTTTTGCCCTTCTACGCATCATCACAGCTTCTCGAGCGGGAAAAATGCAATTAGAAGACAGTTTCCAGCACCACCATCGTCTGGACTCTAGCTATTTGCTGGCAGTTTTGAACCCTGCTCCATCCATATGCGGACTCTTACAAATTGAGTTTGGAACAAGCTTCGAGGGAGATGAGTTGGGCTTCTTGCTGACGTGTTAGCGTCTAGTGTGTTGGCAGCCAAAGAGAGCCGTGGAGATAGGTTTCTATTGTTTGAAAAGCGGCCAAGTAGGTATCGCCGAGGGCTCGCGTGATGTCCAATTTTTGTAACACTGGCAGTTGTCACCATACAATTGTGCACCACACAAATGTGAATCAGTTCTAACTATGTCCACGTGTGATATAATAACCTTGCATGGAAGTGACAGCTGTGGAGTGGATGCGAACGAGTACGACAACTACTGACAGTCTCACGAAAATAGTGGGCAAATTGTATGCCTGAACTCTTGGATACACTATAGGCATGCTTCAATTTACAGAAGTTCAGATATATCAAATCTAGATGAGTGTTAGCACACCCCGGATATCCCTACTTGAAGTCATACACTAGTCTGTACAGCATGTGTGTTGGCACGTGTAAGAAGCTGGGCGGCGCTAGGGATGCTGTATGGACCCTTTTGACTACTACTGGCGTTAACGATGGACTTAATTACCGATCTCAGGAACCACCGTAACCTCCATCCTTCAACTTGGTGGGAGCTGTCACTGAAGAACTCTGTTTTTTCGACTGTCAACAGGATCTCGGAACTTAACAATATGATAACTCGAGCTAACAAAAGAAGCCATTTATACTTCAACATTCGACCTAAAGTTGCCTGGGGAAAGATTATCTGGTATCATAAAGCATGTACGAATAGCCACCGCACCATATGCAACCAGTCATCGGCCATCTCCCCCCCTCAGTAGAGGAGTTTTAGGCAACTGCTGTTGGGTGTTCCAACACTTGTCTGGGTGGTGAAGATATACGAGAGCGCTGCTCCGAGCCCTAACCGGAAAAACGATCAATGGAAGGTCAGTGGTACAATACAAAGAGGATGCTGCTGTCAGCCATTCGCTCAAGCGTTATGAATGTTTCAAAAATGGTAGTGACTTTATCAAGCCAAGTCTTGATCACTTGGCACTCGCCAGTGAGTCACGTGCCACGACCCAAAGTTGGGACAGAGATGTGTGGGATCTCGACCAGCATACTTTTCTGCGGCTCTACTGCCAATAAGATGTTGGTTAAAAGGTAACATCAGGGTGCAAGTATCGTACGTCGTACTTTTAGAGATCTTCGTAACGGTCCGGAAATGCAGAACAACAAACAGTCAATCCTCAAAATGTCAGTGTGTATGTGGTGACGTCATCATTATGAGTCTTGATGCTAGAACGGTGTCGACCGCTGGAGTATGTGCCACAAGGGTGTGCTTACGATACAACTGACTGTCTTCTGTCTGTATCGTACTCGTACCTGAGGGACTGTGTTATCGATGCACACGCACAGCCGTTCTGCTCCAGGGTAACGCACGTGTGACCAGTGAATTTCACGTTTAGGGTCTTACAGGGTTGTGATTCAACAGCAAGGAGGAATGGGAGCCTCAGAATAGTGTCAGAGACTTGGTCTATTCAGCGACTGTGATGATTACACGCTCCTGTGAATCTGTAGCCATCACAAATCCGTCTCGGCTTTCTCCACAAACTGCGTCATAGGAGATTATGTCTTTTTAGGTTGTTCACACCTTCCAAACAAGTCGAGACTTTCACACTCGGTAGCTTCGTTCCCCACCTTTGAGAATTTAGAGTTTCAAAATAACCTCGGCACTTGGGGCCGTTGTGGAGTAGACTCAGTAGCGTGAGATAGTTAGGATGGTGCAATGTTTGTACCTGGTAGTGCTGCACACTGATCACCACTAAGAATGCTCAAAAGGAGGTGTGCAGTTACAGCTTCAGACCGTAACAGGGCGGCGTTCAGACACGCACAACCATGTGGGGAATCTCTTCTTGCAACTGACCGATAAATCTCCGTGTGGGGAACACTGAATAAGCCGAACTCTTAAATGTTCATGCAAACGACCCGGGTTGCCGGTAAAGCCGTAACGGCCGACGCAAACAGCCCCGAAAATGTCCCGATCACGATAAATAAGTCGAGCATCCCGTTCAGAATGATCTGATCTGGCGCGTGAGCAGCTCCTTTTATAATTCCCCGCTCGACTTGCCCCCACAGAGACTTACCGAGCACCCCGCAATCACGCTACAAGTAGTTTCGGCATGACAATCATGGCGATATCGCAAAATTACTCATGTGCTCTTGGCTTGATCCCAGTATGGGTTTTGATGTGGAACAAAGACAGTGATGGTGACAACGAGTGGAACCAAACAAAGTAGAAAGCAATTACATATGTATTGAGATATCTGATTTACTCGGTAGACCTTCAAACATTATCCTTCCTGACTCGAAAACAAACACAACACCCATTACGTTCCTGCCAATCCCGACTCCTACAGTTACAGTTTCTATCATATGCATAGCGTGCATCAGCCGAAAAGCACAAGAAGGGCCCATCGCAACTCAACTCCAACTATCCTAACCATCTCACACATCTAACACACTCATGGCAGCTATTTCCAAAGACTACGTCCTGTCGCCCTGGGGCAAAGCCGTGGCCGGAGCCGCCGGAGCCGTACTGGCTAACACACTGGTCTACCCCCTAGACATTGTGAAAACGCGGCTTCAGGTGCAGGTCAAGCGCAAGGAGGGCGGACCTATTCCTTCCTTCGAGGACGGCCAGTTTGAGCACTACGACGGTACTATCGACGCGCTGAAAAAGATTTACGCCGGCAATGGTCTGGCCGGTCTCTACCAGGGTCTCCCCTCATGTCTTCTGGGTGTGGCTTCTACCAACTTTGCCTACTTCTACTGGTATGGCTTTATCCGTGACTCTTACATTAAGCGAAACCCCGGCAAGGCCCTGTCCACTCCTATCGAGCTGCTACTCGGCGCCGTGGCAGGAGCTCTGGCACAGGTGTTCACCATCCCCGTGGCCGTGATCACCACACGACAGCAGACCTCAGACGCCAAGTCGCGGCAGGGATTGCTGGCGACCGCCAAGAGCGTGGTGGACGATGACGGAATCAGCGGTCTCTGGAGAGGTCTCAAGGCCTCTCTGGTCCTGGTGATCAACCCCTCCATCACTTACGGCTCGTTTGAGCGTCTCAGAACCATCCTGTTCAAGGGTAAGCTGCACCTGTCCCCCGGCGAGAACTTCCTGCTGGGAGCTATGTCCAAGGCTATGGCTACCATTGCCACCCAGCCCATGATTGTGGCCAAGGTCATGCAGCAGTCCAAGACCAAGGGAGGCAAGCAGTTCAACAGTTTTGTGCAGGCATTGGTGTTCCTGTTCCAGGAGGAGGGTATTTTGGGTATGTGGAAGGGAGTTGGCCCCCAGATCTCCAAGGGTATCATTGTGCAGGGTCTGCTCTTCATGATCAAGGACCAGGTTGAGCTCTTCATTGTGTTGCTGTTTAGACTCATGAAGGCCCCCACCTTGACCAAGGGTTGAGAATAGATTGGACATTGCAAAGCTAGACGATGTTAATAGATATGGATGTGATTTTGACTTGCAAATACCATAGCATGGTGTGTGATAGACTGGATCGAAACCTGACATGACATGTCCATGGAATTTCTCACGGCACGGATCTGTACAGCGACATCTTTATACTTGTAGCGTAAGTTGATCTCTCTCTGAATTGCTAGCATTATATTAATTGATATGTATACTTTGATCCTGCCATCTACTTGAGTCACTCACTCACTTCTGTCTGACGCCTCCGCTTCTTTCATGCGATCAAAGGCATCTCCATCTGAAACACTGCTGGCCACACTGAAACGGCCACCTGATCCAAAGTTGGCACGGGCACGAGCACTAAGTCCAGCATAGGGCATCCACGCATCCGATTGCGACATTCGTCTGGGGTCAGGGTTAAGACTGACGGCTGATCTCGGAGATTTCATGGCGACATTGACCGGACTCGATGGCGACGGCGATGGGGGGCCAGTGGCAGCAGGTCCAATGTTCAGAGCGCTCAGGTTTGTGTGAGAGGGGTTGTTTGACGAAATGGGCATGTTGTGGCCAGAAGACCCAGCGCGCTCAAAGGCTCGCGACATTCGAGACGAAATGTTGGATGCAGACGAAGCCAATTGAGGGCTGCTGATGTTTCGAGAGCCAGCAAAGCCCGTGACAATCTGAGGAACAGCGTCAATTTCCTGGTGGATGGGGGTCAAAGATGACAAATAGGGGTGGTTGGGGGTATGGTAGCCCGATCCAGGAATGGACCCAGCCAAAGAGCCCGAAACAGAGCCTGCGTGAGAGCTGGGAATGGACCCAGGGGGCACATAGCTGCCAGGAATAAAGCTCCCAGAGACAGACGACTGGCCACTATGTAATCCCTGGAAGGCAGGGGTGGGTTGGCCTGAATACGAGTACCGAAGGTTGCCTGTACTTTGGGAGTGGTAGCCGTGGTAGCTGCCGCTCATCTGAAGGTTGGACATGGATCCGAATCGCTTTCGTATGGATCCGGCGGCAGGCTTATGCACCAATGCTTCTCTTTTGTTGGCCAATTCGACCATCATAAGTTCCAGCAGCCGTCGTATGGTTTCGTCGGTGGGGTCAAAGTCTTCACAGAACATTTCAAATGTGTAGTTGACTTTTTTCGATTCCTCTTTTTCACTTTTCAGGTCTTCAGGCGACTCGGTGGCCAGTCCAGCGATCGGAGGTAACCGTCCACTCTGTGTCGTTCCACTCAGCTCGGGGTTGATGTATGCGAACCCGGACCCCTCGTCATCCTCCTCCTCTTGTATTGCGTTTGCGGCTGGGGCCGACGAAGACGGGGTAGTGGAAGATCGAGATCGGGAGGGAGAAGTGGGGTCGGCGACATAGTACCCTGGGGGGACATTAGACGTCAAATGTTTCAATGACGCCAGTTTTTGAGCGAGCGCCGATGCGGGGTCCATGGTGTGATGCTTAGTTGTAGATGTGTTGGAGTGAGTCAGTCATGCAAGTTTAGCGTGGGGATTGTTGTCTGGAGCCTGTGTCAGGGTTATGAACATGGGATAAGAGATACGGGTACAAGTACGGTGCGTGGAAAACTCGGGCTGCCCGGTAACGGGCCGGAATATCCCACTACGATATTATACACGAGTCGGATGGGTTATCTGGCCGGTTATTTACTTCAAAAATTTCGGCTCGCACACTTTTCTTGGATAATCACATTGTCGTGAAAAGTAATTGGTGGGGTGGGATCACGTGAGACACCTGAACAAAAGGTGGTGAGATGTTTTGGCAATATTTTGGACCACAATCCAAATGGAGACTGCACACCAACAATTCTAATACGGTGCGGGCTCTGAAACCCTGATGCCAAATATCTGATAGTCTGCCCATTCCCTACCTGGCTCTTCTTTGCACACAAGCAAGGGTCCTTCTGTCGCATGTGCGGTGCGATGCCTCACTGAAAGTTTTTGCTTGGGGAGTCGAAATTGCCTTTTGGACGAGTAAACTATGGCACGGCCTAGCTGGCTCCTCTCTAATTGGAGAAGGTGAAACAGGGAGGTGGGGAGGTGCTAGCGGATAGCACCAAGGATCATGGAGAGTAGGCACCGCTACCAGAGGTATGGAGCCTTCTATTCCAACTAACTGCGCCACAATATGTGCCTTGGCAGACGCAGGATTCTGTTGCTGCAATCATAATAGTGCACATCTCCGATACCGTTACGCAATATATATGAAACGCTATTTTTTCCAGTGGCACCTGCTCGAGATACCAGCGGTATCGGACTGAATAATAAAGCTTGTAGGCGTTCTAGATAGGACGAGAGGTGGCAGTAGGGAACTGTAGGAGCAGCCAGCGACCAGTAGCTGTCCCAATACGGTCATTTTGTACGCCTGGAGCGTCCAATCAATGGTTGGTCTGCATTAACCTCATGTGCGCCCTGGCTAAATGACTGCTTGTACCAAAAATATTGGTGGGTTTCTTTGCTAGATGGTCATCTGTTTCTAGCGTGGGCAGCTATTTGGCGGAAGAGTCCGGAAAATTTGGAAAAGGGAAAATGTGGGCACGGTGAGGGTTTCAGACTGGGTTATGTAATCAGCCTTGCATTTACGTTCATGTTTGCCACATGGGGCCAACGTGGGTGTATTTTATATGAATCGGAACCGCCAGAGACGCCGGAATCGTCGACAGGCATCCCGCTGGCCGTATCAGCTCGTACTCGTCTGATGTTGCGTCCTGTCGCAGGGCATTTCCACGCCCCCTCACATTAGGGTTCATATTACCACCGGGTAACTCTAACACCACAAAAGACAGCATGGAAAAGGGTGCAAAAGACTAAAAGGGGCGAAAACCACTGCACATCCTGAGGCACACGCACTTTGCGACGACAAGCAAACACCCGTTGGCCATAGCCATTAGCTGGCGTCATTTTGCCCCCACTTCTCCGCACTCCCCCCACTTTCCGAGACCCCAACTATATCTCTCCCGTTGTGGTTGCCACGTGACGGTAGTTCTGGTAAAACCCACCACCCACACTCGACATACGCAACTCCCCTAGACTCTCCCACTCTTATTTTCCCGCCGCGCGAAAAGCTGAAAAGCACTCCCCGACACTCTACCCGACAAAAATAGCCCCGTTTGAAGCGTCGCAGCAACGGCCAGCTGAACAGACCTTTCGGGTGATTGATTGCTTGCCTGAAAAACACCGGCAAAAATGTGAGTAGCAAGAGTGGCTTGACCCTCGAGACGCGCGCCTCTGAAGTGTGTCCAAAAGCTGAGAGCAACGAGACAAGGGCGGACACGAGATCTGGCAGTGACAGACATGGCCGAGGCCACCACAATAACGTCTTCGACGACACGTATTCCGCATGACGGATACCGTCGTTGCCGTCGACTGCTGCTGGGCTCTTTTCTTGTCATGTCGGCCTCTAGCTTTACCAGCCTCGCCCTGTCGCCGACAACGTCGCGATGCCCATTACTTGAGACAATAATACTAACCCAGGAACGAAAATTCGTCGCTCGGGGCACACCCCGCCATGCCCGCAAAGTCGGATAAGGAACTTCTCAACGCCTACATCTATGACTATTTATTGAAGCACAACCTACACGACTCGGCACGCTCGTTTGGCGCAGAGGCGAAGGTGGTGCCGAACGTGAAGAAGGAGGACGACAAAGACCTGCCCAAGCCCCTCATCCCTATCGACGCTCCCCAGGGATTTCTCTACGAGTGGTGGGCGCTCTTCTGGGACATTTATTCCGCACGCGGTTCTAAAGGAGGAGGAAGCGTGCCGGCCCAACAGTACGTCCAGGGAACTATGCGTCTACGTCAGGAGCACGCTGCCCGTGCCCAGTTACAGCAGCAGCACCAGGCCCAGCAACATGCCCAGGCTCAGGCTGCTGCCCAGGTTCAGGGACAGGCCCAAGGACAGGCCCAAGGCCAGAACCCCGCGCAGGGTCCTCAACCCCAGGGACACATGGGAATGCCTGGACAGGGTCCGCCCCAACCCGGTGGACCCTTTATGAATGGAAACATGATGTTCCCACCGGGACAGATGCGGATGGGTCAGCTGCCGCAGCACCTTCAGCAGCAAGGTGCCGGTGTGGCCGGTGCCAACCCCTCGGACGACTCATCGTCTCCTGGAGGCACCTCGCCCGCCAAGCGACAACGGCTGTCGCCTGACATGGGCGGCCAGTCTCATCCCGAGCCCCAGCCCCAACACATGATGGGCACACCCAACCCCAACAACCCTGTGTTCAACTCACAAGTGATGCAGCAGCTCAAGGCATCGCAAGGCCAAATGCCCAATCTTCAGCAGCAACAGCAAGCACAGCTCCAGCAGTACTCGAATACTTTATCACTGGCACAACAGCGAGCTATGATGAACGCAAAGGGAGGCCCTAATGGCCAACCTGGCCAGCCCGGCCAACCCGGACCCGGACAACCTGGTCAGCCTGGTCAGCCCGGTCAACCTGGCCAGCCTCTGCCCATGGGCTACGAAGGAATGGAACCTGGTTTCATGGGTGGCAACGGGCTGATTCTCAACGCCCAGCAGATGCGACAGCAGCAGGCCGGTAGTGGAGGCGCCGCAGGGTCTGGCCAGCTGAACGGTAACTCCAACGCACTGCACGACTACCAGATGCAGCTCATGTTGCTGGAGCAGCAGAACAAGAAGCGGCTGATGGTTGCTCGACAGGAGCAGCAGGAGGGACAGCCTCGAGCCGAGGGCCAAGGAGCAGCCGGTGCCAACCCTGGCGCCCGTATGAGCGGCCAGTTCAAGCGACCTGGCTCAAGTCCTGTCGTCGGCAACATTGGCGACGGCCGACGAGTCACACCCAAGCTTCCCAACCAGCCATCACCTCTGATTGATGCCAACCGAGCCTCTCCCCTTCAGAGCAATTACAATGGCCAGGGTGACTTCAACGTTGTGGTTGGTCCCAATGGCCAGATGATACGAATGCAGCAGCCACAGCAGCAGGGCGGTCCTCCTCAACAGGGCCAGCAGCAAGGAGGTCCCGGTCAGCAGCAAGGGGGTCCTGGCCAACAACCACAGCAGGGCCAGCAGCAGGGCCAGCCAGGCGGCCCCCAGCAGCATCGATTCGATGACCCCCAGCAAATGCCACAGAGCCAGAACGGCGGTCCCCAGCCCGGGTCTGCTCCTGGACAGCTTCCACAGACACAGGGCGGTCCCCAGCGTCCCCCATCACGTGTGTCGCAGATGCCCCCACCGGGCGTGCAGGGCGGGCAGCGAACACAACCGTCGTCGCCAGGCCAGGTGTCCAACCCTGGTAGCGGAGGCAGCAGTGGAAGTGCACCTGGAGGCACAACGCCAACCCAGGCTAACAAGCAGCTCAAGGGCAAGAAGGCCGAGCCCAAGAAGCGAGCTAAGAAGGGTGCTCAGCCCGTCACCCCTAAGGCAGTATCTGAAAGCCCCACTCCCACCACGCCGGCCACGCCTTCTGCCGTGGCTAACCAGTCCCTCTTGTCGAAGGCTACAAACTTTGCTGCTAACAACAAGCAGGCACAGGCTGCCGCCCAGGCTCAGGCCCAGGCCCAAGCAGCTGCCCAAGCGCAGTCCCAGATGCATATGGGAGGCATGGGTGGCTCATCCTCTGGCCTGGAGCTTGACGTCAATGGCGGAATGGGTCTAGACAACGACTCGTCCTCGTTCCTCAACGACTTCAGCACCGGAAACGAGGGCGATGTCGGTGACATGGACTTTGACTTCAACTCATTCCTGAACACGGACGACAACGCCGCTGGAGCCCTCAAATTCGACTCTGGGTCTGCTTTTGGCTGGGGCGAAGGCGTTGAAGCCATGAACGAGTAAGCCAGTGGCCGTGGCGCAAGCCTGTGAGCTTTGGTTACCTGGATAAGGAACGATTCTCGATTTTGTTTAGTGTTTCTTAACTCCCCACCTCGTCATTGACGGACATCGAACTAGCCGCCAACACTCACCAAGTGCCACTGTATTATACACTACCTATTTATTTATACAGATGTATATAGTCAAGTGATGAGATCCAGGTGACTACCAGTGTGTACAATATGTAAAAAAGAATGTATTTTATGTTAGATGAAGAGCTATGGCCCCTGGGGCACTTGTAGATTGATAAAACGGTGGTGTGCAATATGCGCCGTATCTCTCGTATGTCTGCATTGCACAGCCCCCCTCCGCCCTACTCGTAGATAAGGAGCACGTCGTATCCATTAGCAGCTATATCGTATTCCTTTTGGGTTGAACCGGTTTAATATACTTGATTAATTTTATTTCAACCTCATCGACAACTGGTTGTATATATTGTGCGTGGTAGAGATAAGCACATATTTCAGGTAAAGGTGCATCTACATACCATACTCCACCACACACAGCCAGAACCCATCTGTTGAGCTAGAGTCCCGCCACCCAAGTAAGAAGATGGGGGCCATTGTGTGGCTTGTTTTTCGTATTGTTCCAGACTTGGACCGTATCCGTGCTACACACAGAGTTCATACATGGAACCACTTTCAGGACCAAAACGGTAGCCAGAACACTAACCGTTTAGGAACAAGAATGTAGACTCTAATGGTCAAGGGAAGTAAGCGTCATCTAGGCGGAGTAGCCGTTTTCAACTCATCCGGATAGTCGAGATGTCTGGTACGCTACAAGTACTACATAACTTCGTGATGTTGTGAGAGCTCTGTACTTGCACGATGTTACGAACTGGGCACGATTGCTTATTAGTTATGCTAACTGGAAGGTGTCAAAACAGGTAAACCTGACGCCAACGTACATTCCAACACCCAAGACGATACTCTCTCTCGTTTCTTTCATCTCACGCTTGTCTCTCCGCCAGTCTCCACTGCTCTACCGAATAGCTGTATGTCTCAGGTACGAACTCGCACTTGTATGTCGTCACTGAAATAATATAGCCATAGATGGGTTAAAGTAAGCTGGGTTTAAGGCACAGTAATTAAAACCAGTATCGTACCCCCTGGCAAGGTAACACGTGAAGACACGCCCATGAGTGGCCGACAAACTCGTGGAGGAAGGGAGGACGCGTTGCCCAGAAATGACTCTGCGCGAGTCCGTTTTTTTTTTTTTTTTAGGAAAGCTCGCTTGCTTAACCGCTTAGAACCTATTATTAATAATAGGCATTGGTTTCCCTGGTGTCTTCCGTCATGTTGTGTTCTTTAGCTGACAACGAGTGATGGCTGTTCCATGGCCGGTACGGATGACCCTGATATCTTTCGCAGAATGAATCAATTGTATCGTATCGTACCAGATACATACAGTTGAGCACAAATATACACTACATTGGTACCCTGGTATCAACGGCCTGAGACTCGGACTGCTGTTCGCAGCCTGGTGAAACGCGTATAGGTTTGAAAGTCATCATCGCACTCCCTTCTATGCCGAGGACTTTATAATACCATTCAGACGTCATCAGCCCATAATGCCTGTCATAAATGCAGACGGGCCGACGGTTATTTTCTATTAGAGAGCCGTTTTGGGATGTCTTGACGCCCCGCTCCCCCTGTGCTTGTTCGTGCCTGTCGGTGAACTCCTCCCCTGCATATCGGTTGGGCGTACAACGGGGGAAAACATGCCATATTTGCACCATTATACTAAATATTATGGCACGATGTCGTCTCAATACATATCACGAACCCATATTGTCTCCGCTCATTCGACCTTGTATGTTTTTTTTTGAAGGCATCAGGAATAATCACATTCTGTCTCACCTTGGATCCATACACCCTTGTCGCACTGTTTTCGTGCCATTGGTGGCGTGCATGTGCGATACAGCAGCTAGAGTAGAGAGGGTTTCAACGTCTCAGAGGTGTTTACTTTTTGATTAATGCGGGTCATCGCAAAAAACAAGACAAGCAGACCAATGTCTATGGCATACCGAACAATCTAGGCAGGGCCAACGACATCTGGTGTGACCATCCATAAAATATCTCCTTGTTTTTTCTTCAAGAAGCCTTCATTATTGTTCCTCCCCGCTCCAGAAGTCTTGACCCTGGTAGTCCAGGAACTTTATGTTTAGGTTATGTTTGGATCTCCGCTGCACTCAAGTTCCAAACATTAGACTCCTTTTCAGCTCTACACCCTTCCCACAATACCTAACGGTGGTATCGCCTCCGCATGCTCTAGCCGCCATGAATGTCATATTCGAAAACACGCCCATGGCGGACTACCTACAACAGGCAGACAACCCGGGGATGGCCGACTGGGGCCTGGATGATGAGTACGACTTCGACAGTAGTGATGAGGATCTTCTCCAGAGCTACGAAGGCAGAAGGTCCTACGAGAAGGACCCCAAGGTGGAGGAGAGCTTGAGAAGGATCGATGAAGAAGACGAGTACGACACAGATACCAATACAGAAAATGACTCGTCGCCGCGGCAACAACAATCACATCTCCCGCAATACTCACAACGCAAACACAGAAGATTTGTCTCAAGTTCAGCTATTCAACCGCTACATTCAGCGAACGCGAATCTCATGAAACGAGAGCGCTTTCAACTGCTGCTCGCTGGCGCCCTACGACAGTCTCTTCCTTTGGTGGAGAACAACAGGTTCCTCGAGAAATTCAGATACATTGTTGTGACCTCACAGCTCCTGTCAGAACAGCCGCCAATCTCTAGCAAAACAATCAACTTTCCCGATGACAAGGATTTACTGCCAGAAACTACCTGGGCTACAAGTGGAGGTTGCGTGGTGGTAGTGGTCGGCCTATTCTCTTGGGCAGTCCGAAAGAAGGCTATCTTCGAGGGGAAAGCACGTGCCATGGCCTCCTTCGTGGCCACATTGTGTTTAATAATCTTTATGTACGCACATTCGCGGCGAAGATTACTGCGCATCATTCGAATCAAGGCTGTCCAGTCTGCCCGGCAGTTTGTTCTCAGCTCACAGGGCTTTGATGCTGCTGTTCACAAGAGTCTGGGTGTCATTCAAGAGGTGGAGTTCCTCTCCAAGGGATTCTCGTTTCCTCAAAAGCCCGTTGAAGGCACAGATCTTGACGTGAGACTGTGTAAGCAGCTGCGAGCTGCTCTCTCGGCCTCTCTTTACCTTTGCATTTCCTCCCTGACTAGGTCAATCCGTAAGATGCTCAACCACTGTCACAAGCTTGACCTCGAAAAGTATCTCGACATTTACGAAGTTGACGTCATGGACCTCAGTCTCTTTGTTGAAGATGACAGACCCACTCCTGAGCATGATTTCATGGCATCGTCGCCAGTCGACACTCTTCGCAGTATGGTCGATGTCCCCGAGGCCGACTTCTACGGCTCCAAGGGCGCCAACCACTCTCACAAGAACCTCAAGTTCTATCACTACAAGTTCCATCTGCTTCGACGTGTTATGCTCTGTTGCCTTCTGTCCATGACTGCTAGTGGCACCGATGGAAGCGAGTACACACAATGGAAGCTGGTGTCAGGTGAACTGTCGCGGACAGAAAAGTTTCTGCGACAGCTTGACGAGTCTCTTGTCGATACCATTTACGGACTTGATCATGACGCAAAGCTGCTTAGCCACTCTAGGTCAGATTCCCTGTTCGGCAAGGTTATCGACTCCCGAAAAGGCAGACGACTTTCTTCCTTCAATCTTCTTTCCGAGCCCTCTTCAGCGACTTCTGAGCCCTCCAAGGAAGTCCAGCAGCACCTCAAGCAGCTCTCTCGTCTTTCCTCGACTCTGCGACAGATTGAGGGACGAATGCAGATTGCTCGTGAGGGCTCCATGTCTCACATGGAGAGTGCCTCCGCTGAAGAACTCCTTACTAACTACCGAACCCTCGGAGATGACATCCAGTCACTGGCCAACATCTGGCAGGGCGGAATGTCATCTCTAGAGGCAAAGCTTAAAAACCCATCTTCCTCCCGCGCAGAAAAGTCACTGTCGTTCATCGAGAGGCAGCGACATCTTTCTGACGCCACCGTGGATACTCTTGCGTCGCCCTTGTTGCAGCAGCTCGCCGCCCTGGGCTCTCCTGTTCATAACAACGACTCATCCACGGTATCTCAGGCTACTACTCTAGCCGAATTTGAAGATGATGTCCATGGCCCCGCTGACAAGCAATCAGCTCTTTCCAACACATACCGGGCACTTTGTGGCGACTCGACACCTGTCTCCTCCCCACCAATGTCTCCTACCGTTCCAGATGACGAAAGTTCTATCCCCATTCAGTACTCTCAGTTTGGTAAGAGACGGTCTTTTCACCAGCGGGACATGTCATTGACTACCATCCTTGAAGGCATTGCTAACAAAGACAAGGGGAAGGCACTTGGCATTGATACTTCTGGCACTGTTCACGAGCAGCGAGAGAGGCGAATTGCTCGCATGAAGGAGGAGCGAGAACGAGAAGCCGACAGTCGCGCAGCCGCTAACAGGCGAGGCAGTGTCATGTTGGAGCTCAAAACTGTTCTCGAATCCCGTTGATTTTAATTTATTTGCATACTCATTTTTAATACTTTGAAACCTGTAGATTACTGGTTGGGAACGAGCAGGCTTGAGAGAGTACTTGTAGAGTATTTGCTACATGTGAACCACAACCACAGATGTTCTCTCTAAATTAGCATCATTGGATGCCTGTTAATAACTTATATATGTATATACCCGCTGTATGAAGCAATTGCCCTTTTCAGCAACCTTGCCTGTCTAATAATCCCATTAGATCTCAGACTCAGACTTGACGGTCTGGTCCTTGAACTTTTCGAGCCCCTCTCCGCAGTAAGAAGTGAGAGGAGACACTTCGACAAGCTGCTCACCCTCGACAGTGGCGCCAGCAGCCTTGACCCATCGGGCACCCTGCTCAAGGAGATGAGCTCTGGAAGTCTCGGGGTCATCTTGGCCGGTTCCGGGTGCGTTCTTAAGAGGAGAGAACTCGTCAGCTCGAGCAACCTCAAGAACGGCGAACTTGGTCAGAGGAACAGTGACGAAAACGTCAAAAACGAACTGCTCCAGCTTGATACCATTGGGGGTGGAGGGCTTGACGGTGTTACCCTCGGCGTCGACGTAGGGGATCTTCTTGTGAGCAACGTGGAAGGGGAGGATCTGCTGTCGGAACTCAAAGTTGTCCTTGGAGAACCACTCAGGGATCTTGTTGAAGAAGTTGATGGAGTAGTAGTGGTTAACAATGTTGGCGGCTCGCAGCTTGAGCAGACCGGGAGCAGAGGGGTCCTCTGCCTTGGCCAGAGCATCTGAGATCTCGGAGTACTCGATGACCTGGGGCTTGTCATCTCGGGAAACAATGAGACCGACGGACTCGGTGGCGTCTCGCTTTCGCACAACCTTGGTGGCGATGTCGACGCCTCGAGATGCAGAAAAACCCATGAAGACGGGGTCGGCAACTCGGGCCAGACAGTTGTCAACACAGTAAGTGTGAATATGCTCAATTCCTCGCTTCTTCATGTCGTCGAGGACACCGCTCTTGTGAAGGGCGAGGTACAGACCACCGTTTCCATCGGGGGCAACGGCAACCTTGCCGGGGGCGTCGAGAATGATCTTACCCTCCTTTGTAAGGCAAGGGAAGACACCCTGCTCGAAGAAGACAACGTTCTTCTCGTCAAGGCCGAAGTATTTGTTCTCCTTGAAGAAAGCCTCGGTGGGGCCTCGGGTGGGACCAGAGGTCATGATGTACCAGGGCACAACTCCGCCGCTGAGCTCCTGGATCTTGGCGATACGCTCGGCCTGGAGCTGGAACAGAGACTTGTGAGAAGGGAGACCAATGTCGTAGCATCCCTTGGGGGCAGAGGATCCGAGACGGGTTCCTTGGCCACCAGCCATGAGCACCACACCGACCTTGTTGTCACCAATGAGCTTGAGACCAGTGTTGTACCACTCGCCAGTGTACTTGCTGGTGGGAGCGTCAGGCAGGGTGGACCCCGAGTACTCCTCAGGAATACCCTCAATTGGCGAAGTGGGGTTCTCCATGCTCTTGGCAGCCTTTGGGATGGTGTTCTCAGCGTGCCAGGACACCTCGGTGGGATCGATCTCTGCCAGCTGGGCCAGAAGAGAAGACTTCTCCTCCTCGGAGAGCTTGTCCCAGAACTGGAACACCTGGCCCTGGCCAGCGTCCTCGTAGGTCTTCTTGAGCTGTTCGTAAGACATGTTTTTTGTGGTGGTTGTACTCGAAGTGGGTGAGAAAGAGCTGACACTAAGTATTATGGAATTTGTTTCTGCTTGTCAATCTAATTTTAGTAACACCATAACACTGGAACTCTATTGCGTTAATGAAGCCAGGACGTGGTCTACGTGAACAGACCGTGTATCGGTCTAGTGTGAGGCAAGAGTTTAGAAATTGACGGGCTATTGGCAAAATGGCATGTTTTGCTAATCTGGTTACATCCTCAGCGGCCTGGTAGTGCGGCCTCTCCGGCTAAGATGATCTCGGCACCGACACCAAAAACGTGTCTCGTCAGCAACCGCACAATTTTAAACAGCGGCAAATACAGTGCTTTTCATGCACATATGCAGTGTGCACATGGCTCTTGGTTTTATTTAGAAACCCATTGGTCTATTGGGCGATAACCTCTTTGGAAAGGTTCCGTCGGGCATCGGCCATCGTTTCTGGACTGATATAGTGCTGTTACCACCTGATCCCGCTCACTAAATGCCCATATTTTGTACTAAATTGGAAACATATTTGTACAGTGTTCGGTGCATGCAATTTAAGCCTTCGACAGGACAAGACAGGGATACCCATTCATGTCTCGAGACCCCTGAAAAGGGCGTACAACGTGTAAAAAATGTAGAAATAGGTGCATGTATTGTTGCCATTCCTAAAGTACTCTGCTGATCTCTTTACACCGCGACCCTCTCCTGTAAGTGCAAGTACTTGTATCTCTCCACCTAACTGAGCTAAATTGCTTCGACTGGCTGTTTAGGTTGACTCCGCTGCGGAGTCTGTCACCCGTGGTGAAACAGAGACAGTCTGCTCTGTGGCTCTGTTTCATCCTGTTGTCAATTGAATGCCGTAAATAAGATGGGCAGCAGATGATATGAGTGGGTAGCGACACGCATGCCTTTTCTAAATACCTTTTTTAACACATTTAGACACTCAAAGTGAGATATATTATTGAGAAAGAAATTCCAATTAAACATCCACTCTTTACTTAGATTATAGTATAAGTAGTCTACCCCTACGAATAGGCTCACGGAAAAGTAATACCCTCTGTACCTCTGACCCTATACTTGTAGTGCCTTCTGCTAAAACCATGAAGGCACCATAATTCTAAGACACACACGCAAGCCATCGACCCCATAATTTTTACTTGGGTCACTTTGATTTTCCCAGCTCTCTTTCCCACTCCCCAATTACTAAGACAGTTTCATCCCTGCGGTTAACCGTTGGCTCTCTAAGAACCGTTTCTCTTGTGATACATAACTATTTGTACAATAACCACAACCTCTGAACCAGTTGTTTCCTGGCTGATTTGGCTCTAGTAACGAGAACGGCATCTCAAATATCAGCCCACTCAGGGGTGCTGTTTCCTTATCCGGAATCCTTCTGGCACATTGTTGGGTACACGGACAATGGTGCAAATGAGATACGATGGGGTTTAAAAACTGGTTCCTGTTTCACCCGCATGACGTCATACCCTTATTTTCGATGGAGTGGGCTGATATGTTACGAATATCCAACAAACAGACAGAAGAAGCTGAGGCTGGGTAGGTCTGGCTTTCGTTGCACTCTTTTTCTATACCCATGATTGGCATATTGGCTGTCTTCTAGGGCATTACCGCATGCTGGTAAGGGTGAATCGTGCCCCTGTTCCTGCAGGTGCCTGATAGAGGGGAACCGCTGCAAGACGGCTCAAAGGAAGGTTTGACGATTCCCTTTTCAGGTTACGGTTTGGAACATGACGGTGGCATACATCTTTTCACCAATAGTCCATAATTAACGCGCTACTCTAGCCTGTGCCTAGTGAGAATGTATGGAGCGGCCCCGTTTGTTTGGCTGCGTAAAAAAGGCACCTGCCCGTTTTCGGCTGGCGTCTCTCAGCTTGCTCTTGTAGATGTTATCTCTTCGTCCCTGCACGCAAAGAAGCACTATCAGTAATGCGCGCTGCACTCCCTTCATTGACTGAGATGCGTCAGACATAAAACTCCGACAAATAAACCCTTTGTGTGACATGGAGGTCGACGCGGGTAGAATTGGGCTATCAAGGGGCACGCAGTCCACGTTTCATGGGATCGTAGTGGCGTGGCGGAAATTACACCAATTTCAACATTCTCCTGCCGGGTAATATCATTACGACCTTTTTTGGGTAAAGGGATAGCCAGAACCCTGTGGGGGTGGGGGATAAACAACATACAGGGATGCTATTTCTGGCTTTAGCTCGTTTTTCTTGTGGCGCATCGAGTTACGTATCCCTCAGATAGAGGTAGAGAGACGGCCCTCTAGTGGCGGGGTCCGACGCAGGAACCCCTCCTTTATATATATGCGCTACTTCTGGCTCTCTCTTTCTCCCTCCCTCTCTGCGAAGCTCCATTGTGGACCCTATTATTAACTGTTCGTCTGGCCTCTCCTATAACGACGGAGTGGCAGAACCTTATATATCGTTGTCCTGTGAAAGCGACAGAAGCGAAGCTGCACGCTGCAAATTTCCGAATTCAAAAATCTCGACACTCCTCACGGCAGATATCGCCACCGACATTACGAAACGAAATTGCACTGCTCAGGTACTATGGTGAGTTTAACTGCCCCGCGCGCCCCCGACTCACACCCTCCTCGGCGCCCCCTTCTAACGCAGAACTGCGCACACTGCAACGCCGGCTCGGACGACGACGCCTACTTCGCCATTTGCGAAGTGGTGCACAAGATCTCTCAAATTATTGGCACAAACTCCAAGATTGACAAGGATGTGACTGACAATCTTCCAGGTGAGAAGACTCCTGCCAAGAAGCTCCTCGCCATCCAGCTGGACCGCCTTCAGGCATCTGTCCAACAGTTGGTGGATGAGCGAGGCGCTCTGAAGCAGAAGGAGGTCCCCTCTGCCCCGTTTTCGCCCGCGGAAAACTACTATACGGTTCCAACATACACACAGGCGTCTGTGGACTCACTCATTTCGGAGGCCAAGTCAGCAGGCAAGTTTGAATCGTCCCACCCAGACCACCACATGTACCAGTTGCTCAAGGCTCTCAATGCCAAGGTCTATTCACAGCAGCGGGAGATCGCGCTGCATAGCGGAGCGGTTGTGGCGCTGGAGCGGGACCTCAGCCAAACCAGAAACATTCTCAACTCTTTCACAGAAACAATCGCGCCAGGCGAGAAGCGAGTGGTGGACACAGACCTTCTGGATCGAGAGCTCCGAAAGTCGCAAACTGCAAACCGTGCCTTCCAAAAGGCCCTCATGGAGATTGGAGAAGTTGTCTTTGCCGTCGCACAAGGTGACTTGTCCAAGAAGGTTACTATTCACGACCAGGAGATGGACCCCGAAATCGTCAAGTTCAAGGAGACAATCAACAAAATGATGAGTCAGCTGCAACGATTCGCGTCTGAAGTTACCCGTGTGGCCACCGAGGTGGCTGGAGGAACGCTTGGAGGACAGGCCGAAGGAGAAGGAACAGTTGGTGTGTGGCGAGAGCTTACTGATAACGTCAACGTCATGGCCTCGAATCTTACAAACCAGGTGCGAGAAATCGCCGATGTTACCCGAGCTGTCGCCCAAGGTGATCTGTCGCGGAAGATTAATGTCCATGCACAGGGAGAGATTCTGGAGCTGCAAAAGACTATCAATACCATGGTGGAACAACTGCGTACGTTCGCCTTTGAGGTCACGCGTGTGGCCAGAGAGACTGGTGTGGAAGGACGACTGGGTGGCCAGGCCCAGATCGAGGGTGTCGAAGGTATTTGGAGAGAGCTCACTGATAATGTCAACGCCATGGCTTCTAACCTGACCGATCAGGTGCGAAATATCGCCAACGTCACTACTGCCGTCGCAAGAGGAGACTTGTCTCAAAAGGTGTCTGCTGACTGTAAGGGAGAAATTCTGGATCTCAAGTCTACTATCAATAAAATGGTGGACCGGCTGCAGAACTTCGCTCTGGAAGTTACTACGCTGGCTCGATCAGTCGGTACTGAGGGTATTCTGGGTGGACAGGCCAAGGTCGAGGATGTGGAGGGTGCATGGAAGGAGATCACTGAAAATGTCAACGTCATGGCATCGAATTTGACCACCCAGGTCCGAAGCATTGCTCACGTTACTACCGCAGTCGCCCAGGGAGACCTGTCACAGAAGATTGATGTGCATGCACAGGGAGAAATGCTTGCGCTCAAGTCCACTATTAACAAAATGGTGGATCGTCTGCAAGTGTTCGCCTCTGAGGTGACTCGAGTGGCTAAGGATGTCGGTATCGATGGTAAGCTTGGTGTACAGGCTCAGGTCTCCGATGTTGACGGTCTCTGGAAGGAGATTACCACGAACGTCAACACCATGGCTGCCAACCTAACCACTCAGGTGCGAGCCCTGGTGCAGATTACTGCCGCTGCTACAGATGGTGACTTCACGCGATTCATTACCGTCGAGGCGTCTGGAGAAATGGATGCCCTGAAGACCAAGATTAACCAGATGGTTCTTAACCTGCGAGAGTCCATTCAGCGAAACACTGCGGCTAGAGAAGCTGCCGAGTTGGCCAACAGAGCTAAGTCCGAGTTCCTGGCCAACATGTCTCACGAGATTCGAACACCCATGAACGGTATTATCGGTATGACTCAATTGACACTCGACACTGAGCTCACACAGTATCAGCGAGAGATGCTGAGCATCGTCCACAATTTGGCCAACTCGCTGCTCACGATCATTGATGATATCCTGGATATCTCCAAGATTGAAGCTAACCGTATGACAATTGAGAAGATTGCCTTCTCTCTGCGAGGCACTGTCTTTGGTGCCCTGAAGACTTTGTCCGTCAAAGCAAATGAGAAGCCTCTAGATCTTGTCTACAAGGTTGATAACACTTTCCCTGATAACCTGGTCGGTGACTCTTTCCGTCTGCGTCAGGTCATTCTCAACCTAGTCGGTAACGCAATCAAGTTCACTGAGTCTGGAGAGGTCGCTTTGTCTGTCCGGAAGGCTGATGACCAGCGTCCTGGTTCTCCCGATGAGATGATGATTGAGTTCTGCGTTTCTGATACTGGTATTGGTATTCAGTCTGATAAGTTGGATGTTATTTTCGACACTTTCTGCCAGGCTGATGGTTCTACCACCAGAAAGTTTGGAGGTACCGGTCTTGGTCTCTCTATTTCCAAGCGACTCATCAACCTGATGGGTGGAGACATATGGGTCAAGTCCGAGTACGGCAAGGGTTCTCAGTTCTTCTTTACCCTTGCTGTGCAGCCTGCGGACAGTGGACTTTCTCAGTTGCTAGACAACATTGCACCTTTCCGAAACCACTATGTTTTGTTCATTAACACTGAGCACGAGCAAGAAGTAGTTGACCAGCTGGTTGACAACATGCAGCGGCTCAACCTCAATGCTTGGGTTGTCGACTCTCTGGAAGAGGCGCCTCTGCCAGAAGATCGATCCGGCCCCAAGTTTGATACAATCATTGTCGACTCGCTGGAGGTCGCTACCAAGTTGCGAACTCTCAACCATCTCAAGTACATTCCTTTGATACTACTTCACCCCTGTATTCCCCAGGTGAACCTCAAGATTTGCCTTGATCTCGGTATCACCTCTTACGGCAACACTCCCTGTTCTACCAACGATATTGGTAACGTGCTGCTGCCTGCTCTGGAGTCTCGTGCTGCACCTCTCAACTCTGACGGTCAGATGAAGTTCCAGATTCTGCTTGCTGAGGATAATGTTGTTAACCAGAAGCTGGCTGTGCGAATTCTGGAGAAGCACCAGCACCGAGTTGAGGTGGTCGAGAACGGTTATGAAGCTTTTGAGGCTATCAAGAAGAAGCGA
This sequence comes from Yarrowia yakushimensis, assembly GCA_900518995.1. Taxonomy (NCBI): domain Eukaryota; kingdom Fungi; phylum Ascomycota; class Dipodascomycetes; order Dipodascales; genus Yarrowia; species Yarrowia yakushimensis. The sequence goes on from ULGW01000002.1 coordinate 347,212, forward strand.
TACGACGTTGTTTTGATGGATGTTCAGATGCCTGTCATGGGTGGATTTGAGGCCACGGCGAAGATTCGGGAATGGGAGAAACAGAACATCACCATTCGAACCCGAACTCCCATTGTGGCTCTCACAGCACATGCTATGCTTGGGGATCGGGAGCGATGCATGCAGGCACAGATGGACGAGTACCTCAGTAAGCCTCTCAAGCCTGCTCTTCTGGTGCAGACCATCAACAAGTGTGTGCACTCAGTCAACCAGCTTCGAAGCTTGGCCCTCGGCCCTACCTCGACCTCTTCTGTGAACCAGATTCTCAGTCGAAGTGGCCAGCACAAGAGTGCTGTTGCCGCCTCCTCTTCTGCTGCATCCGCATCCATGTTGCCCTATGTGGCACCTCAACCCACATCTCCAGTCTTGTCGCCATCATTGGATGACGCCATTCTTAAAACCACAGATGGCGTTGTGACTCCAGGACAGACTAAGACTCGGCCTACCATTGAGCAGCGATCGCGCACTGTGACCTCGGTGCCTAAGGTGGACTACCCTGAGAATGGTGGCGCACGAATTGTCGCCATCGACGAGAGCACCGAAGCTGAGAAGGAAAGTGAGCAGCCTCCCTCTAACAGACGAGTTAACAGTAATTGATAGACTAATATATTTATGAGCTATATTTTTTGCTAAGAGTAGAAGTCAAATCCAAATGTTACGATATATTTTTGTAGAGTACATGAAAGTTATTAGTGTCACAGAACAGTGAGCAGTTACGCCTTCTTCTTTCTGTTCTTGGTCTTGGATTTCTTTGAAGTTGACGACTGAGTGGGAGCATCAGCATCGACATCAATCTTCTCAGAAGCCTCCTTGATAGCCTTCTCCTCAGCACGGGCCTCATTCTCCTTCTCAACCTTGGCCAGATATCTCTGCAGCTCGTTGGAAGTAGGAGCTTCAGTGTTGTTGGCAGAGGGGTATCGGGACTCGGAGACGTAGACACCAATAAGAGTGATGGCAATGCAGCCGACGGCGATGATAGAAGACCAGAAGGTACTGGGGTAGACGTTCCAGGCGTACTCCTGAAGCGCCCAAGTGCCAAAGATGAAGACAAGGCCGATGATATCAGTGAAGTAGATTCTGATCTCGGTCTTGCTGAGTCGGCCCTCGTATCGCATGGTAGATTGCAGAGGAGACAAAGGCGAAATGGCGTAAGTAGCTCGGTACAGGAGGAAAGGCATGGTCCAGTAAAACCACGAATAGAACTGGTAGTGAAGAGATCGAGCGAAGAGCACACCAATCAAGTTACAAGTAGCCATGGTGACAAAGACATACTCTTGGGTAACCAGGGTGGAGAACTGGGTTCGAGAGTAGAAGAGAGGAGGCTTCTCACGTCCTTCCTGCTGGGCCAACTGCTGCTTCTTGATCTCCTCCTCCTGTTCCTGCATTCGCTTTTGCTCTCGCTTGGATCGCTTCTGCTGGACATCAAACTGGACCTCGTTACCAGAGGCTTCCTGTCTGATTCGGTCCCACTCTGCACGCTGGGCAGCAGTGAGTCCTCGGGGAGCAGGAGGTGGGTTGGTGAAGAACATGTCAAAGGGGTTTTGGTAACCAGAAGGAGCATTCCAGATGGTGCAGGCGAAACCAATGAGCGCAGTAAGGTGGGTCCACATAAGGATACCGTGGAACTTGCGGTTCTCGAAGACCTTCTGGCCGACAAACCGCCAGTTGACAGTCCATTTCCACATGAATGCTCGAGAGAGATCAAAAGCTCCAGTAACATAGGACCAGATGTGGTCAGGAGAGGGGTTGCAGAAAGGCAGGGCCAGGAAGACCTGAATTCCGACAATGGAGAGAGCGAAAACAACGAGAAGGCCATTTCGGCTCATACCTTGGAGAGTAATGAGCAGGAAGGCAGGAAGATAAAGCATGAAGTTCATCTTAATTCCAATCGCCAGAGACATCCAAAGACCGGAGAGCAGCCACATCTGGTTCTGCAGGGTAAAGACACAGAAGGTCATGGCGAAGGTACCGAAGACGTCGTTGAATAGTCGCAAAACATAGATGGAGTGCAGTCGTTTGGACAGACACAGAAGAGGGAACAGGTAGGGGGGAGCATCGGCGAGCAGGTAGACGGTGAATGCAAAGAACTGGGTGCCCAGGTAAACAGCAGCGTAAATGTACTGGGCCAGACGGATGTTCTCACCACCCGAGGTCACGTCATAAAGAGCAGTGAAGATTCGGGCATGGCCTCCGGGGTAAACCATGGGACCGGTTCCACCAACAATTTTGCTGTAGTCGTACTCACCTCCAAGGATCAGAGCAGCCTGCTCCATGTAGGCCTTCCAGTCGATCTCGGTGTAAGGCACCTTGTGGATGATGGCCACTAGAAAGACGGCCTCCAGAGCGAGAAGCACGCCACATACTGTCATGGAGTATCTGCGGTCATTGGCGAGCTGGAGCAGCTTCAGAGCCACTTTATTTTTGATGAGGATCATCTCTCAGATCCAATGTTTTGGTGGTCAGATTTGATGGTGATGGGAGTATGATGGTAACCTATCATCAAGGTTGACTAAATCTGGGGGATGCATAAATCTCGGACCCACTATCCATTTATGGCGCATCAAAGGGTCCACCTTATCAGCCCAGGAGAAATAATCTGAGTGACAGGAGATGTAGAAAAGGCTAGTTTCGTGGTCTACTGCTTTGGTTCTGCTTGTTTACTGACTATGTATTCGTTTGCTGTGCATTGCTATACAAAGGAATGTTTTCTCCGATAGCCGCCCAACAAACTCGTCTGAATTTTTCATTCCAATTTAGCTCACCAGGTGCAACATCGAAACAATGAAGATTATAAGCGACATCCAAGACCGTGTGTAGGTGCTTTGAGGAAATGGTACGATAGTGCGATTCTTTCTTGCTTATGCCCTGTAAGATCATCAACCCATAGTGATATTAAACGATTGGTGGAATTTTGCATAAATCAACTCTTGCCAGTCAACATATGAACTCCATATATAGTGTATATCAAATTATCAACAGACTTCATGATGAATCTGAGCACAATCTCTTGTGCCGTTACGAATACAAGCAACTCATACAATAACAAGGCTTACATTTTTTATAAATACAGATGTTTGGCTGTGCTGGTCTAAGCCTTTCCAGACTTGTTATCAAGGGTCTTGAGACCCTGCTCGATGGCATCATCAGTGAAGATCTTGCCGGGGTTAAGAAGCTCAAGGGGGTCGAGAGCCAGCTTGATAGTTCGCATCAGGTTGAGAGACACAGGGCCGACCTCGGACAGGAGACCCTGAATCTTTCCGAATCCAATACCGTGCTCACCAGTGCAGGTTCCCTCAGCAGCGAGACCTTGGTCGACCATCTTGTGAACAAGATCAGCCACAATATCGGCCTGCTCGGGGGAGTAGAGCATGATAGCGTGGTAGTTTCCGTCACCAATGTGGCCCAAGACTCCTCCAAGAATACCAGCTTCAGTAATGCTCTGCTTAGCCTGCATGACAATATCGGGGAGCTGAGAAAGAGGGACAGCCACATCAGTGGACCACGACCGCATGCCGTCCTTCTCGGCAGCAAGAGCGAGGTAGAGAGCGTTCTTTCGAGCTGACCACAGCTCATCCTGCTCCTCCTGGTCTCGACCAAAATGCAAGGGGGAATCAGTGTACTTGGCAGCCTTCTCCTTGACGACCTTGACCTGCTCAGCGACAGTCTCCTCGGAGGCACCGGCGAACTTCATGAACAGAGCAGGCTTCTCTTCCCACTCTCGCTTGGCGTAACCGGAGTTGTTGACCCAAATCATGTTCTGATCATCCATAAGTTCAAGAGCAGCCATGGGGATACCCTCCTTGAGGACTTCCATAGCAGTCTGGCAAGCGGCGTGAACGGTGGGGAACTGCTGGACGGCGACAGAGGTGACATTGGGGATGGGCTGGAGCTTGACAGTGATCTCGGTGATCAGACCAAGGGTTCCCTCTGTTCCAGAAAACAGATGGTTGAGGTTGTATCCAGCAGAGGTCTTTCGAGGTCGCTGTCTGGTCTTGAGAATGGTACCATCAGCCAGAACGACAGTGAGGTTAACAACATGATCTCGCATGGGTCCGTACTTGACACAGTTAGTTCCGGAACAAGAGTTGGCAACCATACCGCCAACCTGGGCAGTTGGGCCGGGATCAACAGCCAAAAACAGACGGTGGCCCTGCTTGAGAATCTCATTGTTCAGATCAACCCAGCCAACAGAGGGCTGGACAGTGGCATCCATATCATCGGGTCGAATTGCAATAATCTTGTTCATGTTGCAGAAGTCGATGCAGACACCTCCGTGGGCAGCAGAAAGATGGCCTTCCAGAGAAGTTCCTCCAGAGTAGCCGATCATGGGGATCTTGTGCTTGTGGCAGATTTTGGCAATAGCAGAAACCTCCTCCGTAGACTTGGGGTAGAGCACACCAAAGGGCAGAGTGTCGAGGTTGGAAGAAGAAACATTGGACCAGCCGTGGAAGTGGAGATCATCCTCATCGGTAGAGACGAAATCCTCACCAAGGGCCTTGATAAACTCCGGCAGGGCTTTCTTGAACTCCTCCTCTCCTCCGTACTTGGGCTTGTGGGAGAAGTCGGTATCGAGAGAAGCACCCTCAAGGACCTTTTGGATTCCTCGGCCAACATCTCCTTCTTCCTCCTTGGCTGCCACAGCGTTGCTGGGCTTGGTAATGAAGTAGGTCACTCCAGCGGCGATACCGGCGGCTCCTGCAACCGCACCCCAGCTGACCGACGGCTGAGATGATCCTGCTTGTGTGGAAAAGTTCTTTCGAGCCAATTGCCTGGTGGCAAGTCGAGAGACGCTCTGAGCGGCTCGTGAGATTCTGTGCATGCCGAAACTGGTTGTGTGAAATGTGTCGAGAAGAGAGCGAGATGTGATTATCAATCCAGAATAGTGTGTGGCTTTCAGAGTGAGTAATAAAGTTGCACGGAAGTGGTGGCTCTTATCAAGAGATCTCAGCAGAGACTAATGGTGTGCAAGAACTGGTGTCGGATAGTATAAAATCATATCCGAGGGCTGCCCGCAGGTATATATACACTTGCAGTGAATATAGTCGTGCCACAATGAGACGTGGGGGTTACTCTTAATTCAATGGCGCGAGAGAGACCCCCCCACAACCGTGCATAACCATGCAGCGTCTGCATGCATTCTTCAGTCAGTTAATAGCCGGCTGGCCGAAAGAGAATATAGACTACCTGCCTGTTATCGGATAAACGGCAATCAGGGCCGCCATACAATCTGCTCAACATACACAAATAGTACGTGCAAGGGAGGGATAGAAAATGCAAATTAATATTATTCTATGTGATAGCGCTCAAAAAATGTTCTGAGCGAGAAATGCAAGCAACTCCGTGAGACTAGTGGCACAGGGTCACAGTGGTATTTAGTGCAAGAGTTGGGTCAACAAATGTGAACTTACACACTGGTCAATAGAGAGAGAGATGGTTGACAAACTAAAACCACCCCGACAGTCTGAGACATGGCCAAGAATAGTGTGTGCAGGGGAGAATGGCGGGGGAGGGAGGGGCAGAAAACACGACCCCCAATTTTTGCTTATGCAGTGGACACACAAGCAATCAGATCAAACTAGACAATACTAGTGGGCGGTCTACCAATGACGTCCTTCGGTGGAATATCGGGCCCCGCAGCGCTACTGGTAGCTTGTTTCGGTTGCATTGCAGAATGCAGGCTGAGATAAGTGCGCGTATCAATGCTGACCCCCCACTTCTGAAGTGGCAGGCTCCTCAGTGCTGTTTCCCTCTTTGGCATCTTCTTCACCGACATCGGTCGAGCGACTGTTCTCATTGAGAGACTCAGAGGAGCTGCTTCCATCATCTCCAGTGTTTTCCTTCGGGAGATCAGTTTCCTGCGGACAATGCTTCTCTAACATTTTACGAGCAGCCTCATCCAGAGCATTAATGTACTTCTTGAGAAATACTCGGTTCTCACGAACAGGAAATCGCAGTGGGGAAGAGTCGGAAAGCCAGAATTGAGGTCGTCTGTCGATGTTCTTTTTGGGTGCCAGAAATGTTAGAGGGTGGGCTCCTGCATCCTCGAACTGAACAAGGGCGGGTGGACCCAGATTAGGTCCGCCAACCTGCTCAGGGAAGTCCTCAAACTGAGCAGGGGAGATTCCGCTCTTTTTGAGATTGTGTTCAAGTTTGGTATTCTCTACCATCTCGTCCTCTCGTTCCTGCTCAAGCATGCTGGCAATCTCCTCAATCTCTTCAACCTCATCATCCACATCCTCAACAGACTCGCTAGAGGGAGGCGGTTGGTTGGAAGGTTCTTCAGAGGGTGCCGTGGAGTCCCCATGCTCCCCCGAATGACCATCAGTTGGTGCCCCGGACTCATGATTGGGGTCACTAATGTGGTGAACTCTTCCGACGAGATGTATCATCTCATGCCATTCCTCAAAAGAGTACTTTCGAAGAGGGTCCTCAATGGCATTAGCAAAGATATCGTTGAGCGCCTTGGCCAGGTCTCGGATTGTAGTGATATCCTTCTCCAGCTCAGAGATCTTGCGCTTCAACTCGGGAACCTGTTCTGCTTCCTTGATAGTCTGGTCCTTGGCTGCATTCTCAGAGTCCTTAGCAGTCCCCTCTCCGATCTCAGTCTCCGTAGGGGCAGGAGTGTGGCCGTAGGGGTTTAGAGACGGGAAGGCCAGTGTCCAGTCACCAAGGACATCAGTGAACTGGACAACCTTGACAATAACAGTGTCTCCTAAGGAAGAAATCAGAATTGTCATCATGGGAACAGCAGCCATGGACCAGACGATAAAGAAGGCTCTACCAACAGAAGACTGAGGATACACATCACCATATCCAATAGTAGTGAGACACAGAAAACAGAAGTACATGGCAGTCCAGTAACTCCAGTCCTCCACGAATTTGAAACACATGGCTCCGAGACAAAGGAAGGCTCCAAAAATGAAAATGGCCACAATAAGATTAAGCCAAGTTCTGTACTTCTCAGCTTCGTCGTGGAACTCTCGCATTTTTTCAAAAAGCTCCCGTTCCTTTTCGGGGTCAACAGTCTGCCCCAGCAGCTCACGGTACTCCTTCTTTCGGTTTCGTTCGGCGTGGTTCCACGCCAGGGTTTTTGAAGACGACTCGAGAAGCAGGGTTCGGATCGAAGAGATGATCAGACCGAGCATAAGAGTACCAATAAGAGCGTAAGGGATGATAAGGGCTCGTTCCAAGTTACCGATAGGGTGAATGTCTCCCAAACCGATAGTCAATATCGACACATGACAGAAATACAACGCGTCAGGGTACGATAGGTCCATGAGATATTGGAACAGTCCCGCTCCAGATGCAGTCCATATTGCCAAGGAAATATTCTGCAACATGAGACCTCGCTGAGCCTGGTTCAGGTTGAATGTCGCACCATAGAACCCTAGCAAATGACCAAACTCGTTGAAGAATAACATGATCGAACATGCCATATAACAAGCAAACGTCAAGATGCCATGCCAGTACGAGGCACTCAGCTGCATGTCGTCCTCCAACAAAACAAATTTCGTGACCAGGCAAAGAACCAGTAAAATGATACCAGCACAACCAAAACCACATATACTGATGACCTGTGATGCAGTATAGTTGATACGGCCAGCGAAGTTGAGAAGCATAGAAAGGTTGGCAGTGACACCGATAGCAAGCGAAACAGCATTTAATGCAGTGACCCATGCAGGGTCCGTGATGGTATTGTACAGCGTACCTCCGTCAGTTTCAGCAATATTTCCATCTCTGTACTCCAACCAAGTCTCGGCAAGCGCTGCAATGGCACACGTATTTGCTAGCGGTCCAATCGCTGCTGCGATCAGAGGGAAGGATGAGGAGACCATATACCATGCTGCGAAGTCTGAGGAGCCCACGCTGACTTCCAGGTTGTTTAAATATTCGAGAGCGTCAATGTCATGGGTGTTGGTCACCTGCTTGAGAGACTTCAGCGTCTCCTGGGTATTGGCTAGCTCTTCTGGGTCTGCTGTGTGGACATGGTGATGTAGATGATGTGGGACGTGGTGGTGGTGGTGGTGTTTTTTCTTCAGCTTCTTCTTGGCAACCTTGTAGTTGGTTCCTCCAACGGCTTCTCGATCATGTAGGCCGCGCTTGAAGTTCTTGAGGTCAGAGTCGACCTTCAAATGCTCCTCTTTTGGTCTCCGGTTAAGAGGGTGGAGTTTTCCCATGGCGACGAGTGGGTGGCAGCAAGAAGAATCCAGTCGAGGGTTGGGGCAACGGGATGGCCTGCGGCGGGGAACTGGGGTAGTAGTCAACTACCTAAGACTTTGCAACTCTGATAAATTTATGATACTGTGTTTTTACAAGCGATCTGACATGCATGGTCCTGTACGACAGAGTTTCCGGCCTCGACGCGAAGGAGCAGGGTTTACTCAGCGTTCGACTCCTCACTCTATAAGCTACACGTAGTCCGTGCACGCCCTGCGGCTGTTCCTGGGGGGTTGACCTGTTTACAGAACGGGGATTGACTAGAAAACTCGCGTAGGTATACCTGTACCTCCACGGCTGCAAGGGGCTTGACGTAGAATATGAAACCCTACTTGTGTACTGCGATGTCTCTGGGTTTGAGCCATTATTAGCCTACTTGTTCTGAAGCAGCGCTTTCACACGTAGTTGCACATGAGAGGAAAAGGACGCGGGGTTTGAGAAGGAACTATCAAGTACCCCTTCCATATTATTATACAGATCTTTCACCCGTTCGAGTGTTAGGTCTTCCTGCAATAATAGAGTTCCATCATACTCGATACTTTAAGGACAAGCAGAATGTGGAGGCTTATTTTAGCGAGGTTTCTCAATGACGTACAAGTACCGTAACTGGGATTATTCAAGAATAGCCCATCATATGCATACGCGAAGCAAATGCAGTGATATGTGCGATTCAACCGAAAAAAATACGTGTGTAGGGGTCTGTATTAGATGCCACTTCCTATTCTTTGTTCCAGAAAGTTGTTGCTTTTTTCAGAGTAATACTGTAACATGACAAGTCAGCTCTTACGATTCGTTCCTGCCATGGTGGGGTGGGTGCACTGTACTGTCTCCATATGTACAATCAAGGGGTAGCACTGACTGTGCAGTTTGAATGAGCCACCACGATATCATCTCTAAATGACCGTTGCTTGTTTACACTAGTCGTACCTTTAGATAATAATACCTGCTCGTTGCGTTGGGCTCATCACCAATTCTACTTATGCAGGGCATGAGACACTATTGTAGTTTTTGCACCATTCACCGAGGGTAAGAATAAGAGAATAGGGATTTTTTTGTTTTCACCTGAATTCAACACCAAATCGTTATTTACAAGAATTACATTTCGACTCTCAGTGCCCGAATTTTGCATTCCTGATCTTGATGGCTTCACACCAGTCTCGTGGTGTCCCAAACATTTACCCGGAAGTCAATCACGTGCCTCACCAAACTGTATGCACCAGACACCACTTCCTCCAGCAGTGAGGACAGGATAGTGGCAATGAGCGTGTCCGACACAGAGAAAGGCGATGCTGCCTTGAAAGAGGACAAGAAGATGGAGGAACCCATTGAAGACGCAGCCAACGAGCCCATAGAGGTCAAACCCAGTGATCCAGAGGACAACAACAAAGAGAAGGAGAATGAGGAGGAGTCGACACCCACACAAACAGCATCATCGGCCGAGCCAGAGGCCAAGGACGAGGAGAAGAAGAAGAAGCCATCGAAATCTCCCGAACCTGAAAAACGTGCACTACCAAAACTTGAGCCACTGGAGGTGACGGAAGAGTACTACGACTTTGAACAACATCTGATGCGACAAGGAATCGCAAAGATTCTGAAGGGAAGAAAGATAGCGACAACGAAGGATGCATTTTCGGGCGTGGCAGAACTGGCAGAGCAATATATGGATGAGATCTGCACCCGTTTGGTCAGATATACCCGTGTTCAGAGGAGGAAACAGCCTTCCAAGGCCGATTTGCGGTTGATGATGCAAGAGTGCTCCATCCGTACGGGAGAATTGGAGCAGGAGATGGAGGAGAGCCGTGAGTGGCCCGTGGAAGCATTGGAGTTAGCAGATCTTGGTAGTCTGCCCCGTGACGATCAGGCCGATTACTATACCCGATACTTTGATGCCCGAGTCATCCCTACACGACAAAACAACAAGCTTGCGGCATACCAGAACCCAAGAGGCGACTACAATGCACCATGGCTGCCTTCATTTCCTCCCGACCACACATATCTTGCTACCCCTCAGTACACATCAGAAATCCCCAACCCTAGGGTGTTGAGACAACGGTTGGTGGCCGAGGGTTCTTTGGCGGAGAAAGCATTGCGAAACTTGGCTTGGACTGTGCAGGTGGACCAGGCAATGGTGGTGCACATTGATGAGAGCGATCTGGATAAGCTAGAGAACAGGCTGGAGCTCAAACAGGAAGGAGGCATCAACTGCGGTGGTGACGTGTTTTCCATTCTCGAGAACGACACTAACAAGGATGTTAAGAAGGAGGGTTTTGGACTGGGAGATGCACTGAAAGATGGGATTTCACGAGCCTCCACACCAAAGCTGGAGGAGTCTGTTGATTCTCCAAAACCCATCATCAAGCTCTCGTTCAAGAAGGATACAGACCCTGATCCGTTTGGTCTCACCAAACCACTGAAGCCCTTTGATGTGGAGAAATACCCTGAAGTGCTTCGCAAAAAGAGACTGCGATGGAACGAGGATGGATCAGCAGTGGTCACTCAGGTGGGCCGTGCTGGAGCATATGGAGCGGATCTGATGGAGATCGACACAACTGGAGTTGATGAAAGCCCTTCTGTGGTGGCTGAGACCGAGCAACGCAAGCGCAAGTCGCTGGATCAGCAATATGCGATGGCTCTGTATTCCATCCAGAAGCTGGGCGAGAGACGAAGCAATGGCAGCAGTGCCACTGCCGATATCGGTATCGTCAACTGGCGAAACGATCGGTTTATCAAGTAATTTTGGGGCCGAAGAGATGAGTGGCCATCCATCTGCATTATATATATAATTTAAGACTTATTGTCATTTTATAAACATGTGTGGGGGTAGATATGTGGTGGTGCGTGGAGTATGATCCGGTATAGTTCAGATCCACAATTGAGTGTCTCACTTTGATTCACGAGGTTATCTCATCAATCAGTCTTGCCCTTAAAAGTGTGGTGGATCAACAAAAAAAGAAACTACATCATAGTATCGTACATGGATATGATCACGACAGTAGTGTCAATTGTTGACTGGAAAAATCGCTTGTCACTTCTGTGCCTTGGTACCAGAGTACCTAACTAAGGATATACTCTTGCATGGTGTGGAATGTGGTTGCGCCCGCATGGGCCTGCAGTGGGGTCCGCATGAAGTATACCTTCAGCACCAAATTAACAGAACAAGTTGTAAGAGCACGCTATGGGGCTCAAAAAACATCGAACAAGAAATATAACTATCAATGGATGTAGCCCGTAATAATTATGGGATCACCGCAAGTGCCACCCTTGCATAGAGTTAACATCTTTACATGATCCATGCGACTGGAGCGCCACTCGCATGATGTTTAAGTTTTGAAATGATCAAAATATGCCTTTCTTGGAATCACGAAGGTTGGTTTGGGTGTCGCGCACCACGATACTCCGTACAGCATCACACAACCTCACCTGTTTTAGATCGATATCCCCAAACTACCACCACGACACGACACTACAACCACAACCGTATACGACCGCCTTGTGATTGAGGTAACATACTTACACGCCACCGAGACAAGAAGTAGGACAACCACGCATATCGCAACACACCCCATTAATGGAGTCCACAAATATAGCATTGCCTGCCTCCACAATATTCCCTGTGGAGGTGACGGCCATCCTCAAGGGAGCTGGCGACAACATTGAAAAGTTTGCACCCATCTTGACCTTCAAATACTGGCATGAGGTTGAGGACAACATTGGCGAGGAAACCAACATCTTCCCCAAGCCCCCACCGACCATGGTTAGGAAGGAGTTCTTCTCCAACTTTGAATCGCCCGTCAAGGGCCAAATCGACAGCTGGAGCATCAAGGTTGGCGACATGATTGAGTCAGCAGACCAGATTGTGGCAGCCGTCCAGGAACCCTGCACTCACGCAGTACAGTATGGAGGCATGTGTGCATGGTGTGGTGCCTCTGTGGCCGATGAGAAGGACTACACAGATTTCAGCAACAAGGATCGAGCACCAATCAGCATGTCCCATTCGACTGCAGGTTTGACGGTCAGTTTGTCGGAGGCCCAGCGACTGGAGGAGGGCTCCACCAAGCAGCTTCTCAAACAGCGAAAGCTCATTCTGGTTGTCGATCTCGATCAGACCGTGATCCATGTCACTGTCGATCCCACCGTGGGCGAATGGAAGAAGGATCCATCCAACCCCAACTACGATGCTGTCAAGGACGTTCGTGTCTTTTCTCTTGAGGAAATGACCATGGTCAGCTACGATGGAGGTAAACCCGTGCCGCAATTGTGCTACTACTACGTCAAGCTTCGACCTCATCTCAAGGAGTTCCTCGAGGTTGTGTCGGAGAAGTACGAGCTCCACATATACACCATGGCCACCCGAGCATACGCAAAGGCCATTGCGGAAATTATTGATCCAGATGGCAAGTATTTCGGCGATCGAATTCTCAGTCGAGATGAGTCTGGATCCTTGACCCAGAAGTCGCTTCAGAGACTCTTCCCCGTTGATACCTCCATGGTTGCTGTCATTGACGATCGTGGAGATGTCTGGAAGTGGAGCAAGAACCTGATCCGAGTAGTTCCATACGACTTCTTCGTTGGTATCGGCGATATCAATAGTTCCTTCCTGCCCCAGCGAGCAGGTCTGGTGACACCCACACAGGCACCTGGCAAGGATGAGCGAATTGAGGAGCTTGACGAGAAGAAGGAGGAGAATGAGGGAGAGGACAAGCCAGCAACAGAGAACCATGCTAATAATGAAAGCAAGGGCAAGGAGATCGATAACGGGGAGTCGGACGAGGACTCCGATAAGAAGGAGGATGAAGAGAAGCAGGAAGAGCAGGAGGAGGAAAAGAAAGAGGGCGAGAATGCAGGCTCAGAGGCCACAGACGAGGCAACTAAGTCCTCCTCTGCTCCTGCTGAGAAGGCTTCGCCTGTTGCAAACATGCTTTCACTTAACAAGGCACTTCCAGCTGCTGAGGACGAGCGAAAGAACTCCATTGAAGCTCAGCAGAAGGACAGACCTTTGGCCAAACTCCAATCAGACCTCGATTCCGCTTCTGAAGACGAGCCTCACGAGGAGCGCCACCATCTGTTGGTGGACAACGACAATGAGTTGATCCACGTCCAAAAGGCGCTACTCAAGTTGCATGAGGATTATTATCAGGATTATGATGACCATGTGAAGCATCACGAAGACATTCTTCCTGATGTCCAGGACATTCTCAGTTCATTGACCTACCCAGTCTTTGGCGGATGTGTGTTCCTCTTTTCGGGTATCATCCCTATTGGTGTCAACATTCAGCATGCCGACATCAGCATGTGGGTGAAGAAGTTTGGTGCCACTGTTGTGGAGGAGGTTTCGAAGCAGGTGACTCATGTCATTGCGGCATCTGGAAACACCAGAAAGGTTCGACAAGCCTCGCGATACAAGCGCATCAAGTTTGTGTATATTAGTTGGGTCTTTGATTGCATTTCTCAGTGGAAGCGTGTCTCTGTGGAAGGCCATGAGATTCCTCAGCAGGAGATCAACGAAAACGGCTTCAGTGATGGAGGCGAGCATGGGGATGACATTGTTGACGACGACGATGACGACGACGACTTGGAGGCTGCCCAGCCCTTCTCCTTGAGCAATATGGACTGGGGCGATGAGCTGGGATCTTCCGATGATGATGATGACGATGGTGAAGCCGATAATGCTGGCGATGAGGGATCCAACAAGCGATCTCATGACGAAGATGACGACACTGACAGCCAGTCTAAGCGAACAAAGACTGCCGACGAAAATGACGGAGATGGAGAGGGCGATGACGACTTTGCGGCCCAGCTGGAGGCGGATTTGTTGGACATGTAGCATGTACATATTTATGAGCTATTAAATAATATGAATTTCATTGGAGATTATGATACGAATGAAAAATTATGTTCGAGGTCTAATCAAAGAGCGTAACTCCACAGTAAGGTGCTTACGAGACTGTATTATTACAGTACCAGGGTACCAGTACTTTTACGATATCGTCGGCAACAACGGAAACCCAAACCCTCGAGCATGCAAGTAGCAACGATAATGCAAGACAAGTCTCTATCAAGAACATTCAACGCCACTAAAAAATGCTTCGACCTATTTCCCTTTTCTCGGGAGTGCTTGCCGGTGGCCTTCTCTACCGTGCTGCCTTCTCCACCAGTGCCATTCGGTGCGATACTGGAAACCGTGTTTTCTACCGGATCCGATACTCTCAGGAGTTCGATCAGCTCAAAACCCTCCCCACCCCTCTGTTGTGCAACTTTTATATTCGAAACGATCCCTTCTCCAAGACTGTGTCCGAGCGATTGAAGGAGATTGTAGAGAAGGAGACTTCTAATACCGTCAATGCTGTTGATGTCGAGGCTGATGAGTCCGAGGTCAGAGACTTCATGATTGATTACGGAGTCAACCAGATCCCTACAATCATTGCTCTGCGAGGAGGAATTGTGATCGACAAGTATGTTCCTGAGAAGGATACTGATCTGTCTGACCTTAAGGGCTGGGTTGATAAGATTGGAGGAGGGGATGCTCCTAAGAAGGAGTAGACCTGTGAACACTCAGCTTGTGAAAGACTGCGAGGACATATAGAACATCCACTGGCGTAATGAATTGTACTAATATTTGATCGTTCATGATTTCACTTCGTATCATTATTAATTACTGGTTCATCTTTTATACCGTCTGATGTTAGAAAAAGTGTCTGACTAATAAGCCAATTATCACAGCAGTTGAGAACAGAGAAATCTCTCGAATTAAATATCCCAGCAGAATAGTAAGGGCTGGATTAATTATTCAAGCCAAAAAATACTCTTGAAAACATTGAACTAACCAACTCTTTCCGCTGTGCTTCCTAGATGTATGTCACGTGACCAAATTCTAAACGACCCTCCGTGCAGACATCTTTAGTTTTAGTAGTGAATTATACATTCGACCATTCACACATTCTGCAATGGGACTCTTTTCCAAGACCGAAGAAGCCGTTTCTGTGGGCCCCGCTGGAGGCTCTAAGGACCTCACCAAGAAGAAGACCAGACAGATTTGCTGGGACTCTCGAGACAAGTTCTTTGCTTGTCTTGACAAGAACAACATCGTGGACGCCATCAAAGACAGTGAGCAGGCCACCGCCAAGTGCCCTAGCGAGGAGAAGCAGTATGAGGCCGACTGTATTGCCAGCTGGATCGATTACTTCAAGCAGAAGCGAACTATGGAGTACAACAAGGAGCAGATGCTGAAGAAGTTTGAGGAGCAGGGAGCCGTCAAGCTTGAGCCCAATCTGTCCTTCAAGTAAGCATACGCACACACCACCAACACCAAGTTTTAAATCATGTACATATTATCTATTCTATTGTGAAGTGTTTGCTTCCTCTACAGTAGTTGTAGCGAGACAAAGGGATGGAGCTAGAATCTAAGGCTTCCAAATTCGCAGCTGCTTATCGTAGAAACTACAAGTAGCAACGTAATCACCGTTGGGAGACCAGTCTCCTCCATACACCATACTATCGTGGCCAGCCTTGTAGTACTTGACGATAGAGCTGGGTTCCTCCTCAGTCGCGCCGGCAGCATCAAGGATGTAAGCACCGTTGTACATGCAACAGGTGAGAACAGTGTCAACATTTTTGGGGTTGGGAAGCAGTCTCCAGACACCACCTCCGAGCGCCTGTCTCGACACCACAGATCGGGTGTTGACAGCAACCATGCCAGTCTTTCTGAGATCGAGGCAAGCAAGAGTATCATCGTAGGAGCCTGTCCAGATCTGGGCACCATGAGATTTTCTCCAGGAAGGCAGAATCGAAGTCACTCCAGCCTGGTGGATACGGTTGTTGGATATCGTATCCGTGACGCCATTGTTATAGTCCACCTCTTGCTCACCGTTTCCATACAGAGGTGCACGAAGATCGGAAATCATGAGAGCTGCATCGTCTCCACCAGACATGACCAAGTTGGGGAACTCATCGCCTCCAAAGGACGAGATCCAAGCCTCCAACGAGTGCTCATGAAGCTGACGGTCGACCTTGAGCTCAGAGTCTGTGATGCGGATAAGAGCAACCTCACCCGAAGTGAGGGTGGCCACCAGGAGGTCTTTGAAGGAAGGACTGAAGGTGATAGAGAGCACGAGAAGCGACTCATCAAAGAGCTGGTAGGACTTCTGCTGAGTCAGCTCCAAGCCATCCCACTTCCATGTGATGATATTTCCTGTACTTTGACTCGTACAGATGAAAGAGTGGTCAAAGGGGCTAATCTTGAGGTCCAAAATAGAGGAGTCTGTTCGACAGCTCTGTTGTAGTTTAAGCTGGTCGTTTTCAAGCTTGTAGACATCGACTGTACCGTTTCGACTTCTGTCGTCTTCCAGCTTGTATGTGGCCACAAAGATGATAGAAGCGTCATCAGGATGGATCTGAATAGCGCATGGTGGCAGATCGGTGGTTGTAGATGTGATAGTGCACTTGCTGCTGTAGTCCTCCATTTTCTGTTCACGGGGAAGAAAAAATTAATTAAGGTGCGATTATGCATGAGTGTGTTGACCTTCCGCAGAGATCGAGAAGGGTGGATAGGGGACGACTTGATCCGGCAAGATAACGATCGGTAAAGAATCAAAGAACCAGCAATATCCAGACACTGTATGGGGTTTCACAGCCCTGCCTAGGAGGGGAGACAATTATTATTCCACAGTGCGCTTATCACGTACAACGATCACGTACAACGTACCGGGATGTTCTCCGATATGGTCAACGTTCAGTCAAGGTAACATCGTCAGCTGGCCAAGAAAAGGGGCCAACGATTGGCGAGCTAACACCCTTGACTGCTATTTTTGCAAGCTGTTCTTAACACACCCATGCAATCCGGATTCGTTTCAAGATGACAATTGCTTAGACCTATTCGTTACAATTGAATACTCTTCACATATTATTTTAACAGCCCTTGTACGGATGCTGGTTATCGTATCGTACGTCGTAGAACCTACCTCCGAACGTTTCCTTGACAACATCCCCCTTTCACATTTCGACTTACCCCTGCCTAAAGGGTAATAAACGCCATTGTACGTACTGGTCGCATTCATACTTGCGACTTTGCAGGTCCGTCTCCATGGCGACAGGAGAAGAGTGCTAAAAATAATAATGAGCATAACAGTAGTTTTCAAGACAAGGAATTGGTAGCAGCACTCGCGACTGCGTCTGTGTATACCGGAGAGCCAATTTCCATGCGACCTGGACTTTGTTTATGGAGGGTTCTGTAACACGACAGACACACGCGCTCACGTGTCCTAAGCTAGTGTTTTAGGGTTAGGACAACCTTATTTCCGATTTGTTTACGTTTGTGTACATTGGGAATAGGAGGCCAGGACAGAACGCATCAACACAAACTACACACAAAAATATTACAAAATGGTGAGTTCGCAAATGAGAGCCTTGTTGCACCCTTCCTATCAACCATGGCACCACTAACAAAGTCGCAAAACTCCAAATCTTTCAAGGACGCCTTTTCCCTGTTCGACAAGAAGGGAACTGGAAAGATTCCCGCTGAAGCTCTCGGTGATCTTCTCAGAGCTGTGGGCCAGAACCCCACTCTCGCTGAGATTGATGATCTGAAGCAGACCATTCCCGCTGAGTGTGAGTATGATACTGGTGCTTCCAGCCACCTGGGTGATGAACCAACTGAGAGAGCGAGGGACGCATGTGAAATAACCAAACAACCAAACGAAACGAAACGTGTCACGATCCACTAGGCCTCAATACCAATCAATGCGCAACTTTGAGCGTGATTGATGGTGTTTTTCGAGACAGGCTGTGTGTAGCGATGCCCAAACTTGTTTGGGATTCTCTAATGAACACCTTCCTGCCAATGGACGATCCGCAATACTTCGATATACCACTCTAGGACGGCAGCAGCTCGGAAGGACATAATTGGTGATAGGAGAGTCATGCCATATGGGCAGGCGCTGTCGTACCTCAAAAACAACACTGTTACCCATACCCTACTGAGTCTTTACTAACACAGTCGACTACGAGACCTTCTCTAAGATTGTCAACCGACCAAGCGGATTCAAGTCTCTCGGTGAGCCCGAGGATTACATCCGAGGATTCCAGGTCTTCGACAAGGACGCCACTGGATTCGTCGGCGTCGGAGAGATGCGATACATCCTTACCTCGCTGGGCGAGAAGATGTCCGACTCTGAGGTGGACGAGCTCCTTAAGGGAGTCAACGTCACCCGAGACGGCAACGTCAACTACGTTGACTTCGTCAAGTCCATCCTGGCCCAGTAGATACCTAATAAATTATGTTTGAGTGATTTCGCATCTGTAGCTCATGGAGATTATGTCTGATGTCATTAAAAGTATCGTAACAGTGAAATAAATATATACATTGGGCAACCTGTATCCTGTTGGAATGTCAACTCAAGATAGGCAGGAAGTTGCCAACAATCATCATTGGGTTGCCAAAGACATCCCGTTTTAGGGTCCAGATGCTGGACGTTTTGATTTTAGCACCGGTCGGTGTAAGTAGTGTACAGTCCGCCATGGTGGCTCCTCTTGAGTCACCGAACGCAATTCGAGAAAAGAGCTCAAAGTACTCGAGAACAGAGTTGTCGTCCAGAAGCTCTACGATGAAGGTCTGCTGGCCGACGAGACGCTGTTCAGACCATCCTGAGAGCTGGCAAAACTCCTTTCCAACAGCAGCAAGCTGGCCGGTTCGTCTCCAGACAAGAGTGGGGGTTCCAGAGAAGGAAATGAATTTTTGGTACTCCAGGAGAGCACGCTGGAAGCACTGTTCCATGAACACCAGATCTTCCTCCTTCAGTGAGTTGGTACAGGCGATGAAAGAAGGTCGGTATTCGGCCATGTACTTTGTCACCTGGACCAGTTGCTGCTTGTTGAAACGGCCCTTAAGGTAGGAAATGAGTCCATGGTACCCGGGAGTGTAGCTGAATGGCGTTGTGATGTTAGTATATACCTGGATGGGGTCTGTGTAGTCGGGCAGGTTGGAGTAGACCGTTTCCAGAGCACCAGATGAGAAGATGGACTTACTCGGCGAGTCAGGATCTCCACTTGCGTTTCCATTACCGTTTCGCGGCTGGCCAGCTGCCACGGCGAACGAAAGCGGTCTCAGCTTCTCGTCTGTCGTCAGCTCGGTGTCCTTGACGTTACGTCTTGACTCATTAAACGCGACAATTTCAGGCACAGTCAGGAAGGTGTCGTTGACAAACTCTCCAGCCAGAGGATACTGGTTGAGGTTCTTAGCCGACAAGCCACTTGACTCAATAAGCTGTTTGATTTTGGCCGAAGGGGTGGTAGCTGCTTGAGGTGTAGACTGGTCCTGGTTGTATGGCGAATGCTGGTTTGGGGACTGAGAGTTGTTTCCAAGCAGCAATGAATTGTTTACAGCCGAGCTGGGTTGACCAGATGAGTACACCATGTTCGACAGGATGGAGTATTCCATGTTAGTAGCCACGGACTGAAATGAATGTCCAGACAATTGGAGATCTGAGAACCAGTCTGACGAAAAGTCGCCTTCTCCAGGTCTTCCCAGATCTCCCAATTGGTTGATTTCCGTCGCCAGGAGCTGCTGGTGTATAAGGTAGTCTGCAGGGAGCTGTGACGAGGTTCTGGAGTGGCCACCCTGAGGAGGTTGCGGTCCCTGGACCTGTTTTTGCGGTCCCTGCAAGTTTGCGTGAGCTATTCCAGGTTTTTCTAGAGCCAGGTGTCCATTAAGAGGTGTATTGGGGACTGGAATATGCTGTTGGTGCATGCTCCCCTTTGTATCCGAGAAGCCTGCTTCGCTGGAGCGTTTAGTTACCGGGCTCAGTCTAGACTGAACGTCCACGGCTGCAGCAGGTGATAGGCTCTTGCTGGGCTTCTTATCCTCCTTGTCATCCAGGTACTTCAGTTTCTTTCGCACACCGTCCACACAGGTGTCTGCAAATCCTCGGGCCACACATCTCTCACAAGGTCGGTTGTTGTCGCAGGTGAGATGGGTTCGCTGGCAGTGGATGCACGCTCGGTGGGCCTTTCTTCTTTTCGGCTTGCCGGTCCTTTGCGAAATCACCACAGGTTTCTCCATCGGACTGGTGATTGCGCAATCTATTTTTCAGCTGAAAATGGTCGGGATGGAATGTATGATAGCGATAGGTACAAGTCTTGGGAACTAGAGCTTGTACGAGGTGGTGGTAAGTTGATTTTTTGCCCCTGACGCGTCGGTCGCAATAGTATAGCTCGGGGGTGTCTCCTCCTTGGCCGGACAAGTTTTGAATATGAGAAGTTATAGAGAAATGGGTTCTGACAAGCGGAAGCCGGGCTGTTTAAGCTAGTGCTGCAGAGATGCGGGTGCAGTGCATATAGCTTGGGGTTGAACGGATTGATAAGTGGCGATGAGAGTCCTCAACTTACGTGATTCCAGAGCAGAATACGCTTATATTCAACCAAGGCACGTACCATAAGATTTCACAGGCTTGTATATACATACCCCACTGTTTCATTCAGTGAGGTCTCCCTGTCTTTTTGGTTACTGGGCCTTGGCTTCTTGCCTGCTCTACTTTCTTGACCTGCCTATGGCTTTAAGCTCCATGGCACGAAATATAGTTCATCTCTAGTGGGGAAGCCGAGTGAGTAGTGGGGAAGCCGAGTGAGTAGAAATAGAGGTTGGGTGGCTAGGAGGTTTAAGGAGATGAGATGAGCTGAATATATATACCCATTAAAGTGAATTAAAATCTTTTCTGATGTTTCTCACCTCACAACCACACTATGGTCTATGCCACCCACCCTGTTTGCTTCAGGACTTGAAAAAAAGTTTATGCGGACACGAAATTTTATGAGATGTGGGGTGCGGCGCACGAGCTCAAATGACGGATCATATGGGACGAGTAAATCGAGGGGTGGGCCCATTAGAGCCGGTTTGGGTACTTCAGAACTGGATCTTGTACAGCCAGGTCCAATTTTGCGCCTCATAGTTAGACGATACCAGCAAATATAGGCCCTGTGGAGCTTTACGTGGAACTCCGTTTAAACTCGGATGACTGTTTTTTTCCACGGTCCCGGTCCCTCCCGAACAATGCAGTTTGGAGGCGTTTTCAACCTCGGCCCTCAGAACAATGCACATGCTATTTCCGATACATTCCGAGGCCCCTACATCTCCCGGGCTCTCTTGCACGTTGTTCACGTGCAACTTGTGAGAGACAATGTGTCCAAAGGCAGGAAAGGGATACATCGGTTAGGTAGAGTCGTTCACATGGACTGTGTCTTTTTGAAATACTGGTACAAGTAACCGTAGTCTTCTAAAAACCGCATGGGTCTGGCCAGCTGCACTATGTGAATAGGGAGCCCAACAAGGGGCCAGACAGATAAATAGCCATGATGCTATTGACTGGAGCCCACTTACACGTTCTAGCCACTCACACTATTCAAGACGAACCTTGAGTCCTGAAATAGTCACATTGTTCCATGGTATCGTCAGCCCAAAGACATAAAAAAATCTCCCCAGTCAACCTTGTGTGCGTCCTGAGTGCTGTGTTACTACAGTAGCGTGAGAAACAGTCCGTTGAATTATATAAGGCCATTTCAGTACTCCAGCAACTTCCGAAATTCGGTATGACCATTGAACATGACTGGTATTATCAAGGTCACACTATTCAGGATCTACAGTACATATGACAGTGAGACAAGGAAATGTAACTATGATGTGCTCCAAATACTGTGGGATAGAGCCAATACAAAAAGTTGCCTCGGTACCACGTTGTCATACAGTAACTTATGCGCAACCTCCGTGTGTGTGTGAAAGCACTGTCTTTCTTTATTAAGCGGATCCACATCTCCTTTGGCCCGAATTTCCTGATGTTAAACCTTCCCTGCACTCCATCACTCACTAATTACAAGTACTGCTTATCACATTATCGCCATGCATCCCCCTTAGGCGATCTCACACACCATAGATGATTGCAAATCCACAGATTTTTGAACATTGATCAGGTTTTTAGTCAAGGTCTTAAAGGTCTGGAGATATTTGGTGCTTTTCTTACACATGAAGCGATCTCACTGCTCATAAATCCATCGTGAGCAGATGAACATGCCTGCCCTAAATCATGAGCCACCCAAACATAAATTGCATCAAGAGAGAACTGTTAAGGCAGTACACAAATCAGGTGAAAACGGTATATTGAGTACCCTCCAGCCCTTAGTCTTAACGATATTACAATAACCGAGGTGTTGAGTGAGAGACAAGAGACTCACAATTTTATTAAACAGTCAACTAAAGACAAGATTATTGTTGCATTAATTACTTGGTCTCATGCACCCCTGGTGGGATATTCTAGAAGGTTTTACTTAGAAGTAACATATTGCCATCTGGACTTCGGTAGGACAAGAGCATCGACAAACATATACTCCAGAGCAGTTGAGTAGCCTCAATTGCTACAATTGCGTCTTCCCAACTATTCACACTTCTAATTCAACCGCATCCCCACATTGATCCATTCCAATGTTAGCGCCTCCCAGTGACTTCATGCCTTGACTCCGTTGACAGGTGGATAATCGCCAGTCAAAACCGAAAAAAAAGTACCGCATAGACAGTAATTCAAATGGTAGACCAGGAGAAGGCATTCATGAGCAACAATTCTTGCCCATCTAAGCCTGACCAACTCCTGGATGCATGCACCCGTCCCAAGTGCTCACGTGATTCTGTGTTTGAGTTTATGCGAACTTTTCAAAACCCACCCTCACCAGTTAGCATACCATCACTAAAATGCCCTTCGATCTTCTCACAAAGGCCTTTGCCAAGAAGCTGAACCTTTCTGAGTCTCCCCTCACTGAGGAGGAGCTCCTCGGCAAGCTCAACGCCGACTTCCCTGCTCTTTCCGAGATCCAGCAGGCTGAACAGAACCAGTGGATCACTCTGTCCAAGCGAGTTGACGAGCCCACCACTATCACCCAGCTCAATGACGCTCTCAAATCCAAGACCTACCTCATTACCGACTCTGCTCAGGCTTCTCTTGCTGATGCCGCCGTCTTCTCTGCTCTGTACGCCACCCTCAAGGAGTGGAAGGAGGATCAGGTCAAGGCACACCGACACATTATCCGATGGGCTGACCTTATCCAGAACATTGGTCTGTTTGATCTGGCTGCTGCCGACAAGATCGCCGTCAACCACAACCTCGAGGTTCCCCGAGAGATCAAGGAGAAGCCCAAGAAGGACGACAAGAAGGAGGCTCCCAAGGAAGATAAGGCTGCCAAGGGCGCAAAGGAGGCCCCCAAGGACGCTAAGAAGGAGGCTCCCAAGGACGACGCCCCTAAGTTCAAGGGCAAGCCCGATCCCGAGACCCTCGCTGCCCTCAAGGCCGCCAAGGAGAAGAAGAAGAAGGAGAAGAAGCCCCAGGCCCAGGCTCAGCCCGAGGCTGTTGTCCCCAACCCCGGTATGATTGATTTCCGAGTTGGCCACATCCAGAAGGCCATCAAGCACCCCGATGCCGACTCTCTGTACGTGTCCACCATCGACATGGGTGATGCTGAGGGACCCCGAACTGTTTGCTCTGGTCTTGCCGGCATCATTCCTCTGGAGGACATGCAGGATCGATACGTTGTCTGCGTCGCCAACCTCAAGCCCGTCACCATGCGAGGAATTAAGTCTTGCGCCATGGTTCTGTGCGCTTCCCGAGAGAACGATGACCCCCACTCCAAGGAGGTCGAGTTCGTCAACCCTCCCAAGGGCGCCAAGGCTGGAGACAAGATCTTCTTCGAGACCTACGACCAGGTCCCCGAGAAGCAGCTTAACCCCAAGAAGAAGATCTGGGAGGCTTGCCAGGTTGGTTTCACCACCAACGAGAACAAGGAGGTTATCTACAAGAAGGAGGGCGAGGCTGACCGAAAGCTCATTGTCAAGGATGGCCAGGTTCTGTCCTGCAACAACTTTGTCGGTGCTTGTGTCAGATAACTACTTCATTAATCATTGAATAGACAGAAAGCACTAAGGAAATGGGATACGTAGTGACCTCGTAAACAACTCTCTTATCTAGTTTCTACTTGACGCTTTGTAGATGTCCAATACAAAGCAACTGTGTAAGGTGGTGTGATAATTACAGCAGTTCTGGTTATGCCCTACGGTAGAAAATACGGCTTGCCGCCCTGATTTGGTCGAAGTACTGGCACGTCGTATCGTACCTGTACGATCACCGCATCAGATAGTTAAGGATCGCCTTCCAGACTATGAAGATGTCACCACCACGAGAGAACCCATCATATGTAGATCTCTCGTTTAGGATCTCATGACTCCACAGAAGGAGAAATGTGCCCACCATCGGAAAGACTCACGCGACACTCGTCATATTCGTTGTTGATGGATAGGGGTAAGAAAATACACATCTATGGAGGAGGCAGCCCTAGCAAACAGGTGACCAGGCGACCAGACAGCCAACCGCCTCAATGTCTTTGTGCACGCCACAACTCTTTGACCATGTTCCATCATGCACCCACAGCAGGCCATGTCTTGAATCAGTGTATTATTAGCTTCAAACACAAAATTTCGCTTATCGCTGCTCACGCGCGCGAATACGAATTCTTGAGTACATAACTGGTGCAAGCGAGTGCCGTATTCGGATAAAACGGCGAGGGTGGACATAATTGACATAATATTGACGTTGGTGGCCACCACCAGAGCTCTGTTTTCCAATCACGTTGTACGTGCCTCTGTCTAGAATGTGTGCGAGAGAGGACACCAGGAAAACGGTGGCTAGAATGTCCTTAGGCTGGATCATCGGAATGAATAACAGGTTAAATGATTGACTTCAGATAGCCCACCTACCCACCAAGACAGGGGCCACTGTCGTGTTTCTGCTACAAATCTAACTGATGCACACCCACCCCGCAAATTTTGTTAACGTTCAATGAAGGAGAGGAGCCAAGTTCTGGTTCCAAGACTTGGCTATGCAACTGAAACTATAAGAAACGCAAATGGGGAAAGAAAGGTACGGTTTAGCAGGAGGAAGATCAGGCTTGGGGAACATCTCTTGGCCATTTTTCTTGGCCACATATATCCAGACACGCGGAAGTATGTCCACAACCAGGCGGGGGGTCTGACTCTTACCTGCCATCTTGCACTGCACTGAAACAGGCTTGTAGGGGGCAGTGCAAGAATTTGCTCACGCATACTGTTTCAATTGGCTGAGAAACCCATGTATCGTAGATAAGCTCTGAGAATCAAGCACCAGAAATGCATGTAAGAGAACGAGACCGATTTAGATTCATGACGTAGGATTACTGTTGTACACGGCAGAAACGCAAAAGCACACTGGCCACTTGACAAGGCTGTGAAACCCACACAAGGCATGTTGTGGAGAACATATTAGGGGAGGGGATCAGTCATGAGAACAGTGTTATGGGCTACACACGTGATTGGCGGTCTTGCTTGACCTCAGATCTTCAGGATTTTACGATTTTTTGATGAATCAAGGCACAAGGTGGCTTCCCTCATTTCATATATGGTTCGTGCCACAAGTCTAAACCCTACAAGCTCGCGGATCGGAGAAAACCATATAAGCTCGCGAAACGTGACGATTCATTCGATCTTGAGCTTCATTGGAATGTCCACTCTGGGAATTACGATACTTGGCCGGATGGAACATACATATGACAAAAAAGTGTGATAAACGTGAGGCCAAAACTGTCCGTCATGCCACAGCACGTGTGGCTTTTACTGTTCTCACTGCGTGGAGATGCTCTAAATTCTTAGCCTCAAAGCATAAGAGATGAATCTTTCAATCTACGAAGCTAGGTAACACTTCGGTGGTCCCTGCCAAGGCTGTACCTTGGAGACATACGAAGTGACACGATCTGTCTGAAACAGGGGCGGATAAAACCCATTTATGTTACTAAGTCATTCTGGAGTGATAATGTCCGTCCAAACAAACTGGTGTGCTCATCTAATAATAGATTTATCCGTTTGTAGCAGTTTTTAGGTTCGATTA
This sequence comes from Yarrowia yakushimensis, assembly GCA_900518995.1. NCBI lineage: Eukaryota > Fungi > Ascomycota > Dipodascomycetes > Dipodascales > Yarrowia > Yarrowia yakushimensis. The sequence goes on from ULGW01000002.1 coordinate 373,407, forward strand.
AATCTGATCCTCCAAGTTGGTTAGTCAATCGCAAATCGTCCAGATGCGGCTCCGAGCTGGGGTCAACCATCCAGCATATAGCTTTATTAGGTCACTTTGTCTATTGTTCATATGCGTACATGACGATATATTCCTCGTTGGATTGCACAGCCTCTTAACATCTGCTGCCACTACTGTATGGGCCGTGCCGTTTCATGCGGACTACCAGTAGCTTAGCCTCCCTTGGGGGTAGAGATGTAATAACTAGGCGATAGTTATTAATAGGCGAGTGGCCACCATCTCCACACTACTAGTCGTCTACTAGGACCGCGGAAAGTGGCTTCCCGAGTTCGCTCACACGTGGCTTGGCTGTCAGCGTGAATGGCTGACACACATCCATACATCCAACTATCGTGTACAAAGCCCACTCGCCCTAAAACATGAACGACGCCGAACCTAAATTGCCGTGGTTACTGACAGTAAACTTCAAGGGCTCCACTTGTTCATCACTGCCATGAAACGACAACCAAGTTGGTGAGGTTTGCGCAGCTAAAAATACTCCAATGGGAGCCACCAACACCAACCTGTGTACATCGTTAGTGTGCCAGAATAGTACCCAAGTTGATACACCTCCAAAGTATTGCTTGTAGCTCCACTCGAAATTTATCCAAGTGGCTGCCTTCCCAACTCCTGTACAGCTGTAAAACGTGCTCAGGTAATAGGAGAAGCCAAGCTATGGCTATAGCTAGGACCTGGGCTAACTTGGTATAAAAAACGTTTCAATAATAACAACACTTGACGAGTCCTGCTCTGCAGCTGAGAAGCCTAATCGGGAAGTCAAACATGCAAGAGCTGCAATATGACCGCACTAAAGTGACACTGGGCGCAAACAAGCGCGAGACTAATCGAATATTCAAAATGTGGGTCCATCATAATGATAGCCCACTTTGATCGCCTAAAGAATTATTGCAAGAAATTAACCCAGGATAACGCGGCTCTCGGACTCCGGTTTGGCTGCCTAGCGCCACAATACCGCCAGTCTAGATCCGTCTTGACCGTGTCTTCCAACCCCGTTAGCCTTGTCTTGGCGTCTTGGCACATGCGACATTAAACGTATTTGGCTCGAATTGACTCTCATCATTTTTTCGTTTTTTCAACGCAAACGCTGAGACCAACACCGCCCGAGGCCGCGCTTAAATATATAAACAACTGTTCTAAAGGTAGAAACAAGTTTTCAGTGCATTACCGCGTGTTGCTAGACGCCGAGACACGGCTGTTACCAAGTCTACATTTTTTGTACGCAAGCGGATACCCCCATCGTGTTTGTTCCAGTGGGCCTGACCCATGGGGTGGGTGGTCTCCCCACTTCAACTATGCAGCGTGAAGTATATATTAAGGTTTTCTTGGCACCACTCCCAGGGTGCGTACGTATGCATTTATTTCTCGCCCTTGCGTCATTTCACTTTTGGTTCCTCGTTACATTTATTGGGTCTGTTCGCTTGGTTTTGCACCGGATAGCAGCACACACGACCAAAAAATGCGTCTCAAATTCCACCACCTCATTTTTACTGCGGGCGCAGTGCTCTCGCTATTGCTCTTTTTGAGCATCTGCCCCCTCACTCTCAAGCGAATCCCTTCAAATTACATCAACACCGCAGTCGACGGCTACTACTTTCAGTATCACCGACTGACGCACGTCCGACACAGAAAAAACTGGTTCCGACCCTCCGTCAGAGGTATCATTGACGGCTCTTTCTTCGAGGTTGACTCCACCGCACCATGGAGAGTCGCCTTCTCTTCCAATAAGCCAGGAGTCATCCATGCTCCCGTCACACAACCCAACAAACGACCCACTATTGTCACTCTTCACGCAGGTGATAGTGATGGTAGCATTCTGGAGGCCTGGAAGCGGGCCTGGTTTTCTGCCGGCTTCAACCCCGTCGTCCACATCGAAGACGATCACTCACTGCAACACAAGATGGAGGCTGTCTCGCGTTCTAACGCTCTAATCTTCTGCGACACCCACATTCTCCCCATCGACTTCCGTCCTAACCTTCCAGGCGGACGAATGAAGGAAGAGTTCTCTGAGAGCAGAGAGAAGCATGGACGTCATGGCCGACATGGAAAAGGTGGCCACCGATGGAAGCCTAATGAGTATATGCCCGACCTGTACGACGATAACGACATCATCTACAAGCTCAAGGGATCCCCTTCGAAGTCGACTATCTACTCCCAGATTGAAGACTCTGTTCATATGGGTCTTGTTCATTTTGAAAGCCACGATTTTGTCCGGGATATTGTGCAGAAGCTTTCATCTGAGCGTATCTCTTCTGCTGAGGTCACTAAAGATTTCCTTGTGTCCATGGAGAACACTCGAGCTCTGGGTGTCTACACCCCCGGCAACCTCGAGATTGTCACTGGATACTCTTCACTTGAGGAGGACACTGTGGCTGGCCTGATTTCCGCTCATAAGCGAAACATGTTCTCTGCTGTCTTCTCCAACGGCCTGCAGGTTGTGGACCCCTACGAGGGCATGAGCCAGATTTTCTCTCTCCCCTCTCTGAGACTTGCTCAGCGACTTGGTGCTTGCCCCAACGTACCCCTGGCCGAGACTTGCCCCCCTACTGCTCCCATTCTTCAGTACTTCAAGGCGAACAAGCTCACTGAGGCATCTCATGTGAATGGTGATGCTGCGCTCACCGCACCCAAGCTTAGCGAGGAGCACGCTCGAGCTCTGCGAAAGTTGGGATGCATGATCTGCGAGGACCAGTCCCAGATCCGTCTTCTGAGAGCATACAACCTGCGACCCCGAACCTTCAAGATTGGTACGCTCGCCCATCCTCTCACTCTAGTGGCTGCCGAGCACACCTCCACTGATGTGGACATCGAGATGGTCTACGACTCCTCCACTGCTTATGAGTCTTGGGTTCACAATGTTACTCACAGAGTCATCTCCAGTGATAGATTCGGATCGGTCCCCAAGGTGCTCATGATGAAGGATATCCTCTACAAGTCCTTCTTTGAGCAGTCCAACTCGATGTGGCTCACTTGGGAAGACACTTTTGTTCCAAGCACCGAGAGCAACAATGACATCGAGTACCATCTGGGCTTTGTTCTTCCTCCCGAGCCTAAAGCCAGAGTGCATGTGAAGAGTTTCAAGTCGATTGGTGAGGGTCTCGTGTCCCCCCATGAGTTCTTCGACAATGGAGAGACCATCATGAAGGCCATCAACGCCCGACTGCACAACGATGATGGTAATGACTCCATTCTCAACACTGTCGAGGGATGGAACATTCCTGATACCGAGATCTGGAGATTCCTCCAGGAGCTCAAGTCTCTTCACCGAGGAAACCAGGGCACCCACTAAGTGACCTCATCCAATCACTTGAACACGTCTTTCGCATACACAGAGACTGCTCAATCTCTTTGTCTTTCATACGAGCCACCTAATTTTTCACGAGCTATCCGCCAATACGCGAGTTGAAGCTACATCTGTCATCTATTTCAGCTAGCTATCGATAAGCTATGGTCGGTCACTTGCCCAATACCCCTAACATGGTTTTGACCACATCAGCGCAGGTCTGCAAGTTGTTGCGGGACATTTCCAGCTCCTGATGCCGGCTTCGGATCCACTGAATGCCCAAGTCAAGTCTAGGTTAGTTTTCTAATGCATTATTTATCATCTTAATTATGACCATCATCGAAGTACAAGAACTTGTAGTACCGTAGCCTTTGTACAGGTAGTGTTTGTAATACTAACCGTTTTTCACCTCTCTGGAGATCAACCAGGCTCATGGACTCGTTCCATAGCTGCAGGTCACGGATGAACTCCTCCAAGTCCTTCATGATTTCTTTCCGGATTGCCTCGTCTTGCTCAACAAGCTCAGCGTACTTGCCACGAATCATGCTCTCGAGCTCAGCAGGGAACATGATCTCAGGATCAATAGCATAGTTTGTGAGGGAGTTCCGTTTGGAGGAGGTGTTTCGGGCTTCCAGAATCTGCTTGTAGGGTCCTTCCTTTGAGTTTCGTAACATTGGAGACAGGTGCGAAGCACTGGAGCCTGGTATCTTGGGGGTAAGTCGAAGTATCTTCGGGTATGCGTGAGGGTATCGTGATAGGTATCTCGGGTGATATCCGTTTGTGTCGTCCGTACTGTTTAAGTGTCTGGTGCGTTCAAGTGTAGAGGAGAGTGAGTGGGGACTCTCAGAAGACAACACTTTAAAAGCATCCACTACAGTATGTGTAACTATTCTCCCAACTTAAATTGATGTTTGGTCCGTTTTGTTTGTCGAGTTGTTTTGGTTTGTTTCCCAAACTGTATGCAAGTAGAGGACAACTACGATACATGGCCATAACACACGGTGGTGATGTGTCACGAGTTACAAATGAATGGCGATAAATATTTTCAAAGTAGATCATCGCTTTTTTTTTAGTATTATCCCTCTTTAACACCCGTAAAGCTCCACAGAATCTTACAAGTCGTATTGTAGAATATCAATTAAGGTTCTCGTCTGTTTGGTAACCCGCGTTGGTGCACGCGTCTCACTACACCTCTCTCGAACGGAGTTCTCGACAATACAGTGCGGCACTAAGCAAGGGCTCGCAGTTACACTACGCTGTGCATATCCTTACCACTGCTTGGACGACTACCCATTTACCCTGCATTTGCTCCACTACACACCCACTCATGTCCATGCCCTCGAAGGGCTCCAAAAAACCTAGGCAGGGCCATGCTGAAGACCTGGCAAGTGATAGCTTGCTAGACCAGCTGTTAGCAGAGTCGGACGATGAGCAGGAACAGCGACCTGCCAAGCGTCGTGGTATCCTCGCGTCAGCAAGGACGACAAAGGACCTGAAGAGAAACACGGGGACTGCAAATAGAACCGTGAGCGAGATGGTACCAAGCACAGCGTCTCAAGAGAAGCCAAGGAAGGCAGCAAGGTCTAAGACCATTGGCCACGGTACTTCTGATACCTCGGGCAAACAGACGAAGGCCAACGGCAGGGGCCAGAAAAACTATTCACAACATTTACAACATTCACAACATGGAGACTTCACCAAGCCGATAGGTGTGCTGGATCTGGACGACAACAACAATGATGGTCGTGGACACCGGTCAAAGCAGCAGGAAACAGAGCAGGTTATCACGCCAACAGAAGTATCTTCTTCTCCTCCACCACAAGACCCGTCTTTGGACCTGGTAGGAGGTATCAGTGCTGAAGAAGAGTTGTTTGAGGTGGAACTGGAAACCGCAGAAGGATTCAGATACAGAAGAAGGTTGACTAGGCGGGAACTGGAGGAACTACAGGCCGGGGAAGAGGCTGCTTCGCCTCAAGGGGTTGAGATGATGGAACCTGAGACTGAAAACTCGGAGATGGACCCCGATCATGTGACAGACTCGACTTCGCAGAGTAGCGTACATGTGGGTGTTCCAAAGGGCTCATTTGTACCCACGTCGCCTAAAGACGTTTCGTTACCACTAAAGCATACGCCAGTGGTCCAGCAACAAGACATGCGAAAGGTCCCTGCAAAGACGCCTGAGCGCAATCATGACAACCGTGGAAGACGTATCAGTTCTCTTGGAAATGGATTTGAAGGTGAGCCTCATGCTGATGTGGATGCGCAAAACTTCTACAAGCATTTCGAGCCTGGTCTGCCGGAACCTCATAAAGCGCGGCTTCTGCTCACATGGTCTGGTAAACGTGCCATGGTGAACCATAAGACCAGGATGGTTCGCGAAAGTGCTCCTCAAGGACTATCGGAGACTGACGAGACTACAGCTAGGCGTATTGTTCGTGTGATTATGGAAGACATTATTCGAGACATGAAGGACGGCAAGGTGAACACCAGTTGGTACAATCGACCAGAGCCTGACGGCGACGACAAGTCTAATTCGCTGTTCACCAAGCCCAACGCACAGAACATTGCCAATGCTGAGAAACTAGCGCTGTTTAAAAAGAGATTGGCTGCCCAGCAAGCAGAGATCAAGGAGTGGGCCAAGTTGGAATCTGAGGCACGAGAGAGACTGCGTCTGGCCAAGAGTAAAAGTGAGAAGCTGATCGCCGAGCTGCAAAAGCCCTTTGATTCTCCCCCGACTCTCCCTCCTCTATTGAGCGATGTTGCGCTTTCTGCGTCCACATTTCCCCGTCAGATTGACCAGGTCGAAGACGCTGTGGACAAAATCAACAGTTGCAACATACGGGCATCCAAGTTTTGCGACGAGCAATTCCAGGCACTTGACAACGTGCTAGAATCTCGAAGCAGAAAGCGGCCAAGGCAGTCTCAGGATTTCAGAACCATCTTTAAAGCTGATAAGTTCCGGGAGTCAACCTTGGACGGCGAGCAGACCAGAGACGTTCTTCGAACGCTTAGTCGGCTCAAGTGAAAACATTTCCACGTGGACCATTTGCATTGTGGGTTGGTAAGATATGCTGGTGTGCAAATACTACCAGTAGCATCTTTACCCTGGCAGTTGCATGTTTGGTAAAAACAGCACTGTGCAGGGGTGTACTATATAATTAATTTATTACTTTTCAACACTTGTAATTAGGTATCGTACTCGTACAGGTACTTTCACTGCAATACTGGCTATTCAATTAATATATTGATCATGTACGTCTCCTTTCAATGCATCAAGCCCTCTTTTGGGACTTCTCCTGTGTGGATCTTGAGAACCATTCCCACGGCTGCCGCTGTTGAATTCACTGTCATCGCTCTCTGTCACCCTCATTGTTGGCTAGTTCTATCCTTACAGATACTTCTTGGCCAAGCTCTTGATTCGCTGGTCAAACACAGGACTGGTGATGGGCTGGTTGACAAAGTAGAATGGCGACAGGAGGGTCTTGACATAGAGGTCGTGGACCTCCTGAAAGAACTGGCGTATCGACTCCTCGTTTCTGGTCTCGTGCAACAGCATGATTTTGATATCTCCAGCTGTGACGAATGCAGACACCAGATGGCTATAGAAGTTATCGACTGTTCGCAGGTACAGCTGGTTGGTTTTTGATGCGGTCTGTTCCACCATGTCAATGGCTGCGTGTAGAATGAATGGCGCCAGCTCCTTCATCTCGGGCGAGAATCTGGAGTTGCCATCACCTCCTTGGCGGTAAGTGCCGAACTCTTGTGTGTAGATGGGGTTGTCTTCAGTACCCACGATTGCGAGAAAATATGACATGGCGGGCTGTGTGCGATGTGGTGTGTGTGAGGTATGTGTTGTTTTGTGTCTCCGCCGTGTTTTAATGACACTAATATTGACAGTTGTTGTGTGACTGAACAGTTGTTGGTGATGATCCTTATTTCCAGTGCTGCAAGTTGGGACAGCACATACGTAAGTGCGTGGTGGAAAGTTAACTATGATATAGAAGTGGATTTAATTGAAGAAACGGAATCTGCGTTGGTAGAGAAATAATAGTAGTTTGACAGATATGGTAAGTATATCTTCATCGGATATGCCGCTCGTGGTTCTAATTCTCAGTATTGCAGAGTGCTTACACATATCTAAAATACATATATTAATAATGTTGTACAGACTTATAAATACCCATCACTCGCTGTAAATCTGAGGGATATTCTCGTAGTATCGGGTACCCGTGTAAGGACACAGAGGGAACACGGTCAGAAGAGTCTTTGTGAGATATCCCAGAGTCGAGGGCTCCAAACTTCTCCAATTGAGAATCTTGGAAGGACCCCAGCTAGGAGTGAGGGGATCCAGAATCAGGATAGGTAGCTGGGTGAGCGCACATCGCTTCCAGGTGTGTCCTTCCGTTGATACAACAACCTCGAGGTTCTGTGCCTGGGCAGTCATATCGAAAGACTCGGTGATGAAATCGGTTTCCACTGTCACCAAGCCTGACTCGGGTGTAAGAGGGATGGGGGGCTCCTGCTGCCCAACGGTCTCGGTGAAGGCACTGAGGATGGCATAGTCGTAGCCTGAGAGCTTTGGCGACACGCTGTCCCAGTTTTTGCTGACGAAGTAGAGCACAAGCGAGAACAGGAGCTTCTGCATGTCTGGAATCAGTGTGAGATCGTAGAAAGCAGAAAATCTAGCCTTGTCGAGCTCGTCGGACAGGAAGACGGCATTCAGAAGGTCTTCTAGACTGCCGTTGGTCTCTGACATGCGTTGAGTGATATGCCGAGAAGCAGAGGGGTTGAATTGAGTACTCAAGTGCTCAAGATAGTTGGACTTGAATACCATACCCGCCTGGGCATCTTCATGCTTGAACAGTTTCTGAGCCACTCTTCCCCAGACCTGGAACTCCCACTGAGAGCTCTGCATAGCTTCTCCAGCAGCCATGGATGATGGTCTGAGAGGAACAGCATCGTAAGAGAGGGACGTGGGTATAATTAGGGGCACAAAGGCCACACGTGTGACCACAGTGGAAGGGATAGGGAACTTGAGCACGTTGATGGGTGTCACAGCGTAGAAGATAGAGAGGAAGGTGCCGTGAGGGCTGATAGCAGCCCCTGAGATGACCGCCTCGTAATCAAGAGTGTTGAAACTGGGAGTGACACCGTTCAAACTTCCATTATTCTCCTTTGCTGTTGTGAGACGCTTCATGAGCAAAGCCATGGTCTGCTCCTGCTGCTCCATGGTGTTGGAACCAGGGTCCCAGTAGACCACTCCTCCCTTATAGGTTACAATGAGGACCTTATTGTCGTTAATAACAATGTCTGACACAGTGTTTGAATCGCCCCAAAGAGGAGATTCGATTTTTCCTTCTGGGCTCACCCATGTTAGTCTGTGAGGTTGCGAAATGGCCACTGTTCCGTTCACAAACGACAAAGCGGCAACCACGAATCGAGAAGCCGGGATGAGTGTGGCAGATTCGCCAAGCTCTTGTTTCTCGTCATCCCAAGCGAGTTTCACAACCTCGTTAGCATCTGTGACAGCTACCAGAGCGCTGCCGCCATCTGGAGTAACATCCCAAGCCAGCTTGACAATCTTTCTGTCACCAGCAAAATTAGAAGCCACGATTTTGATGTCGTTCACTGCGATAGAGAAGACAATTATTTCGCCTCGGCCCGTTCCCACAGCAACGTAATTTCGTTTGTTGATCGTTGGTGACCAGGCAAAGCTGTGGATCTGAAAACTGTAGTACTGATCGGGGGTGTATTCCTGTTCGGGAATTCCAGGTACGCTTGGAGTTCCAGCCCGTGAGCCCTTGGGGGTGTCTTCGCCATTATCCAGCATGGAGCTATCTCCGTTGGTCTCCTCAGCCAGGGTAGCATCTCCGTTAGTCTCGCCAGTCTCCTTCTTGACGCGTTTGTACAGCAAGTCAGCGACATTGTGGCACAGGGTCCAAGAGTGCTTCTCCACCTGGCCTCGGTGATCGTAGATGAACAGTTCGTGTGTAGTGTTGAGCAGACCAATGAGACAACCGTGCATCTTTCCCAGACCTGTTGGTGACCACGCAATGTCTGCCACGTGACGGTCTCCTGAGCCGTACTGGATCTGGTTGCCCGGAATAGACGTTGAGCCTCCTGCTGTGACGGGGGTGCCGTCCATGGAGTCAGACTTGTTGATGGTGAAGTTGGTTTCAGGGAACTGAGCCCAATTCCGGTCTCGCACGCTGTCAATCTCATCGTCACGAGAAGTAATGGGTCCGTTCACATTGAGAACAACCGTGTCTGATCCAGCAGCAATACTCAGGTCTCCATCGTCTGACCAGGCCAGAGCTCCACCTGTTGCAGAGGGTTGGATTCTCGGTAAACGAATGTCTTTCAACATGGTGTGCAAGTGTCGCGTATTTATCTGGGGGTCTGAATCGTCTGTGATTCGATTTGGGCGTCGAGGAGGTGATCCGGTAAGAGTAGGATGAGGTTTTAAAGTCCCGTTGTTTTTCGCGTCTGAGGTGACGAAATAATTTGTCGACTGGGAGGTGTAGTGCATAGCAGAAGCATGCTGTAGGGATTGATAGTAGTGACAGCCATGGTTAGTACGTGACCTGGAGAAGTTGTGGGGGCAAGTGTGAATTAAAAGGGACTTTTGTACAGGTTGTTTATATATCACCAATTCGCATTGTAATACACATGAGTCGAGTCATAGCACAGGTATTGATGTGTCCGTTGGACTGTAGTGCTGAGATGAGATGCACTTTGATCTCTTCGGAGCAAAAGCAGGCAGAAGATGATGGGAGCTGTATTCGTGCGAGACAATCATAAATATTCAGTCAAGCTTGGGCTTTTTGTCTCATCTGGAGGTGGCATTCATACAACAAGTCTTCATCTTTGCTATCACCATTTTTCAACTATTTACTGGAAGGTTTACTGGAAGCTCTCCTGCGCATCTCCCACTCTGAAACTCACTCTCAACATCCAACCTGCAAGCATCAACCCTGGAAACCCGTTTATCCTCTGTTTGCATAGAAGGAGTAAAGCCACCCTTCCGGATGATGCCGTTTAATCTCCGACGCGCCTGTGTAGACTCAAGTGCCAATTACTGTACAGTAACAGGAGACCAGTGCATGCAACGAGTCAGCACACTACAGTAGGTGCTGATGCTTGATTCCAGAAGTCTCTCTAGATTGCATTTTATTTGCTCCTGATTAATCTGTTACAACTACTGGTACAAGTGTACAGGTACGTACGTACCATTAGGTGTGCTTTCTAAAGATAAGTAACTCATTACTATTCAACAGCCATTTGCTTGCAGAGGGACAACACTCCACTACTTTGCGGGTACTGTAATTTACCATAGAGCATGAGAGCATGTTAAGGCCGGAAAATAGGGCCGGAAAATAGGACAGTATGGAAAGATGAGGTCACTCATTGAGTTCCTGCGGATAACTCAGATGCATCGAAGATTAGTGTCCGTGTTAAACCATGTAAATAATTCCGCCGTATGCTCCCGTCTTTTGGTCGCAACTAACTGCAGGCTTGTAGCTCTTGTAGAGATTCGTGCTTTCGATACGATCTCTTTCACGATAGGCTTACTTTTTGCACAACGCTATTTACGGAAGAGACCTGTCGCAACATCAAGCGCAATAGTGACACTCCGCATATCCCAGCTCATTATGTGCGGGATTTCATCATGCCTGCCTCTGAGCTGCGAAGGGGTGGAACGATTTGTGCAGCAGCGAGCTCATCGGAGAAGCATGGACGTCTTGGCGCAGGTTTTCAAGGGAGGATCGTAGATACGGTGTGTAGATTAAGGACGCGCTGTTTTTCAAATTCACTTTTCAGCGTGAAACAAGCCACCCTGATTCCGCTGGCTTCTTGATATTGGAGTCAGAGTTGTTCACAGCAATTAACTGCCTGAGACTGTGATATAGAACTAGAGCCTGTCGAGGTCGATCTTATTGACAAAATACAAGAAATATATCAACGTCTGCTGTACTATGTGTGTGTGGATGGAGTAAGATTCACTCAGACTCACCAGTCAGCAGCGATACGAATAAGGTCCGATCTAAGGGAGAGAGGATTCGCAATGGAAAACCCTGACACCTACGGAACGGAAAGATACGGGTCTGGAACCATGGCGGTTAACTTCCAGGGCCAGGATGTGTGGGACAGGGCTCTGCCGTCTCAATTAAATACGGTTTATCTCCGGGTTGGTACCGTGGAAAAGCATCTTGTGTCTTTACATCAGACGTGATCTCGATACTCTAGATAGTCCATCCAAAAGAGGAATCCCGAAGTCTGGAGTGACAGATGTGACCGTCGAAGCGGCAGGAAGCACAAACAAGCGGCCATAAAGACACCTCCCGTCTACAATGCGCGATGGCACATGTCCAAAGGTGACAATTACTGTGTCTTGTGGCTGTACCAGTACGATGTACCTCGCCACGTTCTATCTATAGCTCGGGCTTAGTCTTTGCAGCAGTGGCCACAGCCTAGTGGAGACAGCGAGGAAGATACAGCCTGCTGGTGTGCCCCTTACTGAATACCGGCCCGAAACCTGCTTTCCAGATTATTTTCGTTTTTGTCAGGGTACTAAATATAGATTTTCGCTATCTTCAGACGTTCCTCCCTCAGGCTTGGCTCACGCATGTATTGCTGAATGATTACGGCGAGGGATTTTTTGAGTTGCGGGCAAAAACAAGACAAACGAGGCACACGAGGATCACCGGGGGCGAATGTAGAGCAGTAGGGCGGATTGACGCCTCTCGAGGCACTCCTGGTGATGTTTGAAACACCTAGGCGTGTTTATGTGCTGGTCTCGCAGTTACCATGGTGATAATTATTCACATCTTTATGGGACGAGTCTATTTGGATTTTTTTGAACCTGCAAGGCCTGCCATTGTTAATACAAGTACAAGTATCGTACTTGGTTGAAGCAGGAGTATACACATTTGGGGAGCGACGAACGAGCGACATTGCGTGCAAACGTTGCAACTACAGAGGGATGGAATCATCATTGCATCGTTTATCAACTCAGAGCTGTCCCCCAGATGGCTCAACCTTTATGAAATGTCCGTCTCTGGCTCGTCTAGTCGTTGATGCTGGTTTCAAAGTCGCTAATCATGTTATGAAATTCAAATAGGAGTTGCCTAACTCGTCCAGGAGACCCTTTTCATCACTTTGATCCGCCCGTGTATTTGTCGATCACGGTTTACTGGAATGAATGGGCACAGTGTTTGATGTGCTGTAGGAGGTGGATGGTGGTACGACCAACAGATTGGCCTCCAGCAACAACGTGGTCCACACTGCAACATGAGCAAAAATAACTTGCAAAGCTATTACAAGCCCACGATATTACCACCATGGAGCTAACGTGAATAACTAATGGGATACCCATGTCTCTTCTTTGTCATTACAGTATACAGGCGGATTGCATGGTAGCGCAGTTTTTCAGCCACGCGAAGACTCAGAGGTGGGAGATTCCCGTCCAAGCAAGGGCGGAAAAAAAAAGATTGTCATGGTTCGGCTGTTAAGTTTGCCTGGCACCTGGTTGGGGATGACTAAAGGCGATCATCCTGATTCGTATATTGCCCCTCCACCGTTGAATGTGGAATCTGTATTCTGTTGGGGTAGCTCCGCAGTCACGCAGCATATAGCCCCTAGTACCTGAGTTTTCTCCAGAAACGTCATGAGGGCTACTACCACAAGGAAAAGACGGCCTTGTCGTGTTCAGCAGCAGCGGGAGTCCGAAGTTTAGGTTCGTCTAGGTTGCACTGTCTTGGAGTCTAAGAGCCCCCAAAGTTCGGTTGGTTTTTGCTTTTGCTGCCTCCTCGTTGTCATACTAGTGTTAGGGTGTGCGAGGGTAGCTTGTCTGGCTTGGACAATGGTCTGTGGCGCCAAAGAACAAGCGCCCGTGTCAAGTGGGGTGGGGGCTGACTGGCCGTGGAGGTTGTGTGGGGTTGGCTTCATCACTTTTCGGCTCATGACTCATTATGAAGGCCATGTGGCCATGTTCCGTGGTAATGGTGGGCTCCCCTGGTGCTATTTTTACCTCCTATGTAGGGGGTGGAGTTCTTGTTAGGGTTTTGTGAGAAGTCCAACTCGTATGATGTATACAAACCATGTCTCTCAAGCGCCAGTAAAGTACAGTCAGCAAAAGAAAAGCTAATCGTGCCAAGTATCCGGGGTCCGACTCGCCTGTCTTTCCTGTCTCAACCCAACATGTCTGCTGCGGATTGGCTCTGGCTTTGAAGTTTGCTAATCCATAATCGCATCATCTCAGTGGCTATAGAAGAAAAATTCCTCTTTCTGGTGCACCCCATCAGCCTTAACAAAGCTGCCGTTGCATAGAACAGGCTCTTAAGAGGGTGGTGTGACTGCAGCCCAATCATATTCGCACGCCTTACGAAGGCTATTTGATCACATGAAAAAAGGAAATCAGTGACGAATCAAGCGATTCAGCTCTATACGACCTTGGTTTGTTGGTGTGGGCTCTCTGCAAAGATGGAGGGGCTATCAAGATTAAAATAACCACCCTCTCCTGTTTCAGCAGAAAGCCCATGAGAAACCCATCCAAATCTTAAAAAAAAAACCTTCACCTCACGTCTTTGCTTTGCACATCTGAAAAAATAAGCGCTCGCAACTATGGTGTTAGTATTAAACGCAGCGGGCTCAGCAAGAGTTAACATGCTCCCCAACTAAAACTCTACCAGAACCTACTTGGAGGGGATGTGAGACAACAGAAGGATAGACAGTTACAAGTAGAGAGAGTGACTGACGGGGAAGCAACCCCGACGGACAAGGGAAGGTGCAGGTCATGGCAGCTGCAATACACGAATACGTGCTAGCATGGCTGTCAAAGATCACCAGATCCCATGTCAACCACAACCCCTAGCCCCTAACTCCTCCCCACAATGCAGTCTGCACAATGGACAATACCGCCGTGCGTGGATCTGCAGCTGACCAGGCCCTATATGCAGCATAGCTACAGACACATGGATAAAACAGAGGCATGTTTTGACTTCCTCATTTCACATCTACAAGTAGTCTTTTGATCTCACTCGTCTCTTCTCTGCCACTACCCCGACTAGTCGACACTGGTCAACGACCCCCACAACAACATGTCGGTAGTGAAATCAAAGCCGTCGCTGCTCAAGCTGAGGCGTGGCAAGCGGGCAGGCGACACTGAGGTGCAGGTGGTCGAGGTCAAAATGGAGGATGAAGACCTCGTGGTCAAGGGTGAGCCCAAGAACGGATCCAAGGCGTTCAAGTGCGCAAAGAGCCTCAGCAATGCCGCCAAACTCCCTCAGCTGTACCGCCAGAACCCCCTCTCGGTACTCCCTTCACCTCGATCCACCCCGTCTCCGCCAAGCCCAATAGTGCAGATGGCCCCTCTGCTGACTTGCAACACCAACTACTCTCCGTCAAAACGAAGTCCGCTTTCCAACAGCTCGTCACCGACCTCTCCCTCGCATTCCACCCGTCCGACGCTCAAATCCCGTAGCACCAGCGACTCTCGACGTCTGTCTCATGCTCTTCGAGACGATTCCTCCCAAACGGCTCTCTCCAGCCACACTTCTTCATCAGCTCTGACCAAGTCCCAACCCATAAACTCAAACCACGCTAATAACGGTGGCCACAGTCAGCAGTCTAACTCTCCAAAAACGCATAGTAACCATCATCCTCAACCTTTGCATCTCCCCCCTACACCGCCACTCGCACACTCCGACACAAAAGCTGCAGCGTCCATGGGCAAGTTGAAGCTCTCATCATCCGCGGGATTTTTCCTGCCAGAAGCTAAGGCCCTCGAAAACGACCATGACGGATACCACAGCCACGATGACAACAACGACCACGACCACGTGCTAACCCCGGTAACCTCGCAAGACCAGGACCTGTCACTACAGCGAGCGCTCACCCCCGACACACCTAGCAGCTCGCCAGAGGAGCCTGGAAAGCGCGAAATCTCTCGCCTGGCGTCTATGGTCTACCATATCAAGTCGCTCCGCAACCAGCAGCTGTACGGCTCTGCAGAGGCCGCAGCACAGCGAAACCACGAGGCCCGCAACTTTTCTTACAACTACGACCCCGAGGAATCTTCAAAGGAACGGTATCAGCAGCGAAAACACATTCCGCCTTCTGTTTGGGCCGCCGCGACTAGGGTTAAGGCCACTCTGGAAGTCTACCATCACGCTGTTTCTGTGGCTCAAAAGCACGTTGACAGAGAGTTTCCTGAAGTGCATCTAGGCTACAACCCGTTGCAGGTGCGTCGAAACCGAAAACTGAGGAAGGGAAGCCACCACAAGCCCTCGCTGAATATCAACTGCGATACGGTGCCCCTCGCTTCGTCCGTCTTCTCAAAACACGCACGAGACACCAAAGACTACAAATACCCCTGGGAGGTGGACGTGCCCGAGCTTCTTTCGGACATTGGATGGAGAGCGCAAAACAAACGACATATGGTCGACGGCCATGGCAACTATGTCTATCCTATGGCTCAGCATAGACAGCATGACCGACGAAAGAGCTGGGTGCGAATCGCCATCCCCCTGGGACGTTCTCAGGAGGGTGTCGACACCTTTTCTTCCGAAGAGGAGCTTCGAAGAGACATGTCTGATAGCTCCAACAAGCTGCCTTCTCTCGCCAAGCTGTCCGACAGCGAGAAGGAAAAGAGCTACAAAAACTCGAGTCTTGTGGCTGGCCTTTCTGCTCTTTCTGCAGGTGTGGGAAGCATGGGAATGTCTTCTCATCCCAAGCTGGAATCTCCCTCAAAGTCGCTCGCGAGCGTCAGCCGAGCCAACTCCTCTTCTCCGGAGATTCAGATCACTTTGGCCGCCTGCACTCCTCCTTCTGTCCACCTCGAATCTTCTGAGAACGACAGCCCCCACGACAATGAGTCTTCAGAGAGCTCTGTTGAGGGCGGCCCTGAGCTGTCCAGGCTGTTGTCTATTTCTCGGCCTGCCAGCAAGGTGCCCTCCTCAGCCAGTCTCCGTGCCCCTGCTCTTTCCATCGTGACCAACAACCCCGAGGTGTCCAAGGCTTCCCTGGTCACCGACCAGGAGTCCCAGCTCTCCCCTCAGTCGGCCCACTATGATGACGGTTTCAACAATCATCTTACTGAACTTCAGTACCTTGAAACCTGCTTCATGCTGGGCCATTTGCATATGGCTTCCTCTGCCTACGGCACCAAGCCTCCTCCCTCTAATGCCGAATTTGTCCGAGAGGTGACCGACATTATGGAAGAGGGCTTTTTCCAGTTGACTAACATTTACCTGCCAAAGGTTGGCGAGCAGTATGACGCTGTTGGTAGTGAAGTCGATGCCCTCAAACTAGAGCTTTCTGACAAGAAGGACCCCCTGCTGGACTATCTGCTATATGAAGCAGAGCATCTGGTCACCGAAGTGAGTACCACGCTCAACCTGGAGACTCGAAAGACCTCCGAGCGTCTCAAGCAGATTGAGTGCTGTAGCGCCGCTCGGGATCAGGTCTGGTGCGTGTGTTACTTTCTTCTGGAGTGGTCTGTCGTCCTTGTCATGTGGTTCATCTGGGGCATTGTCACTGCTGCACGCAGCGTCAAAAACACGTTTGCTGTGTTCTACATTACCCTGAAGTGGTTAGTGTGGATGTAAAATGGCCTCGCATCGCATTTGACATCTATTTATTTATATATATTATACATGCATGATTTTCTTCCATTTGAAGTATTACGATACTGTTACTTGTAGTGAGTGTATGGTATACGATGCTATGGTATTGTAAGTTCTGGTGCTGGTAGTGTTTATCGCTGTGCGGGTAGTGTGTGAATGTAGCGGCTCGGGGAAGGGCCCAGGTGTGGGTATCGGTAACCCGGTGCCAGTTACCCGGAGAAAGGAGCTAAGGAGCTGCGCGGTTGTCTGTTTGGGCAGGTTGTAGGGTGCATTGAAACTTGAGATAAGCGCTCAATATGCTTGTTGAGCTCTACGTTGTAAAACTCTATGCTGCCATGGAATTTGCCACCAATATATACTTGATCATGATGATGAGAGAGGGTTGTATGAAATCCTCCACTATCTTAGAAGTGGTGGGTGCTAACTGAGACACCTGCTCGATAATGTTTTCTACTTCGGTAAAAGCTTGATTTAGTTTGACTAGCTCCAATTTTAGTCTCATCGCAGCGAAAGTACAACCAGTAGTAGCCTGTTGACCGTTGCCACCGTTGAATCTGCATGAACTCCTAATAATACAGTATTTCTAGACCAGCTCGGAAGTTTATTTGGTGTTCTAGTCGATTGGATATTGGTTTTGGGGACGTATTGTGGGGGTATACACGCTTGATTGCCTATTAAAGCGTGTTTATATCATTTATGGACCCACCCTCTTGTTTAGGCCCTCCATACCCCCCTGGGCGGTGCTGTTCTCTCACCAACCGCATCCCAACCCCGCATGGCAGAAGGTTATCTGAAGCATATAAAGACGAGTGTCCTCGACGTGATTTACAGATCATTCCACCTCAATTCACTCACCCACAACCACAATGTCTCCTCTCCCCATCGCTCTCAACGGAGACTACCGATACGTGCTTGCAGCCTCCGCCCTGCTCCCTGCACTGGGCTTCTTCCACTCTCTCAACACTCTATACTGGCGAATTAAGTCCAAGACCAAGTTCCCTCTCCTCTTTGCAGACGAGAGCGTCAAGGTCGACCCCAAGGTTGATGAGGCCAAGAAGCGATTCAATTGCGCCCAGAAGGCTCATCTGCAGTTCACCGAGAACGTGAATCTGACTATTCTGGCCGGTCTGATCACCGGAGTCTCCTACCCCAAGCAGGCTGCTGGTCTCATCGCCGTGTGGGCCATCTCCCGGTTCCTCTACGTGCTGGCCTACTCTACTGGTGAGCCCAACCGACGATTGCCTCCTAACCTATTCAATATCGGCTCCCAGGTCGCCCTCATCGCCTCTGCCATCTACACCTCTTTCATGGCCATCGCTTAAGATGACCAAAAAGAGAAGCTTTCAGTACATAATATACACGACTGACAAGTGCAGTACGGGTCAAGATTCGGCCTCGGATGTCAGATTCAGTAAAACGACACACCCCTATTTACAATAAATATTATTAGTTCTCGTTCAACAGCCACTCGAGCGTAATGAGTGCGTTCTTAGTTCGCTCAGCAACGTCCAAAGACGGGTCGCGCAGCTGGGCATCCAACTTCTCCTTGTAGCCAAGCTTGACAAGAGCACGAGCCCTCCGCTTGGCGCCCTCGCGACACTCGCGGTCGTTGTTATTGTCCACGTACGTCAGGTTGATGACCAACCATGCACATGCAGCACGCACATCGTAATGTCGATGGCCAGTGAATGTGGCCACCTTGACAAGAATCGACTCCTGCTCAATCAACATGAATCGGAACTCCTCGGGGCCAGCAGCAACGTGGGCGAGTGTGTAAATGATGGCACTGAGCATGCGAGTGTACACCTGGCGCTTCTCGTTGACAGTCTTGGCAAGCTTGATCTGAGAAGACGAGTGAGAAGCAGTGTTCTCGGCTTCAGTCTCGGTATGCTGTCGAGAAATGATATCAATCTTGTTCTCCAGGAGCTGAATGAACTCACGAGCCTCCACCTGGGCAAAGAAGACCTCCACAAAGTTGGCCTGCTTCATCATCAGGTTACGTATCAACTCGTGGGCCTGCTCCTGGACTTCAATGTCGGGGTCACCAAGTAGGGTGAGCAGACGCTTACATGTCAGCAGTCCCATGGCCTCCTCAATGAGCCTGTCATCGTTATCGGGCGGTAAGACGGCGTGTCTCAGAGCCCAGGTGGAGTTGAGTCGCAGAGGAGTATAGTCGGAGTTGACACCAGCAACGATCGACTGCAAAACACCCCGTTCAAAAATGTTCTTCTTGAAGGGCGAGAAGGGAAGAATCAGGTTGCACATGGATGCCATGATGGCAGCCTTAACCTCGAGATCTTCAATATTGGGGGACTCTCCATCCTCCGTTTGGTCCATGCTATCGGGTTCGGGGTTAACCGGACCCGAGGGTGTCTCATCCAGAAGCTCGATGATTCCTTCCACAACCTCTTCGTCAACAAATCCAGTTCGCAGTAACGACACGCTTCGTGAGAGGGCTCGAACAAGATAACAAGACGAGATTTTCATTTTTCGCACCGCTCGAGCTCGAGGCTCTCCAGAAGGTGGGCTCTTCATTCGCATAATCTTGATGACATGCGACAAGACTCCGCATTCGACGATTCGTGCTCGGAAGGAGTCTTTATGCATTCCGATAGCTGCCACCAGAAGAAGAGCGTCAGCAATGAGTTCTTCAAGCTGACTGCAGTGGTTCGAGGGCTCGACGTCCAGCACCCTGGGTGTCACCAGCGCGCATGCCAGTTCAATGACGCGGGCCTCAGCAGCCAAAGTGGCCATGTCAACATGGTCTCGACATAGCAGGGCCAGAGTCTTGCACACTCGGGGGTCGGTGTCCTCAGGGCCGGACAGCATGGGAACGAGAACCGGCAACAGAGGCCGGGCAATCTCGAGCTGTTGTGGTGCAGGCATATGCAGATGCAGGTTGGAGAATAGGAAGCAGACGGCCAGTCTGACCTGGGTGTCTCCTGCTCGGAGTAGCAAAAAGAGATCTTGCAGGAGACGTCCGGAGCTCCAGTTGGTCCCGGCAGTTCCCACCTCGCCCTCCAACAGCTTCACTGCGAGGCTGTGGCGAACCACGTGGCTCAGGGCGAAGACTGCTGATGCCATGGGTTCTGTGTAAATCGAGGGGATTCGATCTTTCTGGGCAAGGTACTGTTGAGTGAGTAGAAGGATGCGAGCGGCAAGGGGTTCGCTGAGATCTTCTCCTAGTCGTTGCACCCCAGGGCGAGAGCGTCCCAACAGTGGAACTAGTGGTGTGCACAGGGATACCACAGAGAGAGGAGTAGAAGGCACGGAAATGTGGTGGGACAGTGCCTTGAGCAGTTGGGGCGAGTCTTCGATGCACTCATTTGCCACCGAGTCATTGACCTGGAGCAGGGCAGCCAGGGTTCGCAACAGGGCACTCATGTACTGCACCTTGTGGCTGTCCGCCTCCACGATAGCCGTGACGATGACTCTGTGTATTCCGAGCCGCACAAACTCGTTCAGCACCAGCGGAGAGCAGCCAGAGGTGAAGGATGCGATGATAACGGCCGCTTGGGTACGCAGCTCCTCCGTCCAGGGTCCGTCCTGGAGCACCTGCACCAGTGAGACCACCACTCCGTCACAGTCGAGGTACCGGGTCTTCTTTTCGTAATGGCCGATAATTTCGTTTTTGAGAGCTCTGCAGGCCGCCAACTGGGTCTCCGGCGCCAGCTCTCTCAGGTTGCATATCTGTGCAACCAGCTGTTGGTCAGCGACAGGTAGAAACATGACTGACTTCAAACGATGCGTGTATGCGGCCAGAGTACTTATAGATATGGTGGTGTGATGCAGCAACGAAATTAACCTAAAGTGGGGAGTGAGGTTGGAGAGAGGGGACAGAAAAAGATGCCAAACTGTATCAGTGAAAAACCTGTGTCTATAGTTTTTGTGTCTGTTGACAAGTCCAAAAACTTGTTGTTTCTCTTCATGTACACCAGCCTGTGGCCCTCGTCTATTCAAACTACCAGTAGCCTGCTCTCGTTTCGTCTTTCAACATGTGACCAGTCTAGAAATCCAGCCAAGTCGTCACGTGCTCTGGCGGCACCAGCTATTTTTGTTGCAGTGGGGTGGAAAAGATGTGATAGTAGTGTATTTCGTCAAGTTTGACAAGCCCTGCCTTTAATATATATCATTTGTTACTGCCAAACATATAGCTCTGTTCCTGCTCATACCAGTCCTCCATACACTCTGCAGTCATCCTGTATTATGCACAGTGTGGCATTCAAAGTTCAGTCCACCAACATCACACCTAGCGACTCGATAATGGCGGTCACCTCGATTGCCCTGTATACCCTGGCTGTGCTGCTCATCGCTCACAGTGGCTACTCGGCCTACGAAGCCTCTTACAATGCCAAGTTGTTGGCCCAGCAAATAGCCGTTCCCATTGACGTGAGTATGAGAGAACGATGCAAATGACACGACGACTGGACGATTGAGCTACGAGTGACTGAATGTCTGAACGAATGGCCGACACACATGATGAGACAACCGAACAATGGAACCTCGCACTACCTCTCTCTAGTCATACTAACCCAGATCAAAATCGAAGCGCTCATTGGCGTCTTTCTGGCTTGTTTCACCTCTGTGCTCTCCATCGCCGGCACTCTGAAGCCTGTCAAGTTCGCCGACGCTGCTTCCGAGCTCGAGCTCAAGGGTGAGAACCCCTTTCTGTATCTGGAGACGCGTTCGGGTTTCCAGACATACTCGGGCATTATTGAGAACCTGCGAGTTCAGCATTTGGAGGGCCAGAAGACAAAATAGAAGGGGAATCTGTGGTAATATATTGATAATTTGGATGTCTAAAATATATAAGATGGTCTAGTGTGCATGTTTGCCTGAAACCGGCTTTATCACAATGGTGTGTACGTAATCACTGGGTCATCGACAGGCTTTAGTAACCATGGAACCTTCTACACTGAAATTACTTAAGATCAGAACTTGCAGGCGGTGTTAGTTGTGTGTGACTCTGTATTGTCGAGAACCGGTGTAATCAAACTGCTGTGTCATTACCAAGGCGCTCGGAATAGCATTTTAGACACTGTACCTTTATATCATTCTCCCATCTTCTCTCCACCTCTGATCACGAATGCCCTACAAAGTTCAAGTATCGGTGCAGTGCATAAAAAATTATATTGAGTTGGGTAAACTTCAGATCTCAATCTTCACCACATCCACACTTCTACAAAATGTCTGCTGTGAAACGAGCATCGAACCATTCGACGTTATCGCAGAAGGTGTTTGTGCGAACCTCTAAGGCCGGTAACGCCACCAAGGTCGTTCGAGAGCAATACCTTCGAGACGATATCCCCTGCTCTTCCCAGGGCTGCCAGTACTGCAAGAACAACCTCTATGTTGCTGACGCCACTGGAAAACGACAAGAGGCCATTCTCGAGGCCAAGCCCAACAAAACCACCAAGCGTGGTCCCCATTACCTCGTTGTCGACACAAACATTGTCCTGGACGGTATCGATCTGCTGGAAAGCGACAAGGGTTTCTACGACGTGATTGTGCCCCAGATTGTGCTGGAAGAAGTGCGAAACCGATCTCTGCCCATCTACGCCCGTCTGCGAGCTCTCACAAAGAACGACGACAAGCGATTCTACGTCTTCCATAATGAGTACTGCAAGGACACTGCTGTTGGACGAAACAAGGGAGAGTCCATCAACGACCGAAACGACAGAGCTATTAGAAAGGTGTGTGAGTTCTACACCCAGCATCTTGGCAAGGACTTCAACGGCACTGTTCCCGAGGTTATTCTACTCACCAACGATGTCAACAACCGAAGTCTGGCAAAGAAGGAGGGAGTCACTGCCCTCGGTCTCAAAGGATACGTCTCCGAGCTCGTGGACCCTGGCCAGCTCATCGATATGATTCCCCAGCGAGCTTTGGAGCAAGAGGAGGGCTCCAAGCCTAAGGGTGGTAAGTCCGAGGCTCTCTACCCCGAATACTATCCCATGTCTCGACTTCTGGGAGGAATTAAGAACGGTACTCTTTTCCAGGGTAACCTCACCATCTCCCCTTATAACGTTCTCGAGGGTTCTGTTTCCACAAAGGCCTACCCCAAGCCTCTTCTGATTCTTGGCCGACAACCTCTCAACCGTGCATTCTCTGGAGATCAGGTTGTCGTGGAGCTCCTTCCCAAGGACAAGTGGAAGACTCCCTCCACCAGTGTGATTGAGACCGAGGATCTTGCTGCCAACGAGGGCGGTGAGGAGAGCGGAGAGACCGTCATGAGCGAGTCTGAGCGAAAGCTGCTGGCTGACGATGCTCTCAAGGCCCACAAGAACGAGGTTGATGCTGCTGAGCGAGTCCAGCCCACAGCTCGAGTCGTTGGTATCATCAAGCGATCTTGGCGATACTACGTCGGTCACATTGCTCCTGGCTCTGTCATTGACGATGTCTCTCGTGGCCCCCGATCCGTTCTGGTCGCTCTTATGGACAAGACTCTTCCCCGAATTCGAATCCGAACTCGACAGGCCGCTGCTCTTCAGGGACGACGAATCGTCGTGGCCGTGGACTCTTGGCCTGCTAACTCTCGATATCCCGAAGGTCACTTCTGTCGAGACCTTGGTCCTATTGAGTCCAAGCAGGCTGAGACTGAGGCTCTTCTGCTGGAGCACGACGTGGAATACCGACCCTTCACCAAGGCCGTTCTTGATTGCCTCCCTGTCGAGGGCGCCGACTGGAAGGTCCCCCAGGATCTCGTCAAGGAGGCTGCCGAGAAGGATCCCCTTGTTGCCAAGCGAAGAGATCTGCGACATCTCAACATCTGCTCCATTGATCCCCCTGGATGTCAGGATATCGATGATGCCCTTCACGCCCGACTTCTGCCTAACGGCAACCACGAGATTGGTGTCCACATTGCTGACGTCACCCACTTTGTAAAGCCCGATACTGCTCTGGATCAGGAGGGTGCTTCTCGGGGTACCTCCGTCTACCTCGTCGACAAGAGAATCGATATGCTTCCCATGCTGCTTGGTACCAATCTGTGTTCCATTAACCCCTATGTGGAGCGATATGCCTTCTCAGTTCTGTGGGAGATGACTCCTGAGGGCAAGATCGTCAACACCGATTTCACAAAGTCCATCATTTCTTCTCGAGAGGCCTTCTCGTACGCAGAGGCTCAGGCCAGAATCGACGACCCGTCCAAGACTGATGAGCTCACTGAGGGAATGCGAGTTCTGCTCAAGTTCTCCAAGCAGCTCAAGCAGGGCCGAATCGACGCCGGTGCACTGAACCTGGCTTCCCCTGAAGTCAAGGTCCACATTGACTCCGAGACCTCTGATCCTGGAGAGGTGGAGGTCAAGGAGCTTCTCGAGACCAACTCTCTGGTTGAGGAGTTCATGTTGCTCGCTAACACTTCTGTTGCCAAGAAGATCTACGAGTCTTTCCCCCAGACTGCCATGCTTCGACGTCACGGAGCTCCTCCTGCCACCAACTTCGAGACCCTCAACGACCAGCTTCGAACCATCAAGGGCATGTCCATCTCTCTTGAGTCCTCCAAGGCCCTCGCCGACTCTCTGGACAAGTGTGTTGACCCCAACGAGCCCTTCTTCAACACCCTGGTGCGAATTGTGGCTACCCGATCCATGCTGGCTGCCGAGTACTTTTCCTCTGGTTCTTACGCCTACCCCGAGTTCCGACATTACGGTCTGGCTTCCGAGATCTACACCCATTTCACATCTCCTATTCGACGATACGCTGATGTGGTTGCTCATCGACAGCTGGCCGCTGCCATTGGATATGAGCCTCTCCACCAGTCTCATCGAGAGAAGGACCACATGGAGGCTATCTGTAAGAACATTAACGTTCGACATCGAAACGCCCAGTTTGCTGGACGAGCCTCCATTGAGTACTTTGTTGGTCAGGCTCTTAAGAACGTGACCAAGGAGGAGGATGCCGTCCACGAGGGTTACGTTATCAAGGTCTTCAACAACGGTGTTGTTGTGCTTGTGCCCAAGTACGGTCTTGAGGCCCTCATTCACATTGACGATCTTGGAGATGCCGAGACTGCTATCTTCAACGAGAAGGAGTACAAGCTCGACATCAGTGGCAAGTCCGTCCGAGTCTTTGACAAGGTCAAGGTCAAGGTTGAGTCTTACAAGGACAAGCAGGAGAAGCGAAAGGTGAAGATGGTTCTTCTTTAGGCATTTGCATAGAATATGTATTTTATAGATAACGAATTGGTATTTAATTGTTTATACAGAAGTAATTAGAGTCGTGTATACTTGTGTGACTTTTCAGTATAGAAATGTTTACGATAAGGTGTGAGAAACGAACCAATATGAGATACCTGTACAGTACGAGTGCAATTACCGGTACTTGATACCAGTACTATCTGTTCAAAGATCCATGTGTAACTCAGATGTGTCGCTATAGCACATTACAATTTGATGTCTGGGAGCCTAGGCCACTGAAAAGACGTTGTGGGAAGAACTGTGGTTCACATATAGCCTCTTGTATTCCTAAAGTGGCGTTAAAGCTGCTTTTTTAATTCTAGATATTCTTCTATTGATTCTTCGTGTTTGGATTCTAGGGAAATGGGGGATGACTAAGCTAAGTGCGTCCTATAAGCTTCTAGTTTTTGAAAAATCAATGTAAGGAATTATATTCCTTAAAGGTTATGAGCAGAGCTGATTACGTAAGCTCGTGACCGCCTCTTCCGGATTGGGACATTCGTGCAGCAGCAGTATAAAAAGGACAAGTATGTATGTGTAATAAGACAAGTTATATTCGAGGAACTTCCAGAGTACGTACTTTCAACGTAGTGCTCTGTAGAGATGACCGAGCGGATCCCCGCTCGGTAACGACAAGCAGAGAAGAGCGCCCAACCTCGTAACCTGACCCTAAGGGCAGATTGGTTTCTGACACTTGGTAGCGGCACTCTGTACTACGACTAGGGACAGAGTGGCAGCAGAGAACGACTTTCTACGACCAGAGGCCGAGCCGAACTATTCCGCATGTGGAGAGTCACAGAACCAATCCTGGTGGTGACCAGGGCCCACGATAATTCTCTCCGGAAAACTTTTCGCGGAGGGAGAAGCTGACGATAAAGGAGAGAGGGGAAACGAAGACGTTTGGTACGTCGGATACACAACCGGGACGAGAAACGAAGACGTTTGGGACGTCGGACACACAAAGAAGAAGCGGACTGATGGTATGACTGACGGGGCAGCAGTAGCAAGATGTGCAACGACCTGTGCCCAAGAAGGATAACCTGACGCTATAACAGCCGGCATGAGAAAACATGCGGAAAAATCCGTGGCCGACACGTAAAACGAGGAAGCGGGCGTTGAGACGTAGCAACCGCAGCAGCAGGTATGAGACAACATCAGATCAAATCCGTGGCCACCACGTAAAACGATGAAGCAGCAGGCATGAGATAACATCAGATCAAATCCGTGACCGACACGATAACCGCGACAGCAGCAGGCATGAGATAACATCAGATCAAATCCGTGACCGACACGAAAACCGCGACAGCAGCAGGCATGAGACAACATCAGATCAAATCCGTGGCCCGTCGCCTACACGTAAAACGAGGAAGCGGGTGCAGAGATGCGCCAACCGCAGCAGCAGGCATGAGACAACATCAGATCAAATCCGTGACCGACACGAAAACCGCGACAGCAGCAGGCATGAGACAACATCAGATCAAATCCGTGGCCGCCACGTAAAACGATGAAGCAGCAGGCATGAGACAACATCAGATCAAATCCGTGGCCCGTCGCCTACACGTAAAACGAGGAAGCGGGTGCAGAGATGCGCCAACCGCAGCAGCAGGGATGAGACAACACCAGATCAAATCCGTGACCGACACGAAAACCGCGACAAACAGAATTTTTTTCTTCCCGTCAAGGATTTCCCCATCTCTTGAAGAGAGACTTGCTGAAATGATAACCACGCGAGGGCGCTGTGGTTTTAAAGTGGGGAGAGGGAAGTTAGGAGCAGAAGAAGGGAGCGAGCAGTGCGAGCTCGCCGAAAAGGATGAAGGTGCCTCCTAGTCGGAGGTACCCTGCGTGACGTGGAAGCCACGAAGAGGCTGACCGAGGACAACCGGTGTGGAAGGAGGAGCTGACGAGGATGCTCGGAAGCTCGGGGAGAAGCATCGGTGAGCGCACGAGATAATGGAGTGCGGTTCTCTTAGACGTTGCGGGCTCGCGAGATAAACGAGCGAGTAAGCTGGAGAGCAGCTGGAATGCGAATGAAAGCTGAGATCGTCAGAAGATAAGCAGGGACGCTGTGGACTCGCGAGAGATAAGAGCGAGTACACTGGCGAGCAGCTGCGAGCAGCTGGAATGCTGAGCAGGAGGAGAGAAGCTGAGGAGCTGAGCCGGAGGAGCTGAGCTGTGAAGCGGAGTCGCCGAGAAGCTGAGATGCCGAGATGGCGAAGAAGCTGAGACGGTGGGAAGCTGAGAAGCTGAGACCCCTGGAGGGGAAGGAGATAAGAAGAAGCAGCCGTGGAGGATGCATTGCGCAGGAGGAGCTGAGCTGTGAAGCTGAGTCACCGAGAAGCTGAGATGCCAAGATGGCGAGAAGCTGAGACGGTAGGAAGCTGAGAAGCTGAGACCCCTGGAGGGGAAGGAGTTAAGAAGAAGCAGCCGTGGAGGATGCATTGCGCAGGAGGAGCTGAGCTGTGAAGCTGAGTCACCGAGAAGCGGAGATGCCAAGATGGCGAGAAGCTGAGACGGTAGGAAGCTGAGAAGCTGAGACCCCGGGAGGGGAAGGAGTTAAGAAGAAGCAGCCGGAGGATGCATTGCGCAGGAGGAGCTGAGAAGCTGAGAAGCTGAGAAGCTGAGAAGCTGAGAAGCTGAGACGCCGAGACGCTGAGAAGCCGAGACGCTGAGAAGCCGAGACGCTGAGTAGTGGAGACGCCGAGACGCCGAGAAGCTGAGACGCTGAGACGCTGAGACGCTGAGTCGATGAGACGCTGAGACGCTGAGACGCTGAGACGCTGAGACGCTGAGACGCTGAGACGCTGAGACGCTGAGACGCTGAGACGCTGAGTTGCCGAGAAGTGGAGATGCCGAGACGCTGAGAAGCGGAGACGCTGAGACACTGAGTCGCCGAGAAGTGGAGATGCAGAGACGCTGAGAAGTGGTCGCTGACGCTGAGACGCTGAGACGCTGAGATGCTGAGAAGCCGTGATGCTGAGAGCGAGACTACGAGGACATGGAGCTGAGTCCGAAGAGTTGGAGAAGCTGAGCAGGAGGAGAAGCTGAGCAGGAGGAGAAGCCGAGGACGAAGTTGTTACGATTTCGGTCTACGAGATGTGAGTGGACAACACAGCCGAGGTGGAACCAGGAGCGCAGAAGACCGGGTGGCCTGTTTTTAATGAAGGGAGAGTGTAAGGAATTATATTCCTTAAAGGTTATGAGCAGAGCTGATTACGTAAGCTCGTGACCGCCTCTTCCGGATTGGGACATTCGTGCAGCAGCAGTATAAAAAGGACAAGTATGTACGTGTAATAAGACAAGTTATATTCGAGGAACTTCCAGAGTACGTACTTTCAACGTAGTGCTCTGTAGAGATGACCGAGCGGATCCCCGCTCGGTAACGACAAGCAGAGAAGAGCGTTTTTTTTTTTTTTATTCTAGGGAAATACATTAAGCTATATATTACGCGAGCGTTTTTTTTTTTTGATTCTAGGGAAATGCATTAAGCTATATATTACGCAATTGGCATCCCTGACATAATGTCTGTGTGCGCGTGTGTGTCCTTCCTCCGGTTCTCAACCCTCAGGTTCTCAATCCTCCGAGTTTTTTTTTTTTTATTCTAGGGAAATACATTAAGCTATATATTACGCGAGTATGTATCCCAGACTCGAGTTTTCGTCGGGTTGCGGTTTCGAACCGAGCGCCCAGTTTTTTTTTTTTTGATTCTAGGGAAATGCGTTTTTTTTTTTGATTCTAGGGAAATTTTTTTTTTGATTCTAGGGAAATGCATTAAGCTATATATTACGCAATTGGCATCCCTGACATAATGTCTGTGTGCGCGTGTGTGTCCTTCCTCCGGTTTCTCAACCCTCAGGTTCTCAATCCTCCGTTACTCTGTCAACTGGTGCTCTATGCCTCAATCAAATGTATAGGCGATTCCGCTTTACTCCATGTCAATCTTGTATCCGTGTGACTGCTCGGTCAAACAAGTGAAGTTTTTTGATTCTAGGGAAATGCGATTAAGCTATGTATTACGCAATTGGCATCCCTGACATAATGTCCTTGTGTGCGCGTGTGTGTCCTTCCTCCTTTTTTTGATTCTAGGGAAATGCATTAAGCTATATATTACGCAATTGGCATTTTTCACTGGTAAACTACAAAAATGACATTTAAGCTATATATTACGCAATTGGCATCCATAACCTCGTAACCTGACCGTAAGGGCAGATTGGTTTCTGACAATCAAAGTTTCCGAGCCTTCGTGGCCAAGTGGTAAGGCGCAGCACTAGTAATGCTGAGATCATCAGTTCAAATCTGGTCGAAGGCAATTTTTTTTTCAAAATCTCTCAGAGCAGAGATTTTCCTATATATTTTTTTAAATCAAGTAATCTCACTTTTTGAACAAATGCTATTATATCACATGCGTCAGTACTGGTACTGGTTCTGCATTTTAATGAATCTTTTTCACAAACTCCTTCAGAAGATATATACACGCGTTTCGGGATACACAACATGTATGATGCCAAGAGAGGTTGGGATGTTAAGCCCCACTGTTTTGTAGAAGCAATATAATACACATAATGTCATTTCATCTCACAAATACCTCTACAGTACATATAGTACTGAAGTGTATACAAGTACTCCAATTACTACTGGGTCTACACATCTCACACTACAATCGTTACAACTTTCTCCATACCACTTGATTCTGTGAAATTAAATACTTAGTGCTGCTGAACAACACCACTCTCACTTGCGTGAGACAGAATGTACTTCTTGTAATCCTTGATGGTTCCGTCGAACTTGGAGACGGTGCCCTTCTCGGAGACCCAGATCTGGTTGCAGACACGGTTGATCATGTCAACGTCATGTGAAACCATGAGGATACCTCCCTTGAAGTTCTTGAGACCGTCGGCAAGAGCATCCAGACCAGCAGTATCCAGATGGTTAGAAGGCTCATCGAGAATGAGAATATGGGGATAAGACACACACAGAGAGGCGAATGCAACACGAGACTTCTGACCTCCAGAAAGCAGAGCGAGTTTCTGAAGACCGATGGAACCAGTAATACCGAAAGAACCGAGATGTCGTCGGTACTCCTCCTCAGACTTACCAGGGTTGATCTTGGCGAGCCAAGCAGTGGGAGTCAGGTTGAGGTCCATACCATCAACGTGATGCTGGGCAAAGTAGCCAATTCGCAGACGAGGATGCTTGGAGATGGAGCCGTCGACGGGGTTGAGCTGGTCAGTCAGCAGCTTCAGCAGCGTAGTCTTACCGCAACCGTTAGCACCGACAAGAGCGATTCGGGAGTCCATCTGGATATCGAGGTCGACATCCTTGAGCAGAAGTCGCTCGGGGTTGTAACCGAAAGTGACGCCCTGCATCTGGAGGATGGGGGGCGAGATCTTCTCGGGCTCGGAGAATCGGAACTCGACAGCCTTGTCTTCCTCGGGCAGCTCGAGAGTGGGCAGCTTCTCGAGCTTCTTGATTCGCGATTGGGCTTCCGAAGACTTGGCGGCGTTGTATCTGAATTTGTCAATGAAGGCCTGCAGATGCTGTCTGTAAGCCATCTGGTTCTCGTACTCTCGAATGGCGTTCTTGTATCGCTCCTCTTTGGTGGCGTAGAAGGCATCGAAGTTGGCGTTTCGGTAGTAGTCGAGTCGCTCGGAGTGCTGGTAGATAATATCGGTGGCGACTTCGTTAAGGAAGGCTCGGTCATGGGAAACAACAAGAACTGTGGAGGGGTAGGTCTGGAGGTAGTTGGCAAGGTAGGTGATGGAGGGAACATCCAACATATTGGAAGGCTCATCAAGCAGCAGCAAGTCAGGCTTGCAGAACAGAGCTCGGGCAAGAGCCAGACGCATTCTCCAACCTCCAGAGAAGGAGTTGGTGGGGTTTCCTTGGGTGGCCTGAGAGAAACCAAGACCAGACAAAATGGCGGCAGCTCGAGACTCGGCCTTATCGGACTCAATATCGACGAGCTTGGTCTCAATCTCCTCGAGGTTGGTCTCCAGATCAACTTGCTCGTCGTCGAGCTCTCGGATCTCGGCACTGGTGTCGTCCAGACCCTGCGCAGTGAGGGTCTTTCGCTGGGCCTCAATCTCGGCGATTCGAGTGACGGCAGTGTGCTGCTCCTTGAGCAGATGCTTTCGCCAGACATCGGCATCCAGAACGGACTGAATAGCCGAAGTCTCGTCTCCAGTGATTTCCTGCTCAACGTGGAGAATAGTAATGTGCTTGGGGACAGGCAGCTCTCGTCGAGAAAGAGCTCGCAGAAGAGTAGACTTACCAATACCGTTCTGACCAACCAGACCGTATCGTCGGCCGTAGGAAAGGGTAAGAGAGGTATCGGACAGGATTCGCTGGCCCATACCAACATGAAGATCGAAGTTGTCAATCTTGATGTCCTTGGTCTTTCCAGCACCAGCCATACCCAGATCCAGAGGGTTGACGGTGAGGAAGAACTCGTCGTAGTCCTTGGTATCCTGGGTCTCAGTGACAAGCTTGGAGGCCTCGTACTGGACCTGGGCAGCGTCCTTGGCGGCTCGAGCAGCCATCTTGGCGGCAATCTTCTTCTCGGCCTTCTCCAGCTTCTTCTTGTCGACTCGAGACTCAACCTTTCGACCACCAACGTGGTCCAGATCGGCAACACCAAAGATGTTGTTGTTGAGCACACTGGCCTGTCGGTTGGAGGCGTTGCTGACAGCAGACATGAGAGCCTGCTGATCAATGATCTGGGACTGGGCGGAAGCACCAGCCTCGTTGATGGCCTCCTTCTGAAGAACAGTAAACTCCTTGAGCATATGGTCGTAGAGCTGCTGAGCAGCAGGCTTCTCCACACCAGCTCCCACAAGCAGAGAGGCGATGAAAGAGGCCTCAGCCGTCAGGTCATGCTGGGGGCCGATGTTGTTCTCGAGATGTCGAATGTAGCCGGTGGCGTAGTCTACGACCACAGTGTCCACGTTTCGGGCCGTCTTGGTGACCTCAGCGGCGATTGAAGGCATTCTGAGGTGTGAAGTCGGGTTGGTGGGTCAGTACAAGTTCTGCTGCATCTGTATAATATCCTGGCGTTGAAATTTCCTTAGAGCTTAATTTGCATGCAGTCTGTGAGTATGAGCAATGGTGATGTGAATGGAGTAGGGAGTACAGGAGGTAAATAAATAGAATTGGAGACGAGATATATACGTCACAGCTAACAAATGTACAATACACATACCCAATATCCATCTTCTTCTGCTCCTCCTTATACAGCAGCTACAACCCTTCCCACTCCACGACCTGCCCCCTACACTAAAGCTGCTCTCTCAAAGTGGTTTTTCAGTAATTTATATATTTCTAATCAACGAATCTAATGTATAGTACTGGATTTTTACTCGATTCTGGGGGTTCGGGCAAGATACTCCAGAATGCTGTTGCCCCAGAGCATGGCAGCTCCAATAGAGCCGGGATGAAGATCATCGAACATGTACTGGTTTTCGGGGATGGCCCTCACAAAGTCGCCAATGTGCCAGAACTCCAATCCCATCTGATCCATCACATGCTTGGCAGCAGAGTTGAGCTGTCGGATCTTGTTTGAGTGGAATCGGTTATGTCGGTCCGAAGTACCATCGTTGAAGAAGGAGCCCTGCTGTGCCCGAGGAGAATGCATCTGTCGGAAGACAATACGGGATTTGGGCAGGATCTTCTGGACCTCCAAGACGAATTTTTCCAGGTTGACCACGTACTCACGCACCTGATCTTCCGTGAGATAGATGGACTCAGTGATGCCAGCATACCCGTCCAGACGGTCGTATCGGGCCAGCTCCCAGAAACCGACGTTCAGAACAATCAACTCCAGATCGTTGTGGTGGGGTCGCGAGTTGACAATGTCCTTCAGCAGACTCATTCGTTCCCAAACTCCTCCAGGAAGCAGGTACGACTTCTTCTTGTCATGCCAGATTTCGTCAGTGTCGAAACCATAGAAGAAGAAGGTGGACAAGGTCATGTTGTAATCGGGAGAGTAGCAGTATCGGGGGTGGCCACCCGACATTTTACCGGGGTCGGTGATTTCGTCCGTATAATCCTTCTGGTAGGTCACCTTGACGCTCTCGCCGATCATATCGCACGAAAAGGCGGCGTTCTGTCTATCGACCGAGTCTCCAATGAAAAGCACCGACTTGTCTCTGAGGTCGGGGAACTCCATGCCGTCTCTCAGCTGAAGAATAGGGGGCGGCTGAATGGCCTTACAGTCATCGTTGTATCCGACCCAGTGGGTGTTGTTGAAGTTGTCCTTGTCGTAGTCAATGTAACCGGGCAGCGCGTAGGGGTCACAGTTGACTCGGGTGCCTCCATACACATCTGGCGAAGAGGTCGATCTTTTGGGAGCGTTAGCAATATCGTAGTAGGCAGCCTTGACGGGGAATTTTACCGTGTCTTCAACATGCGTCTGGCTAGATGTATCGGGATCTGTGTGATCTTCCTTGGGCGCGCTACTTTGACTGTTCTCATTTTCGTACGTGCCCTTAGGGAACGCGAATGTCGGCGTGGGGAAAATGAAGAAACTCAAGAGCGTGATTCCCAGAGCAACAAATGTGATTGCCGCAATAATACGGAAACGTATTGCCGTCATTTGTAGCGAGTGTGTGTGGTTTGAGACCCTAGCAAGGAGAAGAGAGAGCTGACTCCTGCTGCATGCACGCCCCAGATGAAACCTATAAGCTAGATGGAGAAACTTAACGCCGTGCTCTATGCACGTGGATGTCAGCTTTCCTTTTCCGGCCTTCAAGAATGGAATTCCGGCAAGTAAAACAAGTACTTGTAACAGGCCGACGTGAAAATTCTGGAAGTTAAGCATTATCATCAAGGTGATAAGAACCTTCAAACACGTGATGACAGACCTGAGACCCGGGTCTGAGGAGATGTGTCAAACATTCACTCAACACTCTTGACATAACGGGAAAGGGCGCTGGATAGACGAGATGCATTGTTATTGCAGGGCCAGTGATAGGACGATAAGAACGCCAAGGACACTGACAATAGGCCTGCCCCCTGTCTCTCTCTTGACGTGAAAAGTATAGTATACTGCCAGTACAACATTCCTAAGAGGTGTGTTTTGGGTTTTCACTGCTGAAAAAAATAGCACCATGTCGCGTGAGAGTGAGCTTCTAGGTTAACACTGCCAATAGGGTAGACCTATAATTGATAGTGTAGATGAGGAGGTGAAACGGAAAAACGAGTGGTTAAGAAGATGGAAAGTGTTTTAGACAGCCCAAGACCCATCGATACTAGTAACTATGGCCCTGAAAAGCAGAAGGGGACATTAGTGTTCTGGATACACAGGTTGAGAGGCGATATCACATTCTATGAATCTATACCTTCTCTGAGGTCCGAATTTTGAACCATCTGAAAAGTGTACCCTGATGGATGAGAATGAGCTATCGAGACTACGCTATCTCATGATCTCCCAATGACGTGACCGAGGCCAGCAGTGTTGCATCATGAATCTAGAGAGTTTGGTGCTTGTATAAGTACAAGTACGAGAACAGCCAAAATCGAAGCCTTGGTTGCCTCTATAACTCGGTGAGACAGTTTGGGCTGATCCTGCTAAGAGCACCACGATTATCAACACCTTTCTGATGCTCGGGAATTTGACTCGCCACAGGCTTCCACGCAAACGACGTGATGCTAAGAGTGTCTGGAGCAGATGACATTGAAATATCGTGGTGGTAGCATCAGCAAGTGACCCAACAAGTAGCAGACAGTTCTCCTATCTGAACTACACTTACAAGCAGCAAGAACTACAAGTATCGTAGTGCTACACAAGGGCAACATTCCAGACCATTGGGATGCGGGATTGGTAATTATGGCTTCTGATTCTAGAACAAGCCTTGTCCAAGCTCCAAACCAACACAATGGGGTAATCCAAGCCGAGTCTGCATCAGCCGCTACCAAAGCTGCATGCCCAGGAACACTATTATGAATGGACAGTCTAGACCTGGTCTAGAACCCACGGAACTGTGTGCAATCAAAAAAGAAATCAAACGACATGGGCCATTGGAATTCACAACCGCGAGTGGATCTAATAACCATATCGCATGATCACGTAGCGCCCCACTCACGTTACAGTATAATACGGGTAGAGTTACTTCAACGCCGCACGTCCCCGGACCTTTAGCCTGAAGCCTAGACGACCTACATTATCGGCAGTACGATCGATACGGCTGGGTAGCCATGCGGCGTGAAAGCAAATCAGGCGATATGCCGAGCGGACAGCGTGATGTGAAATTACAAACAGACCATACAGGTCTCTCCTCGAAGATGAGATCAGTGGCTGACATTGAGTAATGTATCATGCCATACAACAGGAGGGCGTAAAATAATTCCTACAATTATACGGCACACAACCCCCGTGCATAATTAACTGATCGCAATTGTGAGCCTGAGTTGCGGCTGAATAGTCGTAACAAACCTGAAACCTGAATCCCGAGTTTTGTTGAACACGCAATATACAAGCCGTTCTTCGGGAAGGATACCCCATGGGGAGGATCAAAGAACGATGAACGGGTGAGATTACATACGGAAAAAATAAAAATAATGGTTCAAATCAATTAGAGCTGCAGTACGTGCACTAGGAGAAGAGGGGATATAACTCCCTGTTTGTGTGAGGGGTACATGGTGGGTCCAAACGAGAGTATCTTACATTGCAACGTCAACTTGGGTGAGAACTAATTAAATATACTGTAACTACCGGTACTGTTTTGCCCTTGATTAATTACAGTCACCGAATCCATTAATCCACACACAACATTCAACTATACTTTCAACAAAGATAGTGCTCACTCTCAAGTATCACTTATAACACTTTCCTTTCCTCCAAACACACGGTCACTTTGTACGATACTGTAACTTCCACGGATCTTAAAAGCACTGTACTTGTACAGTATCTGGTGCCTCCAAAATAAAGTGCACCAAAATCCCCTTGTCATCTGGTGTGTACTGAGCACCTAGAAACCGAACTCTCCTGCCCTTGTTACTCCTGGCAACTACTGCAGCAGCCCAGGCACTGCTCATCATGGATGTGCGTACTCCCAGTCACGTGATATGGTACCATTTCGGCGGCCAGCCTTTTAGATTTTCTCTTTGATGCAAGAGAATTGTTCGTTCGTCTCGAACCATCTCGCGTCCATTCCTTCATTGATCGTCAACGTCCGAACCTTAAGTCGACGCCAGAGGGAAAAAAATTGTGCGTTTTCCCATTTAAGGTTTCTGACCGTTGTATCACATCACCGGACAAACTCGAAACCGGAAAAACTAGAGCTTGCCGGAAAAACCTGCTGGCGCGAGGGTGATCAAAATACACTCATTTAGCGTCGAACAATAAACACTATAGAGGCGCAGATCTGTTAATACGGACGACTGTTCGAAACTACTGCAGGGTCTGGTGTGCTGATAACAGGTCCAAGTGCTCTCTTGGCGGCAGCACTTCATACAGCCTGCAATGCACACGTTGAGGTGGCCACGCAAACAATGTTTTCAGAGCCCAAGTTGTCGTTCCATACAACCA
The DNA here is from genome assembly GCA_900518995.1 of Yarrowia yakushimensis. Taxonomy (NCBI): domain Eukaryota; kingdom Fungi; phylum Ascomycota; class Dipodascomycetes; order Dipodascales; genus Yarrowia; species Yarrowia yakushimensis. The sequence goes on from ULGW01000002.1 coordinate 410,070, forward strand.
CACAACTCTCGTATCAGGGCACAAAACTTATGCTTGGCTTGGTTGCCACCAAACACGAGCAATTGGGTTTCTTTTATCCGGCCATTGCCTAAATCAACGAATGAACTCTCTCATCTCTATCACACACCCAACAGGTTAAAGATGCAGCTATTAATAGCTGCTGTCGTATATCCTCGAGCCACTGCACAGTTTAGGCCGTCTGATATGCCAGGAGTTGTTGTTACAGACTTCCATCTATAGCCGGTAGGCCTGTCCCGAGCCAATATCGGTTCCTGCTGTTGATACAAGTGATGTTTGGATTATAAGAAAGCCCACATCCTGCAATTTGACCAGTATCAAGACCTTCCATTTGAAATTCATCCACGTTGTTGTCTAGGCGAATTGCCCTCGTCCTGGCAGGCTTTTGAGCCACATCACGCTATACACCGAAGGAGCTAAACCACCATAGGGTGCCTAAGCGAACACGATTTTTACGCTTTCTTGGAAGACGATGATTTTGCTTTGACTTGAGTCATGCCTCAATTATATATCTCAATTAACTCAGGAGATCAGCAACCTAAGTTGTTTAAACATCGATGTTCAAGGTTTCTTTGATGACCCCCACGGCCACCCCCAAAACGGACAACCCCCCACTGTCTGCTATCATAAGGACACCCTAGTCAGCAGACCCTCGAGCTCACCAACATTTGTGTAATGGTTTCACATGGGATGCAGTCTAGCCTATCACACCACCATGACCCCTTGTCCAAGACTAGTGGGCAACAGCGTCAGAAGTGCGCATTCAGAAACCACCCTATTCAGGCCGAGGTTCAAGATGTCGTGCTGTACGCTGGTCCAAGATATGTCAATGCTCGCAGGATTTTGGTTTAATTAATTTTTTTGCCAAAGAACAACAAGAGCAACGAGGCCGAAGTTTTGCCTACATGTTTAGCCACCAACTAGCTGTCTATTGTGCGCCTCGTGGCATGCAGTACATGTCCCGCGCACGTTTCAGAGCAAATCTTCCCTGTCCTGATAAGAGCTGGCCACTAGTGAGCCGCAGAAATGAGCCAAGTTTTTTCGGGTTTTTCCTATTTTGCCGTTGCCTGGACCGTTAAGCCTCACCGTTGAGCGTCTATCACGCATGTTTGAACCAAGCTAAGTTCAAAGTTTTTCCGGACGCTAGAAAAATATACCACCAGCCAGATACATGAAAACTTAAGGGGGATAAATTTTTTTGGCCAACATTGAGTCACGCTCGAGCCAGGGTCTTTCATAGTTGAGAGTGTCTGCAGAGCCATACTCCTAGCTTTATTGGACTTGTTGGGTCACCCTCAATTGGGGAGAGGGCTGAATCGGCTGAAAATGGCACTTATTCGTAGAGTACGCTACCGTTCGAGATTCCTAACAGACTTCTGCCAGGTACTCAGGCGCATTAGTCCGCAGCTTTTAAAGAGGTTGAAAGTTTCCGTTTCTCGTTATGCTAAGCTGGATTACCTCCCATGTAAGGGCGCTGACAGCCCATGTATTGTAGCATTCGAAATCTAGACTTGGGTCTAGACTGGGTCTCTTCTGACGCAGCACCTGTCTGGGACGTAGGGCTATGCTGACGAGTGAAATAAAGGAAGAATGTATCTAAATAATCACGTGCGAATACATCAACACCAAAAAAATGCCAGATACGGGCCACTACACGTCTCTATGGCTCTCTCGTCCACCCTCCCTGGCCGATAGGTTCGTGGGTTTGGGAGAGAACCGAGAAAGTTAATTGTCGCTACTGGACTTGGATTTGTCACCTACCAGCACCACCTGCCAGGCATGGAGCATAGACCCTTGCAAGACAATTTGTAATGGTTTTTTGGAGAGCATTACAAACAGGAGGTGACAAATCTGGTTGGTTTGCAAGCGGCGTGCGTCTAGTCAATAATATCCATAACTTCCGTTTCCCCTGCTCTATCCAGGTGGCCCCTCCTATTATCGGGGTCGATTGAACTGTTTTCCGCTGAGCCGCAGGCCGCGGTGTTGACGGCCAGCTGGGTCTCCCCCTCTCACAACCCTCTCTCAACAGCTGACTTTCTTTCTGAGCCAACGCCCCCACTTGATAGAGTTTGAACATTTAGGTTGGGTGCACCGTTTTGTTCTTTTAGTAGTGCAACACATTGCATTGCATGTATGAGCCGTCCTTGCTCGGCCCTTCTTTATTACCGCAAATATTACGCGTTCCATAGACAAGATATATAAGACCTGGTGGGATCCTTGGCCAAACCGTTTTTACTCCAACACCAACACTACCGATTCACAGTCTCGACTGACAATCTTAACCCTCAATCCCCGCCTCCTCTTATCACAAGACGAGTAACACCCTCATACAGATTCTCGCTAGAAACTATTTCAGCCTCGCATCGATCTTGATCTTGCAACAACACTATGATCATCACCCCTAAAACCCATAACAAATCGGCTCTCAAGCTGAAGCTGGCCGAGCCCGAGCGACACTACCGACAGGGAGACATTGTCGCCGGAACCGTTATCATCCACCCCAACAAGCACGAGATCTCCTTCGACGCCATCTCCCTGCAGCTCAAGGGATACATCCAGACCCGATCCGAGGAGGGAACCCACTGTCACCAGGCATGCTTCCTCTCAATCGACAAGAACCTCGACGCCAACCTCACCAACCTGCCCACTCAGGGTAAGTCCAAGGCTTTCCACGCCAACCAGATCTACCGATATCCTTTCGAGTTTGAGATCCCCACCGATGTGCCCAAGGAGGGTATCACCGCCCTCTGCGACGCTCAGTACCTCAAGCTGCCTCCTTCTTTCGAGATTGCCACCTCTAACGTTGTCGGCACCTACGCCTCCATCCACTACGTTATCGAGGCCGCCATCCTCTCCGTCAACGACAAGGAGCAGACCTCCTACTTCCAGGGAACCTCTGGAGCATCGTTTGGTATTGCCGGTGGTCTGCGATCCAACCCCGGATCTCTGCCTGGATCTGCCAACAACTCTGCTCCCAGCTCTCCCTCCACTCCCTCCAACATGATGCACATCTCGCCTATCCGAAAGGTGTCTCAACCCATTCTGGTTGTGCCCAACTACCACCCTCACACCCAGGCCAACCTGTTCAAGCCTGGACTTCTGCAGCAGGCCGAGGCCGCTGGTGACTCTGCCAAGGCCCACGCCAAGTTCAAGGCTGGAGATGTCCATCTGCTGGGAATCACCTCCATGAACAAGATCCCCATCATCAAGACTTACCAGTCCAGCTCTTCTTCTACCATCACAGTTCCTCTGAACATTCGATTCACCCCCGACGATGCCACTGGAACCACCCCCGAGATTGTTTCCATTTCTGCAAAGCTCCAGGCTTACACTGTCATCTCTCACGAGATCCCCCAGTACCTGTGGTCTTCTCAGCACTACGATCCCTCGTCCGGTTTGCCTGTTCCTCGACAGTCTGTGGCCGAGTCCTCGCGAAACCTGCTGCATGTTTCTCAGAAGATCCGACCCGCTTTCGCACTCACTGACAAGGCCGATAAGTACACTGTCAACTTTGCCCTGTGCATTCCTGACAAGATGAAGAAGTGTCTGGTTCCCTCTTTCAACTTTGCATCCATTTCTCATGGCTACCGACTCAAGTTCTACGTCACCTTTGCCAACAGAGTCACTGCCACTGTTGTCTACCCCGTCATTGTGTCTGGATACGCCGCCGAGGCCATCTCTGCCTTCCCCTCTTCCTCTTCTCTCAAGTCGCTGAACGACCTGGCTGCCAACAACGTTGTCTCCATCCCCGTCGACCTCAACGCCCAGTCTACCAAGTTCGTCATTGGCTCTGGTCTGCCCGAGTACGAGCACGACGAAACCGACAGTGCTCCCATGTCTAGAAACTCTTCTGGAACCAACCTTGCATCTCTGGCCACCCAGAACTCTGCTGCCCTGAGTGGACACCAGAACAGCGCTCATCACATTCTGAACCTCAACCACGAGAACAGCAGAAGCACGAGCTCGCTTGTTGGAACCCTGAAACGAGCCATGTCGGCAACCTCTCTTCACAAGAAGAACTAAGAACCTCTCGGGCTTCTATAAGAAGCTAAGAAAAGCTAACACCAGTAAGTCCAAATTTGTAATAATTAATTTAATGATGATGAAAATGACATGAATCTGTAGCTCCATGTACAACGCACCAGTTGGCCATTTCCTTGGCAACCAAAGGATCACCATGTACGTGACCTCTGTCCATGATCTCTCCAGCTGAATCTCGAATACTGAGTGCTTAGTTGCGGTATGATACCAAAGTTGCCATATTCAGTGTCTTTGGCGATTTCTTTAGCTCAGTGTTTGCTGATTAGAAGAATATGCACTATTGACAGTTGAGTTGGCAGTCAAAAGAACTATCTGCCTTATCTTTCAAGTCGAATTTGCTAGAATGAATATTGAGATATATTTGTTCAATTAACCGCATTAAAAGTCACAAGTAGGCACAGTGACAGGTGCCAAGAGCTCGTTAGTCGTATTCTCTCAGTCATGTATTTCAAAGGTTATTTCTATCGAGACCTCTCTCGCAGATGAAGGAAGATCGAAATGGAACGCTAATTTGTGAGATTTTGGTGAGAAAATACGAGCGCGTCAAGCGAGGGGTGGCGATCACATACTACAAGGGTACAAGGGGGTAGTCAGGTCCACAATATTTTCTCCCGAAAGCCTCTCTAACGTCTCCCGATCCCGCCAAAGAAGTACATATCATTTTAAGTTGATAGAGATTCCACTCACAGCTTAAGACCGAGAATACAATGCGTGAGGTCCTGTTTCAATTGGGTTTGCATAGCCACAGTAAAGCAGAGGGCAATCTCGTGGGCGAGATGGACCGTGACTTTAACTGTTGGTTGTCCAGTGGCTCACGACACAGGAAACCAGCCATGTACATGCCACAGTCTCAACTCTGCTGCGTGGGAAATGTGCGTGCGCATGTCTCAGAGATAATCGGTGAGGTGAATGAATGCCAAGGATATCTGTGAGACAATTGAGCGTAGCTTGTTGAAATATTCAGTTAGCGGACAAGCGCCTGTTCCGTCTAACGCGCCAAGAGATCTTATCTAGCCGAGCATGCTGAACATTCTTCGGAAATACGATGGGAGGCCAAAATTTGGTTGATAACTGCACTTTATCGTTATTTGAACGTCTGGTATACCGGCTATCAGCTTCATCGATACTATCTCGATACTGCCACGTCTAGTTTTTGTAGCCGTCCATCTCAGCCGCAGTAGCAATGATAACTCTAAGCTGCATACCAGGAACAGAATAGGTATACATGCACCCCTAACCCTCACAAGCCGATTGTTCTATACGTACTGGTTTTACTTTTGTGCATGGACAATGCAGCAATGTCCAGTCTAAGGGTTCTTGTCTAGCCATTAACAGTCTCATCGCAAATGTGGGGTCGAGAGCGAGATACCGGAGTGGAGTAGCATGAAGCGATCCATTGGACAAAAACGTTGCCAACGCACCACGCTATCTTTCGGTGTCTCTCCTTGGAACCATGGATCTTCCGCATGAGCCGAAGAAAGCCAAAGCTAACTTGCCAAAGTCGTTCTTTCTTGTTTCGGCCATCGGCGTACAGCTCTCGACAAGGTCCAAGTTAATCTCTTCTTCTTCACACACCCACAATGAGCAACCAGGACTACTACGGAGTGAGTGCAAACAAGAATCAGCCAGCCGTGCCATATCGACGAATAACACTAACTAAGGAGAAGGGCCCCCAGCAGCCCCCCCAGTCGTACCAGCAGGGCCCTCCCCAGCAAGGTGGAGGATACCCTCAGCAAGGTGGAGGATACCAGCAGCAGCAGCAGCAGCAGCCCTACTACGTCCAGCAGGCCCCTCAGCAACAGCGAGGAGGTTCGGGATGCCCTTCTGCCGGAAGCTTCTTCGGTAACTGGTGAGTATTCAGAGAAGGAGGATGTTACAACGAGACCGGAACGTCTCATCAATGATGGAATATCTGATACGGGGAAGAAGGAAGAACACGGCTCGAGCATCTCGGAATACAAGTGCCTACATGAGTAACAGGCACCTAACCTGTCACCAATGCGTTATACCCGTGTTCCAGTCCGTGTCTGTTGGCTTCGTCTCTGTTTTTGCCGACATTTATACTAACCCCAGTTTGTCCATGGTCTGCGCCATGGTTTGCGCCAACGAGATTATGGGCGCCATTGGCCAGTGTTAATCACGCGTTCACAGCATCTGTTTACTCAATAATAATTCCTCTGTATTTTTATCCCTCCAATTTTCGGATTCCGCACGACTTTCACATTTATCAATTGTCTTTGGATGTAACTTTTATTTTGGCTGCAGCCGTTCATGCGGGTGTAAATGAAGATCGTTTGACGCGGACTGCGCGTTCAGTGGTCGAATTGTGGTTCTTCCACGCACCGTTCGGAAAAATATCGCTGTTGTATATACCGACTTCACGAAGCACCTGCCTTGACAGTCTGCAGGGTATTTCTTGGCAAACATAATTTGAATATATGGTTACAGTTCTGCCTAAACTGGTACAGTACAAGTAATTATTGGTCGGTATCGTTCGTGCATCAACACCACATCCCAGTCCCTACTAGCTGACAATATCCAAGACGTAACTAAGATTGGAACGATGGTGAGGTAAGCCGTGACACCCTCCAGTCAGGTACACATTCTTTTATGGTCCACTGTTTGCTGAAGTGTTCTTTTCTGTTCCCATGTATTAATAACTGGCTCAACGCGGAAGTCCAAGAAAGGTCAAACTGTACTTACACAAATAGCTGTAAGCGTAAGTTATCAGATTGTGATATCAGCCTTCGACCAGCTATATTTACCAGCTCCAAGATGGGTGTTGAGGCAAGATTTTGTGCTCATGGCATAGCTACATTATACACCAATGACGTCATTCACCATGTGAGCTGGGGAAGTGTAAATGTAGATTATAGGGGCACTGACACACGGGAATTATTAGATACAGTGAGTACATGTATCAACTCGATCCTGCCAGAATGCTGTTAGTGGTTTTGTAGACTATCGTTATGATATCGGTGCTTCACTGGTCTCCTCCTCACCCATTGTTATCATGTGTGGGGTTTTACCTTTCTTTATAAGCTGAACTCTGCAGCATTATCACAGCCATGTTTCCAAGCTTTAGCTCGTTCAAGCCGCCCGCACAAGAGCAGGAGGAGGAAAAAGACCATAATAGACGCAAGAGATCAAGCCGAGAGAGAGACGACAAACCCAGAAATCGCCACGAACGCGACGCACATAACCATAGATCCAGACACCGCGAAAGGGACCGAGACTTAGAGAGACAGTCCAAAAGATCAGATCGCAAGAACGACAAACCGACATCTACGAGTACTTCTATCAATGAGAGAATTGGCCATGCCAGCCATTTGTTTTTCCTAGATGAGGCGGGAGATGATGCGTTGTTGAAGTTCGCGCAGCCTTACAAAATGGAGCTTCCAGCATACCGAAGGGCTTCAGTTTTTGTTGTGGGGGACAATCTCCGCATTATACCCAACAAGGAGGACTTTGACAAGTTTCTAGTCACGTTGCAGAGAGTGAATCTGTCACAATTGACTCGAGTCGGCCAAATATCAGAGTCAGATGCAGCCTACTACCTCAAGTATCACCAGTGCCCCAAGAAGTCTCTCCCGTACTACACAGCGGCCAGGGACAAGCCTGTCGGTGTATCTTCTGATAGCTTTGTCTCAATTGAGGATACCCCATCCACTACCGATGATATTCTCCAGGACTTATTGGAGCAGAGAATACAGATCCAGCGAGACTTGGATATGCACCCTACCGTTCGCAGATGGGAGCAGATGGCTGCCATCCAGGAGACTATTGCGATACTGGGCTCATCCAAACTGAAACTGAGTGAAGACCAGAAACTACAGTCCAACCTAGCAGTTTATACAGTCGCCCTGAAAGGTCTTCCTGAAGAGCCAGACATTGTGCTGAAATACATGGATGCCTTTGAAGGTCTCCTGTCAGTCAATCTGGAGTCTGATGTGAACTCCAAATGGAAGTCCTTTACCGCGTACGATCAGAATCCCCCAAAGCCACTGATCACCGACATCCGTATTTGGGAGAGACGAGCAGACGCACTCTTGCTGGATAGCGACAGAAACTTTACAGAGGTCTACCTTGGATTGGAGAAGATATTTGCTGACCTCAACGAGTGGAGGACCAAAGATCCGTCAATTGATATGGATCCAGTTTACCATGCTACTCTTCAGCGTTTATTCGCAATCTGGGACGATCTGGGATACACAACATGGACTATGAATCTCATACAAGCCTTGCTGGAACAGGCGTTCTTCTTCGAGTATGACGAAACGTTGAGTGACTTTTGGAAGACACGCCAGCCGCGACTAGGCGACTCGCGGTCCAAAGGTTGGAAGTACTCGCTCAAGGAACCTGTTCCCTTGCCCGAGAGCAACGATGCTAGTACCCCATTTGATGAAGTCTTGTTTGAGGACATTTCACCTTTCATACAACCATCCCAAGACAATCTTCAGCTGCTGTGGGCGTGTTTGTTACCTATGGGGCTGATCATACCTGGAAAGACTCTTCCGAAATCTCTTAAATTTGAAATTTCAGAAGACCAGCTTGTTAATGACCCTCAAGTCCCTGCGCAAGCTATTCATATGTGTGAGTTAATTTTCAGGGAAGTGGAGGATGACCCCGATTATAAGGCATTTACTACCTGGTGGGGCGATTCAGACCTAACGGCAGGGTCTTACCACGAGCTTTTCGATGTTGCGAGAAAAATTCGGAAACTGGCAAGCAGGGGTCTTGCCTTTGACCCTAGAATCTTTCGTATGTTGGAACAGTTTCTCGATACAGATCCTGGTTGGCAGCTGTTTCTCACGTACGGCCAGCTTACTGGGCTGGACTGCTCTTATATTCTCAGAGAGGCTGTTTCTCGCACCCCCATGTCATTCTCTTGGTGGAAGGCATACATTCTGTCCGTTGAAGAGGCTGGGAAACGGGAATTGGTGCACCTGGCGCTACACAAGCTGCCATGGAGTCGGGATTTGCATGTCTGGTTAATCCAGTGTGACTGGGTGTCTCCAGACCAGAAGGAAGCAATCAAGAGCGCCATGATGAGACGTCAAATGAATGTTTCGCTGAGCGTACTTGAAGGATGATACACAATTAGCATATAAGTTATACAGGATACCTCAAAGAGTAGTCAACATGCTTCATCAATCTTTTGATGGTCATCTATAATCGTTAATTTTGAGTCAAGGGTGTTATACCACTTAGTCGCTGGTGCCCACCTTGGCCAAGTCGTTTCGGGAAACAATCTCTCGGAGATCGGATCGCTGACTCTGGATGAGGATAGTTCGAGGACCCTGAACCTGTAGCAGCTGGTTACCAGTGCCAAACCACTTGGCCCAGGTCTTTCGGATCGACTTGTTGGTGTTCTGGACAGCTCGGTGGAAGTCAGAGTCCAGGTAGCTCTTGAGCAGAGAGTTGTTAGCCAGCAGTCGCTCAATGAAGGGCAGCTTGGGCAGCTGCAACAGAGGAGCAGAGTGGTTCAGCTTGACAAACTGTCCGTGAGGGTTGGCGCTACCCTGGGCGGTGGTGTAAGCCAGCAAATTTGCGGGGTGGACCAGGATGTTCTCGCCCTCGGAGAGATCAATCTTGAAGATCTGGCCTCGTCCAACAAGGGCAACGTCACCTCGTCCGGTCAGGTAGGTGTTTCCCCATCGGGTAGTTCCGCCTCGAGACGAGCCAAACAGAGAGGTGTTGGGCTGGACGTGGAGGGCAGCTCCGGCCCAAGCGAAAAGAGCATCTCGCTGAGCCACGGTCCAGTCGGTTCGGCCATCCAGAGACACAATGGCCAGAGAGCTCTGGTAGGAAGTGTTTGTAGAGACCAGAAGGGTGGCAGGAGCAGTGGCCGAGATTCGGTTGTAGAGGAAGGGCATGCCCTGGACGGTTCGAGCAAAGGCAGACAGAGACGACAGACGGGAGGTGATGGTGTCGAGCTGGCCATTAATACTGACAATGGAGCCTCGTCGGGCAAACAGAGTGGAGGAGGCAGGCAGGGAAACAGACACCAGGGAAGGGGGAGTGCCAATGGGCTGGAACTGAGGCAGCAGAGGGAAGGGGCCTCCTCCGGAGACGGAAGGGAGGTCCTTCAGCTGCTGCGAAACATTGTTTGCGCGTCTAAGCGAGGTCGAAAAGCTGCGCAATTGGAGACGCATTGTGAGTGTGCTGCTGTGGTGAACAAACTCTCACCTGTGAAGTTGTCATTAGTCCATATTGCTCACTCAAACTCAATTTTTTTTTACCAGCATGGAAAGCAGATAGTGAGTATGGCGGTTTGGGGGTGTGCAGAGGAGTGGGTGAGGAAACTGCGAATACGCGATACAAGGGACAAGGGACAACAGTGTGATTTCATCCATACCATATGGTACCTTTCCCTTATGTCATGTTTTGCTCACAACGCCTTGGATTATCTACACATGCAAGATGTTTTTATGAAGGACAACTAACCAAGCAAAGAGCTTTTGGAGTTTCTAGAGAACACTCCGGAGACTATGGTCACACCTATGCCCAACGGTGGCACCGAGTTCTGGGTTGAGGCTAAACCTGGAAAGAAGGTGTTTCTTGACAGAGGCAAGGGAGAAGAGGAGCTGACCTCCGAGGAGGCCAAGGTGTGGCTCAAGCAGCAGCTTAAGGGGAAGTGAGCAAATACTGGTGGATGTGGAGGGATCAAAAGGTCACTATATATTTATTGTGTTTTTCTGCTGTATTTCTAAGAAAAGTGTTGTATGGTGTGTAGCTGAGAGAATGTGCGTTTCAATGGTGATATAAATGGTGCTATTTACAAACTACAACCACATTGTGTAAATAAGTATGTCATATTGGCTAACAATTGATGAACATCTAGACCTGCAAGATAATGTCACCAATATCATCTAAGAAGACTTCTGGACGATCTCGCTGATAATCTTGACAAACTCGGGGCTCACGAACACCTCGTTATGCTTGAGACCTTGGAGGATCTCAAAGTTAAAGGCAACATTCTCCTGCTTCCACTTCTTGATAAGGAGCTGGGGCTGGCCAGAAAAGGGAACAAGCTCGTCGCCTTCAGAGTGGATGATGGTGTAGTTGATAGTGGGGGAGGCCACATGGTGGAGAAGTGGAGACTCATCGTCCCACTTGGTCTTGTCATCGCCCCAAGCAGGGTTGGTGAAGTAGGAGTAGGTGGGTAGGTCGTCAACAAGAGTTCGCAGATCGTAGATACCCTCGGAGAGAACAGTGTTAGTAGGGGCAGCAAACTCAGCCTTCGCCTTGATATCGGTCTCGAGCTTGAGAGCGTGGAAAGCACCGGCAGAGTGGCCAACCATGGTCCAGGGAGCAGCAGGGTACTTATCAAACACCGACTTGATGGCGCTGTACACGTCTTCAGCAAAGGTCTTTCCAGAGACCTCAGGAGCCAGCCGGTACTCGATAGAAACGCCCCAGACATTGTCCTTGACAACAGCCCCCATGAGCTTATCTCCGTCCTTCTCGGTCTGCTTGTAGTCGACCCAGGCTCCTCCGTGCATGTAGAACACCCAGTGAGAGGGGGCTTCTGATCCCTCGGGGATCCAGATGCTGGAGTACTGACGAGGGTCAGATCCGTAAGTGAGTTTGGTGCTGGTGGTCATTGTTGATGCTGGCGGTGAGTGGTTCGTCAAATGGAGAGATAACAATGCTGTGTATAAGAGATCAGATCAGCCGAGGAAACCAGACTAAAAATAGCGCGATGCTAAGATGACAGCGCTAGTGGAGAGGTAGCACTGACTATTGAGAGGTCGAGGAACGGTACTAGCTGTCAGATGAGTCACTGATTAGTTACCCGTGGAGTGCATGCCTAAGGGAACGGGGAGATGATGCATGATGTGGGCGCACGAGGAGGGGGTTAAGATGATGGTTTTCACCAACACTATAATTAATCCCAAAGGGTACTCTTGGAAGTTTGGGTTTATCCCTCAGCAAAGTTAACTATCAACCTTCAAATCCTCCACTAAATGTCTTATCTCCCCTCCTTCTCTTCCCCACACATCACAGATATGGGTGACTAATTGGCCGGAAGTCGAACTAGACCAGAAACAGACCCCGCTTGTAAGTCCGGTAAATACATTCCTTGCTGCTTTTCGGCCTTATCATGTTAATGGTAAGGCATGTCTTCCTCCTCTGTCAAGTATGACCCTTCATGTAATCGTACTTGTACTTTGAATATGGGATATCCCCCGGGACTACAGTACACACTGGCTGGACTCTGAAACCCCTCATCATACCCCATTGGTTCTGTGTAAGTTGTACCCATTGGCTTGCCATTTTCCTTAAACATTCTTTAGGTACACCCACTCTTGGGGTGGGGTGGTGTGGTCTATTGTGCTAAGACTGCTAATTACAGTACTGTACAATGATAGTTATCAACTTTAACTAGTCATGGGGTTGCCTGAGAGATACCAAGAAGAGCTTCAAACGATCCGACAACCCTTCGTACGATACTACGATACAAGGTTCAGGACAGGCAGCTAGTCTACCACTTTCAGACCCCAACTACAGCCTCCAACCAATGTCATTCACCATGCAAACTGTATTAACAGAACTATTTTTACAACCAAAGCGGTCGCCCCCCCTTTTTGTGGCATCCTCTATCCACCCTAGTTTCTCTTCTTGGAGTAGTCGACCTTCATAATCAGGTTGTCGAAACCATGACCATCCATGGCCTCGAGAGCAGCCTGAGCGTGCGACTTGAGTGTGTAGGTAACAAAGGCAAAGCCTCGGGGTCGGCCAGTGTCTCGGTCCTTGGCAACGTAAACTCGGTTGATCATACCGTACTTGCCGAACATTCGTCGAAGATCGTCGTCTGTAGCCTCCTCCGACAGGTTGGTAACTCGGAGAGTGAGCTCGTCGTCGTCGTCGCTTCGGCCACCAGCAGCACCACCAGGACCGCCAGGGCCACCAGGACCCTTGTTTCGAAGATGAGGGGGAACGTAGCCTCCAGACTTGGCGCCACCAGCAGGCTCGTCTCCACCAAGAGATCGGCCCATGCCTCCGGCAGCTGTGGATCCACCAAGAGTCTCCTTGTAGGGACACTTGGAGGTGAAATGGGGACCCTGACAAAGTCGACACTTGACTCCCTTGTCCTCTCCAACACGAGGGGCAGCAGCAGCAGCCTCCTCCTCCTCGGCCTCCTCCTCGGGCTGATCAGACTTGAGACCAAGCACAAAGACGATATCCTCTCCAATGGTGGTGGTCATTCGGTTGGGACCAGCAGGAGCTCCGAGCTCCTTGCCGTACTTGGTCCACTTGGATCGCTCAGCAACAGAGTTGAGCACCTTCTCAGTCACGCTCTGGTTCTTGATAGTGACGGACCGCTTGTACTTCTTGCCATCGTCCATTCGATGGGTCACGATGGTCTTGGTGCCATCGGCGTTCTGTGTGATCTGGGGAGTAGAAAACTCGTCGTCGTCGGCCCACTTTTCGTCCATTGTGTTCTGTCGAATGTATTCTGAACCTGTGTCTTGATGATGGAAGGTCTGCATATTTTTCACCAACTAAGTTACCCTGGCTTTAGAGTTGTGTGAAGGGCGAACAGTACAGATGGTGGCATAGACTGGTTGAAGTAGGGGGATTAATGCGTAATGTAAGTCATTATCATGTTAATATACGTGATTAAATCCGCCCCTTCTCTTTAAACACGAAAATTCTCACCAATTGTATTTTAGGGGCTAAGCTCACACTCCCTTCTGAAATATCGAGCGTCACGTGACTCGAAGTTCTCCCAGCCTGTGATGTACCATTTTCAGGTCATGGTCTTGTGTTCGATTTCTGCTAGCGTCGATTAATCAGGCTATAAATAGCCTGCGAGGAGAGTGAAAGACTTGGCGACCTTATCTGGGACCATTATGCATTCTTATTTCTCTCAACCCCTAACGAGACCCACACACTAGCAATTGTAAGTTGAGATCGTCCACTGTTCTAGAAAAGACACCACGTGGTGAGAAACTTACTGTTGTTCTGGCACCAGAACGGCAGGAAGAGTCTCGTGTATATACCTCACAAGGAAGCAGTGAAGATGTTCTAGAATTCCTCCTCCCTGGTGTGCCGGGTTTGATTGGCGTAAATTCAAAATCACGACAGGTTCTGGTCTAGGCCGCCTTGATAAATTCTCTCAAGCCACGTTTACAGAGTATACGGCTCTCATCATCACTTGACCCTCCATCCGTATCAGCCGTGCACTTGGTTATTTAAGTAACTTTTGATGGACATGAGCACAAGGTAGACGATCGTTAAGAATTCCAAGTCCGTGAAAGAAAGCAAGGATATCCGCGGATTTACAGCATGTTTAGATAAAAAATGATGCTAGTGTGTATCTCCGAAGCCCAGGCTGGGACAGAAAATTCACAAGCACCAAGAGCTGGTCCAATTGCTGGGTTGTCTCAGAGCAAGGTCTCGGATGTTTCTCCAGGAATTGTCAGTCTGGGGGAGGGAGAGTCGCGTGCAGAAAGAACGCCCAGACTTGTGACCTGCAAGAGAAACTACACGGCCACACCCCAAAGTCGATTTTTCGACTCCACCGCCACCTTGTTTTCGCCGCGGATTTAATAATACTACGGTATAAACTGTAGCCCAGGTCAGTGGGTCCACTTTGTCTCTTGCGGTGGGTAACCCATCATCTTAAGAATCATCCGAACTAAACGGGAAGCCTAAGTTTCGGTCCACGGGATGGAGGGCTAGAAGGTGTGCGAAAGATGTATAATATGTATATTAGAAGCACTTGAAACCAACAACTGACACATTATTACACGTATCACGTCGTGGGACTCGAAATAAACAGTAAATCATGCGCACTGAAGGGGCTGGAGCTGCCGTGTTCCAGGTATCAAGGTTGAAGTTCCAGCCGGACACGCCGCACATCCCTGGCACCTTTTAACTCCACAGCTGAGCTAGTTTAGTCTAGTATAAACGGTCCAGCTGCGCCCCGCCGGAACACCATACGAGACACGGCCGAGACCCATAGGTATGGACAATGGCTGCTATTAGAGAATATGTGGGGTCACTTCTGAACAACGCCACGAGCAGCAGCTCTAACAACTTCAACTCCGGCGTCAACAGTGCGCCAGACAGCGCCAGCACCTCTCCGAAAAAAAACTCCCTGGCGTTGCCCCATACGCCGCCAACAGGCACGTCAAGAGCTCCCTCCCACTCGTCAGCGTTCAATTCCGCCTCCGACGAGGCCGACGACAACGTGCAGTTTCGTGACATTCATCCGGCCGCATTGGTGCGGACCGAAACGGAGGATATGGACCGACAGCTTAACCAATTCCACTTTGACGATAGGGGCGCTAGCAGTGAGCCCGAGCAGATTCCGCTTCGAGGACGACAGGGCCGGAAGGAGGACCCTTATGGATCGACCTTCTTTTCTGCCAAAGAGACCTTCACCGACGGACGAGACCGAGATATCAAGCTGGTGATCCCTGAGACCCGCGATAGCAGAGAGCTGAGCCGTCCTAGACGATCACCAGTCAGTGCGACAGCTAGCAGTCACAGCGGAGGAGGCTTCTTTTCGAGAATTCTGCAGAAACGAAAGAACTCGGGCCGTCAGAGTATCGAGGCGGAAGAGCAGCAGGATGATGAACAGGACCAGGATGGGGAAGATAAACGAGCCGAGGGATGGTGTGTGGATGTTATGGGATACGCGCCAAACTACTCCATGTTCTCTGATCTCAAGTACGTCAAGGTTCGAGCTCATCATCGGCCGAGTCACCAGAAGAAACGAAACTTTGATCGGTTGTTCCTGGCCCAGGAGCTGCTGACTCACGACCCAGCAGACCCTCTGTCCACCGACAATTCGCGTCTCGGAAGCCAGACCGCCCAAAAGGTGGTTTCCAGCAGTCCCATTGGTGCCATTTGGGCCATGAAGTTCTCTCTTGATGGCAGATATCTGGCTGCTGCTGGCCAAGATCGCATTCTGCGAGTGTGGAAGGTGTGCACTCGACCCCAAAATTCGCCCTATGAAGACTTTTTTGGATTCAAGGACACCAAAATGTACGCTCCAGTCTTCGAAGAGAGCCCGGAACGTGAATTCCGAGGTCATGAGGGAGACATTCTGGATCTGTCGTGGTCCAAGAACAATTTCCTCATCTCTTCATCAATGGATAAGACTGTGCGTTTGTGGCATCCCGACCGACAGGAAGAGATCGCTAGTTTTCCGCATAATGATTTCGTCACCTGTGTGGAGTTCCATCCCAAGGACGACCGATTCTTCGTTTCTGGATCGATGGACAGACAGATGCGACTGTGGTCTATTCTGGATAAGCAGGTGGCCTATGCTAAACAGGTGCCCGACATTGTGACGGCCGTTGCCTTCACCCCCAATGGTAACACTGTCATTGCAGGCTGTCTGCGGGGTCAGTTGTATTTCTACCAGACTCACCAGCTTGTTCTGCAGACACAGCTGCAGGTCCGAATCTCCACCAAGGTCAAGCATGCATACAAGAGCAAAATCACAGGCATTCAAGTGGTGACGGAGCCCAAAAAGTCCCGAACTCACAACAATATTTATAACCCCATGCATGCTGCGGTGGCAGCTGAGGACGACTACAAGATGCTCATCACCACCAACGACTCTCGCATCCGGCTCTACAACTACCGAACCAAGGCTCTGGTCGCCAAGTACCGAGGTCTGGACAATGATCATTCTCAGATCAAGGCTTCATTCTCGGACGATTACAGATTCATCATCTCGGGATCTGAGGGAGAAAGAACATACATCTGGGACACCATCAGATCCGATAGTGGTACTGGTCTCAACCACGTGTCTTCGAAAACAATTAAAGCGTACGAGTACTTCCACTCGCATCAGAGCACAGTCACCGTTGCACTTTTTGCTCCATTGCAGACACGCCAGCTGCTGGATCTTGCCCATGATCCTATCTACTCCATCGTCAACCCTCCTAAGGTTGTTTTAGGACAGCACGACAAGACCCCTGAGAAGGATCTGTATCCTCGCCATGAAGGTAGTGCCATACCTCACCACGACGGCCACATCATTGTGGCTGCTGACTACTCTGGCAAGATCAAGGTGTTCAGACAGGACTCTGCGTACGCCAAGCGAAAGCTCGCCGAGGATTCTGCATCTTTCATCCAGTCGCGACGTTCGTTAAACAGCGTTGGAGGTGCATCTGGCAGATCATCCCCTCGGGGCAGATCTTCTCGATCTTCTTCTACATCGGCCTGGAACCGATTCTCTCGAGGAGTGCGGTCGCCAGGAGTCTCGCCTGGCACATCGATCCACAGAAAGAGTTTTGGTGCCTCTACTGGTACAGTACCGGCTCCTTTTGGTGTGATTGCCAACGGTCTTTCCAGCGCCAACCACACCATTATGGACCCCTCCACATTCCCCAGGGCACGCAAGTCATCCTTCTCTGGCCAATCCCAGGTCTCTGGACACACGACAGATTCTTATTTCTCCCGTGAGAAGTCAGTTCCCGAGATTCTCGTCAATGATGAGGAAGGTCATGAGATTGAGCCTACTGGTAGCATCAGATCCAACTCTGTCCTAATGACGGACTCCGACGAGGAGCTTGACGAGGACACGGACCAGGAGGAGCTCACTGAGCAGGCCTCCCTGGTCTGCGAAAAGTGCGGCTCGCAGAACTTCAAGGTGCGAGTGATCGAGGGCATGGTGATTCTCTGCTGCTCAGCTTGCCGAACCCCCATCAATGAAGCAGCATCTACATAACATCACAATCTGACTCTTTTAATATAAAGTGTGCAAAACTTGTTGCAACTGTAACCTACCCGGCACCTTGTCTGCCATTGTAACCTGACGCTATGTACTTGTGTCCCCTAGACCCGATAAAAGGCGTTCATGGGTGCACTGCAGGAGTTGAGGACTGAGTTTCCATGTATCTGTCCATATACAGAATGACCCAATGTTGTCAGGTATACAGGTTTCGTATCAAAGGCCATCGTTTCAAGAATCTAGATCACACGAAATACTACAAGGTAGCAGTACTTATAGATCCCTGGCACCCCTGTTGAGTTGGGAAGGTTGGTTTCAGTACGAGTATTATAAGCGATACACGCAAATATCATATTTATGGCGAGATAACCACGTAACCCCCATTTGTACTTCAATCTTACATTTCGAGTTGTTAACCATATACCCTCTTGCCAATCGTATCATACACGATCACCCAGTGTTGCATTGAGTTGAAGCATAGCCGTTCAGCCTATCCTAGGGATTCGATTTCACATAGCTGTACTCATACTGGGTCGATCCAAATAGCACGTTTTATATTCTTTCACATCATTGGAAGTCCCGTCAAACGAGAGACCCATGCCGCACGTGGCAGAGATTGCTTTGGGTGTGCATACAACTATTACTGCACCTCCAGTGGAACCCTTCTGGTTATTTCGTTCTCACCACACACATTGATGTAGAGGGATGATGCCCTTAACGCCGACAGCAGTCCATCTCAACAAACCACATCCCATCGTATGTCGATCAGTTGCATTTACGGCGCATCTTGATTGAACTGTGTGAAACTCTGGTGTGAATCTGTCTCTCAGCCTAGACATGCCTCTTGTAGACCATGTCAGTCTCTGCCATGGCTCACTAATAATTATGACTATTAATTTTTTCTTGGGTCGAGATCATCGTTGTATATCACCAAGATAAGCAGCTAGACCATCCTTTATTACAGAGTTATAGCAACAGCAACTGTGATGTGATGCTGAGCCCGCAGTCTCACAATTAAGTGAACGTTCAAAATTCCTCCACCCTCTTGGCAGGTACTGGAGCCACAACGGTGGCTGTACCCAGAAATATCACAAAGCGAACAAACCCAATGGAGAAAAAAGTTCATTTATTGCCTATAGAACTGAACTGGGTTTTTCCCGCGCAGCTAGGACGCACAAATTCGGGCGCACTAGTATAGATCGCTTTGACTTTCTGATCGCTTTGACTTTCTGATGACACTCGATGAAAAGCTTGGCCCCCATCTAATCAGCGACACATTCTCTCCAGTAAAGGTACTTCCTGTACGTCAATCCGGAAAACACCGAAGTAGTCAGCTCCCTAGAGTCAGAAGCGACAACAACCCGCAGTCAACGCCAGCCCTCCTGAATAGCGATGGTCTTTAAGTACATTGGAGACACTCTGGGTCTCACCCCAGTGCTCAAGTCGTCCTGGGACGTCCATGCTCTCATTGTGATGCGATTCTTCCGGCTCATGGCATTTGGTCAGATCTCCGTCATCCTCGCTCAGTTCTTCGACGCCCATGGCTTCTCTCAGGACAAGACTGGTCTCTTCATGTCCCTGACTCTCGCTGGAGATGTTGGTCTGTCTCTTTTCCTTACCACTTACGGTGACAAACTTGGCCGAAAGAACGTCCTCCTCATCGGAGCTGCACTTATGACTCTGTCTGGTCTCGTTTTTTTCCACGAGTCCAACTACTACCTCCTTCTTCTGGCTGCCATCTGTGGTGTCATTTCTCCCTCTGGTGCTGAAGTTGGACCCTTTAGAGCCATTGAAGAGTCTACTCTGGCCCAGCTCACCACTCTGGAGGCCCGGGCTGATGTTTTTGCCTGGTACACCCTCCTGGGGTCTCTCGGTGCTGCCCTTGGTGCCCTCGTTGGTGGATGGACCGTCCAGCTTGCCCAGGAGAGATACCACTTCACCGAACTCGAGGCCTACAAGACCGTCTTTCTGACCTACGCTGCCATTGGATTCATCAAGTTTATCTTTTCCGGTTTCCTCTCTCATAAGGTCGAGGCTCCTGTGGAGGAGACTGAGACCGAGCCTCTGCTTGCAAACGACCAGGAGAACGCCACACAGGAGCAGGCCGAGCTTCGAAACAACATTCAGAAGAGAGGCGGTCTTCGAAGACTGCTCCCCAATATCTCTCCCGAGTCGCAGAAGATCATCACCACACTCTGTCTTCTGTTTGCCATCGACTCAATGGGCTCGTCTCTCGCCAACTTCTCTTGGATCGCCTACTACATTCAGCGAAAGTTTGACATTTCCACCGGTTTCCTTGGTTCCGTCTTCTTCTCCACCGGTATCGTGGCTGCTCTGGCCACCCTGGTTGGATCCGGTATCTCTCGACGTCTCGGTCCTCTTTTGACCATGGTCGTCACCCACCTTCCCTCCTCTGCCCTGATCATTCTCCTGCCCGTGCCCTCAACCGTGCGAGGTGTTATCACCATTCTCGCCATCCGAGCATGCACTGCCCAGATGGATGTTGCTCCTCGACAGGCCTTCCTGTCTGCCGTGGTGCTCAAGAACGAGCGAACTCTGGTCATGGGCTGGGTTGGAACTATCAAGACCCTTGCCCAGCTCCCTGGTCCTTACATCACCGGTTACCTTGCCCGACACGACAAGCAGTGGATTGCCTTTGTTGCTGCCGGTTCTCTCAAGGTCATCTACGATTTGTCTATTCTCTCTTACTTCACTCGAGTGAAGCTTGATCGAGATCAGAACTAAGCGTCCCTCATCGAAGACCATTAACGGACTCAAAAAGGCAAAAAATATGTCTCCTGTACAAGACAAGTCATGTTTCGATGTAAAAATTATATAACAGAATAAATTATTGACCTGTGGTGTAATTACTGTACTCTCTTCCCCTCCCCCTGGCATAGACACAGCTCTGACGAAATTAGCGTTCAATGGTCTCATGCAGCTCAAGATGCGAGACGTGGTTTTGTCATCATTCACAAACGCCATGAACATTATATCAAATGCTCTATTTTCAACAAGAACCAGATGCGGGTATTGCAAGAATAAGGAGGGCGCGGAACCCCAAGGAACGCTCTTCTCTTTCAACTCCGTTCAGATGACAGCAGCACAGTACCAGGCGCTCATAGATCGGGGCTTCCGACGATCAGGCACATACATTTACAAGCCCGACTTGGCCAACTCATGCTGCTCGCAGTACACGATACGTCTGAACGTGGAGGATTTCAAGGCTAGCAAGAGCCAGCGGGGTGTCCTCAACAGGTGGACCAGCCATGTCACTGATAAGGGAAAGGGAGGTAAGAACTCGGGCAAGAACAACCAATTCGATCTGGTAACCAAGATCCAGGAGGGAGAGTCAGATTCATTCAAAACGAGGCTAGAGCCCAACAGATTCACCAAAGAAAAGTTCGAGCTGTATACAAAGTACCAGAATCATGTCCACAATGAGGAGCTTGAAGATATCAGTGAGTCTGGGTTCCGTCGATTTCTGTGTTCTGACAGTTTCATTGACTCCACCAGTGATACCTGCGAAGGTCTTTCTCTTCCAGATAGACTATCAGGAGGCTACCACCAGCTGTATCATCACAATGGGAGGCTCGTGGCAATGGCTGTATTAGACATTTTGCCCTTGTGCGTGTCGTCTGTATACTTTCTATGGGATCCCGATTACGCTCAATGGGGATTAGGCAAGGTGGCTGCTATGAGAGAGATTGCCCTGGCTAAGGCGCTGGGTGTGCCTTACTACTACATGGGATATTATATTCCTGACTGCGTGAAAATGAAGTACAAGGGAGAGTACCATCCCAGCTTTGTTTTGGATCCTGAATCATTGACTATTTCGGAACAGAAAATAGACGATTATCCTTTCCCAGAAGGTATTAATGTGGAGTCGCGAGCGCTGGCAGGCGTTGGGGTTTGGGTCCCACTCGAGGAGATGCAAAAGAAGATCAGTGATATGGATGACTCGGCGAGGTATTACTCGTATATCCGCCGCAGTGCACAAACGGTCGAGAGACCCAAGGAAGCTGCTGCGAGGGTGCGGTATGAGGATCTGAGTGGTGCTGGCTACTTAAACCTCAAGGAGATGATGAATGAGCTGCCCAAGTTTGCCAACAAGAAACATTTTGTTGCTTCTCGGAGCGTTCTGGACATGATTCCCTTCAAGGGACAGAAGATTGAGTATCTTAAGTACGACGATGAAACGTACAGTGAGAGTGAAGATGACGACGACGACGACGATGACGACGACGACGAGGAAGATGAGAAAACAAACGAAGAGCGGAAAGAAACAGTGGAGGGTGTTTTGGTCTCTCTGGCATCTCTGGTTGATAAAACCAACTCTGCATTTGCAAATGAGATGGCCATAGGTTTGCTGGCTCTTCGAGCTACCGCGGGTTCGGGCCTTGGAGACAAGACTGCCATTTTGATGTGTTGATCAAGTGGGGATTCATCCTGGAGTACTAATAGTGGAACACACACATCTTTGTATATATATATCTGTTCAAACACAATGTAATGTCTGATCAACTGATGCCATCTTGTTTATGCATGATGATGCACAGCGCATTCCATCGTGCTCCTGATCCTGCAACTTTAACTGATTCGGGAGCCACTGGATCCACCAGGGCCATACTTTCGCCCTTAGATTGTCACAGAAACAACCGGCAGGAACTTCAAACGCGACAGACAGAGATTCACTCGTCACTGGAGATTCTTTTGTCCCTAACTTCAGCCCAAAATACCGCCACCCCGAATGTAATGGCAGCATGGGACTTTTTGGTGCTGGTGTTCAGTGTTTGGTACACAGGATTCTGTATGTACCAGCTGAACGTCCTTCAGCGGCAATACATTTCGTTCACAATGTATCACGAGAGACCGCCATTGTTTCTGTCATTCCCCTTTTGGTTGGTTATTGCTCTACCAAAGTACACATTGGATACCCTAGAAAGGGTGCAGCGGACGTGGTTCAACCACTTTCTGGCCTCCGTGGTCAGCATTCAGTATCTCATGGGTCTGCTTGCCTCGGCCTTGTGGGTCAGGCGTATTCGAGAGCTACGATACATGATTGATAACGGTACCTATTATGACCACTTTCCCGACCCAGGGGAAAGTGCTGACTATCAAGGTGAAGACGATTTCGAGCTCGATGTTCTAGACGAGACTGTCCCAGCTATGAACGGAGCTGTTCTCGTGCTTGCCTTCCATATCATGCTGGGCATGGTCATGGTTGCCATTTTGATTGCACAATTCATTGCCGACATGGGAACCATCAAAGTGACATAGACCAAGACAAAGGCGCGAAACACATTCCTTCACGGTCTAAGACATGTCCTCCCATGGCTATGCATATGTCTGGCACTGCTGTGCAGGCTCCACTATGCATGAGGAAGCAATGTTACAAGTACGAACCAGTACGAAACCAGGTACCATGGGTAACTGATAGAGAGGACGCAATCTATGATAAAAGGATAAGAGGCGTCCTGTTCGGCTGGACAAAATGGGTATTAAATAATTATTAGAATATACTGAGTGTATGTTTTGCGCTTAAAGAAGGGCGGCCATGACGGCGGCACCGGCAACAACGGCACCGACGGTGTTGAGAGCACCCATGTTAGCCTTCTGGGCGGTAGCAGAGCCGGCAGAGGTGGGGACGGCAGAGATAGAGACCTTGGAAGCAGAGCCGGAGGCGGTGGTGATGGCGGCCTTGCTAGTGGAGGCAGCGGCGGAAGAAGAGACGGCAACGGTGGAGTTGACGAATGACTTGGTGGAGTTGGCCAGGATGGGGGTAGAGGAGACCACGGGGATGGTGGAGTTGACAGCACCGGTAGCGGTAGCGTTGGCAAAGCCGGTGTGGTTCTTGCCGAGGCCGAAAGTGGGCTCAGCAATGAGAGAGCACTCACCAGTGCAAGAGGTGATAGTCTCGTAGACGGTTCGCTTGGGCTTGGAAGAGGACTGGGCAGCAGCCAGAGTGAAGAGGGTAACGGCGGCGATGGAGAACTGCATTTTATTCTTTGCTTAGCGAGAGTGGTGAACGAACGAGTGTGATGATGAAGAAGAGGAGGTTAGGAGAAAAGGGACTGCAGTTGTATAGAGGACGCGACGCAAGGAACAAGGGCGCTAGCAGCTTCCCTACTGTTTTCACTGGCCTAAGTAAAGCTGAGACAAAGGACTATCATGCATTGCGCCACAAAGACTGGGTCTGTTTTGTTTTACGTTGGGTGGAGATTTCCCTTGGGAGCTTCACTAGCTCTTGTGGATTGTAAGACACCTCACCAGCGTTCTAAAAATACACCTGTGGTACTTCTCGCACTGACTGTCATTCTAGGGGTTTTTTTTACCAAGTCTGCACAGGCTTCTCGCTACAGGTCTGGGCACACTTAGAGTTGCAGATGGAGCAGGGCTGAAAGGCACAATGGGTGAGCGTACACGAGGAATGTATGGCAACCTACGAGGAGATTGGGTGACAGAAAGGGGTGAAAAGATCGTCCGAAGGAGACGCGACACACCGCGTGTCAAGCGTTCCAAACATTGGTGTGCCATGCTGAGCACATTTACATGCGTACATATTTTTCATTCTTGAGCCAGAGTCCCTTTTTAGCACCTGTCATGAGCTCACTCTCTTGCTCAAGACCCATCCGATATTGGTTTCACCCAATACGAAATGTTGTGGTTTGGCTTCCGTGAAACCAAATGTAAGAACTACTATGAACCCTAGCCAACCTTCGTGCGCGGGAGTTTCGGATACAGGTTGTATTTTGAGTGTAGCACGACACGATCATTGCTGGTCGTGGGTCAAAATAGTACGATAGCCGACGATCGGCTCACTTTAGTTTCAATAGGTCACCAAGAATGCGCCAAGCATGTGAACCTATCCAGATAGGCAGATAATCTGCATCTGCAAGTGACTCAAGAACTGAGACTGCACATGTCAGTTACCATAATAATATTCCATTCTACATCTCCACCACGGTACATGTCAGCAGTCACCGTAAGCCTTTTACTCCTTATAAATTTTTACTCCTATATGAATATCGTAACCCTGCCGAATGCGGAGCCACCAAACTACTGGTACTGATACAATATCAGGGTAAGGTGTGTACTGAATTTTAACTTGGCTTTGTCTTCATAATTCATGGAGAGATGCATGCAAACTATAGTCCCCAAAGATCTGGGGATAAATAGCAGAATCCCTGTTTTCGTATAAGACACGGTCTGAAACTGTGCAACCCTGGTATGTGCCTACATGGTAAGCCTGGTGGGTGTTGCCATGCTATTCAGGCAATCTTGGACCTAACTCGGACCTTCAAACCTTCACAAGATTTTAACAGAATTAATTTTTTTTAAAAAAAAAACACCATAATGATGAAGCAATTATAAATTGTTTCTTGTGTTTCTGCTTCATTCACCTGCGTGAATCTCGCCCTAGAATATGGCAGAGTCTTCAAAGTCACACTGTCAGCAGTTGTGCTGGCATAGCTGGAACCCTTGCACTGTTGGGGAACTAACCATAGAGAATAGCATAGCAAGTACGATACCTGGTACGAGCCTGGTATCGTAGCAGTAATCGTACTCGTAGTATGACTCTCAAGTTAAGTCTGGCCTCTTCTTTTAAGCATTCCCCCATATCTAGAAATACGAGCACCTTGTTCCGTGAGTACTTTCTACTTCCTACTCCATATTGGAATATGATGACGATGAAGTGACCGTGTTTACGAATATTAATCCCATTGGATATAGCGACAATTATCCAGGGAATCGTGCCTGTTAACATAGCTTCAACAGCTCTGGATCAAGTCCATTCTTGTGCCATACTCCACATCACAGGTCTACATGCTCTATCTCGCGAATGTCCGTTTCTTTCATTATAATGCCCAATGGCCTCTATCAACCCCTCCATTTGTGTGGAATCCAACAACTTATTCCGTCTTCTTCGTCTTCGAACGGAAAGACTTGGCCAGATCTAATGCGATGCCACCGAGAGTGCCGACGAAGTAACCAAGGTATGCTCCAACCAGAATGGTGATGGGCCACTGCTGCCAGGGTCTGTCCCAGTCATAGGGAATGGGAATAGCTCCCAGCCAGGCGCCGATAAGGGTGCACACGGAAGCTGCATAGACATGGTCCAGAGGGCGTCGCATGGCGATGATGTCGGCCCACACCTTGGAGTCGAGGTGATGTGTGAAAAAGAGAGGCATCACAGCCAGAATCGACATGTTCATGGCACAGACAAACGTGTTGTGGACAAGGGAGATGGCAGGAGCTCCAAACAACACGAGAAGGCCGAAGATGACGACCGAGAAGAACACCGATAGCACAGCAGCAATCAGGGCGGTCGACACGTCGGTTCCGATCTTACGACCGGGCTTGTTGCCCAAAACAACAACGCAGTAGCCCATATGTAATAACAGCAGGCCGGGAAGTGCCTGTGTCATGACCTTGGCTGGGTCCTCTGTGATGCCTGCTGAGAACAAGAACCGAAGGTACACCAGCAACAGAGCGCCATAAATAACTGCTAGGACCTGGGAAGGTCCACTGGGCACAGGCACAGGGCCATTGGCCTTGGTCTTGGCAGCTTTCCGAGTAGGCATGTCGAAGATGGTTACTGCTTGCGAAGTTTTGATTTGGTGATGAAGGTTATGCAGGTGGTGACTTATGCACTCATCCAACTATATCCCAGGAGACATCAAAATCTCAGGGCGCAATAAAAGCGCGTTTTATTGATGGTACAAAAATATCCAAACGTGTTTTTTTACTTCATACGATCTGCCATCGTGTCAGTTTCCAGTCTTTGTTAGCCACTTGCTTACATTGGCTAATAATCCCTACTATTTGAACTACCTTTTTTCTACAATCACCACTTTATCATAAAAATACATTATTGCTTCATGGACGGTCTCAAATACATTTCTTGAACAGGTCCGAAACGATCTCCAGATCCTTCCAGATCAGCTGCTGGTATCGCTGACCCAGACGGTTGGCATACACATGCTGCTTGTTTCGGGGCAGGTTAGCAAACCGAATCAGGGTGTGGCCATCAAGGATAGGTCTGTGGGGACTGTTACCAGTACCAGGCAGAATGGGATCGTATCTGTAAGCTCTGGGATGCAAACCACAGACATGAGCCTCCTTGTCAGTAATCTGAGTCTGGATGGCATAGAGACGTCTGTAGGTGTCTTCAGGGCAAGGAATGACGTCAGTCACTGATCCGTCACTACACACACCAATGACCATGAACCGATCATCGCTGATGGGGACCATGGCCGAGGAGTCAATCACCTTTCCAGAGTAGAACACAGAACGTCTCAGGAGACGGGCTCCAGAGTACGACTGGGGATCATCAGGGTCGTACTCCAGAATATGAAGCCGTTTCTGGAGGTCAGCAACGACGAATGTCAGGTTCTCACCCTCAATAGCAAAGTCGCAAGAGGTAACCAGCACTCTCTGCAGATCACGGGCAAATGGAATCATCTGGTACGGGTCCATGGAGAAACCGACAAACTGGACCGATCGTGTGGCATCACCAAGAAGAAGCATGGAGTTCAGACTTTTGGCAACAGCCACGTAGGTCTGCATATCGAGGAAAGCCACAGGAACGAGGGTAAGATCATCCTGAAGAGCCTGTACAAGAAGTTTCTGTCCCTGGACAGCCAGGAGACGACCAGACACCTCGCAGACGGCAGTGAAGGCACCACGGACACGGTCCTGGACCAGCTTCTTGAGTCGTCTGTTGGTCTCGGGTCGCTCCTTCTCAGGAACAATCTCAATGACATCAAAGAGGTACAGAGCACCTCGAGCAGCAAGATCCTCACCTCTGAGAATCGTGGTTCCAACAGCCACAACCTCTCGCTTCTGCGATTTTCTGTCAGAGATGGACAGCTTGACAGACTCGCAACACAGGGCGGCTTCGGCAGGCATCTCAAACTCGTAAGAGTCAATAACAGTCCACGAGTAAGGGTTGACAATTCGAATGGCACCTTGGTATGCGGTGGCAGGCATGACATCGGGAGTAAGACTGTCAATCACCTCATCGTCCTCGTCACGCACAACGTGGGGGACAGTCTTGTGGGTTGCAATGACATAAACGTCCATGGTCTCATGGTAAGTGACCTTGGAAATGGTCTCCCCGCAGAGCTGGACATGCTTAACGGGCCAGTTAGTCTCAAGAGAGAAAGATGGATCGAATCTGCACTCAGCCACCTCGCCTTGTTGTGTCAAATAGGCAAACTTTCCGTCCCAGGAAGTGAATGCAACTGCACCATTGGTCTCACCAAACTCGATCAGACGAGGAGAAGTATGCAAAGTCTTGACCAAAATGTATGGGGTTTCACCAGTCACTCCAAGTGTGTGTTTTCCATTGATAAGAGGGACTTGAGCAAGCCGTCTACCAGAATTGATTGTGGGGGTTCGTTCAAGGAAGATCTTTCGGAACCGCAGCTCGCCATTGTGATGGTAAGGCTCATAGACGACAAGCTGAACGGGGGTAAGGAGAACAAGGTAATCTCGAAGGATGCTGTCGTCTCCAAGGGGTGTTAATGCAATGTCCACAAGCTCGAGAGGCACATCGTAGAGCTGGCCATCCTTCTCCTTGATGAACCCGGATAGATCAGAGGCGTCCAGAATGAGACGGTCATCGGAGTTCAGACCCTGGAGGAGAATGGAGCCATCAGCGTAGCAAACCACGACGACAGATCGAGAGTCTTGTGCGGGAGATCCCTCACGTGTACGCTTCTTGCTTGGTGCGCCGAAAGCGAGAGATGAGTTGGTGACATAGATGCCGATAGCCTTGGACTCACTGGCGGGCTCGATGGCGACCTGGGCAGCTTTCAAGAATGGTCTCTTGTTGATACTAACAGCTTCAAGCACCTTCACCTGGCCATCAGACAGTAGCACGAACACGTAGTTGCCCAGAACTCGAGCTTCCACGGCTGTGGTACCCTGAGGAAGAGAGTACTTGTGGGGCTGTCCGATCTTGGCATCGTAGATGTTGACAGTTTCCAAACTGACCTGGAGAAGTGCAGAGTCGAGCATAGCAGAAGAAAAGATTGTAGTGACATTCGATACGAAATGCTTCTTGGTCTTCTTTTTCTTGGTACTCAGAGAAACATCCTCGATAACACCAGCAGCATCAACGTAGTACAAGTACGAATTCTCATTGTCAGATGAGACAACGTAGGTTCGAGACTTGGCAACCTCTCCTTCCTCCTCAAACCGCACAGGGACTGACCAGAACTGGCCTCCAGGCATGTCCTTATACAAAGACTTGCGCTTGTAGGGCATCAGTGCGCTTGTGAGAATAGCCAATGCAGAGTTGGCACCAACACCTGTAGTGGTGACAAACTCAACGCCCTGGCTGCTTCTGTTCTTACCCAGAGCCAGCGACTGCATAGGTCCCATTCCCAGTAGACGGTCGGCCAGACGAAGCTTCAAAGGACGATTAGTGGTGTCCTCTGTCTGAGCTGTGTCACCGCCATAAAGATCATCGTCAGACTCGTTTCCATCATCCATGGCCTCCTCGGGCTGACTTTCCGGCTCTCCATGGTACCACTTGACCAATAGCGAATCTCCAGCCCGAGATCCAAGGAAAACAGTTCCGTCAGGGCCAGCAGCGACAGCGGAAGGCTGGGAAAAGCTGAAGTTGTCAGGCTCAATGGCTCGTAGTTCGAGATTGGCGACACGTCTACCGTCCTTGTTAAACAATAGGCTGAAAAACTGACCCTCCTCAGTCACCAACAGTGCAGTGTTACCCAGCTCTTGAATGAAACATACCTCGGCACCTTCCAGTCGCAGATTGAGACTCGATTGGTCCCTTGAAACAACGAGATCGGAGTTCTGTCGATGTGTGTTGTTGACAATGACACCTGTGTAACTAGCCGAGGAGTCAATGTAGAGAATGGTGTTTGCGCAGATGATGAGAGAACCTCCAAGAGGAGCGGGCAGAGGAATGACCTTCTGGGCGTCTACTGGGAGGCCATTCAGAGTACCAATCACAGTGGAGTTCTTCTGGTGGACGTCGACACTGACGATGGCGTAGCTCACAGTATCTTTGAGAATGTTTTTCATTCCCACCCATGCTCTCTTGGGTTGGAAAAGGATACCCATTGTCGTTTCTCGGTACTCATGCAGGAAGCAGATATCCATCACGTTCTCGATACGTTTATCCAGCTTCGAGGCCTTCACAATGAAGGAGGGATCGAACACCTGGCCATTCTCAAGCACCTCATCGTCATCCAGACCCTTCTCAATGATAGGCAGAAATGCCATTCGATCGTTCTGGAAAAGAAGACAGGTGTAGAACGAGTTGGCCTCATCAGACACAGCAACAGACGAGCATTCGGGCTCGAAAAAGTTGCTCTCGACCAGTCCCTTTTCATAGTAATGCAGCGATTTGGTGTCGAGAGTGAAACTGCTAGCATTCCATGAGACAATCACGGCCTTGGCGTGCTTGACAGCGATGTAAAGCGAATCCACATCATAGTTGTCGACTGTTTTGATTCGGGTCATTCCCGTGACAGTTCCATCCAGGTAGTACTCGGTGATGAGCTGAAGTCGAGGCGCACCATCTTTGGTAGCGATGTCATCTTTGTATCGGAAAATCTGGAGTAACTGCGAGCCCTTGACTAGCACCAGGTTCCTCTCTCCGGTGAAGTTGCACGACAGGCAGTGCGTGACTGCCGTCGGCTCCGTCAGATTCTTGAAAATGTGCATGTCGTGCAACGATGAGACTATGCTTCCTGCAATTTAGATCGTGATGATTTCTTGGACTTTCAGAACCTTATGTTTGGGAGGAGGACATGTTGGTTGAAGATTGGTGAGGGAAGGAGTGAAGGTGCAAAAGACATATATTAATAGAAAAGATCACTTGGTGGGCCTCCTAAAAGAATCGCGGTGAGATTTTGTTGGTTATTGCGTCCAAATATTGCTTATCAGCTGACAGGGATCGTTGATTGACACCTCGAAGTTGGTGTCATTCTAGCAACGTGAAGGCAATGGCGTAGGTACAATTCGGAGGGCCTTGATAAGAGCAATAATTATCTCAAAGATCGATATAAGCTCTTCATTTTCTTGGTTGTTACACTCGTATTCGTGAGACTCATCTTCTTCACTATAAGAGTCCTCCAGTTATGCATATCGAGGCTAACTAATGCTTGAAAGTTGCATACATCACCCACCAACTATTTCATGCAACTCCCGCCAGAACTAGTCACACTAGTGGCGACTCATCTCGACTTCAAGGACTTGTCACGACTGTCATGTGCCAACAAACAGTTGTATGAATTACTTGCTGCTGACGTCTGGAAGGACGTTCACTACTACGCGGGCTACGTTCCACCACTTCGAACTTGTGCACTTCTAATCCAGCATGTTCATCTCGACTCAGCGATCACAACCATGTTCTTCAACCGAGACGACTTCCCTGCAATCAAGGAATTTTCAGTATCGTACTACGAGGATATGACTCCATGGACAGGGATGCCCGTGGGTACAGTGTTTCGCAATTGGAGACGGGACCTGTACCAGCAGTTCTACCCGCAGCTAGCCGAGTATCTAAGAGTTCACGACGTTACTCTTGCAAGTCTCTTGCTTTATGACCAGGCCTTTCTCTACTACTTCATTGAAGCTGACAGTTGTCACAAGATCGAGAGGCTACGATTCGACACTAACTTCAACGACACCGTTCTGTACCACGATAAGGTGTATCCACCGGTATTGCGTCTGGCGATTGTTGAAAAGTTCATTCGTTCCGTGGAAGCAAAAGGATCCCAGCCTCCCTTTGATCGTGATCAGGGTAGCTTGTCGTTTTGGAATCAGATTGAAGATATTGGGAGAGGTCCTGATGGCCCTGTTCTGCCTCCACTTCCAGCTGAATTTGCAGACTTGTCCGGTGAGTAGCAGAGATCAGGTACAAATACCTTGTAGTGTGGCTACAAGGTACTACCAGCTCAAGTACGATACGAGTACAAGTACCGGTATTGATACCAGTACTTTTGAGAGCGAATCACTGTCTTGCATGTCATTGCATAATGGGGATGACGTCACAGCAGGTTTGGGAGGACTGTTTAGGACGATATTTCAGGTCTTGTTGAGCACAGAGCTGGCCAGGAACGCTCAGGACTGCTTAGAGAGTTACCGGCAGCCAAGTAATTCGGTGCCTCCAAGGTTGAGCTGACTCATAGCGGAAAGCCAAGAAGATGACTCACAGGAATGCCTAGGGAAGTTGATCTATGCCCGAGGAGTCGCCGAGAATACCGGAGGCGAATCGGCTCTTGGCTCTGTATCTGTCGAGACTTTCTGAGTGTTAATTTTTGTAGTTGTTAGCTTGGTCCCTGAGATATTCGTTTAATTTATTTATTTATTTGTATTTTCTTAACTTATTGAAGTATTTTAATTAATGGGTATTTTACAATTTCCTTATAGCTGCAGGTGACTCCTGATGATAGCAACCGGCACAGCTAATACTTCCATTGAGCACTCTTATCTTCCTCGGTAATATGCTCCATGTTTATGGGATCAAAATACTCTCAATCAAGCACCAATGGAGACTCATACACTCCTGATTACTGGTAGCCTGCAGGCTTGATCCAGGGTTTCGGACCAATTTGAGTTTGGGAAGTTCTTCGGTTACTGGACTTGATATCTCGCGTCAAATGTGGGGAAACCATGCTGCATGTTAGCCGACCCTTGTAGGAGGTCAAATCGATTCAGATGTGAAGGGAGAGGTAGTGTAACAGGATTTGCAAATGGGGAGGAGTACCAGAACGCAGCTGCCTTCGGTGTTAACTCTTTATATCATCATATTATCCAGACAGAGTAATACGCGTTTTACATCGGTCCCATCTTATGGACAGCTTACATTGCAGGGGACCTGACAGGGTTACATACGAACGGTTTTCCGGCTATACAAGGAAGAAGAGGAACAATGGGCACTTCAAATAAATGGGGGAAAAACGAAATGACAGGGGAAAAGACCCGGATGGAAAATATTGAGTCAATAGGGCAGGTGGAAAAAATAACAACTGCTACCAGTGCGACTCCCCGATATCGCACACCTCTAGCCAGCGGCATCGGCCTCCTGATTAGGCCGAGCTGTTATCTCCGGCTGCCGACATCGCCCTTTATAACCCTGTAATAATAGTTTAAAGTAAGCGGTGAAAATTGCAAGATCGACATCCGAAACGCATCTTAGCATCTTATTCACTCGCATCCATCTTCTTGATTCATCACCGAAGAACTCGATAAGTCTAGTTCGCTTCCCACACCTCTTCTAACGGCACTGATCCTTCTTCCAGCAGACTCTGACTCCAATCAGGAAACAAATCCGAAGACTATTATAAATCTCGTCGACCTCTCTACAACTTCACACTACACACATCATGTCCGGCACTCTGGAAAAGAAAGATCAGCAACCACCCAAGCAAATCTCCACCCTTGGAGGATTTGTAGCCGGAGCTATCGCAGCCTGTGGAGCTGTCACGGTCACTAACCCCATCGAGTTGGTCAAGACCCGAATGCAGCTGCAAGGAGAGCTGGCTGCCCGAGGAGAGGCCAAGAAGGTGTACACAAGCCCCCTGCAGGCCATTGTTAAAATCTACAAGTCCGAGGGAATCAAGGGTCTCCAGTCTGGACTTTTCAGTGCATACATCTACCAGATTGGTCTCAATGGTTGCCGACTGGGTCTGTACGAGCCCACCAGAAAGATTCTTGCTGACGTCTGCCACATCGATCTGGCCAAGGAGAACCGTATTGGTCTTAACGTGGCTTCTGGAGCCCTCTCCGGTATCATGGGAGCCGTTGCAGGATCCCCCTTCTACCTCATCAAGACTCGACAGCAGTCTTACTCTCCTGCATTCAAGGTCGGAGCCCAGACCTACTACAAGTCCATCGGCGATGGATTCCGACAGATCTACGGGGCCGAGGGCTTCAAGGGTCTGTATCGAGGAGTTGATGCTGCTATTCTGCGAACCGGTGCTGGATCATCCGTCCAGCTCCCCATCTATAACTGGGCCAAGGAGCTTCTTCTCAAGCACAATATCACTGAACCCGGAGCCTCAACCCATCTGATTGCATCTGCCATGTCTGGTCTCGGAGTCGCTGTCGTTATGAACCCCTGGGACGTGCTCATGACCCGAATGTACAACCAGAAGGGTAACATGTACAAGAACCCCTTTGACTGTCTGATGAAGACTGTTTCCATCGAGGGACCGTTTGCTCTGTACAAGGGTTTCGGTGCTCATCTTCTGCGAATCGCCCCTCACACCATCCTGACCCTCATGTTCATGGAGCAGACCATGAAGTGGGTTAAGTGGTTCGAGGGTGTTCCTTTTTAAAAATAGACTACATTATAATATAGTAGAATAGACAATTAGAATATACAACCACGTGAGAGGGAGGCTATGTAACTGTGCTTGCACTCCTGATAAGCACCTACCAGTAACTATACCGTTCATACATGATAACACACGTTGCGCATTGAGAGTAAACAACATCATTTCATTTTCACTTTAAATATACATTAGTCGTCCTGTCATCATCACTTGTTCCAGCCATATGTGACACTCAGTCTCGAGTGTAGATGCTCCGCTGCTGTAATGACGTTACCCTCGTTGGCTCCTCGGCCACTCACAGAGGCTACCTTTGCACTGGGAACAGGCTCAAGCTTTACATCCTGCTCTGGGTGACAGAAGAAGACACACGAGTATCTATCTGTTCCCTCAGCCTGAAGTTTTGCTGGGAACTTCACTCTGTGAACTGTGCTCTTGAGAATACCTGCAGTCCAGTAACTGAGCAGATCTCCAATGTTGACAACCACAGGTGGTGCCATGCCAGGCTCCTTGGAACCAATGTAGGGGACAGGCTCCCACTTCTTCGACACAGGAGACAGAATTTCGAGACCTTCTTCGCCCTCTCTTTGGAAAAGTAGAGTCAGAGACCCATAATCTGTGTGTGCTCCTGCTCGGATTTCATCTTCGGGATCGGCCTTCTTCTGACCAGGATAGTAGAGAAATCTGAAGACTGATCCAGAAGCATAATCACGTCTGTGTCGGTCGGCAAACCAGTCAGATCCTCCAGCAGATTCTTCGATCTTGAGCCCCATGGCTAGCAGTTTGAGGATTCGCTGTGAGAGGTAGTACAGCTTGCTCTGCATGCTTGCGATGATTTCAGCATTCTCAGGCTCCTGGAAGAACTCAGGCATGGGCTGAATGGGCTTCTCGTTGATGTATTTGCCAAAGTTGAAGGCCTCCTTGGGGTCTCCCTTCTTCTGAGTAGCGGGATCCAGGGTCTCGACGTTGATAGCATTGTAGCCTCTGTTATCAGCGCCGATGGCGAACTTGTTCTTTTCCTCCAGAGGAAGAGCAAAGTAGCTCTTAGACAGGTTGAACATAGCGTCCACCTCCTTCTGGGTGAAGCCTGATCCCTCGACAAACAGGAATCCGTCTCGGGAGGCGCATTCAAGAAGCTCGTCAGCAGTGGACTGGTTGATTGTGGAGATGTCGACGGTCTTAACTGACATTTTTAGTTGATTTTTCAAGTCGCAAAAGGGTGAAGGGGTCAAAAGGATGAGTTGCCGATTTAAATATTTTTTTCATCGCGAGCCAGATCCTTATCAGGCTATCGAATAGGATTGAACTAATACTTAAACTCTCGAGCTATGCATTTACACGCAGTTGAGCGGTGTGGGATGCGCGTCGTTACTCGGGTCGACTAGGCAACCTGATCTGGCAGCTTTAGACGACACTAAATGGCAATTGATGGATACGAACTGGCAGGTATGTCTGGATGTGAAGCCCCGTGAGAAGCGGTTAAATATGGCTCGTTACAATCATACTTATTCATCCCCTCGGTGGATCCAACGGCCCAGTATCACCAATAGCGCTTAATATTACTGATACCTGAACCTTGTTCTTTTGCTACCATTGTCTGTGCTGAGTCCGTGGA
Organism: Yarrowia yakushimensis; assembly: GCA_900518995.1. NCBI lineage: Eukaryota > Fungi > Ascomycota > Dipodascomycetes > Dipodascales > Yarrowia > Yarrowia yakushimensis. The sequence goes on from ULGW01000002.1 coordinate 445,762, forward strand.
GATTGGCGTAATATATATGTTTGAGTGTCGGCCCTGTTAGCCAAGAGGTATTGCTAAATAGGCCTATTATAAAATCTTTAATGCCGCTAATTCCCTTTTTTTCACCTGCGGAGACTCGTCACCCTGCGTACGTACTGGTGCCTGGTGGCTCTTCTCCACATTTTGTTGGAGATTATGGGGTAAATCTATCCTGATTGCTGAAAGGGAGGCAAGGAGTCTGCCATGCTAACTCTGTGAAAGAACATCCAGAGACACCGCGGATTAGCTGATAAGTGCACTATATGAGCCACAATTCCATTAAACCCCTCTTTTCGATCCATCATGTCTCGGTCAAGCACGTTCATCAATCTTGAGATGCACTATAATCACCCCGAGCCTTAAATATCAAGACTCCTCGAGATGCTGTTCACAGGGCAGGGTAACTACAACTCACAAGACAGTTTGGCAGGTTCATAAAAGGCTGAGTCAGATGGAAATCGAATCTTGTATGTATTGGTTTTATATTTTTCGGCATCCCAACCCCATATGGTGGCCTTACTTGTACCCTGGTGTAGTTTAGACCCAACCAAGCCAAACACACGGCGTTGATCTAGCCAAACCTCACTGTATACTGTATCCGAAAAGGTTCCCTGGACTATGTCTACTGTACAATTACAAGAATCGTGAGAAATGTATTTTAACCCGATTTGAGAGACCAATTAGTCGGCACCAGTAATGGCCCTCATTTGTATATTTATGCACCTACATCGCGCTCTCGCAATAATCAATACCAAACCCACGTGACCTACCCTAGCCTCTGAAATCTTAACACGCACGTACATCACCACAGCATAGACTAAACCCCTAAGACGTACAGCTTGTCACAACACTTATCGCCATGCCGATCAAATCGCTGGACGTCTTCGCGACGGAGCGACGGCTGTTCAAGCCCCAGGCCCTCTCCGGTCTCAATGGCTCTATTCTCGGCATTGATGCGGACCACTACCTGTCTGTCATTTCCGCTCTGGCAGCCACCTACCCTCAGGTGGTCACTGGAGGGTCTTCTCTGCCTCCCAAGGTGCGAGACGTGCTTCTAAGAGACCTTGCCACCCTCAAGTCTCACAAAATCACGCCCTACTTTGTCTTTCGGGGACTTCCAGCTGCTTCGGCCAACCCCCACCTCTTCAAGCAGTTTGACCTCCAGAATGCTGAGATGCGAAGCCAACGACGACAGGCTGCTTGGAACCAGTATGAGGCTGCTTCCACCGAGGCCGAGCACGCCACTCTCGCAGCATTCCACGACTCGGGTCTCAACCCAGTGACCACCTCCGCAGCATTGTTCAGAAGCCTCACAGGTCTCTTGGCTGAGAACAATGTGGACTACTCGGTCGCCCCCTACTATGCATGGGCCCAGCTGGCTTACCTGCTCAGCACTGAACGCATTGATGCTGTTCTGGGCCCCTCGGAACTTCTCCTGGCCCCCCATGTGGATAAGATTCTCGTCACCATGGATGACAAGAATGCCAGCGTGCTCCACAAGAAGGCCCTGCTGCAGGAACTCGGTGGTCTTACCAATGAACTCTTTGTTGAGGTTGCTTTGGCTGCTGGCTGTGATCTCACCGGAAACTACACTTTCCCTCCGTTTGAGATCCCCATTAACGTCATGGGTCAGCCTACCACCCCGATCCGAACTGCTGCTGACTCGCTCGCCCAGTACCCTTCCATCTACACCGCTGTGGCCACCTACGGCGCGGACCAGGGCGTCTTTGCCATGCGGTTCAGACGTGCATTTGCAGCCTTCAAATTCTGCCCAGTCCTTCACGCTGATGGCCATGTCGGTCCCCTGCCTAACACTGGAGACGTGCCCAATGACTCACACGAGTTTCTAGGTCAGCGACTCCCTGATGAGCTCATCTACTACCAGAATGCTGGCCTGATTGGACCCGACCTACTCAGTGTCATTGTGTCTGGCTTCGCCGCTGAAGAGGCCGGTCTGGATGGTGACGCCGACCTCGAGTACAGATCTCTTGTCCAGAAGCTGCCTGAGACCTACTCCAAGTGTCTCAACCTGATTACTCAGTCTCTGCACCGATACTATCACTACAAAAAGTATAACATTGTCTATTTCTGGAAGCCTGAGGCAGAGAACAGCCTCAACTCTCAGTTCCAGCCTGCTCTTTACGTGGGTCTCAATTGGAAGACCGTCAAGCTTGACGGTCTTGACTCCAAGCCTCTGAGCACTGTCAATGTGTTCTCTGTGCTTGATCTCGTTTCCAACAGCAATGCTGACTGGAAGAAAGCCTCTCTTACCCCCAGCCACACAGTGCTGCTCTCCACAAACACACAGATTCTTGCAAACACCATTTTGCGACTTCTTCAGCTTGAGGGCTATATTGACCCCAAGACTCATTCTCTGACCAAGTGGGGAGAGGTGCTGCAGGCGTTCGGAAACGAGCCTGTGGCTCTTCCCCTTCTGTCTCTACTGAGGAAGGAGCTTCTTAACAACAAGCCTCTGGTCCCTCAGTCTGTCACTGCCTTTGCTCCTTCTGCCTCTCCTCTCCTTCTCAAGGTGGCTGGATTCGTCAACAGTACCAGTGGCACGTACAGAGGACGGTTCAGCCGACAGGCCCTTGCACTCTCCAGCATTGCCGCCACCCAGACCCGTGCTACTCGATGGCTATTGGAAGCTACTCTCTTCTCTCTGCTTTCCTTTGCTGCTGACAAGGGACGAGATGCCTCTGTCTACGAGCTTGGTCGAGCTCTTCCCTTCAACACTCTTCCCTCCTCTATCACTGGAAACGTGATCGACCAGCTGCTTCGTGGAGCTGCTCTGGAAGACGTTGCCAAGGTGTGTTACCACGGTGGCTCTGCCGCCAAGATTGTTACTGAGCAGCTTGCTCAGTTCAAGGCCGTGTGGCAGTCTCTTTTCGCTGCTGTCGAAAAGGCCCATAAGCTCGACCTGGTCTCTGCCGATGTGCACAAACAGTTCGTTGAAGCCAACGACGTGTGCAAAAATAAGTTATAAAGTCTGTGACTCTGCAATAAATGTACTTGTAGATGGCTGGTGATGAATGTCATGACGTAATTATGTAAAGAAAGAAGAATTGTCTCGACTCCAAGCAATTATAGCCTGGTCATGTATGTGGTTGCTGGTAGATCGATGATTCGAGGTACTTGTGGTAGATCAATGTACCGTATCAGGTGCTCATTGTGATTATGGTACTTATCGAAAGAGAGCCATGAATGTGCTGTGATAGTGAGACTAAGTTTGGTATCAGTTCTTAGTACCTGGTAGGCATATTGATGGTGCTGAATGTCGGATATCTAGGTTAGTAATTATTGGATACACGTCTTTGACTGTGTTAGTATGACTGTGTTAGTATTGCTGAATCCAGTGTTCAGTCGATAGTGGCAGGCAAACCTCCCTGTTGCCTTGGCAAATGGTCTACAGTACTGCTTGTACTGTGTCCACTGCATCTACCACAAGCCTTTGCTCTCTAGGAGCCAGCTTACTGAGCTACTCAAGGTAGCTAGTGTAACGTAATATACATTGAATAAATAATGAATGCACGTCCATAAATAGATAAATAAGGGAGGGATGGGGAGCGACGTCCGTAGGCTAAAAGCCCACAGGTCGCATCACCCACACTAGTGATTCAGAGAGACTCGTCATCGCGTACTTCTAAACATGCTCTGCCGCGAGTGGTTGAGAGTGGACTGAGAGTTCCCAGCAACGGTGGCAGTGGATGCAGAAGATGCAGAGGCGGCACTGTTGGGAGAGGTAGGGTATCCGTCGTTGCCGGAGGCTACAGTGCCGCCCGATGCCATAGTGTTAACGGTGGCCACAGTACTCGCAGTGGCCACAGTGCTGACGGTGGAGACCGAGGACACGCTTGCTGCAGAAGACGTGACCACGGACGACCCCGATCGGGAGGACGCCACATTGGGCGGGTTGGTAGAACACCAGTGCTTGTGGTAGTTCCAGGCTTTGAGCTGACAATCTCGGCTGCAATACTTGGTTCGCTTGCAACGTCGACACTTGGCAAACTGTCGGGGGAACTCCTCCCATTTACCACAGTCAAAGTGAGCGCACTGTCGAATACCGCCTCGAGTCTCGTTCTTTCGGCACGAGTTTCGCATAATGACTCCAGCCCAATACTGAATCTCGTTGGAGTACTCCCGCACAGTGAACTTCTCCACAATGGGGAAAACGTTGATTGTCTCACCGAGGAATTCGGCACATATGTCCTCCTCGGACTCAAAGTCGTAAGTATCGTAGGCCTTCTCCCAGTCTGTCTTCTTGCGGTGCGACTTTCGGGTCACCCGCTTGTGGAAAGCAGTGATTTCCCGTTGCTTCTGGGTTCGGTGGTCATCCAAAAACTGATCGTCGACAACACCATCCACGTCAGCAGTCTCATCCACACAGATAGACTTGCCCTTGTAGTCGTCTTCTTCATCCACATCCACAATCTTGACAACGGGGTCTCCCTCGTGAGAGCCAAACTTGGATCTCAGGAGAGGCTGAGGGGCGGCGGCTCGTCGAAGAGGAGGCAGGTTCTTGTCTCGCAGGGACAGGTCGGGCACAAAATGACAGGTCTGGATGCACTCCTTGGTGCTACTGTACTTGGACACATAGGCCAGAATCTCCAGAGCCCACAGCACATCGTCATCTCGAGGCATCAGAATACCGTTTTCAAAAATACGAGGCATAGAGGCAATAGAGCTCTGGATGGAGCTGATGGCACCCTGGGCAGTTACAGGAGCGACACCAGGACCAGGTCGAGGAGTAGGGGCCTGGCCAGCGGCTGTCAGGCCGGGCTGGGCAGGAAGCTGCTGAGGCTGGGCGGCTTGCAGTCGTCGAGGCTGGAAATCATCGGATCCCATTTCCACGTCACCGTCGCCGTCTCGCTCGGCAAATAGAGCAAGGCTGATGTCGGTATCCACCATCTGAGCGTCGTCGTTCTGAGGCTGTGACGAGTTTTGGGTGGCGGTTTCGAAACTCTCGACAGAGGCTCCCGATCGCAGAATCGCACTCTCGCTAAGCAACTGTCGCAGGCTGGGGGTGGTGATGGTCGTAGTGCTGTTCATGATGGTCGTGGTAGTGCTGGAGGTCAACGAGGCAGAGTCGATCATGGACGAAGATAGGGACGATTGCAACGATGAGTCTCGGGACGAGCCAGCCTGGGGCTCGTCGGGGACTGATGTCTGAGATCGACACAGACGCGAGACGGACGAAACAGCGGATGAGATGGCGCTTTGAATTCGGCAGTCTCGTCGGCCAGCTTGGGCTGCAGATGTCTCTCGACCCGATCCGCAGAGAGAGATTCCAAAGGGGTTGGATGCAGTGACAGCGTCGCTTCTGTCCTTGTCGTCGGCCTGGCGTCGCTGCATCTCCTGCTCGACCTCTGCTCGTCGACGCTGAAGCTCCTGTTCGGCCTTGACGTCTTCCATCATGAGCAGATAGTTGTCGAGCACGGTGGCGAGCACAGGCAGCAAGCCTGCCTCGACGATCCGTTTTCGAATGGCCTCGGTGCCGCGGGTTCCGACAAACACCAGGCACTGGAATGCTAGAGCCCATTTCCATGCCACCAGCAGGTTCTTGTCGCTGTGCTTGTCGTCATGCTTGCTCTCCTGGCACGTTTTCATAATCGCCACTAGTCGTTCTAGACCGCCATCGGTGCATAGTGTTTCTCGCACTCGTGCTGACGACGATGTGAGATAGGTGAGGTGGTTGAGCGAGTTGATAAGAGGCTTATCCGAAGTGCAATCGAGAGCTCGTCGGTCGTAAAGGGTCGTCGTGATGGTGACGGAGGCCCTGTTGGAAGGAACAGACCGAAAGTTGGATTCTCGCATGCTTGCAAACAAGAGGCGATACCGTTGTTAGGTTCCGTAGGTGGTAGTTGCCTTTATGTGGGTTGCAAGTGAGTGTGTGCTTGTGTGGCGACGTGGCAAAGTGACTGTGTACTTGCCAAGGTAGCTATGCTAGAGGGGCGCTCGTCGTGTGTCGTGAGAGGTAATGTGATGTGATGCGGTGGAGAGAGAATGCGCACGCTGGAGCTCCTGTGTATCTGGTGTTGTGGTAGGTCTCCTCTTGTTTTGTGTTTCCTTTAGTCGAGTGTTTTTCGAGGCCGCCAAAGTAGAGCGTATGATGTCTTGTGATTGTCCCGCTGTGTTTTTCTTGTATACCAACTGGTGGCAACGATAAGACTATCTGCTCAGATGAGTCTCTATGCGTGTCGTAAGACTCTCCAAAATCGCACACTGTTAATGTGTCGTCACTCTCTTAAGTGTATGCGAGGTGGCGAGTCCGAAACTTTTTTTTTCCTTTGACCTTGGCTCTCGTGCGCCAAGGATAGCCAGATAGAGTGTTTGGAAGAGACGGTTCGGGAATAAAGTAACAGACAGAGAAGCTCACAGAGGGGTGTAGCTGAGAAGATTTCTACAGTCCAGACGTGGGAAAAGGTGATCGAGCTCGAGGGATCTGGGTGTGTCGCCTTTGTGCTGTTTTTTGCCCCTCTTTTAGCCCCCCAATCGCATTTAGTCTGACGAAAGTCAGGTCGTTTGGCCACCCTACAATTAGCTCCACGCCAGGTGCATAGAATTTACCTTTTGAAAACTCAGTCCAGCCACAAAGAACTCAGTGGCAAATTGTGAATCTAAAAGCAAGGGTAGACGCGGCACAATTGCTCATTGAGCTTCACCAACTGAAACTGCATTTTTTGGCCGTGTCATTGGTTGAAAGGGGGAGTCACGGGAGGGTGGCGACTTCAAGGGACCTGTAGCTTTCTCCATGATATCCCACAGAGAGAGAAAAGGCACATTGGCAGTATCTTACATAATGTTGGCTGCCGAAATCGGCGCCGTCCGTTTGCCCTCGGAGTTCCCCGCTTGCTCCACCTCCGGTGGATCTGATCAATAAGTAACAGTGGCAGTGTCTCGTCAAGCAGTGGTTGCTCCGCAAGGTCTCACTGAGTGCAAGGTATTTAGCGGTAAGCAGTAAACCAAGGGGAGCAGCTATATTTACGACAACCGATACGGACGGGGCTTTACTTCTCATTATTCCGGCAGTTTCACAGTCAGTAATCAATCCTCTTTGACCCAGAGTAGGAGCGGCTAAGTATCACACGGCAGTGATACTGATGCATACACAAGCTCTCTAAAATGAGCCCCATCCCAACTAAATGCGAGGCTGCATTACCTCCTTTGTAGAAAATACTGCAAACGCTGTGCGGAGCTCCGAGCATTTCCACGGCACTCGCCTTATCGCGGCCTTCTCGTCCCTCAACGTTACAGGTTTATACAGGTGAGTATAGTATAGGCACTATAGCTAACCGGCTAAATTACAGTACCGTAATAAGTTTCACTTGTTTTCACGTAAAGGGTTGAGGCAAATGGGCAATAGAGAGATGCTATCGAACTGTAAGTGTACGGCATTCCAGATCATCCCATTGGCTCAATAATACCAAAGATCATGGGGATCAATCGGAGCTCATGGAGAGGTTTGCCACTGAAAAAATTTCCCATGCGCCCCCACACAACACGTGTTGTTAGCCCATTGTTAAAGCACCCTCTCTCCTCCTGTGCATGCATCTCATGATGAGTCGGTGCGTTTTTCCCGCTAACAGGTGCCTTGCCTGTCTAATGCTTTACAGGTGCCGTTCGCCACCCTATCGCTCATTAAGGTTTGAATGAGAATTTGAGCGGCCATTTCGGCATTGAAGATGACGTAACGTCTTCGGGGAGAGAGAGGCAGGGGAAACGCAAATCATTTGGGGCTTTGGTCTTTTATCGCATCTGTTCTGTCCAGCTTGCAATTGGGAGCGGAACCGGCCGTTATTAGACCGGCCCCTAATGCACTTCCCGAGAACCATTCGGGTGGCAAAACTGCAAAATTGAAACTGAAATGGAAAAGCCAGAAACCACTCATCCTTACGTTGCCAAGATAATCTGATGGAAAATAAAAGAGGTGATAATCAGAGCAACACGCCACTGTGTCATGACACGACACCTCCCAATGGCTCCATCGCCTGTTTTGCGCAAGCAACCAATCACGTGATTTGCCACCAAGACCAGCTGCATGGCTTTTTCGTTTGGTCCTTCAGAGTTGAGACACACCCTAAATCAGAGTTCAGATAGATCCACACTCACAGACCTGTTATAGCACCCTCATGCATAAGCGAGACCAGGATTCATTGGGGGACGATGTTACACGCGATCACCTCTGTTCGTAGAGCCATGAGGCGATAAGTAGGAACTCGAGGTCACGTAGTTTGAACCCAATCGGTTTCTTTTTCTACAAGCCTATTCTTGCTAAATCATGTTCGATATACTTCCACCATTCTGGCTGTGTAAACAAGATTTCGATCTCATCTCATGTGGAAGCGATGAGCTCAGTGTTTGATCGGGAAACATCATCAAAAATGCTAAACCAAGTGACGTCAGAAGGAGACAAGCTATGGTTAACAGTACTGTATATCCACAGGAAAGGAAGCTGCTTGTTTGCTGTATTAGTCATGGAACAATACAGAACTTCTAGAAGGTCGATGTCTGTCCTAAACACTCCACACCACATTCAGATAACACCAGTAATAAATAAATCACTATAAAACATCAAACTAGTAACTACAGCGCGTGGATCCTTCAAGCTCTTCCAAACACAAAAAGCAGCTCTGCTCGAGACAGACTGCTCACCTCCTTCATGAGCTCTCTATCACCGTTGATAACGGAGCCAGCCAGCTTTCGCTTCTTGTCCTGAAGTTGCATAATCTTCTTCTCCACGGAATCAACCACACTGAACTCGTAGACATCCACATCGACAGTCTGTCCAATTCGGTGGACTCGATCGATGGCCTGTTCAGAGACCATGGGGTTCCACCAGGGGTCCAACAGCACCACACGGTTGGCACAAGTCAAGTTGAGGCCCAGAGCACCACACTTGAGCGAACAGAGTAGCACAGTAGTATCAGGATCAGCTCGCAGAGTAGCAAGAGCAGCGTCTCGCTTCTTGATAGGCATGCTTCCATCATACTTGACATATCGGATGTTCTCTCGGACCAGGAAGGGCTCCAGGACATCAAAGAACTTGGTGAACTGACTGAAAATAATGGTCTTTCGAGAATCGGCCTTGAGAAGCTCCAGAAGCTTGACAACCTTGGCACTAGCATGGACGTCCTTGCCGTTAATAGACACCTTGTTGTCTCCAGAAGAGGGGTTGGAGCTTCCAGTTTCATCCATACCCATATCAGCAAACATATCGGCCAGATCATCGAGATCCTTGCCATCGTCAGCCTCAGCAGAGTAACCCTCAAACTCATCCAGATGCTCACCGGTGGCAGCATCCTTAGAAACAAGGTATCGATGGTCACAAATCTGCCGCAGACGCAAGAGCAGAGTCAGAGCCTGCATCATGGATCCGTTGGCAATGGTATCGATCTGGCTTCCAATTCGGTCGTTCACGGCGTCGTAGAAGGCTCGTTCGTCAGGCTGGAACTCAATGTCAACCTGGTGGACTCGTCGAGCTTTCATGTTCATCTTGGAGTCCTTGAGAACAGCCTTGGTTCGTCTCAACATGAGTCCGGACAGGACCAAATGCAGTTTCGCCATGGCAGTTCGAGCGGCTCCTTCCCTGGAAAGAGGTCCAGAAATGTGCTGCTTCCAAACAACAGGATCATCGTAAGGAGGAACTCGAATGAACTGAAGCAGTGCCTGAAGCTCATCAATGTTGTTCTGAACGGGAGTACCTGTGAGGCACCATCTTCGATCAGAAAAGACCCGGCAGGCAGCCTGGTACATCTGCGAACGCTTGTTCTTGATGGTATGAGCCTCATCAAGGATGACTCTCCAGAACTTGACTCCCAAGAGAGGAGAGTTATCCTTCTTAATCTCGGAAGAAAGAGTCTGGTAGGTGGTGACAATGACGTTGTAGTCTCTGAAGACGTGGGAGTCGGTGGTTCGACCTGGACCATGGTGCTTCAGAACACGCAGACCGGGAGCCTTATCTTTGATTTCCTGCTCCCACTGAGTGGCCAGGGACAGTGGCGCAATGACCAGAGTGGCCTTGCACTCTCGGGGCTCTCCGTCCTTGGAAGGAGTCTTCTCATGCAAACCTCGGGGGTTGGAAAGAATCAAACTGATGGACTGAACTGTCTTACCAAGACCCATATCATCGCAAAGCATGCCTCCCTTGTGGTTATTGGTAGGAACCTCTCGTCCAAGAAGCCACCGAACACCCTTCCGCTGATGTTGCATGAGGGTCACAGAGAGTCCAGGAACAATACCCTTGAACCGCATGTTCTTGAGGAACTCACCATCCCAATGCTTTCTGACAAGATGGCTTCGATCTCCCATTTCCTTCTCCTGGGCAGCACGCTGCTCTGACTTTCGAGAGGAGGCTTTCTTGGTCGACGAACCCTTCTTGGCCTTGTCTTCAGGCTCTTCCACCTCTTCATCGGTGCTGTCATCATCTTCGTCATTGTTACTAAGAATGTACGGAAGAAGTGCCTCCACGTCTCCGGCAGTAGATGCAGGAGTGTAGTTGAACTCGGGAGCGGGGGCCGTCGAGTTAGCGTTCACACCAGCCAGAGAAGCGTCTTTCACGATACTGCGAGGACCACGAACCCCATAGTCGCATCGAGGAGTGTTGTTGGGCTGGTTGTACCGGTCGTATCCAGACTGTTGCTTGCCAGCTCCAGACATGATGGCCAATTCAGATTCGGAGAGTCCTCCCGCGGCTTGCTGGAATCGCTGCTGGTGCGCAATGTTCTGCTTGATGGGCGAGGAAATGGAGAACGCCGAGCCAGAGGGAACTCTAGGCTTCATGGACTGCTTGTACTCCTCGTAGGCGGCTCTGTTTGCGGACTCCATAGAGCTGCTGGGGGTCTTGATGGGTGTGGAGAGGGGCTTGGAGGCAGGTCGCAGTCCGGCAGCAGCAAGATCGGACTTGGGCTTGGATCTGGGAGTTGCATGCAAATCGGGAATCCTCATGGGTGCCATGTGCTCATCATCGAAGATGTTCTTCTTGGCTCCAGCAGTGACCTTCTTGGAAGCTGCAAGGAGAGGGTTGGCATGGTCAAAGACGGAGTTTTTTGGTGACATGGACAGTCTGTTGCGTCGCACAGGTGTAGCAGCAGGTCGCTCGGGCTGAGACGTTCGCTTGACGGGAGAAGTGTGTCGCTGGAAATCAGGTGCGATGGCCTTGGGGCTGTCAGACTTCCTGAGAATACCGCTAAGACCGTCCTCCGGGTCGTCAGAGTCGTCATCTGAGTCTTCTTCAGAGTCGTCGTCAGAATCGCCACCTCGACCGAGGTTGGCTTGGTAGCTCTTGGTTTCCCAGGGCTTGGTGGTTCGAGGAGTGGCTACGCTGCTAGCATCACTGTGATCGCTATCATCGGAGCTCGAATCAGTCTCATCACTGTCAGACATGATTTGGCGTCGAGAACGAGTCGAAGGAGGATGGGCGTCCAGCTTGGCAGAGGGTCGAGCCATGGTGGTAGTTTGTGGGTACCGGTGGGTATCTAGCTGTGTGGTGACGTTAGAAGCGACCTATATCGAATCGTTAAGTATTTTTCTTCTATGCACGATATGCAGTTAACACCAATACGTGCATCTGCAGTCGATTTTTCCACAGGTGTTTTTTGTTCTGATCTTATTGAAACTGGGGTAAAATCACGCCAGGACAAATGGATAAAGGCGCATGGTTTTCAGGAGCGTCAATTGCCAAATTTCTATTATTTCGCTACCACTCCTCTTCACCTATTCTCAACAACTAAGTGCCAGTGAAGTATGCACCTTGATGTCCCATTGTTTACAACATCACGTGGGCTGGTTGCCACGGTTACGAGGTGTGGGATTCGGGTGATTCGACACGATGCCATTGTGCAATGATATCAACAGGTAGGTAGACACACCTAGACCAGTTGAGGAGGTATATATTATATGACACATACGATATATATATCCACGCCCACCTTCGACTTCCCTGGATCGGTATGTTATCTGCAGAGTCTCTTGACAGTCTGTAAGCTGGACTGTGAGGACCACCGAGTTTAGCCAATTACAGTATATACGATACTGGTACGATACTCGTGCTCGTACGATAGTGAACTGGTACCAGTAGTGTATATGTCAGAGCCGTATCAAAGGAGAAACAATATTGTATCGTACGTTGTACAAGTACCTGGTGAGGAGCTACACCTGGTACTGTACGTCGTACTGCACCAACTCTCCAAATCTGGGGAGGGTTAAGTGGGTTTACTGAGGCGTAGTGGAAGTCTGAGATATAGGCTATGATACGAGCACAACCAATAAATAAACCATTGCTAGAGAAGCCATCTGACCCATAATGAACCAACTTTGGAGCTCTTATTATATCCACAGCTCTCAAAACATAAAAACTTTTTTAATTCGTTTTTTTTTTTCAAAATAAAACACAGTTTTGAAGCGTCAACTTGACAGGGGTCTAAAAGACGATGGATTGTGATGTTGGCGATGGATCTATATTATGGAAAAGACACTAAAGGGACCACATGATAATGCTAACTTCCTGGCAGCTCGGACCTACCTGGTAGCTGCTTTATGCGTCATAAATCTATTGTAATATCCAAGGTCACAAGGGTGGTTGCTTGTATCGTATCGTACCAGCCCTAGCTCTCCCTTGGATGTTGGTAAACAGCCCATCGTCTATAAACTGTGCAACTCAGGGGGAACCAACCCTTGCCTGGACCTTGGCGCTATTAAATGAATTATCCTGCCTTGCCCTAATTAGTGACTGTAGAAATGTGCATTAATTGGTGCTTCGGAGGTTACAGCGTAAGAGAGGGGAGACAACAAGACAGTGTATCAGAATGTAATTACCCCACACAATGCACACGCTGTGGAATGCGACACAATACAATCTCCCCGCGAGCCATGAGCACCTGAAGAGGCCAGTGTCCTATTAGAAATGGTGCCTTTTTATATTTCACGCACTGGAGATTATGATGATCATTAGAGTTGTCCAAGCCGTTGAAGATACCTAAAGTGTATCAGTTTGGCCTGCCTATAATAGCGCTATTGGTACGATACAGTTACTGTAATAGTGGAATGACTTTCCGACTACAAGCACGATACTGTACAAACAAGACTACAAGTACGCACAAAGGTCTCGCACAGGCTTTAGCACATGGGCTGGCTGAAAGAGTACGAGTAGATACTTTCTCTCCTTAGAAACTGTGAAGCTAAACGCTACACATTCTACGACATGGACTCATTTGGTTTGGGGTTAGACGCACATGCCTTGGTGGGCATCGCTGGGCTGTCTCACTTTGAGCCGTTCAGCTGTACGAAGAGGAAACTGGGCCTGGTCGATCAGACATTGCTGTTGAGCTTGCAAGGCTACTTGTCTGTGTGTGTATACGAGGAGTGGAGGTGGGCCTTGGCACTATGTGATGCATTACTCCATGACAGTCTTGTTCACAGGTGCCAGAAGAGAATGACACCTCCCTAGCCAGATCTACAAGTGGAGAGTGATCTAAAACCAATGTTGAAAGCCTGTAAACAAAAAAGGCAATATGATGCCAAGTCCACTTGGTTGTGCCCCGGAACTCAGACCCATGTCACACTGTTGGGCCTCTCCTCTCATCAAACCTCCTCCACTCCCAGCCAGGAGGAAAAGTCAAGGTTGAGCGGGAGAAGGCGCGAGGTTAATTAGATGCGGCTGTTGTTCGACCTGGGTTTTACTTGCCCAAAAGACGCTACAAGTAGTGTCGATTGATTGCATGATAACTCTATCTATCGTGAAGATCCCTCAAACACTTTTGTCAACAATAGGAGGTATTTTCGCAGCTTCTTTTGATGGTTCCTGGAGTGTAATTTTATGGAACATATGGGCATGGAAGTTTCAAAGTCTAAATCACGTGCCCAATAAATATTGGATTGGGCCCAATCAGCAGGATCATCCAATGGAAGGCAAATCCAACTCAGGGGGGCACATGCAGAGAAACTGCCGAGGAAACGCATCCTGGTTCCATGAAGAAACTCAGAAGTAAAACCCCTCGGAGGTTCTGTATTGTGTCGTCATCTTTTTGGACCATTGTTTTGGCCACGGCTATATCCCGCGGATTTAAACTATCATGCAGAATACTCGGCTTTCTGGTCTGCGTCAATGCACAACACATGCACTTGTCACATGATACACGATGGACAACGTGATAAAAGAAGAGGATCTTCCGCGTTCTCATCGTCTATCGAGAGCCCCAGAGCAGGTGCCATGCAGATAATACTAGGATAAAGAAAGCGACTAGGGCTTCTCAAGTTACCAGGTTGGGCCACCCAAGCAAGGGATAGCTCTTTGTCAGACATTTATTGTGCTTGGCTAGCCCTGGCGGGCTCTTTTTCAGTTAGACTTCTGACTTGGTCTATTTTGGATACTCTTTCGTAGCTCTGCGCTTCTGCTCCGATAAACGCAATTTTCACACTGTGAATATTGGAGACTCTGACAAGAACGAGGAGTGTTAATGGATAAGAGGAAAAAAAAACGTAGAAGTATTCACCAGAGCAAGCAAATGACGCCCACCGTTTCTGGGGTTTTCTCGTAGCACGTCCCAGATGCACAGCCACCCTGTCGTTGCACTTCAAACCTCCTCTAGGGAGCTTTTCTCTCACTCTGCCCAAACATAAACAGACACACCAACAGAGTAAGCGAAACTCAGTTCCTTCTCTCACGTCACCTCTGCCAACAACTGTCAACAGTCGCAAACGACAACAACTGGGTAAGTAGGAGCTCGCGTGACGACTCTCTGAGCACAGTCTTTCGTTGTCGAAGCTCACAGCCTCGCATGCTCCACAGTCTCTGTGTCAGGCCATAACTAACGCAGCATGACTAGAAAAGACGGAGGAAGGGGGTCCCTCGACTTTACAACTGAGGGCTTGAATGAGGCACCGCCTCGGGTGTCACAGGATGCGCTCTCCAACAGCCAACGGCCACGAGAACGACCTCACATCACGTTCTCACCCTCTACTAACGACGTGCCGCATTCACAACGGTCACCACCACCACCCCCACAACAGCCACATAGCCCACGACGGCCTCGAGGTAACTCCCTGAGAACACAGCTTTTCGAGCGTCATCGACAACAGCAACAGCAACAGGCGTCAGACACGACATATGACACAAGCATGGATACATCTGGGGACTACAGCTGGGCCACGGACCCCTCAGAAGACGACCTGAAGGAGGGACCGTACCAGCGGGAGGACAGTTTTGATGAGCTGACCCCTCAGGATATTGACAAGAGTATTGAGAGTGAGTATTCTCCCCAATGCAGGTACATTATGGAGACCCCAATCTAACCCAGACTCGGAACCATTAGCACGAACTTCCTCTGTTGGAAGCAAGCGGTTATCGCGTATGGCTACCCAGTTTTCAACCACTCCTGGTAACATTTCGGAGCGGCTGCCAAACTACGCACTGGAGAGCAGCAAGCCAAACTCGTTCAAGGAGAACATGCTCTCGTGGGGTCCACAGAAACAGATGGCCAAGTATTTTGGAAAGGTGCACGACTTTGTTCTCAACATTCAGCATCTTCCTCCCTCTCGAGATGGTCGTCAGATTCCTCTGGAGGTCCCGACGGGGAAGAGAGAACTTCATGACGAGCGGCGAAATAAGAAGTTCATTGACAACGAAATCAAGTCTTCCATTTATACACCTTGGTCTTTCCTGCCAAGACAGCTCTATGCCCAGTTCTCCAAGCTGGCCAACCTCTACTTCTTGGCCGTGTCCATCATGCAGATGATTCCCAGTTGGTCCACCACGGGTACTTACACCACAATCGCACCTCTCATGTTCTTCATTTGTGTCTCCATGGCCCGTGAAGGTTACGATGATTGGCGACGACACAGACAGGACAAGGCGGAAAACTATCGCCAGGCAAAGGTAGCGATAAGGAGGGAAAAGAGTGGAATTGTCAGTGAGTCCAACGGTTCGAGAAACATGGAGCTGGACTCGTTCTCCTCTGGGAATTCTACACCTGGTGCGGCGCCAATCGAGTTCAAGGAGGTTCACTGGAAGGATATCATGGTGGGTGACATTGTCAAGCTCAAGCAGAATGACTGGATCCCTGCTGATATGGTTGTTTTGTGGGCTGACGGTATGGGTGACCAGGCCTATATCGAGACCATGGCTCTGGATGGTGAAACCAACCTAAAGCCCAGAGAAGCTCTGCCTCTGATCCAAACACAGTGCGGCACGGATGCTGGGCTGGCCAAGCTTAAAGGCCATCTCAGTACCGAGGATCCCAACATTGACCTATACAACTTCGAGGGTCGTTTGGAGTACGAGGGGACCACCTACTCGCTTGGACCCCAGAATGTGGCATACCGAGGTTCCATCCTTCGAAACACTCCACACATGCTTGGTGTGGTCATCTTCAATGGTGAGGAGAGCAAGATTCGAATGAACGCCATCAAGAACCCTAGAACCAAGGCTCCACGACTCCAGACGATGGTCAACAAGATCGTTATGGTAATGGTGGCTTTTGTTCTGATTCTTTCTGCCTTCTGCACAGGTGCCTCTTCCATCTACTACCATTCCGATGGACGACACATGTGGTACCTCAGAGGTCTGGAGGTCGGTGTTGTGCCCAACCTGATGGGTTTCATCATCATGTACAACACTCTGATTCCTTTATCTCTGTACGTGGCCCTGGAGATTGTCAAGGTCTTCCAGATCTACTTCATACAATCCGACATTGACATGTACCACATTCCTTCCAACACGCCCTGTGAGGCCCACACTGCTACAATCAACGAGGAGCTGGGTCAGGTAAGCTACATTTTCACTGACAAGACTGGTACTCTGACGGAAAATCTGATGGTGTTCAGAAAGATGAGTGTTGGAGGTCGAGCTTGGATCCACGAGCTTGACTGTATGCTTGAAGCTGCCAAGGCTGCCAATGCAGTTAAGGAGGCCCGAAACTCAGCCGAGATGAGCAAGCTGGCTGGAAAGGCAGGTGTTGGAGACATGTTGATCCACAAGCCTCGAAGGTCCAGAAAGTCTCTTCGAAAGAGTATGGGTAGCATGAAGCTCAAGAAGAAGTCTATTGACCCATTCGATGTTTCTCAGGATATCCGGTTTGACCACAAGACCTCTGGTGGTATTAAGGCTTGGGATGGCAGAGATTCCGATGACTCTGTGAGAGGAGGAAAGCAGTGGGATGGCAGTGGTGCATCTGGCTCCAAGTCGCGGTCATCCAATGTTCGTTCTATTGGAAGACCCTCCAACGCCGGAGGACGACCTTCTGTGGTTTTCGACCGAACTGCAGAGGTGGAGCACGAAAGTCGGCCTCGAAAGTCTCAGGGCATTCAGTCTATCCACTCCCCTAGACAGTCTACTGACGAGCTCTTTCGACAAGTCATGGCGCTTCCTCGAAAGAGTATGACTATTGAGCCTACACAGACTCAGAGCAGCGAGGCTGAGCCCAGACTGTCTCGAGCTCTGTCTACGCGATCTCTTTGGAAGGCTTCTGCCGCTCCCATGAAGGATCAGGAGAACCCCACCACTTTGGACCTGTTGAATTACCTTCAGACCAATCCTAACTCCGAGTATTCGCTTCGTGCCAAGTTCTTCCTGCTCAACATGGCTCTTTGTCACATGTGTCTTCCCGAAGGAGACCTAGAGGAGGGCATCGAATACACTTCTGCATCTCCTGATGAGGTGGCACTTGTGGCTGCTGCCAGAGATCTCGGATACATCATGAGCAACAGATACAACTCAACTGTCACGGTGAGAACTTTCCCCGACGGTCTGGACGACGATCCTGTGGACGAGACCTACGAGATTCTTGACGTGATCGAGTTTACTTCTGGTCGAAAGCGAATGAGTGTCGTTGTTCGAATGCCCAACAATGAGCTGTTCATCTTCTGCAAGGGAGCTGACAACGTCATTGTTGACCGTCTCCGAAACTCCGCCATTGCTCATGAGAAGATTGACCGCATCTCCAACCAGGCTTATGATCGTAAGCGCGCCGAGGCTGAGGTCGTTTTGGAGTCTCGAAAGAGTATGGGTGCTGCCAAGTCCCCTCGCAAGAGCGGTGTTGAGGCTGACGCTCGAACCTCTTTCGGCATTCCCCGTCCTTCCATTAACCTCGGCAGATCTAGAGACCCGTTGGATTCAATCGACGACTGGCTCTACAAGAAGACCCGGGAAGAGGAGGATGTCCACGAGGTTGCATCAACTGCCCGAAAGTCTGTCCAGCTCGCTCGAAAGAGAATGTACAATGAGCCCCAGCCTAGACGGTCAATGGACGTTCGACAGACTGCCCCCCGCGTCTCTATGGGACGTGTTTCTACTGGCAGAGTGTCTTTCGCTTATGGAGAGGAGCGGCTCCCCCGAAACATGGATGACCTCCTCACTCGATCCACCCCCAATAACGGAGCGGGTGGTTTCGACAGTGAAGACAGTGCTGGAGATTTGTCCATTGAGTTTGGTATTGACGACGAGCTTGTCAAGAATGACGCGTACATCATGGATAAGACTCTGAACCACATCGAGGAGTTTTCCACTGAGGGTTTGCGAACCCTGATGTATGCTCACAAGAAGCTTGGCGAGGAGGAGTACAAGCAGTGGAAGAAGCTTTACGATGATGCTCGAACGTCTTTGGAGAATCGAGCCATCAAGTGTGAGAAGGTGGGTGAGATGATTGAGCGCGATTTTGAGCTTAGTGGAGCTACCGCCATTGAGGACAAGCTGCAAAAGGGTGTTCCCGAGACCATTGAGAAGCTGCGACGAGCCAACATCAAGCTGTGGATGCTTACTGGTGATAAGCGAGAGACCGCCATCAACATCGGCTACTCTTGTCGTCTCATCAAAGACTACTCCACGGTGGTCATTCTCAAACACGATGAGGATATTGTGGGTACACTCGCCCAGTCTTTGCTCAAGCTGGACACGGGCAACGTGGCACACTGCGTGGTGGTTGTGGATGGACAGACGCTGTCTATGATCGAAGAGGACATCACTCTCATGAGTCTGTTCATTGATCTCGGCATCAAGGCGGACTCTGTCATCTGTTGTCGTGCCAGTCCTTCACAGAAGGCTCTCATGGTGACAAACGTGCGATCCAAGGTCAAGTCTGCCATCACTCTTGCCATCGGTGACGGTGCTAACGACATTGCCATGATCCAGTCTGCGGATGTTGGTATCGGTATCACCGGTAAGGAGGGACTGCAGGCAGCTCGATCTTCGGATTTCGCCATTGCGCAGTTTTCCTACTTGCTAAAGTTGCTGCTTGTTCATGGTCACTGGAACTACGACCGAACCTGTAAGTACGTGTTGGCTACTTTCTACAAGGAAATGCTCTTTTACACTACACAGGCAATCTTCCAGTACAACTCTATGTTCACTGGAACTTCCTTGTACGAGCAGTGGTCGCTGGCCATGTTCAATACCCTATTCACATCGCTCCCCGTGATTGTGCTTGGTATCTTTGAGCAGGATCTGTCCGCTGCTACCCTGATTGCAATTCCCGAGCTGTATTCTAAGGGCCAGAGAAACGAGGCTTTCAATTATCTTGTTTATCTCGTTTGGATGACCATTGCCATCTCACAGTCGTTGATTGCCTCTTTCATGGCCTTTTACATCTGGGGCTTCTCGAGTCTTCCCGATATTGACAACACCCTCTACCCCCTTGGTATGATCACCTTTACCGCAGTTGTGTTGCTGATTACACTCAAGCTGCAGATGCTGGATATCCAGAGCCGAACGGTCATTGCACTCGGCGTCGCCATCATTTCGATCGGTGGTTGGTTTGGATGGAATCTGTTCTTGTCCGCCGTGTACCACAATGGCCGGGTTAAGATTTACTACATTCCCGATGCTATGGTGTCCCGATGGGGTAAGGATTTGTCTTGGTGGGCTGCTCTGCTGGTTGTGACATGCGCGGCTGCTTTGGTTGACATTCTGTGGAAGGTGTTCCGAGTTTGGTTCTTTCCCACTGACACAGACTTGTTCCAGGAGCTTGAGCAGGATGATTCTATCAAGAAACGACTTGAAGAGGAAGCCTACGAGGAGTTGCAGCAGGGCTGGCGTCATGGAAACTGGGTGGCTGATCTGGAGGCTCAGGGGGCTCAGGGCCCTGGTACTCCTCGAAGTAGCAGAACAAAGAGTACTCGATACTCCAATTCTGTGCGATCTCCTGCTAGCTCCAGATACTACGACGAGTACACACCTTTCCCGTCGTCGTCTGGTCAAGCGTCGTCTTCCAAGGACCACCAGTCCAGAGCAGACAAGCTGCGAGAAAAGCTGCGATTCCCTCGTAAGAAGACTTCTGGCGAGTACGAGCGTGAGGTGGAGGAGATTCTCAAGCGTCGAGCGGAGGATGAACGGTCTCAGGCTTTGAGAGATATAGAAATGAGGCGAATGGCCTAGTTAGACATTGCATTATTTATGAACACACTGTGTGGTTTCTGTATTCTTGTATTATTCATTTGTAAAATTCCAGTCATCTAGGCATCTTTCGAGGAGCTCCCACAGTGCCGCAGATCGGCAATCCCGATTCAGTCTTTGGAAGATTCCACTCCGCAGGTATGTATTCGGTCATTCTTTGGAAGCGGTCCACGTGATGAAACGTTGGTGGGGTTGGTCCTTTAAGACAAGCATTGAGAGCGGTTTCAAGACCTCTTTCGAGTTTCATGATGATCCGTTCTATAGGCAAGCTGTGCGCGGACACCCCTATATCCACTCCCTCATCCCAGTCGCTGTCGCTGTCTTCATGGATATAATGTTGAGTGGGTACTAAGTTCATGGTGTGTGAGTAAGGGTGACGTGTGATAGTTGAGGTTCTTATATAGATATGAGCCATGACATGTCCAGAGTTGTGGTAACTGCATATTGTGAGCTCTAGACTTCACGCGAGACCAACAGGTGAGAGTACCATATATTATAGGCGAGCCAGATAAAAAATACAGCGCGAGTGAGAAGAACTTACCATATTTTTATATGTAGTATTGGCAGGTGTGTTATAGAACCAATAACAATTGAACATGTCCCTTCCGCAACCCCCACTGTCAAAATACGTGCATGTCAGATGCATGATAAGATGACTCGGCTAGGAAATGAGGATTTCTCATTTTCTGCTCCCTAACAGAACAGAAACAGCAATAAATTAAAATGAGGCATACCCAGCTAAGAGAGAGACTTTGTGACTAGAAATAAAGCCGAAGTTGTTCCTATATCACGCGTAGAGATGACATTACTGTCATTAACGGCACGGTCAGGGTAAGGTTATGCACTAAATAGGAAGGAGGGTGCGCATTTATTGAGTAGACTCCATGATCGTGGAGAATGCGCACAATGCGCAACCTTATCCAAATCAGGAAATGCTATGCGGAGTAGATATCAGGGATATCTCAACAAGATCGTAAGATATTTGTGATCTGAGTGAATTGATTTGAACATGAAGTTGAACTAAATAGACCCAATAACATTCTCCAAACATTGATAGATTTCCTCTTTCAGAATCATCAAAAGTTCCCTCTCTAGATCAGATCAAGCCTTGCATGCTATATGAAACTTTCCGCAACCATGGAAATATAAAACCTCCAGCATTCGCTGATTAGCCCTGAACTTTCCATCCACCTCTCTTACTCAGTTCCAACATGTTAACCTCCATTATTTACGCCGGCTTGGCTCTTGCAAGCTTCTTGGACTCCGAGTATGGTGATCTTTCCATTGAACAGAAGCCCATCAAGGATCACGGCCACTCCGGTCACCACCATGATCATAGCCACGGCCATGGAAAAGGACAAGTCGAGGTGGAGTATCTCAATCTCCCTGGAAACAACTATTACGACGATCTAGATGCCGAGCTCAACGGACCTCTCTATGCTGGTATCCAGACCTTTGCCCATCTGGGGCATGCGTCGTGCTTTGATCCCGCCAACTTCGCATCTGAGCAATTCGACATTGCTATTGTTGGAGCCCCCTTTGATACAGCAGTCACCTACAGATCTGGTGCCAGATTCGGACCTGCTGGTATTCGAAAGGGATCCCGAAGAATGTCTCCAGGGCAGGTCAGTCCCTACAGAGACGGATTCATGCTCTACGATGACTGGGCCAAGTTCGTCGACTGTGGTGACGTAGCAATGCACCCCCTCGATAACAGATATGCCCTTAACCAGCTCTACCGAGGAATGAGAGCCATTCACAACCACACCACGTCCACTCTCAATGCCACCCATTTCCCTAGAGCAATTCTTATGGGAGGCGATCATACCACTACCCTGTCCGCTTTGCAGGCTATCTACGAGAAGATTGGACCTGTTTCTGTCATCCATTTCGACTCTCATATCGACACCTGGGACCCTCTGGTTCTGGGAGGAAATGTGTCTTCCTACATGCAGCTCAACCACGGCACTTTCTTGCATTATGCTGCTGAGCGAGGCTACCTCAACCATGGCCACAACCTGCACGTTGGATCTCGTGCCCCCTATGTGCGAAAACATGGAGATATCGAGCATGACAAGCACTGTGGTTTCGCCATTGTGAATGCTCGAGAAATCGACGAGATTGGTATCACTGGAGTGGTGAAGAAGATCAAGGATCGAGTCGGAAAAACCAACGTCTACATCTCGGTTGACATTGATGTCCTAGATCCAGTCTACGCTCCTGGAACTGGCACTTCTGAGCCAGGAGGATACACCACCCGGGAGTTTATGCAGATTCTCGACGGCCTTGACGGTATCAACATCGTCGGGGCAGACGTTGTGGAGGTGGCTCCTGCTTATGATGGACCTGGTGACGTCACACTTCTGGCAGCCGCACAAGTTATTGACAGTCTGGCATCTCTGATGGTTATGAACGGCCCTCTTTCTTCCAGACAGAGCACCAAGTAACACTTTACTTAACAAACTGTTCTACAAGTAATACTGTATTTTTTAAGTCATTCTAAGCACACCATATCGTAAACTATCTCTGTACTTTTTACGCTCCAAGAGTCAGAGCCTTGTCCCAAAAGGTGACCTCCATCTTAGTGGCAGTAGCGAAGATCTCGATAAGCTCCTCCAATCGCTCAGGAGACACCTTAGGTGCTTCCTCTTCCAGGAGAGCTCGTCCAGTATCCGTGGCACAGCCAAACTTGGGGTCAACATATTTATCGATCCAGGAAGAGTATCGGTTACCAGGCTTGTAATCGGGGTGGTTCTTACCGTTTTGGGCAGCAACTCCGTATCCGAACAGGCAAGGAGAGGTAGCAAACTGGAGAGCCAACCAGTCCTCGGCAGCACCGACATCAATGAGGTATCGGGTGTAGGCGTAGCACTGAAGTCCCTCCTCAGAGTTCTCAAGCTCCTCCAGAGACATACCATTCTCCTTACAGTGGTCGATATGCAGTCCAAGCTCGCTCTGAATGGTGTCGATGATAACACCCGCGGCTGCAGTCTGGGAAATGGTCTTGGCCTTGTAACCGGAGAGGGCTGCAGCTCGAGCATAATGTCGCAGGTAGAGGTAGTCCTGCTGCAGGAAGTAGTAGTAGCACTCAGGCTTGAGGTCTCCCTTAGCCAGCTGCATGACGAAGGGGTGCTCAACGTATTTCTTCCAGGCGGGGGCAACCTTGGGGTGAGCAAGGAGGTAGTCCAGGAAGTGGCCCTTCTGGAAGGGGAGAACTCGCATGTTGTAAGTGTGGTTGACTGGACCATGACCCTTACCGATAGAGTGGGCCTCAAAGATGGCGTTCTGAATGTATCTGGTTCCCTCAAGAACTGCTTCGGGGACCTCCAGACCCTTGGCCAGGTTGGAGGCAATGGCAGAGGCTAGGGTGCAGCCGGTACCATGTGTAGACTTTGTGGTGATGTAGGGCAGGACGAGCTCAGTAAAGTCCTTTCCGTCGTAGAGAACGTCAATGACGACCTTATCACCATCGTCTTCCTTGGCAGGCTGCTTGTCCTGGGTGAACGAAAGATGTCCTCCCTTAATGAGCACCCACTTGGCACCGGTTTTGTGAATCGACACAGCCAGGTCTTTCATGTCCTGAACAGTCTTGGGGGTTTCAATCTTCTTCTTTTCAAGGACAGAGACCAGCTCGACAGCCTCTGGAATGTTGGGGGTGACAATGGTGGCAAGACCAAACAGCTCCAGGTAGACAGACACGTACTCGGCAGGGAAGAGGACAGAGCCAGAGGTCGAGCATAGAACAGGGTCAATAACAGAGGCTTTGTTGGCATGGTGCTTCTTCAGGTAGTTGGTGACTGTGGTGATGGTCTCCTGAGAAGAGAGCATTCCAGTCTTGACAACATCGACACCGACATCGGTGAAAACAGCGTCCAGACAGGCGGTGATGAAGCTCTGGTCCTCAATGGGGTAGATCTTCTCAACTCCGGTGGTGTTCTGGGCCGTGAGAGCGGTAATAGTGGTCATACCGTAGCAACCGTGCACAGTGATGGTCTTGAGATCAGCTTCAATGCCAGCTCCTCCAGAAGAGTCTGAGCCAGCAATGGTGAGAACATAAGGGGGTCGAGTATCAGTCATGGTCGTAGAGTCAGCGTCCGTACGAATTCGCAGAAAGACGGACGAACTGAGATATATATCTGGCTATCTTCCGGTGTGCGTGACTCAAAAAGACTCAAGGTGATGGGTTAGGGGAGTCAAGAGACTCAATATTGGAGTCTAACAAAGCATAAATGAAGCATGGACAAGAACCCTGTTGACCAGATGAAACTTGTTTGCCGAGATGGCAGGGCTACGAGGAAGCGACTTGAAAAGAGGACAATCAATTCAAACCAGCCCAATTTATTTTGGACTGGTAACATATCAGCCAGAATCCTTCTACGTCACAAGAAAACACATCTTCTATCAATACTTGCTGTGAAACTCTGATTGAGCAGAAGGGCACGAAAAATGTTATTTGCAGGACAGTTAAATAGCGAGTACGAAGTTCGGAAGCCATTGAGCCTTTTGTAGTGACTAGGAGTTTCAAAATAGTACCTCTAACCTTTGATATAGTCTCAATTTGTGATAATCTGCCTTGCACGGATCTTTCTGTCCCGATATCAGCTACCCATCACCTTTCTCAGCAAGTGTTCTTGTACTCGTACCATACCCCCACATTTGGCATCACCACACACAACAGAAGAGAGGGTTATAAGCTCTGAGGAGAGAGCATGTGAAGGGACTTGCCAATAACCGGCTGGGGCTGAGTTATGGTTTGGAAATGATTCGGTTGAGTCACTTGAGTCATTAACTGAGTCACGGCTTCGGCTCCAGACGAATACGACGGCCGTCTTACTAGTGTCTGATACAAGGCTGTTTTGCAGTTGTTACGAGTATCACTGTAGCTACAGATACTTGCCAGTGCCGCGTAGTGCAAGAATCAACTAGTGATCAGCAATGGCACCTACCAAGCGGATATGAATTGACACTTAGACTGGGGTATGATGTCAGAAATGTCGTTTGTTCAACTGCTGCCACCCAATTGACCTCTGTCTTATTCTCTTTGTCCCTTAGTTCCCTCTTGCCAACCTGTAAATCTTCGTCCTTTCGTGACAGGCTGATGATTGGCCACCATACTCACTCCGAGCATGTCTGCAACAAGCCTACTGTTTCTGCAACCTCTTCACTCCCTCTTCGTTCCCACTTTCTCTCCGACCACGTGACCATACACGCCGTTGGCCTGCAGTCTCATGAAGCGGCTCAATCCTGGTGCAGGTACCAGACTGGTCCAAGTCACCCTTGGGAGATACTGATCTGAATACGAAAAAACAAGAAGACACATGCAGACTTAGGCCAGTGAACAGAAGATCCAAGAGAGAAACACCAAGCAGACTCCACCAAAGAACCACCAGAAGTACTCGTACTCTGGTATATCTTCCAAAACACCCTGCCTACCATCATGTCCTATTACTAATACAAGTACAACTCGTGCATCATGCATGAGATTTTCTGTACTGGAATACCTTATTACAAAGCCCCCGTTATCATCGTTGATAGTATCAAGAGTGCTGGAACTGGATGTGGCGTATCTTATCAGTGGGCTAAAAAATGGCTTGAAGGATTATACTGTGACCAGCCTGTAGCGGCCCAACCCACGGCTTTCTATCCTAATTTCGCGACCTGCAGAATTTGGAACATTCTAGCCGAGCTCCCCCGCTCTCGAGCTTATCTGCGGCAGATCAAATCTGAAAAGTTCGAGAGACCAAATCATACAATCTTCCACATCCACCATGAGCAGACACACATCTACCATT
The DNA here is from genome assembly GCA_900518995.1 of Yarrowia yakushimensis. Classification (NCBI taxonomy): domain Eukaryota; kingdom Fungi; phylum Ascomycota; class Dipodascomycetes; order Dipodascales; genus Yarrowia; species Yarrowia yakushimensis. The sequence goes on from ULGW01000002.1 coordinate 471,952, forward strand.
GTTGGTCTGCTGACTTGCCAGAACGAACCCTACCTCAAGGCTTTCACTACCCGTGTCGTAGGATGCAAGGAAGTCCCCAAGACCAAGAAGACTCCTGTGACGTACGAAGTTGAGCTGGAGGACACAATCCTGTTCCCTGAGGGAGGAGGACAGCCTGCTGATCTCGGAACATTGTCATATGAAGAGACTTCTGTTCCCGTGAACTACGTCAAGAGAGACGGACTAATCGCCAGGCATGAGACAGACACTCCTATTTCTGTTGGTACTCCCGTCAATGTTGACCTGGAGTGGGCTCGACGTTTCGATCATATGCAGCAGCACACAGGCCAGCATCTGGTGTCGGCCATTTTCGACACTCGAAAGCTCGAGACCCTCGCCTGGAACCTGGGCGAGAAGTTTTGCTATGTTGAGCTGCCAAAGCGGGTGACCCGAGAGGAAATGGATGCTGTTCAGGATGAGGTTAACCGAGTTATTCAGCAGGACCTCAAGATTACCACTACTGTCATCACCAATGAGGAAGAAAAGGCCGCAGCTGATCCCTCTGTGGTCGAGAAGATCCCTGATGACTACGACATCAACAATGGTGTGATCCGAGTTGTCAACATTGGCGACATTGACCATAACCCCTGTTGCGGTACCCATCTCAACTCCACTCGAGAAATTGGATCTGTTGCACTGCTGCACACCCAGCCTATGCGAGGTACCAACTGCCGTGTCTTCTTCGTTTGTGGAGACAGAGTCCACAAGTACGCCTCTGAGGCTCATCGAACCATCAAGATGGTCAACTCCCATCTCTCTTGCCTGACTGAGGATATTGAGAACAAGATTGTGACTCTTAACCAGAACCTCAAGGACACAGCTAACCGAGAGAAGATGTGGATGGCTGAGGTCGCCACTTTCACTGCCCACAAGGCCAAGCAGGACCTGGAGACCAAGAACGTTGTTTTCGTCTACAAGCCCGAGGCTTCTCTGGAATTCCTCAATGTCATTGCTAAGGAGATTGGTGATCTGGGTGAGGGTAAGACTGCCATTCTTGCATGTGGTCAGGGTGCAGCTGGAGGAGCTATTATGATCATTGGAGACAAACTCGACGAGGTGTCTGCCAAGGTCAAGGACATTGTTGTTCATGTAAAGGGCGGTGGAAAGGGCCGATGGCAAGGAAAGGTCACCAAGTGGGACATGGGTGCTGCCGAGGCTCTGGAGACTTATGCTCTGAGCATTTAGACATGTGCATAGTACGTAGTCTACAAGTAGAATATAGATATCCAACGAATGGATTCTTTCTCTAAATGAATGAATGCATAGATATACATGAATGTGGCATGCGATTAAAATAACAAATAAATAAATTAGTAATGCGGGGGTGGTGCTGGGGGGTTAATGAGATCCAAAACATCTCTAGGGATAAGCCCTGTGGTTCTCCATCTCCATCTGAGTTTTCTGGACAACGAGTCCCACCACATGGGACGGGAAGATGAGTTATTGGCTGTGCTCTGTTCCAATGTTGGCTGAGAACGAAGCTCGTATGAAGACTGAGCTTTTCGAACTGATCGGCCAAATCCATTTGAACGCTTAGGGAGCGCCGTGTGGGCACATTTTGTGCACACGAACTCGGAGTATTTGCAAGCGTCTCGCTTGTCCATGGACTCGAGAAAGCTTGAGAACTCGTATAGTGGTGTAAAGCAAGTGGTGCACTTCTTAATTGATGCATCGGGGTTCTTTCGCGAACGTTCGTAATCGGATACGAAGTAGTCCTCGACGAACACCAGTGGTTCGCTGTCGCCGCACTCGGAGGCTTGTGCATGCAAGGGGAAAAAGGTCAGTTCTTTGTGATCGATGAGATCTAATTTCGACGGTCTATGGCGCAGGAAACCCGATCTTTTACGTCTGGGAAGAGTTGAGGGAGCTCGGGCTTCGATGGGTCGTTTCTTTCGTGGGGTTTCGTTAAGTTCGTCATAGATCGACGAGAGTGTGATCGACACTGTGCGTGTCATCGAGTCGATACTTGTTCTTGATTTCGTTGGAGTATCTATACTCAGTTCTGTGGAGTTCTTCTTGGGGGTCGTGACCTCATTTGAGATGTCGAGGTTCTCAAAGGCTGTCAGTGTTGAGTTGCTCATAGGTGTGGACGTCTGGACTTCGGAGTCCCGTCTGATGCGAAATGGCGGAGGAGAAGTGCCCATCAAGTAGTCTTGTCGTTGTCGCTTGGCCACGGAGATGCTAGGGAGAGGGCTGGGAGATGCTGATGCCGAGAGAGGTTCGAATGATGCTCGGGGGATACCGCCCGGAGAGCAGTCGTGACCGTCAGTATTTTCCTTTTCGTCCTCGAGCTGTGTTCGTGGTGGAGTTGGGGTGATGGATTTTGCTGGCCATGGAGACTTTGTAGGGGTGTGTCTTGGTGAGTGTCTCATGGCCTGTTTCGGGCTGCTTCGTGGAGATTTCGAGAGTCGAGCTATGAGAGAGACACCGGATGCCAGTTTTGCGGAAGGGTGTGGCTGCCCAAAAGAGATTCTTGGTCCAGAATCGGCCATTGCTTCAGGGACTAGGCGGGCCTTAGTCCAGTAATAAATTATCCTCTGGATGAGGTTAAAAAAGGACAAGCTGGTGGGCTGTATGGGTGCTGCAGAGGCGGAGCTGTGGTCGAAGTGATAGCTAGGGAAGTATATCGAGCCAACACTATCCCTTCGAGTGGTGACGAGAATGGGTCGAGGAGCTCCGCTGTGGATTTGGGTGAGTAGCAGCCAGTAACTGTTGGGGGTGGTCAGGGGGTTTCTTGATGCTGCTCGAGGCACATCACTCCTGCATTTGCTTTGTTGACCCACTGCTCGATTCGTCAAACGCAAACGGACACTGTGAAATAGAGATGCCCCCCTGGTAAGACAGGGTGAATAATAATCGAGGGAGAAAACGAGGGGACCACATGTGAATGAGACATGGAAGACATTAGTGGTTAAACCTCTGTGCAGGTGGCACTGATACCGGCCTATTCTGTACTTGTTTCCATTAACACCATGTGGCACACCTCCGACCACATAACCTTAAGATCCACCGTTATAATAGGAGTGTTATTTTAAGCAGGGTGACCACCGCTAATCCCACGAAGCATGTACAGTACACAATGGAAGCCTGACATACTTTAATGTTTAAACGTCAGAAAACAGTCGTGCTGCATAATCAAACAAGTTCCTCGATAGATTAACACCCAATCCTGCTTGATATATGCCAGTATTGTAAGAGAAGCATGTGCAGGGAAAATCATTTAGCGCCAAGGACAGGGTGTGTAGTGTCCAGACCACATATTTGAGGTTGTTTTTAGGGTACCCCTAGCAGTTTTTAACGAAAGAAGTCAGACCCTCCAATGTGCGTCACGAGTTCCCATATACAGTAGACCTCGTAGCCCACCTACAGTGCCAACGTTGCAGAGCTTTTGGGCGGAATGTCTCTGAACACCAGGCGGCAAACAAATCACAACCTTTTATGGATTTTTGATATACAAGTGTAAGAAGAAGTGCTTGGACTGAGTAATCCGACTCGTCGTATCCAAAATACAGAATTTTCGTTGAGCCCCAAATTTAGCGCTCACCCATTCCAATAGTCAGCTTGAGGTGTACTGCACAAATGCTGCAAGTGACGGCAATATATAGTATCATGGTACTATGGTAGTAGGCAGTACAGCATGTGTAGCCTGCTGTCTGATAGCACCCACGAAACGCCCTCTGTACCATGATACTATCCTCCCCATGGGTGATCATGTATCGGTCTTCTTGCAAGGAGGCTCAGGTGTTCATAGTGCATAAAACCTACACGCGTCCCCGCGACCTGCATAACCAACATTTGGTGGAAGAGCTATCTGGTACGTACCAGTTCCAGCACTCGTTCCAGTATTGTACCCTGACAGAAGATCAACGACAGCTTACACGATCGCACCGCCACTCAAACACACCAAGCTAAGCGCCTTTACCATGCATTCCAAGGCTGTTGATTGGAAAATGCCGTCTGATGAAGAGAGTCTGGCGAATCTACAGGCTGCATGGGCCAAGCTAGACCCATTGAACAGAGGAACGATTTTCGCGACGCAGATGCTGGATGCGGTGGACGCCATTGAGGCCTGCCTTGGCCTAGTGCCTGGAAAGTTCATCTCGCGCAGGGGAAGGAAGGTCCTTGCCGATTTCGGGGAAGAGAACCCCAGGAAGCGAGTCACGCTGGACAAGATGGTCAGGCTGTTCGAAGCCTTTGACAAGTCTGTGGAGATACAAGAGGAACCCTCTGTGTCAGAGTGGATGTCACAGAATCAGGACTACAAGTACTCTGACTCCTATGGAGATGCGCAACGAGTGTCTGACATACCAACCCCGGCACCAGAAGTGGAAGATATTGGAGTAAGTCCCCCAGCCAGTTCTCACCGCCGAGAACAGTTCGTTCCAGAGAAAAAGAGCTATCCTGATATTTTGGGAGATCTGCCTAACGTGCTACCTCAGTTGGATCGTCCGAGCCCCACCAGAACAACGCACCGAGCCCCATTATTCCCACTTACCAGTGCACCATCACCCTCGAAGTATAATACCACCAATGGAGGCCGACCAACAAGCGCTACAACCAACGGCAAATCTTCCACTTTCTCGTCAATGTCACGAAGAGGATCAGTCACATCGCCACCACGAGCATCCCGTCGTGGATCCACTGCTTCCAGCAGACCCAACACATCGACGACGAACCAGACTCTGGGCAATGAATCTTCTCGTGATGGGCTTTCTTTGAGTGACAGAAGCTTCAACAGAAGTACGCCTCTACGGAAAAACCGACGGAGCTGGGCCAAATCCAACGACGAAGCATTCTTTGAACGAATGGGGAAAGATGGTGATGATGACGATATGGACTTCTCAACCGGCATCACCGACGGAGACACGGACTCACTAATGAGGATAAACCATAAGCACATGAACGAACTTCATCAGCTGAGAGACTACGCAGTCTTCTGTGAGAATCAATTGGAGGACTCAGACCAGCGTCACGTTGATCTTGAAGCTTCGATACTGGCGAAGACCAAGGAGTGCCGAGAACACGCCTCCAGAACAAAGGCTCATCAGGAGGGTCTTGAGCAGGTGTCACATATGATCACAGAGCTGACCGAGATCCTGGGCCGCAAGGGCAAGAGAAATTCTCGCACAGGATCCATTTCGAGTTCACCAGATTCTGATCTATTGGAAGCATACAAGACTCGACTTGAGGAGCAGCTGGAAGCGCTGGGGAAGGCGGGAGAGCTACAGGAAATCGAGATAAAGCGGCTGACATCAGAGAAGACCGAGCAGCAGCAAAAGGTCGAGGCGCTGGAAGCCCAGATCAAGTCGCTGACTGACAATCTGTCCAAGGTCACTGATGATGTCACCACTATGAACGCCAGCAGGGAAAGGGAGGATTTCCAAGATTTCGAGAGCAGACTCAACAACCAAGACTCTGGCGATTTCTCTTCCATCAACGAAATCTTGGAGCAGCAGAACCTCATCATCAATGATCTGAAGGAGAAGCTTCTTCGGAGGGAACATAAGGATCATGACCTCAAGGAGATGAAGACTGAAATGGATGTCCGCAAACCCCTGGAGCAGTCAGTAATTTCGACAGGGCTTAAGAATTGCGTCACCATAATTTTCATGGTTATGGTTTTCCATTTTATCTCGGAGACGTTCTTCCCTTCGAACTTGCCTGAAGGCGTTCTATGGTGGATGAATGCACCGACTCCTATCCAGCGAGTGTTTGGCGCTCTGGATGCTTGGGTCGCTCGTCACGACGACTTCAGAATGCCCATGTAGGTGTGGGCCATTCTCATTGTACTAACAACATGCATACATAGAAATATATTATTGAGGGTTTACATCATGAGTAAATATTCATAAGTCATCAATCATTCAAGATAAAATTATTTTTCTCCCCATCGGTAAATGTTGCCTGCATTGTCTCCAGCGTAGAGGGAGGTGCTGGGGGCGTGAAGAAGCAAAGCGTTGATGCGACCTTGAGAAGCAATAGACCGGTTGGACAGCTTCTCCAGGTTCCACTTGCCATCGTGGGTTAGCTTAAATGTCTGTGTTAGTTTGTGTGGTTAGTTGTAAAGATACTCGATAAATACTCACAATGATCTCTCCGCGATCGTCTCCTACAACGACGAAGTAGTCGCCATGCCACTTGTAAGTGGGGTCCGAAATAAATGCAGCACAGTAGTTTGCTGGTCGGCCAGTCGTGTTCAACTTGCGGGTAACAAGATGATCATCGTTGATAGTGGTCACAACAATGGAGTCACTTGTCAGCAGAGCAATGTCACCTGTGACCTCGTTGACCTGAACATTGCGAATACCCTCGGTTGTGAATGTTCGAATGAACTTGAAGGTGGACAGGTCCCATTGAATGACCTTGCCCACATCATCGAGAGTGATGATGTAGTTGAAACATTCGGACACACGAATGTGCGAGATGCGGGCCTCATGTCCACGAAGAGTGTCCAAATGGGAAAGCTCATACTGCAGAGATTTGCCATTCTTGGTGATGACCAGCCTGTGAACACTCACCAAACCAGCACGGTCAGCGGTGAGAACAAGCATGTTCTCCAGAGCAACGACAAGCTCAATAGGTGACAAATGCAGTCCTTCAAATACAGACACGAGCCTGTTATCGTTCCACACCTGAAGACCATGGTTACGACCATCAGCTCGCAGAACAGTAGGAGGGAAGCCCTCGACAGTAAGAACCGCCCGTTGTCGATAAGTAACCTTGAGCTGGGAGTTGTGGACAAAGAGATCTTCAATGACCTCGGGCTCGTTTGTGTTAACAGTGAAGTCAGGCTCTGTAGAAAGGTCCCAGGTCACTGCCTCGAGCTCACCAGACTTAGGGTGGGGTTTGGTGAGAATCTGAGCTGGTGTCTGACCAAAGTTGTGGATGATTCCAATAGTGGCCAGTCGCTCCATCTCATCCTCAATGACCTCCAAGTTGATAGCTCCTCGGTAGGAGAGGTGGTGAAAGACGTTGAGGGAGTCAATAGCCTCAGGACCTTGTTGACGAACACCAAATATGAGATCTATCCAAAGATGCAAGTTGTCACGGACGTACTGAGACTCCAGCGCTTCTCGGTTTCTCTGGACAAAAAGCTTAGGGTCGCCCTTGGACCAAGGAGGAAGCTCGACATCGCCAACCTTGGCGTCTCCATCATTCTGACGCTGACCAAACGAAAAGTTGTTCGAGTTGAGCAGGAACTCAGGCAGAAAGAAGAACTCGGGAATCAGCTCTCGAACATCCGTGGTGTTGTCACGCGAAGCAGACAACCAAGCTTTCTTGATCGAGTAAAACAGTCGATCGGCATGGTCGAAACGGCCACCCTGCAATAATAGGTACGAGTGAACGAACGGTTGCAACCGAATTAGGTAGGAGGTTACAATCATGGCTGACGAGTAATGGGTACCATAGTGGAAAGGCGGACTTCGAGTATCGTCCAACTCCAGCAGCGCTTCATATCTGTTCTTGAACTCATTGGCTCGGTGAGCAGACTGTGCACCCATGGGCTTGCTCAAATCTCGGAAGGTCTCGGGCTTGCTGAAGTCCAACTCCTCACTATCGTAATCAGCCAATACCCAGGGGAAGATAGGGTACTGGGTGATGTCGTTGAAGGTTCTTCCTGCAAGAGTGTTGAGAATCATCAAGTATGAAAAGTTGGAGAGCTCGCCAGCCATCCATTTCTTGGTGGGGATGCGAGCTGCAGAAGGAGACTTGGAGAAGCCAAGCTTCTGGGAGAAGGACTTGGAGGCTGAATCAAGATCACAGGCATGTGAAATAGCATAGAGGATGTCGTCATTCTTGAGCTTGGCACGCATGGCATCGCCCATCGCAATGGTGGACCGGTTGTTCAGTAGCTTGTTGGAGATAGCATCTCTCACACGAGGAGTAGCAGCAGTCAACAACAAACTGCATCCGTTGGTGAAAAAGATCTCAATAGCCACATCTCTGAGAAGAAATCTTCTCTTAGTGACTTGGAGGATGGACTCTAGGGGGAACTTGAGCGCCAAAGAAGCAGCGCCACCTGATCCAGCTGACTCGGTTACTCCACTTTTTTCACCCGAAATGATTCGCAGGAAGGGATCTCTCTCAGCAATGGGAGCTTCAGACGCATTGACAACCTCACCATCAGATCGGTGAAAGTACTTGTCCACAACGTACAAGTTGAAAGCACCAAGAATTAGAAGCCCCTCAGTAGCCTCAACTCCAACAATCCGGCCAACATTCCAGAAGTCCACAATGGTGTCACCAGGCTCCAACATTCGGATGACCTTTCTGTTCTTGTCTTCGACAGGTGAGTCATCAACGTGATTGAAGTCATCAATAACCTCAAACGACTCCTCATCAAGAGACGAATTGAGACTAGTCGATTCGTCTCCAAGAGCAGAGCCGATCGAGCCGGTAGCGACAGTTGAATTGCCGCCAGTAACAGCCTTTGCTTCGCTCCCCTCGGCCTTGTCAAGCTCAGCGTCCCCGCAGTCGATGAGATGTCTGTCCATGTATCCTTGAATCCACTCAGACTCATCAGGGACCACCTTTTTGTGCATTCGGATGCGACCTTCCGACAAGTCCAGTCGCCATGATGACACATTGGATGATCCATTAAGTCTGCCAGCTTCAGCATCAACACGAGCGTGCTGGTCAAGCAACATTTGATAGTGCTCATGCTTGTCCTGAATGTTTCGATGGAACTTGACCTTCTCCGAGTCCAGGATAGATAGTTGCCAATTCACAATGTTGTTTCGATAAGTCTGGTAAACCATAGACTCCATGGCATGGTGAGTACCAAGTGCATCGAGCTTCAACTCCGAAGCAGGCTCCTCAAACGCCAGAAGCTCCTTCCCTCGCTCATAGACAGTTGGAAGGATAAAAGAGTCAAAGTCAGGCCGAACCTCAGTCACCCAACCTATGGCCTCGTCGTTGGTCATCACTGTCAGCTCGGACAGAAAGTTGCAAATCTCACCGCCATGGTTACGACTGAACTGGTGACAGGCAGCAGGGACATCATCGCTCTTGACAACAAAAACAGCTCGCAAGAAATCAAACAAGTAGCGCTGATCAATGTTGGGAATGGTCAACAGTCGGTAGACCTGGGTGATCAGGTCTCCCATAACACGTGTGTCTCTCAAGTCTGCAAGCAGGAAATTCTGGTACTTGATGATCTGGCGAAGAATGCTATTACCAGCTCGAGCAGTGGTTGCCGTGATGAGACACCTGAAAGTCAGAGCAACATAGATTCGCAAAAGACTAGATTTGGTCTGGTAGAGAGCCTTGGAAAGCTTAGAAAATCCATGCACGTTAGACAGACGTGCAAGAATAGATCCAATCGAGGTGAAGAGCAACTCCATCTTCTCCGTTGCAGTTCCAGTCTCAATATGGAACTTGCTGTACTGAGAAATGAACTGTCCAGCGTTCGTAAAACACCGAGGTTCAAAGAGGACACTGGACTCACAGTCCACAATCGCCGCCAACATGTCTTCACCACAAAGAGTGTTAATAACGTGGTTTCCCTCAGGTCCCACAGAGTCCCAGAACTCTCCAAAATCGCGTCGGCTCCACACCAGATCCAAGAGAATGTTACGTAAATGGGTCTTCATCAGATCATGCAGACGGCCAGACTTGCCACCAAGGTTGTTGTCGTCCTTGAACAAGGCGTAAGTCACGCGACAACTTCCCTCAAGATACACTCGGAAAGTGGTGAGCTTACAAAAGTCGCCATTAGTGTGTCGAAGCTCGTCATAGCTGCTCACCACATCAAAAATGAACCCCTCCACATTGTTGAAATCTTCTGAGCCGGGCTCTAGTTGTCGATACGCCTCACAAGCAAACACAATCATCTCATTGAGCACCAGGATAGCCTCAGGGACATTGACGATGGCGTTGGCACGATAAAGCTGGTGGAAGTACTCAGGAAGAGGACATTTTAAGGTCTCGGGAGTGAATGGCAAACCAAATAGCAATGACAGACCGAGAATCCAGACTTCAGACACCTGCCACCATTTTCCTAACTGGGCTGTCATCAGGGTTATTCCTCTGGTAGCCCGAATGAACTTCTTCTTGAAAGCAGGACCTCTACTGGAGAGTACCAGAGATAAAAGATGGAGTCCATTGACAACAACCTCAGGGTCCTGGTCATCGAGGAGGGAAAGGAACCACTTTATGGTGACAGTTCTAGACAGTTTTCGTGCAAACAGGGTCACATCCACCTGACAAGCTGCTCGAACGAACGCCTCCAGAACCAACATTCCCTGTTCCCTTCGGCTATTGGTTCCACTCCTATGACCCGAGAGTGGCTGGCCTAGGCGGTTATAAGGCAGCGCTTGCTTCACGGAGATGGAATCACTCAGAGCGAAGGTGATGAACAAGGTAATCGACCGCATCACTTCACTGGAGTAATTCGCACAAATGATAGCAGTCAGGGTCTTGCACAGATCAGGGTAGATCTCGTTGGGGAAAACCTCGGCCTTCACTGCCTGCAAAAATGTTTTCATCACACCTAAGTTAGCAAAATAGTTGTTGTCTTCACACTTCGTCATACTCACGCATTTTAACCAGTCTGGTAACATTGAAGTCATTCTCACGGCTGGTGCAGAAGACCACAAATTGATGCAAAAGAAGTTGGAGAGTCGGAATAGAACTGCCCTTCCAAATATCAAACTCAAGGACCAAAGCTAGGTATGCCATAGGATTGATGACAATGGAGTCATCAGAAGATTCAGAGACATACCCAACAAAATCCAGAATAATGCTTAGGTGACGGACACCAATAATTTCATCCTTGGCCTTCAGAATCATGGCCAGAATGCTGTATCCTTCTTTGTGCTCAGCTTCATCAGACATTTTCCAAGAGGATTGCAAGGTAGAGCAGAAGATGCGGAATGCCGTCAACAGCTGTTCAGGAGTCGAGGCGTTCTCAACCAGCTGAAGCAAGACATGCAAACCACCGTATGGGTAGATAGCCTTGTCCACAGGTGAAGTTGACACAACGTAAGCTCCACCTTCCATGATACCCATGTACTCCTTGGACTTTGTTTCATCGGACTGTTTGTCATCAGTGGTGTTGACAACCAGGGTCTTCAAGGAACAGCTGAGATCTGTGGAGTGGTGAGGATTGCAGGTCAGGACAATGGCATGCTGAGGAATAGACAATGCTGGGGGACCAGGTAGGCTGTGAGATGTAACAGATCCTGAAGAGTCAGTATCGTTTCTCTCTAGCTCCAACAGAGACGCACCTTCGTATGTTAGAAACTTGCTCAGATTGTCTTGATATGAACCGTAGTAGCCGGGACCCAAGTAATGAAGGAACGATACGGTTTGGTCGGTGATGGCCGTGTCGGTGATGAGAAGAGAGCCAATGTGGATGGTCCCATTGGATTGGTCCTGACGATCGCCTCCCATTCGTACGCTGACGGTGTTCTTTTGGATAGACCGAGCAGCCACAGAAACAGTATCCTGGATGACGCTGTCCTGATAACAGTATATCTTGCTCTTCTCGTAGACAAGAGTCACCAGGGTCCATCGGCCAAGAGGAATGTCTCCCTTGACACTGTGGGTGTAGTTGCCCCATTGGATGTGTATGGAGCTACGTTTGCCATCTGCCTTGACACTAGCTTTGATGAGACTCTGCTGAAAGTCATAGATATCAATGATAGTGGAGGAGGTGTTCTTCTGAACTTTGACCCAGACACTGATAGAGTACTCCCCTGAAGCGGGAGGAAACCGTTTGTGTAGCTTTCTGAACTCGACATAGGACTCCGGTCCAAAGTGGAAATGCGAGGGCTGGACCGCCAGCTCTGAGGTCCATTGGGACAACTTCTCTGCATGTCCCGGCTTGTCCGCCTTCTTCAATAGGCTCGCCACCACAATTGGGTCCACACCATATTGGTCAAAGTGCTTAGCCAAGGGCACCAACAACTGCTCTGACTCAGAGAGATCTTCATCAAGAGCCTTGACAGACAGATTGTGAACGTGTCTAGCAAGCCCAACGTGGTTGAATAGCGCGACAGAATAAGGGTACTCGGATAGGCTTTCGTGCACTGCCTTGACCAACTGTTGGAGCTGTGGTGGCGTTGATTCCAAGAGATACAGCGTGAGAATCTCAGCGCTGATAGTGTTGTCAATTCTCCCGCCCTCCTCAATCAGACACTCGAGCAAAGTCTCAATGAATCCCTCGGTCGAGCTGTGAGTGTCCAGGCACTGCTTCAGCATGTCGATACCCGTTCCTTGTCTGAAATAGGTGCAATTTGCATCATTTGAACGCAGAGCAGAGCAGAGAATCTCAAGATATTCTTTCAGACCGCTTCTGGCCACAAAGAGCCTCTCCATGATCAGCTCAAACCCATATGAGCTGCAAAAGACAGCTTGGTTGGCTCCCCCCAAGGCAAGGCTGGAGGTGAGTTTTTCGGCAGATGAAACATTTTCATCCAACCTCAGTTGCTGTAGCAAAGACGATATATCATCGGACATTTTCTCGGGGGTGTAATCCGTCGGCAATCGAAGATCTGGTGGTAGTGTGTTAGAGTAGCTCTGGGCGTCGTACTCACCAGTGAGTATGCGTCAACCTAGTTTATCGTGCAGGAAGCGAGGGTGATAGCCCGCAAGATGAAGGTCAAGTGGCCACGTATATTTGATAGTGATAAAGTATTAATTTTTTCTTGTGGGGGTATGTAACGGCTTTTTTCTTACTGTCTATGCTGTTATTACGACAATATGATCCCCTATACACAACATTGGTCTACCTGAATCAGGTGACCTGTGGTCTAGTGGTTTTTGGTTATCATAGACAAAGGGAGGGACACTTGAAAAAAATCCACTACTGAAAAACTTGCTGAAAAACTTGCCACTGATGAAAAAGTCTGGACGAAAGGAGTTGATTTCTGAAGTTTCTATACACTTGTAGTAATCGTCATCCTGTGCCAACAATAGTGCTGTCAGACTCACTCGTGCGCCAAGGGCTTCAATGTGGGGATATTTATAGCCCTGATGAACCTACTTGTACTGTAGACTGACAGCTCATGACCATGCGGTTAACTACAAATTGGTTTAACCAGATTGAGAGAGACTTAAATACTAGAAAAATCGATAGAATTAATAAATAGATGAATAAATAGTGCTCCATGGTCTAACCACCGGAGTCATAGCAGCTGTGACCGTAGCCATAGGAGCAACAGTCATGTATATGCCCTGCCAAATGAGCTCCTTCTCGGTCAGGAGGCCTGCTCTCCCATTCATAGTAGCTGTCTGGAAAAACTTGGCAGGACCTCCCTAACATGTGCATCTCAGAGCCGCCTCTCCGGCTCATCTTTTGCAAAGTAAGCCTATGCCACTCTCGCTCCTCCCTCATCTCATATTGAGAGATCAATGCAAATGGGGGTTCTTTGTAGATCTCCTCGTAGTCACAGAAAGGGCATATCCAAGCATCCTTTTTTTCGTCTTCCTTGTTGCTGTTCACCCTTTTCACCTTTCGTTTTTCCTTCATGTACTTTCTTCGACTTCGATTCACAAACCTCACTCTTCTTTTCGAGTAAGTCCACTGGGGAATCTGGGTCTCTGGCAAAAAATCTGCAGGAGTCTGTGTTCCAGCATGTGTGTACGACGGTTTCATGGGAATTGTCACTTGACCAATATCAGATTCCTGAGACTCGAAATCAAAGGTGTAGAAACCCCGTCCACCAAACAGATCTGCCACATGGGACTGTTCGCCCATCAGCCCAGACCCCACTCTAGCTGATCTCCTTGAGGGGGGAAGCTGGAGGCCATCATGCTGGATTCCCACGCTCACATACTTCCTCTCGACAGGTTTTTGGAAAGGTTTCGACTTGTCGTCGGAGCTCCGGATCTTGCGGTTGATATTGAAATCGGACCAGGTACCGGCATGGTCAATGGAGAGTCGTATATCTTCGTCTTCGTCAATTGAACACGGCATGGACAGCGGCTGGTTGAATATGGTCTTGGAGGAGGCTCCCTGGTCTCGCCTCCTCGGGGGAATGGGTAAAATTCGCCTCTCCACGCTCATAAGGAGAAAAGACGGTGCATGTCAGAGAGTCCACCACATTATGTACCAGCACATAGAGTTTGTGCACGTGTGTGATAGGGGCTGTTACTGAGACACACGGTTCGAACTCGATTCAAGTAATATTTACAAGCTTGAAAGTGGGCTTACTAATCTATAGTTCGGTGAGTGTATCAACTAACGAAGGAAATATCCGACGAGATGGTCTCCTCAGAAGCTGTACATGCACACACAATTGAGTCTAAACTTGACAATACTGAGGGTACGGCTACAGTTGGGGATACACAGTGATACCATTTATTATGCTAGTATTAATGCGAAGGTCTAGACGAATGGTGTCTAGAAGAAGACTCTGTACGAGTGGCAGCAGCGGCCAGCTTTCGTGCAGCGTCGCTACCATGGGGAATGAATGTCAGCCGGCTGGTAGAGGCAAAGTTAGGCACAACCTTCTTGCGCTTGACTCGAACACTCTCCTGATCAGTGTCAGGAGCGTAGATCCACTGGACACAGTCTCGAAGAATCTCTCGGCTAATGTCCATCTCAAGCTGGAACTCAGCTTCTCGCATTCGAGATTCAAAAATCTCACAGCCCTCAATCAGAGGCTCACGCTTGTGGCGCTCCTGGTATCGCTTGAACTTGATGATCGACTTGAAGTCTGTGATCTGAGTACACCCTCGGAGTTCGAGGACAGCCAAGTTGGACGTGTAAGGAAGGATGCGAGGAATAGAGTCGTTGGTAAGAAGGGTACAACCGTTAAGAGAGAGTCTGTCAAGAGAGTGGCCACGGTACCATGCAAGCTCCCACATGGATTTGTCACACACGAAACATCCTGCTGCGCCCAAGGTGTTAACCTGAGTCTTTCGGGCAATAGCAGAGATACCTCGGTAGGAGATGAGATGGCCCATCTGGGTTCGACCAACGTTAAGAAGCTTCAACTGGGGACAGCTGCCGGCGAGAGCAACAAGACCTTCGTTGGAGACCTTCTCACAGGCACGGAGATCCGCAATCTGGAGACGAGGACAGTTCTCGGCCACCATCTTCAGAAATGCATCATCAACCTTGGTACAACCAGGAAGCACAATCTTCTGAAGAGCACCACCAGCCAGGAGACCCAGAGGGGGGACGATGGCAGCACAGGTGTAGAACTCCACCCACTCCAGAGCTCCTCCGATTTTGTGCTGAAGCAGATCGATTTCGCTCTGCTGAGCATTTGAGATCTTATGCAAAACAAACAACTTGGTAGGTGTGTCAAAGTAGTCGTTCTTGTCAGCCTCGCCGTTGGCAAGCTGATTCAAGTTGAGCTGGCCTGTAGAACGAGAAAGAGACCGGTGGTGGCCAGAACGGGACCAGGTGACCAAGTCCTCAGTGGTCTCTGTCATATCACTGCTCATTTGAACAAACTGACGCCACTTTTGAGAGTCGCAAAAGTGAAGTTTGTTGTAGAGCAGTTTTCGAGAGACCTCGAACCAAAACTTGTTCACCAAGAGGCATCCATGCAGTGCTCCGTCACCCTTGAACATCTGCTGGGTAGGGGTCTGCTCCTCCTTCAGTGCTCGTTCCCAGGCCTGATGGGCCTTCTCTCTGTCTCCGTAGATTAGAAATGCATGTCTGAGAGACAGAGGACGTCGTCGCTGTGGCGGAGGCTCGTGGGGCACCTGGACGTCTGCTTCCACGTGACTCAGGATGTTGTACAGAATCTCGGGGATGCGAAGAGCCTTGTGGCATGTAGAGGAGGTAGATTCAGCAGACGAAGAGAACTCAGAAAGGATATCGGTTTCAGACAGGCAGAACTCGCTATCGCTGTTGTCGAACTCTTCAAAGTCGAGCTCTTGAACTTCCTTGATTCTGTTTCGGTTCCGATCAATGAAGGGATCCTCTCGGAGCGACGAGGAGTACTTGAATGGCTGGGCCTGGTAGTAACTCATCGTCCGTCCTTTGGTCCGGTGAATGGGCTGAATGGGTGAGCTTCCGGGGGTCTCGTCGGGAGTCAAGAGCCCACCGTTAGAGATGACAGCATCACCGTAGTTGCTGGTATCGAGTCTAGGCGGAGGAGGGGGATGCTGAGATCGGCTTCCACTGTTGTTGTTTCGCTCTACCATCCATCCCATGAGACTTTCCTGGGGGTTTGCCAGAGGCTGGCTCGGAGGAGCACACACCGGGGGTTCTCGGTCATCAATACGTCCAGATATGGATCGCACTCGCTCGGCAGCGCCAAGAGTGAGACTGGCGAGTTTCCCTCTAAGTCCCCGGCGGATCGGGGTTGGAGAAGATGGAGTTTTGGGCAGTCGGGAGGGTTTCTGGGGACTTGTGCTGGGTGTGGTTCCTGCCGAACTGGACGATGCAAAGGAGGAAGACGACGCGGGGGTGTCTTCGGGGCTGCCAAAGATCAAGGCAGACGGAGTTGAGTAAGATCTCCGTTGCTGGGTGGCTGACCAGTCGCCCTTGGACCGCTTGGGCGTTGAAGGTTGCATGGCTGAGAGGAGTTGGGGGATGTCGAGATGATGTTAGCTGAAATTAATGTCGAATTATGATGCTAGGTGCTGAAATTACCGTGTCGTCGTATGTGGCGAAGCTGTTTGATTACCGGTGTATCTGTGTCGAAAAGATCCTCCAACTCGCCAGCGAGTTCTATCCTCAGTTGGTGCGAAGAGAGAGCAAGAGTTTCAGGGGGTATCGTTAGTATAAGAGGATGCACAGCAAATTGTAAAGTCGATAAGCGTTGCACGAATGGATCGGGGAGTCCAGCATGGAAGGGTGCAAAAGAAACCACAGGGCTGGCTCCCGTCCTCATTCGAACAAGTGATTAGTGTAGCTATAGAGGATTGGGTTTGGGGAAACCCCTGGCTTTGTGTTAGGCTACATGAGGCATGCAAGGAAATTATTGCTTAGAGTTGGGGTGGCTGGACATCCCGACTGAGTTAGAGAGAAGCAACAGGCCAAGGGGGGCAGAATACATGTGTCTCTAGCTAAATCAGCCAGGAAGAGTAGCTCGGAATTCTGTTTTGCGTGGATATTCATGTGCTTACCAAGATAACCCCTGGCTTGTGGGTTGCTTGCTTAGTGGGTACGCGGCTCTGCCAGAAAGAGAGCGCGATGGCTGTGTGGGGTGTGTGTGGAGCTTGTGTGGCAGACTCCAGTGACAGGTGGGTTTGATTGTGCCATGTTTGAGTCTCAAATGTCGTCACGACTGCGTGTCGCTCAATTTGCTCGCAGCAGCAGGCCCAGCATCTGCGAAAATCAGGGCCGTCGCAGTAGTAATTTTGCTCTACACCCCCAGTTGATGGTTAACCAGCCACGAACCTTGGTCACTTAAATTGGGACCTTATCTGGCTGGGTTTAGGCCTTGACATCCCTCGTTAGGCCCAATAACTGCGGTAATGGTGGCTCTTTTAAACGCTTTTTTGGCCCTCGCACGTAGGTCATCTGATATTTGATTAATTTGCATCGTCACCGTAATTATTAATGCGTGAATAAATGGAAAGATGTATGGGAATCGTCCTGGATCTGCTACGAAGCCTCGTTTGGGTTTTTAAATGCGGCTGGTTAAGCATTATTAACGCTGGGGATCATGGTAAGTGGGCCTCTTTTTTTTGCTTTTTCCCACTTTATCGTCCTGTCACGGGCAAGAAAATTCGGTCTGAGACATACGGCAAGGTCGAAACCGAAATAGTACGAGAACTCCGCCGGGTAGGTCCTGGTACGGGCTTCCCGCATATGTCTCGATCGTTCAAACTCGTATTATTTTATTATGCAAAAGACCAGTCAGGCGATACAACCAGTAATATAGTACCTGCGCGTTAAATGGACTGACTGGCAGTCTCACATATACCCACCAAACAAAAATCAGCATTGTAGATCTTCTCAAAATCAAATGATCGCCATTCCGTATCTGCCAGATGCGCAGATCGAGGCTGGTCTTGCCTCATTCCGTAGCCTTGTACATCATGTAATTTCGACTCCACTCTTGCCGCATCGCAGTGGTTATGCCTCACCGGAATCAAAGCTGCATCACTCCTCACAGTGTACCCATCACTTGTGAAACAAGCCACAAGATCCCTGTGCAGTCCAGAAATAGGTGGGTCAATGTGGTCACTGTGTTTCTTGTGTGGTCGGTACACTTGTAAGGACAATGTGACAAGACGACGCCGTGGTACCGAGAAGGTCTTCTGATTGGGCACATTCAATGCATGATATTCACTCTCGTCCTCGTGACAGGAACAGATATTATGCCATTCAGATCAATTAGCACTGTCAAGCTCGGAACTCTCTGATCTACTTTCAAGTACTGTCTCACGAAAAATCGCTGGTCAATAAAGGAGATGACCACTACTGGGTGATGCAGGATGTCACTAAAATAGGCAGGCACAACTTTTCATTTCCCCTGTTTTTAATTTCACGGCATCATTAACCAGGAAAGTGCAAGGGCGAGACTCTGAGGACTGGATGCCGTGTGTGTTCTTGGATGGCCAATCGAGGCACATCAACCGCGAGGGGGCAACTGTGTAATGGAGATACTACAGTTGTGATATGAATGCAAGCCACAGTAGATCCTCCAATTGCTGATGGGTGTTAGTCATGACTAAAGGGATACCAGCAGGTCGAGGAAATGTAGGAAACTGTCAGAATACTCCGACTCGCCTTCGGATAGCCTTATAACACCGTTGCCCGTCTACACACACTGTAATGGTACTTTTACAATCAAAGGGCAAGCATATTCAGAAATGGTTGGGATGAGCTGCATATCTGCATCTCGCGCACACGTAAACACACACGACGTGTATACAGTTCACAGTTATATTCAACACCATGAGTCGACGAAGAGCAGCTGTCAAGAGCGACCGAATCGAGGAACTCGGTGACGAGGAGGTCATCACCCGAGTCGAAACCAACGCATCACATTCCACAACCACCCCCTCACGGAAAACTGCAACTCCCAGTACATCTGATGATTCGTTCTCTCTGTTTGATATTGTCAGATCACTGGGCTTTGCGCTCTTCCTGGTTGCCACTCTGAGCTACTATGTCACTGGCACATGGTGCTGGGGCTATGAGACCCAGCTTACCAACCCTGCGTATCTTCGGCATTCTTTCAAACACAACATTCTGGGTGAGCCATACCTGAATCTCACAGACGATCAACTGAGCCTCTATGATGGATCCAAGGCCGGGGAACCCATCTACGTTGGTGTTGGAGGCAAGGTATACGACGTTTCCGCAAACCCCTTGACCTATGGACCTGGTGGCCCCTACCACTTCTTTTCAGGACGAGATGCTGCTCGCGCCTTCTCAACTGGCTGTTTCCAGACCGATCTGACCTGGGACGTTCGAGGTCTGGACCCTGAAACGGTCGCCAAAGACATCAGAGGCTGGCAGAAATTTTTTGAGAAGAACAAAAAATACTTCTACGTTGGCCAAGTTGTGCATCCCGAACCCACCGGCGAGCCTCCCAAGTTCTGCCAGGGTCAGAAGATGCCTGGAGGAAGACATTGACGTGCCAGGTGACAGTGGATTTATCACCCGTACGGCCTCGTTCTCGCCCTTTGGAAAACTCCTCCTTGCATCTTTGAGGATCTACGTACTGGTAGTTCCGTGCTTTTGCCCCTTTGGACAGAGATAACAGTACAAGTTCTAGTACCCTCGTTATCGATAACGACATCTACTGTACCGTGGAAAAGGGTGAAAGACGGCATACCAGCTGTGTAGAACAAAGGAAACGAACCCGAAATAGAAAACCGGTATATCGCATCAAACTCTCCTTCCTACGGACTCCAGGGCATGAGGCACTGATCTTCTGGAGGTCCACTGTTTGCTTCTTTCTGTGTGCAACACGTGTCGTTGTAAGCACAATCCACCCCTCCCCTGGCTTGGGGGTATCTATCCAACCACTAGAGGAGTCGTGTAGAACGGCCTGGGCAAATGTATACTAAGCACCTCAATTACTGTACTTGCTCTGAGACTCATACCCCACACTTGGTGAACGCAACACGTTAATATATATGTATATATATGTATATCTTTATTGCCAGATTGTACCAGCAGAAGTCCTTGTAGGCGCTATGAGACACAAACTGACAAATACAGGCATTGTGTATTCTGAGACTGTGTTTTATCTGGTCAGAACCCGTTTCTGAACTTGCCTTGTTCGAAACTGTCAGATGTCAGAAAGGCGATTAGCCTACAGCATCTTTCTTGGTAAATGAGGCACTAGGGACTTGTGACGCCTCTCATGGGCCGTCCACTGGAGGGTCTGGAAGGGAGAAATATGACCGTGACGTGGCGCGGCTCGCCGCTCCTGCTCTTCTCAGCCGCCTATCCATTCCTGTTCGAGTTTCCGCCTGTCTCACCCGATAAGCTCTCCGTCCTGCAAAGCCGTTTGGTGACCATTTTTTTTAGCCTGCAGTTGAGAGGTATTTTGAAGATGAGGAGCAGACTGCTTGTAGGACTTTGGGGAATCAAACGGAGGCTATAGGGGACATATATAGGCCCCCCGACGCCAAGAATCTAGAAAAAGAGAGTAGGCGGAAAGTACACACTTAGTAAAGTCCCTACCTACGGTCATAAATCATATTTGTGGGTCCCTCGATTACATCAAAGGCACTCCATCTGCTAAACTTTAGTTAGTGCCGTGCGTAAATTCATGCAGTCGGCTAGACCCATAGCCATTTGGGAAGGTAGCAGCTCAACTATTAAAAACCAGAGCCGACTTTTCTACATCAGAAGGACATTTCTGTCTTTAGCACACGCTCACCATGTCCTATAGAAAAATGTTCGGCAAGAAGAAAGACAAGGAGCCCGAGGAGGAGGGCTCCCCCAGACCTCGACCTGAAGACACCCAGAGTGTCACCACAGCCGGCACAGCTGGCAGCAGTTATATGTCCTCGATTTTTTCGCGCAACACCAGAAACACATCGGGGACCGCCTCTACGTCTGCTTCCGCAGGCTCGACGGGGAGTGCAAGAAGCTACCACAAGGACGGAGCAGCAGCAGGACGAGTCAACGTTCTGGAGACCATCAACGATGTCGCAGACTCTGTTGGAGTGGATGTGCCTCAGCAAGTGAAACGAGGGCAGTTTGGAACTAGCGACAGAAACCACGGCATTTCCGCCAGTCAGCCTAGTCTGTCTTCGCCCAACGCCTACCTAGGTGCTGGAAGCCCTACAAACCTCTTTTCTGGAGCCCCCTCCAGTGGAGGGGCCACTTCTCCTGTGTTTCCCTTTGCAGTGAACGATGTGCACATGCGGGATGCTCATGAGAGCCTGGCCCAGCTGAACGCTGAATCCAGTGCCCTATTCCAGCACATCTTCAACGGCGTCTTTACTCCAGTCATGGCATCTACAGCTTTGCAACGACTCATGAGAGACTTTATCAACTTCACCGAGATGGCCTCGGAAGTCACCGTGCAACAGCTGGCACCAACTATTAAGGTGGCTCTTCATCTGAGTGATAATCTGCTCGGCCCTGAACATATCCAGTCGAGAAAATTATTGCTCCGTACTTTGCACGAACTGGGCCGACGTATTGGAGTCCTGCCCCGACTTCCAGGCACCGTCAGCGAGCCTCGAAATTTTGCCATCGGCGAAATGGCCTCTGAACTCGAAGCCTTGCCCCAGGTTCTGCGAATCATGGAACAGATTTCCACTGCCCAAAGTGAGGTGGCCGACCAGGACGGTGCTTTCATCGCGCCAGTTCTTCGAGGCCTCACCCCAAAATTCTCCGTCCTCACACTCTCGTTTGGATTCCCACAGCCCGACCAGTCTCACTACGACATGGTTTCTCAGCTGAGTACTTCGTCGCCACCAAGCGTCCATCTGTACTGTCACAAGAACCAGATTTCCGCCTGTGCCAACTTCAAGCCTCCCTATAGAATTCCCACTGACCCTCACTCGCCACCCATGTCTCTTTCCATCGCATCTAATGACGGCACGGCATCGGGAACCCTCGGTGGGTTTATCTACCCCAAAATCAGCGCCAACGATCCCGCTCTGGCTGCCTACGCTCGTTCCACCTTTGCCATGACCTGTGGCCACGTGTGTCTTTCCGAGAAAACTGGACAGAATCCTCCTGTCTCAGCCCCTTCTCCAGTGCTTATCAACATGTACCGTGCTGCCTTACAGAAGGAGCAGGTGAAATACGCACCAAACACCGCTGCATACACACAGTTCCAGAATGCCATTGACGAGACTAAGGGACCCAACACTCTTGGATCTGTCGTCTGGGGTGAACGAGCTGTGGTTAATGGTGCTATCTCTGATGTGGCTATCATCAAGTGTGACACCGGACTCACGTGTCGAAACACTTTGGGTGACGATGTTGTCTTCTCCGAGTACGACCCTGCTCTGGTTTTTGGTAACCTCGAGGTTCGATCGGTTGCCCAGAAACTTGTTCCTGGAATGAATGTTTTCAAGTACGGCTCGACATCAAGATACACCCGGGGTATCTACAACGGCCCCAAGATTGTCTACTGGGCTGAGGGACGAATTCAGAGCAGTGAGTTTGTGGTTACCACTGATTCCACTCCCATGTTTGCTCTTGGTGGTGATAGTGGCGCCTGGCTGCTGCACAAGGTCGAGTCCGAGAACCCTTCGCTGAGTGTCATGGGTATGCTTCACTCTCACGATGGTGAGGTTAAGCAGTTTGGACTCTTCTCTCCCATGAATGTCATTCTTGACAGACTGGAGCAGGTCACCCGTGTGAAGTGGGGAGTGGTGGGAACTACAGATGACGAGGGAGAGGATCTCGCAGGAGGAAGTGACAGCGATGTCAGCGAGCACAACCACAGCGATTGATGAGCTCCCAGTAGCTCACATGAGGGCTTTTCTTAGCCATCCACGCTGGTGTTAAAAGCCTATTGGGCCATTTGGGGTGAAGCCAAATGGTGTGACCATAAGGCCACCCAACGAAACACTGCAGATGTCTTATTATGGTACGACATCGTGATAACACTGCATTGTGGATCAATTGGGCTCGTTTGATGGCTTGGGCTAATCTTACGAGCTGCTACTTTATTATGAGACGCGGTTTCTACACCGGACGCGTCTTTGCGTTAACACAGACACTCCACGCGGTTTTGAGCAAATCACAGTCGCACTGACTATATGTATGTATCAATTAATGCCTATTTATCGATTAGACAAAGAGAAGGCCAGTAAAGAGAGCGAGGGTGACCTCGGGAACTCCAACAATGCTCTGTTTCTTGATGTTTCGCTGGGTCTGTCGTCGGTAAGACCAGACAGAGAGACCAGTGAAGCAGATGGCGCCAGTGACATAAATGTATCCGAGAGAGAACTTAGCCCAGCTGGTGAAGACGCAGGTGGCCTGTTGATCGGTCAGGTCACCAATAAGACCGGTGTATCGGGCCCACGTGACAGCGAGAGGTCCGAGAGGCTCCACGACTCGCTTGAACAGGGGGAACAGCAGGGTGATGGGGGAGTACCACTCATTGAGGGTGATGTTAGAAATGTCGAGTTTCTTGGCCAGCTTGTTCTCGCACTCGTTGCTCTCAAGAGTCTTGTTTTTTAGGAGTGCAACTCCTCGAGCAGTGTGAATGGCAGCAGCAACGGGGAAGGCGGCAGCAAACAGAGTGTAGCCGGCAACGGTGCCGGTGAACTGGTAGAAGGAAGGCTCCTTGAGGAGGGTCTTGACGGTGTCGCAGAATTGGGTCATTGCGTGTTGTTTTTCAGTTGCCTGGAAGGAGTAAGAATAGTGTTGGGTGACTTGTCACATGGCATTGAGGTTGGATGGGGTTAGGGAAGCAATGTTCCGCCTTTGGCGGGAAGGATAGGCTTTTGGATATGCAGGACCCGCATTATCGGCTGAGGCCGATGACATCCAAAAGGTCGTATTATAGATTTCCTTTTGGATTATCGCTCGGGGTGTCAAGACTTGTTGTCCTTCTATTTGTATCAGTGTTCTACTTTTGTCTTTTTAATACGATCTTAGAGACCTAAAGCATATCTGCGGGCCAAAGCTAAGCCACAGTGGCACAGCGACGAAGTGAAAAGAGTTCAGGTCCAGCACTCTTAGTAATGGACATTTTGATTGGTCACAACAGAGCAACGGCTGGAGTAGCGATACTAATGGCATGTCTAAATACCATGGTACCAAAGAAACTGTAATGGAATCGCTATTATCTGAAACCGCAGAAAATCCAATAGCATCTAAAGTTGCAACCAGATGCACTGTAGATGCTTTGCTCCACCTGAAAGTCGAACAGACCACAATGGTCCAGCATACCATGGAGCTTTTGTGACTGTACACAATTAGTTGTTATCTCTTTACCAATACATATACGACTGATCTGACTTACAGGTTCTCACACAACTTGCCACCGTTTTTGTTGTTTTTTCGCATAATACTCCGTGGTGCAGAAATTGTTAATATCAGAATAATTCCAATAAAATCTACCTGGTACTTTTTCTAGTCTTTACTCTCAAATGCCAAATAATATTGGCATTGTCATTGTATCCACCGTATATTACAATCTATATTTTTTCTAAGTGCTGTATGTTTAAGTAGCTTATGTACGCCGTTTCTTGTACTGAACGGACCGAGCACCTCCATCCTTGGGTCCTCGTCGCTTGGAGGCACCCTTGGCATCTTCCTTGATCTCGTAGGGGTTGAACTGTTTCTTTTCCTTGGCCTTCTGCTTTCGAGCAGCCATAGCAGCCTTCTTCTCGGCAGCCTTCTGCTCATCAGACTTCAGAATGGAAGCACCACCATAGTAGTCAAAGGGTGTGAACTCTTCAGACTTCTCCTTCTTGGTATCTCCCTTCTTGACCTCCTTCTTTTCGCCAGTGTACTTCTTGTTTGACTTAGCGATGATGATATCGTTGGCGTGCTCATGCTCATCTTCCGAGTAATCAGACTCGTCGTCAGCAGCAACAGTCTGCTCGATCTTGACCTCTTCCTCTTCATCCTCCTCTTCGCTCTCAGATTCGGCAGAGTCACCAGATCTTGGTGCAACGGGAACAGCCAACACCATCATATGCTTTTCAATCTTGGAAACTCCGAGGGGACCCAGAGAAGTCTCCTTGACATGCACAATGGACGACTTGGAAGAGTCGAACTTGCCAATAATATCTGACTGCGCGTCCTGGGCAGCCAGGAAGATGACCTCTGCGATTTCAGAGAACTCAGCTCCCTCAATAGACTCGGCAGCGAGAACAGGCTCCTCCTCCACCTCGTCCACCTCAACATGCTTATCTTTGGAATCCTTAATGACGTCCAGAATCTCCTCAACGTTCTTTCGAACCAGAAGAGGAAGAGACTTGGACACACTGAAGACAGTCTCAGGAGTTTGGGGCATTCGGTTGGCAAGTGAAATGAGAAGATAGTTAGGCATAACGTAGCCAGTAGACTCATCCTCCTTTCGGGCCACGGCGTCTCTCCACAGGAAGAGAGCCTTGGCAACAGAAACACTGGGGCCAGTGACATGGAACTGAGAAATGAGACGGTTGATGCCTCCCTCGTAGTCGAACGACTTGAGGTAGTACCTTGGGTCGTAGCCAATGAACTCATATCTCTGGGCAGCAGTCTCTCTGCTCTTTTCCAAAACTCCCTCGACCTTGTCCTTCTGCACAAGAGAGTTCTTCAGTTGATCATAGATGTTGAGCAGAAAATGGGTATCTGCTCGGGCGTAAAGGAGCTGCTCAGGCGACATGGGTCGAACTCGCCAGTCACTGAGCTGGTACTTCTTGGAGGTGACAAAGTTGGCATAATGCTGGAGAAGGAATGCCAAACCGTGTCCCTTGAGGCCCAGAGCCTGCGCGGCATGGAAGGTGTCGAAGAGAGACACGATGTAGAGACCGAAATCTCTTTGGAGCCACTGAATATCCATAGTGGCGCCATGCAAAACCTTGACAATCTTAGGGTCTGTCAAAACCTCGTTGAAAATCTCGAGGTCTCTGAGAGCAATGGTGTCGATGATGTAATCATGCTCTCGAGAAGAAACCTGCACGAGACATGTGATACCGTAGTAAGTTCGCAGGGAATGATGCTCAACATCAATGGCGATCTCCTCCTGGGTCTTCAGGTGGTCAACCATGTCTCTGAGTTTCTCCTCTGTGTCAACGTAGATGTATTCGTCCTCTCCTTCAGTTTCCCACGGTCGGTTAGGAATGACCTCTGTCTCCTCGTAGACCTCGTCGGGGTAGGGTTGCTCCATGATCTCCTTGGCGTAAGGCTGTGGGTAATGGTCTCGTCGGTCATCTTCACTCACCATGACGAAAGCGTTCTCTAGAGGCTCCAGGGCGTTTGGTTTCGATGTGAGTTTGGGTTTGAAAGGAGTGTCTCTCGAATTGTCGACCTCCCACATCTCCTGAGGCTTCCATTGCGGGCCCTTGATCTCGCTAGAGGACTGAATGGCATTTCCTACTCGGACCTTCTCTCCGAGTGTCTGGGGACCAGCCTTCTTAGACTCGGCAATCTCAACCTTGTCGCCCTTCTTGATCAGCTTTCCGAGCTGGATGTCGGTCTTCTCGTACAGGTCGTCGACAACAGACGAAAACTCCTTCCAGTGCCGGTTGACGGTGTCGAGCTCGGGAGGGAAGGAACCCACCTCGTTGGGGGCAATCTTCTGGGCCAACTGGTTGACCACTCCAATGAGCTGTGATACATTCTCCTTCACGCTGTCGGCTACCTTGTCGTCGATAGAGCTGTAGAACTTGAGGTCATGCGAAGCGAGGCCACGGGCAGCCTTGGCGGTCTGCTGGGCCAGTCGCACAAGACTATCGATTTCCATCTTGAATGTGTCGTGGTGATGGGAATAGGCTGTTGGAAAATTGGTGCATATACAGAGAAATAATTTACGATTAGGTTTAGGGCTAACTCAGGATGGCTATAGTGGGAGAGACCCAGACAAGGTGAATGATAATTTCAGATCTACTACAAGTACAAGTACTTGTATATTTATCTTCTGTTGTACCATTTTTTTCTGATGCGTAAACAACCTGATCATCTCCCTGCTAGCTACAGCTACTGTATGTCTACGTGTATGTACTTGTAGTCTAGATTGTCTATATGGAAGGAAAATATGTACAGTGGGTATTGGAAACCCTGTGATCTACTCTTCATCTTCAACCTCCTCCACCAGCGGCTCAATATCAAAACCAGTTGAGGGAATCAGACGAATGGTCACGTCTGTGTCTCGTGCAATGATTCCCCACATGATAGAGCCATCCCATTGCTCGGCAATATCGTTGTAGAGACCCTCCAGAATATCTGGGTCATTGGACTCCTCACCAAGAACCTCCTTGATGGCTGCATCCATGCTGCTGGTGCTTCCGAATAGCCATGGTCGGTGTGTCAGAAACAAAGGACTCTCGACCTGCTCCAGAACTCCTTCTCGGAACTTTCTGTTCGCGGCCACGAGTTCCTCATAGGTCTGGCCTAGAGATTGAAACATCGCCCCCGCAAGTTTCTGAGAAGTAGGAGAGGTGGAAACTGCACCAGAGAGAACTCGAGGCATGTATTTCAAGAAAAGATTCTCAATGTGGAGATCCCTGTTAAGATCAAATGAGAGAAGGGGCTCGGTGGGCTTGAACCCACTCTCGGCAGCCTCCGCCAACTTGTTCTTGATGTCTCGCTTCTTCTTCATCTCTAGGAGCACCCGCAGCTCGGAAACGTATCTCTCCATATCCAGGGGCTTGTGATCGTGAGCTCCCCACCACCAAGTCACCTTTTTGCCTTCCTTCAGAGCCTTGAGCCGATCAGCACGAGCATGCTGTGCCCAGGGGTCATATGTGAGATTTGAGATGCGAGGGTATTCAAAAAGAGCCGTCTGGCCAATGACTGCTGATCCGGCCAAGATGCCTATGGTCTTGACAGCTCTGTAAGCATGCTTGCCATACCTAGCCCTGAAGGTTGATCTTCGAGGATAGGCTAGCAACAAGACACCAACACCCATCTGAGCGGCACAAATGAGATGGAGTGCGTACTTGTTATCAGCCGCAGGTACCAGTTTGCCCCACAAGCCCAGAGACAATGAGGGCTGCTGATACTTGGGGAAGAATCCCTCTTGGTCTTTGTCGTTTGCCATTTTCCGTACCACGCCAGTTTCCGAATCGAATGCTTTTGTGTTAAGTGCTCTCCACGTTGTGTTGGACGCTGTTACTTGACGTAGAGCCCCTCTCGGTTTGATGTGAAGAATGTGTTATTCAAGTCCAGTCCTTCTGGTTCTGCATATGCATAGTCGCCACGATCGATATATAGAGAGCTTAAGTAAGCTAAAAAAAAAAAAAAAAAAAAAAAACGGTGGCAAGAGCTATGTTAGAAAGTGGCAAAGAGGTGGGTGGACTGATTGCCTGGTGTTGTTACCGAGGGTCATGGATCACAGTTGTCCTTGTTTTGGTTGATCTCTCCCCCTTGCCCACTCTTCCCTTGTTTAGGCAGTGGTGGTGAACGCACGATTACGACGACGCTATACATACAGGAAGTTAAACTTGAGAGACCGATACGGCAATGCTACCGGTACAGTAACCGTTTGTCACACCGTTAGGGTAAAAATAGGTGAATATTTCTTGATTTCACATCGTTGCGACTCTTATCAGTCATCCTGACTAAAAGGCTACTCAATAAGGTTCTCTGAGACCTGAGTTCAGCTGCATCGTGCAGCCCTCCTTGCGAAGCTCCATTGCATGATGTCGTTGTGCTTGGCGCGCAAATACTTATCTCAATGATGACATTGGCAGCAACATCAGGGTGCAAGTTGGTTGGAGTATAATCGATGTTTCCAAGCCACGTCTTCCATCCAAAGTCTTCCACTCCGTTGTCTTAAAATACCCAAAATTGCGTGAATAAGAAAGACCTTGGTGCCCCCCACCCTAACTCTTGTCTTCCACTTTTACATTTTTAACTGAATTGCGTGTCTCATTGTTAGAACCAATTGAAACTTCGGTCTCCTTTAAAAGTAATCGCGACAATGGGAGTCTGTATTTGTAATTGATCTACTTATTATGTGGGGTTACTTCGTGCCGTGCATGTGTCATGTTAGCCATTGCTTGAGTGTGGCTTGGGGCCGTCCATGGCGAACACTATATATGAGTAGGACGATGTCTCTCGCCCTGGAGGTGTCAAATCCAAGCAGATACTACGGCACAAGGTCTTATCCAACTTCACGACACCAATTGCAATGGCTCGAACCCCCGTTTACTTCATCCCTCATGGAGGCCCTACCTTTATGTACGAGAACCATCCTGGAGGAGATAAGGGAGCCTTCGACTATATCCGAAATGTTGGAAGAGAGCTAGTCCAGAAACACAAGGAGGACCCCGACTCTGTCAAGGGAGTGATTATCATGTCTGCCCACTGGGAGAGTGCGAACCAGCAGGACGAGAACCCCAAAGGTACTGGCAACAACGACTTCCCCACAGTTGAAGGAAAGGGGATTCCTGTGGGAATTGTGACCGACAAGAACGACAACTACCCCAGCCTTGAATACGACTTTTTCAACTTCCCTGCTCACATGTACGAAGAGAAGTTCTGGGCCAAGGGTAACCATGCTGCCGCTGAGAAGATCGCCAAGCTGATTGATAACACTCCTGGCTACTACACTCAATTGAGAAGTGATAAGAAGTGGGATCATGGTGTGTGGGTCGCCTCCAGAGTTATGTTTGAAGATGCTGGTGAGGAGAAGGGAGCCCTTAAGTTCCCCATTATCAACATCTCGGAACCCGCAGGAGATGATGTCGACCATCTGAGTGCCCGAGAGCTTTCTGAACGATTCTACAACCTCGGCAAGGCCCTCGCTCCGCTGAGAGATGAGGGTTACTGGATCATTGGCTCCGGTATGTCTGTTCACAACCTCAGAGAACGACGTAAGTTTCCTGATGGAGGAGAGCCTGAGTATTCGCAGCCTTTTGAAGATGCTGTGAAGAAGGTGGTCGATAATGTCAAGAGTGTGCCTGTTTCTGATGAGCAGTACATCAATAACCTCTCAGAGCTTTGGAACCACCCTCACCGGCTTGCTGCTCATCCTACCGCTGAGCATCTCTTTCCCTTTTACTTCTCGGCTGGAGCTGCTGACGGTGAACGGGGTGTTCAGGAATACACCAAGATCTCTGGCAGCACCGCTTGGGGTCTGTTCAAGTGGGGTGGTTCGCAGGGAGAGTATTAATCACTACCATTATCGGTGTCTATAGTGATAGTACAGTAAATAATTAGTTAGATCTCTCACTTTGTGGACTACCGGTACATTGTAGTCATATGTGTACACAAAACAAGTGATGTTATCGTCTGAGAAATAAATGTTGTTTAAACTAATGTTTAAATTTCACCTTTTGGCTCTATGAAGTGCTTGTGTTATCTTGATTGCCTGATAACTGAGAGAATACGATCAAAATGTTGCTCGCGGCAACCCCTCCTGTTTGTATACCTGCAGTCATGCCCCGCTATTAGTGCTGGAAACCATGAACACTGTCCTGTAGAAGTACGCTATGGTACCATCAACACACATTGTAAGGGAAGCCAATGAACATATTCCCTATTCCACCTGTTCAAACAGCGATATACATAATGTATCACACGATTCGACGGTTCACAGTTATCGGGAAAAGGCTCCTTAGACTTCCTGGCAAAAAATTAACTGCCAGTTTAGCACCAACCCTTGAGTTATATCGAGATATACCTTTGAAAGTGCCCCACTTTCTCTTATTGCGGCTGAGGCAGTGTATGCGAGCTAGACGGTTGCTTCATTTAATTACTCGGGGAAAGCCTGAGATCTCTTTGTTTTCGGAGGAACCGTTGTGTATTGAACTCAATCCGTCTCGATAGAACAGCTTATCACAGTCGGTATTATGCCGAAGAAACGGTTATTATTTTTTTTGTTTGGATCATAGTGCCCTTTGCGTCCCACTTGGGCATGTCTTAGTGGTGGCGCCAGGGCCTTGTCATGTCTTGCTTCGAGGTAGCAGAGTGTTCATGGTGGACATTGACACCACCTTACTACCACGACCCTGGTGCTGGTATCATACCCTGGTACGATACCCGGAGTAAGTTTCAGGTAAAATGATCAGCGGCCAATGACAGCGGGTGAGAGTGCTCA
Source organism: Yarrowia yakushimensis (assembly GCA_900518995.1). NCBI lineage: Eukaryota > Fungi > Ascomycota > Dipodascomycetes > Dipodascales > Yarrowia > Yarrowia yakushimensis. The sequence continues at coordinate 503,037 of ULGW01000002.1, forward strand.
ATTTGGCAGTCTGGAAATAAGCCCGTTGTTCGACGTGCTTGTCAATCTTGCATCAGACCTGCCATGCTCAGTAACCTAGAATTTCCGTTCCCAAATCACTTACCAGGGCTGTCCTGTCTTGAAGACAGCCCCTCAGCTTTGAAGACAGCCCCTCAGCTTTCCAGCGTGTAGGGTACGAGTACGCGTGCAGCCTTGTAGTGTAACTTTCCTTCAACTTTGAGGAGGAAGGGACAAGGTTCAGGCCGGCATGATGAGTCGAGTGCCACAGTTCATATTAAGTCTTGGCTGCATCGAGACGAACTTGATAACAGCTCTTGGCCTCTTGGCATAAACGCCTAGGCTTCCTAGACACAATAAACAGCCAGCTAACACCACCTTTGGGGTTGGGTTCTATTTCCCTTTCATGATACGAAAATTTAAACGTTGATATCTCTTTAGAATAGTAGTGGCTTCACAGATAAGAATATGAACCATGCTTGATGGCGACTGAACCATATTACCAGAGCTAGAGTTATCTTTCTGGCATCTTGCGGGATATTCTCAAGCCACTCTATCTAAGCTCCAGAGCGAACAAAGGCCATGATATATTATCCAACGCAGATATGACATATGTTCTCGTATTTAAATTGGTTTCCTTTCAGTTGAGAATCGAACGAGGTTCGGTCCCCGATAAAATAGCGTTTAGGTCGTGGAGGAAGTCTCCTTGATCATGACATGAGACCGAGATTACGAGATAGCGAGAGTAAAAAAGAAGGCTGGCCGCGCGTGAACAAGCCTAACACCCCGCGCGAGGAATGTCGCCTCTCCTATGCATATACTCTTAAGTCGTTGGCAAACTATAGCCGAAAAGTCTCCGCTTCTCTATTTTTTTTTACAAGCTCAAGCCTTGGCGCTACTGTCTAGTTGCTCGAAACTCTCCTCAATCATAAGAACAGGCACGGCACTGTGGCTGTCAAGATTTACTGATACGATAAGGTCCGAGGAAACTCGCATGAGACTATGGGGTATATATAACTGAACTGCGATCTGCCAATGATGTAGTATCGTCTTTCAACTCAATCACCAGCGCTTCTACAATGACATCTCATCTTGGTGACCATATCGAGGACCACCTGGAGCCTACCAGAGATGATAACCTCTATTACCACCAGGAGGAAGCTCCTGGCTACCATGGGCACACTTCTCAGGCAGAGTACGCAGTGAAGCCTACATACTCTGGAAGTAGTTCTTCTCGGCGACGTTTCGATGACTATGACAGTTCTGAGAAGAAAGAGGGTGACGTCGAGTTCACCGAAATCCTTGAAGAGCCCGAGCACTACTCGCAGAAGTGGTCCACTTACACTGATGAGTACAACCCCGATGGCCTTCGAGTTGCAACTGATGAGGATTGCCAGACTCTTCGAAAGATCTCTGCTCCAATCTCTCCTATGACTTACATGCTCTCCCTGGTCGAGTTTGCCGAGCGAGGTTCCTACTACGGTCTCACCAACGTCATCTCCAACTTCATTCAGTTCCCTCTGCCCCCAGGAGGAAACGGTTGGGGTGCCACTCCCAAGAACTCCCAGGAGACTGCTGGTGCTCTTAACCAAGGTCTCCAGGTTGCTACCGCCCTCACTCTTGTTCTCCAGTTTCTCTCTTACCTTACTCCCCTTCTAGGTGCATACCTTGCTGATTCCAGATATGGCCGTTTCAAAACAATCTGGGCTGGCACCATTGTTTGTGGTGTTGGTCATGTTATCATTGTCATTTCTGGTATCCCCGGTGTCCTTGACAATCAGAAGGCCGCACTGGGTGTCTTCATCGCTGGTCTCATCATCTTTGCCTTTGGAACTGGTCTCTTCAAGCCCAATTTGCTGCCTCTCCTTCTCGAGCAGTACCGAGAAGATGATAACTGGGTCAAGAAGCTCAAAAGTGGCGAGGAAGTGGTTATCGACAAGGAGTCTACTCTCCAGCGAATGACCCTGGTCTATTACTGGGCTATTAATGTTGGAGGTTTCCTTGGTCTGGGAACTTCCTACGCTGAGAAGCGTATTGGTTACTGGCTCGCCTTCCTGGTCCCCACCATCCTCTACTTCTTCCTTCCCTTCTTCCTCTTCATCATCCGAAACCGAGTTTACAAGATTCCTGCTACCAAGGACTCCATTCTCGCCGGTTTCTTCGGTGTTGTGTGGCAGTGGATGCTACGAAGGCCCTCAACCTATTCTGAGAAGTTTGTGGCTGATGTCTGGGCCACTCTCAAGGCTACCCGATTTTTCCTCTTCTTCCCCATCTACTTCATCAATGACAACGGTATTGGAGCTCTTTCTAACTCGCAGGGTAGTTCTATGATCACGAATGGTGTTCCGAACGATCTGCTGAACAACTTCAATCCCATCACCATTATTGTGGCAGTACCTATTGTCAACTATATTATCTACCCTACACTTCGACGATACAGAATCAACTTCCGAGCCTCGTTCCGAATCTTCCTGGGTTTCATGCTGGCATCTTTCTCTTCCATGATTGGAGCCATTCTGCAATGGCGAATCTACGAGACCTCTCCCTGTGGCTACTACGCAACAAACTGTGACAAGGGTGTTGCACCTATCACTATTTGGTGGCAGGTGTTCCCCTATTTCTGCACGGCTCTGTCTGAGATTTTTGCTGTCACCACTTCCTACGAGTTGGCCTACTCTCTGGCGCCTGCACACCTGCGATCCGTTGTTCTCTCTCTGCTGCTCTTCATGTCGGCCTTCAGTACCGCCATCCAGACTGGTATCACGCCCGCGCTGACTGATCCCCATCTGATTTGGCCTTTTGTTGGCATTACGGTGGCTGGTGGAGCCTTCGCCTTTGCATTCCTGTTCTGCTACTGGCGTCTCGGAAAGGGACAGGATCTTTCTGTCTAGGTTGGTTGCTTAAGAGAGTGTGAATAAGAGTTAATAGCATTGGGCCTCTATCGCCCCTTTTAATTTATCGAGTAATAAATCCGTACGCACTGTGTACGTCAACTGAACCCCGCATTAGTGTCTCCTGTCAAACTACAGAAACTACAGTAGAATTTTCCACTACTGGTACCCTCAAGTCCTGTGGTACGCGGCATCACGCTATTTTTTTGGGAGCCAACCAAGAAACCCTGAATGTACAACTGCAACGGTGCAGGGTGTGGTATGCATACATGCCCGCTTCAAAATATACAAGGCCAAGGTTCATCGCTGCCAGGCTCGTGCACACCCCCATGTCTTACAACGGCAGCGTTCTTGCAAGGACTCCTGGTCGGCCTTGGCATGTCAAAAAAAATGAGCATAGCTGGCCCCTGTTTGGAGGTCGCACACCCTATGCAGGTACTGGCTGACGCCAAAGAGGTTGCATCAGCAGGGTGCTAACACGTGAGTTAGACGCGGTTGGCTGTCTAGCTTCAGGCCTCGGGTCTTACACGACGACGGATGCGGGTGCTAATCGTCGCATTCGTGTGGTGCATGCCGGTAATTTAACGCCGCATTCATAAACATGCCAACGTCTATTAAATCTGGAACCTGGTGGGCACCAACTGGATGACGCTCACCAAATCTATGCTATGCAAACATAGGGTTTGGGAGCTGCAATTAGGCTCAGGGGGTAAACTCCCACTAGTCCAGATTTACCCCTGAATAGCTGATGAAACGAAAGATGGTGACTGGAATGAGTGTGAAGTCGAAACACAATCTGCTGTCTTGTTTCTTCCCGTTCAAAACTGTTTCAAAAACACACACATAGACCCTACATGGCAAAAGGAGGCGCAGCGGTATGTGATCTTCAGGGGAAGGTTGCAACCCTGTCGCGAGATCTGCATAGAGGAATGAGCGGGAAAAGTGACCGTGCTCTATGTTTGGAGCCGAGGGTATTGGAGCGCAGATCTCGGACTTAGCAGCCTAAGTGGCCGCAATCACATTTTTACGCGCATTGTACTTGTAGATATGATATTACTAATAAATAAATAAATGTTCAGATGCAAAGAACCTTGGAGTGTCTGGGTGACTTGGACACCAGTCTGGCTAAGCAAGTGCCATCTCTCGAACGCTCCACGAGTGTCGTGCAGAGGTGAATCGTTTGGCTTTTGTCTGCACAAGAGCAGCACGCTCTTTCTGGACATCAACCGCAATTGAGGCAGGTCGCTTCATCTTGGTAGATGCTTGTAGCAGGGGTGGTCGGGAAGCCTGTAGCTGATGCTTCTCGCGGTGAGAGAAGCACTCTTCTATTGTGTCGAATTTGTGGCCACAGGTGATGCAAACGACTTTGTGTTTCAGAGGAGCTTTGCAGAAGATCTCAGCGTCGTCCTCGACGTACTCATCCAGATTGATGGTGGGATCGACGTAAGGGTCCTCCGTATCGGAAAACAGGTCATCACACCCAGATGAAGCAGAAGACTCCTCTTCTTCGGGCTCCTTGATTGCAGTAGGTCTCTGGAAGAATGGGGCAATCTGAAGAGTAGATACTCTCTTGACTGATCTCTCGGGGAGAGTAGGTGACAGAGACATAGATGCGGGGCGGGTGGTGCCGCCCGAGGAGAAGCTGGGGGATGAAGAGACAACTGCAAGAGAGAGTCGTTTGTATGTAGGGAGTTCTCTCCGAGGGGAGGGAGTGGTGGCTGGGTTGGATGCTGTGATTTCTGCCTTGTTGGTGGAAGTAGTGGGGGTTAATGTAGTCATTGTTCGTGTGGGGGTTGCAGATAGGGGCTGGTTGTCCTTGGGTTTCTTTTCCTCCCGGATATCGATCAACGATGAGTAGGAGGCATTGCCACTGAAGGCCCGTCGCGTGTTGTCTGCCGTTTTCGGGGGCTGGTCCTTGCTTCGTGATTTGGGTCGTGTAATCTCTTCATTGAGAGTCCTGGCTCGGCCCATGGGCTTGATTTTTTCAGAATTGGAGGAGTTTGACGACATGAACGAAGTGAATGAAGAGATGCTGGATTTTCGTCGTCCCAGATTTCGCTCCTTCTCGGTGGTAGCAGGCGTGTCGATAGTGGAAGGCTCGTCGTAGTGTAGGGACTCTCTGGATCTGTGTTTCCATCGTGAGAGGGTCTGTGACAGTGACAGTTTTGACACATGTCTGGTGTCGTCATGACGAAGTGTCATTTGTTTGTTGGAGCAAATGAGAAAAAATGTTACGGTATGTTGGAGAGAAAGGGCCTCGGAAAAGAGCTCCTGTATATGTATTAGCCTTGTGGAGAGAGATGGCTAACGCCATGCTAGTTCAAGTGCAGACGTTTATTTAGAGTTGTTTCGAACTGTTCCTCCTGGTGAATGAGGCCGAGTCGGTTTAAACTGCCTCTCTCTCTGTAATTGAGGTGGGATTTGGCCACCAGACAACGGATGAGTTTCGTCTGAGTCTGGCTCATAGCATTTCCCAGCTCGTGGTTCTTCTCCAGCTAAATCACCGCCAAATTCCAGCGACTATCATTCAAGATCTGCTCCCGCAAAAGGCAAAAGGAAGCCTAAGCACACGCTCATGGCAGAAACACAAAGTAGAACCGAGTTTCGGTATGCCTGCGCACTCCCAATTTCGCAAAAAAGCAAAACAACAAAGGTGCAACAACCGCACCACCAATACACGAGCTTGTTTTCAATCGGTTACACCTCCAAAGCGGAGGTGGTCCTCCTGCTCTTGTCGCTCTCTCAATAACACACCTAGCACCCTGGTACAGTGCGTGACAGGGGCTCACGGATGTAGCATATGATCAACAATAATAGACGAAGCAGTCACTGCCGACGGCCGAGTTCCACGGCCAGGGACAAGTCAGGGGCTTCTTATTACTTCTCAAGTGACCCACCCTTCAAAAGACGCTTCTATGTGTAGGCCTACTTTTTGTTGCCATGGTCGCATATATTATTTGGCAGTACCAGCCAGGGGAGCCTAACAAGCTATTTAAAAGCACTTTTCAGTTAAATTTGTACCCCTTCATTGGTGATTTTGCATAAGTAGAGACAGAAGATTTGATTAGATATACACAATATTAAATAAATAGCAAGCACGGCACAAGCTCCACTGCTGGTAAACAGCACTTGGACCAATACAGTCACACTAACCCATACTGTTGTTTGCACACCCTATGTTAGTAAAAAAAGTCGTGATAACAAGGAGAGCTCTTGTAAGAGGATCAGTGTAACTATGACATTACCGCAGCATTGCACCCAACAGAAGTCAAAACGACGACTGGTTTTTGAGGATGCTCAATTGTTGGTAGATTGGTCTATCATCATTTAAACCCGATGCTCCATTGTCGATACTCACTTGTTCCCGTGCTGTGTGAGAGAACAAGTTTTTCTCCAGCATGAGTTTAAAAACCATTTTTCACCCATTTACCCGGCCGTCAAGCCCTAAAGTGTAGGTCTACGAGTCTGCAGGTTCGATTTCTGCAGGTGTTGCCTATGGCGACGACTTAGAGTTGAGCCTAAATTGGAGGTTGTTGGCGATATTGTCGATACTGGGGCAAATTTTTGCTGCTCAATCATATTCACGGAACATGAAACACCCGATTGCGTTTCTTTTTGAAATTACGGCCTCAAAGTCTGAATGAAGCTCCAGAAGCGTCATCAATGCATCCGGAATGAGACGTTATAGGCAGCCTGATAGAGTTGATGAGGCCAGGATTACTTGGCCATGGATACACCTATTGCTGCTAAAACATTGACTGATTTGCTTTTGTTGCTCGAAATGGCGGACGTCTCGTGGTGCTCACATTGCCCACAATCACGGAGCTCTTGTAGTATATATCAGTGGTGTAGGTCGGTTATAGCCAGGGTGCACCTATGGACTGGAATCGACCTTCAAGGGTCCTCAACTCAATGTGTATATCACCAAAGACACCATTTGGATCTGGAAGCCTCTGTGGTGTCTCTTTCGGTATGGGGGGTTTGGTCTTGTTCTCCACAGTTTCTTTTTTCATTTCGTCACTCTTGTTCGCGAGTCTAGACCTTCTGCTGGGGCTCAATGAGCACCAAAAGTAGCAATTTTGGCGCGCTGCTTAGGAAGCGGTGTGCTGTTTCAGGCTGTAGCTCGGTGACCATCTTGATGCACTCTGGCTCTCACGCAGGACGGCTCTCGGTGATATTATAATTTACATCATCTAACATCAGCTGATCAGCGCAGGGTGGGAACAGAGTCACTGAGACATTGGATGCTTTATTTGATGCTTACAGTGTCCTTCGACAGAAGCCCATGTATGGAGATGAAAATAGCTACAGGAAATCGTGCAGCCATCCAAGACACGCGGAATATGGTGTGGGGAGCTAGCTCAAGACACGCTCCTCTCCAAAGGGATAAGAGGGGGCACTAGTTTCTACCGCATCCACATGTTCTTGGACTGTGGGGTTGTCGAGATATAATCTCTGCATCGCCCCTTCCTCTTCAGGCCCTTGACTCCTTGGCATAGGAATGAGTCGGAAAGTCACGGGAGAGAGGCAATAGAGGAGTATGGATATCAACATTGTAGCCACACAGCCCTAGTGCAAGTACGTCGTAGTACTGTACTGTACAGTATCGTACCGTACTCGCGCAGCACTTGCATTTTCCTGTGTCTATATGACTATTTGCGTTTTCCTGTCGTTCGTCATAGCTTCCGGAATAATACCGTGACATCCCAGTGTACCCATAACACCCTTCGCCAGGTTGGTCACAACCTTGTCAGCCATGGGACGTTTGAGATGTATGAATTGGGCAGCCGCACCTTAGATATGGGGTAAACAAAGAAGGAGAGACTGTAGGAGAAAAGCAATAGAAACATAGGCAAGAGCAGCTGATAATGTTTGATCTTGCCTACACTGTGCAAGAATCTTTTGATCCTCAAGTCGCCACCCCTTCGGAACTCTGTCGGAGCCTATAATAGTGTTGCTTCCCCGCTATGGAAGTGGCTCGAAACAGGTGCGGCGATGGGGCGGGGAATAGCTGCGTTACCATTTGTTGAGGGAGAATAACTAAACGTTAGAGATGGGCTAACAGTAGAACGCAGTGAACGCGCGTCCAACCGCGTTGCTTACCTTGCAGTCAACATAGTACAGGCGTGACATCATTACGGCCCCCAAAACAGCCCCATATGGACGTCACAGGTCCCACCAAGTAGGATGTTGAGGCCCGAAATGTAACCTTCTGATATTAGAGTATGGGGCTAGCAGGGTGAAGTCGGAACAACCCAGGAAGAGTCTATTCCTCTGCACAAGGTTACTACAAATACACAATGGGCTGTCAGATCAAGGGTCTCCTCCGAGCACCACCAGTCCACTCTCTCACTCACTTCCACCTTCCGTCATTACATCGTTATCATTACATTAAGTGAATCAAAGTCCTTCCCAATGGAGTTACCTCTACGTCTAAGCGTCTTTTCGAGCGTGTCTGAAATGTCCACAGCCTTCGCGTTTTGGATGGCATGTTCGGACAATCCTCGGAGAATCATCAACCACACCAAAACCGAAGGAGTCAAGCAGCTGCTCATGGCAATGTGATGGAGCCAACTACCAACACTTGAACAGCCCCAGATAGCTGACGCTGATGTCAGTGTTCCACCATCGCTCCACATAATCATGCAGATACTTCTCATCGTGCGAGTTGTACATCTCCAGACCCGTCTGAAGCACGTCAGCATGCGCCAAAGTCAGAGTCCGGTGGTTTTCGCGATACAGATCACGCGTAACCAGACTCTGGACCGTCGCGTTGAGCCGGTTGGTTATTTGCTGGAAATAGCCCACCAGAAGCACCTCGAGAGTTAGCGAGGCATCATCTTCGTCGTCAAACTCCAAACCCTCCAAGTACTGTTCATCTTCGATTGTGGAAATTTCGCCTGCCGAGGCAAGCCAGAGCATGTTGTTTGCCAGCACCTCGTAGAACTGCCGCCACAGGGGCTTTTTGGCCGACGTTGGATGCGGCTGGCTGTGGTGTGCTTGTGATAACAGCTGCTGGAACGCCGGGCCGCGTCCTTCTTCACGTACTGCTTTAAGAAAATGAGTCAAAACATGATACCTTCTCGAGTCACGTTGAGACGGGAAATCGTAGTTTGTAATCTGCACACCGTCGTTTGATAGCTGGACAGCAACGTCATGCAGGTTCTTTCTGTGTAGCATGATGGTGTCGCTTGTGATGGCCAGGTAGCTGTTCATCTTCGACAGTCTTTCAGAATCTTGCACTGTGACATTGTATTGTAAGTTGAGCTCCGGTAATGTATTGTTGGACGCTCCCAGAAGTCCCAAAATGTATACCAACGACGTAGCCTGTTCCAAGGTGATTCCAGTGTCGTGGTCCAGCACAATGAGCAGTCGGTTTCTGAGCAGCGTTTGTCGATGGATTTCGAAAAACTCTGGCCCAATCATTGTTATCAACGGTACCAAAGCGTAGATGGGGTGTCGGTCAGGAGCCCTAGGCTTCGGCCCCTTCGTTAGCAATGACCAGAGCCCGTTGAGCACTTTCTCCTCGTCTCCGTTCTCTAGGGCCTTCATAGTCGTATCCAAGATGTTGAGGTAATTCCAGGGCTCGTCCGCAAGCACTCCAAGCGCAAAGACGGTGTTTTGGCGTTCGCCTTCGTTGTTGCCAATGTTTCTGTCCACCACAACTGCCACCCCTGGTTGTCCATGGTGAGAGAGATACACCACATCGTCCTGCTGAAACGAGGACGGAATGGCCTTGTACTCGACGCCACCTAGCCCTTCACCGAATCCTTTGAGCAGCGTATGGCCCAGCTTGACATCAAAAGTGGCATAGAAGAGCTGCATTCTGAGAATCGCATATGTGGAGTTCCAGCCGTCATGTTAAGCTTCCATTCACGCTTAATAAACTATTCCTTAGCCCAGAAGATGCGCCACGGGTTGGCGATTTGTGAAACTAGTACACCGAATATTATAGAAACCCCGAAAAAGAGAATATCAGGGATACAAATAAGATGATAGAGCAGCTGTAATGCTGTTAAGCCAAGTTTGCAGAGATCTGACAATGGACATACATACTGACCTGTCAATACCTGTGTCTCAAGTATGCATTCTTAGGGTTACTTGCAAGGTGAAGATGCCTAATTACCAGGAGACACGATATGGCAAAAAAATGAAATGGAAAAATAATCAGAACTGATGGTTCTGCTACTCCGATACGGGGAATCGAACCCCGGTCTCCACGGTTCTCTAACATGAGAGCGTGATGTGATAGCCCCTACACTATATCGGATTGTTGCAATTTTGTTTACGTAATCGTATTTGACAGCCAAAAATCTTTAAAAAAATTAAAAAAATTAAATTACTAAAAAATTAAAATAAAATAATAAACATCAAGGAATTAATATTATGTTAGGCCATAAGTATCTAAAATGTATTTCCTGCCAAAATGTACTTCTAATCAATCAGATCTGGGATCCTTGGTTCGTGCAGTAACGTATGGGTACAGTAAATCGCATACAGTAATTAATAATTTAGATGAAAATGGTTAATTGAGATAATATATTAATCCCAATGAGGCAAGACAGATCCCAGTTAGTATATTCTTAAAGTCTACAAGTCCAGCTGTCATTACCTAAGATTTTTATGCTATATAATTACAACTACTTGACCAGCTCATTAACGAAAGCGGAAAAGTACTTTTTGAACTCCTTGTTATCAAGGGTCTTGAGTTTCTCGACGTAGTCCTTGGCAGCGTTGTCGGGCACTCCAATCTGAGGGAAGTACTGCTCGACAAGGTAGCTGAGGAATTGGTCGCCCTTCTTGATGTAGATGTGCTTCTGGATGTTTCCAAGCTCAGTCACCAGAATCTTGCTCTGGGCGTCCTGCAAATTGAATCCGGGGGATCCAGGCACCTGCCAGCACAGACCGGAGAACTCCAGCACAATCTGCTCGAAGCCGTCAATCTTCTGGCCTTGGTCAAACACGCTCTCCTCGGCAGAAGCAGCCTCAAGCACACCGTTGCCCCACAGCTGGATCATCTTGGTGAGACAAGAGGCAGCAGATCGGCAGGTGTAAATGTCGGTGGGGTCGGAGGCGTAGTGGGTGACCGACTTGATGATGGAGTCAGCCAGCTGCTTGTCTTGGACAATGGCTCCTCCCATGCGGTCTCGCAGAATCTGCATGATGAACATGAGGTATGCACGCTGAATCTCCACCTTGAGCACCTTGTCGTCGGTGTTTCCGGCCTCTGCAGATGCAGACAGCTCCTCGAGAGAAGCAAACACACGCTGGCAGAGGGGAGACAGAAGCGACTTGAGCATGTTGTAGACTCCCTCGTCGTTTTGGAAAGAGTGAAGCAAATGGCCAAGGAAGCCCAGGAAGTCGGCAAGCTCTGCGTGAGAACATCTCTCGAGCAGGATCTGGATGAGGGTGGAAATCTCAGCCAGGATTGAGGAGCCCAGAATGGGAACCAGGCGCGTGAAGACGGTTCGAGCAGCCTCCCGTACCTTGGTGTCGGGGATTCGGTCAAGTGTCACGTTGACCACCTCGGCAGAGTTTTTGAAGAGCTGGAGAATGTCGGCTGGAAGCTTGTTAGACGAGCCATCCAAGCCTTGGGCGAAGGTACCAATAGCAACCAGATTGTGGTGGACCAGCGAGATGGACTCGGCGGTTGGGGGAGAAACTCCAATGGCCTTCTCCACAGCAGTGAAGATAGACTGGAGAGTTTGTTCCACTCCGTTGGTGGCAGATGCCTCGTCGAGAATGGAGACGAGGATACCAGACAGCTCAAAGAGGTTGAGCTGGGCATTGAAGGCCGAGCCTGCGCTCTCGTCGTCAGAGTCGCTCTCGTCCTCAGCCTGGATGACTAGCAGAGGTCTGATTGAGTCCACCAGAAGCTGGGCGACCTGACCAATCTGGGGCTTGACAGACTTGCAAAACTTGTGGAACAGGATCCAGGACCGCATCTGGACCTTGGTGGACTCGGCGTTCTGGATGCCCAGAGGCGAGACAAAGAACTCCAACACACGGTTGAGGAGGTTGGTGTTGTGCTGAGAAAAGAGCGAAGAATGCTTGACGACGATTTCCATAAACAGCAGGTGCACGGCAGGCTGGGGACACTGAGCCACGGCGTCAGAGGCCACCATCTGGAAGAACAGGTGGTTGAAGGCCAGGGTGGCGGGAGACTCGTTTTGTCCAGTCTTGACGGTGGACAGAGCGCCCGATCGCATGGCCTCTGACAGAGTCTGGAGCTCAAACATTCCGAGCTCAATGTCTCTCCAGTCAGCGTTGGGAGGAAGCGCCAGAGCCTGGGAGATGACGGGACAGACATCATCAAGGAACAGCTGGTTGTCAATGGAAGCACACATGTCCTGCAGGTTCTTGAGGCGCTGTCGCAGTTCAAAGAACTCGTCGTCCTCATCCTCCACCCAGTCCTGATCGTCCAGGTATCTGCACTTCTTCATGACAGCCTCCAGAATAGAACGGACCACGGCATGGCGTTGGTCGGAAATGAAGGTTCTGTCGGCAGGGAAGTTTTCGTACTGGTCGGCAGTATTTTTTGTGAGTCTGTTGGGGTTGATTTTGGCCTTTTCTCGCTTGGAATCTCGTCGGACCAGCTGCAGGTAGGAACCCACAGCGGGCAGAACCTGGGACGAGGTGTCATCATACTCGTTGCCAAGGTAACGCAGCAACAGGGGGAGTATCTCCAGAATAACAACCTCGCAGTTTGCTTCGAAATCTGGGACGTCGGTGGGTTCGATAATGTGAATGATCTCCGAGGCGATGGAGTTGGCCAGCTTGGCAGCTCGCTCATCGAACTCAATGTCTGAAGACTGCGACAGAATGTTAATGATGCTGGTGAGGTTGAGCGACTGAATGAGCTGGAACTTCTTCTGGAAGTACATTTTCTTGGTGACAATCTCGCTGAGGCAGTCACAGGCCTGGATGCGGCACTTCGGAGAGCTCAGCAGGTTGAAAATGGTCTCCAGAGCCTCAGAGTCTGCAATGAGCAACAGCTCAGCCCAAGACACCCATCCTCCAATCACACGGAGAGTGTTGTTGATAATCTCCGTAGCCAGGGGGTCCTGCTGCTTGTCCTGATAGTACATGAGAATTTTCTTCCAGGAGTCTGCCACGTGGTACAAATCTCGGTTTCGGATCAGGTCCTTGAGGTCGTTGTTGCGCGACTGAACGGAGGGGTCTCGGATGATCAGCGTATCTCCGATTTCTCGGTGGATGTCATTCAGCACACGCAGATACAGATCCACTGCACGCGCGTTGCCATAAGGGCTCTCGGGGGTCACGAGTAGCTGCTCAAAATCGGTAAAGAACATGTCCCAGATATCAGTGTAGGTCATAATGAACACATAAGCCATGGTTTCTCCCAGCTTGTTCTTCATGTGGACTGGATCATCGGCAAAGCTGACTGCTTGGCCCACATTGACATTGGCCTGACCCTGGCTGAGTCCACTGCCCAATCTCACGTATGCAAAGAGGTGATCACGCACAAAGGTGAGCTGCTCACGGTTGAGCCGGCCCAGAGCCTCATCAATCACCTGAAGACTAAAGTATCGCGCAGCATCACTTCGCTTCCGGTCTCCGGCAAACATCCCCAGGCACAACTGCCAACCCTCATCGGACGCCTTGACCTGGTTACAGAATTCCATGGCCTGTTGTCGCACCCCTGGGTCGCCGACGCCTTGGATCGCGATATCTACCGCCTGTTCGATTTGGTCTTCCATGTGGTTGAAATGTAGTGAATTTTATGAAAACCACGTCTTAGTTGCAAAGCTAGATTTGTTTTGAAAAGTTACCCGGAAAATTACACACTGTGGCGAGTCACGTGCCGTTGGTGGGGCAACCACACCCCAGGAGATGCCTCTCCGCACAGTGTGGCAATATTATTTATTTCCTCTGGCCTCAGCGCTCTCAATTTTTTCGCCCCCGTTTATTTATAAGTTTCACGAACAAAGCCCCCCGGCCCCACAAAAGAAAGACCCCTTTAGTTGTTACTCTATTCTTGAAGACCCAACTCTGTATGGGGCTGTTGGCAGTGTGTGAGTCTTCTCTGTGAGTGTGCCTTAGAAAAAAACATAAAAACTCTGTACGTAAGCCTAATTCTTTTGGGTGAGAACCTGTCCACGTCTTCAAACTTTGATAGTATGTAGTGCGCATCACGTGATTGCCATGATAAGCCGACTCGGCATGAGTCCGGAATTGACCCCAGCGGGTTATCTATGGCCATAATGTTGATATTTGGCTGGCTCAATCTTGATCCCACACCCATCCGAGCCTGTTCCGATCGCCGCCACCCCCAGAAAATAACCACATACCCCCAAACGCTCTTCTCATTCTTGCTCCTGATACTGGATATTCGTTTAATTAAACTTCGAGTCACCCCCAATCGCCTCATCCTCTCGACCTGACCACAGCTCTCCACACCAACCACACATCCCTGCCTCAAAGGACGTCGAAACGCGGACTTTTAGAAGCACGGACAACACTGGAACACTCCTCCAGCATCTGCCGTCGCGTGACAGTTCCTTTTTTTCCCATCCACATCCCGGACCTGCGGCTTTATCCCCCTCTTCACTACAGCCATCATGTTTCGACCCACAACCGCTGTCAGACTGGGTGTTGCTCCCAGCCGCCTCTTCGTAAGACACAAGTCGTCCAAGGCGCCGTCCCCTGCGTCTAACGTTGCTCCCCAGCCCGTGAAGAAGGGCGAAGAAGACGATGTCCCAGCCGACACTAAGACGGAGGCTGCTCCCCAGCCCAAGACTGCCTCCACAACCTCTACATCCACTGCCACCACATCATCCGCTGCATCTTCTACTGCTCCCTCGGCAGCACCAGCTCCCCCATACGAGAACAACCCCTACATGTTTAGTCGCAGCCACTTTACTCCAAACTTCTCGCGACACCAGAGCGGCAACAACTCGTCCCCCACCCGCATTCTCGGCGTCCAGCCGCACCCCTTCACAGTCAAGGAACACACCGGCGAGTCCATGAACGAGATTTTCCTCCACAAGGTGCTAGCCTCCCACATGCAGCCCCTGCTGCTGAGTCTGGACGACCGAAAGAGAGAAGTCCCCAGCAAGGTGTACAAGTTCCGAAACCAGCGACAAGTGCCCAAGGCCGAAAA
Organism: Yarrowia yakushimensis; assembly: GCA_900518995.1. Lineage (NCBI taxonomy): Eukaryota > Fungi > Ascomycota > Dipodascomycetes > Dipodascales > Yarrowia > Yarrowia yakushimensis. The sequence continues at coordinate 518,049 of ULGW01000002.1, forward strand.
CTCGCTGTGGCTCAAGTCTGTGCTGCGACAGCAGACTCACTCCGACATGGACCTCATCCCCCAGGAGATGCTACAGCAGATGGTGCCTTTCCGGCCCCTCAGTGACGTTACCCGAAAGTTCTGGGATGTCAAGATGAAGGTTGACTTCAAGCGAAACCAGCAGCGGAAGCAGGAACCTGAGGAAGAGGAGAATGAACCCTACTGACGTCCTGAACGCTTTCTCTCGCACCGTGTTTGTGTCTCGCTTACATTCTAGAATGAACCCCACCATATCATACGGGAACACTAGAGTCCAGTTCCCACTAACTCATATAACTTATTGATTTATTACGACGTTTTTTCACAACCAACTACTTCAGTGCCCCGATGCATACTTGCTCACGTAATATCGAACCAGCCCCTCCATTGCGCTTTCGTCGCCACATCGCACGAGATTTGCTGCGTCGATGTTGAGAGGCGAGTCTGGCTCTGGTAGAGATAGCATGGCGGATACTGCAGTGCATGCAGAAGAGATGGTCCATGCGGGAGACCACTGTGTTTTGAGAACGTCAATGCAAACTTCTCCAGTGTCAAAGTGGATGTTTGGGTGGCAGATTTTTGTTCGGAAGAACATGGTCGGGGGCTGTAGCGGGTAGTTTTCAGGAATGTTGATTTCCACCTGCCAGAGCCCGTTTTCATATGCTGTACCCTCGGTTCCTCTCATGACGGCGGTCCATATGTGGAGGTTATCGCCGTCAGGGCCAAGTGATGCTAGGCAAGGATTGGGATCCTTCTTGTATGCTGCCAGCTCCTTGATGAGTCGTTTCTGGGAGGCCATTTTCAGGGTGTATGATTGTGCTTGAGTAGTTGTTAGGGCGACTGCTAGGGCTGCGAGGGCGGGCTTCAGAGACGCAAATGTGATGCAGAAGACGAATGCTAGAAAGGCGGCGGTGACGAGAAAGCTCAGAGAGGTCGCAACAAAAAACCAGACGTTGACGGTGGAGATCCGAGGTTGAGATTTCATGCGATGCAAGCCATAAGTATATCACATGCGTCAGTTGGGAGGAGAAAAGAACTGCGTCACGGGTTGCCGGCCCAACCTTAGCATGAGCTTAATATGGGGTATCAACGGTCGCCTCGGGGATGTTTAATAAGGTTTATACTCCGCATAACCATTTAATACTCAACATCGCGATACTAAGACAGCACTACTCGCACAACACACCATCAGCATGTCACATTCACACCCGGTACGACGGATTCTGTCGCCCAAGGATCTGGAAATCTTCGGCGCCAGTGACACCAAGAAGCAGGTGTTTGGATTCGTCAAGGTGCTCAACTACTACGTGGTGGGCAAGGGCAACTCATACGAGACGCTGCAACGCCCAATCATTGGAAAGCTGGTGGCGATTCTTGAAAAGGTGATTGATCTGGTGGCAAAGTACCCACCTGAAGATGTCACGTCATCGCGGTTCGGAAAACCCGAGTTCAGAGACTTCCACCAGGCCCTGGAGGAGAACGCCAAGGAGTGGGTGTCAGATCTGGGAGAAATGGAGGAATGGCAGCTGGTGGAGCTTTGCACATATTTCGCCGCGTCTTTCGGCGACCGAACGCGAATTGATTTCGGATCTGGCCACGAGCTCAACTTCATCTGCTTCCTCTTGTGTCTGAGAGAGCTGGGTCTGCTCAAAGTGCCTCAGTACGACCCCGAGGTGCACGACCCCACTGGAGAGGTCAGAAAGGCCAAGTGCATCGACGACGAGACTGACTCCTCGGCAACAGTGCTCACTGTTTTCGTCAAGTACCTCAAAACCATGCGTTCCGTACAGGCAAGCTACTGGTTGGAGCCTGCAGGCTCTCACGGTGTCTGGGGTCTCGACGACTACCACTTCCTGCCCTTCCTGTTTGGATCTGCCCAGCTAGCATGTCACAAGTATCTGCGGCCGTTGTCTATTCACGATATGGAGATGCTGGACATGTGGAAGCAGGAATATCTGTACATGGGTTGCATCCACTTCATCAACAGTGTCAAGACCACTGCTTCGCTGAGGTGGCACTCTCCCATGCTGGATGATATTTCTGGTGTCAAGACCTGGGCCAAGGTGAACCAGGGTATGGTGAAGATGTACGACGCAGAAGTACTTAGCAAGCTGCCCATTCTCCAGCACTTTATGTTTGGTCAGCTCATCAAGGCTCCCGAGGGAGTGTCTCCTCCTCCTGATCCCAACGCTGAGGTGCAACACATTCACAACCACTGGGCTGACTGCTGTGGAATCAAGGTCCCCAGTGCCATTGCAGCTTCTGAGATGAGCCAGAAGCCCGGGGATCTGCGAAAACTGCGGGGCTCTGGAATCTTGCCTTTTGATTAGGCAGTCCGTAAGGGTAATAGGGGGAAATGATACAACGCATAAGCATCCACGCTACTATATAGGGTCAGAGCAATTTTTAAAATGAGTAACTCAACAAGCACATGTAGCTAGGCCTATAAGGAATCCCCGAGGTAGAAGCACTGGAACGATAGGTAACTCACAGAGGACCCAACCAACTCACCATGTCTCTTATGCCAAACGATCTTCTTTCGTCCGTTCTCGCTCACTGGAACAGTACAGAGCTGGAAGGTGGACATATCTAGCACTCCTCTGGGGAAGACCAAGTGCTTGCCAAACTGAACGGGGTGTACGTCAGCAACGAACCCGAACCTCTCGGGGATCAATAGAGCCTTAACTGAGTCAGTAGTATCATCGTAGACAAGTCTCCAAACTGCAATTCTACCTTCCTTGAAAATGGCCAGGTTGTCCCCAAAAGTCAGGATACGATGAGACCACCACTTCTTGCCTTTCAGGCAGCCATTCTTCTTCGTCCGAGAGATTTGGCTGACTGACAGAACCAGCTTGTAGTGAGGCAGAGAGGAGTTTAGAGAGCTCGTCAGGAGGTAGATGTAATGAACATCACTCTTGTATGACTCCACCAGAAACAGATTCGTAGTTGGACATCCAGCCAAAGCCAGTGTGTATTTCTCCGTTTTCTGTGGCTGGAAAGTGTAGAACTGCGAAGTGTGTCGTGCTTCCTTAGCACAGGGCTGGAAACAGCGGATGACGCAAATCTCTGTGGGTCCCGAGAGGGTTTCGGAAGAGTTGGTGTTGAAGAGACCAGCAACTACTCTGTTTCTTGAAACCTCATCAAGCTGGAAATAGTTTGAGCTGACTCTAATGCTCCACCAGTAGCTGGGGTCACCCACATTCAAGCAGTCTGTGTTTGAAATGGTACGAAGAATGGTGTTGGTCGCCTTGTCTTTCGCAGCCCGAGGAGCAGGTTGGTGGATCCAGGGAGTAAGGGTGCCTGTGACGGGGTTGAAGAAGGCATGAGTTGACTTGCCAGAGATGACGTAGCCGTCAGTGATGGGATTGACTACTGATCCAGGGGTGTATACCTCGTGTAAGACCGTGAGTGTCTCCTTGAAGTGGCTCGAGAGGTTTCGTGGGCTGTACTCTTTGGCATTCTTTGGCTCGAAGAACATGTCGACCCAATCGAAACATTCTGGTGTCTCGATTGAGTGGTCAACGTCAGTGGAATCACCGGTATCACCAATCACCATCCATCCGGGAATGAAATTCTGAGACGCAGCCTTTGGTGCGACTTTGTCCTCGGTAATCTCTAGAGTGGTATCATCATCATCCGAAGTGGCTTGCGATGCCTGTGTGGTATCAGACTCTTGGGCAGTACCAAATGTAGTCTCCCAGACCTCCGGAGCAAAGGGGAAGACCACGCGCGACTTTTCAATGGCCTCTTTATCCCACTGAAAGTCAGCCTCAGGGCCATCATTGCTCAAATCCACATCGAAGGCGCTGAGAATGATGTTGGTGGCAGGTTCAGTTGGTACGGGTCGTAGCGTGGCCTTGCCCTTGGTTGCAGGGGTGCTCTTAATCTTGGATATCTTGAAGCTGTGGTGCACTGCCATCTTTTTTCGTACGAGTGGTTGGACTGGTAAAAATACATAAATTGCGATTTCCAACTATATAAATATTGAGATGTGTGCAGTGACACTGGCCTAAAACGGGTGGCCAGGTGATAATAAATATGAACAAGTACAGATGAGGCACACTGGGCTTTGTTCAGCACCACACCTGACTGCAGCTGAGAAGGTAAAGACTGATTTTTTACCAAGCAAACCGCAGCTGTGCAGCTGTGAATACGGGAGGCTTCCACTTGAGGAGCTCCGGATTGACCTTTCGACGCCGCTTCTTGAGCATCTTCTCGTACTTTTCACACACACTGTCCGTCAGACAAATAATGTGTTGGCCTTTGTAGTACTTGAGCATGTTGTATGTCTGCAGGGTATGCAGCACATCAGTGGTGGTCATGGCGGTCACGGATGCAATATCTTCAATGGTCATCTCCTGCTTACCCTTCTCCATGAGCAACTCAATAATGGTATCTGCCCAGTAGGCTCGGTACGACAGCAGACCCAGATCTGACAGAGGCTTTTCTGGAGAACCAGTCTTGCCCTCGGCCTTGGACAGCGCATATGAGAAGTCGATGAGTAAACGTCCATAACCGTGCCGCTGGTATTGTGGGAGTGTCAGAATACAAGCAACGTTGTATCCTTCGGCAGACTCCTTCTCCTTGGAAAAGTAGCCCACAAGGTGGTGACCCTTCTCGTCTCGTCGAGTCATGCAGTAGAAGAGGAAAGGATCCACATCATAGTAGAGAGTTTTATGATCCAGGAAGAGCTTCGAGAGCAAACACAGGTTTCTGCACCAAGTTCGCTGCTTTCTACCGTCAATCTCAAAGAAACTAACAGCCTCGTCTCGGTAGATTTCGTTGCCAGGAGGATGTCTTAGAGTGGACTTGGATCTGAACCGCTCAAACTGCTTCTTGGAGCCGAAATAACACAAGGTGAAATCACAAATGTAGATTTCATCCTCCTCGGTCAGCTCAATAGGATAGGGAGAAAAGTACCAGGGCTCGATGATATGGTTACCCAGCACAATTCTCTGCAGGTTTCGAACTCTAGCCACCTCGTGACTACTTTGGGTCATACTTCCTCCTGTTCTGAGCTTCTCAATCTCCTCATCACGGTTGAAATCGTCGGGATCCTGGGTTGAGCCGTTGACCTGGAGATTGTCCAGGTCCATAACATCTTCGGAATTGGCACCAGGAGTGGTTGCAGCCGAGTCGGTGAGCTTTTGCTTCTTGGAGGGGTTCTTCTTCTTCTCCTTGCTACTCTCCTTGGCTGCACCACTGAGCGGCTTCTTGGGCTTCTCAGGCTCGGGCCAAATGACACCCTGTGACAAGTCGACTCGAGCAGCTGCGATACGCTCATCTAGACGCTTATTGAACTCCACGTAATGCACGTAGAACTCGAGGTTGCCACGTCGCATTTGCACGCTGAGAATTTCGGCAACTCGGTCCTCGCCGTCCTTCTCGACGTGGACCTTGCAGCCCACACGAAGCTCATTGATTGCCACGTTCATGTCCACCTTCTGGACGGGTGCGGGTGTTTCCTCGGAACCCGAGGCTTTGCCGTTGGTTTTGCCGTTGGGCAAGTCTGCTTCTGCGAGAGCCATGGTTGGATGTGTTGTGAGCGACAGTAAATTGCCTAAGTGTCATATAGCTTTATCTCGCTATTGCTCGTGGATGTTTGGTGGCGACAAATTTGATAAACTGAAAATAGTCGCGATCACGTGATGTTGGGAGGAGAGAAGCACAGTATAGCAAATGATGAGAGGGAGACTGGGGGACTTCGATTAGTTTCTTGATGATTCCTAATAAATTTGCTGGATATATATTTATTCGGGTGAACATGTTCTCTCTCGTCGTTATCCATTTTTTGCTTCTCTTCATTTGGCGGCCCTACTGTTATGCGAGTTGTAATGGTGGTTGAATGGAGTCTACATATTGATATTGATGATGAACCGAGGAATTATTTGGTTGATGCTCAAGGAAATTATTTAGGCTGAAAAAATGACATATCGCAAAACAGACGAAAGGAAATACCACAATGAACTAAAAATACATTAAATATGCTAAATACCGATACACCAATTTTTTAATAAGTCTGGTACATCTTGGGTTTCCATTCCAGACCAGGATCACTTTCCTCGGTGGCATTGGGCTTCTCCCGCCACATTTTGATACTCTTGTCGGCCTCACAAGTGATGAGACGAAGACCCGTCTTGTCGAAGGTGGAGTCGAAGATACCGTTTTCACTTTCGATAGAACCGGGGATAGGAATAGACTGGGTGCTCTGAAACATGTGTCCCGTCTTCCAGTCGTAAAAGCCAATGGAGCCGTTGTCACCTCCCGAAAACATGACGTTATCCTGGTTAACAGACAGGGTGTTAATGATGGCATTCTGGTCATCGTAGTTGAGCACCAGATCGCCCTCGGGACACTTCCACTGCTTACTGGAGTTGGAAGAAGCTGTGGAGAAAGTGAACTCCTCAGGATGCAATGCGAGACCTCGAACACTCTTCTTGTGATGTGTTAGCGTGGTCATTGTCTTTCCGGCCTGAAGATTCCACAGCCGCACAGTCTCATCTGCCGAAGCTGTGATCACCTGGGGTTCCGAGGCCTGGAACTTGACTCGGTTAATTGTCGATTTATGGCCACTGAGAACAACAACAGCATCACGTGTTCGAATATCCCACACACGGGCCACAGCGTCTCGACCAGCAGACACCAGGACATCTAGTGTAGGGTGAATGTCCAGGGAGTAGATGGCAGACAGATGACCATGATAATGCCGAACCACCTTATTGGTTTCCAGATCCCAACACTTGACCATCTTGTCTTCACCTCCCGAAAACATGTAAGGATGTCGCGGCGACACTCCCAATGCTCTTACCCCCATAATGTGTCCCGTGAGAGTCAGTCTCAGCTTACCTGTAGCCAGATCCCAGATCTTGATAGTCTTGTCTGCAGAGCCTGTAGCGAACCACTGGTTGCCAGGTTCAACACACACAGACCGCACCCAGCCCTGGTGGCCAGTAATGACTCTGTAGATCTCCCATGGAGCGTGCCACGCCGGTTTCGATTGTGTGAGACTGGCACCAAGGTTGATGAGACTGTCGTGTGTAGTTTGTTGGCTCGCTGTGGGTGTGTGCTTGGTGAGAGCCGAGGAAGAAGCTCCCATCAGAGCCTTCTGGCCATTATGAGGTCCTCCTGCGATTCGCTGGACTGCCACACCTCCTGTGGCCTCCACTGCCAGACCCTTCTCTGCCATTTTGGCAGCCACTTGCTTGGCTAGGTATGGTGGAAGTTCGAGGTTCTGGAACTCTCTGAGTTTTTGAGCACGTCGGATGTTCCTGCTCGGCTCATTTTCGCCAGTTGCAAGAGTGCCATACTCTGGGAACAGATCTTTGGCGACAGGCATGTGTAGATTAGTCTCTGATATTGGTGTGGGAAACGTCCATGCAAGTTATTTCAGATAGACTTGCACAGGTTATGAGTCTCATGAACTGCAGAAAACCTGAAAGAGACGTAAATTCTGTGATTGATTTCATCAAAAGTACACAAATACTTCTCTCAATTATTTTGCATACGAAATATTCCCCCCACTGAGTGTCCTCTGATCAACCTCCTTATTATCGTTGTGCTCTGGAACTGGGAGGCGTCCGCATAAACTTTTACGCCATTTCCTCTTTCTCCCCACCGCAACCATGTCCAACAGATTATTGGGAGTCCTTACAAGTGAGTATTGAGAGGCTGGTAATGATAGATGTGCCTATCCAGCGGCTCAATGGGCCACTGCGAATCTTCTGGCTCGATGCAACCCCATTTTATCGCCACCTTCGATGTGGTGCCTTACACACCTCCACAACACATGTGTAAGCTCCAGACCCCATACTAACGCAGCCATCGCCATTCCTGTCGGTGTTGGCATCACCCTGATGCAGTCCGCCATGTACGATGTCCGTGGTGGTTACCGAGCCGTCATCTTCGACCGACTTTCTGGTGTCAAGCAGACCGTGATCGGAGAGGGAACCCACTTCCTGATTCCCTGGCTCCAGAAGGATATCATCTTCGATGTCCGAACCAAGCCCCGAAACATCGCCACCACCACCGGATCCAAGGACCTGCAGATGGTTTCTCTGACCCTGCGAGTTCTGCACCGACCCGTCATCTCCCAGCTTCCTCACATCTACCAGTCTCTCGGTCTCGACTACGACGAGCGAGTTCTGCCCTCCATTGGTAACGAGGTGCTCAAGTCCATTGTCGCCCAGTTCGACGCTGCCGAGCTCATTACCCAGCGAGAGGTTGTGTCCGCCCGAATTCGAGAGGATCTTGTCAAGCGAGCCGGTGAGTTCAACATTGCTCTTGAGGATGTCTCCATCACCCACATGACCTTCGGAAAGGAGTTCACCAAGGCTGTTGAGCAGAAGCAGATTGCCCAGCAGGACGCCGAGCGAGCTCGATTCATTGTCGAGAAGGCCGAGCAGGAGCGACAGGCCTCCGTCATCCGAGCTGAGGGAGAAGCCGAGTCTGCCGAGGCCATTTCCAAGGCTCTCGAGAAGGCCGGTGATGGTCTGCTCATGATTCGACGAATTGAGGCCTCCAAGGAGATTGCCACCACCCTTGCCCAGTCTAACAACGTCACCTACCTGCCCAAGGGCGGCAACGGATCCAGCGGCTCCTCCTCTGGTAACTCTCTTCTTCTCAACGTCGGAAGATAATTGTATATAGATATTTGTAACTAAACTTGACACACTGAATGATAGCTTCTGATGATGGGTGCACTGAGTGGTCGTACTTGTAGTAGAAAACCAGATCTGATCAAGCATCACCTATAGATTTCATTGCCGTAGCTACGAGGAGATCAACAGAGATTGCAACAGAAGATCCGTCAGATATTTTTCCGTAATGGTGACGGCTTGTACTAGTTGCACTATTGTCTAGTTGTTTTTGTTTTTGTTTTACTAATTACTGGTACTTGCGCTTGTACTTTCTCCTGTGCTGCTGCCCTGTCCATCACCAAGCAGCTTGATGAAAGTTCGAACATGCAGGGCAGGAAATTATTAGTTCTGGGATTTTTCGAAGTCTGATTCAACACCATACGGCATGTTATCGGTATATGCTGAGCAGCACCGGGAGGCACCATTTCCGAAAAAGGCATACAAAGCTGAACTCCAAAAGACCGTCGAAAATGCAGGTCTCGGTCTGCAAGTTTCTGAGTTCCTGAGCGAGGCTGAGATCATTCACACCCTCTATTATCGGTATCGGAATGCTCACCATTGTGCTGAGTGGTTTGGCCCGTTCTCTATGCTCCACCGACGGGTATCTCAGGTCGCAAACTGGATAGTTGATCTGCACACGGCCACCAAGAAGCGTGCTCCTCGACTGGTCATGGCCATCAAGATCTCCATCCAGAAGATCCAGACTAGGTACCTCCAACCTGCCTTTTGGAGTTTCTACACCGTTTTGGCTCTCGGACAGTACGTCACTGTTGGATTTGCATTGCTGGGAACCGTGGCAAGGATAGCCAGCCTGTTGGCACAGGTCCACCCGATACCTAGGACTGTAGGAAAGGTGCTGGATGCAGCTGTTAAGAAGGGAGCCGATATTACGTCGGATGATATCGGTGAGGTTTTGGTTCGAGTCAACGCAGGCAAGTCTTCTGTTCCTAAAGTTGACAAGCCCAAGAAAGTGGTTTCGGGTTCAAGTACCAAAACTGTTAAGGGAGAGAAGAAGTCCTTGGAGAAGATGGACATTGACTATATATTCTCCACCAAGAAGAAAAGCAAGAAAAAGAGCGCAGAGAAGCCCAGACTTGTTGTTGAGGAGGATTTAGAAGATCTCATCGCAGACGATGATATGGAAGACACTCCTGAGTTGACTCAACCAGTTCCCGAAGCCAAGAAGGTCAAGGTGGACAACTTCTTTGAGGACCCTAAGCCCAAGAAGAAGAAGAAGCTAACTTCTCTGGACGACAGTCTGGAGCCTCCCCAAAAGAAGAAAAAGAAGCTGGACACTGCAGATGGCATCAAGAAGAAGAAGAAGTCCAAGAAGAACGCCATTGACGATATCTTTGGCTAACCGCATACCCGAACATAATAATTGCATTTACCATTTTAGACACATCCAACTCTGCTATTGTCACCATCGTATAGTGTACTTACTCATCACATTCATTACTGATTCATCTACTAGCTATATACAAACAACCTACTTAGAGGTTCCCTCCAAAAAATGCTTGGCCCAGTTGGGCAGCACAAATGATGCCTCGTGGATCTCCTTGTTGTAATATCGCACCAATCTGGACTCCTCCTCTCGGGTCCACTTTCGCTTGGGGATCTTGAGATTGGTAGGCTGCTTGCTGCAGACCATCAGACCCAACTGACCAGAGGTGTAAGTGGGCAACAGAGCAGCACAGTATTCCACAGATGCAAAAACTCCCTTGCAGATGTCACGGAGTTGCTTAACAAACTTGAAGTTGAGCCACACGTTCTCCGAGGACTGCGTGATGACAATACCATCATCGTTGAGGGCAGAATGCAAGAGCTGAAAGTACTCGCTCTGGTAGAACTTCTCAGCGGGGCCATCGGGATCCGACGAGTCGGTGATAATAATGTCATACTTCTCCTCACTTTGGGCCACTTCTTGGATGAACTCGAATCCGTCTCTGATGTGAACTGTGACCTTGGAGTTATCAAACCCCTTGGCCATATTAGGGAGATACTTCTTGGAGAGTTCGATGACGCTCTCGTCAATCTCACACAGATGTGCTGCCTCCACAGACTCGTGCTTGACGATTTCTCTGAGAACTCCGCCATCTCCGCCTCCAATAACCAGAACTCTCTTGGGACACTCATGCGACATCATGGCGACATGGCAGATCATCTCCTGGTACGCAAACTCGTCTCTCTCAGACACCTGCACCACTCCGTCCAGAACAAGCACATTTCCGTAATCTGTGGACCGAAACACAAGAACGTCCTGGAATGCGCTCTGCGAAACATGCAAGATTTCCTCGACCTTGAGCATCAGGCCCTGGCCAGGAAATGAGTCTGAAATTTCAGTGAACCATGAGTCTGTGTTAGTATGTGTGGTCTTTTGAGGCTGCTGCGATTCCCATTACTTATTCAGTCCGAGCCAGGTCCGAGCTGTGGCTATCAGTCCCATGCACTCAGGTTGGAACACCCAAGATCCTCCCCTCCACCACAGATACTCACTCTTAATGCTGGCGTGCTGTAGCTTCTGGACCGTCATGATGTCTGTGTGAAAGAAGCCGTCTGGAGCTTCAAAATGAGAGTATAGAAAAATAATTTAGAGCCCGAAAAGAGTGCAGTTAAGTTGCATGAGCTCAAATGTGTATCTTCGATGAGGCTTCTTCCTGGCAGGCCAACTCTCCTTGTCCTTGTTGCAAGAGGATATCGGAGTGTTTCATAAGGTCTAATCGAGGCAAACAAAATATTATAACGAGTCGACCGCGTTCCTATTCCTTGGCACTAATATTTGCTACTTCAAGATGCTCTCTTTCTCTCTCTCTTTCATGACAAGATTTTCTCTTGGCCATTATTGCGCCGCACTAAAAGTCAGATAGAGATGATAACAATTAGAGTTCTCACGTGACCAAAAGCATCAGTATTTTTATTTGTGAAAATACACATGTCTGATTGTCTGGAACAGGCTGTATATTCATTTTTCATCCTTCTACCCCTATGGGACACTAGCGAGGAGTCTTTGGTGAGCCCAGATCGGATTACGTAATTCATGCGGGATGCCAAAATTTATCTGAATCTTAATCGGCTTGATTTATTTTCACATCAAAGGCCTTAACGACCGTTCAAAGTCACACAATGAAGCATCCTTACCACATCGTGTCCCTCTCTCCTGACGGAAAGACCTTGTATGCTGCCGCTGCGCGACAGGTTGACCGAATCTGTCTCGAGACTGGCGAGCTCAAGTCCACTGTCGTTGAGGAGTCTGCCACCCGAACCACCACCAAGACTGGAGATAAGCCTGCTGCCAAGCGAACCAAGTACCTGCCTACTTCCGTGTCCCATGTCCGATCTCTCCAGCTTTCCAGAGGCGGCAAGTATCTGCTGGCCACCACAGACGAGACCAAGTCTCTTGTTCTGCTTGATCCCACAACCCTTGAGGTGATCAAGAAGGTCCAGTACCCCAAGCGACCCAGTGCAGTTGCCACTGACAAGGAAGATCTGAACATTGTCCTCGGAGACAAGTTTGGAGATGTGTACGGAGAGACTGTCGAGGATCTGCTCAAGGTGGAGGGAGAGCTCAAGAACGAGCCTGTTCTGGGCCATGTTTCCATGCTTACTGCCCTCGAGCTGGGCTACGACTCTAAGGACCGACCCTACGTTATCTCTGCCGACCGAGATGAGCACATTCGAATCAGTCGGTTCCCTGCTGCCCATGTCATTGAGCAATTCTGCTTTGGCCACCAGCAGTTTGTTTCCAGTCTGCTGATCAACGACCTCGATGCCTCCATTCTCTTCTCTGCCGGTGGAGACGACGAGATCTTTGTGTGGGACTGGCTCAATGGTAAGCAGCTGCAGCAGCTGTCCCTGCGAGAGCATGTCGAGAGCTACCTTAACGAGGCTCACATTTACGTCGACAAGAAGGGCGTCGCTACCACTCACAAGGAGATTACTGTGTCTTCTCTGCAGCAGATCTCGGGTACTCCTTACCTGCTTGTCAACGTCGAGAGCACCAACGCCATTGTTGTGCTCAAGATTGTCGACAACAAGCTTGAGGTTGCCTCTGTCTTTGCTACCGAGGCCCACGTTGTCTCTTTCAGCGTGGCTGGCAACACCCTGGTGACCTCCGAGGTTGGCTTTGAGGGAGTCAAGGCATACACCATCACCGACGGAGTCATTGCCAAGAGCGACAAGGAGATTCCCTTTGGCTCTTGTGAGTACGAGGAGGACTCCGAGCTTGTGTCTCTCTTCAACACCAAGTCGCTGCGAAAGCGAGGAGAGTTCTAAGTCGTTTGTTGACGGGGTTCTAACAATGGAGGAGGGCTTACTTTCAATGAGTAGCCAGCATATGTACAACACTGCCTCGCGGAGGCTCAAAAGTAACTATTGAATACATGATAGATTTTTATTGCTCGCAACAAACGTAACTTGCTGTTCTTGTAGCTCTTTCCCTATATATTCCCTCAGCACACTTGTATTGCTAGACCCATCAACTAATTTATCCATAATTTTTCACTCAAATTGAATTGTCAAAGGTGACTTTATAGGCCATTATTACTGTATCATTACTGTATTCATTACTGTATCCTTACTGTGCCGAGCGAGGCAAACCCACAGTGCGTTTTCGTTTCGCGGTTAGGCTGGTCAGCTCAATGAGGAAGACCGGATCTCCATGGGCCCTTCCACGTGGGATTTGGGCCATGTAGGGTGCCAATTTGACTGATCGTAACACCAAATAACGCGCTAAACTATTCGCCAACTCTGCACAACCTGCGACAGTCGTGTTGGTTCAACGCCATGGGAAACCCTGACCCCTTCCACGGCTCTACACGTCCTTTTTACCTGAGACTTTTTTGCGCGTTGTCCCAATCCCCAGCTCGCGCTAACAAACAAAGTTAAGCTCGGAGTTCTCGTTGAGGTCGCTTACTGTAGTCGATGCTCGTATGGTTCGTTCAAATTTCGTCAAAAATCCATTTTGCGTTTGTATTTTGGGACTGACATCATCTGTGGTTCTTCAACAGGCCTAAGGAACGAAACAAGCCGGACCAAGACCAGGTTCAAGGTGAGTACTGAGAGACAAGCAGGAGTGCCAAACGGCGGAAATCAACTGATGGCAACCTCTCCACACCAACCACAATAGCCACGAAATCAGGGGCCCTAAAGTTAGTCTTTGTGACCTCGACGGCCAGCGAAAACGCGAGACGACAACGCGATCGATCCAGGGCTTAACCGACACAGAAAGGGGCCGCAAGAGACTCAAACAGCAACTAGCGGCATTGCTCTGTGATATTTGATCCCATCAACCCCCCTCACCACCTCATCGGCGCTGTGGCACTGACGCCCTTTCACCCGACTAACACAGATGCTACAAGCGGCCATTGGAAAGATTGTGGGATTTGCGGTCAACCGACCCATCCACACAGTGGTGCTGACGTCCATCGTGGCGTCAACCGCATACCTCGCCATCCTCGACATTGCCATCCCCGGATTCGAGGGCACACAACCCATCTCCTACTACCACCCCGCAGCAAAATCATACGACAACCCTGCTGACTGGACTCATATTGCAGAGGCCGACATCCCCTCGGACGCCTACCGACTTGCATTTGCAGAGCTCCGTGTCAGCGATGTTCAGGGCGGAGAGACCCCCTCCATTCCCGGAGCCGTGGCCGTGTCCGATCTCGAACACAGAATCGTCATGGACTACAATAAGTGGGCTCCCTGGGCTGCCAGCAACGAGCAGATCTCCTCGGAGAACCACATCTGGAAGCACTCCTTCAAGGATCACGTGGCCTTTAGCTGGATCAAGTGGTTCCGATGGGCCTACCTGCGTCTGTCCACCCTCATCCAGGGAGCCGACAACTTCGACATCGCCGTGGTCGCCCTCGGATACCTCGCCATGCACTACACCTTCTTCAGCCTCTTCAGATCCATGCGAAAGATTGGCTCCCATTTCTGGCTCGCCTCCATGGCTCTCGTCTCTTCCACTTTTGCTTTCCTTCTCGCCGTGGTGGCTTCCTCCAGCCTGGGCTACCGACCAAGCATGATTACCATGTCCGAGGGCCTGCCCTTCCTCGTGGTCGCCATTGGCTTTGACCGAAAGGTCAACCTGGCCAGCGAGGTTCTCACCTCTAAGAGCAGCCAGCTCGCCCCCATGGTGCAGGTGATCACTAAGATTGCCTCCAAGGCTCTGTTTGAGTACAGCCTCGAGGTGGCCGCCCTGTTTGCTGGCGCCTACACCGGTGTTCCTCGACTGTCCCAGTTTTGCTTCCTGTCTGCTTGGATCCTCATCTTCGACTACATGTTTTTGCTGACATTCTACTCTGCTGTTCTTGCCATCAAGTTTGAGATCAACCACATCAAGCGAAACCGAATGATCCAGGATGCTCTCAAGGAGGATGGCCTGTCTGCTGCCGTTGCCGAGAAGGTCGCTGATTCTTCTCCTGACGCCAAGCTCGACCGAAAGTCCGATGTGTCTCTGTTTGGAGCTTCCGGCGCAATTGCTGTGTTCAAGATCTTCATGGTCCTTGGTTTCCTGGGTCTCAACCTCATCAACCTGACCGCCATTCCCCATCTTGGCAAGGCTGCCGCCGTTGCCCAGTCCGCAACTCCCATCACTCTTTCCCCCGAGCTTCTCCGAGCCATCCCCGCCTCTGTGCCTGTTGTTGTCACCTTCGTGCCCAACGTTGTGTACGAGCACTCCCAGCTCATTCTTCAGCTCGAGGATGCCCTCACCACGTTCCTTGCTGCCTGCTCCAGAACCATTGGTGACCCTGTCATCTCCAAGTACATCTTCCTGTGCCTGATGGTCTCGACCGCTCTGAACGTCTACCTCTTTGGAGCCACCCGAGAGGTTGTGCGAACCCAGTCCGTCAAGGTTGTTGAGAAGCACATCCCCATTGTCATTGAGAAGCCCAGCGAGAAGGAGGAGGACACCTCTTCTGAGGACTCCATTGAACTGGCTGTTGGAAAGCAGCCCAAGCCCGTCGCTGAGGCTCGGTCTCTCGCTGACCTGGAGGCTATCATGAAGGCCGGCAAGACCAAGCTTCTCGAGGACCACGAGGTTGTCAAGCTCTCTCTTGAGGGCAAGCTTCCTCTGTACGCCCTTGAGAAGCAGCTTGGTGATAACACCCGAGCTGTTGGTATCCGACGATCTGTCATCTCCCAGCAGTCTACTACCAAGACTCTGGAGACCTCCAAGCTTCCTTACCTGCATTACGACTACGACCGAGTGTTTGGAGCCTGTTGCGAGAACGTCATTGGTTACATGCCTCTGCCCGTTGGTGTTGCTGGCCCCATGAACATTGACGGCAAGAACTACCACATTCCTATGGCCACCACTGAGGGTTGTCTTGTTGCCTCCACCATGCGAGGCTGCAAGGCCATCAACGCTGGTGGTGGTGTTACTACTGTGCTTACTCAGGATGGTATGACCCGTGGACCTTGTGTTTCTTTCCCCTCTCTCAAGCGAGCTGGAGCTGCTAAGATCTGGCTGGATTCCGAGGAGGGTCTTAAGTCCATGCGAAAGGCTTTCAACTCTACCTCTCGATTTGCTCGACTCCAGTCTCTTCACTCTACCCTCGCTGGTAACCTGCTGTTTATTCGATTCCGTACCACCACCGGTGATGCCATGGGCATGAACATGATCTCCAAGGGTGTCGAGCACTCTCTGGCCGTCATGGTCAAGGAGTACGGCTTCCCCGATATGGACATTGTGTCTGTCTCCGGTAACTACTGCACTGACAAGAAGCCCGCCGCCATTAACTGGATCGAAGGCCGAGGAAAGAGTGTTGTTGCCGAGGCCACCATTCCTGCCCACATTGTCAAGTCTGTGCTCAAGAGCGAGGTTGACGCTCTTGTCGAGCTCAACATCAGCAAGAACCTGATTGGTAGTGCCATGGCCGGCTCTGTGGGTGGCTTCAACGCCCACGCCGCCAACCTGGTTACCGCCATCTACCTTGCCACTGGCCAGGACCCTGCTCAGAATGTTGAGTCTTCCAACTGCATCACGCTGATGAGCAACGTTGACGGCAACCTGCTCATCTCCGTTTCCATGCCTTCCATCGAGGTCGGTACCATTGGTGGAGGTACCATTTTGGAGCCCCAAGGATCCATGCTGGAGATGCTTGGCGTGCGAGGTCCTCATATCGAGACCCCCGGCGCCAACGCCCAGCAGCTTGCTCGCATTGTTGCTTCTGGAGTTCTTGCGGCCGAGCTTTCGCTGTGTTCTGCTCTTGCCGCCGGCCACCTTGTGCAAAGTCACATGACCCACAACCGGTCCCAGGCTCCTACCCCGGCCAAGCAGTCTCAGGCCGATCTGCAGCGCCTTCAAAACGGTTCGAATATTTGCATACGGTCATAGGTGTACAATAGTTAAGGAAACAGAGTTAATAAAAAAGTGTACATCGGGTATAAATGTGTGACACCATGTGGGTGTGGACAGAATGATGGCCCATTCAAGCTTATCCCATACTTCACCAACTTTGATCCGAGTGGTGTCTTTAAGTAAACTTTAAGTATTATACTTTCATTTAGCTGGGAAACTCTTATATCGTGGAACTTTCTAATGAGCACTTTATATCTAACCAGTTTAGTTTTTTTACAAGTCTTGAAACTAGTTCTGGGGTTGGATTGATAGAATAGATACCGCAAGACTTTTACACTGGAGTCTTGTTATTTTCTCTATAGCAGCAGATCAGCATTCTGTAAATGGAGGAAGACCTGCATGACAGTCGATACCATGTTACATTTTACGACGTCGTACAATGTAATTTACAAGTGTACGTTGGTACCTTGTACCTTGTAGGTGATTCTATGGCGTATGAATGCTTCAAAAATATGATAATCGATATCAGTTTTTCGCACTGATGTCGCTAATCATAGTGAAGCAACTCAAGCATTTTGGAGACGATAATTATAGAAGGTTAAGCTAAAAGCACTCTCAGCTCATACGAGAGAAAGGTACGAGGGTGAGACCTGGGCGAAAATTAGAACTGATGTACTGTAGGTCGTCCAAAAGTCGGGTGAGACATGCCAAGCAACGGCACTCATCAGACGGCTAGTGGACAAGGAAATGTCGTTTTGTAAGTTAGTCGACATAAGACATGCTCAACGCCAGCGTTACCCAAACCCGCAGGCTTGCAACGGAAAAAGAAAAATACGACTTTATGTCTCCGCACCCCCCTGCGGAAGTTACCAAGCGAAGGGTAATCCAGTGGAGGCTCTGTGGCAGATGCGGGCGATATTTACGAGCTTGAGGGATCTAAGTCGCGGCCGCTTTGTTGGGTGGAGAGGGTAACATGACGTACCCTGGTCTAGTATGATTGCAGATATAGTCAAGTCAGATCAGATCTAACCCAACATTGTAGTGAGCCAGAGTGATATATCCTGCATTCTGCGGTCCAGACCTCTTCACTCCGAACGAGGTGGTTCCAAATCGACAAGGGTCTGATTTCTCTTGTCAACACCATTGCTACGATAGCATCATGATTCTTGATTCAAGGGAAATGCATGCTTGTAGTGTGGCTTTGCTGATGCGTAGAAAAAATATGTGCATGTTACCAAGGATTTTGCCCATTGTCCCAACCACAAGGCACTGGACGTACTTGTACTATTTTAGATGTAGCGCGCAAGAATATGTACGGTACAGCAGAAGTATCGTACGAGTACGGTACGTCGTACTGTCCAGGATGCGACGTGCTTGTACTGGATCTAACAGTTTATTCGCTGGGTAACGGAGACTCAGCACCCTGAGGCAGTTTGAAAGAGATACACAACTCACAGGGGCGCATACAAACTCCGACATAGGAGCTACTGTAGCTCTTAGTCCTCCCGGTACAGTACAAGCACATTGTGAAGTACTTGTAGTCTCACTCTGATGACCTTTTTGGAGTTGTTTCTGGAAGCCAAAAGCCTATCTTTCCAGATTTCACGTGTCTCGGACATAATGTGTCCGACGGGAAGGCTGATCCGTAGAAGCTGTGGATTTTTCAAACGTGATTTTCGGATGATGGAGGGGGCATTGCATTATAAAGTGACTAGCCGTACGTCAGACTGATATCCGTGTCATCTACCTAGATTTTACTGGTCGACAGATTGCAACAGTTGGCAACCTTATTTGGTGGTCTGGTTTTTGCTTCTTAATCGCATTTTCCTGCATGGCCAGTTAACCTTGTTTTGCTTCCAAGCCTGTCAAGGTGGGGAAGGGATTTTCAAGTGGGTATAAGATTACTCATCGAGTCCAACAGAGAGCCGGCCCGACTTCAGCCATTATATCCACCGACGCTGTCATGGATGAAAAATTGCGCCGCACACGGGCATGTGAAAACTGCAGGGCGCTCAAGGTCAAGTGTCTGCCGAGCGACTCGTCCGATCCAGGTGGACCATGTGCCCGATGTGCGAGGTTCAACAAGGAGTGTGTGGTGAATAACGCGCGACGAAAGAGACGACCCAAAACGCGCAGCAAGATTGCAGAGCTCGAGGAGAAGCTGGAGCTACTCAGTCGCGGACTCCAGGCCTCCGAAGCCACAGCTGTTGCTTCAAGCATACCCCAAGGTCAACCCCTGCTCCAGCAACTGCTCCAGCAACAACAGCAGCAACCATTGCCACAGGCACATAGGATACCTTCCCAGTCTCTGTCACAGCCAGGTTCCATGAGCCATATCGCCTCTATGGGCCATGGCCAGATGCAATCACCGCAGATGCATGGGCAAACCACTCCAAACGGAGTTATACCACCTCAAATGCCTATTAACGGTATTGCAGGTATGCTGAACCCCTCTCCCACAACCCAGTCGGAACAAACGCCAGAAAGCACAGGAACCCCCACGTCAGTATCGTCCTTCTCTGTCAGAAACAAGGATCTGCAGCCAAGACTGCCAGTAGTGGCAGACAGATTGTTCAGAGAAGTCCAACCTCCTCCAGGAAGCAACTCACGAAATCTGCAGACCGGAATCGATGGTGTGGATGAGAAACAGAAGACTCTGGCAACATGGAACGCTCTGGTTCAGCTGAGTTCAAGGAGAACAGAACTCATCCACAGCTCCACCCATGCATACTGCGGCCAGTTAGGACCTCACAATGATATTATTGCAAGAGGAATCATCACTCAAGAGGAGGCAGAAATGAGATTGCAACAGTACAGATCTGTTCTGCAGTGCTTGTACGGGATTGTGGTGATTCCAGATGACTGCTCTGTGGACGAGCTCAGATCAACTAAACCTTTTCTGTTCTTGGCTATCATGAACTCGTCGTCCAACGCTGTCCTCGGACCAAAGTTCCAGAACTCGGCCATTGAAATCAATGTCGAGTGCTACAAGAGTATCACGTTGGAGATTATGGTTGTAGGAACCAAATCTTTCGAGCTGGTCCAATGCCTGGCCCTCATGATGATCTGGTACAATAACTGTGAGCTTGCATTTAACCAAAAGTACCACCTGCTGATCTCCATGGCCGTTTCTATTGCCAACGATATCGGTATCAATGACGGTCCTTTCACACGTGCGTCTGCAACAGATTCCTACGAGTCCATTATGAGACCAAACGTGGTGGTGGACCCCAAGTCACGAGAGTGTCGAAAACTGTGGCTCGTCATCTACCTCCAGCAGATCAACATGTCTTCCTTGTTGAAGAAGCCTGTTACAATCAGGTGGAATGGCTATTTACAGGAGTGCTGCGACTTGTTTTCCACGCCCGATTCAACCATTAATGAGATCAGGTGCGCTAAATTGGCCAAGGTGTTTAAACAGTTGGAGGACATGATGGCCATGCTTCGAAGTGAAGAGGACAAGAAGCCTCTGGATATCAATGATGAACGGACTCAGCGGCTAGTAAAGCATTTTGACCGTCGAATCGACGAGCTTTTCACTTTTGACAAGCGTGGTTTTCCCATCGACCACGTTCTAGAGCTGTTCAAGTCGTCTCTCAAAATCTCGCTGCATGAGATATGTCTCATGACCAGCGTTACCCCCACTCTTCCTCGTACGCCCTTCTCTGAGTTTGCATTGAACATCTTTGACCTTCAACTGACTCCTGCAGTTATTAACAGTGCCATGGCAACTGCCGAAGCTGTGCGAACGTCCCTTGAGGGGTTTTCGGAGCTCTACACCATGCAGATTCTGTCTTCGAGCACACTCTATCTTGCTCGGATGACTTACTGTGCCACCACAGCTCTGATGCTTCGATCGTGTGCTCTGTTGCACCCCAAGTTTAATGAGCTGGTTGAGACAGAGTATCCTCTGCAGCTGATCCAGAAGATCATCAGTAACATGGGCGATGTGGTTGAAAAGGCAGGCTGCAGCAGTCACGTTCTTCATTTCAAGTTCATTCTTCACATGCTTCTGTTCTACTTTGACAGACAAATTAAGACATGGTACGACTTGATGGAGGCCAAGAACGCCATTTCACCTCGAGATGCTGAGGTGCCTGAGATGTTGGCTGCTCCTGTTGATAACATCGGAAACTACGGTATTCCTGAAAGTGTATATAGAACCTTTCCCCAGCTTGTGTCTGTGGATATGGATGGTGTCATCCCCTTTGAGTACTCATCTTGGCTTCTCTCCGAGCAGTATGAGACTCTCTAATCTAGCGCATCATAATTCTCAGTGTATTTATATATTTATCATCATCCTATAAAGTGTAGTGGCCCTCACCGGTGTACTTTTTTGTGAGCTCACTCAGCTCTTCTGCTGTGAACCCCAGGAGAAACTCTAGGGCAGGAACATTTCTGATCTCGCCAAACTGAGACTTGTCCAAGATGTCAAACTGGTTATCGTGGACATGGTGGAGCTTGTCAACTGGCCAGGGTTCTTGACCATATACGAACTTGGTGAGAGTATCTTGATACTGACGAGCAACAGCATGTTTGTCTTCAGGCATCTCCCAGTTATCCCACATGTAGTACAGATCAACAGCATGGTGACAGAGACGCTTGGGGTCATAAGGATGGATCTGGTCAAACAGCTGTCTCCAAACAGGAATCTTTCCTTGCTCAAATAGCACTTCCAGCTGCAAGTTTCCCCTAATGAATGTCTCATCTCCTTTGAACAGCATCATTTTGTAGTGGTAGGTCTCCCACGAGTCTTCAGTGGAGATGTTGTAGAGTTCAAAGATCTTGTGGTCAAAGTCATTTTCTGGAGTCACCCGTACTGCGCGGTTGATCTTGTTTTTGAAGTTGGTTCCGTCCACAATCACGTCAGAGAGAAGAACTCGAGAGACGTTGAACTGCACATTTCTCCAGTCTGGAGGGAAGAAGTCGTCTTGAAGGTAAAACCCAAGATCGAGGCCAGCCTTTATCTGAGCCTCCATCAGTTCGTCAGCCGCAACTGTGTTGATATCTTCAACTAGATCTTTGATACCCTCATATATCGGCTTGAAGGTTTCCACTGAGATGGTTCCAGTTCCCATTCGGTCCAGAGTACCCGACGAAAGAATCACACTGTCAATGATACACTCTGACTTGGGTTTCATACTCTCATGTACCATGAGTGCGTGAAGTCCAATACTTCCTGCTGATTCTCCTCCAATCGTGATCCGAGAAGGATCGCCTCCAAACTCACCGATATGTCTGGAGATCCATTGTAAGGCCGTGTACTGATCTCGCGCACCCCAGTTGCCAACCCAGTTGCCATTACTGTCAGGAACAGCAAGATATCCAAAGGCACTGAGGCGGTATTCGATCATGACATGGAGAACGGGCTTTCCAGCCACAACGGAACGTTTGACGAAAGGAACAGGGTCATGGTCAGAACAGTACCCATTTCCGGCCAAGTTCCCTCCTCCATGAATCCAAACAAACACAGGAAGACCAGAAGCTCCTTTTGGTCGAGTTATCATGAGATTTGAGCATTCAAATTCGTCAAATGACAACTCTTTGGGTCCCTTTTCAATGTTGTAGTCAAACGGGAGCACTTGAGGGCAGGCAATGCCTTCCTGAGTGCAGTCGAAGACTCCATTTTCATAGTCGTCTATTCGCTCCGCGTAGGCCCACCTATAGGGAATGTTAGCATACTTGACACCTTTGAATATTTCGATACCATCATCTGTAACAATACCATTGAAGGTTCCTTTGAGAACTGTTGATTTTACCGACATTGTTTATCAATAAGAGCTGAAACGGATAAAGGGGCAATCAACAGATTCGCTCTATTTATATATGACATCCAATTTTACCCCAACTTATCAGAACGCACTAAACTAAACTGACGATTTGTGCATCATGTTACATTGGCATCGAATGAGCAGCACAATTTCAAGTATTCCTCTCATGGTCAGTTGGTCGGATGCTACTGTAGGAGAACGCAATCTCAATTATGGAGCAGTATCAATACAAATTTAATTATTATAGATTCACACCTTAATACCCCACATTGAAAACTATTATGAATGAGCCGACACATCCGTATTAGACGCTTGCACCACACTAATGCAAATTTGGGCGCTTCAACAACGGGAGAAAAACAGGTTCCGGCCTCCGCTGCAACGAGAGCACTAGTCTCGATAAGGGAGGGCATCCCCACCCAGGCACATTCATGTTCACACCGACCATTATAATCTGTTTTATTTACTAAATATTTTATTTCTATGCACACCTGCTAAGTGAGAGTGGCAGTGGATGGTATCGTTTAGTTTGAGCCAACCCAAGAGCTAACAGTGTTGGCCGTTGTGTAGCCCATGGCACCCAGTCCAAAGATGAAGATACAAATATCAGCGGCTTTGGCCAAGGTTCCTCGAGCAACACCCTTGTAATGCAAAAGAGGAGGGTAAATGTAGACCAGAGGAACACATGCAAACGATCCGGTGAGTGCGACGAACCGATCGAGATCGTCGGCACCTCCCCATGCAACAAAGGCAGTCACAAACACAAGGAAGAACCGGAAGATGTTCTTCTGCCACTTGATGGTAGCGTTGTACTTGCCAGATCGAGTGAAGAGACCGTTCTCCATGATTCGGATGGCGGGGAAGAGCTGCAGAGGAGTGGACAGCAGAATGGCAACAGAGTACAGAATCTGCACTCCGTTGACGAACTTGGAGTCCTGGGGCAGGTTGGAGATGACGACAGTCTTGACCTCAGAGCCAAAGGCCATGTAGCAAATGGCGCCCATGGACACAAACAGGGCGGTGATTCCAACCATGACACCGGCAAGAACGGGAGTGAACTGCTCGGGCTTCTTCATGGACTCCTGGATGGGAATAATCAGACCGATACCTTCAAATGTGAAGATGGCTGTACCGAGGAACAGAGACCAAGAGCTAGGGTTGAACATCTTGACGTCAGCAACACCCTCGGTGGCAACGATGAGTCCAGACCAGTAGTAAAGGTAGACGAGACCGAGCAGAATGAACAGGTCGGCAATCAGAGCAGTTCCGGACAACTTTGCGATATCTCGAATCATGGACAGAGGCAGGAAAATAATGAGCTGCAGGAAAATGAGGGTCTCGATCTTCACAAAGGTTTCTCCATGGGTAACGGACAGAATGAATGCCTGCAAGTTTTCAGATGTGAACACAATGTAGGCGGCAGCAAAACCAATCTGGGAAATGACAATGGAGAAGAGAATCAGGGAACGCATCTTGGGGCCGTAGAGAGCACCACCAATGTCACCGAAAGACGACACACCGGTCTTCATTCGGCACTGGATCAGAAGCAGGAAACACCAGTACGAGAGGGCAGCCACAAGGGTGAGCACACAGGCAGAGAAGAGAAGACCTCCGTTCAAGAAGGCACGGGGCAGGAAGAGCACACCAGTTCCGACAAAGGATTTGAGCAGCAGCATGACAGCCTTGGTGGCAGATGCATTACCCTGGGGAGTATGGGGCTTGGTACCTCGCTGCTTTCGGGCTCTTCTACGCAGAGGAGTTTCTTCGTCGTAATCGTTCTCGTCGACCTCATCGTCTCCGTCATATTCATCATCGTCGTCATCTTCGTCCTCCTCGAGCTCTTCTCCGGCAAAGTGGCCGTAGATGGACAGGAACTCGATGAAGTTTCTGGTGAGGAAAGTGGGGGGAGTATCCTGGCCGTTTTCTTGCTGCACCTTCTGCGCAATGAAGTTTCGTCGGAATCCTCCAGGAGCCTTGATGGAGTTGATATCCTGGCCAACGTCCTGAGTAGCAGAAGAAGAGGCTCCTTCTCCGGCATCAAAGGACTTGGATCGCTTCAGACCGCCCTCCTCATGCTCCTTCTGCCACTTGTACAGCTGACGCGTGATATCTCCTCCCTGGAGTTTGAGAGAGTCAAAGTTTTCGTTTTCCGTGGCTCCGTAGTTTCTGTTCTTATCGTCGGACACGAGATGTCTGCCGACGGCCTTGACCACCTCGGGATCGGGGTTGTCAATGTCCACCGAGTGAATGGACTGGGTCTCTGCTTCAGCGGGGTTGCTTGGAGAGGCAGAAGGGTCCTTTTTGGTGTCATTGGATGAGCCGTTGTTGTTGCTGCTGGTCAAAGTGGCCTTGGTCTTGGTGGTTGTGTTGGTGTTGCTATCTGTATCGTTTCTGGCGTCGTCCTTGCCCTTCCCCTTGTCCATGAGACCCTTGAGACCTCCGTTGGAGTCGCCTCCATTCTTGTGCTGCTCCTCGGGGGTTCGTTTGTTGAAGGTGACCTCCTCCACGTTCTTGTTGGCGTCGGCCTGCTCCTCGAATCGCTTCATGGACTCTCGCATGGAGTCCTTGTAGGAGCCCGCCACGGAGCCCGGGTTGGAGTTGGGAGAACCAGCCTGGACGGGGGTTCCGAGTCGAATGATGGCGGACTGCCGTGGCGACGAGCCAAACGAGGCTCTACGATCGGGATATGACATTTTGCGATTAACGGTGTTGGTGGAGAAGAGGAACGAGCGTGCGTTACAAGAGGTGGTCCTGACGGCGATCCTAACTTTACTGTGCTGCGTACTGTGCAGTTAAAACGGTATATCTGGGCTTATTAGGTTGATGCCGTCTATAGACCAGTGGGCGGATAAAATGTCCTAATGGAGCCGCGAGATTGGTTGGGGGACGAGCAAGAGCTGGGGATACAGAGATTGAGTCTCACTTTGGCTTCTTCTTTTAACATGTTCTAGAATATCCTCCATTGGCTGCCTTGGACGGTCCGATTATCTGTAATCGGCTTCCGCCACATGCGCATCATCCACGCAGCAAGTCGCCAGGAGAGAACAACAAGGACAGCACGCGTAGATGCGCACGGTTTACGCCATTTGCGAGGCTCTACGACGACGGTGAGAGGTGGAATCTTCGGCACGTAGTGTTTCACAGTCTCAGCCACGGGTCCTACAGAAAACAAACGTTCAAGGCGGAGAAAGGCTGTATTCTAGGAGTGCTGTTGAGCTACAGTACCTCCAGCATATTGTCTAATTCTCCTCTAACCAATTGCAGAAGCCGTAAGCGGGGTTATGTCACATGAGCACCAGGCAGATGGCAAACAACTTCGAGAGCAGTGGGCACGAGAGGTTCACGTGATCCAACACCCACCCCCCTTGACCTGCCCCACCTGGACATCTGTAATTTCCATACCATCCGTGGATACGACCTCCCCTAGCTAACCTCAAGGTTGCGGATTCCAGCAACCATTCTTGGAAGGAATAATAGCTTACAGGTGAACCTACGCTGGATAAAGGGCAGATAGCGGCAAGTACAGATATCGAACAGCTGTTGGTATGGGGATTTTCAATTTCTCTGGGCCAACTATACAGGTTCCACAACTACACGTACCAAAACTGATTGCTAATTACTTGAGAAAACCTGCTTGACGTTTTCGTCCACGCAGCTAAGCTGCATAGGGCCTTATTACCGAAGTGCACCTCAAACGTGGAAAATGATACGCGAGGAGAGTAAGGCCACGGCGTAGGTTTCAGGGGTGATATTGAGAGCTCTGGATATGTGGCATTGTAGCAGGACAGGCGGTGTGACCATGTAACCTTTGTAGCAGTCGGTAGTATGGACTACGACAACAGTAGTTATAGTGCGACTAAGTACTTGCAAGTATTATCTGTCGTCCTCTGGATTTTCTGGTTGTGCATTTTGCTTTTTCCCAAGGCCCAACATGAAACTCTCATCAAACTCAAATTTCAAGGCCTCAACTATCAAGGGTTGGAAGGGACCTTGTCGTTTATATGGCTGACCGATACCACCAGGAGGATATGCTTACCAAAATACCTGGAAATGATACCGAATGATGCGTGGCTCACGTGACTAAGATTACCCCACGGCTCTCCATGGGTGGCAAATGTGGGCTGGTTCCCGTGGCTCCCTTACAGCTCATCTGACCAGTCATGTTCTGGTCCTGATGTTTGCAAATGGAGACGAGCTGCCTCTTTGAGCAGTCGAGAACCAGCCTGATGAGTTCAAAACTGATTCAGAAAGTCTGCACTCGCTATACCTAACATTTTATACCCAGAGAAACACGATTCAAGCGTGACGAAAACCAACGACTAATCTAAACGACTAAGACACTATCTTTCGTCATGACAGCATGGGAAGAACAGCCACCTCCATATGGCATGGACCACTCGTCTGATACTACTGCCAGTATGCCTGTGTCCTCTGAGGCTGACGAGCCATACCGCATGGTGGAGCGATTGACCAACGAAAACCAACTGCTAAGCCAGCAGGTTGCCCATTGCGAGAGGCTAATACAGGCCCTATCTGACCCAACCTCTCCCGAGTGTCAGCAGGTTCACCAAGCTGTCTTTGCTGAAGCTGCGAGGTTCAAAGAGAATGCCGAGACGTACTGTTTTGAGCTACTTCGCGATTCAGAGCAGTCTGAGAAGGCTCGAGCTGACGCCAGGATCGCTGAGGTTGAGAAAGAGATGCTGGCACTCCAAGGAACCCGTCTGTCTGAACAGCAGGAGCTAAGCAGAGTCACCTCAGCCCTCAGCAGCATGGAGCTGGCCCATGAGGGCGAAATGTCGCGACTACGAGCCATCAACGACCGCAGAAAGGATAGCATCAAACGATTGAGAACGTCTCTTGATGACAAGAAGTTCCAGCGGAAAGAAAACCGCAAGAAGATCATTGCGGAGAACGCAGAGCTCAAGAGTAGTCTGGGGAACCTGCAGAAGGAGGTCAAGAAGCTAGAGAAAGCTAACGGAGAGATCCAGAGCCAACTCACATCCACCCAGAGATGGGCTGAGCGACTGGAGGAAACCGAATCTACTCTGCAGGCAGAAGTGGAGGAATTGCGTCGTGAAAATGTCCGTCTCAATTGCGATGTGGAGGACTTGCAATCGGACCGAGAAGACGAATACCTCATGGACGACGGTCAGCGAGACTGGCAATCGCTTCGTGACCAATTGCATTCACAATATTGTGAGCTGGCCGCCGTGGCCAACATCATCAACCTGCATGTCAAAGATTCCACTGTTCTGGAGGCTCTATCCAACGCTGTCAAGTCGGTTCAAAGCGAGAAACTGGGTATCAATCGAAAGCGAGCCAAGCGGAAGGCCGGAGCTTCTACCTCCAAGAGTGACGCAGACAGTGAGATGGGGGACGGCGAATGTCAGTCCAAACGAAGCAAAACTTAGTACTAGTACACATAGACACAATAATACATGCCCAAGCATATCGCATACTGCTCATTCGTCCTTCTATCAATTAAATATATATATGTCAGTTAGCCAGTGTCAACTAGACGGTCTTTTGAGTGCCAATTAGCATCTAGACAGCCTTGGCAGCGGTTCGCTTCTTCAACACGTTTTCAATGAACACCTCGCCGGCCTTGTACGAAGATCGCACCAGAGGTCCGGATGCACAGTAGAGGAAACCCATCTCCATGGCTCGCTTCTGCCAGTAGTCAAACTTCTCGGGAGTCACATACTCGGCCACCTTGAGATGTCGGATGGTGGGTCGCATGTACTGTCCAAAAGTGACAATGTCGACTCCCACACCTCGCAGCTGCTTGAGAGTGTCTTCCACCTGCTCGTCGGTCTCTCCGAATCCCAGCATGATGGAGGTCTTTGTAATGAGGTCGGGCACGGCCACCTTGGCCTGTCTGAGAACAGATAACGACTGCTGGAAGGTAGCTCGTCGGTCTCGAACAAAGGGAGTCAGAGCCTCGACGGTCTCCATGTTGTGAGCAAAGACATCGAGTCCAGACTCGGCCAGAGTAGTAACGTGGTCCAGGTTGCCTCGGAAATCTCCAGATAGCGTCTCGACCAGAATGTGGGGAGCCTTCTCCTTGATTCGCTTGACGGTGTCAGCGAAATGCCACGATCCTCCGTCAGACAAGTCATCTCGATCGACGGTAGTGAGAACAACGTAACCCAGACCCCACTTGGCAATGGCCACAGCAGTGTTTTCAGGCTCGTTGGGGTCCAGAGGACCGGGGTTTCGGTTGGTCTTGACGGAGCAGAATCGGCAACCTCGAGTACAGGTGTCTCCCATGAGCATGATGGTGGCCGTGGCCTTGCTCTTGTCCGATCCACCCCAACACTCTCCAATGTTGGGACATCGGGCCTCCTCACACACAGTGTGCAGTCCCAGACCTCGCAGGTCCTGTCTGATGTTGTGCAGGTTCTTTCCCTTGGGAATCTCGGTCTTGAGCCACTTGGGCAGTCGCTTGCCATCTGTAGATGCTGCCAGAACAGGGTCAACAACAGCAGCCTTTCCTGCTCGACCGCTCAGAAAGTCGTCGAAAGAGGGGCCCTTGTTAAGGGCATCAGAGAACCGGGTGGCCGACCGCTTGCTGGCGGAATGAAGCTGTCGCTTGAGCATCTGTGTCGTGTGAGAGAGTGGTGATGTAAATGTTGATTTTTTCCGACTGGAGATTATGATTTGAGCTTGCAGTTTACTCAGTGAAGAACTGAGTAAGGAAAATGGTTGGGACAACAGCAATTGTTGCTGTTGCGGGGGTGAGGGGATGCATGCAACCTCGCAGTGGGGCAATTCACGTGACATGGAATTGATTAACCCCGTCTTCAACCCATTCCTGTCTCCACAACTGTCTACACCTGCTTTCTCTACATTTCCTCACCACAAAAGCCGCACGGACCACGTGACCCCGTTGGGAGATGTCGTCAGCGTCTATAACCGTTTGAAAATATTTTAGCTACAAGTCGACGTCGTACGACAGTCGGTAGGGTAAACTCATCTCAGGGGTAGCGATGGATGAAGCAGATGCTCATCGATGTTCCAGCGTCAGATTGATTACGGTGGGTTCGTGAAATCTCAATTCAGCAGATTCCCAAGCTTCTGTTACCATGGTATTTTGCACCTTGTCAAGCTACAACATTTTTACTCTTCAAAAAGATGTTGATGAATACTTCCGAATAAGTACTTAAGAAAGTAATTAGTTGAAAAGTTGAATAGAGATGAGTGAGTGCTTGACTTGATTTTTAGTATTACCAGTTGACTTACATTCAATATTGGAATTATGCTTACTACTACCTGGTACTGGTGTAATGTTATAATGAATTGAATTGTATGAGAAAAAAAATGAGAAAAACTACATTTGAGAAAATCTACGAATACAAAACTACAAGTACAATAACACAAAAATTGGGTGGGGACTCTATGGTCCAGATATATTAACCCAGAGGTTCGGAATTTCAACCTACTCCTCTCTAAATAAATAGGTTCTGTCAGTCTAGTCCTCTCGCTAAGAGGTTCAACTGCCTACATCCTATATACACATCTCGACTGCAACATCTTCCTGTGTGGGAATGTAAACTCTGGCTCGTGCTCTGGCTCTTACTGGCAACTGGCTCTATGGCTCTGGCTCTCACTGGCGTCTCTGGCTGGCCTCGGCTCGACGGCCCTGGCTCCCTTGGCTCTGGTTTGTAGCGCTTGGCGTTTGGCTCTTATTGCATCTGTGGACTCACTGGCTCTTGCTCTGGCTTGAATAGCTCTGCCGTTTCTCAGGACTTAGCGGCTCATGCTCTTACTGCCCTGTGGGACTTATTGGCGGTGTCACTGGCGTTTGGCACTTATTGCTCTGGGAGGCTTACTGGCTCTTGACTCAGCATGTGTTGCTCTTTGGCGGCTCTGGCGTTCGCTCAGACTCAGTAGTCGGCGTGCGGCACTGGCACTTGTAACTTGTTGCATTGCTCTTTTGACCATTGAAATGGCGTCTGTCTGGCAGATCTTTGCGCTAGCGCGTCTCAGCAGGCTTGTCAGCGTGCTTCTCGGCTTGTACCTGGCCGTCTCTCGACAGTTGGCTCTTTGGGGCGGCTCTGGCTGCTGTGGCTCGGGCGCTTTGCTCAGGTAGGTTGACTAGGCGGCTCTCGTGAGTGTCTCAAAAAAAAAAAGGAATTGCACCCTGTGAGTTTCTCAACGTGTCGAATGGTGGCTCTGGCTCGATGGCATCTGGCTCTTAGCTCTGGCGGCTTGCTCATGTGGGTTACACAAGGCACGGAGGCGGGCTCTGGCATTTCAGCCGGCTCTGGACACCTCGCTCTTGGCTCATAGCATGTTTCAGCGTATGGCGGTCAGCCTTTGAAGGATTTATTGACTCGGTGCAAGGAGGTCAACCCGAAGGATTTATTGACTCAATCTCAAGCGGTCAACCCGTAGGACTCATTAACTCTTGGCTCAGGCGGCTTCACTCTTGGGCTCATACGTATCTCAACGCGTCATAGCTCGCAAGGCATTGGCTCTTGACCTTATGGTGATGTGTATCATTCTCATGCAGGGGAAATATCAAAACCCTTGGGAGCTACCCAAACTCAAGCGGACAATCTCGTGCATCAGCTGGCTAAGCGTATCATGGCACGTCATCAATCAAATCCATCGTTGCATGTGGTGGGACAGGTTTGCTTCTCAGCTCTGCATTTCAGCAGGCTCTACCGCACCTACCGTCCATCAGAAGGCACCATATCCTTTGCAGTTGCTAGCTGCCCAGAGACTGGTCGCTTCTGCTGTTCTAGGAGGGACCTAGGGGGGGGTTTATATAATTTTTGAGAGCGCAATTTGGGTTTCGAGAAGAGACCAAACTGCAGTAAGGACGCGTTTCTCATGCGTGTAACCAATTAACATGCATGGGGAAAGGAAGACAGAAAGATGGTGTCACGCGTAGAAAGTGCTAGACGAATAGTAATGGTAAAATTCGTAAACCTGGTATTTCCGCTAACATACTAGTATAGTCGGTTCAGCTTTTCCCCGTCAAAATCGCAGAAGTATCCCGATTCTTCAGAGTCGTGTGACACGAAATTTTTCATCCAGCCTGAACCCAAACTCGCTTAAACCTTTGCCACTTCCTTCAAGAGGAGAATTTTTCAGCATTAGAATGTGTTGGAAAATTCTACGGGTTTCCATGGCTGCCTGTGTCGATTACCGATCGTTGATATTGGTTCCGTGGAAGTCTTTACTTGCAGTTTCCGGCAACTGGCGGTCTTTTCTTCTCATCTGAGTCAAGACTGGCTGTAAGCGTTGGCTGGCTATATCTTGTGATTGTGGATTATGTAAGATGGCAGGTTAGGGCATGACTGGCTGTGCTTACTGTACTTGGAGATGTTCATTCCTCTCACTGGTGTCGGTGCCCCTTGTAGAATACCGTCCTGTGGCTTGTAAGGGTCATTGATGACTAATACTCCATGGGACGGAGAAGGACTTAACAGAATCCCTGAAATAGGGCGAAAACTTGACAACTGACAGGCCTCCCAAATACGAACAGCGCATATACATGATATACTGGTGTGCAAGTCGCAAGTTGAATATGAGATCTTGACTGCAAATACCTGAAGTGTAGTTGCACAGTACAAGGGGGTAGTCGCGTATCGTACTCATTTAACGTATCTCGTATTTTTATGAAGGTCATTCCAGAGCACTGCAAGTCTGCCAGGGTAGAACACCATATCACCACCGCACTGGTGGGTGCTGAGTTTCTAAATCACCGTTCGCCATGTTTACTGAGTTATTAAATGTTCAACTCGCTTAGATGTTAAGCTGCATCTCACGATAGTTCGATCCAGTAAATATCGAAATGCAGGCTTGTGCCTAATTGTAGATAACTGCTTAATCCGTATGCTTAAGCGAGGACAAACATACAACAGATCGTGAAAACAAGCATCTGCTGAATGCTCCACCCAGTTTCGTTTCGGTCGTGTCTGGTGTCACTTGTACGCCGCCTCCACCTCCTCGTATATCACAACGTTGCGTTGCAGGGCAATAACACGCTTCATGGCTGTGCTAACGTTAATAAGGCTTAACTTGGTCTAGGTGAGTTTTAGCATCATCACCGGAAACCAAAAATAGACAAACGGAGTGTGGATGGGGGCGCAGTTTTAAACCCCAGTAGAGATCACATTCCTGGGATCTCCCTTGGTCTCAAACTTTTGAGGCAGCCAGAGTGGTACCGTAATATTTATCCTTTGTTGCCGTTGGTGGCGAGACGCATTTCTTTGTATGCTCTCCATCGGACCCCCTGAGAGACATCTAGCCCCGAACCCAATGTCATTTATGTGAGAATGCACGAATAAGCAACAACCCATTGTGCTGACCCACGGAAGTCTGGGGTTTTGTGTACGGAGGACGTAGGTGACACAAAAGTAAGTCTGATGGAATCCAACGGGACTCTTTCGGGAACCTCGTCAGCTCGTATTGCTGCTATATGGTCGTTCTAACAGCCTGTTCTACTATCACATTCCCCAGACCAGCTTGTTTTGGGCTTATAAGGTTTCAGCTCATGTTAATACTCCGAATGCAGCAGTATTCATTATCACCATTGACATGAGTGTGAGTGGTTAATGGGAGTTTGACGGCCATCGGCAGTACAGAAGTTACCCGCGCCGCACTTATCCCCTTCCAGACTTTCAACTAACCCAGACCCTTACAAACGAAATCAGTCGGCCTCCTATTGTCCGTAAGTTCGCACCCTCCCCTGACTATCATCACGACCGACCTAATACCACCAGGACCTCTTTACTAACCCAGCTCGCGGTTCTCCCTCGCTCAAAATCACATGTGGTCCGCTACTACGATATCTCGGTATGCGGGACAAAGCTGCCAACATCTGGCGAGGAACCATCTTGATCTGCACTGAAGATGAATCGTCTGACCTCTCAACCAGTCCCAAGCTCACAATCACATCCTCTAATGGCTTCCAAGACACTCTTGAAGCAACAAACATTCTCTCCGAGATGGGCATCTCTTTCTGGAGATGGTCTGTGGAGGTCCCCATGACCGACGAGGAGCAGAAGCTGCACTACCAAATCAACGAAGACGCTGCCTCTGCCAGTTTCTTTGTGCCTGCGCTCGAGCAGTCCATGAACGTGGTTTTCCACTCTTGTAACGGTTTCTCGTTGGGCGTGGACCCTTCGGTGTTCAATGGCTCTCTCTGGACTGACGTCCTGAAGGAACATGAGAAGGCTCACTACCACGTCATGCTCGGAGGAGGAGACCAGATTTACTGTGACTCCGTCAAGCAGTACACTGAGCACTTCAGGGAGTGGATTGAGGCTGAAATTGCCCACAAGGACCGGATCCAGTGGACTCCTGAAATGAGAGACGAGCTCCACAGATTCTACCTGTTCCACTACAGTTCCTGGTTCGGAGCTGGCTTCTGGAGAGGTCCCAAGGGGTCTACTCAGCAGAGCAATCTCCCTCTGGCGTTTGCATCCATCCCCATGATCAACATTTTCGACGATCATGACATTATCGACGGCTTCGGCTCCTACCCTGAGAAGACTATGACTGGACCTGTGTTTGGAGGTATTGGACGGGTCGCCTACAAGTACTACATGCTGTTCCAGAACCATACTCTGGTCGACATTGAAGGAGGAGCTCGAGACAACCTGACCGACGAGGTTGAGGACCCCAGTTGGATCCTCGGAGCCAAGGTTGGTCCTTACATCCACAACCGATCTCGATCTATCTATGCCCGACTTGGAAAGGGCATTGCCTTCCACGGCCTGGACTGTCGAACCGAGCGAAAGATTGACCAAATCGTCTCACGAGACACGTACCAGCTCAACTTCCAGCGAATCGAGAAGGAGTTGGCTGCGTCCAAGGGCGAGATCAAGCATCTGCTGCTCATGATTGGTGTTCCTATGGCCTATCCTCGACTTGTCTGGCTTGAGAGACTGCTGACTTCTCCTTTGTTGGCTCCTATCCGGTACCTGTCTCGACAAAAGGTTGTTGCTGCTGGTCTCGTGAACGAGTTTGACGGCCGAGTCGAGATTCTCGATGATCTCGACGACCATTGGTGTGCTCAGCGGCACAAGAAGGAACGAAATGCGCTGGTTGAGCGTCTGTTTCTGCTTGCCCAGAAATACTCGGTTCGAATCACCATTCTTTCCGGAGATGTGCATCTGGCCGGTATTGGCCGGTTCTTCACCAAGTCTCTGAACCCCACCAAGCACCACAAGGTGACTGTTCCTGTCATCAATGACCACCGAAACATGCTCAATGTCATTTCTTCAGCTATTGTCAACACGCCTCCCGCAGACACCATGGCCGATTTCCTCAACAAGCGAAACAAGGTGCACCATTTCGACTTCAAGACCGACGAGAACATGGTGTCCATTTTCCCCTGTGATGTGGACGGCTCCCACAGAAACAACAAGCGACTGTTGCCCCGACGGAACTGGTGCTCTATCATTGAGCTGGCCAACTTGGAGAAGTTTGATCCCAAGGCTGCTCGGATCGGCGAGAACCGACGTCCTGGACCCATGGGCCCTGACTTCCACACTACCGGAAACTACACTTCGCATATGGGCGGAGGATCCAAGAGCCAGCATGCTGGCAAGAAGGTGGAGCACGTGAGCACTACGCCCGTCGAGGACGAGCTTCCCATCGAGGCCCTTCCTTCATCTCTTTCGCTGGCTCTGCGAGTGGAGATTGATCCCAACCAGCCCACCGGAGACTCCAACCCCTACGAGATTCTCATTCCTGAGCTTCAGCTGGTGCCGTCGAGTGGACTGTCTTCCAAGTTCAGCAACAAGGCCTAACGAGACGGTATTTGCTGTCCGGATCGAGGCATTCTAATTATAACACATCCCCCAACCCTGTATTTTTACCTTTTTTAATATTCACACTATCTGATTTGAGCGTTGTATGATATGTATTGGTGCAATGAGGACAATGACAGCCCGCGTCACCACCTCGGATCAATTGTTTATTTCTAGGCTAATATTAGCACGCCGTTGCATGCAGCACCTTCTTGACGGAAGCTCGATCCTCATGTGGAATGAGGGCTGTGGAGGAGGCTCTGACTGCAGAGGTCTACATGTCCAAGGTGCGACATACACTTGGTATGCCATTAATAGTCACTCTCGAGCCGCTTGAGGAAGTCAGGAGGGTTCGCGATCACAGATGGTTTCATATGCCGACATATAGAATAAATGAAAGACCCGGGGAGTGGATAGGTGAAACAGCACAACGTGGGTTTGACACGGCGCTGCTATGACAAATGGATCATGGGGCAGGATCAAAGTTTACTTGGTGGCGATGATGATCTGGAACCAAGTAAAGCAATACAAGCTGACCAATTGAGGTGGGGAATATGCGTAGAGGGGAGTTGTGGCTCGCCAACGGGCACAAGAGTTGGTTCCTACATTGCTAACACGTGCAATGCTAAGGGTCAATGCCTGTGTTTTGTTCAGATCCAACCCCATGGGATATGGTGAGACAGAAGTCAATTGGCCCGTTAGGTTGACGCCATTTGCCACCCTTGTGTTGACTTTGCTGAAGACTGTACATACGGTAACCAGAAATACGAAGTGACCGCCAAGGCAACCAGTTTGAGCGTAAGAAGCACCGGATACAGTTTCGGCCTTGAGTCGGATTTCCGATGGTGCATTGCTAGATCGGCATCATGACTTGGCTGCTGGGTCACGTTGTCGCTCCAAAGGAGTCTACCACGATACGAGACAAGTCGTTATTATATTGCCACCGAGCTTGCTGTAGCGGTACAGGTGGTTTCGTGCACATGATGCATTTGCCACGCAGTAGCGCGCTATGACACTTGTTGGACCTTGGTTAGCGTCCTTGTCGTTTCAACTCGTGATGGCCGGCTCTTGGCGGAGCTGGGAGTTTAGCAGGTCTATGCCGACACCTGCATTTTGGACCAGCTGATCACGAGAATCCTCCGGAAAAGACGAACACTTTGGACCTTTGCCAGGTGCATTTCACCTGTACAGTCGGACAATGGAGTTGGATCATTGTCAAGGAATCATATTCATGTGTAACGGTGTTAGTGCGTTCCGGAGGTGCACTGCCCCAAGAGTGAAATCTCAGGTTCTGACCTAATCCACTGAAAGGGGTTATGACTTTGCATTTTTTTTTCCAGATTACTGTACTCGAGATATTTGCTCACTTGTACCTGCGGACTTGGCCGTCCCACAGTGTATCCACCAACCTACTGCCGGTATGACTAACAGACGCATTTGCCCGAGTTAAGCTCCAGCCGCCGTTGTGTTCTATACCTCTTGGTAGCTTCGAACGAAGACTCTAAAAGGTCTATTCTTTCACTTTTCAGAGCCTCGCTGTAGGCTGAGCTCTTGGAGCATGATGCTCTTGTCCACGAGAAGGAACAACAAGGGCTTGCGCCCGGAGATGTGGTCCCATTGCATGACGTCAGCAAGTCCATGCATCAACCGACGTTGGCTGTTTGTATGGGATACGGGGTACATCGATGTCTTGCTGGTTAGTGAGACAGCATATCATGACTCTGACGGAAAGAGCCCGACAAGACAAAGGCCAACAGGGATCGACAAGATACCCTCCGAGCATGCTGGCTGACAAATGTGGGGTAGGGTTCCTTAGGAGGTTCCCTGATGACCATCCTACGGCCCAGAACCAATGGCATGTCTCTTGTGTCGCCTGGTTCCTAATCTTTGGGCTTCTTTTCCCCTACTCAAAAGGGGGTTAAACCTGCTCCAAAATCAGTGTCTCAGCTTAGCTTTTACTTTTTCTACCT
Organism: Yarrowia yakushimensis; assembly: GCA_900518995.1. NCBI lineage: Eukaryota > Fungi > Ascomycota > Dipodascomycetes > Dipodascales > Yarrowia > Yarrowia yakushimensis. The sequence continues at coordinate 555,525 of ULGW01000002.1, forward strand.
TTAGTCGACTTTTTAGTTGACTCGCCAACCGTCTGGGTTTGACATTTAGCTCGCTTTCCCCAGCAAACGTGCCAAAGACAAGACCTCACCGTCTTTGTTTGCCTGTGACAACAAATGCCCAAGGCCCTATCGGCCCCGTGACTCAGCCGGGCAGTGCCCACGAGAAGGGGCACTGCCCACCCACGGGCACGCGTGGAGCTGTTCCACACGTAGTAGAGGTGGTCAACGTACAGTAGTCCATCTTTCCACATGCTCTTGCTGGTGAGTCAGTTGGGAGGTATTTTCGGACCCCGAAGTCAAGTGTCACGGCACGACGCAGCCATGACAGGCCCAACTCAGGCCGTCTACCCCATATGGTGGACAAGACAAGGCCAGGGGGGCCTATCAGATGCTCGTATAATGTACGCTTGTCTTGCTATTAATAGCGTTTCATTTCTTCGTGTATATTTGCCTTCTTGTGGCGGTAATCCTCCACAATGTGATTCCGTCAAATCCTCCGACACCCTCCGCGAAGGCTTCGGAATCTCCGAAACCTTTGGCGCTCTCGTATTCTCGCTGAGGAATCCGAATATACGCTTAACTTATCCAAATTGGGAGCATTAACTTAGGGTCCTGTCAAGTTCGGGAGGGAGGCAGGGGAATGCAGGATGAAGCCCAAAGTTTAGTCGGTGGCGACTCTTGGCTCCCTCTCTATTCTCGTTCCGTCTGTTGCCACAAGACCCGGGCCTTGTCGTAGGTCTCAGGTCTTCCGTGCCGCCTCTACTAGCCCCATATCTAGGGCGACCTGTCAGAGATGGCCCTATCGCCCCGTGCATGGGACTGTGGGACGCTGCACCACCCATTGCACCTCCACACGTCAATCGGGTGGCGCTGTGGCGCTGCTCTGCTGGCGTCCCTGCCTAGACCCCAACCTCAGCCATGGCCTGATGTTGTCTTTTCATTAGCGCGCGGTGTACGGCTGAAGGTGTGAGAAGCACTATTTTTAGTGGTTTTTAAGTTGATCCCAGATCCCAATTGTCTGGGCAAGGTTTCAAAAAGTCTACACAACCACATTGGAGGAGCACTGTGTGTGCTTTAAGACTTTCTAAACGACGTCATTCAGGGCAACTTGGCTGTGACGAGGCAAGTCATGTGATGAACCAAGACTTGAACGCACGGCTCTTCGTCTTGGCTGAATTTCGCTCTCGAAGGCCCCATTCACCCTTCATCTAGTGTCTCTTAAACCCCAGCAAGCTGTCCCTCTCTCCTCCTATATATACTTGTCTCCTCCACTATATCTTGTCTCAAACCACCGTGGGATTTGAGTAGAATCGCCGAGGTCTTGGAAAGAGAGTCTATACAAAGTGGATGCATATCTCGCGCGAAACGGCGAGACCATAACTGGCCCGGAGACTCCCAAGCTTACTTGGCTATGACTTATTGCTCTTGCTACTCTATACAAGCATGTACCTGTGTACAGATAGTTGTATACGGCGCTGCTCTACTCTCACTCTCTCTGTCCAGCTCCTCGGCAAGAACTCCCTCTTTTCTCAGAATACCTTCTCTCAAATCTCCGCGGCGTACGCCGTGACAACAACATTTTGGCCCACATGCCATCTACAGCCGGGGATAGAAACAGGCTCTGGGACCTAACGCTCTAAGCCGGCCGTGGGTTGCCGTACCCCCGTGCTAAAATACTACCACGCTCTCGGTCGGTCTCTGGCCGACTCGGTGAGCTTGTAGGAGGACCCTAGTCATGTTCGGTCCGACAGGAGTGTATGCGTTGCCCTTCGCGTCGTCGGAGGTGCTGCATGACGGTCGGCGATGATCATGCTTTTTCCACTTGCTGGTTCAGTGCAGGTGCGGAAACCGTTCGGAGAGGTGTAGCAGTATGAGACCCTGGATTCTCAAAGGGGGAGATGAGAAGCGAAAGTGGTTGGCAACACTTTGGGACACTGTTTTTCGTTTTTGAGAAATTAAGATGTGAAAACTGACTAAAACCGTCGTTTTGGTAAAAGCAAAAGTGAACATATTTATTATTTCCTCTGAATGAATTTTGCGATTTTCTAGGTTAGACGCACAACCTAAGGTCTGACAACTTTGGAGATTCTTTGTTGTATATGCACATATCCTGCCCTTGTGCGCAAAGCAGTAAAGCTAATATAGCCAATCGCACTAACAGACCTCTTTTGTTATCCAATATGACCATTGATATAAGTAGAGAGCAGTTCCCGTGAACTTGAGGTTCTACATAACACAATATACTAACCTACAAAGACCGTCTACATTCAACAAACACCACCATACAACCTTCAAAGACTTCATTCACAATCACATCTCACATACATCCTCAATCACCTGCCACGATGATGCCCTCTCATTTTGATATCAATGAGGTGGTGTCCTGTGATACTCACGAACCATGCTTGGCGTACGACATTCTGTCGCCAGTGCCTTTTGTGGTCAACCCAATGTACTCCCCTCAAGAGGAAGATGACGACTGCGATGAATTTCCTGACATACCCCAGTCGATAGACCACATTTCACAGCAGCAGCAGCAGCAGCAGCCACAATTAGCACAGCAGCAACGCTCGTTCAGTGACGTGTTGAATGGACCCCAATATGATTTTTCACTCTTCCCGCCAGACCAGAACTTCCCTGATCTCAACTCCACTGCTCCCTATGTCGAGCCCCGAAGAGTCTCTCTTCCAGAACGTAAGCAGGGAGGACACATCTCCAAGCCCAGTATGGCTGCTCACACTAACACCAACAACACTGACTATTCTATGTTTGTTCAGCAACTAATGGCAGGGCCAAGCCTCATGAACAGTAACATGAACTACATTCCTACCACTGTTGTGAAGGAGGAGCAGAACACATTTGGAAACTATTCCTTTGATTTCGCCCAGGGCCAAATTCAGACACAACTGCAATCGCAGCGGCTTTCAACACAGCTATTGACGCAGAGCATCGATCTGCCACTACCTGATGTGAATCTGTCAATTACTCCACCACAGCCCTCCAACACTCCTCTGCCACCCACCGTGACCATTAAGGAGGAGTACGAAGTACCTGCTGCTGTCAAGCCCGAGCCTATTGCAGAGGTGGTTGAGGAGCCCGTGGAGGTGGACTTCAATGGCCGAAAGCACCGCAAGTGGAGAAACCGAAAGTACAAGTGCAAGCATTGCGATGAGATTTTCTACGACAAGAACCTGGAGGAGTTTGCAGCACACATCCAGAAGGTGGAGAAGGAGACGGGCACCACTGAGGTTGTGGGACGACACTATAAGTGCGAGTCTCCTGACTGTCTGTGGCACATTATCGGCTTTGTTCGAAAGCTGGAGGCCCAGAAGCACTACGATCGACGACATGGACACCCCAAGTTCCAGTGCCGATTCTGGTGTGAGGGAGACGTGGAGAAGTTCCCTGGAAGCAAGACTTGTTCTACGCGATGGCATGTGGATAGTGGAAACCGGGCTCGACACGAGCGGGCGGTCCATGGGCAGGTTTTTGAGCAGTCCAGGTTCTCTTCTTAGAGCTCTGGACTCTGTTATTATTAGGGCTGGGCCCACCGTACATACTAACATAACCAATGAGATATAGAGAGTGTAGCTGATGAACCGGGTCTCGAATCCTCGTGACTCTATGTCGGTTAATGAATTTTTATTTATTGTCAAGAGTGACTCACTCTGTAGATACAAGGCTCTGTAGGTTTCTGTTAAAATGTCCGACTCTCCATTCAACCTTAGTGTGGAGATCTCTGACTCATAGCAACAGAGCGTCACGCCAGTACAAGCCAGCAAACACTACTGGTGGAAGAATTAAAAAAACGTTGAAGACGAGTTGAGTCGGCATTTGGAGCCGGAGGGACACAACCGAGGATGGCAAATGCCGTCGGAGAAGCAGGTTTACTCTTGCGTCTCTGCCAAGACCCTGATCAACATTGCTCCGTAAGCCCCCCTGCACAAGCCGATATTTAAAGTGCCGTGTATCTTGGCGTTGGAGGGTCTGTTGGGGGTTGGGGGGATTAATTCAACCAGTGAGAAAGAAAAAAAAGCCTCGTGTAGTGTCTCATATCCTACGTTTTTGTACTTGCATTGATATTCCGTGAACCCTGAGTGTGAAAAAAAAAGCTTCGGTGGCTGTTTTATCCTTGCTGGACTGCTTCTCTCTCCAGCGGTAGAAATTACTACTGTTGGTGGACAATACGTACGCATTCTTGTAGTTGTACTCCTTGAGGACTGATTTAACACCAATTGATTTTTCTTGGGTGATCTCGTTTCACATATCCAAAGTGAGGATTGCTTGTCAATTTACATTCAATTATTGGGGGCACTCTTGTTGATCATCTACTGAAATAATTGTTTTAGGATACATGAAGCTGCAAGTGCAGTAACATGTGCTTCTGTTGGTTTAGTTTGCAGCCAGAAAAATCGAGGGTTGACATGAAGACATCTGTATGCTCGGTAACTGTGTACGAGTATCAGTAAGCCGAGGTGGTGGTTCAGTAGATACTGCCACCAGGTGTAGTTGGTTAGAATAAAATCACATGCAAGTAATTTATAGTACAATTGTACAAGTGCAGAACAGGTACTTGGACTACTTGTACCATAAAGTAGCTGCTCAAAAGTAGCTACCCAAAAAGCACGTGATGCCAACTGGACCAGTCAATCGCATTACATCTGGCCCTTTCCACGAAATGGAAAAAAGTTGATGATTAAAAAAAAAGTAATATTTTTAATTTCTTCCAATTATTACATCTAATTTTCTATTATTAAAGTCATTCAGACCCTTCCCCAGACTCTCTCGCATCTTTATGAAAGTGTATTTTAGCACCAGAATTAACCATGCATAAGGTTATAAATGCAGTACATGTCACGTGGGGATCACGTGTAATAGTGTCAGAACGCCTTCGGATCAGCACCTCCCAGGACCATTTTTCGCGGTGAGTAAAGTGGTTGGTGTCGTTAGGCAGTATATTTGGCGGCTCTCACTACCGGTAGCGTTGTATTGCGCATAGGGGAATAGCCTGCTCCTGCCCTTAGAGGACAGATCCGAAACCTTTTTTAAAGTAAGATTTTCAACCCCTCAAAAGACGAGAGACTAAAAAGGCGTACACATGCCTCAATTTGTGAAAAAAAGGCTCAACTAACATTTAATCGATAGTAGAGTTGGTGGATCTGATTATTTTCCACATAAACCGCCGTTATCGCGTCTAACCACCAAGGTGTTGGTAAGGGTTGCAAGCCTCGAAAGCTAAAAAATGGAGCGGCTCGCTATAACCTGCATATAGCGATGAACGGCGCGGCAAAATGGGAAAAAAATTCACACAGAGTGCAAATATAATGAGTTGGAATTCAGCCAAGTTGTAGGAAATCGTACACAACTAACCACACAACAACAAAATGAAAGCCCTTCTGAACAAGGCAGACGAAAAGTTCGCGTCCGCTGGCTCCATTGACATTGAGCTTGACAGCATTGATCAAAAGCTACCCAGAGTATCTGTGTCCTCAGACTTGGGTAGCGGGAGTGACTCCGCCGGCGAAGGAGAGGGGCAGGAGCTTGCAAACACAACCAGCGACCCAAACACGAGGGACGTGGAAGCTCCTCCTGCCACTGCCACTGATGATGATGTCAAGTTCAACCGGTTCACTCTGCCTCAGAAGCGAGTCATGACTGCCGTTCTGGCCTTTTGCTTCTTCCAGCCCTTCCTGGTCACCTACGCCATGTTGCCTGCCGTGCCTCTGATTGCCGAGCAGTTCAATGTCAGTGGAACCATTGTTACCGTGGGTAACGCCATCTTCTTCCTCATCACCGGTTTCTCGTCCTGCTTCTTTGGACCCTTTAGTGATGCCTACGGACGAAAGGCCGCCCTCATCACCTGTTGTATTATCTTTATCGTCTCCAACATTGGCATTGCTGCCTCTCCCAACCTCGTTTCCTACTACATTTTCCGAGCCACCACTGCTATGGGAGGTACTGCCTTCTTCTCGGTGTCTGGTTCCTCAATTGCCGACATTTGGCGTCCCGAGCACCGAGGAAAGGCTGTTGGAGCCTGCCTGCTTGGATCCCAGTCCGGTATGACCATTGGCCCCATCATTGGTGGCTGGATCGTCACCAAGACCTCCTGGAGAGTCATCTTCTGGATGCAGGCTGGCGTTGCTCTTGCCAACCTGCTGCTCGTCACCTTTGTGCTCAAGGAGCCTATGGCCACCACCAAGCACCAGCTTTTGTGCGCTGAGCGAAACAAGCGGTTTGTTTGGATCTGGATCAACCCCTTCAAGGTTCTGATGGGTCTTCGAAACATGCATCTTCTGCTGGCTGGACTCTCAATTGTGCCCATCATGTACGGTATGGACTGTCTGCTGACTCCCCTCTCTCTGGTTGTCGAGCCCCGTTTCGGTATCAAGTCTCCCGTTGTTGCTGCTCTCTTCTACCTGCCCCAGGGTGTGGGTTTCCTCATTGGCTGCTACTTTGGAGGCATGTACGCCGACAAGACTGTCCAGCGATGGGCCAAGATCCGAGGCCGACGAGTGTGCGAGGACCGACTTCGATCCCAGCTCCCCTTTGTTGGCATCTTGCTCCCCATTTGCATGCTCATCTACGGATGGTCTCTTGAGAAGGAGTTTGGAGGAGTCGCTGTTCCCGTGGTGACCATGTTCCTCGTGGGCTTTGGTCTGTCCATGTACTTCCCCTCTCTCAACGCCTACTGTGCCGACTCCAGTCCTGAGCTAGGAACTGCCGCCGCCATTTCTGGCAACTATGCCATTCGAAACTGCGGCAGTGCTATCGCTGCTGCCTCGACCCTCAAGGCCGTGGAGAACATTGGCATTGGCTGGACGTCCACTGTGGCTGCCTTTGGTTTCATTGGTAGCACCATCCCCGTATTTATTCTGCTGTGGAAGGGCGAGGAGATGCGTCAGAAGTCGGTTCGACGAATGATGAGATGAAGAACCAAAAAGTTAACTATTAATTTAATCAATCTTGTTAGTATGTACTATTACTACCATAGTGTCGTAGTGGAGACTGAGACTAGGGCCGACATCTCGATACTGAAACCACCATCCATAACAAAGACGAGATCGGGAATGTAAAACAGGCTTGGTAATTAGACTAAACTGTGTCCTGGGGAACCTGTCCGCTCCACTTCTCGAAGTACGACAGGAGAGACACGAAACCTTTTCGAGCAGGGGTTCGGCTGGAAGTAGATCTATTAGACAAGCATGCATTTCTGCAGGTTGTCATTTAGCGACTTGGCGAGCCCACCACGCCTTGTTGGAATACGTACCCTGGTACGATAACACTACGGAGGGGTGACGCACAGCCTCGACGTATTTTGACGTCAGAATGGCGTGTTTCTCAACCGTGGGAAAATTGTAACGAACGAACTATCGAATCCAAGGGCCATGTGATCCAGTATTGGCACGGTTTCACCCCTCCACGCCAAGGATGTTTAGTGGCACTCTCCAGCAGCCCTATAATGCTAAGCAACAGACTACGTCCTCCGGGATGGCCACACTAGTCTTGGCATAATAAACGTGGCTAGGGTACAGAAGAACCCAGGGCTGTCTTCTACCGAGCAAATGACAGGCATGAGGTATAAATTAACGTGCTTAGCCCCTGCTTGCTCTTCGTATTGACAAGTAGATGCGTATAGGTTTCGGCAATAGTTTCCAGGGTCTGCCTACAGTAATACAGACTTGGGGACTCGTTCGGCGATAGCCCCTGAAACCCATGTTAAGCATCTGCGCGCTTACCGAATCGGAGACGCAAGACAAGCAACAGGCAGGCGTGTATGACAGCAGAAAAAGAAATGTGGAGAGACAACCATTTCTGTCGCTATACTTCTTCGACTCCTTGTTGCCATGGAACAAAGACCTTTAGCAGGAGTCAATGGTCCGAAACCCAATTACTCAGACTCGCTCCAAGGTTTCGGTGTTTGAAACCGTGTCTATGTCCATATTAGCGTATTGTAATTCAAAAAATAAAAAAATTACAACAAGGACGACAAGGGAAAGAGACACTGAAGTCTACTAAAGAATACAAAGGAATTCTGGACTTGGATTACTCAGCTATACATTGGTACAAAGGAGAGAGAATGTATCGATATACCCCACACTCCCTTCAGTATTTCCTTGTCGATTTAAATAAGTATTAGTATGGTGTTTGCGGGGGGATTGCTCAGCCTACTGTTTCACTATGTTGTGAAGGGGTGACTCCAATACGAAAGAAGGCTCTGCTCTTGTATTGATAGTTGTAGCACGACACATGACAGGGCGCTTATTCATTGGAGTATGCTTAAGTGGTTATACGATGTGCGAGTGGCGTGTTAGCTGACCGTGTTAAATTACGTAATCAAATGTGGCGACAGCCGAGTCGCCTCATAGCTTCAAAGTACTTTCTCTTCTACACTTGACTGGAAACCATTAACATGTTTATTTTAGTTAGTCTATCCCAAGAGGTAGTCGAACACTACCGAGTGGTGCTTGAAATGTACAGAATACTGGAACCACCTGATATAAATATGGCTGCAGGGCAGCTAGTCCGTCTAGTCCAGACGACAAAGTAAGTTCGTCGTGCTCTTAAACCAGCAGAACTGCATTGACACAACCATCTCGATCAGGCTCGTTGGTGATCTGGGCGTACTTACCCCAGACCACCTTACCTCCAGCGGTCACGAGACCAAGCTCGGACACGTTGACCTCGATGATGGTACCTCGGGTCAGCACACCAAGCTGGGTGTACATGGGAGACTGGGGGTTCTTCTTGACGCCCAGGATGGGCAGGTGGACGGTGACTCCGAGCTCGGGGTGGGTCACGTTGGCCTTCTTCTGACGCAGAGCAGAAGGTCGGATGATTCGCTCCAGCTTGACGGGTCGTCGTGTGAAACCCTCGCCAACAAAGGTATGCTTAGTGATCATTCGCTTCCAACTCTTGTTTCGTCGCTTTCCGGACTTGAGAACCTTGAACATCTCCTCCTCAGAAATACCTCGCACCTTGGGAAGAGGGACGCTGAACTTGTCGGCCTTCTCCAGACGCTTCTGCTTAATGGAAGAGGACAGAGCCTTGGCAGAGTTGGGCTGCTGTCGGTCCAGCAGATAGGTGGGCAGGGCATCGCCGTCCTCGGGGTTGTGTTCCTTGGGAGTGCCGTTGACCTTGGACTGCTCGTGTTCTCGAATCTTCTTCTTCATGGCCACCTTCTCGGCGTATCGCTTCTTAGCGAACATCTTGGCTCGGAAACCGGTCAGGTTCTGGGCATCCTTGGAAATTCGGTGGCCCTCTCGAGCTTCTCGCTTTCGCTTTCGCTCGTCATGATCGAGTCGTCGACCATGCTTCTTGATATGAGCCTCGATATACTCGTTCTGAGGCATGTTGTGCTGTGTATGTTGAGTAGAAGAGAAATTTGTTTTCCCGCAGAAAGTCTTGGGAATAAATTTCTATTTGAGTTTCTTATCTGAAGGGAGGGTAACTAAGGCGATATGACCAGGAAAATGTGTAAAAAAACTGCCTAGAGGGTATAGAAGATATATGTGGGAACAATTACAGCTATTATCGTGATATTTACACAATTTTTCACTTACACTTATCCTATCCATGCTATTTTAGCCCTACCATTGAGTTGCCCAAAGTTCAGCCCTGTAATGCTTATGAAAAAACACCATGATGACAAGGCCATCCAGAAGACTTATAGATGGTGCAAGAGAAGGTACCAAGTTATTACCACCGTTCTTTATATCATGAGATTCAATTTTATCCCCCCATAGAAGTATATATCTCCCATTTACTAACAATTGTAAGCCCAAGAGAGGGCTGGTTGGACACCTGCCTATAATGGGCAATGAAATTGAACCTTTCCATAGCATGAAAAACGACATTGGAGATGTGTACAGTAGATAATACTCCTTATGGTTGATTGAATACCTATAGTTCCTTTCTATCTCTCTCCCTTGCCTTTTTCATGTGTGCTGACTAAGCACATGCAAGATTTTTCAACCTGCATGAAGTAAGCTATTTTTTTTTCGAGTACAGCAGAAAAATTCCAGAGAGGAATCCGAAGATCCAAACAGCAACAAAATGGACGGTCTTTTGAAGGAGATTATTACGGCTACGGACAACTCGTTTGGCAAGCTCAAGGAGGAACAGCAGTCCTACAATGCTCTGAGCGATGACGTCAAGGCCCAGATCCAGCGAGACTCTCTGTCTCTGCTTGGGCTCAAGAATCACACAATGCTGGCCTACCTCCATCACCTGGCGGTTGTGACTCTGGCACAAGTTCAGCGAGTGGAGAAGGAGCAGAAGGATGACGCTCTTGAGAAGGGTCGACAGGCCGCTATCCAGGGCACAGTTAAGAACCGAGTCACTCTGGAGAAGGGTATCAAGGGTCTGGAGAGCAAGGTCAACTATCAGATTGACAAGATGCTCAAGGCATACACACAGGACAAGGAGCGTAAGGCCGAGCGAGAAAAGCAGCGGGCTGAGAAGGCGCTTCTTGGTGAGGAGAAGGAGGACGAGGACGAGGACGACAAGGAGGACGGAGAGGAAGACGACGAGTCCGAGTCCGAGGACGACAATCTTGCATTCAAACCCAACGTTTCCAACCTCACACGAGACAAGAACGCTCGACCGGTGCGAGATTCTCGAGGAAAGAAGTCCGAGCAGGACGACAACCGAGAGTCCGCCTCCAACACCATCTACAGACCCCCCAAGATCTCGGCTGTGGCCCCCGAGTCCAAGAGCATGCGAAAGAGCAAGAAGAAGAACGCTACCATGGAGGAGTATCTCAAGTACTCTTCTTCTGCGCCCATGGTGGAGCAGTCCATTGGTTCTGGCATTCTGGAGCATGGTCGAGGAGGAGAGAAGACGGACCGAGACCGAAAGCGAGAGGAGGAGGTCCAGCGATACGAAGAAGACAACTTTGTGCGTCTGCCAGGCGCCAACAAGAAGGAGCGATCCAAGCTCAAGAAGGCTCGAGCTGGCGCCTTCTTTGGTGAAGACTGGGGAGTTGGAGGAGATATCGGCGAGGCCACCAAGCGAAAGCGGGGAGGCTCGTCCGTGTGGGAAAAGTCCAAGAAGCGACGATAAGCAGGAAAAAGGGAAATGTATAGTTACAACTAATAAATTTATAGACTTTGTGGAATCAGTGGAGATACGTGTTCTGGTACTGAACTAGAGGAGATATGAGTAAGACTGCAGTATGAACAGTACTTGATGAACACATGGGAACTACAAGTACTTATACAAGTATTAATAGAACGGTGACAGAGAGGAGAGGGTACGACTATACTACAATTACGGTACTGATCTGGTAAAAAGTGCATTATAAATAAACAAAGAGTGAGCCAGCTCACTATGCTTGGAGATTAGAAACCGGTGAAACCTGACTGCATGGAGTTGTGTCTGTCTCCAAGCTGGGAGAAGCGGTTTCGCCGCTGCTCAATGAGCTGCTCCTGCCGCTCCAACAGTGACATTCGGTTGCTTCGCATAGTGTTGGTCATTGTGTTGGTATAGAATGTGGAAGCCCGGGGAGTGTAAGCCGGCTGGTCAAGGTAGTCTTCGTTGTATACGGTGAATGAATCGTCGGGTGCGAAGATGGGGAGGCTGTTGCGAAGAGCATGGGACTCCCAGGTATCCAGGGGGCAAAGGGCGTTGAACTCCTTGTCGGAAAGACGGGGGATGTCGCTCTGGACGAGCTGTTTTCCGTCCTTCTCGACCACGATTCGGGTGTTACCCCAGGAGAAGTCGTTCATTTTCCAGAAGGAGTAGATGGGAAGAAGGAAAGAGTGGAAGGGGTAGGCACAGATGTAGATGATCATCCAGAAGATGTGCTGCCACTCCTGCTTGATGATGTAGATGACTGCCTGCAGACCGTAGACGGCAGCAAACATGATCACCGAGATGAGAGGGAAAGCTCCGGAATGGGCAGCAATCACGTAGATGAGGTAGGCAAGGTAGACACACACAGAGGGCAGCATGAGAGTACCGACAAGATCAATGAAAACAATAAATCGCATGCCAAAGAAGCAGAAGCCACACATGGAGCTGATTCGCAGCAGCTCGACCAGGTTGTGGACAGTAGAGTTGATCCATCGTCGTCGCTGGGAAACGAGCACAGAGAAGGAGTCGGGGGCAGTTGTGTAAGCCATGGCTCCTCGGCAGAAGGTGAATCGCATTTCGGGCCATCGTTTGGTCATGAGGGTGGTCAGGAATCGATCTTCTCCGAGAGAAAGCAGGTTCTTCATGTGGAGAGTGTTGACCTTGTTGGTGGAATACTCCTCCAGAACTCGGTTATCAATCAGGTTCTTGAGTCTGTACATGGAGAAACAGCCGGGAAGACAGGTGACAGAACCAAACAGAGACTCGAACGCCTTGGAGAGATGGTGAGAAATGAAGTACTCGTAAACCTGAACCATGGTCCAAATGGACTGGTTCTCGTTCTGAAGAGCTGTCTCACCACAGATTCCCACAATGTTGACATCGGAAACACAGTCCGCCACGAGGAAGTTGAGAGAGTCCTCCTTGACACGAGTGTCAGCATCAACCATGAACATGTACTCGTAGGCTCCGGGATCCACTCCAATCACGTTTCCGATATGGTGGAACATTTCGAGCTCCAGAGGGTTCATGGCTCCATTGGCGGCAACTCGGTTGAAGAATCGCATCAGCATAACCTGGGAGTCTCGCTTTCCTCGGTTTCCGGGCTTGGATGTCTCAGACTCCTTACCGACCTTGACCACAATACAGTAGGGTATGTTTCGGCCGTCGTAGTGGTAGAGACCAGAGTACACCTTTCCGTAGTTGAGTCGAGCAGCACCTTCTCCGATAGACTCAAAGGCGTAGGGAACGACTTCGGAAGCTGCTCGGGGATCATGGCCAACAATGTCAAGCACAATCTGAGGAGTGGTCTGGTCGTTACCCTTACCAACAATCATACCATCACACACAACGAGCAGCAGCTTTCGAGAATCGGGGTACTCAAGAGCAGCAATGGAGTCGATGGCTCGTCGGAGAGCCTCCTCGTCCTCAGTGTAAGCGGGAACATGGCAGACAACGTACTTGTTCTGAGAATCGGGGGTAGCCAGCGAGCCCAGCTGCATGGAGGCAAGGAACTTGATGAGAACCACGGAACACAAGAGAATGGCAACCACCAGAAGAATGTAGTTGGACACCTGGCATCGGGCAGACTGTCGGAAATCAGGCTTACCAGCGTAGAAGGCGTTCTTGAGGCACTCCAAGTTCTGAACTCGCTCGGAGGGCTTGAGATCCATTCGGTTCCAGATATCAGTGACATCCTGGCCAGCATTATCCTCAAACATAGCTTTGACATCCTTGTTCAAAAAGTCGTAGGCGTCCTTGTTGGGGTAACCCTGGACCTGACCCAGAGTAAAGAAGTAGTTGGTCAGATCGTAGATTGAGCCATCGATAACAGCCCACTGGTTCCATCCCTTCTGTCCGTTCTCCTTGAGTTCCTTGCTAGTTGCAACCAGAGGACCCTTGTAGTACTGGGCGATACTGGGCTGGAAAACGTCATTGTACCAAGTGAGATTGAACAGAGCAGAGGTGGTGTCCGAAGTCTTGTAGTCTCCAGAGTAATGGATGGCAGTAGGGTTGAAGATGGTGTTGTTGGAAGCCAGCCAGACAGTGGGATCACTCACAAGACCCTGGCAGGCATTGGTAAGAGGGTTGGGGAAGTACGAGGTCAGGTCCTGGCCAGCAAAGGGAATCATTGTGGCAGCAGAGGTGGTGGTGGAGGTGTCAGAATGTTGCTGTGTGTAGAACTTGGTGATATCGTAGACCTTTCCTTGGATGGACACATAGAAATCGTTTTCACCCTGATGGTAGCCCACTTCCTTGGCATCCCATGCTTTATCGAAATCGGGACACAGAACTCTGCCGAGGAAGATCATGTAGAAGATGACAACGCAGTTGAGGAAGAAGATGAGCACGAAAATGGCAAACTTTTCTCTCCATGCAATCCGCTCCTCCTTTCGCTTGAGGCGTCCAAAAAACTGGAGGAAGCCAGAAGGGATCCACCAGGTCATGGCCCAAACAACAACCATCCACGCTCGTCGTTGTTTCGTCTGCTCTTCAACATGAACGTTTTCACCAAGCTCAGGGTCCACATCCTTGAGCAGAGTCTCGTCGACAATCTCCTTATCGTCATAGTTGAGTTCGTGAGCGTAGCTTTCCAGCATGGGCTTTTCAGCTCCAGTTTGAGGAGCCCATTCACTCTGATCTTGAACAGGAGTGGTCTGGGAAAACTCAGTGTACTTGGCTTCGAGCTTTCGGTAGGTGTTTTCGCTGACCCAGACTCGATCTCGACCAACGAAGATCTCAGAAGCAGATCCCACGTTGTTTCGAGCCCACAGACCAATGTAGTAGCTCAGGGGCTGCTCACAGACGTCCAGAGGCAGGATTGACTGCAGAGAAGCGTATGCATCATAGTATCGGTCCACGAACTCCTCATGGTCAAAGTCAGTGGTGAAGTTGCAGCCCTGTTTAAACGCATTCCAGGAGTTGATGGGAGGATGGTCTTGAGTGAAAACTGTCCACAGACGAGAAGAGGCAAACAGATCGGGAAGATAGTATGCCTTTCGCGACTCCTTGGTGAGAAGAGGAGACTGGGTGAACGAGGCGAAGGAGGTGATATCCACAGGTCTATGGAGACTCAGTTCTCCAAAAAGTTCAGGAGAAGACTTGAGTTTCAGTCCATCTCCGACCATCTCGGAGTTGATTCCCTGGTTGACGTCGAACATTTGTTGTCTGACCAGAGAAGAAGATTTGTTGATGGACAGAAAGTGGACCACAGCAGCAATTGAGTCGTCAGCGTCGTTGAGAGTGTCTCCAGAGTGAATGGAAGACGAGGACGAGTTTGTCGAGCCTTGAGATAGCTTGGTGTTGATAGCTTCCATAATAAATCGCAGCAGCTTGTCGTAGATGGCGTAAATCACCTGTTGTCGAGTCATTCCCGAATCCTGAAGAACTCTGGGGTCGATTTCGATCAGAGAACAGGCTTCCAGATCGTCTTGGTCGTGGATCAGAAGCATGAGGCCCGAGATAACCGAAAGCACTTGTCGAATCTGTTTTTTGGAAAGAGCCTGTCGCAGCATGTGCCGAACGTCGAAGTCGCACAGTTCGTCGGCCTTGGTGTAGTCGTTGAATTCGGGCTTGACGCTGAGGTACTCCCGTTCCTGGGCAGTCAGAGTGCCGTAAAGTTCGGCAAAGGCACCCTTGATGGTCTCGTAGTTGTCGTAGTACATTTCACCAACATTGACTCGGCTCTTGAGCACTCGCTCGTCTCGATCAATGGTCACGGAAACCATGGGCTCCAGGCCATGTGTGAAGGGCAGAATCAACTGGATGAGCTCTGTGTCGACGCCCAGACCTCCAATGGCACGCATAAACGAGTCGTCCATAATTGCAAAAAGTTGATCTTCGCATCGCAGTCGTCCATGGGTAAAACATGTCGACACGAGCGAAGAGTAGTCCTCACCAATGTGAGAGGTTGAATCTTTGAGCACTGTGTTAGTTGCTGAGCTGACCTGAGCTGACCAGTCGAATTGTTGTACTCACTCTCAATGATTGATATGTCAGCAATTCAGCAGTAGTTTGTTAGACTAGAGCAAAACAGCTCCTTTCGCTCTCTTATACATTGCCCATCGCGGTCTGGTCGTGTGTTTTCCAATGTCTCGATTCGGTCATAAGTGAAACCTTAAACGACACTAGTGTGGGTACCTTAAACTAACCCCTCTGGGGAAAGATAATATTATCGACTTTCTGAAAGCAAAAATTGGTGCGAATAGTAGTACATTTATGAACCCGTTTTATTCCGTCGGGTTCCACCCGTTATCCACTGCCACACGACCAAGCATCCCACGCCACACCCCACAGAGGCTGCTCATCTCGCGATGCAGGTTGCTGAGGCCACAGTTTCCCAAATAGGAACAGCCCAAACATAAAGACGATCTGCAGGTCGCTACAGTTACGCTAGTTTTCAAAAGTGCCGTTAGAGAGCCCTGTGTCTATCAAGCAGGGATATCATTGGAGCAATAGGGTGAGGGCAAATATATAAGGCAGCCTGCTCTTTGTATCTGGAATTGGGCTCTTGTTGCTTCTCAATTTTCGTGTGTCATTTCTACCAGTCCAGTATCATACTGTACACTCCAGTCGGGGGTTGGCACGGCTGAACCAATATCTCACCATTTCTCGAAATATTCTTGAGACATTTTCGGTGACGCTCTACAGCATCACTGCAGCTTAAGCGATCTTCTAATTACAGTGTGGTTCAAGTACCGTCTATTTTTGAAAAGCAGTTGGCGCAGGACTGCATGGCAGGATGTATAGTAATTAATATCACCATATTGGTACAGCTCGTACTTGTAATAATCGAACGTACACGTTCAAGCTGTAGATAATACAATACTCATGAGATTGTAATTAATGGTGCGTTATTATTCACAGGTTTGTACAGCCCGATTATGTCGACATGGTGCCGTATCTCGACTTGTGCCCCCATACAACGTCGTATTGATACCAGGGGGATCGTCCCTATAAATTACTAAGCATGGAACCTCCCACCTACGGGCCGCTGTTAATATACATATATCTTACACTTATAATACACTAATAATAAAATACTCGGGCGTCGACCTTGGCCTGGATGCGTCTTCCGTATGGGGTCTGACGGATCATGGGCAGCACGGGCCGGATCCGCTCAATCAGCTGTGCCCGGGTGTACTGGTTGGCCGTGTCCAGGGCGGTCTGGACCACATAGTTGCCGTAGCAGTCAGATAGCAGCTTGGGCAACAAGGGCGAGGCACAGATCTCCGCAATCAGAACCGCTCGCAGTTCGTAGGACGCCACCTTGAGCGACTTTTCAATCACGTTGGACGAAAACTTTTGCATCGACAGTGCAACCACATGGCCGACAAACTGGCGGATGACCTGCTCGCCCAGCACGTACTGGGTCACGTAGTTGCCGAACGGGTCGCACACCAGCTGCAGGGCATGCTTGGTGATCACCCCGATGAGCATTTCACGCTGCAGCACATCGGCATAGTCCACGCACCGTTGCAGCACGCAGCAGCCATGCCTGTGGGTAGCAACGACAACCAGGTTCTGGGAGACGGCTCGGTAGATGAAGTTGACATCGCACGAGTTGAGCCGGTTCAGACACTTTTGGATCACGTGGTTACCGTTGAGATCCTGGATAAGCCGCACCACGTTTCGCTCGAGGGCCTGCACAATGATTTCAATCTGCTCGTCATTGGTCACATAGTCGATCATCTTCTGCAGAGCTCGAGTTCCGTGCTGGTTGAGAGCCACCTGGACAAGCGAGGGAGCGGCAGTTCGGATCAACACAGTGGTCTGGGCCACAGAGCATTTCTCCAGCAACTTTTGGCACAGGTAGTTGCCAAAAGGATCAGTCATGAGCTCCACCACATGGCTATGAGTCTGCTCGAAAATCAGATTCAGACAGTAGGGCTCCTCCTCGAGCTTGCGCTGAAGATACCGGCACCCGTGCTGGTCCTTGCAGAGCGCAAAAATGTCGCAGTTGTTGAGATCAATGGACGAGATCTTGGACGAGGAGGTGGTGGAGGGGGTCTGGGCTCTGGACGAAGCAGTACCGTTGGGACTTCGCTCCGGGGTGAAGATCGGAGGAGTGCTCGTGGGCTGAGACGCTCGTCGGTAATGATTGTTGCCACCCCCCACAAACGTAGGGGACAGACTAGTATGCAAATTGGGGGTTAGCGGAGAGGCAGGAATGGCCTGCATGACAGAGTGGGGGTTGTTGGTGGTGGAGGAACCAAACTTGCCACCGGCCTTCTCGTACGGAGGGGTCAGTGGCTGGTGCATGGGTGGAGATCCGTTGCCATTGTGGTGGTGGTTACCATGGTGGCATCCATTGTGGTTAGCATGGTGCTGCTGTTGGAAGGTTTCTTCTAGTGGAGGAGAAACGGCCGAAGAAGGACGTCGAACGAGAATGGGAAACTTGTCTTCATTTTCGAAAAACACAGACTTGCCGAAAATGGGAGATCCACCTGCCCCTGAGTGGGTGCTATGATGCTGGCTGTGGTTGTGGGTATGGTTGACACTGTGAGTGTGGGTATGGTGTCCGTTTTGGGATATGTTCGTCTTTCCATTTTGGGACATGTTCAAGTTTCCATTTTGGGATGGGGCGAGATTTAGCCGTGACACGTCACCCACCAGGTCGTCATAGCCTCCCAGCATGAAGCGGGAGTCGTGGGTGGCGTAGCCGGGTAGGTTCCAAGCCTGCTTGGGGGTGTGGGGCTCCTCAGCGGTCGAAATGGACCCCACGGATAGAGACGAGGCGTGCATGTGAAGGGTGGAGTTGTGAGTATGGATCAAAAGTGGCAAATAAAATTATTCCAAATTAGGCAATGTGTTTTACCCCGCGATTAGGGATGGCAAAAAGTCTAACGTTAGTAAGGTGTTGGGAGCGCAGAGGAGCTTAACACACAAGGGATCATCTTTCTCTTGGGTGAGTAGTGAAACTGTAGGAGAGCTAGACCTTGTGGGTGGGTGCAACAGCACAACAGCGTCAGGGTGTAGAGTGTAAGATCGGCTGCAGAGACTGGCTCGTCACTGACGCTCTGTAGTGGCCACGTATGACGCACACCACGCAACAGGCCATGTCCCAAGCTGCAATTTGCTCCTGATCAATAGTGTGACCATATCTGTAACCGGGGTGAGCCGGGAGGATGAAGACTCTGCACAACAGTCACAGTTGGAACGGGAGAGCTTGTAGCGGTCGACCAGGAGGCCTGTGGTTGTCTGCTGGCTGTTTGTGGTTGGCCTGGGGTCACAGACAGGGCTTTTTCTAGCGTCGAGGCTCTGGAGCTGTGGCGCAACCTGGTTCGGTTGTTGAGTGAGAGAAGCCCGGTGTGGACCGGCTTTTCGGGGCTGTTCTGGGGGCGGTTTTGCTGCTGCTGTATGTGCTGTGTGTGTGTGATCCCCCATCGCTCTGATACTCACCATAAAGGCCCTCAATGTGGTCCAGTGGGTCTACAAGAGGTCGGTTTGAATGAGGCAATACAAGAAGATGGTCAAGTTTACAGCTAAGCCCGTGGGTTTAAATTCGGTAGATATAAATAAGCACAAGGTCTGCAGCCCTCACCTCACACGGCGAGCTAAGACTGGTCGGGTGAGGGTCGCAGGGGTGGTGGATAAGGGCAAAGGTGGTATGTTAGTGGTGCTGGTAGTCTGGCGGGTTGATTCCGGCAATTTCCAGACCAGTACCGACCACATTGGCTCTGTGATCGTCTCCTCCACTCCTCCCCTCTCTGGATATTAGGGGGTATTAGGTTTAAAATATATTTGAGCCCTAGCCTCGACTCTGTTGGCAAATAACGCATGAGGCGGGACAGCAGAAACCAGAGTCATATGGATGTTCATGGGGGTGCTATGGCGCCGATCTGTGGCTGTATTAGCATGTCTAGAGGTCGCGTGTTTGATTCCAACTCGCCTACCGGTCTCCAGATCTCTATCTCACACACCTACAACGTATGGAACATGTCTTTCTCTCTGTCTCTCTCTGGTCGGCTAGTCCGTGTGATTTCTGAACCCCAACCTGCCAAAAGATGCATATTCTGCAGAGGGTCGGATCGGGGATGTGCAGTAGTATGACCACGTAAAGAGGTTACTACTGCGAGGTGGAGCGCGATACGGGCATAAAGGAGCGTGTGAGAACCATGTTTGCGCTTGTACTTGTCTTTTTTGCTTCTTCCGACCCCCAGAGGGCTTCAGAACATGCTCGGTCAGTCCAGTCAACCGCAGTCCGTGTCATTGGTGGTATTCGTTAAGCGCACGACACGTTAGAGTTGAACAGGCAGATTGGGAGGTGTATATATGGTGACCCTGAGGGGATGATCAAACATTGCCAATAGTGGGAATCTACGAGTGTTTAAAAATGCACCATGCTCGTTGCACTCACGCGAGCACACCAATGTTCTCAATTCCAGTTTCTGATAACCACATCGCCCTCTAGAGCCCTCACCATCTCACTTGCTAACAAAGCCTATTTTGCAACCTCAGTGACAAACTGCATATTTCATCCACCCCTGCGGCTGGAAAGGGAGCCAAGCGACGACCAGAGGCGCAATTTTCGCAATTTCCACCGCAACATACAGTTTATGGGGCAATCTTTGGCCCACAAGGATGAGGGCAATCTCGGCAATTTAGGCCATATTCTGGATCCAAGCCGCCACTGCAAAAGAGTAAACCAAACACCATGAAGCGGGAACACAGGGAAACAAGGGTAACGACGGCAGAGGTAGAGAGATGCATGCAGATCATGTCACTCTGACCTGTTTACAATCACCAACCTGATCATCTTGCCACTGCTCACCAGTTCTAGAGAGCGTAATAAGTAACCGTGACAACATAAATTCTTGGCGGTGATGGAGTCTAATTTCTTGCAGCGTCTTTGTGTGGGTTGGAGGGTTATTCACATGCACTCTAATTTAAGGTGTCGCGATAACAAGAGATGCATATTACATGCAAGATATACAGCTGACTCCAAAAATTGTATTGTCCTTCTCTTCTCACCAGATTCAGGGTGCTCTGGCACGGTTCTCACACAACGTTTTTCCCCCCATGTTTCTGCATGCCCGGTGGCTGCTCGTGGCCGCCGTGGAGCCCAACATGACCCAGGGTTGGCCCAAAGTGTATTTTACAGGCTGTGGCTAAACTTTGGGGACTGCTGCAACATACCAACCGACGGTGGTGGCCCCCGTACACTACAAACTCGACACCTGTTGATCCAAGACACGTCAATTCGGAGAGGGGGGAGGCTGAGCCACTTTAGCTTCATATATGTTGCCTCGGAGACGGGCTTCTGGGTTAATGGACCCATCACATGTGCCACTCATAATCTATGTTCCCCTCAGCTCGTAAAATACATGCCACACCAAAGGCTGATCCGGCTTTGGAAAATAAGCTTTTTCCATCCATTATGTCAGCTTCTCCGAACGAGGTGTGTTGTGCTCATGCATCTACCAGTAATATCGCCCGTATAGCAGAGGCTTACTGTACCCAACTTGCGCTGTGGTTCGGTATTATTATTCAGGCGGCTGTAAACCATGTGTCAAAAGCTGTTGAGGACAGGGCCGTGCGTGACTCTCAGCTGTCCAGGGGTCAAGGGGTGAAATAATAATAGCTCCTGCATTAGCCACTGATCGTAACACATTCCGTTTACAGCCAGTTGTAGCATCTATGCTGTAGCTACTGTACTCGTATCGTGCTAGGCGCAAAGTGGTGTCAATTAAACAGATGGTTAGCTTGGATCGTATCTTAGTGGGTTTATGGATCATAAAACGCGGGGTGATTCATAAATCTGTTTACAGAGGGTGAAACAGGGGGGTCAAATCATGCTGCATCGCACCAGGACAATGCCTGTACTCTTCGTTCCCACCACTATGCCCCAGAGTACTGACAAGCATGCAGTCTTCGTTTCATCGTTGATATGCACACCCTTAGCCCTCCAGTTGCTCATTATAGTTGAACAAACTATCCACATTTAGTTCCTCTACTGTAGGGGCAAGGGTGCATTATCCCGATAACCGAATAATATCTGATCAAAAGATAATAAAACATCCAGATTCGGCCTCGGCACACGCAAGTTTATAGACACTAGCGAATGCCCTCTCTACAACATGTGCCAAACCTACGGTTATACTGTGTTTCGTTGTCACTCAAGGCAGCCCACCTTTCTAGGCCCCCCCACCAGACCACATGTCGAATAAATACATTAGCTTACGAGCGATCGCTCATAAAATATAAATTAGTCCCTCCTCCTGCCACAATGCCGTTTTCGGACCACCGAATGCAGGCCAGATTGTCAGCAAACCGGTGTCCGTTGACCGAACTCACCAGGTTAGCAGCAGATCCACCCCAGTTTTCCTCTCCTCCAGCCAGGTTGAAGAGCTGAACAGTCTGGTCGTCGTTAGCCACCATCATGAGACGCCCACTTGGATCCAGAGCAAACCCATGTCTGAATGTGCACTCATTCTTGTAAGGAGCTGTCCATAAAGACTGTTTCTCAGATCGCTTGTCAAAAACAGTGACTACACCATGCAAACCCGTACAAGCAACATAATTGCCGTGCACTCCAACATTTGTCACCGGAGAAGAGATCAGAAACGGACTCCTGATCCGCTTGGCTTTGCAGTCTTCGCGAAGATCAACCTGGCGTAGATTTCCATCTCTGCAGCCCACTAGGACTGCCTTCTCCTGCTCATAACACACTGAAGTAGCATCGCTCCTCAGATTGATGGCATGAAGACGATGCAACCCAGCAGTACCAGTAAATGTCTGTATTTGGCCGTTGAGACCCAGAAGAATATCTCCCTCGGGGCTCTGTGCACACGAAAACACACACTTATCGTCCCATAGCTGTAGCCTCGTCATACTATGCAAATCATAGAATAGAGAGTCACTGTAAGTATCTTCGGAAATCCCTCCACACAAGACAGATTGCATACCCTCGGATAAAGACCAAAGAAACCGAGTGCGCGGGTTGTAGTGGATTCCAATCACAGTTCCAATGGTGCCATTATCAGGGATACGTCTAATGTACGACTCTCGAATCAACGTGCTGCCTCTACGAACAGCATTAATGATCCCTGAAGCTCTACCGGTGAAGACATCTCCATTCACCTCGTCCAGAGCAATGGCCGTCACGTCATCTCTTCCACTCACCTGACCAACCTGTTCCACGTCTGTGACTCGAATCAAAGAACCCAAAGCCCGAGACTCAAGACGGCTCTGAAACCCAGGCTGCAAGGTACCCATTTCTCGACAGTGGAGATACCGCTGAAGCTGGGTGTGGACCGTATCACGGCTAGTCACATGCAACGAGTGCTTGGGAAGCACAACCTTGTCGACTTTAGGAGCTGTGGTCTTTCGAACATGTCGCTGTTCAGTCCTGCGAAAACTCCGTTCTCTGGTCTTTTGTCGTTTTGTGTTTTCCACCGCAGAAATGGAATAGTCCTGGGACGAAGAGGTGGCCTGACCCGTCTTCACGATTTTGAAGTACTTTTTGCGCTCTTCATCGTAGTAAAAGCCCGGTAGTTTTGGTGGCATGAGTGCAACTAAATTCTGGACCGTGTCCAACTACAGCATGTAATAATAAGAGCGTGCATAACCACAGTGGAGTTATGAAGAGGAATCAAGAACATAAAGAATGCTATAGATCAAGATATTTAGTTTAAAACAAGACGAATCGTGTGACATCACGCCTGACACTGCTATTATGCCACTCACACATACTCATAACCTGTCAAGCTACTTAGACTCATAACCTGTCTTAATTCAACACCCTTTCTCCGGCTCTTTCCGCACCGCGGATGCAAATGTGAATCAGGGTTTTTATATTCAAATTAAACTATTTTTGCTTCACCATGCATATCTCCGACCAGACCAGAGATATTCTCCCAGTTTAAGGCAAGGCAAGTGGTGGGGTGAGAGGTGGGGTCAACCAGACATTCAGAGGAGCGAAAAAGATCGGCGCAAGTAGCCGTTTCTACGTTTTTTCTTTTGTTTGCACAGTCCTTGCCTGTTTCCAAATATCGGACTGCAGCTCTCATTGTTTTTTGCCACTGTATACATACGTCCGTGTATTGACATTATTCATTTTCCCTCGATTCGAACATCAAAGCCAAACCCTAAACAAAAACCAGAAGAAGAGTCACTGACTGGATGAGAGCAACAAGATAAAGAAAGACTACAAAACAAGAAACATGGGGTCTTTGGGGTAGAATAAATGGGGTAAAGAGGTGGGGAAAGCTGGAGTGTTTCGTCTTGTCTTTGGAAGCGTTGTTGAGGCGGTTGCATAATCGCATCTACTCTACAGTGGTACAGGTCATGCTCTCCTCTCACTTTTGTCCAGTACGATGCACTGGGTTATCATTTATTCAGTCAGTATGGGTCTATTACAGATGGTAGTGTACAATCTCTTGTCGTTAAATCGTCCATGATTAGCTCTGAATCACGCTTGTCGTTTTTGGGGGTAGTTTGATGCTTGTTTGCTCTAGTCGGGTGCATTTAGACCAGGGCCTTCTTGATGGTCTCGGGGAGCTTTCCGGCCTGCTGCAGAGCGTAAATCTCCTCGGAGTCGCCCAGGTCCTTGCCGTCGACGAAAATGCTGGGGGTCACACAGTGGTCGGTGATGTTTCGGAACGACTTTTGCAGCTCCAGTCGGTAGAGAGTATCGTCCAGCTTGTCAAATTCCACCACAAAGGAGTCAGGGTATACCTTCTTGACGTCGGCGACAACCTCAGGGAAGCCGGAGGCCCAAGAGAGACCCACCACCAGCACCTTGTGGGCCTTCACCAGGTCGCGTGCCTTATCGTTGCCCTGCTGAATGGTGTTAACATAGGCTGTGTCGGTCATGGTTGGTTGTGAATGTGAATATGTGTAGAAAACGTCTTTGTGTTGCGTGTGGGAGCGGTATTTTTGTGCGGAGACTGCCAAAAAATACGGGGTATGGGAAATGTGGTTGGGGAGAAAGGATGCAGAGCAAACCGCGGGCAGGTCGGTGATATATACACCCCAAGTCTCGGGACCAACAACACACAATATTAAATTAGAGTTCTTGATGTGCAATTCAGATTTCAAGCTTTCTCCGCGATTTAGCTCACTTGGTGGGGGGAAGATTCTTGGGGAAGCAGGTGGTGGGGGCCGAGGTAGGATTGAGGTAGGGTTGCAACGAAACGAGATGCAGCGCAACAAGAGGTCTTGATCGGATGATTACGTCAGCAGAAAACGTGTGAGAGTTGGCCCATCTCTCCAGCTCGCGTCCACCTTGCATTTTAAGCGTCTCGATGTTACCCTTGGGCCTGCGCTCGTGCTGTTTTTCATCAGCTACTGCACGACAAGAGTGCTCAAGAAAACCTCTGAGCTTGAAACCCAAAACCGAGACTGCATTTTTTCCTCAAACTGCAGTCTAAACTATTAATCCGGAATGTGTGCAATGGATGGGGGCGTATGTCATGTAAGACTGGACTTGTTGGTGTTTCGAGGTCGGTACCAGGGGCATATATATCCTTCTTTGTACACATCCGTTTCGTTCACCCGGATCACACCCCACAAAATCCCCACACATCCTTGTAATCCCAACGTCATAATTTTAACACCACGGGACCAGACTAACGCAGAGGCTAGCAAGTGGCTCCAACAAGCCCTCAAACCCGTTGAACTCTGCAGAATTCGGAAAAACTTGAGTGAAAAATGCACGATACCTGCGGCCAGGCACGCATGTTGAGAAGCACCGGATTAATACGGTATTGGGAGCTCCTTGACAGCTGCCGGGCCGATTTTACCGTCTGCAATTTAACGTTTTTCACCGTCCAAATTGA
This sequence comes from Yarrowia yakushimensis, assembly GCA_900518995.1. Classification (NCBI taxonomy): domain Eukaryota; kingdom Fungi; phylum Ascomycota; class Dipodascomycetes; order Dipodascales; genus Yarrowia; species Yarrowia yakushimensis. The sequence continues at coordinate 580,877 of ULGW01000002.1, forward strand.
TCCGATGGGACCTGAGGGAATTATTTCGGATCCTCCAAGAACAAGGCTTGATAATATCGCCGTGTCACTTGAGAGAGACACGCTTAACGCCGCGTAAATCCGGGGTTTGTTTACATGCAAAACAGTCTTTAGGCCACGGGAGCAACCCAACTAGCTTCTCAATGACGGAGGTCACGGACCCTACCGGGTGTTGTCGCATGATCTACTACTTGCTTACCAATGCAAGTCTAGACTTGATGACGTAAATGACTTTCTCGAAAAAAATATCCACCATTTAGCGCGCTCCAAAACTTACTCAGCGACAACGCTGGCATCACATAGCCTTCTGGGGATTTGGAGGTCATGTAAATGGGTTGGAGGTTTCATTATCACGGAGTATTCCATTCTCTCTTTTATAACCATTGCTACTTGTACCCATAGCTACCGTGGTATCGTGCTACAGCGGGATTAGTGCAATTCTGTAAGCGAGACAAAACCGTTGCAGAATTAAGGCACAATCTTAGTCCAATAATAAAAAATATAAAACCCTGCCGACCCGGAGCTGGCCGGAATAACGTCTCACGCTCACAAGTGTGGCAACCAAAAAGCCATATCCAAATATATACGACATTGTGATGTCTCAGATCGATACGGATCACTGGTGCTAGACAAGAACGAGCTGCAAGATGACGGAGAAGAGAAACTTGGAATATCCGTTTCGGCCTAAATCCTGCAGAGCGCACAGTAGCGTGCCCTTATACAAGCTGTTGCAGTCCGAGAAGACACCGATCGCTGGTGCCCCTAGAAGCATCGAACATTTAAAGCCGAGGCTTTCCGGGGTTAAATAGATCAGCACCAGTGCAGTCGTGAAATGGTGAACAGGGCTAATTTATATGGAGAAGTTTTCCAGCTTGCAGCAATTTATGAACGGCTAAAACGGCTACTTGTATGATAGTCTAGGTAGGGTCAACTAGATGTAGGTGAAAAGACCAATTGAACAGGGCATAGCATGAATCTCCAGTTCACCAGACACTACAGCTGTCCAACTGTTGACTATAGGCCTGGTACTTGGTGTTTTGTCGCTGGCTCATACACCCTACAATGTAAGTATTACTTGCAAGCGATATTATTCGATAGACCAACTGCTCGTCTACCAACTTCTCATGACTCTCTTACACATCCATTCATGCATGACCTTGATCTGGTTTGCGTTTCACTGTATTAATTAGCAAGCTGCCTTATCCACTCTCAACGAACAAAATTGTATTCTAGAACCACAGTGTCGAAACACTGTGTATATAAATAATCGTAGAAGTGACTCGACCATTGATTGACGGTATTCTCGATGGGAAGCCTTCTTGACAGCCAATCAATTTGTCAGAATAAATCCATCTGCTCACCGCTAGAGTGTTGCAAATCTCCATAGTCACCTTCTACTCAGTCCCAGTTGCACCAAAGCACTTGAAACTGTCGCACTATCAGCACGTTTGTACAGTATCAACCATATTGCACGGTATCATGGGTGCTAACACACCCACTCAACCCCACAGCACGCCATCAACTGTACTAATCTCACTTTCTCTTGCGTCGTCTCTCGCCGTCCGTATCATCTTCGCCCTTTCTCTTGCGTCTTGCCATAGGAGTCTCTTCGTTGTTACTACTCTCCCTTGCTGACTCCGTGTTGTAGCTCTTTCGAACCGACAGCAGTCTGTTGCCTCCGACCTGGGGACCAGTTCCAGGCTTTCCGGGACCTGGCATACCCAGCATTGCCGGGTTGAAGCCAGGAATACCCGTACTGGGAGTGGCATCAAAGTCCAGGCCACGTGAAAGCAGGTCTCGATCGAACACAGACAGCTGCTTGCCTGCAGTCTCTGCCAGAACGGGGTCTCGGATGATTCGAACCAGTGACGGCTGGGAAGGAATGTCAAACTTGCCCGTGAGATCAAGCAGCTGGTTTTTGTACGACTTTCGCAGCTTATTTTTCTCGCCAGTGACGGGATCGAATCGTGCCATCGAGTCCGCCAAGTTCTTGAGCCCGCACAGCTCCGTCAGATTGGACATGGCCGACGTCGACGGACGGGTGTACTTTGTGTCGTCAGCAAGGTAGTAGTTGGGCATGGATATCGACGGTATTGTGGATGTGGCGAGGATTAATACTGGGCGATGATTGGGTGGCTATTTGTCGATGATGCAGTTGTTTGAGGTGATGATGCTGAGGTGCACCTGGCCTGGATCGTGCAACCTTGGAGTGTGGAAAAGGCATGCATAATTTAAAGTTCTTAATAAGCGGGCTGGTGAGGACATGGAAAATATATACGCCGAGATTCTCAGAGGTTTTATGAACAAAATAAGCCCTATATATACAATTTGGGCTGTTTCTGGACTCTCTAATTGTGTTTTTTTTGTTCTGATGACGAAAATGAGCTGTTTGAAGAGACATGTGACTTACATTTCCATTGTGGTATGAACAGTTGAGGTCTGAGACGGTGGTCAAGAGTGAAGGTGGTGCAGTGTATCTGGTCTTTGAGGTCCAATGGCTCCAGTTCATGATATTTCCTATTACCTATGATGCTTCGTAGGGTATTGAAGAAGTCTTTCTCTGGCTGTTCCGGATCTAACAACTTATCCAACGAATATCTCAAGATCGAAGTAACTTTAAATAACTGTTGATGAGGTTCTCACGAATGACTCTCGTAGACCACCAGCCCCACAGGTCTGCATGAAACCAGCCAGTATCACTCCTGTAGAATAATATCTTAGAAATGAGCTGTTCTCATATAATATCAACAATCGCTCTGTACAGAATACTGATCCACAGCTTGAGAAGCACCTAGACGCTACTGGGGTTTCTGTAACAGTAACCCCAAGTATCACCAAAGATATCTAATATCTTATAAAAAAGCACAAAGTGATCTCACGTGCAGCAGTGCTTCCCAGACACCTCCTTGCTACTGCACGGTAAGAATGGAATCTCCTCCGCGTGGAGGTCTAAAAATATTCTCAAGTTCAAGTAACCCCTTAATACTGTAGAGCCAGCCCTACTTGGCCATTGTGTCAGTCCATTGTACAGCAAACCACGTACCCATGGCATATATTTTATCAGTGCACGTTTTGTTGCCTGGGTTCGTCCGTTTCGTCGTATCTCGTTCTTGGAGGATCCAAAAATAGGAGTGACGAAAATAGCATATACTCTGGGCCAGGAATGGAGAGATTGAATCTACCCGTACAAGTCTATCTATGGCGGCTATGCAGCCACAAGCACAAGCTGACCCAACCCCCTAAATTCCGGAGTGTGACCACACTAGTTCCTGATACACGACCGAAACAAAAAGATGCACGGATGTTTCATGGCCAGATCGCGTTTATCCCCAACACGCTTTTCATCAGGTGCACATTCCAGAGTCTATTAGTGTGGTGGTGTGTAAAATAGAGTTTGGTACCAGCCGTGTCAGGTCCTAATGTATGTACTGCTGTTGTATAGTGGAATTTGACGTGAGACGTTTAATGGCCCAAAAAGGACACTCTCAGACACAAATATGACAGGGTGGACCAGGCCACCATTTTATCCAGCCTCGTGGGCCTTTTTACTGCCCAATATTGGCACAATAGTGGCCATTCCAGATGACGTCAGGCTGTTTTGGGATTAAAGTAAACAAAACGAAAAGTGTGTGCTGTAGTAAGCCGTGGAGCGAGAATCATAGCATGCCAATCGGCCGGTTTGTTTGGGGGTTACTAAAATGGGACTGGCAGAGGAAATATGAGCGGATTGCGACGGGTATTATTAACGGTTATGCTCACATTTCCCGCTCTCACGCCTGTCTCACACTTCCGCTGCTCTGTCTCATCCTGCCCCCCTATTTTTACGAGCAGGAAGAAAAAATAAAGTTTGCATTTCACCAGCCAGCATTTCACCCCAACGTGTGACACCAGCTGAAAAAACGTCTCGGTCTACCAACAACAGGTGAGCGAGGAGACTGGTCTTCAACGACACCACAGGTACGCACAGGGACACAGAACCGACCTATCCCGCTGTCAACACCGACCCTACGACTGAATAACGACCGGACATAAAGAACACTTTCAGAAACGCGATATCCAAGAGAGTGATACACGACACCACACTTCTCCACAATGAGCCTCACTCGACTGCCTCAGGATGAGCGCAAACGGCTGCCGACGCTGTTCGAGGTGCTCAACCGAAAATCGCTCGCGCCGGTCGACCTCTGGTCCTTCTACGTGTACACTCGAGACCAGCACCGGGGCGTGGACTATCTGGACTTTTGGCTGGATGTCGTCCAGCACCTGTCGCTGTGCCGACACTACATCCGTGGACTACGACAGTCGATTCTGGCCAGCGAACACACAAACCTCAGCATCAGCAACATGATTGGCCAGGGTCTGGCTGACCAATCTCGAGAATCTTCTATTCTTCTTGAGACCCTTATCCAAGACCACAATCTGCTGGAGGACGGAGACTCGCATCGTCTGTCCGAGTACCTGCGGGGCGAAAACCTGCTGAGCGACCACGACTCGTCTGCAGCTTCGCGTCTCAGTGCCCTGCTGGGCGCCATGCATCTCCGAGAGTCGCAATTCAGCGAAGACCACGCGCCCAGCAACCGAAGCGAGCGCTTCATGATGAACCTCGACGAAAAACGGGCGTCGCACCTGTCCAATGCATCTTCAAACCTGTTTCAGAGCGCTGCAGCAAGCCCGATTGACGAACAGCAAGCTGCCGAGGAACACGGAATGGTCCGACCTGGGTCCAGAGCGTCCATGACCTACTCGCAGCAGGGCGGGTCGCGGCTTTCGCTCCACCGAAAGTCGTCACGTGCATCCCTGGCTGCCCAGGCACAGCCGTCTCTGCAGCAGCTGTACGACGAGGAGCAGACCAACCTGACCATGTCCAACGTCTCTCAGTCGCAGATCCACACTGGGCCGACTCTGCAGTCGCAGCTGCAGTTCCCCTCTCCAGACAACTCTGGCGAGCAGCAATCACAATCGCCACAGCCTCAGTCTCCGCTTCCACAACAACCGCAGACTACTGGCACAAACCTGGCTTCCCGCAGAAACTCGCAACTGTCGCAGATCCTGCCTCAATCGCCCACCGCTAACTCCCCTCTTCTGGGCACCCAACCTGCATCTCCCTTACAAACACAGCTCAACGCACTGCCCCAGACGCTGCCGCAGCCCCGAGGCCCTGTGGCCGTGGACTCGCGAGCGTCGTCACAGCCCCTCACTCTCGAAATCATCGAGAAGCTCTTCCCCAAGAGAAATGAACACGGTGTCATGAGCGACGTCAACTCGCCCAACTTCATCACCCGAGAACGGATCCGAGAGTCGTCCCAGCAGATCCTCGTCACGTATTTCATGCCTGGAGCAGAACGTGAACTGGCTCTCCCCGCGCCTCTCATGGAGTCTGTTCGATCAGCCATTGAACAGCAAGGACGAGACGACCCCGAGGTGTTTGACGAGTGCCGAGAATACGTTTTCCAGATTCTCGAGCGAGAGGTGTTCCCTGGCTTCCTGGCCACCAAGGCCCTGGGCAACCTGGTGCCTATGGGCGCGCTGGTGAGAATGGTGGCTGGTCTGGTGGTTGTGTTTGGCGCAGTATGGACCGGCTTCTGTCTCATCTTTCTCAACTACTCGCGAACAGAACGAGTCTGGGTGCTTCTGCCGTTTGCCGTTGGATGGTATCTGGTGGTTGCTGGACTCTTTTCGCTGGACCCCATCCAGGCTCTGCTGGGCTTTTCAGAGTCCAGTCTGACCAAACGGGTTCGAATCAAGGAGCCGTTTGTCCAACGCCTGCTGCTGATCCGGTCTTCCTGGGTCATGCTGTGGGTCGTTGTGGTCACCGCCTGCTTCACCGTTATTTTTGCATGTGTTCCCGGTCATCGATTGTAGTAGATTCTTAATATTATTTTAATTACGTTACCCCAAGTCCGTAGGCTATAAATCGACTCTCCTATTGTTGGGCTGGAATATTGCTATTACTGCAGACAGCGTGCATACTCGCTCTATAAATGAAAGTCTGATCTTATCCGCATCGTCAACCCCACACTCCACTCCACAACACCCAATGCGACCAGGATACATCGAAACGCCACTGCTGAAGAACGACGTCTTCTCGCACCAGGTCGGATGTAACGTCTACCTGAAAATGGAGAATCTGCAGCCCTCGGGTTCCTTCAAATCAAGAGGACTGACCCAGGTCATCTCTGAAGCTCTGGACTCCAACCCTGAAGCATCTCTAGACACTCTCCACGTGTGTTCCAGCTCTGGAGGCAACGCTGGTCTTGCAGCAGCAGTCACCTCGCGACTTAATGGCGTCACGTGTACTGTGGTTGTGCCCGAATCAACCAAGCCTCGCATGCTTGGGAAACTGAGAGCTGCTGGAGCTGACGTGGTGGTGCATGGAAAACATTGGTCCGAAGCCAATGACTTTCTGATAAAGGAAGAGATGCCTCGGCTCGAAAACGCAGGAAAAACACCAATCTACTGCCACCCTTTCGACTCTCCAGCAGTGTGGAGAGGAAACTCCACTCTCATCGACGAGATCATTAAACAGGGAATCAAGCCAGATGCCGTCGTGTGCAGCGTGGGAGGCGGAGGGCTTTATAATGGAGTCGTGGAGGGCCTCAAACGACACAATCTGGACTGTCCCGTGGTTGTGGTGGAAACTATCGGCGCCGATGCCCTCAGTCAGAGTCTACAAAAGGGTGAACAGGTGACCCTGCCCGGAATCACTTCAATTGCTACATCCCTTGGCGCCGTTAGAGTCGCTGACAAGACGTTTGAAAACGCGCAGACCTACCCCACAGTGTCTGCGGTTGTTTCGGACGATGATGCAGTCTCCGCTCTGGTGGAGTATGCCGAGAGCAACCAGATCATCGTGGAACCTGCCTGTGGAGCTTCTCTCGCTGTTCTGCCTGCTCTCAAGGATCTGGTTGATCTGAAATCGGAGTCCAATGTGGTCATTGTACTCTGTGGAGGATCGGCTACTGGCATTTCAGATATCGCTCAGTTCAAGAAGGATTGGGAGGCCAAAGAGACGGTTGAGGAGGACTAAATTATGATACATTTGCTATATACACTAAATAAAATAGACCAAAAGATTTGAACCCATCAGTCGTTCGTCTCCCTTCTATACCACTCCGTTAGTAGTCATCATCGTCATCACTCTCCTCTTCCCATCCATGCTCGTACTTGGAAGCCATGTCTCCGAGCTCCTGCTTCATCTCCTCACGCTCATCTCCTCGCTCGTACATGGACACAAACTTGCCCATGTCCAGAAGAGTTCGACGGGGCTTGGTGGTCACGGCCAGACGCGTCTTTGAGCTGACAAACTGTTTGGTAAATTCGGGCTGAGACGACACCTCGGGCATGGGCTGAGTGAGCCTATAGCTGTTAGCGTCGATATCCTGGTCCTCCAGTCTAGCAATGCTCAGATCAGAGAAGACATGGGGTGTCTTTGGGGGAATTCGAGAGGGCAAGAAGAGCTCCTGGAACAGCTTGGAGTCGTACTTGAGGGTAGACTTGTCTCCGTCAGCATCAGTAAGAGTGCCCCCGACCTCAGAAACAATGTTTCGTTCTCCAGTAGTGTCGAGAAGAGCGGCCATTGCGTCCAGGGACAATCCTCCGGTTCTCTGGGTGGCCAGAAGCTGAACAGGCTCATAAACAGACAAGCCGAAAAGGGCAGCCTGATGCCAGGGACTGGCGGGGTCAAAATCAGCGTCAATAGGGGTCTTTGTAGGGAAAGAGACGGGAATGTAGATTGACGAAACCTGCGACAGGGCCATGGTGGTCCGGATGGCATTTCTCTGAGTCTCTCGAGTCTTCTTCTCAGGCTTGGCTTCCACAGACCAGGTCACCACTGTTCCCTTGGCGTCAAAGTCGTCTCTATAGTTGGCCAGGATCTTAGCAGCCACTCCTGCCCAGGCTGAGTCATCAACAACCACATTGAGGCCTCCCAAAGAGTCGCATTCTTCGACCCACGACCGAAGAGTCGAGTCCAGATACTCTTTGTCAACATCGAGTACGTTTTCCCACTCATTGACACCGACATCAAAGCCCGTCCACTTCTGGTCGCCTCCTCGATGAAGACCTTGGGGAGCAGTATCAGGATCAAAAAGCCAATTGTCGAGCTGGTGGCGGGTTTTGGGGTGATGCAGCAATCGATTGTAATCAGTCCATCGCTTTGTAGTGTCAGTACTGAGCTGTGAAGCGTTTTCTCGGCCCAGATCAAGGGCCTTTTGGTACTCATTCTTGTCAACCGTTGGCTCCTTGATCTCCTTGACCTCGCCTTCGTTCCACACCTGTGGCTGGCTCTTATCACCCTCTGTGTAGAATTGGTTGAACGCTTGCAACGATCCATAGCCACCCTTGAGCTCCCATGTCAGCAGACGGGGGTTGTAAGTCTCTGTTCTTCCATCAGTAGCCACTCCTCGTCGGAACCGCACTGTGGGGTCTGACGTCGATTTTGTGGCGAGAGGAAAGTAGTGCTCCTGCGAATTGAAGTAGTCGGCATTAATATGGCCAGCGGTTTGGCCAAACGATAGCGTGATTATCTCTCGCATTTTTTGGGGGTTGTGTGAAGAGGATATTTTGTTCTGCCTTATGCACTGTTGTTGAACTTTACAGGAAAATATGGAGAAGACGAGAGAGTGTCTGTAGGCTTAAATCTCTTGGAAAGATGAATATGGAAGAGAAAAGCTGGCTTATATTGATGAAATTTAGAGGTTTCAAACAATTCAGTTCATTTTTGAAGGATATTGTTACTGATGAGATACTGTAACTAATGGTCGTTAAATTCCAAACAAATTTTACTAAAGTTCAGCAAAGGATTGTCAGAATATGGACTGTGGTGGGGAGACTTATGAACTCATGGGATCAATAAAAGACTCATGCTTTCCACAACATGAATATCATCTCCCATACCACTTACAACTCGTTTGACGTTTTTCTTTTCCCTCCGTCGACTTCACTCGTTATCTCATCATGCTCGGTCCGCACGGCTCTCTCGAGATCTTAAACTCGACTTGGCTTACAAGCACGACTCCTCTCACGCAAGTTTCTATCTCACCATTGTGTCTTCTAAACGTCTTTAGTAAAATTACAAGTATCGTACTCCAGATCTACGCTACAATAGTCATAGTATCTGCTCGTAATGCCACCAATTGATCCTTAGTCAGCGCTTAAACCAAGCCCTGGTCAAAGTTCATCTCAATAGAACACCTGTATCACCCGTAAATTCGCCAATTTTATAAATAGGGAAATGTGACACCAAAAATAACTCACTGGACGGTCCATGCTCTCATTTAACATGGTGTTGGTCCACTTGTCCAACCACCCTCTCCACCTTTTGGATCGGAGATTCAACCTTAACACGAATAAGCTCCCATCTCACGTGACAGAATTAACGTACACCGTGGCTCATGCAGAAGGCTCCAGCGTTGCAGAGATTCACTTCCTAACGACACAATGCGACTGGCGATTCAGGCCGTATTTCTTCTAGCGACACTGGTGTGGCTGGTGGCTGCCCAGGCGGACTTCTACGCCGTTCTGGGACTCAAAAAGGGCGCCTCCGACAAGGAGATCAAGAAGGCTTACCGAACGCTCAGTAAGAAGTACCACCCCGATAAGAACCCCGGCAACGAGGAGGCTCACCAGACGTTCATTGAGGTAGGAGAGGCATACGAGGTGCTGTCGGATGAGGAGAAACGGGGCAAATACGATAAGTTTGGTCACGAGGGTCTCAAGAATGGTGGTGGAGGAACCAACCCGTTTGATTTGTTTGCACAGTTCTTTGGAGGCGGAGGAGGACAGCGACGAGGCATGCCTAAGGGCCACAACACAGAAACCCACATTGACGTTTCCATGAAGCGCATGTTTAAGGGCTTCGACATGGATCTCCAAGTCAATCTGCAGGGCATTTGCTCCAGCTGTAAGGGTTCTGGAAGCGCGGACGGCGTCAACCACAAGTGTGACGGCTGTGACGGAAGCGGAGTGGTGATCCAGGTGGCTCAGATGGGCATGATGATCCAAAAGTTCCAGCAGCAGTGTCCGAAGTGCCAGGGCAAGGGCCATCTCATTTCCAACCCTTGCAAGAAGTGTGGAGGCAACAAGGTGCAGCGGGAGGACCGAAAGTACAACGTGTACATTGAGCCCGGTACCCCGCGAGTTCACAGCTACACCTTTGAAGAGGAAGCTGATAAGTCGCCAGATTTCGTGGCTGGAGATCTCGTTGTGCAGGTGGGAGAAGCACAGACTGAAAACATGGGCTACCGACGACGACAAAACGATCTGTTCCGAACCGAGGCTCTGTCTCTCAAGGAGGCGCTTCATGGAGGCTGGACCCGAAAGATCCCCTTCTTGGATGAGGAGTCCGAGGTGGTTTTGTCGCGTAAGAAGGGCGAGCCTACCCAGCACGGTCACATTGAGGTGATCAAGAGCCATGGAATGCCCCGGATGGGCGTCGATGACGCTCACGGAGACTTGTACATTAAGTACGTGGTTGTCATGCCTCTGGGGGCCAGCAGCAAGGTGAGAGATGAGCTCTAGAGTGCTGAGGAGATGAGATATCACACCTTGTAGGTTCCTGCAAGGTTACAAGGAAGCACGAGTATTCCAGTAGAGTGCTGGATACCAAGCTGGTAGAATGTATGTAATATATGTTATAGATTATTGAAGTTATAAGAAATTGGACTTTCGTACTGTACTATAAGACATGGATAAACCTCTGTTATTTCTATGGTGTATGCCTGGCCAAGGAGTCTGATCCAGTATGCGTAATCAAGCCTCCCTTAGAAACATAGTAATATGATGCCTGTTTTCAAGTAATTTACTTCAATCCCTTTGACATCCTTGAAGTAATGTGCAGAAGTTTTTATAGATCTGGCTGGCTTGAACGAATCTCTGATCGGAGGGTGGTGGCATGAGTACGTACCATTGAAACTGGTTGATCCAAGACACTTTATGAGGAGGACGATGGATTCCAGAAAGAAAAAAAGTCCAGAAACTACTTCATTTTCCTCTGTGTGGTTCTCGAGGACTGTAGACTTTTCAAAAGAAACAGGATCAGTGAAGTTTTTCTATTTCAGTAGAAGTTTGAAGATCGAACTGAAAGGTGCAGAATATCTTTCCTCAAATGGCGAGAATATTTCCTATGGTTGGACGAGGGTTATATCTTCAAGAGAATCATGCACCCTGGTCACTCCCTTTATCCCTATTAATCATGGTGCACACTTGGAGAATAGCGGGGTTCCATACAAACCTGGCGGCTTCATTGAACCCACGAAACAGCTTATTGATGATGGAGACATGGAGAGGCCGGATCCCCCGTATTCAACAAAGAAGCCAACGTATTTGTATGGCCCACCAGGTTGGACATGTACTGTATTGTACTCCTACACTGCGAAATTCATGCCACCTCACTGTCTCATAATCGGAATTCATTGGCTGAAAGCTGCCGATAGTAAATCGAGATAAGATTTAGCGTTGGGTACTTTTTGATTTTTGATTTTTTCAACACCGAATAGGGAATATCAGACCAGCCTGGAGATGTCACTCTTAAGAGTTCAGAATGACCTGAAACTTGGAAATTAGACTTTTACATACAATAAAACCCTCACATACAAAAATCAGCTCCTCAAATCTAGAACTGCCGCTACAGAGGCCATCACTGCTTCCTCCAAGGTCAACAAATAAGGTAATGCAAAGTCATGCAACTCTCTACATTAAAGTATATAAAAACCTAATTCTGGAGATAAGGGGTGACCAAAAAGGTTAGGGCGTAGATAAGGAAACGAAAAGACGAAGTATTGGAAGAAAAATATAATCGGTGGCTAGTTAAAAAGCAAGCAAAGAGGCGTGTATGTAATTGATCGGTGTAAATTAACGCAGGACTTTTCTCAGGAAATAGTCGATTAATGAGATTCCAGGCTTGTAGATAGCTGCAATCATGTGGAAATTGTGTCTACGCGATAAACACTGACTTGAGAAGGCGTAATTGGTTTGATCACTACGTGGCTTCACTTGGTAATCTGAAACATTCACCGAATCTATTGCTTTTTGCAGTCTTAGCTGCGCCTCGTATAAACGTCACCCCTGCAAGATCTCGTATAGCAATTATGGCAATAAATCATTCAGTACTTGTCAGACTCCAAAGGTTGACATTATATGAGAATGAGCGTGGTGCAGATTTTTATTAACACCAGAAGTTGTAAACTCTGTACAGGAAGTTTCTCTGGCTGAGGACGTGTCTCTCCTCGACCATCTCGGCCTTGACCTTCTCGAGATCAGGCTCTCGTCGTCCAGTATCAATATCCAGGTCCTTGATGGACAAACTGAAACCATCTCGCTTCCAGATCTTCCAGAAGATCCAGAATGCCAGAATGACGGGAGCAGCCAGGAATGCCTGGAAGAAGTCAGACGCATTGGGAGTCTTCGCACCCAGAGGGTAAAGAGCGATCCAGAACTGGGCCATGAGGACCGCACAGTTGAGAACCACACCGATGACTGATCCCCACACTCCAAAGCCAGCGACAAACGAGAGCTCTTCGGGTCCTCGGCCTCGGTATTTGAGAGCCATTCGGAATCGAATGTGGGCAGCACAAATGGATCCCCAAATGAAGATGGAAGACAGACCAGACAGAGCCAGCAGCCAGTTGAAGACTTGGTTTCGGGTATCAGCACCCGCAGCAGCAATGAAAGAGAATAGACCAAATGCCAGCACAACTAGAATGCCGAAGATGGGTCGACCTTCTCGATCAATGTAGGCGAAGATCTTGGGAGCCTGTCCAGACTCTCCCATGGCAGCAATAGTTCGAGAGAAACCGTAGACGGAAGCGTTACCGACGGAGAGAACGGAAATCATAATGACGACGTTCATGACCGAGGGCAGACCCTTAACACCTGCAACACGGATAGCAATGACAAATGGGGAAGCAGAAGCATCAGCAGAAGACGTACCGTTTAGCAGCTGGCCGTTGTTCCAGGGAACAAGCAAGCCAACAATGGTAAGAGAAACAAGGTAGAAGAGACAGATTCGCCAGAAGACCTGCTTGGTGGCTTTGGGCAGCATGACTCGGGGGTTCTCGGTCTCCGCAGCCGCGAGACCACACAGCTCTGTTCCAGCAAAGGCAAACGCAGCAGTAACAAAGACAGAACACACACCCTTAAACCCATGGGCAAAGGCTCCAGGATGCTGCCACAGCTTACCTCCCTGGTACTCGTGAAACGCTCCTCGCTCGGGTCCTCCTCCGGCGGCCATGACAATTCCAAACAGAATGAAACCAACAATAGCTGTCACCTTGACGATTGAAAAGATAAACTCCGCCTCTCCATATCCCTTGACACCAAACAGGTTGATAAAGCAAATGAGGGCCCAGAAGATAGACACCCATGCAGCCGCGTTGATGTTGGTGCCGTTCATTTCGTTCCAGAAGTTGACTGTCATGGACGCTGCCACCAGTTCAAGAGGGAGAATGACGAACCAGCTCATGATGTAGTTCCAGGACATAGCGAATCCCCATCCAGGGTCAATAAATCGAGTGAAGTAGGTGCAGAAACCTCCAGAGACAGGGAAACACACAGCCAGCTCTCCAAGAGCGTGCATGGTCATCAGCAACATAATACCGATAATTCCGTAGGCAATGAGAAGAGCAGCAGGACCTCCTTGCGAAAGAGTACTTCCTGATCCAACGAACAGACCAGTTCCAATAGATCCTCCAATGGCAATCATTTGCAAGTGTCGACCCTTGAGGCCTCGTTGAAGGGGAGAGTTGGCAGTCTTCAGAGCAGTGATTTCGATGGGACTCAATCCCTCGAGGTCCAGGTGTGCCACATCTGCAGGACCAAAACCGTGCTTGAATCGGCCCCATCTGCTGAGATGAGAAGTATCGGGGGGTCCAGCATTCTTGATCTCGTGGATCTCACCCACCGAGTTGTCGGACTCGACGTTTTCCGTATAGGATTTTCGTTCGCTCATTGATTATGTTTACCGAGTCAACCATACTCCCCGACTGCTCTACTTATACTCTCTCATTGTAACGCTCCCACCGGTGGAGTGGAACAATTTCATTTCACTTATCTTGGCTCAAGGTTCGAGCATCGAAGGAACTCTGATAGCGGACCTGGAGTAAGATAAAAAGACCGCCAGCCAATGGTGTTATCAGGAGGCTCAGTTAGAGGTTGCATTAAAATTAGACTACGTCGAATGCGAGTGCCTTCTCAATATGGATGGCACTGGGGTGTGTATATCGACGAGCGATCGAGAAAGTTGACATTGCTCGATGGCGAAATACCGCAACGCAAAAACACTGTGGGTCATGGGGTTAAAATCGATGAGGGGCGTAATGAGACATGGCCAAGTGGGCTCGAAACAGCCACTGCATAACAACCCCCGTCCATTATCGTTGCACTTTTGTGGCTTATCACACGGCCCCAGGGCTTGATAGAGAGAGAGTTTAGCCCGTTCCTGAGGGGGCTCATGTCAACTGGTTAGCTAATGACCTTGGCAAGAAGAGATCGACAGGTTAGACACCTGGCTAGAGCCTTTAATGACGGCTTGGCAAGTACCACAGGACTTCCATCATCTCGCCAAGCCCATTATTGCTCTTTCCCGACCACTGCCCGACTGGACAGATGTATCAAAAATACGGCTAAAAGCTTATCATCGAGAAAATGCGAGGGGCTGAAAGTCCTAAAATGAATAACTGTATTGCTTTTTTGGACACTTTTGAGTCGTCCAAAGTGGAGCGTTCGGCGCTAGATGCAAGACGGATGAGCTGATCCTTTGTCTGCTTCATGTACACGCTGTATGCAAGATAACGCGGACCAGTGGAGATGCTGGGCTCTAGGTGGGGGAAATACATACAGACTGATAAAGTGAGAAGACAGACCATACCAGTGAAAGTGCAGTATCGGACAAAAAAATTCCTTGTCACACTACCGCCCATATTAGACTGCAAATAAGAATACGCTAACTTGCCAGCAAGACTGTAAAGTACACTTTTTCCTGGGGCCCAAGGTTCAGCAGCTGGACCCACCATGCTTTTTTGATGTCAGCCAGGTGCAGGAGACACTGTCGGGCGAGTTAGAGGATTATAGGGTAGCCAATTGGCTTCCGGAAACCAAAGTCGATTGAGATAGAAAGACAAAGGCAATGCAACCGCGGATGCAACGTCGTCTTGTTCCATGGTGTGTGATCGGGGCTAAGAAAGACAATCTGTGACATTCTGGGGACTCTGGTCTAGTGTGCTCCACAGTACAAGTTAGCTTATTTTAGGGCCATTGTCAGGGGTAGTCAGAGAGGATAACAGACCAGATAGATGTTATCTGGACCCACACTTGTTGGACAGACGAGGAACAAGCTGGGATGCGAAACAAGTGTCTTGGATATCCCTCCAACGAGATTCCACTGGTGATAACTGTTTCTATGATCTCAAAATTGGCCTACTAGGCAGCAGAACAGTACGTCTCAGGTCACATACAGTAATTTCGATACTTTTAAGCACACGGGCCCGTTTGAAATAACCGCCGACTCCCCTTGTTCTCTCGAGAGGACCAAAGTTCGCTCCATGAAACTTCGTCATTTCAACAAGCAACAATGTATCATTCTTGCAGCCGTTATCAGTACTCGTGCCAGATAGACATGTGAAGAGTGTACGCAGTGTGGGGAATACGGCATATCCGCAGTTGCTCAGGTGTTTCCAGATAAGATACTGTTGGCAATTTATTGAAAACCAACGAAAAAACTATGGATCAAGCTTTCGAATGGTGCCTTCGTATCTTTTAAAGTGGCCATGGACCGTATATTTAGTCCACGCGAGTTAGAACAAAGATATCCCCCTCATCGAGCCACATATTCGACAGTTGCGGGGCCCACATTCAAGCCACTGCGGCAATTTGGGGCCATGGAGCAGTTGGGGACCCACTCTTAGGCGCGATTTCTAGATCCTATTGTGTAATTGTTTTACAATTTTTCCATGACTTGCAATCAGATGCTTCTTTAACCAAGAGAATTACAACGGTGCACTACCTTCCAAGCCTCTTGGATGACCCCCCTATAGTGAGTTAACTCCAGATCCGGGCTTGTGATGATTTTCACAAACGAGACTCTATTTAGACAGCTCCTGCCATTGGTCCTGCTACAAGTAGACCTGGCCAGTGAATCTTTTGAGACAGCTATCATACTGTATCACCTTTCTTCTTATTGGACAACTGTAGAATCCATCTACTGGTACCCTTGTACTAGTCTATACCACCAACTACGATATATGGTCAGATTGTCGTATAATACATCATCTATAATAAATAGTCTAAATCTTGAGGCTCTCCATGGCTCCCTTCTTGGTACAGACCCAAGTGGAAGCGTACATGTTGACTCGATCGATGGAAGTGCCAGATTCTCGGATGGCAGCAGGTCGGGTGGTGAAGCCCTCCTCCTCGTAGACTCGGAGGTACCAGGGCTTCTGGGAGGCGGAACGCAGCATGACGTTTCCACCCTCGGTAAGAGCATGGTGCAGAGACTTGATCTCCTCTCGGGCGGCGTGGCCATCCTTGGGGAACCAGTCCATGTGGTCCATGACAATGGCGTGGTTGACGGATCCGGGGTTGAGTCGCTTGACCACCTCGTTGATCTCATCGGTGTGGATTCGGATTCCGTCGAGGGCTCCCTTTCGCTTGGCCAGGTTGGCGTGACCCTGCTTGGTCAGGAAGTCGGGACAGTTGTTGGCGGCGTAGCAGCCCTTGAGACACAGGTAGTAGAAGTAGTTGTCGTCGGAGATGAGAGATCGCTTGATGATGGGCTCGAAGGTGTCGATGACGAACTTGAGCATACCTCCCTCAATCATGGAGGTCTGCTCGACGGGGACACCGAGAGCCTTCCACAGGAAAATAGGGTTGCCAACAAGAACCTTGGCGACAATGGGGTTGAACAGACAAGGTCGAAGAGACTTCTCCCAGACGGTCCACTGCTCATCGAGAGTCTTGGCAGCGCAGAGAGCGTTGATGTGGCCGGAAACACCAGAAATGGAAAAGACCCAATGGGCAAGTCGAATGGCCCATCGAGAAGAGCCGGTATCAAACAGACCCTTTCCGGTGAAGGAGGCGTTACCTCGCTTGTGCCAGTACTGGAAGGCGTGAGAAGACAGGTGGGGGGCCAGCTTGGTGGTCAGCAGCTCCTGGAAGTTGGGGTGCTTACCCTCACCGAACAGCTTCCACATATCCTCAAAGGGAAGGACTCGCAGACAGGCCAGCTTGAGCTCGAGCAGATGGTTCTGGCAAGGGTTAAGATCGACACAGTGAATTCGCTTGGGGGGAGCGTCCATAGACGCGTAAGACAGAATGTTGTCACCGGCAGAGGTGATGGCAAGAACGGTATCGCTGGGCTTGAACTGCAGAATGTTCTTGTCCTCTCGGGGGTCTTCCCAGGTGAAGGCGTAGATGTACTGGTTGGCAAACTGGTGGTACTTGGGCAGCTCCTGGTTGTAGAAGATTCGCCAGATTTCAGTCTGGTAGAAGAAGGAGGGAGCGGGGAAGTTTCGCTGCATGTTGACGAGAGCGGCATCGTAGCCCTTGGATCGGATGGCCAGGGTGTTGTTAGCAGCGTCCTCGTCTCCAACAACGAGCTCGTTCTGGGGGGACAGGTAAGGGGACTCGGTAGCAAGAGCGTTGGCTCGCTGGAGAATGTTGGTGGATCGGTCCTTGTCGCATCCAATCCAGTAGTAGTAGGGGATTCCTCCGAGTCGGGTGTTTCGGCAGTTGACAGACTTGATTGTTCCAAATCGGTACTCGAGGTAGTCTCGTCGGGCAGAGTCGAGGTAGACTCGGTCAAACTCGAACCACAGTCGCCAGAAAGTTCGAGAGAACCAGTTGACATGTCGGAGCAGCTCGCCGCCCATGGTGGTGGACTTGGCGGTCAGGGTAGCGTGGGACTGGACGTAGAAGTCGATGACGGTGACAAGACCATCCTTGCCAAGCAGAGTGGTGAGTCGATCAATAACAGCGTAGTAGGTGGGGATCATAGACAGGGAGTAGGACATGGTGAAGAGATCGACGGAGGATCCGGTGGGGGGAGTGAAGTCGGCGGCGTCGATGCACAGAACGTGCACGTTCTTCCAGTTCTTGTCGGCAAATCGCTTTCGGGCAACCTCGCACAGAGAAGGGCTCAGATCAACAAGGTAAATGGCCTTGAAGCAAGAGATAGGCAGGTGGTTGGTGGTCATGTGCTCAATGTTCCAGCCGGTTCCTCCTCCAATGTCGACCCACACGAGATCATGCTTCTTTCGAAGCTCAGCAGCAGTGGTGGCAAGAGCCTGCTCTCGTCCCTTGAGCAGAGTGGCTCGGGTTCGGTCGTAGATGTTGGCCTGGCCCTTGTAGAAGGACTCCAGGTCGCCCTGCTGGCCAGCAGCCACGTCCTTGTGGCCGGTGAAGGGCTTGATGAAGCAGTTCCAGGCAAAGATGGCCAGGGTCTTGGCCGATGAGTTGACCAAGACGAGGGCCAGTCCAAGAACTAGAAAGGCGGGAATGGCGTATTGTAGCATGTTGAAATGATAAAGTGGGAGGAAGCGACAACACAAGATCTCAAACAGGCCGGGGGCTACGGGTATTTATAAAAGTTAGATGGCTTTCGGGTCTCTTGAAAGTGTCGCTGCTAGCACGAGGGCAAACTCTACTGTCATGCGAGCAGGCGATTGAGTTGGGTGGGGTGGAGAAGAAATCTCTGTTGAGTCATGGATATGGTGATAGAAGGCTCGGGTGCAACGTGCAGAGGTCAGACATGGCCTCGAGGGCTGTATTTTTCACCGATCAATTCGTTCCACCGTAGCGCCTTCTGAGGTGAAATTTCACATTGCTCGGCTCACACGACCGACACGTCACGCTCTAAAGACATGATCCACGTTGAATGACAAGCCTACCCAACCGCCCAGGAACCAATTACAGCTGGGTTTAGACACATGTCCCCCAAAGCACGCCGCTGCATGGACAATGCTGATATCAACCTTGTGCTGCAAACTCAAAGACTTTGGGACGAAATGCCAAACTCCATTTCCACAAGCGCACATTCATCGGCCAGGAGATTCCCTTTTTGGTCTCGAGGAGGTCCGGACCGAAGCCCGTGCCAGTCGCGTCTCCATCTTGTTTAGTCATCCAGCTACTCCTTTATACACGTGTTGGCACTGCACCTCCTGTATGTACGCCCGATGGGACGTATAGGCCACACATGTGTTTCCAGGAAATCGCTTAAACTGAGATCCGGCTCATATTTGGCCGACGTAAATCAATCGGCAGGCGCCCATGCCATTTTTCAACCTCATTTACCCCTTTGCATCCCGGAAATTCAAAAAATGCAGTCCAAAAACGTGTCTTTTTCAGACGAGACCTACAGATATAAGCTTATGGAATGAGAGCCATATGGCCGGGGGGTACGAGGGGGGGGGGGCCTGGATATTAGGCTAGCCTAAAAACTGGTTGACAGAAATACACTCTGGTCGCACTGCTCAATTGTACACTGCTCAATGGCTCTCCAAACCGCGTAGAACGGCCGCGATAAGGTCACAGTCGCATCCGTCAACCATCACCTGTCCCCACACTTCTCTCTGATAGGCCTGCAGCT
This sequence comes from Yarrowia yakushimensis, assembly GCA_900518995.1. Taxonomy (NCBI): domain Eukaryota; kingdom Fungi; phylum Ascomycota; class Dipodascomycetes; order Dipodascales; genus Yarrowia; species Yarrowia yakushimensis. The sequence continues at coordinate 600,471 of ULGW01000002.1, forward strand.
GCATATTACCGTGGATTGACAAACCTAGTTTCCCCGAAATCTGTCTCCCATACTCACCACATGCACTTCCCTGCGTGTTTAGGCTATCTGCTCTGATTGGCTGCGTGAAATCACGTCCTTGCCCCACGTCTTGCGAGTGAGCTATAGCAGAGACCTTGTCGTGCACGTGTGCATCCGACCCTGCCACACGACCCAAGACAAGCACTCCGCAGAATATCAGAGAAGGATTCAACATATCGACTCCAATAATGCCACACATGTTGACCTGATCGCATCCGGAGGCTTTATCCTTCCTTTTTCTTTGATGGCAATTCATATACGGTGCAATTTATGACATGAATTATACTCCCTCCGTTCTTGATAGTGTCTCAGTGTCACGGTGGAGTAGCGATATTACACACAACCCCTATTTTGACTCGCTAAATGATCTTCTTCTGGGGGTGGGACATGGAGTAGAGTCATCGGGGCACGAAATACCAGTTCATCTACACGTAAGGCTGTGTGCAAGTTTCATCAACTCCTGCGCCGCCATATCCTGTCTCAGAAGGTGGGGCAGCGTCACATAACATGACGTCTCTATACGTTTCATCTCTTGTTGAGTGGCACTCTCGGAATAGCACGACGCTATTACGGGTGTCCAAAATTAGCAAGGCGCCGTCTAGCCTAAAAGTTGCCTAATTGAATGGGGGGCCCGTGTGATAAAGATTATTCTCCACGCTGCAATGTACGTACAAGTACGAGTACAAATAGCTCTCATTGTTTCCCAATTTTTAAATTTGATCCTCCTACGTGCTCATCCTAAGCTTGATTGCTCGTCCTTCCTATAAGACAACCGTGTATCACTGACATTTGCGTGTTCCACCTGCTACGCTGGCCCCACCGCATTATCTTACATGATCTATGCGGAGTGGGGATGAAGTGTACCTGACAGGTCATGTCAGGGCTAGGTACCAGATTCCTGTGTGTGATATTTCCGTGGCCACCGTCATAAAGTATTGTTTACTTGTTCTGTCTCGTGCCGTCCCAAATTACTGCCTTTGTTATGCTCCTATCAGGGTCGTAGTATCCTCCCTGGTGTACGAATTGATTAGGTTGTCTATATGGACAGCCACAGCAATGTTCTGGTCCTCATGATATCTCATCATCCGCCGAAAGAGATTTGAAAGTTGTGGAGATCTTCTCGTCACCCACTTCCGTATTCAGCAATTCTACACTCGTCTTTATGTCGCTATGGTACCTTCACATTCAGACGGTTCAGCTAGCCTATTTTGATGTAAGGGCTACAGGTATTGAGGACCAGAGCATACTGATTTCATAAGTACCAGTATGGTAGAAGACAGGATTCACGGGAGTATGACTGGTGCTGGTAGGTTACGTGTGGTAAATATGTTTCCGCACTCTTTGGCAGATGATGAATCCACTCCGCGAGGAGATTAGAGTTAGCTGCAATTTTAGTTGATATTTAGTTGAACGATATGCCTTGAAGTAATACCAGTTCTCGCTGAAAAAACCCGAAAGATTTACAAGTCAATTATACGCAATAGATCGAGAGCTACTATATTGGAAATCGACTACAAATATGATCTTAGTTGAGGGGATTGTTCAGGTCTTCTCAGACTCAGTTCTGTAAGTTGAAATGCATCTGATCCAGACCAGAACCCCTTTGTAACATGAAACCGGTCAGAGCTTCTACCAAGTCTCTTTATCACTGAGGAACTAGCTTGTAGCTGATTTGACCCAACAATCACAGTTTCACACTTGTTCGAGCGGTTAAAGACCTCCAATCGGCCAAGCCTCCTGTCTCACTGAACTTTCAAGTGAAACTTCGGATCATGTTTGAAGTCGCGTGCCATTGAATGTCGTTAAGAGCACAGAGATCCGAGCCCATCTGTCTACTTTTCTTACCCTTGAGTTGGTAGACTTGCCAAACACCTGTAGAAACCGACACGCTACCCACCAGCTAGAATTCATGCCCAAGTTCAAGCTCGAAAGGAGGACCCTGAAACGACCCCTTAGTCTCACCTGCTTTGCAGCTGAAACAATTGCTCGCATCCTTGACTTTGATTCTGCACCGCAGCGACCCTACATGACTGAAACGAGCACCTGACCATTCCTGAAGTACCCCAGGGAAGAGGCGTATGGAAACACACCGAATGCGCACGGCACTCTCCACTCGTCCGATGCTCTGGCTAACACGCTGAGCTTGCCATATCTCCTCAGTACAAATTCTAATATCATATTAAATACATAGGGGGCATGGGCATTGCCAGGAACGTCATGATCACGTCGCAGTGGGGGACCCTGGTAGGATTTACATAAGACCAAAGCTGGCCATGACAACAGCAACGGCCAGTCCAACGATACTGAGCTCGAGACCGGCAGCGTCGCTCTTACCACTGGTGGCACTGCCACTGGAAGAGGCAGAACCAGAACCAGAACCAGAAGAACCGGAGCTGCCAGCAACCAAACCGCCAGAGAGGGTAGTAGTAGGGCTGGAGCCTGCAGAGCCAGGGGCTCCTCTCAGAACGGCGGTCTCACTGTTCAAGTTGGTGAAGGAAGAAGAGAAGCCGGGAGCGGGGTTGGCCTTGTTAACTCCACTGTCAATCTCGACAATGTTGGTGTCGGTAACTCCGTACTTTGTCTGGCCCATGGACACCTCGTACGAGTCGAGGTCGTAGACCACATAGGCGGCTCGCAGGAACGAGTCACCGAGAATGACGTGGTCGTCGGAGGCCTGCATCAGCAGCAGACAGGCGTCATCTCCGTTTCGGAACTGGGCGTTGACCACTCTGCCACTCTGGGACTGCAGCTGGATGGGGTAGGTGAGCTGGTAGAGAGGAACGGAGATGTTGGCGCCAGAGAAGTTGTAAGTCAGCTCTCCAGAGGCACCGTTCTTGCAAGGGCACACATATCCGTTCTGGGGGTCGTAGGTGGCGCCCATAGCTCGAACAACGTAGTTGAAGGCGGCCTGGGGCAGGTAGGTCAGAGAGGTTCCGGAGTCCAGAAGAGCAGGGACAGGCTGCTTACTGATGAAGCCAGAGACGCCCTTGGAATCGGTGATGGAAACCGAGTCCAGACCAACGTAGAATGCAATGGGCTTGGAGGACACGGATTGCTGGGGGTTGACAAGCTTGACGGTGAAGAGGTCTCCGTCAATCTTGGCGTAATCGACACCTCCAAACAGCACGTTTCCGCTGTCGGAGGATAGGTTGTTCAGCCACAGAGAGTATGCATTGGCCTTGATAAGACCCTCGGCCTTCATCTTCATGGGCAGGTTTTCGTAGGGGTTACCGGAGATCTGGTCGTTGCCTCGGTAGGTGATGGTGGACTCGAGGCCCACGAGACCGATACCCATGACTCCGTTGGACGAGTTGGTCTGGGATGCCACAGCGATGGAAAGGCCAGAAACACTCGTGTTGCCGAATGCAAAGGTGTCTGTGCCCCAAGATCCCTGGGCCGCGGTCTGGTCTCCGTACTGGATGAAGAAGTCCGTCTGGTTCTGGGACCACGATGACGACTTGGAGGAATCAAAGGTTCCGGAGATGGAGCAGTCGATGATGTTAGGGTTTTGCTGGGCTTGCTGGGCGGTTCCACAGTCGGGGTTGCCGCTTCCAATGACCCAGATATCGGACGAACCGGTGTCAATCAGCAACTTGACAGTCTGAGCAGGAGTACCAACTTGCACATCAGCCTCGTAGTAGGTGACGAGGTTTTTGAGCGGCAGAGTGGCGGTCTGTCGCTTCATGAGAGCGGCGTCTCGGGAAGCAGGCTCGTCTTTGAGAGATCGCACGGCCCTGGTGTCGAGCTGGACCACGGAGTTTTCGTGCACCGACCGTTTCTGGTTCGAAAGTGGCGAGCCGTACTTGTTGATTTGGTACGTGTTTTTGGCGGCCGCAGTGGCGGCCAGAGCGCCCAGCAGGAGGTTCGAAAAGTGCATGTCTGGGTGTGGTGTGAAGGAGGAGTGGAACTATCTAATGGTAGCTCTCGAGAAAGTGTGCGTTGGAATGTGCGGCTGTAGGGTTTGAGGTTTTCGAGATGAGAAGGCTGCCAGTATTGTTATGCCTACGAAGTTAGATCAGGGGTATATATCGTCGGCGGCTCGGGTGGTTCGTGTCGCTTCTGGTCGTGTCGGTTCGGTGACGAAAAAAATACAAATATCCTTCTATATAACTTCCAAGGCTCCACTCATATACTTTTCGAGGAGGCGTATAGTTTCCGCTTTTTCGAGTTAGTAGCGGCGGCTGTGCAATTGCTGTGCATGCTTGCACTTGGCTGTTCCTTGTATTTTTCCCTCATGCACCTTGACGCAATAGGGGGTGAGTGGATAAAGATGCTATATATAGATGCTTCAAGCAGTACGGGACGTGATCGAACGAATGCAACTGGACTTGTACCTGTGACTACTCGGCTGGCTTCAGCTCCACTCAACCGGCCCACATACTACAGGCTTGTATAACCTGCACATGGCCTTCCTTGCTTCCCGATTTGAGTTGCTTGTTCTCGTCCAGGTCATAGTTTGAAGGAGAGAGTGAGTGCAAGACACAATTGCACCCGTGATAGATGCAGCAGGGGATTAGTCGTTTTTTGCAACACAGCCTTTGGCGCTGCTTGTTCTCTAGCTTCCCTTGCCGTTACTCTGCGGCTTCTGCAACCGCTAGAGCCCTTATTAGATCAGGCCTGATTAGTTGGTATTAATAGAACAATATACTACTGTACGGGTTGCATGTTGGGTGAAAAACAACACCAATGTCCATTGAAGCAATGAACCGTTGTACCAACAGCCTGAAACGCCCGGTTTGATCGTCTACTTGTGTAACACCAGCTCGGCACTACTCCTGGTTCCAGGACTTGGCCTTCTCGTGATATTATCCATATGAGACATTTTCCACGCTAATCACCTTCAGCCTCTGGACCTGAACTTTGCCAAGGCAGGACGGCACTAACGTGGGCTCCACCGCTTGTACAACAATGCACATACATGTGGCCTGCTCCACTTTTAATACGACCATGACGCAGGTATTATCCACTACACTCAATGTTTTGGATATAATAACCCGTCAGAAGTAGCGACCTTGCGACAATACTGATTGTCCACCGAGGCATGTTACCAATAATTACTGAATTAGTGCTTCTTGGGTGGAGCCTGTAATACTTAGTTCTCGTCTAAGCCTGGCTGAGCCCAGCTAAGCCTCTGCTCATGTGCTCACTTTTGAAAACCTCTTTATAGCATCCCCACTTGAGTAAATACTTCTTTGCCCCTCAAGGCACTGTAGAGCAAGCCAACAAGAGAGAAGTACCCCAATAACTTCCCGCCCTTGTTGTAATTAGATCAGTAGCTGGCCCACATCCTCGTATTCAGCATCTAGTGCACCTGAGCACATACTAACAAGGATTTTTTTTGTAGTACAGTAAGAGCACCTGTTCTTTTTACAGTATCGCTCTCGTTGAACCTGCTACACCAGCAGTGCTATCACCCCCACATTCCTCCCCCCACGCTCATGTACATCTGTTGACATTACGCTTCGGGACATCACGCGTCGATCTCCAACATGCAGGGTGATGTGACTTTGCATGGAAGAAAATAACAAAGAACTGGGACGTAGAGAAGCATTGTGGAAGAGACACGGAAGAAAGACTACACATGTTTGACAAAAAATATTTGTGAAATTGGGATTGTAGACGACAGGGGTCCAAGTACTGGTTACCCAGCGCCCCGAAATTACCACCCCCTTTCTTCAACCCAAAATAAAGACGCCAAGTAACTTACGGAAGATTGACAAAACAAACAAGTGGGCAATGGTGGGTTAGCCGAAGACATAATTAACCGATGAGTGAGGCTGACGTTACAAAACTGAAGAGAATTTTTGATAAAATGCATTCGTTATTCATTATATATATGCAACGGGACACGCCCTATTATTGTATACCAGGCATGCTGGTGATTTTGTTGACTGTTGTGCAAGGTACTTGTAGTCTGTAGTTAGTAATAGCTAGCCCACTGGTGTATAACATGGCTAACTAACCATCCTCCTAACCACCCTCCAATTGCTCCTAACTGTCTCTCCAGAAACCGTCATGACGCTTCTTCATCTCCTCCAAGCGCTTGTTCCACCGCTCCACCACCTGTTCGTCCACTTGTTCCTGCTTGGCCAGAGTCAGAGCCCACTGAAGTCGTTTCTTGTCACGTGAAGCTCCAGGACGACCCACTCGATCAAACAACGAGTCCACCAGCTCCTCACACACCTCGGCACCCACTGGCTCATGCTGGAGACGTAGCTGAGAAATTACCTCGGAAATGTACCGGAAAGACATGCTGTTAGTCAGCTGCTCCGAGGAGGCAAACCCAGGCACCATTGCTCGCAAAATCCGAGGAGGAAGCGGGAACATAAAGTCGTGTCTGAACCATCGGATGAGCCGGAAGGCCAGAGCGGGATCTTCCACAGACAGAGTCTCCAAGTTGGGCTTGTATGTTTCCACGTTGAGAATATCGTAGATCCACTGATCCATGTCCACCAGCTTTGAAAATGGCTTCTCTTGCTTGCCAATGTGTTGTAGCAGGAACATATCCAGATCTCGAATCTTGAGGTACTGACTGGGAACCTGGAGTCGCTCCAGCTGAGCCCGAGGTGGCAGCAGACTCAAATCAAGGTCAGAGTAGGGGTTTGAAACAATCAGACCCGTCTCTGCGGGTCCATCGCTCTCTACCTCCGACTCATCCTTCCCAGCCTCCAAGAAATGGCCTCTTTGGAACCGTCTTCTTCGAGACTTGATTCGAATAGCCATAAGGGCAATGGTGACCAATTGCAGACGTCCGCTTCGATCCACATCGCCCTTCTCGGCCTCCATAGCTCTAGAGAGCTCAGTCTGAATACACAGCCAGATAGCTCGTACAGAGACTTTCGGCAAGAAGTAGTACTCGACTTTTTCGACCGGAGGACGATCCGACATGGCCAGAGCGAGGTGTTTCTCCAGATGTTGAGACCAATGAGGCAGTTTACTGGCCTCAAAGGCACGGATCAAATCCCATAGAAGCACCTCAGACTTGTCGTATCGTTTGTGTGGCCAAACAGCACCAACAGCTTTGACAATTTCAGAAGGATGAGCCGAGTAAGCGTCCAACAGACGTGTAATGAGATCAAACTTTTCAGATTCACGCTTCTGTAGACGGTTGTTAAACAGCAAATGCAGGTACTGTTTAACCAGGGGAATCGGGGTGTTCTCTCCAAGCATCTTGGTGATGTTACTGGCAGAATGAATATCTCCTAGAGCCACAGCCTTTTCCAAAAACGCCACCATGGTCTGTTTGACCGTCTCATCTTCGGTCAAATGAGCATACTGAGCATTGTATCTTGCCCAGAGACTTCTCAGCGACTTTTGATCGGTCACCAGAGCCGTCACTCGAGCAGTACACCACACAGGAAGGTCCTTTTTCTTCCCCAACACGTCCTTGACGATCCCCAACAGTCTGGAATCAGTAATGGCCATCCTAATCACCCTCTCAATGCATGCATGGATCCAATCCTGTTGTTTTTCAGCTGCCTGGTTGAAAAACAAGTTTCGAAGAACCTCAGTGTTCCCCAGCTCCACATACTTTTCGAGCAGTCTCATCTTCTCATAAGGCTTAAGAGCCTCGTCCAACATGAATGCTCCACTGTTGTACTTGGTCAACCGGTAATTGATGCGGTCATTGTGGTACAAAAAGTCCTGCAGCCGCTGCTCCGTCACGCAGCGATCTAACCCCAGACAAAAATGCAATCCTCCGTTGATGTTTCCTATCCAAAACTCCCGGGCCAGCTGTTGGGCAAATCCATGCTTCTCAAAAGCCCTACACAGCTCGAACGCCGTGACAACCTGTTTCTGTTTATTTTTTGGTCCTCCATCGGCAATTACCCGGCCACCCAGCATGAGAATGTCTCCGAACGAGAACTGGTTGGCCAGAAAGTCAGCCACCAGCTCGAACTCTCCATCAGTCACCATTTGCTGACCCAGCATTATAGCTGTAGACAGCGGAAGCTGCGGAACCCCTCCATCTCCCATAGAAGACGACTCCCAGATTTTCAACAGGCTGGAATGATCTATCAATCTGTTAGCCGCAACCATTCTCACCTGCTCCTGCAACTCCAGATTCATGTGTTTGATCCGAGCCAGAACACGCAATTTTTGCATCTGCAGCTTGTGTACCGAGCCCTTGGGTCCCTTCTTGCGCTCCCGTATGGGCTGCTCAATCACCTCCTGAACCAAATGCAAAAAGGTCGCTTCCTCGGCCATGAGAACGTCCTGAATGAACCGCAGTCCTTCTAGAGGTGCCCGAAGCGCACTGAATGGCCTGCTGGGCGGCTGAAGAGAGACCCGCGGCACTTGTATCGATGGAACCAACGCTTTGTAGTCATACCGAGGCCCCAGGCCCACGGTACGAACGGTCACGTTGATCCGTCTCATGTCATATAAACACCTTGATCTGCTGTCGACGAGGCGTTTTTTCACGGCAAAACGGCGAAAGAGATGTGAGCGCGCGTAAAGCAGCAACGTGGACGTTGTTTTGTGCGGTACTGATTCACTCAGCGTGTTTTGACCTCCTCCGCGTATTGGCCCTTGATTTTTCACCAGAATAATTTAATGTCTGCATGCAAACTATGAGTGCGGAGTCACGTGATAGGGAGGGCGGGAATGCTTTACATTCAATATACAGAGATGATGATGGACTTCAATTCAAGTCGGAAATTTGAAATACGATAAATAACACGCTCTAAGTGTCACGGAATCGGAACCAAATGGAAAATTTACAAGAAAACTCAACTCTTCATGGTGACATTGGTATAAGGACTGTACTCTACTATATGCTGACTAAGCTTGAGCATTTATATGCACCCAAATATCTGCTCAATTACACATGGTCTAAAAGTACACTTTTACCCACCAACACACACACTCCCTCTCGCCAGCCTACAGCCCTCAGAATGACTCGACTCGAAAGAACTAGCCACCAGCCACACCAGCCACAGATGACTGTGCGTCTCTCGCGACTGATTGGCCAGCTTGTCCCAAGACCGCATGTGGTCGGCGAGGTGGGCTGAGAATGTTGTGGAAGCCCCCTAGGGGTGTATAGAGAGGGTGTTTGTGTTTCTTGAGTTGCTTTTGAAGTTGCCGGGCGTTTTACCGACTTTTTTGTGTGTGACTTGGCCCAGATTCGGCTCACCACATCCTATCCAGCGATTACTAAAGGGTCCTCCCGAATGGCCCATTCCCAGGTATTGGGCCATGACCAAATGTACTGCACATGTTGAAACCTTAATGTTGAGGTGGACTCCTCCAATCAGCTTGCCGAAAAGTTTGGTTGACTTTGCATTTTGGAAAACCAGACCACTTTCGAAACGGTGATATTTACACTCTCATCAGCACGTCACTACCACAACATCACAATGGTCTTTGCTTCTGCTTTCCGATCTATCGCCCGAGGCTCTGCCCTCAACTCCGCTGCTCGACTGAGCATTGCCCGACCTACCTTCCAGGCCGTCCGAGCTCAGCCTCTTGCTATCCGAAACTACAGCGCTGCTCACGAGGAGACCTTCGATGAGTTCACCACTCGGTGAGTACACACGACATTAAGGATGTGGATAAAACGACGAGAAGGATATGGTTAATGAAATGTGGATAGGAGGATCCTGCTGGTTGCACGTGTGGCGTGAACAAGTATGATGGTGTTGCTATTGGGTGGTGTTTGCTGTTCGGCAATCAGGTGTCCTTTGGACCGAGATAACATAGGAGAGACACGATCAAAAGGACTGGGAGATTGAGAGGATGTGATTTTGGAATGATGTGAATATCAACACGTTGTAATTGTCTTCATCCGAGACAAATGTGACACGTTAGATGGACCTATCATTTTGAGCCAAAATACATCTCACTAGACAGCACACCACAGCACACCACAGCACAACATACGATGGGACGCCACAAGACTACGTTACGCGAACAATACCATAAACACACGCCGTCCACACATTGCCAATGAGTAATCATCAGTTATCCATTTTACTAACCCAGATTCGAGAAGGAGTTCGAGGAGGCTTACGATCTGTTTGAGGTCCAGCGAGTTCTCAACAACTGCTTCGCCTACGATCTCGTCCCCGCACCTTCCGTGATCGAGAAGGCTCTCCAGGCCTGCCGACGAGTCAACGACTTCCCCACCGCTGTCCGAGTTTTCGAGGGTCTCAGATACAAGGTCGACAACAAGTCCCAGTACCAGGCATACCTTGACGCTCTCAAGGAGGTTCGAGAGGAGCTCGGCATCACCCTCAAGGAGGACCTTTTCCCCAAACTTGCTGAATAAACGCACCAAAATAGCTAATTGATCGCATATATACAAGATGCCGCTTGTCCGACTGCAACATGAAGGACATGCTTGTAGAGAACATTGGAAAGGACGTAGAATCAGGAAATTCCACCGTATAGATGATCAATTTGGCTGCCTAATCAAAAGCAGAGCAGACCACATTTATGTCACAACGTTATCGTGACTTGACTGCCAGGGGGTTGTGTGTAGGATGAGTGATTTTTGTACACACCTTAGAAGCAGGGGGACAGCTGCAAAACGGAAATCGTACGAGAAGAGCTAAAAGCTATCCTCAGGAGTAATACGCATTTGATTTAGAAGCCACGTCGATACCGGTTGGTCTTCCTACCACTTATGGAACGACATATCAGTAGATACAAGAGCAAGTACTTGTACATGCACGAGTACGAGTACTCGTATTACAGGAGTAGTCATCTGTAGTATCATACCCTTGCACTAGTGAATGTTTCAAGGTCATGCTGTCCTTCCAAATTAACAACTCCCGAACCAATGAGCACCATGCGGTCCACCAATCAATACTAAATATACATTCTTATCCTATACATGCACTGTTCAACATTTGAGCTCCTCCTTACTCGAGGTCAGAAAAGTCGTCCTCGTCCTTGGGCACGTGATCATCATCACTGGCGTAGCCTCCGTCCTTCTCAATGAAGTCATCATCCTTGTTCTTCTCCTGCTCGGCAACAGCCTCACAAGCGTCGATCCACTCAGAGTAGACGTCGATGGGGGCCGACAGAGCGTTGATGCTGGCCTGGAACGACTGGCCACACACCTTACACGACAGGCTACCAATACCCATCTTCTTGTCCATGGCACACACAACCGACTCGTTATGGTTGCAGAACAGGCATGCAAACTGGGTTGCAAGCGTCTGTTTGAGCTTTTTGGCGGGGGCAGAGGAGGACTTTCGTTTTCCCTGAGTTAGCGCAAGTCGCGGATATTGGAACATAGTCACCGGTTGATCCATCACCAGCACTCTCTGCAGAACAGTGACTGGGAAATGAGAAACGAGGCAGATCACGGAAACAGATGGGGTCTTATCCATTTATGATGTTTAACCAGACGTTTTTGCTTCTTACAACTCGTCTGTTTATCTGGGGAGTCGTGTTATTGTGCTGTTACAACATCAAGAGATACCCGATAGTACCGGATCAAGGGAAGACACCTGGAGAGATGGGTGTGAAATCAAACATGCTTGACGTCAAGACTCGTTTTGTTCACTCTGATCTCTCGATCTGTGCGCCAGTTCCTTGCCTCAACATTTCCTGTTTGCTGTCTGATGCATGTCGTTGTGTGGTGTGCCTCATGAAGTTCATTAGCTCATGATACCACCCTGATGTAACTGCTCTGAAACTATCCTCGTGTAGTTTGTCTCTGGCAGCACACTTCTCCCGACATCTAGTACTCACCATGATGTGCTATTGTGTGTATGATAGGGACACTCTGCAGAGCTTGGATTCTGCGATATTGTATCGAAACTCAAAGTCACGTGGTGCAATGCTGAGAAGAAATTGGAAGGTGATGGCTACATGGATCAAGAGTGGTAGCTGGAGGTAAGGGGGGATAATGGAATTAAAATAGCTGTCTAGAATGCCAATTCTGAGTGAAATTTGGCTGATTTGGACACTTGTGGCATTCAGTACTTGTAGTTGGTTCTAACGATGGTACTGCCATAGAAGAGTCTCCTGCCATTGGATCACTTCGAGCAGGTTGATCGCCAAGGCCTCTAGCCACATTCAGTAAACTCGTCACTTCGTATCTCGCCGTGATTCTACCACCCTCATTTGGTGCCAGTACAATAATGACGTTCTCCCGATGCCAGTCGGAGCATTAACATGTTTAAACTACAACTGGTATAGAAACAAGGAGTGGAACAGAGCTATTCTAATTTGATCAGTATAACTTGTATCGACAAATAAAAGAGCACAATCAAACAAGAAATGAATTTCACTTGAAATAAAAGTCTCTTATTTGCTACAATATCTCACCTCAGATCTCTACAGCACGGTTGGCTCTGCTCAAATCCCACCATCAGTTTGAGTTTGAAAATCTGCAGCTCTTAAATTTTTTTAGGCATAAGCCAAAATTATTTCGCTGCGATCCACATACAGACACCAGACTACACAACCCAACAATGGTCGCCAAATCCGCATCTAAGGGAACCCCCAAGGGAACCCCCGTCAAGTCTAAGGCCGCCGCTGCTAAGTCTGCTGCCAAGGGCACTCCCAAGTCTGCCACCAAGGGTACCCCCAAGGGCACCCCCAAGGGAACTCCTAAGAGCACCAAGTCGGCCAAGGCTGCCGTTGACACCCCTACCAAGGTCGACACTCCCTCTAAATCCACTCCCACCAAACGACGAGCCTCCGTTTCCACTGCCGAGACCTCGTCGTGCCCCCTTGCATCCTCTGACAACACAATCAACGCTGCCCAGGCCCTGCTCAAGTTCACCCAAAAGCAGGTCGAGGAGGACGCCAACAACCTGCTTGCCGACGATAACGAGGAGCAGTTCGTCTACCTGGTCATTTCTTCCAAGCGATTTGTGTCTTCTGAGAAGGCCCAGGTCCCCACTTTGGTCCAGATCCCCCACGGTCTGTGGACCAAGAGCGCAGAGCAGCCCTCCATCTGTCTGCTGTCTCAGAACCCCCAGAACTCGTACAAGCGAGCTCTGAAGGGCGCTACCACCCCCGCTCTGTCGCGAGTGGTTGGAACACAGAAGCTGCGAGGCAAGTTCAAGCCCTACGAGGCTCGACGACAGCTGCTTGCCGCTCACGACATTTTCGTGGCCGACAAGGACATCATCGAGGAGATGCCCTTCTGTCTGGGCCAGTCCTTCTACAAGAACGGAGCCGTCAAGCTGCCTCTGCCCATCACCGTGCTGCACGAGAAGGAGGAGAAGCAGACTCTGATCAAGTCCAAGGCTGAGAGAGTGATCGAGACTGAGGACATTGATGTCGAGACCACCCAGCAGGAACTCTCCAACATCTTGACCTCGACCTGGTACCTGAAGAGCCAGTCCACCCACACCAGCGTGCGAGTGGCCACTACTCTGTTCACCCCCAAGGAGATTGCTGCCAACGTGTACGCCGTCATTGACCAGTTCTCTGCCGATATGCCCAACGGCTTTGACGGTGTGCGATCCGTCTACCTCAAGACCGGATCCTCTCCCGCATTGCCCATCTACCTGGCCGACAACCTGTACACCCAGGACGACGTGTTCAACGAGAACGACAACGAGGAGGAGGAGATTGTTGGCCAGCAGGAGGACGGCCGATTCATCATGCCCAAGGGAATGAAGGCCGGTGATGACGAGGACGAGGAGACCGTTGTTGTGGACGGACACAAGCTGTCTGCTCTCGATGCTGCCCTTGCTGAGGTCGTGGACCTGGAGGACATTCTTGAGCACAACAGACGAGCCGACAAGGCCAAGGAGGACCGAAAGCGAAAGCGAGGAGACCAGGACGGTGGAGCCAAGAAGGCTAAGACGGAGTAAGGAAAAAAAGCACAGCTCCAAAAAATAGATGGTGCTCAAAAGAGCTACTTAATGGTATTATATCTTGTTTAAGGGTGCGTACTGTAGTTATAGTCTGAAAAGTGAATAATATCTGCTGGACGCTAAGGAGATGTAAGGACTGTGATGTCCAAGTTGAAAATCACGAAGATACCTACAAATATGAAAAAAAGACATTAGAAACTCTCCATTAATAAAAATACTGTATTATATACATTGCTCAACTCTGCCAGCTCAAGCTGGATCTTTCACAAGCTAGTTGCAGGGCCTTGCTTTAATATTGAACACGAGCTGACGTTAAAGCCTCACTCACTCACCCGTTCTATCGTTCCAGTCCGCTCAGCCAGTTACGGGTTTATCGGAATAAAATTGCCCACGATACAACTGGGGATATTGTACCGATCCCGTCGAATGGTAAACGAGAAGCAGCAGAGCTTTCTCTTTCGTCCATCCTTGGACCGCAGGTTGCAACTGGTCAAAACAGCCTTTTGGCCTGAATCGAAAGCGATATTTCCGTACTTTTCCCAGTAATTGACCGCCGAATCTTCACTCATGAGCTCGTAGATGGCCAACTTGCCGTTTCGAAGATCTTCAACAGGAACGCCTACCAGACCAGCAAACTCCTTGTTGCCTCGGTAAATCTCGCCTGTACGTCTCCACAAACACGCAGGAATAGCCATGGTTGTGAAAACTCGATCGTAATCGAGCAGCATTCGTTCAAACGCCTCCTCCACGAGCACCAGGTCGATATCCTTTAACGACTGGGCAATGGCTCGAAAAGCTGGCCGGAAAATGGACAAGGGCTTGAGAATTCGTTGTTTGGAAGAAATGTTCATGTAGTTGTCCATGTACTGCTGTAGACGGGCATATCCCTTGACATAGTTGAATGGCTGAAGCAGACCAGCCTCCAGTTTTGCGTAAATGACCTGTTTGAGACGCTCCTCGGGCGAATTGTCCATAGTAGGGTCTGCTGCGGTCAGAAAGAACTTGTTTCGAGCAGCTTCCGAGACCTGGGGAGGATCTTCATGGGTCAGGGCTGCATCAGTAGGCATACCTTGGGCTTGACCCTGACCCTGAACCTGACGCTGCTGCTGGTTAACAGCCTGCTGCTGCTGAGCCATGCCTGGACCCTGCAAGTGCGGATGCTGCTGACCCGGTTGTTGTTGAGCATGACCCTGAGGCATGCCTCGCACCTGTGCTTGGGTCTGAGCCTGGTTCTGAGCCTGGTTCTGGTGCATACCCTGGACCTGCCGGTGTTGGGTCACATGACCGTTTTCTCCCTGTCCTTGGGGTTGACCTTGTCCCTGCTGGCCCTGGATTTGACCCTGACCCGGCTGCCCCTCATAAACAACGTCGTCAAACATGGTGAGAAAGTCGTTGAGTGACGAAAACTCAGATCCGGCATGCTCAGAGAAAAACAGACCGTTCTGAATACCTCCAGTGTTCATGAACTGAGCAGACATGCCTGGATTGGGGGTATTCAGACCACTGACCTGTCCTTGACCCTGTTGTTGTTGTTGACTCTGTTGTTGACCCTGTTGCTGCTGCTGGCCCTGAACCTCCTCCTCCTCGTCGGACTGACTCTGCTGGCGTTTCCCTCGTACTGGCTTGGCTTCGTCATGACACAAGTGAGAGATGTTTCGTTTCACACATCTCGAACACGGGCGGTTGTTATCGCAGGTCATGTGACTTCGTCTACAATAGACACATGCTTGGTCGACCTTCTTCCGTTTGGTTCGCTTCACAGGCTGTTGTGGCTGGTGTCCATACATGTAATTTTGCGGACCCGCCAGCATACTGGAACCCATGTTGAACGCCGCAAAGCCTTGCGAGCTCACGTCGTACATTGACGACTGCCCTGGCGCAGCCAGAATGCTTGGCCGAAGCGGTTTGTATTCGTTGTCCATGGTATATGACGTAATGAGACAGTGAATAAGAACAATATGATTGAAAATCCGTGTTCTGATGACTGAGGTCACGTAAAAGAGAGAAGTGAAGTCACGTGAAGAGATAGGAAAGGCGTATGGTCACGTGACTGGCGTCTTGGTCTTGCTCTACCCTTTTGCGCTGGCTGGCTGGTGGAGTAGGGTATCGGTGGTCTAGACCAGGTTGTGAGTTCAAGTTGAGTGAGCGGGTGTCACGTGTGTTACGGATATGTCACGTGCGCTGTGTGTCACGTGAACGGTCGTATTGCGCGCGAGTGCTGTTTGTTTCGGTACAAACGTCGTTTTTCTGGTGGTGGAGAAAAACACTTTTGGTTTTGGTTTCAGTGGTTTTGATTTTTGGTTCAATTATGATTTTGTAATTTGAGTTTCATGTGGGGATTTCTGGCACATGAGTCAGAGAGAGGGAGGTTGAAGGAGGTAGAGTAGGTGCAAAAATGTATGAGGAAGTAGAGGGTGAGTTGAGAGTGAAAAAAAATGGGAGTTGAAAGTGTAGGTCACGCGACTTGCGTAGGTAAAAGTAGATTCCGCAGCACACTATTCAGGATGGCATATAGTAACAATTGAACTCTAATTGTGGAGATGAAAGAAAGATGAAGAAACAATACTCTGGGCAGAAGATATTGGGAGGAAAAATGAACATTTCCAGTGAGTTCTACAGAGATGTCTCAACATGTTGGTATAATAAATAACACCATTAGTTGATTCCGAATCAAACTAGGCACACCTTTTCTGTCCGTCTTGAAATTTGTCACTTTGCTCCTCCCACCCGTATTCCTACCTGCAAGAGTTTTTCCGGACAAATTGGAGACGCGTCTTGTGCATCGGAAAATTGGGAGAAAAAAGATCGTCTGCTGGACAAGTAATACCACTTGTAATTAGTTAGGTACGTAAGGGTCGGTGAGGGGTGTATCTGTGGTATTTCAGCTGTGAATTGATATATATATATATATGGTGATATCTTCTCGATGTAATAACATGATACTTGTACAATGATTCACCAATAAGAAGACACTATAAGAATATGACCTTCTTCACTCTCGGCGAGAGGGCTAAAGGTGAATGTGCATTGAAGGGTGAAGTGGAATAGCCACCGAGAAGAAAAGACTCCCCTTTTGTTTGTCACGTGATTCTGATTGTTCCCATATTCTTTATTTGCAGATCAGTTGACATGCGCGCACAATTGACCAGATCTCAACGGTTGATGCATGGTACAGCAAGTCGGATCGTATAGCGAGGTGAACGATTTGGCCCTAACCCAACCCTTTGCTTAAGAGAGGCCAGCAGTCACGTGACCTGAGCTGAGAGACGGAACCCGAGAATCAAAACGGAAGCGGATAGAGGTTCGGAAGTGTGGGGTGATGTAGTTATGAGTGATACGAGACAATGATATGAACGGCATAGGCTTCCATGAGGGAGGTCACGTGATGTGGAGCTGAGACTGCTGGGGACTGTCACGAGGCTATCTCCACATTACTACATCTCCTGTAGCACTCATTACATCTATCAGTTCGTCTTTCCCTGTACATGTAGGGCATAAGAGAATGAGCTGATCTCCAGCCACACATGTGGCTCGTGAGGGTTAGGGTTACTTTATTGGGCGCAATGTATGTGGTTGAAAAAGACACATATGGTGAATAGATATTATGAAATGAAATTTTTCACTGAATAAATTGGTGAATATCAGCATGAGGAGTACCATGGAGGTACTAATAGTAATCAGACACTAGAATTGATGATGTTATACCGCGATAAATCTCCTCCAAGCAACTCTAATTAGCCACAGTATGGGAACCTTAACCCTCGAAAAGTTAGTGTACTGATCTTTCTACAGGTCTAATTGCTGAACAGCCACATTTTCGAGTCTTCACGATCCCGTTCGACGCTGAGCAAAATAGTCAGAAACGGCTTCCACAACCATGCTACATTCTCTACATCGAGTCACACGACTTCGGTCGTCCCTTTTAACCGCCCGACTGGTGTCTTCCATTGCAAAGACCTCAGTCACACAGACACACACACGGCTCTTGAGCACCTCCAGAGCCTTGCTCAACGACCCCAAGCCATATGAGGCCGCACGAGACGAGTTCCTGCGGAAGCGAGAGGCCAACATGAAGAGACTTGGTGTCTCCGAGGAGGAGTACCGAGAGCTTTTTGCCAAAGCCCGAAAGCAGCGACGTCAGCAGGATGTCAACTCCACCATTCTTTACGGTCTTTCTGTGATCATTGCCTTTCTCGGTCTCTCGTACCTGGCAGTACCTGTCTATCGAATCGTTTGTCAGCAGATGGGTTGGGGAGGACAGATCACTCCTGGAGGAAACATGAAGGCGGGTGACTACGAGAACCCCAGATTTGCTGCTGAGCGACTCAAGCCTATCGAGCAGGGCAGACAGGTCCGAGTCACCTTCTCTGGTGATGTTTCCGGCATTATTCCCTGGGACTTCCGACCCCAGCAGCGAGAGGTGTCTGTTATCCCCGGAGAAACTGCCCTGTGTTTCTACAAGGCCAAGAACCGGACCGACAAGGACATTATTGGCATGGCCACCTACACTGTGACCCCTGCTATTGCATCGCAGTACTTCAACAAGATCCAGTGCTTCTGTTTCGAGGAGCAGCAGCTGCTGGCCGGCGAGGAGGTCGACATGCCCGTCTTCTTCTTCATTGACCCCGATTATGCCACTGACCCTAACCTCAGAGGCATCTCCGACATTGTTCTGCATTACACCTTCTTCCGAGCCAAGTACAACGACGAGGGTGTTCTTAGCCCTGTTGCCACTGCTGAGGCCAGTGAGCAGGAGCTTGCTTCCCAGCTCCAGATCGCCAAGGAGGTCGAGACCCAGGCTGTCTAGACAGATCCCCCAACTGTCAACCATTAGTTACTACTAGCACACTAGTACTCATATTGTATATAGGTCGAGATCGACAATAAATTCTACTTGCTATGGAGAGCTGTGACGTGATTGCCGTGTACATGTGCTGGCTCCCATAGCTCACATGTAATAATCGTGTCTTTTGTCAACTTTAGAAACTACTTTCTCGCGATCATTTTGGTACCACTATTGACATCTTCTGTTTGATCAGTGTGCCCCATATGAATGCCAAGCAAAAAGATGCACCCCTGTCGCTCTCATTCTCCGCATCACTCCTATGGTTGAGGGAACCCATTATGGAACTTCGCTAACCGTCACTCTGGCTGATGGTGTCATTGTTACTTTGATACTCAAAGGAGGAGATGTGTCTGCAGGAACATTGGAAACACCTGGGACGAAGATGTCCAGAATCAATACCCAAATCGATACCTTGACGAGATGCACGAGGTGGAAATACTTGTTAGACCGAGTATTTCCACGAGTAACTTTGGAACTATTCAACATCTGTTGTCCTTTTTCAACTGAGTATTTCGAATACTCACCGTCTCGGGGGTTCTCCAGGTCCTCTCATGAGCAGTACAAGATGTTGAAACAGAACATGTACATTCTTTCCACTAAACCGCCTCGTCAAATTCTGGCCCCTAAACAGGATGGATTAAGCGAGACTGAGAAGAAGCAAAAAAATCTAGTTCACAGCAGCGGCTGATTCTTTATGAGGAGAGCTGTGATTCTTGAATAGGTGGACATCAGTGTGTGACTCGCAGAAACAGGTGACAGGAAGTACCCTTGCAATTACAGTAGAATGGTACTTGTACCTCTACCAATGCTGGTACTTGCAGTAAGGACGATTCACAGCATTGCGAATCATGATACTCTCTTACACTCATGCCTATAGTGTTTGTCTCATGCGTTAAATAAGAATATATTAATAAATGATTAGTATGTATCGTGTTTTCTAGTGTTACCTCAGATACCAAGGTGTATGGTGTATGTTGCCACTGGATGTGGTATTGTGTCGTGGCTATGCGTTGAATGTATCATTCTTTGGAGTTTACAATTCCATAGGAGGTCGCTCGGTCTTGGCGAAGCAGACTCCCGGCGACACAACGTCGCCCTCCTCACACTCGAGGATGATTGTTGGCGAGCTAATGCCGCTGGAAACGCCCTGGTTGGTGTCCAGCTTGAGGCCCTCGTGGAGGGTGATTTTTCGGGTTCCTGCGGAGATGGGAATGTTGATGGTCTCGTTCTTCTCCTCCTTGGGCTCCGCGACATTGCTCAGCTCCTTGTGCAGCATGTCGTAGAACTGCGAGTCGAAGGCGTCGGGGTTGGGGGTATCTTCCAGTCGGGAGGTCCATCCAACGGGGGGAGAAGGAGGAGGAGAGATGAAAAAGAGCTTGCCGGCGTCGGGAAGCTGCAGCAGCTGCTTTGTGTCGCCGAGAGTGGTCACGTCGGTGTTGTTGGGGGCGTACTGGGCTTTGAGGGTGGAGTAATTGAGGAACTCCTCGTCCACGTAAGCTGCGTCAGCGGCCAGCTTGATGTACTTCTTTGCCACAGAACACGAGTCTGAGGATGCAAAGACGCAGACAATTCGGCCCAGAGATTTGAGGGGAGCCCAGCAGACCAGATCGTCGGATGCTAGAGCCTTCTTGAGCTCAGCCATGAATGCCTCGGAAAAAAAGTGGGCTCGAGTCAGCCCGGTGATAATGAGAGTGTTGGTGGCCATCTTCTGTTGTTTCTTGGAGGAGTTGTCGAGGGAAGCGAGAGGTACTGCGACAGTGGCCATAGTTGTAGATGTGTTTGTGTGTGTATCGATTGGAGATGTGCACGACGTTTCGGAGGGCACGGTCATGGATATATATAAGAGAGTGCCGCGAGAGGTTGTCTTGGCAGGTCTTAGATAGGGTTCCTATTACCACTATTAACTCACGTCTAGTTAAAGTTTTTAATAGGTTTAGACATGCGTTAAATGTGCATAACCTTGGGCTGAGCGAGCCGTGTGTAGTCCGAAACATGTGGACACGACCACATTGGCATGACGTCAACCAGCCGTGAAAATGGGGTAAATGGTAGTGTATAGGTCTGACACAGCCTGGCACTTGGTCATTAGTGCAATTCGCCACTCCAATTAAGCGTTCCAGGCCGCTTTACACCACTCATTTCTCGTCCGCTTACTCCGTATCTAATCCCTCTTAACATTCGTGGTATCGGCAAAGCTCAACGTAACTTGCGGAGTTATTCTCAGAATCCGAGACAGAACACATTGTTAGAACCGCCACTGTGTGACCATTGCCACAGCCACAAAACACACCAACAATAAGCACTTTAAATCGCCACTACAACTTCACGCGTTGACTCAGCCCTAACCTTGGCAGCTATGGAGGCAGTTACACTAAGGTTCCCAAAGCAGGAAGTGCATGTCCCTGCCCAGACTAAAAGCGGTCTCTGCGCTTGGCCCTTTGCGATTATGTAATCCCGGCTTTCTTCTTGGTGCCTCCTCTCCTTTTTGTCATCAACATGCGTCCCACATGTTTGATAGCACATGGATACGAACATACGCATAGCCCCCATGCCCCACCCACGTGAACGGTCAGGTGGCCCAGTGTCTGAAGCAGGCTGAAGTCGAGGCGAAGTACATTCCGCCAGGAAACCCAGCAAATTTTTCACCTTGCAATTGCTGCGCCAACTCCTGATTACAGTGCAAATTTTTTTCTCTCCAACCCTGAATCTCCAGCCAAACCATGTCTTAAACTCAACAACATGTTACGTTTCTTGCACAGCCCAAAATCGCGGACTTTGCCGACAAAAGGCCCAAATAACGCAGGCAAAGCGATTGGTGGAGGAGGAGACAGTGTTGCAGGCTTGGCACGCGACCATGTTCAGTATGCTTTTGGTTTCGGTGTACATCTCGGGCCCGGACTCCGAAACTTGAATCGAGGAATATTGGGGTCAGAAAGAGATGCTTTGATCAAGTGAAGATATGTGCTCGAAGAGAATCGTGAGATGGATACAATGGTAGACTTCTTCTCTCTTCACAGCATTGACATTAACCAAAATCAAGACTACACTAAACCAACATGTAGCTATAGTGGAAAGTCATGGTCTAGCCTAAGATCGATTTTCTTCTAACCTCTTCCTCAAGCTACGGTACATGTACGATACCAGGGTAGCCTGATTCTCGACGGCGGTAGCTTTAACCATTTGATTGCTTGATCAACCCTGAGTCTCTCTCTCTGACCCTGTCTATAACCCTTTTCGACTCTTTTTCATACAGAAACTTCAACATATGGGATGTTCACTAAGGCACTTATGGCGATCTAACAGGGCAGGTAGGTAGGGGAGCTAAGGCTATGCCGACAGATTGAAACGAATCGTTGAGTCACAGCCTACCACGAGGGCAATACCCGTCTCACAATTCTGATCCTGAAACACCCAATAAGACCCTCTCTAATACTCTCAGAAAACAAGGCCCAGGGTGATAACCTCTGCCCGTATGCAGGCTGCCACACTACAACAAGGATTTTCAAGGTCCAAGATGATTGAGAGTTCAACCTGGGGGGCAGTGCAGCGAAAATAATTGCCAAACAAGAGAAAACGTTTGTACAATAGAAGACAGTTTTTTCCTTCTAAAGCAGCCTGTGATACATAGCCCTGAAGTAGATGAAGAATTTTCCTTCAAATATCGCCACGTGACTGGCATAGCCCTCCGACACAGCCCTCTGTTTCTACCATCATCAGACACCCTACTCCGCCTCTCCATCGGTCACAAGGTGGGCAGTGTGGGGTGGGGAGGGTTCAATTTAGGATTTTGCGGCCGAGGCGACGAATATGGTCACGTGACTTGACTAGTGTCGGGAGACTATGTTCATACCTTCAGTGGGAGACTGAAGACTTGATCATATATCAACCCTGTGATTAACGCTGTGATTACATAACTTATGTTTAATCAGAATATCACCAAGATCGTACCCCCTTTCCTCCGTACTTGATCACACATTTCTCTACACTTGTATCACGGCTCTCTCTCAGGCTTACTCAATCATGTATTATGCTAGTTGGGGGCGGCGGTGGCGGTGGCAATAGGCACGGGGTTAATTCCACGGCCCTCGCCAAGCTGCTCAACGGTCAGGGACAAAGGTCGTCGGTGGACAATCTCCCAGAAGCCCTGGTGGCTAGTCTCCTCGACAAAGCCCTTGGGGGACTGCTCCAGAGAAGCGGCTCGGTCAGCGTTGAATCGGGCACCAGTCCAGCCAAACAGACCGCAGGCGGCTCCGACAAAAATGGTCCAGCCGAAGAATGCGGGGACTCGCTTGGTCTTGGCTCCCAGAATGGCACCGGTAGCAAGACCAGCGAACATGTGGTTCCATCCGTCATCTCGCTCTCGCAGGTTGGCGGAAGCATCGTGGGTGAAAACGTAGGCGATAGAAATACCGGTGAACATGGTGACGACACCTCCGGCCTTGGAGAAGGTGGTCATGATGTTTCGGGGACCAGGGGCTAAACTGTTCTGGGCGGTGGCAGCAAAGACACCAGCACCAAGACCGACCAGGGCAGCCTGGGTGGTCATGCCCAGGGTGTCGTAGGCGTGGAACTGGCCAGAAGCGCTGGAGTTGAAGGTCGGCGAAGGAAGGTGGACTTTATCAGATGACACTGAGTTAGTATGGGTTTGGATCTCCCTGGTATTGGATCAAATGGCTTGGAAACTGGAGAGCATCACGAGGTGAGCATCAGGTTTGGAGAACGATCACGAATCGTGCACAAAAAGACTTAAGGAATAATTTCTTGAACGAAACTGCCACAATTCGTTATACGGAGCACACCTCCATGGCTGATAAGACTTCTCTCCATCTGTCATCACTCCACATTCTCACACTGATCAATAAAAATCGTGTCGTGGAATGAATTTCGTGTCTAGACGATTCAGACAGTTTGAAAACTAGTTGTTTCATTTCTCTTCCACAATCCACCAAACATGTTGTCGTTGCTGTTCTGAAATCACCGCCAATGGTTCGTGATGCTCATGAACAGCATTACTCCTTCACTGTCGAGAAAAGGTCACCGGTCGTTTTCGCTGTTTTATCATATCGTGTATCGTCGCTTCTTCTCGTTTCCAAGTATCCTTTTCGTCACTCGTAGTGCTTTGACCATCTCAACACTCACTCTTTGGTCGTTCCGGCTTACTCACTGTTCGTAAATTCCAGTAGTATGTGAAGATATTCACCCACCGTGATTGGCCCTCCCAATGTAGGGTTAGGGCTAATTTTTCCTCGAACCTCTCACACCTTCGAACTCTAACTGGTGACCATTGCCGGGTGTGAGAGTAGACAAAAGGTCCATAAGAATCTCTCTCTCTTAGTGAATGAATTATTTTTAGCCACTCATGAAGTTTTATTTTGTTTTCATCAGCACAGCCACTTGTACTGTTTATTGTCGAGTGTCAGATTACTAAACTTTTTTCTGGTTAGTTAACGAAGTCGTTCCAAATTGTTGGGTTTCTCCAACAAACCAGTTAAATGTCTCTGTCAACAGAGTAGAATGTCACAGAATGCCGAATCAAGGGCAATGTGGCAGGAGGAATATGGAGGAGGAAGAGAGTGAAGTTGATGTTTGTTGATGACTAGTACCTTGTGACACATGGTTTTTCTGTAAACAGTTTTTTTACCGTCACATGATTTCTCGTCTTTTGTCTTGACTTGATTTTTAGTATTACCAGTTGACTTACATTCAATATTGGAATTATGCTTACTAATGTTATAATGAATTGAATTGTATGAGAAAAAAAAAAAAACTGTCAAAAATCCTACAAACAGTACCAGTTCAAGTACAAGTACGTACATCTAAGCTACACTGATTACAATCATAATCAATAAATCCATTAGTATACATAAATATCTCCTCCACATTAAGCGAAAATGGCAGCCATATCCACATAGGCTCGTCCAGAGTCCTTCAAGTACTTGTCCACCACCTGACGAGGGTAAACAAACCGCTCCCGGTTCTTACCAGCAAGAACGGCCAGCTTCATGTCCTTGTCGTTCTCCTTGGTAGCCTTGTCCATGTTGAACAGGGAGTCAAAGTACAACAGCTGTCGGTACAGGTCCTGGTCGTTGTACTCGTAGTCGAGAGTGCCACGGTTGCAAGTGTTGAAGCGACCATCAGAACCCATGCATCGTCTTCCAAAGTTGGTCAGCTGGGCAGTTCGAATGCCACAGGCAGGGTCCGAACACGTGTACCAAGTCTCGTAGTACTTGGAGATGTGTCGTCGGATAGACGTTTCCAGCTGAGCACACAGACGGGTGAGAGGGAACACGGAGGAGCAGGAAGGGCAGACAATGCCGTGCTCGGTGGTGTTCTGCTTGACACCTTCATAGGTAAACGAGTGGCCACATTCGCAACCCAGATCCAGCTTAACGGCATCCTTGAATCGCTCAGCATCGGAGATGGTAGACTCCAGAGGATGGAGCATCTCACGAGACTCGTGCGACTGGTGTGCCTTCTTGATCTCGATACCAAGAACCTCTCCGAGTCGAACAGGATCGGTACCGGTCACATGAGCCAGAAGACGCTCAATCTGAGGGTACAGCTGCTTGGTGATGTAGTACTCGGCATCGGGCTGGAGCTTGCCTTGAGAGTTGGTCACGTCCATAGTGGTCTGGGCCTTGGCAGACTCGTCGGAGCCCACAGTGGTGATGACAAACGACATGACGTCGCCCTCTCGAACAACCTCGCCTCGCTCAAGACGTCTCAGAGCCACAGCAACAAAGGGCTGGATGGGAGGGTTGTACGCCTTGGGGTCCTTTCCAAGCTGCTTGTGGATGGCGTAGCCGCTCACGGGGAAAGGAGCAGACTGGCCCTTGACGGGCTGGGAACGCAGCTTCTCTGCCAACTCAAACAGGTACTCGTGAACGTTGTTCAGGGCAGTCTCCTGGTCATCGGGACCCAGAACCTGCTCAAGAACGTAGGCACACGCGTCCTTGGAGATCTGGCACGTCTCTCGTCGTCGCAGATCCAGACCCTTGACCTCAATCTTGCCCATGCCGTCCTTGGTGGCCAGACGAGCAGCGTACTTCTTCTTGTTGGTGAGCAGAAGACGGGCAAAAACACCATCAATGTCAATCTCCAACTGCTTGTAGAGCCCGTTGACCTTCTTCTTGAAGTCGTTGCCGACCTTGATGGCATCCTGGTAGGTGTCAGTGTTGGTGTTGATCATGACGGAATCCGTATCACCGTAGACAACCTGCAGCGACTCGGCCTCAGCAAGCTCCTTGGTGGCTCGGAGAGTGTCTCGACCAATGGAGGTGGTCAGGTTGGCCAGAGGCTTGGCGTAGAATCGAGAGCCCTCGAAACCCAGACAACCATACATGGAGTTGGCAGTCAGCTTAAGAGCCATCTGCTTCACGTCCCACTGCTTCTTCTGAGCTTCAGAGGCCTTGGGGTCCTTGATGAGCCGCTTGACCTCTCGTCGTCGCTGAACAAGCGTCCTGATAAGCCGGGGAAGAATACCCTGCTCCACGGAGGCGTCAGGCTGAGCGGGTGGCTCAATCTGGTCGTCCGGAATGGACGCCCAGTCCACGGTGGAGAAGCAGATGTTGTACTCCTGGATAATGGAAGGGTACAGCGAGTTGAAGTCCATGACAAGCACGTGGCGGTCGTACAGACCCTTGATGGGGTCCAGAACCAGACCTCCCTGGAACTTGGCCTTGCCTCGCTTGTTGGTGCCTCGACCAGCCTCCTTGTCGGGGACAATGTAGCCCTGACGAGTGAACTCATGCAGAAGAATGGACTCGTTACGGCCAGATCGCGTACCGGCCAGAGTCTTGCTCCAGGCGTTTCCAGCCAGGTTGGTGAGCTGCTTGGAGAGAGGAATGGCCTGGGTCTGGATCACGATACCAGCAACAAGACCAGTGTCCTGAATGCAGTGCTTGAGGTAGAAGAGGAAAGGTCGAGCAGAGTTGACCATCTTGCTGTGAGCAGCGTCCAGCTCCATGTCGATTCGCTTGATTCCCAGGGTGTTGAGTGCCATCTCAGTGAGATCAAAAGACTGGCAGTCCTGGACCACCGATCGACCGTACGAGTTGTCCATGTCGAGAATCAGCCGGCCGTCGAGAACTCCGTAGTTCATGTGAGGCCAGTGAGTTCGTCGGAGACGGCCCAGTGACGACCAGTCCTTGACATTCAGCTCCTTGAGTCGGTGCATAAGAACATCCAGATGAAGAGCTTCCAGACGGTGGCCGCAAATGACATCAGGGTCCACACGGGCAATCTGTCGCACCATGTGGCTCAGAATGTCCAGCTCCGAGTTGCAGGGAATGATCTTGTCGACAGCAGAGCCGGCATTGTGTTCCTGCAACATCTGCTTGAAACCCACAGGAGCAACCTTGCCAGGGTACCGGAAAAAGGTCATGGACCGATGCTGCAGCTCGCCCAGCTTGGAGGTGGTGTCGTGAGGCATGTCCTGGAACATTCGGAGAGTCACCGCAACAACAGACTGCGACTTACCCTCGGTCATGGTTCGCACCGCCAGAGAGATCATGGAGATGGGAGGCATGGGGGCGTCCTGGTTGGAGCAGACAGAAATCTTGGCAGAAGCCTTGGCGGTGATTTCGATGCCAGTGTGCGAAACACGTCCCTGGCCAGCCGAGGCAAACTCAGGCTCGTCAATCTGCATCCAGCAAGGACCCATCACCTGATGAGACAGCACAAACTGCTCAAAGAGCGACTGGTTGGCTCCAAACACGTGAGAGAAGGTGGCGCCAGAAGTAGGGACCTCAAACTTCTCCTTGGGGGGAGCGTAGAGCACCTCCAGGTACTCGGCCTCGGCAGGAACACCAGGAAGATGGAAACAGTACTTTTTGGTGACGGGCTTGGCTCGCATTCGAATGCCTCGGGCCTCCATGATTGAGTCGAGCTCCTCGTGCACGTCAGAGGTGTTGCACTCGTTCTTGGGAAGCACAAACATCTGTCGCTGAGTGCTGGCCACCTTGATGAGACACGACACAAACTGGCCCTTGTTCTTGCCAGTCAGCACCATGGTCTTACCAAACAGGTAGAGAGTGTCTCTAACAATGGAATGTTCCATCCAGAAGAACTTGAACTTGCCATCCTCGGTAGTCACCTCACTAGGCTCCACAGAGATTTTGGCGGATTCTGCAGATGCGACTTTTGATGTGGCCAGCTGAATGTCACTGGGGATATGGGCAACCAGCTCGGGCTCCTCGAATTCCTCCTTGACAGGCTCCTTCTTGATGGGCTCCTCCTTGACAATCTTCTTGGGCTCGACCACAGGCTTCTGGCCTCGCATGTTGACGGCAGCTGCAGCCTGGCCAGCCTTGGGGCGAACCACAACCTCCTCCTCCTCGTCTGACTCTGATTGAGCAACGTCATCGGGAATGTCCGGCTCACCCATGTCAACGTCTTCGGCGGCGTCTCCAAAGTCCATTCCATCGGCAATGGCCTCCTCTCGAACAGCATTGACAACTGACGCAGGAGGGGAAGAAGAAACGTGTTCCGAGCTGGCAACGTCGTATCTGTAGTCCACGTCCTCAAACATGTCGTCGTCCTCCTGGATGCGGGCTGATCGCGACTTGCGGTTCATGGACTTCTTTTTATCGGCGTTCTTGGGCTCTGAGCTGCCAATCACACCAATCAGGTCGTCCATAAAGTCGTCCGCCACTGCTGATGCCGCAGTCTCCGTCTTGACGGGCTTGGAAGCCAGCGCCTTGAAGTTGAGCTTGCGGTTCTTGATCACGTCGCTGTTCTTCTTGGACCGCTTGCTCTTTGGAGACCCGTCCTCGTCGCTGGAGCCGTACCGCTTGCCTGTGTCCTCCCACTCGTACGCTCCCGTGTCTGCGTACCCCTCGCCGTTATCTCCCACGACGAAGTCGTCCTGGAGCAGCTCCTGTTTTCTGTGCTGTTTGAACTCGGTCTCGTCGACCTCATCGTACACGTCCTCGGCGTTGAAGGTGAGCTCTCGCTTCTCACCAGCTCGGGCTGCCTTGAGGGCTGCCAAAGCGTTTCGTCGCGACATGTCTGTATAATGTGTGTGGTGTAGTGTAGTGTGGTAAGAGTAAAAGACGGGTCTCAATTTGATAACCCAAAAGAGCTTAATTGGAGGTGAAAAAACGCGTTACCAGCCCCGACGCGTGTTAAAGTTTGAGTATGGTGTGGAGGCTTTTAGGTCTGTCAAAAAAACGCGTTGGAAGAGAGGATTTGGAGTTGTAACAGTTAATAGTACTAATATCCTAAAAATCTCCTCTTTGTGTCAAGTTTTTTCCACTTACAACATTTGCCACCTACAACTAGACATACCCCTTGTTGGACCTCACTGGGAAGTGGCATGCCAATTAAGCTACAAATTGATTTTTGTTAAACTCTAAAACGCGTGGTAGGAGACACATCGCAGTATGCGCAAGCTGTATTGTGTACAAGAGCTGGAGCTGTACAGTGTTATGTGGAAACTTGCTGTGAATAATGCTTTCGTGCTTCTTCTTGTTGTTTTATTTTTTTACTTTTTTTATTTTCCCCTTTTTCTTCAACTCTGAGGTTTGAGGTCAAATCAGTGAGGTTGTTTCACTTCTCGACATCAGGTGAACTTTGCCTATAGCTGTTGAGACACTTATTAATGTAAGAATTGGAATTGCTAGAATTAAGAGTGACTTAGTTCCTCGAATATCTCTCGTGATATACTGGCAGTATAGTGATGGAGTGCTGTTTGATCTGAAGCTTTCGATGCTAGTTAAATAGAAGACCATTATGAAAGCTATGAGGACGTGGTGAGCTGTACCACAACTCCACCTACAATGGCTACAACCACAAATTATCAGATATGAACACGAAATTGTCTATGTCATCTATTCTCCCAGAGGCTGGACAGTGCCCTGGAGAAGCTGGGCCACCTTGATCAGAAGGGGGTCTTCGAAACGAGGACCGACAATCTGAACACCAATAGGGGCATTGTCGAACTTTTCGGGGTCGTACAAGCTGAGGAACTGCTTGTCCATGTCGTTTGCAGCCTCAGCGAGGGGGCCATAGTCCTTCTTGGCGTCCATCTTGGTCAGAGGGAGAGTAACTCCAGGGTAGTCCACAATGTTCCAGAGCATGGTGTACAGCACGTAGTTGGGTGACCGGATCACAGAAGAAGGCGAAATGTACACAGGGTAGACGAGAGCGTCGATGCCCTGCTTCTTCCAGTCCTCCCACACAGTCTGTCTGTACTTGTCTCGCTGGACATTGAGGTCGAAGACATCGTTGATCTCCAGCTTCTTGGCCATAGCGTGGACCTCTACAGTAGATTCCTCCAGAGGCTCTCCAAACTTTGACAGCCACTTTCTAGTTCGCTCTCCCGCGTCGGGCATGATCATTCCAATGAGCATGGGGACAAGATCTGGAGAAACCGTGGGGACGTACTTCTTGAAGGTGATCTCCACTCCATCCACAGTCTTACCGTCGTACTTCTTGACCAGCTCCTCAATGGTATGGGCGACGGGAGGATGAGTATGAACAATTCCGTCAAAGGTGGTGTATCCCAGAGTCAGCTTCTTGGGCTTGATGGAAGAGACAGTCTCCCAAGGCACAGCCTCCAGGGAAACGTCGTCCTTCCAGGGCTTCTGCTGGATGATTTTCTCCATGAAGAGGTCAATCAGACGCAGGTCTCGAGACATGGGGCCCACGACGGACTTGATGAAGTCGTTGCCGGGGTTGGATCCCACGCAATTGAGCATGGAAAGACGTCCCCGGGTGGGTCGGATACCGTAGATACCACAGAAAGAGGAAGGAGCTCGAATGGAGCCTCCGATGTCGGTTCCCAGACCAATGATACTGGCTCCAAAGGCAGCCAGGGCTCCTTCTCCAGAAGAAGAGCCTCCAGTGGTCAGAGCAGTGTTGTAGGGGTTGAGAGTCGAATCATGGACGGGAGAGTAACTGTCGATAGTACCACACAGCTGGGGGCCGTTAGTTCGCACAAAGATGTTTCCTCCCTCTCTCTCCAGCTGCTGGATCAGCACGAGATCCTTGTCCATAGGCTCCGAGTCCAGGAAGAAGGAGTTCTCGCAGGTGGAAACATGTCCCTTGACACCCAGCAACTCCTTGACGGAGAAGGGCAGGCCGTGGAAAGCTCCAACGGGGCCCTTTTCGGCCAGATGCTCGTCCAGGAACTTGGCTCGGTTGTAGGCTCGCTCGGCGAGGAATTCGGTGGCACAATTGACCAGCTTGTGGGCCAGCACAGCTGCTCGAATGTATGCACCTGTGACTCGAACGGCAGACCACTCGCCCTTGGCGAGCTTGTCGAGCAGCTCGATTCCTCCCAGCGTCACCACCTCGTAGTCCTCGTCATTGAGGAGTTTCAGCAGCGGTCTGACGTTGGTGGGGATCTTCTCGGGCAGAGGCTTGTGTCCTCCAGGAAAATACTTGTCAACCTCCTCAATTGACTTTTGCAGTCGGTTGTTGTAGATATCTTTGGCGTCTTGGAAGCTCATTGTTGGTCTGGATTGCGATATTCGCTACTGAGTCTCACACCATAATGGTACTGCTCTCTTTATATAGCCTCTGCCAAGGAACACGGCATCGGCATCGACGCACCCCACAGAGTTTGCCAACGATACCCGCCGCCCGCACGTCCCCTCCTCACTTTTACCCGCCCACCTTACCCCAGAAAAAGAGGTTTGCTGGGGTACCTGACGAGCCGAGGTTGGGATTGTCGAGACATTGAGGGGGTTGAGATGCGTCTGTCAAAAGATCACTCGATCTTCACTAGAAACTGAACTAACGTCCTGTCACCGCGCCTTGTGTGGCTTGCATTATACAATTGGCCAGAGGCTGCTCTCGCCGCCCTATGTGGCTTGCATTATCGTGGCGCTAGCGCCATCGGGGCTTCAATAGGTCCATGTTCGACAACGATCCTGATTGAGTTTAGGCGTGGGGCTATTATCGCTTGGTAGTGGGGCAATCTCTCTGCATGAGACAACCTGGAGAAAGAGGGGTACCCTGCTACAATGTACTTGTGCACTGTTGCTGCCTCAGTGTGGTGGATTAAACGGTCTCCATATGTCGCCTATCGCCAAACCTCACCACTCTTTGCCGCACTGTCGATATTTGGCAGCACTTGAAACATTCTTCATAAGCTCTTCGCTCTCGCACGCTTAATTTTTAGCCTGAGCAGATCAGCCCCCGTGGCGCGATCTGGTCGTGGTCGTGTTAGCTCTGTGGCTCAGAACCAACCAATACCCTACAGCCACGGAGAAAGGTGGTGATACCCGACGGATATGCAACGGGAGTAATTTCCGTGGCTATCTCGCTTGCAACGGCCATAACCCGCAGGTCTATTCCTGAGCAGCCATTGTCTCTCGCTTGTTTACCCTTAATTTCTTTTCTTGTTCCCCGAGTCAATCACTGGTTGTGGCTTGGCGCCAATCTTTGTCACGTGGGTAGGGAGGACAGTACAAATATAAGAGTGAGACTTCGAGGGTTGGTGCAACTGTCATCTGCCGTCTTGACAGCACATTTTTTTCGTGTGTTTTCCATTTTGGCGCCCTTTGCAGATTTTTGTCTCCTATTTATCCATGCTATTTATCATTTATCATAACTTGCGGCTTACAGCTCACAGTCACGTCCCCATTGAGAGTTTCTAAAAACTTCTATTAGTCACAGCTGAACTGGAATAGCTAATAAATATTTTTTTGACTCCTACAGCACTAACCAACCCCCCAAAACGCCCCCCGAAAGCATGGATCTCGAAAACCAGAAAGTCCCGTTCCCGCAAGTGACTACGGAGCTGTCCGACGAGCTGCAGACCACGTCGGCCGATGTGGCAAAACTCGACCGATTTGTGTCGTGGATCGGAACGCGAAAAGATGGCGATACCAACAGAGGCCGAGTGACCGATCTGGCAGAAAAAATCACCGCAGACATCAAAATCATGCATGCCAACGTGCGCCGGCTCAACATGTTCCCGGAGTCGGAACTGTCCAGCACCGAGCAGTTTGCCCAGAAGCGGCTGAGCAACGAGTTTGGCCTGCTCCTGAGCCGATTTCAAAACCTGCAGCACCAGAGCACCGATGCGTACAAGAGGCAGGACACTGCAGCCCGTGCGGCCCTGGAGGAGGAGCGAAGCGAACCGGATCGTCTGCTGGCAGCCAAGCCCGTGGGCATGAACACCAACTATGGAGGACTGCAGGACCAGCTGCTGGACGTGGTGGATCAGTCGGAGGTCGACCTGCAACAAGTGCTCATTGCCGAGCGAGAGGAGG
Organism: Yarrowia yakushimensis; assembly: GCA_900518995.1. NCBI lineage: Eukaryota > Fungi > Ascomycota > Dipodascomycetes > Dipodascales > Yarrowia > Yarrowia yakushimensis. Next base: position 633,386 of record ULGW01000002.1, read on the forward strand.
ACATCCGAGGCATCGAGCAGGGTATCAACGACATCAACGGCATCTACAGAGACCTTGGTGCGTTAATAGCCCATCAGGGAGAACAGATGGACTCGGTGGAGAACAACATTTCCACGGTGGCGGATCAGACCTCTGCTGCTGCCGGAGAGCTCGTCAAGGCCAACGAATACCAGAAGAAGCGACGAACGTGTTCTCTGATTATTCTTGGAATTATGATCTTCGCCCTTATCATCATTCTGGCAGTCGCTGCGTAGCGTCTTCCCAGTACAGTTCCACTTCAACGCATCGCACCCTATAATACCTACGACACTCTTCCTTGAGGTCAACCCTTCAACCAGCCAAAACAAAAAACAAAAGGCACCTACTAACGATATCAACTATCAGATAATGCATTCAAGTATTCAGTCAGTGAGAGCGTGTAGAGAAGTCATCTTTAGTAGTTGCCAGAGTACGAGGTGCGAATAATGCATCCATATTACGAGGTACAAACTATCATTCCTGTAAACGTACTGTACCACTTTTTTTAATCAGTCTAGTCAGCCTATAACTACAGTCTCTCTGAACAAGTTCACTACAGTCATAGTTGTCACATGCTTGTCTATAAATAATGAATGCTGTTAGGTCTTTCTGTTGGCAATGAGCCACTTGAGCACGGCACTCAGGTTGTTGGCTTCCTTGACGGAAATGGAGTAGCACGAAACCTCGCGGTCGGTGATTTCCTTGAGTCCCAGCGTCTGGATCACCTTGTCTACCGGAATTGCATCGGCAATGTCATTCTTGTTGCCCAGCACCAACAGAGGAATCCCCTCCATGCTCTCCTTCTCCAGCAGCGAATGCAGCTCTGTCTTGGCGGTCTCGAAAGTCGACGGGTCCGCAGAGTCCAGGATGAACACCACCGCGTTGACTCCTCGGCAGTACCGCTCCCACATGCTTCTAAATCGTGGCTGTCCGCCCAGATCCCAGCACTTGAGGGTCACACGGCCGACCTTGACCCGCTTCATGGCAAATCCCACCGTGGGTATCGAGTCTGGAGTGAAATCTGAACCACAGATGGCCTTGAGAAGCGACGTCTTGCCAGCGTTCTGGAGACCCAGAAGCGTAATGTCCAGCTCCGTGGACCAGAACAGCGACAGCAGCCATTCGTAAATGTTCTTGAACCAGTCCATTTGCGACTGTGTTATGTGTTGAGCGGGTGGATGAGACTAATCAAAGAGTGTTGTTCAGCTCTCACTTGTCAAGCTTGTCTATCGGGATGCATGCAATAAGAGCCACACTCAAATTGCGGGAGGTCATGCACAATGTGGGTGCGTCTGTCTGATGACTGCAGGGTAACCGCAAGCCGAGCTGGCCCCTTGTCTCACCTATATATGTCGGTAATGTGATTATCTTGCCACCCATGGTTGGAACTCTCAATTTAGAGCTCCTCGGATGCCTTGTTTTAGTGCCACCAGAATTTTCAATATCTGGTCTAAAAAGCGCACATGTTCATTCCTCCTTCCACTGTCTATCCCTCCCACCCAGGTGACTCGCATATCAATACGAGTAAAACGAGCATGTACCCTGGCGACAAATATTACCACTAGCGACAGCATTAGCTCACTATCGCCAAAATATTGAACTATCCTAGTACAGTGCGATACGATACTACTATCGTACTTGTACTGTAATACCCTGGTACAAGTAGCTGAGATAGTGTCAAGCTCACTCACACCTGGACACTCATTTGACAACTGCATATTATGCCGTATCGATGCGAGTTGATACAGATCCAAGAGATGTTTTCCAGAAAAAAAACAGTCTCTGTTATTCGTTCAACTGGGGAGTCAGACACGAGTACTCGCTTATCCACACTTTCAAGAGCCAATCTTGGAGGTCTCACCATTCCATACTCCCATGTCTAACCTCTCAGATCTAACTTTGGGGTGTGCACAGCATTGTTATGATATGGTAGGAACGCACAGGAGATGATGGAATTGGTGGGGAACATTGACCACATTTTGGAGTGGAGACTGAAAATAACTCATCCTATACTCTCATATGAGCTACTCTACCTCAGATTTCATATACTCTGCAGTTTTTTTCAGCGTGCTCACTTGCATACCATTAGCCCCTGAAAGGCTCATCATCACCCCTATTATCTGATGGATACAGATAAAACAAAGATTGACCCAAAACCACGCCTATACAGTGTCAAATACATGTGAAAAGCTATTAACCCTAAAATATGACCCTGTTGTGATTTGTATCTTCTCTGTCAACCAGTTAGAATGCCTTCTTTGCCACTTTTGGACCCTGTCCAAAAGTCAGACCTCGTCATTCTAGAGTGAATTAAGTTTCTGTAGTATTATGTAATCAGAATCACAGAATCGCGATTAAGAGACTCAAGTAATCAATCTCAGGGATAAGACCAAATAAAACGCAAGTATCACGTTAATCCACCATATCAATCCTTGATTTCTCTCTCCTCCTTTACTCTATCTTGTTTTATCGAATGATTTTGGATTTTGGATTCTGGGATTTTATGCGGGGTCACGTGACTCTAACGACCTCGGGAATCGTGAACTTTCAAGATTTTTTCACATGTCCGGCAATTTGTCCGAGTGGTTTAAGGAGTTTGACTTGAATTACTATTCAGCTATCAAATGCGGTTTCCGCGCGTAGGTTCGAGTCCTGCAATTGTCGCCATTTCTTTTTTACTTTTTTCCACTACATGCGCTCTAAAATCCCTCTCAAATCTTGCTATAAATAAAATCAACTCACATATATGCGATCTTTCTATCATTTTGTCTCTTGTGACCACTCGGTGGCCTCCTCGTACGTCGGCAACCCCGGCGGTTCTGCTGCTGGGGGCGGTGGAGAGTGAGCGGGAGGAGGCGAGTCATCGTCTTCGTCTGATCTGCCAGGATACACGGGCAGGTTTTGGTTGGCATACAGCGCTGGGTCGTAGCCGTCCAGAAGCTCCTGTTCTCTTCTATAATGGTTATCTCGTCGGCAGAACCTGCACTTATCAGGTACCGACAAGGGAGCTGGAATGCAACTGGCATGGGCTTTATGACCGCAAGGCATGGTTCGCACTTGTGTTGGAGGGTTGACAATACCCTGGCACACCAGGCAGTACATGACTTCGCTTTCTGTGGGCAGAAAGTGCGTGACGGGATAGTCTCGTTCAAAGTCCTGGACTGTGAGAATCACCTTGGGCAGAGCCATATTGGGGGTGGTATCAGAAGACGTGGATGTCGTGTTTGGAGACAGCGAGCAGCTCTGAGACATGCATTTGGAGGGCAGCTGGTCACTACCCGTCATACACTCGGTGTGTATCACGTGGTCCTTGCACGGCAGAGGTCGTACCTGGACTCCATGCTTCACCACCTTACTGCACACTCCGCAGTGTAGCACGCCTCTGTACTTGTGGACGTTGTGGGCCTGAGATGGCGACAGAAGTGGCTGTGAGTCATCTGGGTCTGAGTCTGTATCTCTCTCTTGTGTCACTGTGCTGCCAAGTTCCTTGAGGTCGCTCTGATCAGCATCGACATCCACCTGTGGAGAGGTGGCGTCAGTAGCGTACTGGTCATGTACATCGTCCGTGAGGTCGTCCTTGGCGGTAGTATCGTCGGGAGTTGACTCAGCAGAGTCAGTGTCTCCGTCTGTGTTGTTCTTGTGTCGTTTCATGCTGAAAAGTGAGCAACTTGAAACCGCTATTTTTCTTTGGCGTCTTTTACTACACACCCTTATTTAACTCCCACCCTTGAAGCGCCTGAAACTTTAGGTCCGTTTATGGAACTCAAAGTACAGTAGGGGCTTATGCTGGAGGTTTATGGAGCCGTGAGGTGACCCAATAGGTACCCGTATGGTAGGTTTCTGGACAAAGTTGGTCCTAATCGGTTTCCTTTTCAAGTATGTCGCGCATCTCTGTCTTTTCAGCTCCATACTCAAATGTCTCTTAGTTTAACAGGGCAACAAGGCTCAACGGTCAAAAGTTTGTCTGTCTAGGAACTGAGGAATGCTGACCAATGATCGTCTCTTGAGGTTGAGGAGGAATGACCAAATGTATTTCCACTCAGAATATCAACTGTTGGTGTTCTAATTTGGACGGTCAATAGGATGTTTCATGTTTGACATTCTTACATTGAGCTGCCTCTTTCCGGCATTGGTGGCATCGGAATGATGCATCCCGTTTCATCCACCTCAATAGCACAACCACAAGCAATGGTACACACATATTTTGTATATAGATGGCTTGCTGGAACTTTTCGTGGTCACCAAAAACAACCGATAACTGCCAGATATGAAATTTCCCTTCCTACTGGCCACTCTGGCTCCCTTAGCCTCGGCCGGCTATATTCGAGTCCCTGGAGTGTACGACTGGATATACCTTGAGCTCAACATTTCTGCGGGAAATCCAGTCCAAAACATGAACATTTTGGCCGATACAGGCTCCTCTGAAACCTGGTTCAACCCTGTCACCACGGACTACAATCCCGAATCCTCTGCCACTTTTGTCAACACCTCTGTGCCAATGAATGTCAACTACATGGATGGCGGAGGGTTTCATGGTTTCATGGCTAAAGAACAGGTCATTCTCGGAGGGGCTGTCATCAGTAATGCCAACATTGGAGTCGCTTACTACCCTGCTCCAACCGAGGAAGGCTACCGCCCTGAGACTGGATACATTGGTCTGGGTCTGGAGGAGGGGGAGATGGTGACTCCTAAATACCCCAATCTTCTGTCTCAGATGCGACACCAGGGCCTCATTGGACGAAGGTCCTTTGGAGTCTACATTGATGCAGATGGAAATGGAGAAGTACTGTTTGGAGGCTATGATCGGGATCGCATCAAGGGTAAGCTCAAGTTCACCAAGATGGTCAACAACCGACTCAACAGAATTAAGAACTCCCCCACCCCCTACGAGTACGACACTCTTGTTACTTCAATCATGCGGAACGGAAAGGATATTCTCCGACGCCCTGGATCTCGTCCCAAATGTGTGGAAACCTTTGATGCTCTCTTTGACACTGGCTACACTATTGTAGCGCTCCCTCCACACGTCTTTGACGTTGTACGAGCCGATTTTGGAGCCAGAGAGATGCAAGGGGATCTTTTGATGGACTGTAATGTCCCGGCCAGCAAATTCATCTACAATTTTGATTTCAATGGCGTCTCTGTCAAAGTTCCAGGAGCGGCTCTGACAATGCCGCTTGAGCCAGGCTCAGATAAATGTCGACTACTGGTTGGGCCATACAAAAGCAAGTCAAGCGACAATCGTCTAGTCATGGGTCTTCCCTTCTTCCGAGCTGCCTACGTGTATTTTGACCCTGAGGGCTACCAGATTGGTCTTGCTGAGCAGAATATGCAAGCCACAGGCAACCCCAATATTGTTGCCGAGAGTGGTGCTCATGGAAAGTCCTGCTGGATCACCGTGAGCTCCATCAACAAGTGCAACTAATATATTTTTATTGATTTATTGATAAATATTGTGGCTTTTGGAAGCAGGGTGTTATCTCTGTTGATATCCCTCATCTTTATATAAAGCTTATACACACGAGTCTAGAGTTGTGAAACTGAATCGCATCTGTATGCAGCCCCTGGATTGCGTCTTTTGTTGCCTTATATATGTCTCTCTTTATGGGTCTCCTCGATCCGGACTCTCCCGTGCTGCTCCCATTGGCAGATGGTTTAGATAATCTGCGTGCAGGTCAGCTGCACCCCCATCTCTTGGTTCTCGGCGTTGTTCTATCCGAGAGCCATCTAACCGTATATACCGCAAGAGGAAGACAATAGCAAGGTGGCAAAAGCCGCAGATTTTCGACGGGTGGCGAAGCACATTCTTGTGAAATATGACAGCACCCGTTTGTTGAATCATTTGGACACATCGCTGCGTCAACTCCGTAACACTACATGTCCATGTCGACTCCTTGATCACCCCTCCACCCCGCCATCTGAGTGCATAATCTACGCTAACGATTATCCGATATATCCCGCAAAGTGTCTTTTTACTGTACTGTGGGCGGCTGTGCAAGGATCATATCGGAACTTGGAGACACTGTTTGTTGTTTTTATAATAATAGGGTGCAGTGCATAGTGTGCTAATTTTTTGTTTTTTTCATTCCTGCACCCAAGAGACGCACATCAGGATTTTTCAGTTTGGCTTAGCGTAGACATCAGCGTTATCGACCACAACGGCAATCTTCAACATTACCGCAGCCATGACGCCAATACGGTCGATAGAGCCGCAACCGGTGCGGCCTCCTCACGGACCACAACACGCGCTTCCACAGCTGGCCATTCACCCGCAGCTGCGCTCTAGCCAGCATGTTCCTTCTCGGCCCGTGGTTGCTTCGACCCAGCCGTCCGCACCGCCCAAGCTGGCTCTCAGACCTGTGGCACAAACACCGGTAATGTCGCAGCCGCAGATCCAGAGCAATGTGCCTCCTCCGGTGCTCCATCCCCGGCCACTCCCCCGGCTAGGCTCGTCTTCGTCGTCGTCGTCTCCTCCACCCGTGTCTGCTCTAAAGCCGCGCCATGTGAAAATGGAAGACGACCTGGACATGGGCATGCTGTCGCAGAACTCGTCCATGTCCTACACCATTGGTGTTTCGCCGGAGATCACCAACATTGTCACCTCCAAGGAGTGGGTGCTTCCTCCACGGCCCAAGCCTGGCCGAAAGCCGTCAAACGACCTACCTCCGACAAAACGCAAGGCTCAGAACAGAGCTGCGCAGCGGGCGTTTCGCGAACGACGGGCTGCCCGAGTGGTGGAACTCGAGGATAAACTGCAGGAGGTGGAGCAGGAACACGACGAGGTGGAGAACGACCTGCGTGCGGCTCTTCAAAACTCCAACACCGAGAACAACAAGCTCAGAGCCGTCATTGAGGAGCTGCGAAGCGAGGTCGAGATGCTACGGGCTCTCAAGACCCAGGACTCACGCGAATCTCTCTACGGATTCGTGGACGCCAACCCGCTGGCTGTTCGAGGATCCATGTTTCCCATGTCTGAACGAGCCCGTCAACAGAGAGAGAGGGAGAAGGAACGCAAGAACAACCAGGCACTGGAAAAGGAAAAGGAAAAGGAAAATAAACCCGTGGCCATCCTTCCAAAAGCCAGACCGCCCCGAAAACGACGCGAATCTGTCATCACCATTGCTGACGATACCCCAGCGGTCGCTGACTCGAACAACCACCATCATCATCATCATCACCAAAATAACGATCACGATATCACGCCGATGAAACCCGACGAGGAACCTGACGACTGTGGACTGTGTGAGACTGGAGGAAACTGCTTGTGTGATACCCTGGGACTGAAGGCTCCTCTTCCTGCCGAGGACCAAAACACGTATATTGTTGGCGGTGTCAATCTCAGCGAAATCAAGCCGGTTGCTGCTGTTCCGCTAAAGAAGCGTCCTGCTTCCAATGGATCGTCCATGGTGATCCGAAAGCGGTTCAAGCGTGTGTCTGAAGCCAACGAAATCGACTTCACCAAGACCTTTGGCTCCAAACCCATCTCTCCCCCTGTCCCCGAGCCGGTGCATGTTCATGGGCCCGACTGCAAGCATTCAAAGACACAGGTGGCCAAAATTTCTCGAACCCCGTCAATATCCAGTCTCAACAGCCCCGTGGACAGCAACTTTGTAGATAACCCCTCGCCTCAAGTGGATCCTTGTGGGTTCTGTTCCAATGGCACTCCTTGTCTCTGTGCTGGTCTCGACGAAGAAGAGGGAGCTGAAAAGCCTTGCTCAAGTGCTTCCAAGTCAGACAAGCCAGAAGTCATTGACATTACAGACAACTCTGTCGACCAGGTGACTAACGAGATTGCAGAGGTCTCGGTCACTGAAAAGGACGAGTCTCCCTGTTCTTGTGCGAAGGACCCCAAGGCTAACCTCTTTTGCACAGTGTTGAAGACGACAGCTCAGCCCTGTCCCGAGTCTTCTTCTCCTGTTCTGGTGACCTGTACAGATGCCTACAACATTCTCAGTGGCCATGCTCGGTTTGCCAACTCTTCTCTCGGCTCTCTGGTGAGCATGTTGCGCACTCAGGATGGAAAGGTCGACGTTGATTCGATCCATGCTGCTCTTGGTACTCTTGATAAATAGAGACGGGTACGATATGTGACGCACGACTACAACTACAACACAACACGAACTGACGATACATGCTATGAATAACGCACGATAAATAATACGAAACGAAACGAACAAACGGCAAATAACAACGACAAATAACAACGACAAATAACAACGACAAATAACCGAAATGACTGTAAATAACAATAATGAATTATGAGTGTAAAAGTGTCAAGTGTGTATATAGATGGCACTCGCCAACAACCTACTTTTGTTCTATCATATTCATTCATTCAAAGCATCTAGATCTTGGAGAGGTTGACACCCTCAACGGCGGATTCGGAAACGAACCAGAAAACGGGGCCGGTGGCGACCTTGTTGACAATGGCAGAGGGGAGAGTGGGCTCGGGCTCCTCGAAGATCTGCTTGAGAACAGGGGCCTTTCCAGCACCCTCGGCGACGAAAGCAATGGCCTTGGCAGCCTTGAGAACAGGGAAGGTGATGGTGATTCGTCGGGGAGGAGGCTTGGGAGAGTCCTCAATGGCGGCGACAAACTTGGTCTCCTCCTTGAGCAGAGCGTGTCCAGGGAACAGAGAGCAAGTGTGACCATCAGGACCGCATCCAAGCAGGATGAGATCGAAAACAGGGACTCCCTGGGCGTTGTGGGGCACGTTCTTGACGATCTGCTCCTGGTAGTCCTTGGAGACGGCGTCAGAGTCGTCCAGAAGAGACTCCTTGATGGTGAAGACCTGTGGTTGCTGGCCCTTGGGGATGTGATCGAGCAGATCCTTCTTCAGAAGACCGTAGTTGGAGTCGTCGTGGTCCAGCTTGACCAGTCGCTCGTCGGAGAAGAAAATCTTCCACTTGGGGAACTGGGTCTCGGAGTTGTTGACCAGACCCTTTCGGAGAGCAGACACCAGAGAGCCTCCAGACACTGCGACATGGAAGGCTCCGGTGGCAGCAATTGCCTCGTTCTGGAGCCGAATGATCTCGGCAGCAGCAGCCTCGGCAACGAGCTGCGATTCGTTTTTAGCGATGACCTTGGGCATTGTCTTGGTGGGTGTTTGATCAGTCAAGAAGCAGGTACGTCTGAAACGTTGTGCGCTTTAATATGGTGTATCTTAATCAAGGTTCGATCTGCTCAGAGGAGCAGGAGAGCAATGGCTGATTATGTAAGAGGCGACTAAAGGTATTGGCATTTTGGGAATGGGGATCGTTTCTGTGCATCCATCACGGCACTCTAGCGTTGCATCTCGGCCTCTTGGCTAGCTCACTCAACAAGCAGATGCTATTTTAGAGTGGCCGTTAGCTGTGGCTGTCCTGGGGCCGGTTTGGAAAGAGTGACCCTAGGGAATGTCACAGGTGGATAATGAGTGTTTAGAGATGTGCGTGATTATTTGGCGATTTATACAAGGCCGTGATTGATTACCTTACTCTCCACCTCTGCGCCATGACGTCACATGCGACCCAAGAGAGACTACGACTGTAGCGGATAGGGTACCGGAATTAGTAGGACTAGCGGACTGGCACAGCTTTTAGGCCACGAATAGGGGCCGTATACTGCCGATTGATGGTGTGGGAGTCGGGGTTCTGGTACAGGGGTCTTGCGGAATAGCCCACCCTTGGTGAGTGCCCTGCATGCATGTCCACTGGTTCCACCACACATGTCCAAACACGACAGAGACCAACATGCCCTGTATCTCAGGGATCAGATCCGGGAGCTGGAGGAGGCAATTCCCCGCCAGCAGGAGGAGGTTGATATCAACCAGGAGTACTACGACGGGGCCATGAATAATCTGGAGAGAGCAGAGCTTGAAGTCGAACGATACAAGGGCCCGCTGGAGGAAGCTTTGGCTAGCCTAGAGGGCAAGCAAGAGGAGCTGGAGGAGTACAAACGGGAGCTTCGAGATCTGGAGCGTGAGGGCAAAAAGAAGGCCAAGCTCGACGATGATGATGAAGATGAAGATGAGGAGGGAGATGAGGACGATGAAGACGAGGAGGACGATGAAGACGAGGTCATTGAGGGAGCCTCTGTGATCAAGTTTTAAGTGGAATATAGATTCCTATTATGGAATTGATGTATTAATTATGGCTTCTGTATGCTATATATTGCGACAAACAGACAAACAGATTGCTGTTGACAAGATAGAGTTGCGCGTGTGGCAGAAGGTAAAATACAAGCATGCAGGTGAGTTGATAGTTAAATGAAAACATGCCCGAATCATCTGACATGAGGCCTACAACAACGATACCCAAAGGTGATATCCAGGGAAGTCAGAGAGCATAGGTTGTGCCACATGATATGCCATTCACGATATCCAACGTGCTTTCGTATTTTTGACTCAGTGACATGATTTTTTTTGCACACTTTACATCCTCATGCACCCCACATCCCAAAGAGGATATCAATGAGGCCGAGCGGATGGTGCCTATAATTGAAGAGAGAAAAATGACACTGTAATCCCCTCAACTTCCTTTGCACCTCTCAAGCAACCCACGCACACCCACCTGTAACGCCCTAACCTCCAGCACCATGGGATGTGTACCTTCGAAGCCCGTATCTGGAGCCGCCCAAGACCGGCATCTATTGATTGAACAGAACCTCCGGTTCGAAGCAGGAATTCGAAACAGCTCCAGGTCGTTTGACAATGCTAAATCCACCAAATTGCTGCTTCTGGGAGCCGGCGAGTCTGGAAAGTCCACTATTCTCAAGCAGATGAAACTCATCCACGGCCAGGGCTTCTCTCAGCAGGAACGAAGTCTCTACGCCCAGGTCATGTGGGAGCAGGCTTTCGCTCAGATGATGGAGATTGTGCGCCAGGCACGGTTCTTGGGCATTGCGTTGGACTGCGACAATCCCGACAGTCATCTCAACAGTCACATGACTCTGATGACCAAGGCAGCACCCAACAATAATGAGTGTGCTGTGACCGACTGGGACGCTCTTTTTGAAGATCTCAAAAGCCAGCGAATGTTCATGGAAGAAGAGAAGCTGCCCATGTTCTATACCGATGCGCAGCCGCAGTTCATCGATAACGACTTCAACGTGTCGCGAACCGAACGGCCCAAGATTGCACACGCCATTTCTGAGCTATGGACCAAAGATGCTGGCATCAAGCGGTGTTTTGCTCGCTCAAATGAGTACCAGCTGGAAGACGCAGCATCCTACTACTTTGACAATGTGTACAAACTGGCCGATCAGGAATACCTGGCTTCCGACGAAGATGTGATTCGGGGAAGAATCAAGACAACTGGAGTCTCTGAAAACCCGTTTTTGGTGGGAGGTCAGATGCTCACCATCATTGACGTTGGAGGACAAAGAAGCGAGCGAAAGAAGTGGATCCATTGCTTTGAAGATGTCAACTGCGTGCTGTTTGTCGCTGCTCTATCTGAGTACGACCAGGCGCTGTACGAGGACTCCAGCATGAACCGAATGCAGGAATCCCTCAACCTCTTTGACAACATTTGCAACTCAAAGTGGTTCATCAACACCCCTATCATTCTGTTTCTTAACAAATGTGATCTGGTCGAGGCCAAGATGAAGAAGTCACCTGTCCGGAAATACTTTCCCTGCTTCAGTGGCGCCAACGAAGTCACTGCAGTCAAGACCTTCTTCAAGAACCTATTTTTGGCCCAGAACAAGTGTGGCCCCTCCAAGGAGTTTTACGTCCACTTCACTTGTGCCACGGACACTGAAAACATGAGGTTCGTCATGGCTGCTGTGACAGACATGGTCTTGTCTGCCCAGCTGAGAGACACTGGTATTATTTAGGGAGGAGATGACCGAAGGACATTTTTTAGAGATGATAAGTCTATATGTATAGGAATAAATTGATAATATTATACAACATCTATTAAATCAGCTCCAGCACTTGCTTCGGAGCCTATCACAACAAACACACTTCAAGGCTACGAGTTGCACAGTGATAAACCAATAATTAAAAAATAAATGCTGATATATATTTGGTCACGTGTTATCAAAATTGCCGTCTGTTTTCCCCTGAAGGTCCTCAGCCCTCACATCATCTTGCAAATCACTCACTGGCTTACTCAGCTAGGTGGGAGACGCTAGAGTGTAGATAATCCGGCACCTTGAAACACGCCGAAATATTAGCAATGGGCTTCAATCAAGTAGTAAACAGACTGTTAGGCCCAACAAGTTTCCAATTGAGTAGCTGCCACCTCGACAAATATATTGCCAGCCATTTTAGAGAGAGGCACCCAATCACAGGGCGGCATTCGCGTGGTTAGGGCAGCTCCCCAAACGGGAAAACTCAAAGTTGAACATCCCACAGCACATTAGCAAAGTGAAAGAAGCCCGAGACAGAACAGGAGTCTGACGACATAAAAAAAATCACACAATGATCCGAACCATCGCCCGATCTAGCCGAGTGGCCCGACCCGCTACCCGAGCCTACTCCACCGCTCCCACCCCCGTCGCTGTGCCTCCCGCCCCCACCAAGATCCAGACCGGTGCCAACATCTCTACCCAGGCCAAGACCGTTGAGGCCACTGCTGCCAGCGTGTCCTCCGCTGCCCAGGGAGCCGCTGCCGGCGCCCAGGCCACCGCCAAGGCTGCTCAGGCCGGAGCTACCGTCAGCTCTTCTGCCCAGAAGCTCAAGCCCCGAAAGAAGTCCAGCGTGCGAGGAACTCTGCTCGGATTCCTGCTCGGCACCACCCTCACTGGTTTCGGCGCTTACTCCTACCTCGTCGACCAGTACCGACAGGCCAACAACGTGATCATTGCTGACGTCATTGCCCTCAACGGATCCATCCGAAACCTCGAGGAGCAGGTCAAGCAGTTGCAGCTGAAGAAGGATTAGCATGTAGGATAATAGATGGTTTGATTAGATTGAATCGGTGCACAGCTGCACAGAGTCGTAGAAGTGTCAATCGTGTTATGTGTACATGTCATGACACTGTAGAGAGGATGGTGTCGCGTCTGCATTGTAGTTGAGATCGTACACTCGTGTTGTACAAGAAAGTCTACAACATTATCAGCCGCTATTGCTACACGACTACAACAACCCTCCAGCTGGCCTCAGCACAGTTATCAGTACTATTACTATATTTACACGTGACCTATTACCTCCGGAAAAAATCTAACAAATCACGCTTAACCTTTCTGCCCACCTCCTTGGTGGAGTTTCTACCCTTTCTGGTACCTCCCTCAGTTCCACTCTGGGTGCCGTACTTGGAACGCTTCTTGTTTTGGAACGATATGGTCTCCTTCATGTACCGTGGCATGGAGGCAGTGCTTTTCATGGTGTAGCTTTTCTTGCTTCCGTAAGGACCCCAGCCACTGTCGCCCAGATGGATGCTGCCTCCATACTCCAGCATGTTATCAGGCGAGTATGGCTCCAACGGGGAATGTGACCGATACATCTTGCTCAGAAACATGGAGTTCTCGAGATGCGAGTTGCGTTGTTCCATTTCCACTGCGCCATTCTCAACCTTGGGTCTTCTAGGGACCTTGGATCCCGAGCCCGGAGAAGGGAAGAATGTGTTTTCCGAATGCTCTCCTGTTAGAGGCTCGTAGATGCGCAAGTCCTCCACAGGGTGAAACGATACACTTCTGACGGTGGAATAGTCGGGTTCCTCGACTGCATCTTGGTCCAGTCGAATCAGGCTCCGGTACTGTTCCATGATCGATTTGGAGACACTGGCTTGGCGCAAATCAGACGGCTTGACCATACAGATGCTGGTTGGACCCGGGTCATTATCCATGGGGGAGTAACTCTGTGAATGAGCCACTTGTTCCACTCCCCTGTTGTGGGTTTCCTTCTGGGTACTCATCATCTTCTGTGCCATGGCCATGACTGCACTCCCGTCCCATCGAGTCGAGGTTAGCGAAGGTTGGTTGATAGGAGCCGAGTTGAGCAGGGGTTTGGTTTTGTACACGGCCTCGGCTGTTTTGCAGTTGAGCCTGTTGCTGGAGGCCTGTAGCACTCCCAGGGGTATCATTTCAGGCTGCTCGTAATGGTCATGATCGAACGCGGATCGATACGATGTCATCGTGGCATTGTCCATGGGAATCAATGTATCGAGCTTGTATCACGGCGGTATATCACTGATCGATGGGGTCGATGGTATCTAGCGGTATCTAGCGGTATCTGTGTAGCAAGTTGTTGAGATGCTGAGGTGGAGCAATGTGTGGAGCGAAGAGTACAAATTGGATTAGGTTTAGATAGAGAGGAGGGGTCGATGAGATTAGGTGAGGTGATCCAAGGTGGTGCTCAGGTGGTGGTAATAAAAGAAAGTTGGGTTTTGTTTGCTCGACGCTAGAAAAACTATTGCCGAGTTTATAAAAACTATCTCTATAGGGCTCGTTATTCTTGCATAGTTGACTACTTGAACATATAAGTAATTGTTTGATTTAGAATCCAATTTACTTAAACTCTGTTGATGTCTCATCGATTGTTCTCGACCCACAATTCAGCTTATACTTGTACTCTTCAATCATCTGGCATTTAAATACATATCTTCTTTCTTTTCTATATCCACACCTATTAATAATAATACACACTAGTTCAAATTTCCGACCCACTCCCACACTCTGGTCACTTCTCCTCGGAACTCCTTGGTCTTAGAGTCCACATTGGCGTTCTGCTCGACAGCATCCGTCACCTTCTTCCACAGAGAACCCTTTCGCTTGGGATTCACAGAGTCTGCGAGCAACTCGTCTCTAAGCTGAGGCACAGGAAGGAATCGGGGTCCTCCAAGACCAGTAGAGTCAGTGTCATGCTCTCGAGCCTGGCTGATCATCATCTCGTTCACCTTCTTGACAAGCTCAACCACATGCTGCTCTTCTCGCTTTCGCTGGTTGTACCACTCCTTGCCAACAATGGCGGCAGAGGCGGCAATCAGAACCCCGAGAATATAGAACTGATTTTGAGCCAGCCATCCTCTAACAAACTTGTCGCACTTGCATCGGAGGGTGAAGTAGGCGTCGGAGATTGACTTGTACGTCTCCTTTGCAACCACGACGTCCTCGTAGTAGACTTCCGGTTCTCCTTCAACCAGTCTCGTTGCTCTTTGAGAGTCACTGACACGAATTGATCCGATCTGGGTTAGTAATAATTCCACATTTCCTTCTTCAACACAAACAAACCTTACAATAATATCTTCTTGCTCACCGACGGCCTTCATGGCCTGTGCCCACACCTTGTCGTCAAAGGCGTGCACATTCTCTCGACCGTAGTTGTACAGTTCGTCGTAGGTGAACTCGGTCTTCACCTGAGCATCAAAGCCGGTGGTCTCGGACTCGGTAGATCCGCACTCGGCGTAAGAGTTCTGCAGCCGCAAGTAGTCGAGAATCTGCTGAGCCACAGAAACAATTCGGGTATCGTAGACACACTTGGGGGGAAGAGGCAGGAAGCCGTTGAACGAGAGAGGGTGAGCCTCAGCAACGAAGCCCTCGTTACACTCAACCTCGAGGCCCCGGTAGCACTCGGCATTTTCAGGACAAGGGGTGCAAGGGGGAAGAACCTCCTTCCAGAACTCAATGAACTCGTCGTACTTGGACAGGGCCTCGGCATGCTCTCCAGTACCACAGTAGCCGACAGCAAACTTCTCCTTTCGGTACCAGCCACCCGCAATCACGAGACCAGAGATGAGGGCACCAATGGTCACAACCTTGAGAAGGTTGAAGATGATGGCCTTGAAGTCAATCTTGGAGAGGATTGAGGGCTTGTTGGCCGTGAACGTCACAGGCTTGTTTTTGGTCTTGGTCTTGGTGATGCTCTTTGTCTCTTTGCCCTTGGACTTGGCTTCAGTCTCTTCCTCCTCGTCTTCCTCGTCCTTCAGCTCCTCCTCTTTCTGCTTTCGGAGCTCCTCGGCAAACTTGCTGCTGAGGTTGAGCTCGTCAAGACCGGGCATGAAGGACTGGCGGGAGTTTTTGGAAGAAGAAGCCACTGCCACGGGAGGCGTGGAGCTCACCACATTCACGTTCTCGTCATCTCGCTCCTCGGGAGAGGAGAACATGAACCGGTTGATTCTAGAATTGGAGGTGGAATGGGGAGGAGAAGAGAACTGCGTCGACGAGGAAGGAGTCTGAGAAGTGGTGGGCTGTTGCGAGAAGAAAGACGCAGGAGGAGACAGAGAAGGGATGACACCTCCTAGGCCAGAAAAGGCCTCGGGAACAGAGGCAAAAGTCTGGTCAAGGGAGATGTTGATGTCCTGATCCTCCTCCTCGGCCTTTCGCACCTTTCGAGCGCTGGTCTCGGCGACCTCGGACTTTCGCTTTCGCTTCTTGTCGGGGGTTCCTCCTGACTGGAACACGTTCTTGGAGGTGAAAGGGGAGTCCACAGCGTCCTCCTCCTTCTTAACCTTGAGAGGGGTATCGACCTTCTTGTACTCAAAGTCGGCAACCTCGTCCTCTCCCTCCTCCAGCTTGCTCTCGGAAGCCTCGGCATCCTCGAATGAGAACACTTTTCGGGAAAGAGCCTCTTTTTCCTTTCGCTTCTTTTCCTTTCGCAGCGCCTTGGCGGCCTTTTCCTCGCTAGACAGCTTTTTCTTTTTAGGTCGGGTATCTTCGTTGTCGGACCGTTCAGGGTCAATCACGGGTTGTGACAGTCGTCGCTTGTTCTTCTTGGGCGACTTTTTGGGCGACTGGTCCACAATGGGGGCAATCAGCTCGGCGACTTCCTCCTCGTCAATCTCGACCTCGTCGTCGTCAACTACAGCGTATCCAGACGGTTGTCGTTGCTGCTTGGGGGCCGCAATCACTGGGATTTCGTCCAGCTCCAGCTTTCGCGTCGTCTGTTTTGCCTTAACCACCTCAATCTCCTCATCCTCCGACTGGGGCTCAGGGGAGGGCTCCTTGATCTTTCGTGGCCGACCCACCTTCTTTTTCTTGGGAGAGGCAAGAACCGCATCCAGATCAAGGGAAATGTCCTGCTTGGAGGGAGATCGTCTGGGCGACCGTCTGACCTGGATCTCATCGGGAGCCTGTAGCTCGGGTGTCTTGGTTCGCGAGGTCACGCGTCGTTTTGCGGGGGCTCGCGTGGTCTTTTCCTTGTCCTCCTTCTCCTTCTCCTTCTTGCTCTTGATCTTGGGTGCTCCAGCATCGACAATGCCCTCCCCTCCGGGAATGGCGATTTCCTTGGCGTAGAGCTCTGCTGCACGCGGGGAGATTTCCTCTCTAAAGACACTGATCATCTCGGCCTTCTTTCCAGAGACATTGTATTCAATGTCGTGGTGCGCGAAGATTCGTCGCAAGTCTGCAACTCGCAGAGACTTGGGGTCGAAACCTATGTTAGTAGCTAAATTGGGAATCTCCGCCTCTGGTTTTGTGTTTGTTACACGTCCGACTCGTTGTTACTCACCCTCAGTCAGATATTCGTAGCTGTCCATGACGCGTTTGATTTCTGGGACGCCGTGACACGTGCAGTGTGGTGAGTTTTAGTGGCGTGAGCTTGTTGCGGATCGGACGGGCGCGCGAAATGTGAGCCGTGGTAGCGTGCGATCCAAACGAGGTCCTGAAAAATCACCGTTGGCAGAAGAACAGAGTCGTGGGAAGAAATTAGTTCGTAAATCAAAACAAAGGTTTGCAGAAGGTGCACGGGGTCTGCACAAATAAGCTTCCTGCAGGAATGCGTCTAGCTAAGGTAAACAATCATAACGGTTGGGTAGCGACAGGTGTGGTGATGCTGGGGATGGGCTTGACACGGGCTTTCTCCTAGACCTGGTTTGTATCTTGTCGCTTTGCTGTTGGCGTCTTCCTGCACTCTTATCAATCACGTGCATCGCCACCCGTAAGCTTATAGCTCCATCTCTGACTGGTTAAGTTTTCGGCACTTGTCACCTCCTGCAGGAGAAACGGTTGTGAAAGAGGCTACGGCAAGAGCAGAGGTGATTCCATGGCACCAACAGGCTTCTCTGGGTTTGTGGGAAGCAGGTGCCTTATTATATACCCCTTCTTTCCACCAATTCCTCTTTCTACAGGCCATTGGCAGATCGCGGAACTATTTGAAACGCGTCAAGGATATCGGGTAAAAGAAAGCTGACGAACACGAGCTGTTGGGGAGTGGCCATGTTGGGGGGGCAGGATGTAGGACTCTTGTCGTGCAGTGCGACGATTGGCTAGATGGGTCCATGTTGGGTTGTGTGGGCCCTGGTCACGTGAACATGTTGCTTTGGGAAACTGCAGCGTTGCCTAGCAACCCCTGCCATCAAAAC
This sequence comes from Yarrowia yakushimensis, assembly GCA_900518995.1. Taxonomy (NCBI): domain Eukaryota; kingdom Fungi; phylum Ascomycota; class Dipodascomycetes; order Dipodascales; genus Yarrowia; species Yarrowia yakushimensis. The sequence goes on from ULGW01000002.1 coordinate 651,625, forward strand.
AAACTGAAACCTTGCTCGACTCTGGTTGTAGGCGTGCGTCCCTCACCAAAAGTCCGACAAGGAGGTGGATGGGCTGGATTGAAAAGCACATGTTGGGAGAACAAAATGGGATCAATATATGGTGATGGCAAGGATAAGGCGCAACATCAACTGGGACCTGATCCGTCATATTAACTGCAGGCACACTTATTCATTTGGAATATGACCTATACAATGATATAACCATGGACAACTTGGTGTTTCCTAATATGGATCAATATACGAACTCGATCCACGCACAGGCCATAACTTGGCACTGATGATCTTTACCCATGTGTTGCAAGAGTGACTTGATTCGTTGGAAAGCCAGGGTTATACCAGGTCAAAAAAGCAAAAATATAAACAAATTTCTGCTCCGACAAGGATGAATTGCCATCAGTGAGGTTAATGAATAGCCCACTCATCCATTACGTACTCTTTTCAGCGTCTAGTCTCTCTGCAAGTGTGTGAGGCGATTGAGCAGTTGCCTCACCAAGTGGGTGGTGAAGTGGAGACAATTAGTTCATGGAGATCACGAGGAAGACCATGTTCCTCTGGGTCCCCATAAGAGATCTGTTGACTTTTTTAAAAACTGGAGCTGATTGGCGAGAGTATAGTATCGTATAGTACGATACTTTCAGTTTTTTTTTTTTTTGATTCTAGGGAAATGGGAAGCCGTCGACACTGGCACCAGGTAATTACGAACCAAGGAGCAGAGTTAAGCTGCCGTGGGGCAACGGCTCTTTTCTGAAAAGACAGAAGAAGCAAGTCAGTGTTTTTTTTGCACAGGACGCATTCGATCTTCGCTACAGGATGGATACTTTGTTGGAGGTGGGGGAGCGTTAATAATAGTAACGTACTGTACTCCTTTATACCCAACAGAAGGAATTATCATACTACACAGCCCAGAAGGTATATCATTCTGTATATGGCGAAGCGTAGCAGATAGTCACGATCTCACCCCTGCATTTTGCACATTTCTTCTTCCAAAAAACCAATGTAACATTGCTACTTGTACGTTGTACCTCATTACAAGCCTTTCTTTCCCAAATAGGGTATGCCCAGAGTGTGGAGGGCGTTACCAAGGCAGCCAAGTGTCTCCTTACTCTCAGTGTCTTCCCTTTTGGGGCACTAAGCTCGCTGTTTAGATCTCCAAGCGATCCTTTTTTTGGGGGATCAGATAAACTAAGGAGTCTCTGAACGTGACTGATGGGCGAAAGAGTCGCCAGGAGTTGGAATTCCAACTATTTGAGCAAGTACAAGTACGAGAAACCACCCGGATAGATTGTAAGCCGGTTATTGACACCAAAAGATGTCCGTCTTTCTCCGTGCAACTATACCACTCCCTCTCTTTTGCGTTTCGGGGGACCAAGTGCGAAGCAGACGCTTGAACCCAGAGTGAGCGGTGATGCCGGCCCATGTTTTTGTTTCTCTTTATATAGACAGCTACAACGGGCAAGTATCGCAAAATCAGAGACAGATTAGATCTTCAAGTTGACCGAGAAAGAACGAGATACTATGCACAAGCGATGGTGGTGTAGGGTCAGGATTAGCTATAGACATAGACTTGCGATTTGTTTCGAGATACGGTATAAAAAAACAAAAAACCATCTCTCTGTGCCGTTCCACCAAAAATAGCTGCCCCTGTATCACTCTATTTCTATTATTGCACCTACCTCATGTCTTAACCGAGACTCTGTAGAAACTCTACCCACTTTCGAGTTGGGGTCGATCAAGGAATGGGTAAGAGAGAGAAGCGATGTTTGTAAGTGGAAAACTCCGGGAAATATGTGTCAATTATATCACATGGGGTTGAGACAGACGAGATTCGGCGCTGAAATATCCTCTCAACCCTTCCAGCAGCGGTCAAGGCTCTCCATCCACCAACCTACGTCATCATTGACTATTTTTAGCTCATTGCTTAATGGATGCTAATTACGGTGGGCAATTCTATTCGACCCGCAGCGTTACATTGGGGGTTTTGGGTTCAGCCTGCGATGGCGATAATTTGGCGATGGGCCTAACCTGAACCATGCTTCCAGCCCTTTGAAACAAGATGTTGACATGATTGTTGAATGGATCCCCTGTCTAGTGAGAGCGGCACAAAACATACCCCACTCAATCGAAACAGATCATGATACCATAACTACAATACCCAATTACCATACCAGAACCGGATTCCAATGATCTACACGTTCTCCTTCTCAAAAGGCTCATTCCGAACGTGTCGATAGAAACTCTGAGTCCGAGTCTGAGCCTGAGGCTATTACAGCCTCGCGTGTTTGACGGTAGGGGCACTCCCCAAATGATATATAACTACCCTCTGACCCTTGGTCTAAGCTCACCAACCAACTACTTGTACACTCGCTTAACAATGAAGTTCTCTGCCATTCTCCTCGCCTCCGTCGCTGCTCTTGCCTCTGCCAAGAAGTTCAGCATTGTCGCCATCCGATCCGGCTCCGACATCCAGAACGACAACGTCGTCACTGATGGTACCAAGCTCATCCTCGGAGGTACTGGCGCTCTCCCCACCTCCTACGAGGTGAAGGACGGTGTCCTCTACGCCAACGGCAAGGCCGTTCAGTTTGACAAGGGTGCCATCCTCGAGGGTGCTGCCGCCAACGGAACCAAGGGTGTCACCATTGACAGCGAGAACCACCTCCAGGTCCCCCACTTTGACTTCACTGCCTGTGCCACCCAGGGTCTCCCCTACCTGTACACTGTCACCTCTTCTGCTGCCTGTGAGCAGGGTGCCACCCCCTTCGAGGCCCGAGTTATCTACGAGGACAAGCCCGAGTCCCCTGCCGGTGTCACCAACGGTACTTCCGTTGCCACCAACGCTACTGTCACCGAGACCGGTGTTGTCATTGCCCACTCCACCCAGATTGTCACCGTCACCTCTTGCAAGGATGACAAGTGCCACAAGTCTACCATCGTGGCTCCCCAGCCTTCTTCTGAGGCTCCCGCTGTCGCCCCCAAGCCCTCTTCTGCTCCTGCTGTTGTGGCCCCCAAGCCTTCTTCTGCTCCTGCTGTTGTGGCTCCCAAGCCTTCCGTCGAGGCTCCCGCTGAGGCTCCCAAGTCCACCGCTGAGGCCCCCAAGCCCTCTGCTGTTGCCCCCAAGCCTTCTGCCGAGGTCTCCAAGCCTCCCCAGGCTCCCCAGGCCACCACTGGCCCCGTTCAGGCTAACGGTGCCGCCTCTTTCGGCGTCTCTGTTGTCGCTGCTGGTATTGCCGCCGCTGCTCTGCTTATCTAAGTTGGATAGTCGATACTATTATCACCCCTTAATGAATATTTATGAGAATCCTTAGAATAACTGCTGTACACTGAGTTTCCCCAATCGATGTTCATATAACCTACTGTAGTCCTACACGTATTATATCAGCTTCTTTGTGGGGAGAAATGAAACCCGCTACCTACAGTGCAATTAGAAGGACCCCCACGCAACTTCCATGTCGCTTGATGTTTTTATCCCCCGTTTTCTTCTGGCATGACTAATCAGAACACCTGCCGAATAGGTTCTGAAGGGTGAAAAGTCAGTTGCGGCCATATCCTGATGAAAATACGGCTTCCCGTCCGATCAGCCATAGTCAAGCACCAGAGAGCCCAGTTAGTATTGTAGTGGGAGACCATACGAGAATCCTGGGTGCTGCAATTCTTTTTTGATAGATCCAGTGGTGTCTTTCTATGTTTCTCTCTGCTGTCACGTCTCCAACCATCTCGTGGGTTTCTATTTTCTCAACAATACATCCTGGGTATCCACAAAATCACAGATTTCGCCACCGCGAAAAAGATTTTCTTGTACACGTCGTAATTATTCCAATTGAACAACGATTGACTGCCTGAATGCCATTCTGGATGTGAAGTAAGAAAAATAGCGTTCGTCCAGGGTTGGGGGTAGTAAGGGTCTAATGTTAGTACAAATAGACTGTGCCATGAGAGCGGAGATTGGGCGTCGTCCGGTGATGGTTACCACATGATACTTACCTGGATAAAGCGATCTTCTCACGGAAACAGGGAAAAAGTGAAGATTGACGGTTCTGAGGTTTGATTCGAAAGGAGAATAATGCACGAGACGGAACACGTACAAATACTCAACGGGAACACGAATGAACCCGGGGTTCGTTGCAGAGCCTGGAGTTAGTAATAAATTCCTATCGGGGATAACGAACCAGAACATGGCTGAATATCGCAAGACATAGAGCACCAACGAGCGATTGACACAGGCGTTGACGTACAGTGCTCATAACGGGCCGGCCACCGCATAGAGGCGTTACCCTGCAAATGTGGCGCCTCTCACGTGATCGTGTCGTATCACGGGCCGCAATCGAGGTGAAATAATTACCTTTTAAGTCGAGTAAGATACCCACAAGAAAAGAATCGAAAGTGCAACATTTTATTAAAGAAAGTATATAGGCGGATATATATAGGAAACATGAAAAAGGTCCTTATCTCCAGCGGGGAAAGGACTGACCAATGAATGACAGGGAAATAGCACGTTTCCCCACAAGTGTGTGGGGAACTGAGACAGTGTTCCTTAGCGTACCGGATTTGATCAGGGTAACGTAAGGAGCAAGATAAGCAAGGGTAAGGGTTGCGTTGGGAGGAAAGCAACTGCATAATGAATGGTCAAAGGCTCAAATAGCCGAGACCATATTCACACTGGATATTATTATAGAATGGTGAAATGAAGGTTGTCGTATATGCAGGGGTAAGTTACAAGCTGAGAAGAAATGAGAGGACACAAGAAAGTGTCTTTGATGGTATAATTGTTTTAGATGGTCTTGATAGACCAAAAGGGTGATACGAGTTCCATATTATTTTTTCCAATTACTATTTCAACCATTTAGCCACATATAATTCTCTTATTCATGCATGTCTCTCTGCTGGTCTGCATAACCGACGCTAAGTGTTCGGAAAGCCTTACTTGGAACTCTAATGACCTCGGTTTGGTTAGTACGAAATGCCCTCCTGGTCCCTACTTGCTATCAGGAAAAGATATCTCACTCTGAGCCACTCTGAAAATGTCTTTCCATATCCTGCTGAGGTTTTGACACGAGAGAGGACTCGTTTGAGCCACTGAAAGAGAGAGATTGAAGGGTGTGCATCGTCTTGAGATATTACTCAAAAACTTCCCACAATCAAAAGTATTGTTGAAAGATCCTAGAAACTGAGGAACAACGTTTATATGACCCTGCTATCAGTCAGCTGAGAGGTTAGAGGTCCAGAGCAAATATATCCTTTACAGACCAGCACAGCTCAGGAGAGTCGGTAGCCAAGAACTACATACAGAACCCAGCGCTGTAAAATCAAACGGAGTTACTAACCAGTTCAACCGAGAGCCAATCTATTGAGTATATATAGCTAAACAAAATAATCAAAGCCTGAGTTGAGAGCGGAGAGACTGCAAGGTTACAAGTCACATTCTAGAACATTTTTCCATGAGATGGACCAAGTAAGAGTCAGAAAGTGCGACACAGTGTCATAAAGGGCGAGCCCTATCATCAAAAAGATGTCCAATGCCTCCAATTCCAGTTAATAGATCCACTCAGGAATCCAAAATCCAAAAGTCGCGAGTGCAATCTGATCTGACCAACACTCTTGAACAATTCAATCATTATAACATTATTAAGCAAAATTCAAGATCCTCCGCAAGTCGGGAATGTAGCTGAAAAATGAAGAACTGAACTGACTACTACCCAGCAAGCATAATAGCCCTTCATATATACAAATGACTTCCCTCCCAGTAATACAGTAATACAGACAGACAGTCCTGCAATTATCACTGCCTCCACATACTACAAGCAGTTGACAACGTAGTAACTGTTTTAAAGGATCTCGTGCGTCAGCTTCACAGGACGGCCTTGACCCCCACCGTCATGTTTCAGAGATTATTCAAGAAAAGACGCAAATCATAGGAGTTTATCTGCGCCGTTTTTCGACGCTCAAGATGGGGGGCATACAATCAATCAATCCTCAGCAAAGTAAGAAAGAGGCAGAAAGAAGAACCATCCCTGAATCCATAATTTATTATGTGCCAAGATTTTTCTGGCTTCTCCACCATGCCCACTCTCTCAGGCACAAGACCAAGCCAAGGCTAATGCCAAATTTAAGCGAGAGTGCAGGTGTATGGAACACTCATGTAACACTGTTACATTCCAGCATGGTACTTGTGAGTAACCAAGCGTGGTACTTGTAGATTGATGCAACACTCTGGTGTCACAATTTTCAGTCCACATTAACCTCTCTTCCACCTCACATTTTCTTCTGACGCAATAATCCTACGCATCCTGCAGCACTTGGTAGATGAATGCATCTTCGTCGAATCTAGGATTGACGACAGATTTGCATGTGCATGTCATGAAAATTTTTACGCAGAATTTGGAATATCTCGACGGAGGGGCGAATCAAGATGCTTTATCGAGTAAAAGTCGTACTGATAGCCATAAGAATTGCTCCAGATGAGGGCTAGTTTGATTCCTGTTTCAATAATGCCACCAGAACGTCCCCGCAGACAAAAATCAAGGATTAGATCAGCAGCATGTTGAGATGTTCAACTTCTCTTATTGTGGGCGAGCTTTTGGGGATAAACACTCCTCCGAGACAATTCTGGATGCTATGGCCTCTCTTAGCGACACATTTTATGTCTACATAAGGATGGTTGTAAGATCCAGTCACTCGCCTCTCTCCGTCTGATTTCCCCATGCTTCTGTTAAGTTTACTTAAGAAGACATCCACAACACTCCATATGCAGTGTCAGTCCATTTTATGACGAGGACAAGGTGTCTAATTATTTATTCATGGTGTTGGGGTCTGAGAGTAACTACCACTACATGTCGAAGCTTAACTTGTTTTTGGATTGATATATTGATCGCACAGTAACTATGGGGTTTCAATAATTAAGGTTTGAGATATTGCACGTACAAGTACTGGTACCTGGTAGCATGACGGATATATTATGCCACCAACAAACAAAAACATGACGAGGAATAAAGTACCAGTACCAGGTACCATGTATCGTACCAGGATACCAGTAGTATACACTCGTGATTAATAAAAGAGATGTATAATTCTTTCAGGCATCAAAGAATACTATTTATCAAGCGATGGATCAGAGCTTCTATAGCGCACACCCTAGAGCTATGTCAACCTGAATAACTACCTGGTACCTAAGGCCCGGAAATTCATATATACGGATCACAAGGTTGATGTGGTGGGAAGAAATTTGTTATATTTTATTCTTCTCCTTCCTATTACAGATTTTGCATTTTGCAACAATAAAATAAGTTATAGTTTTTGGGACAATTTTGGGGACAAACTCCACAAGTTTCTTTTAAAATGCCACCCTATTGGATTCTAAATTACCCTTTTAGGAAATGACATGTCTTATATATTTTCCTCCCTCACCACAAAACATCTACAAGAATGACATGACTGACACCATCGACTTTTTTCTTTCTTTTATTTTTCTCATAACATTAATTAGCATAATTCCAATATTGATTGTAATTCAACTCCACCGTATCTCCACCAAAAGCGAAACTGAACACTTACGAGTCACCTGCGTATTCGTACTACGGCACAGTACAGTACGCACCTGTAGTAATTGCAGTACTTTTGGTCGAATGATAGAGCTCGGCTGGAAGGAGCGACTTGACCATGAGCTTTCCGTCCCCTATCAACTTTTCGTCAAAACTACATACTAGCACTAATCACACATGGTCTCTATTACCGTTCTCTATTAAAATACTACAATTACCATTTTCTATGAAAATTCAATTCAATTAAATTCCACGAGTGTAAGTAAATGACTCTCTAGATGAGGAGAGCTGCGAAAGTAAGTGCCATAACAATCATGGAGGGCTTCGTAACGGAGCCGGCGTTGGCCTGAACGATTCCAGAGACTGAAGAACCGGGGGCTTGGGGCACGGGAGGCTTAGGGAGAGCAGTCACTGCCAGAGAACTACCGGGTGCCTCGAATGGGGCTGGAGCCTCGGGAGGGCTGGAGACGGCAGCAGGGGTCCTGAGAACAGTTTCGACTCGGACAGATCCATTCTCGGTGATAGTCTTGGTAGAGAGGACAGGAGCGTGGAAAGGGACGGGAACAACCGGGCCTGTGACCTTCGCATTAGCACCAACAACGGGAACAGCCGGGGTGGCAGAGTGTCCAGGAGTGACGGTGACCACAACCACGCCAGGCTCGGTCACCTTGGGAACGTACCAGGTGGATGTACCCGAAGAGTAGCAAGAAACAGTGACGGCCTTGGTGAAACCCTCTTTGACTGTCACGACACCCACGCCGGGTTCAGTGGTCTCAACTGGCTCGTAAGCGTGTCCAGGAGTGACAGTGACCACAACCACGCCAGACTCAGTGACCTGGGGAGCGTACCATGTGGAAGTACCAGAAGAGTAGCAAGAGACAGTAGCAGTCTTTGTGAAGCCTTGTGTGACGGTCACGACAGCCACACCAGGCTCGGTAGTCTTGGGAGCACCGACAATAATGGTGGACGTGCCAGAGGTTTTGCAGGTGACGGTGGCCGTCTTGGTAGCCTCGGTGATAGTGACGGCCTTCACCCCCGTGACTGCGGGGCCCGTGGGGTGGTGCCACTTAGATTCAGTTTCAACGTAGGAGTCAGTCACGGTCACAGGAGCGCTGTAGATCTCGGTCGCACTGGACTCAGCAGAAGAAACCAGCGAAGAACCCGAGGCAGAAGAACCAGTAGCAGTGGATTTGGTAACAGAAACCACAGTAGCAGGGCTGGACGTCACAGCTGTCGTAGACAGGACAATGGAGCTTGAGCGGGGAAGGACAGTGGACGAGGAGTTGGCAGAAAGAGAAGACGAAGGAACAACACTTGACGTGCTGTTAAGAAAGGGGGCCTGAGCGACGACCGAAATGGCCATAAAAGCAATGGTAATATGGAATCGCATTGTTTTTCTGTTGTCTGTGCTTTAAAGAACGTGTAAGCGAGAGAATGAGGTCGAAGATGGACTCTACACAGATCTTGTCAGGCATTATATATTTCTTCCTCAGCCGCATCTGAATTGACATTAAAAACGCCATAGTTTGGAATGTTGTCCATAGTGGTGGAAAGTATGGTCCAGTAGACTTCTCCAAAGTCCCTAGAATCAAAAAATAAAGAAAAAGGTTGATAGTCATTTAGGTTTGACTATTAAGGTTTTGTTATCTAAACTTATTGTTTTTGCCGAGGTTCAAATGCCGATTCATGAAAAACGAAAACTGTACTACCATTATGTGAAACTTGGCACCATGGTACTGCAAAGACATCTGGGCAGTCTTGGGGGCATATTAGGGTCAGGAATTATACCAATCACAAATATTTGCCCCGAAAAACACCCGTGGTTCTTGGAACCCTTCAGATTGACAACATCAGCGCCAGTCGTCTTCCCCCCCCGTGCCCTAGTACCATGGTACTGTACGATACATGCCCTTCCCTCGACCAAGCAAAGAGCATCAAAGTTACCGCCAAGTGCATGGACTCTCGTATGCTGGATATGCACAACGGCACAAAGACTTAAGTGAGATGCATATCCCTTATCTCCTTTGTTCAGTCGGGTCCCCTTGTCTGGAGAAATTGGTAATACGGTTGTTCTTAGGTGGGTGGAACATGCAATCATGGCTCTGCTCTGTGAATGATCCCCAATAGATATCTTAGAGGCTTCCATATTTGTCTGCATTACGGATATCTGGCTTCCGAAGATCTCGAGGAGAACCCCTCTTTCGCAGAGATAGTTCATTCCACACATGTCGGGCACAAGCTGTGACACCTCCTCCCTTATTTGTTGGATCTATTCGCTCAAGAACCTTAGTTGCATACCTCCACGACTCTAGTATGTATCAATGGGCTTGTGGAAGTGCCACTTTCGGTGAGTTCTTGTTCGAAAAGGTCAAGCGGGGCACTTGATTTTCGAAAAGCTTGAGCTGGCCACGGTTCCTTCGTTTACAGACGCTACTGCTGGACCGTCGAGATCTCTACCAGAACCTGGGTTCTGCGTGGGCCACCTACTTGTAGTAGTGTCCTGACGGAACCTACAAGCTCTCCTTTGACGATTTCCAGTGTGCTCACTACATCAATTAGAAGGCCAAAACCTGCCTTGGGTCCAAAACGGTTGTGTTAATTGAACATCATCTTTTATTGTCCAAGTACTATGGTGGTTATGTCGTTTTCGTATACCACCGTATACACTCTCCATGCCACCATTCCAAGTCAAGTAATTACCGGATCGGAGAGCGGTACGTCATTGTTAATCATACGATACCTGAGACATGCATTTTTGAACGCCATGCCCCTTTTACGCCTGTGGAAGACTTATTTCTCGCTGTTGTTCAAAGGGGGTCATTCTGTTTCCCAAACGAGAGAATGTATGACAACGGCGGTTATTCTGAGTCAAACTGAAGGTGGAGCTTGAGTTAAGAGGGTGATGGATTACCCAGCCCGACAACTCTTCAGGTAGCATGCATATTCTGTAAAATATACAAGAAAACATACTCAGAAATAATGATCATATTCCCCCTCAAGTAAAAAACATCTGACCTGTGATACAAATAATTTTCCGGCTTTTACTGTACCGAGCCCTTGTTTTCGATTCTAGGAAAATGCAATATGCATAAAGGTCTGGCTGGGTATTATGATGTACAAGGGGAGTTGTACTCTGTTGTCGTGTGACATGACAGATAACGATCAACTGTCATTGGCTCTTTCTCCTTTGTTCAATATTACCATTAACATTTCTCACCTCATAGTTAGACTACCAGGTAGTACAGCTTTCTTGAATGGCCATGCCGTGCGGTAAATACGTTGATAACATGCTCCTATAGACGCTACCAGGGTAGTCTGAAACCCAATATGAGACCCGATACACAGGAGCCTGGGATGCAAGTGGTGTAATATATATCTAAATATATCTTAAAATATCTTAATGTATTTCCGTTGATTAAACAAACAAGCTAATGGCCAACAGTAGGAAAGCTGGAAGAGTGGATTCTATGCAGTTGTGTTGGGGGCACCTAAGGAACCTAGAGTGGGATGCCTGAGAGATGAGACTCCTAAGACACCTCGATTGGCTATAGGGATTATTACAAAGTCTAGTGTGTATTGTATAAATAAGACGTTTGACGACTCCGTGAGCTGGGGAATTAGGAATTGAATTGACCTGAGACAGCTTTTCATTGTTGTATCCATAGCCAAGGTTACTTGATATTGCTTGCAAAAATTATGAGCCCTCTCTCTGTACGGCAATTTAATAGATGATATATATATGACTTTCGAGCATGACGATGATGGCCCATCTTTTTTCTTATATCTTCACTCTTATTCATTTGCAAGCCACCTTTTGAGTTATGACATAATTACATTGAAGGGTCCAATCTAAAAATAGTTTCATAATAATGTGGTAACTTGTTGGTCCATCCAGCCGCATCGACAAAGAAAAAAATTACCTGCGGTATATATTTTTAGTCCTTTCCAGCCTTTCTTTTCTTTCAGTGGTTATTTTGCACGTTTTTCACAATCCATGGAACCTTGGATACACATACTTGAATTGGCTCAAAAAAAAAGTTACTAGTACGTCGTGGTGAGACATGTACCCCTTGTTTCATAGTTTTTGTGTTGAAGAACATATTCCGTAGGATATTTACTTAGCATTTACCAACGCAGAGATGTGTGTGTTGCACATATGAATAATTGCTTTTTTCTCAGGGGTGACTGATGTCTGTCCTGTAGATTGGTGTTATCTTGTGGTCTGGAATCTCCTTTCAGTTGTGCACTACTATCGGAACGAGGTGTCCCTGCCGAGTGTAAGTCGTTAAATTAACTAAATATGCGGTCAGTCAACAGATCGAGAACATCTACTGTATTTGTTCAGCAAGTGTCTAAATTGGGCGATTTTCTCGCTGCGGGTCGTACTCGCATAGCTTACCCCACCTCATTACCACTGTCCCCAAAGTTCCATTCCCTACTCAAGACTTTCTTTGTTGTTAACCTCTTTGAACAATGACTCCCTCTGCATGGTGAGCTTGTTGGGACATGCGGTTGGAACCTTATTTTATCCCCATTAGGCAATTCCCTAGAATCAAAGCATAAGAAGCTCACAACGGGATCTTGGCCACAACCTCTCTTTCACTCGTACGACTACGACTACCACAGCAGACACCCCGGGCTATAAGACGGCCATCAATCGGTCCAGACTCTTCCTACCATATTAATAGTCTCCACTCATTCCCTCTCTATTATGTACCAAATATCATTACGACTATCTCATTAACCTTAGCACCCTAACCTTCGCCAACGCACGATCGAATGTCCTGATGAGCGTAGGTTTACTGTAACATCCGATCGTGCGTCGCGAAGGTGAGGATTGAAAGATTAATGAGATAGTTGTAATGATATTTGGGGGGAACGAGTGGAGACCATATAGATGGCGGGACCGATTGGTGACCGACTTAAAGCCCGGTGTGGCAGCTGTGGTACATTGTAGTCGTACGAGTGAGAGAGAGAGGTTGTGGTCAAGATCCCGTAGTGAGCTTCGTCATTTTTGATACTGGGGAATTGCCTCAAAGAGGAAGCGGATAAGGAGAGATTCGAACCCTCGCCTCCAGGGAGAGCAGGCTGAAGCGCTGAGACAGCAACAAAGGCTACCTTGGAAGGGTGATCGTCAAAGATCAGCAATGAGCTTGGAGGAGATCATATATGGTCTGTGGGGAACGTCAGAGGAAGGGATGCAACAGTTGTTTTCTCCGTAGAACGAGAAACTTGAAGGTGAAAATGGGCTGCGGTTGGTCAAAAACTTCCAAAAGAGAATGGCCAACACGCTCTTGCATTCCAGCCTTTCTCCTACTGTCAATGTGTCCTTCACGCTCCCTTTCTCCCAATTTCAGACTATAGGAAAATATGCAAACTTAGTGTAGAAGATACGGAAGTCTTTTTTTAGAATGATTGTGTAACGGGAAATAGAAATCGGTGTTTTTGATTTTAATCCTATATTGGGTGATTTACTAAAACCTTTTTCTCTAGTTGATATGAGAACAATCACTATGAGAGCAATCATTATGTGGCCAACTGTTACTCGCCAAACCCCTCTTTTCTTTCTCAAATAGGGGTCAATGCCCAGTTTTGTCCAGCATCGAAAGAATCATTTGTCGAATACCCAATATATCGTACAACGTACCAGTAGAGAGACTTGTTTTACTTTACTGATTGATTTGGACATCGCCTTCTGCTTGAAGATCTTATGTGGATTCTGTACTGTTTAAACTTTTGTGTAGTCTATTGTTTTTATCCCTTTTGCAGAAAGAGTCTCAACTACTTTTCAACAAGTTTTTAACATTTTTGTTATGTAATGATGTCCTATGAGGATACGCCTAATCCCGACGTCCCCATTGCTCTGCCTAATCACAAGATTGAAATTGACAAGGAGACATCCAATGAGATAGGATCTTGCTTGTTCAACAGCCTCTTTCCTGCCTGGGTTTCAGTTTTCACTGGAGAAGAGCACATCGCGCATTCCTTTGTTGATTGTGCCCCGAATGAGAAGCGGCTACGATCCGAATGATTAACCCCGACTCCACGGAGATTTCAATCCATCAAGAGCATTATTACGCTTGGAATTTTGCCAAGTTCCAGACCCTCAACGCTGCCAGGAAGGCTGGGTGGCGTCTTACTGTCGAGCCTTACTTGAAAGGACCTTCTTCTATCGAGGACCCAAGAAGGGAAATGGTTGAAACATATTAACGCATGTGGAGGTCGTAAGCATCAATAAGCCGAACTCTCCAGTCGCGGTACAACGACAACGCTCGAGATGCCTGCCAGGGTTGCCTTGATGAATTTCCTATCATCGCTCTCTTATGAAGTTTCAAGGAGCCACTAATGAGGAGTTCAACACTGTGATCAAATACATCGGTGCGGTCTATTCGCTGCCTTTTTTATTATCGAGCTACTAGGACAGCTTCGAAAAGATGGAAGATCGTATGCAGCACATGAAAGAAGACGAAAGCTACCTTGTACAATTATCTGGTCCAGAGAACTTCGCCCACTACCGCACTGGAAGTGCGTCCCATTAGGAACGCCTTGTCCAAATCTCTCTTGTGTCATATGAACCCATAGACGTGCGGCTGTGAGTGTTTCATTGACAATGTTGACATCAACATCTGTCCCGATGAGACATGTGATGAATGTATTCATCACAAGGCAGAACTTGTCTATTGATGCGGTGGATACGTCAGGGGCACTGGTGACTCTTGTCAAACTCACATGGTGTGATGGAGCTGATTCCACCCTTTTCTATGCCCGCAAACAGGTGCAAGTCCTTCAAGAGTCAACTTTCTGAGGTGAGGGGGCATCTTCAGCCCGAAGTTTAACGACCAGTTGACTGCTAGTTATTTCCATGTGAAAAGTACCTTCGTACCAATGTACCAATGCGGCAAAATCCCTTACAAGAGCCGTGGAGTTTCTCAAGGTGGAATATAAAGATGGATGTTTACACCTCTTCGACCCAATCAGTTCATGCTGTGATCAGGGACTCTGTTGACCCTGACCAAGAGAGGTTTCTATTCAAGATATTTCCGAGATGATCGTAAATAATCTCGACAAAGACATTTTTTTACCGATAACGATGCGGCGCTCGCCAAGGTTGTTGAGATAATGGGCTGATTTCTAATTCCCTTACATGTCGACTCAAAACCATGCCAGCCGGAATTGACCCAGCTACTATTCAAGCTGCTTGGGGAAGGGCCTATGGTATTCCGTTGCGTATGTATACAGGCCTAGACGGTACTTCAGGTATCACTAGTCGTTGTGATTTTTATAAACCTAAGATCACAAGAAAACATTGTATCTGTTGGGTGAGACCGAACATGTTCTGTTCCAGATGAGTTACTATCCCTCAATTCATCAGGAATATCAATGTGCTACCGACACTTTTTCCGTTTGTCAACAACACTTGTCCTATAAAGAATCGTGAAGATGATTGTCACGATCTCACTTTCCAGATTGATGATATGCTAATTTGATAAACCGAAGAAGTTCAGGATTATTCACAAGTCATCTCTGGCATATGAGTTCAGTGATTAATCGTCCGGGATTTAGACTGAGACGTCTTCAGGAGTCACCAGGAGATTTCACCAAGTTGAAGAGCTATGACAACAAAGAAGTATCCAGCTTGTAAGAACTGAGAGTTCAACATATGCTATGGATATTCGCTATCTTCATCGCAGACTCGGTCGTGCTCTAGTCTCTCTGATCTATGAATTAGTGAAGAAGAATCCTGGTAATATCAAAGATTTAGCGAAGAGATGGAATAGCACCTTCAAAACTTGCGAAGAGTGTGTCTGTGGTAAAGTGACGAAGTCTAACCACAATGACACAAGAAGACACGTAAGTCTGGTTTCCGGCTACAGAAGGAGGTTTCTGATGTGTTTGGGTCGTTACCTCTTTCGATTGACAGAAATGACATGTTTGTGACTTTCATGGATTCATTCAGCAAGAGCGTATACTCTAGTGGTATTCCGTCGAAATTGTCTGATAACTCACTCATTGTATACCGCAGATATCTGAGCTACAGCAAAATCCAACTTCATACATCCACCGACGACGCCATCCATATTCTTTTCTGATAGAGGAATTGAGTATAAGGGTAAGATGAAACCATTCCTGTTTAGAAATGTCGCGACTCAGCTGGGCACAGGTGGCTATTCCTCCCAGTCCTATGGAGCTGCGGAGTGCAAAAACGGAACCATCAAGGAGTCTTCCTGCTATCATGGCCGACCCTGGCTATGAAGGGCACACATGCAACATGAAAAATGGCTGGATAATTGTGTGGTATTCGTGGTTTTGAGATCACCAGGTGCTGTAGCTATTTCAGGGGGATTTTACCACCAGTACTACATGTTTGACCCTCTCTACAACCTGCGCTGCTACACTGCGGTCCTTTGCATGAAAACAAGTTGTCCACCAAGTCGAAAGAGCCGGGGCATATGCCGTGGGCTCAGTATTTCTATTATCTTCTCCAAGGAGCTCATTGCTTGTATTTCACTCGCATTCCATACATATTTTTATTTTGCTAGTTTACTAAATAGGAGGCTTGCAGCCGAAAGAAACAGTAGCTGCGCCAGGGGCGTTGAAGGCCTGAACGAGCGCGTAAATGGAGGAGTAAATGCCGAGTATGGCGGTGGCCAGTGACGCCAGAAACAGGACAAAGTTGGCCAGAACCCACCAGGGTCGAGACAGGACACCTCGCTTCCATCGGGCCAGACTTTTCCACGAGTCGTACTTTATCACAGTTCGGGTTTCATAGTCGACAACGTCCAGCTTACTTGCCTCCTCTCGAATCGTCAGGCCCATGCACATGAGAGGAGGGAAGGTGTAGTAGAACTGAAGAATACACGCGGCTCCAACCAGAGAGGTCAGGTAAGAAAATTGGGGGATGGCCGAAGCAATGACAAAGGAGACAGCCCAGTAGATGAAGACCATGAGAGCCCAGGCAATTCGGCCCCGGATTCCGTCGTCAAGTTTGGGAAGAGCAGGAATGGCTCGTCGAATCAGAGTAATGTACACCACCTTGATTCCGACGTTACCATACAGACCAGCAGCAATCAGAGAGGAGACCACACTGATAACGTTAACAGTAATCTGCCAGTTAGGCGAGCCCAGACCTTGGTTGGCCGGGTTGACTGTGTATTGACCCTGGTAAGCGTAGACACATGTCCGTAGAGCAGGTAACAGACAAAAATTACACCCTGAGCAGACAGCATACCCTCGAGGAACTCTCGCGGCTTTCGCATCTCAGACAGAAACTCGATAAACACCATGGCTCCTCCATACGCGTACACAATGTTCATGACAGCACCAAGCTGGATCTGGAAGGGTTTGGACTCGATGCCCCTTGTTCTCACAGGATCAGTGGAGTTGGGGAGGTTGTTTTGCTGGGCTCCACCGACATAGTTAGGAGGCTTGGTGGCAGCAATTCCCATGGTAACGAAGACGACAAAGAGTTTCATCCAGATGGCAGCGTTGGCAATGTAGGAAAAGTTGGAAAGTCGCTTAATCTGACCCAGCAGAATACCAGCAATCATGAAAATGATACACCAGACAGAGACACACAGAGGGGAGTAAATCTGGGACAGACCCTGACCGTTTCCGAGAATAATGATCGCCACGCTACACAGTAGCTGCAGACTCTAAAGGATATCGACTCCCCATCTGAAACCCTTTCCGAAGATTCGCAGAGCCACGTCTCCAAAGTTCTTCAAGGGGAACTCGGGAGAATCGAGTTTCAGGAACATCTTGTAGAGTAGCCATCCAGTGTAGACGGCCGCAACTCCAAGAACGGTATAGAGCATAACACCTGGGAACCAGCCCAGCTGCGAAATGGCCCAGGGCGCAGAAGAGGGTCCGAGAATGAAGGTTGTGGTCAGAAAAAAGACAGACATCCAAGTAGCTGTTCGAGAAGACATGTTCGCAATGATTAGCTCCTGGCTGGCCCCTGGAATCTGGCAGATGATTCCTCCAGAAGGGGCGCGCTTTTCATGATCAACACCACTGACTCCAGCGCTTTCGTCTGAGGGAGAATCGAAACCAGAGTAGGCCTCTGCTGCCGACTTGCGCTCTCGGGCTCGTCGACTCGACCTCGCTTCCAGGGGATGATGGGGCCACCGAGCTCACATCTTCTTCTGACGCAATAATCCTACGCATCCTGCAGCACTTGTAGATAGCATCTCCGTCAAGTCTAGGATCGACGACAACCTCATCAAGAAAACTAATGGATTAACAAATAAAAAAGAGACCCAAATCCTCCCCGAAATGGGACACACTTAGAAAATACCACACACAATAGTCACAGTCATTAAAAGCTCTCAACCCATTCTGTAGTTTCTCTGGACATTTTCAGAGACTGCATCTTGTCTCCACTTTCTGGCTGTGCATCTTCTAACCAACCCTTATCAGGAACCGCCTTTGTGCATTGATGACAGACAGAACTTCACCTTGAACAATTGTAGTAATACTATGGAAATATAACACCTGAGAGGGATAAAGCGACATTACACAAACAAATCCAACTTTTAAAATACAACACTCATGTTCTCAAACACATTTAGTTCTTCCTGATCCCCCGCTCCCCATCTGGTTGCCGAAACTTCACCAGAGTTTAGGTTGCTGTGCATATTGGAGATAGGTCAGTGCCGTTGGAAGAGCCGGATAAATTAGTTTGATCCTGACCTCTCTTTTTCTTTTTTCTCCTCACCACACTACACCCTCACGACATTGCCTCAGAAACATGCCGCAGCAAGCCGTGGATATCAAGGGCAAGGCCAAGCCTACCCCCGTGCACGACGAAGACGACCTGGATTCGCACTTTGTCGGCCCCATCTCTCCTCGACCCCACGGAGCAGACGAGATTGCTGGTTACGTTGGATGCGAAGATGACGAAGATGAACTCGAGGAGCTGGGATTGTTGGGCCGTTCTGCGTCCACCCACTTCTCCTACGCCGAGGAACGACATCTGATTGAGGTCGACGCCAAGTTTAGAGCACTCCACGGTCATCTCCCTCAGGGACACTCTCAGAGCCCTGTGTCCAGATCGTCTTCGTTTGTGCGAGCGGAAATGAACCATCCTCCACCTCCGCCCTCAAGCCACACCCACCAGCAGCAAGATGATGATGACGTCTCCTCTACTCGATCCAGATCATCGTCTCGAGCCTCTGGACGAAAATTCAGCAGAAGCAGAACAAAGTCTGGATCGTCGCTGACCAAGGGTCTCCAACAGCTCAACATGACCGGGTCCCTCGAGGAAGAGCCCTACGAGAGCGACGACGAGGCCCGACTGTCTGCTGAAGAAGACTGTGTCTTTGATGCTACCAAGAAAGACACCTGCAAACCCTTCTCGCCTACTCTCAAACGAACTCGTACCAAGGACGAGATGAAGGAAATGTCAATCAACGACGTCAAAATCACCACCACTACGGAGGACCCTCTTGTGGCCCAGGAGCTGTCTATGATGTTCGAAAAGGTGCAGTACTGCCGAGATCTGCGAGCAAAGTACCAGACTGTGTCGCTACAGAAGGAAGGAGACAACCCCAAGGACGACAAGACTCACTGGAACATCTACCCCGCACCACCACCACCTTCCTGGCACGAGTCCGAAAAGAAGTTCCGAGGCTCGTCCAAGAAGGAACACAAGAAGAAGGACCCCAAGATGGACGAGTTCAAATTCGAGGATTGTGAGATCCCCGGCCCCAACGATATGGTCTTCAAGCGAGACCCCACCTGTGTCTACCAGGTTTACGAGGATGAAAGTTCTCTTGACGAAAACAAGCCTTTTGTGACCATCCCTTCCATTCGAGATTACTACATGGATCTGGAGGATCTCATTGTGGCTTCTTCCGATGGCCCTGCCAAGTCGTTCGCTTTCCGACGTCTTCAGTACCTGGAGGCCAAGTGGAACCTCTACTACTTGCTCAATGAGTACACTGAGACCACCGAGTCCAAGACCAACCCCCATCGAGACTTCTACAATGTCCGAAAGGTCGACACTCACGTGCACCACTCTGCTTGCATGAACCAGAAGCATCTTCTGCGATTCATCAAGTACAAGATGAAGAACTGTCCTGACGAGGTTGTCATCCACCGAGACGGCCGAGAACTGACTCTCTCCCAGGTGTTCGAGTCGCTCAACCTGACCGCCTACGACCTGTCTATCGATACTCTTGATATGCATGCCCACAAGGACTCGTTCCACCGATTTGACAAGTTCAACCTCAAGTATAACCCCGTCGGCGAGTCTCGACTGCGAGAAATCTTCCTCAAGACCGACAACTACATCAAGGGTCGATACCTGGCCGAAATCACCAAGGAGGTGTTCCAGGATTTGGAAAACTCAAAGTACCAGATGGCCGAGTACCGTATTTCCATCTACGGACGGTCCAAGGACGAGTGGGACAATCTCGCTGCCTGGGTGCTTGACAACAAGCTGTTTTCGCCCAACGTTCGGTGGCTGATCCAGGTGCCTCGACTGTACGACATTTACAAGAAGGCCGGTCTGGTCAGCACCTTTGCAGACATTGTGCAGAACGTCTTTGAGCCTCTGTTTGAGGTTACCAAGGACCCCAGCACTCATCCCAAGCTGCACGTTTTCCTGCAGCGAGTTGTGGGTTTCGACTCTGTTGACGACGAGTCCAAGCTGGATCGACGGTTCCACCGAAAGTTCCCCACCGCAGCCTACTGGGACAGTCCCCAGAACCCTCCTTACTCATACTGGCAGTACTACCTGTATGCCAACATGGCCTCCCTCAACACCTGGAGACAGCGTCTGAGCTACAACACCTTTGAGCTGCGTCCTCACGCTGGAGAGGCTGGAGACCCCGAGCATCTGCTCTGCACCTATCTGGTTGCCCAGGGTATCAACCACGGTATTCTGCTGCGAAAGGTGCCCTTCATCCAGTACCTCTACTACCTGGACCAGATCCCCATTGCCATGTCTCCCGTGTCCAACAATGCCCTGTTCCTCACGTTTGACAAGAACCCCTTCTACTCGTACTTCAAGCGGGGTCTCAACGTGTCCTTGTCGTCTGACGATCCCCTTCAGTTTGCCTACACTAAGGAGGCTCTGATCGAAGAGTACTCTGTGGCTGCACTCATCTACAAGCTATCCAATGTGGACATGTGTGAGCTTGCTCGAAACTCAGTTCTGCAGTCTGGCTTTGAGCGAATCATCAAGGAGCACTGGATTGGAGAGAACTACGAGATCCATGGACCTGAGGGCAACACCATCCAGAAGACCAACGTGCCCAACGTTCGACTGGCCTTCCGAGACGAGACCCTTACCCACGAGCTTGCTCTGGTCGACAAGTACACCAATCTCGAGGAGTTTCAGCGTCTGCATGGTTAGATAGGGGCGTATGTGATGAACGAGGTTAGTATCGTACAATACAGAATTTAGAACGAGGGGCGCAAGACGCGTCAATTATTAGTTAATTTCCCTAAGACAACTTCTCCATGCAATGCATCGTTGATGTTCACTTGGACACTTGCGTTCTCAGGTTCCGCTTTCAGATGATTGTCGGCTGGGTAAAGAAGCTTGAAGTTTGAGTGTGTGTATAAACAATTGAACGAGGAAAAAGTAGTCTCAGATGCTGTGCAGTAGTAGGGTGGGCAATGTAGGAGTTAGAAGGGAGTAGAAGAATGTCTGTTGAGGTGAAGGGGTGAATGACGGAAAGACGTGATATTGTGAGAATGTGAATCATACTACCAGTACTGGTACAACGTGTTTTTGCTCTCTGGTACGCCCTTTCCCCATGCCTCTCTCGGTATCTCTTCACAACCAAGGACGTGCAACTACGTCATACTTTTAATCTCTCGTATAAGGCTCTGGGCGTGCCGTGTTTGGCAGCTAGCATGTGGGTGGTTGACTTCCTCCCAGCCTTGTCACATATACCCTGGGGTTTCCGGGTGGTAATGGTGAGGTGACTGGTTTGCAAACAATTGGCATAAAAACGGCATAAAACAGGGAAATTCAGGAGACAGTCACCTGAATTTGTAGATATTTACGTGCTTTTGTTTGGTGAAATCAAGCCTTGGTTCTACGATCCTGGGCTCTATCTATTCACAGGGTTCAAGATGCGGCCGCCCTATCGACCAGTTTGAAAGCCATCTGCCGTCTGATACGACCAGAACCGAAGCGGCGTAGTAAACACACGGCTCCGTGTGCATGGGAAGCTACTTTTGCTCAGTAACTATTATCACGACGACTTTGTAGTCCAGGGAAGCTGATTTTCGCGTTGGGACCAGATGCAACACAAGCTTTTGGCAAGCCAGAGATGACATTTTTTACATGACATATTTAGCCTTCACTACACGGCTTGTATAGACTTGTATTAGCTCAAATTGTGCATGTCAACAGCACGTAAGATGAGAGGGTTGTGGGGTTCAATTAGGTGGAGGTAGGGTGGATATGCTTCATTTTTTCAGAATAAGTCAACAAATCTGATTGAAATGGATTGCACCACTCAGAATCTCAATCGGGCAAAAACTCCGCACTCATCAACCCCCTTCCTTTCGCACATGCATCTTTAGCTCTCGCTCTGAAACTTTCAGCCTTGCCTCCAAAAGTCTACCAAAGCAGCAAAATTGGTGGTCTGGTCTCAAACTCCAGTACGACGCCCATGTGGAAGCATATGCTTTTGTGCCGACGGCAATTAGCCTACGGGTTTCGTATCTAGCCTATATAAGAGGGTTGATCGCCATCTAGCTGTGTCTTCACCAGTCTATCCGTCCTCCTACCGCCCATCCATTCACACATGTCTTCTGAAGAACGCGAAAAAACGTCACTTGACGGTGACGTGCCTGAGAATCTGATCAACGGAATCAACTACCGGGACGTGGAGTCCCACCAGGTAGCCGAGTCCACCTCCAAGCGGGCCATGAAGCTCGGAATGCTGGCATTCTCTTCGCTTGGAGCTGTCTACGGAGACCTGGCCACCTCGCCTCTGTATACGCTCAACTCCATCTTCCCCAATGACCCCACCGAGGCTGAGACCATGGGTGCAGTCAGCTGCATCTTCTGGGGTCTCACCATCGTCGTGCTCTTCAAGTACTCCATCATTGTGTTTGCCTTTGGACCCAACAATGGAGAGGGAGGAATTGTTGCCATCTACGCCAAGATTGCTCGTGAGCTGAACCTCGGCCAGCGTGGCAGCGACTCCACCAAGTCCGAAGATGATCTCATCCAGCTTCAAAAGTCTGAAACCCAAGGCTCATGGACCGCCAACCACAGACCAACCGATATGTGGGACAACAAGATTTGGAGAGCAGTTGCCCCGTTTCTGCGAACCATGCCTCTGTTTATGTGTCTTCTTGGCTCCGCCTTTCTCATGTCCGACGGTCTTCTGACTCCCGTCCAGTCCGTTCTGTCTGCTATTGAAGGTATCGAGATCCCCCAACCCAGCATGCAGAAACATGTGGTTCTCATCTCGTGCTTCATCATTGTCTTTATTTTCGTGTTCCAGCGTTTGGGAAGTGCAAAGCTGTCCATGGTATGCTCTCCCATTCTCTTTCTCTGGCTGGTATCCCTTGGTGTCATTGGTATCTACAACATCACTTACCACCCTGCCATCCTCAAAGCCACCAACCCAAAGTACGCCATTGATTACTTGAGGGCAGGTGGTATTGACTCAATGGGCAACGTCATCCTGTGTCTGACAGGAACAGAAGCCATGTTTGCCGACGTTGGACACTTTTCGCCATGGGCTATCCGTCTGTCGGTCTTGCTTCTTGTCTACCCCATGTGCGCCCTTGCTTACTTTGGGCAGGGAGCCCGAATGGTGCTGGAGCCCTCTCTGATGAAGAACATCTTCTACCTGACCATCCCAGGACCCCAGAATGGAGGTCTGTACTGGTTCATCTTCGTGCTTGCTCTGCTGTCCACCATCATTGCCTCCCAGTCCATCATTCTTGGAGTCTTTTCCATCTCCAGGCAGCTCATCCAACTGGACTGCATGCCCAGCTTTCCCGTTGTCCACACCTCGGAGAAGATTTACGGAAAGGTGTACGTGCCCATCCTCAACTACTTTCTGCTGGTCTGCTGTGTTCTGGCCACAATTGGTTTCAAGAACTCCAACAATACCGCCTCGGCGTTTGGTCTGTGTGTTGCTGCCGACTTCTTCATCACCACCGTCATGATCTCCATGTCAATTGTTTTGGTCCATAAACACCACTGGGTGTGGGGAGTCCTGATGCTCTGTTCGTTCGGTCTTCTCGATATGACCTTTGTCGCTGCCGAAATGAAAAAGGTGCCCTCTGGAGCATGGTTCCCGCTCATGATGGGCTTCATCTTTGTATCTGTCATGCTGCTTTGGCGATGGGGTAACGGAGAGCGAATGAAGTACGAGTTCGACCACCGAGTGCCCATGAAACGTCTGTTTGAGCGAACCACGCCCCGCAAGTCGCACATCCAAAGCCTCAACCTCGGCACCAAGGAAACATACGCCCACAACTTTGACGACTCCATCGACACGGTTTCGGATGATAACGTTTCGGAGCTTGATCTGGGAATCAAGGAGAAGGAGATCCAAGTTCGACACCGGGAAATCAACACCGCCACCAACTCCGCACCCATCTCTCGATATCCCGGAATGTCCATCTTCTACAACAACCTGCGGTTCACTCTTCGATCTCCAAACACCGTCCCTGGCGTCTTCAAGACCTTTGTTGACTCTTTCCCGACTCTCTCGGAACACGTTGTTCTGCTGGCTATCAGAATCGCCACTGTTCCTCGAGTCAAGCCTGAAAACCGAGTCAAGATTGTCGCTGTGCCTGGAGTCGACGGTCTTTTCCGAGGAGTCGTTTCTTTTGGTTTCGTCGAGTCTGCCAAAATGACCCCTGACCTCGAAGACGAGATTGCCGCCAGAGTCGGATACACCATCGACGGCTACAACCAGAACAGAAAGGTGGTGCACGTGTTCAACAAGCAGCTGTGCTACGGCGCAGGATACGACAATAGCGACTACGAAAACCGAGGAGTGGTGGCTAGAACGGCCATCTACTCGGCCATCTGGTGCAGAAGAATGCTCATTGACTGGATCTATGGCCCCGCCGAGTACTTTTTCAACGCCTCCGATCGAGTTATCAAAGTCATTGTCAAGGATCCTACCAGCACTCCCATCAGTGTCACCACGGCTGCCTATATTTAGTTGGTGCTTCAGATAATGTAGCCTCTCTTAAAATCAAAATGCATCATGAATGAATGAAATGAGTTAACAAGTTGTCGTAGTTCTTAGGCACACACATTGCTTCAGCGGTATCACCTATCCTCTAGGAATAATCAGTATCGTAGCATCATGGTATCGTGGCATCGTCTCGGTATCGTCATCATGGTATCTCCTCTGAGATCTCCCTCCTCTACAATGCACAGTATCAAGAATGTAATAAATATGTATCAGTCGGAATTTGGAAAATGCTACTAGTTGGTGACGGAAGGCTTGAGGCTGTTACCACTGCTACCGGCCTTCTTCTTTTTGCTGCTCTTGCCCTTGAGCCAGCCCAGGCCCCACTTGTGCGACGTCTTGGACGAGTCGGACGACAAGGAGGAGGTGGACAGCGTTCGGGTCAGCGACAGCGAGGGCCGCAAGTTGTCCTTGCCTCGAGATCGCGACCGCTCAGGCTTATCCGGATGCACAATGGAAATCGTTCGGGAAGAAGGAGGCTGAGAGCCACTGTTGTCTCGTTCAGGAGACGAGTCGTCAATGGCATTTTCGTCGTACCGCTCACCGGCTGAGGGCTTGGGCTTGGGAGGCTCGTCGTCCAGCAACAAGGTCGATTTGCGTCGTTGCTGCTGCTTCTTGATCGCACTGGAATCTGGTGGCAGCTGCAGGAACCCGTCAGCTTTGTACATGGGGTGGGGTAGGCCACCGACGGAGTTTGTGCGCAACTGGCCTGGCGAGGTGGGTGCCGAAAGAATCTCTGGAACCGGGGTTCGCATGTTGGAGGGCGATTGCGAGGCATTGCTGGACATGCGTCCGTTGGGGGCTGTGGAGGGCACCTGGAGCGCCGTTTTACCAATGGGCTGCTTCTTGTAGTCGATCTGGTAGTGCTGCAGCAGCTTGAGGTCCTCCAGTTTGAACGACGGGTTCTCCAGCAAGCCCTGCTGGGTCTCGTAGTTCTTAGGCACGGTGATACGGGGATCGTGGATCAGCCAGGGCACAGTGTATGGCGGCTTATCGCTAGCGTGGGCCTTTTTGCGCTCCAGCCACTTTTCAATCATTGGTGGCCGCACCACAATGACGGGCACCACGGACGATCGCAGAAGGTAGTTTGTGGCGGTATCCTTGGGCATCTCACTGACTCGGGGATCGATGTAGTTGGTTCGGGCCACAACCGCCAGGGCAGGCTGGTACAGATAGGTGCAATGCTTGACGACCTTGGAGACGGAGCCCTGGCCGAGCTCGACGTCGATTGTCAGCTTCTTACCGGCCCTGTCGGCTTCAGCAACCACGGCTCGCAGAATGTCGGCCGCCTGCTTGTGGTACTTGGCCACATTTTTGGCGCTGTGTTTGTCAATGATTTTGAGACACACCAATTCGTCATTGTCCTCGACGAGCTCGTCCATGAGCCATTTCAATGCGTTGTCGGCCTGCTGCTTGCCCGTGTACGAGAAGAGCAATGTTCGGGCGTGGTAGGGGAGCTTGACATCGGGGTGTTTGGCGGCGAGCGAATAAAAGGGCAGATCGAGCGACCGGTAGTCAATGTCAGAGAGAAGCTCGGGACCATCGGGGGCGAGTTGTGGGGGCGAGATGGTGTCGAAGGCCGCTCTGGTTTTGTACATTAATTATCTTCCGCAAAATGTCGTGAGGTGTGGTGTGTATCGGGTGATAATAGGATGTGTGAGTGTTGGTGGTGGCACGATAGGCTTAGTTTCTGCGGGGATAGTGAGACGTGCAGACTGGTCCTGCACAAGAGAAATGTAAGACTGTGCGTGCTGTACTTCTGAGCCTGTGAGAGGACGGCTGAACTATATATACATGTGCAGTAGATAGCTATCGGACTGCGATGTATCATGTCATTGTTATTTTTCCATCAGAGCACTGCCTCTATAGCCTAGCCTATACATATTGGAAAGACCCACTTGAGCCATGGGGTATTCAGGCACGTATTTAGGGCTACTGCTAAAAATTGATCCTGAAATCGAGGTCAGGGGAAAGGTGACTTGGGGGCAGCCAAAAAAAAGAGAGACATTCCCCCATCAATTTTTGTTGACAGAAACCCCCCTCCTCTCCTCCCCTCCTCTCCAGACAAACAGACTGTCGGCCAAATCACGTGTCGCCAAGCCTCCTTCTACTGGAGGCTTGGCGTTACCCTGCCCTCAGATAAAGCTACACTGTTATCCGCTTGATGGACGAAACAAGACGATAGCATGCACATTTTCAGTCATATGTGCGCCAAATTGGACGAACGGCTGCTTCCATAGACCGTCTGGTGCCAGGGCTTGGTGTATCAGCCATGCATGTGCCACGGTAGTAGAGTGCAAGTGGGTCTTCCGAGCGCACCATTCATGTCCCATGTCTAGTGCAGAGCCTGCGTCGAAAACTGAAAGATCATGTTTCCCCCTTCGGCCTTCCGCATCTTGATCCAATCAACTCTACTGCGTCAAGATAGAGTCATGGCTGGATAGTATGAAAGAAGTATATACCAAACCATGGGCTGTAGATAATATTCACCAGACAGGATCCACAGGGGTATTATTCCTGACGATCCTCTGCATAATTTATGAAGGTACAGTACGATCGTACTTGGCATCAGGACTCTGACATGCACTCATGATACCTACCCAAAGATCGGACCACTTACACTTCTCACTTGCATCGGTTAAATACATCACCTGCAATTTTATTACATCCTGGACTAGACTCCATTGGGCTTGGGTTTGAGACCATTGACGTGATCTTTGGCCCCAACACCTTCATGGATATGTTCGTTGGCATTGTGAGAACAGTTGGGGGCATGGATTCGAGACAAAGACACCCAGCCCTCATGGACATCTCGTACAGACACCTTGCCGGGCTCAGTAAGATAGAAAGTCTTATCTCCATCATGGTCGTCGATCCACGTCTTTCCAGATCCGTAATACGAGTAGGGATCTTCAGGGTTGAGGTACTCGTAGTCGTAGTCCTCCCATCGAGGCTCTCGAAGCATACTGAGAGCATGGGTCATAGTTCCGGGCCAAGAACCCTTGATTCGCACGTTGCCCTCCGTGTCTCGCTCAGTGTAGTAACCATCAATGCCTTGACAGACACACGACGTCTTGGAGAGCTCGTTGATTCGTCGGTTGAACAGCACAGAGGCTCGCACCGAGGGGACAAGCGACTTGATGTCTTCCAGCTGGGCCTTTCTAATGGCCTTTGCAACATAAGTGGCCTGCAACTCGACACCAAAGGGTGCGGTTCCACAGTAGATGTAAGAGTTGACGGACAGCGTGTAGAAAAAGTTGGGGAAATGAGGAGCAGCCAGTCCTAGGTAGCTGGCAGAGTAGCCAAGCTTGGATTCGGGAGGATTGAAATGCTGACGCAGAGTGTATCCATCCTGGCCGTAAATCTCGTAGTTGGGCGTCACTCCAGCGCCATTGTCTCGAACATAGCCAGTAGAGGCGATGATCACATCAACCTCTCTCTCCACGCCATCAGGACCAATGATGCCCTTTTCAGTGAATTCCTGAATGTCTCCGAGATGGAAAGAGACGTTCTCTCGAGTCAGAGCCTCGAGGTAACCGGGAGCGGGAAGTAGACGTCGAGCTCCAGGAGGGTACCGAGGGACAACCTTCTTGAATAGCTCCATGTTCTTGCCCACTCGAATGTACATGATGGCTAGCAGCTCCTTGATGAGATTTCTGTAGGTCTCGGTTCCGAAGAAGGAGCCTCCATAGTTTCCTAGAAGAGCCTCATCCAGCTGCTTTCGGAACTTGTGATAGTCAGCAGACTCCTGAATCTGGTCAATCTCTTCCTGAGTGTAGTCCACGTATCCAGGGACTCGAGATCCATAAAGAGAATGGCCGATCCACACTCCCCGTTTGGTGTAGTGATCAACATGGGCAGCCTGAAGTGCAATCTGAGGCAGAAGCTGCACACCAGTGGCTCCATTTCCAATCAGAGCCACCCGTTTGCCCTCCAGAGAAAGTCCCTTGGGCCAATTGACCGGGTGGAACTTTTCACCCTTGAACTTGTCGAATCCGGGCTGTGTGGGAGGGTATCTGGGCTCGTTGAGGGTGCCAGACGACGAGATGAAGAAGTCAGCCTTAATGGTGTACTTGTCGTGGTCGGGTTTGGAGAGATCTTCGACCAGAATATGCCACTGGCCCTCGGTCTGGTCCCATTTGGCCTCAAGGATGTTCTGCTGGGTCTTGATCTTGTCTGAGATGCCGTACTTTTCAGCCCGACTCTGCCAGTACTTTTTGATGTCGGCACCGTATGCGTAGACACTCTTCCAGTCAGTTTTGGGGTCAAAGGAGAGCTGGTACGAGTGGGAGGGAACGTCGCATCGCACGCCAGGGTATGTGTTTTTGAACCACACTCCTCCAGCCTCTTCGTTTCGTTCCAGGAGAGTCAGATCAATGTCGTCCACCTTACCGTTGAGGAGAATACCGGTGGTGATTCCAGACAGTCCTGCGCCGGAGATGACCACCTTGACGGGCCGGCGGCCGTGGTACTCTCTGCTGAGAATGGTTTCGGCCCATTCACTTGGAGCCTCGAGGTTTTTGAGGAAGTCAAACTCGTTCCACAGGGCTTCTTTGTCCACGCCGGTCACAACGGTGTGACCTCTTCCTGCCTGGCTGGAAGAGGTGATCCCGGCATTGTCGAGGCTGTTAGGGGACGGAGGTTTGGAGATTGTCATGGTAATGAGTGTGGCCGAGGGTCGTTCTTGATTCGCGCTAAAGATCTGAAACGCGGGGTTTCTGATTTCCGATTTCCGACAGCTACACAGAGAGGTGGCAGGGGAAAAAAAAAACGTTGGCGAAGTGATAACCACGTGGTGGACGTCAGAAGACACGCTTTAGGCCAGAGCCTCGCGGCCATCCTTCCAATTATATTACCCATCTAAAGTATAAGGCACATGAGAGCTGCATCCGAAGCCCATCATCGTCTGCACAAGTCAAGCATTAAATTTGCTCATAGAAAGCCACACCTTCGTGTTACACCCCCTGGGCCGGGTAGGTGGAATGTGCCGCATCAACGGGGGTACGGCGATCAAAGTGTGGCTTGACGATGATCATCGAGATACACGGTTACATGCCTCTGATATTGCGTCTCTGGGCATACATATCGACGAGCTGATAAGACTTTGAGGGGGGCATATGAGAAGGACAAGAGTTGGGAAACGAAAAACCAACGGTTTCGGCTGCTTGAAGAAAAGAAAATACAGAGGGGAAAAACCATCACCTAATTGAATGGATGGCTTGTAGGAAAAGTACAATTGTTATGGGGTCAGGTAAATGGAGTGTCATGAACGCAGATCGAATACCGAGGAATTGTACAAAAACTACAAATAGTCAGATCCACCAATTGCCCATGTCAAACCTCCACCAATCTCCGACTTCCCATTTCAGCCACCGTGGCTTGTGCCGTGGCTTGTTATCTTTACTGCTTAGCTGCTCCCCATGCGTACCTGAAAAATAAAAAGTGTACTGAAAATTGGGTATAAAGTGGGCCATTTTTGGACCATTGGGTGTTTTGATCCGAAGCCTGTAGACATCGAAGTGGTCCAATAAAACCGTGGATTTCTGTAGTTTTTGGTCTGGGCT
Organism: Yarrowia yakushimensis; assembly: GCA_900518995.1. NCBI lineage: Eukaryota > Fungi > Ascomycota > Dipodascomycetes > Dipodascales > Yarrowia > Yarrowia yakushimensis. The sequence continues at coordinate 681,937 of ULGW01000002.1, forward strand.
TCTATTTCGTCTCCAATAGTATCCACTCTGTCTTTCAGACACCCTGGTATCATTGGCCTGTCCACGTGTGCCTAAGACGAACCCCTCTCAAATCTTCAGCCACTCTAGATTTGCCTGATTTCCCCCAGACGTCTAAAAGAAGAAGCAAAGTCCCTGAGAAAGGATAAATAGAGGTTTATTCGATAGCCGCAGCACAGCCACAGGGTGTGGGTGCAGTTGCGATACAGTGTCTCCCAGTTTGCACAGGCTGATTTCAACAAAGTCTTAACTATATGGTATGTATGTTAGTTGGATTGTTAGTCATCATATGCATACCCCACTAGATGGCAACTGCGAAAGATCTTGTAAGTTGAACACACAATTCAAGTATTACACTCGTACGAATTCTCAATTTCTCTACGCGATATCCCCACCACCACTATCATAAACAAATACTCCATTCAATACATAAATTATCGTTAAACTGCGTTTAAACCTTGACTTCCTGGACCTCCTTGGCCACCTCATTGACCTCCTTGTCTTCCTCGAGTCCAACGTGATGGTTCTTGAGGAAGTCTCCAGTTCCATCGTACTCGTAGCCCTCGGCCACATGGTCTCGAGGAATTGTCAGATACTCCTCATGGAGATCTTTGGGAGCCACACCGGTCTGCACGAAGAAGGTCTTGTCTCCCTTGGGGGCAAAGTCCAGGAAGGTGTGTCCGTTTCCAAAGAAGGAGAAGGGGTTGTCATTGTCAAGGTACTCGTAGTCGTAGTCCTCCCATCTAGGCTCACGCAGCAGAGTGACGGCATGGGTGATAGTTCCGGGCCAGGCGAGAGCAATTCGGTACTCTCCGTCCTTGGTCTTCTCAACGAAGAAACCATCGATACCCCGGGACGTGGAAGAAGCCTTGGACAGCTCGGAGACGATTCGAGAGAACCCAAGAGCAGCCTTCTCAGACACAACCAGCGACTTGATGTTCTCCAGCTGCACCTTTCTGATCACCTTGGAGATGTAGGCAGACCACAGCTCGGCAGCGATAGGAGCAGGGCCACAGAAGAGGTAGGAGTTCTGGGCCAGCACGTAAAAGTAGTTGGGGAAGTGGGGAGAGGTGATACCGTAGTAGTTGTTGGTGTATCCGAGCTTGGAGCCAGCTCCAGAAAAGTGCTCCTTGAGGTTGGTACCATCGAGACCGGTGACCTCAAAGTTGGGCGCATGGGACTCTCCGTTGGCTCGGGTGTATCCAGTGGAAGCGACAATGATGTCGACGGGTCGGTCAACATCGTCTGCACCAACAACTCCAGTCTTGGTGAAAGACTTGACTGTTCCGAGGTGGAAAGAGACTCGAGGGTCGGTCAGAGCCTCGAGGTAGCCGGGAGCAGGCAGGAATCGTCGAGATCCGGGAGGGTAGTCAGGAACAACCTTCTTGAAGAGCTCCTCGTCACCTCCAAGTCGCTCGTACATGAGCAGGAGAAGGGAGTTGAGCTGCTGTCGGTTCTGCTCAGAGCCGTAGACATCGGTAGCAATGTTACCCTGGCCACGGGTCTCGAGATCCTTTCGGAACTTGTGGTATTTCTCGGTGTTTCGCAGCTCAGCAATCTCTTCGGGAGTGTACTCTCGGTGGGGAGGGAGATGCTTACCGAAAACGTGCTGTGCGATCCAGGTTCCTCGCTTGGCGTAGTGGTCAACGTGAGAGACACCCTGAGCCAGCAGCTGTGGCAGAAGCTGGACTCCGGAAGCACCGTTTCCAATCAAAGCAACTCGCTTGCCCTTGAGAGACAGATCCTTGGGCCACTGAGAAGGGTGGAACTTGGGGCCCTGGAAGTCGTCAAAGCCGGGCTGGTAGGGAGGATATCGGGGGTTGTTGAGGATACCGGTGGCCTGGATGAAGAACTCGGCCTCATCGGTGAACTCGGTGTCGGTGTTGAGATCCTTGATCTTGAAGATCCACTTGCCCTTTTCGTCGTCCCAATCCGCGCTCTGAATGTCGTGGTTGGTCTTGACCAGCTTATCGACGCCGTACTTCTTCTCAATGCCCTGCCAGTACTCCTTGATCTCCTGGCCAGGGGCGTAGGTAGCGCTCCAATCGGTCTTGGGGTCGAACGACAGCTGGTAGTTGTGGGAGGGAATGTCGCACTTGACACCGGGGTAGGTGTTTCGGTGCCAGACACCTCCAGTCTCGGGCCATCGCTCGTAGATGACCAGATCGAGGTTGTCGAGCTTCTGAGGCAGAATGGCACCAAGAGTGATTCCAGCAAGACCTCCTCCAACTACCACAGCTCGCACCTTTCGGTGGCCGGCAAAGTCTCGCTTGAGAATCTCCTCAGCCGCGGTGTTGGGCTCATCAGGGAAGTGCAGGTTTGGCAGCGAATCGTAGAGTTCCTGTCCAGTAGGCATATTGGCGGTGTAAGCAATAGAATGGGTGGGTTGTGGGTTGATCTGGCACGTCAATTGCAGTAATTGAGCCTTGTCAGGGTGGATATGTGTTTGATCTGGCGTCAACCTCTGGATTATATACTAGCTGGAAGGTATCTGCGCGTCTCCGTTTTCGTGCGCTCTTGCAGTCGTGGAGATGGCGGAGATCAGGGGCCATTCACACTTTGGAATTTGTTCAAGCCACACCTGACTTTCAGTTATGGACCGTTGTGGATGGGGAAAGAGGTCCTCATGGCGGAGGAGTGCATGGACATACATTTGCAAACACAGTGGGGTAGTAGTTGGTGAAGTGGTCGAGAGAATAAAACAAGTTCGTCCAGTCACAAAACAATCATCATCAATTGTCAAGAACCACTCCGACATCATTTCCACTTACTCCAGTTGCCTGTGGCTTGCCTATCGCCATACGCTCAAGGTTTGATCAAACGTGATTTTGCATCATTTTCATGTGTCCAAGGTTTTCGGCTCATCTCTATCCACGCTAATTGAGGCAGGGGAGTTGCGTATCGGTGGCGTATACGAGACCCATGTGGGCGTAGCCACCTAGGGTTTGCAGCAAAGCCCGGACGGAGATAGCGGAGCAATGTTGGGGTGGGTGGTGAAGTCTTGGTGGAGAAGTGATATATTTGTAGGGATGGTTATCTCTACAGTGGATAGTAGAGCAAAGCAGCCGTGACGTCTCATGACGAACTTGAACTTAACAACAATGACAATGGCTGGACTGGACTAAAGTGTTCCACTATTATCCACTTCTAATCAGTCTAGCTCCAAGCGGGTGTGGAGGGTTACGCATTGTAGACTCAGCGTCAGAGATGGAATCCTGCAAGAAAGAAAGATGCACCATTGAAATGACGAGAATAACGATGATGCAATGCAAATATATAATTGTGGAATACGCAAGATGCTCCTGCAGACGCGCTGTTGCAATTGGCGTATGTACGCCCACCTTCAGGAGCCAGTTTTTTAAAACACTTTTCAAAATACTCTAAATATGGCATTCAAGCCACTCTTGGCAGTCTCATTGGGTAAAGTCCTCCCCTCATTGTTCCGCTAAAGATTCAGCTTGATTCAAATCTCAGCTGCCAAATCGCGTCCCTGCCTTCTCCAGAGCACGTGATTTAATACCATATTCAGAGTTTGGCCGTGATGCATGCAGATACACTATCTCCAGATGACTATTCAGATCAACCTCTGACATCACACTACAAGTACTCATACAAGCGACATGGCAGAGACACAAAAGTTTGAAAAGGTGCAGCCTGGAGGATCGCTGATTGTCGCATGGCAGGCCAGGGGCAAGCGATGTCTGGTTGTTGGAGGCGGAGAAGTGGCATCTGGACGAGTGCTGGCTCTGCTCAACGCCGACGCTGAAGTGGTGGTGGTCTCGCCTGCTCTCACAAACGCTGAGCTCGAGCACCGACACGGACTCAAGGAGTTTATCTGGATCAAGGCTCCGTATAACGATTCTCATCTGACAGCCGAAGACAGCTACAACCTTGTTCTGTCGTGTCTGGATGATCCGGACGTTTCAGATCAGGTGTGGAAACAAGCCGTCAGTCTCAAGATCCCCGTGAATGTGGCCGATGTGCCCGCAAAGTGCGACTTCTACTTTGGATCCATCTACCGAGACGGTCCTCTGCAGATTATGATCTCCACCAACGGTAAGGCTCCTGGACTGGCTCGAAAGATCCGAAAGGAAATCACAAACATCTTTGAGGAAAAGGAAGGTGAAGAGGGCGAGGGAGAGTCCGACAGCATGATCACCAGGGCCATTGACAACGTTGGAAAGATTCGACAGGCAGTGCGGAACGTGGTCAAGTGTGACATCAAGGCTCGAATGGCCTTTGTCAGTGGAATCTGTGAAAAGTGGTCTTTCAAGCAGATCTCTCTGCTCAATGACAACACTATCGCCGATCTCATTGCTCATTTCCCTGACATTCCTAAATTTGAGGATCTGACCAGCCAAGCCGAGCAGTAGACCTAACTCTCTCAAACTTGCATAGACATTCCTCATCATACCAAAATTAAAATAAATGTACAAAATTATACTGTATCTATCTAAATGCTATTATTGCTTTTCTGCCTCTTGGGCTTTTTCAAAGGCGTCCTCAAGTTGTGCCACCTCTGCGTCTGCCAACGTTTTCACAAGATCCTCTGGTTGTCGAGCACTCTCTTCTTCAGGAGCAGAGTCCGAGTCGGCATCGGAATCGTCGTCGGAATTGTCGTCGGAATCATCGGAGTCGTCAGAATCGCTGTCACTGTCCGAATCACTGTCGCTATCACTCTCACTTTCGCTAACCACAATCTCTTCCTTGGTATAGTAGATGGTGGGGTATTCCACGACAGACTTGTCTCTCAGGTTTTCAGACAGCGGTTTTGAGGGGTCCAGCAGAATTGGAGATGTGTTCTTCGACTTGATTCTCTTCATGTAGAAAGATCGAGGGATTGGTTCTGCATCATCCTTCTCGGTATTCTCGGCCAGCTCGCCGTTATTCTTTTCAGTATGCTCTTCGTTGGTTTCTTTATCCGTATTCTTCTCGTCCTTCTTCTTCTCTCCATTTCCGCTCTTGTCGGTCCCTCTCGTTTGAAAACACTCAAGAAGAGACTGCACAGGGTTCACCTTGTCCACGGTCATGGTCTCGTTCGAGTCCACATTCACCCACTCGACAGTCCAGCAGAACTGTTTAATGCTAGGTTCCCATTTGCTGTGGTTTCGCTTCTGTCGTCCCATTCCCTGAGCCACCTTGTGGATCTTGACTCCGTTTCGCTCCATCACATTAGCGTCCTTGCCGTCTTTCCTGTTCTGATTGTATCGTGCTCGCTTGAAAATCGGCATGCGTTCGCCGTCCTGTTTGCGCACCACAATGTCTCTCTCCAGCCGCTTGAGAAACCGGTAGTCTCGGTTGACAGATGTGTCTGTGAAGAGAGCCTCCCGGTTCAGGTACTTTGTAGGATCAGGCAGTCCTGAGCACTTCTCTGAGACTTTGTGCTGTTTGGAGCACGCCAGCGAACACGTGCGTGCCGAACATGCTGGACACTTGTATTTGCTTTCCTGCTGACAGATGGCACAGGTCATAGTGTGTGTTGTTTGTAGTGTAGGATGGATGGTGAATCTTTTTTGTTCATGCATACGATAACAAATTTCAGGGCCAACTCTATCTCGGGGCTCGTTGGGAGGTTTGAGTAATACTTCAACTACACTCTGGTCTAGGTAATAGGCTTTGGAAGGAAGGGTTTTTGTCTCGATTAAATGCGAATTGGAGGGATTCGAACTGCGGCTTCAGCAACTGCGTGTGCTTGTTATCTGGCATCATCGTCGACGTTGAGACTCCAGAACCCCAGTCAGCATCCCACACAAAAATGGTGAGTACGAAAGCAGCCAGTGCAAACGTCTCAGCGTTTCAGAGCGGCAACGTTGCTCAATCCATGACACCGAGCGTTTCTTTCTTTCTCTGAAATTCTCGAGACTGTCTTGTCGTGGCGACGACTGGCATGTCGACATGACGACGACGACATCCCTCAGACGAGAGACCACATCAATGGTTGAGAGAGTGAAGCAACGACCTTGTGATTTGGAACGAATTCATTGAAAATTGTACCGCAATGACCCGAGACAATCGGTTTTACACCTCCTTGACCCCAACTCCCGCACGATCTATTGACCCCTACTAACACAGTCCGCCCAGAACTCCAAGGAAATCCAGAAGCTGCTCCAGGCAGAGAAGAAGGCCCACGAGATTGTGCAGAAGGCACGAGGATGTGAGTACATGATCTATACGACGACCCATTGGAAGCCCCCTGGGAACACGCTCTAACACAGACCGAACACAGAAGCTCAAGGACGCTAAGACGGACGCCGCTGCCGACATTGAGGCCTACAAGAAGAAGAAGGAGGAGGACTTTTCCAAGACCAAGAACGCCGACAGCGGTAGCAACACCAAGGCTGAGGCCGAGGCTGCAGAGTCTGCCAAGTCCGAGCTGGCTGAGATCAAGAAGGCTGGCGAGAAGGCCGAGAAGGACGTGCTCAAGAAGCTTATAGATGAGGTTCTCACCCCCAAGCCCATTGTCCACATCAATGCTTAGGTTTTAATATTAACATGATTATGGTAGAGAGTGAAGGTAGATGTTGAGTGTATGTGCAGAAGTCAACAAAAGTTGAGAGGTTGCCCTTTGGATGAATCCGAGGTTGTGTAGATACGAGAGGTTCAGAGATATGGTAATGGCTACCAACCAAGGTGACGGCGTGTTTATTTTTCAATTGCCCTTAGATGAATTGATTTATTCTCATCTTCACCTCCTCTCCCTTCATTGTCTCATAAGGACAACATGCTCTTTACATTCATGGTCAATTTTAGCTTTCGTCAAGGGACAGTGGAGACTCCAAGAGAGAACGTGTTTGAGGTAGTGTACAGGCGTTGGTGGTAGCGCGTCCCTCTAGACAAGCATATAAGCAGCAACGTCCCCGATGGCGATCTTTGCAAGGTTTTTTTTCGTCACCCCACTACCCCACAAGCCCATATAGTTGGGCGATTGATGCATGCCAAAACGTTGAATTTACCACCACGCTGTGCTACATCTCCAACTACAGTACAGTACCACGTCTCACCCGCCCCCGCAATGGAATACGTCGAAACAGCATGGTCGGCGGCCGAGGAGGCTTGGCCGGACCTGGGCCAGTACGTGAACCTCAGCGACCTGCAGTCGCTGTCGTCGGGGTCTCTGCAGTGGGAAAACATTCTGTTGGTTTCCACCGCCATCAGTGTCACAGTGACGCTGATTCTGGCGACCCAGCGGTGGTTTTTCGGCCACAAGAACGCCGCCGAGAAACCCGCGGTGATCCACGTGCGCACCCCAGACCAGGCCCTGCCCCACTGGAAGGGCATTCGTATGGATCCCCCCACTCTCCGATCCCAGGAGGAGCCCGACATGATCCAGTGCTACTGTCCTGCTACGGGCCAGTTTCTGGGTGCGACACCGGCCTCGACGCCGCTGGACATTGACGCAGCAATTGAGCGTGCTGCAGTGGCCCAGTGCGAGTGGAACCCCTCGTTCAGCGCCCGAAACAAGGTGCTCAAAACTATCCGAAAGTTTCTGCTCGAAAACCAGGAGGTGGTCGCCCGAGTGGCTTGCCGAGATACAGGCAAGACCATGATCGACGCATCAATGGGCGAGATCATGGTGACTCTGGAAAAGATCAACTGGCTCATCAAGAACGGAGAGCGGGCTCTTCAACCCAGCTCGCGTCCAGGATCCTCCAACCCCCTCATGTTCTACAAGGCCGCCAAAGTGGTCTACGAGCCTCTGGGTGTCGTGGCGGCCCTGGTGTCGTGGAACTACCCTCTTCACAACCTCATGGGCCCCATTCTGGCGTCTCTGTACGCCGGAAACGCCGTCATCATCAAATGCTCCGAGTCTGTGGTCTGGTCGTCGCAGTACTTTGTTCAGATTGCCCGGGAGGCGCTCCAGGCCTGCGGCCACTCGCCCGATCTTGTCCAGCTCGTGTGCTGCTGGCCTGAGGCTGCTAACCATCTCACCAGCCACCCCCAGATCTCGCACGTGACCTTCATTGGCAGCAAACCCGTGGCCCACAAGGTTGCTGCTGCCGCTGCCGAGTCGCTCGTTCCTCTGGTTGTCGAGCTTGGAGGAAAGGATCCCTGTGTCGTCTTTGATGACGATGGACTGGATCTCAAGACAATTGCTCACACGATTCTGAGAGGAACCTTCCAGGCAGCTGGCCAGAACTGTATTGGATTTGAGCGGATCATTGCCCAGCCCAATGCCTACAGGACGCTGCTGGAAATCTTCCGAGAAACCATCCCCAAGCTGCGTGTTGGAGCTGGAATCGACCAGCAGGACGACGTGGACATGGGAGCGTGCATTTCCAACATGCATTTCGACCGGCTGGAAGAGCTCATTGCTGACGCTGTTGCTCAGGGAGCCCAGCTCGTGGCCGGAGGACACAGATACCCCCATCCCAAGTACCCCCAGGGTCACTACTTCCAGCCCACTCTGCTGGTGGGAGTCACTGCCGACATGGAGATTGCTCAGACCGAGGTGTTTGGCCCCGTTCTGACCATGATGCAGGCCGACTCGGTGGATCAGGCCATTGATCTGGCCAACTCTACAATCTACGGTCTTGGAGCCGCGGTGTTTGGAGCCAACACCGTGACGCTGCGAAAGGCCATCAACGAAATCAAGGCCGGAAACATTGCCGTCAACGATCTGGCTGCCTTTTACGTGTGCCAGCTGCCGTTTGGAGGCTGCAAGGGCTCTGGCTATGGCAAGTTTGGAGGAGAGGAGGGACTGCAGGGTCTCTGTTTGGCCAAATCCGTGGCGTTTGACTCTGTGCCCTTTTGCAAGACCACCTTGCCCCGACCACTGCAATACCCCATTCCCAGCGCCGTCAAGGGATGGGAGTTTGTCAAGAATGTGAATATTGCCGGCTATGGAGTGGGCCTGTGGAAGCGGTTCAAGAGCCTGGTCAGCTTAGGTAAGAGTGCCTAAGCAACAAGATATTATACGGAGATACGAAACGAAACGAGCATATTATTCTGAATAGATAACCGAAACATTCCTCATATCTCATCTCTTAGTTGGAAACCACCTGATGTAAGAGCTCTGTTGTGCGTCTTGTTTCAAGTTAACCTCGAGATAATACTTGAGGTGAGGGCATGCGTTGGTCAGTCACATGGCGAAGAGTAATTACAGCGATATTATATGCGGATATGTTTTTTTTGTGTATTTATTTGGACAAATGTTACCTAAATAATATACCTTTGTTTACGCTAATTTCACCTTGGACTGAGTGACGCCATGAAGGGGAGGAGATGGTATTCAGGGGCAACAGGCTTAAAGGCACTTTCACTTCTCAGATGCCGTCATGATTAATAGAGTATATTTAGTTTTATTGAAATGAGCAATATATATCACATTGTGTGGCGGGGGTGTTTCCACCCCACACTGCTATAAATAAAAAGTTGATAAATAACCAGGAGATGGATGAGTTTCGGGTACCCATGACGTCATGACATTAGACTCAACCCCATGTCCACATTAGCTCGCAACGTTGGGTCATGTGTCAGAGACTAGGGACCCAGTCAAGCGAGAACTCACTGGGGTAGTTTTGGGGTATTGCAGAGGCTAGGTCATCTGTTGTCTGTTGAGAATCCAGCTCCACTTCAAAACAACATGCCCTCCTCCAACCACACCCAGACTCTTTGTTCAATCTCCACCACAGTTCTGCCCTTGAATTCTTTGACTTTAGCCAGCTCCTGGGCCATCTGCTTCACCGAGTAGGAGTTGTGGTACTGTTTAACATGCGCAGAGATGACCTGATCTTCCCAGATGGTCCAGGTAGTCATGGTAACGAGAAGTGATTGGGGAATGACCCTAGTCTGAGGTGATCAGGGACTTATAAGTGCTGGGATTTGAGTTTGGATAACGGTATGGTTATGTGGGGCGTTAAGCACCTTGAAGTTATAATAGACCAAGGGACTCTAGATGAGGCACTCTTTTGGATGCATCACGTAATGCCCCCAACATAAAGGACTTGTACGACTGGGCTTGATGTAGTGGTGTACGCGTTGACCCCTCTAAAGTCTTTGTAAAATCCCATACCTTGGTTATATAAATGCAAATGTTGTGTCTTGCGACAATGCGGTCTGCTCTCACAGGTCAGACGGTCCTCCCGGATTCTGGAGCCACTGCAGAATGCGGCGCTGAATAGACGAGTTGTCAAACCCGGGCAGTTGTGACTTGAGCTCATCGGCCATCTCGCTGATGGACCACTCGCGGCCATGTTCCTTGACAAAGTGCTTGACAATGTTATCGTTTTCGGGGTCCCACTTTACCATCTGGGTTAGTTATCGGACAGATTGATATGCATGGGATTGAGGCAAGCCACGCAGATGTGCCCCAAACAGTGGAACAGGTGATCTCCACGTCTATGCTGGCTTGTCCACTCTGTTTAGTGGCCGGTGGTACATTCCTGATTGCTCAATCTGAGCCTCTCAAGACGTGTCCAGGGCGTGTGGAGGGGAGGGCGTCAGATAAGTACGAAATGGCGATAAGGGATACTCACTCTGGTGTATATATGAAAGAGTCAACTTGTTGCTGTTGGAGGTACCGAGCTGTAATATCGGGTTAGAAAAGGGAGATGACGGATAAAGAGAGAGGAAAGACGGCAGTGAAGCTGTCTGGGCTTTCTATGTGTGACTCTGACTGATATGACTAAGTCCTGCTAGATATAATTAGAGTTCATGTGTCTTACTTGACTGGTAGAGTTTGGAACAGCGCGATATGTGGGGAAATCCCCTCCTGAAAAAAAAAGCTGGGGACTGATTTGTATCAGGAGGCGACGGATTAGGGGGTTCCAGAACACTAAGCTGCACAACGAGATGGCTTGCAGACAACAACAAGAGCAATAATAAATGCGAATAAATAAATGCAGATGCTACAAGGGATTACAGAGATGGGGAGGCAGACACATCGGATGCGGGAGATGACAAGCCAGGGGTGGTACTGGTGGTGGTAGCCACAGCCGGGGGATTTGGGGCTGCACTAGTAGTCTGAGTGACACCCTTGTCAGCCTCTTCGGCCTCTTCGCCTGTCATGACCCTGACCACGTCAGTCTCCAATTCCGGAATGACGTAATACTGGGCCACCATGTTCTGGACGCGTTCGACTGGATCTTCTCCTTCGCAGATGCCCTCCAGACACTCGCGGATCAGCTGGTCTCGCACGTCTCCTCGGGGGACCACCATTCGGTCCACACCATCATCCACCCGGAACAGGTAATTGTCCTTTTTGGCGTAGGTGCCTCCAATGGCGAGAAAGTCTGCCACGATGCGGAGGTCCGGGTTGGACTCTGTGGCACGCTCCAGAAGCACGCGGTGCTCGGGCGCCCAGCTGGACGGATCGCGGCCCACAATCTTGCACTCTTCCAGCGACGAGGCGGAGTCTGCATCCGAGATGATTAGCTCCAGCAGCTCCTTGGGATAGTCGCGGTTAGCACCTGCAGATGTGGGTTTCGAGACGGGGTCGGCAGTGGCGGTCTTGGGCAGTGCCATCCACTTGCCAGATCCTCGGGCCTTGTACACATATCCGCCGTTGAGCAGATAGGTGACTCCCTCGTTAAAGTAGGAGGCCACGCGATTAAGCACGGGGTCTTTAAATAGGTCGCCCCTGAGCTTGAACTGGGTGAGCACGTTCCAGTCGTAAAAGTCAACAGAGTGCAGTGGCGTTGTGGGTTTTGTCATGGGGGGTCGATGCGGTGGCGATATTCGAGACTGTCGCGATGGATATTTTTTTCTTGAGTCGATTTGGAAAATTAGGGGATCTGAGATCTCACGTGGATATGGGCGTAATGACGTCACTGTAGATCTGTCCAAGTCAGGTACACGTCTCCAGTATATCGGAGAAGAGGGCACTGAGATATGTTTGTGTGTTCTCAGACGGTTGGTGTAGCGTGTTGCAAGCAGAGGTCTGGGGCTATGTCACTAGCCAGACTCATAATATATATATACCATCCGGGATTTGAGGCCTGTCTAAATACGAATCGCAGTGAAGACGCACGCTACAACCTTGTATTTGCAGAGAAGCTTAACCTTGTTGTGAAATTTTGGGTTTTTAAACTTTTTACTTTGGGGCTATTAATTAATCGATTGCAAACGGTGGTGATGTCAGACCAGAGATACCCAGAGGGGTTATTTGTTATGATTCGGGCTCGTAAATCTCTGCTGACTAGTCTGAGATTCCCCGCGCAAAGGGCTGCTCCCACAATATTATCGTCTAGCCAAGTATGGAATGCCGTACTGTCTCTCTCTTTACCTGTCCTCATGCAGCACTAGAGCGGGTCGGCCAAACGGTTTTTCTCATTCCTCTCGCCACCTAGGTGCTTGGGGGCACAGGGCCCTTAGCCCCAATTCTCTCACTGGGCTCTACTTGTTGACCTAATTTTGGAGTATGCTTCTCAACGCCCCAATCGATGCTAAGTGGACGCTACCAGATATGACGTCAGTCGGTTCCTTGTGTCAGGTGGCCCAGGCCCCGGTGGGAGGTATGCTTGGAGAACCACCCTAAAATAAAAAAAAATAGACAAAATGCACCTGTCTATTGCATGGAGCCACGAGTGAAAAACAGGGTCATCTCGGCTCCGATCCTAAAATAGCCGCTACAGCCCTACTGCGCATAAATATACTGCTATGAAAAGATCGCCGGATAATGGCTCCTCAGTCAGAGCGCATTTTTCAACAATGGTGCCACTCTGAGACGGGCTCTCTCCCATTATTTATTTGTCTCTTTCTCCCACCTTGACAGCGAAGCCTCATATTATGGGCCATGCCAAAACCAGATAATATTTGGGCCGGGCCTCTCCAGTTAGCGCCCAGCGGGTCTCTGGTGAACGGGGCATTTGAGGCACACCCAACAGACGTGAGCAAATGCGGATTTGGCGGGCCGGAAATGAGGCAGCGGCAACAAGTCCCCAAAACTCCTCTCCTATCAAATAATTGGCTCGCCATTTTTTTCCTGGACCCCCAAACAGATGGAAGACACACGAAATCCATTACGGGCTAACGCGAATATGCTAGGCCCCATGCAATATGGATAATTACTACAGACGGTGCATGACTGGAGGGAACCGGGTAAATGCGGAGACACATATTCATTGTAGCCACCTGCCACTTGCCCCGAGACCAACTTTTGCATTCCACGTGTCCCCGCAATGTGCTTTTCGGGCAACAGCAAGTCCCAATTAGTCTACTTGTAGAATGGACGCATCACCAAAAGAACGCATCAAACAACTGAACCTACTTGTAGCCTGAAACCCTCAACTGCACTGTGGTCTGAGTCTCCGCTAATGACGCAGTCATGTGTTTGGCGTAACATGACGCGTTCAAATTAGTCGGATTTTCAGGAGAGGTTGATCTGATAGCAATCTCGGACGCACTCAAGGGCCCAAATAGCTCATTAAACACCATGCACACACGCTGGTTGGCCAAAATATACTCAAGTTTTGGCTCCAAGCTCGGGTCTCGGTAAAATGAAATGACTGAGACTGTCTTGCCTCATCTCATGTTGGATTGCGGCGTATACACCCGAAATCAAGGAACCCAAAAAGTTGCGGCAAATCAATGGAGCAATCCGTCGTATCGTCGTAAGCCAAGCAAAAAGATATCTCCCGGGGGCGAGTCGAACGCCCGATCTCAAGATTACAATTAATACCATTACAGTCTCGCGCCTTAAACCAGCTTGGCCACCGGGAGATGGAAAGAAGTGGGCCCAACCGGGAATTGAACCCGGGACCTCTCGCAAATTGCTCAGGAACACCCTAAGCGAGAATTATACCACTAAACCATCGGGCCACTTTTTTTTTTGTAAAAATCGAAGAGGATGGCATTCCTCATTTTATCGTTCTTCTCCCTAGAAATACATAGCTTAATGCATTTCCCTAGAATCAAAAAGAAATCAAAAAAAAACCCTAGAATAAAAAAAAAAAAAAATAGAATCAAAAAAAAAAAAAAACGTGCAACGAGAACACCTTCACTTGTTTGACCGAGCAGTCACAGGATACAAGATTGACATGGAGAAGCGGAATCGCCTATACATTTGATTGAGGCATGAGCACCAGTTGACAGAGTAACGGAGGATTGAGAACATGAGGGTTGAGAACCGGAGGAAGGACACACACGCGCACACAGACATTATGTCAGGGATGCCAATTGCGTAATATATAGCTTAATGCATTTCCCTAGAATCTAAAAAAAAAAAAAACGATTTTGTTCTTGCGATGTCTGTGCCTAATAGTTGAGATAGTGATACCTGAGAACTTGTAGGGTATAGGTATGACTGTAACGAATGTAACGAACAACGTTACACCCTGTGTATTGATAATATAGCTGTTGTTGCCTCAACCGCTCACCCCCATGTGCAATAGACAAGATGGACCATATTACCAGGACAGAAAATCATTGGTTGATTCTGACAGCAGCAAATACGAAGCAATCCAACTCTTAGATTTTTTATTTATTGTAAACATCACCGTATAATCCTGTCAGCAGAAAGTGCTCATGTTCATGCTCATGTTGTTGGCGATGACTAAGTTCATAGTGGCTAAGTTCATCATCGTCAGGGTTTGGTCGTTGACCTGTTCATATTCGTATTCAATAGTCAATGCCATCTTCACCAGTGTCTTTGATCGGTTTGGGAAGTCTGATTGACGAAGACTGTATCTGATATCAGGGAGGGAGGATTTATCCATCTTTCTGAAAACGTAAACAGTGTGGTAAGCAGTGTGTGTGACTGTGGATGCTAGAACGTCATCGTATGTGATGAATACATCCTCTCTCTTCCCCATCCACTCTCCTATGTCTGTAAGTCGCTTGGCCGGGACCGTTCTGTCTTTCCTTTTAGATATTTGCTGTTTCTGCGCATCAAATAGGTAATCGATGGTCTTGTCCAACGCCTTTTGGACATTGAGAATGAGAGAGCACGCACAGGCTAGATAGAAAAAGTTGACCTGGTCGTTGTATGACTTGTTGGCAGACTTCCAGAACTTTTGAGCCCTGACGGCATAAGTTCTCAAGTAAGCCACTCGTTTGATTGGAGACTCGATACTGCTTCTGTTGTTGATCAACTTGCGACACTTGTTGAACTGGTTGGCTCCACGGGTACAGAACACGGCAGAGACCACATGCATCCAGTCCAGACCCAGAGTGGTTTGTCTGAATGCATCCATTAGCGTATCTTCAACCTGTCTTCTTCCCTTTTCGCCGTCGTAGTCGTCTATCAGATGCTGTAGCTGTCTTATTTGAGGCATTACAGCCACCCGAGAGAAGTCTCCCTTCTTGATGTTGAGCTGAGCTTCGACTCTGGCTCTGCCTTTCGCCCATTCAGGACGTCGCATTGTGTTTAGCCATCTAGCGGAAAGGTCCAGGGGTCCAGCTGCCAAAGCTACATCTTCCATTTCTTTGTAGCAGTCGACAATAATTCTGAAGGCAGGAATGTCTGGAACCAGAAACTGCAGGCTGTCCACTCCAAAGGAGCCCAGAAGAATGTCAATTGCATCAAGATATTGAATGTCACGACACTGGTCGAAAAACCGCTTATCACCAAGCTCCACATACTTGGCACGGCGACTTGGGTTTCTCAAGACTTGGTATGCATCTGACACTGCATAAAACGGTTCGGAGTCCGAGGCAAGCAGACCTAGAGCCATAAACGTCCTGTTTCGGTACGCCTGATCGATTTCAAACGGGCTGTATTCACCGTTACTGAGTCCTAATACTTGCAATAGCGTCGACATTGGAGGCGGGGTGATGCGTTTAAGAAGACCAAAGTTCACGGATACGCAAACAAGATGGCTTGGGTATAGGTGACGTGCTTTTATAGATAACGAGCTTGTTTGGACAAGCGAGAAAACGTGCAACGATAAATTGTCTAAAAGCCCCATTGTCTGGCGAAATGCTCTGTACCGTAAGTGGAAATATTCTTACGTAAACATTCTTCTCCGTATGAACATCTTGCCAATTGAGTGATATGGTGGTGCCAGGGTAGCTATTGCAAGGGTACAATGGGTCTAATTAGCCATTGTATGGTTGGGAGAGCATACTATACTTGTCCTGGTTGTTAAAGCAACTCAACTGATTACACATCTGATTTGGAACACCCCAACATGTACATACCGACAGTCATTTGCCACCTCCACACCTTACAACAGCCAAAAGCAATAAATAAATCTATATACAGCACGAAAAGCGCAACTCATAATAGTGGTTGTACAACAAGTACACTCAAGCCACACCGGCACTACTCCGCACTCAACCCCATGGTAGTATCTCCCAGATCCAACAAGGGCTCCTGGCCACGCATCTCGTACGCGTCCAGCACCATTTCGTACGTGTCGTAGTCCATTTCCAGAACGATGGGACACCGCGAGTCTCGGTCATTCACGAGCTTGGCAGTCTCCTCCTCCGAACACATTTCAATCACGGGAGTGGTATCTTCGTATTCAGACAACTTGGCCATTCCTCCAGCCACCAGGGTGGAGAAGACAAACAAGTTTTGAACGGTTGACTCGAAGCTTCGGGGATCAATAATGGCCTGCAGCATGGGCAGCGGCTCTCCAGACTGCTTTCGGTAGTTGTACTCGTCCGTGAGCTTTCGTCTCATGATTCCTCCAAATCTCTGAATGTTGTTTTTGGTGCTGTCAATCTCGTTGCCCTTGAGCTGTTTGACCTGCGCTTGCTTTCCGGCATCTGTCTCCTTTTCTCGCGGTTTCATCTGACGCACCTTTTCAGGTCGGTCCTTCTCCAGAGCTCCAATCAAATGAGACGCGCCACGAGCCACCTTTCCAAACTTGATTCCAATCCGGCCGAGAGCTGCAATCCGCTTGAGATCGGGAACAGCCCCTGGGTCGGCTGAGAGATCCGTATAGGTGTCCACCACGCGATCAAAAGCAGCGTCCTCAGTCTCTGCAGAGGTAGTAAGAAAGCGGGTCACCACACTCTGTACCTCCTTGAGATCGATGACTCCGGGTTCCTCCAGCGCGTACTTTTTGATGTGTTTGGTTTTTTTGGCCGCCATGATCTTGAGCAGATCCGCGTCCTTGATGAGAGCTCGGCGGTCGTCATTGTACTTTCGCTTGACCGCGTTGGCGGTCTCGATCATCTCCAGCACCCGCTCTCCATCGGCCTCCTCCACAATCTTGCTGAACTCGTCGTAGTCCGCCTGCAGCTCCTGCTGTCGGAGATAATTTTCGTCGTCCATGGTGTGTTGCAACAGTCAACTTGTTTTGGCAGTAATAATTCAGCGTGCTGCATGCAATATACGCGAAACAGCTTAATTTAGATTTTTCGACGTGACCAGTATTGTCAAAACGTACAGGGACTGGAGTGAAAGAAAAAGACACTGGGTTTACACGTGTGGCTCTAGACAACCATTTGTGGCTCTACCCTTCCTTGTCACAAAGCCACTTTTTCACACTTTCCGTAAACTCGACTGACTCATTAGGTCCCTTGCGAGCCGTTGGAGCCAGTTTTTCACAAGCATCGATAAAGAGCCCATCAGTACGATACAAAGAGACATTGATAAACACACGTCAGAATAGACCTTACTAAGCCGTAGAAAATGCTACTGTACGTGCCCCTGCCTTTGGTGCGTATACGACGAACCATCCCGTCCTGTACCCCTATATATGTTACCCTAACATTTGTTTTAATTGCAGGGTTGGTCAGACCGATGGAGCGGCTTTGGGGTCGTGTGACCAGCACGAATGGGGCAGGAAAAGGAAGATAAAAAGGCCGAAACTGAACGCCTGAAGCTCAGCCCCCACCCTCAGCCGACTCCGCCCCCTTGTATATCTGCCAGGGATCCTCTCTGGTGGACCCTTCTCCTCCCAACTTAGTCAGCAAGTTACTTACACGTACTAGGATCTCGACCTCCGCGCATATTACCTTCAGAGGCCACTTGGAGGGTTAAACCACGCATGGAGTCCATCAGATATGAGCAGCTGTCGCTGACTGAAGACGAGATCCGCGCCTACAGCCGATGGTACACCGATCTGCTGCTGCGCAAGGGCAAGGAGAGCATTGTAGTCGGCGATGTGCTGACGTTTGTGGACAATTTCGGAGTCAAGGACGAGGACAAGCAAAAGGTGAGCCAGGGTGGAACGAGAGACACAAATATTTGAAAGCAGACGATTCTAACACAGATTATGAACGCATGTGGCCAGCAGCTGGTCAATTTGGACCCAGGCCAGTTCTACGGCTTCCTACGGCTTGTGAGCCATGCGCTCAATGGCAGCAATGTGTCTGCTGGCATGATCTACCAGCCAGCTCCACTGTTGCGGCCCAAGTCGATTCTCAGCCGCAAGCGCAAAAACTCGGAGCCCGAGCTCACAGTCACCCCCACAGGCACCCCGCTGGATATCAACTCCTTCACCAGTTTGCTGCTGACCGGAGATAGACGCAAGAAGAGCAAAAAGAAGGTCCAGTTCACAAGTGAGCCTCCCCAGGTGACTGCTGCGGCTGGACGAACGCTGGAGGAGCTCATGCGACAACGCCAGAGCGGCTCTGCTCCCGTTTACTCTCAGAGTATGTCGGACTTGCTGGATGACGATGCGGAGGAGGAACCCAAGCCTCTGGAACGGCAGCAGACAGGCCCACCCCCTCGAACGTCATTCATGGCATACATGCATCAGACCGAGCAGGATCTCCAGGCCGAGGTCCAGCCCCAGTCTCAGTCTCAGCAGCA
Organism: Yarrowia yakushimensis; assembly: GCA_900518995.1. Lineage (NCBI taxonomy): Eukaryota > Fungi > Ascomycota > Dipodascomycetes > Dipodascales > Yarrowia > Yarrowia yakushimensis. The sequence goes on from ULGW01000002.1 coordinate 700,601, forward strand.
GTCGTGGCAACCGCCTCCTCCTCCTGTGTCGGTGACTGCTCCTATCCAGCAGGCGCCTCCTCCTAACCCTTCGACCGGCGAGGACGACGAAAATGAGGTCATTGAGGCCCTCGAAGACAGCGGGTTCAAAAATGTCAAGGTCGACAGCGTGCTGCACCACGGAAAGCCCCAGGTGGGTCCTCCTCCAATCACCTTTGGAAGCAGCTACGGAGAGACGCCGGGCGATGCATTCAGAAACATTCTGCAGAGCCAAGCGACCGGGTCCCCTGTTCCTGGAGGATCTCCTGCCCCAGGCGATGCCTTTAGAGACGCTCTGGTGTCCCATGCCACCGGAAACAACAACAGCAACAACATCAACAACAATAATAATAGCAGTTTGCAACCGTCCAACACAGGGTCGTCATTCAAGCCTACTTTGAGCCGTCAGGCCACTGGATTTCCTTCCACATCGTTTGCGGGATACACATCGTATGGCGACGTTTCGGCCAACTCGTCGTATTCGCCTTCGCCAGCGTCCACTCCACAGCCGCAGACTCAGCCTGCTGCAGCCGCTACAAACTATTCTGGTTTGTCTGGCGTGTTTTCCACACCGCACTCTCAGCAAGCATATGATCAACAGCAGCAGCAACAGCAGCAACAGCAGCAACAGCAGCAGCAGCAGCAGCATCAACAATACCAACCACAACAATACCAGCAGCAACAACAACATCAGTCACAACCCCAGCAGCATAGCATCAACTCGGTCTACAATCTCATGGTGCCTGGAGTGTCACGTTCCCACAGCGTGTCTCCCACACCCACTTCATTTGGAAACGGGGGTGGATACGGTGCTACAGGAGGTCGAAGGGTGCCTCCTCCACCTCCGCCACCCCGAAACAAGTCTGCATCTCCCCAGCCGCCGCCCGTATCGTTCCAGCGAGAGGCTCCCGTTCCGCCTCCGCCTAGACGGGGCTCGACGGCTTTGCATGCTGGGCCTCCACAGACCTCATTCAACGGAAATGGCAACGGGTACCAGTACTCAACTAGCCCCGATCTTTTGGCCGATCTGCGGGCGCTTCAGGACGAGGTTGACAAGCTGAGTGGCACCAGCCGGTGAGCAAAAGGTGGAATAAAAGGACATTGATAGAGTAAAGTAATAGAGCATGGATGCGAGCAGAGTGCATAGGATGACGGTGAACTGAGAGGTGCCATGCTCATTATGTCATGCTCATTCTCATAAGATTAAAGCACGCAGGTCCAGCTATTGTATGTGTACATTGCGGGTGAGACAAGGTGTAACAATGAGGTTCAAGACCCCTGTTTTGCCGAGACGATCAGTTTCGCATGTGATACCTCTGTAGCCTTCCAACAGAGATCTTTTAGATAACTCGTACAGTGCATAGGATCTAATAATACAATACTGTAAGAATGACGTTAACTAAAATAGAATGCAACGATACAACCAACACTGTAACTATGTGGCTGTGTGGCTGCGTGTATTGTACACGTGTGGTCCCTTCTTCACAGTGGACATGTATGGAAGCTCTCCGTCTATCACCTCCGATCAGATCAAGCAAAGTTCAGGGGCTCAGCTGAGTATCGTACAATTTGTACTTGTAGTCCAAGAGCGGTTCTATGCTGTATGGTTAGGTAGCAGTGGAGAGAGGTGTGTAGGTGGGATGTTTTTGTTGGAAATATGTATTGGTTTTGTGGATTGAATGCGAAAGATACAATCTCACGGGCGATCAGGACATTGCTCTTCTACTGGCAAATCCCCAACATGTCCCGATTTACGATAAGATACCAAAGGTGAGTTGCTCATTGCATCTGTCCGATGTTCTGGAGCGTTTAGAGTTGGGTTTGACTTTTCGGGAGTTTCACGAGTGAGGGGTAAATATATCGGGTGATTGAGGAATAATTTGGAGATTATGAGTTGATGGATTTGTTCAAATGTGCGTATATATGTGGTTCGAGGTTTTGTGCTTAAAAATCAGCCCCCAAACGCGTTCTTCACGCCAACACCCCACCCTCGGCTCCAAGCTCAAGGTTCCTCCCACCCGCCTAGGTGCATGAAGTAAACAATACAAGGGCGCCAACGTCTGAAATAGTCGGGGAATAACAAGGGCTGTAGGCTCTGAGGCAGCGCTGAAACCTGGTTGTTTGAGCGCATGCTGGCCAGACTTGCACAGACCTGTCCAGGGATATATAGTAGGCTTGCAAGGCTGATATAGTGCCACTACTTTGACTAGATCCCGAGTCTTCAGTTTAAACAGTATCACTCAACAAACGTCTCTCCCCAAGTCAGACCATACCCGATCACACCACCTGTGCTCATTTCCGACAAAAGCCCGTCTAGCTCAGCTCATTCTTCAAGGCCCTTGCTAAGCACCATTCTCGTGTGCCTGACAACGGCCAATCACCTCATTCTGCCCCGGCCTGCATAAAACTGTATACAGTGGACGCAACAGGCCCACTAGATCATCACTCTGAGACGCCCGTTAGGACAGATATCTGCCGCATTTCTCGACCAAATTACTCCCCAAACGATTCTGGCTCCTCAACGGCCATCTTCGAGACCTCTGGCTCCAAGCAGCACGATCCACATCCAAACCTTTGAGTCTCTCATTCCTGCATCTCCCAACTTTGTCTGCAATACAGCTGTAAGTTGAAATAACAAACAGACCAGACGCGCATCTTGTGCATACCACACATCAACAAAAAATAAGAGACGTCTGGGACCATATTCGGAGTCTGTCCAGCTGACCCGACTCGCTTGATTCGCTTCAAAGTCTGCAACTCTGCCCAGCTGTGTTTCTGCGCATAGATCTGGCCATTCTCAGTGCATACTCCTTTCGGGACCCTCTTCATTCCACCTTACCTCTGGCTTCTGATACTCACTTGACTGCTCCTGTTCAACAAGTCACTTTGACCAGTCGTCCGACCTATTAACCGACTACACCGACCTATTCACTCCTTATTCACTCCTGACCCACTCTTTACCCACTCTTCTCACTCCTTCGATACATCATCACCCTCGATCCACCCCACTCACAACATGACGGGACTATTCTCATTTCTATGGCCGTCTTCAACGACCCCGGCCATCACCATTCCGACATACTACCAGGGCGACAACGAGGACCACATTGACCTGCAAATCAAGTCACTCACCTTCATGTACAAGCGCTGCAACCGCCAGATCCACACTCCGTTCCGCAGAGACTCGTCCGAAGACATATCCAAGGACGTCAAAGAAACCCTCATGCGCCACAAGCTCAACAAGAAACGGTCTCACCAGGTGCTTCCGACAGCTCTCAGTAGCGAGAAGAATGCGCTGCGACCGTCCAGGTCCGAAGAGGACTTTACAGGCATGACGGCCAGCGAGGTGGAGAAGCTCGACATTATGTACAACCGCAGCGAGTTTGAGCGCCAGCTGTTCAACGACCAACACAGAATCACCATTGACTGGGCCAAAAACAAGTTTCGAAGCGTGTGCATTCTGACAGCCATGCCTGCTCACTCGTCCACTCTACCAGTGATTGACCAGCTCAACCACTGCAAGTTCATTCTGCTCAAAGCAGACGCCTCCGACGAAGAGTACATTCGCACCCTGGCAGACTCGGATCTCTACCGAGAACACAATATTGCTCGAAACACCCGAATGCGGTTTGCCAGAGACTGCATCGACCGGACTAGGGATGCCAAACAGCCCAGCTCCGCCAACTTCACAAAGGACGAGCGGGCACTCATCATCCGCACATTTCTGCAAAAGCTCGCGGTAGAGGTCCAGGTTCAGCGACTGTACCGAGGAGCGTTCCGAGAACGACTACGAGAGAAGGAGAAGGAGTCGGCCAAGGGAACCCTCAAACTGCATAAGTCTGCCTCTAAGGAAAATTGCAGGGACTTTGTCACTCCGACTAGCCGAGAGAGTCTCAGAGACACCATTTTCCAGCTCGAAGAGTCTCCTGCGGCTTCTGCTCCTCGATCTCCCAAGCTCGAGGTCCGGTCTCTCAACATCCCCACTCATACTCCCTCTCTCAAGGGCAAGAAGTCTCACGCAGAGCTCTTTCTACTCATGTCTCCTGAGAAGCAAAAGTCGTACCTAGACCCTCCCATGAGTCCCCCAAAGCAGCAGACCTCTCCTAGCCCTGGCAGCTCACCCACCCGTTCTCCTCGACGGCAGTACAACACCCCCAACCTCCCCGTCACAAACAGCAGCACCTCTTCTTCGTCCAACCGGCTCAAGAAGAAGGCTAGTGCCATCAGCCTCGGTAGCGGCTGCGGTGCGCCCCTCATTCCACCTCCCCCTACATACGCTCCTTCTACATCTCCCGAATCTGCCAATTCCTTCAACTCGTGCGTCTCCACCGCAACGTCCACCACGTCCATCAGTTCCCGCAACACCGAGGCCACTCTCAGTGAAGATACTAACCGCGAGCTGCTTGCCCAGGCTCGAATTGCCGTGCGGTCGCGTCTGGAAAGCGAAAAGATGCGAATTTTCGGCCCTTAACATGCATTATTTATACAATAGATTAGATCACTATGAAATCAAGTGTAACGCCAATCTACCCCTTGAATGTCACCCTATAGCTGACATTATCGTCGGTTCTGTTTCTGGTCAGAATATTATCTACAGTTGGAAACTCTACAGTCCTCGTAGAAAATCTACAGCAGGAAAGACACCCAAAGACATGTGAAACTGCCACGTTATCTCTCATCTCATCTCATCAATCTAATCTCATCTAATCTATTACACGCTTCTACCACATGAACCATCAATTCATCTATACATAAATAATCATGGTCGAGAACCACGTCTGCCTCCGTACAGCTTTTGCTGCTTGATACTCTTGGGAGTGCCAAGGTCTTGCATCTCCAGGTCGTTGAGGTCTCGTCGACCCTTGGACGGAATAGGTCTGAACGAGTTGGACAGGAACGAGAACAGAGACGGTTTCTGGTAGTTGTCGAATCCGCCCTCCTCACCATCAGGATCCTCGTTGACGTCAGATTGAACTCGGGTCTTTTGTAGAGTGATGGCAGGGAAGTCTTCTTCGTCAAACAGCTGGGTTTTGGTTCTGGATAGCGGCACGTAAGCCATGTTATGTCCAAACCAGGTGGCTGTGGGTCTGTATTCGCCGAAGAGACGCTTGAACAGACCAGCTCGATCGCCACCCTCATTGGCGAGCTTTTGGTACCGCGATGTTTGCCGACCGACTCCAGAGGAGTTTGGTTCGGATCCCTCGTCTTCGTTTTCAGCGTCCGAGTCCTGAAAGTGAGGGTACTGTTCGTTGAAGGTAGCGTCTGTTTCTCGTCGCTCGGCTCTCTGGGCAGCCTCCTGATCCTGTTCTCCTTGAGATCGGGCTCGTTCGGTGTTCTCCTGCTTGATCTTCCATCGCAGAGCTCTCAGACGCAGAATCACTTGGTCCTCATTGTCTCTTGCGAGACCAGAGAGGTTACCAACAACAGTAATGGCCCACAGAGGTAGGTATACGAGAAGTACGGGCAGAATCGCGCTGGAGGACGGGTAGAAGGGCGACACGGACTTGTCGTTGACCACCATGACGGTGACCTGGTAGATTTCCGTGAGCAGGTTCATCAACACCATAAAGGGTAGAACCAGAGGCACCTGGGGCACCTGGTAGTAGAGGATGGTGACTCTGAGTGAGTTGACGAGCTGGACAAAGGCAAACACCTCAAAGAGGCCTCCAATGATCCATCTGGCGTCCAGCTCGAAAAAGGTATTGTAGTCCAGATGCTTGCTCCAGTTTCGCAGCACCATCATGAACATTGCAAAGAAGCAGCATCCGTAGAAGACGATGGGTGGGATGATTCGGGCCTTGGATTTGAGGTCGGTCTGGTCAATTGCATAAGGGTCTTGTTCCAGCAGCTTTCTTTCCTCAAAGAAACCCCATCTTCGGATGAATTCCCATGATACCATGAGCCCCAGAACGGGACAAACAGATAGAAACACGCCGTACATGCCCACTGCGGTGCCCTGGATGTAGTTTCGGTCGATGTCGATGGCAAAGAAGCCCGTGAGGATCTGCATGAGGCCCATGACGAGCAGGAGGAACCAGGGCAGTCTTCGGCCTCGGATCCAGCCTGGTTCGGCGGTTTTGGCTTTGCTGGGTCGTCCGCCCTGGCTCAGAAGCTCCTCGGCCTTGGGCTCGTGCATGAAGTTCATTCCGTGTTTTCTCAGGTTGAAGAAGGTGACGAGCATAGCTGCTGAGATGCCCAGACTCAGCATCACGCCCAGATAACCCTTGGATGCCATTGAGTAGTAAGGAGAGTCGCAGGTGGTTCCATTGATGGCGTACGTGTCCAGATACTCAATGGGCACGAAGGTGGGGACGTGGTCTCCGAAACTGAGCCAGCACTGGGGTCCATTGGTAAGAGTTCCGTTTTCTATGTCCACGTGCAGGTTGAGCTTTTCCATGATGACGGGGTCGTAGTCGGTGAAGACCGGGCCGTCCATTCCGGATCCAGGAGGTCGTCCCATGGTGCAAAATGGTCTGTAGAGGGAGTAAAGGTGATGAGACGACTTTTGTTAACCGGCCCAAGACGCGTACTTTAGGCTCCCACCAGTTGCGCCATTAAACTTAGCGCGCATACTTGTGCCGGCGTAATCTCGCATGATCTGGGGAAGAGATGTGATAGGGGGTAGGGAAAGGGACTAGCAAGGGACGCTAAACGGACCACTAAAGGCGAGGCTGACATGGTCACAAAACAGTCATATAACCAGACAAACAATTTGAGCCTCAAAATACTCCTCAAACAGGGTTAACTCCCTCGCTCAAACAGGTTCTGTTTTCTCGGGGCCCCTTGCAGCACCAGTACAGTTTAGAGTAGACTTTCGGGCAGGGCCAGAAGAGGGAATAGTGAGACAGCCAAAAATGACGGATGAAGATTGAAAGGGAATGATCTGGTATCAATTGGTACTACACTTTTCGCATATAATAGATCGTTATAAAGACCGTGTTCAACTGTATCGGTGCTGCTGCAGTCACTCATGCATTATCTTTTTCATCAGCTTGAGACAAGCCCTGGTCTTCATATTCACTCACTCACACACTCAATGAATAACAGATCGTACAATTTCTACCCTCCAGTGCACTCCCATTTACCCTACCTTAAAAGGTCCCAAAGGCAGTCTGAAAACTACCAACCCTAACCTTTTGCAAAAGTATAAACACGAGCTGACCTTGATGTTTTTTTCTCTTCACATCACCGACTCACAACATATCGACGTAATACACTATTGACGACACGAGATTGTAGTTTAGCTCGACCAAACCTTTCGGCACCTTCGAAGATCCACTCGCTCATACCCTATAGCGGACTGGATTCAAAAGGGTGCCCAGAAAAATGTGAACGACCCATAGGAACCGGATTTTACTGGGGGACCCGTTAGCCCTGCAACTCGCTTGATTTCTAGTCAAGGGTAATGCTAGGGCTTATATTCTTTCAAATATTTATTTAGTTTGCGACGAAAACACTGGAGACCATCCATGATCTTTCTGTCAGCCTTTTCCACTCTCTTAGGACCTGAAGTGCTTCTCATAGTCACTCAGTGAACAACTGAGGATGCCTTCCAACTATACCAGAACAGTTCTAGAGCTGTGTACACGGTTCAATTTCCTTCACGCCCACTCATTGAAAACGACCTCTGACTCATCTCTCAATAAGGACGGTCTTAGATCATTTAAATGACAGCTGACTTTTTCGTGGATTTGTTGGGACCAGGTCAATGTGGTTTTCAACAAAGTTGGTGGCTGGGTGAAACTTTTCCACCTGAATAGAGTGAAAAATAACGGTGGGGCAATGATGGACATGAGAAACTATACGGGGTCTCTATAACACCACAAAACACTCCACTGATCACGTAAACGAGCATTTAGAGCCATTATTAAACCAATTAACACTCTTTTTCTCAACCGCTTCCTCCTGTTTGTCAGCCTGCAGCTCTCCACATTTCCCCACATGGTGGAATCCACTAAAGATGCATCTCCACACATGCGCCCCGATCAATGTCGGAACAAGTAGGAGCGAAAACTAACGGCCTCGGTGCAACCCAAGAAACAGAGGGCGGTCACGTGATCCAACAAATCCGTCACGTGGCTGCAATGGCGCAAACCGCATCAATAAATCAATTCTGGTGGCGAAATCCGTCCACGTGACTCCAGCTCACCACGGCTTTTATTTCTTCTTTCGCGGTCCCCTTACAACCGGTGACAGGGCGCGTCGGCATTAGGCAGAGGATATAGGAGGCTGCAAATGGGTGGGTAGAGACGTCAAAAAGATACAAACAGCGAGATGGGCAAAAACAGAACCCCCATATATATCTAACCAGACCTATAAAGCCCCCATATACTCCCTACACGTTTCCACCGTCCAGTAAACACCCGTTTCTCCTACCCCAGATTCCCCCGAAAGTTTGCCGAGTACCGACCGATACCCGACAAGGTTCGGAACACCCAAAGAAGCTAAAGAGTGAGAGCTTGTGGAGTGCATAGACGATACTTATATATATACTCGACGTTTCCCGTTTGACCAAAGTCACGACACACCCATCACACACAATGCGTCTTACTCTGCCTCGACTCAACGCCGCCTACATTGTTGGAACCGCCCGAACTCCCGTCGGCAAGTTCAACGGAGCCCTCAAGTCCGTGTCTGCCATTGACCTCGGTATCACTGCCGCCAAGGCTGCTGTGGAGCGATCCAAGGTGCCCGTTGACCAGATTGACGAGTTTCTGTTTGGCCAGGTTCTGACCGCCAACTCCGGTCAGGCCCCTGCCCGACAGGTTGTCATCAAGGGAGGATTCCCCGAGTCCGTTGAGGCCACCACCATCAACAAGGTGTGCTCTTCTGGTCTCAAGACCGTGGCTCTGGCCGCCCAGGCCATCAAGGCCGGTGACCGAAACGTCATTGTTGCTGGTGGAATGGAGTCCATGTCCAACACCCCCTTCTACTCTGGCCGAGGTCTTGTTTTCGGCAACCAGAAGCTCGAGGACTCCATTGTCAAGGACGGTCTCTGGGACCCCTACAACAACATCCACATGGGTAACTGCTGCGAGAACACCAACAAGCGAGACGGCATCACCCGAGAGCAGCAGGACGAGTACGCCATCGAGTCCTACCGACGAGCCCTCGAGTCCATCAAGAACGGCGCCTTCAAGGAGGAGATTGTCCCCGTTGAGATCAAGTCCCGAAAGGGTACCGTGACCGTGTCTGAGGACGAGGAGCCCCAGGGAGCCAACTTTGACAAGCTCAAGGCCCTCAAGCCCGTCTTCGACAAGCAGGGATCCGTCACCGCCGGTAACGCCTCCCCCATCAACGATGGTGCCTCTGCCGTCGTTGTTGCCTCCGGCACCAAGGCCAAGGAGCTCGGCATCCCCGTGCTCGCCAAGATTGTCTCTTACGCCGATGCCGCCACCGCCCCCATCGACTTCACCATTGCTCCTTCTCTGGCCATCCCCGCCGCTCTCGAGAAGGCCGGCCTCACCAAGGACGACATTGCTCTCTGGGAGATCAACGAGGCCTTTGCCGGAGTTGCTCTTGCCAACCTCCAGCGACTCGGCCTGGACAAGTCCAAGGTTAACGTCAAGGGTGGAGCTGTTGCCATCGGCCACCCCATCGGTGCCTCCGGTAACCGAATCTTCGTGACTCTGGTCAACGCTCTCAAGGAGGGTGAGTACGGAGTGGCTGCCATCTGCAACGGTGGAGGTGCCTCCACCGCTATCGTCATCAAGAAGGTTTCTTCTGTCGAGTAGTTAGTATATAGATGATTTATGATTTTGGAATTTGGACATGTTGAACTCGTAGTTGTCAGCACGCGCTCGATGTCATATCTAGATTGACAGAGAAGTAAAGTGTGCAATTGAAACATGATTGTCTGTGATGAGTACTGGCTGTTTTATTCTGGGACACATCAATTGGGTAGACAACTCATATAGGCACCAGCATGCTGCAATTCGTTCAATGTCTATCTGCTCTGAGTCGTACTGTAACCATTGTGCAAGACGTGATCGACTGAAATAGAGGCTTCATGTGTCGGTGTGACGATTACGTAAGCCTAAACGAAGGATTACCGCCCTTCTGGGGTTAAATACCTGCCCAGACCCACCCACAAGTAATATAGATAAACTACTAAAGAGAGAGTACTGTAATCGTTGGTCTGACTAGTGTAGAGAGATAATGCCACACATGTAGTGAAACAGTTACAGGAACTTATACACTTACAAAGAATTGTAGCATCTCATAGCAGTGTCCTTTCCACTTGATTAACCACACTAACACTACGATGGCATACATGCATGATGCAAGATTGAGCCTGATAAGCAACTCAAAAGATCCTGGAGTTATCACCAAGATGTGTAAGGCTCTCTAGGCTGAAATCACGACAACCAAGTGCCCACTGCTTCCATCGTACAAGGTTGAATCCTGGAAGAAATCACACGCATTGTAGATCTGTCTTGCGACAAGTGATGTCAAGAGAGACTTTTGGGCTGGAAGCAGAGCAATGGGTGAGGAATCATGGATCCGATTCGTATTTCCTTGCCAGTTAAACATTCAGGTTTGTGGGAAACTTCTCGGGTGCGTGAAAAAGTATATCATCAATATCATTGAGAGTCCAGACCAGCACCCAGAGTCCAGACCACTTATGATAGATGCAGGTCGATATGATAATCAACGGTCAAGAATTGCAGATTATAGATGGAAGGCAGACTGCGCGGCTGAGATGGCGATTTCAGGCTTGCAGAGTCGAGAATTGACCTTGTAGACATGCACATAATAATGATAGAGTCAGTCCTGAGACTCATGAGTGGTTTCACAGTATCATAGGTATCCATGAGACCTCAGAGTGTGCAATCACAAGATCGACAATCAATCGTCCATCAATCATCAATCTGTTCTTATACAGGTTCTTGTAGCTACCAGTTGTAGTCTATTGTTGCTTATATCATGGTCATATCATGAACTAATAGAATATGACCCTTGAATATTCAGATCGATTTCTAACGACCCCCATCAACTTCGCTCTCGTCACTTCCAAAATAGCACCCTTAACCCATACAACAATACTGCACCACCATCACCAAAGCCAATGGAAGTCTCACATTCCGAGCCGCTACAAAAGCTGAAACTTCATGCTAGCGTCTTGATCTCCTTGCGTTAGCGGGATAAGAACCCCCACGGACTCGTACATTCGCAGCTTCTTTTTGGATGACAGGCTAACCAAACTCTGTATTTATTACCCCGTATGGTGAGCGTGGGCCAAGGCGGCAATGATACAGGATGGAGACGAGACGGAGTGACACTCCATGTTGTACATGTGTCAAATATTTCAATGTTGCTTCCAAACTCGCCTATCAGAAACGTTCTTAAGCGAGGCTCTTTGTACAGGATCCGTGCGAGGTTCTTCTTGCACGGGAGCTGCTGCTTCTTCTGTTTGACAGATGACAGGTGAAGGCGATGCAGCTACGTCAGGAACGTGTCGTGGAGAGAGAACCGTGGAAGAATTGCGATTCCCGTCACGTGGACGCCGTATGCAGCATCCTGCTCAACCACCTCTCTCGCATCTACTCTGGCCACGGTTCTTCACGTGGCATCATTGCTCCTCGTCCCTTCTCTGGCTGTCTCAGTTGCGGCTCGAAATCTCGTTGCTTTTTTTCATTTCGGTTAGCCAGGCCGAGTTTAAAACCTGCCTTGGCCCCGCCGAGGTGAAAAAAAGGAAAACCAAGCAGAATTCAACCTGTTTGACAAGATGAGAAGTCACCCATTTAGTACAGAAAGACCAAATATGATGGAGGGCGAAGTCCATATTTATTTCACGTGACATCAGCTCATCTCCATCCTTGTCCGTTTGACGCTGTTTATCTTGAACTGTCTGATTCTTGGTTCCACTAGTGGCAGATTTCTGCAATGAGCCAGGCTAGCGCAATCGTAAGTTTGGCGACGTGCCGTGGCCAGTGTGGTAAGGCTATCACACTGTCGAACTGTAGATGGGCAATGCCGTGTCTCACATCTCCGAGTCCGACAGGGTCTACAAACGACAGCTGTCACCCGTCATGTCATCTCCTGGCCTTGTATTGGTGAACCTGAGCCATGACCCTTGCAAAAAGTAAATAACAAAACAAAAACACGAGAGTCGACAACCGAAAAACCAGTACAAGTAGCAACATGGTAGATCTCGACAAGAGCTTGATTATGGACGTTGCGAGGGCAACAATGTGTGAGAAACCTGAATGATCATGGTCTCGCCAATACAACGACCTTCAAACCGTCTCCCTCCTCTCAGTGCTCATCTAGAGCCGCTTGTTTGAACAGACCAAGATTGCTGATATAGAGTTGAGCTAGCAAGGAGCACTAGTGTGGCCAGGAGACTTGTATATGAGGGTTTGGGGCGCCTGGGGGCGTCCAAGGAGGTGACAGAATCCGAGAATGGGAGTGTGAAAGCGATAATCACGTGATAACTCCCTGTTTTCGGGTGTCCGACAACCCCTAATCAGCCCCCACCTCCATCGTCTCAAAACCTTGCTTAAATCAGACGCACCTAATCCACACTACTGCACGCTTGTCCGCATATTAGCAAGTGGAGCAGTCCCGATAGACACGACGTTGCCGGCGCAAATCTGCGGAGAGAATCCCGACCTCCAGACTCAAATGGCCACCTCGACCCCACCGCTCAAGCCCGTCCAGCCAAGGCCCTCGAAACTCTCAGCTCCGACGGACTCGGAAGACTCCGACGACATGTTTGACCTGGACTCGGACACGGACACCCCCGACAGGAAGCGACAGAAGACGGAGGCCGACAAGTCGAGCGGCAGGGGCCAGAAGCTCGACGAGAAGCTACTCGACAAGTGGGACGACGACAAAAACTACTACAAGACCATCATTGGCGAGGTGTTGAACGACAAGTACAAGGTGGTGGACCACCTAGGCAAGGGAGTCAGTGCGACCGTTGTCAAGGTGGAAAAGGTTGCTACCGAAGACGGCCATGAAACAAAGGGCAAGAACGGCAGCTCAAATGGCCATGGTAACGATGGTCTGGCAGTCAAAATCATCCGAAGTAACGACGCCATGCGGAAAATCGGAGCCCGAGAGGGCAAAATCATCCAACGTCTCAACCAACACCAGGCCACAGCTTCTATTATCGGGCTCGTTGACCAGTTTGACCACAAGGGCCACCTCTGTCTGGTGTTTGAAGCGATGCATTCCAATCTTCGAGACATTCTCAAGGAGTTTGGACGCAATCAAGGTATCAACATTCGAGCCGTCAGGCTCTACGCACGGCAAATTTTCACCAGTCTTCAAATTCTGCGTGAATGCCAAATCTTGCATGGCGATTTCAAGCCCGACAATGTCCTGGTCAACGCCAAACGGTCGTCCACTCGGCTGTGTGACTTTGGTTCCGCCGTGACAGCCAATGAAGGCCATCAGAATTGGACAGAACCCATGCCCTACCTTGCATCGCGATTCTATCGGGCCCCCGAGCTCATTCTGGGCGCTCCATTCGATTACGGGGTCGACATGTGGTCTGCTGGATGCACACTCTACGAGCTGTACACTGGGTGCATTCTGTTTGCGGGCTCGTCAAACAACCACATGATCAAGTGTATCATGGACGTGCGAGGCAAGTTCAGCCACAAGCAGCTCAAGAAGGGAAGACTCACGGACAAGTACTTTGACGAGAATCTCGACTTCAAGTCCGACGAAGTTGACCCTCATTCCGGACAAGTGGTGACTCGCACTCTGCGATACACGCAAAACCAGGCACCTTTGCCGGTCAAAAAGCTGCTGGCAAAATGCAGAGAGACCGGCTCCGACATCATTCTACAGGGCCATCTCATTGATCTTCTAGACAAGCTGTTTGCACTCAACCCCGAAAAACGAATCACCCCTGAGCAGGCTCTCGAGCATCCCTTTTGCCACGATAGAGAGGCCGATACCGAACATCTCGACCCTATCCACCACCAAGCATAACACACAACATAACGGCACTTTGGGCATGTAAAATAGACGGAGGAAAGACATGAATAGAAATCAGTGTCATGTACACAACTACAATCGACCGCCATGATAACTGGACTGAGGTACTTTCTACTAGCCAGTTTCAGCACCAGTATCTAATCACTTCGCCAGTTAATAAGAAGGGCATTCACTTATTGTACACATTCGCTCGTAGTAAAGCGCAAAAGGCATTCCTCTATCTCCAACTCTACCATTCAACTGCACTTTCCTTATGCTATAATTTACTATGTACATTTAAATCTTGTGTCGTCCCTCGGGGTTGGTATGGTAAGGAGACCAGATACCTCGGACACTCTCGTTTATACTCTCAACAGGGCTCTTCATCTGCTTTCGGGGAGCACCATCGGAGCTCTTGAGCATCTCAAACTTGCCGTTGATGAATCGGGGATGCTTGTTCTTGCAACAGATGGTCTTCTCGGCTCCGTTGACAAACTCTCCTCGGATGAAGGGGTGACCAATATCCTTGACGGCCACAAACTCGATCTCGGGGTTCTGGGCAGCAATCTTCTGCAGGTTCTTGTCCAGGTATTGTCTATGTTAGTTTGATCCAGTACGTGATTTGGAGGCAGACCAACAATGACGTGTCATGTTACACTGGTCGTGCAACATTCTCCATCTTGCGTTTCCACCTTTTGGTGTCATGTCTCTCTCATGATCCATGCCATCGCGTCGATACTCACCTCATTCCGTCGGAAGAGCCACCCCAGTTGCAGTACCGGAAAGTGACCTTCTTGCACTGAAGCACAAAGTTGCCGACACCGTTGAGGTTTCGGGCAACAGTCTGGTAAGCTGGTCGAGCCGACATTTTGTTGTGTTGAATGTGTAGATATTTCAGATTGATCTGTGCGTTTAGGCTCCTGTAATTTTGCAAAGGTAGGGTAACTGTGGAGGTGAAGTGTGAGGACAAGTGCAGAAGGAGAAGGGGGGTATATGGCGGGAAAAGGTAGGGTTAGTGTTAAATAGGGATGTCGTTGAGTCTTTTCCACTTTTATTTTCTCAAATCAGACCAGTATACGATGAGATAGATGGCCCGTTTTACCTCCTTCAAAGGTCAACTACTGGTAGACAAAATACAGTTACTGAAAGTTGGGTCTGCATTTATTCACACATCCAAAAGACAAGGTTCGGTGTAGGCGAATCAAGACTAAGCTGAAATCATCCTGAACTTCACCACCCACATTTTCCCACGACACACAATGCTACGAACACGAGCTGTCGGACTCTTCTCCCGCTCGATCCACACCTCCCGAGTGTGTGCGAAAAATGTCAAGTTGGAAAACCCGTGGTTCAAGGGCGAGGGACCCATGGAGCGAACCAAGCGAAAGCTCGAAAACACCGCTGCTCGTCCTGGAGGAGCTCTGGCCGAATACGATCTCTACGGCGATCTCGAAACCGCCCACAACAACGTTGAGGCTGTGTTGACCAACGGGTTTGTGTTCAAGGACGACAAGGTGCTCAAGAGCAAATCTCCCAGCGGAAAGCCCGTGGGGGCCATTTTGATGGGTCTTTCCGAGGTCTTGGCCTGGGACCTGACTCCCGAATGCGTCAAGGGTCTCGATACCGGTATGGTCGAGATTGATCCTGCTGCTCTGGGAGTCTTTGAGGTTGTCTATCCCCGTCCTGAGCTGCTCATCTTTGGACTGGGCAAGAAGTCTCGAGTCTTGTCGCCCAAGACCAGAAACTATCTCAATTCTCTTGGAATCTCTGTGGAGATCTCCGACAGTGCCAATGGCGCCAAGAACTTTGATCTTCTGGCCACCGAGCGTCCTGGTCTTGTTGCTGCTGCTCTCTTCCCTCCTGATCTGTGAAGGAATTCACACCAGAGCAGGAATGTATATAGTAATGTATTTATTTGTGTAGTGGAGGAGTAGGTTGTGTAACGGGTACTGGTAATACTATCAGGTGCGACTTACAATTGCCTTGAAATGCAATGGATCTACAGTACTGGTATTACTGGTATCGTACTTCTTGGATTGATTCAAACTGAAAGTCTCATTCAGAATGACGAAATATCCGAATCCAAAAGAAGAAATGAAATGGTCAGATTCGTCAATGGGCACTATTTATTTTCTCCACTTTGTGTTATTTTCGTCTCTACGACATCTTCTTTTCTTACCTGAACTCCTCATTGTCTGATAAACTCTGATGCACAACACTTTTTAAATTTCAGACCAACATCTCGACCATCAACATCACGACACACACTAACAGCATCCATAGCCATGGTGAGTATCTATGCGACGTCTTTTTCGCAATCAACAGCCCAACTAACTCAGGCTGAATTGGAACGACTGCCCCCACACATCCAACGGCTCTTCCCCGAGTGTCCAGAGCCCCGGTATCTGGAGCCGATCGACTATGCTCCCGAGGACCGAAAAACACAGAACATCTCAGGCGTGGCAGCGTATCTGGAGCTGTTGAAGCAGCCCGATCCGGACTACGTGCCGACTGAGTCGTGGCTGGTCAAGCAGCAGCGCGAAAAGCGGCTCAAAAGCGAGCGGCAAAAGGTGACCCAGCAGGAGCGAAAAGAGGCATGGGATCCCAAGAAGGACGACAAGATTGTGGGCGATCCGTTCAAGACGCTGTTTGTGGCGCGGCTGGCGTACGACGTAACCGAAAATGACCTCGAGGAGCACTACATCAAGATTGGGCCCGTCAAGCATGTGCGGATCGTGCGGGACCAGCAGAGCGGCAAGAGCAACGGATACGGGTTTGTGGAGTTCCAGGAGGAGGACGACTTTAGAAATGCATTTCAGATGACCAACGGATCCAGCATCAAGGGCAGAAAAGTGGTGGTCGACGTGGAGAGAGGCCGTACGGTCAGTGGATGGCTTCCTCGACGTCTGGGCGGAGGAAAGGGTGGAAGACACTACACAAAGGAGTCTGAACGCAAACCCCTCGGGCCACCCATGCCTCCAGGAGCGGCAGGAGGACGAGATCTGTTTCCAGGTCGAGACCGTGGGGGTCCCAGATCAAGAGACCCTAGAGGATCCAGACCCCCGGAAGACTACAGAGACTCGTTCCGAGGAGGAGGACGCGGTGGAGGACGAGGAGGACGAGATTTCAGACACAGAGATCCCCGAGATATGGAGCCAAGAGATCGAGAAAGAGATCCTCGCGACCGAGATCGAGACCGACGACCCCAGTACAGAGACAGAAGTCCCCCTCGTCGGGAACGAGATCGAGGCGATTTCAGAAGAGGGCCAGGAGACAGAGGAGGACGGGAGCCTACAAAGTATTACTAGTCTTGCAGGATTCCCAGCATGTGAATATATGTACTATTGTATTTTTACGCAATATGGGTGTTGTAGACAGCAGGAGTTTTGTAACAGGATAGATGCTTGCACAGACCAGAATGATAGACATTGATGGGAAGTTGTACTTACGCTGTCTCAGTCTCCTGGAATGTCTTTCCTTAACTTCCAATCTCAGATCTCAATAGGACATGAGCATCAAACTACAGTAGTAGACTACAGTACGCATTTTACTAGGATATGAACAGGAACTAAAACCAGCGAAATGAGTGATCCTAAACGAATCGAATCAACTTTTTATCAACCTGCCCTTAAAGAACTACTGCTCCCTATGATATGAGAACATCATAAAGCGACACTTCTCTTCATATGAGATGAAGCCAACTATCAGGTACAGTACTCGTAATAATTATAGTAATTTACACCATTTCAAATTGGACTTAAAAAGATGCGTGTTGTAGTTTGGCAGCTCTAGCAGCATCTCACTGGCTCTAGTATCAAGAAACATAGGGCAATCTCTGTTGTTCTTTCTCTTCAAAATACAGCACCAATGTTCCTGATTATTGTGATTGACTACTCTCAATGGCATCTTCTTCCTCCCTCATTTAAGGATATCTTGCCCAATAGTTACATCTGATGACCTTGCTGATTGCTGATTGATCAGGACAGAGTGAATTTCTCTATCTGGTTAAAAAAGGAGTATTTGATACCTATATTGCCACCTATGACCACCAATACGCCGCTTGAATCTTCGTGCAGCTCCCTAGAGTCTCTCTTTCGACCAATTCGACTCATTTCGTTTGTGTGATGACTAAGCAGAAATCCAGATAAATAGGAGCAATTTTTCAGAAAAAAAGCTTTTAATAAGCCATCATAGTATAGTGGTTAGTACACCACGTTGTGGCCGTGGAAACCTCAGTTCGATTCTGGGTGATGGCAGCAATACGCTGTTCCAAACAAGCAGGTTTGATTCCTGCAAATCTTTTTTGTTTCCCCAATAGATCTTGTTTGTGTGGTCCTTTGATTATATTGAAAACTTCCCCCTAGACCTCCTAAAAGTATGCTTTGGTGCGTTCCCATTTTTTCAGAATCAAGGTTTGGAGATGCATGAAATTTCAATATCGAGGAAGATTGTCTGGAAACACATTTACCACCCACACAAGCAATGTCTGAAGTTGAGCAGCTCACCTCGTCCAAGCTCGGTACCAAGCAGTACTGGGACGACTTTTACAATCTCGAGAAAAACAACTACGCCGAGAACCCCAACGATTCTGGAGAATGTTGGTTCAGCGATTCTGGAGCTGAGGAGAAGATGGTGGACTTTCTAGTTGACGAGGAAGAGCAGGGTCAGGGCGAGTCGCTGATCTCTCTGGACTGCACAATGTGCGATCTTGGCACAGGTAACGGACGACTGCTGTTCAGTATCCGGGAAGGAGGATTTACTGGTCATCTGACTGGTCTGGACTACTCTCAGCCTGCTGTGGAGTTCTCCACGAAGATTGCCGAGCAGGAGGAGGTTGAAGACATTACTTTTGAGCATGCGGATTTTCTGGGAGATGCCGCCAAGTGGTCCACTGGTGAGCGACAGTGGGACGTGGTTCTGGACAAGGGAACCTTGGACGCCATTGCTCTGTCGGATATCAAATACGACGGCTTGACTGGCGTTCAAAAGTACCCCCACGTTGTTCAGCATATGGTCAAGACTGGTGGAATTGTTCTCATCACCAGCTGCAACTTCACCTCGGAGGAGCTTGTCAAGATTATGACCACAGACACCTGTCTCAAGCAGTGGAAGCAGGTCAAGTACCCTTCTTTCCGGTTCGGAGGCACCGACGGATCGACCGTGTGCACCATTGCATTTAAAAAGGAGTAGATGACTAATTACAACAATACAAATAACACTCTAATATTACACTATATCATTAATCGTTAAACAGGGATAAGACCCTTGATACCGGTCAACAACTGCTTGGCGGCATCGGGATTACCGGTCTTGAGCGCATACTGAACCGGCTTGTTATCCTCAATGGTGGAGATACGAACCACCTTGTCACTGGACAGAGAGGCTCCCATACCTGCCTGGACCTCCAGACCCTTGACCAGACCCATGTTGAGCACCACTCGATGCACGGCATCTGTTCGCATCACGATTCGGCCACTGCATGTCTCCGTCACGTCTTCCGGCTTGAGCTTGTTGATGTGAACCTGGCCGACTCCTCGCTCCTTCCATCCCTCGGTGGAATTGGTCAGATCAAAGTAGTACAGCTTGGCTCTACAAGTGTACACGCTCTCTTCTCCTTCCTCTCCGGTCTCCACGGACTCCTTTTTGGCCAATGGGGCGCTGACTCCAATGTAATGTTCGGCCTCCTTTTCCTTTTCCTGCTCCTTTTCTTTTTCCTGCTCCTTATCGGTCTCGGTCTTTTCCTGGTTGTCCTTGTCATCACCCTCTTCAGTGGGTTGGTCCTCCGTCTTTTCCTCCTTCTTCTCGGCCCATGGGTTGTCCGACTTGGACTCGTCCTTCTTCAGGTTGTTGAGCACCGACGAAAAGCCTCCCGAGTACTTGGTGGCAGAGCCAAAGACGTAGCCCGAAGAGCCCGTGGGCGCAGCGGCAGGAGTGGGAGATGCAGGAGTGGAGGAGGGGGTAGAGGAGGCAGGTGTTCCCCACATAGATCCGCCCTTGAAAGCTCCAAATCCTCCTGAAAACTTGGAGTTGGATCCAAACACATGCTTTGGCTTCGAGTCGCCGTTTGTCTCGGCAGCAGGCTCAGTTTTGGTCTCAGCAGTGGGTTCAGCTTCAGCCTTGGTCTCGACAGTGGTTTCATCAGTCTTGACTTCGTCAGTTTTGACTTCAGCAGTCTCAGCATCAGCCTCGGGTTCAGCAGCCTCAGCAGCCTCAGCAGCCTCAGCAGTCTCAGCAGTCTCAGCAGTCTCAGTAACCTTGACTTCAGTCTCAGTAACCTTGCTCTCAGTAGTATCAGAAACATCCTTGGTATCAGTCTCCTCGACGGTCTTGGTATCCACTTCCTTGGTCTTTTCAGCCTTCTCATCCTTCACCTCCTCGTCCTTCACCTCCTCAGTCTTCTCAGCCTCAGCCTTGATCTCGTCGGCAACCACCTGGGTCTCAGCAGCAATGGCCTTGGTCTGCTCAGCAGCCTCGGTAACGGCCTCAGAAACATCCTCCTCGCTGGGAATCCACTTGATGCCTGTCGAAGGCTTGGTGGGAGTAGCTTCGACCTCGGGAACATCGACTACGTCCTCCTCGCTCTTGCGACGCTTGATATCTATCTTCTGAGGGGTCGAAATGGACTCTCGCTCTTCTCGCGTTCGTTTGGACATGATCGGATTCGAATTGTGTGTGTATCGTAGTGCAGAATCAACACAAATTATTTGGCGAGGCTCTGCAGTGCTGCATTGAGGGCCGCTTGCATATTGATTACATAAGCTCACTCCGGGTAACCTGGCCAACGACTAGAACAGGAAGGAGCAGATATTTCCGTGAAGACAAGATGAATAGAGACTGGTGCGATGTAGTATGAATGGGGTTACTGGAAGCATCACATGGGAGAAAAAATTGTCATATCTGACACTCACAGGGTTCTCTTGCATGTTTGCCAAGTACACCAACTACAGTAAAGAAGCGGAAGATTTGATATATAACCTGAAATTTCCACTCAATGGAGAAGAAAAGAGAAGTGAAGGAATCCAAGAGTCTCCCAGTCATAACAAAACACTAATACAGCAATATTCACCTTTCAATTGCTCAATTGATGAGGGCTTCAAGAATCTCTCTCTCCTCATTGACACTAATATAAAGTTCCATAAGTATTTCTCAACAGTAAGACAGGAACACATAATTACACATAATTAGACTGGTTAAGAGATATTTGACCTTATAAACATCATTAGTAACCTATATTTAGTCCGTTAACGTCTTCTTCTCTCGATTTAATAGATCACAGAGTCTGCTCCTAACATCTCACATTTACGTTGCTGGGACAACCGCCCTCGTCCCAAAATGGCAACTCAATACCATCCACCCCTAACTGTATACAAGGTCCTACCTAAACAATTGCTGTACCATTACGACAACCACAGCTTCAAAAATGTCTCTACCGGTGTATTTGCGCCTGCGTAAGGACGACGAGCAGCCCAGCTCACGGCCCGGTTCGGCCACTGACAGCCCATATCTCGAAATCGCCTCTGATGATCCCTCGACCATCATCACCAATCCTCCAGAGAAGAGCCGAATCAGAACCAAGGAGAAGTTTGCATTTTCGGAGGTTTTCAACGGCTCTGGACAGGAAGAGGTTTACAAAAAGGTCATGTTGTCCATGGTGAAAAATGTCGTCACTGGATCTGGAGATGGTCTGTTGTTTGCCATGGGAACTACAGGTTCAGGAAAGACACACACTCTTCTTGGAGATCCTCGAGTGGCACGTCCTGGAATGGTTCATTATGCGCTCAAGTCTGTTTTTGACGCCATTGGCGACCGTCTGTGTCAATTTGACGAGGCTGAAGCTGTGGCCGAGAAAACTGCTGGCCCTAACAGAGAATCCCATGTTATGGAGGCCATGCCTTTTATTGATAACGGAATTCTTACACAGAGCCAGAGTCAGCTCAACCAGTTCATTGAGAACGCTGTGGTCGCCGAAAATGCTGATCTCTACTCCTTGGTCGACCACAAGTCCGCTCATGGAGTGTATCTTTCAATGGTGGAGATCTACAACGACCGGGTGTTTGATCTTCTGGACCAGCGACGGCCTGTAGTTGTCAAGTGCGACGCCAAGGGCCGGTTTGGTATCCCTTCACAGACCAAACTCTTTTGTTCCACCATCCAGGAGGCCTTCCAAGTGCTGGAACAAGCCCATGCTCTCCGAAGCACCCACTCCACAGAGTCCAACAGCGTGTCTTCTCGATCCCACGCTCTTTTCACAGTCACTGTCAAGCGTCTCGGTCAGACATTGACCACCACAAGCCTCACGATTGGCGATCTCGCTGGAAGTGAGCGAAACAAGAGCACCCGAGCTGAGGGAGAACGTCTCAGTGAGGCCTGCTCCATCAACCAGTCGCTCATGATGCTGGGTCAGTGTCTCCAGCGACAGAGAGAAGTCAAGGGATACAAGTTGGACCGATCCATTCTGCGGTCTTCAAAGCTTGCCCAGCTTCTTCTTCCCGTGGCCTTCTCCAGAGAATCCAAGACAGCTCTCCTCATCACAGCCAACCAGAACGCCGACTTTGCGTCCACCATTCAGATCATGCGATACTCGGCTCTGGCTCGAGATACCATCAAACCC
The DNA here is from genome assembly GCA_900518995.1 of Yarrowia yakushimensis. Taxonomy (NCBI): domain Eukaryota; kingdom Fungi; phylum Ascomycota; class Dipodascomycetes; order Dipodascales; genus Yarrowia; species Yarrowia yakushimensis. Next base: position 723,162 of record ULGW01000002.1, read on the forward strand.
CCCGTTACTCCGGCCTACCTGAAGCGAGCAGGCTCTGGACCTTCCACCCCTGCTCAGCGCACGGTCTCAAACTCGTCCATCTCCTCCACGAGCTCCACAATGTCGCACGTGTCTTCCACATCGCATACTTCGCACGACGACACCAAGGACAACCTCATTCGAACCATTGCTGCTCTTCAGGAACAGCTGTACCATGCCCAGCAGCGAGAGGAGGCCATTGAGATCCAGATCCGTGAGGAAGTCAACCAGGAAATGGAGACCCACATGGAACAGATGCGCCAGTGGTTCTTGGACCAGCTGGACCAGGCCACCGACGCAGCCCAGACCTTCACCGACAAGAAGATTTCCATTCTTGGACGACGAGTCAACTCTGACAATGTCAGCGACGAGTTGGCCAAGCTTCGTAAGGAGAACCAGCTGCTGAGACAACAACTAAACGTCGACAAGGAGAACGTTTAGACAAGAGCACAGACATTACTAATTACATAACTAATCATGATATCATTTGAGGTAGAGTAGTCTTACTGGTAATTATATATATCTATACTTGGAAGTAAAAGAGCAAACTGACTCAATTAGTTCTGACACCCATACAGTCCTCCAGACACTTCCTTCTCAAGATGATAGTTTACATTCATTTATTTCATAGCACTGCCAGCTGTATGGCTGGTTTCCAGCGCTTGTAGTTGCTCCACAATGACCCATGCCCAACTAGTTTAAACAGTTCGTCGATCGGACATGTATCGAACGACGGCTCCCTGGCCGGTGATATCCACGGTCTTCTCGTACCAAGCCAGCAGAATGGCACCAACTCCCTGGGACTGGCCCTGTGGCGAAGCCATGGCCTTGTACAGGTACTTGATGAGCACGTCCTGCTGCTCCTTGTTGAGGCCCTTGACCACAGAGGGGATTTCGGCAGATTTGGTTGCGCTGAGAATCTCAATCACAGATTTGAGGTGTGCGTCCTGAGTTAGTCAATTGCTGGAAGTGGATGCTGGTTCCCGACCAATCATATCTCTGCGAACCCATCTATACTCACCTTGACCTGGTCGTCACCGCCGTAAGGAGCAAAGTCCAGAGCAATGGGAAGAGCCTCCTTGGCCTCTCCTCGAGAAATGGCTCCTCGGATTTCGGTGGCCACCTGCTGCTGCTCGGCAGCAGACACGGGCTTGGAGGGAGGAGTGAGATCCTCCTTGGAGATGAACGAGTCGGGGTCGTACTGGTCGACGTCAATTCTTCGGAAATCAATCTGCGACATGATGTGATGTGTGCTGTGTGCTTGTCGTGAGTTATTTCAATGTGAGTGGTATTTGGTGATGTGCTGTATGCATTATCAGAGTTTGGGAACATGGATGGTGGGACTTGTGGAGATAATCTGAGGGGGTTTAAGGAGCCTGTTGTTGGAGTGATTGCAAATATAAAGTCACCAATGGAATTACCAAAGCTCGTAGTTTGTCATCATATCTTCCAACTTCTTCCATCTCCAGCCAATTGCATTCTAGAGCCAGTATTTCAGAATGGTTATAGTGGACTGAAGCATGTCTGACTAATCCACATGTGTCAGACTATCAACAAAGAAGCCAGCAATTGATTGACACCAGAGTCCATTGTCAGATCAGATTAAATACCAACTCATAAGTTCACAGTCCCGCATCGAACACACGTCCATCCAATACGATGACCCAAGTTGTCGAAATAAGTTTGCCATATGCATATCATCGAGAAGATCCAGGGAGAATTGACGAATGATAAAAAATAAAATAAAATAAAATAGAATAAAAACCAGATGACGAAATGACAATCAATCTGCGAAAACCCAAACTTGTCACGATTGTCAATGAATCTCAACTTCACGCTACTACACCCTGCTCACGTGACCCCAACCAGAGGGTGGTTCTTTCTCAAAGCATCTCTATAGAGAGCCTCTTACTGCTCAAGCACAGTAACCAACAACCACCTTCTCCACAATCAACCTGAAACAGCTCTAACAGAAGCTACCAGTAGAGAGCGAAATTTACATTCCCTGCACTTCAAATATATATTTCACACGACCTCGCCAAGTAACACCTTTGCAACATTTTCGTCCCCTCTCAAAGAGGCAATCAATTCCGAACCAAATAAGAATAACCGTGCATCTGACGGTGGATTTTCAATGTGGAGAAAGGGTGGCAGGAGAAGGCGGTGAATGTGATTGACCATTGGAGCGCGGTACGTGTACAAGGAGAGGGGCGTGGCCAGATAACTTGTCACGTGACTTTCGATACCGTCAACAAAATCAAACCCGTTTCATCTGCAAGACTCAACTCTTTCGTATCGTATCGTACTCCAATAGGGTACCTCAAACCCCAGACGTTAGACTCCGACGCTAGCCCGAGTATAATATTGTAGAGGCTAAGTATCAAGCAAACAGATGCAGGCGATGGTGGGGGTCTGAATCAAACAAAACGTGTTTGTAGTGGGGTGAATGAGTCCAAAAATAAATTGCGGGGTCGTGGGGGACAATCGTGTTGGCCAGAGTGGGGGGGGGGATGGTTAAGATCACGTGACCCTGCCGCCGATGGAATCCGTGTCTGATACCTCGGTTGGTAACCCAATCATACAGTGTGTGTCTGTCTGTCGTTTTGGAGAGAGGTTCATAATGGGAAGGTGGGGTGTAAGTAGATGTGTCACGTGTATAGATATGACTGGGATACTGTCTATAACTGGTTGACATCTTGAAACTGTGCATTTACTCGAATTTGGTTCCTTTTCAACCCCCATCCACTTGGATCACATGATTTGGATTTGACTTCTTTTTTTGAATTTTCTTTGCATCACCACCCACACACTAATACACCACCAGGCCACGAGAAGCACCGCTACCAGCGACCAGGAGGCACGAGGCACGAGATCTAGGCGACCAAGGCGACCACAGCATTCGCGCTTCACACCAATAGAGTCCACGTGACCCACGCACGCTAGTTTTTTCTTCGGGCAGAATCGGAACCAAAAACACTTGCACGAGCACCCCCCTTCACCAAGACAGCACACAATGGCGGACTCGACAAAAACAAGGGCAGTCGAACACACACAAAAGAGCGCCGAGGAGGCGCAGGCACAGATCCTCAAGGCCGAAATACAACAGCAGCTAGCGCTGTCGACCGGAGAGACGCCGGAACAACGGAGCGCGCGGTACGAACGCATGTTCCGCGAGCTGGATCGAGAGGGCAAGGGCCAGCTGACCAAGGAGGACTTTGTGGCGGCCTTCAATGGCTCCTTTGGTGGATCGGTGCCCGAGTCACACACGTTGCGAAACGCAGACTCTCTGGTGGGCAACCTGGTGAATCTGATGGACACAAATGAGGACGGTCTGGTGGACCTGGCTGAGTTCCAGTCGTATCTGGAGCTCACAGAACAGAACCTGGTCTACCTGTTCCACATTATTGACGACAAAGGAGACGGCAAGCTGGATAGAGAGGAACTGGCCGACGGAATGGCAGCAGTTGGGCTGGGAGACATGGACAGTGAAACGATAGACGAATTCTTCAGGGCCCTCGACCGAGACAAGGACGGATACATTGGCTTTGACGAGTGGCGAGACTTCCTGCTCTTGGTTCCCAATGAGGCAGGCTCCACCCTCAAGGCTGCCTACAAGTTCTTCGTCGAGGAGCTTGATCTGAGCTCTGAGGGCGACGTCATCTTCCACAGAGACGTTCTGCAGGGTCTGGGATACTTTCTGGCTGGCGGTCTTGCTGGTGCCATTTCCCGAACAGCCACTGCTCCCCTGGATCGGCTCAAGGTCTACCTGATTGCCGATCCCATCACAACAGCCAAGGGCGTGTCTGAAGCCGTGTGCCAGAACGTTGCCAAATCCGCATCCAAGGTAAAGCCCACGTCGGCGTTCATGGCGCGACATCACGTACTGACCAGTGCCATCAAGAACATTTGGGCCGAGGGAGGCATCCGGGCGTTTTTCGTTGGCAACGGTCTCAACGTGTTCAAGGTGATTCCCGAGTCGGCCATGAAGTTTGGCTCGTTCGAGACGGCCAAGAAGTTTCTGTGCCAGCTGGAGGGAGTGGAGGACACGGCCGAGCTTTCCCGAGCATCGACGTTTCTGGCAGGAGGTATCGGAGGTGTCGTGTCGCAGTTTGTGGTCTACCCCATCGATACGCTCAAGTTCCGGATCCAGTGCGCGCCCCCCACCGGGCCTCATCAGGGCAATGCACTGCTCTGGCACACCATGAAGCATATGTGGCGCAACGGCGGCCTGGCCACCTACTACCGAGGTCTGTGGGCAGGTCTGGGAGGCATCTTCCCCTATGCCGCACTCGATCTCGGAACCTTTGAGGTCATGAAGCGAGGATATATCACCCGGGAGGCCAAGCGATTGGGCTGTGAAAACTCGGACGTGAAGATTGGCAACATGGCCGTCCTGACCATGGGCGCATTATCCGGCTCTGTGGGAGCCACGGTCGTGTACCCCGTCAACCTGTTGCGAACGCGTCTCCAGGCCCAGGGAACGGCAGCCCATCCTCAGACGTACACTGGCATCATGGACGCATACCACAAGGCTGTCACCAAGGACGGATACCGGGGTCTGTTTCGGGGCTTGGCTCCCAACCTGGCCAAGGTGGCTCCTGCCGTCAGTATAAGTTATTTGGTCTATGAGAACACCAAGACCATGTTGGGGTTGGAGTAGTGTGTGGTGGGGAGACCATCACCGCTCAGGTTGAACATATAAGTAGAAGCATAACATAACGCATGTTAAATATAATAATAGAGCATACAACAGGAAAGTGGGAGTAAAAGTGATAATAATATGTACATTGTTGGATAGAATGTCTCTATACATACTCCAACCACGAAACGACCTCTATGGGACCGGTTTCGATCTTTCTGACCACCATGTCTTCTAGTCCTGGAACTCGTTTGCTTTTTGGTGTTTCTGACGAGATCCAGCCTTCTAGAGAGTGACTTCCATCCAGTTCACATTGGATCTTGAATCCATGTTCCAGTTTGGAAGGGTTGAAATTTGGCCCGTAGTTTGCCAGGCGAGTGAAGAAGGCGTTAAATTCCATCTGGAGATCCTCTATGAGTGTGGGAGAGTCCGTCACAGGCACGGTTTGGTCCGATTCTGGTACAATTGGTATACTGAACTTGACGGGGATTGTAGCAACGTGTTTTGACGCCGAATTGTGCATGGAAACGGACAAGGCAGTGCATTTTCCGTCCTTGAGCAGGTTCACACACTCCTGGCTCGCTTCATCAATGTAATCCTGGACCACTGGAGCTCGACAGAGCCACACGGCTGTGTTGAACTGACGAACCTGTTGAAACGCGTCTGCTGGGTATACGTTGAAATAGTAGGCAATATTGTGTATGAAGACGGCTAGAAATGTCCGGATGCTCTCCAATACGCCTGCGTACGTACAAATATTTGTACTTGTAGTGGTATCTGGTTTCATGTGTGGAGAAGAAGCTTTCTGCAGGAACAGAATATGAGATGAAGGGTGGCAATCGTGAAAGAAAGAATGGAGACTATTAGCAAAGATTTAAACGCTTGGAATTTGTATATATGATGTCAGTAATTGACTGGCTTTCTCTGATTCGTCATCTGGTCATTTTTGGCCAAGTATATGGGTGTGTAGTTGTGAGAAGAGTGTTAGTTGAAATTAGGAAACTTAGTTGATACTGAACAGCTGAATTATTCACCTGAAAAATGAGATGGTGTAAATTTATAGCTAAATAAGGTTCTTAGTCTACCAACGTAAGTATCTGGATCTCAAGACAGTGGCGCTCTATCGTCCCTGAGGAAGTAGCTACGAGGCTGAAAATTGAGCAGATGACAGGGATAACCAATTAATACAGTCATTCCATATCAACTTGTCTCTGCAACACTTTTCGATACCCGTTTTATGACTCCATTATTATTCAACCTTGTTCCCTCATGCAGCTAAATTGCGACGCGTATAAAACACGACAACAACCCCACACTAGACATCTTTCCTTAACGGCTATGTCGATCAAGGCAATTGACAGTGAGTCGATTCGGCAAATCACGTCGGCCCAAGTGGTTACGGACCTTAATTCCGCCGTCAAGGAGGTCGTGGAGAACTCTCTGGATGCCAACGCCAAAAACATTGAAATCAAAATCTTTGATTATGGCAAAGATCGCGTGGAGGTGATTGATGACGGAGACGGAATTCCAAAGACGGAATTTGAGCATGTGGCCCGCAAACATATGACGTCCAAAATCCACGAGTTTGACGACCTCGCCAGCGTCGTCAGTTATGGATTTAGAGGAGAAGCCCTAGCTTCCATCTGCGAGATGGCAGAGCTCGAGATTGTCACTTGTAGCAACTCCAGCGAGCCAGCGACACGCGTGGAATTCAACCGCGACGGATCAGTCAAGAGCACAAAGCCCGTGGCCGGAAAACGGGGCACTTCTGTGACCATCAGACGGCTGTTTCACAGCGCCATTGTTCGTCGCAAAGAGTTTGAGAAGAATGCCAAAAATAGTCATCCGGGACTCATCCGGATGCTGGAGACATATGCGATTGTGCGCTCAGATGTGCGATTCAGCATTGTCCATGTGACCAACAACAAGAACCGAAATGTGCAGCTGACAACGGATGGATCAGGAGACATGCTCAAGACGGTGGGAAGGGTGTTTGGAAACGAGCTCAAGGGCCATTTGATGGACGTGGACTTTTCTTTTGACGTCAATTACACAAAACGGGGGTTTCTGGGAGTTGAGGATCTGCCCAGCTATGTTGTTAGAGTCACTGGTCTTGTTTCCAAGCCCATTTTCGGCATGGGACGTAATGCCAATGACAAGCAGCTGTTGTTCATCAACAAGCGTCCATTCACAATGAAGAAGCTGCAAAAGGTGTTTCAGGACGCCTATACTTCGTTTGTTCATTTGCAAAAGCCCGTCTTGATTATCAACCTGGATATTCCTCCTAGTGCTTACGATGTCAATGTCTCGCCTGATAAGCGGACCATCATGTTGCACAATGAGGTGGACGTGATCAACTGTGTTCGAGAGAATCTGATTGACGTCTTTGAGTCTTCTGGCCAGTCCGTTCCTCGAAGCACAGTTGATGTCAAAGTGCAGCCCATGAGCAGTCAGTCGTATTGGAGTGTGGCAGATGCGAATGAGGAAGAGGATCAACAAGATGAGCATGAGGAGGAAGTCGAGATTATCGATTCTGCTACTCCTGATGATACCAATACTCCTTCTCAACTTGAACCGAATACTCAGACGACTGCTAGCCAGATACAAAGAGCAGGGCTGTTTGTTACAGATCGGGATGAAGAGGAAGAGGAAGACGTGTCCATGACCTACGTTGAGGAGACAGAATCGCTGGTTATCAATCATATGACCAGTAATGAGGATGACGCTGAGCAAGATGAGCAGGATGAGCAGGAGGAAGAAGAACAGGAGGAAGAAGAACAGGAACAGGAACAGGAACAGGAACAGGAACGGGAACAGGAACAGGAACAGGAACAGGAAGACGAACAGGAAGACGAAGAAGAAGAAGACGAAGAAGAAACTGAGAATGTTCCTCCAGAATATGCATACATTGATACAGCTGCTGAAGAAGACGGAAACGACAAAGAGAAATCTGACAACGATTTGGCTGACAACTCATTGTCAGATATTTCCATGGACTCTGCAGCCGACACCTCCGTCTCACTAATTACTCCAATTACCGAAAGAAGAAGAGTGACCAAGGGCAATTTGAACAAGTTGAACATGTCACAATTCTCAGCTTCTTCTAGACCCTCGTCGTCGTCTTCCAGCCGCCCATCTACTGCATCATCTTTATCATCTCTTCCTGCATCTCAACGACCCTCTTCCAGAAAGCGTACCTATGCCAATCTGCCCGAGTTTGGCACTTTTGGACAACGAGAGTCTCTCACCGTGACAGCCGAGGATCTTGAGCGAGGAAAAACAGCTTCAGAAACCCTTGCCAAGCTCAGCTCCTCTTCTGGCACGTCCCAACCTCAGACGTCTGCTCTAGACGACTCGTCGGCTGAATCCAAGCTCAATCTGACCATCTCCAAGAATGATTTCCTCAAATTCCACATCATTGGCCAGTTCAACGAAGCCTTCATTATTGTTTCAGACCCGGAGAACCTGTTCATCATCGACCAGCATGCAAGTGACGAAAAGTACAACTTTGAAACACTTCAAAGAGACACCAAAATCACTCCTCAGCCATTCGTGAACCCTCTGACCGCGGAGCTGACCCCCCTGGAAGAATCTGTGGTCAGCAATAATCTCGACTTGCTGAAAAAGAACGGCTTTCTCGTGACTATTGACGACTCTCTTCCTCCTGGAGAAAAGTGCCAGATCCGAGGGTTCCCTCAAACGGGAAACATTGTGTTTGGAATGCCCGACTTCCGAGAACTCGTGGTTCTGTTTGAAGATAACCCTGGCAATGACTCGGTTCGGCCCAAGAAGGTCAGAGACGTGTTTGCTTCTCGAGCTTGTCGAAAAAGTGTCATGGTGGGCACTGCTCTCAAGGACAAGGAGATGGTTCGAATTGTCCGAAACCTCGCTGGTCTAGAGAAGCCCTGGAATTGTCCCCATGGACGACCCACCATGCGTCATTTGATGGAGATTGACAAGTGGCCAGTTTTCACCCAGGATTACGACTACTAATATATTTAAGAATTTTTCACTAGCTGTACGTACTGTATGTTAATGTCATTATCTGGTCGTCATCTATATACCATGCAGGATGTCTACTTTGATGCTCCGAGGGCATCAGCGATACCGACAATAAGGTTGAGCATGGCCAGAGACTCGTCTGCTCCGTCGGCGAGACGCTTGTCGGTGACCGACAAGAGCTCGGCAATCTTGCTCTTTTGCTTACCCTCAATCAATGGGTCGGTGATGATCAGGTCATGCATTTGCGAGGTGATTTGGGCACTACTCCATCCAGAGTAGGTCAGTTCTCTAACTGCCACGAGAATGTCGGGAACAGAGTCTCCAATGGGGCCCTTGGAGTCCTTGCATGCTTTAATAATGGCCTGGAGGGTCTCTGTGGGGATCACTCCTGCGGTTTCGTTCACATCGGCAATAGTGATGGGTCTAGTTTCAGACATGGTAGCGTCTCCATCCTCGTCGTTCTGAACAGCCGAAGACTCGCCGCTGATACGCGAGCACGACTGCAGAATGGTGATTGCTCGACGCAGATCTCCGTTGGCCACCTCCAGGATCTTCTCCAGCACTCCGTCCTCCACGGACAGGTTTTCGGCATCCGACACATGCTGCAGACGGGCCAGAGCGTCGTTGCCGTCAAGAAGTCTGAAACGGAACTTGGAGCATCGGGACGCCAGCGGGTCGATGATTCGGGTCACATAGTTACAGATGAGACAGAATCGGGTCTGGGCAGAGTAGGTCTCCATGGTTCGTCTCAGGGCACTCTGGGCGTCGGTGGTCATGGAATCGGCCTCATCCAGAATGATGATCTTGAATGGTGGACAGGGGTACTTTTCGGCAATGTGTGGTTTGGGTGCAACCACCTTCTGGGCCGCAAAGTTCTTGATGGAGTCTCTGACAATGGCGATTCCTCGTTCGTCGGACGCGTTGAGCTCCAGAACTCGATCCTTCATGAGTTCAGGTCCATATAGCTCCTTGGCCAGAGCCAGCACGGTCGATGTCTTTCCGGTTCCGGGGGGACCATAGAAGAGCATATGTGGCAGATTGGCGGATCCAAGAGTCCGTTTGAGAACCGTGACGGCGTGATCCTGTGACGAGACGTCATCCAGCGACTTTGGACGGTACTTTTCGACCCATGGAGGGGGGGCTCGGTTTTTCGACGTCTTCTTGCCGTCGGCTTTCTGCGCCTGTTGCGACTTTGCAAAGAATGACTGCATTGTGTGACTGGAGTCTTGTGAGGTGGTGTGGAGTAGATGCTGGTTATCTTCTCGGGAGACTAATTTACTGCATGAAAAATACGTGACGCGTCGAAACTTTGCTCCAGTATAGAGTGGTGTGAAATATCAGCTGGACTAGACCAGAGCCTGAAGAAAATTAAAAAATAAGAGCCATGACGGATTTTATAACGTAGCCAAGACATTCAGAGCATCTACTTTATGACCTCACATTCAGTTGTGTGATTTGTTTTTCTATTTTTGTATTTTTCTTTTCTCTTCCTTTTTCTCATACAATTCAGCTTATTCCAATAACTTCTGTCAACTGTATACTGTGAAATGAGTCGTTCAGATGCTACTCATAATTTCGCATTCTATCTCTCCTCTCTGGACTAAAAAACATGACAATAAATAAACTATGTATACATGGATAACTTATCCTCTCTCTCTATTACTCTCTAGAGTCCCGTGAGAGAAGAGTCGTCGTCGTCAACAATGAGCTCGTTGGTGTTGAGCTCAACTATCAGCTGTCGGCCGTAAATGTTGGGGTTGGCCATACACAGCTTGATCTGGCCCTCATGATCGTCAATGAGCCGCATGTCCTGGCCGGGAATCACCTGCTTGAGAGTACCGTCAATGTGTCGAATCTCGGCCATCTCGTCATCCACAATCACCAGGTAGGGATGCTGCAGAGTCACACCCTTGGCCTTGACCAGAATGGGAATGGGCTTGGAAACCAGGTTGCCAAAGTGGTCCGTGTACACCAGCAGCTCGTCGTAGCAGAGCATGAACTTGGAATCCGAGACCTGGAACATGGCCATGGGTTTGAGACCTTCCAGCCGCTTTTTGAGGTCGGTGGAGCCAGAAGAAATGATGGGAAGAGTTCGAGGCACCTTGAAATCCAGACTCATGGCCTCGAAGCCCTTGGTGCAGTGCACCGAAAAGTAATTTTTGAAGACGGAGATTCCCCAGCACTCTGACGGCACGTAGAACCGCTCCGCGTCCCGGAAGTACTCGGTCGACCCTATATGCGACGAGAACCGCGACAGCGACATTCGAGACCGCTTCTTCTGCGAGCCCTTTTGTCGAATGGGCTCCAAGACCTTGAACACTGAGTTGAGACCCTCACGCGACTTGTAGAAAACCAGGGTCCGGTTCTTCATGTTGCCAATGGTGAAGAAGGATGCAGACGAAGACAGCTTGTAGCCCATGGGAATGGCTGCGCCCTTGGTCATGCTTCGGTTGAGCAGCTGGTCCAGATGGTAGTAGATGAGTCCTCGATTGCACAGCAGAATCACCAAGTTGAGAGTCTCAATCACTCCAATCTGGGTCACCTTGTGCAGGTCCACGCACCGCTTGTACTTGTTGTCTCCGCCCTTGTGACGGGTCTCTGGAGACAGCTCGCTCACAAACAAACCGAAATCCGTGCCAACAAAGACGAATTCACGCGAGTCAAACATGAACGAAGTGGCACAGTTGACCTTGCTTCGCGTGGTCATGTTGGCAGAAGACGGCTGGGTCTTGAGGTAGGTTTTACCGGCCACCCCCGCCTTTTCAATGGCTCGCTGAAGTGTAGAGGCATTGTTGGGGACTGCCAGACGGACGGGTATCTCGTATCCAAAGTCGAGATAGGACAAAACTGTCAGCCGGAAGGGCTCAGCGTTCTTGGCATACACCTTGCTGGAGTACTGACGCTTGGCCTCCACCATTGCATTGTGCCATCTGTCTCGGTCGACAGAGGTGGCACAAAAGAGCGTGTAGGTGATGTTTTGACCCAGATGACGGATTCGGAAGGGATAGGTTGTCTGGTCGGATTCCTCGTTGAGAACAGTGACTGTTCCTTGGCCAGAAGAGCTGCTGCTGTGGTGGTCACCACCAATAAAACTCATCCGTTTGTCTCTGACCTCACGAACATGCGACGTGATGTTGTGGATTCGACCCTTGGACTGCTGCTCGGCCTCGTCGATCTGCTCAACACACAAGAGCTCCAGAGGAATGGGCTTTCGAGTGACATACAGTTTGGGGCCATGCTGGCCAGTCTGATGCTTACACAGCACCAAAAAGTTGTCCAACAGCACCAAGTGTGCGTCAATCCACTCAAAGCCATAGTCTGACTTTCGCTGTACGTCGCCACGCCGCATAATCTTTCGCTGAGTGCTCTCAAGCTTCAGATCAGCACCACAGTCGGGCTTGAACACAATCTGACTCTTTAGATCCAGCAGTTCCACCTGCTTCTCAACATTGCCAATCACCAGGTTGCACTGACGAGTGACGTCGTCACATTCGGCAATGGCACGTGACAGAAGCTCCAGCTCCATCTCGTTGGTAGTGTGCTTTGAAATGGTGCCCAGAAGCAGCGAGTATCGAGCCAGACGAGGGATGACTCGGTGAAAGTAGATGGAGTAGGGCTTTCCGAGCGTGCGGGGATCTCTGGACATGTCGGCCAGCCACTGCGCAAACAGAACATTTTCCTCTCGCTCCTTACGAATCCGCCGATCAGCATGCAAGTACCGGTTGGCATAGGCCAGAAAGTGGGGACGAGCCACCTTGATCCACTCGATGATAATGTCGGCAATACCCGTCACGAAAATAATGTGTCTGGCCTTGAGACGGCCCTGAAGCAACTCCTTGGAACACTTGATAATGTCCTGGACAGCAAACATGTCTCGAAACTGCTTGTCGGGCATGTGCGACTTGAGGGAGTCGCCATAGACATTGTGCAGGATATCCAGGTCGCGGATAAAGTGCTCCTCTCCCACAATGAGCTCGTGCATGGCATACTGACGCTTGATTTCTCGAGGGTCGAGACGGGCCAGCTGGTCGTCGGTGAGCTCCCAGTACTGCGCCCAGTCCATCTGGTCGGACGAGGTGGACTCGGTGCGTTTCTTCTCCTCTGGTTTGCGCGTGTCAGAGTGGTAGGGACACTTTGTTGAGTAGCACGTGTATCCCGAGTCGTGGGACGACTGGCTGTAGCACGGGGTGAGGGCCGGAATGACTCCAGAAACGACTCCAGAGTCGCTGAACATGTAGGAGCCTCGCTCTTCGTCGTGACGAAGCACATCGCCGCGTCCCAGAGCTCCAATCACGTGTTTGGCGTACTGTTCGGCGTAGACGGCTGACAGGGTCTTATTTGCGGCAAAGAGGTTGGAAACGGCCGCATGCAGATCCTTCTCGGGCACCTCCTTGTCACCCGTGAAGAAGGGGCGGATCCAGTCTCGAACGCCAGACAACGACCACATTTCAGGACACGTGTACGTCACGTTGGAGAGGTCCACCTGGGGCCGTGTGGGGATGGAGGGGAGACCCAGCTCCACCCAAACGGAATCTGATCGCGTGCTTTCTGCCAGAACGTCGTAGTCGGGAATGTTGAGCTGCCTGACGGGCGTGGTATCTGCAGATACGGGCACGGGCCGTTTGTTGGGCATGGAGTTGAACCGTGAGGGCGACACGGAGGGCGACTTTTGGTAGTACTTGGGCACTGCATTGGGCAGACTCATGCGTTTTTCAAGCGTGGGTCGCATGTCCACTTGACGAGGTTCCAGACGCTCCATTGAAGGGCGCATGTCCAGCCGCTCCATTCGCAGAGCCAGGTCTCGTTCCGAGCACTGCTGGGGAGTCAAGGGAGACGACTGGGAGGTTGCATAGTGCCAAGACGACCGCGAGGAGTGGACATTCAGAGGCGACTGCTGAGACGCTACAGGCGAGTAGGTCTCGATTTTGAGCGGACTGGGGCTTCCTGGAGACATGTATGCGTCTGCCACGGGCATGCGAACCGGCGATTCGTAGACGTGGTCCTGGTACATGTGGTCAGTCTCGTATGCCGATGCCACGTGACTCCAGTCTTCTGTATCCAGTTCAGGCAGGTCTGTTGGCGGCTGGTACGAGTTGTGGCCCGGGCTCAAATGCGACGGGATCTGGTATCTGTCCTGGGAGTTGGGAGATGGGGTATAGTGGTGGTGGGTAGTAGGGAGGGAAGGTTCAGGGGTACGATGTAGAGATTGTTGGTCGTAGGAATCTGTGTCCAAGTAGTCATTGTATTCTTGTTGGTCGTAGATTGGAATCTGAGGGGGCAGAGGAGGAGGAGTGTTGGTGTTTTGGTTGGAGAGGTGAGCATGAGCAGGAGATGCCGGGTTGGATCGGCGTGAGGTGTTCAATGTGGGTTTTTTGAGGGGCAGGGGCGGTGGACGTTCGCCGTCGGTCCGCCACGACTGCATGCTATTTGTGCGACTCATGTCCGAGTACGGTTGGGCCCAGTACTTGTCGTAGTCGGTGCCAATGTTGTTCCCGGCTCCATTGTTGAGATCATTGTAGTTGCTATGGATGCTGCTGTGGATGCTGGTTCGGTCTGTGGAGTAGTAGCTGGCGCGGTCTGTGGCGCTACTATTTCTTCTTTCGGACAAGTCTGTGTTGCTTCGTTCCACGCCAGTGTCTTCGTCTCGCCAGTTTGGAGTCTGAGACGACGCGTAGGCACCCAGATACCGATTGGTTTGCTGTGGGGCATCCGAGTTGAGCTGACGGGGTCCTAGAGGATGGTACGACGGCCGTTTGTCCGCCAACGAAGACACTCTCTCGGGTAGCTTTGCTCTGAACTCATCCGTCACCTGGGTGCGTCTGTTGATGACCTCAGCAGGCGGCTTTGGAGGTAATGGAGGAGGATGCACTGTGTTAGCAGGGGGAGAGGAGAGGGTGTGGGAGGTACAGGGATGATATTGTACCATCTGATTACTCACTGCCTGAATGGCGTTTGTTTTTATTCTGGTGCAATAGTGAATCGTGAAGGAAGATGGTCCGACAGGTCTAGATGCATGCATGTACAGGCCTAACGTCACGTGCTCATAAACATCAAAGGTAAAACGTTGTGGGGCTATTGAACATGTTGGGAGTAGAGAGTTGAGATAACAGTGTTTGAGAAGATGATGGTGGATAGTTGGCGACAGGAGCGATTTGCGTATTATTGGTGCTCATCGAGTGATGGGAAGATTGATTGCTCAATGTCATTGCTATCTCTTGCGGTGTTTTACCAGGTCGATACTTGAAGATGAAGGCTACCGTCATTTAAACACTCGCTTATTTTAGTTGACAGATGTTTAGTTGACAGTGCATTAGTCTGTTGACATGAGATTAGTCGAATACTGTAGTTGACTCTCAGCTGGTAGTGAGGTGAGAGACACCTTGGAGAGTCCGACGTAGTTGGTGTATTGGATCATGTTTCGTACCTGGTAGTATATCACGCAATCCACACTAGACAATACTCCTATTCATCACACTGATATTTTTCAAGATTAGCTTTGATGAGCAATGTGAGTGTGGATGAGTAGACGAGTAGCTAAACTGCAACTCTTTCCAGCATCGTTGATAAACGTGTATTAAGCCAGAAACTGTCAGTTTACAGAGATGTATTGTCAGGTTGATGATATATCGCCTTTTTCAACTATTTCATTGTCAACTTTTTCACTTTCATTCAACATCCTCACTCCACATTCTTCCTCGAAATTACATAATCTCACTGTGGCGTTCACCGGTCTCATTTCGACCAAAATGTGGTCATACTCATTGCCAGCCGCTGATTGGAAAGTAACAATTGTCAAACAGAGAGACTTGTACCAGGGTAGTTGTAGTAACACCATGGAGGGATTGGTATGGCCACTCCAGTGGGGGTAGCTCAAATCACTGCATCCCAGTATGCTTAGTCAGAGAGGTGGAAATGGTACAAAAACACACCCGAAATACGTGCTACAAACCTATCCTGTCTCTAATCAGTGTCAATCGGCCTAGCAACCTATCTGTACTCTAGTGTGGCTCCAATTCCACTTGTTATTAGCTTCTCTCTTGAGATGAGCAAATTGACCTCCAAGGTATAGGATATAAAAGGAGGTCATAGCCCACGCTACTCGGAGTCTTGTTTTTTGCTTGTGGGGTAAAAAAACAGTGTCTGGAGCCCCAGAGACCCCATAAACGACACACACTACGACTACCACCAACCACCACCGCCAGATATCATCATGGAGCAATATTGCATCCTAACTGGGAGATACTCCAGACCCGTTTCGTACATGTTCCACTTTCCGAAACGGGAATAATCACTACCCCAAACGGATACCATGTGCTATTGCACGGGATACGACGTCACACCCAATGCAGGTAGCAGTATACCACAAATGGAAAAAAATGACTCCGATGTCAATTAATAAGCCACTACGGCTCGATATATAAAGTGCGGAACCGGGCGTTGCTCTCTACACACTAAACACACACTTCAAAAATGGTCAAGGCTGGTAAGTACGAGAAAAACGCCCCGAATTGGGCGCATTGAGCGTCCAACAGGTCAATTGAAGGCCCCACGATGTCCCAGACTCCCTGGTTGGTCGTTATGTTGTCGGTCTCGACCGTCTCTGGAAGGTGGCGGAACGTTGCGTCGAGTGGTGACTCAGACAGAGGTATTTTTTGTTGAGTCGAGATGCCACAAGCACAATTGCAATTGAGGAGGGCGTTAGAGTCCCCGAGACGTCCGTAGACCCTCATGTTGTTGACCAAAAAAGTCGTTGTTTCACCTACCCCACATTCTAACCCAGTTGCTGTTCTTCGAGGAGATTCTAAGGTCTCCGGTACTGTCACTTTCGAGCAGGACTCTGAGTCCAGCCCCGTCACTGTCACTTACGACATCAAGGGCAACGACGCCAACTCCGAGCGAGGCTTCCACGTCCACGAGTTTGGTGACAACACCAACGGCTGCACTTCCGCCGGCCCCCACTTCAACCCCTTCAAGAAGAACCACGGTGCCCCCACCGACTCCGAGCGACACGTTGGTGACCTCGGAAACGTCAAGACCGACTCTGAGGGTGTTGCCCAGGGTGTTCTCAAGGACACTCTTCTCCAGCTCTTTGGCGAGAACTCCATTGTTGGCCGAACCGTTGTTATCCACGGTGGTGTTGACGATCTTGGAAAGGGCGGCCACCCCGACTCTCTCAAGACCGGAAACGCTGGTGCCCGACCCGCTTGCGGTGTCATTGGTCTTACCGCCTAAGTTTATTGACTATTGAGATCTATGAATGAATGACTTTATCAAGTATGAGAATAGTATGAGTATGTAGTGTACCGGTAGTGAAACAGCTGTAACGTACTGGATAGAATCGATACACTCTATGACTTGGACGGTTAAGTCGTTTTAGATATTTTTGTTAACATATTACACTTGGAAAATCGTCTACACATGGGTTTAACAAAGTTTCTTTACTGTCAGGTCAGGACTTGAGAAAAATGTTGATAATACTGTCTTTTCAATTAAAAGGGCTCACCAAGCCAACTTATTCAACTTTGTTCACGTGTCTCAACCATTTTCGCTTTCATTTCTCGTTCAATGTCTCATTCAAGGTGAGTCGTTGTTCCACACAGTTACGTTCATTGCTCGGTCTAGACTCTCATTGAAACCAATCTGTCTCAGGATCTACAAAAGACTCATTTCTAGTCGGTGCTTATTCGAAGAAGCCGAGGGGGGTTACTAATCATTCCTCCGATGGTACTATGGCCTTTGCATTAAAAAAACTAGAAAAACTGCCGTTTTCGAAATCCTTTGATACCTCTCCTTCATGCTCTCACTATCACACCAGAGGTGCACTATCACGCGCAATAATAAACTTTCCGTCAACGGTTACCCGGAAGTAATTTAGCGACTCCGCGGGGTAGGTTAGGGGTGGGGAGTTTCGGGGTGATTTACGAGGTCTATTTTTCTTGTCAAAGGAAGGGTGTTTCGGCTTCAAAGTGGCTTTCAGTCTGTTTTGGTGGGTTCATTTGGCACCTTTACGCCTTTTTTTTCGACAAAGACTCTCTCGTACCGGTGTTACAGAGATTACTGATCACTCACAGTACAGTACCCCTGGTTGATTGCAGAGAGTCTGCAGGGACAACAATACAGCATGGCAGGATGGCAAGAGTGAAGGAGGAGGAGATAAAAGCTGGTGAATAGAATGGTTGTGATCAGGAGACAAACAGAATCGAGTCCATGAGCTCCTACGACTGTTTCTTGTAACCATTTGGTGTTCTCTTTTGCCAACCTTGCTTCCCCACAGTGTCCAATCAGCCGAAAGTTAGTAAATATCAAAGGTGGGTGGGTTATTATTTCGGCCATGTGAGCGTCTGGGGTGATTGGGAGATGGGTGACATTGTGAGTTAGAGGTGAGGTTTTGAGGAGAGGAGATGGTTGGGGAGGTGGAGAGGATGGTACTGAGAACGGTTCTGACCTATTTATAACGTCCATTTCCCTGTTCTAACACACCCTGAGCAGGTTGCCAGAATCTCATTTCATGTTTACCAGCCTTTTTTGTCTCATGTTAAAGTTCACACTGTGCGAACTTTGACCAAGCGCCTTAAATGTACCGTTGGTCCCAACCAACACCTTTTTTCTGCAAGGCTACAGCCCACCAACCCACACCACCTCACAACCTCCGTAGCAGCACTCTAGACCGGTGGCCATTGGAAAGACACGTTCTCACAATGGCCTTTCTTCGATTTACCGGTCGCCAGAGCCCAGCCCGCCAGGAACACAAGTACTTTGTGTCCAGCCGGCCCGGCCGACCCGAGTCGGTGCTGTCTGACGAGACCCTGGTTTCCAGGACCATCGTCAGCGCCGACAAGGTTGCCGGACGGCGGCGTAAGTTTGGGGACAAGCTGAGGAGTCTGTTGAGAGGGGACAAGGCGCGAGTCGTGGCCAAGGCGTCGACCGCAAGCCTGCCCAAGACAAGCCCCGTGTCGGCACCTACACCCACACCGGCAAAGACCGCCGCCCCCTCTCCCTCCCCGGCTAGCCCCGACGGGTTCATGTTCTGGCACGACCCTTCAGACACTCTGACCCCTGTGACCTCGCACGAGTCGTTTGGCTCGGTCGACTTGTCGATCGAAGACACGGACGTGCTCGAGCAGCTCGCAGAGGTCCCGCGATGCAACCGCATCTCGAAATCGACATCCCAGTCGTCCATGGTGTCGCAGCTCACCATTCCAAACTCAGTCAGCTGCACGTCCCAGCTCAGCGCTATTGCCGTTTCGGCCTTCTCCGACTCTGGTTCCGACTCGGGCATGTCCGATTCGGCCACTTGTTTCGGTGGAGAGGAGCTTGACTACGACGCCAAGGACGCTTACAACCTCGGAGAATGGGGTCTCCCCCGCGGCCTCACCGATGGCTACTCGGACAGCGAGGACGAGGACGATCTTCTCGACGACATTGTCGAGTCGGTCGAGTCCGTCTACGCCCCCGTGTCCGCCAAAACTGTTGGATACACCTTTTGCCTTGCCATTTGGGGCAAGCCCGAGGTGCGATCCAAGTTCCTTGCTCTCCAGGACCGAATCAACAAAAACAAAGAGCAGACCCCAGTTCACGAGCCGGTTACTCTGGCCATGTTCTGGTAACTAACGTAATTAAACTGTGATATGAGAACGAACGAAGACGAGAACGAACGAAGACGAGAACGAACGAAGACGAGGACGAAGTCCGAGGCTGAGTGTTCGAGTGTAGCCCTGTAAAAGGATCGGTACTTGTAGTGATTCGTATTGATTCTTATTTGTAGGAATTGTAATGGTTACACAATGGCGTCTAATGATTATAAATTATTGGAGAGCATCCCACTGTTCTCCCAGATCGCTCTTGAGAGAGGTGTCTGCTGTGACGGTCTTTTTGGCGCCGGTGCCAAAGGTGTTTTTCACCTTGTTGATGATGTTGCCCACTCCAAAGCCCACCACCAGCACGGCCACCGCGTTGACGGCAACGAGCGTCAGGCCTCCCAGCATGTATCGGGGCGCGAAAATCTTCCAGACCATGAGATGGCGTCGGAAGTGGGTTGCGAACACTGCTGCCGACAGAGTCACGGCAGTCTGGTAGGCCAGAGCCATGAGCATGGACTGCGAGCAAGAAGCAAACAGCAGCGATGGCTTGCGCACGGGAGGAATCTTCCACAGGGCCAGCAGAGGAGTAGCAAAGGTGGAGAGAATCTGGGGGCCCAGAGAGTTGAGAATCAGGGCCAGATGGGTCATGGGGAAGGAGATGGAGTCGGTGACCACGAAGGCGATATCCCACTGGACTGACGGAATGGTGGCCTGGTGGCCTGTGGAGAAGAAGTAGGCGTTTCCAAGAACGGCCAGAATCACGGGTCCGATGCTGGCGGGGGTCTCGAGAATGTGCAGCAGGTCAATGGTGGTCAGGATATGGTACATTTGGATGATCACCATGACGCCTCCCAGGGGCTTGGAGACGAGCAAGATGGCTGCAAAGAAGTTGAGCACCAGCAAGAGGTAGTGGGCTCCGTACACGTTGCTGTAGCCTAGAATCTGGGCCTGGTTGACGCCGTCCTTGTTGGAGTACTTGATTTCCACACACAGGCCAAACAGCCACGACACGTTGGCGGCCAGGAGAGCGACTCCCAGCACGATTCGGGCAATGGTCAGCTTGATGTTGGACAGCAGACCAATGTCGCCAAACAGAGGGTCCTCCCATTTGAGCTGCTCGGTGACAAACAGGTCCAGGAACCAGTAGACGGCCACGGAGGCCATGACGCCAAACAGGCCCCAGATGTGCTTCTTGGCCGACCCATGGTCAGAGCCGCTCTCAATGAGGAATCCCTTGACGAGAAGGGGCAGCAGGAAGGCACCTAGAGCCAGCAGGACCACAGTGTAGGGGGCCGAGACGGAGGAGGCGTCCGACGAGTAAAAGGTGGTGGAGCACTTGTCTCCATGCTCCTCTCGACACAGTCTGGACATTGCCGAGGCTCGAGTAAGAATGAGGAATATGATGGAGTGCGAAATGGCCTTTGCTCGGTTGGGGTTGGACGAGGGCAGCTGGGCAGCCTTGATGAGCAGCCCGAACCCAATGGTGCACAGCAGGAACGACAGAATGTTGTCTTCCCAGATTGTGAAGGAGTTGGAGGTGAATAGAGCCACATGGAGGAGGGTGATGAGAGTGACAGCCACGGTTCCAAACTCGGTTCGGGGCAGCGTCTTGCTAAAGTGTCGAATGTAATAGGCAGAGTAGCCCACCGTAGTTCCGAGACAGAAGCCAAGTCCACCAGTCCAGGCAGCGTCAAAGGGCCAAGAGGCTCCAAACACCCCGTAGTGGGCAGCAGCGTAAAAGGCTGGGGCGGTGGTGAAGGCACTGAGACTGCTGTAGTGGCACAGTTTCTCCAGTGAGCCCTCAACGTCCAAAATGGGCAGTCGACTGTACATGATCATGAGAACCAGAGACGACCCAATGATGGCAAAACCGGCAAAGATGGAAGCAAAGTCAAACTGGGCCCAAAGAGACCGACATTGCTCCAGATTGGCTCGCTGGAAGTTGTAGTGGTTGGACACCAGGGTCTCCCACAAGTCAGCCTTTGACGAGTCGACCTTGACGGTCTGTTTGTACAGTCCTCCAAGACCCTCAAAGCCGTAGGTTGTTCTGTAGTTTTGGATCTGGGCGCTGGTGAGCTGGAGGGCGTTGGCCAGAGCCTTGGAGTCCTTGTTGGGGCCCAGAAAGGCCTCGGAAATGGGAGATCCAAGGTTGTTGAAGGGGATAGGAAGACCCAGAAGAAGAGACAGGGTAGGCACAAGATCAATCTGAGGAACAGAAGGGTACAGATCGCCGCCATTGGAGGCAACCCAGTCCTTTTTGGAGTACATGAAGAGCGTGGCATCGACCTCCAGATCACTTTCTCCTCCATGATCTCCCTTGGAGTCCATTCCATGGTCACCAAAGACAATGAGCAGAGTGTCGTCGTCCAGAGCGTCGATGATTTCACGAATGTACTCGTCCATCTCCTGGAGCTTCTCGGTCATTTTGGGCGAGTCGGGTCCGTATCTATGGCCTGCGTGATCCACTCCAAGCACATGCCCAATGTTCATTTTGTAGTTTCCCGTCTTGTAGGCCGGAACAAGGTGTTCCTTGACGCCGTTATCGACCGTGTACAGGTCCCAGACATTGAGAGACTCGTAGGGAGTTGAATCAGTGAAATACTTGCCGAAAAGCGCGTCCCATGTGTCGTCTCCACACTGATAGGCAGTCTGGTTGAGTGCCCACAATTGGTAGACCCAGTTGTCCTCGTCAATTTCTGAGCCGTCAAAATTGCTTCCTGCATCGATAAAGGTGGGCAGAGAACCCGTGGTCAGTCCCTTGAGACGCTGGAGGGTGGTGGTGGGCGGATCAGCCACGAATCGGGAGAGGAACGCCTTGTTGGGCTGCTCGAGGGCCAATTCGCTCAGAACCGTCAGGGCATTGTGATAGGGCTTGTCCGAGCCTGGCTGGGGGGTCGAGAAGTCGAATCGCAGCGCGTCAATCACCAACATGACGGTCTTGTCGAACTTGGGCTCGCTCCAGCATCCAGGACCGGGATGGGAGGCCTCATGGAGCTCTGAAAGCTGCCAATTGCACGGACTAACGTCGGTGAGCACACTGCGGCTCAAAAGAAAGCCTCGGGTGAAAAATCCCACTCCAATTGCGCCGTATAAGACCATCCACAGAAACAGGCCAACAAAGTACTTCCACGTCCAATCAAAGCTCATGGTCCGAGGCACATAGACCTCTGCGGGGGTGTGAACGGGCTCGCCACGTGAGTGTGCGGTATAGGCACGCTGAGATGCGGCCGTTTGACGCTCTTCGGGTCCCAGACGGTCGGTCATGATTTCCCCAGGTGGTTTAGTCAGATATTCGGGAGATATTTTTTAGGTTGTCCGAGGTGGTTACGCATGTGGACATTGTGCATGGTGGGGGGTCTGCTTGAGGCATGTTGTGAGTCATTTTTCCTAGATATTTTTGCTAAATGGGGCTCTTTTGCGCCGTATCTCTCTCATGACGCCCTCTCTTTCTTCCTACTTGCCCTCTTGCTCTCGTTCTCTCTTGGTCTCATCCTGCTCTAGTTGCCTATTACTCTGCCTCCAAATTTATGGAGGAGGTCAAGAAGGAGAAACCTTGTTTCGCAGTCGGTTGGGGGCTTACATAAGCACAGCTGCGAGGGTAACCTGGTCACACTACGTAAGCGCCACAGCAGGTGCATGTTGCGCAACTGATAACCCTCTTATCCACATAACCACACACATATAACGACATGAGGTGAGTAGTAAAGGCCGAGATGGGTGGAGATGACAAGCGGTGTTCATGGCGGAAGCAGACGACACATGGAGACAGCACTAGAGACCACACAGGCCATGACAGCTACCTCTAGCCTCGAATCTGGGCGCCACCAGTGAGAGTGGTATCTGACGATAATCTCTCTCACGCCACAGAAACGGTGTGACGACGAAGTTGGGAGTCCCACTGGTGCTGTTGGCATGGATATGGAGGATCGTATCTAGGTTGGAGGTTGTATCAGCCTGAGAAGAGGTCTCCACTGGTTGGAGATGCCTGACCACATGACTCATGTCTCTGCATGTGATTGCTCGGATTGATTTGCTCGGGATTTCATTGTGTAACTACGGTGAAGATGTCTGGCAGTCGAATATACCGAGTGACTTCCTGACTCTCTACCTGTGACTTCAGACTGTCTAGTTTGACCGTTGAACTAGTGAAAGCTGACGCCATAAAGCCCCTTGATCCACACTAACCCAGTTCCCCAACAAGAAGAAGAATCGAGACAGACGTCATGAAGTTGTGAGTATCTTATCTTTCTACCGCGCCAGCCGCAGCGCTAACACAGGCTCATGAGCGACTACGAAGTGACCCTGGTCAATGATAGCATGCAGGAGTTTTACGTGCGGTTCGTAGGACCCGAAGAAACACCGTTCCAGGGAGGAATATGGAAGATCCACGTAGAGCTGCCCAACGAGTACCCATACAAGTCACCCTCCATTGGCTTCGTCAACAAGATCTTCCACCCAAATATCGACGAGCTCAGCGGGAGCGTGTGTCTGGATGTGATCAATCAGACCTGGTCCCCCATGTTCGACATGGTCAACATCTTTGAGGTCTTTCTGCCCCAGTTGCTGCGATACCCGAATCCCAGCGACCCTCTCAACGGAGAGGCCTCTGGTCTGCTGATGCGAGAGCCCAAGCAGTACGAGGAGCGGGTCAAGGACTACGTCAACAAGTACGCCAGCAACGACTCTGTGGCGGCAGAGAAGGATATTTCCGACGACGACGATCTCAGCAGCATTGGGTCGTTTTCCGACGACGACGACGAGCTGGCCGGAGAGTTGGAGGTCTAATGCATATTTATATAACACTGAGAGTGCGAATGGGAGTCGTGACTGTCTACGAGCACGAGCCGCCCCAGGTTGAGTGGTGGCTGTTGGTGGATGAGATTTCGATTCTACAAGAGCAGCA
Organism: Yarrowia yakushimensis; assembly: GCA_900518995.1. Taxonomy (NCBI): domain Eukaryota; kingdom Fungi; phylum Ascomycota; class Dipodascomycetes; order Dipodascales; genus Yarrowia; species Yarrowia yakushimensis. The sequence goes on from ULGW01000002.1 coordinate 747,304, forward strand.
GGAAGCCCCGAGCTGTCTCGCTGATTGGTTGTAATGATTACATGTTTGAGAGTACTTGATCGTAGTGTATCTATTTACATTCTGGTTGACTTCAACAAGGAAGCGTACTGTTGGAGTCTCTTGTCGATGGTTGTTCCATTCCACAACTCCTGTTCTCCCTCGTAGGTCAAAAGAGGAACTCCGACCTGTTCCACGGCCAGTCCAGCAGCCACATTTCCGTACGAGGCAGCCGTATCAATGTCTCCGTCACTCTCCAGGTACCCATATAGAAATCCTCCCACAAAGGTGTTTCCTCCTCCGGTTGGATCAATCACCTTGTCTGCAGTCTGGTGGTACGCAGGGTACCATTTGAGCGTCTTTTCACTGTAGACGAGCACTCCCAGCTTTCCACATCGCAAAACAAACACCGTTTTCAGCTTGTCCAGATGCTGGGCCCAGTGGTCGTAAACCAGAGACTCGATTTCGGACACTGTCGTGGGCTCAGCAAGACCCACAAACAAAGCAGCTTCATGGCAGTTTGGAGACAGAACCTGAACCGACTCCAGAGCCTCCAGCATAACTGGAAACGTCTCTGGACAACAACAGTCAGGAACAGGCTCCCAGAGAAACACCTGCTGGTATTGTCGAGGAGCATTGGCCAAATCAGAGCAGATTTTCATGCATCGTTCTGGAGAACAAATGACGTGGATACTTCGGGACGAGTCCAGACCGCATTCCTGGAGATCCGAAAGCTCGATTCGTTTCTTGGGCGTCAGATACTTGAAACTCCGAAGATCGTTATCTCCATAAGAGTTCCATCCTCTGGTTGTTTTTCTGCCCGGGTCTCTTCGAATGACCAATCCCGTGTCCCAGCTGGAGATCTGGTCCTCTACTGACGTTGGAAAGTCGTTACCAGCATCCACTATCCATCCGATTCTCTTTGCCTCCTGTTTTCCAGCAAAGAAACGAGCTCCCAAAACTCCGAAAGTTCCGGCTCCTCCAACAATATCGTACACAGAGTGGGTTGCAAAGTGGATTTCATCGATGATGAACATGCCCATGGTGGTGAACCAGATCATGGCTGAGTTTTCGAGATGTCAGATCATGCACTTTATCAACGTACTTGTATCAAATGATTCGGAAACTTAATCGGGACACTCGACAAATGAAGACAGGTTATGATTAGTCATCGAAATGTCAAGTCGCTTACTAATCGTTACTAAGCCAAACCACCAGCTGTCATCTTCTGTCTCTCTCTTTCACAATCCCTCCACATGTCTCAGATGCAGCCGTGAGACACTGCAGGTTTGGCACTGCTGGTGCGATGATGCATGAGACATTCAAGCGAGTCTCCGTGGAGTACACATGCATAGAACCAGCGTAGTGGGCCTGTAGAGGAAATAAAAAAAATAACAGAGGTGTTATGCCTTTGAAATGCGATTGAAATTGGTTATGAGTGCTGAACAAGCGATATGAGGTTCGCAAAGTGGAGTTGTTGGGGCCATTCATAACCAAAAGCAAGTTTTCAAGATTGATCAGGAGAGAGGAGAACAGGCCACTTTGAGAGTCAAGAAGAGACACAAGGATTTTTTAAATAATATCGAGCCAATGAAGCATTGACTGTTTATGAGTTGAGCCGAGGACCAATGTCCTTTCAAGTATGGCATTGTGGTCTTGTCAGTAGTTGTTGCCGATAGTGTCATGGGATTGTACTTGCGGCTCATTGTAGGACCATGAAGTGCAGCTGGAAATTGCGAAAATCACTTCTACGTTACTCTTGGCACCTGTGATATGTTTACAGCCATTTTCAACACCAGTTCGTTTCCCCACAGGCAGTTGTGAAGAGTATTACTGTTGGAGGAGGAGATGAGAACGGTAATGTTGGAGTTGTTGTATGAGGTCAATGGTATACAATTGCAAGTACCAGTACGTGCCAGCACTTGTACGGGCACTTCTGCTGGAACTTGTACTCCGATCTCTATTCACCACCTCTCTTCGCACGCTGACTTCTGTCATGAAAAAAGCAACCACCAATGCCAAAGTGAAAGATACACATTTTCAGACAATGGAAAAAAGTAAATAATGATGATAAAGTGTGGTCTGACATCTCGGCATCGTTTCGCAGGACCTTGTTGATCAGGGGCGCGATCCTTCTTCTCTTTCGCATACGTGACACTGCCTTGTTGGAGTGCATGGCTTCCAGATTGACAGGTCGAGTCGAGGCGACTGTACGTAAGGTACGAATACGAGATGGATACCTCGGTTGGACCCTTGGGACTAAGAGTATGGGTTATCTTCTGGATCCGTCACTGACTAATCACATTTCCCGTTTCCATTGAGACGCTCTAAAAAAACGAGCTAAACCCAATATGGTTCCATACATTCCGCAGAAGGTGAAATTGGGGACAAGCGACAGGTGCTGAGACGACGATCTTGGACTGATTGGGACTGTTTGGGACGGGGTTTTTTGCCTATAGCGAGACTGCTGTTATTCAGGTATTGCACCCCCTTTTCCGATCCTGGTTTTCCGTGAAAGGGGTACGTGATAGGGGTTCGACTACTCTTGTATCTTGTATCGGGCTTGCAGTTTACGTTTTTCCACGGCTCGTTTTTTATGGGAGTTTTCTTTTGACTTGTTCAAGTAGACTCTTGTTTATGCTCCAATAGCTGAACCTCGGATCACGGAGAGACAATGCAGGTTGTGGGATGGGCGTCAGCTAGAGCACAATTGTGCTCGTGCGTCATATTCTCCCTGTCACTTGTACCAGTTCAGTGATACCGGTATTGTACGTGCGAGACTGGACTCAAGAAGGGGTCCTATCTAGATCTGTTATCAGCCTAAAGCGCATCGTAAACACGGGAGACTATAGTTTGGCACAGCGTTAGATGCAATATACGAGGTGGGAATGTGAGGTGAGTTCCGGAAATGGAGGTCTGCTTGAGGGTCTGCATTTAGATAGAAACACACACACGCCCAACGGCAGCACTGCACCATCCGTCGAACCACCCCTGAACTATTGACGGGTCAATCTGACGGAGAGGAGTAACTTGGACACCGGTCGTATCGTCCTCGTACCAATATAGCACATTCCATGCGAAGCTAACGCCTATTGAGTTTGGTATGGCGACGCGTTCAACCCAAATATTTTTGAATGTGGGCTGAATAATGGCCCGTAGCTACTCAGAGAATGATATTGCACACGGCGTGGCTTGTCCGGAGCCGTCTCCACCCCCTGACGCTCACCAATAAACACTACCAAAAACAGCGTCATGTGCGCCCAAGCACGAGTGCAAAAGCAGGAATCGGGGTGCAGAAGCAGGGTGGGTGAATACGCTGACCCACTCCAAAACGTCTTCGGCAATGCACCAACGCAGAGCCCACGCTATATTGGTTAGCAAAGTCACAGGCCCTGAGCATCAAAACAAACATTTGCGCGGGGCCAATGTGAAGAAATCGCAGCCCAGATTTCTCACCAGCTCCGTCCCAAGCTGTGCGGTGCTGTCACTCGCTTACCGGAAGCTCTCTATTGTTGTTGGTCGATCGACACCCCTAGGGCAGATCTGAGCGAACACGCAAAGTGCAACATCTGGACCGCTCCAATGTAGCCTCATGTGTTTTTTTTTGCGCTCAGCAGAGGCTCGGCAAAGTTAATTTTTTGACTGCCAGCAATATGGGCCCCGCGCATGTCCCCCGCCAACAGCGGGAGAAGCAGATATCCAGCGACAATAACCCCCGGGCTATTGTTATGGGCGCGGTGAAAAACGCAAAGTGCACCTAAGCCTTGTGCAAAATGCAAGATGTGCAGCCACGGACAAAGACATAGGGTGTAGATGTTGAAAGGCTAAAGGTTGTTTGACTAGATTCACCTGCCTAACTGGGAAACCAGGACACTATGGAGGTATCAACTGATCGGCTAATAATGGGAGAATCCACCACTCTTCAGAGCGGGCTTCATCTCATTTCATCCCAGCCTCCCTCAGTCTTTTCTGTACCCGACAACATGGCCTACAACACTCTGCCTCCAGCTGCTCCCAAGGTTCTGCTGGAGATGTGTGGACCTGCTCTGGCCGTAGTAGAGCCCGATTCTGCCACCATCTTCACCCATGACCCTTCCAATCTCTCCCGCGTGCCCAACGCGGGTTACCAGGTGTCTGAGGACACCCGTGTTCGCTTCATGACCGCCCACAAGACCCAGATGGCCACTCTGGACACGGCCAATGTCCTCCATCTGGCTGTATTTGACGTGACCAAGAAAAAGGACCATTTTGGCCGCGTGGCTGAGTGGAAGCTGCCAAAGTCTGAAATCTTCACCGGCGTGTGCTGGAACCACGAGGGAACGGCTCTGGTTCTCTCCACAGCTAACGGAACCCTCTACCGAGTCAACACCCTCACCCACCAGATGAACCCGTTTGGAGCCATCATTGGCGGGGCTGTCACGTCCATTTCTGCAGCGCCGTGCGGAGACAACATGTTTGCAATTGCCCACAAAAGCGGCTCCATCTCCGTGCTCAGAATCACCCACCAACTCGAGGTCTTCCACACTTTCAAGCTCAGCTCTCGGGCCTCGGGGTCCAACTTTAGCAAGGACAGCGAACCCGAACCAACCACAACCCCCGTCTACGCGCTCACCACAGCATGGCACTACTCATCAAGAGACCCCTCCAACCAGTCGCTGGCCGCCATCGACTCCAACAACAAGGTCCAGGTCTGGTCCGTCAACCTCAAGTCCACCGTGCGCAAGATTCGCTGCTTTGGACTGCCCGACGGAGCCCACACGGCCTCGCCCATCTGGTGGACCAAGGGAGGCTCGCTGTTCCACGCCCTCAACGACTCCAGAGTGTGCATCCACAACGTCAAGACCTCGGACGTGTCCACCCGCATCATTTCCACCGGAAAAGTCGTGTCCTGCAGCATCAAAAGTAACCGAGGAAAGGCATGGCTGGCCACATCCACGGGTATCGAGTTCCTGGACCTTGTGGCCGACGCAAAGGAGAAAAAGAAGTCCGACGAAGAAGCTGCCCAAGCCAAGGAAATCTACATTCCAACCCCAGAACTCCTGCCTTCTCCCCCCAGACCTCTTCCACGAAGGACCCCCGTCATTCCTGCACCTCTAGAAGCTCCTCCTCCTCCTCCTTCAGCCGGAGCCCAATCCGACTCGTGGGACGAAGAGTCCGATGGACCCTACTCTGCATTCTCAAACACCCGAAGCAGCAACACATCCGCAGATACCCTTCCTGGGTCCGAGTTTGACGTGCCAGTCAAGCCACTGCTCAACTGCCGTCCAAAGACACGGTTCTCAGGCCAAACAACACCCACCAGAACCGAAATGCTGCCCATCGACACGGCCCGAATCTCGCTGTTCCACGTCGACATGTCTGTTTCGGACCCCACCGCCGAAAAGGCGCTTTCGCCAAACCTGTCGTGGGAATCACAGGCTCTCAGAGTACTGTTTGACTGGGAGTCGTCCTGTTACGAGCTCATCCAAAGTCAACGAACAGAAGACAATACAATCGCCAACTTTTACCTCGGCCAATGGCTCAACGACAGCGAATACACCCTCAATATTGACTCGCTAGAAAGCACCCTCTCACCCACACAATCCACTGCTCTCCTCTGTCTATCTCTACTGGACAGAGAGCCCACGAAGGTCGAAAAGGCAATCTCCGTGCACATCTCACGGGTCCGACGACGTCTCCCTTCAGCAGCCCTAGATACCCATTACGTCTGCACCACTCTCTTGTCGCTGGGACTGGCCCATCAGGCCATCCATGTCTACCAACAACTGGGCTTCTACATGGAGGCCGTCATTCTGGGAATCTTGTACGCTCAGAGCATCGAGGAGACTCTGGATCTGTGGATGTACTCTGCGGCATCCAGTGACCTTTGGCCCGATGGAGTCGTCTACCGATGCTCCGTTCTCATGTCTCTGGTCAACCCTCAGGTGTCCTATCCTACCAACTTTGACGAGCAAGAATTAGGAGGTAATCTTCCCCCTAGTCTCCGAAAAGTGTCTCTGGACGATCTACTCAAGTCGTCCCAGAACAACAGTCTGGTTCTGGACTCGCCAATGATTCCACATGAGGAGTTTTCAATGGGTATTGACTCGCCTACCCTTCTTCCCGCCGACTTTGAATTCTACAGCAGACCTCCCAACTTTAGCCGACGAGGACGAACCCCCAAAACCTCCCCCAAGCTGACCTGATCTTATTTATTGCCCCATGGCCCCTTTAGTTTATATACCAAACAGTAGTATTGACGTGAAATATATATTAATGCTATGCTATGCTGGAAGAATGCAATTGAGACAATCTGTAGACGGCTCTTCCACACCGTGTCCCGTCTCCTCCTTCTCCTACTCTCCCTCTCTGTAGACTCGGACGACTCCTCCTGCCCACTTTTCAGCCACCTTGAGACCCCCCTCGCTTGGCTGCGTAAACGCCACCTGGTTCTTGTCGAGCTGCATGCCGTAAATGAAGTCGTCCTTGGCCAGATCCAGCAGCTTGGTCACAATACCCTGCCGTCGAAACAGCTGCGACACGTACATTCGAGACACCCCCATGACGGCGGGGTACTCTTTGGCGCCCAGAGTTCCCGTCTCCACGTCCACGTGGCCACATTTGCTGATTTGGTCCACCAGCACGCATCCCACGGCCCGCTGGTCCACAACGTACATGTACACTGCTGCCTGGGACGACAGAATGGGTTCTGGGGCGTTGAGCTCCGAGTTGACGAGGTTCAGAAACTGGCGCACTCCGGGATGACTCAGCAGCCGCGATTTGTACACCGTGTACGTTTTGGTCTTTTCGACCACCACGGCAGACACAGAAGGTCTCCATTTGGGTCCGTTGAGAGCCGTGCTATGGAAGCTCTTGTGGGCTGCGATATCTGGAGCGTACGCCACCTGGTAGGTCATTCCACACGTTTTGCACGTGGTGCTGGTGGTCTGGCCCAGCGACAGGGTCATTTGCACGGACGGTTTTGTTTTTGTGGGCTTTTTGACCACCTTGGTTCGTTTCCGACATGGCGAGAGGGCCTGGGCGGCTCTGGTGTTCAGTTTCGACTCATTGGAGGGCTGTAGAGGCGAGGTTTGCGGGGTGCGTGGTGGCGACGACGAAAACACGTCGTCTTCCGAGTCCGACAGGTATTTTCGTTTCGTTCGGTATGTTTTCATGTGGTGGTGAGATGGACAGAAAGTCGCGTCGCGTGATGATAATTTAACTTAGTTTGCATGTGCATTAATTGGTAGAGTAATGGGGAGGTTCAAATCCAAACAGTGAAACATGAAACAAAAGGTCAATTCTTTCAACAATGTAACATGATGGATTTGGTCGGTGAGAGGTACTGGTACCAGTACGATACTGTAGGACGGTCATCAGGACCAATGGAGAAGTGTATGGTGGATATGATAGTACGAGTACATTGTACACAAGTGTACGTGTACACTGGTATCTTACTTGTGCTCGTATCATCACCCACTCTCGTACTCGTTCCCGAACCGTCTCAGTCTTGCCATCCCTGTGGCTGATTCACTGTTCAAGCTTATCAGGATCTGCAGGTCCTAAATTTAGGCGATTCTATCAGACTAAACAGGGGATAAATACGACCGAGGGGATTGTTCAGGACATTGAATTATCGTAGACACGTACAATGAGCCTCGATAAATACACATACGACGAACTTTTCTTCACTTTCTACGATTCCAACACCTGATTACCACTGGCTGAGTCATCGTGGCATGTTGACGGGAGCTTATTAATTGTCAATTTCTGTTCCCACAGCCGTGGTCTGTTGGGGCCATAAAATGTGCACATTCTTGGTCACGAGTATATCGGCCTTTTAGACGAAAAAAACAACCTCCCGATCACAAATCCGATTACATAATCAACCATCCTACGGACTGTGGCTCAGACTCTCCTGACCAGGCTGAGCCTCGTCCTGAGGGGAACCCCAGATGCTCCGAATTCAACCAGCTAGTATTGGACTAGAGTGTAGTAAGTTTGGCTTCGCTCATGTGAGTAAGCGCAGGAGTGAAATGAGGAGAGATGATATGACCTGATTGGGCAAGGGTAGGGAGAATCTGGGCAGATAAAGCTGTTCCAAGGGCATATACAACGTCTCTAGGCCGTTTTCTATCGCCAAAAGACTCCCAAAAGACCCCCCAACAGCTACTCTATGTTCCCCACCCTAACCCGTCAATTGCATCATCCAAACCTAAACACAGCTCCTCCAGTGCACTACTGACACCTGTGGAAGTAAAAGAGGCAGACCCAAGGCCAAAGCTTCCGTCTCCACTGCGATAGTGAAGATAGCCCATCCACCAAGCGACATTGGAGGAGCAGCACGCACGACCTCTCAGCTGACCGACGGCTCTCGACACGCGCAATTCGCGGACGCTCTCTGAGAAAAAAAATCTCTCCACCGCTCCCAGGTTGCATTTTCCATCTCCACTGGCCGGAAAAGTACGCAATCCAGCTCCCATAACGCCCGGGCCCCATAACATGGCGAGCACCACATACACAGATACAAATAGCCCCTATCAGGTGAGTGCATGTGCCACGTCTCAGTCCAGACCCACCCACACACACAGCCAACTAACACCAGAACATGACAGGCCGCGCCCAGTCCAACAATTGGGACCGGTCTCCGCCCTCCAGAGGCATATGGGGTGAGTACTTTTGACATACAATGGCGCGCGGAGCCCCAGTAACTAACACAGACACCCCGACGTGGTCTCGAGCCCCATCATTCCAGCAGGAACGGGACCTGGCCCCCGGTGGCGTGGGCCGCAAAAACTCCCAGGGAGAAGAGGTCAATCCCGCCTACAACCCCATCCGAAGCGGCTCCTTCTCCGGCGGCATCTCGCTCATCCGCTCGGGCAACGATCTCCGCAGAGACTCGTCCCTGCTGCCACACGACCACCAGTTTGCCTCCAAGCACTTTAGTTTCAACGAGGGTGAGATTCAGAGGCCCCATTTGCAGGGCACAGAGATCTTCAACCCTCCCCAGGCCCATGCGCCCATCCCCTCAGGCAGCTCGTTCCTGTCTCGTTTCTCCAACATTGGAGACGCTACTCGGGACGCCGAGCTCAATCTGGGCTCGCGAAAGGAGTCGCCCGAAGACGCATCTGGCTTTGGGCTTGTGTCGCGACGAACATCCACCTCGTCTGCCAGCCCCATCTGGAACAACACGGGCTCTCCTCCGGCCCAGCAGGCCAAACTGCACATTGACGAGGTCACCGACCAGATGCAGGCCTTCACTCCATTCGTGCCGTACGAGCGATACTACGACTACGGCGCTGACATGGGAGGACTTCCCAACGTGGGTGTTCCTGCGGGCCTTCCGGCACCTGGAGCTCCCGCTCCCGTTGGACCCGCCAGCATGACCATGGGAGGTATGCCTGGTATCGGAGGTAGCATTGGAGGCATCTCGCAGTCGCCACAAGCTCCCCCCACGGCCAACGGCCACGACTTATACGGGTTCCGAGGACGGCCTTCTCCCCGCAAGTACGGTGTCAAGGAGTTCTTCCCCAATGGCATGGACGACGAAGAGGCGTCCAAGAAGAAGGGCTCTCCCGAGCAGGTGGTGGCCAAGCCCGTGGCGCGCACCCCCAAAAAGAGCGGCGTCCCAGCTCCCGAAACTGACGCTCCTGGCCCTGCTACAACCGTGCCCACTACCCCTACTCCTCCACGAGTCGAGTCTAGAGACACCAACAGCGCTGCTAGTGCTGCCCCGTCGTCGTCGCGAAGAAAACGAGACGGCTACCGGTCGCCTCTGCTGGAAGAGTTCCGAAACAACAAGTCCAAGAAGTTTGAGCTCAAGGACCTGCAGGGCCACATTGTGGAGTTCAGCGGGGACCAGCATGGCTCGCGGTTCATCCAGCAGCAGCTGGAGTCAGCCAGCGGCGAGGAGAAGAGCGCCATCTTTGAGGAGATCCGGGCGTCGTCTCTGCAGCTCATGACGGACGTGTTTGGCAACTACGTTGTGCAAAAGTTTTTCGTGCACGGCAGCAACGCACAAAAGGCGGTGCTGACCAAGCAGATGGAGGGCCACGTGCTGAGCCTGTCGCTGCAAATGTACGGGTGCCGGGTGGTGCAGAAGGCGATTGAGTACGTGGACACGGCCAAGCAGGCGCACCTGATCAACGAGCTGGACAAGCATGTGCTGCGGTGCGTCAAGGACCAGAACGGTAACCACGTGATTCAGAAGGCAATTGAGAAGATCCCCCCTCAACACATTCAGTTCATTATCAACGCGTTCAACGAGCAGGTGTACCAGCTGGCCACGCACCCCTACGGCTGCAGGGTCATCCAACGAATGCTCGAGCACTGCGAGGAGGCCCAGGCGGCCATTCTGGCAGAGCTGCACAACTACGCGTACCATTTGATCCAGGACCAGTACGGAAACTACGTGATTCAGCATGTGCTGGAGCAGGGCATGCCCGATGACAAGGAGGCCATGATGCTGGTAATCAAGCAGCACGTGCTCATTTTCTCGCGGCACAAGTTCGCGTCCAACGTTGTGGAAAAATGTGTCATTTATGGAAACCGGCGACAGCGTCGGGCTCTGATTGAGGAGATTGCCACCGAGCGGGAGGACGGCACTCTGCCCATCACCGTCATGATGAAGGATCAGTTTGCCAACTACGTGATCCAGAAGCTGCTGGATGTCAGCGAGGGAGAGGATTTCGATCTTTTGGTGAGCATCATTAAGCCTCATCTGGCGTCGTTGAAGAAGTACAGTTATGGCAAGCATCTGGCTTCTATCGAGCGTCTAGTTCTTTTGTCCGAAGGTGGCGAATAGTATGTAAATAATGTAAATATGTTCAAGTAATGGTTTGAGAGTGTCTATGTAGATTGTTGTTATTTACAGCTTGCTAACGTCGACTCCCTGAACGAAATCGTCCTTTCTGATTCTGAGAAGACGTCGGAGGATCTTTCCTGATGGGTTTTTGGGGATGGGTTCGTTCTTCAGCACCACCACTCCTCCATAGAGTCGTTTGTAAGACGGCACTTGGCCATCCAGCCAGGTTTTGATCTTGACTGCATCGTACGACGGATCTTTGAGGACCAGGTAAGCACGAGCGTTTTCTGTTGCCTTTGCTTCCGAGGTGACTCCAATGACAGCGCAATCTATCACCTGCTCGTGGTTTAGAAGCAGCGATTCCAGTTCGGCAGGAGCCACCTGTTTGGACATTGATTTAATCATCTCCTTGTTTCGGTCAACAATGATTAGTCTGCCCTTCTGGTGACCATTCCAATATCTCCCGTCTTGAGCCACTTGTCCTGCCAGTGGAGGAGAGTTTTGGGGTCTTCCCGAGACCGCTCAAAGGACTCGTTGGAAGCCGTGAGGTTCTTGTGGTACGAGTCCATGATCATGGGTCCTCTGACGAGCACTTCTCCCTGGGGAAGCGGGTCGTCTCGTTTCAGCATCTCGTCCAGAAGCTCGAGGTTGTCGATATTGAGGATGGGCTGGTCCTGGCCGTTTTCAGCAACAATACGGACGTCGACATGAGCCGTGGCTTTGCCTGCGGATCGAAAGTCCACGTCGGGGTCGAGAGGATCGAAAACGGTGCACAAAGGAGATGTTTCAGTGAGTCCGTAGCCCTGGGTGATGGTAAGTGGAGGTCTACCAGGATGAGAGGGTCGGATACCGTCAGGATTGCCTGTGATTCGAGTTAGAAGACCGGTGACTGCAGATCCAGGAAGAGGAGCCGCTCCAGTGGAGATAAAGTCCAGATGCTCGTATAGAGACGCAATGTAGGGTTCCACGGCCGGGTCTTTGGCCAGCTTGACAATGACAGGAGGCACCAGCATGAGTCTGTTCAAGCGGTACTTTTTCTGCGATTCCAGCAGCTTGACCAGATCGAATTGGCGATGGACAATGGTGGTGGCGTGGGAAGTGACCATGTTGAACATGAACTTGGTCAGGCCGTACTGGTGGGTCATTGGAACGATTGCAGCCACTCGGATATCGTCTCCGGTAGAAAATGAAGGAGTGGAGAGGGTTCCTAGAGTGTCACAACTGATCATGTTGAAATGGGTGAGTCTCACGGCTTTGGGAAATCCTCCGGTGGTTCCTGACGACATTGAAAGGTATGCAATTCTCTTTGTGCATTCGTCAGGAGAGTATTGGAACTTGTTTGCCATTGCAGAGGCGATTTTTTCGTCTGAAATGTGACTTGCCAGGGAGAGAAGATCTTCAATGAGCAGAATGCGAACGGAATGGGTGATTCCTGGAAAATGAGTGGCTTTTCTGGCCTCCTTGATGGCCTTTCGTACGTTGTTTTCTTTATCTTGGTAGCATAAGATGAGACTGGCGTCTGTGACACGCAATTGATGGGCCAAATCACCCACATCGTAGGAAACACTAGCCGAAGCGATTGTGCATCCCATATCGAGCATTCCATAGTGAAACGAGGGAAAAAAGCGCGAGTTTGGGGCGTGTAACATGACCACGTCTCCTAGAGTATGATCTGCAGCCACGGGGGCTCTGGAATGACCGATTCCGTAATGGTGGTACAAAACGGCCGAGATTCTGGATGCTAGGTCCCACACCTCCTTGTAGGTGATTCCCTCGTCCGTCTCAGCGTCAATGTAGCCGATCTTGTCTGATCCATAAGACTTTTTGGTCCGCAAATAGTCGGTTGCATTTCCGTAGAAAAAGGCAGAGAGAGGGACTTCTTCCAGGGGTGATTTGTGGACGATTTGGGTCATGACAGAGTGGGTTGGACAGGAGGAAGAAGAACAGGATTAGGCACAGTACAGCCTGCGGTATATATACTCAAGGTCCATAATGTGGGGTAGTGGCTACTTGTAGTTAGGTTGACGAAATATTAAGTCTATTTATGCAAGGGCGGACTCTTTTGGAGAAACGGGTTCTGTTGGGACATGCACGAGACCTGTAATGCGGGATTTTTTGACATGGAGGGGTTATGTCACGTGGGGATCATGTGATTCCAGATTTACTGGGTTAGGAGGCCACTTTTGGCCGAGAAAATACATGTTTAGAAACGTCAGGTCCTCCACCTAATTCCCCATGCACGGACATCTTATCATGGTTTGCCTACGCGGCACGATCATCTTCAAACAGGTGGGGGAACTGTATCTTGTTGTTGAAGGAGGGTTGATCTGGACGTGATGGGGCGTGAGTCTGTGTCAATGATCTTTGTAGAGGGGTTATATGGGGTTTATGGGTCTTTTATTGGTCAAGTATTGGGTGGAATGTTATGCCCTGTAAGTCAAGTAACTAAGGAACTAAGTCAACTAAAGTGTCACTTTTAGGTACAAGACAGAAACGTCACGAGTTTGTCAATTGAGCTTTGATTGGACGATATTTTGATTGGAAATTGAGTATATTGAAATATACAAGTACAAGTACTTGTGAATGGTATTCATCTTTCTTGTTTTGAACTTTTAGTCATACTGGTCCAGTAGGATTGTAATTTTAATAAACAGTCAAGTAATTACTTGAAAAGTACTTAACGTACTCCCCACACGATTGTCCCTAAACGGAAGGGTAGAGAGAATACATTGTCACATTCTCATTCTCACTTTATCCAAATCCACATGATCACTCCATTTGTTGTCCTCTGGGGTTCACACCCTCAATGATCCGACCTTCCTCTTTGGTCTTCTCTGCTGCACTGTAATTACTTCACCAGATCACTGAAAATTCTAATCCACCTAACGACGCAACGATGGAACAGATTCTGAAAAAGCAGGGGTTCCCAGATATGGGCGAGATCACCATGGAGCAGGTGTGGGACGTGTTCAACCAGCTGAACCCGATGGAAAAACGGTCGCTTTCGTCGGCCCTGGAGGTGCTGGTGGAGCACTCCAATGGCAAGATTGAAGAGGTCCAAGACACAGTACATTCTGGCCGTGAGCAAGCCGAGACGAGTCAGAACAAGTTCCAGGAGCCCACATCTTCGACGAAAACGAACGGAGGCAATCCCAAGGGTCTCACGGGCCCAGATTGCCACTCTAATCTGCATTCCACTGCTGACGGAGCGACGATTCTCAGTAAGCGAATCATAGCCCACGACGACCAGCTGGAAAAGACCTTTTCAATGGTCAAGCTGGACAGCGACGAGCCGCCGTTTCCGGCAGACCCAAATGCGCTACATATTCCCTTCACATCGGAGCAGTTGAGTGAAACGTCCAATCTCACCAAGTGGGTGGGAGCTACAGATATGCGCACCTTCATCTGGGAGTATGAGGCGATCATCCGAGCGATATTTGCGGCATGGAACGGTGATCACGATGTGGACAACCTCGAGTTTTATCTGCTCTACTACCTGCCGTTTTTTGTTTCCATGGGAGTCATTTACAGCCTGGAGGCCGAGTTTGGCTACAGAACGTTCGAGGTGGAGGGTCTAGACGAGCTGGGGATTGACAAGGACGACCAGGACATGCATCAGCGCGTGCTGGCGGGCTCGTGGCGCGAAATCAGACGGTTTGTGGTCCACGAGTTTGCTGTCATCAAGCACGACGAGGAGTTTGTTTCCCATACAATGTCTCTGTTGGAAAACGTGGCTGTCTCGAAACGCGGAGGTCTCAAGCGCTATCTTTCGTACGTGGCCCGGCTAGTCAGCAGAGCCCAATCCGAGCGCGAAATCAACAAGTGTCTGTATGGACAGGCTGGATCTGGAGGGTTCATTGACATCCAGGACGTGTACAACGTGGTGGTGATGCATCTTCCGTTCAAGTGGCGGTTGCAGGCGGAGACTCTGGGCAACAAGGCGTCGTCGGCGGTGGAGTTTGCCACGATTCTGGAACACACGTTTGGCAAGGATCAGGACTTTAACGCTCAGAATGAAGAGCTTATGGGAGGGTCTCTTTTTGAAATGAACAGAAAAAAGACTAGAGCCAACAAACCAAAGGAGAAAAAGGAGGCCATCAGAAAGAAAACTCCGGTCGAGGGACCCATGAACGCACAAACTCTGGCCCAAAACAACTCCAAGGAGGTTCTGGAGGAGAAGCTGGGGGTGCTGATCCGAATGCTGACCAAGGAGTTCGCAGATTTGGCCAAGGGATGGTCCTGTGTGCAAGATATGAAGTTGGACGTGCCCGACAAGGCCCCTGCACCTCCTCCCCCAAAGAAACACGATCCTCTCGAGAGTCTCAGAGGCAATAATTATTTCTAGTATGTACAGTACGATATTTATTTCACCTTATTTTTTATTTTTATTTTTAATTTATAAACTTCCTGCAGGCTCATGCACGACGCGAAACATTGAAACTTGCAATACAAGTATCGCGACCACCAAACATGTCACGAACGGCTGCGTTGGCACGATGCGTGCAAAAGAGCCACGAGTGGGAAACGCGCACAGACACAACTCTCAGTGGCGTCTTTGTGTCCGAGGGCCCGGAGCTGGACGACTTCCTCGACACCGTGCCTGACGACTACCATTCCGAGAAGATCCAGCCGCTGCTGGAAAAGCTGACTCGACAGTGTGAGGCTCTTCAAACAGTCAAATTGAAGCACAAAAAGGCAAACAACAGTTTTGGTTTCTCGGACGAAGAAGACGAAGCTGAGGAGGAGGAAGAGGTTGAGGTTGAGGAAGAGGTTCTGGAAGAAGGGTATCTGACTACTCTTCAAAAACGTATTATTGGTCTTCAAAAGATACTAGGACGTATTGAGGGTATTAACAAGAAGGATGTTGGCACTTTTTCGTTTCTGTTTGCAGGAAAGGCTGTGGAAGACAGTATAAACAGCAACATTGCTCTGGAAAGCGAGCTGGAGAACGAGGCCAAGCTGCTGAGAACGAGTATCAGGGCTGAACGCAACCTCAAGCAAGAACACATCAAGCTAACGGAACTGCTGCAGGCCAAGTTGAAAGAGACACGTGACAAGAGTCGCAAGGGTCCAAACTACGAAATGGAGCTTCTGGAGGCCCAATTGAAGGAACAGAGTCGGTTATCTGGAAACGACATATCCAGCGGTCTCAAGTTCATCAAGGGAACTTTGGCACGTCAAATAGCCGACTCATATCTCAAAAAGAGCACGAAAATCACAACCGAAGAGTACGAGGATCTGGTGGACATTTATGGTGACCGGATCAAGATGCTCATTGACGATTTGTTCTACGCCAACCTGGTGGCTGACGAAGAGTCTCTGGCTCCAGATGACGAAAGACGCTACGTCGAGTATCGCAAGGAAGATATTCCTATCGTCCAGTTTTTTCTCACGTCGAATTTCGTGGTACCATATCCCCAAGATGGCTTCAAAATCAAGCTCAAGATGCAACTCGAGTTGTAATTACTGTATTTATTATTATAATTAATTTAATGTATTATATATACCTGGATCAAGAACTGCACTGCCGTTCATGCTCAATGTAGTTGACGAGCTCGGCAATAATCTCCACCGTCTCGGAAGGATTGGCAATCCACACGGTGGTGGCAGCTAGACGAGCCTTGAAGTCGTTAGCACCAAGAGCAGCAAACTGGTCGCCCACATGGAGAGTCTGGGTGCCTGTAATGTTACCCAGAAAGGCTTGGAGCGATCGTACGCCCAGATCCTTGTCTCCAATGTCGACCCACACGTCGGAGCCTCCGTTGAAGGCGCAAAACTGCACGTTTCCAGACGCCTTGGAGGTGTCGAGGGTCTTTTGGGCAGACAGAACCAGCTCCTCCAGCTGCTCTCGCATAATCTTCTTGCCCGGAAGAGGAACAATTCCCACTCCTCGCTCCTTTCGGATGATGGCAGCGGGAAGACTGCACTTTGTCAGCGCGTTGGTGAAGACCCGCTCTCCAATATTGAGGATACTGGTGATATCGTCCTGGGACCAGGTTCGGACCTCGGCCAGAGTCCATTCTTCGGGGTCGACCCACTCGAACCGGTTCTCGGCCGCAAGGAACTTGAACAGGAAGTTGGACTCGCCTCCCATCACCAGCAGGTGGTTCTTTTGCTCCTCGGTGAGAGTGTCGGTCTTGACAATGGCCTCCAGCAGACCGTACAGACGGACTCCGTACTTTGAGCCGTCCTTTTCCGAGTATCCTGCTGCGGTGACGATTCCGACGTGGATATTGTTTCGCAGCAGGCCCAGGAGCACGGGAATAATGGGGCTGTCGGGGTCAATGTTACCTCCATCTGCATACAGAGTAACATCTCCGTCAAAAGTGACCAACTTGAGCGGTTGACGACCTGTAGACAGAGCCATGACCTGGGCGGTGTTGAGAATCATACGCACGTCGTTAAAACTCGGTGACACAAAGCGTCGGTGAGAAATGGACCGGATCTCGTCTTGGGTGTAAAAGGCTCGTTCCAGAGGCAGCTTTGTGAAAAACTGGCCAATTGTAGGCACCAATTGACGTAGTCGGGCTCGCTCTCCACTGCCGTTGTTGTCGTGGTAAAGCTGGTTCTCAATCAGCTTCTCCACGTCGTAGAATATTTCGGCGTATCGTCGTCGAGTCTCCACCACGGATCGGTTTTCGTCTCCGGGACGTCCGTCTCCTGTAGATCCTGCGTGGAGCACAAAAGGCGTGGCCAGCAGTGTTTTCATCCACTCGATGAACTCATCTCGTCGGTGTTGTTTCAGCGAGTATTCCACTCTGTATCGTGAAGTCATGGTTGTGTGTGAGAGAGAGGTGGAGGTGCGTCTCGGTTAGGTTATCGTGCATGTAGAGATGGAGACGGAGAGAGAGATGTGAGACGTGAATAAAGAAGCAAAGAAAACATTTGTGAATAAAAGAGGAACAGAAAGTGTTTGTGTACAGACGATATGATGAAAGTGTCTGTTAATTCAATCAATCAACTACCAATTATGACACTTTACTAACTCATCGAATTGAACTAATAAATCCAATCTTGCTCGACTCTATTTTGAATCGTCTTTGGAAAAGCTATATAGACTCTCAGTACCACCGGAAGACCCTCCATTCACTGCTACAAACAAAATCGACGTATTCTCATCATATGATACGTGTCATTCAGCCATTTGTCCACCATGTGACATCCCAAGTGGTCATCTCCGGTTCTTCCGACGGATCATCCTACTGTAGTCAGACGTCTGTCAGTCTTTGTTGCAGTCAGAGTACAAGTCCAAGTAGACGACATATGATGTTTCTGGGGATTGAATGACATGTATATCCTGAGGAAGTCTTCTACTTGTACAACGTACTACCCCTTGTACTCTAGAACCCCCAAATATCAGCATAAATCGTTATACTACAATAACTACAACGTCGTATTGAAAATACGGTTTCCAATAATCTTCATCTTGACTCACTTGACTCATCGACACACATCTGCGCAGACATTCCACTAAACTCATAACATGTCCAAATTCCAGTTTTTCATGAAATAAACCCGTTGATGACATTCTCCATTCAATACCGACATCGTCGTTCGGTTTTTCTATTTTTTCCAATTCTTCCAATTTTCGGATTTTCCAATTAATTCATTTAATTTCCATTAATCAATGCATCTCACATGCAAAGAGCACGTCTCTCAACATGGACCCATCTTCACTCGACAAGACACCAAAACACACCTCAACACCCACAATGAGAGTGTTCTGGCCGCTGGAAGAGCTGCACGTGATGCGTGGGAGGCCCCACGACAACTGCTTAGTCATCGGCTGGCGCAACGACGGCCGTAACGTTGTGGTCATTGCAACCTGCGTGGAGTTGCCCGAGATTGCCGAAAAACGAGGTCTGGAGGTTGTGGGGTACGTGGGCACACGTGATATGGAGAATAAATCAGGATCCGATTACTCTGCGTGGTCACGTGATCTCATCCCTTTCACGTACTCTGGGGCTTCTATTGAGAGTCCTGATTCTGACGTGACGATAATCACTTACAAGACTCCGAATCCTCAAAGGATGCAGTTTTACAGCACAGATCCGATTTCTCTGGGCATTTTGGGCTGGTCGGTACCCATGCGGGTGATTTCCCAGCAGTTTGAGCAGGATTTGGTGCAAGCTCAGCAGAAGAAGCAGCATTTGATGGACAAACTGGTACAGCATGGAGGAATGGAGTTTGAGGTTCTAAAAGAGAGTCTAAACGCGAGTCACAAGGAGGTTGTGATTGAAAAGCCCACAGAAGAACGTGATAGCCAACTGGAGGATTCGTCAGAAGATTCAGACTATCCAATATTGGTTGGGTCTGTCCATGAAGGTGGAGAATGTCGTCTTGAAACGATTCTTGCTCAAATCAACTCGGCATATGGATTGCAGAAACTGGTGCATAATGACAAGGAGAGTCATATCATCTCTAGCATAGTCTCGAGTCTTGTGAACCCCTTCATTCCGCTCTTCACCAGTTTGGTCATTTATT
Source organism: Yarrowia yakushimensis (assembly GCA_900518995.1). NCBI lineage: Eukaryota > Fungi > Ascomycota > Dipodascomycetes > Dipodascales > Yarrowia > Yarrowia yakushimensis. The sequence continues at coordinate 766,568 of ULGW01000002.1, forward strand.
CAGTCATGGGGATCCGGCTCTTTTGCGAGGCGTGTTTGTTTCTGCTCGAATTCCGGGTCTTTGGAAACAGTCTTAAGCAGACGTCAGCTACAGCCATTCAGCTTGATTTGAGATTACAGCAATTGTGCTATTTGCCTGTGCAATGGATGCGTGTCAGAGGCTACGACAGTCATACTCAATCTCCCAGTCATATTGCCATTGAGCGTCGAATCAGCGAAATCGGCAATACCAAGCGACATGTTCCTCCAGAGTACATTAGAATGTACAACACAGTGTGGCTGGTTTTGAACGATCTCATTCTGGGGTTTGCTCTGAGCGCCTATCTTCTTGATAACCAAAATTGGATTGCTCGAAACGGACCTCGGTTGGCAAACTTCATCCTTGTCAAGTTCCCAGAGTCCACCATCATCTGGTTGATGGACTCCCCTGCAGGTTTGAAACTCAACACCGAACTGGCCAAGTTCTGTGGACAGTTTCTACTGTGGGTGATTGACTTTTGGTCTCGAACGGTGGTGCATGGATTCATAATCCCTGCCATCCCGTACATGCCCACTGTCGGTAGCCTCATCTCGCGAGTTGGAGGCATCACTCTGACCATCTCCGTCTGCTGTGATCTCATCTCCTTCACCACTCTGCACATCTACGCCTTCTACATTGCCTCGGCCAAGATCTTCCACTGGCAACTGGGCGTCATCACCTCGCTGTTCCACCTGTTTAGAGGCAAACGTCAAAACGTGCTGAGACACCGAATCGACTCCTGCAACTACGACCTGGACCAGCTGCTGATGGGAACCATCTTTTTCACGGTGCTGGTTTTCCTCTTGCCCACCGTCATGGTCTTCTACGGAGCCTTTGCGCTCGCCAGATTGTCCATCATCATTCTCTCGGCAGTTTTGGAAACCCTGCTGGCCTTCCTCAACCACTTTCCTCTGTTTGCTCTGCTTCTGAGAGCAAAAGACAGAAAGAGGCTGCCTGGAGGAGTCAAGTTTGTGGCCAATGGAGTGTCTCTGGAGCTGCAAAACACGCCCTTGGGCTTCTCCAAAATCTTCTACCAATATTCGCTTCTCTCGGACCGAATCCGGTTCCACTACCTGTCGGTACGGGTCATCAAGCGACTTTTGACGGGTCAGTTTGTGCCTGTCCAGAGAAACAGACTGTACATTCTCTTGTATTCGGCTCTTCCCGAACAGAGAATAGATATCGCCTCCCTGTGGAAGTTGCTTAGGGGAGATGAGTGACATCATAAAAGTTATAACTAATTATAGAGATAAAAAAACATGTTTTCAAAGCTGAAGGAGCCATTACAGAATATTCTGGAAACTCCAATTTAGTTATCAGGATCCACTTATCAGAGGTGCCGATATCGCACTAACCTTCCCCAGATAAATAGAGTTAGATCATGTCAACTTTGGGGGTATCCAACTTGCGTGATTAAAGAGATATTTGAGATTTTATTGCACCAATCTCCTCTTCAAACTTCAGGCTACACAATGATGTAGTTTTCAAATCTCCAACTACTCTGACAACCCCTCTACTCCACCGATAAGCTTTCTGATATGCATGCACTCCACTCCTCATACATCACAATAGGCAGTTGGGTGCGATATGACTCTTGGGACTACTATAGACCCATTTAGAACACTCTTGTTCTTCTTCTCACAACAATGACAGTGTGCGTAGAGCAACCAACCAACCTGTTTTCAGAGACCCTTGCGATCAAGCTGAAAGACGGCTCTCAGGCCGTTCTAGTGCCCGTGAACGGATACGATGAAGCAGCAAAGTTACCCCAATCTCTAGTGGAATTCATGTTCAGTGAATTCAACAAGGAAGTTGAAGATGGAAAGACATACCCGCATTTGAAACCGATCGAGACGTTGGAGGAGTTTGTCAAGTACTGGTTTGTGGGCTGGGTGGGAGTTCTTGTCCGGGGAACAGAGCTTCTCTCCAACAGTGACTGGTCCAGACTCTGCTGGGTCACTACTACATCAAACCCAACTATCCCGGACGATGCTCGCACAACTGCAACGCTGGATTCTTGGTCAATCCTCGTCTTCGGGGTCTGGGGGTCGGAAAGACGCTAGGAAGAACCTATCTGTACGTTGCTCCTCGTTTGGGATACACGTATTCCGTCTTCAACCTGGTGTTTTACACCAATGTGGCGTCTCGTCGAATCTGGGACTCAATGGGCTTCGAGGTGGTTGGAAGGATTCCTGGAGCGGCTATTCTCAACGGATTTGACGAGCCCGTGGATGCCTTGATTTATGGAAGAAAGCTCTCTGTTGAAGAGACTGATAGTTGGGAGCTGTAACCAATGTACAAATTGCATTAGTATCATACTGTAGAGATCAGAGATTACTTGGGACTTACTAGAGACAAGTGAATATACCTGAAACCAAATGAACAAGACCACATAACCCATTCTAGCCGAGATTCAATCATCTGATCAATCAAAAGATCAGACCATGTATCTCTGAGACTCCCTTTTCAACTAGAAACTTCCAGACTCTACTGCTTAGAAAGTGTCGTATTCTGTTTCATCTCTGTTTAACATTCACCACAACTCTTATCAGAACCCATCCAAACTGACACATGACGTCTGACACATCCAGAGGACACAATTGCACTTGAATACAGCAGTCTCTGCTTCCTGAACGCTTACTAACTCTTCCAGAAGTCGCTTCCAGAAACTCTGAGACAAGGTCGTTTCTTGATTCTTATTTTTTTTTGTTACCTGCAGCTGGGAGGTTGAAAGAGCTTAAATATTTACGACGGAGACATCTGAGAGATGCATCAAAGGGGATATCGGAGACCCGAAGGGACAAAATTAACACCACAACAAGATTCCACGTGTCCAAAAACCCCATAATCCGCTCTAAAACCCGCAATTCACCCCCATTATTACCCTTTTGAAGACCCCTTCATCGGTAGACTCAAAAAAACGTTATCCCACATAGTGTTTCATCTCGGGCGGGTAACCCGTACAAAATTTCTCGCCTCCTCAGAATATCTCAGCACACATCACCCCCCCCTAACAGCCCGTGTGCAGCTTTGAAACGGCAGTACAGTACGCGACGCGTCCGAGAGCTATTTGGCCCCGCCCCCCACGCGTATCCACGCAGCTTCCAGCTCCCCAATCCGGCAACAATCCTGCCTTTGGGTCTTTTCCTCTGTTCAGACTGGGGGCTCTTATTTTAAACTGCGCCCAGACCCGACAAATACGAGGCGTCTATATTTTTTGAGTGAGGCGAAACGACACAACGAGACTTTCGACCGTACGACCCTACAGACGAGATAAAAACAAGACCAGGTGACAAAACCAACGTCATAGACTTCAATTGAGACCTCAGATCCGCACCCCTACGATTACTAAGCACACCTCTACCTCTCTCTCTCAAGATGATGGCCACTTTTGAAGATACGTCTCATCCCATTCAATTGCGGGGAGATGAGCTGAATCTGGACTCGGCGGCCCAGGTGGACCCGCTGACCGTGGTTCTCAAGGACCAGGTGACCACCGCCACCATTTATCCCATTCGGAGCCTGCAGTCGGTTCCTCAGACCTTGCAGTACTTTTTGTTTGACGAGTTCAACATGGAGCTGGAGCGAGGAGACACGTTTCCGCACTACCATCCCATCCAGTTTGACGACTTTCAAAACTTTTGGTTCGGCACGTTTTCAGCCATCATGCTGCTTGGAAACGAGCCTCTCATTCGAGACGACCGTGCGTGGGAAAAGGAGTGTCTGGGCTCCTTTTTCATCCGTCCAAACTACCCTGGTCGAAGCTGTCACATTTGCACAGCCAATTTCCTGGTGAACGCTGGAATTCGAGGCCAGGGAATTGGCAGAACGCTGGTGGAGAGTTATATCGAATGGGCCCCCAAACTGGGCTACACTTATTCCGTCTTCAACCTGGTGTACGAGACCAACATGGCAGCACGCAAGATTTTCGACGCGCTGAGTTTCAAAAAGGTGGGCCGAATCAAGGGCGCCGGACACCTCAAGGACAATGAAAACGGGCCTGTGGACGCTCTCATCTACGGCAAGGAGCTGATTGAAGAGAGCGACGAGTCGATTGGCGAGCTTCGATTCGACAAGATCAAATACTACCTTGAAACGGGCAAGTACCCGCCTCAATCGGACCGTCAGGAAAAGTCCCGGTTGCGGTCCTCAGCTGCCCATTACCGGCTCCGAGACGGCAAACTCATGCTCAAGGACCGAGAGGTGGTTTCGGACCCCGAACGCCAGATCCAGATCGCCACAGAGGTCCACAAACAGAGCCACGCAGGCATCAACAAGAGCACGTCCATCATCACAGAGTCGTACCATTGGACGCGTATCAAGGAGACGGTGGCTGCTGCTATTCGAAACTGTGTCGAGTGCAGAGAAGTCGCCCGACCTCCCATCAAGCGAATCAAGAAGGATGACTTTGAGGACCTGTCTGCTCTCCAAGTGCACCAGCACGTGCCCAGCTCGTCTGACCAGAACCAGCAGGCCCAGCAGGTGCAGAACCAACAGCACCAGAACCAGCAGTCTCGAAACACTGGCATGCTCAATCTCGGAAGACACATGCCTTTGGGATACAACATGAACCAGATTGGACGTCTGCAAGCGGATCTGGGGCTCGACACGGAAGACGGACAACAACTCATGGCATCGGTGGCTGCTCAGAACCGCGACAACGAAACCGCAGCAAGTATAGCCTCCACCAACCAGCAAATGAGTCAGTTTGACGTGGATCTGGCGTCCTACAACCAGGATGAACAGCTCTCGAGACACGACAACATTCCCGTCGATCCTCAGGTCGAAAACGCCTTTGAGGAACACGTCCATGGAGGAGAAGAGATTGCCATTGCCCGGGCTCTCATCCAGGCCAACGAGAGTAGTGAGGGTAAAGATGACCCCAGCGACTTTTTCTCTCAGTAAAAAAAATCTTGGGCCAAAACCAAAAATGTTCTCTTACTTGTAGGAGAACTCCAAAAACTGTGTCGCGCAGAAGATCAAAGTCAAACATAACGACGAAACGATTTATATTTAATGTATTATAGTAATAGAATGGGGAACGGTAAAACATGTATAAATAATTTAGCTTATAGATCATCCTTCAACAGGTGCACATGCCACTGGGGCCTTGGTATCATATCCACCGAGCTCACACAGCTTGTTGAATGCTCGTTGAAGTAGACCCTCCTCTCCAGGCTTGGTATCGGGCCAGAGAACAGCAGATAGACTGCTATGGGTGGGTCCAACCTCGAAAATGTCTCCAAGAGGACTCTGGAGAGGGGTGGAAGATTCATCACTGCTCAAACTGGCTGATCCTCCCTTTCCAACATCTGCACAAGCAACCTTCATGGTGGGGATGTTGAGAGAAGGAGGTCTGTGGGTCTGAAGAGGACTAGGTCTGTGTCCCTCATGATGGTTCTCCACCAATTCACACTCCTTGACATTGAATCCTCCAGATCCATATCCTCTAGCTGCCGAGGCCTTTTGCACTCGTTCCTCCAGCGACTGGACCTTGCCAACAAAACTCTGCATGGTCTCCTCCACATCCTGGATCTTGGACTGCAACATTTTCGACTCGTATCTGATTCGAGAGCTCATGACCTCCACCTCATGGAGAGCAGCCTTGAGTCGAGCCTCTTCTCGGTACGAGTTTTTCAGATACGACGTCAGCTTGTCAAACAGCATGTCGTCTCGCATCTTGGCCTTGCCCAACATCCGGCTCTCCTGCTCAATCTGCTCACAGACCTGGCCAATCTTCTTTACGTGCCGCTTGAACAGGAAATGGTACAGCTGCGACTTTTCGTACGATCGTCGAATTCGCTTCTCACTGACAAACGACTTTTCCGGCGGCTGCCGAAGAATGAAGTTTTCAATCAGACTGAAGGAGTTTCGACGCATGACCGACCGATGGTGTTTCTCCAGCTGCTCGGGAACAGACAGCTCGTGGTGGAACTGGTCCACGGACTTTGATCGTCGTCGAAAGTGTAGAGCAGGGTTGCTGTTGTCCAACGACGCTCCGGACATGCTTGTTTTCGTCGTCTTGATGCTATCCTGGCGACCCTTGCGTATATGACGGCCATCTTCATCGTCACTACTGTCGTCTCGGTACTCCTGGGGTAAAAGACGGTCGGTGAGCATGTTATCAAGAGGAAGATCAAACTCGGGGGTGGAACTGTGGCCTCTGATGCCGATATCGTCGTCGACCGAGTCATTGGGCGAGGTGGACCGAAGTCGGCCTCGAATACCTCGATACAGTCTCGAAGGAGGCACTTCAACCACATCTCTGGGCTTTCTGAGCTTGAACATGGCCCGTCGAGACGTGTCTGCACCTCCTGGGGCACCAGTACTGGTGGAGACCAGAGACGTAGTTGTAGAACTGGCTGGGTTTCGAATCACCCGTCGGATATCTCGAGGAGCAGCCAACTCGGTATGTCCAGCAGAAGACATGGGGATACCCACACAGTTGGACACAAGAGAGGTTTCAACTGTTCGCTGGTTGCCCTTTCCGGCCCAGAGGTACTTGCATCTAGCTCCCTGAAGCGATTTGGTTAGTTGTTCCAAGTTGAAGGTCTCGGAAGCAGTCATGTGAAGATGCTGTTTTCCAGACACTTCCTTGATTGACGATTTAAACAGATCGATGATATCCGAGTTGTAACTACCCTTGTTGGTGAGCATGTACAGTCTGTCCATGGATCGTTGGTCGATGATTCTGCTTTTTGGCAATCGTTCGTGTTTCTGGAACCGGCTCAATCCGGCAACAAAACCCTCGCAATCAAACGGGTCCTTGGCCACCTTGGAGTTGAGAACGTAGGCCATTCGGTTTCTTACTCCAATGACAAACCCGACTAGACCTGCGACGGTGGTGGGACCCAGAATTCCGTCCTTGGGCTTGGTGTGGTACTTTCTCACTCCCCAAATGTCCCACCACGTGTTGATGGCCTCGACCGTCTCGTTGCAGAGCAGGCCGTCGCAGTACTCGGGCTGGAGCACTCCAAAGTAGAAGAGACACAATTGCACCAAGATGACCATTTCCTTGGCGGCAAAGATGACAGGAACGCTGTCGTGGATCTTGTAGATGTTCTTGAACTTTGCCGCGGCTGTTCCGGACGGCTCACAGATGGCCAAGGAGGCTCGTCCACCACATCCCATACGCTTGAGGTTTTCGTTTACGTCGAAATACTCCCAGGTTTTGCGCACGTCGCCTCCAGGCACCGAGACGAGGGTCAGGAACGACGGGAACGACGACAGGGATGTGACAAACAGCGCTCCTAGCTCTGTCTCTTTGGCTCGAGCATAGCCCTTGAGAAGCTCGTCGAAATACGTCTTGGTTCTAGGAGACCATAAGGAGGGGTTTTTGGGCAACGCGAGCACACCGACTCGCACTGTATCGGACTGGTTGCCCGTGTACGACGTGATGACAGTCACTTTACGTCGTTCACACACCCATTGTTCGACCATGTAAGCCTCGTAGCCATGGATCACGGCTTCTTCGCTCACCAGACTGCACTGTTGCTCCTGACGCAGGTGATGGAACGCCTTGAAGTCCACAAACAGGTACCGGACCGTTTCTCCCTGTGGAAGGGTCCGTTTGGGCGTTTTCCGTTCAGGAACCACGCATTTGTCGCTGTCATCTGGACTCACAGCAGACGTTGAACGCGAGTGGGTTCGATGAGCCAGGTCCCTCAAGTCATGCTGTCGTTCCTTCTCGCGGTCATGGGCCACAATGTGGTGCATTTCAAAAGCCACCTGGTCGAGTATGGTTGAAGTAGTGTTAGAGAGAGAGAGGTGTGTGTTATGAGTGATATATGGGTTGTTGAAAAGAGGTAAGGAAAAGTCTCACTTGTGACGTGGTCAAAGACTGTTTGTGTGTATCGTTTTGTGCGCTTCACGCCACTGTCAAGTTGCTGTGAAACTGCTCTGTAAATCGCTCCTGTGATGTTGCCTGAGTCTGAATCTTAGACCAGGGCTGTGGGATGACGTAATTGTAGTGCGGGGAATGTGAGAAGAAGAAGAAGAAGTTGAACAGGGGAAGATAATAAGAAAGAAATAATGAGAGAAACTGGGATTTGGACCAATACTGTCGGTCACGTGACAAAAACACACGTGATACACACCTGATAGACATAAATCTGGTCTCTTCCACACACCTTGCCACCGCCACTTTCTCTGGACTTTGAATTCTGTTGGGAGAAGTAGAGGGGGGATCTGGAAGAGGGAATATTCTTCAGATCCAAATTCTGAAAAGTGCATTAGATTCTCTGAATTGTGACGAGTCCAATGGTGCCTTTACATCTCCTCTCAGACCAACACCAACAATTCTACACCCTCCTGCCAAGCTCTTCTAGAATGACATAACATTAAGATGAGACTCTTATCACTTTAGACAAAACTAAGGGTCCTATCATGACACCTTTGGTTGAAAATGGAGAGCCCACCATAACATGAGAAATGGCTCAAAACAAAAAATCTTTGTAGTCCTCGCACAATGGCCGACCCACCAACTGCATCTGGAGCTTATCGGAAGAATCTGATAAGCCGAGGGAGTTATAGAGGGAGTACACGTAATGCCAAGAATATGAGTGTGAGTGAAAAGTGAAAAATGGATTTGGAAATTGGAAAATGAAATTTGAAAATAAAAAAATTGAATGAAAATGGAAGATTGCAAAATGAAAACCAAGAGGAGCGTCCGATTGAGTCACATGACGAACGTCTTCGGTGTCTCCTCACTCCCTCTACACGTCACCCATCATGTATCTCTACTGCAACTCTCTTGCTCATGCAGCACTATAAGGTTGACAAGTGGCATATCTCACCCATCTCATCACTCGATAGCACGACATTATGGAAAGTGCTGCGATGGAACGTGAGGCGATATTTCGGTCAGCCGAAATGTCGCTGGTCCAATTGTACGTGGCCAGTGAAATCGGCCGTGACGTGGTCGCTGCTCTCGGCGAGCTGGGCGTGGTCATGTTCAGAGACCTCAACACTGCCGTCAATGTTTTTCAGCGGTCCTTCATCAAGGAGATTCGGCGGGTGGACGGCGTGGAGCGCCAATTGCGCGGTCTTCGAGCCCATATCGACAAACATGGGGTTGCTATTGATGAACAGCCCGAAGGAGTCGCTGCTCCTACTCTGGATGAGGTGGACAACATGTGTCTCCAGGTAGAGGCTCTGGAGGAGCGAGTGGGACATCTGGACACAACGTGGAGCGAGCTTGTTGACAAGCGGGCCGTGATTCTCGAACGTCGAGAAATGGTCCAGGCAGCAGGCGTTTTCTTTGCAGATGCCAGAGAAAACAGACACGAGATTCGAGCGTCTCTGGACGGCGATCGTGCAGGACTATTATACGACCTGGACGACCCCCAACCGGACGTGGAGGCCGCTACGGTCACGTGGAACACCGTTGCCGGTCTGTCGTTTGTCACCGGAGTCATTCCGTCGTCCAAAACGGCCATTTTCGAACGCATTCTGTGGCGATCTCTGCGGGGAAACCTGTATTTCCGCCACCAGGCCATTGACAAGCCCCTGGCAGGCGTGCGCAAGGACGTGTTCATTGTCTTTGGCCACGGAGAGACGCTTTTGGCCAAAATCAAACGCATTGCTCTCACCCTAGAAGCAACCCTCTACCCCGTCTCCGAAGACTTTGATACACGACGAGAGCAGGTGGAGGAGCTCAACGTGAAGCTAGCAGACGTGGACACCGTGCTCGGATCCACCAACAATGCGCTCATGACAGAACTCACTCTCGCAGCCAACACCCTGCCCCACTGGGAGGTGCTGGCTGCCAAAGAAAAGGCAATCTACCACACCCTCAACATGTTCAACTACGACCAGACGCGCCGGTGTCTGATTGCCGAGGGCTGGATCCCCAAGGCGGACTTTGGGGCGGTCCAGGAGGTGCTGCGAGACGTGACGGTGGCGTCTGGCGTTGCCATCAACTCGATTCTCAACGAAATCAAAACGTCAAAGACGCCGCCAACGTTCCACAGAACCAACAAGTTCACCGCCGCGTTCCAGCTCATTGTCGACGCCTACGGAATTGCGTCGTACCAGGAAATCAACCCCGGTCTGGCTACAGTCGTCACCTTCCCGTTCATGTTCGCCATCATGTTTGGTGATCTGGGTCACGGAGTCATTCTGGCCCTGGCCGGCCTGGTCATGGTGCTCAAGGAAAACAGCATTCTCAAAATGCGCAACCGAGACGAAATCTTCGACATGGCCTTTTCCGGAAGATACATTGTGCTGCTGATGGGTCTGTTTTCGCTCTACACAGGTCTCATGTACAACGACGTCTTCTCCAAGAGTATGACGCTGTTCAGATCGGGATGGGCATGGCCCGAGAGCTGGGAGGAAAAGGAACGAATCACCGCACATCAAACAGGAGTCTACCCGTTTGGTCTGGACCCCGCATGGCATGGAACAGACAACAACCTGCTGTTCACCAACTCGTACAAGATGAAGCTGTCGATTCTCATGGGCTTCACGCATATGAGCTACTCCTTTTTCTTTTCGTTTCTCAACTACCGGTTCTTCAACTCGCAGATTGACATCTGGGGCAACTTTGTGCCCGGCCTGCTCTTCATGCAATCCATTTTCGGCTATCTTTCGCTCACCATTGTGTACAAGTGGTGTGTGGACTGGATTGCCAAGGACAAGACTCCTCCTGGCCTGCTCAACATGCTCATCAACATGTTTCTGAGCCCAGGCACCATTGACGCGCCTCTGTATCCGGGCCAGAAGTTTGTGCAGGTCATTTTGGTGCTCATTGCGCTTGTCTGTGTGCCCTGGCTGCTGCTGCTCAAGCCTCTCTACCTGCGACGCCAGCATAAGCAGACCCAGTACGACGCCATCAGACAGCCCAACGCCTACCATATTGGCGACACGGACGACGATGCAGACTCGTTCGACATGACCATTGAGGAGTTTGAGGAGGAAGGAGAGGGCCACGAGCAGTTTGAATTCGGCGAGGTCATGATCCACCAGGTGATCCACACCATTGAGTTCTGTCTCAACTGCGTCTCACATACCGCCTCGTATCTGCGTCTGTGGGCGCTGTCTCTGGCCCATGCCCAGCTGTCGACCGTGCTGTGGGATATGACCATCCAGAACGCCTTTGGCCCCACTGGACCGGCTGGAGTGGCCATGGTGGTGGTCATGTTTGGCATGTGGTTTGTTCTGACGGTGGTGATTCTGGTCATGATGGAAGGCACGTCGGCCATGCTTCATTCCCTCCGGTTGCATTGGGTCGAGGCAATGTCCAAGTTTTTCGAGGGAGAGGGCTATGCCTATGCTCCGTTCAACTTCAAGGAGCAGTAGTCGAACAATCTAGAGGTGCTTCACCACGTTAATGTATTATGATATGAGGTAGATTTGGTGGATATGTAATAACGGAACTAAACCGTAGCAGAATCGGTATATATGGCTCTCTAATTGTCTTTTCAAATTTCATCTGATCTATCACCTTTCAACCTCCTATCTCAAATAAGATTCGTGATATGCATAACATGTAAACATGGCTGGTGAGGTTTCCAGACAACTAAACCATACCTCATTCGTTCAAGTCGAGATCGCAGTTGGTGATTTTCGGATAATACAACAACAACTTGTCACGTGACTATCACAACATTCACTTTACTACACCACCTCACAACCTCACCTACCACACATGTCACGAAGAGACAGCTTGGAGAAGCTGGAACGCGATCTCCGCAAAACATCGAGCATGTCATCATTCAGCGAGCGCAAATCACCAAGCAAACCACGGTCCAGAAGAAAAGATACCATTGAAAACTTCTTGTCCAAAACCCCCATCATTCTCAAGAGTTCTCTGGGACAGCTGCGATATCTCGTTCTGGTGGAAGGCTTGAAAGGTAACGAACAAGCTGAATGCAGCTATCGAGCCACAGTATGGTCCGTTCTACTTCAAGTGCCTCCCACTCGTGCTGAAGATTACATTCGTCTGATTAAATTGGGTCCTTCTCCAATGTACGGAAAGATTCGAAACGACACGTTCAGAACAATGGCTACAGACACTGTGTTCAAACAAAAGGTGCCTGAAGACGCGCTGATTCGAGTTCTCAACTCATACGCATGGAAAAACGAAATCAGAGAACAAAAGGCCAGTCTGGAAGAAGGAATCGACCTACTCCAGAAATCACATCGAGACCAATACGTCCAAGGAATGAACGTCCTGGCAGCCCCATTTCTCTACGTGTGCAAAAGCGAAGCCATGGCCTTCAACCTGCTCGATGTCATGCTCTCACGTGACTGTCCTCTCTACGTCAAGCCCACTCTTGAGGGTGTTCATTCTGCTCTGGCTCTCATCGACAAGTGTCTAGCTCTCATTGATCCGACTCTGTACAAGTATCTCAGCTCCAAGATGCTCAAGGCAGAGCTGTATGCGTTTGCATCCGTGCTCACGTTATCTGCATGCACTCCTCCGTTATCTGAGGTGGTTGTTCTGTGGGATTTTCTCTTTGCCTACGGAGTTCATATGAACGTGCTGTTTGTGATTGCCCAGGTGAATCTCATGCGGGACAAGCTGCTCGAGAGCAAGTCACCAATGTCTCTTTTGCGATCTCTGCCTCCGTTGAGAGCCCAGGAGATTATCAAGTTGGGCATGAGCTTTGTAGCCAAGCTCCCGGAGGACTTGTACGATCTTCTGGTCCGACATGCGTACGACGAGACCGTTTACGAGATCGTCAAGCAGATGTAGCGTCTGAATTGAAGACCTGCACATATTTATGATACAATTGCATGATACAGATTAGATGTGGTGGTGACTGACGGTACTCACCTATTTTGTAGTAACTGATTTAGCACATTTGGTGCTGCCAGTTTCAGTTTAACAATTTCTAAGTAAATGCTTACGTATATTTCAGCCCGCATATACCCCAGACATGCATGCATAACAAGATAAATTTGAAATTTGAAAAATTGAGAAAAATACAACAGCAGATATTTTGCCATATTTGTAACCAAAATCTCCAGTAAACCCAGTATAAACACCCACATCCGTGTTTACAACTCTCAACAACACTCCCATTCCCCAATATCCACCCAAAGCAAAGTTCCAAGAGATACGCCATGTGGCATGGTGCAGTCAAACAGTGTTACCCTGAAGTAGGCTCTGATCCAGAAGTGCCAAAGTTTGGGTATATAAAGGCCGCGATGCCCACTGAAAATCTGTTACCCCAGATGATGAAGTAAGTATTTCAGGAGACACGAAACATGCCGAGATGATGAAAAACATTATGGTATTAGGAAGAGCCAACCTACAAAGAACATGGGGATACTCTACGACAAAAATAAAAACGACTTGATGTGATTTTTGAGAATCGTTTCTTTTTACGACCTCTACTAACTTAGCCAGAGTGAACCACAGTATTGTGTGTTAATATATAGTGATCTGATTTTACGTAAAGAAATGTGTTGTATCGTACTTGCAATGATTACTGGAGATGTGGAGTGTCTATAGTCAGAGATCAGCCTGGTGTTTGTTACTCCCTCTTGATATGCTACAACTACAGTAAGGCTAAGTAAAGAATAAGTAAAGAACAAATAATACTTATGCTCTTACTCGCACTGCCTAACACTATCAATGAGTGGTATTACTATATCCAAATCCAAACCAACCAACCCTACCGCTCAAAAGACATTCATGTCAAAACACTCCTCCGAGTAATAACTCGCAATGACGCTTCGCCTGCTAAACCGCAGACCCGTGAGCTTCTGCATGGCCACACGACTCGTCTCCACAGTCGCAAACTTGACGTAGACCTTGCCCACGCCCGGACGGGTCTCGAAAATGAGCCGTCGATACGACGCCTTCATGGCCTCGGGATCGGGCCGTGGAATCTTGATCTGAACCTCCTCTCCTCCTCCGTACTTGAGACACTCGGCCTCCACCTGCTCCGTGATCTCTCTGTAGGCCACGTCGTCCAGCAGCTCGTCCAGAGTCACGAGGTTGAAGAGAACAATGACAGACGACTCTGGCCGACTCTTGACGTCGTTCATCACCGTCACAATGCCCTTGAGTCCGTAGTTGGACGAACAAGACAACTGAGTGGGCCCCTCACATGCTAGCATCACCTTGAGGCTCTTGCCGCTCACCACCTGGCCCGACAAGCCCGAAACGGCATCCTTGACCACCTCGGGGTCCTTGTAGTCCACCAGAGCAATACCTGCCGACTCTCGAGACGGCAGCTGTCGAATGAGCTGAAATGCAGAAAGCTCTCCGAACGACGCCACCAACTGTCTCACCTGGTACTCCTCCACGTTGAAGGCCAGGTCCCACACAATGATCTTGGTGCTCGAGTCCTCCACCACTGCTGCCACCTCCTTTTGCTCCTCCACAGCCCTGGACGACCCCTCACTTCGCTCTGGAGTCGGACAAATGTAGTTGGACGGTCGTCGTATACTGATGACTGGGCCCGAGTAGTTGATACCCACCCCCGAAAGAGCCAGAGCTAGAGTCGCCATTTCGGCCGAGAAAAACTCCACCAACACCTCCGCAAGCCGAGGATGCTTGTAAACGCCGTCCACAATCCGCTCCTTGGACCCCTGCAGCTCCAGACTCTCGATAAAGTCCGTGAAAAAGCTCTTGATGGCCGCCGTGTCAATCTCGTCTGCTGGAATGCCGCTGAGAATCAGCCGTCGAGCCACTCGCGAAAACTCGGGCCGAACAGACCCCTTTCCGTTGTTGATTGGGCCCGTATCCACAAGAGGCATCATTGCAGCCGTCTCGTGATCCGTTGGCTGGTCAGGAAGACCCTCAACCAGTCCCCTCAACACATTGTAGTTGACTTGAGTAGGTCGTCCCGGTAACGGGAAAAGACCAGATCGTTTGGCCAACTCGGAACTAACACGCTCATACCCCTTGGCCTTGACATCCCATCCGGTAGGAGCAGACAACGGACGCTCATCAAGAGCAACCACCGAATCATCGACCGAAAGGTCTCGATCCCTGGTTCTGTCCCGAGCCCGATCTCTGTCTCTGTCCAAGTCACGATCTCTGTATCTGTCTCGATCTCGGTCACGTGGACGGTCACGTGTGCGATCATCATCCCGTCGGTCTCGGTCACGATCTCGGTCCCGATCCCGATCCCGATCTCGTCGGTCTCTTCCTCCACTATACCTGTCCCTTCGATCTCCTCGATCTCCTCGATCTCGGTAATCTCTGTCTCTGTCTCTGTGTCGTTCCCGTTCCCGTTCTCGGTCCACCGAGTCGTCGCGACGACGCCACCGCTGGTTGCGATACCGATCTCGTTCACGGTCTCTGTCTCTGAAATCACGGTCTCGTTCTCGATCTCGATCTCTGCCGTCTCGTTCTGTGTCGCGGGTGTCATGAGACCGTTGTCCAGGGGGCTGCTGCGTTTCCAGCCCACGCTGTGTCTGCGCCAAAAACTCCTCCACGCTGTTATTCATGTTCAGACAGACCTGGGACGTGGTGTTGTGAAGTGTAAGGTTCCAACCAGTGCTGAGTAAGATACTGCAGTAAAGTTGAAGTTCATCATGGTAGGGTAACTGGGTCGAAGGCGGAGAAGTGAACAGTATCGTGAGGGAGACTGATCTTGAGTGATGCATAGGATTGATCGTGTACTGTCGGTTGGAGCGTGTGTGATTTCACTTCTTGTTGTTTGAGGACGTTTTGGTTTCGATGTTGGCATTGATGTTATTGGGTAATGTTTGTTGAGGTTTTGTTAAAGCAAAAACTCTGCTGGGGGTTCGTTTTTCGGGTTCCAGAGGTGTGAAAAGTGCAAAATTAATATTTGTCGATAGGGGATATACACTTTCTAAACAGATACAAAACATTGTGAAGATATTCATAGCCATTGTGTCATAATATCCCTACACTTGAGGGTTTCATGGGAATCTCTAGTTAGAGTTATACTTGGAAGTAGTGAATAAGAAAATTGGAATACTTAGATCTGGTTCACTGAGAGTCTCTACCCCCTCTCTTTTGATCATGGAACGATACCAAGGTAATACAAGTTGTTTAGGGACCCAGGAGTGTGAGGGTAGCTACCATATTTGCACTGCACTTGTAATTCCGACAGACTACAAGTATCACTGACTGAAGCCGCCACTGGAGTTGAGATAGAGAAGTTCAGTTTAGGAGTTTGGTGGTAATGAAAAGAGTAATGGAATCGTCTTATATACGTTTGACAGAGCTCAACGAAGATTATATATGTGTCAGATGTGTTTATTGTAAACAATGGGCACTTCAAATATCAGTCCTCTACACATTCTTAGACTGGATCACTGACTTAACCTACACACACTGTTTTTTGCAATAGAATAATATAAATAAATAACTGTCATTTTTTTCCTTCCCTCTTTTCATTCCTTCCTTCCCCCGTTACGCTCCAAGAACAGCAAAATAAGCCACCTCGACCTCCTTGACCAAGCCCTGAAGACCCACAATCACCACCTGGTGAGTGAGACCCGGGAACCGCTGTCGATGCAGACCAATCCACTCAATGGGAGGAGTGGCCTCACCCATATCTCTCAACTGGGGAATCTCAATGTTGGGGGGCTCCAGAGCCACGTAGACGTACTTTTCGTCGAGAGTCACGTCCTTGAGCTTTTCCTCGAGCTCTCCGTCCTTGAGAACCGACGGGTTGGCCACAAAGTTGAGCTTGTAGGCCTCTCGACGGCTGGCAAACGCCTTGGCGTGCGAGTTCCACATTTCCCGAATGAAGGTGACAGATCCAAAGTTCCAGCCAATGTCCACCTTGCCCGCAAACTCGGACGAGTACGTAAACTTGACCTCGGTGGGGTTGGAGTCGTACTGCCACGTGTGCATCTTGATGTCCACCTTGGGGATTCGAACAATGGTGCCTCCCTTGGCCCGTCGGGTGTGGGCGACAAACTCGTCAACCGTCAACGTCAGCAGATCCTCCTCGTTGATCTGGGTCTTGAACGTACTCAGAGCAATGATGAACTCGTGCATACCCAGCTCTAGATGCGACTTGACAAGTCCCCGCTTCTGAGTGTCACATACAAACATGGCATGTGTTCCAGACAGATTGACATACAGCACCTGGGTATCGAGAAGAGTGCTGGGATAGACCTGCAGGGTTCCCGAGTTGATGGACACGTCCACAGACGTGAGAAGATGGGGTCGACCAAGCTTCTTCTCCTTGGAGGGAGTCTCCTCGCTGGAAGCTCCAACTTCCTCCTCGTAGGCTCCCTCGATACCCTGTTTGGTTCGGACGAGAATCTGGACGAGATCCAGAATGTTGGACGGCGCCAGAACCGTGATGAAGACGCAAATCTGCTCAATGTCGACAATGGCAGAAAGGTAATCGGCCACTTCTCGCTGGTTGGAGACACTGAAGCCCAGGTTCTTGATGCTGGCGATTCCAAACTGCTGGTAGTCAAACGCCATTCGGATCTCGGCCGAGGCCAGCGACGCCACCAGGGTCACTAGAGGCACGTCTTCGGGCGTCACCTGGGCGTCCTCGTCAATCTCCCACAGCAGAGCCAGCTCCAGCCGGAACTTGGCCAGAGAAACAATTCCTCCCAGACGGCCATCTGAGTGGATCTTGATGAGCTCGAATCCAAGAGTAATGTGCTGGTCGAGATGCTCCTTCTTGTCTGTGAGCAGCCAGAACCGGTCCAGACCGACGGTCACCTTTCCAATCGACTGTCCGAGATCGGCCGAGAACTTTACGTTGGACACGGTTGCGTTCCAGCAGATTCGCGTGCCGGACGTGGCTCGGTGGTACTTGAGCACAAACCGCTCCGAGTCCGAGTTGATCTTGGCGGCCTTTTCCTTTTCGGGAATCTCGCTGAGCCACAGCTCCTGGAACAGCTTGAGGTCCTGGGTGTGTTTGACGTTGATGTCTGCAATCACGTCGACGATGGAAACAGCCACGTTCCACGTGTTGGCCAGGTTGGCGTCCACGTCCTTGTCCTTGTTGACGACACACAGAATCTCGTCAATGCCGACCAGGGCCGAAATCTCACGTGAATACGTGTGCTGCAACGAGCAGTTGAACTCGTGAAGCCGACAGGTGAAGGAAAAGAACTTACCCAGACCCTCCTCGCACGCATCAACTGTCGTCATGTTCAGAGACAGGTTCTGGTACGACAGAGAAGCCGACACTCGGGCTGTGGGCTCACAGCTCATAATCAGCTCCTGACGCTCAATCTGGATACCCGCATTGATGTCCCACTCGGAAAAGGTCAGGTCCTTGGTGGGCTGGGGCTGGGGCGTCTCAATCTTGACCTTCTTCATTTCGCTCTTGAGACCCAGCTTGAGATCCTTGTGCTTGTCGCTCTTGTCCTCCAGCAGAGCTCGCATGCCAGTGACAATGTCCAACACCACAGGAATCATCCGAGTGTACAGAGTGTTGCTACTGGGCTCGACAGTGATGCCAAACTTGAGCAGCTCCTTGTTGGCAGATCCAGTGTTGTGTCTAAAGTCCACCTTGGCCTCCAGAGCAGGAGCCTGAAGATAGAGCTCTGGAGACGACTCCACGACCCGAGCGGTCGATCTGCGTCCTCCAGACGACGCCTGAATGTGCCGAGTCTCGGCATACATCTCCATGGCGTACTCTGACTCACTCCACAGCGAAACCACGGCTCCCTGGAACTTGGCGTCGGCCCTAAACACAAACGAGTGGTCGATAGAGAGCAGCGACGAGTCCGACGACGGTGCGTTCGACTCAACTCGCCCACTGTTGCTCTCTTCAAGACGCTTGTTGCGCTCCTTGGACAGCAACTCTAGCTCCTTGACCGTCTGCTTGATGGTAGTAGCAGTACAGGACACAATTTCCACAATGGAAGGCAGAATCGTGCCCTTGAGCTCTTCTCCAAGAATTCGAAGATGGTACTCTCGAGTGTCCAGAGTAGCAAAGGTCACCAGCAGACGAGGAAGATAAACCGTGTTGGCATGCGTGGGGAACACCTTGTCTGGGAAAAAGTCCGTGTCCTTGGATCCATGGGCAGGAGTAATGTAAACACCCTTGAGACGAAGCTGTCCGTAGCCTGAAAGAGCCACAACCGCAACATTATCACAACCAAAGACAATACCGTTGAATCCCGAGTTTGGAGGGAAAAGCCAGCCAAACGTGACCTGCTCAAACGACGTTCGAATTCGCCAGTTTTGCAAAGGTGAATCTGAAGTCGCCTCAGCAGGAGAAGACGGTGACGACGACTCTTCACGTGACTCTGATTCCTCCTCCTCGACCTCCTCTGGCTCCTCAACAAGTAGAGGCTCGGATTCGGCTGAAACAAACGAATCGTGCGACAACCGCGAGTCCATGCTGTCACGTGACATCTTTCTCTTGCGCCGCGGCGACTTTTCGCTCGTCTCCCATTCCAGCAAGGAAATGTCACTTTCAATGTTGGTGAGAATCTCCATGAGTTTGAGCAGCGATGGGGACGACAGACACACTCGGATGAACTCGGACTCGATATCGGCTCCTCGCTTTCTCTCTCCAGACTTGATGTATTCGTAGAGTGATATTCGAATGTGCAAATCCACCAGAGTAGCCACTCCTCCAGGCAGACGTTTGTTCTGGAGCAGGAACCGCACGTGATCGGGGGTGACGGCTCCAGTCAGCGCAGTGTGCTCGATCGTCTTGGTCTTTTCGCTCATGACAAAGTTGTACGCCAGAGCAGACACCTTGTCACACTCGAGACAGAGAGACGAGTCCAGAGCAGGGATGGTGAAGGAGAATTTGTCAGCCAGAATCTGCGTTGTAAAGTGCAACGGGTAGGAGGTTGAGGTTGTGGTGGAGGTTGGTTGAGTCTCCTGACTCACATGAGATATTCTCCTGGTGAGCACCTCTTCCAGTTCATCGATGGCGTCGGACATTTGCTTGACAAACTCCCGTTCGTTTTCAGACGCCAAGTATCTCGTCAACATACTTGGAGAGACAGTCTGGGCGTCGAAAATGCCAAATCGAAGCGCGCAGTCCAGTAGGGCAAACTCCTCGGTGATGACAGAACCTCCCAGCACGGAAACGGCAGAAAGGGCAATGCCCAGCACAATCTGAGACTCGCTGGAGGAGTGGTTTCGGACTTCGTGCATTTGCTCGCCCACCTCAATGGAGCCGTTGAGAGTGGTTCTAGAGTCGATACCCGATCCAATGACCACCTGCATGTTTCGGAGCTCGTTGGCATACACCCAGTTGGGCATGAGTGTGGACGAGCATTGCAGAGACGCCAGAGAGTATCTGAACGAAACTCGGTCCAAGAACGGAATGATATCCTTGAGAGGACCTGGTTGCTCGCAAAGTTCGTCCTTGAGCTCGTCTGCTGCATCTGCTGCTGCTGCTGCTGCCGATCCGGGAGTGTGGGGGTCCTTTGCTCGTTTCTCGCCGCTCAGATCCTCAATCAGTTTGTCAATCACCTCCCAGTCGCGCTCGATGAACTGGGTCGTCAGCTTCACCAACGACAAGAGATCCTGTGACACGGTCAGCATCATGCTGTGTGTCTCGCACGTGACGTGGATGGACTTTCCAAATGCAATTGAAGCTGCGGTCGAGTTGATGGAGTACGAGACAACCTGCTGGTCCGTCTCCGTGGCCCAGAGCTCCACTCCCGTGGATCCAAAGGTGCCCGTGAGAATGATACTCACGTCGTTTACCAGATCGTCACCTGTTTTTTCAACAAAGACAGAGTTGAGAAACTCCTGGCCAGAAACAGACAGCGTCATGGCCGACGACTTGATAGATACCACCCAGGACGACAACAGAGTGTTGACCATGACCCGGATTGGCGGCGACACTTTCTCAGGCACAGGTGACACGGACTTTTCGGGTTCCAGAGACTTGTCAGACAGCAGACTGGTGGACATGGACATGGGAGATTGAGGAACCTCCTCCTTGGGCACATCTGGCACATCCTCGGTCTCTGCTGGACTGGGCTTGGAGGCATCCAGGTAGCAAGCAATGGTTTGAATAGTATCAATGACCTCGAGAGAAAAGTGGGTTCGAATAGAAGCCACACTGACTCCTGCATCGGCATCAATGACCCCATCTGAACCTTCGCTCACGTCCACATAGACCTGTACGTAGTCGAAAAGCAGGTAGTTTTCGCACTCTGCAAACAGCAGACGCAGACCAATGCCATCAACGTCAACCAGAACTCGAGTGGCCATGGCCAGGGCAGACTTGCTCTCGGGAGGGAACACATGCAAGAAAAGATAACTTTTCGGGATGCTGTTGATTTCCCAGAACCGCCACTTTTTGAACACGTTGATCACCTTGGTTCGGGCGTCCACAGGCACCTTGCAGTCGCCGTGAATCAGCTGGTTCTCCTTGTGCGAGTACCAGGACGACGGAACCGTCTGCAGAATGTGTCGGAGACGAATCAAAATCTTCCACGAATCATGGGCTCGCACATGCTGCTGAGAAAGACGGATAATGTAGGCGGGCTTGGTGAGAGTGGAAGGATCGGAGGTGATGTCAAACTGCTGACCGGCCAGAGCAAGAGAATAGACCACGTCCTTGGTTCTGTCGGACTGGGTGGCCTTGCTCTGGTTGGGAATGTCGTCTAGAAGCAGCTTGAGCCGATCCAACTGCCGATCCGTGTTTCGCAACAACCACTCGAGCTGCTGATTGTCCAGACTCACATCCAACTCCTTGATCTGAGCAGACGCAGAGTTGCAAACATCTTGGTTCAACCAGAACTCAAACTGCGTCAATCCAAGCACCAGAGGATTGGGAGACGGACCAATCGTATGATTGCTCTTGACAACCTCCAGAGTCAAATCCATAGAGCCATACACAATCAGACTGTGCTCTCGAGGCTCATGTCCATCCATGGTCTCCTGGATGAAATCCTCCACAGATTGAGGATGCTTGTGCACATTGTCACGCACCATAATGTCAATGGTGCCCAGATGAAGATGCACGTACTCCTCCGAGCCTGCGGGACTAGCCTTCATCTCGATATCGACGCCAGGAATAACCACACGAATGTTCTTGGTCTCGGGCTGGCCAGAAAGAATGTAGTTGAGCTTCTTCACGACCTGCACCTGCAGCTTATCAAGAGTCACGTGGAACCCGTCCTGTGGGGTCTGGGCCATAATAGCCAGCACAACCGTCAAGGCTGCCGGTGTCAGAGTTCCGCCAATCTTGCCGAGCTGAACAATGATATTATCCGTTTCCGTGTCCTCGTCAGGCGTCTCACGTGACGCAGACATTCCCGGGCGCATTTTCGACGCGAAAAAGTCCTGGGCAAAGTCGGGGTCCACGTCGATATCTGAAACGGCCGTTTTGGATGCCTTTCGCCACGGTTTGGGTGCCAGAAACTTGTTTTCAACTCGAGGACGTCGGAACTTGCGAATTCGATACGTGTTTCGCGATCGGCTCATGCGAGAAATGCCACTGCTTCGAGTCATAAAACTGCTGTCGATACTCATTCGGTGGGAGTTTGTAGATGCAGACGACAAGGACGACTGCGCCGTGTCGTAGTTTTCCCGCTTCTTGTAGGTGGAAAAGATTCCAGCCGTACCCAACGAGTTGATGTTTTCGTCAGTTAGAGGTTCCGCAAGAGGAGGAAGAGGAAGAGTGGGCACAATGGTGTATGGACGGGCGTCTGGAGCATACTTGTGGGTCAACAAAAAGTCACATCGGCCAAAGGAGTCATCATGAAGCCGAATATGGTCCTGTTGCTTGCCTCGACGCTCGTCCATGTTTCGCTTTTGGATGTAGTCAGTGACGAGAATGGAGGTGGTCAGCTGAGATAGCACCTCTTCATTGGTCATGACCGAGAGCTGGATCCAAGGCACCTTGACCGACGCTCGAGCAGTGTAGTCCGAGTTGTTGAGATCGTTGAGCTTGAAGGCCACAGCGGATGTAAGCACTTCCACGGCTCCCTGGTCCGCCTCCAATCGGAATGTCACCGAGTTGATGTTTGCAGAGACAAAGGTGACGTCAAACAAGAGCGGAACAGTCATCAGCAGCTTGTTTTCCGTGTCGTCAAAGCCGTAATCAAAACAGTCGGCAGCCTGGCCCAGCACAGCAATCGCACTCATGGGTCCCCGGACCTGGATATCGCCCAAATGAAAGTCCCACTTGCAGTAATAGGTCGGTTCCACGGGAGGACGACCAAACAACCGATGACCATGGACGTCTATGCCATCAATGAAAATGTGTGGCTGAACGTCACCAAGATCGCGGAATCGAGACTCTCGAGCCAACATGTACGCCTTTGTGGTGGCCTCAGTGACACATCTGCCTCGAATAGGCGCAATACTCGACTGAAGGTCCATGTAGTAGTTGGTGAACCGACAGTCAATGTCAAGAGACGGGAAATCAAGACGCAAGTACTCCCGGGTGGAATACAGGTTTGCCGGCAGAACAATGACTCCATTGGTGATAAAGGTGTCGACCACCACGTCCATATCGTTCTTCTCCTTGATAAAAGTCACTGGATCAATCACCTTGGGAGCGTCTCTCTGGGCATACTCCTCCATGGTCTGGAACTTTGTGTTGATGCCAAAATAATTGTCAATCACCTTCATGAGGTAACAGACAAAGATTCCATGGGCCACCATGGTCACGTCTGTTCCGTAAATCTCCACGTGCATCGAGTCTGTGTGCTCCTTGTCAAACGACGAGTAGTACGTGTACGTACCTCCGATGGAAAACTCGTAGGCTCGTCCCATCTTCTCCGTCTCCAGAAACGAATCCAGAGTGTGCCAGGGAGGCACCGAGAGATTGAAGTCCATGATTGGAGCGGAGATCTTGAAGGTGGCCTCGTTGAGCGACTGGTGGATCTGGTCGAGAGGAATGGAAAAGTCAATGTCTAGAGCATCGCTCTCAAACACCAGAAACGTATTGTCTTCGAAATCCGTCGGGTTGTTGATGATGTTGGCGTCGTTGATGTTGAGGTAAATGTTGCAAAAGTGCGAAACGCCCCAGTGGAACGAGTACTTGTAGGGCGTGAACAGCGTGTATGGAACGGGTGTATCTGAGCCAAAATCGTTGGTCAAATCGGAGAACAGCGTAATGTGTTCGTCGAGAAGAAACAGCTTGACAGAGGAAGACTGCAGATCAAACTTCCAATCGCAAAGCCCGTTCCACTCCAAAGGCATGGACAAATCACACTCGAGAGAAACATGGTCACCGGTGAATAGGAGACCATGGTTGACACTTGTTCGCACCTCCGTCTGTCCAAGATTAATGGACACGCTGTGTGCCCAGCCCTCTTCTGTTGCCTCCATGCTCTGAATCTCCTCGACCGTGACGGTGTTGTTGGTTTTGATCTCCATCCATCCAAACGGACGCTTGGAGTTTGCAGCGGGGTCGTCTCTGAACCGGTTGGCAAACTCGAGGTTCTTGCTTTCCTCGCGGATCGGAACCCGCAGAATCATGTCGTCGAGGAACTCCACGTCGAACCGAAACAGCTCGTAGGGTCGCAGATCGCCGGGAAGAGGTTTGGGAGACGGAATGGCGTCGATACATGTGCGAGGTTTGAGCATCTGATGCAAATCTGCACGCTGTCGCTCGGCAGAAGGCCCATAGTTGATTGTAGCGCTCGTAGCTGTCATCTTGACACCCCATTGAGGCGAGTCTTTGACCCCAGGCTCCTCAATCAACGGAACCTGACCCTGAACATCGTAGTACATGGTCAGAGACCCGCTAGGAGCATCGAGAATCTGGGGAACTCGAGCATAGTCCTCAAATGCACCCTCATTCTTGTCGTCCTCCACGTAGTACTCTGTATCGTGAGCCAAGTATCGACTGAGACCCATCCAGGGCATTCCTTCACGTGAATGTTCACTTTCATTGTCGGGAAGAGCTTGTGCAAGAAGAACGGCCCGAATGGCTCGCAAACTGCGTCGCAACTTGCTCGTGTTCGGCTCGTTCTCGTACGTCTTTGCCCACAGACTCTTTTTGATGCTCGCAGGCTTGTGTTCAAACTGAGTCGAATCCAGACCCTTGTAGTCGATATTTGGACGAATCTCACACACGGGATGCTCAAAGTCGGCATGGTAGATTTGTCTGTATCTGTCGAGATACGACGGAGTAGGGGCCACGTCCACCAGACCCGTGCCGTTCTTGAAATGGAACATCCACACGCTCTGGGTGTCTCTGTTGCCAACAACCATACTGCCCTTGTGGACCTTGAGATCGATGGGGAACAAATCCAGGTAGATTTGCTCGCCAAACGAAAAGTTTTTGGGCTCGTACGACGTGGTTGTGTGTGCGGTTTGCAGAGTGTCGTTGTTTTCGCACTTTGACTCGGCATTGGTATCGTAACGGGCCTGAAACTGCTCAAAAACAGCATCATAGGCCGGAGTCCGGTTGTAAACAAACCACTCCAGACCGTCCACCTCGAGAGCGAGTCTAGATTGCAACTTTTCAGGCGAAACGTTGCTCTCCGAGTCCTCACTCATCTGAAGCTCGCTCTTACGGCTCTTCCACAGCCAGTATCGCCACGTGAAATGACCCTTCAAAAAACATATCGTCTGATTGGTGCCGATATACGTGAGATTTTTGAAGAAGATTCGGCCTCCCAGAAGCGAGATTTGTACCGATTGTACCTTGACTCGTATCCTATACTTGTGCCATAACACAAAACGAAGAGCAATGTTGGTGATCCATGCAATCAGCCGGTTGAAGTAGAAAATCACAAACAACGACACCAGCAGAATCATGATTACGTCCATCAGAAAGACGGGCGAAAAGTCCACGCCTCCGGAAATGGCTTCCGGTTGGAATCGCGAAGAGGAGTCCCTGAGTTAGTACCGGAGAAGGATATTCAGAATTTTGAACCCTGACAACGATCCTGTCAAAAATGGGTATCACATTGGTCACGTTGTCATCTTGACACCTCTCACTCCATACTCACATTGAAAGTAATGAATACCACCTGTCACTTGCTTATAAACTCTGTCGTATGTGTCTGTCGTGTTCTGTCTGTGTTAGTTCCCATATTGTCTTTGTGTTCCCCCATCTCTCACATCTCTCACACCTCTCATCCTCTCCTACTCACCTGATATCGTTCTGTAGTGGCGTGTCAAGGTCGCGTTGTAGACTTGGGTGTCGTCACAGAAATGTCAGGCTATGTTAGCTGGGCTCTCTGAAAATGTCACGTGACTTCTCCCCACGTCACTTTCCCTTTGGATACTCACCTCCACGTCTGAACGACTCGCTGTGGAAAAAAATAAAGGCGTGGTTTTTCGGTAGAGCGTTTTAGCGTAGGGCGTGATAATGCGCAGTGACAAACCTTATTTGGTGATGGAGGTGAGTTCAAAAGTGCAGAATGTGAGTGGTAGAGGGTGTTGAGGGGGAGGTAGAGAGGTGAAGAGGGATTGGATGTGTTTTATTGCGAGTTTTATTGTTAATTGAAGGGATTTTCTGTTCTTTTTTTGTTTAGAAAATTTTTTGTTGATCCTTCTTACAGGGGTGTATGTGAAGGGTCAGGGAGATGTTTGGAAGGGGAATTAGGAGTGGGTATTTGAGTCTATATGAGAGCTATTGGGTTGACCTGGGATTCTGTGTCTTTCATTGTGTATATTTTTCAGGTTATGAGTGGTTTGGGGGTCTAGACTGTAGTTTTTGGAGAAGGTGCAATATTGGGGAAGTTTTGTATGGAGAGGTGGGGATTTTATTTCACAGAAGTAATGAGCTGATTCTGGGCTTTCGAATGGTATATTTCATGAGTCTCTCTTTTTTTTTATTGGAACTGCTATTTGCAATGTGTCTATATTGGTTCGATTAACTACAATAATTGTTTAAATTGGCTGAAAATGGACTTAAAAAAATAATACTGAAAAGCTGACTCAATTACAGGCACTTTTACGAGGATATTATGAGTCTGGATTTTTTCCAGAGCCGTGAGAAGTTCTGAGGGCTGGTAGAGTATATTACCAGTACTTATGGGACAATTATAGAAAAAAACGAAAAAAAACAATTAAATGAAAACTCGATAATAAAACTGATTACTTGAACTTGGTCTTTAGTCAACCTGCCATACACGTTAATATCTATCAATTAATTACAATCAACACGACTAAGGGTCGATGTTGTACTTCATCTTAATACCCATGGCCGAGAGCTCCGAGTTGAGGTACTTGAGAATAAAAGGAATGGCCACGGTGGTGGTATCGTCTCCTCCGACAAAGCAGTTGCCCAGAGCGTCCTGCCACATGCCCTCGGGAGGCGAGTCCCAAGAAAAGGAGCCCTTTTCGAGCTGGGTGGCACATCGTCTGCACTTTGTGCCTCGTCGATGGCCCGTGGTGCTCTGGGCCTCCTGGGTGGCAGCCAGGGAGCCACAGGTTCGGCACATGCTGGTCTGGGTGTAATCGGAACAGTTGAGCAGACGGTCCTGCAGCAGGTAGGAGGTTCCGTGACCAATGAGGGCGTCTCGCTCCATTTCTCCGACTCGGATACCTCCGGATCGCTTTCGACCCTTGACGGGCTGCATGGTGAGCGGGTTGACGGGTCCGGTCGATCGCACCTGGAACTTATCGTTGACCATATGACGCAGTCGCTGGTAGAAGACGACTCCGACGTAAATGTCGCATCGAAGCTCCTGGCCCGTGACTCCAGAGTACATGGGCTCGTTTCCGTGGTAGTTGTAGCCGGCCTTGAGCAGCTGCTCTCCAAAGTACGCCGCCGCGGTGTTGGTCTCGGAAAACTGCCAGGGAGTGGCGTCCTGGGCCATACCGTGCAGAGCTCCGGACTTGGCGGCCAGAGACTCGACAAACATACCAATGGTCATTCGAGAGGGGAAAGCGTGGGGGTTGATGATGACATCGGGCTGGATACCCGACTCGCTGAAGGGCATATCGTAGGTGGGCCACTTTTGCGAACACACACCCTTCTGTCCGTGTCGAGACGAAAACTTGTCTCCAATGACGGGGGATCGGGGGATTCGAAGCTTGACGGTGATCTTTTGGAGCTCTCCGGCAGTGTCGTCGCCCAGAAGCTTCACCTCCTCAACAAATCCAGTCTCACCAGACTTGTACTTGAGACACATGGTCTTGTTGGAGTTGGAGTCGTAGTAGGCGGCAATGGGGTCTCCGTTGGACAGCTTGGCTCCCACCAGAGGAAGACCGTCCACGTCCAGGGTCTGGGTCCATTCTCGGGGCCAGTTGTCGGGTCCAAAGCCAAAGTGCAGAAGAGTGGGGTCTCCGGGCTTTTGCTTTTCGGTGAGATCCACCTTTTCCGTCTTGTAGATGGTTCCGTGACCGAATCCTCGCTCATGGGCAGACTTGTTGATGATCATGGCATCATCCATATCGTATCCGGTGTAGGAGATGACGGCGACCACGGCGTTCATTCCGTTGGGGAAGTTGTCCAGACCGTAGTCGTCAAACAGACCGGCTCGAACAATGGGCGACTGGCCCGTCTGAAGACGGTACATTTTGTTGTCGCTTCGATGAGTCAGCACACCGGGGGTACCCATGGCCTGCTTACCCATCTGGCACTGGTACATGTTTCGGGGCGACTGGTTAAAGTCGGAGAAGGGGGTCATGTTGGCCAGAATCGACAGAATGTTGGTGGGCGAGTACTCGACGTGAGAATGCACGTTGGTGATCTCGTCGGGAGTCACAGCCACGTTGAGGTAGACCTGCTCAAAGGGACCGACAATGTCCTCCTTTTGGGTGGCCAGGTGCTTGACGGGTCGCATGAATCGAGACGCCTCGGCAAACAGGTACAGACCGGGGTACTGACCTCCTCGGGACGGGGGAACAAGACCAATCTCGAGATCCTGGGGCAGACGAGTGTCGCCAGTCACCTTCCATTGACGGATGGTGTTTGCAGCCTGCTGGGCAATCTCGTGGGTGCACCATCCGACAATCTTACCGTCGAGCATGACAACGGACTTTTGAGGGGTGTTGGCGAGAGCTCCGGCAGGCGAGATTCCGAGCTGGTTGAGCACGGAGTTAATATTGCCCACGTCGCTCTTCTTGACGGAAATCAGACACTTGTGGGCCAGATGGTTCAGAAGACCACAAGGCGAACCATCGGGGGTGTGGACGGGACAAAGGAAACCCCAGGACTCGGGCAGCAGCTTTCGAACGTCGGTGGTCTTGAGCTCGGCGAAGAAGGAACCTCGATGGATCATTCGGAAGTGGGCAATGAATCGGTGGAAGTTAATCTTCTCGACAATGACGGTATAACCGGTGGTCTGCTGCAGATCCAGACCCGTGTGGGACACGAGGTTTCCGGTGGACAGGAAGTAATGCAGTTTTCGGCCAATATCCTCGTTAATTCGGGTGCAGATTCGCTGGATGATCTTGGGGTCGTCCAGATGCAGGGGCTGACGCTTCTTCTGCAGCTCGGCCTTGACGGTGGCGCAAAAGTTGCTCAGATACTCCTCCATTCGCTCCTTGATGATCATTCCGTACAGGAAGCCGCCCAAAAGCACCTCCTGGTGCTGCACGGCATCGGGGTTGTCTGCAGAGCACTCGGAGGCAACCAGAGCATACAGCTTTCGGATCATGAACAGCAGCATTCGGAACTTGTCCGTGTTGTCCTTGAGATGGACCAGAATGACTCGCTTGAGCATCAGACGGCCGACATCTTCATTGGACATGTCCTTGGGGGCGTCCATGACGATTCGGAACTTTTCTCCAAGGAATGCCAGGTTCTCCTGCTTGGAAGTGAGCTTGTACGACTTGTAGTTTCGCAGCAGCAGCTCCAGACGGTCCGTGAGGAAGGAGTTGGAGCCCTCGGAGGCGACGATTCCGTCGAAAATCTCTCGGTCGTTGGTCTCGACCAGAGCCTTGAGAATCATCATCACGGGCACCAGGTACTCGTTTTTTCGCCACGAAAATCGCATCGTGATTCCACCGTCGGAAAGATAATGCAGCACGTTGGTTTGAGACGACTGATCGGGCCGAACAGATCGGATCTGGACTCCAAACGTGGTATAGTTGTTGCCTCGCTTGGTGAAACTCTTTCGGATGATGGCCAAGGGATGGTTTCGTCGCTGAACAATCAGCAGACGAATCAGCTTCTCCAGACCGTTGATGACAAAGTATCCTCCCTGCTCCTCACTCTCCTCCTTGTGGGCCACCAGGTCCTTGGGTCCCATACCCTCCAGATGGCATCGGTTAGAGCCCATCATGACAGGGATAAGACCCACTTCTCTGCTCTCAAACTTCTCGGGGCCTCCATTAACCGAGTAACCCAGAGTCAGAACCATACGGGCTCGATAAGTGGCCATTCGCTCTCGACACTCGCTAGGGAACACCTTTCGGTTGATGGTGGTCTTGTCCTTTGCAGAAACAGTAGGACGACCCAGTTGCACATTGGCGACCCGGATCGCAAGCCGATTGCCGAGATGCTCGTCGTCGCCGTCAAACACAACCCGCTCACCAACCTCCTTGGCAGCCAGGTTGAGCAGAGAATCCATGCCGCCCTCGGTCAGGGCGTTGAAGGATCCAATGTGAGGAGCCACTGCGTCTCGCAAAAGCGGGTACTTTTGCTCATCCGGAGGGTTGGCAAAATACTCCTCGCGCTCCAGCGTGTGGAACGACGCCTTTTTCGTTTCACTCATGTTGATGTTGGGTAGTAGTGGGAGGAGAAAAAATTGGACATGCGCAGTGAATAAAATCTTTTGAAAAGTTTATCCTCCGTGCAGCTCAGACGCATGAGAGGGGGAGAATGGTGGGGCGTCTAGAATGGCGGGGAGGGGAGGTAGAAGGATTATGAAGATGGAGTCGCAATCTACAGAGAATTCCAAACAAAATGCACTTTTCAGATTTGTCAAACCACCTCTGATGCGCCCAGTAGAGACACCCTTCAGAGTCACTAAGGGAAACTCAAATGAGTCTCCAGAAGATGCCAAAGTCATTACAAGGTGGCGGTGGAGATGGTGGGTGGATAATGGGTGGTTTTGAATGGAGTCACGTCTTCAGATTTGTCCTAATCATTCTCCAGTTGCCTGATTGAGCATGTATGTGGATGGTGTTAAGGGTGGCTCCATCTCGACGAATATTCCGGGGATTTGATTTTTGAGAGATGATTTGGAAGCAGGGGGTCACGTGGAGGGTTTGAGTAGTAGTATTTCGTTGATACCGTCTCATTTAGTGATATTCGCTGTTGTTGTAGGGATATATTTCGTCCAACCTTTGTAGTCTAAATCTACAGAGTGGAGACTCAGAACTGAGAGGTATACTGGTACCAATAAAATCCGGATATAAAAAGGAGACCTTCTGGACATTATCAGCGTACTTATGTACCAGTAGTGGTCTGAATTTTTACTCTCCCTTTTTCTCTCTGTTCTGTGATATTTTGAACCAAAGGTCGATTCTGAAGAGATATCTTGAATAGTCAAGTCTAAACAGGGCTATACAGAGCAGTAAACCTGATGAGAATCACCCAGAAAAAATCGATACGCACTCGGCTCATCTGTTTGTATCATAAATCACTCATTATTTGTTTCAATTATTTTTTTTCCAACGAATATCAGCACTTTTGAGATCCTAACTACAGCTCTGCAAGCACTGCATTCTTAACGTAAGTGGTACTCCCTTTTGGACACTCATTTGGCGAATATATTGACTGAATAACTGTCATTTTGTGTCCGACAACACGATCCAGATCATTGAGAGAAGATTTGTTCGATTTGTTCGATTGTTATATCACTTTTCACCCCCTCCACTTTTCATTTTAAACCTCACCTCCCCTTGAAAATATGCATGAGACATGCACAACCGATATTTTTCATGCGAAATTTTAATAATCATTGACAACAACAAAATGGCAAAGAGCAGGTGAGTTGAACGAGAAGAGGCGTGCATAGGAAGTGGGGAGGGTTGTGTGTCTGAGAGTGTGTGCGGTGAATCAGAAGTCACGTGATACAGCGGTTGTGGAGAAGTGTCAAGAATCAGTCATGGAACAGTCTTGATCTTGAAAGAAGTGTCATATTCGAATTTTTGAGGGTATCTGTGGGAATGAAAGTGCTACCGGGACTTTTGCACCGTCTTTCTGATTCTTTTGGTACTTTTATCGTCAACATTGGTTGTTTATTCGTTGAGTTATGGTCTGAGTGATGAAAATGAGTGAAGAGTGATGGTTGAAGATTGGTTTACTGAGTTATGGATGAGTAGATGATTCTACAGTTCTTTTGAGATGCCATATTCGTCTCTCCCACGCTAGCGAGTCGTTATCTCGCACACCAGAGTCCATTTTTCACTCTTTTATACGACTCACTACGTTCGTCGTACGTTCGTCGTACCTTTCTAACACAGATACGAATACGTGAAAAACTTTGAGCAGGAGAACCATCTTCTTCCGGAATGTCACATTGTTGTGCGAGTTGATGGTCGAGGATTCCACAAGTTTTCCAAGTTTTACAATTTCGAAAAGCCCAATGATCTGAGGGCCATTGAGCTCATGAACAAGTGTGCTGAGCTGATTGTGTCCCAGTTTGACGACGTCATTATGGCCTATGGCGACTCGGACGAGTATTCTTTTCTTCTGAGAAGATCGTGTTCTTTGTTTGAGAGAAGAGAGAGTAAACTGGTCAGCACCTTTGCCAGTACGTTCACCAGTTATTATGTTGCATTGTGGGGGGATTATTTCAAGGGGGAGGAGGAGAAAGAATTGAAGTCTGAATCTGGAGAGTCTGACAAACCCACCTCCAACTCACTGGTGATGCACATGCTGCCGACGTTTGATGCTCGATGTGTGGTGTACCCCAACGCTCAGTGCATTCGAGACTACTTTTCCTGGAGACAAGTGGACTGCCATATCAACAATCTTTACAACACGAGTTTCTGGACGTTGGTTCAGCAGGGAAATATGACGACACAGGAGGCCGAACAGCGTCTCAGCAAGACTCTCAGTAAAGACAAGCATGAGATGCTCTTTTCCGAGTTTGGAATCAACTACAATAACGAGCCGGACGTCTTCAAGAAGGGAACGACCATTGTCAAGGAGTTTGATACAGAGGGACTCAGTCAACGGCAGGTGGAGAGAAAGATGAAGAAGATGGGAAAGGTCAGGGTGATGCATTGTGATATTATTCGAGATGTGTGGTGGGAGGAGAGACGGTGGATTTTGGAGTAGCGCGACGAGCGTAGCGAGAACAACGAGCGAGTGCGAGGTGTGCGAGTGCGAGGTGTGCGAGTGCGAGGTGTGCGAGTGCGAGGTGTGCGAGTGCGAGGTGTGCGAGTTGTGCGAGGAGTTGTGCGAGGTGTGCTACTTGTGCGAGGAGTGCTACTTGTGCGAGGTGTGCTACTTGTGCGAGGTGTGCTACTTGTGCGAGTGCGAGGTGTGCGAGTGAGAGTGCAAGGTGTGATTTTATAGAGTCATTCACTTTCTCACGAGCTCATCATCCACTAGCATCATCATATCATCATAATGTCCAGGTCAAATGCATATACTAATATAATCTAGACATTGACAGTACTTGTAGATTCACTTGGTGCTACTTGGAGTAGTTGGCATGTTATTCTGTCTCAGTTGTACTGGTAGATGTCTTTTTTCAGTCTCGTGAATCATCCAGATCATACTGTCGAATTGGAGAACAAAGGTACGGTGGTCAAGAGATGTCATCCTAGACCTTTCATCCTAGACCATTCAGTTGCAGTTGTAGATGAAAGAATGGAAATCCTCTTCTTTGATCAGAATCGTTCAGAGTACGAGCACGGTACGAATGACAATCTCATATGGGATCGTGAAACTAGACAGTAGACCGAATTGAAGTGGTATTTTTCTTTCAGATGACTCAATTGGTCTTACCTTTGGTGAATATCACTATTGTATATTTTTTCTATGTCTATGACTACCTATTTATCTTCTCCATGAGTTCATAGTATCATACAGTAGTATAGACCCATCTAATGTTCTAGATGTAAGGTCAGACTGTAGGAGAGGAAGAGCAAAAGGCATCATCATACATATAATAAAGGAACTACAAGTGCAAATAGATATCACTGGCTACAACTGAAATGATGACATACTGGTTATGAGGGTTCACTGAGATGTCTGAGATGTCTGAGAGTGGGTCACCAGTTCAGAGCACCCTCACGCACCCCCACATACTTGATTGTTGAATATGGAGCAATACATTCACGGATTCCTCTTGAAAAAAATGGAAACAGTTCAGAAGATGGAGCTGATACCACCTGTGAAGCAGATCTTTGCATATGATTTTTTTCATGGACACAGACAACCTCCTTGCACTAGATAGGTTCATGCAGTATGGCCAAATGAACAGAACTAGAGAACAAGGTCACGTGAGCCAAAGAGGGAGTGGTCCAGATCACGTGAGGCATGAACTGGGGAAATTGAACGAGTTACCAAAGTTTTGCAGGGTCATGCAGGTTTTCAGGGTTGCATCTAAGCTTGACAGACGGTCTCCGATAGACGATTCTCCTAAAGGGAATTGGAAAGGTATGGAGGTGGTCAGGAGATAAAAAGTGATAATGTCGAGTTCTCGAACGGTCTATAGGCGATATGGTAGTTCTGTAGTTCTATAAATGTCAATGATTTTTGCCTGAGAGTTCCTAAGAGGGTTCTCAAGTGGTTCTGAAGACTCAATAGTGCCTTTGAAGACTCAAAAGAGGCTCTAAACAGTACATACATGTTCTAAAGAGTTCAGTAGTCGTTCTAGAGACCCAAAAGTAGTTGTCAAATGGTTGTAAGATGCAGACTCAAAGTACACCACTTGCCCTTGTCCGAGATATTCAGATTCTGTTGAGCTGCAAGACAAAAGTTATCTTCGCTGATCGACATGGAAGTACAAGAGTAATTGACAGTCTGACACAAGATGGCTTGTCTGCCGCGAATGAGGTTGCTAAAACACAAAGACTTGACTCTTTGCTGCTCGTTTGTCGCTCCAAGATGGATTTTCAGACTCTGGCCGGCCCAGACCCTCTCTGACCTCCACCAACCCACGCTCCACTGTCTCGCATTACCCCACCTGCCGATCGTGTCGATCGGGTGTCGTAAAACTGTATCAAGGGATGTGAGACCGGTGTGGGCTGTGGTTGGGATGCTGACTTGTCGAGGATGGAGTTTTATTTGGAGTTGTTGCGTCAGGAGACGATATATCCCTCTCAACAGTCTCCTCAGAGGGTCAGCATCATCTTAAACTCATTTCTCTCACTACCACCCGCTCAAAAATGTCCTGCTCTGAGATCTCCGAATAGACACCAGGACAATGTAGATCATAGTGAGACATTGGTCCTGACGGGTGACTAAGGGGAGACATTGGTGAGACCTGTTAGAGAGACAAGAAGGGTAGAGATTAGATGGCTCTGTGCAAGACTCACAACCCAATCAAGCTGACTCCTGGATTCTCCAGAACACTCAGACACTAATACACCAATGAAGCGCCTTGCACAAGGCATCAGGTCCAGACGCAACTCTGATGAACACTGTCTCACCCTACAATAGTGCTTGAAGAAGGCTAGACTTGCGCAGGGCTATCTACTGCCTGCATGTCTCATCACTCAGTCTTTGAGTGGCTGACGTCATCTTGAACGTGGGGGTTATTCTTGAAGCCCTGATCTTGTAGTAACAAGTCTAGGAGCGGTTCTTCCAGCTACTCACTCCCTAGACTATGATCCTCAAGCTACTCCGCGCTATTCTACATATAGCCCCTCTCAACCCCAACAACCGCGGCTAACCCCCTGGACGGCTATCGCGAATAAACACTAGAATCAACATGAACCAGGGTACACACAGACTTTCAATATAACTCTGCAACGTCAAACTGTGGATCCTAATAGCGGGGTAGAGTCGTGCAGAACTATAGCCTTGTCAATGTCTCCAACCATGCCCTTTACTGCTTGAATCCATTGTCACTGCAGTGAGACTGGTGCATAGCTCTCGAGACAATGTCTCGATCTAAATTTTTCATCGTTTCAACCCAACTTTTTCAGATCCATCTAGACGAGTGAAGAACTACGAAAATCCGGCATCTAAAACTCGTATCATAGACTCGTATCACCCCAGAACATTCCCAATCACCCCCCATCTC
Source organism: Yarrowia yakushimensis (assembly GCA_900518995.1). NCBI lineage: Eukaryota > Fungi > Ascomycota > Dipodascomycetes > Dipodascales > Yarrowia > Yarrowia yakushimensis. The sequence continues at coordinate 802,484 of ULGW01000002.1, forward strand.
GATCGACGTGGCCATTAATACCCTGTCTATCATCCTCTGCTGGCGCCGATCTGTAGATCTGCCGATCAGCGGGAACCGTGCAACTTTGAGCAAAACGCGACTCACAAGAGCCACAGTGAAAAACTTGCAAAGGGGGTGGGCTACGTACGTAACAAACGTGGGCCGCTCGTTGTCACGTGATATGGCACGGCCCCAGGGCAATCAGACCATGGTTATAGACCCTGTTGAAGGCCATGGTAGGACCCCTGCAAACTCTCGTTTGGGGAGTTGTAGGGGTTTGTGGTTCACGGTGGTTCAATTGAGTGATTGTTGGAGTCTGTGGTGATTTTGATGATTTTTTTGGGCAGTTTTGATTATTTAATTTTTTGTCTCGATTTTTGTCAATTTTTGTCGATTTTTTTTTTTTCGATTTTCCGATTTTCCGTCAATCATCTACATAGCCCAGTCATACAAGTTCCGCCTGGAGTCTAAAGATGGATTTCACAAGGCTATGCAAAGTTTGCGTTGTCAATTGAGTCTGTCAATGGAGTGTGTATTTATTGTTCCTTGATGAAAAAACGTTTGCCAATGGTTTTGTAGGTCAAAGAGCACCAGTAGTCATCTTGTCGTATCAATTGATGATCATGATGAACATCAGCTAGTACAATGAGTGTCTGGAGATGTTTAAAAGCACTCTGTCCAGCTCTAGAGCGACCGCTTATCTCGTCACCTATTACTCAACAAGAGTCAATCCGCTTCCAGCCTGGCTGGATTCGTACAACAATGTAGTATCGTACTCGTCTGAGTCTGAGCCTGAGTTTCGGCCTTTGACAAACTATACTGTTCAATTATCATAGGTTTGAGGGTGATGAAAAATAAGCCAGTTCAAGAGGTTTGCGGCTTGAAGGAGACAATTGACTTGAACTACGACATGGGACGTTTTCTAATCTCGTTTTTCGCTCCACAAGTGTTCCATACCTGAATACAGGTAATTGTACGATACTACTCAATTGGAACACTAATGGACCCCCAAAAACTGGCCTAGACAACAATCAAACGTCTAAAACAACTCTATCAACCTCCTCTGCCGATTCTACGCATACAACAAGTGTCCTCTAGCTCTTCCAATGTTGCAAAGTCCCTGAGTCAGACCCCCCGGTGAAGAGAAAACCCAGAGGTAAAAGAGGCACGTGACGTTTTGAGAAGTCGTGTCCGGATGCGGACAGAGTGCAAAATAGCGAGCTAGCACGGTTTCAACGGTTGCACGTGTGATATCGTCTGAACGCATCGTTTGTTGTTGGTGATCCTTGTGGACTCGAGATTTCGTGTGATTTCGGGTCACGAGATGTCTGGAAATATGTCTGTGGTTGCGAACAATATCTGCTGTATTCTTCCTTCAAGTTTGAAATTTTCCCCAATTTATTTATTTATTACTATATTTATTATTCAAATCCCTGCAAGGTCCAATCAAACTGCGGTCTAAGCATGTCCGTTTTCGGCTCTATGGGGGGTATTGTGGACGATAGGAGTAGATTTTGGGGCTCCAGGGGGGTGGATACGGGGTCTAAAACGAACCCTGCGTTTTTTCACCCTTTGATAATTTTTTGCGAGTATTAACGATAAAAATGGTATTTTAAGCGATTTCAGAGAAAAAGTTTGCTGAAATTCAACCGAAATTCATAACGTCTATAGATGAATTCAGATTGGTTTGATAAAAATGCGACAAATACATATCTCGATGATAGTGTCGATTATGTTGATATTAGATTTTTATTCGCCTGATAATCAATTAGAATGATTATTTGTAATCAATCTCTCAAATGACTCTCAAATACCACACCAAAGAAAGGAGAAATCAGGAAGCTCCCTCTAGTGACGCCTTTCCACCTGGAGATTGGAAATTATCAACTTTTAGCCATTTAATACCTTTTTCACGCTCCATCTCTGCCACTGGTACCGATAGTGCTTCTTTGCACATGCTCCTTGGATGAATCCGGACTAGCAATCTCGTGTGAGTGTCTCTGATGCCTCCCTTCTGACCCTTCTATCCGGCTCTAGAACAGGGTCTTATTTAGCGCCTTCATATGGTCTCACTATAGATCACCTTTCCATAAATGTCTGGAACATGGGACAATGGGTGGTTTTAGTAGCGATATCGGCTGTAATAAGATCCACGTGGTCGATTGAGACCAGTAGAGCAGGATTTTGAACACCAGGATTCGTTTAGACGGTTTAATCTGGTTTAGACCCATCAGTATGTGCGATCCAAGTAATTACTTGAACCAATCAGTATCTGCTCTTCAAGTAATTACTTGAATTAACGTATAAATCTAAACTAAAGTTGAAAATCTCAAGAAAATCTCTTTCGACCCGCCACTGTCACGCCTTGCCCCTCCTACCACCTCGTATTCGGGCATCACGTGACGTGCATCTCTGAAACGCCGCCCAGAGGTGTCATTGCGCACATGATTGTCATCGATCGTCCCTACCGTTGCATGTTATCGTACAGGATACAATCTTTTATCAAAGGGCGGAATATTCGCAAATAATATATCGGAAGCGGAAATTCTCTCCTCCGGGTTGCTCCCATATGTCGCGGAAATTAATCGGCTGCTGCTGGCTCCAAAATATGCTGCTTCACCGCCCACCATTCTTACGCATCCCTTACATATTGGCATATTGACAGAATCCAGCACAGCCCCTGAAACCTGCCAAAAGTGACGGGCAAGTTACACAGAGCCGGTGGAGCCGTGAGCCAGCCCCTCGTCCACTTTTCACTTGTCTGCCATTTATCCTCCATTTAACATGGATACTTCAGTTACACTACCCCTCAGGACCACAACCAGCCCAAAGGCTAATGTGAAACATGCGAAATGGTGCGAAAAATAGAACAAAAATGTAGACCTATATGGTGACATTGAAAGGCGTGCCCTGGCACATATTGGGTCTAATTTGGGCCGATCGTGCGCTTGGAAGGTGCCAGAGATGAGATATGGGTTTACGTCGTGGTGACAAGAGAAAGTGGTGGAAATTGCACAGAAATTGCACAGAAATAAGAGATTAATTGCACAGAAATTGCACAGAAATAAGAGATTAATTCGTGGAAAAATAAACTACTTTCAAACGACAGTTCAAGCACAATTAACACTCCGACTCAAAAATTCCCGCCGAAATAACCCACCCACGTCAAAGCTTAGTAAGCAGAGAGAAACCACCAACGTCTACAACGGGCTATAGAAGAGCTACAAGAGTTGTGGAAAAGACACTGGCGACTAGATGGTCACGTGAGGAGCCGTATACGACGATTTCTTCCCCCACGTGTCATACATTTAATGCCACTTTTTTCCATTTCTCCAGCAACCTAAGCACGCGATCATTGAGAGTCCGATTAGGTCTGACAAAAAAAAAAAGTGGTTGCTGAGCAACACCGAAGAGAGGGGGAGGTGATATAAAAAGAATGACCTTGTGATGAGGCCTACAAAAATCCCAAACAATTGATTTGAAAATCGATTAAAAGCGCAAATATTCTGAAATATTCACCGAAAAAAAAACTGCCACTGCAGCGTCACATGTCTCAAAATAATATTACGGCCCAAAGGCATAGATACCGCTGGTTTCATGCATCCCGCATTTTTTGAGACGCCCTTGTTGGGATCTGCACTAGGGGTATTTGAGAAAATCGGGAATAAAATGGTGACAAGGTCTGAATAGCAGAGGACTCTGGATTATCCAATCCCCGTCACGTTATCATAAATATGAAAAGTTTTCGCGATCGAAATCCGCCCGAATTTGGACTGGTTCTATATTAGTGTGGGGACGGGAAATAATTCGGGTTTATTGGGAGAAAATCCCAAAATGGATGTAAAACAGAAATACTAGGGATCTGAGATATCCCTCTGCACGTGGAATAATTTTTTTTCATGCTGAATGAGCCCGTGATATTCGTGTAGCCACGATCTGATTTCGTTCCCCCTTGTCAAATATTATCTACCGATATTTTTGAGGACGACGCGCCGGGTCAAAGTTCGCCCCTTGCTAGCCAGCCATCGACGTGTCCAGGGTTAGGGTTTACAGCCTTGGCCCAGCAACACCTTCCCAATCGGGTAGTCAAATGGAAATCGCGCTGAGTGGATTTAAATAGACTTTTCCTTGTGCGGGTGTCTGGCTTTGTGCTTTTTTTGCTTGTGTAGACCTTAACTCTATTCCGTTTAGAAATAAACTCGCCCTGCAGCTTTGCTCCACCATTAATATCAGGTGTCCGTCTTTTCCCTTATAACATCTCTCACACTCGTCGGAAGCGACTTTTTGAACCACCGGTCTATCTGCGAACCCAAGCCGCTTTTTGAAACGACCTAGTCCACGCGCCAAAAGTGCATTTCGACAAATAACACACCTACACGAACAATAAGACGCGACCCACGCCCCAAAAACACTTGCTCAGAACATTTTCCACACCATCTCACACGTGTTTCAAGCCTCAAGCAACTAAACATTTGTTGAGAACCCGCTTTCCTGCCGTCTTCTAGTCACAAACTCTTCTTTACGCGTTTCTAGTGTGCTTTCAAAAACATTAGACCGTGGCTATCTCGACGACGACTCACGTGACACGAACAAGACTGCCTCCATTGTATCCGTCGCGTCCTTGCGAGCATTTTCATCTACTTTACATTCCGACAGGATTTTTCCTCCACAAAAATATCGACTCCTACTTCCTCTACGATGAAAACCACACGCCCCAACCTCCACATTAACCTGCACAACTCTCCCAACCCCCAGTCGTGTGGTGGAGCTGCTCTGGGACGTACTCTTTCCAACACGTCTCAGACTTCTCTTCCTTCCACCCCCATGGACCAAACTATACATACTCCTCATGGTTACCTTTCTCGAAACAACAGCATCACTTCTTCTGTGGCCACTTCTGAAGATGAAGACGGATACATGAGTGATCTCAACTCGAACCCTCTGACGTCTGTTTCCAACCAATTTTGGCCCGAACAAGATGACTCGTTTCTCATGGACATTTATTACAAGGTTGTTGATAACCCAACTATCGCACCCTTTGTAGGACATACTCCTCCCTCTGGAATCATCCACCGAGTTGCCAAAGATTGCGCCAAGCGCGCCAAGGCTGAGTCACGTGATTTCCCGCATTCGATGGTTGCGATTCGACGTCGTCTTCTTCTTTTGACCCAGCGAGGGTCTGGAGGAGTTGGTCTTGGAGGTCAGGTTGGCAAGGAGCAGCACAACAACTTTGATGGAGCCGGCACGCTGCTTTTTGGCAGTCACGTGAGTTCTGCAGATCACGTGACTGAGGACAGTCATCATGTTGATTTCAACGCTGACTGGCTTCAGGATGACGATGCTATGGACACTTCTATTGATTCCAACACTCCTCTTACTCCTCCTACTCTTTCTCGACCTACTCGAATCACTCTGAGTCATCAGTCGCCGGTGTTTGCCATGGATTCCATGCCTCTTCAGAGCCCTTTTCAGGAGGGATTCAACTTTAGTGGCAAGCGTCTGGCTGAGAGTCCTATGATGGGAGATGCTCATGAGAAGGATCCCAGAGATGAGGATGTGGAGGGTTTGCCGACTAACATTACCAGTCAGAGAAAGCGAGATAGTTTGAGGTTCAAGCGGGGTCAGCAGAAGAAGTAACCAAACCCGAGCGTACAATCCGAGCGTACAACAAATCCGAGCGTAGCGAGGGTTTGTACATGGCGAGGTTTGGACAGCGAGGGTTTGGCTTCTTCCACGAGTTGACCTCTTCCACGAGTTGACCTCCTCAAATCCGAGTTGACACCTTCCATCAGTTGACGTCTTCCAATCCGTCTCTCCAGACGGTAACTCTCAACTCCTGACTTCAGTCCACGCTCCCGACTCTACGAGTCGTCTAACAGGCATACCACAATCAGACTCTCACGAGCTAGCATCACCGCAGGCGGATATATATTATAATCTATTACCAATCTGGAATTGGACTACAAGATGAGTTAGGAGGAGTAATGTAGTGAGAGGATTGAGAGTCTGTCGAACAAATGCCTTCTATATGTACGTATATATATGATTATCAATTATCAATTATAATACTAATCTCAGACTACCAGACTTGGACAAGGAACTAGAGATAGCAAGTACTTTTAGGAAGAAGTGAAAGGTCCAGTGAGCAATAACTTGAGTGATGACCGTCAGACAAGCGTACCATCATTGTATATCACAGTCTGAACTGCTTACAGAGGTGATGAGCACTTTGAATGGACCATGGCCAAGTCATTAACTGAGCAGAGATTGGATTCAGGGTAAGATGGATGATTCTCCACCTCCACCTCCACCTCCACCTCGTCAACCTCCATTTTGGTCTTTTATTGCTATATATTATTGCTATTATTCAGTGAATCAGTCTAACGTCAATAGTATGCTGTAGTTAGTCCCAGAGTCCAGAGTCCAGAGTCTGTAGCCTAGTGACATTGAATGGGGTGTCCAAAATGCGTCTACCAGGAATAATACTATGCCATCTCAAATAACTACCGTACAAGTACTCACTTCCCTTAGATTGACTGTCTGAGTTCACTGGAGATCGCTGTGGAGATCTATCATAACTCGATTCAAGACTCATGACGACATATGAGAATTCATTGCGACATATACAAGTCTTTTAATCGTAGATTGTTTGTGTGTTCCAGGAGAATTCACCGTAGTACATCTCGTTCAAAGGTCACTCTTACTGTACAGTACAATAGCCCACATCCGAAGCCAACAGTAGTCATTCTCTCATCATCTCCATGGACTGAATCAGAAAACTGGAGGATTTAGAAACAAATCAAGAAATATCTGCCGAAAATCAGAAATATTACAATATATTATTAATACAGTAAAACAAGTTCCATGTACTTGTGCTTGTACAGTAACTACTCAGAACGATAGTACAACGACTAAGTCAGATATCACCTCTAATACTCCCACAGAGCTCAAACTCCCATCACCTGACCTCTCTAGTTCAAATCGTAACCCATCTTTCACCTTCTCAACCATCTACAACCCCACCACCACCCTACATCTCTTCCTACTCTCATCATTAATTATGTACAAGATATCCGAATCTCTCGGAAACGCTCCATCGTGTTTTTGTGTCCATGTGACACGTCAGTCTTGGTTTTGTGTCCATTCTGACTTCTCTTATCTCCCTCCTCAGAACTCTCCCTTGGGCTCTCTACTTCTTGTCAACTCCCTTCCAGTCCTCAGGAAGAACTCCAGCCAGCATCAGAATCTTGCTGGCGGTATCCGAAGGCTGAGCACCGGTTCCAATCCAGTACTTTGCTCGATCAAAGTCCAACTGAACGTCCTTGACGGGAAGAACTCCACTCTTGAGCTCCTCATAAGATCGAGGAGCAGGAATGGGGTTGTAGGTACCAATCACCTCGATGGGCAGACCGTCTCGTCGCTGTCCGGCCTTGGCCACCACAATGTTGTAAACGGGCGAGTGTCGTCGCCCAAATCGAGCCAGTCGAATTCTGATTCCTCCCTTCATGATGTTTTGGTCTGTCGTGATGCTGGTGCAGCATGCAATTTTCACTAGTTTTCAGGGTTAGGGTTGGGTGTGATTAGTAAGGTGAAATTTTGGTGTTGGGTTAGGGTAGGACTATGCTTGCTTAGTCAGCACTCGCAGGGCTACACAGCTCAGACGGCATTCACGGGATCTCTTTCCAAGAGCACATGTACCCTCAGTCAGCAAATCTCACTCACTCACGATCGACAGACTTACTTTTAACCCTGGACCCACAAGATCTACTGACAGCCAGGAGAAGGGACCTGAAGGAGATGATTAACACATGTCAATTTGGGAGATTATTATGTGGCTGAGTCGCCAGCGGTCCATAGGGTTCCACTTTTCGTCTACTTGTACCGGTACTTTACTACAGTTGTACTTTACTGTACAGGTTTTTTATTTCACTAAGAGAGTTATTGGTGGCTTGAAAGATCTATAATATACTGTGGATCCGTGTGGAAGTGAATATAATGGCATGGTATTTTTCAGCTGTCTCCGAGAGATGATTATCGAGATTTTATTTTAATTTTCTCATTTCTTTCTTCAATTTATTTTGATTTCTTCTATTTTTTTATTTTTATCTGATTTATCCGATTTTCAGTCTACATATCCAAATCTCATCACTCTCAAAACGCGAAAAAGACGATCGAAAATCATCCTTGAAACCTGAAAAACATAAACCTACAAAACCGGAGCCGTTCCGGAGCACGTGTGACTCCTCGACAGCAGAAGATCTCAACGTATAATTGACACGCTGGCGTGCATCTTGATATAGCCTCTGACGATCGCCACGGATGATCTTCTAGAAGGTGGGCCCGCGGTCACGTGACCCCGCTCGAGTGTCGTGGGCGCCCGACATTTCGAGTGTTGTGATTACGTGGGTTGTGTTGTGGTATCTGTATTTGTTGTACGCACTACTTTCCCATGTCGCGCTACTTTGACCATGTCGCGGTTACTTTGGCCATGTCGCACCCACCACATCCCTCGTGTAATGGGAACCACAAGACGTGTGTGGCCGATGAGCAACTGCCGTTATCTACCAGGAATCAGCGCAACGCAATGCAAGCTACTCTGGTCCTGATGAGCACCTGCGTAGTTCTCGAGACTAGAACCAGGGCGGTTAAGCAGATGTAAGGTTCCCTAAGGTTCTTCCAGAACGTTAGGATTCAGGTGAATGTGGGTCGTTCAACTTTGCAACTTCGGGGTCTTAGTTGTGGGCACAACTAGACTAGTGGAGTGGCCACTCTTGTCGTATTCCGTATCAACCACGTGTCTAGTTGGTTCTTTAAGACCCACTACTCTTGTGGAGTGATCCATCGTCTGGAGAGGTTGGAATCTTAAAACTTTCACCGCAGGGTCCATGCCATGGCAACCACCATGTGGGGGGCTGCACGGGCTGGGTCGTCACCACTTTGGGTATGTCGTCACCACTTTGGGCGCGTCGTCACCACTTTGGGCATGTCGTCACCACTTTGGGTACGTTGGGTCCCCTTGGCGCGTCGGTCATGTACAGATTTCTTGTGCTCTCGTCAGGCTGTCATCAGGCTGGATGCGTTGGCCGAAACCGCACAATCTTACTCTGCAAAGTCAATGTCTATGGTTTTCAACATACAGTACTTGTACTCCGTGGTTCCTGGGTTTGAAGTTTGCAGGTTTGCATCCGAGAGGAAGATTTGCAGGTTCGGGAAATTGCGATATTCGGGAAATTGCGATTTTGGCAAAATTCGCAAAATTCGGATAAAATACCAAAGATGGGGGAAAAAATCGCAGTAAAAACTGCAGTCGTCTATCCCGTATCCAATTTACTCTAGCCTTCTTTGCAAGCGATAATATCCTACCTTCCGTCGTATGCGCGCAGAGGTCAGCAGGTGCATGTTCTGTACAGGTGCGTGCATATACCTCTGAAAGGGAGGTTGGCATCTCTCTGGGCAGTGATAGTACAACATTTATGAAAATACAGATTGATCGGCCGTGATTTTCTCCATGACCCACAATTTTTAGCGTCTCGATCCGGCTGCCGGATCTCTCTCTGTGTTTTCTTTCACCCTTGGCTGGTTCTGCATAGCCCGAATAGTGCTGCATGCATGCTGCAGCCCATCGAAAAGACCGCAACAAGAGAATACGGGCCGTCGCGTGGTCAGAAAAAGCAATTAAATGTGGACAAAAGAAATGACGCTGGAACAAAAGCAATCAAAAATATGGAAATTCCATGTCGTCATGGGTTGGCTTGAGCAAAAGAATCAGATCTTTTTCTCGACTTGTAATACGCTTGTAATCAAGATTACAAACTATGGTGTAAGATTTACGTGATTTATTCGGGATTCAGAGTATCCACTCTACACTCAGAGACGTGATGATCGCGCTAATGTCGTATTCCAATTGTGTACAATTGCCCTATTCAGAGCACGAGGAGTTTCTTTTGGTGGTTTCGGAGTGGCTACCATAAGGATTTGTTACTGTAAACCCGGGATAGTACGATGAGCAGAGACATAATAAAAACAAACCAAATAAATACTCGTGACCTCAATACTCGTGACCTCAGGCAGCATTGTGTACGTCTGATATGCTGGAGTCCAGACAAAGAGCTGTCCGTGTGACTTTCCTCATAGTTGTCGAACCCTGCGAGTTCTGGAGTTGCTTTTTTGGAGCAATGGCTTCCTGAAAAAGAAATCTACTCATGAGGAAGTGCGAGTTGGTGGACTACCGTATAGGGACTTGTCCGGTTGCCATGCCTCTCAGACATTCTATGGCGATCTGGAACGTTGATCAAGATGGTGGAAGAGGTTCGTTTGGCTGATCTTTGGAGTGGGGTAGATATAATCGTTCAAATATGGCTCGGTGATAATATCTACGGGCGAGATTCGACTGTTGAGAGTTAGTGTTGAACTTGAAGAACAGCGGTGTCTGGCTGTACGAGATATGCTGGTTCGATGAAGAGTTGATCGATACAAGACTAGTGTTCCAAGACAGCCAGCTCTGTTCCAAGTCTATTCTATACGCTCTTTCGTCCTTTCAAGGTCTCATAGTATGGCCAGATGTTGAGAGTACGAGAAGACAAGTCTGAGGAAAGTTGATGGGGGAAAAAATACCCATTGCGATTTTAGACAATCAGAAAGTGAGGTGGGTTGGTCTCTTGTCTCTTATATACTTGATTCCAATCCTTTCTAGTTTCTCTCGGACTAGTAGCTCCTGGTTCAAGGCTTCAAGAAGGGGTTAGGATGAGTGGACGTGTATATATATGGCTTCCCAGTTATGATTCATCAGTATAGAGCCATACGGTGTCTGTACAATTTTTTATGGTACAGTATTCATGGTCTTAATCAGTACAATGTCATCATATCCTCAGTGAGACAGTTATCTACTGTAGGAATACCTTGGAATGCTCCCATGATATAGAGACTGGAATATATATTGACTTGAGTCGATAGTTCCTTTCTGTGTTCTCTTTCACTGTAGATATTGGTTCCATTTTTTTTTTCTCCCTAGATCAGAGCATCTGGAAGCTATCAAAAACTGCATGCGCAGCGTATTCAAGCAAATAATGGGGGATACAGGTCTATGGTTGCTGTGGCTGGCAAGGAAAACTGACGAAGGTAAAAATCTCAGCTTTATCAGCTCCTAGTACTTTTTACAGGGTCTTTTTTTTTCACGCTCACAGTCTGGACTTCGAGTTTAGAGATAGTTGCAGGAAGTGTACATTTGATTCAAGTGAAGAACACTTTTTGTAGTGTTAATGTTTGTGGATCACATACCTGAAGGATCACTTGTGGTATCTTCCGACTCTCCAGGGTCGTTATTCCATCTTGTGGTAATGCTGCGACTCGTATTGAAGTCCTCAGAAGACGAGATCCACATCAGATTAATGTAGCGCTGTTAAAAAAAGCAGAGTCTTAAATTCAATTTATATTGACAATATTGAGCCGGTCAGATATTCATAAACGGTCAGTCCTAAGTCCATATGGTCTTCCTTGACCCCCACTGGTATATGCTGATTCCTCTGTATAAGCAGAACATCTCCAGAGAATGGGTCTCCAGAGAAGTCATCATATATAGCACGCTATGCCACCTCTTCACTCTCCAATGTGACAATGTCCTATATCTGGAAGGTCTCAATCAAATTCTTTTCACGTTAACATCATTACTACCTCCAGAGGAGTGATCTTGGTGTTTCTAGACATTTAGAGACAACAGAGGTTCGAATGTGACAAGACTGAAGCTGTTGGAGTGTTCTCACGATCTACTATCACCATTCTACATGATCCATTATGATTATTTGGACTTGTGTATCCGTATCTTGAACAATTGTCAATCCAGACATTGACAAATATATCCCAACAAAATCTTAATAAAAGTGGGATCAGTCGGCAGACGAAAACGTCAATAAGTCACGATTAGAAAAGATAATATCTGGGAAATACAGTCTAATCCAATCTGACGAGATACCTCCTCATATATCTCTCGATTTTTTTACTCCTCTGGAACACCCATTTTAAAACTCCTGTTGACTTTCACTTTAAGTATTCCCAAGTAATGGGAGGTTAACAGATTGAAGGACGGAGATCGGCCCCATGGCCAGTAACCAGATGATAATATATATCGAGAGAGGTTTCAGGCGGTCTTAACATCATTATTAGTAGTCTGAGATCATTAAATGTACCGTAATTCAACAATCTAGCATGTTTTATTGAAAATCATGCTGTGAAGGAGCCATGAGTAGGGGGTATTAATGCAGGAGAATATGTATACAGGAGATGATGGTGTCAAGAGTTCACTAACTGACAAAAGAGCATCGAAGAAGACATCTAGATAGCAAACTTATTGTAGTTGCCATTTTCAAGCGTTAGTAGTGAGCAAAGCTGCCCTGAGGGGTATCAGAGTTGCTAGCAAATGCACCAATGGACCTAGAAGGAGTTGGTTATGTGGATCAATCTCTTCAAAAAACTATTAATCACAACCTCTCTCATCTTATAGTCACCTTGTTGTTATATCACGTGACTTCAAACCATTTGTATGGCTCGATTGAAATCGTCATGTCTACCTAAAGTTTCACCCAACAAACCCTAAGTAAAGTGCAATTATGTTCTAGGACAAAAATGTTCCTTATATTGTAATGACTGGAGATATTTTTGAAAAAGACGTTCCAATACATTACTGATCTGGCATAATACATGTTCGTGCTATTCTTATATTTTTTTCCTCCTCTGGATCACCAAGTTGGTGATCCAGTAGACATTTCATTCTAAGTATTTCCAACTAAGTGTAGGAGGAAAATGCAAACTGAACTTCGTGATTATATGGAGGAATATGGAGGAGGAAGAGAGTGAAGTTGATGTTTGTTGATGACTAGTACCTTGTGACACATGGTTTTTCTGTAAACAGTTTTTTTACCGTCACATGATTTCTCGTCTTTTGTCTTGACTTGATTTTTAGTATTACCAGTTGACTTACATTCAATATTGGAATTATGCTTACTAATGTTATAATGAATTGAATTGTATGAGAAAAAAAAAATATATATAACAGCTTTTCGGGGAATATAGATGCGAGAAAAATATCTGTATCATTCTAATGCGTCTCTGGATGCTAGCTGAGCTCATTTATTCCATTTTTAGGTCCTTTTAGCTTAGTCCTGTGTTCTCTGCAATCCATACAATCGGATTATGATTGCCTCTAGAGGTCGTACCTGAGGAGTGGTCCAAAGTTGCTATGATATTTGAATAGCAATTGCTCAAAAGTGCATCAAGTGACTATATGTGACTGAATACATGGCTTCTGCTTCCCTTACACTCTCCTTTGCAAATTATTGGCTTGGTTGGGCTCGTTTGTAGTCGTACATAAGGAGAATTTCAAAATTATGATAAATTATAGTATGAATAATTTCGATAGAAGGGGAAAAAAATCACACTACATTGTGGTAAACAATTAGAGCTGTTGATGACATTATTATGAAAAATTTCATCCATTTTTGGCATTTGCTGGGCTGTTGGCACTTCTTTCAATTCCGGATTTGAGAGATAGGGGCTTGTATTAGGCACATAGGATGGATAATAAATGCTTCAGGGGTGCCAATTTCCCTCAGATAGAAACTATGACTTCAATCTCTTTGCTTTAGATGCATTCTCCTTATATTTGTATTCTTCCTGGCGAATTTCACCTACTTCGAAAACCATTCCTGCCTTGGTTTTGAAAACTCCCCAATACTCAATGAACGAGCCCAATTCAAACATAAAAAAATAAAACCCGAGTGAAATTGTCGTGAGTTTCACAATCAGTAACTTGTCATCTCGTTTGGATTTTATTCATCAGGAACAGCACATTCCGCATTCGGGTGAAAGATACGTTTCCTACTTCTTGCACTTCGAAGAAGTAATAGAGGCCAATAGAATCGAGAAAATTTTGTGAAAAGAATGTTGGACTGTGTTTCTCTTTTATGGAGGATCACATCTAATGGACAAGTGATCATATCAGTCACTTCACTTTACAGCTCATTCATGTTTCAGCTCAATCACTATTCAGTCACCCCAAGGTCTTGACTTCAAGAACCCGTTGAAAGCAAGAGCGGAGTTAGTATAGTGAGAGGTGCAATTTCAGCCTTGGATGTCAAATGAACCCGGAAACTCATTCAAGATCCTCTCCCACTTCCTTTTCAATTATATGATATAATTATTACTACTTCACGAAATTTAACACCAGATATTCTTCTAGTTTCAGTCTACAAGGCACATATTTTGCCATCAAGTGGTGGCTGCTCTATTAAAAATGCTAGGACGGTTAAGTCAGGGTTCATGTGAAGGAGATCACCACCGTAGGGAGTGAATTTCGTACGATATAATCTCTTTCACCCACACAACAATATTTTCTTCCCATGATATAATGGCAAGAGTAAAACTCTAAATATGATATCTTGCAACTCTAAATATATATTTCTACGAGATTCAATTTCTGAAACTTTAAATATGTGTTATTGCGAGCTTAAATATGAATTTCTGCACGGTTATTTCGAGACCATGACCTTAAATATATCAGTTTTCGACCTGAATGTTGAAAAAAGCTCGGAACATGCGAACAACTGCAATTATTTCAGTATATATAGGTCGAAATTTTTGCTGTTACCACTAATACTAATCTAAGAACCATATTGATCAATTGATAGCTTTACTACTCGTTAAATAACGCTGGTTCCATATAGCTATGATCTCGAGCATAGTTCCAGCTTTGCAGTGGTTTTATATCTCTTTGCCATCTGATACCGCACCAGTCATAGACCCTTTCCATTTCGTTGTGATTCGTACAGCCAGATAGTGCTATTGAATAGCAATATGTTACATGAGTGAAGGAAATATCAATAAGGGTCTTTCCAATGCGGGTAAGAAGTGAGGAATTACTACTAAATAATATCCTTCCTCCCCCTTGTGTCGGTAATATCACCCTTATTGGCTCTCAAATGATCTCTAGATACTGCCCAGTAGACGCTTATAACTATCTTATTACTATCGCCTGAAGATCATACACTCACCTCAATTGAATCTGAGCTGTCTAAGGACGAGTTATACAGTATCAGGGCCATACAACAAACCTGGTCATCTCTGTCTCGAGGTTTCAAGGGACGAGGAGTTGGAGCATGTTTCCCCGCACATGTTGAGTGGAAATTGTGTCTCCATCCTTCTGAATATTGTATGAGCAGTGCAGAGAGTTATCATCCAGATAATGGGCGAGTGTTTTCTGACGAGTGTCATTTTTGTAGGTCATGTTTATCATGATGAAGCTGAATGCCAGAGATGCTATTGTCTGTAGTGTACCTCCCGGAGGGTAGCTCCTGCAAAAATGCATAATGAGAAGTGACTTTGATTACCAATAATCATCAGAAGCACGCCATTCAACAGCTAACATCTCTAATACTACCATGAAACATATTTGAATCAAATTTGATTTTTTCCCGAGGTGTTTATCACTCTTTCATTGGCAGTGACTGTTGCATCCGGTTAACAAACCAGAAAACTCTGCTAAAGTGCTAAAATGGATGGGAGAAGCATCAGACGAATGTAATCAGGGATTAAATGGTGCCAGAATTTTATAATACGCTACTCTCGATTTTATTAGTGTGTTATCAGCGATGTACTGCTGGGGATACTCCAGAGTTTGCCTACTATTCAAAACACAAGACTCTGCGCAATAAAGACGATGTAAAAACATTCTGAGTGTGATTAATTGGTTGCAAATACAGTATCTCCCGTGGAGAGAACAGTGGATAACTTCCTGGCTAACTGTTGAATTTATTGATGTCGTGTTTGTCATTATTGGGGAATCATCTGATCCAAGTGGGTTATTGTGGAATAGAAAGACCAACTGTAAGGGACAGAATGAAATAGCAATTTAAGGGAATGGAATATGCAATTCAACCAGATATGAATCCACTGATATTTAAAAATCTTCTCCTTTTGTTGTCCTCGTCAACATTAATGGATTTCTTGAGATGAACTACTATGATAGTATCTGGAAGCGAAAGATGGAGCGGAATCTGGAAACGAATGATAGAGTGGATAGAGAATCTGTATATAGAGAAATCAGCAGTTAATAATACTGGTGCAGTACTTTATAGCACATTTGGTGAGCGTTTGGTTTTCTACTACTGCCTCAACACTTCGTATTCGAGCTGTCTGCATTTTTGGATGATTATTCCTAAAAATAGACGCTTAACTCCTAAAAAAATGGAGAAGAACAACAATCTAAACGATTGGGCCACAAGGATCATATGACATATTCATCATAGTGAATCCCTATTTTTATATCATCATCTCTGTATTGTTCCGTCTGATTCGTACCACTGTCCTTCTAGCAGTTGCTGAAAACTGAGGTGGGCTCCTAAAAAGCCGAATGAAAAATGAAAAGATCGAGTCATTAAACTGAAACCCACATATATCATTGATATTTTGCTTATTAACTCGTTTTAGAATTCTCTTGGGCTCAACACGCTCGTATAACCCCTAGAGAGGAGGTGTTTTGGAGTCTGACGTGAAAAGATGCAACATGGTCAATATGTATCTTAGAAGCCGAGAATAAAATCAGAGAGAAACGTTTGATAACTAATATGCCTCATTACGGTATTTCACACATGATTGAAAATTATTGGGCTTCTATAGCTCAGTTCTATCCCCATGATGCGACTATTAAAGAAGATGCTAATGCGCTGAGAAGAAATTCCATATAAGTTTTTTCTGGATATATATTGTATATACTCGAAATGAACCGACTCTGCTTCCGGAATTGTCAGTTTAATTCTTCTTCATCTTCTTCTCCTGCACCCTCTTCAGTGAAAGTGATTCTATGGGGATCGATGGAAGCTTCAGGTCTATAAGAGAGATCCATATGCTCCATGTCTCTGGTATAAAACAACTAGAGGAGACTTTGGGGTACAGGATGACTCCAGGAGCTGAATTGAGCTTGTATCATGCGTCAGATTCTGCACCACATGCCTAGCCGCCTGGCCCATCAACGTTCTTGAAGAGCAGCTTTCGAGAACGACGATTGAATATCTTATCGAGCTGAAAAGTCTGTAAGAGCACGTGAATACCGTATTGAAACATGATACCGTCTGGCAGTATGTTGTAGAGGTCTGGCACAACATTATTGAAGTTATTTGATGTAGAAAGGGAATGTGAAGGAGGAAGAGTGGGAAGAATGTACTTCACCAAAGGGTATCGTGAGTTTTCGAAATTTATGGGCTGCTACTGTCGATTCATTGAGGTATTACAAAGCGATAGGGCTGTAGAACTAATTTGAATGGTTTCATGCTTCCAACAGGTCGTTTACTTCCCACGTCCCTCTTGGCTCACCTGCTAAACATCACATTCTAATATGTATTTTATAACTGAAGGGAAGGCGAAAAAAATATTTAACGGTCCAAGATGTCTCAATTGCGGCCATTGAGCACGACTACACCAGTATATTACTTTCAGGGAATGTATTTCTTGCTCTATCTCCCTATTTCGTACCCAAATGCCACCCAAAACATTAACATTTTTCAATATGAATAGATACACCAGGAAGGTACCAGAAAAAATATTAAAGGATACAAATCAATATTATTGCGTTCATTAAACATGTTTTCACCATTTATTTACACCCAGATAATCTTTTCTCACACCATCTCCCTACTTTGTCAATGCCTTGTCACTCAACCCTGTCCCTCACCAATGATAATCAAAGATGTGCTAGAGAAAGATATAAGTTGAAAGTAACCCACCAGTGTTAATTTTTCTAATGACACAATCTGCAGCCATCACTCTGATTTTTTAGACCCCATTTAAGTGCCAGAATGGTTCAATATTCTCTTGTGGCTTCCCTGCATCCCTGCATAGATGATGACAAAATGTGAATGTAGTAATAGAGGACCTGTAAGTAACAAAGGAATTCCATAAATACTAGTCACCGTTCCTATTAGCTCCTGGGAATCGCTAGTATTGCTCCTATTACTCATTAGCCATATTTTTGATATTGGTAGTACGGAAAGATGCCACCCACATTTGAATATGAGTGGAAGACCCACCATACGTCTCAGAGGTTCAGAAGACAAGCTAGGATGATGTGAACCGCATAATGAGAGTCTCATTCTCTATCCTTATGATTCACACTGTCATATTCCATGTATAATTTATTATTTCGGCAACAATCAAGGCTGTGGATATTCTCTGACTGCTGCCTGATCTGACTGCTGCACCACCGTCACCGTGCTCCAACAGAGACAGTGATCGTCTACACTCTTGGAAGGAGAACTTCAGGGTAGAGATGGTTTATTGTGGTCAATATATGTCAGATTGAGACATAATTCGAGGGTTTGTCTGATTGTCGAGAAGGTTAGACGGGTAGAGCTGTACAAGTTTGGTCAGATTGCTGAGAGAGGACTTTAGTCAATGGAGTAAATTGTCCTTACGTTCATGTGTGATATTATGGATTGGTAGATATTAGGACTCTCTAAGGGAGTGATATAAGCAGTGTATATAATAGCATTGACCGCTCGTATCTCTACACCCTCGATGATGAAACCTTTCAATGAATCCGTTTAGTTATCGTATCTACCTTCAACATCACCGTTTAGCTACTTTCTTTGTATGACAGCACAGGCAGGAATGAGATTATTGAATAAGACCTGTATAAACCCTCTTCAGACCAAAATCTCCTTCTCTACTCTAACATTCTTTTCCCTGGAATGAAGATACAGTTGGTGAGATGCTATCTAGGTTCCGGTAAACCACTTTTCCAAAAGGGGAGTTATTGGCATGTATACCGTTCAATTACACCGATTACGAGTCCAGAGAGGAAAGTACAGTATCAATTGTGAGGATCAGATGATCAGAGATTTTTTTGCGCCAGAAATAGTACATTACAAGAATGGAATATTACGAAGTTATAGTTTCGATAATGTATTACTTCATTATCTCAAACTTAATAAATATATGTAGTGAACAGAAATACATCTACAGAAAACGGATTAAATGTGTTGCAAGGACGAAATTTGTATCCTCTCAACCATATTACTGATCTCCTTCATACTAAATTTTTTAAAAAGAAACAATACAAGTTAAGGTGATCACAAAATTATTGGGACGAAACTGTACAAATTCCTTTAAAAACGCCATCCCAAGTCATTATGAATTGCCCGATTAGGAAAATATATGTTTTGTAGTCTCCCTCTATACAAAACCACCGCTGTGACACCTGTGAAATATAATACTTAATGTATCGTGAATCATATGATGAAAAGGCGAGACTGAATGAACTGTGGGTTACCCAAAGAAAAATAATTGTACAGGTAAGTCAGGATTGCCAGGAGATGCTCTAGGGCCTGGTTGATTAAAAAATCGAAATACAAATTTCTTGCGTCTTCTTTCTCTTTAGAAATTTGGCTACAGAAAGTTATAGGTATTGCTCAGGTAAAGAAAAATAGATGCAATGGAGTCCAAATGACTACAAGCAGGCATGTTATAGAATCACCATACAAAATAACCTGATAGGAGCTCTTAGGAGTTGGTTTGATTGTATATATATCATTGTATACAATAAATTATCAGCATAATCCAAGGCACCGAGATCTGCTTCATCCTGGACCTCCAATCTTGCAAATCTGATCAAACAAAAAATGGACCTCTTTAGGGGATTGGAGAGTCTAGGAAGAGTTCCATGAACCATGTAGAGTCGTCTCGATCCCTCAGAAACACTGTAACTCTCGTCAGCAGTGTCTAGGAGCAGTAATGGCTACCATAGCACATTCCATCTCTGAAAAAGAGCACAGCATGTTGTCAGGACTGGAGTAGAAAAAAATAGTGCTGATGCACGAGACGTATGGGCATGTTGGTATGTCCATTTGGTATCCCTTGGGTGGCAAGGAGGCTGTCAATGGCTTCCAAATTTATCTAGAATCTACATAGAGGTTATCGTCAAAGACGGGCTGAGATAAAAATCATTATATAGGCACAGAAGTTCCGTTACGATCACCAGGAAGCACTCAAACAGATATTATATCCCATAAGAGATCAGCTATTCCAATAAAATCCAGTTTAAAAATCTAGGATCTTCACATTGCCAATTTTCCTCAAATTCCAAGCACGACGACAGTAAATAAAGACTTGTAGAGCTTTATATCACTTCAATGCGCTCTGAAAAAATCTTTTTGTTGATTATTAAATCAATTAAGATATACCCTGTGTCAGGTCTCTCTGGTAACCCCACAACTGGGCTGGACACCCTTGTTGTAATCAGTATGGCCTCGTAGGAGTTGACTCATTAGGGAGTACTGTAGAATCGAAAGATAGAGGTGTAAGGTGCACTTCAGGGGATATCTGGAAGGATAAATATTTAATTGACAGGCTGGTGAATGATATCAAGAGGTAATATACAATATACCATTGATCCATTTCACTGAGGTGGTAGAAGTTCTGCTGACGATTCTGCACGTCTCCATTTATATGTTGGAAGGAGGAAGACGAAAAGGATACTTAGATAATCTCAAATTGCTCAATGGTTTTTTTTTCAAACTCTTATCCAGTCAGATACCTAGACTCAGATTCCTTGTCAAACCGTTTTTACAGAGCTCTTGGACAAATCCAGTCGAGATATACATCCACCACCCCGAGCTCTATGACTGCAGCCAGATGTAGAGGTTCACATCATTAAATCTCTTTCGGAGACAAAGATACTCGTTCAAATACTCACCATTCCCTGGTTCTACTGTGTGAGATGTGAATTGGAAGATATTGACTGTGAAAAAGAGAAACGACACACGTCAACCTTCAATCTCAGCCGTTGAAGAATTTAGGGGAGTATAAAAAATATGAGAAGGAAGTCATAGGTCAGAATAAGCATTAAATGGGGTGCTAAACATCTGTCGTATACCTTTAACAAGTCTCTATCGGTGTATGGGATCTTTAGGGGCTTCTCTTGGCCTCAGGTCAGCCAGAGGTACATGCTGCGAGTGTTGGAAACTATAGAGAAGCTCAAAAAAGAGCTCAAAAAAGAGATTTGAATATAGAAACACTGAATTAATATCTCAGATGCTTTGCGACATTTTTTCTGGTACTGGTAGTCTTCATATGGATGTTCTGTTTGGATCTCTACTGTGCAGCAAGAGGGGACTTACTCCCGTTAAGCAATATGAGAGCTGAGACTCTCAATAGCTAAGATAATGGAATGAATAAAAATTATTAGAGAGTAATAGATAGCAGAAAACATTTCATGCATGCTTTTAATTTTTCTGATGCCCTTGTTTTTCTAAAAATGGACTTTAACGAAGATCTTATAGCCAAGCTTCTGCTGCAGGCAGGGATAGAGATGAAAACACGATGAACCAGACATATAAACAATAAACCAGACCCATAAAGCTCATTAGTGCAACTGTAGAACAGGTGATGACACTCCGGTATTTTTTTTCCTTAGAATTCTGCCCTTTTAGGTCCCCGATTTCTCTGGCTATATAAGAGTCTTCATATTGGGTCTCTATTTCCCTCAATTGGGGCCCAATGGAGCTCCTCAGAAGGCTGCCTGGGTCTCTATTGTTTCTACTGGTATCAATATGCCCTCCACTTGTCTTTTCCACTGCTCAGATTTTTGTACCCCGAGTTCAACACATTTTGTATTTCTTTTCCATTTTCAGTTCATTTTTGTGGTAAAAACTGTAATGAAACTCCAGAATAAAATCTCAAACTATACCCAGAAGAGTCTGTAACGAATTAAATGCTGATGAATCCAACTGTTCTTGCAATTGTATCTGTATCATCCTTACAATTGTGTCTGTGGAAGGGTGAATAGATCTGGAACATCCAGCCCAGCTGTAGAAAAAGACTGCAAGTAGGGAAAAAAAATCTATGGGGAACCAATCACTGGTAATAGACCATATAACGTGGGTAACTACATCTTGAGGAGATTGTCTCCATTTAATTATTTTTTCTGTGGAGAAAATACGAAAATTGTCCTCTGAACTGGCACTCATGAACTTCCAGCTGTCTATATGAGACTCTCAAATCTGCCATACTCTCGAAACACGCCAACTAACAATCTGAAACATACATCATTACCAATTCCGATCTTCTACAGAAGTAAAGTCGGTTTTATCTCTGCTGGCGAGTGAGACTGGGCATATCTATCAACGTCAGAGAGATAACACTATCTGCCAAGTACAACTTGTAGCTGAAATGTAAAATCTCCCTAGAATATAAAATACCCATTGATCAAGATTGGCAACACGTCTATTTTTCACTTCCAAGTATGACAATACGACCCAGTTTGTGGAGCTGAGTCGGTGCTCACCAAGGTCAACTTCGTAGTGGTTTTGGGGTCTGATGGTAACTGTGAAATTCTAGTTGATTTTAGGTCTGGGCATGCCTACAATGCAATGTCACTAATGGACGAACTTATCTCTGCATCAATGCCCCGATACTCAACTCCCATACAGCACATGCAGAAGATTGGATCATGACCTCTGGCCTGATAATACACGTGGATACTAGATAGCACTATAATCAAGTTGATCCATTTGCATGTCCCTGGTACAAGTACGTACGATACACCCTACTCGTTCTAAAGCCAAAGATGTAAGACCAAATACTCTCCATGACTGTAAACGGATACACCCGATAATCCAACGACCGAAACAGTGTCTCAGGTGTCAATTTAACCCCGTAGGTTTCGCATTCAGAATATATCCGTCCTATCAGTCAACACGTGCGCGTTCTGGGCTTATCTTCATGACAGTTGACAGCTGTCAAGGACGTCACTCTCGATAAGTGCTCTCCCGGTGTAATCGTGACTGTCGGTACGGGCTGATACCAGATCGCTCCATCACGTGACGATTGAAATCGACTGTCCACCAGGTGTCCATATAGATTCTTCCAGTATCATCTTCTCTAAGCTGCATGCAGAGGTAAAAGCTTATTTTGAACTTTCAGTGAAATTTCGTCTCAGAATATATCACTGCGATTTAGAAGACATAATTAGGATCGAGACATGGTGGGAGCCGCTGGGGGAGCCGCGGTCACGTGATAGACGTCTCAACGCAGCCGTGCATCCGACCTGTAGAGGCGTCCCCCCAAAATGACACATGTATCAGGTACGTATTCTGCGGTGGTCTCTACTAAACACACAGTTTACCACCGTCCTGATCCGATGCAGCTATGCATGATGATATTTTGTGGAGGTGAAGCTTTGGGGCAGAAATATTTTCCCTCTTTCCTTAGACTCGTATTTGGAGAGTTCTTGGCGCAAGTAGAGAGATTGAGTGATATATTGTGAGTTGGAACCCTCACTGGCCTTGAATGGCCTAATGGGTGTAGGCAGTTGCAGAGATTGGGAGATCACCATGTCTGGGAGGTGAGTTTGGATGCAACGGACCCCACTAATATGGGGCATGCGGAGTACCTATTTTTTCCACCGCAACTTGGCATTGCAAAGAGAGCCTTCAAAGTGCAATGTCCGGTTTTAGCCGTGTCCCCAAAAGATGCACCACAATGTTTGCCATCAAACTCGAATAATGCGCAGAGGTGCACCTTTTGTACATGTTGAGGAGGGTGTATGATACAGTGGGTCAATTGAGATGGGGCAATTGAGACGGATCAATTGAGGGTCATTGAGAGGGTGAATGAGAGGTCAATTGAGAGAGGGTTAAAAGCACACGGATCTGCGTGCTTCCAAGACGTTCCATCGTCTTTCTGTGCTCGTCTCTCTCGAAATTGCACACTTTTCTCCGTCTCGGATCATTACATCCGTTGGCAGCACCTCTGGCAAAAGTTCGCAGATAACTGCCTCTAGGAGAATCGGGGGCGTATTTTAAGCTTTGTTCGAAAGCTAGGTTTCCCCAGGTTACCCGGCGGCCATGTCGGGTGTTGAGAGATCGTGTTGGGGGGGAAGAGACAAGGACCCGGTGGTTGATTTGGAGGAGTTTACCGCCCAAGAGTGTCCAGACTAGCCCTCTAGCCCAGCTATTTTTGCTCTGGCGCCGCGCCAATAGCCGTCATGTCGGCTGTCGGATCTCCGGTAGGAGCCGTGATAGTTGCAAGACGGCACAGAGCACACGTTTTTCAAAGCCACATATGGCATGCTTCCGCAAGGCTTCATGCTCGTACATATGGCGCACCCCGTTCTGTCGCTATGTTGGACGGCTCGAGAATCCACAGTGAAGGTTGGCTTGCCCCTTTGGGACGCGCCGCACGTTAGAGCTGGAGAAGCTGGAGAAGATGGGGACGGCCTGGGAGGGTGAGATGGGCAAAGTGGGGTCTTGGATTTGGAGGGTTTGAAGGCTGTAGGAGTTGACGTGTGCCCTGGATCACAGGTCTGGACGTCACGTGACCCGCCAGCCTCTCCCGCGACGTCTCCACGGCTATTGACAGTCTAGCCTGCTGACTGAGTTTGGCCGTTGGCGATGGCAAAATGTGTGGGGTGCGCCATATGTATGAAATGTAACGTTAGTGTGTGTGGTGGAAGGTTTCCATGTTGGGAGTTTCTGTCAGCTGTGCCTCAGGATGATGACCAGAGGCATGGGACCTATGAATAGCCCAGAGAGAGATTTCAGCGTGTTCCAAAGATATTTCCCGTTGCAAATGGTTTTCCACAGCACCTCTCCGGGCTTCCTCCGATCGCTGTGGCCGCCAGTAGTCCGATTTTTAGTGATCTATTTTCAAGTCTCACTGTAAGGGTTTTGCTGCCAAGGTTCATCGCTGAAGGGTGCCACAAAGGGCTTCTGCTGCATGCAAAGGCTCCTTGTTTTTTTGGACCAGCAGAAACACAAAGTCAACCGGAGGACAGACCCAGGATATATATATACCTCTGGAGCAGCCGCAATTGAGACACAAAACCAACACCTCCACACAAACATGCCTGCCACTCCCGTAGGTGATCAGCCCCAGGCTGCCCACAACACAAACACCCTCAACGCCGCAGCAGCCCATCTGGCTCACAACAACGGCCTGAAGGTGTCCAAGAACAATGTTCTCAAGAACCAGACTGGCTACAACTCGCCTCTGTTCGACGGCAAGGACTCTCAGATGGAGAAGGGTGAGTATCCCAAACCAAGCAATTGCAATCTCCAGCAATTTGCAGCCAATTCGGTTGTCGGTTATCGGAATCAGCCCGATAAGGCACGACAAGAGATTGTGCAAAATCCGCCTTTAACAATATGCTAACCCAGTCATGGACGCCATTGACGTCAAGGGCTTCATCCCCGAGAACCTGATCGAGAACGAGACCAAGTGGTTCTACGAGCAGCTGTCGATCGACGACTCCTTCTTCGCTACCGAGTCCATCGACAACATTGTCTCGTACATCCACACCCTCTACTCCGCCAAGGTCGCTGCTTACGCTCGAACCGACAAGAAGCTCGATATCCAGCTGGTGCGAGAGGACGAGTCCCACGCCTTCTACATTGACACCTCCAACCCCGGTACCACCAACCTCGAGGGCCCCCAGTACGAGTCCCGAATCGACGAGAAGTACCTGTCCAGCCCCAACGGCAAGTTCCGAGTCGAGACCTTCCGAGCCACCAACGACTCCATCCCCGGTGACGGCGCTCTGCGATGCTACTTTGTCTACAAGTGCGAGTTCATCGAGCCCACCCCCAAGGAGGGCGAGACCGATCTCGCCAAGATCTCCGACAAGAGCTTCTACGAGAAGGCCACCGAGTACACTCGATCCGTCTACTCCGAGATTGTCAACAAGGTTGTCCAGCGAGAGGGCCCCGTCATCGAGATGTTCGAGATTGGCGGCTCTCGAGAGCGACGAGTCATCATCGGTTACAAGCAGGAGACCACCCCCGGCTACTTCTCCGCCCTGTCGGATCTGTACCACTTCTACGGCCTCACTTCCACCCGAAAGTACGTCGAGCAGTTCTCCAACGGTGTCACCATCATCTCCATGTACCTTGCTCCCGCCTTCCCTCAGACCGCCAACACCGCCGACGAGATCAAGGCCATGAAGCGATACCCTCCCATTGAGAACTCCATCCACCAGATTGTCAAGGAGGCCTCTCTGCTCTTCTGCCTGCCCAACAACGCCTTCAAGCACCACTTTGCCCGAGGTGACATGTCCCTGCAGGAGTCCATCTACGCCCACTGTGCCTTCATCTTCGTGCAGCACTTCCTCAACCGTCTCGGTTCCGAGTACACCACTCTGCAGCAGATGCTGGGCACCGGCAAGGAGCACGTTGAGATTCTCGAGAAGCTCAAGCGACGACTTCGACAGGAGACTTTCACCCGAGACTACCTGTTTGAGCTGATCAACAACCAGCTCGACGTTGTCAAGCAGATGTACCTGCAGTTCGCCGATGTGCACTACATCCAGTCCAAGTCTGAGGGCGACTCTTTCCTGCCTACCCTCTCCTACCAGCGACTGCAGACCCAGTCTGTCCTTTCCACTGAGGAGCTCAAGAAGCTCATCCGAAAGAACGCTGCCAACGACCACGAGGCCATGGTCATGGAGGCTTTCCTGACCTTCAACACCCACGTGCTGAAGACCAACTTCTACACCCCCACCAAGGTTGCTCTGTCCTTCCGATTCTCTCCTGACTTCCTCCCCGAGTCCGAGTACCCCCAGCCTCTGTACGGCATGTTCCTCGTTGTCGGCCAGGAGTTCCGAGGTTTCCACCTCCGATTCGCTGACATTGCTCGAGGTGGTATCCGAATCGTCAAGTCTCGAAACCGAGAGGCTTACTCCATCAACGCTCGATCCATGTTCGACGAGAACTACAACCTCGCCAACACCCAGCAGCGAAAGAACAAGGATATTCCCGAGGGTGGATCCAAGGGTGTCATTCTGCTCAACAACGAGCACCAGGACAAGGCCGACATTGCTTTCCACAAGTACATTGACTCCATCATTGACCTGCTGCTGAAGGGCGACACTCCCGGCATCAAGGAGCCCATCGTCGACCTGCACGGCTCTCCCGATATCCTCTTCATGGGTCCCGATGAGAACACCGCTGGTCTCGTCAACTGGGCCACCATGCACGCCAAGAAGCGAGGTGCTCCCTGGTGGAAGTCTTTCTTCACCGGAAAGTCTCCTTCTCTCGGTGGTATCCCTCACGACGAGTACGGTATGACCTCTCTGTCCGTGCGAGAGTACGTTAAGGGCATCTACCGAAAGCTCGAGATTGAGGAGCCCACTGTCCGAAAGCAGCAGACTGGTGGTCCCGATGGTGATCTTGGATCCAACGAGATCCTGCTCTCCGCCGAGAAGTACACTACCATCATTGATGGTGCCGGTGTCCTATACGACCCCAAGGGTCTCGACCGAGAGGAGCTCCTGTCTCTGGCTAAGCGACGAGTCATGATCTCCGAGTACGACGTCTCCAAGCTCTCTGCTGAGGGTTACCGAGTTCTTGTCGACGATGTTGACGTGACCCTGCCCTCTGGTGAGGTTGTTTCCAACGGTACCCAGTTCCGAAACACCTACCACCTGCGATGCGAGTCCGTTGACATGTTCGTCCCCTGTGGTGGCCGACCCGAGGCAATTGACATCAACAACGTCAACCAGCTGTTCGTTGATGGCAAGCCCAAGATCAAGTGGCTCGTTGAGGGTGCCAACCTGTTCATCACCCAGCAGGCCAAGCTCCGACTCGAGGAGGCCGGTGTTGTTGTCTACAAGGACGCCTCTGCCAACAAGGGTGGTGTGACCTCCTCTTCTCTGGAGGTTCTCGCCTCTCTTGCCTTTGACGATGAGTCTTTCGCCAAGGACATGTGCATCCGAGACGGTGTTGTGCCTGAGTTCTACAAGGCCTACGTCAAGGAGGTCCAGTCCATCATCCAGAACAACGCCCGACTCGAGTTTGAGGCCATCTGGCGAGAGAACGAGAAGACCGGCAAGGCCCGATCTATTCTCTCCGACGAGCTGTCCATCGCCATCAACGATCTGTCTGACGAGCTCAAGAACTCCACTCTGTGGGAGGATGTTGAGTTCCGAAACTCCGTTCTGCACGAGGCTCTCCCCAAGCTTCTGGTCAACGAGATTGGCCTCGATGTCATGCTCAAGCGTGTCCCCGAGTCCTACCTCAAGGCCATCTTTGGCT
The DNA here is from genome assembly GCA_900518995.1 of Yarrowia yakushimensis. NCBI lineage: Eukaryota > Fungi > Ascomycota > Dipodascomycetes > Dipodascales > Yarrowia > Yarrowia yakushimensis. The sequence goes on from ULGW01000002.1 coordinate 830,551, forward strand.
CCTACCTCGCTGGCCGATTCGTCTACGAGAAGGGTGCCAACCCTGGCCAGTTTGCCTTCTTCGAGTACATGGCTGAGAAGACCAAGAAGCAGTAAGTGTTTGGAATTATTAATTTATAATAAAATGATTTGCAATGGATTTGACATTTATGTGAGCTTGTAATTGTTCTTGTAGTAAATATGTTCTCTTCACGGTTGAGGATTTATGACTTACATTTATTAGGATTATGCAAAATTCATCAAGAAAATAAAAAATAAATGACAATTAATTATTTTATGAATCGTACGAAAAAGATTATACACAACCAACTGTGTATACAAGCTGGCATGTTTCTACAGCTTGGTCACCCGAGCTATTATTATCTTGGTTTAGTACTGGTACGATACAGGGGTGTCGTGTCAAACGATTCTCGGTTTAGTACCAAAACATTAGTATGGTATCTAGCGTCTCCTATTGAGGTATTAATTGGAATATATCGGATCTGGATGACTAATTGTCTTTTTTCCGCTCCAAAAATACCATAGAAATCGTCTCAACCAGTGTACTGTGTCTTTGGTCTACATTCAGTGGGTGTCTTCACTATGACAGTCTAGAATCTGGGGTACATGTGGAGTGCGTACAATGAATATTCAGCGACTAACGAGTATTACTAAGCTGGATACCCCGAGGAATGATCCACCACACTAAACTCGACATAATAACACACTCAACGCTTTTCCAACGCTCCTCCTTCTCAAATAGTAAATGTATCCATGGAACTCAACAGTATAGTAATACAGAACTCCCCTCGTACCCCGCTACCCCACGTTTCCCAACAGCCAAGGTTTTAGAAAAGAGACAAGGATTTTTTACAAGTGGAGAACCAAAAAAAAGAAAAGAAAAGAAAAAGAAAAAAACACGGTCTAATTGAGATAGGACCAATATATGTGTTTAAACGGATATCACACCATCTAGACGATTGTAGAGACCTAGTGTAAAATGCGTGTTTTATTGCCTATTCTACGACCCATTTTTACCCCTCGATCAGGACATGTATTCGACAGTAACTCCCACCTCGCTCGCTATAAGTTATCGTATGAGAACAGATCAAAGTTCCGAGACCCTCCGATGGATCTATGTTGCAGAAACTGCCTGTACAGGACGAATTTGGACAAAGAAACGCCTTTTGCAGCTCCATGTAGTTCTGAAACTGAAACCCATGCAAGCTGGGGTAGTGGATCGGAGTCGGAAGGGTCAAAAATAGCTTCTGGCGGCTAATTTTAGACTTTGGAGGACCCAATTCATGACGCCATCGTGGCTGTCCTAGTCTGGCTCTTACATGTGGGTATTTCCAGCTTGTTTTCGGCTATCGAACATGCCCCGACTTGAACTCAAACTTGCTCGAAATGTTATCCCCAGCGAAAAAAATCAAACTTTCTGTTTTGTGGGGTGCATACTGATCCATTCCAAAAATAACCCAGGCAGGCCTGCATGGAGCAGTTACATTATTTTACATACGGAGGAAGATGGAAGTAAGGTGTGACAACACGTGAACAGATTATGTAATGTTGAACGTTAGCACGTGAGTCGATTATGTAACGTTGAATATGAGCATGTGAGCATGTGGGCACGTGAGTCGAGTGTCGTTTTTGTAATATCGTCGAATAGTACAGCTAAAATTTGTCAAGTGAGTGAGTGAGAGAGGGTCACTTGCTTCCAGGATACTTCTTCCAGTGGCTTACTAATCTGGAAAAGAAAAGATCATGTTCTAACGTTGAGATCACGTGAACTCTAGAATTCACGTTCAAATCAAACTCGCAATCGAGTTATACATCAACAGACACTCCATTTCCATGTCTACCCTTGTAGTGTGAAAACTGGTGAAAGCCGTCGAGATCCAACTCTATCTAATCTCGATCCAACCTGGTCCAACTCGACCCATTCTCCAATTCACATCCAAGTGAGATTAATCATTCCGATGAGATAGACGGACTCTGTTGATGGTCATGACCCGTTGGATAACGACTTTGAAATACAGGACGTCCTTTGTTAACTGATGTCTGACCTGGAGAGAAGATATCCTCCGGTCTGGAGTATCTATCTCATGCTAAGAGCACAACCCCAATGATTCCCCAGTGGGTTGCCAATACTCATACATACGTGCTTGAACGGACTCCGAACTGATAAACTCGGCAAATATTTTTTCGGACCTCGAAAGGCATAAAATAGACTCATAATCAGCATCCTATCATGTTGTAGGAAGCATGATAACAACCTTGTTAGACCCGAGGCCAAGCTCCAGGTCACGTGATACAAGCAGGAGTGGTGATGTATATGATATTCGGTGCCGTATGGCTCTATTTGGGTGCGGGTTAGTCTGTATTGTCAGTTTTTGCAGAAGTGAGTTCTCCGAGAAAAAAGTAAGCGACTTTGAATGGAGAATACAAGTGAGGAACGAGTATTTCCTGGGGAAAACATCCTGATAGCTCCAAGTGTCAAATACATTGAGATCCTTTGGTGAACTCATCTTTATAGCTGTTATATAGCTGTGAGTGCACATCCAAGTTCTCTGCTCACTATACCAAAAACCATATCGTTATGTCATTCAATTTCACACATTCAATTGAAATTAATATCAAGTAAAAAAATATATATATCAATTAAGATGATCCTAGTCTGATCTCAATTCACCTCTCTCAATTTATTCTCTTCTCTGAATATCAAACCACAGCCATTTTTGTACATTTCTTACTCATCAATACATTATTACTTAATTACATACGACAGAATTGCTCCTCGAGAGGTTTCTGAGCTTTTCTCTCATTCTGTCTGTGGCCTCCTGATTCAGGGGAGGAGGAACCCTGGAGCTTCGCACACTTTGGTATCCATTTGGACGTCCGTATTTTTCAATTCCTGTCACGGAGTTCTGACGACTCACATCGGTACTGGAACCTCGTCGGTCGTATATATCTTTCAACTGAGAAGGACTAGACCTGAGGGGAGGCCGTTGGTTAGTAAAAGAGGGAGAAGTAGGGGTCAGAGGACTGGTGGGACTAGGAGATCGACCTCTATGTGTCAATTCAGGTACATTTGACGTCGAAGGGATCTGAACCCGACTGGTGGAGGGAGTATCCTTGATCTTAAGTCTCTCCAGACTCTCCAGGGTCTCTTCTTGCTCCAGCCACTCGGGGATGGGCTTGTTTCGGGTCACGTAGTACTTTACTAGCGAGTCCTGAAGCTGGGTGGACTCTTCTTGGTCAGTAGAGTCCGTTTGGATCGTCATTTGGTGCTTCATGCGGTTGAAAAACGCCCGTCCGCGCTCCAGAGCCTCGGAATTGAACGACATTATCTGATATTAGTGAGGTTGACAGTATTGTGGTTTTACAGCGCCCCGAGGGTATTAATACAATCAGTCATGGGTCGAGAGGGTGATGAGTGGGGGTATTTCGGAGTTATCGAGTTTGAGATGAAGAAGTGGGTGAATTTGAATTTGAAAAATACCAGAGTTATCTCCAAGCCGAGAAAAATCCATTTCTATTTTCAGATATCACCTCAGATTTTTATTTGCACAGTTATCGACACCCTCATCATCCAACAGTCCGTATATAACGCTCGAAATCAAGCTTAAATACTAAATAAAAAACGCACATCATGATAAACTCGTGGCTGAGGGTTCGGTGAGGGGCCCGGGACCTATTTGGGATAATTGATTAGAAAATTGTCGCAAATTGTCGCAAATTATCGCAAATACGCTAAGAGAGAGAGAGGAGGCTTCAGGAGTTGGAGAGAGTTGCAGTACAAGTAGATGCACAGGTACACTGAGAGGAGGCATTTTGGCGAGGTCACTCATCAAGAACGGGTAGCGTGGGACATCTCAGGAAGGTCACGTGACCATCTGCTAGTTGTCGCAAAGACTTTTCTGGTAAGATGTTACTGTGGTATTCTAGATGTGTTTTTCGAACGCTACCATTGCCGAGGGCATCGATAGCGTGAAGTTTCGAAATTACACCCCAAGGTCAGAGCAGTGATTCCCAATTGGTTGTCATTGAGATCTGGATTTTCGCTTGAAGTTTCGTCCAACGATAATGTCTGGTTTGGAATAGAGAGATTCGGAAAACATGAGAATGGAGGGGAGTAAAATATATATACAAGAGATAGCACCCACTTGATTATTGATGGGATGGCCTTTTGGCTCTTTTTTTAAAGGGATATTTGACCAGTGAGCCTCGTACTATGTTTCCCTGACTGAAGTACTTGCACCTGTCAACACAATCCCATTCCCTGACCCGATAAGTACAGAATTGAGTCTATAATAAATACGTGAGCCTCGGAAGTCCTGTCAGTGTCCCTTCCAAAGAGTCCATTTGGTATTCAGGTGACTGATGGAGCCCAGCTTAGGTTGAACACCAACTAGTTGTAATCCAAAGCTGTTCATGCTGCGAATTTCCTGGAAAAGGAGAGAAGAAGAGACAACACAGCGAAGAGAAGAAGAAAGGTGCGAAACAGGTGAATATAACAAGCCGAGTTCCTTTAACCAGAAATATTTCCAAGCGAAGCTGAAGAACGGTTTTAAAAGGTGTTACTGCTCAATGAGAGAAAGCTGAAGAAAAGCAACTTGAGGGGTACGCACCAAAGTAGCGTGAGGAATACCAAGGATCACTAGTGGTCTGATTGTATGATAAGGCATGTAATTCAATGTCCAGACTTCCAGTTTTACTCTGGGTTTCTTTGACTCTGGGGAGGTAGCAAGTTCAACGGTGGTCAATATCTGGCGAAGTAGTTCGTATAGTAATTTCAAGCAAATTGATATTATTTTAACGGGTTAGCTATTCTCACACGTCACATCCCTTCCGTCTGACTTGAGGTTTCGTATTCAATATCTGAATTATGCTTATTAATGAGCATATAATCAATTGAATCGTGAGAAAAAGAAAACAACCATATATCTTTGTCTTCAAATCGAGACTGAGTATTAAGTCGCAGGTTAGATACTTGAGGAATCATCGACTAGAATAATTTTTCGGTGAGTGGTTTTTGCTACTATTGTAGTATTGTAGTCTGCTTGGTGGTATGATATGCCCACCACAACAGCATGAAATATTTCACAGTAAGAGAATAAGAGGTGGAAAAAATAATATTTGATTTTAATAGACAATTTCAGAGAATGGGAATATACTACTTCCAAAGATGTTATTTTTTATACCGTTTTGCAGTGTATGACTCTAGGTGCTGACAGAAGAATGGCGACAATGCACATCCAGAACGAGAATTCACATGTAGAACCACCCCTCGGTTTTCATTTGGTTGAAGACGCTGGCAACAGAGGATTGAAGCAACAAAATGATTTTTCAAACCCATCTGGTGGCCACAGCTTGCTTCTTTCACAGCGGAACATATCCCTTCACAACAACTACCACCACATACCTTCTCTAAGAGATGGAAGAAACGAAATGATGATGAAAAGTCATCTGATCCACCGTGGAATATGACAATGAACTTCTCAGAACTCCATCCGGTTTCTGGGAACTCACAGAGCGGCTTTATTGCTCTCAGTGACATGAACAGACTAATTTCCGTGGACTTTGATAGTGAACCGGAAAAATACAGGAGCACCAGTAAAAGTACCAGGTAGTACGTAGACTACTTGAAACTGCGGTACTGAATCAGATCTCAAACTTCTCCACCTCCAGCTCTTTTCTCTGTATCACTCTTGGCACAATCTTGGTATGAGCATGAACAGGAGTCCAAGCTTCGTGAAAATGACTCAATGATGGATATTCCAAAAAGATCATCACATTCAAATGTATTATAACTTCCATAAAATTTCCCTCTCTCCACTCAAACAAAAAATAGGTACATACCCTTACAACTGGTTGTACGAACTGCGAGTACTCGAACTAGTGGCCAAGATAATACCCCAAAAAATCCGAGACCTAGACTGTAATAACCAGCAAGGTGGGACAATCATTTTGATATACTTTACAGTTTTATTGCCGTGATATTACGGGGTTTGCTTATCTATGATTGAACCCTTGAAGATGCAGTGCTACGTAAAAAATATTGCCATAATAAGTAATAAATAATAAATAAAATACATACAGCTCTCTATCTGGTTCTCCTTCTCTGGGGGTAAAAGTAGCCACTAAGATCCATCTTCCAGTCTTTCCACTCTTCACTATCTCCTTTCCACACGGGTAGACGAGCTTTGACATAAGCATCTAGTTTGGAGAGAAACGGTCTAGTGAATTTCCAGCACTGAGTGGTTCCCTCAACCTGTCCCACCAGCAGGATACTTCCTTTGTGTTTGAGATAAGTGACTTCAGCTCCTTCTCTGACCACACATCCGTACTGTAGAGACAGATGTGACTTTGGCTTGTCGTTAGTTTGGGCGGTGTACCAAGTGACTTTACGTTCTGAGATGCGAGGAAACAATTTGAGGGTGTTGAGAGATGTGTTTGAGGTGATGAAAATACATCCGGATTCGTCACCAGCATGGAGATCAATCTTGTCGCTGTATTTGTCTGTTTTAAAGAGCAGGAACGACTTTGCCTGGTTCCAGTCGAGCAAAAACCATGCAGAGTCATCCTTGGAGTCTAGACGACAGTAACTGTAGCGCTCGTTGACTCTAGATTGCAGCTTTTGGACTCCCACGCCGGGCAGATTGTATCCGATGGGCAGCATGATGGATTTGACCACGTGGTTCTCTTTTTTTCGGATCCACAGCTGGTCCTGGAAAATCTGGGTATCATTACTTGCCTTGTAGTGTCCGAGATGTCCTCTTCCGATCTGGAGCTGGCCAGTTCGACTGACTAACGTTCCGCAGTAATCGAACATGTTTTCCATGCTCTCTCGATGAGTGACTCGCAGATATCCGTCTCTGAGACTCATTTCGTAGACGGTTATGAAGTGAAAGTCCTTGACGAGCCAGGTGAGATTGTCGTCCTGCTGGGTGATGGGGTTTGTGAAGTTGAAGAGCGAGTTGTCGAGGGTGGCTGTGGGGTTGACCAGCACGTTATTGTGGAGTTCATAGTCGTTGTGGAAGGGATCTATTGTTGTTTTGGAGGGCTTTTCTGCTTCCAACAGGTTGACTTGATGCTCGAGGTCGACCTTGTCGCCTAAAGAGGCAATGAAGTTGAGGGACTGAGCCACGGGAGGATTTTCAGCGTCTCTGTTCGTCAGGCTAAAGAAAACCTCCTCCAGAGCCCGTCCATAGACCACTCTGTTGGACTGAACACATGAGCGGAGGTACGGAGACACCAGACTGAGAGATATGACGGAACGGGAGTCGCAAAAGGTAAGCACGGTGGACAGCTGTTCCAACGGCAGCTTGTGTAACATTGTGAGATTTTTCGCTTGTCAATCGCCACCATTCTGGGGACGCTAGAGATATATATGAATCCGTCAAAGTTCAAGGGCATGCTAGCTGCTTGCATCTAGGTTAAAGGACATGCGTGCGAGCTGTGGCTAATGTACTGCAAGGCTGTCAAATGAGAATCTGATAAAAAAGAGGTGCAAGGGAAAAAAACAGAAAGGGAGGCGTTCAATGGACAGATGAGACGCAGACGAATCGATCCATCCAATAATATCACCCACGTGGACATACAAAAACGCCGACTTTTCAACCAGTCCCAATCTTTCAATAAGGCATCTAGATTTTATTAAAAACCTTGGTTGTCGTATGGCACGGTTTGTGGGTTTTTGAAAAAGAGAATATGGGGGTTGAGATTGTTTACAGAGGGCAAGGTTTGGGGGCAAGATGTCGGTCTTCCGACGACAAATTCATTTCAGCACTTGCTTTTCCCCATACCCCCTCCACAATGTCTTTGAAACCCTGGTAAAATGTTCCCCTCTCCTCGTTTCTATAGCAAAAACAAAAAAACAAATAAAAAATTGCAAAAAAATACAAGTCCTTTGTAGTTTAGGTTGTGTCAACTTTATTGATGCTAAAAGTACGTACGATACTCTGTTGGCCAAGATCCACCCTGGAACTTATTTTCGTGCTGCGATAATCATATGCAATCTTTTATCAGATTGAGCAGAGTTTGGGGATTTTTTTCCCGCCTCTGGTGGGTTCCAAATCTCCCTAAAAACTTGCAATTTTCTGCCCGTCAGATTATCTTGCATCCGAACATGCATCCGTTGGTTCCGCTAGAGAATAAAGGTTTTATGGCAAGAAACGGAAAGTGCTTTAGGGGACACCAGAGTGCATTATATGGACAAATAGCACCGGATTCACACTACAACCAGTCAGTACATTCCCGCTATGCTTTTAAATTTCCAAAAAAGATGCCCTTTTGCAAACATAACTGAGGTTCATCTCACCCGAAAGGGACCAAGAACCACATGTTAGAGTTTGGCCGTGCCATCTGAAAGCTCCCGAAATAGTATACTAAACTGCTCAGAACGAGATGAAAGGTGGATCAATGTGTTCGCAAAAAGGACGAAACGACAATTATCAGCTCAGATTTTCCCCAGCCCCTCTCGTCCGGATTCCAGAGACCCCGTATTCAAGGTTACACTACAGTTTAAGCCAAGGCCATAATTCAAACCGAGGTCCATTAAACTTTGCGTGGACTTTGCTCCAAGCGAAACGTGTTGCACACTCTTTGGACATGGCGCCTATCGCGTATTTTCCATGTATTTTCCATGCATATTCCGGCTGATTTTGCGACTGATATTTGCCGAAATATAGAGCCGAAATCCACTCATTGGACGGACTTATGACCGGAATTAAAATGCCACTAGCACCAGCTATGGCGCTAATGTAATTTGTTGCCAAGTTATATCCCCGGAAACAGTCTACTTTAGACCATAGTCCAAATCCCAGGGGTGATCTTACTTAGATCATAGATGCAATCTTATGGGTGGTGTTATCTGGCCGAAAGGAGGATATATAATGATAAAAATGGCACCATTGAACTCGTCGCGAGACGGGGATCACAATGGTATGAATATTTCTAGCATTGAGACAATATTCCAGCTAGCGATAGTCCTCTTCATGATTGGTAATATTCCCCACCGTTTCCTTACATATTAGTAATGCCAAGGATAGCGCAGTCTCCTGGCTCTTGGCGCGCCGTTCACAAAGGGTCTGCACGCCCGTGTGGGTTTCGAGGCGGATATCTGGCCGATTGATTAGATTGCATCAATGGTGAGTTTTGGGGTCCGATTTTTTGACCATTATCGGAACTACAAGGCTGAAAGTTGGATCAATCGACTCGTTGTGCACGGGAGAACAATCCAGTGTATTTTTTATCGCCGTAGCACCCACATTCACTCCTTCCAGTTATCAATGGCAACATCTGATGGAGATGCATATGCATCATGTACGGTCCCCGTTGGGAACTGGTGGTGTGAGATGATTGCTTTGGAAGAGTGTGCATGGTCCGTGGAGATGAAATTTTCTTACTGTTGATATTTTGGACACTACGACTTGGATCTTTGCTGTTCGGAGTTATCGCCCGATCGAGATCTTCTCTGGATCTTTGAAAGTTTCTGAAAAAGGTTGCTTGAGACAATTGAAATGAGGGCCAATCAAGCGAGCAAATTTGAATTATCTGCAGCGCCTATTGGCGGCCACACAACGGGCTCGGACAAGGAGTCGAACGGGTCCAAAGACAATGACCGGTCCTGGTGAACTTAACGCATGCGATGAGTTGACCGAGGTGGGAGGTCTTGTGCATACCAGGGGGCGTTGAGGGCAAAAATGCGAGGGCTGTATGGAGGGGGTTTCTTTAGAACTCCAACGAGACCATTGGAGATCGCGAGAATACCATCGACCCATGAGAATCCAGTCAGATCATAGGAATGACTTCAAAGGATCTAATGTCTCGGATCGGAAGACAGAAGATCTTCACACACCCGCCATGCCAAGAAATCCAGTCTTCCTCGGTCCAGTTGGGCTGGAATGGACAGTCTTTTCTTGGCCCAGATGGGCTTGAATTGTACGTGTTGTACGTTGGCTGTACTTGTAGCTATATGTTCGTGTAGAGAAGTTGTAGGAGAGGAACTCCATGAGCAGTGACAGGAGCTAGAGTAAGTCATACAGGACCATCCGTGGAGGTTTTAGGTACCAGGGTACTTATCTACCTGTACTATTTCATCTGCTGTGTCTTGTCAATATGTATCAAATAACTCCACATTTCATATATGCACTACGCTTCGCTTCTTACTTCAACAACTTGCGACGGTAACCACAAAGGCCCCCAAAGCAGGATCCGTTTCTGACTCTCAAGGAGGCCGACAGGCCAATCCGTGTCTGCAACCAGAATCTGCAGCCAATTCGGGACTGAAAAAGATGCCCGTTTCAAAGTAGGTGTCCTCACCACGCTCAACGAGATCTAGGCACACCTGAAAGTTGAGCTCCAGAATGTGAAGAATCAAGAATACGAGACGAGGAAAAATCTGACAAGGATAACAAGGCCAAGAGAATCATATCCAGCACTTGAAATGTCATATTTTCAAATAGAGAGCAGCCAATCACCCAAGCTCGGGCTCCTCAAACTTTTTTCAATGCTGGAAGAACAGCAGAGATTTTTCTCGATATTGGAAGAATACAAACAATCAGAGAGAGAAGACCTCGTGTTAGACTACCAGGTGGTATCACCATGTCAAAAAATTGCAGGAACAGATCTACATCTTTCAAGACCAACATCTTCCTCAGTTGAGTTCAGGAGGTCCAGCAACATACCAGAAACATATGGCAAGGGCTTTACATATATGGGAAGCCTGAAGAGTAGAGGAAATATCTTAGACACAATTGTTCACTACTTACGGATCAACCTCCTCAGTCCTTTCCTGACGTTGCTCAAATACAATGTTGCTACTAGTTCCTAACATCCTGCTCAACATATATAGCAACACGAGTTGAAAATAGCACCGAAACTAAAGAAATAAATAATAAACAAGTTCCAATAGGTGCTCAAAAGCAATAACCAGTTCAAACCTGTGACCACCTCTTCCCAATTTCAAATTACAGTCATATTTTAAGAGTCTTGTGATTCTACGGGTTCGCAAGATAGGACAGTGAGATATCACTCAATTGATCCCAGATCAAGGTAAAGTAGTGAAGGATGTAACTTAATCTCATTTGTAGAAGAACCTAAGGGCATGCGATTTTTCTAGGGTTCATATCTCGAACGTCATAGTGAGCACCTACTGCAAGAAGTTGAGAGGGCATGGATCTAAAGCAGTTGGAGATCATGAGAGAAAATTATCTCATAACCTTTAGAATAGGTAGTTGTCATCTCTACTTCGCAGACACCAAGGGATAGGGGGTTTGAATTTTTTTGATCCCCAGCGATGGAAAACACCATCTTGTGTTGGCGGCTATACAGAGGTGCCGAATGTATCACTCAACCCCACATTAAAGACCCTGTTAATGAGGTGTTGAGATAGGGAAAAAAATCAATCAGATGAAAGTATGCGAAGAGAGCGGATTGAAATTACTTTTACAACTTCTGGCCTTCCATAATCATTGATATTACTCGTACTTGTATGATATTACTGTTTTTTTGTCTTTGAAATCACAACAAATACAAAAAAAGATGTGTAAGCAATGAAATAAATCATAAAATCATTCAAGTCGTTGCAACTGCGCGAATTTAGTCGTTAATCCACATTTACAATTTTTCGACAATTTATTACAATTTCCAGTTTATTTTTTAAAATTATCTAAAAACGAGAAAACTGACTAAGCAAGATATATCTCCAAAAATACTGCCAAAAAGATACTCCGCAACGGAGAATTGAACTCCGGTCCCCCGCGTGCTGAACAGATGTTCTGACAGGCGGAAATTCTAGCCACTAAACTATTGCGGACAGTGGTGGGATCCGGGGCTGGTTGAGTTGATTTGGGGAGGAAAAAAGTTACTTGAAATGCCTCACGTGACGATATAAATGATACCATTAGAATATAAGGAATATGGTGATGCTAATGACATTTTTTATATGCTTGTAAGAGCAACATTTCGCCATTTAAGTGGATTGTTAAGAATCCAATATGGAGAGCCCGAATACGATGATAGAGGAAGTGAAAAAATTAAAAAGAGCAATCTGGTGCACTAAATCGAACACTATAGAACATCCTAGTTATTTACATGCTTCTCCTTCTTATATAGCACTCTTCCAAGCTCGCTAAGTTACACTCTTATGAAGGTACTATGGGGGGTATGGATATAGAGAGACAGTAGGTAGTCAATCTTGGGGAAACATACGAAAGAAACTCCCAACATTGAGGAAGGTACCACCTTTCTGTCCCATCGATTTAATAAGTATTCTAATCTCCTTTTTAACACTGTATCACTTCTACGAACATCTTTGTTCACTCGTGTGTGTTCCATCCATGCGATTGACTGCGTCTGGGAAAGAAATACTGGAAGTACTAATGAAAATCAAAGTCACAATAATAATCATCTTTGTAGCTCCACTTGTGGTTCACCCCACTACTCCGTCATGTTATTGTTTTTTTTCAACATCTCAAACCCCACAGACTGCCCGACGAAAGGTTTATGATACATTCCCGACATGGTTAGTCCGCTGCTGTCGAGATATTACCAGGAATAATCCAATACGAATTCGACGACAGTTTAGGAACATACAAGATACTATTGCTGGTTGTAGCTTTGAATTCTCATACTTGGGCATTAATTACACGTTGCCATAGAAGTTATGAATGTTTTGTCATTTGCTGAGAAGATCTGGTATTGAGAATGAAAATATATCGATATATATTTCCTAATCGGGGCATTCGGAATAAGTTAAGATGACGATTCTAAAGAATTATGTACAGATTGTCCCCAAAAAGTCTGTGAACACTAAATTTGTATATTGTCTCTACAAAATTGCCTTAATAGGAAGGAGGCATAATAGATTGTATAGAATATGTACAGTTCAACTATTTGACTCTGTAATTCAAATATTTTTCTGATTGCTACAAGATTTGGATAGTGCTACAGTACTGAGTCAATAGTAGAAATTCCGAATTCAGCCTAAGACATGACTGACAGACGGACGCTGGTTGTCTTGACAATCCACCTCACTCTTTGATATATTAAGCCATCAGATCACCCCCAGTTGTGATATTAAATGAAATCACATCCTCAACGAAAATTGCCCTATACTTCTTTCAAAAAGATCTTGTTCTGGAGAATGGTAAAATTTGTTCGGCATTTCGTCAATCACATCAAGAGGAACGAGAAGTCGACCTCGCAGAAGTACTTTCGAGATTTGGCAATCATATCAGCCATCATTGATAACATAAGAGGGTTTCCATAATTTTTTCCCTGGAGATATTCCATCGTTTCGAAGATCTACTACCTGGTAGGTCATGCCATTTCGAGAGACCAACTAGAACAAGTTGAAAAACAGGTTTGGGAAGATATTGGGACCTGATAATCAAGATAGATGATAAAATTATCTCATATTAGCACTCTGGGGCATCTTAGTAGTCAATGTTAGTACCAGGGTAGTACCAAGCTGTACTAAACGAATATTTACCCCCTCGTTCAACTGCATGATTGACAATATCATAGTGACCACGGTGTGAGAGAATTAGACTGGATGTAGGTGGTGAACAGAGCTCTTGAGATCGTTAATTATACAGTCGTAATGTGGCCTCTTCATGATAACTCCAAACTCGCTTGTGAGGATGCACATCCTGGGCACTCACACCTGAATCGAGAGAAGGATACGATCTCCCCGTTGACCCTGTTCGTAGAGACACAGACTGACAATGAACAGATAATACCGCCCCAATTATGAATTGTAATGATAGTCGCAGCGATTGGGGTGATTTGACACGAGTTATTCTCAAATATGGCTGGTTTCAAGATCCATCACTTCTTGCAGTTACGGAAGATCATGCCTTGCAAGCAGTTCGTAGAGTCCCTCATCCGCAAAAAAAATCCTACAACTATGGAAGTAATTGTACCTACTCGGAGGATACTAGTAGATTCGTTTTGATAGCTTATATCATCAAATATATGGTCGCAGTTCGTGTGGAACCATTTTTTGTGAAGTAGAAAATGAAATATTGAAAACTCTAAATATGACTTTCTGCAAGCTTATTTCATTTTGGTAAACTCTAAACATATCATTCTCGGATGATGATGTTCTAAAATAGCTAGAAAAATATGGAAAATTGAATATAAGACAGGCCAGATAGATTTATGTTGTGTGGCCGACGCTAATAATTGTCAAAATATTTTTTCTGTGCCTTTACACCGTACACAAATCTCTGTATACTCACTTCTACCTCTCTTCCCGTGAATCGTTACAAAATATAACGCCAGGAAGAAATCAAGAAAGCAGATAACTGAAAAAATCCCGCCCACATGAATGTTTTAGCCTGTTGAATAGTTCCAACCACTTTTTTTGCCAGTTGCGGCCATATCCTGGTGAAAATACGGCTTCCCGTCCGATCAGCCATAGTCAAGCACCAGAGAGCCCAGTTAGTATTGTAGTGGGAGACCATACGAGAATCCTGGGTGCTGCAATTCTTTTCACCTGCGTTCAGAGTGGTGGACTATTTTTCATTTGCTCCCAGTAGGCATTTTTTGGTCATCATGTTCCATATCCCCCAAGATACCGAACTTTTTCAAAGTCTATGGCATTTAATACTACGAATGTTCAGGTGGTATGAAGCGATGACAATAGTGCTTGAATATCAGCCTCACACCTCAGTCAAGATATATATCCACATTTGATGTTCACATGATTTTTTTATAGCTCATATAATGCGATTTACAACACCTGTAAGCGTCTAGACTATTATGATTCAAGCAGTTCCTTCATAATCTCATGAAAGCAAATATGACCTATATATTTTAATCACGTGTTCAATATCACACCATAGCAGGTGATACAACTCTGACACCCTCAGCTGCATCATCATAGAGATAGATACTACCTTTCGTCGAGGTTTTGGTTATTGGCTTTGATTATGCAGGAATAGATGAGATAAGAAACTTTGTTTGAGACGAATAATTGATGTTAGATGCCACCAGTTGATATAAAAAATATGTACCACGTATCTTGAGATTATGTTGGTATTTCGGTTTCCTCTTTAGATTTTTCAAGCCCTTCTCTTTCTTAAAGCGAGTAGAATCTGGACATCTCCTCGCTCTTCCATGCACCTGTCCCCCACAATATTGAGAATCGCTATTACAAGCCACAAATACCACTAACTATCTCATAGACGACAACCCCTGCTTACTGCAGCCCCAATACACTCATGTGGCCGCCTTCTGGAATTTATTTTGACTCCACAAGCGATATCGTTTCCAATAATCCTCGGTATAGGTGATATTAGGGTGGCTAGGTGTGTGTTTCGGTGAATGTAGGCCAGATATCATAAGGGAAATTGTAGGAGGGATTCTGGCAGTGGCCACTCAGATACTACTATGACATGGAATATAAATATAAGTGATATTTCCTCCATCTCTGTTAGGAGATGGATTTCCGTGGAGACTATCACCAGGATGGAGTGCAGAAATTATGCACAAAGATTTCAAAGTATTTGAGACTAATATGGTTGAAACTTTACTTTGGATAATACCAACCAGATCATTCACGATATATTGATTCATATATCTAAGTGAATATTGAAGAGATCAATCCAATTCAAGTCATAGAATGAGTATATGACACAGGGCACAATTTTGGAACTAGTTTTAAGACTTTAACTTCTATATATTTCAAGTAAATCATGAGTGAAAATCATCGTCTCATGGTCGTAGAAAAGTACTCTGCGATATGGCTAGCGATGAAGAAATATCATCTTACAAATTTCACTGCCTATAAATGACGCCATTGATAGACTCTACCCAGATAAATGTACCAAATGACCTTGTCAACACGATATCCTTCACTCTACACTGCTGCAGATGTTGGGTAATATGATGAGCCTCAACTCAGCAAAATAAAAACAGAACAAAGTGAATCCTGTAGGTAAGAATGCCTTCATGCCATATAAACCCATCCTAAATGTTTATTTGATATTCCGTGTCCTATTTCATCAGTGAGAGCCAATTGAAATTTCTTCCCACTTTTATGAGCAATGCATGTCAGCAAATACCCGACTCTTTCAGATTTTGAGATAATAGAGGAACGAAAAAAATTCTCCACTGATATATTCGCTTTCATTCAGATGTTGAAACAAAATTTGTCCCTTTTTGATCCTTTCCACACGCTCATTTCTTCAAAGTCCTGGGTTAGATATCAAATGCGGGAGAGAAATGGACCCAACACCATGAATAAATGTCATATCTCTTAGATAATTGAGATAAAGAAGATAGAATGGCCTTGATTAACCATTTGTCGGCTTAATTAATTTTTGGCGTACAAGTATCTGGCACCAGTAGATTACTTTTGAGCGTGTGTTAGGGGTATACTGGTGCAAAGTTAGGTCGAAGACTGGCACGAGCGCAGGATCATCATGAGTGTGGTAATATCATAAAGAAAATTGAAAGGATGATTGGTTCCCAGATATCAAATGTCTTGCACGGTAATTAGTAATTTTTAAAGGTATGTAATTGACGTTCCTATAACTCTCGTATTGATAATAGAATCGAGAATGAGATTACGACTTGAAGAAACCAGTCAGATCTGTCTCACACGTTAATCAAGACTAGAAATTCTCTAATCTCGTAACTCGACTGGAATATATCACCCAGAGTGGGTGTGGTTGTCTCAATTCTGCTTGTCTTGTGGTATCATAGTGCATTTTATTCCGCTGAGAAGGATATCTCTTCGTATAGAATATAGAGGCCTTTCGATAATGAAAAAAATGTTCCCTGAAGTTTTAGCAAGTCATAACAACCACTCATTTTTGTAAACTAGTCCCCAAACTTCCTGGTACAAGTAGGTATCGTACTTTGGATACTGGCTTATGTCATCAAGTCTGCCCAAATAAACTATATATGCACAACATGCATATGTGATGCACGGTCATGCAACATTCTACACACTCAACGTGAATCTTGAAAAACGATTTGAAAACGCCTCGCATGATAATAATTGCAAAAAAAAATACCACCACCTCATTCAATGCCCCTCCTAGATTCTCCCAATGTGTTTATTTTTGCCGTTGTGATTTTATTTAACGAGTTTAACATCTTTCTAGACAATAAATGGTGTCTATCCATGTGTCGAGTGGTGCTCCTTAATAATCTATATCAATATGAGTGCGAGGTGACTAATGCACCAATATCCTCTGGATATATTTGTGCAGAATGCAATATCACTTTTTAATATGGGTCATGGAAATATTCATCCCACCTTTTGAACCAATTATAGGTGCATGATTCACTTGACATCATTATAGTATATGAGAAATAGAAGACGATCTTGAATAGAACCAATAATATTGATTGAAGCATTAAGAACACTGTGGTAGCTGACTTGAACCTGCTATAGTGAAACTACGAAAGTCACGCCGTATAATTGTGTTCCCCGGTGCGTTTGGCACCTGCTACTTGTGGTTGCTCGGCCAGAGCAAAGTTGTCGATGATAGAAGCGATGGGTGTAAAAATAACGCACTGGTAGAAACTAAGAAGCCATTAACCTCGTCTCAAATGTGTTTGGCGACCACTTGCATTTTTTTCAGGCCTCCTTCACTCATCTCATTCTCTGTGCCATTGATGTCGAGATGTTCTTGTTACACAGTGAAAACTTGCAAAGGAGTCGCAAGATGAATGGTACTTCTGACGGAAATCCCAATCAGAGCTCCAAATCTTCCCTTGGATTTTTTTGACGGTGTCTAACAGCCTTGACTTCTGCATTCGAAGCCCATGTATATGCATGCTGGAGAAGAACATGAGTGGGTAGGGAGAAACGAAACATACGAGATATGAGGCTCGGCACAGTCGCTGTCTCTGCTATGGTGTCTGAGTATTGTTGTGGTTCCCTTAATCCGTTGCCTTATTCTGTTTCAAGTACTTTGAGCTGGTACGAAGTGTCGATGTTCATATATTGAACAGAAGGCCAGAGCCATTGGCACAGGGGATTGAGAAAATTCTATCTCATATCTATCTTATTCTTTAAGCCACCCTATTCATCTCACGAGGTCTTTTCACTCATTTAGAAGTTGTGCTGCTGAAAATCGAAGTTGTTCAAATTTGAGGTCTAGCAGTATCAATTCTAATGAAGGAGGTATAATATGAGAGAGATGAGATTATAACATGTTTTGGATACCTTCAGAAACTTCATCTAACAAGATTGATCTCCAGCCAGATTGGAAGATCGGTTTTTAGAGCGATATTTTCAGTTGGGGTTGTTGTCTTTTTGTTTTACTATACAAATTAAGAGCATCAGTAATATATAGTAATAGATAGGCCATAAGCCCTTTCAAATGATATATAACAGTATCGGGGATCATATTAGAAACCAATAGATCTCCTAAACATCTTTTTGATAATATTGGCGTCATATCTTCTTTCTGACAGCTCACTACATGAGGCCAGGATCGCGTAACGGTGTATTTGTCGACATAAAAAAATTAATCAAGATTGAACACCCTTCACACAGTGTGATAGGATAATTATTTCCGAGGTAGTGAAAGGCACTCAAATTTTCTCGTCACTTTCCGTTGAGGGGCTGGTATTTTTGAAGGTCTAAATATTTCAAACCAAACTTAAAATATGACTCTCTGCACCTTTAAATATCAGTTTCTGAAACTCTAAATATGGGTTTCCAACAATATCAGACTCAGAACATCTTCAATTTTGTCAATTGCCTAACGAGCCAAGTGTAATGTGTTTTATCACGCGTCAACTTATGGCCTGGTGAAGAATTTGTCCCGCTCAGATTTTTTTACATGCAGTTATCCAAATTTTCGTCATCCAGGTGCTCAGTATAGGGTGCATCCATTGTTGGTATGATAGGATATAATCCAGATTTCTTTATCTAGGAGATATCAGGAGATATAAACTGGTTTGTACAATTTCTTTTTCTAATATCAGATCAAATATGCTTCCCAACCCCTTCAATATTCCTTTCTCGTGACATAATTAAAAGACAAGTCCATCAGTCGACGAATGGACCCTTATAGAGGACGGACAGGAAGGATTGGGTGATTGGGTGATGTGTAGAACCGCTTTCCGCTATTTCTCGTCATTTAACCACATTAATCGTGATATCTACATCTCTATACCATCCTTCCTGCTGTCTACCGAGCATCTGACATGCTCAAGGGAATAACCAGAAGGATAGAGGGGAATGGACTAAGAGTTGATTACAGTCCATGGTAGTGCTGATAACCGAATAGGTGTTACCAACCGCAAATGAACGACAGTATGTCTATCATGAGAATGCCCTCAGGTATACCCTCTCACGAGCTGTACTAGACGGTAGATATCCGATATCTAGTGCTACAATAAGGGTGTATATGTTCGAGAGAGAGGCAGACACTTGCCTTCCACCGATATCTCGCTCTCAAGCGCCATTTGTACCTGAGGTGACTCTCTCGCGCACTCTTCTTGGTCTCGGCCACCCTGCATGTCTCTTTTGATGACAGACTGTGCTTCTTCGTACTTATCTTCCATCGATATCATCTCCATCTTTATATTGAAGCAGTCACTGGGTAGTTATAGGAAAGACAACAAACCCTCGAGATTGCCATCGACTGTATAGAGCGTAAGGGAACTGAAGGGCTGAGAAAGGAGACATGTAATACTTGCTTAGTATTTGAAATATTCCAGACAATTATGAAGGTAGCATCTACCCAGTGACACTTAGATACCTTTTACTATATCTGAGTACTGTTGCTCATATTGGCATCGTTATATTGTTGTGTTGACTGAGACAACATGTATTGTCTACCGTTGCAGTCTATGGAGTGCTACAATGGTATTGTTCGTTAAATTGTGTCCGCCTGATCGTACTATTCAAGTTTTCTTCTTCACGATTGCAGTCTCAACGAGGTCAATATCGACGTCTGTCTCTCATACTGGATCATTTCTACCATTGGCTAGTAGCAGAACAACCTCAAATCATCATAATGAGATGTCTTATTGTCTACTAATATTTAGAGAGATGCTCACATGAAATAATGAATACAACCTGTTACAACATACCCTTCTTGATTGCCTTCTCTTCAAGTCCTGATACAAAAATCTTGACGTCTTCTTTGGTGACTCATAGAAAAATCCCCTGTTGTATTTGCTAGTATCAGAGCCTTTAATTCTGTCTGCTTTTCCAATAATACTAGTATAAGAGCAACTATTTATATGCTGGAGGATATAATCGCTATATGGTCTGATTTTCATTTGGATTAATTAGGAACTTCGAACCTTAAATATAAAATATGTAACTCTAAATTCGAACCTTTACAACCTTAAATATATATTTCTGGAACTCTAAATGTGATATATCTTCATGCCATGACACAATTTTTGAAGAGGTATAATGGAGTCCAAAAAAAATCGTACGCGAAGTAATTCTATTCTAAAGTATAGTCATGGTAAATATACGTCACAGGACAGCTTCAGACGTTCTGATTCTGTCTGGTGTAACAGGGTCTAAGGAATAGCTGTTAGTCGTCACACTTCCACTCATACCTGCTTTCCAACCCCTGCAAGACAGAGCCATTAGGCATCGGATATACCTCGAGTCATAAACACACACAATGACCTGGGCATCATTTTGGATACTGAAACATCCAGTATATCCCTATGGCAGGTTGTATGACAACTGCGGTCCTGGTTAATCCAGTATGTGATTGTCGCTGGAGTACTCACAGCAAGGGCTTCCCGATGAGTTTTACGCAGGATTGCGACTTGCTGATGTAATGCCTATAATATATATAAAGGGCGTTCCCGAGCGAATATCTAACGACTAGGCCTTGTAAACATTCCATGTGAGATTGACAGAGTGGTTGAGGGGCTTTGGAAGTAGTAATTATAAGATCTATGATGCTGCAGATGTGGAGTGGTGATAATTTACGAATACTGGCGGTGTACGTCGAGAGGTTACAGAAATGCAGAAGACAAAATACACCTACAATACTTGCCCGATGGCTCTACTTTGAGATACCATGGCTACCTCTCTGCTTCTCCTGTAGGCTCTACTAATCAATCGTGAGTATAGCATTTTCCTAGAGGCTGAAACAGAATCAGAGAGCGATATATTCGTTCTTTCAACAGAGATACGTTACCAGTGGTCTACGAGTATGCGCATCCGAACAATCTCAGTTTAATCCACATTTTATATCTTCTTTGGATCGCATTATTTTGCTGGTTTTAGAGAGCACTGCATCTACTCGTATGTGCTTCGGAGGATCAGGAGGACCCACTGACTCAATGGCCATGTTTTAGTACATGTAATTCTGGGATCGACCTAAAACCATAGCCAGTCATAGGCTGCGAGTTTTGGCTACTACGAATTTATTTCCGCAATTAATTGGAGTTCCTGCCGAGTATTGTAGCACTTGTAAAAATCTCGTTTATCGTGCAGCTGGTATGCATGATTATGCAACATGGGATGACTTGAATAAGATGAAAGAAGGCTTTGAAACCGGTATAAAAAAAATCGGATCGGAGATATTATAAGGAGCAGAAGGTGTGGATTTGTTTCTTCGCCACTTGCTGTTTCAATGGAGAAACTGGAACGTCACACTGGAGTGAAATGTCGATGATGCTTGAGGTGGGTGAAAATCTAGAGATACCGTGGTTTTAGACCAAATGCCTGTGTAAAAAATCAGAAATCAGTTGCGGTTTAATAAAGATACATTTGAGAGAGCTTGGACCAGGGTACTTTCAATTGGTGATCTCCCCACCAGTGGTAGGGTATATCTTCTCTATGGGTGACACCAAATAACTGTGTCCGAGAATGGAATACTTCAAAGTTGTTGCCGCAGTGGCATACAATAATTTAGTGGGTGTATTCCACTGCGGCAATAAGATCCCAGTTCATCCTCTGGATAAGACAATTTGGTAGTTACTGCAAGTCCTGAGGTTCAGACTGTGCAATGCTAGATGTTGGTCCTGATGTTGTAGATTTGCTCCTGGAAGTCCAGGCGAGCTGATAAGTTTTCACACTGGCCTCAGGAACGAATGGTTGGTGATCTTCTCTTTGAATCTAGGCCCAAGAACGCTCTCGCTTGTGATTCAGACCTAGGAAACCAGAATTCGACCTCCCGAACCAGGCTATCCCTGAAAGTGTCACTGGTCAAGGAGGTTTACAGACGAGTGGGCCAGGAAGTACTATATATTTTCTTCTCCTTGTTTATTACACAATTCAATTGATTATTCCATCAACAACTATGTCTGAGAAGCAACTGAAGCACATTACTGAAATGCGTGGATGACCCAGGGTGAAATCGATCTTAGGCCAACAGATAATCGTTTGTCTCAATAAAGTCAGCTTCAACAGGTGGAGATTTCAGAACTTCCAATCATGGTCAACATAGCCCTCCACTCACACCCGTAATACCATTAGATGGACATATCTCTGACATTGATGCGATTCTCGAGGGTCTTGGGTGCGTGTATGGAAGCTGATGCACTCTGCATCGAGATCTCAATCTGTTGCTGGACAGAGAGTGCAACATTTGCGACTTCGAAGTCACGAGACTCCAACGACGGGGAAACGTCCACCGAGGAGTTCCACAACGTGTTCACAACGAGAAGCAGAGATATTCGGCCAAGACGGGCCTTTGGTCGCATTGCTGTGTGGTGTCGGAGATGTTTGCTGGACGAGGCGATTGGAGTGATGTACCCAATGGGTAGCAATCCCCTTGCTCCAGAAGATTCTGTCAGAAGATGGCTAGGACTTTTCGACCAGTGTGTTATCATATGGAGAGCTTTTTGTTTTCTCCGTTTTACTTTTTCCCCAGTGACTCCGAACGACGAACAGTACGACAACTGGATCATCCTTTCTGCGAGGAATGGCAGGAGTTCAACAACCAGGACACGTCTCTGGCCAAGGTGATTTGTTTCAACGACAAGCGGTCGACTGAAGCAGTTTCAGTCTAGTTCGTTGACTGTTTCACATTCCAGACACCGGATGTTATTTACATGATACCCAATGTGAACAACAAGAATGAGTGAACGTAGTTAGTAGATGGTGATTGGTCTAATGGATATCGATATGCTTGTTTCAATCTCGTATAGATAAGGCAGCTAATGATCTCGGCCTTTGTTTGGAGGTGCACGGCTCTAGACAAAGTTTGGAGTGGGATAAGTGAATAAAATCAGGAAAAATCAGAAAAAAATTGAAAAAATACTAATTTGAGCTTGAACAGTCTCAAATCGTGTTCTAATCGATTGAGTGTCGATTCTACATCCATTAATTTTTTTATTGACATACTTCTCCATACTCTCCTCTCAATTGGTACCTTACAGTTCAGTCTCACATTCCACGGCTCAAATGATGGATATAACCAGTGATTATAAAAAACAACAAGTATCCGTGTAAAAATGTCATTACTCGAAAATGTCAATCACCTCTTTCTCAGCTACACCTACAAGTATCCCACTAGCAGTGTTGCCCAGTACTCTGCGAGATACAGTCATCACGTTTCCATATCTGGTACTGGTTCCGCTTGGTAGTGGTTCGACCTCCACCAGCACCGTTACGTTAGGTCCGGCAGAGTCGATTATGATTTGTGGAACAGAGACTTTCGGGGCATACCATGTTGCTGGGTGTGGTCCTACCATTATCACTGTTCCCGTAAGTGGCTCTGTATACATAAGTGGCTCTACAAGAGTCCTTACGAGTCTCAAGGTGGTGGTTTCACTTTTGTTTCTTCAGTGTGTTTGGTTGGCGTTGGTTTAGGAGATTAGTGGAAACGACTTGAATGGATTCCTGTGTACTTTTTTGGCTCATATGACGGTATTGCAATCCAGGGTGGTTGTGGATATTCCATTGACGATCAAAACTTCAAGTTGAACTAATATTCTGCAGATATAGTTAGAAGTAGTGGAAGATTGACTTCAGCTGGGGGTACCCATTTCGGTGTTACGATAATGTTACAGTAATTAGAATAATATTATTCTGTGGGGTGAGAGCACATTTTTAACAAATGTGTGGTTATATTGACTCTTGCGACAGTAATAGTCAGATATTCTCCGTTGTGATGAGTTCAATCCAAGAACTGTTTGTTAAGAGTTTACTGTTACTTGCTACAACCATTGCACCAAAGGTGCGGTTAGATCTCATGATCCAGGGATCTGAGAGACATGAGTGATTTCCAAACTATAGCGACAAGACCACGCTCAACTGTACATGGCAACTGTCACCAGACCTCGACCACCGATGTGACACTGAATAGCGAACAGCTCAGTGAATACCCCAGACAGATCTTTCAAGCCAACGTATTATACACTGTGTCATTCAGAAGATGCACAGATCTCCAACCACGAGTCCAACAGCACCATCATCTTCAGTCCATTCCACCAATGATCAAGATTTCACTCTCAAAAGACTGCTGAAGTCTTCGATGGAAGAGTAGTCACTCACCTCATCCTCACGAGATCTAGACACTGCACAATCTGTCGATCCTATAATTGGATGGAGTAAACAGAGCCTTGACCCCAATAATTCTTTCACTGGTCCTATAACCAACTTCCTGGCTATTGTATCTGTCTTTTAACCCCTTGTAAATGGGAAAAGAGGCTCAGGAACATGAGATCATCCAGATATAAGACAGATAGGGGTCTGTGAAAAATACTAAAGGGGGAGAAAACAAACCACAGATTCAAATGAACAACTCGGACGCAGAAACAGACAATTCTGGCTTCTGTTACTAGTAGTGCAGAGATTGGAATATGTATGGATCGTGATCTAACCTCAGTATTCACTATAGAGATGAACACGGCTATGTTCTTGGACAAGTCAAGGAATACAACAGGAAGTGTCTGATATGGGGTAAAATAGTTTCCACACTGCTTCCTAGCTCTCTCATATTTTTTTCTCGCTGCTTCTTTGAGTAGTTTCAAGTCAATCGCATCTCAGATGTACTCCTAAGATCATAAACAGCGCAAAGAATTGGCAGAGAAAAATCTGCTAGTTTTAATCGGGTATCCAGACGAAGTAATACCAATCAAATCGACTCTATCTGCTTCAAAGGACCTCTACCTCTGCAAATCAACCAATTTCAGAGTTTCACAGGGCTACACTGGGTTAAACAGCCATATATGTTCCAGGAGTTAGAGTAGGGTCAGTTGGTGAATACCAATATATTTGTCACGTGATTCCGATCAATTTAAGTACCTATTTATATTTCGGTCACGTGATCTCTCCTCTTCGATCTTAGCTTCTAAGTCAATTCTATGTTAATTCCATTTAACCGGTATAACATCACGAGAAGGATAAATCAAGTTGGATATTGAGAACATCAAGAGGAAGTCCTCAGAAGCACTTAAAAGCAGTCAACCATCTCAATCTGCTCTATATTGGGTAAAAATTGACCTACTTTTCAGATTCAGAGGGTTCACCTCTATCGGCGGAACCTATAAAGATCGTTTCAAAAGCCGAACCAGTCCCCGTATCATCAAAGAAAACAGTGGTGAGACTCCTTGCAGTAGTTTATCACTGTTTGCTGCGTTTAAGGTCTCTCGGTTGAGATCTCGCGTGAAACCCCCAATTGAGACCCCCAATGACCTTGCAGCTCATCTGTCAGTGAAGGGAGATGTTTCTGAGGGATATGACTGATTTATATTAGAGTTGAGAGAGATATTTGACGACAAGTTTTAGTTATTCGAGTCTATCCGAGTCTTATCCTCACCCCTTGTCTCAGGATCACCTACCACACTGTTAAAGTACCTGCCAAAAGGATGTGGTGCATTCCCGGAGTGACTCTGAAGTGACTGCAAGTCATTGTAGCTCACCCGAGTTCATTCTAAGATGATGTCACCTCAACAACCGCATGGAACCTCACCAATATGGACCTAGAAGCACGATTCAATGCATGTTTCGCATCGGAATCTGTGCAATTATGATACTCGTAATCGTAATCGAGGAAGGGACTCCAGTCCCGTGCATATTTCGGGCGTCTTGGTCCGACAAAAGGGCCGATGAGGAAAGAATTCAGGGAGATAAACACGGTCAAACTAAGCGACATAAGTGTTGGTCGAAGGAATAGAGATATATTGGCCGAAAGAGTCATCCAAAAGAAGAATAAAAAATACTCGAAAATAGATGGAGTCTCCCAGATGAGCAAAAGATGACTCTATCCCCAGTTTTTGCTCTTGACGGCCATGTTCTCTTGCAAACGCCGAGGTGACTCCACTTGGCTGCACGTCTTGGGGTACTTTTCTCATGTGTGTAGAGAGAGAGCTATTGGGGCCCGAGGAGAGGAAATATAGCCAAATAAAACATACCAGTGGAATCACCTCGATGAGGCGAGAAGAATGCACTTTTCCGATCCGAAATACTCATCCTGCAGCCTCCATCAGCACACTCTTGCTATTCGATCCACCTGAGCTTATCTGTTGTGATCGTGCGACCATGTTGAGAGAAAACAGCTTCTTGGAGGAGGACTTTTAGACAAAAAAATTACACACTCGACAAGACACAAACAGAACACCAACACAGACCAATTGAAGAACCCCATTTCCATCCACAAATCCACTGACAATGTTTCAAACCGTTTCGAGCTTCATATCTCAATCACTATGCAGTGTATTGAAAAAATATTTGATTTGAGTTTGGCAAGCACATGAACACCAGCTGGAGCAAGCACTAGTTTGGACTGCGGGGAAAGGAGATGGAGCGAAACGGACGCCGGCATGGTTGTCACGTGTTCACAAATTACCTGTTTCATGATTTTTTTTCACCCGAAACCCCGCTCAAACCCGCCCTTTTCAAGACCTCGTTCTTCTCCGTCTCTCTTGAACAAGGGTCCAATTATAATTTGGATTGTCTGTAATTTTTATTTAAGCTTTAGGTTTCGTTCATTCGCAATAGAGATGGACGTTGCTGTAGAGAGTTGCCACCATTCATAGACGGAGGACGGAGACAGTTCTGGGGGGCCTGAGGATGGGAAAAATGGACCAATTGTGTATATTGGTGTCACATGAAGCCATTTTTGGGTCCAGATCCGGCATTTGTTTCGTGTTTTTTGCTCTCAAGATGGTCTGTTTAGCAGAGCTCTTGCTGCCTACCGTCAAAGATAAGGTTTTGTCGGTGGTGGAGGTGTCATTTTGAGGGAGGTTCTAGAGGCCTCAATAATGATGGAATTGAGCTGAAAAAAGACCAGCTGATAATTGACAGTCAATTAATGAATATATCCCGTTTTCAGAACTATCCAACAACTTTTCTCAAACAAACACTTGCCAGGGTAAGGTCCCAATATGGGAGGTCATGCAGGCAAACCTTGAGGTTATAAATTTTTTCATTGGCCTCGATATTCATATATATCGGCGTT
Source organism: Yarrowia yakushimensis (assembly GCA_900518995.1). Lineage (NCBI taxonomy): Eukaryota > Fungi > Ascomycota > Dipodascomycetes > Dipodascales > Yarrowia > Yarrowia yakushimensis. Next base: position 857,894 of record ULGW01000002.1, read on the forward strand.
ACACCCATGAGTCTCCTTCTCTCTCCTCTCCTTTCTCTCTCTCTCTTCCTCACGAAATCTTTGTCCTATTCGGCAGGTGTAGCAAAGGAGTAAAGTGAGTGAGTGAAGAGAGAGAGAGATGGATGGAAGGAAGGACGGACGACTATTGAGTCATGGACTTGGACTGTGGAAATGGCTGGGGTCTTGTGGGGTGCATACAATCGTGTCCTATATTTCCTCAGTCTTGTAGACCCACGTGTATTGAGAGATGTTGGTGATCTGAGGTGTTGAAGCTGAAGTGCTGAGGTTCTGAAGTGATACTGAAGAGCTGAATTGCTGCCGAAATTCTGAATCGCTGAAGTGCTGTCTGTGCAACCCTGCCACTGCATCACAGCTGCTCTGTCGTCCTGTCGTCCTGTCGTCCACCATCCACTGTAGTACGATTTCATTTATGACCTTGGCTAACTAAGAATGACCCCCTCGCTTCCCATCTTCCCCCCCCTCAACCCCGAGGACAAGCTCATGACCCTGGAGCTTCAAGACGGCACTGCCGTCCAGGGTTACTCTTTCGGAGCCGACAAGCCTGTGGCGGGCGAGCTCGTGTTCCAGACCGGTATGGTGGGCTACCCCGAGTCCATCACCGACCCCTCCTACCAGGGTCAGATTCTGATCATCACCTTCCCCCTGGTTGGCAACTACGGAGTGCCCTCTCGAGAGGCTATTGACGACGTGGTCAAGGGCCTGCCCAAGCACTTTGAGAGCAACAAGATCCATGTGGCGGGTCTGGTTGTCGCCTCTTACACCGAGCAGTACTCGCACTTCCTTGCCGAGTCTTCTCTGGGCGCCTGGCTCAAGGAGCAGAACATTCCTGCCATCTACGGCGTCGACACCCGACGAATGACCAAGCACATTCGAGAGGAGGGATCCATGCTCGGACGACTGTGCATTGGCAACGCCGTGCCCGAGTGGGTCGACCCCAACAAGCTCAACCTGGTCGCTGAGGTTTCCATCAAGGAGCCCAAGCTCTACACTCCTCCTGCCGACCGAGCTGTCCACGTGAACGGCAAGCCCGTGCGAATTCTCGCTGTCGACGTGGGAATGAAGTACAACCAGATCCGATGCTTTGTCAACCGAGGCGTCGAGCTGCTGGTCGTGCCTTACGACTACGACTTCCTCAACGAGGAGTACGACGGTCTGTTCCTGTCCAACGGTCCCGGAGACCCCTCCGTGCTGACCGAGACCGCCGCTCGAATCGCCAAGGCCGTCGAGGCCAAGAAGACCCCCATCTTCGGTATCTGTCTGGGTCACCAGCTTCTGTCCCGATCCACCGGAGCCACCACCCTCAAGATGAAGTTTGGTAACCGAGGACACAACATTCCCTGCACCAACCTGCTGTCTGGCCGATGCTACATCACCTCTCAGAACCACGGTTACGCCGTGGACGCCAAGTCTCTGACCGGCGGCTGGGAGGAGCTGTTTGTCAACTCCAACGACGGCTCCAACGAGGGTATCTACCACAAGGACCTGCCCTTCTTCTCGGTGCAGTTCCATCCTGAGTCCACCCCCGGTCCCCGAGACACAGAGTTCCTGTTTGACGTGTTCATCAAGGCTGTTGTCGAGCACAAGACCTCGGGCGTTCTCAAGGCCATTGAGTTCCCCGGCGGCTCCATTGAGGAGAACCGAGCTGCTCACCCCCGAGTCCAGGTCAAGAAGGTCCTTGTTCTGGGCTCTGGAGGTCTGTCCATTGGTCAGGCCGGTGAGTTTGACTACTCTGGCTCCCAGGCCATCAAGGCTCTCAAGGAGGAGGGCATCTACACTGTGCTCATCAACCCCAACATTGCCACCATCCAGACTTCCAAGGGTCTGGCCGACAAGGTGTACTTCCTGCCCGTGACTCCCGAGTTTGTGCGAAAGGTGATCAAGTACGAGCGACCCGACGCCATCTACGTCACCTTTGGAGGTCAGACCGCCCTCAACGTCGGTATCGAGATGAAGGACGAGTTTGAGGGTCTCGGTGTCAAGGTGCTCGGTACCCCCATTGAGACCGTCATCACCACCGAGGACCGAGAGCTCTTTGCTCGATCCATGGAGGAGATTGGCGAGAAGTGCGCAAAGTCTGCCACCGCCTCTTCCAAGGAGGAGGCTCTCGCCGTGGTCAAGGATATCGGCTACCCCGTCATTGTGCGAGCCGCCTACGCTCTTGGTGGTCTCGGATCCGGTTTTGCCGACAACGAGGAGGAGCTCATCGACCTGTGCAACAAGGCTTTTGCTGGATCTCCCCAGATTCTCGTTGAGCGATCCATGAAGGGCTGGAAGGAGATTGAGTACGAGGTTGTCCGAGATGCCTTTGACAACTGTATCACCGTGTGTAACATGGAGAACTTTGATCCTCTCGGAATCCACACTGGTGACTCCATTGTCGTTGCTCCTTCTCAGACCCTTTCTGACGAGGACTACAACATGCTGCGAACCACTGCCGTCAACGTCATCCGACACCTCGGCGTGGTGGGAGAGTGCAACATCCAGTACGCTCTCAACCCCTTCAGCAAGGAGTACTGCATCATTGAGGTCAACGCCCGTCTGTCTCGATCCTCTGCTCTGGCTTCCAAGGCCACCGGCTACCCTCTGGCCTTCATTGCTGCCAAGCTTGGTCTCAACATCCCCCTGAACGAGATTCGAAACTCCGTCACCCAGGTCACCTGCGCCTGTTTCGAGCCTTCTCTGGATTACGTTGTGGTCAAGATCCCCCGATGGGATCTCAAAAAGTTCACCCGAGTGTCCACTCTGCTGTCTTCCGCCATGAAGTCCGTCGGAGAGGTCATGTCCATCGGCCGAACCTTTGAGGAGGCCATCCAGAAGGCCATCCGGTCCACCGACTACCAGAACCTCGGATTCAACGAGACCGAGGCCCTCATGTCCATCGACATTGACTCCGAGCTGCAGACCCCCTCTGACCAGCGACTCTTTGCCATTGCCAACGCCCTGCACTCGGGCTACACCGTGGACAAGATCTGGGAGCTCACCAAGATTGACAAGTGGTTCCTCAACAAGCTGGACACCCTGGTCAAGTTTGCCAAGACCATGACCCAGTACAACAACTCCACTCTGCCCGTCAACGTGATGCGAGAGGCCAAGCAGCTGGGTTTCGACGATCGACAGATTGCCAAGTACACTGGATCCAACGAGCTGGCTGTTCGTCTCAAGCGAGTCGAGGCCGGTGTCACCCCCTTTGTCAAGCAGATTGATACCGTTGCTGCCGAGTTCCCCGCCTTCACCAACTACCTCTACATGACCTACAACGCCGACTCTCACGATCTGACCTTTGACGACCACGGAACCATGGTTCTTGGATCCGGTGTGTACCGAATCGGATCTTCCGTCGAGTTTGACTGGTGTGCCGTTCGAGCCGTGCGAACTCTTCGAGAGCAGGGAGCCAAGACCATCATGATCAACTACAACCCCGAGACCGTGTCCACCGACTACGACGAGGCCGACCGACTCTACTTTGAGGTGATCAACATGGAGCGAATTCTCGATATCTACGAGCTGGAGCGATCTTCCGGAGTCGTCATCTCCATGGGTGGTCAGACCTCCAACAACATTGCTCTGCAGCTGTACCGACAGAACGTCAAGATTCTCGGAACTTCTCCCGAGATGATCGACTCTGCCGAGAACCGATACAAGTTCTCTCGAATGCTCGACACCATTGAGGTTGACCAGCCCGCCTGGAAGGAGCTCACCTCCATTGAGGAGGCCGAGGCCTTTGCCGACAAGGTCTCTTACCCCGTTCTGGTGCGACCCTCTTACGTGCTGTCTGGTGCCGCCATGAACACCGTCTACACCCGAGACGATCTGGCCTCGTACCTCAACCAGGCCGTGGAGGTGTCTCGAGACTACCCTGTGGTCATCACCAAGTACATTGAGAACGCCAAGGAGATTGAGATGGACGCCGTTGCCAAGGACGGAAAGCTCATCATGCACGTTGTTTCCGAGCACGTGGAGAACGCCGGAGTCCACTCTGGAGACGCCACTCTGATTGTTCCTCCCCAGGACCTCGATCCCGAGACTGTGCGACGAATCGTCGTGGCCACCGCCAAGATTGGAAAGGCTCTGCAGGTGACTGGACCCTTCAACATCCAGTTCATTGCCAAGGACAACGAGATCAAGGTCATTGAGTGCAACGTTCGAGCCTCTCGATCTTTCCCCTTTGTTTCCAAGGTGACTGGTGTCGATCTCATTGAGATGGCCACCAAGGCTATCTGCGGCTACCCCGTCACTCCCTACCCTCTGGAGGAGCTGCCCGAGGACTTTGTTGCCGTCAAGGTGCCCCAGTTCTCCTTCTCCCGACTGTCTGGAGCCGACCCCATTCTCGGTGTCGAGATGGCCTCTACCGGAGAGGTTGCCACCTTTGGAAAGAACAAGTACGAGGCCTACCTCAAGGCTCTTCTTGCCACCGGCTTCAAGCTGCCCAAGAAGAACATTCTGCTGTCTGTTGGTTCCTACAAGGAGAAGGTGGAGCTCATGCCCTCCATCAAGCGACTCCACGAGCTCGGCTTCAACCTCTACGCCACTGCTGGTACCGCCGACTTCATCCAGGAGCACGGTGTTCCCGTCCAGTACCTCGATGTGCTCAACGAGGGCGCTGACGAGGAGAAGTCCGAGTACTCTCTGACCCAGCACCTGGCCAACAACATGATCGACCTCTACATCAACTTGCCCTCTTCCAACCGGTTCCGACGACCCGCCAACTACATGTCCAAGGGATACCGAACCCGACGACTGGCTGTTGACTACGCCGTCCCCCTGGTGACCAACGTGAAGAACGCCAAGCTGCTGACCGAGGCTCTGGCCCGAAACATGACTCTGGACGTTTCTGCCACCGACTTCCAGTCTTCTCACAACACTGTGACTCTGCCTGGTCTGGTCAACATTGCCGGAGTGGTTCCCGACATTGCCATTGCTGGCTCCTCCGACATTGCCGACTTCACCAAGGTGTCTCTGCGATCCGGCTTCACCTTCTCTCGACTGCTCCCCATGGGCGTGTCCGAGTCCATCACCGACCTTGCGTCGCTCCAGACCGCTCAGGCTAACGCCGAGGGCCACTCCTACACGGACTACAACCTGTCCGTGGCTGCCACTGCTCACAATGCCAACGAGGTTGGTAAGGTGACCGGCAAGGTTGGTTCTCTGGTTCTGCCCTTTAGCAAGCTGGGCGACAACACCACCAAGGTCGCTGCCATCTCGCAGCACTTTGGCGCCTGGCCCGCCAACAAGCCCATTGTCACCGATGCTACCACCACCGACCTGGCCTCCATTCTGCTGCTGGCTTCCCTGCACAACCGACCCATCCACGTGACCGGTGTGGTTGACAAGAACGACATTGTTCTGGTTGCCATGGCCAAGGAGAGAGGTCTGGCCGTCACCTGCGACGTGTCTGTCTTTGCCCTCTTCTTTGCCCGAGAGGACTACCCCGAGGCCCACTCTCTGCCCACCCAGGAGGACCAGGACGCTCTGTGGGCCAACCTGGCCACCATTGACTGCTTCTCGGTCGGTATTCTGCCCTCCCAGATGGCCAAGGAGCTCGGACAGTCTGTTGTTGCCGGTCTTGGTGTTGCCGAGACCCTGCCTCTTCTGCTCTCTGCCGTGGCCGATAAGCGTCTGACCATTGAGGACATTGAGACCCGTCTCTACACCAACCCCGTTCGAATCTTCGAGCTGGTTGAGCAGCCCGACACCTCTGTGGTTGTCAACCTCGGCCGAAAGTACACCTTCAAGTCCAAGGGTCTTTGGTCTCCTCTTGCCGGCAAGCCTGCCACTGGTTCTGTCGAGCGAGTCATTGTCAACGGCCAGACCGTTGTTCTGGAGGGCGATCTTAACGGCTCTTCCACCGGCAAGGCCATCTCCATCCACCCCCAGGCTGCTCCTGTTGAGGCTGCTCCCGTCACCCAGGAGCTGGTTCACTCTCCCGGCACCCCTCGAATGGCCCGATTCTCCTTCTCCTCGGACGTGCGACCCTTTGGCCAGCACAACCACGTGGAGTCGTCTGTTGTCGGCGCCATCCCCCCCGAGGTTTCCGCTCCTTCCATTCTCAACAAGCTGCGACGAAACCCCTTCCTGGGCCAGCACATTCTGTCGGTCAACCAGTTCTCCAAGGAGAACCTGCACGACATTTTTGCTCTGGCCAACGAGCTGCGACAGGCCGTCAAGCGAGTCGGAGTTCTGGACATTCTCAAGGGCCGTCTTCTGACCACCCTCTTCTACGAGCCCTCCACCCGAACCGCCACCTCTTTCGACGCCGCCATGCAGCGACTGGGAGGCCGAGTCATTGCCGTCAACGTCGACGCCTCTTCCTACAAGAAGGGTGAGACTCTGCAGGACACTCTGCGATCCGTCGCCTGCTACTCTGACGCCATTGCTCTTCGACACCCCGACCCCGAGTCCGCCAACATTGCTGGCCGATTCTCTCCCGTGCCCGTCATCAACGGCGGAAACGGATCCGTCGAGCACCCCACCCAGGCTCTTCTCGACATGTACACCATCCGAGAGGAGGTTGGAACTCTCAACGGTACCACCATCACCTTCATGGGTGACCTGCGATACGGCCGAACCGTGCACTCTCTGGTTCGACTGCTGACCCACTACAAGGTCAACATCCGACTGGTGTGTCCCCCCGAGCTCACTCTGCCCGACGAGCTCAAGACTCTTCTGCAGTCCCAGGGCAAGCTCGATCTTGAGTCCGCCACGCTCACGCCCGAGATTGTCGCCACTACAGACGTTCTATACTGCACCCGAGTGCAGAAGGAGCGATTCACCAACGAGAAGGAGTTTGAGGCCGTCAAGGAGTCGTACTCGGTCGACAACAAGGTGCTCAAGGACGCCAAGCCCCACATGTGTGTCATGCACCCTCTGCCCCGAAACGCCGAAATCAACCCTGAGGTCGACTTTGACGCCCGAGCCGCCTACTTCCGACAGATGCGACACGGTCTCTTTGTCCGAATGGCCCTGCTCGCCATGGTCATTGGTCCCGTCCAGTAAACGCCACACACGCTGGACAGACCGCCCCGGGTCTTGTTGTAAATATGTTTTAATTGATGATTGTAATAGAATGAGTGTGATTGTAGATGAGTAGGAGAATAGTGATGCGCCGATGAGATTATGAATGGGGAACATAAATTTCACTTAGAGGTGGGAAATGAAATTGTAGGGTAGTTAGTTCAATCCGCGAAAATGTCTTAGGTGGTCTCACAGCCTATGGCCGTACAAACAATATAGTACGGTATTCCAATTTCTCCCATTACTGACTCGGTATCTTGCAATAATGCGTCTTTGTTAGCATGGACTGGGTATTTCTGAGTTGATGATCCGCTTCTCACTCTCCTATGCGAGACTTGGGCTCCAACCATAAGACCATAGGAAGGCTATTTTCTCTCAATAATTCCTCCTCCTGTGTTTCAGGGTCTCTACCAAGGTATCTCGAGGTTCAACATCTTGGAGTATTTCCTTGTGCAAAGAAAATTGCATCTGCTCACCTGGAGAGGTGAAGTACATTGCTTTGTAGGACTTGAGGATTGTTCTTTGTAGCGTTGTGGCCTTCATATTGCACCAAATGTTGATAAAACCCCGTGGGAAAAATCCCACTGCTTCCAGACTTGTATGAATTGTTCTTTTGACGATTTAAACATCTTCCACTGTCTTATTTAGTCATCACTCGGCTGTATTCTCTTCACAGCTACAGAACATAGTAGGGGGTCGTGGGGGGGTCGAGGGGAAGAATTGCGTCCCCTTTTGATCAATTAATCCCTTTGATGGACTTTTGACAATAGTAAATGGACAGGGAGTGGACTTTATCCAGTGATAGCTCTCTCCTCTTTCCAGCTCTTGTCCAGCTCTTGCTGTTGGCCCTGTTTACTCCATCATGATCACAGTCAAATCTCTTCGAAAAGATTTTCAGGAAAGTGAGCTTCGAAGAGAGTGTTTGACCATGGGTTGGCTGTAAAATGGGGATCCCCATAAAAACATTCCCTAGAAGTCGCATCTCAGAATACCGCCCTCCTTGTCTGGCTATCAAGATACCTCGCAGAAGTGGTTTGCAGCATATCGTCCAACTCCAACTTCAACTGATCGGAAAAAAAGGTGACCCTTCACTTCACTTCATTTACGGAAAGGGTGCAGTGAATAAGACTCAGCACTCACTTAGACTGATTTTTTCTCCGGATAGATGATTCAATAGAGTATATGGACAGTGCTTGTAATAACGGTGCTGTAGGCCACTGAATGGTCTAGTAGGAACTCCCACAGATGATAACAGTATGTGGAATATCTTAGAAAGCGTTTTCGGGCAGAAAATTGAGACCCACAACTGGCTAGAAGAAGTCATTGTAGATGTCGATGTACTACTCTCCCATTAAAGTCAGGATATCTACTATATACCCGCCATACAATGTTGCTAACGGAAGAGGAAGGAAAGAAAATGGATTTATTTTCGGCACAAGTGACATTTCCAGCCAGCCAAATATCTTCAACCACTTTTTTGGACAGTTGCGGCCATATCCTGGTGAAAATACGGCTTCCCGTCCGATCAGCCATAGTCAAGCACCAGAGAGCCCAGTTAGTATTGTAGTGGGAGACCATACGAGAATCCTGGGTGCTGCAATTCTTTTGTCCATGGGAATTGTGAATGGCATATTGTTTTTGAGTGACATATTTTTTTTGGGCGCGTTATCTTCGTTCGTTCTCATTGTCCAGGGGGGATGTATCTGATGGATGCTTATTCTGCAGTATACCTGTCCAAGCATTGATTTCGGGATAAGAGTGAGTACTGTATGTGATTTCTGAACCAATGGAAATCTCAACACAGTAGTTCCTCACATGATATACATACAAGTACCTCTTTCCTTTTGTTCCTCTCCATACCTGCAGAAGTCAAGGATAGTAGTTTCAGGCAGTCTTATACGATGAACTAATTCACAATCCATCTAGATTGCTATATGCGAGAGAAAGTACACCCACTGTACGTCCCTTCACATACATTGTAACGATTATATTGAAGCGTTTTCTTGATATATCTTTCAGATGCCTTACAGGTTTGATTATGCAAGACGAGATGAGATAACGAACTCTGATTGAACTGACTGGTACGAAACTGGTTTTATATATATACAAAAAAAATTAGTCTCATTATTTGTCTGAAAAATTCTCTTATCACAGTTACTTCCTCGCCCTTCAGGCATTACAGCTTTAAGAAAAGTCCGTAAGGCTCCTCCGAAGTCTCTTCATCAGCTAGCAACTACCAGTTGAAGTCATCCAGCACGATATACACTTCAAACGAAATTATTTTCCAATTCTAATCTGCTTATTTTTCTCGAAAAGGAGCATTAATTGTTACAAAAGATTTTTCAGGGAATGTTTTACGATTTTACCTGACTTTTCAGTTAATTCAGACGAACAACGGAGCCCCCACGCCCTCAAAAAAAATCTGGCACGTATATTATACCCGAAGTTGCACTTTGGAAATCACTGCCACGCTTCTTGCAGTGTATTAGCCAGAGTTGAAGGTCACAATATATGAAATCACCATTTCTTTTTGTAATGAAAACTCTTGAACTCTGAATGTGATTCTGCCAGCGACTAGAAGCGGTCGTGGACTTCCGGAAGAACATGGTGAGATTCAAACTGGCGTGTTTTCAGCACACCAAGCCCAGCTACAACAGTTAGACCTTTTACTGAGTAATTGCTCTGCGTGATGCTCTCTTACATTTCATCATTATAACATTAGTAAGCGGAATCCTGATATCAACTGGTAATAGTAAATATCATCAGATTTCCGCTCCTTGGAAGCGAAATATGTCCTACAAGTCAATCAACTCCGATCCTCTCAATTGAGCAAAGAAATGAAACACTCAAATCAAGTTTCACATTTCCACGGCGTCTCACTAGTTGTCTCACCATAAGCCTGTCTTTCAAAGGAGGCTTATCTACACCTTTCACTTGAGCCGCACCCCACCTTCACACGGCAAAGGAGATCACATCCTTTCCTAGATTTTGTTCGGTACGGATCAAGGCTGGCACTGCGATGTGGTTACACATAATGTGGTTCAAAATGTGGCTCAACATGTGGTTCAAATCTCGTCACAATACATTTTTATACCCCACAGTTTGGGTGTGAAATAGTCTAAACAAAAAATCTCCGACAGTGACCAAACATTCAACAAGTGGTTAATCAATTAATCGCAAGTCCAGATCACGTGCAACAAATATCTTCGACATGGAAACCCAGCGTCTAGCACGCACGAAACCCCAATCAGATGAATTGAGTGTCCCTGGAGTGAGCGTCGCTGCGAAAGACACCGCAAGAAGCAAACAAAATCTCATATATCTCCAATCTACCCAAAATTGGCTGTTCGGAAGCCGCTCCAACTCGCACGGCTACATTTGCCACCATACAGGGTTCCAACTTTGATGCTGGTGGCGTTGGAGTAGAATCACGATAACCAAGTATCCAGAAGTCGTCTTGCAATTGTGACTTGAAAAATACATCATCAATCGTGTTATACATCTTCTGGCTTACTATACACAACCATAAGAAACCTCAATCGCTACTTATAGACCCTCCATGTCCTATAGCGATACGAACAACTTGCGAAACTTTATCATCTTTACTAGACATGGGCCTAGAATACATAAGACAACCAGAATCCGAGTCTTGGGCCATAGACCTCAAGTCTACCCACCAATCTCCTCCTCTCCGTCCAAGGAACACAAAGACCAACTCCATAATCTCCCCAGCACACATATGCCGTCGCCTATTCCGATTTTTCTGGCTCTGTCCACCCTAAGTCTGGGGGAAGGCATCTACGGAGTCATTGGACCAAGCTTTTACGTTACTGTATTCTGCCGCATGCAATACAGTGACAATGTGGATCTTTCTCCTCTTTTGCTCGATGAGAAGAACCCATTGTGTCATACCTCGGCTATCCAGGGCAAGGTGTCGAGTTTTGAGTCTGTTGCCAACTTGATCCATGGCATTGTTCAGATCAGTCTGGTGGCTCAATGGTGTTATTTGAGTGACAAGATTGGCCGAAAGCGAGTCATGGTGATCATTTCAATCTTGTATCTCATCTCACTAATCTTGACCCAGGTGTTCCGCACTTATTGGTACATTTTCTCTCCAAACTGGTTCATTCTGGCTTTGGTCATTGAACATGGCGAGGTGCTGGGTACGCTCATCATCCTCTACTTTTCAGATGTCTGGGAACCCGAGACTTACTCGCTGTACGTTGCCTGGTTCACGGGCTGCTTCTTGCTCATTGGAGGAACTGTGGGAAGCTCTCTGGGAGCGTACCTGGCAGGAAAATACAGTCTCATCAACGTGTCCACCATCTCGCTGAGTCTCATTTTTCTCTTCCTTGTTCTTCTAATCACAATTGTCAAGGACGACAGAAAAATCAGCCGTCCCAGAGAGCCCACCAACAACGAACCGGCAGAGGATATAATCGCTAGCTCTGAAGTTATCGACGGAGTAGCGCCGTTGCAAGTGGAAGACAGAGCCAACCACACGGGTCTCAAGATCGATACCACTAGTACTATTGAAGTCTCCGACGAATTTTCTCTACTGAACCCCCAAACACCTGGCTCATCCCGAGACTTTTCTTACACCTCACTCGAATCACCTACATCCAAACCCAGCTTTACCCCGTCAATCCCCTCTGTCCCTGATATCAGTCAACAAAAATGGCATCACAAGTTCTTGTCCAAGATTAACGTCTTATCGCCGCTCTTCACAGTCTTCACACTTGTCCCTGCACGAGACCACCGAAACCTGGTGCTTTTCGGTATCATAAATTCCCTTGAGACTGCCGCGATGTATAGCACCATCTACATTATCGCCTTGTACGTCCAATACGTGTACGGATGGACTCCAGCTGAGTTGGGAAAGCTCATGGCTTTCAGTTCGACCCTCAAGTTCGTCATGGTGTCTACTGTGACTCCCATTGTCATCAAGTGGCTCAACAACCGTCTTACCAAGAACGATACCAAGAAATACAAGCATCCTCCTCCAGATATTCCTCTGATCCGCTTCTCCATGTTCATAGGAGCCATCTACACAACGTGTGTCGCCTTGACGGACTCTAGCAAACTCTTTGTTGCCCTCCAACTCTTAACCACTCTCAGATGCGTCGCTATTCCAGCTCGTGCCACTTTTGCCATCTCTCTCGCACCTCGGGAACACACAGGCAGGCTCCTGGGGGCCGTGGAGCTCATTAGCAAGCTGGTTCAGATCCCAATGACCTCTCTGTTACTCAAAATCTACTCCATGACAGTTGCTGTGCATCCAGCCACAGTATTGCTCATTATTGCGGCCGAGGAGTGGATCTGTCTGGGTCTGGCTGCTGCCTTAAGGAACTATGTGATTGAAGAGGGTGTTTAAATGGTTATACAGTCTCACACACACTACCAGGGTGCGTTTTAATGGTCGTATCTGCTTGAAAAAAAACCAGAAGTCGGCTCGACTGAAGCGTTGATGGTATTGATGGGGATCTACAGCTCTCAGTAAGGAGATTTACGTCCGTACTGGACTCTCACACTGACATCAGTAGTACCTCGCTTTCAGAAGTTAGAAAACTCTAAATGTCAGTTATAGAAATATATATTTAGAGTTGACGATATATCAAGTTTAGGTTTTCATATATATTTTGAGTTCAGAATAAATCGTACGAAAAATATGGCCATATAACGACTATCTGATCATTTAGAGACAATAATTACCTAAAAACTGTGCAAATACAAAGGGTAGCCATGCTAGAATACTGTGTCGGCTTTAATTTGAGTGTGGGATTTTTTTTGAGCGAGTTGACAATCCGAAAAAGTGACTTGTACATAAATCTGAAATTCAATAAAACTCCGAAAATTCGGTAAAAATGAACTGAAATTTACAAACCCACAACTAAGCCATGAAAGCACAATTTTATGAACACTATTGAACGAATGTGCTTGGTGAATATCTTTATTCAGCTATATATGGTGATAGCATCCCAGACCCGAGTCATCTTCGTGTGCAGTGGACGCAATGGATGGCTGAGCGAGATATTGAGGTGTTAGGTTACAGAAAGTGCCGGAGCACTTGAATACGGCTGTATTACCTCAATTTTTCTCTGGTTTGGTGCAATCTGGAGATCAGAGCGGATAAGTGGAAACAAGAGACCTTCCTCATTAGAAGAGCGTCTAATGGTGCCAGGATGAAGGAGCACTCAGTCTGTATCAATGAATGCTACACAGTAGTAGGCAGTCAACCACTGCCTGTATTCTAAACATCTCCATACGTTGTATCGGGTATCAAGAATCAATTCTAAGACTATCGCTGGTCTATAGATCTGAAACCACATCAAGAAAGCCAAGGAGTAGGAAAAGGTCTATAAAGATCAAATCCTACGAGTCTTGATTGAAAAATACAGCTATATCAAATGTCGATATCACAACAGCCAAGACTTTCCCCTTTCGAACTGTTGAAGCATCCACGGACAGATTTTGGGTGCAAGTATTGTACCATGCGAGAGGAGATCACTGTAGCCTTACACCAAATACAGCTCAACACGAATTGATAAATGTTGCAAGAGAACTTGAAAGCCTCTTCTAAGATATATCGATATCCCGTGTACACCCTCGATAATCTCCCGTTTGTAGCAGAACTTGTTCTAGAGTATATGCATATACTCGTTCATACTGCTTCATATCTCTGCCATAGTAGCTCTTCACCACATTGAAATAGGTGCTATTAGTGAAGACACGCCTCATGATATTTTCCTGGAATCTTGTAACTGCGATACAACTCAGATAGGCATTTCTATTGTATACTGCTGTGCAGTTTCATGCCTATCACCATATGAAACCAAAGATACCTCAGGGATGAGACCAATAAACCATAGAAAGCATCATCTTGTCTTTTACCAAACGGAAGGGAGTTCAAGGGCTACACAAACTGTCATGATTGTCCAAAGTCTGCTTACTACGACAACACCATCTTTACAATGTGACGTAACATCCATGAGAGAGTTACATCCGTACCACTTTCGTACTACTTGTCAAGAGACAGGGTAGGTAGAAGTCTGTCAGATGGCCCTGCACATCGAGTAGAATATTACAAGGCATGTATCTACTATTTCTAACTTCCTGTGTGTTATATTACTCACCTCGATCTTGATGTTGATGACAACATGTCTAATCTGACTGGAAAACGTGGACATTAAAAATGATAGTGAAAATAAGTATACAAACGAGATAAATGGAATGCTTATACAACTGGTAGAAATTTAAAGCTCCTTTAAATGGTCAGATGGACTCGATTTCACTTCTAGTAATCGTGTGGTAGCATCAATGGGCTTGTCTGAGATTCAGAGAACTTCTGTTCAGGGAGCTGAGTCGCTAGCTGTACAGTACTTAGGCCTGTCAGAAGTCACACAAGCCCTATGATTTTTCTCATGGTCCAAATCCGAATGTATCTTTCAGATACCAATATTAAGGGTTTTGAAATGTCAAAAATTCACATTTAGAGTTTTGCCCCTGCATGGTGAGATGCCTTGATAGAGATTCTCTCTGAGAAGACAACCACGGTAACCGAGTCGATATACATGTTACTATGATCAAAGCTACTCCAGGCAAATTTTGAGAGTGCAGATTTGAAGTACGATTTTTTTCAGGATCATTTTGGATTCCTTCAGGAGACTGGAGAGAGACATTAAGATATGAGGTTACTACCAGTTATTAGTGAAGCAGTGAAGAGCTATGTGGATGACTTAGGATGGCCGTAGACGAGTCTGTGACTTTCCGGAGACATCAGATGCACCCTGGTAAGGTATTTCGTGTTCAAACGATCGAGAACTTCTAGTAGACGAGTGGAGTACTAAGAAGTCACGGTGTACTGTTCACGAGTCAGAGAAGGTAAGAGATCTCTCTACGAGCGTCTTGAGGGATTTATAACATCGTCAAGGCATTAATTAGCAACAGAAAGTAGTCTACTTCGGTATCTCAGCGATTCTGATCAAGTAACTGCATTGTAGGAGGTGGGAGTGCGATATTCAGATTTGTGAAATAGTCCTGGCAATGGAGGTGCCTCATAGAGCTCGTGAGCGATCTCGAGAATAGAAATACAGTACATTACTTGTACTAACAAACTGGGGATCCAATTATAGCACACAATTTTTATCTGGTGACTGCAGTACGATAAAAGTCCAACTGCGACGATTTTTGTTTTCATAGTTATCGTCGTAGAAGATGTAGACAGACCACGATACCAACGTACTACGAGTATCAAAGGACTGCTATTAGTCATAACTTGCCAAACGATCTCCAACATTTGTATGAGCTTTTTTCACTAGCTTCTTTAGTAGTCTGAATAGCCTACAATCCTGTATTCCAGCCGAATATGAACAGAGACACGACAAGGGCGGAGTAATTATTATATCTCGTTATGGCTGACATCATAATTGTTCTATATCCGGTGATATTTGTAGTCAATTATTTTTCTCGGATGTTACAACTGGCAGGGATGGTACTGAAGGAGTGGTACATTATGGATTTGGCACCGGGTCTCCACTGTGATACAATGCCCCCCAGAAGCCCAATCAGAGGGTGTTCGTTTAGTCTGTTAGTATGAAGCCATGAGATGAGCTATGCGACTCAGCTCCAGAGACTGCTCAGGTAACTATCTTCGACCTGTGACAGCTGTAACACAAGACAATGTTCGAGCGCTTTGGAGTCTTATCACTCAACTCAGGCTGAGATAATGGAGGGACGACAGGAATTTAAGAGAGCAGATACGATGTTGGTAATAGAAATCTGATTTTTATATATACACGATTGAAGACCTCACTTATGATATATATTGGTTTTCATGATAAAAATCTGATTTTAAACCGATTTTATCAAAAAAAAAGATGTTCGACAACATGAGATTGTCGAAGATATAATCTGATTGGGACAGGGCGGAGTCCGACTACACCACAGAAATCCGAATTTGGAGGTGGAGATCGATTCTGGCGATCGTAAGCTGATTTTCGAGGATGGAAATGCGATTTTCGACGATATCAGGCCGCCTTCGAGGGTAGAGATCGGTTAAATATTAAACCCGATTTATGAGAGAATTTAGATTTTACGAAATAATTATGTATATATGTTCTAATATGATAGAAAGATATTACGATACAGCCACGATTTTCGAGTACACTAAGTACGATACTCCTCTAGTCCTCTATCCACGACATACACGACAGAAACCCGCTCCAATATGCACCATCTACATGCCGAAAGTCCGAGATCATACTCCTGTTTGATTGTGAAAAAGACTGGTGTGAAGATTAGCTTGAATGGTGAATCTGAGACTGGGTTGAAGTACGGATTGAATGTACTATCTACAGAGAAGAACATATCATCTACAATGCAGAGAGGTGCACTACGATGTGCCTGGCTATTCCGTCTATTATTACTCACTTTTCCAACAACTCCAGCCTGAACTGATTGCTCTCGTCTGTAGGTAAGATCCCAAGTGAAAGTCAGACTTTTGTTGCGTTTAGGTGTCGATCTTCTGTCCATAAAGTTCTTGTCACGCGACTCTGATATTGTCCTAAGCGGGCGGATGAGTAGTCTGAATGGGTGTGCGATAACTTCCCGAGGAAACCCCGCTCAAAATACGCGAAATTGGGCTTTTGTGGCCCCAAATCCGTCCACTACGACCGACTTTTCATATCGCTCAGATTCGGGAATATTTTTTTTTTGGCTCAAGCTCAGCACTGCCACCTTCCCCAGCTAAAGATCAAAAACCAGTCTAACGATATTTCTAATTTGCAGTTAGATTGCCCGCCTAATGGTTACTGAGACCCTAGAGAGGGGTTTTGGGGCTGAAAAGGAGCGGAGAGGAGAGAATATACGGGTTTCGGACGTGTACAAGCCGAATATGCCATAATATCCACACCCTGTCATACAAATTTCGGCCGTTTGACACAGAGCTAGATTCTCCAGACTGACTTCAGACTTAAGCAGTAACTACGATGTTGGGTCGTACCAGATGATCGATATGGAGTGGACGACCTGTACAACCACTCTGACCACAAAGAGAGGCCATAATACCCATGTCTGCTGATTTCCCGGACTTTTTTTTTATCTCCGATCCGAGCTCCTCAAACCGAGATACTCGGAACTAGATGGTGCACACGGCTGAAAGCATAGCCCCAGTGCCGTTCGTGTGAGGTATTTGCCCTGAGCGAAACAGGTGACTGTGAATGCCACAAAGTAGAGTGGTGGGTGATCTAGGGAGGCAATAACAACTAACAGGTGTCCAATTTGGATGATTAGAATGTCCGATTGGTCTGCCAATCAAAATCTCGCCTCAAGCACCTCTTCTACATCTACATCGTCGTGTATCTGGGGTCTTCTAGTGCTGCATAATTTAAGCATTTTTCCAAAAAAAA
Organism: Yarrowia yakushimensis; assembly: GCA_900518995.1. Lineage (NCBI taxonomy): Eukaryota > Fungi > Ascomycota > Dipodascomycetes > Dipodascales > Yarrowia > Yarrowia yakushimensis. The sequence continues at coordinate 875,332 of ULGW01000002.1, forward strand.
AATATTAAAAAACAAGTTCGTCAGAATGATCATGGTTGGCCGACTCGACAGTTAAAGTACCGTGATACGATGACATAGCCCCCGTGGCCACGGGTATAGGCGAGATCAATCGAGAGTTAGTGTGAAATAAGCCGCCAATGGACAGTCTCTTGGATTTGTCACCATGATCCAGACTGGCTCATGCAGACGCGTGAGGACCCTTGATGAGCAACCCAGACAAGACAAGGGTGGGTGTAGAACCAGATTGAGTAGAGGAAAGAGGAAAACGGTGATCATGTGACCTCATCCTGGCCAATCAGATGGCAATCAATTCGTCTCTCTTTCTCCCCTCATCCCCCCTCCACCTACTCGTGTTCTCATCTTTCACACGCTGCCAAACCTTCAGGTCGCATTAAAGCTACGTGGTGCACATCACTATCTGCAAAGATGCTGTAACCTCTTCTTCACCTCAACGACACTCCTACAACGTGACAAAATGGACAACCACACTAGCACGGAGGGCGTGCCTTTGTCGGAGACCAACAACCGGTCACACGCGACTCCCAGCGCCCAATTTTGCCAGATGACCGTGGAAGAAACGTGTGCAAAGCTGCAGACGGACCCCGACTCCGGCCTGGCCTCTTCCCAGGACGCCCTGCACCGTCGCAACATTCACGGAAACAACGAATTTGCTCAGCAGGAGGAGGACTCGCTGGTGAAGAAGTTTTTCGAGCAGTTTTCCGAAAACCCGCTGCTGCTGCTGCTGATTGGAGCCGCAGCCGTCTCCTTCTTCATGGGCAACCACGACGACGCAATCTCCATCACCCTCGCCATCCTCATTGTCACCACCGTCGGCTTTGTGCAGGAGTACCGGTCCGAAAAGTCGCTCGAGGCCCTCAACAAGCTCGTGCCCCCGGAGGCCCATCTCATCCGAGGAGGTAACAGCCAGACCGTGCTGGCCTCGACCCTGGTGCCCGGTGATCTTGTCGAATTCTCGGTCGGAGACAGAATCCCGGCAGACTGCCGAATCGTCAAGGCTGTCCACCTCTCCATCGACGAATCCAACCTCACCGGAGAAACCACCCCCGTCTCCAAGGATACAAAGCCCGTCACCCGAACCCCTCCCATCGGCCTCGCAGATCGAACTAACACGGCGTACATGGGCACCCTCGTCCGAGACGGAAACGGAACCGCCATTGTCGTCGGAACGGGCTCCCACACCGCCTTTGGAGCCGTCTACGACATGGTGTCTGAAATCTCCACCCCCAAGACCCCCCTGCAGGCCAGCATGGACAATCTCGGAAAGGACCTGTCGTTGGTCTCTTTCGGCGTCATTGGTGTCATTTGTCTGATTGGCATGTTCCAGGGCCGAAACTGGCTCGAAATGTTCACCATTGGTGTTTCTCTGGCCGTCGCAGCCATCCCCGAGGGTCTGCCCATCATTGTGACCGTGACCCTGGCTCTGGGAGTGCTCCGAATGTCCCGACAAAAGGCCATTGTTCGAAAACTGCCCTCGGTCGAGACTCTGGGCTCCGTCAACGTCATCTGCTCCGATAAGACCGGCACCCTGACCCGAAACCACATGTCCTGCACCACGTGCTGGACCGTCGATATGGGCGAGCTCGCCAACGCCGTGACCCTCAAGCCCGGCCAGTCCCACTCCGAGGCCGATCCCAAGGCCGTGGCTGCTCTCAAGAACTCGGTTGCCCTCGGTAACATGCTCAAGGTCGGAAACCTGTGCAACAACAGTCGATTCAACCGAGAAGCCGGCCACCTGGTTGGAAACGCCACCGATATCGCCCTGGTCGAGTGTCTGGACTACTTTGGACTCGAGGATACCCGAGACACCCGAAAGCGAGTTGCCGAGGTGCCCTTTTCGTCGTCTCGAAAGTGGATGCTCACCTCCACCACCACTGGAGACGCCTCCACCCCTATGATCTCCGTCAAGGGTGCTGGAGAGGTCATTGCTCCCTTCTGCGAGTACTACTGCAAGAAGGACGGCAAGACGGCGCCCTTTAGCGAGGATGTGCGAAAGAAGGTGACCCAGATTGCCTCGGAAATGTCCAACGACGGTCTCCGAATCATCGCCTTTGCCTACAAGCAGGGCAAGTACGAGGAGGGCTCTGAGGAAGCTCCTGAGGGTCTGGTGTTTGCTGGACTCATGGGTCTGTATGATCCCCCTCGACCCGATGTGCCTCGAGCCATCCGACGACTCACCGCCGGTGGTGTTCGAGTCGTCATGATCACCGGAGACTCTGCTGCCACTGCTCTGTCCATTGGTCGACGAATCGGCATGCCTCTGATGCCTGGGACCCAGTCTGTGGTCGAGGGCAGTCAGCTGGCTGCCATGTCCGAGCAGGCTCTCGACGAGTGTCTGCAGACGGCTTCCATCTTCGCCCGAACCTCTCCTGAAGACAAGATGAAGATCGTCAAGGGATTCCAGCGACGAGGCGACGTTGTTGCCATGACTGGAGACGGTGTTAACGACGCTCCTGCCCTCAAGCTCGCCGATATCGGTATCGCCATGGGCCAGGGAGGAACCGACGTGGCCAAGGAGGCTGCCGACATGATTCTCACTGACGACGACTTTGCCACCATTCTGTCGGCCATTGAGGAAGGTAAGGGAATTTTCAACAACATTCGAAACTTCATCACCTTCCAGCTGTCCACATCCATGGCTGCTCTGTCCATTGTGGCTGTGGCCACCATTATGGGTCTGGAGAACCCCCTGAACCCCATGCAGATTCTGTGGATCAACATTCTTATGGACGGACCTCCTGCCCAGTCCCTGGGAGTGGAGCCTGTTGATCCCGACGTGATGAGCAAGCCTCCTCGACCTCGAAATGAAAAGGTCATGACCCCCGATCTGGTCAAGAAGTGTATTGAGGCTGCTGTCGTCATTCTGGTCGGAACCATGCTTGTCTACGTCACCCAGATGCAGGATGGAGTCATTGACAAGCGAGATACCACCATGACCTTCACCTGTTTTGTCTTCTACGACATGTTCAACGCTCTGGCCTGCCGATCTGCCACCAAGTCGGTGTTTGAGATTGGCTTCTTCTCCAACAAAATGTTCCTGTATGCGTGTGGAGCATCGATTGTTGGTCAGCTGGCGGTGGTGTACGTGCCCTTCCTGCAGAGCGTGTTCCAGACGGAGGCGCTGTCGCTCAAGGATCTGGCGTCGCTGGTGCTCATTTCGTCCTCGGTGTGGATTCTCGATGAGGCCAAAAAGTACTTTTTCAAGTCGCGTAGTACAGCCAACTACCCCAACAGTGTTGTCTAGGCCGGGCGTCGAGACTTTGTAATATAGCATGAGCCCAGACTGCTGGGTAGCGAGGAAGGATATAATAATGGATACATTTAGACTAGAGGTACGAAGATGAGACATAAGTAGACCCTACAGGTCCTTGAATATATGTTAGCTTGACAATGTCGACTACAGGTACTACACTCTCAAGTATTACTCATCAGTCATTAATAAATTATCTATATATCAGGTGGGGATGTCTAAACGGTAACTTCCTCGGAGGCAGCTTTTCTCAGTCTGTTCATAACAGCCAATCCCTCTTCTTTCTCTGGAATGCCCTCCACGAGAATCACCTCGATTCCCGCAATGTCCATATCTCTGAGTCCAGCAAACAGGTTTCTGCTCACCAGGGCTGGAGTGGCACCCATACTGAGGGTGTGGATTCCTGGAAACGAGTCTTTAGACAGAGTGAGGGACGTGAGGAGTCCGATTTTCTTGCCCTCCAGATTTGCACTTTCCAGGTACTCTTTGACTGCCTTTTGGACGGACTTTTCACTGACAGGGCCAAACAGGACCACCTTTCCGGTTGGCGAGTAGTGTTTGTATTTCATGCCTGGAGTTCGGACCACCTCATCTGTCTTTGCGTCTGCTCGTCCTACTAGCACGTTTTTCCACTTATCGCCTCCAAACTGCCGAATTTGTTCAAGACTGACTCCTCCAGGCCGCAGCAGCATGGGAGGGTCGGACAGACCGTCCACCACGGTCGATTCAACGCCGACAGAGCACGCTCCGCCGTCCAGAATGAGCGGAATGCGGCCCTGAAGGTCGTGGAACACGTGATCGGCGGTTGTGGGAGACGGTCGAGTGCTAGCGTTGGCTGAGGGAGCTGCTAGAGGCAGGTCACTGAGAGCAATCAGAGAACGGGCTACTGCATGATCTGGCATCCGAACGGCAACTGTGGGCTGTCCAACGGTGCAGGCAGGCGACACGTCGCTCTCGGACTCGAGAGGAAGCAAAATTGTGAGAGGCCCGGGCCAAAACCTTTCAATCAGGGGCGTGTAAATGTCCGGAATCTCTCTGCCCTTGAGAACCTTTCGTTTCAGCTGATCCAGAGATGAAACATGCACAATCAGAGGGTTGTCTGCCGGTCGGTTTTTCGCAGCGTAGATGCTCTTGACGGATTCGGTGCTCAGAGCGTTGGCTCCTAGTCCGTATACGGTCTCTGTAGGGAAGGCCACGGGCTGATGGGTGGTCTGCAGCACATGGGAGGCGTTTTTGAGAGCCTCGAGAGTCTCGGGGTCCGAAATGGACGGTTGCAAGGCCCGAGGGCTCTTGTCGAACTGGATGCTGGCAGTCTTCAGGCGCACAATGTGGGTATTCATGCTGTTGAATAGTCGTTTCATGAACCAACTTAACGAAAATTTCAAAAATAAACTTAGACGCATAAAAATATTTAGCTTAGTTGAACCTAATCGCGGTGAGTAATCGGAGTTGAGTGGGTTGGCTGGGGGAGGAGAGAGCTGGAGGAGAGGTATTTGAATAGAATGGTGGGGGTCATCTGGAGAGTATGTGATTGGAATTTTCCAGAAAAAGAGATATCATGTCTAAATCTGGTTAATCGTGTGTTCTGATGCGACTAGAGAGTGTAGGAGGTGTCTCTAGGTCATGGGGATTGAAGGTAGGGTGATTTAAATTGTTTGAATTAGTAGATGTCGCTTTTCCGATGAGATCGATACCTTTAGTTTTTTTCTTTGTCTACTATTAGCTCTTCAGTGAGTGGTATTGTCATCTAGTTCTCGGATTTGGTGGAGTCATAGAGAAATGAACTCGTATTCAGATACGAGCGTAGAAGTAAGAGGTGACAAGATGTTGGTATTGACTATTAATTCAGTCTGTATACTCTCTAGCTCTCTAACGAGCCATTCTATCGAGACAAGTGAGTTGAGTTGAACGAACTATCAGTATAGAGTCTGCGAGAAGTGGTAGATATTTCGATATTTCGTATATTTGAGACCATATAAATTTAATCAAAAGGAGATATGATGGTTTCTGTATGCATTGAATCTTTTCCCGCTCTATTTGCTACTCCATAACACTTGTTTTGAATCTCCTGCTGAGTGTTATCCTAACTGCAGTCTAACCAAAGAGTGATAGTGGTCGAAGGAATATCAGAAGAATATCCAATACCAGAATTGTATTAATATGTCGTGTGAGTCTGTAGGTACCCGTTTATATTTATTAATACCGATTTCAAACGATTTCCATGCTGTCAGTTGGTCTGGTTCAAGCTGACTAAGGCTGCACTTCTTCTTTTCACACACCTCCAATACTCCGAGAAGAAGATAAAACAATGGAGTAACTGTCACAATTCGTCATTCACGACTGACAACCTTTGTATAATTAATATTTTTTTTCTATAACATTACTCCACTGAATCTCTCTCATATCAGTCAGATCTAGATGCCAGGACATTCAAACCTGAACAAGCGCCAGCCGAGTAGTCACAACCTGAGACCTGAACCTGTAAAGGAAGATCTTCTCCGTCAAGGTATCCAGACACCTAGGAAACTACCTGAATCTTCCCCCAAGCTTCTCCTGTAGAAAATTGAAACCTCCTGGAAGGGGTGACCTTGAAGACTCCTCGCTTGGTGATATGCTGACTACAGAAGTCGCATGAAGCTCAACCGGATCTACTGTAATCGATCTACACGAAACATTGGTGACATCTTCCTCAATGGCAATCTCTCTAAACTCATCATAAGACTATAATACTGAGGTCAATACCGTTATGATAGACGAACGGATCACTCTTCAGTACAATATGGACCATGATACCTCCACTCTACCATGTACCAGTCCCTAATGTAATCTCTGCCCAGTTTCACTCTGCAACTACCCACCCAGTCAAAGTGTTGATGAATGAGGTCGGACAATATACCGTCTATTAAATATACCGATTATTCAGGAAAATTGATCGTTTTTGGTGAACTTGGGATCACCTTCTAGAATCACACAATAGAGATCATCTTCTCATCCAAACAGTCTACACCCACTCTACAACGAGCATAAATAAATTCCTCTAATGTCTGCCTAACCTGAGATGCACTCACATGACCTGCATCACTCCTCTCATAACTCCTCCGCATTACTCCTTCTCCTTCTGCTTCTCGAGAGCAGCCAGCTGCCAGGCGGGAATGCTGGCCTTGGGGGCGGGCTTGGAAGCGCCAGGCTCGGGCACAAAAGGTTCGGGGTCCTGAACCGGCGACACGGCAGTAGGAACCGAGGGCTTGGCGACCGACTGGGGCATCAGGGGCACGGCTCCTGCCGGAATGGGAATAAAGTCGTCCAGATCAGCAGGAACGGTGCTGCTGGACGAGATGCTGTGCACGGGAGAACCGGGAGCTGCGGGAACAGGAGGAGTAGCCGGAACGGAGGGAGACGCTTTTCGAATGAGATAAGACGAAGGAGGAGGGATGGGGGGCAGCTTGGGTCCAGAACTGGCAGCAGTTCGGGTGCTGAGCAGCTGCTTGAGCGACTTGAGCTCCGTCTGAATGTCTGCCAGACCCTGTTCCTGCGAATCCTTGAGCTTGTCAATGTTTTTGGCCAATCTGTCTCTGATCCGCTCCACCTCTGCGGTCACGAGCTTCATCTCGTCGTCCCGCTTCTTGGTCTGTGACTTGAGCTGGTCAATGGTCTCCTCCACGCCCTTGAGGGCCTCGGTGACCCGTCGGGCGACTTCTGCCTGGCTGGTTTTGACCTCCTCAGTGTCCTGCTGAACTTGGTCAAGCAGACCCTGAACACGTGCAAACTCAGCTTCCAGAGCTTCCTTGTCGGCCTCCAGAGATGGAGGAGTGGGGGGAAGGATCAGAGGCATCAGATACCGCTTTGCCACCGTGTAAAGACCAAACCCGACTCCAACAGTCACCGTGGCCATGATAAAAACATCCTTCCAGTCCCGTTCCGGAAGAGGAGGAGGCGACTGGAATGCATAAGAGGCGGGAACGCTTGGAGAAGCGCCCACGTGACTCACAACTCTACCACTGTGACCTTGTGATGACCCCGATCCAGCCCGCTTGAGAGCCTCCTCAATCTCCTCAGGAGTCATATCTTTGGACTCCAGAAACTCGATCCGCTTTGCCAAAGGCGCGGTGGCCGCCTGCGGATCGTTCAGAAACGCCACCGCACTTTGCACTAGATCTTCTCGAACTGCCATGTGTTGTGTGTGGGAGAGAATCAAGTGAGAGTGCAGGAGAGTTAATGTGTGGGGTGCGTTTCAGGGCTAGGGTTGATATTGGGGGGAAGTTTGAGATGGAAGAAGGAGAAGGGTTATGGGGAATGTAAAAGTACCATTATTATCAGGAAGATATTGCGAATCGAATGCACTTTTCAGATTTCCTCCCAAGGGTATGTTGCTGATTTTAACCACCCCCCATCTCAAATCAAAGTTCCAATTTACCGAGGCTCAGATCAAGGTGAAAAAACATGTGGGGGCGGGGGGGGCAAGGTAGGGTAACCTCTTTTGGCAAATGGGTCGGGGATAATCTATGGAGCCTAGACGAGGGTCATGTGATTAGAATCACGTGATAAAAAATCGATAGACCCGACGGTCGGAGTATTAGAATCGGTGTGAATTCAAATAATATAACTGGATCTGTGTAAAATATCGAATATCGTCGTAGGGGATGGAAATGACATGATGTAGGGATTCGAAAAAGAAAATTGATAGCAGGGTGGTGAGGATACGACAAGTTGGAAATCTCGATCATGTGACCTTTTCAAGGCGGATTCCAAAGTCCCTCTTTGTTTATTTTAAATGTAGTCGATGTTGACGTTGATAATCTCTCTGATCTTGAGAATGTATGGATGACTCTGTAAGACGGACTGGCATTCCTGGGTCTCCGTATATTTGCTCAACTTGTCTGTATGAGCATGACAAATGCATTATTCAACTTCGCTTGAGGATTGCATTTTTTTTGTTTCTGGTTCTTCGGTTCTTATGATTATCACGAAGTAGAAAGAAAAAGGCATAAAGAGTTGAATGTGACCTTATAGACACAAGTGGACTCAATTTTCCCGTTCCGAACATCGACAGCAAAGCAATGATCAACTCCTTTTGTCTGCAAAGTCACCAGAGGGGTTCTTGCCCCTCGTTTATCTCGCAGGAATGCATGAAGAGGACCCTCAAAGGGTTGGCTGGACAAAAATGACCACTTTACCGTATGCGTCTCAGTTCTTGTTGGATTTGCAGTATTCTGGTTCCGAGAAATGAGATTCCAGGGGTTTATTTCTCTTGGTACTAGTTTTGAAGAGTCCTCTAGGGTGCTCGTAAAATTCATAGATTATGTAATAATCCCAGGAGAAGCTGTAGAAAAATGCGTGGGACTTGAGAGAAGAATATTAAGCCTGGGGAAGGGCTTGATCGTCCCCAGCAATCCAATCTACAGGCAAGACATGTCTTACTGGGGTTGCAAGGCTGAATGTCAGGGCTGTACAAGGACTATACGACACTAGGGCTCTTGTAACGCTCAGAACACAAGAAGATTTGAGTTGCCGTACCAAGAGGAAGTCATGTCGTGCTCAGATTATCATTAAATTTGCTCTGATTGTTTTTTTTTTGGATATTACTCTTTGCACATTATGTGACGGAATGCCGAAGTTCGCAATTCGCTCCGGAAAAGGAGTGGCTGCAAGGGGTTGAGGTTCAAGCACAAGAAGTTTCACAAGCTGATCAAGGACCTCATTCAAATAAACTAGTGTCCCTGGCATCAACTGATTTGTCCTGTTTTTAACTGTTTTAACTGTTCGACTTTTGGTGTGGTGGAGAAGCCAGAACCAGTGATACATTGGCTAGAGAAGAGGTACGAGCTTGAGGACTTGATCGTTGGAAAAGTCGAGCTCGTGCGATGAATATGGCATGATTTTTTTTCGCCCCAGAAACTCACAAAAAATCCGAGTGATGCGGTGTAAGACTCCCCTTTCGGTCCCTTGCAACCAAGCGTCAAAACTCCGATCCGTAACGGCGTTTGCCGAAGATTGACTCCACCTGGATCTCAGAGCGTATCGGGTCCATTCCACCGCTCCTTATCTGTGTTATTCCTTTTTCGCCGAGACAGGAGCCGCGATAGCGAGGGTGCATTTTTGGGGGGTGTTTTGGGGTGTTTGGAGTCTATCTGTTTGTTTCGGATTGTCCAAAATATCGGTAGGACCCCGGAGCAGGTCCATGAGGCACTTTTGGGTCCAGAACGGGTCGATAGGAGGCCCTGACGTCATTGATAGGGTGGAGCAGTGGAAAAAGTGTTCGCTGGAATGGACACGGACCCGTGGACATGGCCATAGACTGTGCGTTTGGTAATGTCGGCATAAGCGAGCGGAAACTGGGTTCATAGGATTGCGACGATCTTCTTCTTTGTCATGCAGGCTCCAAATGGAATAAACGGGCAGTTTATAAAACAAGTTCGCTGTGGGCTTGTCTCGAGCGCAACCGACATGGGCGCATGAGCAAGCCGTTGTTCTTTGTGCCAGCCAGCATAAGCGAATGCGATATAATTACGAGAATGGTTGAGTGGTTGAGTGGAGTAGGTTCCTGGTAGGGTGGGGAGAGCAATGTGTTTTGGACATGGCCAATGTGTATTTGTGGGAATGTGGACAAAAGTGGTATCGATGGAATCGTCGTGGCCAGACGAATCCGCCAGTGTGGGTCTCGTTGTGTCTACACGTTTGGTTCGGGCTACAAGTTGTCCCCCACAGTCTCGGAGATTTGGAAGTCAACCCTGTACTGGTTTTCATTATAGTCGCGCGTTCGGCGACTGTAAAGCTCGTTTAAGCCGGGTCTGCAAGTTTTCGTCCAATACGACGGTCTGGGTCCATTGTTCCACGTGGTTTTGTCAAACTTCCGATTGATAGGCGGTGTCAGAGTGAGTTTTGGTGGAGAATGAGGTTTTTTTTTTTCTCCCAGTCTTTCTGGTAATATCGCTACAAGTGAGACCTGTGGGGAGATTTGAGGAAATGTACGAGGGGATATGGTTAAGGCAAGGGGGAGGGGCTATAGCGAGGGGTTTATTGGAGGTGGGTGGAGTGTTTTTGGGGGACGTTTAGGATGACTCAAAGTGGTTCGATTTGGTGCGTGACAATGAGTGTTCTTGTTAGGCAGGCCGTTAGTCAGTGGGAATAATAAGAATGCCAAGAGCCATTTTGCAGCAACCTTGTTTGCACGTTGTCCTTCGATAACAATACAATAGTTGCCTCCGATACGAGATGGCATTAAAAAGAGAGCGCCTATGTTTAGTTTGCCGTGATAGGCGCGATTGGCGATCCTGGCAGGGCGTGTTTGCGGAAGAGAACGGGTGGAAAAGTCGCTCAAAAGGCCCGATATTGGGGGTGCAGTTGCAGAGGGAGCGATTCCACCTCCTCCGAGGTCCCGAGTCCATTAGTAATGGAGCTGGGTCTGGATCAGCCCGTTACCGCGTCTGACGCCATCAAGCTCGTCGTACAGCCTCCACTTCGGTTCACGGAAAAAGGTTGTTGCAAAAAGCAACCGTCTGGAACCCGCCCTCTGAGAGGCAAGGAGAAAGAGTTAAGAAATTGTCAAACCGAGACGATGCAAGAGCACACGGCAACAACAATGATGCAGATGAGACACCTGGACGACGGAGAGTCGGTGCAGCACCACGCCCCCGGCCCGGCACGACCGCACGTAGCACGTCTGCTGGCTCCGTTCCTGCTCCCCTTCTGCTCGTCGCTAACGCTCGCGTCCTCTTGCCCGCATTCCAGCTGCACATGCTCTCTCAATCCAGTATTTCCCTGAGAATAAAGCAGTGCAGAGGCCCAGAAAAAGCAAAAGACCCCCTCCGCCGGGCTCTGGCCGAGCACGAGAGCCGAGAGAGTACTCTTTGGACGATGGAGTTGCTGGACTTGGAAAATGGAGGGTGTAGGGGGTCAGACTAGGTCCCCCCAGTATGAAGACCCAAAGAGCAGTTCCAAGACGACTGGCACGTGAACTATCGGAGCCAAGTCGGAGGATTGGACACGTCTAACTCAATATCGGACCCCTGAACTCTTTAATTTTCGAATCATGTCCATTCTACCGTTTGTTTGGCCCGACTCCAACTCTCCCAGTCCAACGTTAACCTCTGTGCAGAAGGTTCGTAGACAAGCGCATTTTACGGTTCCGCACTAAACCCACAAGCTATCACACGTCTCTTTGTCTTCTTTGTCCGGGGCCACATCAGCTGCACGCTACGCTTGGAGCTCTGGAGAAGGTCTCTATCTCATCATGGAGCCCGGCCGTGGGCTGTCGCTCTCCACCGGAGCTTTTGTTGCCACCGCTGCAGATCTGCGGTGATTGTTTTGAACTTTTTCGCCCAGATTCCTGCTCGTGAGACATTTAGATCTGGTCTACTACGGCTTACCGCTACTACTGCCATTGTACCGCCAAAAGCAATATCTGTCCAAGGCACCTGGTACATGACCAATACGATTCCTTGTCCGGCTCAGTCAGGCAATCACGTCACAGGGACCCACAGAGAAGTAGCACTTGGTCTTGTAGTCTGGAAAGCGGGATCCATGGTTTCACGCTATCCTATCGACAAGCTACGAGAATAGAGTGAGCCCCGAGTGGGCAGTAGTAGGCTGCAGATTGGAGGGAGTGGAGATTCGGGCCGAGGCTTGCAAGTGACCCAGGCCGACAGCGGACAATAATCACGCACGCTCGTCCACACACAGCGCCATGGTCTTCCCCAGTTCTCCTGGCAGCGTACCGACTAGCTCTAGCTCGCAAGGTTTAGCTTAGGTTTTGGCTCACATTGCAAAATAGCATGTAGCTCATTATTTTTACTGTTTGGCGTTTTGACAAAGTGAGAGAGAGTCCAACCTCCGAGTACAAAAGGTTGGTATGACTCCACCAGTCGGTCAACAGGCGACACAGGAGAGCGTGGCACACAAAGTACGAGCACAGCACACACCACGTACCACAGACTGCACCAAGCACACCGTCCAGACGCACCCAGACAGATAGACAGATAGACAGCAGACGTTGACAGACTCGGCCAGACAGTGTTTCCATCTCGGCTCGATTTCTCCGTTCTCAATCCATTTCTCATCCCCCTCTCCGCTCTTCAATTTCATAGATCACAGCATCATGTCGCGAAAAACCAACCGGCGCGAACTGACGGAGTTCGACAAGGGACGAATAGTGGGCCTGGCAGACTGTGGCAAGAACCTGGCGGAGATCTCCAAGCAGCTGGACATTCCCCGCTCCACCGTGCGCGACTTCATCAAGCGGTCCAAGGAACGAGGCCACTACGAAAACGTGCCGCGGCCAGGACGCCCACGCAAAACCACAGAGGAAATCGACAAGCTGATAGTGGAGGTCACGGACGACCGCAGCGACTCGCTGGAAGATATCCAGAAACAGATTGTGCCCGAGCTCAGTGTTCGCACAATCAAACGGAGGATCAGAGAGGCAGCAGACCGTCCTGAGGTGCTCAGTCCCGTGTCAGCTTCAGCCCCCGGATCCTCCACCCTCCAACACACGACGCTGCACCGCAACTCCGTGTCCAAACCGGGACTCAAAAAGCCGTCTCTCAGCGGCCCCAGTCTCACAGGACTCGCCCTGGAGGCCTACGGGGTCAAGCAGGAGTACCAGCCCCAGATGACCCACTCCAACATGGAACTGGGCATGGAGATGGACCCCAGACTCAACAACAACATGATGGCGCAGGTGCCCATGCAGCAGCAGCAGCAGCAACAGCAGCAGCAGCAACAAATTCCACAACAACAACAACAACAATCAGTGCCGCAACCAGTACAGCCAGTGTACAACCCCATTCTGGACCAGGACTTCAACATGAACTACATTGTTCAGGAACCCATCACCTCGGAGTACTTGGGTGGAAATGTGAGTATTGACGCGAGGATCGACACGGACGCCAGTCTGATACGAACGCCATATTACAGCGTGCCCATCTGGCAAAACATGAGAGAAAGTGTCCGTGAATCCACCGACACGCAGACTTGACGTCTAGTCTAGTCTAGTCACGAGACTCCCCGATTATCGCCCAAAATTGGCCAGGAGGTGAGTATTGCCCCTTGCGTGTTTACAGAGCTCTTCTTGGAGAGAGTTGACAGCTTTCCCCTCATCATTTCAGGCCCCCCAACTTGGCACAGAGTGTCTTTTCACACGCCCCCCCAGCTTTTACTTTTTCCCCCTTTTCTCCCGGCTGTCTTACCCTAATTGTTGTTTGTTTGCCTGCTTGGAAGTTATGGTGTCGGTTTGGTTTGGTTTGGTTTGGTTTTGCATTTTTCGTTTCACAAGGACAAAAATGTTCACCTCGCGTGCCAAGTACACGACATTGCGCGGCTTGCGGAGACTGTGGGCATGTGTTTTTTCGACTCTTTCTCATGATGCATCCACCCCCGTCCGGCCACAGTACTAACCCAGCTTTTCGACTGGCAAAACTCCAAGCAGCCGGTCCATTTGTTTCTTCTGGACGTGCGGCCCATCTGGAACTCGCAGAATGACTTCAATCAGGCCATGCGACTTCTCCCCGTCGAGAGTCAGCTCGACATTTCGCGGTTTCGGTTCCGCAGCGACGCCAAGATGGCTCTGGGATCGCAGCTTCTGCAGCGCTACGTTGCCACCGTTCTGACGGGCAAAAAGTGGACGGATATCGTCATTTCAAAGACGCCTCAGGGCAAGGCCTATGTGGCCAACTCGGCATTTGACTACAACATTAGCCACCATAGCGAGCTGGTGGTGGTGGCCGTTCGTCCGGACAGCAAGCAGATTGGTGTCGACATCACGTCGACCGTGCCGCCGTCCAACTGGACCATGAACTGGATCGAGGGCTTTTCGCAAATCTTCTCGCCGTTCGAGTACTCGCAGGTGACGAGCGACAGCACCGGTAATGGCGAGTTCTTCCTGCGATGGGCGCTCAAGGAGTCGTACTCCAAGGCCATTGGCATGGGTCTCAACATGGACATTGCCAAGCTGGAGTATCGCAATCTGGAGACGGCACGACTGATGGAGTTGGCCAAGGACAAGACTGGGGCCGATGGAGTAGGAGCAGCGGCTGTCCAGAGAGGCTGGAGCAATTCTACACAGCTGTGGATCGACGGAGTCAACCAGGACAGATGGCATCATGAGATTATCATGCTCAACAACAACCATGTGATTGCTCTAGCGACCCACAAGGAGGGCGTGAGTGAGGTGGATCAGGTGCGGTTGCGGAATCTGAGTGTGGACGAGCTCATGAGCAGAGCGTTACCTTTTGGCCCTGCCGTGGCCATGCAACCTCTTTCCAACCCGGTTTAATTATTGCATACAGTACTGTGTCCCATGTAGATACATATAATTGAACAGCATTTAATATGACTTGTACGATACTGTAGATAGCAAATGGAGATAATGTGATTCCAGTTCCATCTCACTGACTGTAGTTGAGGAGTAGTTTAGTCAAGTGAAGTTGCAGTCAAGTGAAGTTGACGACTAGAAGACTTGACGAGTTGACGAGTTGACGTGTTAATGAGTCGACAACTTGATGGTGTGAGTTGAGGAGTTGGCAAGTCACGACTAGGCCACTTGTGGAGTTGATGACTTGACGATTATCTTTTGGACTTGCACACTTAGGGGTTCAGAAGTTCACGAGTTCACGAGTTCACGACTTGACGACTTGAAAGGTCGACGACTTGATCAACTTGAAGAGCTGCTGATGTTGTACCAGCCAGAGCATTTATCTCCGTAGCTATCTCATTTAGCTGTCTCCTTAGCTGCTTTAGCCGCTTAATTGACCCCTTTAGTTGACCAGTATCGGACTCCATTAGCTCCTTAGCGCTCCCTTAGCACTCCCTTAGCGCCCCTAGCGCCAAAGCAAGTGCTCGTGTCAACCACCATATCTCTCTGACCACCTCCATCAACTCATCTCAAAATCGGAACCTGACGGAACCTGACGCGGAGAAGAAGCCTGACTTTGAGCTTTTGCTCCGCGAGCAGGTCCGCAGCTTGTCTCAAACAGTCAGGCGAACTTTTTTTGAAGCGTGTGTTCTCGGAGCTGTGCTATTCGGTCATTTTGAATGACAAGCAATGTCAGGACTGGTTGGTAATAGGGTACCTTGAGAAAAGACACTAAAAGACAGTAGAAAAGCGCCAATAGTTGGTCAGAGACACCTGAGTAGTTGCTTAAAGTCACAGTGTCAACTCTTGGCTCCCATTGGTCATTGTTGAGGTTCTTTTGGGCTCTCTTTCGGGGAGTTATTGTCTGTAATCTTGGAGTCGACAAGCCCGTCAACAGGCCTCCGCCACGGCTGTATTTATATATTTTGGTGGACTAAAGTATCCGTCCAAGTATCATAAGTATTCGCTCTTTTAATATCCGCTCTTTAGTGTCCTATAGTCTTCGTCTGGCTTGGCCGAGTTTTGCAACTTTTGGACTGAATTCATCGTCAAGCCTCATCAAAGAGGGGTCCAGAGATGGGTTTTTGTGGGAAAAAAATTGTGACCAGCATCTGGACGAACGGCTGACTGTTTCCAAAGACCCTACTTGTTGCTAGTGATCAACTAAAGAGTATTGGTCAGGGGTATATTAACAAGACGCAGCATGATATTCATAAGCGCATACTTGAAGAAGATTGAGCTCAAGCTTGGTGCCTGTAGACCATGGACCAGGCCCAGGGATTTCTTTTTCGGCTTTCTTTTGGCAAAACAAAGGACATTTCTGGAAGTGCAAAAAAACCTGGTGTTTCTGCTTTGCTGATCCCACTCAACGTTGGGGACGTTGAGTTGCGCTAAGGTAGGGGCGAAGTTTATGCCGGACTCAGGTTTCAAGTCTACAGTTTTACAGCGCTTTTCAGGTTGGTCAAAGGTACATCAATTTGGACAAGGGCAAAGTGTAGATTCCCCGGATTGGGTTGAAAAGAGGTGTGAAAAAGACTTTTATTGGCGACATGTGGATCTTCCGTCCAGAGCACGACGTTTGGCACAGCAGTGGGGTCCGACAAGCTAGCGCGGCTAGCACATGAGTTTGGTTTTACGATTTTTCAGTCTTGCACTTTTGGGATCATCCTCCACCTTAACAAGCATCATCAACGTTACATTCTCTGCAGATGGAAAGCCAGACGGCCCGAGGGTTTAGAATGTGACGAGAGCAAAAAGTGAAAAGGCCGTGGAGCTAAGGCCGACGTGGGTGGGCAAACAAAGAGTCGACTCGTGGAGAGATGGCAGCATGTGAACTTTTGGTGGGGTTGCAAGGTTCAATCGGCGAGATTGAGGGGTCGACAATAGATGATGTATACAGTCTCAGGTACCGGTTCGTGAGGGTTATTCTAGGTCAGTCAATCTGATGTGATCTGATACGGTAGGGATTTGGACTTGGACGGATCCGAGCAACTCCATTCCAGCTGAGTTTGGCATTTGCAGCTCTCTCTGCACATGTAGATTGGTGGAGTTTTCGTTGCTTGGACGACTTTTCGCTTTAGGGTCTTGTCTTTGGGTCTTCCGCTTGTCCGATTTCCGCCACCCCTCAACCACAGGTATATTTACGACAAACAAACTCCTGCGACGATTTTCTTCTTCCGGATCAACAGTTTCTCCGAAAGAAGAAAAAACTCGCAGCAAAAAGCACAAAACGGCTCGCTCATGCACCGAAGTCGCAACCCAAGCGTCCAAGACCACGCTAGACGACAAAAGGGACCGCTCTCTCGTGCTGGTGCATGACCCCAGGCCGCCCCTCACCCTGCTGGCACCCTCCCATTTAGCCGCATTTAAACTTGCGGGAACATGTGGATTTGCAGGATGCATGATGCCTCGGATGTGAAAGGCAGGTGGGGAGGATTCCGTGCGTGAACGCAAGTACAAATCCGCCAGGGCGGAGGCGGACAAGTGGCTATTTCCGTCTGTTGCGCGAGCTAGGGCTTGGCTAGACCGTAACGCCGACTAGCTCTGGTTTAAATCAGTGAAAACCTGCAAAAATCCAGTGCAAGCCGGGGACTAAAAAAAACTGCAAAAAAAACTACTCCACCAAAACAAATTTCAACTTGCACACACTCGCGCCGCACTACACAAATGCCCCTCAACTTTGGGCCTTGGTCTCGCCTCGCTTCTTGGCATCACCGTGGAGAAACTGCCACACGCTACTGTCCAACTAACTTGTATTGCTCTGCAGATCATAAAGATAAACATGAAACAGGTATTAAATGCAGGCGATTGTTTGTAAAAGCAAAAAAACATGATGATAATTATTGTGGATTTCAAAAAATCTTATTCAACACTCTCAGTTCCCCTCACCGTCTATCACACTAATAATACATCATCGACCGATTCACAATAATAGTGGCGCTCTAAATCACGCGAGATTGTCATTCCTCAAAAAACTGCAGGCCCAAAAGCTCGACACGTGACTTCCTCGGAGGTCTCCGAAGACCAAACAAAGCATCCACTCTTGTCTGTCTGAGAACCACTCATGTAATGGCTAATGTGCTTGAAAGTTCAGACATAAAAAGGTCTTGTGAGACTCGGACGTTTTAGATCAAAGGGCGTCTTTGTTCGGCGACTGGTGTATGCAGAGTTGGCCGTGTACTTGTTCTCTTAGTCGGCCGTTTAGTTGAACTTTTTCAACTGAACTTACAAGGGTATAGTTGGAGGGGAGTAACTATGTCGCGAGCCAAAAGCCATCATCAATGAACAAGGGGTTATGGACAATGAGCCGCTAGTAGTCTACGATACCATGCTCTTCTCGACTCAACTCCATGTGCAGTTGTAGCTGAAAGACCTTCCATAATCATGACCAATCAAGGGAACAAGATTACTCAGAAGATGAAGAGCTTCAAAATGATACCATGAAATCACCTTTTACCCAAACCCATCATCCCCATTTAGAAGATATTTCTCCAGGTGCCAAATCGGCGACCTTGATACAATTAAGGTTTGTCATCTACTCTTCTGGACTTGATTCAGAAGCTGCAATTTCCAACAAAAGCAGATTTAAAGTGGATCAATCGCTTCGTTTCGTCGTTACAAGCCCCCAATCCAACCCCCATTTCAATTGCTCTCAATCTCCAGCAGTTACACTCACATCTCTGATCCATCTTCACTCTAAGGTTGCATGAGTCTATCTATGATTATTTAGAGATGGAAAACAGCTTCAAAAAACACCCACATTTGGTCACATGATCATGTACACCAACTAGAGACCTTTTATTGACCAACCAATGACGATTTGTTGCTCCCTCAAACCCACAACCCTCAGCCGCATGCCCCACCAGCACTACTGAGAAACGGCCCAGCATTGAAAACTTTATCGTCCCAGATCAACCCCACACACTATCATCTCATCACTCAACCAGAGTGGATCCACACGTCGACATGGCCGGCCAATCGAAAAACCACATCTACGCTGGCTTTGCCAGTGGCCTGGTGTCTGCGGTCGTGCTGCAGCCGTTTGATTTGCTCAAGACCCGCGTCCAGCAGTCCAGTGGCAAGTCCATGATCCAGGTGATCAAGTCTCTCAACACACCCCTGGATTTATGGCGAGGAACGCTTCCTTCGGCATTACGAATGTCCGTGGGCTCCGCCATGTACTTTACGTGTCTAAATGCGGTTCGAGAGACAGTTGCAGGAGGAAGACGATTGTCTGGAGACAACCGAAGCTCGTCCAGCCTGCCCAAACTCACAAACACAGAGAACCTCATCAGTGGAGGACTGGTACGTGGATCAGTCGGACTCCTGGTCATGCCCATAACCGTCATCAAGGTTCGCTACGAGTCGTCCACCTACAACTATAAAAGCATAGCTGATGCTGCCACCTCCATCTACAAGCACCATGGTATGAAGGGCTTCTTCTACGGCTGGGCTGCGACTTTTGCTCGAGACGCTCCCTACGCGGGCCTGTACATGCTCTTTTACGAGCAGCTCAAGGTCGCGCTTCCCAATATCCTCTTTTCGGACCTCAGAACGTCCAGCCACTCGGACAAGTACTACAGCTCGTGGTCGTCAGCCATGATCAACTCTGTGGCAGCAGCAATGTCTGCGGGAATCGCCACCACGTGCTCCAACCCCTTTGACGCAGTCAAAACTCGCATGCAATTGTCTCCCAAAGAGTACCCCAACTTTCTCACGTCCGTGACCACCATTGTGCAGCATGAGGGAGTCAAGGCGCTCTTCCGAGGCCTGGCGCTGCGAATCTGCAGAAAGGCATGCCAGGCCGGAATCTCCTGGTGCATCTACGAAGATTTGGTCAAGCGGTTCGAGCGCATGAATCTGCCCGGACCCGCCCTCTAACCACATGTATATAAATATGTAATTTATTGTATATTTCTGATGAACAAGATCAACTTGTCAAAATACCAACGGCCTTTTCACTAATGCACAGCTCGGGAACAATCTTGCCCAGTCCAGAATAGCCGAAAATGCTCAGAGAACAAACTGCCAGATACGAATGCAAAGGATCCGGAGTCTCGCCAGGAGTCTTGCCAAACCCACCAATAAGAGTATCTTGAGTGTGACTGAGAAGATACTCACGTGCCAGATCCGAAGACACATAATCCACACCCTTCAGACTGGCCAAAGAAGCACTCACCCAGAACGAGTAGCATGTATCTGCCAGCTTTCCAACTCGGCCATTGAATCCTCCTCTCTGGGGATCTTCTTCCTCCAAAGACTCGTTACACTGTCTTGCAACCAACCACTCCAAAGTCTTATGCCATTCCTTGTTGTCCAACTGATCTGCGTTCTTCAAGGCTGACAATCCACAGTACGTCAACCCCGCATGGGGTTCGGTGATACTGCCAGTCTGACCTTGTCCAATACCTCCCTGGAACGACTGTGTGTTTTTGATATGGTCGACCATTTTCTGGACGTTGATGTCTCGTGAAAAAGGCGTGGTATCACGTGCCAGACGTCTGATTCCAGTGGCCAGATAACAGTATCTCATGTCATAATCTGTAGCCACTTGTCCGTCGATGCAAAAGGATCCAAAACTGCCGTCTTCACGCTGACAAGATGCCACGTAGGCCACAATCTTGTCGCGTGAAAGTCGGCTCCACACATCTGTGGCTCCTAGAATTCCCAGACATGCCAGTCCAAAGAATGTAGCTGCAAGGTTGGCAGGGTCGTATTCTGAGTTAGCGGGTTGAACGAAAAATGGCGTGAGCGATATGACGACAGGAATCACATTTCCACATCAAAAAATAGACATCACCCTAGATCTTCTAGATCAATGTAAGCCATCAATCTAGATCGGACCTTCTCTATAACATTCAATCCAGAACCTAGTGGATTGAATTGAGTACTGTCACATGCAAAAATCCCGCAGCCTCAGGTAGATGACACAAATCGACAATCCTGTCTTCAAACCACAAAACATCCTCTCCTTGATCTCCGTCATACTCACTATGATCCTCAGTCGACTCGATCTTGTCATGACCACACAAATTGAACGTTGGCGAACCTCGGAATCCCTCGCCGGACTCAACAACCTGCTCGTAGATCCACTCAATGTACTGCTTTCTCTGTTCGTCTGTCTTGACGAACTGATCTAGGGTGCCCAGAAGATCCAGCCCGCTCAAGCAAAAGTAGGCGATGGAGAGCCGATTTCCGTCGTAGGAGGTGGCGCGTGCGGGGAGAAGAAACAGACAGCGGCTGAAGTACTTTGTGTGTTTTGCAATCTCCATTTTCGGTCAGGGTGATGAGCAAGACTAGGGATGTTAGAGTTTCATGTTGTCTAGATATTTTAAGTTTGAAGATAGGATATGGATATTGAACGAAATGAAGGATGGTTGATTTCTGGTTGTATTTGATACTGAGAGCCTCAAGAGCGAGTGTGAACGCGTTTCCAGTCCGCTTTGGCCCTTTAGGATTGAAAACCCGACCTTTGGGAGACTTTTGAGACTTTTGATCTGATCCAACTGAAACTTCACTCTCTGGGACATGGATCAGTTGACTGTGGACCTATCCTCCGAAAAAGTCTTGATCCGAGCTTCCAGTAACACTACTCATGCTCCTCTTCTCTCATCTTGAGCTATTGAAGCCATTGAGGTGATGTATCACACAAATCAGAGTCAAGATCACCATCACACCACTTTGATACGCATGGTGAAGACAAATATACAAGTCTGAGAGCTCAATTCGGCTGACAAAGGCAGACTGACCCTTTCTCCACTTGATAAGACTTGTCCAAGACCCATCATTGGCCAATGATTCGATCACTCTTTGAAAAAAAGCGACCTTGCCAAACTCTACCTTTAATTAACCGACATGAAATTTCAACATGGAAAGAACACAAGAACCAGTCCGTACATACACCCCATAACTACTCCGGTGTGTGCATTCTCGCCGATACTGATGATGATCACGTGACAGGAGCATTCAGCACCGACTATTCGCTATACTCTCGACACGTTCCTGATGCGCAAGGATCATGTAGGTTTTTATCGAGCAGACATGCATCTCAGCTGTTTGATCCAGAACTTTGAAAGTGGGGTGGCGGAGGAAATTTGTTGGTTTTTGGAGATAATGGAATGAAAAAAATATGACTGGATTCGTCTCGGCTCGAAAAATCCAATGGTCTAATTGTCATCTTCATACGACAAACACAGCCCAAGATACATGTCCATCCTAAACCTAAACCCAATACAAATATATAATATATAAATGCCTGGTTCAGAGCCGCTTTCTCCTGGAAAAGACACTCATTTGCTATGACGACTTTTGGACACGCTGCTCGCGATAAATTCTGGGGTTTTGGTCCAAAAAACACGCCCGTGAACCACGGATCTTTTGGAGCTACCCCCAAACCAGTGGAAGAGAAGCGATTCGAGCTGATCCGGAAGATTGAAGAAAACACGGACCAGTTTTTGCGAGCTGATCTTTTCGATGTGGAAGATGAGACTCGAGAACTGGTTTCCAACTGGATCAACTCGGAGAAGCTCAACACTGTGTTTGTTCCGAATGCCTCTATTGCTTTCAATACAGTGCTTAGAAGTCTTCCTTTTGAAAAGGGAGACATCATTGTCTACTGTAACACCATTTATGGAGCCTGTGACAAGACTTTGCAATTTATGGAGAACCGATACGGAGTCAAATCCGCCAAAGTCGAACTCACTTACCCTGAAGACTCGGATGAGATTATTGTTGAAAAGTTCCGAAAGGTCATCAATGACAATCCCAAGACCAAGATGGTGGTTTTTGACACTGTCTCGTCCATGCCCGCTTGTCTTCTTCCTTTCCGTGAGCTCGTTCAGCTTTGCAAGGAGCTCAATGTCTTATCTTTTCTAGATGGAGCTCATGGAGTTGGACTTGTGGAGCTCGATATAAAGGCCAATGAGCCCGATTTCTTCTTCTCGGATCTCCACAAGTGGGCCTTTGTTCCTCGGGGCTCTGCGGTTCTTGTTATTGCCAAAAAACACCACCACAAGATCCACACCATGCCTGTGAGCCACTCGTACCTCGACGACGCCTTTGAGGGACCCACTGAGCGCGAGAGAGATCGTCGACTCATTGACAGATTCACCTTTATCGGAACTATGGATTTTTCAACCCACCTGTCCACTCCTGCCGCTATCAAGTTCATTCAAGAGCTTGGAGGAGAACAAGTGATCCGAAAGTACTGCTACGACCTGGCCAAAAAGGTGGGAGTCTGTGTTGCCGAGTTTTTCGGAACAGAGGTGCTTGAAAACGAAGCTGGAACCCTCACTACCGCCATGGTCAACATCAGACTTCCAGTCAATGAAAAATGGCTCAAGGAGGCGTCTGCTGAAGACAAGCAAAAGCTGTTCACCCTCGTAAACGCTTACCCAATGGACCACTTTGACACCTTTATTCCTCCCGTGTACCACAATGGCAAAATGTACATTCGGCTGTCTTGCCAGGTGTACAACGAGCTATCGGACTACAAGCTGGCTGCAGAGGCCGTCATGGAGGCTCTCAAGCAGACTCCCGGAGTGCTCTAGAATCAATGTATCGAATATATCGTGTGTATGTATTTACAAGTGTCGCATCTCTGTTCTCAACTGACGCTCGATGATGGCCGGGTTGACCCGACCCTGAGTGGCCTTCATGACCATGCCAATCAGAAACTTGATGGACGCGGGCTTGGAGCCGTCAATCACAGCCTTGACAACAGACTCGTGCTCCTTCATGACCTGTCTGCAGGCGTCCACCACGTCTCCGGACTCGCCAAGGTCAAACTCGGAAATGGCCTCGTCCAGAGTCATGGTCTGCAGATCGTCGGGGTTGGCCAGAAAGTGCTGGAACAGCAGACGGGCCGAGGGAAGCGTCAGCTTGTGGTTGTGAACGGCCAGAATGAGCTCCGCCAGTTTTGCAGGAGGATAGATGGACTTGAAGTCTTCCTCGGCCTCCTCGGCCTTTCGAACTCGTCCAAGAAGCTCGTTGACCACCCAGTTGACGGGCTGCTTGAGAGCCTTGACATCGTCCGTCTCCTGGCTCACTCGCTCAAACACCTCAAAGTAGTAGTCGGACAGACCAGCCACGTGGATCAGCGTGAGAGCGTCCTTGGTGGCCACATGGTAAGGCTCATCTGTCAGCTTGGAGAAGACCTTGTCTGGCAACTCAGGAAGACTATCTCTGACCTTTAGCAGAGTTCCCTTGCTGAGTCGAATCAGGGGCAGTTCGGGATCAGGCATGTATCTGTAATCGACGGCGTTCTCCTTGGATCGAAGAATAAACGTCTTTTTGCCATCAAAGCCCATGGTCGACTTTTCAACGGTTCCTCCATTGGCCACAAGTTGCACCTGTCGGTTGTACTCGGCCTCGATGGCTGCTTCAATGGACGAGGTGTTGGGCATGTTTTTGATTTCGCATCGCTCTCCGTCTTCTCCAATGGACACGTTGACGTCCACTCTCATGGCTCCAGACTCGAACTCTCCCGTGGACACTCCAATGTGTTTGAGCAGAGTCTGTAGCTTTTTGACAAAGGCAGCGGCGTGGGAGGCAGTGTGAATGACAGGGGCAGTGACAATCTCAATCAGAGGCATGTTAGTTCGGTTCAGATCAACCAGGGTCTCAGAACCGTGATATGTCGACTTTCCAGTATCCTGCTCCAGCTGGATTTGCAGAATGGGAACGTCGATAGACCGAGATGCCAGATCACGTGAGTCTGAAGATTTGGCCTCCTCTGCCAGTAAAGCGGGCCATTCATTCTGGCTGTGAATATCCCACCAATTGAGCTTGAGTTTGCCGTTGATGGCAAGTGGCTTTCGATGCTGAGTGATCTGGTAGCCGGAGGGCTGGTCCGGGTAAAAGTAGTGTTTTCGATCAAAGGCTGTGAGTTCCTTGACATCGCATCGCAGAGCAATGGCAGCCTTGAGAGCCAGAAACAGAGCCTGTGGGTTCAATCGCGGCTGTGTTCCGGGCAGAGCAGCGTCAAAGTAGCTCACCTTGGTGTTGGGCGTTGTGGACAACGAAGGAACTGTTGTGGAGGAAAACAGTTTTCGCTTTGTGAGCAGCTGTGTGTGGATCTCGAGACCGACGACGAGTTTGGGGGCTGTGGTCGTGGCATAGGTCCGGAATTGCGTCACGTGGATCGCCCGGGCAGCTAAATTGCTGTCACGTGAGAGTCGCAGCATCTGGGTTGTGGAATGTTGCAATGTGGTGATCAAGTTGCTGTCGTATGTTGGAGGTGTAAATTAGGTGCAGCAGCCTGCATATGGGGAGTGATAGGTAGGGATGAGAGGAGAATAGAGAGAGTATTAAAGAGCATATTAACGGGTGGTAACTTGATGAGTTGACTTGATATTGTTTTTGTTGGTATTATTGTTATTTGAATTTTTACCAGGTTTTTTTTGATTTATTGTTTTAACAGTATAAAAGCATATTATTACTGAAGGTCAAAACGAGACAGAACATTGGTCAAGATTGAAACTTTCTATATCAAGTTGTTTGTTAAGAATGATTTTGTTATTCCTTCTGCAACTCTCTCTACACCTCCTCCACCTCTTTCATTTCTACCATTCGAAGTGGACCTGATGATCGGTATTATATGCCGCATGTCGAAGATCTCCAAATGAATTCTTCAACCCTCCCCGAGTCGGTTTTAAACTCGACTTCTCTCCAGCTATAGATGCAAGCTACTTTATGCCGTTCGATCTCTTATAGTAGCCCAGAGAGAAGTGAGGGGTGTCTCAGATCAAGTGTTCAGATCAAGTGGATTTGTTGAAGCTATAGAGAAGACTGAATTGTCTCATTTCCCCGTAGGAGTACATATGGGCGGTGTGCGTGGTGTGGGTGATTTACATAAGTTCTCGCCTGAACACGTGAACAAGTATAGACCACTCCAACGTCAAACTGCACTGTCTAGACGAAACATGCCTACAACTCCTCGTCTACCAAGATGTATCTTGTACTTGATGCATATTCACACTAATAGTGCAATTACCAGGTGCTTGTACCAGGCACTTGTATAGTTGCTCATGTCTGAAAGACCAGTTTCAAGAGTGTTATGAAAGAGCCTGGGTATCACCAAAACAGTCTATATGTAAGACGTAGAATGAGGATTGTGTCTTCTAGAAACCAAATAAAACCCCGACAACCGCTCAATCACATTTACTAACGTTCAGACACCTCCACATATTTTCTTCATCAATATCCACAACCTCAAACAGCTACTTTATGCTACCCCATGAGAAGGTCGACCACCTGTATAGACACAACAAGACCGTGTCTATACAAGACAAAGGCATGTCCAAATACCGCCAATATCTATATAAACGTCTTCAATAGCCCCTCTAATCCACACCAACCAAGTATCCTCTCTCCACTACAACAATGCAGATCAAGAACCTCGCCCTCCTCTCCATGGCCGCTCTGGCCCTCGCCGCCCCCATGAACGACCAGGTCGAGTCGCCCGAGGACATTCACAAGCTCAAGGACCACATCCACTCCAAGAAGTGCCCCAAGCCCGCCTGCCCCAAGTCCACCACCGTCATCACCACCAACTACACCACCGTCACCGCTACCATGACCCTGACTGCCCCCAAGCCCTGTGCTCCTACCCAGGAGAAGAACCACTGCCCCAAGTGCGGCCAGTCCGACTGTGGCGGATGCTAATCGATTCCGGTAGCTCCTGGACATAGAATCTTTATCAGTACTATTAGACCTTTATAACTCTTAATACATTTCTTCAACAAACGAGGAGAGAGAGGAAAGAAGAGAAAATGAAGAATGGAAAGGGAGTGTGGAAATGAAGAAACATGTATCAGTGTGACAGTGAATGATCTAATACAAGAACTCGTACTGGCACTAGTATTGTCTCACCTGAGTACACCCTGAACACTGACTGAGACTGACTACACCCTGAACACTGACTGAGACTGACTACACACTTAACTATAGACTCCCAGTCAAGACCCACTAAACACCTAACAATACATAACCTATCTACTATATACACTCCCCTTTTGGATACAAGACCAGTCCCAGACATTATCTTATAGTCCTTTGGCAGACGACAGCCCCAGACATGACTTGCAGTCCAACATCGCCTCTTACGCCCTCCCGCCTAAGAAAACTTCCATCTCGTACCGCAGTTTTCGCACGTGCAAAAGGTGGTGAGCGGCTCATCGGCAGATCTCGTCTGCATCTGGTAATAACTCACCTTCTTCTGCTTGCACTTGCCGCATGTGAATCGGTCCGTCACGGCTCTCTGCTCCGTGGCTCCTCGAGCAGCAAACAGATTCTGCTTCTCCATCTCCTCAATCTCCTTTTTGAGATCGTCCGACGCCATTTCCTGGGGCGACATTCGACACAGTCGCTCGGCCTGGATCTTGCCGGAGATCACGTTACCTCGCAGACCGGGGTTCTTGGGGTCCTTGAGATTGATGTACAGAGACCGCATCTTGGGCCGATAGTTGCCACCAGTGCCGTTCTCCATCTTGTACACCTCGTTCTCAATCGCCTTGGCACAGGCCAGCACCTCGTTGGGATGAGCAGTCATACCCACCGCCAGAGCAGTATAGGTCACATCAATGCACCGATTTCGCACCTTGTCCGAGTAAATTTCGGTAGAAACGCCGTCCTTGGCGGGCGTTCGCTGGCCCGAAGGAGGAGTATACGACGTGGCATTTCCAGAAGAAGCAGTCTTGGCAGGTCGACTCTCCTCCTTGCTCTCAGCCTTCTTACCCTCCACCTTTTTGGACGCATCTCGCTTCTGAGCAGTCACCGTGTCCTTCCACGACTTGATCATCTTCTTGACGAGATCGGAGATGCGACTGTCGCTGGAAGTTCGCAGCTTGTTGACGGCAATACCCAGCTTGGTCTCTCGAAGCAGCTTCTCCGTGGGCTCCACGTCCTTGTGCAACACCTGCAGAATGTCGTACACGGCCTCGCCACTGGCCTTCTCCAGGTCCGCCATGAGCTTTTTGATTTCCGCAACACTGAGTCCCATGATGGTGGCGTGTGATGATGACTATACAGATGGGTTGGACAAAGTGCTGAAATTGTTCGCGTGAGACTGCGTCAAATGCGAAACCTTATTTTGGCGGAGATACCGAAACGGTGGTGAGATATCCGAGTATTCTGATAGGTTATGAGTTGTTGTGGTTGGAGGAAAGCTGTGCTGGAGTGGTGGTTGGTTCGGAAGTTGATTCATTTTTCCCCTTGCCATTTCAAATTCGCCATTTCGGTTATGACAATCAAACCTGATTGGTTCCAACTAAAGTCCCAAGAAATGATACCAAATTTTGGTTGGAATAAATGACGATATCTTCGGTTAGATATTGTAATATGGAGTTCTAATGGGGAATAATTGATCTTTGGCGTTAGGCTCATCTTCTGGATTTTTCCTGTTCTCTCTGGCTTATTCGGAACGCCGAAATATCGACCCCCAGTTGGGATATGTCTTAACAAATTCCCCACAAAAGTCTAGCTTATACTTGGGTGACAAGATCTGAACGAATGGGTTCCTCTGATCATCCAGTTTTCGAGATATCCATTTGTGGATCAAACCAAGCTGTTATAACTCGTCCGATTTAGGAAACTAGTTGTTTCCAGGTATTTGTTGATCGTCAATTATCACCCTCACATTGTTCTCTCTTATAACAGCTAAACATACTGCCTATATGAACTGAACGAGAGAGTCAAAAGGCTCAAAAACGTCCGGGAAAAAATACAAGACGTACTCAAACAATCAATATCTGAGCATTGATATGATATTTGCTTGTATTTTTTGTTTCTTTTGTCCTTTTGATACTAATCTCATTAACTCCATTTCCTCCCTCTGAAAGACTTCCCTGAAGCTTCAACTTTGTAGGAATCAAAGAACCCACTCGTAGGTGATTTCAGAACCCAAATCCTTCACCAGAACTACCAAACCGCTCCAAGGAACACAAAAACCACCATCAAACTTCCCAAACCCATAATATTCGTCCTTCACATATTCCCTACAATCTACACCTCTTCCTAAAACATGTTGAAAGAACTACATCCCTCTAAAACACTCATTTTTTGCCCAAATCACTCATTTTTTTGAACAATAGAACTCAAACAACCCCATATACTCCACTAAACCACTCACCTTGCCAAAATACCTGCCAAAATTCCTCTTCAATCATCTCTGAACCTCACACCCTCAAGAACAAATAAAGTTTCAATATGCATATATTTCTGCCTACTCACTGACAACCGAAACTTCCAGTACATCAACATCACCATCAGTTCCTCGGTTTGCAAGAAACACACGACAAGACGCGCATCACGTGATCTCGCATATAGTCGACCGCACGCAGCATCACATTTCTTTGCATCAATCTCATTTTCACGTGACATCATATCACTGTGCATCCCCTGACTTTTGTCCGCGCCTTCACTCTTCACGCCAAACGATCACAGCTTTCCCTAGTCCTATCCGTGACAGATCAACCACACTAACGGAATCTCCAGACTTTCCCGACTCTTGTCATCTAGTCCGATCTCGATTATCTGCATTTTCAACCGAGTTACACACAGTCCACTTTTCAAATGACCGACCGAGTAGTTTACGTGGGATCTATCCCTTACGACCAGACAGAAGAGCAGATGCTGGACATTTTCAAGTCTGTTGGGCCCGTGATTTCTCTAAAGCTCATGTTCGACAAAGAAACCGGACGATCAAAGGGATACGGATTTGCAGAATACCCCGATGCAGATACCGCCCGTTCGGCCATCAGAAACCTGAACGGCTTCCAGGTGGGATCCAGACAGTTGCGAGTGGATAATTCGCACGAAGGCCAGGTCCGTGAGTTCTTTGCGTCCCAGAACCGCTTCCCCAACGCCAACGTGTCCAAAAACGGACGTCCTGGTCTGCCAGCAGGAGTAGCTCTTCGCCAGGGCATGGAACCAGCCCAACAGGTGTCCGAGACCATCAATGGGTACTCCAAGAGCCAGATGGTTTCTGTGGTGACCGATCTGATTAGCATGAGCAAAAACTCGCCCCAGCTTCTGGTGGATCTCTTTGCCCAGGCACCTCAGCTGGCCTATGCTGCTGTTCAGTGTCTGCTGAATCTGGGACTTGTGGACGAGCAGAGAGTTCTGAGTGTTGTCAGGGGCAACCCCGGCGTCAACTCTGGAGCCAACCCCAGTCCTGCTCCCGCCCAGTCCACCCCCGATCCTGTTGCTGGCAATGCTGCTCTCATCCAGCAGGTGATGGCTCTCAGTGAGGAAGCTATCAATGCTCTTGCTCCCGAGCACCAGAGAAGTATCCGGGAGTTGCGAGACCGAATCCAGCGAGGAGAGGTTGTTTAGGATGTTCTCACCAAATAGATAATGAATGTATAGTATGGAGTATTTGTAGTGTAGACTTGGCTTCAGTCTAGACATGTCTTGGCTTCAGTCCATTTCTCAGTTAAGATGTTCATCAAATGATTATTTGATGGATCAGTCTTTTCCTGGTTTATCAATAATTCTATATAATTCTTTTCTCATTTATCAATTTATTCTCGTTCTCTATCCATACCAAACTCAAAGTTCTGCAGTCCAACCTACTCTTTTCTTACATCACCACATCCCACTCCAGGTTGGAGCATCATCAACACACGCTACACGGCCGCAATCACGAATCCGAAAAGTGCAAAATGGACAGAAACACGCCACAACCGCCGTCGCGGACGCTTTTCGTCGGCAACTTTCCGTTCGAAATGAGCGAAGCAGAAGTACGAGACATGCTGGGACGACATGGCACAGTGGTGGGGTTCCGTCTGGTCACAGAACGAGGCCCTGCAGACAACCGCCGATCAAAGGGATACGGATTCGTCGAGTATTCGTCGATACCCGAGGCCGAGAGAGCTCTGGAGTCGCTGAGAGACGTGCGAATCGGCCAGCGGCAGATCCGAACAGCTTTCACACAGGACATGCAACAGCATCGAGCGGAGAGAGCACGTGAGGGATTCGCCCCAAGAGACGGCCAGGGTTATGGTAGAGACGGTGGTCAGGGTTATGGTCGAGATGGAGGCAGAGACTATCGATCTCCCCATCCTGATGGGCCTCAGGGAGGATACGGAGGCAATCAGGGTTATGGCCAGGGCCAGGGATACGGCCAGGGCCAGGGATATGGCCAGGGTCAGGGCCAGGGTCAGGGATATGGTGGTCAAGGACACGGTCAGGGTCAGGGATACGGCCAAGGACACGGCCAGGGACACCAAGGATACGATCGACAACAATCGACTCCACAGGCTAGCACTCCCGTTCCTGCTGTGCCTACCCTTACCACTCCCGACGCAACCTCCACCGTTCTTTCGGCACTACAGCCCAACCAGCTTCTGGATCTCATTGCTCATCTCAAGACTCTGATGAACAAAAACCCCGCTGAAGCAGCCCAGATTCTGCAGGTTTCCGAGCCAATCACCTACGCAGCGGTCCAGGCCATGCTTCTGATGGGTCTGATTGACGCCAAGGTGGTGCAGCAGGTTGTTGGAGGCCAGCAGCCCCAGGCTCCGGCTCAGTCCACGCCTCAGCCCCAGCACGTGACTCCCCAGCCCCAAACCCAGCACACGGCTGCACCGACTCATCTCGATGCTCAGCAGCAGCAGATGATCAACCAGGTGTTGGCGTTGACCGATGCGCAGTTGGCGTCCCTGCCTCATGAACAGAGAGCCACCCTTGTGCAGTTGAGAGACAACTATCGACGGGGTGTTTTTAGTTGATGAGGGAGAAGACGGTAGTCAGCCCTCTGTCAGCAGTCTAGATGAAGGGTTTGGTCGATACTCTGATAAAAGATGGAAGAGTTGGTATGGAAGATTGGATGGAAGATTTGGAATGGATATATAATGATTGGATTTGCATGAATGATCTTGTGAGAGTAGAGCCTGCAACGGTTCGCAGGTTGAACCGTTGGTTTGGTCAGGTGACTGAGAATCATCGATGTTGTATACACTACCAGGTAGTGGTAAAGTAAAGATCCCAGACCAAATTTTTATTTTTATTTCCACTATTTTTCAATATTTTAGATTTATAGTCTGGTCATCTCGAACTCTAATTTTCTCGAAGCTGAAAGTTGTCTTTTCCACCCCACATTGCAACTTGACACTTGCTACCATGCTCCGACTCGCCCGAACCGCCATTTCCAGCAACGTGAGCCGTCTGGCCGTTGCCCGACCTGCCGTTCGGCCCTTTTCCACCTCTCTGGCCCGATTCAACGAGTCCAAAAAGCCCGAGCCCGAGCTCATGAGCACTCTGGCCCAGTCCGGATTCATCCAGAAGATCCAAGATAACGACCGGGTTCTGCACGAGATTGCCGGCTTCCAGGATTTCATGCTCCAGAAGGGCTACGTTAACCCCGACGGTAGCCGAGCTTCCGGTCTCATGACCATGGTCAAGATGATCTCCGATAAGGAGGTGACCAAGCGATTGGAGGGTCTCAATGCTGTTCTGGAGGAGGAGAAGATTGAGGTCACCAAGGACGACATCAAGTCTCTGGTTGCTGCTCTTGGAATGAAATAGAGCACGTGACTTGAGAGTCCAATTGTGGATCTGTTAGTCAGGCTACGTTCTGGCAGCAGATCCAGTGTATTTAGATGAATTCATTGTTATGATGTGCCATGGGGTAGTCTTATATATCTGATTCTGGTATAGACAAAAGAAGGGAAGCTATGGTGATTTTTCCGAATGTTACTTATGGACCTTAACAAAATAGTTTAGAATAATTCCTGCTGGGGGTTCATTTTCAGTGTTCGGGGAATCTCGTGGTTATAAAATTAGCAGGATTGGACGTAGAATATACCATTACTAAACAAATCCATAGATTTTTTTCATGTTTTCCGGAATAATAGTCAATATATCTCGGTTTCATACATACTGTACAGTTAAGTTGTTATTTGGATTTTAGTTGGTAGACCAGAACTTCTGATCACCATGAATTACTGCTGGTACCAGACCCCTAGATCATGTCATAAAATGAAATCTCTTCATGATACTGTCTCTACGAGATTGTAGATCTTGATCTCTGCCTACCCATTGACAATCAGTATCATGTTGAAATTGGTTAAGGCAACGACACTTCCAGTTTTCACAATCCAAAACGGTTGAGAACTGTCGTATTACAACTTCGATCAAAGACTCACTCCAATCGGTATCAGTCGGCTTCATAAAATAACTTATCCTATACACTAAGTGTTGAACTAATTACAAGGTGTTGAAAGTGGCTGTTCCTCCTTCAGACGGTCCGCCACGGAACCGCCCATGATACCCAGACTCGACCACCAGACCAGCTAGCTAGTCAGTCTACTCAAAAGAGCCATTCTTGACAAGGTAGCCAAGCAGATCAACCTTGGTGACAATGTGCACGGGCTTGACTCCCTCGGCGTCCTTCTCGGTGACAATGACACTGGAGTTGTGCTCAAAGAACTTGTTGAGAGCAGACAGAGGAGTCTCAACGGTGACCTCAACAAACTGTCGCTGAGAGGGCTTCTTGTCGTCGCCGGAAGGAGTTCCGATGGACAGGTTGGCGGTGGCAGAGGCAATGGCGTCGGCGGTGAGCTGGTGGGAGTCGAGCTTTCGGAAGTCGAGCATGACCTTCTCAACGGGAGTCTCGGGGGTGGCTCGGCCGTGGGACAGGAAGGAAAGCAGGTTTCCGAGAGTCACGAGACCAATGAGCTTGCCGGAGGACTTGCTGGCCACGGGGATCTGGTCAAAGCCCTTCTCTCGCATGAGCTCGACGGCAGTAGCCACGGTGGAGTCACCCTTGACGGTGACAACGGGCTTGAGATGCAGGTCGGCAATGGTGGCGCCCTTGTACTGCTGCTTTCGCTTGGCCTGCTCGGCCAGAGTGGCGTCGTCAACAAAGCCGTTGTTCTTCATCCAGTCGTCATCAATGAACTTGGTGAGGTAGGATCGGACAGAGTCGGGGAAGACGACAACGACGGTGTCGTTCTCAGTGAGGTCCTTGGCGACCTTGAGGGCGGCGGCCAGGGCAGAGCCGGAGGAGCCTCCAACAAGCAGACCCTCCTCCTTGATGAGCCGTCGAGACAGCAGGAAGGACTCTCGGTCCTCGGTCTTGATCCACGAGTTGATAATGTCTCGGTCAAGCACGTCGGGCACAAAGTCGTAACCAATACCCTCGACCTTGTATCCGTCGGTGGAGTCGTTGAGGGTCTCGGGCACGGCCAGAATGGAACCCTTGGGGTCGGCAGCCACAACAACCACGTCCTTGTTCTTGGACTTGAGGGCACGGGCAATACCGGTGATGGTTCCTCCAGTTCCGGCGCCGGCAACCAGGTGGGTCACCTTACCCTCGGTCTGCTCCCAGATCTCGGCTCCGGTGCCGTACAGGTGGGCGTCGGGGTTGGCGGCGTTTCCGTACTGGTCCAGAATGACAGCGTTGGGGATCTCCTGCTCCAGACGTCGAGCGACACCAATGTGCGACTCGGGGGCGTCCCAGGCAGCCTCGGTGGGGGTTCGCACAATCTCGGCGCCAAGAGCCTTGAGCACAGAAACCTTCTCGTTGGACATCTTCTCGGGCAGAGTGATGATGGTTCGGTAGCCTCGGACGGCACCAACAAGAGCAAGACCGATACCAGTGTTACCAGAGGTAGGCTCGATCAGAGTGTAGCCAGCATCGGGCTTGATTCGGCCCTGCTTCTCGGCCTCAAGCACCATTCGCTTGGCAATTCGGTCCTTGACGGATCCACCAGCGTTGAAGTACTCGCACTTTCCGAGAATTCGGCACTTGATGCCCAGAGACTGGGGGATCTTCTGAAGTTCGACCATGGGCGTGTCGCCAATGTGGTCGAGCACGGTCTGGGCCACGGGAGGGGGAGTCATTGTGTATGTCGTGGGATGTGTGGTGTAGGAAGAAAGGTGGCTTGCGGACAGCTGTAGGAAAAATAGGTTCCCATATTGTTAGAGTTTACACAAAAAGTTCTTCATGGTGAGGTAGTGGATTTAGTGGAGATTACGTTGGGGAGGTTGTGGGGCTGTGGGGGTGAAGGAGATTGCTAATATGGGTAATATATGTCGTGATATCAACATGAATGTTGTTTGGGTCGAATTTCCTCAACGTAGTGTTGATTATGATACATATGAAGTTGTTGTTCATAAGTCGACAGAAAGAGTCTCAATTGATCCAAAGATATTTCCAAACCAACAAGGAGATGAATGCGATTCGAATGATATACTGAACTACTTATTATATCTCCTGTAATGTGATCTTTTTGATAAAAACAATTTCTTCTTGAGTTCTAACTCTCTTAAAGTTCATCATTTATGACTGAAAATAATACTGTTAGAATCTTACAGTCGACCCAAATTCCAAAATCATAGTTTAAAAGCAATCACACACACGCTTGTCTACTCATACTGAAGGGTTGTGGATACTACCTTGAATAGGGTCGTAGACTCTCCTGAAGACCAGTAACCAGCCACTGGAACCCTTAAACGTAGCAAATATCAGCTGAGACACGTGACAAGCCACGCCCTATCCTCTTTCAGTCCAAAAGAGCCCTCTAAACATGCAAACATTGTTCCGTTCTGTATGCGCAGGAACCCTTCAAGTTTTTAACATGCATGGATCATGTAAATAAAATTTAGCTGAACTTTGATGCATATTTCAGAGTGTCTAAAAAGGGCATTGGATGGAATATTTGCGGGATCAAATTGATCAATTGGTGATCTTAATACATCATTTGGATTATTCTGGCCAACAGATCCAATCTACCTTTTCAGAAATGAAATACCCCAAATATTGATCAAGTTATAGACAATTCACCCCCGAGGGATATCTTTGATGAATCGTTAACCGAAGTGAAGTTTGCGTGTGCTTAAGTGGGTGTTTCGATAGTGAAGTGAACCCTACCAATTTAACCGATTTGATTCAGAGAAAACAATGATCACGTGATCAACACACACGTGACTAATCACGTGGCAAGAATCCTAGCTGATGGGATGATGTAACTACAGCAATGTGGCTTGCTTGGCCACGTGGGCTTGTCTGCTCATGGAAGGCGTGGTGGACGAAGTAGATAGAGTTTGGGAAGGGAAAACGTGGTGTGTCACGTGATTTTACGAACTGGTCGAGGAGAACCCCCCGAGGAGAAGCCATTGGAGTTACTTGTATAAGTTATCAATGACGTCTTTTAATTGATTCGGTGTTCTGACAATTTCAGGTTTAGACTATTGGTGATGCCATGTTTAGTCGTATTAGATGGAGAGGTATAAAAATTGGAAGGGTAAGATTGAATGTTGCAAGTATTATGTTTCTCGAGTAAATTGTTGGTTTAATTTGATGGCTGAATGAGCTGACTACAATGAGCTGTCTACAAGTCTTTCATTTGCACGTGTTACATACCAGGGGTTATCATGTAGGTATCAGATCAAGGGCCATTAAAATTAGACAGACACTTTCTGGGACAAACTGTACAAATTTCTTTAAAAACGCCATCCTGCATCATTATGAATTGCCTAATTAGGAAATATAACGAAAGATCCAAATACTCTCAGCACGACACAACATCTGTGGTAGGACATCTATGGCTCTGTGGTTACTGGAGATGTGGGATTGCTGATATGTGTTTGGTAACATAAGCCTAGGGCACTCCTCAGATTGTCCTGGTGGATGCTTTCTCACTCGGCGATCAGTTTTTTTTTTTTTCTCATACAATTCAATTCATTATAACATTAGTAAGTATACCTACCCTGGTACTGGTAGGCTAGTCGAACGTTTTGTTTAAGAAAAAGTCATCTGGGGGTCCATTTTCGGTATTCCGGAAGAGGTGAAAACATAATGAGTAAGGGTGGCTTATTAATCAGAAGAGTTATGAAGTAAAAATCCGACGAAGAGTCAGTGGACGTGATAATTGCTGAGATATTTGCACTTTCCATATATGGCCTAAGTATAGTTTGTTGGCATAATAGTGGAGATTTCTTCATAAGTGGAACATACCTGACTTTCACTCGTGTGGTTGATCTGCAGCAGAAATACAACCACCCTGGACTGAATTACGCATTACAAGGTCAATCATTTCTACTGTAGTTTGTTGAATCAATCACACCTATGGCTGAACTACGATACAACTCGTGCCACAGCTTATACAGTACTGGTACGACAACAGTGTACTTACTGTACATATTTTCTCATCCAAGTGCTTTTTATTTCCAAGCTGGGTACCTTGTACTTGTACAACCAAAACTCGTGTTACAGTAAACCTCAGTCTAACGAATACAATGAAGACGTCAAATTCTCGAGGACAAGGGAAACCCATCCAAGACACTGTAGGTCACGTTACACTCATAGGAAAACAACTACGATACAAGGGTTCAACGGACTCTCAGTCTCATCTGTTTAATATTCTACTTTGATATACTTTATATATTATAAGACACAATTCTTGAACCGAACAAACCTATTTTTTTGAAAAACAACAACAATATACTGCTTCCGGATTCTCTGTTACACTGCATGGTCTCGTATACAGGCACGTGCCTTTCCCCACTTTGGCTCTCTCCTCTCTCCAAGCCTATCTAAAGCGAGACTAGCGAAATGTACAGCAACCTCACCCCATGTACGATACGATATCGTGATGTCTCTCCACACGGATTTGAAACAATCCCGAAACTGAATCCGTGAATAATTCTTTTCGTGGTTTCACATTGGACAGATAAACTCTGTCGATCGTATTGAACGCCGATCGTATAGGGGTAGATGTGCCGTTGTGTCAGGAGTAATGCGTTTACGAGGCAATAACCCTAGATGAGCGAAGAAAGAAAAAACGGGACAAGAAACAAGAGGAAACAATGAAGGAAAAGAGGAGTGTTATTTGTTGACATTGACCAGATTGAAGGGCCACAAAAGGGAGCCGCCAAAAAAAGGACGTGGCAGTTTTGTTTGTTTATCGCCAAGAACTTCTTCCAGATTTCCACGCACAATTGCACTGCGTCACAACTGCCCCTGAGGTTTTGGTCGCACCATTTTTAGACATGTTATTATGGCTCTGTTTTTTGCAACTTTATCTGGACCTCATGAAGAAAAGAAGAGTGATAACGGGATGGTGTAGATGGCTCTGGGGGGGGGGGGGGGTGATAGTGGAGATGTGAGCATTGTGGCGATTGACCGATGTGTTCAGGAATCCAAATCCGCTCGCTTTTCTTCCAAAAATAGGTCTTGTGCAAACAAGAGCGCGAGATCGCTCTAGATCTTCGTCATGTGATCCAAGGGGTTAAAAGCGTATAGCTTGTGGTGTTGATAGGGAGGGTAAACAAGTTGGACCGAAAGAAGGAGGTTAGTAGGGGTGGTTATGGAAGTGAATGAGGATAGAGTGTAGAGGGATAATTGAGTGTGTAAAAGGTGTTACAAGGACCATTTCCTCTCTGGATGAAGTCCCCTGGTGATAATTATCCACCTCAACTGTTTCTCTTTTCTTTCCTTTTTTTCTTTGCTCATTTATAACCTTGGTCATTTAGCTTCGATCACGAACGTTGAGTTAATCCCTCTAAAGTTGGTAACTCTGGAAACGACGTGACCCGATGAAAGCATCTTTCACGCGACAGAGACGGATTTGCCAAAATCGTCCAGATTCGAAACCACACACGATCCAGCGAAAGGTGAGTGTCGCAAGGGTGTGCGCAGCGCAGGCGTGGTCATGTGAGCGTCATGAGCTGCTTTTCAGGGTTCAGCGGCGGTTAGGGGTTCAACGGTTCGGGAGGCAACACGGAGTGGTGGGATGGGCTGGTCAGGAAACAAGTCAGACTCAGAGAGAAGCAGTGACATAGACCATGTCGTGACAAAAACACTGACGATTGATATGTCTCCCAGATCCACAAATCCATCACCAGTATTATCATCACACCACCATGTTGTTTCTGGTTCTCACACCTGGTCACCTACCAGTTCGGTTAAAACGCAGACAACCCCGCCAAGCCCACCACCATACCCCACAAAGATAGGCCACACGGATAAGCCACACGAGTTGCACATGGAGATTCTAACCCAGGAGCCCTTTGATCGAGTACGCGTGTTTGAAGAGAGTTGATTTGGATAGAGCGCCATCTAGTGTTGAGATTGAGTGCTTGGATCAACCAGCTTGCAAGCGATTTAAACGGCGAAAAGGACACGTCTATCACACGACCTACGCGTCGAGTACACCACTTTTGACCTCAATTAATTTGATTTCGCCAGTTTCCACGAACCAATGCTGCCCCTTCAACGACAACAGACGGGCACGTCCACGGCGCCGTCTCAGCGGCAATCCAAGCGATTCTCCGTGTCCGCAATGTACATGTCCATGGGAGGAGTCGACAAGGATGACGATATCGACGACGCGCTTGCCAAGGCGCAGAAACATCTGCGGTTTCTGAAGGCAGCCATTTCCGAGCAGTCCAAGCACAATTTCGTGCTGG
Source organism: Yarrowia yakushimensis (assembly GCA_900518995.1). Lineage (NCBI taxonomy): Eukaryota > Fungi > Ascomycota > Dipodascomycetes > Dipodascales > Yarrowia > Yarrowia yakushimensis. The sequence goes on from ULGW01000002.1 coordinate 914,361, forward strand.
AAAAGGACGTCCGGTACCTGGATTCTCGAATCGCACTCATCATCCAGAACAAGATGGGCGTGGAGGAACAGAAGGATATCGCGTCTCGTCTGGACGAGCACGAAGCCATCAGTGAAACGAGCTTCCCCGACCGAAAAAGGACAGATCTGTACTCAAATCTCTTCTTTCTGCTGCAGTCGGAACCCAAACATACGTCTCTGTGTACTCTGGTTAGTATGACCGAGATTGATTCCCTGCTGCAGACGGTCATGTTCACAATTTACGGAAACCAGTACGAGCAGCGAGAAGAGCATCTGCTCTTGTCCATGTTTCAGGCTGTCCTGGCATACCAGTTTGATACCACCTTGGAGTTCTCGTCATTATTGAGAGCAAACACTCCCGTATCAAGAATGATGACCACCTACACCCGACGAGGTCCTGGCCAGTCGTATCTCAGAGAAACCCTTTCTCGCTGTCTCAACGAAATCATTTCTGCACCCCAGACCCTGGAAATCAACCCCATGAGAGTACTCATTGAGACGGACTCTGCGCCAGATATGACCATGGACCAAGCGTCCGAGAACCCCGAGGTCATTGCGATCATCGAGCCACGACTCAGAACCCTCGAAGCTGTCTGTGAGAACGTGCTATCTACAATCATCAACTCCAAGAGCATTGTTCCATATGGAATCCGATGGATTTGCAAGCAGATTCGAGGTCTGGCCCGAAGAAAGTACCCCGATGCCCCCGACGCGTCTGTCTGCTCTCTCATTGGAGCCTTCTTCTTCCTGAGATTCATCAACCCCGCCATTGTGTCTCCTCAAACATACATGTTGATTGACAAGCTGCCCAATGACGCCAACTGCCGAAGAACCCTCACCCTGGTGGCCAAGGTGCTTCAGAACATTGCCAACAAGCCCACCACGTCCAAGGAGCCATACATGGCGTCGTTAACGCCGTTTCTGGAGGTGAACAAGAACAGAGTGAACAAGTTCCTCAACGAGCTGTGTGAGGTGCCCGACTTTTACGAGTCCTTGGAAATGGACCAGTACATTGCTCTGTCAAAGAAGGATCTGTCCATTTCTATTACCCTCAACGAAGTCTACGGCATGCATGGCTTGCTGGTCAAGTATATTTCCGATACTAAGGATATTCATCTTCAAAAGATTATGGGTGATCTTGGAGCCTGTCCTACTCTCGTGCCTCGAGCTGAAAATGCAACCATTGATCTTTCTCTCTTTTCTCAGTGGGAGGCTTCTGTTTTGAACGAATCCCATTCCGAGACGGGAGCATACAACGGTCTCAGTCTGCTTCCAGACATTTCGCGCTCAGACGTGGTTTTCATGGAACTCAAGACGATTCTCATCAACATCATCCGTGCCTTTCCTCCGGGTCATCCCATTCTCACACGCCCTCTACGACTCCGAAGCATTGCTGATTTCGCAGCTAGCAGTTCAGTCGACGATTCAGGAGTTATCAAGCGAGGTATCAAAGCTCTTGATCTGCTTGACGAAATGGACAAGGACGAGTACGCGGACGATGACAAGTTTGTGCTTGTTTCCGAGATTGAAAACGAGTTGAGTCAATTGGGATCGTTGCAGGACTCTGTGGAGCAGGAGGCTGTTTCTCTGGAGACAGTGTACCGAGTCATCAAGGAGCAAAACGAGTACCTGCGAAGCCAGCTCGACACATACAGATCGTATCTCAACAATGTTCGATCTCACACGGGTTCCAAAAAGGACAGAAAAATCGTCCAGGACGACACCACCACATCCACAACCCCCAATCCTCTACTGAATCCTGCTGGAAGCACATCCTCGTACTCTGAGGGGCTGGTTAAAAAGTACAGTGTGACGCAGTTGATGCGAGATGGGGTGATTCTGACGTGTGCGCTGCCTCTAAACCGAGTGGGTTCGTCTCTGGTGTTTTACATTGCGTCTCCCACTCCTGGAACGTTTGTTCTGGCGTTGGTGATGAAGGGCCGAAGTGATCCTGTGGTGACTGTGGATTTCAAGATTGACGATCTGTTGGAGATTGCCGACCAGGAGGTGGACGAGATTGATCTGCAGTGTCTGGTACTGAGTGTCAAGAACCTGCAGGTTCTGTTGAAGAGGGAGTTTAACCGAAGGAAGTGAGGCGGTATTTAGGACACATGACAAACAAGTAATAGATTTAATGTATAATGGCAAGGGGAGGTTTCAGTGCAAGTCTAGTATGTTCTCGGCATTTCCGAGTCCTCGTCGTCTATATCGAATCCATCATCTTCATCTTGGTGGTTTAGTAAGGACATTCCCACAGACTCCTCGTCCGTGGATCTTTGGTCTTGAGAAGACTCTTGGTTTTGTTTCGACACGTTGAGCAGATAAACGCCTGCGAAGATTGTCAGAAAACCAACCACCAGCCAGAATGAGTCGATTTTGGAACTCGTGTTGAATCCCTGGAACAGGATGAAAGAAGCTGCCAGAGTGCACGTTGTGAAGGTGACGTAGTAAAGCGGATTGACAATGTTTGTATCAAACTGATCCAGCGCTTTATTGAAGTAGTTCATCTGGGTGACGATACAGACTGCCACCACCAGCAGAAACAGATATGTGGAGGGGTGTGTGAACTGGTTGTTTCCCTCCAGAGACAGTCTGAGGGCGATTCCAAAGGCCTTGATACTCATGACAGAGATGGATCCGACTGACGAGCAGATGGAAATATAGACCATGGGGTTGGTAGGACCCAGTCTCGGAGATATCTTGTAGATCATGAACACTGCAAAAACAGCCACCAAACCAACGTAGGCCAGAAACCCCGGTTGAACGGCATAATTGAGAATCTCGTCCACCGTCTGAACGTCTTTATCTGCTGGAGCATGGAGCACAATCATCAGAGATCCAACCAGACAAATGGCACAGCCAAAAGAGCCCAAGAAACCGAGTCTTTCGTGTAGAAACAGAGAGGCCAGAACAGCCCCTATAATGACCGAAAGAGCGCCTAGAGGAGTCACCAAAACCGCAGGAGCAAACGTGTACGCGGCAAAATTGGCAATCTCTCCTACAGCCATGGTTCCAATACCAGCCCACCACAGAGGACTTTTCAAATAGGCGTAAGAGTCGGAGGGGTCGGAGGAACGCGTCGAGGAGGCCATAAGCCCTTTTTTGGTGATAATGAAGGACGTGCCTATCGCCAACGAAGACGACATGGCCAGACCCAGCCCAATGTACTTGTTTTTGTCATCCACCATGCTGCTGAACAGAAACAGGCTAAGTCCGGGAGTAAGCAGGCTTCTCCGATATATTTAGGTGCTATTACGGTTGGTAGATTCAATCTTAACTTAGAGGCGGTGAGGTGAAATTTGAAATTCACGATATTTGTAAATAAAATATAAAAAGATCCACCCTTTTTTTTCTCATAAATATATCATTGTTATTATCTACCAGACTAGTCATGTCCAACAATGCCTGCCCACTTGTCAGCCAGCCAATCAATGGCCTCGTTGGTCTGACCCTTGAGATACTCAGCCCAACTCTGCTTCTTGCCACCCTTTTGCTTGCTGGGCTCCTGGCCGTTGGTCGGAACACTTCCGTTGGCATGTCCCTGCGATCTGTACAGCTCGTCGTAGGTCGAACCCTCAACCACAGAGGTGGAAAATTCCACACCAGGATACAGATCGCTGTCGTCCTGCCAGTCGTCATTCAGCCGAATCAACGCCTTGGTGAGGGGCTGGGCATCATTCTTGGAAGGGTACACATGCAGAGTGTCGCACAGAATGGAGTAGACATTCACGTTGGAAAAGGGTTCAAACTTGAAGTCCGGGAAGTAAGGACCAGATCCCAGGAACAGAGCTCGCATCAAAATGTCGCGATTGTCGTATCCATGAGTGCCTCGAGGCTGGTAAGAGTTGTCCATTCTTGCATAGTCGGGATGGGTAAGCAGACTCCAGCCAGTCTTGGGAATGATCCAAACTGGAGCGAGACGGTTCTGGTACCGTCCTCCAGTTCTTCCTCCAAAGTTCCACCGTGCAGGAAGGTTCTTTCGAGTGTACACCTTCCACGAGTCGTTCTCGGGCTCCTGTTTCTTGAGCAGGTTGAACAGTTCCGACTCGGTCATGTTGTCACTGGGTCGAAGTCCAACCAGTGGCCACCCGTCGATATGCTCAATCTGGTTCACGTCGATAAGATCATCAAGGAAGATAAGCCGCTCGTCAGAAGTAGGAGCCATACCGTGGTCAGAAAGAACCACGAGATTGACGACATCGGTGAGGTTTCTGTTTTCAAGAGCCTCTCGGAAAGCGCCAACCAGCAAATCAACCTCGTGAATGCCCCGCTCCAGCTCAGGTCCAGAAATGCCATAAAGGTGGCCCAGAGAATCTACAGTGGGCACATAGGTGAGCATGAGTTCCGGTCTGGTCTTAATGGGTCGATCCAGCCACTCGGTGAGCCGATTGAGCTTCTGGTACAGAGCCTCTGTCTGGTTGAAAGGATCCACAATCAGAGGAGCATCCTCAGGAAGCCAGTTGGCTTCACTTCCAGGCCACATGTGAACGGCAGTTGAAACATTCTGGTAAGACAGAGTCTGCCAGATGGGTTCTCCGCCCCAAAAGGCCACGTCCCGCGACTTGCTTGCATCGGTGTTGACAAACTGCTTGTCCAGATCGGGGTCGAAAAAGGTGTTACCCACAATTCCATGCGAAGAAGGATACAGGCCCGTGATGAGAGTCCAGTGGTTGGGGAAAGTGGACGTGGGGAAAGAAGGAAGCATGTAGGGAGCTCCACTCTCCTTTCGCATGAGCTTATCAAGATGAGGAGTGAGCTCTGGCGAAATGTAATGGGGATGGAATCCGTCCAGAGAAATGACCAGAGTGGTCGGGTGGAAATCATGGGTTCCGTTGCTCAGCAGCACCTTTTCACGTGACTTGTATGTGCTTGGCCGGCCCTTGGGTCCTGTGTTTCCACCCACGGTGAGAGTCAGAATGAAATACACCGCGATGATCAAAAGAGCAAACAACAGCAGGTTGAGCGTCTTTGTGTGATGATGACGCAACTTACGTCTGGGTCGGTTCTCCACGTCAATGGAGATTTGACCGAAGTCTGAATCCGCGTCCGAGTCCTCTTCCGAAGAGTCTGTCGCAAACCGGTTGAAATTGACCTTGTTGTATCGACCAGAACGGCCTCCAGAAAGAGAAGATCGTCGACCTCCACCCAGAAGAGAGTATGAAGACGAGTCTTCAGATGAGCTGCCTCCGAATTTCGACTTGCCCTTTTTGATGATGCTTTTGAGAGTGTTTTTCTTCTTGGGTTTCTTGACCTCCGTCAGAGGAATGGCGTCCGGGTAGTTTTCGTCAACGTCCTCCTCGGGCCAGTGCACCGTCTTCGGGTGGTCATGTGACGGGGTGAGATTCTCACGTGAAGCGTCTCGAGACTGATCTCCTCCTTCGTATTGCATGCCTTGTCCTCCATAGGGACTAGACTTTTCGTATGGGGGCGCTGGCAGGTCCATTGTGACCGATTTTTTCGCCTTTGGCGCCTTTGGCGCCTTTGGAGCCTTTGGAGCCTTGGGTGCCTTTGGAGCCTTTTTCGTCTTGGGCTTGCTCATGCCTAGATTCTTGCCGCTTCCCAGCCCGTCGAGAATCTCGGCGTCCAGCTCGTCGGCGTCCATGTCCATGTGGGAGTCCGAAAGAAGCTCCGAGTCGGAAAAGTCCTCGGCAGGCGTGTCGATGGAATGTCGCATTGTGATGTTAGCGTAGGTGTCACGTGTCCTGAGTCACGTGAATGAATGAATGGGGGGTATGAAGAATCCGGAATAAAACGGATTTGATAAGAATGTCGTGGTCTCAATGTGAGAAATCGATTCCAAACACTAGTCGTAGCACGTAATCGTATCGGTCTGTGTAGTCTGAATCCGTTACTATTGCTGTCTCTTGATGAAATGAAAACTGCTCAAAAGATGCCAGAAAAAAAACAGGAAAACCTGGAAATGGTGCCGCAATGAACTTGGATCACGTGCAACAGTCGAATGGCTCTTCTGTGTCGATTTCCGCCGCTTGTCGAAACTCTGGCTCGCTTGTTATGTCGAGGTTCAAAAGTCGGGCCTGCAGAAACGTTCAACTTCTGGTGGGTCACGTGACGGTAGGTGAGTGTCGCTTAATTTCGTCGCGTGTCGTCTTCTCGTCGCACAGCGGGATCACGTGATCAGCCCTCTTGTTGTAGGCGTCTCGGTCAGTCTGTCTCTAGTGACAGGTTTGTAAAAATAAAAATGTCTGGTGAAGGGAGAAAATCGCCACTAAGGTTAAACTAAGCGACAGTTATATTTGGGACAGTAGTGAAACTCCGGCTTTTGCTGGAGGGTGGAGTGATCACGTGAGGGATATAATTGTTGCAGCAAAATGATCATGTGACTGTGAGGATTCCCCGGATATAATTTTTATTTCCGGAGCATTATTATTGAGCCCATTAAACAACCGCCCTGAGCTGACTAAACTACAGCATTGTGCTTTGCTGCATGGAGGCCGTAAAATGTCTCATCCCAAGAATGTGTCTGTAAAGCATATGAGAGAGGGAATTAGAGGGGAAAAAAGTAGTTGATCCTACTAAACAGATCTCGGGGAGCATTTTGATACCATTCACGTGACCCTATCACATCAGTAGCGCTCTCCAGAGACACTTTCTGACCCTAGCGAAAGTTTGACTAAATACTTACAAACCTCGGAAGGCTTAGACTATGGAATGTGGGGAAGCAGGGTATGACCAGACAGGGGAGTGTAGGAGCCGAGATTTTGATGATAAAGCATGGATATCGGTAGTATTACATGATACAACTACATCACGTGACTCAGTTGCAGCGTTTATCGTCCAGAAAGGTGATCACCAACATGTTCCGTGGCGTTTCATGCATCTTATCATGTGCTTTCCCAAGAGATTGATAAGATGAAGAAAAAAAACTGAAAAAAGGTTAAAAATTGGGGGAAAATTAGAAATATGTGCAGTCACGTGAGTAGATGAGAGTACCTAGACAGTTTCCATATCACGTGACTCATCGTCTCGCTACACGTTCCTGGTTCTTCAGATTCCACCTTTCATAGCCTTGCTTGGTTAAGGCATGTCTTACGCATGCGGCGTCGGCATGACAACCAGCGCCGGAGCTGGTCACGTGATATGTCACGTGACTGAACCGAGAAATTTCGGAAAATGTGAAATTTCACCAGCGACAGCCATAGACTCCACATATAAGAGATCTGGTGGCCACAAGTTCTTCTCTCGCGGAAAAGTCTTTTGATGTCACGTGACTTACTCCATGCATCTGTAATGCACCAGATCATTATTTCAACATCAAATCTTACAAAGATTCGAATCGACACATATTTTTCGACAGTTTGACATGATCCGAAATATTGGTGTGGTTCGACGCATACCTGGGAGAATGTCACGTGATCTACGGTATAGTTCTCTAGCCCACAATGTTTCGCCTGCGTTGCGGTTCAACTTTTTGCATACGGGGAAGGCATCTGGAGATTCGAGTTTGATGACGATGGAGGAGTTTGGTCACGTGATACACAAGTTGGTTGAGAAGAGCAGTGGTGGCAAGGGTGGTATTAAGGATGTCAAGAAGAAGGCTCATCAAGGGAAGATTAACAAGGGTGTTTCAATTGGAGAAACTATGGGTTCGTCAGGTTCAACAGGAACTTCAGATTCGTCAGATTCGCCAGTGTCTCCAATGTCTCCAGTTTCATCTCGTCCGGCTGCTCTTCCGGCTGCAATTCAGCAGTTGATTTCTTCGGCTCCTGTTACATCTCTTCATGGAGCATCATCTGGAGTGGTGGATGCTGAAAGAGCGTCTCTGGCTAGTTTGAGAGATCACGTGGAACATTTTTGCAAAACTCAGCCTCCAGATATTCTTCTGTCCAGTCTTGTTCAGCTCATTGACTCACAATCCTACCAGGGAGCCCAGATCACTCTTCATTATCTGCTCGAACGAGCTCATTCGGAGAGAGATCTTTTTGAGATTCTTCAACAAGCATTTATCGAGCTAAGTGAACACAAATCTCGACTACCGCTGCTCAAACACGTGTTGAAGCCCAACCCGTTGGTCGATACTAGGAAAAACATCATGCCCTTCTTTCTAAAGACGGCAGTGAAGCTGGGAAAGGAACAGGGCCATGTGACTTGTCTGGAGGACGTTGTATCGCCGAATCAGAGCGAGGATGGCGATAGCAAGAAAATCAGCAAACTTGGCCATATGAAACTGTCCCCCCAACTGAAATCTTTCTTCTATGAAAGTCCACACGACCTTTTGCATCTTCTGGAATCCAGTCCTGAGCAAGCCCATCTGGTTTCGGCTTACGTGATGGTATTCTCCACCTGTCTCATCTCCTCGTCCTACGTTGACAAACAGCGTCATCTGTGGGAGAAAATCTACTTGCATCTGGCTCACAACCAACCTCTGGAATGGTACATTCTCCATGAACGTTTACTAAGAGACCTATCAGCCAACTTTTGGGGAAACATTATTTCGCAACGAAAATCGCCTACACTCAATCAACTGCGTAAAAAGGTCAGAAAACTGCCACCTTCGCAGGCAATCTGGATCGCAGCAACTCTCACTACAAACGAACTCACCCATGCAAACGCTCTGGTCGAAACTATGCTAAATGAAGGCTTTTCAGCAACTGAAGAGATTGCCCAACATCTAGTGAGACTCTTCACACGTGATATGGACCCCGCAGAAGCTCTGGACGTCATTGACGGACTACACCAACAGTACGGATCTTACATCTCTCTACATACCACCTTCTTCAGTCATTGGTGTAGAACCAGAAACTCCAGAGCCGTGGAAAGCATGATAAAGGTGTTGCAAGCTCGCAATCAAATGACCAGAGAACTCTACATCCAAGCATTCCAAAGATTGCTCAAAAACGGAGACTTTAAACGAGCCTTCTCGCTGGCTGAAATGATGGCACGTGACCCAGACATTTCCAACCACATTACTGCCGGCGAATTCCTGTCTGCTGCTCTTTATCGAGGTCGTCAATCTGTGTTTCCCAAAAATTCAAACTCCGATGAACTAGTCGACAACTTGATGACCCAAGGAACTCGATATCATCTACACATGCAAAGATTCGCAAACTACATCACCAAATTCAACGAGTCACGTGACGAACCCACTACGCGACTGCCCGTGCACGTGACTCTGCGATATCTGAACGAACTTCACAAGTGTGGGTTGTATGTTTCTGTTGCTTGGTATCGGTACAATTTGGAGATGATGCAGATTTGTGCCTTGACTCAGCCTGAAGTTGAGCTGTTTCTACGTGGATTGGCGAGATTGATGTCTCTTGACGAGTGCATTTCATCTGATTTTGACAAGGACTTTGCCGATATCATTGAACAGAGTGAAGTTGTTGTGAAACAGATCAATGATCGAATGATCAAGAGAGGAAAAGGGTTGGTTCAGGAGACGGTGATCGAAGAGTCTGAGGCTGAGTTTTCCAGCGATTCTGGTACGATTGCAAGCTCTTCTGAGCCCCCCAAACCCGTCCATGCTCCTTCTTACAACCAAGTCTTTTCTTCGCCCTACTTTCAGTTTGAGACCATCAAATGGGGTGCTATCAAGAGTCCAAAGGACCCTGGATCGGGTGTAAGAATTCTCAACATGCTTGGAAAACATTCAAAGTCGTACATGCGGTCTTATATTGTTGCAGATGCCATTCAACATGTTGCTACCAAGCTTTACATCTCCACACCTCCCAGTTATCGTAGACTGAGATCTCAGACGAGTTTCAACATGGTGGAATTTCTACAGCAGTGTGAAAGTCAGTGGAACAGGCCATTGAAGTGGAAGAAGTAGGAAAAATATGTATATACTAATAATACTAATGAATCACGTCTATATAACCCCTCCTTTTTCGGGCTACTCATCATCATGCAAAAGTCCCTGTCGACTCTCATCACTGACTGGTCTCAGAATCGGCACAGCCATGGACTTTAATCGATCCGAATTGAAAAGTCGCCATAAATCCTCCTTGGTGATCAACCCAACCAACTGTCCCTTGTCGACCACACAAATGTATCTCAGACCCAGTTTGAAGAACATGTTGGAGACAAGCTGAAGAGTGGCTGAAGAAGTGACCGTAAGAGGAGCCTGGACCACCCATTCACGTAACAGAAGCGACGAGGAGTCGCCTGCATCACGTGACTCAAACACACACGAGGTGTCGCCTGTCAGATGGTTGAATAGCAGCGCCTTGTCGATACTGAACTTGAGCTCCGAGCGGAAAATGTAGCCCTGCAGAATCGTGTCTTTGTTGACGATTGGAAATCCCTGAAAGGTGCAGGAGGAGAGCATTGTTTGCAGCGAATCGATGGTGTTCACGTGATCACCAGAGTTGGTCTGAATGACCACCAGATCATCAATGCTGGTCATAAACTCCTTCACGTAGACAACGGGAACGGGTTCGTCGTCCTTATTATCTAGGTACGGTAGATCCAGCACGTGAATCCAGCTTTCGTAGATTCCTCTTTTTCCTCCAACGGCATCTCCGACCCATTTACTGACCATGACTCCGGCCATAATGGGTAGCACGTAGTTGAGAGCACCTGTGAGCTCAAAGGTGATGACGACGATACTGATGGTGAGTCTGGTGACACCTCCCAGAGCAGAGGCTGCTCCAACCACTGCGTAGACTCCAGGAGTGACACAGGTTCCTTCAGCGGGACAGCTGGTGAAGAGGAAAAAGCCTCGGTTGTGTTCATGCCAGGTAGCCATTAGAATACCGACAGCTCGACCAAACAGAGCTCCAATACACATGCTTGGAATGATGATTCCGGCAGGAAGAGCTACTCCAAAGGAGTATGAAGCGAGGAGGAAACCCAGACCACAAGCGGACAGAAGCAGGGCTACAGATTGGCCCCAATTGTCGAGATTGCACAGAGCCTCGGGAGTAGAGGCGTTGCATTCCTGGAAAAGATAGGAGAGAAGAACAGAGGGCTGCAGTCGCATGTAGGTGTTTGGGTAGTTGATGAGACCCGTGACAAGGGCCACAATGGCAACCTCCAGAATAGGATAGTCTCTGATGAAGGTTGTTTTTCTGATTTTGGCGTATTTGAGGTTGAGCTTGATGAAGTAGGCGCCGTAGAGACCTCCAAAGATTCCCAAAAGGGCAAAAGGAACGAGCTCGAACCGGTGCCACAGTCGGTCGTACTCGACCTGAAACAGCACCAGTTTTCCCGTTCGGAAGGGGTTGGCAAACTGCAGAGTCACTGCCGCAATCATGGCACACACAAAACTGTGCCACATTGTCTTGTCGGGGAAGTAGTAGGATACCTGTTCCAAAGAAAAGAGAACTCCACCAATAGGAGACCCAAAGGCGACTGAAATACCAGCCGCAGCAGCAGCAGAAAGAATCTCTCGCTTCTGAGCCTCATTATGCTCACGAGAAGTGTATCTAATGAGCAAATTGGCACAACAACAAGCCACATGGACCAAAGGACCCTCTTTTCCTACCCAAACTCCCGATCCAACAGCAAGACCTAGTCCAAGAGACTTGACAAGTAACGTCCACTTGCCCATGAACCCTTTGATGATATATCCGGCCAGAATCGTCTTGATTTCGGAAATACCAGACAACTTTGCATGTGGAGAGTACTGAATGACCAAAACCGAGGCACAAGACGCACAAATCACACATATCAAAGTGTACATCATGTACCGCAAAAAATAATAAGAACTCCACTCAATCCAACCGGGACACACATCATTGGTCGCAATCCCGGCACAACAAGAGTCACGTGACAGATAGAAGGCGTCCCTGCAGTGGCCCAATCGGATGTCTGCAATCCAATGACTTGTAATATCGATACAGGCGGCAATTAGACCAACTGCGATTCCTGTACCAATTAGAATGATCCATCGACGACTAGTGCTGACTAATCGGAGAGCCTGACCTCGTACTCCGGGGGTATCCCAGGCTATTCTTCGTTGCTGACGTTCTTTGGCGAACTCATGCATCCAATCAATGGTGGTTTTATCATCGTAGAAGATGTTGTGGTTGTATGTGAATTCCGAATCGGCGTCTTCCGTTAGAGCTGCTGAAGCGATTGCTTGAGCTCGGTTGATTGTGTCTGTAAACGGTCTGAACACGTTTCTGGAAGATGCAGAAGACGGAGGTTCAGGCTCTGTAATGTGGGCATCCTCGTTGTCTGATAACAGAGAATCGAAAGAGTCACGTGTGACCATTGTGCTGAGTTAGTAGACAGAATACGACAAAATACCCATAACTCGTCGAAAAATGAACGAATTGCAAATCTGAAAGCGGTGACGTCATCCCCATGAGCTCCTGAATTGAATGGTAGTATCCAATCCCAGACTCTCTCCCTCTAGAAACCAGTAGTACGTGGGATCAAAATCAAAGCCCAGTCAAAACTCACAATGTAGCTTTTGGTGTGTGAAAATGGCGTTTGCAACGCGTTCAATGTTTCCAATTTCTCACGATTTATCCCCAAAATTGCTGATTATCGAAATAATTCGTGTCTTGTCACTTGGTGATGTCTGTCGTTGTATGTGACTGGAATGGTTGTAGATTTCGTAAATCAAAAGCCACGACGACGGTGTTGTAACTGTCACAGAAACGGTATCGTTTATCCGTCCTTTTTAGTCCCACTCGAATTGCAACGTTTCGTTTGTATCTGTTGGTGATGAGGTGTGCAGGTCGATATTCCAGATGTGAACTTTATCAGTGGTGAATTAATAAAATATATGAAAAATGAGAAAAAAAGAAAAAGGAAAGTGCACGAGACTTGAGAGAAAAGAGTTGTTCTCAATGTTAGGGCTGGTTGCTTTTGCCACGTGATTGATTCAGCACAATACGTGTTTTCTATCTGACGTTTACTTTTCTCTTTTGACGTTGACTTTATCAGATGAAACATGCAAGGCTGAAAATTCAAGTGCATTAAGTCGTCTTCTGGGCGGTATTTTGAAAGGGAGGTTATGTAGGTATGATTGTGATGGTTATCTGAGTCGATCATACCATCTAGTTTTGATATATTCCTTGTTTTCTTGGAGTTCAGAGTCTTTTAGATTTCTTAACTAAGTTCAGCACCCTTCTAACTAAATACTTACAATAGTTGACGTCACTTGAACACCCAAAGAGTACTTATTTTGCCACAGAAACCCGTCAATGGACATGTCTGTGCATATACACACCCTCTGTGTCATCATAAATCCACAAATTCATTTTTTAGATGCATTTCAGATCGTATCTTACATTTTTCCAATCTCGTATTGCAACCCAATCATTGGTCCAAATCTAGCACAACCACCGACTTTAATTTGAGTATGTCGTGGAGAGATGGGGTGATTAATGGTTGTCTAATGATTTTATTTAATTGACTAGAAATGGTCTTAATTCGTCAAAAATGGGCCACGATTAACTGACAATTTACCACATTTATCAAGCCCACATTCATCCAGTTAAATCGCCAACAAAATCCATAAAGTTCATTGGCTGCCATATACGGGACTGGGCAAGTCACGTCTTATTCAGAATGTCAAAGACTGGATTTAGACCCGGTTAATCACCGTCCTAGTTGTTTCAGCTCTTTTTCAGGCTCATTCACGTGCTTCTTTCGTCCGTAGCGTGCTGTCATCATCGTAATATCTACATATTTTCTCTGCTTTATTTTAATATTATTTATATCAGCATAAATCGACTATCACGATGGTTTCAGAATTATGCAGCGAAAACGTTCGAAGGTTGCACTCAATGCGGTTCAGGCGCGAGCTAAAACTAGTCCAGACGGATGTTACGGAACGGCGGGGGTGGCATATATCAGGCTGAGAGTGGTATCAGGAGAATACTGGAGACTCGCTGATTCGAACTATGCAATTTTCATTCCGATATCTTTACTATTGATGGAGTTGGAAGTGTATGTCTCCCACCCCACATTAGGGTATCAATGGGTAGAAGAGCGATCAAGGGCGAAATAAATTTACTAAAAATAAGATAAAATCGCCTAAATTTTCATCATTCGATAAGCTCTCGTCTCATATTTTCACACATTTATCACACCATTTTCTGAGAGTTCCATCGTCACCCCGGAGTAAGGGTTGTGTGGGTGCATGATGGATGCAATTGGGCAGGTCCAAGACTATTGAAGAGATACTGTGCAGATCGGACGATGGGGAATTTTTGAAAAATCAGAAAATATCACCATAATTGTATATATATTCGTGCAATTCATTTTAAATTTTTTCCAGAATTATCTCAATATCATTCCTGCCCCTTTAGTACATCTCCGGATGGTGGAGTTCAGGTGCATACGATAGACTATTGGGAACCGGAAGGAAGAAGGGAGGGTGCAGGTGGACGAGAGTGATGAATAATTGGTCAAGTGCATTTTCTATAAATGTGCAATAATCATGATAATTATCACCATGACTTGTTTTGTTTTCTCTCATTTTCCTGTATTTATCTCTTCCCATTTCACCCCCTCTTCCGCTGCACCTCCAGAAACAACGGGCAGGATTTTTTTCGAACTCTCGCAGCGCTCGAGTTCGATTGGAGGCAGGAAGAGACCAACGCAACAGCACTGCACAATTTATTGTTGACTCCATCCATCACCCCCCAGCCACGACACAAAGACTCGGAACCACAGACACCAAAAGACAAGCAACGAAAACAGCCATGAATGGCCATAACAACAATCACGATGAGAGCGTGAGTATTACTATTTGGCGATGGCCGAATCCGGGCTTGATGAGGAGGGAGGTTTGGGGCGAGGTGCAAAGACATGGTTTTTTTTGCCCTGGGGCTCGCCAGGAGACGGGAGGGGGTGCAATCGGCTCGGGACGACGTGGAGAAGACGATGGCGGTCTTGTCGATCCAATTGCTTCGGGGTTGGTGCTGCTACCCCATTGCTGTCTTGTCGTCACTCAATGCGACATGAGGGTTGTCACCCAACCCAACAAACAATGTGACTGGAGATGGAGAGAAGAAGAGACCAAAGATGGTAGAGGAGTGACAGGGAACTCATGGTGGCTTCTTCGATTTAATCACGTTTCGATCTGATCACTGTTGGTGCTGGTGATGGTATTGATAAGGTGATCTCTCCCTAAGCATTACAGTCAGACACTACGACACAGACACAAGATATCAACTCTTCTCTTCAATCTCTCGTCATTCCTATGATTCCACTGCCTCTCACGAGCTCCCAGTCTCCCGTTCAGGCGACCCAACATCACCTCTGTCATTCCATTTCAACCACTAACTCAGAACCGCGGGGCCATGTCCATCTCATCGATTCTCTCTGGCGGAGAACGACGACCATCGGATGCTTCTCAGCAGCCACCAGTTCCACCGCTGCAACAGCCTCCCCTGCACCATCAACCACCACCACCACACCTGTCGCCGCTCCAGACGCATCAGGCTCCGCACATTTCGCCACAGCATTCGCCCCAGAACGGCCACTCGGCTCCAGGGCTGGCAATGATGGGCCACGAGCAGCATTACATGCCGCAACATCCCCAGCATCCCCAGCAGTCGCCTCCTATGCTGCCGCAACATCACCAGCATCATCCGCATCCACACCACTCGCCGCAGCTGTCGCCAGCCATGCTGCAGCACCAGCACCATCCATCAAACTCGCCGCCACCCTTTCTGCACAAGCAGCCCCATTCCCAGCATCAGCATCCCCCTCCGCATCCCGGGCACATGTCGCCGCAAGGGCTTCCCGCCATGACGCCGCACCCCGTGCAGCACCAAGGCCATCCGGGCCACCCTGGCCACACTGGCCTTCCGGGACACCCAGGCCACCCGGGACATCCTAGCCACCAGGCGCCCCCAGACATGTACGGCAACCGCATGTACATGTCCATTCAGCAGCAGCAGCAGCAGCAGCAGCAGATGCCGCAGCAGGCGCCGTGGCCCATTCAGATTCCCATCCAGGGCCACACGTCCGTAGACGGCGACCATTCTGCTCCAGAGTCGCCGCCAGCAGACGCAGACGACCCGGCGTTTGCAGACGCCAAATCGGAGTTCCTGCAGCAGGTCCAGAGCCGGCTGGAGGCCGTGGTGCAGCTGGAGGAGCTGCGAGACAAGGTGGTGATTGACGAGTACACCAAGACAAAGGCGTACACCAACGCTGCCCGGTACGCGGCCGTCAAGCAGACCGCCAAGACGTCGCTGCAAAAGGAGGCCATTGTGCGAGTGGCCTTTGTGGAGTACGAGGAGGGAGGAGGTCTGGCCTTGGGAGCTGCATATGCCAGTCCTGCAGTCTCGTCTGCGTCATCTTCATCCACGTCTGCTCCTGCATCGGCTTCATCGGTTGCAGCTGCGACATCCGTGTCTACTCCCAAGACGAAGAAGCGGCCCAAGGCTGTTTCCAAGACGCTGGCAGCTTCTGTGACTGCGGGAATGTCCTCCAAGGAGTCTTCTCCTGCTCCCAAGCCGAAAACGAAGAAAC
Source organism: Yarrowia yakushimensis (assembly GCA_900518995.1). Classification (NCBI taxonomy): domain Eukaryota; kingdom Fungi; phylum Ascomycota; class Dipodascomycetes; order Dipodascales; genus Yarrowia; species Yarrowia yakushimensis. The sequence goes on from ULGW01000002.1 coordinate 930,779, forward strand.
AGCTGCTGGCAGAGCAACGAGAAAAGGACAGAGAGCTCCGTGAGGAGAATGCGGCTGCCAAGGAGGCTGCTGCAGCCGCAAAACAGCTGGACCAGGCCTATGACTCCATCTGGAAAGACATGGCTCGTCGCGATGCTGCCAAGGTGCACAAGGCCATGGCAGCCGCGATTGCGGTGAAGCAATCCAACCACCGAAAGACGGCCGTTTTGGCGTCCAAGGAGGCCCGACGGTGGCAGTACAGGACCAACAAGTCCATCAAGGACATGCAGGGCAAGGCTCGGCGAGCAATGCGAGAAATGCTGTCTTTCTGGAAACGTAACGAAAAGGAGGAGCGGGATCTGCGCAAGAAGGCCGAGAAGGAGGCTCTGGACCAGGCCAAGAAGGACGAGGAGGACCGGGAGAGCAAGCGGCAGGCCAGAAAGCTCAACTTCCTGCTCACCCAAACGGAACTGTATTCGCATTTCATTGGCCGTAAGATCAAGACGGACGAGATGGAAGACGGAGAGGCCGCCAAGGACGGCGATGAGGATTACGAGGCCATGGAGAAGATCGCCCAGAGCGGAAACGACGTGGAGACGAAACGGGCCGCCGAGCTGGACTTTGACGAGGAGGACGACGACAAACTACGGCAGATTGCCATGCAGAATGCCCACAACCAGGTCCGTCGAAACCAGCAGCAGGCCCAGGCGTTTGACGCGCAGTCCGAGACGCCAACTGCCGATTCTGGAGCTGCCGCAGACTCCGATGACGCGTTCCAGAACCCCACGTCTCTGGGAGACCTGCAGCTGTCACAGCCCAAGCTCCTCAACTGCACGCTCAAGGAGTACCAGCTCAAGGGTCTCAACTGGCTGGCCAACCTGTACGAGCAGGGTATCAATGGAATTCTGGCCGACGAAATGGGTCTGGGAAAGACTGTTCAGTCCATCTCCGTCATGGCCTATCTTGCCGAGACCCACAACATTTGGGGCCCGTATCTTGTGATTGCGCCGGCTTCCACTCTGCACAACTGGCAGCAGGAAATCTCCAAGTTTGTGCCCGACTTCAAGGTGCTGCCCTACTGGGGTAACGGCAAGGATCGAAAGATTCTGCGAAAGTTTTGGGACAGAAAGAACGTCAAGTACACTCGTGACTCGCCGTTCCACGTGCTTGTCACGTCGTACCAGCTCGTTGTTTCTGACGCACAGTACTTTTCCCGGGTTAAGTGGCAGTACATGATTTTGGATGAGGCTCAGGCCATCAAGTCATCGTCGTCGTCTCGATGGAAGTCGCTGTTGGCGTTCCAGTGCCGAAACAGACTGCTTCTGACCGGTACGCCCATCCAGAACTCCATGCAGGAGCTGTGGGCGCTGTTGCATTTCATCATGCCCTCGCTGTTCGACTCGCACGACGAGTTTTCCGAGTGGTTCTCCAAGGACATTGAGTCGCACGCCAAGGAAAAGTCGCAGCTCGACCAGCAGCAGCTCAAGCGGCTGCACATGATTCTGAAGCCATTCATGTTGCGACGAGTCAAGAAACACGTGCAGCAGGAGCTGGGCGACAAGATTGAGATTGACGTCTACTGCAACCTCACCACCCGACAGCGAGTCATGTACAAGATTCTCAAGTCGCAGATCAACCTGCAGGAGCTGCTGGCCAAGGCCCAGAGTGGCTCTGAGGAGAACACTCAGAGTCTGATGAACCTGGTGATGCAGTTCCGAAAGGTGTGCAATCACCCCGATCTGTTTGAGCGTGCTGACGTCAAGAGTGCCTACAACTTTGGTCCTTCCAACTGTGGCTCAGACAAGGACACTTGGATTGGCAGCAGCAATCGAAACCTCATCAAGTTTGAGGTTCCCAAACTCGTGTATCGAGAAGGAGGCTTTCTGGACGTTCCTGGAGAAGACAGCAAGGCCGGTAGCTTGAACAAGCTGCTCAAGGTCGATCTGAACATCTGGGAGCCTTCCTGGCTTGGACAAAAAAGAGACCTGGTGGTCGAGGAGGAAGGAGGAGTTGGCAGAGTCAGTCGGGTCAGCCAGATGGGCGTTTTGGAGCGTGTAATCAACAAGCTAGGCGGCGACGTTCCTAGCTCAGGTGCGTTGCCCAGAGTCACGCCTGTCACCTCGCCGTTTGACCTCACCGAGACTCTCTACGACTCGTATCTCCACCGGCTGGAGCCTGCATACGATCCGCGAGTCGTTGCTCCTCCAGTGGACTTTGTTTGTCGAGACCGAGGATTCCAGATTGAGCAAGAGGAGAAGATGGACGGTCTGGCTGTGAGAAGGGCTTTAGCGCCTCTCACTCTGGACCAGGAGCTCTGGTGGCTGGAGAAGGCCAAGGCTGAGGCAAAGGATATTGTCTCCGTGCCTCTGCCTCCCAACAATCTGTACCCATCTCGAATTCTTGACTTTAACGGCACTAGCACTCTTCGAATGCCATCCATGTCCAAGTTCATTTCCTGCTCCGGCAAGCTGGCCAAGCTCGACGAGCTGCTTGCGGAGCTCAAGGCAGGAGATCATCGTGTGCTTGTCTACTTCCAGATGACCAAGATGATGGATCTGGCCGAGGAATATCTGACCTTCAAGCAGTACAACTACTGCCGTCTGGATGGATCTTCCAAGCTGTCTGACCGACGAGATCTGGTCAACGATTGGCAGAGCAAGCCCGAGCTGTTTGTGTTCCTGCTTTCGACGCGAGCCGGAGGTCTGGGTATCAATCTGACGGCTGCCGACACGGTCATCTTCTACGACTCGGATTGGAACCCCACTATTGATTCGCAGGCCATGGATCGAGCCCATCGACTGGGTCAGACTCGTCAGGTGACGGTGTACCGTCTGCTGGTCAAGGGAACCATCGAGGAGCGAATGCGAGATCGAGCCAAGCAGAAGGAGCATGTGCAGAACGTGGTTATGAGTGGCCAGAGCCAGAGTCATGACGAGGAGGTGGCCTCCAAGCCGTCGCGAGACGTGGCGCTGTGGCTGCTGGACGATGACCAGGACGAGGCGTCTTTTGTCAAGGGCAAGGAGAATCGAGGTGTCAAGCGAGGCGCCGAGGGAGACCAGGGCAAGGTCGAGGAGGTTAAGAAGCCGAAAACGGCATAGGGATGTACGATAGGTTTCTGGCAGACCGGTATTTAATGTATTGGATATTTAATTTAGTTGTGAGTAGGTCCGCTATGCTGTAAAAACGAGGTGCAAGAATCAACCACGAATCAGAGGAATTAGGAAAGAATCTGGCTGTTGAAGAGTATTGGTTTCTAAAGTGAGTATTAAGATAAGTCTGTAGATGTTGGAATTTGAGAGAGGAGGAAGTAGTTCATCTGGTGTATACGAGGATTGATAACTTGTGGCATCATGTTTTTCTGGTCACGGTGTTTCTATCTTCAATAATTTCTGCTTAGCTGGTGTGTGTGTACTGCACAATTGTACAGTACGAGTGGTCGACATCACTTAATCTTGAGAAACAAATTGGAGAAGTACCAGATACCTGTATAATTGAAAGGTCATAAGGGTCAAAACATCTATGGGAGCTTGCCAAAGACAACAAATCCAACCTCATGAGTATTCCTGGTCGAAATGGTGCTCGAATTGAGTATTTGCTACCGTTGTTAATTGTTAAGATCTTTAGTTAGTATTAGTTTAGAAATATCCTTGCTGGGGGTACTTATTTCGATGTTCCGGCATCAAATAATAGTTCTGAAATATGTATGAGGTACCAGTGGTAGTGAGTTCTTAACTTCTAAACAAATATGTGGACCAATTTGATTTTCCACCTATGATACGTTCATATTTCTGATATCAAACTTGAAGATGAATGTTTTTTTGGTTAGGGTATTAGATGGCACATACTTAAAGAGAACCCAAGGGTTCATGAGGTCACAATACATCAGGGTATTGATATTTCAGTTGAATTGAAGGCAAGAAAAGGAAGATAAAAGGAGATAATGGTCGTGTCTTCATTGTATTTCTTGCGCTCACTTCTTCAGTATTACTAGAAATACTGGATGAAATACAGAACCCTACAAGTGAGTCCTAATTGAACTGTTTCTCAAGGTTGACCTGATTGTCGGAGGAATACTTACGAGTACGTTGGTGATAGATTAATCGTCATGATCGAGATTCTTCAATCAACAAACTGTTATCGTTGAAATACAACCCCGAATCTCCAAACTACTCGTTAGACGATCAAGGGACCTGTGTACGAGTAGTCAATGACAACCTTTGCAGCTGAGCCTCGTGTGAAGCTAGATCGAGCATTCAGAGTAATTATATGCCTTTGGAACCCACGGGGGCTCAATGGGGTTATTCCTGGTCTTAGGGTACTAATTGGGCCACCCATTGATGCGTCAGAGGGGTTTAGCGGAACAGCGATCACTCTGGACCAGTAATCTGGTTCTTAATCGGACTGAGCCGAAAAAATAACGAGAAAAAAATCTGGCGTAATAGCTCTGTCCTCTATCAACCATTTCTGAGCTTCTCAGAGTGCCTACTCATCATTTATATTGAATCTGGCAGGTGTCTCGGGGCAGATACAGGGCAGATACCAATTCCAAAAGTACAGTCGTTTCCGAACCGAAATACCATCAAAATTAGACTAGAATGTTACCGGTGCATTCATTTCTTTGATATATTCGCAAAATGCAAACCATTTGATTTTCTCTTGGATCAATTAATTGGTGTAAAAGAGTGTTGAGATCTCCACTGTGAAGAGGCAGTAAGACTCACTGACTTAATGGCCATTGGCAGTAATTGAACAGTTGGAATCATGATGAAACCAGTGCCGGTCGTATGATTCGAATGTCAGATCCTTAGGATTTTTTTCCGAGCCGATTTGGAGTACTCTTTGGAAGTTATGTCACTCAGAAAGGCTTATCGTTATCGTGCAGCTGTGATGTATGATTATGCGATATGAGATGGGTTCAAGAGATGGACAAAGGAGTATTAATGGAAGCGGAAGGGGTGTATTCTTATTGTGTAACCCATGACCTACAGTCACTGATGTAGAGCATGTCAACTTGATTCAATTCTCGACATTTTTGATATTGGCAGGTATAGAGAAGGGCCGTACTGGTGCTGGATATCAGGAAGTAAGAGATGGTAAGCACGATGATACCAACAACAACCACAGCCAAAAATACTGATGATAAAACGCAGCTAAAGGTCTCAGTCACAGTCCTGAGGGTATGTCAATACTATTGGGGTGCTGACGATCGACCTTCAAATGCTCTTATTTGGAATCTGGCTAAGAGGGTGGAGTTATTCCATGGAGACGAGATGATGAGACCAAGAACAATCCAGTCCAGTGTTGGGGTTACAGGGTGGTCTGTATCAACTCTCTGTGGTATTATTTGTAGTACGCGAAGTTGTATTGTTCATCAATGATGAGAATGTGCAGATAGAACAACACTGGACCAAAATGGGCTCTCCAGCACACCCACAAGCTGTGAAAATGTCAGAACAACCTTATCACCAATCCAACAGACGGTCTAGACGTTTTTAGCCACTCTGAAACCAATCGAGCCCCTTCAAGAGTACTACGGGGAGCCAGAACTTACCCCAGAGGCTGCTTGAAGTCTTGGATATGGTCTGTTGGAGAGTGATTAAGTACTGCTACCGGGTAGGCTGATCTTCAGACTATAGACTCATATCGGGCTCGAGACTCATCTGTAGACTGTTCAAGTACTTGTAGGGTGATGTGTAGGCTGAGACTGGTCTATTAGCTAAGACTCATGCAATCTCATACCAACTGATCTGAGCTACAGTAGAGGAGATCACGAGACTCTGGGACTGGCTGATTCTGATCTGTAGAGATCATGATACTCATACACTATCTATTGGGTGGCCTACTTGTTGAGATTGTAGACTGGTTTGTTCCATATACTGGCTAAGAGGAGTCTGATCTGTAGGATGGTTTGAACTCGGACTGTAAAGTGATCACACGAATCATCCAAGTCCACTCGTCATGTTGCTCTGTGTATGATCTGATCTATTGATTGTGTAGAAGTCTGTCCTGGGCAATCAACTCAATCAGGACCTACATAACGGCTCCTGAGACACTGTTGGTGCACTTAGACACGATCAAGATGGTGGAAAGTGCAAGATAGAAACTGGGAAGAGAGGTACTGGGTTTGGTGACTCCATCCAACAGATTACGCACATACTGGCCCTTGGATAGAGGATTCAGCAACTACAAGGGTTCTCTGTCAACTTCAGACCCAGGCTGAATGCACACCACGTGACTATAGGGGTAGTCCGTTGCAGTTACACATCAGGGACATTCGCACTACAACCCAGAGTACAACAGAAGCACCTCGGCTCCCTGGTTGATGAAATCAATCGAGTTTGGAGCCAAAAGATTTGCTTGAAGAGATACTGACAGACGATGAATAGCTATCACTGTCCAAATATGAGTTGAGACGATAATCGCGATGTCACAGTAATAACTAGATACGAGACTTGTTTCAAATATGGCTGATTTCAAAATCTATCACTTCTTGAGGTTTCGGGTCTGGAAGTTCACCGATTTACAGTCAATGCAAGCAGTTCATAGAGTCCCTCATCCGCAAAAAAAATCCCACAACCATGGAAGTAATTCTAGGGGCTCTGTAGGCACGAGAAGAATCCTTCCATAAGTTCATTTCCTCGAATATATAGTCGCAGCAGGTGTGGAACCAATTTTTGTAAAGTAGAAAATGATTTATTTGAAACTCTAAATATGAGTTTCTGCAACGTAAAATATGTATTTATGCAACTCAAAATTTCTGTTTCTGAATGTTGAACTCAAAATTTGACTTTCTGCAACCTAAAATATGAGTTTCTGCAAGGTTATTTAATTTTGGTAAACTCTAAATATGTCATATTCAGACGTGGAAGTCCATTTTACACTGCAATAGACGGAAATTTCAACGTAAGACTGGCCAAAATATTCCCTGTTGTGAGTTAGACGCTAATGATTGTCATAATATTTTTTTGTGCCTTTGCACCAAAAATAAATCTCTGTTGAATCTGAAGTTATCCCGTTTTCGTGCCAGTCTTCTAGTGAAATGTATCTGTCAGTGTTTTGAATGGCACAGTCACATGGCATGTATACCAGGACATCTTGTTCTGATTTTGAAACTCGTCTAACTTGAATATTGTGCCATTAGATGGCATATCACTGTTGGAAACGGTTTGTAAACGTGGTTAGCGGGCGTACTCAACACTAGCTCTTAGTACGATACTAATGTTCACCCTCCACGTGATTGCAGGGGTCGGAATTTGATAACAAATGACCTTGAGATGCCTCCCATCAGTATTCTTCGCTTCATTATTATTTCTAATACTAACCATCTCCTTACAATCACACCAATAGCCTCTGAGCAGTATAGGGTGGAGTAGATGGTAGAAGGACCCGTATTATGAGAGTGATTATCTCTTGTCGGATTTGTTGAGGTAGATCAAGTTGGTGTGTGTCTCGTATTGTTGATTGCATGCATTGGTGTCTCCAAGAGGAAAGTCGTTCTGCCTGTTCCATGGGCAGAACAGGGTCGTTTTATGGGGAACTACTGAAATATTCGTTGAAGAGACTTCCAGCTGAAGATGTCAGCTATCTGAGCATGCTCAATGTCTTGATATGAAATAGTCTGTATTGCACCTCTTGGGTCTCTCTAGTAAAGGATACGAATGACCTAGGCACGCACCATCTTATACTGTACTCTTCGTGTGAACAATTCAAAGGCTTCCATCAGGATGGGAATCCTTCTCGAAATCGTTGGTATTCAGCGATCCAAATATCTTTTCATTGATGCGATATATCCTTCATCTCTGTGTCCTGGAGAGGGACCTTGGAAGCTCCGTGAAAGTCCTAGAGAAGATGGTAATGCTGCCAATTAATAAGAGCAGAGAACTAGAAATTGTCACGTGGGATCAGAGACAGCCTGGATCTTTCTTAGTCCAATTATGCAGAGATTGGGTGTGATATTGCACTCTTCTAGGAGAGGGAGGTCCTACAGGTGAGTGTATTTCAAATGAGACCAGAATATACTAAATAGGGATACCAAAGTAAATAATCACGCCAATTGTACTGATGTGACTAGATATACAGGCTCAAAATACAACTTTCTGAGATCCTGTGACTAGTTGGCGTCGTATTGCATTGGCTTGACCGACATGATACTAGGCAAGACCAACAGTGGGAATTTCAGTGCACAATCGGTGGCCAAAAAAATAGATTACCTATAAATGCCATAGATTAATCGCTTGATTCATTTACCGCTTTAATTTCACTACTTCCATAAGCGTAAAGGTCGTATGTTTGAGGTGAAATGTCACGATCACCCTGCATAACTGTGAACTCAATACATCTACGTCATACCTCATCTACAAGACATATGAGGACTATATAAAAATCTCAAGCTAATAGAGTGGTACAATAGAGGACTATCTGTCGCCCCATATTTTTTTCTTTCTCGAGATTCAACTTTTCAGGTAGTTATCGGCTGTTCATATTTTGACGTCTGCACTGTATAAGAGTGTCTCACGCTCAGTCAAAGGGCTGGTTTGAATACATTCAGGGCTTTAGAAAAAATAGTATGTGCTTCTCAGAGTCATTAATACCACTGGATAGGTTCATTTGGAATACCTGGAGCAGTTCTTCTTTCAATTCCAGACTCAAGACAACTTCAGAGTACTGTCTCCTATATCAGACAGAAGTATCGTCTTCTCAATTGCCAGACAAGTCATTTCCCTCAAGAGGAACTGCCAAATATATATAAAGCTCTCGTTTGACGTATGTCCATTGCCATTTCAAGTATTTTATTCTCCTCTTTCGCCCTGGGTCGTATATCGAGGAGTGTCTCTATCAGAGAAGGGACCTGAGAAAAGCTGTAAGTATCGGAATCTGGCACTTTTTCACTCTCCAATGACGAATCAGTAGCTTCAATTCCAGATAGACTAGTGCCAATTTTTTTACCGGACTTGCCCATCCAAATACTGTTAGTATTGTCTCTGGAAAATGGCCAACAGAAGAATGTCTATATGGAGTTTGAAACATCGCCGAGAATAGTCATTTAGGTAGCCTGAGCAGTTCTCCAATGTACTTTCAACCATCAAACATATTTTTTGCTCTTTCATATTATCTGGGTACTGACTTCTCTCTTAGAATTCAGAGAGACCAAGAACACGGATGTTCTGTACTCCCTCTGAAACTGTATGAATGTATCATAGCCACTTCCGAACTGCGTAAACTGACGATGATGGCTTTCAAAACTCGACGTACATTCCGTAGATCCATGTTGAGACTCATTTCTTCATTATACAATTCTGATTTTTCTCGAGGCACTTCTTATTAGCCGCCAAACTGCTTAGTACAAGTACTGATCCTCGTACTCCTCTTCATTGGATCAGTTCTACTCAGTATCCTCCTCTACACACGTTCTCCGAGCATATATTCACACTAACCAGATTCACTCTTTGAATTCACCAAGGCAAAGAAATTTGAGTCCTTGTTCTTGAGCAGATTCTCGGGAGTATCGAATTCAACCACCTTGCCGGCATCCAGAACCATGATTCGATCACTGTCCATGACCGTGTTGAGTCGATGGGCAATGGTGAGAATAGTTCTGTCTTTGAAAGCGGTTCGGATCGTGCTCTGGATCACCTTGTCGGTCTCGTAATCAACGGCGGCTGTCGCTTCGTCCAAAACAAGCACTGTAGAGGGAGTCAGAAGAGCTCTACCCAGACAAAGCAGCTGTTTTTGGCCCAGAGACAAGTTGCTTCCTCCGTCGTTGATTTTCGTGTCCAGACCGTCGTTTTCGTCAGCAAACTGTTTCAAGGACGCCAATTGCAGCACATCTAGCAGTTGTTCGTCCGAGTACTTCTCCTCGGGGTCCAGATTGGATCTGAATGTTCCCTCAAACATTTGGGCGTCCTGGGGGATAATTGACAGTCTGGATCGCAAATCTTGGAGTCCAATCTTTGACAAATCTTCTCCATCAATGGTGATTGTTCCTCCAGAGGCCTCGATGATTCGGAAGAGAGCCATTGTAAGGGACGACTTTCCAGCTCCAGTTCGTCCGACAACTCCAATTTTCTCCCGAGAGTTGATAGTGAAGGAGATTTCGTGCAGAACCGGATCCAGGTTGTCTCTGTACTTTGTGGAGTAGTTTGAGAAGGTGATTTTTCCCTCGTTGGGCCAGTGGGCAGGAGGTTTCTTGGCCTCCAGAGGAGCCTCCGGCTGGATCTCGCAGAATTCAAAAATTCGCTCGAGAACCACAGACTCCTGTTCCACACTGATGGCTGCCTTGATCACCTCGCTGAGATTGAGCGAAATCGAAGAAGCGTAGCTCACGACCAGACCAACCAGACTGGCTGAAAGAGGCGTCCAGTGCAGAGTAGCGACGAGAGAAAGTCCACTGGACAGGAAAATGGCCACTCCCATAGCCGTGAGTCGTAAACTGAGCCATTGTTGAAGCGAATAGGACATGAATTCCATCTTTGCTCTGAGATCCAGACGAGCAGACGATTTGGTGGAGAAGAAACGCGACTTTCCAAAAGATCGAACCGTGGTCAGTCCATTGAGAGTTTCCTGGAAATGGGAAATCACAGGAGACATCGTAGCAGCCGTCAGACTTCGTACTTGACGAGAAGTAACCAGATAATAGTACTGAGTGAGTCTGTAGATGTAGGCGGTCGGTACAATGACCACCAAGGTGACTGGAGAAGCAACGACAATCAAAACCAGAGTGCTGAATGATGTGATCAGAGCCTTGCACATTTGGTTGATGTACACGTTCATCATCCAGTCAAGAGTTGAAAGGTCCTGAGAGAACCGAGTAGTGAGACGTCCGAGAGGAGTGGACTCGAAAAAGGACATTGGAGCACGTAGGACGGACTTTAGCATTCGATCGTGGAGCAGTTTGGACGCTCTAATTGCTCCAAAGGAGGAAAAGGCAAGACCTCCAAACCCTTCGAAAATCGCAGCCGCAAATCCAATGAGAAAGTAACCAACCACAAGCTGAAGATCGTCGAGATTGATTTCATTGGTACCCCATTTGGCCACCCAATACGTGCTGGCAATGGTGAGAGCAGATCCAATCAGAGAAAGAACAAGATAGAGACCCAGAATGACGTATCCGACAGCTTTGAAGTACTTGTCGTACAGATCGCGTGATGAGGATGGATCTTGGGATTCTTTGACTTCGTTTTCGACTCGGGTTCGTCGGGTGTCATCTAGATTGGAGAAGACCGAATAGTGAGAAATTGACGATGCTCTTCTGTGGTGTGTGTGGGAGACTGCAACCACAGGTTCAGCCTCGGACTCTACTTCCTCAGTATTTGTGTCTCCCTTCTGACTCTGGAACTCGTCGACCAACTTTTTGACCTTTCCGTCCTTGTTCATCAGCTCGGAAAACTCTCCAGACTCGACAAACGTCTTGTTTTCAATGAGATGGATTGTCGAGGAGTGACGAAGCAGATTGACGGTGTTTGTAGCGATGAGGACGGTTTTCGGGCCCAGTAATCCGCCCGGTCCAAAAACGTGCTTGATCAAATGAGCCTGAACGTGCTCGTCAACAGCTGAAAGAGGATCGTCGTAAAGTTGAACGTCTGCACGTGAGTAAACAGCTCGAGCGATTGCAATTCGCGCCTTTTGACCGCCTGACAATGAAATGCCCTTCTCTCCAACCTCGGTCTCGTCTCCGTCTGCAAGCAGTTCCAGATCGCGTTTCAGAGCACACGCCTCGAGAACAAGGTTGTAGAAGACGGGGTCTTCACGGGATCCAAACAGAATGTTTTCTTTGACAGTAGCGTTGAAAATCCAGGGAACCTGACAAGAGTACGCAACTGATCCTGTGATTGAAGCAGAGGCGTTTGTCTGGGCAAACAGTTCGTCCAAAGTAGCCATCAAAGTGGCAGTTTTGCCCGTACCAACTTTTCCAATGATGCAAACCGTATCTCCCTTGTTGACTGTGAACGAAACGTCTTCCAAAGCCGGTTTCTCGAGCTGCTTGTCCCAGAAGAAGGATCCATGGACATTGACAGGGACGGACTCGGAGGAGTCTGAAATGTGCTCTTGTCCGTTGAATTTCTCAACCTCGGTGAGACCCAGAAAGTTGTTGATCTTGCCGAGCGCAATCCAGGCCTGCATGAGAAGCTGGATCACGTACGGGATGAAAATGAAGGGCATGAGAAGTCGTCCAAACAGAGAAAGAGCCGGAATGGCACTGGCGGCAGAAAGAGGAATGTGTTGGTGCAGGACAATGAAAGCGAACGAAGCAGTGGCTCCGAGGTTGTTGCAAGTTTTCATCAAAAGAGTCTCAATGGCTGAGTAGTAGGAGATTGTGCGAATAATTGCCAACTCTTCGTCGTTCCGAATCTTGTCGGCTTTGGCGTAAAACGTGGGCTCCCAGCCGTACAACTTGACGGATTTGATGTTGGACATGAGATTGGTGGTGAGAGTGTATCTTCTTTCTGTGACTCCCTGGAAAGCCAGAAACAGATCCATTTTCAGCTTGGATAGCACTGCGGTGAAAGGAACAACCAGCAAGAGAGCTGCCATTCCAACCCACATTGCCTTACCAATCATACTGTACATTGTGATCCAGCATATGACGATTCGAACGGGGATTGCCCAGATCATGTGAAGGAATGAAATGGCACTAGTCATCTGGTTGACACTGTTGGACAGAATGTTGACGAGTTCTCCGATGGACGTTTCGGACACAGCAGCAGGCGAGAGTCGGAGGGCCTTTGCATGAACAGCCTGACTGAGAGCCATTTCCATCTTGAGAATGAGACTTTCAGTCATGAGTTCTTCTCTACTTTCCACAAGAGTTTGCAGCAGCATTGTGCATCCAGAAGCGATAACGATGGAGATTCCCTGCGACAAGGGAGCCCCTCCATTGTTGTATCTGTCCACAAACAAAATGAGCTGTTTGAGAAGGATAGGTTGCACGAATGGAGCCGCGGTTGAGAACATTAGAAGAAACGTGAGTTTGAGGTACTCAAAGCCGTGAATGTAGACAAAGGTGGCGATTAGAGAGGGGAATTTGGCGGATTCGGGGTCCTTGGCAGCTTTTTTCGTGTACTCTGCAATCTTTGGGTGCCACGCGGAGTTGAACGTCCTGAAAATGTTCTCTGTACGCAGATTCTCAGGAGCTTTGGGCACATTACCAGATTTCAGGGTGGATTTTGAGCCCAGACCGAGAATCGGGTTCACGTAGGTGTATGTAAGTTGTGCAAAGAGGTTTGATTCGTCGTACGTGGCTGGTTCGGAAGATGGAGAGGATGTGGTTTCGAGCACGAGATTGGCCAGGCCCAGGAGACCAATTGAGACGAGAGAGAAGACGTAGGTTGAGTCGAACGAGCCCCGGATCAGGAATCCGTAGATGACAAGTGCCGATTCGAGGGTCTGGAGGGCCCAGAACGACAAAACCACGGTACTGGCTGTTTTTCGGGTCTCAAACTCGAGTTTCTGGATCAGAAACACAATCACCGTTCCTACAGCGAGTACCAAGGGAGACCATTGACGTAGATCGTTCTGGAACGTGGTTAACGGGATGGACAGGGCAATTGTCGCTTGGACGAGAGTGATGATCTGTGTTAGATGTGTTGTGAATGTCTCTCATGGTTGTAAACTCACCTGCTTGAAAGTGTAGTCCCATATAGCCGTTCGTTTACCAGGCTGCGAGTAGAGCTGAAGAAGAGTCGGTAGACCGAATAAAACAGCAATTGAGCCTGGAACGAGAAAAAGACCGTTTTGCGAAACACATGGTGATGTGTCGTAGTAATGGGTGAAGAGAATCCACCCCTCAGGGTCTGAACACAACGACATTGAGAGATGAAGGTGAAGATAAAATCGAATTGACAGCTTCAAATCGACTACATGGACAAATTGGAGGTCTTTGTTGATGAAATTGGACAAATTGGACGAATGCAGATGAATTTTCGTTGTTTCATGATTACCCCATGAATCGATGCATCTAGGCTCGTCATCCTTGCATGACAAGGTTTGTCAGGGAGAATACAATACGACGACTGGTACGCGTACTTTGACAAGATTAGGGGCAAAAAAATTCAATAACGTGCTTGTCAATGGATTGAAAAATCACGTGACAATCATCTCCTCGAGCAATTGGGTCTCAAATGGTTCTTTTGATCATGTTCAGACTGTCCACATGTACGATATGGTGCCGTGCGTTGCCACCAGATGTGCAGATGGATACTCCAAACCTTGTGTTATCGTTGATAAAATTGTAGTGATATTGAGAAGTAGTTGATGTGCACTAGGGTAGGGGCAATTGTTGAGATGGCACTAAATGGTACTAGTAGTGCAGACCATTATAAGACATTGCAGATCAGGGATAACTTCTTATCAATCTGATTTTCATTTCAGACAAACAAGTTCTTTGCACTGCATGTGCATGAGATACATAAACCTTAGATATTTTGAAATTTCCATACTTTGGTTTGTTTTGATTAAAACTGAGCTGGTGATTGGAAAAGGGAGGTCAGGTGTTGAATAGCATGGATACTATATGAATCCTTTTTGATCTACGTCTATGACAAACGCAAGATCCATTTCCCACTGTCCCTCACCACCGCTAGTGCGTATCTCATGCATACACGCGCATATCTAAAGTTGGGACTATATTGAGATGAGGATAGATAAATTGAAACCAAACATTTGAATATTCAGATTTGAAAAGCTGTTTGAGAGTCTCCACTTGATGAAGTGAACCATTGGTTCTCGAGTTTAGCTGAGTGTGTGAACTTGTACGGCTTAAAATGCATCCCTATATTGAAAGTCACTCTCAGACCCTTAGCTCATTCCAGAGTTTGCCCCCCTGGCCGTGGAACAATTGAATACGTGAAATGGACGTATCGTACAATGACCTTGGTGGTGATAACGTTTCTTTTACCTAATGGAGGGTGTGTTTGTTATGGGCTGCAATCATTATGTGGTACAGTACAAGTATGTAAGGCAGGAGGAATATGGAGGAGGAAGAGAGTGAAGTTGATGTTTGTTGATGACTAGTACCTTGTGACACATGGTTTTTCTGTAAACAGTTTTTTTACCGTCACATGATTTCTCGTCTTTTGTCTTGACTTGATTTTTAGTATTACCAGTTGACTTACATTCAATATTGGAATTATGCTTACTAATGTTATTATGAATTGAATTGTATGAGAAAAAAAAAAGTAAGAAGAGGTTCTCGGATGGTAGATTACTGCGGTGTTAAGGGGTTGTCTGTTATCAGGCTTTCTAGAACAGCTTCTGCAGTGACAGTCCTTGTTGTGACGTTCTGCTAGAGTACGATAGTGGTCTTCTGAAAGTGGTTGAGGCTTGGATTCCAGGTCTGAGAGTGGCTACTTTGCGAGGTAGGCACTCAATTATACGCCGATATTGTTCTGGTGTTCGAGGATGGGCGACATTGGTGGACTTAAAACTGTCGTAGCCCAGTCCTGATCCCTGTAGACCGCCTTCTGATAGGAAATATCTAATGATGGAATATGGCTATTTGGATCTGCTGAGTCTGTGGATCCGTGTCTAAGAGTGCCCAGCTAACGAAGGACTAGTCTTCAACCTCCTGCAGGAAATTATGTCAGTGTTCGATTACAATGATATCGATGGAATAAGTGCTTTACTGGTGGAGTACAACGTCTGTGATGTAGATGGAGTTAACCATTGTCTGAATGTTGATCAAGTATACGCCATACCGGAGGTCCCTGAAGAGTAGATTACTATTTCCCTGTTGAATCATAGACAGATCCAGACACGAAAGCATAGGTAAAGCAGTATATATATTTTGTTAGTAATTAATTCAGACCATCAAATCAATGGTCTCAGCCTGACTTAAGACCCTCACTTTGTCCAGTTGATATCATAGAGCGAAGCACCAAGAGGAATCTCAGTCCATATCCCGAACACAAGTCCAAGATATCAAATCTATGGTGTCCTGCAATCCACGTGACCGTAACAGTGCTATTCGATAATCAATGTGTAGCTCAATAATCATCCCGAGATTTCACTTTCTCAACGCAACAGCTAGGGCACTTTACTCAACGAAAAGCTGCCAGAGAGCTGTCAAACATCAATGGTTCCCATTGAAAAGATCCTTTTCACGTATCCGACTGTGTAACCCCTTGACTTGGTCCCACTTAGTGCTCTCGACCAACACTCATATCTCGACTCTAAGAAGGAAACAACCCGGAATGTTTCCGCACATAGACGGCCACGAGATGCATGCAAATTCCCTGGACTCCCGCGTACTCGTCAAAGGGCTGGTTGCGTGGAAAGTATGCAATCTGGCTGCGAGAGTCGTCTCCAAAACAGGCAACAGCATAGTCGTGACAAGTGCAGAACATGGCATCAATATCGACCAGCCGGAACTCTTGACGTGGCATTTTCACCTCCCAACGCGTCTCGCTCAGTTTTTTGAACTCGGCCGAATCCAATAGACCCAGAGCATCGTCGAAATGAGGTAGGAGGTATGTGAGAGCCACAAACGCGTTTCGGGACTCTTGCGTGAGCGTCACCAGATTCCCAAAATGCGACGTACGTATCTCAAACACTTCTGTGGCCGTTCTAGTTGACGGATCTTTGATACTTCCCAGGGAAGTAATCAAAGTGTGTATCGTTTCGTCCATGGTTGAGATGTGAGTACAGGAGAAGTTCAATCGCGTTCAGAACGGGTCAAATCCGGTTTTTGACTATCACGTGACTCAATTTCGGCTCTTGCAGACGAACAATCGGAGAATCCAAAATCCTGACCCTGAAAACGCCGAAAAAAACACCCAATTGAAAAAGCCGAGGTGTATCGCCTTTATGTATCCGTCAGATCAATCGTACACGTCGTATTCGTCGTGTGGCTCGTTTGGGTCGCTTTTCCCGTTTGTGTCTTCCCAGTCACCAATCTTTCAATGTCTGAAGTTCAGATATAGCGTCGAGTGGAGTGTCCGCCAGCATGCATATTTCATGCACGCGTCGTCACGGGACAACGGCCGGAAAAGATAAACTCCGAAAGGGACCCACGAAATCGACGTGATTTAATTACCCCATTTTTGGGCTTTAAAGGGGTTAGAGTTTAGAGGGAAAATTGAAATTAAAGAAAAATCAAATAAAAGGGAAATATGAGATGAAATACCAAAGTAAATGAAGTGAAATGAAAGTATGTGGGTTTAATACTGGTCAAGACCATGTTTCCCATTTATATAAAAACAACCTCTTGGTACTGGGGACATCTTCTGATGAGACTCTTCCTTAAAACACACCATAACTGAGGTATCAATATAACTGGATATTATGGTCATCTGGCAGATATGAAAATTATATATACATATTCCCCTGACTTTGGAGATCATTTTAGAACCAATATACTACCAATTATTTGCTTTTAATTACCATTTGATCGCTCTGTTTTGAAATATTCAATCTTTCAAATATTATAAGGGCATTGAAGTTTATCATTTATTGAGTTTCGATAAGAGATATGATAAGTCATAAGAAAAATGTATTATTCAGTCTAGATCAAAATGAACAAGAAAAAATTGTAAACAGTGTACTTGAGCATGATTCGATCTGAACACATCGGTGATAACCATCCTGTACACTACCCTTCTGGTCTTTTGACTAGACTACAAGGTCCCACATGCAAAATCTCATGTCGTCATGATTCATTAAATAATATACGAATAAATATTGCCAGTCACGTGATCTAGTCCCCTATCACGTGACTCAGTGTCCTATCACATAATCTCCCCCAATCAAGTCTTTCTCAAAACAGCCCGGGCCCGAGAAACAGCAACAAGAGCAGCCTCCAACTTTTGCATCCGGAATGAATCGTCGTCACGTGATGGACTCTTGGAGACGAGCCGCTGAAGCTGGGTCACGTGATGCTCCAGATCGGTCCGGCCCACAGTTTTGATTTGTTCGGCTGACAGAATCACCTGTTTTTGAACAGAGACACTATCATCGTCGGAAAAGTCTGAAATATCAGTGGAAGAAGAGTCGTGGAACGAGTCACGTGATGGCGAAGAAGAAAATGAAGAATCGGCAGTCGTGGAAGTCGTAGTAGACCCTCCACGACTCCTAGTTTCTTGAGAAGAAGAAATAAGCGACCGTTGAGACTCTTGGAGAGTGTTCAGGTCACGTGACAGCCCTGGTAGCGTCAAGTCACGTGGTGTGACTCCCGTGTTGATCTCCGTTTGTGTACTTGCAGACTTTGACGTTTTTGAATCTCGCATTTTGCATTTCAGACATGGTCTGAGGGTGGCCTCACGGACGTCTGAGGAGTCACGTGACGTGACGGATTTGGTCATGAGGTCTCCCATTTCTGTGCTGAGTCTTTGGATGCACTGTTGTTTTTCTCCGATTTCCTCCTTGTATGTTTGGAGTTGTTTTTGTTGTTTGGCCACCTCCTGTTCCAGTTCTCCTACTCGATCTAGAGCCTGAGAAGCCGTTTCAGCCAGAATTTTGATTTGTTCCTCCAGAGCGGCTGCTCGTTCCCGGTCTCCCTCTCTACCCGGTAGAGTCATTGCTCTTGTGGAGTCTGCTCTTCGTAATAGGTTCATCATTGTGTTTGGAGTTATGTCGATCGATTGGTTTGTTTTGATATTCCTTTAAAAGGGTCCAGAAATGCGGATAAAATCGAGTCTGGTCTGAGGGTGAGAAGCACGTCTCTGTCGTCTGAAATAGTGCAAGTTCTTGTAGCAGGTTGAAATTTCGAGAGAGAATTCCGAATTTCAAGTGTCGAAAGTCCAACAATCAGTTCAAAGTCGTTATGGTGTTGCGATATCGTTGAAAAAGCCGAAATAAATCGCTGAAGACGTCGTGTAGCGGTTCCTGGTCACTCCGTACACCTCCAAATCGCCTGGACTCCTCCTCCGGATCTGCTAACATATATATGCTGCGAGAGACTCGGTTAAGCAATGGATGCATGGAGTTAAAATGGAGGGGTGGAAAAGAGACGTAGTTGGAAAGTGATGAACGTGGTCAAATTCGGATTTTGAAAATACTACTAGACTCTCTGTCACGTGATAAACCCCCCTGTGAAATCGCCTTGCCTCCACGTCGCCCACAACGCGAGATATATGCTCTCTGAAATCCATCACCCTGTGCACCTTTTAGCTTTGGCTGCTGTTTCCTATTTGGGACAGAGTGTAACATAAGGGGGGGATCATGCGAATAAAGAACATTTCTGTTTTGCTCAAAATGGGGCCAGTTGGATTTTTCATAATATCTGCGCAAATATTACAAGCCCATACAGCCAATAGAATCGTTTTCAAAGCCACGCAGTAATTATTACCCCTTTTAGAAGACAAGCCCGTCAGCATTAGAATGCTCATCTCGACCTGTCAAATGGAACAAATTTAGAGTTTGGTCGCAAAAAACTGAAAAATGTCATTTCTCATTAGCCAAAAATGTCACGGCTAAAACCCCTTGATTGATGGATTCTACGCGAGTCAAAGATGCTTCCAGTCTACTTTTCATTCCTCTACCCCCTCCAACAGGCGTTATCACCTGTTTTCGGATTTCTCTGCTTTGACGCGTACATGCAGCCAGATCTCGGAAATGACCTGTCGAAATGTCGCTTCGAAACCTTTCTTTTTTTGGCGCGTAGACGCACTGATGCGATATCCCGGGAAAAAAAGAGAAAAAGTGGCAGCTCGGCGTTGGTCACGTGACTCTCTGTGACGTGGGATTCCCCCCCTTATATTGTCAAAATCCCCTGTTGACCCCCCGTCTCGGTATCTCACCAGTCTCACGCGTCGTGCTTACAATGGCCTCCTGCATTGTGGAGAATGTGAGTCGATACGGTTTACTAATGGGGAAATGGAGTGCATGGAGGGCACGTGATGAGGCTGTGTTTTGGTGAGCGAGTGCGGTGCAACGGTTTTTGAGCAGTTTGTATTTTGGTTGAACTTTCGTTCGTGTCTGACAGGTGCCATCTTCGTCACATCTCATCACAAGTTCTCTTGGAGATTTCTTTTGACTCGTATCGACATACTGCACCTCCGCCATATCTAAAAATATATCTCGGCGGTATTATTGGGAATATTATTTCACCTGCCTGTCTGGGCCGAACGATGGCTCGTTTGGGAATGTGCATTTCACATATTTTGGCTGCTTGCCGGTATTTTGGCCCCTGAATTCTAACCCATTTTGGAATTCCGCTAAAATTCCAAGAAATCAAAACAAAAATCTCGGCCGAGACCTGCTCGATATACCACCTGCGTCGCTCCAAATGCAGGTGGACGTTTGTGCTGGAGACAGATTCGAGACAGGTCTCTCGGTCCACGGATTGTCTGGAACCTCTTATACAATTTGCCTAGGACTATATAGACTGGTGGCACGTATTAGACCATGGATTAAAGGTGAATAACATGTATGGAGTGGACTGTGATGCTGTGCTACGACGATACCGCTATGATTCGGACGATGGATCGACTGTCACTACACATTGTCTCATGAGTGGTATGGTCTTCATAATGGACCATATGCCGGATTCTAGAATATCCAAACGCTGAATACCGTCTCAGATTATTCTCCATGGTCACTTCTCTGGCTGCTTCATTCTTAGTCATGATGTTGTGTTGATCGACATCTAAACAAACCATTGTGATGAAACTTTGGCGTATCGAGATACGAGATTTGGCTGAAGAAAAATCGAATGACCAATCAGACCACCGAAGACAACACCGCTTCTATCCTGTGACCCTGAAATTCTCAGTCGACATTATCCTTGACCCAAGAATTGACTTCCAACCACCTCTCATCATCCTCGTTGCTTAACAACTCCCTCAAATACTCCCGGTTGTACTGCCAATTGTACCAAGCCAGAGCCTGTAGCAACGAGTCGGCCACATCGTCTGCCTTTTTGGATTTGACACTGTTATGACGCCTCTTGGACAAAATAGAACTCATAACCTCCAAATGAGACTCCAAAGATGACAGTCGAGGAGTAAGAGAAGAGAACCCAGGAATATGTTTGAGATCACGTGGAGTGAAATTCTCCTCAACAGATGACTTTTCAACCTCTCCATCTCCTTCCTCCACACTCGTCTTCTTCTTCCTAACACTCTTCTTGACCTTGCTGGGCTTCTCAACCTCAACTTCCTGACTCATAAGCGCCGAAAAATCAGGCATATCACGTGACTCACCCTCCAGCCACTGCCCCACAACCCCGATTTTTTCCGCCTTGATATCAAACTTGCTTCCCTTGGCTCGTTTACCTCGAATGAAATAATCTGCCACCATTCGTGGATCAACCCGGAAGAGATCCGTTTCGTGGGAGTCACGTGATCCATCATCTTCCACTTCTCTCTGCTCACGTGACCTCTGTTTAAAAGTGTACACTGTGCCTGCCAAAATACTTTCAAACATGTTGACGCGGAAAACCCACTCCAAAACAGAAGGACTTCCCTGAGAACGGTGACGTTGACGCTCCAAAAGCACCACATGGGGTTTCTGGAGCACGTGCGGTCCAAGGAGATCACGTGACACGAAATTGTACGCGACTTCCAGCAGTGAGTCGTTTCTGAGGTCCCAAGGAATGTCTTCTTGGGTAGCTCCTGGTGAAGATGAGAATTCCGAAATATCGCATGTTCTCCAGGTGGAGATTTTTGCCACCGAAGTGTCACCTGATGGTAGAGTAGATTTTGACTTGTTCTTTGTGGTTTTGGAACTGTTTTCTGTGTCTGATCTAGTACTCCTTTCCAACGTCACCTGGCACACTGAGAGGTTTCTAACTCCCATATCTATCGATGTAATTCGATAATATTTTGGAGGGGTGATTGGAGGAGTATCTAGAACCGTTCTGAGAGTGTTTTGGAGGTCAGGTTTTGTTCCTGAGCGTTCTTTGTTAGTTGGGGAAGGAAATGGACTGTGTACTTTGTGTTCAAAAAGATCACTGAATCATACGATCAATGGCCATTCGAAATCACCAGGGAGTGATTCATTGTATCTAGAACAAATCAGATCAATGGATCACGTGATTTGCTATGACTAGCCATTTTTGGTATCTGTTCGGTATCACTCTCTCGTCCATTCAAAGGTATGACACAAACACTCACTCAAACCACATTCCAGAGCCAAAGCAACCAGAGCCTTGTTGGTCAATTGCTGGAATTTCGTTTTAGACATGGTGAAGAGAAAGTGTTCTTTTGACTGAGGTTCATGGTGGATATGTATAATTAAGGTTTCTGGGGAAAGTAGTGAAGAAAGTGGAAGGGTTAGTAACGGAGGCTGGAGAGGTGTATTTCGAGAAAGAGTTTTTCCAACATGTATAGTAAGGCTCAGGGGTGGTACTGACAAATTATTGAACCTATAGCCCTCCGATAATGTACTTTTGAAGACCCTCTGGAATGATCCCATCTGAACTTTATTTCTTTCAATGATTTGGATCTAAAGATATGAAATCGTGTTTAAAAAGTGATATCTGATTTATAAAGCGTTCTCTGGGGTTCTAGTGGAGTTATACTTGGCGTTGACACAGTTCTGATACGCTTTCGATTTATTCAAACAGCTCACAGTCTCTCCTGACGTCTTAATAAGCATCCACCAATCATACTATTCTCACCTCCTACTGTAACTCATACTGATACATTTAATCAACAAGTAACATATTTATTCTTCACCTATAACTCATTACCAGTCCTGGGCCGCAACCCATTCACTTCCATCGTTCTGTATCCCTACTAGAGATTTATTCAAACTCACATGGCTTTGGACCATAGTGACTCGATGACTCGAAATACCTGTATTCGAGCCAGATCAGATTGTATGCTCCTTACACCCTCATGCTCTAAAGTCGAAACTTGTCGTCAAAAGGAGACCCCTGGCCATCGTCGTCAGCCATGATCAACTGGACAGGAATGTCGAGTCCAGCAAAAATGTTCTCGTCCAACTGGGGACTTTCCGTCGACACTTCCAAAGTCGCAGGCATGGCAGGCACCTCCGACTTGCGACTCACTCCAGACACACTGGGTTCACTGTTGCCTGTTAACGATCTTCCAGCAGGTCGATCCAGACCAATGGGCACTGCAGCAGACAATGCGGAATCCTTGTTTGCTCCCACTTCAGTCTCCTCCTCGGACTCTTCACTGATATACGTGCTCTGAAGGCCGACTCTCTGGGTCTTGCCGATTCGAATGGACCGAGCATTGACTCTCTCGGCACTGGCAATCTCGTAGACAGAACCGTCAGAAGTGCCAGACATGAACGACTGCCGCACAGCCGAGTCACGTGAGCTGGGGTTGGGGTTGGTGTTTGTCACGTGGCCGTCCTTCACGTTGACAAGCATGGGTTTGGCCTGGATGGCAGTCATCATGGCGCTGCTCACGTAGGCCTGGGATTCTCGGTACGCCTCCGTGTTGACCGAGTCTCGGATGCCGTACACGGTGGACTGGCGCGACTGACGCAGCAGTTCATCGGGAGTGAACTGGTACTCCCAGGGCACGTCTGGAATGGTGGGGTTTGATCCCATGGTTCCTCCCGTGGAAGAGCCTCGAGATGTCTGGCCACGTGACGTGACTCCAGGCACGTAGGCGATGGGGATCACGTTGGAGGCACGGGAGAGCGCCGAGGAGGCCATGGAGGCAAACGAGTTTCGCTGCTGCATGGGCTGCTGGCCAGCGGTGTGGTTTCCTGTCACGTGATCCTGGCCAACGACCGGGATCCATTCTTTTTCTTCTCTGGCTCTTTGTGCTCGTTTCGAGAAGCAGAAGAACCAGACGAAGAAGCCGAAGATGGCGGCGGCTGCCACTCCTCCTACCACTCCTCCAGCAATGGCTCCTGCCGAGGTTCCTGAGGATTTACCCGAGTTGGAGTTTGTGTTGGCCATTGCTGCGGAGCAGGTGATTCCTGGGCATGGGTTGTTTTGCGAGGCGACGCCGAGTACACAGATTTCGTTGGCGGCACATTTCGTGCAGTCTTGGGGTGGGCACGTTTGCGACACTGAGTTAGTATTAGAAGTAGTGACAGTGACAGTGTTGGGATAGAGGTGGTGGTGGTGTGAATATCAAGTCAGTGTCAAGTCGTTCGTGTAGATGTCGTGGTGGCAAGTCCATGTAGTGTGTGTCAAGCGTATCGTAGTCCAGAGCATGGTAGTGTCACCCGTGGAATGTTGGCTCAAAGCCATGTTGCTGTTCTAGACTATGTTCAAAGACACAGAAGGACAACCACTTCCAACTCAACCACTTCCAACTCAACCACCTCCCACTCGACAACCACTTTCAAACCCCCTGTATTCCACAACATTAGCCATGTCATGACACTATCCACAACTGATATCACTCCTCCCTCTCCTCCCTCACCTCCTCACCTCCTCACCTCCTCCTCACCACCTGCTCTCACTCACTCTTGTATCCGCGTCCAGCACAGAGGTTAGTATTTGGTAGTTAGTAAAAGTCGGGACCGGCCTGACTGATGATGTTGTTGAAGAAGATGGTCTGAAGAATCAAGGGATGAAAGAGACGGAGCATGAAAATAAGGTTTGGCAGCGGTAAAAGACCAACAAGGAGACAGAAGGATAGACAACGTGGACCCGTGACGATCACGTGTATGAAATACTTATACGACGGCCCCGAATCGTCTGGTCACGTGATACCAACCCATACACAGACACAGCCCCCTCTTACACGCTCTTACATTCACTTCAAAATATGATTACTCTCTACAACACACCTCCACAACTTTTTTTGGAAACATTGAAACTTTGCAAAACGTGCTAAAAATAACCTGCTCGTGTCCAGACGCAAGGTCACGTGACGGACCCACCCCCACCCTTGCCCCCCAGCAACAAAAAGGAACAAAAAAATGACCTACCGATCCGCGCTATACGATGCGTCTGAAACGACCCTGGCAGCAGCCATGCATGCATAGCCGATGGACGCTCCTTGGGAGTCTGTCTGGGCTTGGGCCAAAAAAAAAATCAGCCCTAACCCTGTTTAAACCCTTGCCCTGCTCTAGCTCTGCCCTAGCCGCGGAAACAGTGTTCCAGACTCTACATATCAGGCGCCACGTAAGCAGATCAGGTCGATCGGTCGAAAGATTAATGTGATAAGGGTTTGGGTAGATAAACGTGGTCTGATGAGTTGATTGCGGTGATAATTCGCTTTGTATACCATGTGTAGGTGGTTCTTTGGCGTTCTGGGAGCGTGTTTTGGTACTCATAATCTGTCATAATCTGTCATCAAATAAGGTTTCATGCTGCAGCCTTGTCACCATGGACAAGAGCAGCACTCGAGGGTTGCACGTTTAGCACGACGTTTGCTTCAACAGTTGGAAACATGCTGGGATTTCTAGGATGTGAGTATGGAGGGGTTGGGGTTGGGGTTAGGTGTTGCCAGAGCCCTCAGAGGTGGTTTGGGGTTAGTCGGGGTCGGGGTGTTGGAAAAGGGTTGTGAACTGTTCTGAGGGAGATGTGCGATTGTGGGGATCTGGAGATGTGGAGATTCTGAGAGATTTGATCATCAAATTTGTTGTTTCATCTTCATTGGATCGGTGGACTTGTTTGAGCATCATCTCAGCCCTTTCAGAAGTGAAGTTGTGTTGTCATGACATGTCTCATGTTTCCTGGTCTAGGTTGCGATATGGTGATCTACTGTGGAAGATGTTGTCTTTGTGTTTCTCGGATGGTTCTCTTTTGGATCCTTTTGTGACTCCTTTTGTGGTTCAAGTCGTTTACTCCTCCTTCCCGATCTGATCATTCCAGCATGTTTTCCTCATAACCTGTCATACTAATGCAGTCAAATCCGGCCACGCAGCCAACTACAACATCTCGTCGGAACCCTCGTTCCACGCGGGAGCCTGGGCGGTCCACAATGCCACTAGACGGACCACAAACGACCCCGTTTCGGTCTTTACATTCGACAAGAAGAAATTTGAATCCTTTTGCTCGAAAAACGGACTCAAAAACAGCAAGGGAAGCGACGAGATTTACTCGAGACTGCGAAACGAGGCCACAAACCTCGCCCGATTGAGACACCCAAACTTTCTAAGAATCGTGGAACCCCTCTACGAGGGAAAAAGCTCGCTCAGCTTTGTGACAGAAAGAGTCGAAACCTGTATCCGCACCAAGGTCGAGGCCGATGCGTCACGTGACTCTCGATCTTCACGGGACCACATTCCTCCTGAGCTTTCTCCTCTGGTGATTCAGAAGGGTCTTTTGCAGATTTCAGAGGGTCTCAAGTTCATGCATGAGGATGTCAAAATGGTCCATATGAACCTCAATCTCAACACGGTGTTTGTGGACTCATTTGGCGATTGGAAGCTCGGAGGATGCGGATATGCATGCGAGGTTGCCGGAGCCGAGTCACGTGAGTTTTTCATTCCGCAGTTTGACGCTCGGTACCCTCGGTTTGTGCAGATCAACTTGGACTATTCTGCTCCGGAGCTTGTTTTGGACAAGAATCTCGACTTTTCGGCCGATGTCTTTTCTCTGGCTTGTTTGGCCATCACCTTGTACAACTTCAAGTCGCCCATTGACTCGAATAACAACTACAACAACTATGAGGAGGACATTAAGGCTCTTGGGTCGTTTTTGAGAAAGCCCAATAACACGTCCAAGATTCCTGCTTCGTTGATTGAGATTCTTCCCAAGCTTCTGACGAGGTATCCGACCGATCGATATCCCATTCAGGCGATTCTTTCAGCCAACTTTTTCAACTCGTTCCTTCTCAAGTCGTTGAAGTTCATTGACGAGTTTTCCGGAAAGACGGATGAGGAGATTGAGGCCTTCATTCCGCGGTTCATCAAGATCATTCCCGAGTTTCCGTTTGAAATTCTCAAAAACAAGATTCTCAAGGTTCTCATTTCGTCTCTCAGTCACGTGAACGAGACCATCATGGCGTCCCTCCTGCACGTGGTGTTTCTCATTTCCGCACAGCTGTCGTCGCTGGACTTTTGCAAGATCATTCTTCCGATTCTAAGCGACAATGAGAAGCTACAGCAAAACTCGGACGTGCAAAAGGTGGTGCTGCAGGACCTGGACATTTTCCTCAAGAACCTCAACTCCAAGGAAATTGAAAAGACCATTCTGCCCTTCTTTTTCATCATGTTCGACAACGCCGGCGCCCCCGAGGTGCAGGAAAACGCGCTGTTCAAGTGCCAGAAGGACATTTTGGAGAAACTCGACTTCCCCATCATCAAAAACAAAATCTTCCCCAAGATTGGCGAGGTTTTCACCAAAACCACTTCTCTGGGCGTCAAGATTGCTGCAGTCAATGCCCTCAAGGAACTGGTGGTGTCTGGGCTGGACAAACACAGCGTGACAGACAAACTGCTGGGAATGCTCAAGGCGGTAAAGTCACGTGACCCCCGCGTCATGATGTCGATGTTGTCTCTGTACGAGTCTCTTGTCAAGATGCTGGACGTTGAGGTCATTGCCAACGAGGTCATTCCCGTGCTGTGGTCCATGGCTGTTGGCCCCAAGTACACGGTTGCCCAGTTTGAGCAGTTCATGACGGTCATCAAGCAGTTCTCCACCAAGGTCGAGACTGAGCAGAAGAAGAAGCTCACCAACAATGTCGAGGTGCCCATGGCCTCGAGAGAGGATCTCAATGCTGGCATTGGAGGCATGAGTCTGGAGCCCAGCAAGCCGGCCAACGACTTTATGTTAGATGACGGACCCAGTTTCACCTCTCCTGCTCCCGTCGTGGCTCCCAGACCGTCTATTCCCTCCATTCCGGCCTCCATTCCGGCTCTGCAGGCCCCCAAGAAGCAGGACGACGACTTTGGAAGCTTCACCAGCGCCAACAGCTCCAACAACACCTTTGGCAACTTCCAGCAGTCCGTCAAGCCTCTTCCTGCGAAACCCTCGATTCCTCCTCTGCAGCCCCAGACTCTGACGCCCAGCAAACCTGCTGCCAATTATAATATTGGCACTGCATCGACTGGGGCTATCAACTGGAACAGTGCAAGTTCCAACACGGCAAGCGGTATCAACTGGAACTCTGGGTCTGGATCTGGTTCTGGCAACTCTGGTTTCAACTCCAACTCTGGGTCTGGTTTTAACAATTCTGGATCTGGTTTTAACACCAACACCAACTCTGGATATGGTTTCAACTCTAACTCCAACTCCAACTCCAACTCCAACTCCAACTCTGGATCTGGTATCAACTGGAACACCAACTCCATGGGTAACACCAACACCCTGAACTCCAACAACAACAACAACAACAACAACAGTTCTATCAATTGGAACAAGAACCAAAACAGTTCTATCAACTGGAACAACAACGCTAACACAACCCCAAGTTCTGGTAACATCAACTCCAATTGGAATGCCAGCAGCGCAAACAACAACAACAGTGATAGTCTGTTGTAGTCCATTGACAGTGAAACATGTACAATAATGAATGATGATAGAATGAGTGGTGTAGTTGTATTGTGAGTAAGAGGGGGTTTGATTTTTTATTCTGGTTGTTGGTTATACAATTTTGGCTTCCGTGAGAGATCATACACCTTCCATTTAGATACCATAACAGAGATGAATAAACCAATGCAAGAGAAGGTCGTAAAACCCCTAGAGAACGATCAAATACACCAAACGGAGGAGTAATTTCTCTTTCAACACATCTCTTGGTTTTCTCTTTGAGAAAGAGTCATAATAAAGTGTTGCCTGAAACACTAACAAACTCTTAACAGAAACTAGTACTATATCCAAGTAATTACTTGAGACTTCCCGACACAGATCGAGACATTCCAATAAACCCCAAATCAAAATAAACAGTCATAATCTGTTCAAAAACACAATTAAATACCATATCCAACACTATCCCACAGTTTCAAACCCTCCTTAACCCCAGATCACGTGATGTTCAGTCCCTACGGATGGTCGGAGATGTGCTTTTTCCGGAGGAGAGGAATTTTATGAAAAATACTAGAAAAAAAACAACCAAAAAGAAAAAAGAATCTCAGTTTCGACAAGGAAATCGCGTGACCTATCTCTTGATCGCAGATTTAAGAATTCCTCACCAATGATCTCACCAGTTACGATCGTATCGACATAATCATGTTCATCGTAAACGGTGTAAAGTTTGAGACCTGGAATTTTCACTCTGGCGTGTTTTTTTATGTCTTTATTTTAGACAAAAATATATATATAGAATAAACGGCGTGTAAATAAGTCACGTGACCTCTCCCTTAGCTCCTCAGACGACCATAAAATTCGTTCACATGTCGACAGGCAGAATAACAGATAATATTTCCAAATCTATCGTATTGGTTCGTTTTGTTCCCAACGAAACCTGTGGAAAGAAGTTTAAGAGAGTGTATTTGAGGGTGATCCCGTGGGAATTTAGGCGGTTTGAGGGTATCATAATGGTCGCAAAAGTTCCATTATCAATAATCCGTTTTCAAAACCCCCACAGCTCCACTGCAACAACAAATAATCAACCCATATCACAGCCCCAGCTGACTAACTCCCCCACCCAAATAAGGTTTTGGGAGAATCCAAAAGTCGCCCAAAATCCTTTTTTACTCCAGACAAAGTCCAAGTTGCAATCTCTCATCCACGTCCAATCTGTGAATACAGCGCTTTTTTCGCACTCTAGCAACGGCATATTTCCGACTCTACCTACACGGCCACGTGACAGCGATCTCAGACCCTCCGAATTCTCTTTGGCAGACTTACAAGCTCTCTACCAAAAAGCAAGTGGGCCAAAAACACGACTGTACGCAAACTACGATACTTGAAATCAGCTCCATCTCCCCCAAAGCATCCGTTTGAGACTCTAGTACAACGGACCATTCTTCTGTCGATAGACGCATCCAACAGCATTGTATAATAGTGAGTATTGAGAGTGTGTGGTTGTGGCAGGTGCGATACGATGATGTGGCCCCACCATTGTGAGAAGATGGTACACCGCGATGGTGGTGACACGATGACGACCACGATGGTTTAGTCTGTGTCGTCGTTGAATCGTTGCGCGCGCCAGTATTACCGTCACATCGTTAGTGTGATCTGTGAGGCTGTTTTGTTTGCCTTGTGAGCAGATCAGCCACATCATGTTACTGGGGTGATGTGATTGGTGATGATAACGATGATGGTGATGACGGTGATGACTACGACGACGACGAGGATGACATTATGCGATGATGAAATGCTCTGGTGATTTCCTCTAATCGTGATGCCCTGATTGATCACGTCTCGTGAGGCTGATCTGTTGCAGAGATCAACGAATCAGCATTTCTACATCAAACATCATCTGGTTAAATCAGAGGCATCATGGCTACAATCATCCAATATCACCAGAGAGTGACATACGTCCTGTTACGATGCCTTGACGATGCCACGACAATGTCATGACGTACCACGTGACCCTCACCCTCTCCACATGCTAACCAAGTGAACTCACAACCCTACCAACAACAGGGCTACCCCCCGATGATGTACCCCCACCATCCCAACGGGTACATGCCCGTGCCCCCCTACTACGGGGGCTACAGCCAGGCTCCCTTCATGCACTACTACCCCGACGGGCAGATGCACCAAATGATGTCACAACCGCAGCCTGGCCAACCACCACAGCCCCCACACATGATGCAGCCGATGCCGCCACACGACTTTGAGCAGCACCAGCTGCATCAGCAGAACCTGGCGGCAAGGAAACCGAAAACCTTCAGTTTCAACGTTGGGGCTGCGGCGTTCACTCCAGGCGGCGCTGCAAGTGGAGGACCATCTGGAGGACCACAAGCATTTGTTCCAGGAGCAGCAGCACCCTTCCATCCCGGAGGAGTGCCCTTTAGCCCTGCAGCAGCAGCTCCATTCACTCCTGGAGCACCAGCTTTCACTCCAAACGCTCCTGTGGCAGCACCAGCTCCTGCAGGCATGCCCTCCACCGTCCCCACATATGCCGTCACCTCGTCGTCCGCTCCTTCCTACTACAACGCCAACGATACCCCGATCGAGTCGATTTTCCAGCTCATCAAGGACAACAACCGACTTCCACAGCTCCCCGTGCTGATTGGCGGCCGGTTTGAGGCCCGTGCTCTGGCTGGCGCGTCCAAGCTGCGGCTGTCGCAGCCCGTGTCCTTCTCCACGCCCCGTCTGATTGACGTGCGAGGCCAGGACTTTAGCGTGCAGATTGGAGACACCATCTGTGACAGCGCAGACCTGGTGGTGGCCAAGTACGTGCCTGTGGTGGCCAAGGTGGCCCCCGTGGAGGTTCAAAAGGCCAAGGAGGAGGCTCCCGTGGCTGCAAAGCCCGCCAAGAGCAGCTGGGCTGCCGCTGCATCCAAGGCCGTGCCCAAGGTGGAGAAGAAGGAGGCCAGTGAGGCCAAGGAGGGCGAGGCTGGAGTTGCTGCCGGAGGCGACGTTTCCGCTGAGGACTCTTCCGAGTACGACTCGCCCGCTGCATCTCCCGCTCGCCCCGCGACTCTGGGTTCTCTCATTGCCGCCGTCAAGGCCCATGTTTACGATTCTGAGCTGTTTGACTCATCCACATCCACCAACCACCACAGCTTGTTGGCAGCCCGACCCCGGGGTATTGTCAACAACGGCAACGTTTGTTTCATCAACTCGATTCTGCAGATTCTCGTCCACTGTCTTCCGTTTTCTCGACTGATTGACCTCATTCGAGAAAAGGTGCCTCGGTCTCTTCATGGCGACTCTCCTCTCACCGAGGCCGTGGTCGACTTCCTCGACGACTACAAGCGAGGCGCAGTGAACGGCGTCAACGGAGGATCGACCCCTGCAACCTCCAAGCTGCCCGATACCACCATTGACTCGTTCTACAAGAGCATTGTCAGCGTGCCTCGGTTCAGCCACTTCCAGCGGGGCAAGCAGGAGGACGCCGAGGAGTTCCTGGGCTACCTGCTCGACGGTCTGCACGAGGAGTTTGTGGCCGTGATTGGAGCCCGAGAGGAGGCTGCTGCCCAGGAGGAGGGTGCCACTGGCTCTGCCGAGTGGACCCAGGTCGGGGCCAAGAAGAACTCGACGACGCGGTCGCCTCAGTTCCCGTGGTCGCCTGTGGCCGAGATTTTCGGCGGCAAGTTCGAGTCGAACCTTGACGTCCCCCGGCAGTCCGTGTCCAAGGTGCTGGAGCCGTTCCATGTGATCCATCTCGACGTGGAGAACCCCAACATCACATCCGTGGAGTCGGGCTTCAAGGCTCTGTCTGCCAAGGAGCAGGTGGAGACGTTTGGAGAGGGTGGACGACCCGTGATGGGTGCCAGCAAGCAGACGTTGCTGGAGGAGCTGCCCCGAATCCTCGTGGTGCAGCTCAAGCGGTTCACGTACTCGGGCGACAACCTGATGGATCTGCAGGTGCGAAAGATCAACAAGAAGATTTCGTACGGCGCCAATCTGTCGGTGCCCATGGAGTCGCTGTCTCTCAAGGCCAAGCAGCAGTTCCGAGTCTCTGGAGGCAAGTCCAACCAGTACAACCTGGTGGGTGTTGTTTTCCACCACGGTACCAGCACCACCACTGGTCACTACACCGTCAACGTTCTTGTGGGCGGCAGCAAGTGGTACCGAATCGATGACGTCAAGATCGAGGCCATTCGAAACGAAAACTGGTACGCCATGGAGGAGGATGGCAAGGACGACAAGACGGCGTATTTGCTCATTTACCAGCGAATTTAGTCCGCAGGTGCAGGTGAGGACCGTTGGTCTGGTAGCAGGAGGCGAGCATGACCTTGTGTCAAGTGGCTGCGTGCTACGCTACGTGGTGTACTCTACTACTGAGTAGTTTACCACTCGCATAGTGCCTTGGATGTGGCCACTTGTGCACTACTTGTGGTCCGCTCTAAGACGTTGCAGCTGCTGAGTCCGTAGCGACGAGGAGAGGGAGATATGTCTTCTGATCCGCCAGGAGGAGTCCTCCGCTGGGTTGCATGCCAATGTCAGCCCCAAAAATAGCTGTATTTCTTAGACATTTATAGCTTAATGACTTGTATACTGTATTTGTAGGGAGGGATGTTTTAGAGGCTCATGAACTTTTCAACTGAAAAATAGTCAAATTGTGAGTCAAGTGTAAATAATATGATCTTGGTGGATAGGTGCACCAGATGTTGTCCCACACGTGACCTAATTGTGGTATATCACGTGACCAAAGTTTGGTAACCACGTGACTATTTGGTATATCACGTGAATTTTATTTGATACATCACATGACTTTCAAGTCATTTCATCTCGATCATAATCACCAAAGTCAAACACCCAACGTGTCTTACCCTACCTCATGCAAGTGTATGCAGGTGTCTTTCTCCAACATCCTCACTCTGACAACCACAGCCATGAAAGGATACAATACTCGATCGTCGTCACGACGAGCTCAGGACAAGCCTGTGGGCCTGTATCCTGGTCTTAACGACTTTACGGATGCTCTGGAGGCTCTTCCTCTTGAAACTGTGCGACATTTCACTCTGTTGCGTGAAATCGACGCCAAATGTACCACCACCACTCCTCTTGTGGCAGATTTGATTGCCAAGTTTCTGGCCATTACTCCTGCGGCCAAAGATGATCCCGAGTGTGCCAAGAAGACGGAGGATCGAGAGAACATGCTGCTGGAGATCCGGGGTCTGATTCGAGAGCTCATGCCGTGTCTGGAGGAGAAGATGCACGTTGCTGGGGTTGCTGCTGAGGCTGTGGCTCGACATCTCACTCGAATCAATGCGGATTACGAGCTCATTACGGCACGTGAGATCCCCCAGGTGATTCAGTACGGAGAGCCTGATCATCCTGCCATCATTGCGGATGTCAAGCCTTCTGTGGCCGAGAGAAGCGCCCAGAGCCAGCGAAGCGAGTCGCGACGCGAGGCCATTGCTGCCAAAAAGGCTGCTGCCGCTGCTGCGGCCGAAAAGACCGGAAACGGAGCCCGAAGAGGCACCCCCAGCAAGGAGGGCGGAAAAGACAGCGGCAAGGAGACGGGTGGCAAGAAGGTGGCGGTCACGAACGGCGCGTCTGCCGTGGGAGCCGGCGCCAAAAAGACGGGCGAAAAACGGGCCGCTGCTTCGTCTTCTGTGGCCGAATCCGTGGCCTCTTCTGCCGCCGCAGCTGGAGCCAAGAAACGAAAGACTGCTGCAAAGGCATCGCCTGCTCCTGGCAATAGAAAGTCGCCACCATCGTCAGACGACGCCCCGGCCACTTATGCTACCCGATCTGCGCGTTTGGTCAACAAATCGAGAAAGGGACAGGAGGCTGCTGAATCAGCCAAAGCAGCCGAGGAAGAGGACGACGACGGAGAACCCGTCTACTGTTACTGTGAACAGGTGTCGTACGGCGAAATGGTGGCATGTGACGGACCCCAGTGTTCGCGTGAATGGTTCCATTTGCCTTGCTTGGGTCTCAGCTCCCCTCCAAAGGGTAACTGGTATTGCGACGAGTGCAAGCAGGGTAGAAAGAGATAGGTTGGATAGGTTGGAAGGAGAGATTTGCTTGTTCAAACTCTCTAGGGACAGTACCCGCTCATTTATTTATTACAGCCATTAATGTTGGCCGAGATGTGCAGGTGTGCACTGCGTCGTCGGCATGTCACGTATTTAATGTATTGTTTATTGTATTTGTAAGTCATGACGAGTAATTACGATATTTGAACTTGTAGGAGCTTCAGGATTGCAAAGATGTATTGAGAACTGGTGAACTATGAATTCATGACTTAAGACGTAGTACAGTACTATGAGGATCTGTTTTGTCGATTTCGGTGATAAATTAATGGTTCAGGTGTTCCAGGGCTTGATTCTGATATTATTTTGAGTGAATCACTACATCAGAGATATTTTATTACGACTTGTAGTCTTCTCTCTGAGGGGCAATCCAGTTTACCAGCAGTACCTTCATAGGCCAGATTATAAGCAATCAGTTTCCCACAATTGTGATTCGTAGAGACTCAAAAATCATTCTCAGGGGTAAATCCGATAAACGGGCAACACCTCCTATTTTCATTTTCTTGATTCGGATTTTATTAGTAGTTGTTGTGGCTCTTTCAATCTTCGGCTGACTAAGCAAACCTCCGCCCTAGTGGTTTCAGGCAAGCAAATGTCACGTGGCAACCTGGCCGAGTGGTCTAAGGCGCCAGGTTCAGGTGACTGAATCAATATCCTGGTCTCTTCGGAGGCGAGAGTTCGAATCTCTCGGTTGTCAGAAGAACATAAGTTCTCTTTTTTTGGTACTTTCGGTGAGAAGCACAAGAATGTTTTTTAAGGGCATTAAACAAATTAGGTACGTTTTTAATGGCATTTAACAGATTAGGTAAGGTTCTATCGAGATCTAAGTAAGCTCGTTAAACTGGCCATACTTACTCCACTGGTTTGTTAAAAGATCAAGAGTCATGTATATGAGCATCATCTCCAAGAACAGAAGAAGGGTTCTGTTGTGTCTATGATAGTTCAATGAAAAGCCCAAGCGAACTCTGCTTGCTTTACAGATATATATACCTCGTAGTTGTACTCTAACTTGTACTGGACTCTCAATCTTCGTCAACTTCTTTTCAGCATGTAGCTATAGGGATACTACTTATATCGAGTTGCCCTAGCAGATAACTGCACTGAGTAAACGAGATACGAGAGATAAATGTCAGGTTCCATGGATCTCTTTAATGTATACTTATCTACCAGTGTATCAAGTCTCCACCCGTCGTCAAGTCAACATCAGAGTAAAAAGTGCTCTACGCCACGGTCTGACCTTTATGAAAAAGCCATTGTAGATGTTCAAAGTGTGCTATTACAACATTTCATCAACCAGACTGGTCGTTGTCTTGAATGACAGGTCGTGTGCATGCTCATCTCATCTCATCTCATCTCATCTCATCGCTTGACAGATCGAAACTATATTTCATTTGGCTAGTTTTCGGAAAATACTGTTGGCATGACTTTTTTTACTACAAAGGTGTTGTATTAAGAGACTATGCGGTTAGTATTCGCATCTGCTCAGAAATCTGCTCAGAAATACAGCTCCATTAGACCACAATTCTCATTCGAAAGAGTACATCTTGCTAGGTGTACTCAGCTTCCAGTCATTCAGAGGCTGCAATTTATCTTCAAAACGCTGGGAAAAAATGCAATGGATTCAATACTGTTTAAATCTACTGATTGAATGTTTAGGAGGATTCATATAGCCAATGCTTCCGTTTAGGTCGCCAACTGTTGTCTGAAGACATCATCGAGTATAGGTACTTAGTCTCCTCTTTCAAACCTCACAGACTCACTAATAGGAGACAGAGATACCCAGAAAATTGATAGACTTCTGCTTCAGACAACGACACAGCTCTTGTTACATTATTTATCCTGTACTATTTTTTTTGAGACATATTTCAGCTATCCCCATGTCTCGTTTACACTCACACATTTGCTGTATGTGATATATTATTGCATGTAAAGTCATAGGAAGCAGAAATATTGTGACGGAAAAAAATAGTGACTCATTCCATTCTATTATAGATATAAGTATCAAGAGTTCAAGATCGATAGCTACTCATTTTGGAGTTTTGGTAGAGGCACAGAGTCTTCTGGCTTCTGAAGGGAAGGTACTCCTCGAGCAAGACCTCGAACATAACATCTTCTTACCCCTCAACAGCCAATAAAAAATACTAGTGTGTGATTAGAGAATGATATTGAATGTGTCTTGACTCCATTATTTTTTTCCCCCACAACTAGAGCATCCATGTCCCGTTCTGTTGACCATATTAACACCAGACTCCGCCTAGACAGACATCAAGCGATCTTAAACGTACAGATCTGTTTCTGAAGGTGAAGAGCATGGGATTTCAGATTCGAAGCGTCAAACAACACTTCCTCATAGCTATAGACAGTTTCCCTACCCTGTGGATTTCTCAGGTTGGGATCTGGTGTTTCTTGAACAGCACAGTGCACCTTGGCTGGATCTCATACTCAATTGTGGCACACTGGGATCGAATAGACACAAGCAAATGGCTCCAATTACAACTCCCCTGACGTCCATAACAACACACACTGCTTTCATTGACTTGCTATTTTTTTCTGATGTTCTACTTGCAAAACCACGGGGTGCCCCCAAGTCTGCATACACCTTCAATAATATACAAGTTGATCCGTATGACAAGTCTACAGCGATCTCAGAAACGACAATCCAGCCAGCGTAGAAATGCCATAGAGAACCTCACGTACGTGCCAATGTTTCATTACAATTGTCATTGAAACTCGTCCATGGGGAAGATTTCGTACTTGACAATTGTGGACTGTTAGGAGAGAAGTTCTAATTAAGTGATAAGCGGTAAAAACAAATCCACTCAAGCAAACAAGAGTCCACAAGAGCCCTGAGAACTCTTGGAACACTCTTCAAGCTCTGGATTTCTTGTGGTTACACATGTAATTGTACAAGTTAGTATTGCCCCGAAGTTATGGTTAGCTGATATCGAACCAGCGTCATTTGATTGCAACAAGGACCGAAATATCAACTCATTGTGAATCCTTGCTCTGACGTCTTCCTCACCACCTCTATCGCATCCACTTGCCTACCAGAGCAATGTATCTAGCCGCGATGGAAAAAGCAACGTCCAATTTCTGTTTCTCGATTGTGGCACCAAAAGAGAGGGGAAAGAAAATACGACGGAATCGGAAACGTAACTAGACAAGGGGAACGGAAGAACGTACCTGTAGCAGAATCCCTTGGACAAGCGAACTTTGACAAATGACACCCCTGCGCATGATTCACGCATAGGATGAAGCCATCGCGGTTAACATGGTGGAAGTGGAGATCACCATATGGCACTTTTCACAAGGGTCTTGGGATGCAGTCAGACGCAGCAGCAGGTGTCAACCGGAACTGTCACCGATCTGGCCTTTCCGGAGAGATGCAGGACAAGCCGGAATAGGTCCGACATGCGAGTATGTAGAGTCTCGGCTCGTGGAGAATGTGTCAACTGTGAAATTCAAGGCTCTGATTGAACAAGAGTAAAATAACCATGTGAAAGAAACACTGGTCTCGTTAGATAGATCGTGTTTACACTCTGATATCTACATTTATACCTCTTAGTCAGGAGATGGAGACTGCAAGCCTCCAATTCAAACTTCCATTTCAGAACCACAACCTCTTAACACCCCCCAATCAAAAGTCGATATAAAAAAAAATAAAACTCTTCAAAATCCACTTCTGCACATTCACACAGCCAGCGCCGAACCGATATCGGACCCTAGTTGCATCGATACCGTCCAGAACAATGCTCAGAAAACCGGTTGCAGCAGTGCAGCTGATTAAAATAGACATGATTTGCCGAAACGGTGGATCCCAAACCTCACGGCTTTTTGGGAGCCAATATCAGACGAAACTCGGATAAATTTGTGTTTTAAAAAAATCCCAGCAACTTCAAGGTACTCCAAAATTCGTTCTAAACAACTCACAACACGATACGAATATTTCTTCTCGTTCTACACCCATTTCCCACTCTTGTCAAATATCATATTTTAAGTTCAGAACCCGTTATACGACGGAACCTTAAATTTAAAGATTCGGGGAAACCTCCCTAAACGAAATGCATACATGATGGCTGTCAAAATGACGACCCTTGCTCCTAAAAGCAAATATTTTTGATAGCAAGCGATTTTCACGGACACGGCAATGATGTTAATCAAGCTTATTTTATTTTTGGACAAATATTGACAGAGATATAGTCGATGTAAGGTTTTAGGGATGGATATAGTCCATATTACCCAACTGACAGTCTTCTTATACGCATCTCAATATATATAGCAAAATTGCTCATTCAATCAATGTGGGTCACGTGACATCATCATTCGATCACATGACTGCTTTCCTGGTCCACGCGGCTCACTCCATGCAAGTGAATGCATACACGACAACTTGTAGTAGAGATGGTACAGGGACAAGTTGATCATTTCTTTGTGATCTGTGCGTGAAGCAGATGAGAACACTCTTTCAGGGCGTCAAAGGGTTTAGAAAATGGCGTGAGAATGAGCCGTTTGACAGACAGCAAGTAAGAAGGAAGGAATGAGACATCAACAAGGGAATAAAGGGGTTAAAGAGAGGACTGAAAGGTAAGGTGAGGGCAGATATTGCACGTGATTCAGCTTGGAATAGTTTTTATTGTGTTTAACTTGTCAACTATTGAATTCTTAAGTGTGGTTTTATACATGCGTGCATCTGATATCTCTGAGAGTACTGTAGTGTAAATATTGGTCTGAAAAGTTGGGAGGAACTTTCTGTTGCTGTCAAAGAAGTTGTTTGATATATTGGAATGTTCAGATTTTTTTTGGCAGGCGA
This sequence comes from Yarrowia yakushimensis, assembly GCA_900518995.1. Taxonomy (NCBI): domain Eukaryota; kingdom Fungi; phylum Ascomycota; class Dipodascomycetes; order Dipodascales; genus Yarrowia; species Yarrowia yakushimensis. Next base: position 969,930 of record ULGW01000002.1, read on the forward strand.
GGGATTCAATGGAGAGGGTCATGGAACGGGCCAATATGGGATGGGGTGTCAATAGTTCAGAAGAGAGTTGAAAATGGTCGAAATGGAGTTCTGAGGGTGTTAATTGAAGAGGTATTGTCTTCAATCCGCTCATCAGAACGTTCTACGATAGTATCGAAATATCGTTAAGTACAATATGCCGAATATGTACAATCAATACTGAAGTATGAGTCCATTAAACAGCCAAAATCACACGATAAATATTTTCGACTCCAATATTATCCGCCACCAGGTTTGGGATTATTTCTTGCTTGTTTCGACGTTGCAGCCTGTGACAACCTGTCTAGCGTACATCTGGCAGAGTGCGTATATTGACTGTAGGGGGCCTCCTGTGCAGTCTGTGAGAATGTAGAGTGGATCTGAGGTCAAATGTCAGTGCCTGAGGGATCTGAAAGGATACCGAGGTTTTTGGACATTTTATGGAGGTGTTATACTCGCCATGGATGTTACTGTTCAATGTGATCTTAGATAGCAGCTACTGCTGGATCATATTGACTCCAAGAATCGATTCTAAACGCGAGATCACTCTTGGTTAGCGTACATCTCTGTCCTCCAGCATATTATCTGTGCCAATTACATGGTGCACACGCGATAATGCTAGTGCCTGGTGCAGTAGTTTGCTAGTGATAGTGCGGCAAGGGTCTGTCAGAGTGGAGACTGGATATTCGATGATTCAAAACGGTACAGAGAATTCGTCTCTCGAGACAGTATTCGACTTTCTGTGGAGACAATATTCGTTATTCAGACAAGACTATCCACCAGGTCAAGACAATAATAATATCCTCATTCTCTCCAAACGGTTCGTCAATATCTCTGTCCATCACAAAACATTCCCCTCCAGAAATAACGAACACCCTCGACCATCTTTTAGCCGAGATGAAAGTATCGCTAGCCTGGCGCTAAAACGGTTGACCGCATTTCTTTGTACAGATCCGCTTGACTCGCTCATTAATGTCCAAAGACGTCTGGCGACGCTAGCAAACGTTTATCTTTGTCGACAGACAAAACGGCGGAGACGTTTGAGGATTCTTGGCGTTTCACGTGAATGGAGTTTGGAAAGCGGGTATTTTACGACCGTTATTGTTTGAGCAGTTATTGATTTAGCGAGAAAATGCGTGACTCTGAAAAATCTGATTTTCTACCACCCCTGCCATGTTCTAGAAGTCATAGTCGAGGACAAGCACCGGAGACAAAATTAACATAATAAATATTGCAAGTGCCATAATACAGAACAAGTGCAATGATACAGTACAAGGACAACTCGTACTTGTACATATCAAGTCATGGCTCTCTGGGAACAATTTCACATGCCGAAGAAGAGATTCGGACTCCATAGAGGCAGAGTCTACTCTCAACATACTTCCAGTGCCGTTGAAAGATCGCCTTGTTTAACAGAGCCATACGCGGGACGAAACGGAAGAACCACCGCCCTCAATTACGTCATCTGGTAATATATACACCTGTGAATGTAAATTAAATGGAAAACAAGCAGTTTTCGAATTTAAGAGTATTTTTAAAAGTACTTTTTTTCTCCTGCCGGAAAGCTATCGCCGATCAGGAACATATGCCGTTTAACTTAAACGATCTGGAGCGTGATAATTGGAGTTTGAGGCATCGTAAGGAGATAATAATAATACCAGCGTGATCACCGGACTTGTAGAATTGCAATGGAATTTTTTATATTCAGATCGAACCAGAATTGCAGATTCTATCGACCTCCATATCCCACATTAAGCTCACATCGGACATATGCATGTCCTCCACCCGGACGGGATATTTCTCCGACTCTTGTCTACAAGTTTTTGAGCAGTTTTGTCTCCGGGGGAACCGGTCGTTAACGTGTAGATTTCCGTTTCACGCTGCACGACGGTCTTTACGATTTGGAGATGGCTGGAGAGTGGAATGGTCGATCAAAGCGGTCGTTTCAAGGGCGGTTTCAGTGATCGTTTCAGTGAGGTCGATCAGTGTTGATTCAGTGGGACCGAGTTGCTTTTTCTGACTGACTGTATCAGTTGGAGGTACATGAGTTGATGCACAACCCGTTTGGTATTGGCTTACCATATCTAGAGTGTTCTGTTTGCTTCTTCCAGATGATCTACAACCTGACCGACGAGAAGATGGTACGATTTCTGGTAGAGAAACCTCCTGAGTAGGTTGCAACCCTCCAAGTACCTTGGACACTGCTTCTGATACCTCCTACAGACATCTCTGTAATCTATACCTACCGTACGGTTGTCAAGTTCATAAAAGATGACTCAATATCGTAAGAAATACGAGGTTGACGTACATGACCGCTGTTGTTCCGCTGTGAGTCCACCTAAAAGTGAGTAGACAGTATTTAATTCCGAAGTTTTTCTTTGACGAAACTCAGTACCATCAGGAAATTAATATCTTGTCAAACTTGTCTAGGAGTGTGTTTACTGTATGGTCTGATTAGGACGCAGTTACTCGCAAGGTCTGTTTCTAAGCAAGGTCCACTTGAACGTCTTCCGCATATGTGCCTACAGAGAACGCCCTGCCATCAACTATCACATTACCTGCGGTTTCCGAAAACAGGAAATGGCTCAGGAACATGGTTCGAGTGAAAGTTTCAAACTTTTCGCATGCAATTGGATTTCGGGAATGTAGGAATGTAGATTCCGCCATATGAGCATTTTTAAGAGCAAATATACGAGGAGAGGAGCGGAAAGGTGATTCCCACATGTCTATAGGTGGCAGTGGTTTTTCTTTTGCGTGTGATCGTCCTATCAGGCACAGGTAATGTACTTGTAGCATTCAGGGGTAAGGGGGAAAAGTATGTTTGTATCGGAGTGGATATAACTTTGAATGTAACAGTTGTTGATGTTTTCATTTTTGTTATAGATTTTCAGGCATCAGTACGAGTTAGAGATCTTGTAGTCATATTTCTACTTTTCCGTCTTCCAACAACCAACTTTTCAAATTTCAAATATCAGATCACACCTTCCCTCCTCCTGTCATTCCGTCCGATCCTGCTCCAGGAACTGTATCTCTCCCGTCTCACTCCCGTCCTCCCGTGTCTTTGTCCAAATACGACAACCTTCAATGTCATAGCTCATGAAACCTCATCAATAGTACAAGCAGCTATAGCCCGAACGGCTCGTAGCATAACCCCACAGATAGTGTGCCCCGAGCTTGTTTGACGAGCAGAAATCTGGGTTTGATTAATGTGGCTCCGTGGAGATGAGACGGAGGTCATTGAGATAACAGAGGGTTGTTGTGGGTTGTTGTGGAGTTCCACAGGGTGATACAGACAGATACGGTTTCTTTCCGTGGGTTGGGTGGCAGGTTTACTTTCAAAACTCATTAGGTTGAGTTGTAAAAGATTGGACGTCTCTTCCCTCGTCTGAAACCGCTTTTCTCTGTTTCATTTCTCTGATCCCATGTCTGACGGACAATATCCAGGGTGACTTGTACTCCTGTCACTTCTCCTGTCCCTCAAGACGTATAGTAGTCAAATGTGATCGACATAACTGGTCCGTTTCCGGCTGAGGATCCGTCTTGTGGTATTACATGGAGGGGCGGTTTCAGGAGCCGAGATTACAAAATGGGCTTGTCAGCATGTGCCTGAGAAGGAATGTGATTGAGATTGTGAATATGGATCGTCTTCGCTGGTAAGAGTAAGCCATGGAGCTACAGGAGAAGGCATTGTTATTAAGAACAGCTTGGATAACATCAGCAACGGTCAACACATGATAATGTCTCAGAAATGGAGTTGTTTGTTCTCTTACGTGTGGTGCACTAACATTCCATATTCTGACATACTGTATAAGGTTGATCTAACATCTTGGAACCGTCTGTCAAACGGAATCGTTGGGGTGAGATGGACTAAAAAAATCCAACCAGGTTATTCGATCCACGTATTTACCACAAATCCTGTCTCCTTATTGAGAATGAAAAACCATCGTCTGTTGAGTGGATCTATTACCCGAGTGGAGAACCTTGCAGGTAAAAGAGGAACAAGAGACGGGCTAGTGGAAGACTTTTGAGCAGATTGATTTCTTGGCAACATTTATCAGTCTTGCAATACCTGTTTCAACAGCAGTTTGATGTAGGTACCGTCTTTGTAACTGCAATATTGGCGTTTCCTGAGCAGTTGTGTAACCAAATACTCTTACCAAAAATACTCTTAGTCAGTATGTATAAGCACTTCCAAAAGATCCTTCTCATTTACTCAGTTACCACAAATAACATCATAAATATCCTCAGGTGACGTCAATGCCCTCCCTACACCCTCTCAAGATAAAAACTCCTTTTATCACCGTTCTACCAACTCCCTTCTCCCCCTCATCTCTCACTAAACGGTTAGATCTAAAACTACAGTACCACCACGCCATGACACACGCTACACAAGCAATGCGACACTGAGATTACGTACCTACCATCAGACGAACGCACGTCACGAGACCTACATGATATCTCACCAACCGACCTTGCTGTGGAGCCCAACGTGACAAGTTGCTGTTTCGGTCCAGACCAAGGTCCTTGTAGCCTATTTTTGACGCAATTTCGGAAAAACAAACGTTCGCCGTATTCTCCCAACCGTCGCGGCTGTTTGTTCACGTTTAGAATGCAAAAAAAAGACAAAAAGGACGCCCTTAACCAGAAGACGGGTATTTTGACCGGTGAGAGTGTCTCCAAAACTTGTATCGCACCCAAACCCCCCACGAATGCCACAAAGACACCAGCTCAGCGATATTATGGCCCGGCTGCACGGTGTGTTTATTTTGCACGTGACCAGCAGTTGTTTGTGCGTTCTCTTTGGGACTCTGTCCCCTCCCTCAAGTCGATTTCTCCACCCCAACTCTTATTACCCCTATTCTGAAGGTTAAAAAAAAAGTGTGAGTCTAAATAATGTTTGTTTGTGCTTGTAGCCGAAGAAACGAAAAGTGGAGAGATCTTGGCAGAACCAATAGTTTAACCTTATTCAATCTTCATGAATCAGTCAAATACATGCAATTAACCGCCCACTGTGGTTTTTTTTCACAGACAACACTAACGACAAGATGAACATGACCCAGCGAGAATACAAGGTGGTGGTGGTTGGCGATGGAGGCGTCGGAAAGAGCGCAATCACCCTCCAGTTTGTCCAGAACCATTTTGTGGATGAGTACGATCCTACTATTGAGGGTGAGTGAACATGTTAGGCCCAATGGAGGAGTTTTGAAGCCAGAGAGCTGTCTCTGGGGTGTCACGTGGTGGTTGAGCACGAGAGAATGTCTTTTAGAGGATTGAGGAGGTTATGGGTCTCAATTTGGTCTCTCAAGGTGCGTGCTAGAGATTGATATGAATTGAGTGAAAAACGACCATGGATATGAAGAAGAAGCGAATTCGGCCAGGAATAACAGCAACGAAGATCATGTGTGTTACGACAGATATCAAGATTTTTTTCTTCTTCAAACGACAACAATTGTGCCTCTTGGATACCCAGTCACACCCTCACACTCCATACTAACTCAGACTCATACAGAAAAGAGATTCTGATCGACTCCAACCTCACAACTCTCGATGTTCTGGACACAGCAGGCCAGGAGGAGTACTCGGCCATGCGAGAACAGTACATGCGAAACGGCGACGGCTTCTTGCTGGTCTACTCCATCACTTCTCGAGACTCGTTTGAAGAGGCTCAACAGTTTTACAACCAGATTCTGCGAGTCAAGGACGTTTCGCGAGCACCTGTTGTGCTCATCAGCAACAAGTGCGATCTGTCTGCCCAGCGACAGGTTTCTACAGCCGAGGGTCAGCGTCTGGCTCGAGAGTGGAACGTGCCATTCTTCGAGACCTCCGCACGATACAGAGTCAATGTGGACGAGCCGTTTTGCGATCTCGTTCGAGAGATTCGACGGTGTCAGACAGAGCGACATCGACAGGGTAGCAGCAGCTCCACGATGCACATGAGTACCAGCAGCATGGGGAGTGTCAAGGGCCGAAGTGTGCGAGAGAAGGTGGAAGAGGAGGAGGATGAAGAAACCAAGGAAAAGAAGGGCTGTTGCGTCATCTGTTAGACGATCAGGTGATCGGGGAGCCTGTGCTCTGAGGAAAAAGGACGAGAGGAGGATGTTGTCCCTGGGTCTGGGACCCATTAAGTTATTGAATGTTGAAATGAATTATGTCATGTGTGGTTGAGAAGATGGCGAGAGTGTCTAGAGTGTGAATGAGTGCAATTGTACGAGTTTTAGTAGTAATTTAGTACTCATTTGACAGTATGTATTCCGTCCAGTCGGATTTTTAGAGATTTTATGTTAATTTACACAAGAATTTAATACCAATTAAAAAATTCCTTCTCAAAACACTCCACAACATCAATCAAAAGCCAACAGCTCACTAACTCCGCTTATCACATGTCTCTTGTGTACCCTCGTGTACCCCACTTGTTGAAATAATAATATACCCGCATGCATGTCCCCCCTGTGAGCGTGTTTCATATGGCCTGCCTTCAACAGCACGAGTACAACAGGGTCCAACCATCCAACAAGGTCTCGTGAACCCTTCCCACTCACAAGCCTGCAGCATGTTGTCGTATTGTCTGATTGTGTGGGGTTGCTCTTGTCTTCTCTTATCATCTGCAGGGATCCACTCAGAGACGGCTCTGCCATATTTTGATACTGTGAAACAGGAGTTGGATCAAACTTGTCTGAGTGCAAGTGCCATGTACATACTACAGGAGTACTACTACTTCGGCTCTGACTCTTGGACTCCCTTGAACAGCTCTGAGCGATTAAAGGCCATCTAGAGTCTCTGGATCACTGCTACAAACATGTCTGAACACCTCTGAGCATACAACGTTCTCATTTTGTCTCATCCCTCCTGTACATGTCTTCTCCCAATGATCACCCTGTTAGATTGAATCGTATCTCCCCAGAGATCGGCACCAAATCACGTCTGTTTTCTCTCATTGGCCCAAAAAGCCCTATGGTACATACAATATCGTTAATGTCTCTATAATATCAACAACTCACATGTATACATCTGCAATACGACCCAATCACATCCAAACAAGTCCGCGAAACAACGAAATCCCCACATTTGATGCACACCCTTGTCAATGCGTCTGCCGACTAGACGCGAGACCCTGGGAGGGCGCGAGACCGTCAAAATTGGTGAAAACGTCATCGAAAACGTCAGATATGACCAATTAAGTGAATATATTGAAGATTCAGTTTCGTTCAATTTTTCTTGACACTTCTACGTCTCGTATTTCTTGGCTTTTTCGATCTCAACTAATACTAACTAATGTAGGCCAACTTCAACTAGATCCAGCAATTGTCCAAAGAAAAATTGCTGTGCAAACGGCGTATCACGTTACCACCCTGCATCCCCCAGTTTACTCTATATATTAATATATATATTCCTTGGAATTATTAAACTGCCTGTTCTGAGTATCTTTTGGTTGTCTTTCTGAGTGTCCTCTTTTGAGTGTCTTCTGAGTGTCTACTGTAACTCTTTTCTGTTCAAACGCCCAAAGTCTTATCCTCTTGCCATCTAATCACTACCCCGAAAAATCCTCATCTCTACACGAAGATCAGGACTTGCAGTGTCGATCTTACTGATCTTTCTGATCTCACTGTACAACCACATGAAGGGTTGAAAAATACTGCGGTATCCGCATTCCGGAGGTTAAAAACTCACGACAAACTAACCCTCCTTCATTGATGCTTATTTGTCTTGGTCTTGTCCGACAATGTTTCGTATTTGCGTTTTTATATCACCAAAACTCCAATCTCCAATCTCTGATCGCCCCTAGGCGAGCTAATGGAGCACTAGCTCTAGCTTAAGCAGCCATAAAACGCTCGACACGCGAAGGTTCCAGACACCGTGGTGGGTGGAGGAGGGTGGAGGAGCCATGTGAATTTTTTCGTAGCAGGCTTGCAATTTTTTTATATTTTCCTGGTATTTCCCAGGTATTTCCTCCATATTTTCCTATATTCCCGATATTCCCTCGATATTTCATAATGGCTGGAAAAATCGTGTAAAATCTCTCAAAAACATGAAATTTCAAAGACTTAATTAAGAATAGCTCCAAATAGGTTTATCCAGCCTAGAAAGATAAAAAGAACGCGCGCTCTTTCTCGACGCGAAACTCATTCTTCACGAAACGAGAATCAACCTCCTTCCATTGCTAATTGCTCATTTCTTATGTTGCTATTCTCAAACACGTGACCTCCACCTGATCGGGTGTATCGCTCCGGATCGGCATCACACTTGTGAAATGTGTTTGGATCAACGTTTGATCGACTTTCCATCGGATTAGATCGTCTTAGATCGGCGTTCGGTCCTGATCGACATCTGATACAGTGCACTTGGACTGGGAGCAGCTCACAACCAGTAGAAGAGATTCTGACGAGACAATTGTATTTGCCAGGTTGTAGACAGCATAATTGTGAATTTTCTACACGGATAGGACTAGTATTGGTGATTTACAGCAGGTTCAACCCACTCCCTGAAAGGAGAATCTTGTCTTACATCTTTCCATCTATAAAAGTGATCAAAAAAAAACTTGACTGGGACAAGAGGCAGGGTTACGATCGTCGAGGCAGGCTATTGCTTCTGAAGTGCTAATGCATTTCGGGAGTACCTGGCTGGCTGGACGGCATTGTAGAATGGATGATCTCCGTTGATAGGGTTAGTAAGTGTTGGTGGAGTTAGTAAGGGTTGACAGGGTTAACAAGCGTTGTGACACTGGCAAGAATTTCGAAATGAGGACACCTAAAATCTGATCAATGATGCTGTATATGTGTTTCGATTAAGTGAAAAACAATTTATTTTCTTCCTCTCAGTAGTGAAACATTTATTTTCATTATGGGTCTCAATCAACCAAACTGATCCATGAAGAGTGTGAAAATTCTGGTAGGACTGGGGGAAAAAATATGTGCAATAGCAACAGTAGAACGTCTGGAAAAACTCCTGCCCACGTCTGATTTCATTGCAACTCAGACTGTTGAATACGAGATATTCTAACAATAAATAGGAAACAACCATGACAGGAGCAAACTGAATAGCCCGGATCTTGTGGTGTTAACACCCCTGGAATGAGACCACAATCGAAGTACACGGGTTATTAAAGCCATTAGCCTGCTTCACTTCCAGTAGGTATATATAATGACTCTGAAAGTAGTCTTTGGATAATACGATATTGTAACAAAGGTATCATTAATATATTGACGGCTTGCAACCTATAGCTCAGACCATGATTTGAATTGTGGCCCAAACTAGCATTAAACGGTAAAAAACTAGTCTACGACGATTCAGAAAACGATTTCAAACTCATTCGTATACTTATGGTTGCAATCGGTGAAGGGAAGCTCCCACAAGTTGTATCTCGTTACTCTGGTGCAACTGGATAGGTATAAGTCGATCAAACTATGATTGTAGAGTCGATAAATGTTCTAGGGATATGCAATGGAACGATACAGTACAGATATGTTTTGAGACTGTAATTGGCATCGAATCAGTTATTCAGTACTTCAACATATGAAGGCAAGCTCAGTGTCACTTACCATTATCATACTCTAACTCGCGCTAAAAAAATCATGCAGTGATTCTTAGTGCATAATTGGGATCTTCTCGACTGGTGGATCATTTTGATACTAGTTGGATACTAGTTTGAACGACTTTGATGGAATATTTGGTATCATCCAATCTCGTTAAAACATTTAAGCTTTCACTTTTGCCATATTTTGAGCTGGAACCGTGAATGGACTGCATCAAAATATATATTTAAACTTCAGCTTTGACATATTTTGGACTGGACCCGTAAACAGAGTGAATACAAAAATCCCTTTAAATGAATGTTTCAGCTGATATAGTCACTTTTAAACCATGTCAATCGGTTTATATGCTCATTTCAGTGTCAGAAGTATTTTTATTTGGTCACATTTCGCCAGACCATGTGGTGTATTGAAGATCTTATCTGTTGGAGATGCAGGACTGACACTGTGGTGAAGAAATGCACATTGAAACGAAGATGTGGTCTTATATAAATTATATAAAATGTGACAGTCATTCAACGAAGAGGTGGACCTTACAATGTACGATGGTGATTTAAACGAGTTATTTCCTCCACGTCCACGTTCATTATTATGTTTTTACTGTTTCTAACATACTACCAGTAGTGCCCCCCCCCCTAGTAGCACTCGAGATACTAATGGATTCCATGTACGATACCCAATCGATCGATGATGGCAATACGATCATTCCGTAGTATATATTAGCCCACGGTGACGTCAGTGAGGTGCTGAAGTGCCTAGTGTATCTTCCCCTACGTCAGAAGAACATACATACTGTCGACATGAATGAGGACACAAAGAGAAGCTTCTGTCACAATGGATCAAGCAGATGGATCAATGGTTCAAAGATATGTCTCCATTGTCTTATCTCACGCATCCATGATCCGTGCAGATGTCTTCTCTTGCTTCCATTGTCAATCTCATGGATGTGGAGATGGAGGCAAGTGGTGGTCGAGCATGACTCTTGAGTGCTGGTCAATGGGGAGGAAAAAATAATGAGATTCTAACTGCCTTCATTTCAGGTTCCCTGGATGGGCCTTATACTAGAATTGAGATCAACAGGTAGAACGACAAGAACAGAGGCTATCAGCCTGAAGGAAACAGATATGACCACGGGAGTGCTGCTGTGGTAAAATCGAAAGTGTCCGATTTTGGTAATCAGAAGTTACTCAATGACTAAGGAAGATAATTAACCAAGTATAACCCACTCTTGAGTGACTGAGCAATTGTCATCCGAATTGACTCCAACGCCAAGATAGAGATCAGAGAGAGAACAGTACTGAGAGAAGACAGCATGAAAATGACCTAGAAAAAATCAATAAGATATTTCAGATACAATAATAGCATGATCAAATATCACTAGTTGTAATTCTCATTTTTTTCGTAGTCCTATTCTGTCAGTTCATTTCTGCATCAAACATCGTAAGTCTGAGTGGTTGCAGAACATTATCATTCAGAAAGCATCTTCAATTGAGATAATTGTCAAGTCAGAAAATACTCGTATGAGCCGTTTGAATATTCAACTCATATTTCAAATATACTTAGTGGTCATCCTGACTGTTACAGTACTTAGTGTCATACCGTTCATGCCTTCTTTTCACCTCCAATGGTCATGTTCTGAGCCCTCAACATGTTGGAGCCAGATACCCTCTGGGTCTCTAGTTTAAGCAGGTACAATGTACATCCACACTGTAATTATATCCTACATATACTTATTTACTCGTCTCTTTTGCTAAGAGTGGGATCTACGAAAAGCATCTACTCACACTGGATCTAGACCTATTCCACTTATCATTTTTAAAAGGAGCAATACGGGTGTCTGCCTTATATATCAGAGATAGCTTCTTTCTATATTCTACTCTTTCGTAGTATCTCCTTGATAAATCCATAGTGGACAGAAATATATCCAGATCACTGGTTTAATGTGTCTGTGATTTATATACTACATGCTGTTCGTCTGCTTCTAATAATAAAAATAATAATATATATACAGGGATTAAGTTGTGCGTGACACTATTGGGACCAAACTATACAAATTTCTTTGAAAACGCCATCTCATCGTATTCTAAATTACCCGATTAGGAAAAACACAATTTTAGGAACTTGTCAACCTAATCTGTATGACAGAAGATCTACAGTACTAGAAATCTGCGGTTGAAAAAATTGTGACAACAGAATACAGTACTTGTAGGAGCCCTTGACACCTATCACGTAGTGTCCAAGTCAGCAATGGCACTTGCGATTCTCCTGGTGGTGATTCCTCCTAGAACTACCGTGTGGGTTGTGGACTGGGAGAGAATGACCACATGATTACCTCCTCCTCAGGCTATTGTACCATAATCGCTTCATTAAAATGTGCGGCAATGAGCTCTGGGTGCTTCCTGGACAGTATCTATGACTTTTTCACATCCTGGCACTTCCTCCAGCTTTGTTTTTACAGTTTTAAGAATTATGAAGCGATAATGCAATGGAGATGAGATAAGGAACCTTATATTCTCATCTAGAGATAGAACTAGAGCTATAAAAAATCATGCAATTGCGTAGAAATGAATATAACAGTGATACTATCAGCTAGGTTACAGAATATTGTATTTAAATGTCAACTCTTCAATGTTGTCTCAGAAACAAGTGTTCCAGCATCATCACCACCTGCAGAAGAACACTCTAATCAACGTCTGGAAAAAAATCTCAACGGCTCCAAACTGGGAAGGGTAATATTTTGATGTGATAGGTTCCTGAAAAACTATTATCTATCTGATTTCCTCCCTTCATGATTTTTTTCATACCCTTTCTATGCTCTTCTGAGTTGCAGCTTTACCACCATCGAAAACAAATCAAGGAGGTTCTGGGTTCTTCAACAGAAATAAAAATAGGACCTGACAAACTCAGACTGCGTCATAGTCATTCTAGATACTTGCAAGTCTGTGCTGCCGTGCTCAGAGGATGAAATTATCGCTCTCTCCGAAGCGTCCAACCGTATATGTCTCTTCCATAGCCAGGTTTGACAGACAAGTGTTAAATACATTTTCAATGACTATGATTCATGTACGATCAAGGTATTCCATTCCCCCTTGCGATTTAACACACCATGGGTCAATTGGTTGTTTCGATACTTCATCTGGCATCAGACCCGACTGAGAAGCTCAGAGTGGAGAAGGATCAGATTGTATGACTGCAAAGGAAGGGAGTGGCCGAGAAATAGGCGTCAGTTCAGTTCCATATGACCAGTGTTACGACCTTTCAAATAATATATCTAATCTAAAACGGAGGAGAATATGGAACACCACACGTTAGTGCTCTTATGGACCATTGCCCGAAAATGTAATGGTCCATTCGAATCCTTACCCCTCAGGGTATCTGGATTGACCCCACTCAGACGGAAGCAGTACCTCTTTTCCCTACTACCGGGGATTTTTTCCTAGGCTATAATTCCATATTTTGGAACAAGGCTATACATCTTTACTGAATGAATGAGATCAAAGTCTTCCCCTTTGTATTGTATATTTATCGAGTCATGCTGTTTATAGCGTGAATAACAACACCAGAAAGATCAACCTGAAGACAAACTCATTTTCCCCGTCTTGCAGTGTAGGAGTCTCGTCCAAGGATATCTCTTCTCTACATAGGAGACCAATGACTTGAGACTCTCACTGAGAACGGCGACTACCGTGGTCAGGTCACCAGTTCTTTCGCTGTATTTGTTTCAACTGTCTGATCTTCTGGTTAGTCACTCTAGGATGATAATGGCTTGTAAAACAAGACAAGTCTTTGAAGCAAAAATTGAAAAAGTCCTAAAATCACTTAATGACTTTCATAAATCGACTCCAGTGGTTTGGTGCTCATTGTCGATGTAATTCCCAAGCAGGATCTTCTCTTGATATTTTTTTGGACAGAATGATACCTCATTCCCTTGGTTCAACATCTTGTAAAACTGTATCTTCACAGCTTGAGGTAGTCAATAAATTCCAACATTCCGTAATAGTTGCAAAACGAGTTTATTAAAGGTTCTGGACTTCATTCAAGTCATTATTTGGTCCGTATCCTCGACTCCAGTATTTTCCTTGGGCAATTGTTCGACCACGAAAGACTGGGGAAACACTGAACACCCTATTTCAATCCATATTTGCAAAGGAGATGACATCAAAACTTGATTCTTGCGCTATATATTGTAGTCAGTTGGAATTGATCCAGTGTATTTGACGGTTTTCCTATTGACTGACCTTCCAGATGATATTGATGACAGTCAAACAGTTGGGTTCCAAACATACCCCATATGCTTGAAAATAAGATTTAAAAATCAAATGACCCCTCTGACATGATATTAACACGTATTTGATTTGTTTTCCGCATTTTTCACCTTTTTTCCTCGAATTTTTAACAGTTTTTTCACTCTCAAAATCGTTCAAGAGAGCCCATGCAGACATCTGAGACTGCGTGGCCAAGTTGGTTAAGGCGTACGACTGTTAGAAGCATTCAGGTTCTGAAATCGTAAGATCGAGAGTTCGACCCTCTCCGCGGTCGCTTTTTTGCTGCTTTGTGGCCCAGCATTTTTTTCTGCAGAAAACTGGGGGTATTTCTCGTTGCATTTTTGGTGGAATTCGTTTTGTTGGGTCTCACCGATTTTTGGACCAAGTTCAAAATTAACTCTGTTGAAAAACCCTTAAGTGAAATTCCATAGTTAAAAATATACTTGAACCTACAAGGTACAAATGTAGTCCAAAGAAGAACATCACCACACTGCTCCTGTGACAAAACTACAACCTTGTCTTCTACACCCTTCAACCCGAAAAAAAAAAAAAGAACCTGATACCCAATGACACGAATCAATCCATACCCCATTGGACACCCCTTGCGATACCTTTATGAAGATCCCGCTTCTCGAACTCCCCATGAGCTATCTGAGAAACCTGAGAAACCTGAGAGACAAAACCTCAGCCCTGAGAGATCAGTTCGTGGGACTATTCCCAGATACGAGCACCGTGAGAAGTCTTGTGACTCCTATCCACCTCGTGTGAAAAACAGCCCTGTCTTTTCACACGAACCAGTTTCTCAAATCAGTAATGTCTATTCATCGAAACCAGTTTCTCTTCATGAGACTTATCCACGTGTCCCTGCTCGAAAGAGACATTACGAGACGGATCCCCCTGTTAAATCCGCTCGCTACATGATTATTGACCTGGATACTGGCAAATTGTGGCGTACCAATGACCCCTCTCGTTGTGATATCCACGAGTATTAGTCAGAGGTGAGACCTTTGTCGCTTACGTCAAGAGAAGATATCAACGACGGATTTCATGTGTATTCCGTCAAGCTACATTTCACGTTGCTCTATGGTACCTGATGACATCTCCTAACATCTCTGTCTATTGTCCAGACCATGATGCTCCATTGTTCAATATCTGCGTCAATGACATAATTAATTGTGGCGATATATGTGCCTAAGATATCCTTTGATAATTGCTAAATACATTGAATATCTACAAATACACGTCAATCCAGTAAGGGGTTTCCCAGTCTATTCTATAATATTTCCCATTTTCGGCCTAGTTGATGAAGTGGTAGACGCAGAAGTGCAGCACCAACGAGCCGAGCACAAAGTCGGCGAACGATCGCTCGCTGCTCACGCCAGGAAACTCCTTGGCGTTCTGTTTTGCGGTCTGGATTCGCAGAGCGGCAGTCAGCACAAACTGGCCCACCGTGCTGGCAAAACCTCCGAGGAAGGCGTTGAAGGGCTGGGTTAGTTGGGGAAGGGGATAATGGGAAACTCGAAGGTAAGCGATTCGACAATTTCTCTCTCGTGTAGAGTGTAGGCTGTGAAGTAGAACTGTCTGACATGTCCAGCTAGTCAGACAGAAGTCTTACTGTTTTCAAAGACAGTTATTCAATGACACACTATCAGACATTCAGTCGCGACACTCAGTCGTGACAAACAGTCGTGTCTCATAGTCAATCATGACACACATTCAGACTGCAGATGCCTTGTCCATCATGTCATCACTGTATCTCTTCCTCTCCTGAATACTCACAAAGTTGCCGACAAGAACACAGAAGACAAACTGAAAGACGCCGAGAACCACGAGAAAGGCCAGGAACGAGTCAATCAGCTTGAGCTTGGGGGTGCTCTGCTTGGAGTAGTTGTTGAGGACCTTGGAAAACACGTTTGTGGAGTCCTCGGAGGTCTCGGGAACAGCATCAGCGACCACGGGAGCCACCTTCTTGTCCTCGGTGGCCTCCACGCTCTTCTTTACGCTCTTTTTCGCTGCCATTGTGTGCTTTTGTGATGTGTGGGTGGATCTTCAACTTGATGAGATGGAGAGCTCGATATGCATGTCGTGACGTGTGTGAAGTTAAATCGAAGTGGAGGATGAAAGTTGAGAAATGATGAGTGTGATGTTGGACAGAGAAGAGGTGGTATAAGGGATGAAAATGGCTCAATGGAATCTACAGAACTGAGGCTGCAATTTGACACATTTTTTACCCAACTTTGGGCACTTTTCACAAATCACTACGATGAGCCAAATATGGTTAGTAAGCAGACATCGTAATACTCTCAATGAACCAGTTACATGAATGTAACAAAGCTAAACCTCTTATTACCACACTGTATATTCGATTGCATTTTTCAGAATCAAATCTAACTTGAATTTCCGAATCTACATCCACTTATAGTATCTCTCTAAGAACTCCACACCACACCATCTAGGCAATATAACTGCAAGACAAATTATAAATCAGCTCAATTGTGACCAATTTCCCTCTGTGACTTCATTTAACCAAATTAAACCCCCCAATCCGCTCTCCCCTATACCACCCCCACTCCGAATCGAACCGACAATCTCCAGGACACTCCCCCGTAACTCTAATCTTACTCGAATGCTGCACTCTCTACATCATAGTGTCGTCGACATTCTCAAAGGACACACAGCACATTATGGTGAGTCTCTAGCACTAGATATCAAGCTACCTCCCCGCTAACACAGTCAATTGCATTCAACAGCAGCTATCTCGACGACATCCAGACCGCGATTCGGTCCAGACCCATCCCCTGGGACGGCTACGTGCGCGCCAACCTGCTGACTCCAGACGAGGCTGCTCTGATCAAGACCATTGAGAACCAGAGCCCCGAGGCCCGAAAGGAGACCGTGACCAAGGACCTGGTGCACTACGCCACTTCCTTTGTGTCTCTTCTGCGAAAGATCCCCCGTGAGGACGTGGCAAAGTACATTTTGTCCTTTGTTGCTAGCCTGGTCCAGGAGCTTCCTGAGTTTGCACAGGCACTTCTGGAGCTGAATAAGCTGGACCCTGACTCTCCTCTGGGTCCCCTTCTCAAGCTGCTCGAGTCTGAGGATGAGCAGATCCAGCTTCTGGCCGTCAAGTCCATTGTCGTGCTTCTGGCCGAGTCCAAGACCGTGGACCTGTCCACAGAAAAGTACGCTGCCCAGTACCTGCAGTTTGTGGGTCTTCTGATTGGATCCTCGGCATCTGTGCAGGTCCAGGACGTCGGAGCTGTTTCTCTCGCCGTTCTGCTGTCCAACCGAGCCTACCGACCTCTGTTCTGGAAGTTCAACGCCGAGCTGGTCCCCAAGCTGCTGGACATCATCAAGGCCGACAAGGGCGGTCTGCACCTGCAGTACTACACGCTCCTTGTCGTCTGGCTGGAGACGTTTGACACTAAGGCTGCCCACCAGCTGGTTGCGTCCTTCCCCGAGCTCATCCCCACGCTTCTGCAGGCTGCACGAACCTCTGTCAAGGAGAAAATCACCCGGCTCAGCGTGGCCATCATCGTCAACGTGCTCCATGCAGCCCCCAAGGATACGGTGGCGTCTCTGCTGCTGAACCAGGGCCAGGCAGTGTTCAAAAACTTTAGCGAGAGAAAATGGACCGACGAGGAGCTCATTGCAGACATTGAGCTGGTGCACACACAGCTCAACGACGAGGTGGCCCGAATGACCACCTTTGACCGGTACTACGCCGAAATCAAGAGCGGCAAGCTGTCCTGGAGCCCTGCCCACAAGTCTGAGTTTTTCTGGCGGGAAAACGTGGGCCAGTTCAAGGACGACGACTGGAAGGTTCTCAGATTGCTGGCCGGCATCATTAAGAGCACTTCTGACCCCACCGTCCAGGCCGTGGCCTGCTCTGATGTGGCCAACATCACCAAGCTGCTGCCAGACGCCATCCAGGTGCTGCAGGACGATGGAGCAAAGCTCAAGATTATGGAGCTCATGGGCAGCGACAACTCGGAGGTGCGGTTCGAGGCACTCAAGGCCACGCAGGTCTTTGTTGCCCAGTCTCTGAAATAGAGAGGGCAATGTGACAGGGACAGATTGAGACTGGTCTTTGCCCAATATAACCCTGGGTGAAGCCGGTTGTCAGGAATAACATGATATTTAGTTAATGAATAGAGGTATGGACTGGTGTGTATGATAGACTGATAAGAAGCTCTTTCACGCTGTGCAGGCTGATGAGGAGGTTCACGTCAGAAGACGAGTCATATTGATATCATGTGATGATGAGAGCACGGCATAAGGGAAATCTCTCTGCGGGGAAAGTCATTGTGGGCAATTTCTCTGCGGGGAATTCCTTTGTGAGAATATATTCATAATATTCTTTTCTCATTGAAATATCCATTTTGATCTTCTTTATTTGGACAGGTCAATGGATGCAATGCACTCACCATGCAGGAGGAGATCCGAAACGAGAACTGACAATGGATGACAGATCATATATGCATATTCTCCGATATATTGATCATTGACTGTTCCAAACTGATACCCTACCCTTGTCGAACCTATCTCTCCACTCGAGTATATATACCCCCTCTGGTTCCTTGAGAAAGGCCATCAAACACATCCACTACAACCACAACCACTACTACAATGAGCAACAGCCAGGCCATCCCTCGAAACTACGGTACCGCTTCTTACCGAGTCAACTCCAACGTGACCATTGTTGGAGGATACCGAACCTTCCAGCCCTCTTCTTGTGTTATTGCCTAAGAGACTGGGAATATTATTATTGAATTTATTTGTTTACCTCTGAGCGAACGTCTGAGCAGCGTGAATGTCTGTATCCTGTACTTTTATTGAGGCTGATATATTCCAATTCAGGCGACTGTAGATGAGAATGCTGTCTACTTGTACTTGCACTGTGTTATCTGACAAATCTTAACTACCATACACACATTGAAGTTGGATCTGATATCCTCTCAACTCCTCCCATAGTGCTCATATCTTTATTCACTGCGAGTATGTCTCAGCTTTTCGCGTTCTATATACATTATTCCATCTCCTTAAGGGCCTGTCTGATCTCGGCGAGATCCTCGGCGTCCGTCACCTTGGTGGCCTTGGCGGCCTTGGTCTGCTCGGCTCGCAGCTTGTCGGCTCGCTCCAGCACGTTATCTCCTCTCAGAATCTCGGCGATTCGGCCCAGTCCGGGCTTTCCGTTGTTGGTGACTCCGGTCAGCTCCAGAGCAATGGCGTCTCCAATCTCCGTGAGCTTGACGTTCTCGGACTCCACGGCCTTGGTGACCAGAGCCTCGATTCCAGACGTGTTTCGGGGAAGACCCATGATGGAGTCCTCCTTGAAGGAGGTGATGGACCAGCCTCCCACGGGGTTTCTGCCAGACGACGAGCCGTTGACAAAGGCCTTCTCCACGCCAGCTGCAAGCTGCTCCTCCGTCACAATGAAGTCGTCGGCCTGGTCAATCAGCTGGACCGTGACTCGAGCCCGCTCCTCCTCCTGCTTGAGATGCTGCAGCTGGTCGTTGTACTGTCGCTCCAGACGCTTCTGCTCGTACTCGTCGGCGGTCTGTCGCTTGAGCTGCGAGTTGGAAAGCAGACCCGAGATGGTGGGGAGCGTCAGAAGCTCCGCGTCGGTCAGACCGGCGTTTCGAGCAGCCTCCCGCACCTTGTCGGCAGCAGCAAGGTACCGCTGGTGGTACTGGTCCTTGGCCTTGTCAGCCCGCTCAGCAGACACCAGAGAATCGGCCAGATATTGCTTTCGAAGATCAGCCATCTTCAAATGCCACTTGTGCACCTCGGATCGGGGAGTGGCATGCTTGGCAGACGTTCGAGGAGGGTTTCGAGTGGCCATGAGCTGCTGCTCACTGGGCGCAGTCTGCTTCTTGGGCCATCGATGAGATCCTCGAGGAACCATCTTCTCGTCGGCATATCCCTGGCCGGTGGGTCGTCCTCGCCGAGAGGCGTACGGCATGATGATGGACCGCGGCTTGGGCAGAACTCCACTCACTTTGCTGCTCATGATGGAAGAGTGTGGGTTGTGTGATGTAGAGAATCTCCGCTTGAATCAGAGTGAAATTTGGGAGCGAAAAATCAAAACCTTATTTTTCTCCCACCAAAGGGAAATCGGCAGATTCGCGATACTCATAGATTATGACATTTATAATTAAAAGATATTGATTGGGTGATCTGGGTGTGTTGGTGGTGTTACCTGGTTGTAATATTCTCTTGATCGGAGATATATTCGAAGTTCGAATTCCAACCCTAACCTCAGTGGTGAGAAGAAGCCCATATTTCCATTATGGAGGTTGCAAGAGGGTTGAAACTGGATCTAATATAATAAGCGTGGCTCTCTTGATCCGGGAGAATTTTTACGACTTCAATACCACAACTAAGACGCGAGTTGGAGCAGTCGTTTGGAGACACTCCCTGGACGGGTCTGATACATGATTTGACATTTATGAACCTTAAAATACTGCATATTTGGCACCCCCTAAACGGTGCTGAAAAAATATATGACATAAATGAACCATAATCTCAGAGACTAACTCCCCCGGTAGATCTCCGAGAGAGAAAAGGAGAGATGGAGTTCCAATCAGAGTCGTATTTAGGTAGATTTATTACCATTTAAGTCAGAATATAAAGTCAACTTGGGGCTGACTATGAGAGCTAAATAGGATACCCATAGCTGATAGTCTTGCAAGGGTCTCTACATTTCACAATCAATTAAGCCTCAAACAGTCGGAGAATTGCGGAATATCCTCACCGATGGTGCCCCATTGACGTCGGTCACGTGACAAAACCAATCACGGGACCGAGCAACCCACACTCATCATAATGATACTCTGCCTCAATGCTGCACTCCACTCCCCCACACATGACATGAACTCTAACAATGTGGCCAAATTTCAACTCTCTCTCAATGTCTCTGGAGTGCTCAAATTGATTTGAAAACATGTTAAACGATCACAAATGACCTGATATACCCCAAAATCCGAGTTCTCCGTTGTGAATCCGACTATTTCCCATTTCACCAAGATTCCTAATTTCAACATGAAACAGCCCCAGATGTCGAATGAGGCAGTCATATACAAGACTGTATCCACATTTTGCTCTCTCTCAAACACACAAACATGTCACTACCGTCACAAATAAAGCACTGGTGGAACACACAAACCAGTCCCTCCGACCATTCTTCCATCCCTCTACTCAAAGCACGTCTCAGTCAGTCATGGCTTAACAAATGGACAGTTGGTCTGTTACTCATCAGTATCAAGCTGTACATGTTCAAAATGTCGCTTTCGGGGCAACTGGACAGTGCAGAAATCAATTCTGAACGGTCTTGTTCCGCTCTAGAAAGCTCAGTCAGCAAAATAATGTCGATTCCTCACTACACAGCCACAGCGATGAATCACATGATATCCCTCGCTGTGTCCAAATTTGTTTCCGGATTGGTTCAAATGGTGCTTCTGATCATCACAGGTGTCCAGGAGCTGTTGATTTTCGCAGTCAATATGCTCATATCCACCTACACTTGTCTCATCACTCTGGTGGTTCATGGAGCAGTCTCATTGGCTGTAGACACTTCCAAGCACGTGATTTCGTTTGTCAACGATACCATCACGACCATTGTTCCCGAGATTGAAAAGGGTTTCAGTGGTCTTGCTGACGGTCTCAATGATGCCACCAATGCATTTGTCGATCTTGGAAACCTCATCACTGGCAAGAAAGCCCAGGAGTACACTGGCAAGATTGATTTTGTCAAGCTGCAGCTGGATGGGCTCAAAAACGTGTCGATTCCAGACTCTGTCAACCAGAAACTTGATGCTGTCAAAGACAAGGTACCTGATTTCAACACTGTTCAGAACGAAATCGAGTCTTTGATTCGAAAACCATTCCAGGCAGTCTCCAAGATGATCAATGAGACACTTGCAACTCCCCTGAACGTGTCTGACACTCTCAGCGTGCCTGCTCTCAAATCTGCCGAGTTCTGCAAAGACGCAGACATCCCACAAGTGTATTCCAAACTCGAATCTGGCTTGAATACCGGCCTCAAGGTGATCATTGCTCTGCTCCTCATCCTCGCTCTCATCATGGTTGTCCCCGTAGCCTGGTCAGAATGGAGACAGTGGAGGTACCACGAGGAGTTGTGGATTGAACAATGCGCTGTGAAGGAGAATCCAGACAGAAACACCGCCTTCCATGCGCTCGTGTACCAAGTCCAACACAAGTACGTGACCATGGTGAAAGAGAAACTCACGTGGGGAACCAAACTGTACCAACGAAACCTCAGCCAGTGGTACTGGGCATATATTTTGTATCCTTACATGCTGACTCTTGTGCTGGTTGGATTATTTGGAGTTCTCGCCTTTCTACTGCAACTCTGTCTCTTGTCTATTCTAAAGAGTGGTCTACAAAGCGTCACGGTGCTCACCTCGGAGGTTGGAGCAGATGTCACCGAGACTGTGGTTCGAGAAATGGAGACCTGGAAAAACGACACCAACCTGTTTCTCAGCTCGCAAGAGGCCCAAATCAACAAGAACCTATTTGGTTGGGTCGTGGAGTCCACCTCCACAATCAACTCCACTCTCTCCACCTTTATCGACTCCATGAACAACGGAATCAGCACCGTGTTCCAAGACACCCCGCTCTATGGAGCTGTCGATGGAGTGACTAAATGCCTCGTCACTATGAAACTGCAAAAGGTGGCCGACGCAATGGGCTGGATCAGTACCCATGCTCACGTGACCCTGCCCCGAATCGACAAAGAGCTCATGAGTGCCCAGAACATTCAACAGGAGGCAGCCGACAAGGCAGATTATGTGAGCGACGGAATCGCCCGAATCATCTCGTCCGTGGAGAAGCTGCTTTTCACAGAACTCTACATTTCTCTGACCTGTCTGGGCATCTGGCTGCTCATGTGTCTGGCTGCCTTGATTTACGTGATGATCAAAGCTCGTCATCGAGTCACAAATTTTGAGTCGTCACGTGAGAAGAAACTCGACACAAGCGTGACGTCACATGAGCACCCACTACGGGCGCTTCCTCCTCGAATAACCATTCCCAAGCCAGCTCTGTTCATGAGGAACAACCACATTCCTTCTCCGGCAACAGATCCGTTTGAAGATTATCCAGTTCGACGCAAGAGTTCGTCCTGGTTGTTCAATCTAAAGTCTCCTGTTTTGAGAAGATCTTAGCGATATTTATAGTGATTAAAGAATTTGAATTACGGTGTTAGTATTGATAAAATACCTTAGAGGTCGGATAAGGCCATTTGAAAAGAGAGAAGCAAGCACAGGATTTATATGATATTTTTTGAATGCTCAATTTCAATCATTTCTGTAGTTTACTCTTCTTATCTCTCAATTTTCACCATTATAATCTTATGAAATCATAATTTCAACCAAAAGTCGTTTCACACTTGTATAGAAGGCACAAAATGTACATCATATCCAATTCAGGACCGAAATAATGACCTCATAACTTCATAATATCAATATTCTATCAATTGCTCATCCTGTAGCACTTTTCTATAAACACTCCTTAAACATACCCAAAATAATATTCAACCAACCTTATCTTGCACTTTCCCAAAGTTTCATCATAGTGCCAACATTTGAGAGTCAACTAATTCTCAAACTAGATACCCCCTCAATACCCCTTCGTTCACGTGATACAGCCAATCGAATCCACGCGTCTTCACTGCATTCACGTGACACAATGGATCTCCTGGGAGCTACTTTGGAAGCCGCAGTACTTGCTACTCTCAATGCTACTATACGGAACAAGCAACCGTTTCCTACGGTAATTCCCCAGCTTTCAAATACAAATGTGTTAATCAGCAAGTTTTACAACCGTCCACGTGACTCTCCCGGTTCGTCGTGGCTCATTTGTTGTGTTGATGATCGTCGAAAGAGGGTTCTTTGTGCCATCAGTCCGGAGGTGTCCAAACAGTTTCATGACAAGTACCGGACTGAATTTACGGAAGAGACCGGTTTGGTGATCAAGTTTCTGCATCCTCCACAGTTGAGTTTGGTATCTGGGTCGTTTGTGGATTCATTACCGCCTTTTTTACCAGTTCAATACGACCCTTCAAAGTATCAGGTCTCTGATGCTCGTATGATTCTTGTGGTGGCTTCACCGGTTCACAAGGTGACTCAGGGTGCGTCATTTCAACACAGGTTTGTGCCCATGCTCTCTGTGATGATTGATAAACCTCCAGATGAGACTGACAAGCCGATCTATCCCCCTGACAGACGTGCTCTACGACGAGTGGAGTTCCAGGACGACTATCTGAGTCAAAGACCGGCCTTTACCGAGTTGCATAGACTATGTGAGCCTTCTCGCGGGAGTCTAGATGATACAGGCAAAAAGATTAGTGAGGAGTTGTTGAGGATTGGACAATCGGAGGAACGCAAGAAGTTTGATCACAGCAGCTATGTCAAGGATGTAATGCTGAAAGATGCGCAAGTTGGTGAGCCTTTTGAGGTCGACGAGGCGCAATTGGAGTATTGGACACAGGTTTTTGGGCTCTTGGAGGAGGATTCTGAGGTTCCTAGGAGGACGCCTAATTTGCATGCACAGGCTGAGTGACTGGCGAGGAGGTTGAGTACGAGGTGGTCAGAACCAATGAAAAAAATAATAAAGAAGAGAACTTGGACATATTTGACATGGACAATACGAGGATATTTTTTTCTCCGCACATTTAGGGCTCAGAACAGAATGTTTTGGGACTTGCCTTTTGTCCCTTCTGATTAGGAGGAGAAATTCAATTTGAGTGACGAAGATGGATTATTGAGCAGGAATAGACAACTATGAGTACAAGAGGGATATTAGAACAGTGATATCGTGTTGGATGAGCACGGGATGATGCTCTATTTTTCAGGACTTCCTTCGCATACTGGAAATGGCTTTGGACATGACTTGAGGTCCTGCTGTCTCTGTTGCTGCCCTATGGAACGACTACGGCATGTAATTCGAGCCTCCTCTTGGAGAGAGTAGTCACCATACCAAGCTTTCTAGACATGATTCAATTCTAGCAAGCTATGGAAGTTCCAGCACGCTCTAACTGTCTAGAGCCTCCCTACATCATACCAGAGCCACCTCTATAACTATGACAATGATGAATGACTATTATGGAAGAAATATACTGCTAGATGTACGGGTAGGCCACTGCTGTAAACCGTGCGTTCTTCTGCCAAATGTCAATTTTCAAAGTACTAAGATAATATGGACTGTCAGAATCGCCAGTATCGGCTAAGATCGTGAGATATGGAATTGAGAGTTGCAATAATATACTCCACCACGCTATCTCAACCTTGATAAAATATATAGTGACCAGAATACATCTATTAGATGTATATTACACACTCGTGCTTTCTGTCTTAGTAATTTCGTAAAAAATATTAAGGTCCTTACATATTTTTTGGGGACAAACTCTACAAATTTCTTTAAAAACACGATTCTACCAGTTTCTAAATTTCCCTTTTAGGATATATATATTCTTGCTCCGAACATGAGCGCTCAATGATGTTAAACTGTAAGTACTGGTACTTGTACCAAGAACAAGTGGAAAAATTGCAATAGATAAAAAGGAGGGATAGGGGGTTACAAAGAAAGGCCAGTATACGGCACTCTCTGTTTGGAACCTGCTGTATGTGTTTTTTGTTTGACATTTGTATTCCTGCTTAGGAATATTCGATGCTGTTTTCCCTTTCAGGCGGTGATCCGGGGATTCATTCATGATGGGGTCTTGTTGGTTAGAGGTGGCTGAAAAAAAATAAAATCCAATCCATAATAGATCAACTTGGTTGGTTCTTAGTGCCCCTCTTCATTCCTGAAGCCTCTACCTTCTAATTCCGTGTTGGAAGTAATCGAAGTAGGTCTGCATCTCCTATTTTGATGTGTAGCTGTCAGGCCTAATGATGGAGAACTTTTGGGGAAAGAAGGATAGATATATGAATGGAATGTGGTAACATCTCCATACCTACCAGTATTAGTAACTTCGCTGATATTCTCAATCGACTGTAAGCACAGGAAATATATGCAAGCCCAAAAATGGTGATCTTGGGGGAAGTAGGGGTTTTATCGTGTTAGAGCTGACGATAATGATTTTTTCTATGTAATTGGATCCTCCGATTTGTTAGTACAAGTTCCTTACTGCTTTTTCTGAACTCGTGTTACCTAGATACTGTACATGATGATAATATATACCCATTTCTGTCCATTGTAAAGAAGTTGAGCTCTATGGGACACCTCAAACACTGCCTTAAGGATCACGCAATGTGTATTTTACGAAGATGTGGGGTCATCATAGGACCATAATCGGAGTTGTCAGAGTATACGTCGCACCTCGGACCTCGCCACAGATCGGATTCTGGACCAGAATCGCTGAGAGAACAAGCATGGACTACTTTCTTGGGCTAATTGCTGCCCTGGAGGTGTTAGAATACCCACAAGTTGCTCATGGAGAGACCTATTGCCTTCTTTAGAGACTTATTAACTGTACACAGTGATTGTCATCGTCCAGGCCCTTCTTACAGTTTCACTCATCATCTACCAGAAGCTCTCGTTTGATTGCACACGTAATACCCTACCCTGGTGCTGGAATTGCATACAGAATATCACAGACTCGACTACAGTCTCCTTGATTCATCCAAATAGCTCTTTCGCTGTTTCAACAGTCTCGCCATATCGTTCTGCCTATTGACTTGCTCCAATCTGAGATTTCCATCTGAAAGAGTGGAGAAAGATGCTTGCAAAAAATCATACATCAAATCAGCATCCTCAACATTTACCTGGCAGAGATTGAATTGTATTAACAGGTATATCGACTCTGTTTTCGTTAGTTGTCATCTATGAGGTATCTTTATCAAGTCATCTCACCATGCATGAACAAAAACTCTAAACACGAGCTTTTGACATTTGACAAACCTTAAACATGTATTTTTGGGATCTGAAAACTCAAATTAATTTATCTCAATTCAACCATCATCATATAGATATTTGGACCATGAGAAATAATCGTAGGCCTTGTAGGATTTCTGATATGCCTAAGTTCTGTGCTCTTAGCAACTCAGTGCCTGAAACAGACAGATGACTGTACTGCAGACAAGCCCATGGACACTGATGCTGCCACATCATTACTAACCATGAAATCGACTCCTTTGACATCTGATTAATAAAAGGAGCTTTAAAATAGCAACAAGCATTCCCCATCTCTTATTTGCAAACATATTGGTATTTTTCATCTTTGTTCTCCGTGTTTTCCAGTCATATTAGACATATTGTCAAAAGTCACTATTGGGGTGAGAATTACAGCACACTGGAAGTTGGAACTAGTAGAAAAAAGCATTGCAAAATTCGACTAAGTGTTTAACGCTGATTAAATATGGTCTGCTTCTCATCCTGTATCTCTCGATAGGTGAGAAGGTGGTACCAAGGCAGTAACAATACAAATCTCTCTTGTATTTCTCATGTGAAAAATCTCGTCGTAGTCAGCAGACCTTTGGGCACCCAATTTGACGAGAATTCTGCCCACTCGACGGTGTCTATAGCCCTAAATTATTCAACTTGGTTGAGAAAGAACTTACAATGCATTGAGCAATTTATTGGTGTCATTCTGCGGTATTTTGCATTCAAATGGCGGTGGTATGAGATTTGACACCTGCAGACCTAAGGCAAAATTCACATTAGAAAGATTTAATCCTCTTCGGAGTTGTATCTCAGTTACGAGACGCCAGAGATCACATATGAGATGTTCTCTCACTTTGAATTGTCTCTGGTATTATTTTAGCATCATCCCTCAATGTGATGAAGAGCAACTATGGACTGAGAGGTGGCTGCAGTACGGACGAGTATAGGGATATGCTTCGGAACGTCTTCAACGACCGGGATATTATCAATAAACAAATGCCTGGAAGCGCTATGGTATCAATCTAGGGCGTCCACAAGCTGGCAGGTGCTTTATTCATGCCTATAGTCAAGATACTCGCTTTCAAATCCTCATTCATCCATCTCGTGGATCTGCAAGTGATGCATTATCTATGCATTGATATGACTTATCTACTCGCATACAAAATCTGTCTGTGGGTGTTTCAACAGCTTCAAAGAGAAGGCAGTGACACTTGCGAATGGACACAATATCACAGAAGTACATTGAACTCGATAACTGTAAGATTTTATCTCTTAGAAGTCCTCATGAGCCTTCCAGTATCGATATACAGATGTAGATGTATCGGTCAGACGAAGTCTATCTCAGACTTGATATCTCTTCATAAAGCATACAATGTTAGGAATTAATTAGAATACAGGCAATGTATGTCTGCGTGGTACTACTTTGCAGAATGTCATAGTTGCAGGATGGATACTTGCAAACTGGGTGATACGATCAGATACAGTTGTAATGAGTAAGGTCTCTACTTGTAGTGTCCGTCTTACTCGTCTACAGGTTGCTCGCAAGTACATCAAGGCTGACATCATTGGCCGTATTGATGTTGCGAAATACTCTCTCTTGTAGTACTACCTGGGACCAAACACCTCAAATACTCGCTCTGTTCTAGGTCTGTACTTACCATCCAATGAGTCAACTATACCACTAGAAGACTCAGCTTGGGACTTCTGCCACCAGATTTAGTTGAATAAAATATTCATCGAGTTCAGTCGTTCACACATGTGCTATAACTTAAGCTTGAATTGAATAGTCGTCGGTATATATAATTTAGGGCATTTTCGTTATTTATTGAATTATTGTTAACCACTTTATCGTCCGTTTACTCACTCCTAAAAAAATCCCCGACTCATATTACCACACACATACTCCTTGAATAGGGCTTCTAACTGTATATTCCTAAATTTCAGTCAACTATTGTTTCGACACGAGCAGATAATCGTTGTGTTGCAAACTATTCGTAGGATTTAAAAAATTGAATGTCTGAACTCAAAATATTCTTTTTTACACTCTAAATATGAATTTAACCAACTCTAAATATGCATTGTTGCAAGTTGAAATGTACTGAACTCTAAATAATTATTCTTCAAGCTTAAATATGAGTTTCTGCAAGGTTATTGGGAACCTGTAACTTTAAATCCATCGTTTCTTTGACCTTCATGTTGAAAAATGCTTGCCATATGGAATTGACTGGTGGTATCGACTGAGAAAGGTCCACCACTGTTGCTGTTTGGTAAAAATACAAATTGTACATCATCGCAACGAATCACAATTTTTACTTGATGTATGATACATATAACTTGGGTCGATCTGAAGTTACGCTCTAGCGCTTGGTGCCAATTTACTAGTGGTTTAATAGTGCTTTGCGATCTTGAACTGCCTTAGTCGCAGGTATGAAGTTCCAGTTGCCATGCTTTTGAAGTCGATACAGCTGGATTCTCGTATCATTGGGTGATTACCATATTATTAGAGACAACTATTATTAAGGGTAATCCCATTGAATTTAATGAAGAATCAATGCCTTGTTTCGTCCTCCTGTGCCAGCCATATCATCTTGTATTTGGTCATAAATGATCTTGAGATACCGCTCAGCAGATCGGTTTATATCCTCAGAGTACGAGTATCAGTCCAGCTTGCTCACCTACTAAGCCACCACTCACATGTTCTGATGCATCTGAAGCAGAAATGAAGCTCAAAAAAGTACGTAAGCGATATTTAAATTCATTATTACACCCAGAGAGCACTGCGGCGCGGTTTTCATCTACCCAAGATACGTATTCCCCCCACTTTCATCCTAGCCCGTTCTCACATTGTCACCCAGTTGGACATTTTCCATTTGTGTAGAAACATGAGGAAAGGTGCTAGAAAAAAAATAATTAATGGATTCTAGTCAAGATTACCGAGAATATAGGGCACTAATACATCATTTACATACTCCACGAATATGTTTTTCTCACACCATCGTTCTACTTGGTCAGCATAATCACTTTGATCGTCACCCAACATTGAATATCAAAGGTGTATAAAAACATTGATATAAGTGGAGAGTAAGGTAACAGTATAATATTCACTCAATATTACACTCACAGATACCATCCTTATTTTTTTTACTCGATTTAAGTGTCTGGATGGTGTAATATTCTGTTGTGCTTTCCCTGTAGTATCTACATCTGCATGCCTGCATACGAGGTGACAAGATGTGGATGGAATATATAGGACCAGGTAATTAAGTGGTAGATTGAAGCAAAAAGAAACACTGGCACATGCTCATGGATCTTGTCAGGGGTATCCTATTGCTCTTAGGAGGTATCTTTTACGTCAGTACTATGGAAAGATGCTACTAGCATTTGGCTCCGAGTAAAAGATCCGCCTTGCTTCTCGGAAGCTCCGAAGGAAAGTTAGGATGATGCGAGGCGCATCATCAGAGTCATGTTCTCTAATTGATAGATATCTGTCGCTTCTATTACCATGAATATTTTTTTTGGCTCCCCAGGATCGCTGGGGAAGACTGTCTGACCGCTACATCACTGTAGCTTTAGTTGTCATTTAGCAACTACTTTTCTTGTACGATAGTACAGATGAAATTGTGAATATAGTAGTGGCCATCTAGAATCCTTCTGCCAGACACTCCTTGCCTTAACCTGAATTCATTCTCCCTGGTATGAAGATGATAGTTATCATAGGGGATACCATCAATAAGAGAAAGCTTGATCCCAAAAGGTGTTATTGGCCCCTAGACCAATCAAGTACACCAATTGGGGAGATTGGGAAAGGATTTATGTCAACTGGCGACAATACGTGAAGTGGGAATTATTTTTTTTGCGCAAGGAGTGAGGAGTGAACTACTACATAAGGAATATCGAGATGGGGTGAAGTTAAAGTTTCGATGATGTACCGCATCGCATTATTATATCAACCTTAATTAAAACAATATGAAACGAAATATATCTACAGAGTACGTATTAAATGAGTTGAGAAGGTGTATTTTGTATCATACCAACCAAAATACTCGCTTACTTCCTATGACAGTGTTTTTGAAAAGAAACCATACTAATTAAGTTGTTCAATAACTTTTGGGAGAAGAGCTGTACAAATTTCTTTAAAAACGTCATCCAAATGGATTCTGAGTTGCCTAATTAGGAATAAACATTGTTGTAAACCCAGTCTCCTCCAGCACAACTCAACATCTGATACTCCAAAGACATTGTTTCCAAAAAAATTTAAAAAGTGAGCTATGGCAGTCGTTGTTCGGATGGTAGGTCCTCACCATCACTAGTATCTGTCATTGGGGTTTATCTTCAATAAAACAGTTCAAGTCCTTCAACAAGCAACTTCTGTCAGTAGAGAGCCCTCCAAAGGGTTCACTCTTGATGTAATATATGAATTGACAGCATGAGAAAAATAATTATCCAGATCTACAACCTGTGTTATTGTCTATCATGCTCCTCCAGAGACGACAGGAAGCCTTTTAGTGGGGTGTAGGAAGCGCCACACTCGGCTTTAACATACTGATTACTCTTATATTGTTTGTAAATGGATTCTTAATCATTACCAGAGACTGAGGGCTTGCCAATTGATCAAATCTGTGTGAGTTTTTACTTCCCCCACAGTTAATTTACCTTGAATAAAATTCCCCCCTTTTCAGTAACCCTCCTGGTGTCCTGAAGTCCCGTAATTCCAGTCCTAAGCGTTGGGTGGCATAATATATCCGTCATGCTACGTGCAATATATCAGAGCCTAATTACTATGTAAGTTAATGCAGCCCAATGCAGTCAAATGCACTTAAAAAGCCTAAAACATCGTCGCTAGTTACTCTCAGAGCCCAAAGCCATGGTGCAATAAAGTATCAAGCTTAGTTTCTCTCAGACCTTCAGATCTTTTTAAGTAAGAATACTGCTGTGTCTCCACCCAGGATATAGTTGACATTAGTTAAGAATCCATATCACTCTGACCATCCAGACATAACATCACACACAGTGGACCATATTATCAACCGCCAGGGATACTAATATGCACAAAATGAACGTAACGCTTTTCTTAACCAATCGATTTTAAAAAATTCAAGATTTTCAATAGTTGATATGCGTTTTTTTTTGCAATTGGATTCCAGTATTTGTGCGATACTGAAAACAGTCACACGTGATGCCCAATCACGTAAAAGAGGGCAAATCGAATGATTACCGTAGCAAGGATCGTATTGCGAAGAGATTACTATATCATATTTCTATTTGGCATCATTTTTGAGAGTATGGCGGGTTTACGAGTCTCAATATGCTATCCTCTCAATAGACACCTTGATTTGCATGTGCATGTCATGAAAATTTTTACGCAGAATTTGGATCATCTCGACGGAAAAACGAATCAAGATGCTTTATCGAGTAAAAGTCGCACTCATAGTCATAAGAATTGCTCCAGATGAGGGCTAGTTTGATTCCTGTTTCAATAATGCCACCAGAACGTCCCCGCAGACAAAAATCAAGGATTAGATCAGCAGCATGTTGAGATGTTCATCTTCTCTTATTGTGGGCGAGATTTTGGGGATAAACACAATCCTGAGACAATTATGGATGCTATGACCTCTCTTAGCGACACATTTTATGTCTACACAAGGCTGGTCGCAAGATCCAGTCACTCGTCTATCTCCGTCTGATTCCCTCATGCTTCTGTTAAGTTTACTTAAGAAGACATCCACAACACTCCATATGCAGTGCCAGTCCATTTTATGACGAGGACAAAGTGTCTGAAATTATTTTTTCATGGTGTTGGGGTCGGAGAGTAACTACCACTACATGTCGAAGCTTAACTTGTTTTTGGTTTGATATATTGATCGCACAGTAACTATGGGGTTTCAATAATTAAGGTTTGAAATATTGCACGTAGCATGACGGATATATTATGCCACCTAAGCGTTGGGTATATTACTACACACACAATAGGCGTAGAACGCCGCAGTCCTAGATATCAGACGCAATATTTTGTGTCAGCAGCAATATATTTAGGAGTTAGCATAGCCAAATCATTTGCTGGCACCACCACAGCTGAATGAGTCTGAAGGGGGAGCGTATCTTCACAATTTGCTGTCTCCCGTCATAAAGGAGAAAAGTTTGTCATATGACTCTGAGGGAAGCTCATGTAAAGCACTGAAATCGACCCGCACTGAAGAACTGTGTTCGAGTGCTGAACCTCGGTTTCCACAAATTTCTGGCATGAATATCTGATGTTATAGGCTAGCCGTACCACCTCTAGGCTTCATCAACTTTCAGTTCCTGCACATCATACCTCTTTATCCTTTCTCAAGGCTACAAGCACTTCGCAAACAACAAAAAATAGCACAGAAAGAGTACACGCCTTCTTATCCCTACTAGACCATCTGATTTTTATATACCTTGTATGTCTATATTCTTCACCTTTCTTGAAGGCATCGCGTATCACATAATCGTGCATCTAAGCTGCATGATAAACGATAAATCTAGAACCCAGTGACATTACTTCCCAACCTTTACACCAAAAAATAAATCGAACTGCCGGAATACTTGGAGACTGCTACTGGATCTGTTTCCAGCTCGTTTCTAGTGATATATAATCCAAAACAATGCCATTGAGGCAGTGTATCCTCCTCCCTTTTATAACAATTCAATAATTCTGATTAGTCAAACTGATAATACTAAATTACTGAGCAGAAAAAATATTACTATACATGGCTGGTGCTAGTGAACGAGTGCAAGACATCAGCTATCTAAAGCTATCATTATTCCTTCATCATTTCATTCATCATCTTTGTTTCATTGAGTTTAGGCTTCAGATTTTTGCATAAGCACTTTCAAGGGGTCTCCAACAACGTATAAAAGGAAAGAATTGATGGATAAGCGGTCTAATGTTATTTCGATACTCTCTTCATCTTTTCTGAATTTTCTAACCCTCGTATTCTCTATATCCATCAAATTATGACCATGGTCATCTGCAGCTATTACCCGCACAATCTCGTAGTTGAAATTTAATAAATATACATCAGATTACCAATACTTTTCAGATACTAGCAAAATCCTAACATTTGCAGGTCTTGCACCCGCACTTTTTACAGGCACAAGTAACAGGCATACTCTGAGACGAGCAGCAACAGGCGTTTACCAAGCTGTGTTTGCTGGTCTTGGTAGAGGGAGAAATGAGAGAAGTTCCAAACATGATAGATGTGAATTCCATTGTTGTGTGAAAGAATGTAAGAGTCTTCTGAGTGTGTGACGATACAAGTGCGGATCTGATCTCTATTTATATTCTTCTCAGAGATCGGATTTTCACTTGAGAATATTTTGCGAGTCAGTTAGGGTTTTTCAGCCGAGGCGATAATGTCGCTGTGTGCAAAGTATAACCTTGGCAGCATAAACCGCTCCAAAGATCTGGAGCTACGAGTGAAACTAATTGCTTGCCCAGATTTGACCCTGTATTGGACCCTGGCACTACCCTGGGGTTCAGAATTTTTTTGAAGCTTCTACCCCTGCATTTTGGTTCAAATACGGTTCTCCAAAGAGATCCAGGTTTTCGCAGGACCATAGACAGAATCGATCTGATGTATTCATCTGGTAAAATAAAAATCAGTTCGAAAGCTGATTGACGATATGATCATCCAAATGATATCAATAGCACTAATACGCCGCCATAACTCATACTAACCACTCTCCTGAATTGCGTGCATTATGCTCCCATGAATACTAAATGTCATACTTGAAGGGACCAGATAACTTATAAACAGAAGCTGTGAATTAATCATTTTCCACATGACCATCAGATTCATCCCTCCGTTGCATTAATCTCTCTTTCTCGCTACAATACAGTATCTCTCAAAGATTCACCATGGGAAAAACATTCGATGATAGAGGCTACTTTCATCTCCTCCAAGCTCAAGAAGGTCAACGAGCACAACCTGATCAACAACAATTGTTTCGCAACGACATCCCCCTCCAATACTGTTACCACCACCTGCTGTTGCTCGTAGTTCACTTCTAATATTTCGAAAGTGTTAAATATCACCTTTCACCTCTGACCAAATCTTTCACCGTATCTTAATCGCAAAAAATCTAGTACACATCTCCATAGTTTGGATAACGATTTCAGTAGTGAGGAGCAGCTTCTATTGTCAAACCTGTCTTATATTAACCATTTATCAATGATTTTTTCAGCGGAAATTAGCTTCCATCTTCAAGTCATATCCGTTTTTCCACCGTGAGTCGTCATCATTCGGGCGGTTGGTGTAGTGGTAACATATCTGCCTTCCAATCAGTTGCTAGCAGGTGCCAGGGGTTCAATTCCCCTACCGCTCATTCTTTTTGCTCTTCCTCCTGTCGCATTTGTCGCTGCTGTCTCCTACCGCAATCAGCCATTACAAGTACATTAGTAATCAACAGGTACCCATAACTGATCTCTGTTCTCCAAATCTGAAAGATCTCACAAGGAAGAATCAATAACCGTTATCATCATGACACTACTAACAGATGAGTCTTGTCCTTATTTTTTTTTGTGCTTTGCAATTGGTTTGATTGAAGCATCTATGAGTATATTGGTATTTGCAATTGGTACTTTCAGGCCAGACGTAGAATGAGGAATATTGTGACAATAAAAAATATCTGAAGAGCAAGAGTTACACTGTGACAATGTCTATACTTCGAAAGATCTATTATATTATTTCGCTAGTAGATATATGGGCCATTCCTGAATCAGGGGCCATTCATGATGACCTACTAGTGTACTCTTGCCATGGACATCGTCTACAGGGACAGTGATACTGGTAGTGGTGAAGATGTGATTCTGGGGTAAATTGATTGGCATTATTTCACCCGGTTACATCCAAAAGAGTTCATTCGCATTTATTCCAGATCAGGTATACAGAAACTGATTGTCTAATTGGGAGAGCACATCAACTCAGGAGATATCGGAGGTATTTACAGATGCCAATTAAAGAGAAATGTCAACAGACGCTACATTGAGAGCTAACCCAGCCTACAGCAATCATATTGCACATTTCTATGTGATTTTATCAAGCGTTTATCTTTACATATACTTTCTCACTTGACACTGTTGCCAATATCAACTCTAGAGACAGATATGGAGGCAATTCCATCGTCTGAAAAAAAAAAAACCAGTCACCAGTTACTTGCTGCCCCATAGCTATTCTCTCTCTTATTTTTCATTATCGTATTTGCACACTTCCAATTGCATTCTTGTGAAGTCTGCAGCATGAGGACCTTTCTGGCAGTGACACTACAACTACGAACGTTTTGGACGTCAATACTATTATGAGTGAGGTTAGACAGCATTGAATAACCCCTGGGGAACACACCTGTGCATTATCTAGTCGACAAGATTTTTTTCACTGTTAAAAAGGTCTCCCTTGCAAAAATATGGCCTCGCTTGCTTCTCATCCAAAGTGAATTTCATCATTCCTCCGACTGGACACACCTGCCTACAATCATTTACTCTTACTGTTAAATATATGCTCTAGTCAATCTCCAATCCTCCACAATCACTTCTTTCGCTTGTCGTCCACACTCAGACCCTTGAGGGCCTGTCGCAAGTCATCCACCTGCTGCAGACCGGTGGAGTTATTCAGGGTGGAAGCCTTCTTCTTGTACATTTTCTTTCCGACAACGGCGTAGTTGTCCATGAAGTCGTCCATGATTGACTCAAAGTCGTTTCGCTCCTTCTTCATGTCAAACTCGGGCTGAGGTTCGTCCTTGGTCTCGTCGTTGTACTCGGCCTCCACCTTGTCGAAACGGTCGTCCAAAAATGTGAGACCCTCGTTTCTGAACAGAGCAGAGGACGTCATGGAGTATCCGGAGATGGCAGTTCCGTTCTTGGCAGCCTTTTCTCGCTTTCGTCGAGACCGTCGGCTCATGGCAGTATAAGCAGCTCCATCAATCTCACTCTCCACCTCCTCACCTCGCTTCTTCTTCTGGTCCTTCTTGAACTTGTCGAAATCCTGCTGCCACGAGTACTGAGGGTCAAAGTCGTCTTCTTCCTCTGCAGCCTCAACGTCCAGCTCGGCAGCAAGAGGCTGAGAAACCTCCACCTCCTGTCCAGCAGCCTCTTCCTTGTTACCCTTGGTCCGTCCCATGGCTCGAGCCTGCTTAATGGCCTGCTGTCGAAGAGCCTCAATGTCCTCGTTGTTGTGTTCCTCCTCGACGGTGTCAAAGGCGCCCTGGATCGTGCCTGCATCACTGTAGTCATCGTAGTACTCCTCGTCGTCATACTCGTCGTCCAGAGCAGCCTCCTCCTCCTCATCGTACTCTCCAGACTGAATCAGCTCTCCAAAAACATCCTCCTCGGCATCCTCCTCCACGTAAGCCTCGTCCTCCAGAGCCTCCAGCACCTCTCGCAGATCAGGGTCCATCAGCAGCTGTCTGTGGGCATCAGGAATGTCCTGCTGATCCTGATAAGTCAGCTTCTTCTTGGACTCGGAAGGCAGAGCCTCGGCGGGAAGCTGGACACCGTTTCTAGCAGCGTAATCGGCTCTCAGAAGCAAATCAGTACCCCGATCTCGTCGTCCTCCAGGACCAGAATGCACCTTGCTGTTGACCTTTTTCTCCAGATAAACCGAGTCAGACATACCCATGGGCCGCAAATGCTGCATATAATCGTACTTGGAATCGTCGTACTCGATTCCGTACAGAGCGGCCTCTCCCTCGTTTTCTCGTCGGCCCTGCTGGGCAAACTGATCCAGCTCAGCCTCCAGATCCGCTCGAGTCAGAGCTCTATGGGGATCAAGGGAGTCGTCGTGGAGCTCGGGAATGTCTCCAGCCTCACTGGCCTGGCTGGCGGCCTCGGAAGCGGCTACAGATCGGGCAACAGCTTCTCGCTCCTTTCGTTGCTGGTTGAGATTGTCGACTTTGACGAGAACTCGCTCGGAGGCGTCTTCATCGTGGTACAGAGGATCGTCCTGCGCTCGGTAGACGAGCGAGAAGGTCTCGGCGTTCTTTTTCTTCACCCACGTTTTTCCCATTGTCGTTTTTTTTTGGTCAAGTTTGATCTTGAAATCTCTGCCTTATGCACGATACGAAATTTTTATTATTTAGGCTTTAGGGTTTGGGGGGAAGATGAGGGCGTGGGTTCGAGGCCTAGGTGGAGGCCTGGGTGGATTGGATTCCTGCATTTCCCGAGAATAAAATAAATGACAAAAAATACAAAAATACAAAATGAAGCAGAAGTGTATAGAAATCAAAATAACTTCATCTATTCAATATGCCCCTTTGGAATTAATTCTGCAAAGGATGGACTTATAGTCCAGCTTCAAGTCTGGTCTGGTTAGCCTCCTTGACCTGTCATCACATTGACCAAGTCATTCTGCTAACCGACGTTTTTGCTCTTAACCACTTGTCAGCATCACCACAATGGCGAAAAAAGAACGCAAGTCGCGTCCCTCAAGACGAAAATCAAAGGAATACGTCTCTCCAGGAACTCGAATTGCTCCTCAAGACTCCTATCTCAGTGACAGCAATGGCCCGGACGCGATCAATGAAGTACGTCCAACTGATACCCCGTCAAAAGGCGGATTGGCTCCAGCTCAAGAATCACTGCTGGTCTTCTATGGAGCCTTCGCCTCTGCCACAACGCATACTACCATTACCAAACCCAAGTACCTCAAAATCGCCTCTCACATGTGTGGTCTGACCGACAGCAAGATTGATGCCCGCTTCTGGTTTCCAAAGTTCGTCAGGAATAATAATCACATCCTTAATGACAAAAAGGTGATGAATAAGTTGCCGTCCATGGTGCAACCAGAAGATATCTACAAGATGGACCAGACGTGGATGCTGGAAGGCACCAAGGTGGATCTTCACACGGCTCCCGTGGCCACCAAGATCAAATGGCTCAGACCATTCCTTAGAGATACCCATGGTCCCCGTCTCCGGATGCTTGTGATGCCCTACCATGATGGGTTGGAGAAATTTGTTGCCGAGTGTCTCGTCAACAGAGTCATGGTGTTCCACGAGGGTATCACGCGCGTGACTGACCCTGTCATCGATGAGACATCTTTTCAGACACCTTCCTTGGCTGGTGAGACCAATTCCGCAGAGTCAATTACCCGAGATGACGACAGTGGAGAGATTGCCGAAAATGATGATACCGACGAAACCATCACGGAGCCGCAGTCCACCGAGCTTGTTTTGTCGAGAGAAAAGGAGGACATACTCACTATTTGCCAGAGCTTTGCTGACAAGGATCACCCGTCTGGGGATGTTCTGAAACTACTGGAGCATACTCTTGCTGAGAGAAACAAGCTTGTTTTGAAAGTCATCTCCTTGGAGATGGAGCTGAAGGCTATCCGAGAGAAGTAATGTTGCTACAAGTCATTATGGAAGATGATTAATTAAAGCTAGTCAAGAAGAATGGCAGTGGTGGAAAGGTGCACATCAGAATGATATTTATTTTAATTTTGTGGGAGCTTTGGTGTCGTAGTTGTAGTTGGGATCAGAGCCATGTTGGTACGAGACGTTGCCATGGTACTTTGGCAAGTTGAGAATGTCTCTTCGACCAATATTGAGAGCACAGTATCCAATATAGTAGATGTATGCCAGGTGGTTCTGTAGGAGGTCGATTCGAGCCCACAAGTTGAATGTTCCTCGATGACAAGCTGGGTTCTCTCCTCCTTCACACACCACCATCTTGTCCAGGGTTGGATACACGTTTTCCACGTCGATGTACACTTCTCCAATAGAGTGAGTGTAGTTGAGCCAATCAGGTACTCCCACAACGACATCGTTCCAATGGGTGAGTCTGTACAGTCGTCGAGCGTCGTTGACAATGAGTCCTGTATCGTTGAACCAGAGCTGGTTGATGTAGGCTGCGAATTCTGCGTTTCCGACTCTTGGTTGGCCAAGGTTGATGAGATGGGGGTCGTATCCGAGCAGTTTAAATCGGGTAGCAAAGAGTTGAGCTTGGGCGGCTCCCAGGGAGTGGCCCAGAACGTACATTGTGTAGTCGGTGTTGTTTCTGAGGAATCTGTCAAAGTTGGATCCTGCGTTCCTCAGGGTCTCGTTGAAGGCATCAGCAAAACCACTGTGGATCTGGCAGTTGTCGCAAGTGGCAGTTTTGTTGGGCACGAGGCTTGGATCCTCATGAACAATAGCCTGACGCTCTTCCAGGCCCCCCAGACCTTTGTTTTCAGCTACATATTCCTTCCCGATGGTCTGCTTGTCGTTTTGATTGGGAATCAGGTTTGTTGGAAGAGAGGTGAGCCATGGAGCGTTCTGGAACTGGATGTCGGTGACGGCATCGGGGATACTGAAGGTTCCTCGAAACACCAGATACTTTTCCTTCTTTGCGTGGTCGTAGGCAATGTATCCGGTGATGGAGGTTGAGTAAAAGTCTCCTCCAATCACCGAGTCCAGGGTGATATTGGGAAAGTACCGACAGCTTTCTCCACAAGTAAAATCGGTTCGTAGCGGCGTAAGGGGCGCATCGACGCAATAAGCAATGTTAGCCAATCGTGAGAACTTGGCTGTGAAATTGTACAGTTCCTGGGTGGCCTGGATCCGAGTGGAGGACGAGGTAGCATCCACCTGGCCCGAGAACATGGAAGCCAGGTAGGCAAGCACTTGTCCAAGAGTGAGATCGTAGGCTGGCATTTGTCGAAAGAGAGATGGCCCACTCTTCGGATCTACTCTTGTATATATACCTTCAATATGCTCCGTGTCTAATCTGGCACCCCTGCATGTTTGGAATGAAGTTATATGAGTGTTACATGGAGGTTTGGGGGTCTGAAGCTTGAGATTCTGGGTGAATCGCACTCGGAGAATCGATTGGTACTATTTTCTAATCGCTAGGATTTTTCAATGGCCTGAAATACTCTCTCGTTCCAAAATACCACCCCGAAAAGTCATCTGGATCGACACTGGATCAGCCATATTGGTACTGCGGGGAGCACGGACATTTACGAAATGCGGGGCACTGGATGAATCATAGTCTCGTGCGATATTCCCATTAGTGGTATCTTTTCAACGTAGAAGCTAGATTAGTCGGGGTTTGTAGCCCGGGCAGTAAGAGACCCCGATGAAGACATTTATAGAGCCTAGGGTGATAAATGGTAGTTTTACCCGAGTGTAGATCGCCAATTGAGCCGTTTCCGAGGAACTTTTGTGAGACACACGACCTGCAGAGTCCATTTCAGGAACATCCAAGGTGAGAGCAAACATGCAGTCTTAAACCCAGACCTATACGAGAAACATTCTCCTAGCTTATTCTTGCTCTCTTTGGTCGAGATCTAACGTCCAGATGAATGAGATTTTTTTTTTCAGAGGTTCGGATATATGTTGTTGCGACGGCCCATGGGTCGATCCTGTAGATCCTCCAAAACGAGATATATGCTTTGGAGTCGAATTATATATGTGCCTTAATTGCGACGAACAGATATTGTAGGAGTCTATCTTTTAAGACAGAAATAAACGGGGCAAACTAGCGTCTCATCTTTGTTCCAGACCCCTCTTAAGCAGGTACCATGTTGCGGGGTAGTATACATTCATGTGATTTTCCTGCCAGGTCCCGTTCCTGGTCTGGGCATGTCAATCTGTCGATCTTTGAACGTGAGCAGAAGGCTTACAAGTCCGACTTCGGACTGCGGGCTACGGACTAAGAACTGCAATCTCAGCGGGTTTGGTGGGCTACCGCAGGTCAACGACACCTAGTTTATGCCTCTCGTTAGGCGTTGTTTCAGTTGATCAATATCTTGTCTCATGTGAAGACAGGCCATCTTGATTTGGAAGGTGTAGTTGGAGAAACATCTTCTGATTTTGACATTTGAAGTGTGATTCCGAGTCTTACCTTCTTTTTTTTTATATATAAATTCACCACTCTACCCCACAAAACTTCCACATAAATCACCCTTTTATCATAAATCACTTGTTTGTTCTATTTATTATAAATTACCGGCTTCTTTTTGTTCGTCGAAAATGATCGCCAGTATCAGGTCCCGTTCTCCAGATTCCACGGATGTCTCAGACGGACGCTTCTGAAATGCACGGGGTACTTGATACAAGTACGACGATGCACGCACGGAATATATTCAAGAGTGGAGGAACTGGGTGGGGAAACGAGCATGTGAGAACGATGACAAGAGGGGCAGAGCAAGGTCCAAACCTGACAGATTTGACACAGTTTGAGCCATGTCTCATTTCTTTGACTCTCAGTACGGCACATGACCACTTTTGGTGATTATTTTGGTTGATTATTTTGGCTGAAAAAAATCCGAAATATCTCATGTTGCTCAAGTGATTAAACATTGTATAATTGTATCTAATAGGAGGGTCCTTATAATATCAATTTTCCCCTCCTCAGAAATCTCTCATGCTGCTGCTAAGTGCTGCAATGATCTCCTAATGTAAGCACAACACACATCACACTCATTTATTTCTATCAACCCCTAAACCCGAATATAACTGGACCGCTTGATCTCTCGAACCACACTGACCAACTTCTTCTTTTCATCCTACTCCTTCTGTAGCTCCCGAAGATGCTCATCTCGCATGGTGCGAATCTGATCGCGAAACTTGTGAACCAACAACGTCACGGACTCCGACTCCGACTCAGAGCCTCCAGAAACGTCCAAACTAGTCACGGCACGCGAAGTCCCGGCATCTTGCAGCTTGCTTCGTAGCTGACTAATCTGATCCTCCATCTTCTGTCGCTCTGATTCATAATCCACAGTCTGAACAGTCAGATCCTCCAGAGACCTCACCACGGAATCCAACTCGCGACTCAGAGAATCGCACTTGTCCCGGTACTCGGATACCTGCTCCGTGGCCAGAGTCAGCTCCGAATTGAGATCCTGAATCTGAGCCGAGGACGCAAACTTGTGCGAACGAAGAGCATCCTGAAGATCGAGAATATCACGTGCATCCGACGATCGCAAAGCGGCCGGTGTAACGGCGGCCTCACGAGTCTCACGTGCACCTCCCTGGACATTGTCACGTGACTCACGCGACTCACGTGCCACACCACCCTGACTACCTCCACCTTCCTGCAAATACGCCAACATGTCGCGGAAATGAGGATACTGCCGCGGGTCAAACGCGTCGTCACGTGACTCCAGCACTCGTGCGAGCATGTCTGTGTTGTTTGCAATCTGGTCATGACACTGCTGAGTCAGCTGCTGGCAGAGACCCGACAGCACGTGCACTTTTGCGGGCAGGTCGCGTGATTCGGTCTCGTGCATCACGTGATCGTCGCCCAGCTGGCTGATGAGCGTGTCGAGTTGTTTTCCGACCTTGACTGGATCTTCTGCCTGGGCTGCTGCTGCTGCTGCTGGGTTGAGGTGTGAGTATGCCAGCACTGCGACCGAGTGTTGGAGAATGATTTCCTTGAGGTCTGAGATGCGATTGTGCAGGTCCATTGCGTCTGTGTTCATTTCTGAGATTTTGCGCACGCTGATGACGTGTTCATCGGTGGCCTGTTGGCTGTGTCGTTTAGTGGCTTTGAGGAAGCTGGCTCGTTTGTTTCCGTCTTCATGGAGTCGAGCCAGCGACTTTGCAGCCTCACCGACCTTTTTTTCGAGCTCAATTTTGTGCACGAGGGTCTCGTATCGAGATTCCAGTAGCTGCAATTCCTTCTTCT
Organism: Yarrowia yakushimensis; assembly: GCA_900518995.1. Taxonomy (NCBI): domain Eukaryota; kingdom Fungi; phylum Ascomycota; class Dipodascomycetes; order Dipodascales; genus Yarrowia; species Yarrowia yakushimensis. Next base: position 1,013,276 of record ULGW01000002.1, read on the forward strand.
TTTCGTCTAGCTCGTCGTAGGACAGGATACGGTAGTTTTTGGCGTCGACAATGGCCGCTTGCACCAGAAAGTTGAACGAAATGGGATCCTTCTCAATGTTGATGAACGGAGACACGGAGATGTGCGTGTCTGACGGATTTGGCGGCGGCAGAAACTCGTGCGCGTCGCTGAAATTGTCTGGCGAATAGTTGTAGTTGGACATGGTGATGTGAATAATTTCAGGATAGGAGGTGATCAACTTTTCGACATGCATGTTGGCGTTTAGGTTGTCACCCTGTGCGGCTGACATAATACGAAAAAGAAGGGGGTTATTTGGTGTCTAAATGGAGCTGGAATCGAGATAAAGGTGGTTGTGTGATAATTTGTTAGATCTAACACGACTGAAACGCGAAATATGAGTCCTCCACTCCCTCTACTCCTTCTGACACCTGTCTCTTTATGCTCGCCAGTTCGATTCCCAATATTTCCAACTGAAAAACTCTAAAACCCGATTATGCAGCATTTTACAGACTGTTTTTTTCATACACTTCCACACCCGACAAAATACCATGAACCGCTGGCTCTACACGGTGTCAGGAGTGCTTATTGGAATTTCCATCTCGGGAATTCTCTACAAGGTTTTTGTCGGACCCGATTCGCCAAAGAAACAGTCTAAATCGCACAAAAACAGCTCCCCAGACTACAATGTGGACCCTCCAAAGGCCCGAGTAGGACTCCAGGGACTCATTGGAAACACCCCCATGGTGCTGGTGCCGTCCTTGAGTCACGCCACAGGCTGCAAGGTGTACGCCAAGGTGGAAGCATGCAATCCGGGAGGATCAGCCAAAGACAGAGTAGCTCTGGGAATCATCCAGGCAGCAGAAAAATCGGGTGCCATCGCGCCAGGGGAGGGTCACGTGATTTTCGAGGGCACGAGCGGGTCGACCGGAATTTCTCTCGCCATGTTATCCAAGGCTATGGGATACAGTTCGCATATTTGTCTTCCTGACGACACTTCCAGCGAGAAGGTTGATCTTTTAACCAATCTTGGAGCAGTAGTTGACAAGGTGCGGCCTGCTGGAATTGTGGACAAGAATCACTATGTTAACACTGCTCGAGACAAGGCCATTGAGTCTGAGAGTGGAGCTGTTTTTTCTGATCAGTTTGAAAACGATGCCAACTGGAGAATCCATTACAACACCACGGGCCCCGAGATTTACATCCAGACGGACGGAGAGGTGGATTTATTTGTCACGGGCTCTGGAACTGGAGGAACCATTTCTGGAGTGGCCAAGTATCTCAAGGAGAGGCTAGAGGACGTCAAAGTGGTACTTGCAGACTGTCAGGGGTCTGGATTGTACCGAAAGATCAAGTATGGAGTCATGTACGATTCTGTGGAGAAGGAAGGTACTCGTCGACGGCACCAGGTTGATACTCTTGTGGAGGGAATTGGAATCAACCGAGTCACCCACAATCTGTCGCAAGGTCTGGAATTTATTGATGATGCTGTTCGGGTGACCGATGAAGAGGCCGTCAAAATGGCCAAATATCTTGTTGATCACGACGGCATGTTTGTTGGCTCTTCTACTGCCGTCAACATGGTGGCTGCTTACAAGTGTGCCAAGAGCCTGGGTCCTGGACACACCATTGTCACTTTGTGGTGTGATGGAGGTCATCGGCATCTGAGCAAGTTCTGGAAGGAGGCCCGAGAGTTGGGAAACGTTGAGTTGGAGGATTTTTGAAGGACGCGGTGTATATATAGTTGAAGACGTTGGATAGAAAATTCAGAGATTTATAATTGTGGTAATGGAAAGCGTATGTATTCATTATTGTTGTTTATCAACCAGATCATTCCTCTTTTTGATTCCGAAAATATGATCTTCGGTCATCAGGAAGTCTATTTCTGAGATGAATAAAAAGTTGGAATCACTTGTTTTGTAGGAGAAAAAAATATAGGCGTTCTAAAAGTGAGTCCATTGGTGTCTGCTACATACGTATTTACGTTCCCTGTTTTTATTCAGTAATTTTACGCTGATTCTGGTCGTTGGGTGTGCATTCTTAGGGAGGGACAGTACAGTAGCAGGATACGGCGGTACAGTATGCTACTAGGTGCTCTAAGTTATTAGATCGGGTAGTGGTGTATTAAATGACGTCCTCTAAGTCATTAGATCGGGTAGTGGTGTATTAAATGATGTCCTCTAAGTCCATTGGTCATGTGTAGGTTTTTTTTGGGTCGTCTTTCGCCATCGACAATGGGGTTTGGGTCGTCTTTCGCCATTGACAATGGGGTTTGCTGTTACTCCTGGTACACCAGAGGTGGTGGAAATGGAAGATAATGTTCCCAGAGCCAGATTTGATCTCGGTCAGAGTATTCTGAACTACAGTATGTGGGTTCAAGATAATATTTGAGGTTTTTGATTTACTCTCTTTTTCAGAGGACGCCTCTTTCGTCGTCACAACCATCCTCTGGTATGTGGGGTGTTCTTCGGCGGTATGGTTGATCTTCTCAAAACTAATACTGGGGAGAGAAACATTGTTTCTCAAGTTTGCAGAATTTAATACAAGTCCTAGCAGATACAGTAGTTCTACCTGTACTCTCAATTGTCCGCCAATGTCCTGTCCGATCCGAGCTTTGCTAGGTTGGCGGACGATGAACCAGGAACTCTGTATGTGCGACAGGGAAAGACGACATCTCACATGAAATAATAGCATGGTAATTCTACACTATACCTACTTGTAGACCTCTCAATATTACTCCTTCGCCTCAATTTGTCATGACCTGAGCTACATCTGAACTGCCAGTAGTCCACTCCCCACAGGGGCACACCAGCAAGGGAATCTTTCGAATCAACCAGGTGCTTAGAGCGACTTGTTCATCTGCTGAGAATTATCATGCCTCCACATTTCATCGACTCTAGTTCCTCTTTCTTTTTTTTTCAAGGGGAAATATATTTTTCAGCTACAATAAATATCAAGCAGGTTATGAGCAAATCCATGTTTCCTAAATGAGTAACTCAGACTAAGGTAGAACGGCGTTTTTAAAGAAATATGTATAGTTTTGTTTCAAAAAGTTATGTACACCTTATTTTCAAAAAATATTAACATATACGTCACTAGATCTCAACTGTAATAGGAAGGAGATGAATTTTATTGAAGATATATTCCCTCAACACATTTCATCAGTGATCCATTAATATGTATATTTCTGACCACTTCCATTTAAGGTTGAGATTATGCGATGCAGTGCATCGTTGAAACTCTGAATTCACTGTGTCTCGTCGTATTCCCCTTCGTATCGAATAACTCTTGGTTCAATTGTCTTTCCATCGGTTCTGTGATTCTTGAGTGAAATCATATGATAAACTGTTCAATACAATACATATCATATCACCGCTAAAAAGGTGACCTGGCTTAAGTATTGGCTTTTAGAAGAACCAGAAATACCTGACTATATTTCACGCTGTCTTCATTCTTGGCCTCACATTTCACTTCTCTAAATTCATAAACCTTCCATCATACAAAATAAATTGAATTCATAATCATAATTTCCCCCTTCATTTCTTTCCCTTGCCACCCTTGTTGAAAAAGTCGTTCATGCAAACTCGGTAGTGGTCGTCAAAAATACTACCCCTCTTAAAAAAACCCTTGCACCAGGGGCACTGAAAGTCTGTGAGAGGAGGCGTGATCGACATGTTGTTAGAAGAAGAGGTTTGGAGATGAAGAAGAGAAGAGGAAGGGGGAGACTGCCTTTTGTACTTTCGCAACCTGACCTTTCGATGTGCCCCAATTATTCTGCAGAAAAACATTGGGGCAGTGAAGTGTCGATTGGAACTTGATGGATCGAGTAGTTATTTGGGATTCTAGTACTTGTCATTCTGGCCGTTGGCATTCTGGTTTTAGAAGTTGTGATTTTTGGAATTTTGGATTTAGGAATTGTGGTTTTAGGAATTGTAGTTTTTGGCATTCTGGTTTTAGGTTTTAGGAATTCTGGTTTTAGGAATTTTGGTTTTAGAAATTCTGGTTTAAGGCATTCTGATGTTACGCATTCTGGTTTTCATACGTAATCTGTCTCTAGGCTGATGGCACCAAAATGAAAAGAAAACAATGATTTACAAAGTCTCTCTGTTGGCCATTTTTTACCGTCACATGATATCATATCTTTCATCTTGACTTGACATTTAGTATTTCTACTGTAGTTGACTTACATTCGATTGTTTGTCATTCTGATTTTTGTCTTTCTGAATTTAGACATTGTGGTTTTTGGAATTGTGATTTTGGAATTGTGCTTTTTGGCACTCTGGATTTTGGAATTGTGGTTTTTGGAATTGTGATTTTGGATTTCGGCATTTTGGAAAGACAACCTCATAACTCTGTGTAAATTATTGGAAAAAAAATGAGTACATCACCAGTGGTCTTTCAATATCATACAATTTCGTCATTTGATTCAATGCTCATCGTCTTTTTGTGTGATTTTGGTAGTTTTGGCCCCAATGTCATTATTTTTCTATTTATATATTTATATATATATATATATTGCAAATCGATGCAATATTTTTTTGCAAATCGATGCGCTCTTTTCAATTCACAGAATCGTTTCAATCCAAAAAGTTCCTATATGGGGCTCATCTGTGCATTCCAACTCAACGACACATCAAAAGCACGAAAGTCAATGTACCCGGGGTAGCACGTTTTGATCTAACACTCTTTAGTGGATACTGCAAAAGAGAATTTCCAACATTCTTGACCAGTCCATTGTCTTCATGTTGTCTGTCAATTCGATATATCGCCATGCAGGTGATTTATCATCTGGGTGTGTTGAGAGTAGAATTATTGTTGGAGAGGGGTAAAGTAGCCCATCCCCTAAATATTTGGAGACCTTAGCCGCATGGTCTTCTTCAAACTGCATGACCCGTATAACCCCATCCTGGCAGAACATGTACAGTATTAGGGTCTAAAAAAACACTGTATATCCATTCATCTTGTATTTCGCCATTGTGATAATGTTGGGTACCACTCATTGCTCGTTCGCATTTTACTGGAGGAGATATCTTAAGTTCTCTTATTCTCTATTATGACATATTTGAGAGTTATACTTGTTGCAGAATTACAGCAAGTAGAACCCATTTTAAAACCAAATTCTCATCTACTGGCAAGTCTGAGGGTATGGGAAGTCGCCAGAATGGAGCATTTTTTATTCGACTAATTTCTGTAAATTAGTGGAAAATGTATTCCTTGGGTGCGGGGTGGGATAGTACCTGCGTCGTACATGCACGACTCGGATTGTTCATTTTCCGTCAGGGTCAGTACCAGTGTCAGAATTGAGAGGCTGCAGTGGATCAGAATGAACTTCGGATGTGGCTCACTCAAGAAAGGATTGTTGAAATTATCGATTAGATCAAATTTTTTATCCGCGCTCTCTGATCAGATTACATCTGCTGATTGAGGCTCGTATATATTTGGTTATGTAGGTCAAAGTCAGTACACATGGATATACCATTCCCCCATTGAGCCCAAATGGAAGCAGAAGTCGAAATGGACCAAGAGAACTTGGGGTCAAAGTCATTATACGTTGTAAATGTGAAATTACGGGTTGGCAGACTCCCTCCCGTATGAAGCTATCTACAGACTGTAAGTCAGCTGGAGCACCCCTTTGGTTGCACTACAACACCTCCGATACAGACTACCCTAGAACTGTTGAGCATATAGTTTAGATGTCTAGAACCAAAAAGCTCAAACCAAAGCATTTCTTTAAGTAATATTCGACTTTTCGTATCATATTCAACTATAACAAAAAATCGACTATCGATCTGCCAGATTCTACCAGAGATCTCACATGATACCCCCTCTACTCCTCCTTGAGAAGATCATCGCAGACTCCTCCCCAGATCTTGATTCCCTCCAGAGCCTTGTCTGAATCAGTATAGCTCACGGAGATTCGAACGCTGGTCTTACCCCAGCCCTGGGGATCGTCGTTGACCTCAAACTTGTCTCCAGACGCCAGGATCAGACCTCGCTTTTGGGCAAGCTCCACCATCTTTCGACCGTCGACCTTTTCCAAAGTCACCCAGAGGAAGTAGCCTCCATCTCCTCCGGCAATGATTGTGCCCTCGGGAAGATACTTTTTGAGAGCATCCTTGTAGACGGTGGCTCGGGCATTGTAAGTCTTGTTGAGATGATCAATGACCTTATCAAAAAGCCCCAGCTTGATCATCTCGCCCACAACCATTGTATTAAGATGAGCAGGAGTGCCTCCAGATCGAGAGGCTCCAGAATCAGCCAGCTGAAGGGCCAGAGCACCAGTGGCAGTCTCCTGCCATCCCACACGCAGTCCAGGACCCAGAAGCTTGCTGAAACTGAGGTTGGAAACTGTGTTTCCGTGGGTGGATGTGACGGTCTCTCGGTCCAGGGTGACCATTCGGGGAGGCAGCTTTTCCCGCTCAATGGAGTGCTCCAGGAAGTCGTACACGTCATCGGTGACAATGAGCATGTCGTACTTTCGGGCCAGCTTCAGCAGCGCAAGTCGGTCTTCCAGAGGAACAATGGCACTTCCGGGGTTGCTGAAGGTGGGCACAAAGTAGAAGACAAACTTGTAGATTTTCTTTGTGGGACGCGCATCGTCGCCCACGAAATCCAGAGGCGACTTCTCGTGGTCATGGCCGGCTTCAGACGAGTACTTCTCCAGATCAGCCTCCAGCTTGGCCAGATCAAGACGTCCGGCATCTTCCCGAATCGCCGTCAGCTTGCCCTTGAAACCACAATCGAGGAACACCGAATTGATCAGATAGTAACAGGGCGAAACAATGAAGGCTCGACGAGTGTAGCCGGTCTGAGGAAGTGTGCTAGACTGCATAATGTCAGCAAAGCCGAATGAGGCGCCACACGTGAGATTGATGGAATCGGCCGAAATCGGAGACTTTTCCAAATTCTCCCGTTTTGTGACCCAATTGGCAATTGACTCTCGCACATAAAGAGCTCCCTGATCAGGACCATAAGTCAACGGATGTCGGTTTTCGTCATCATCGTCCTCAGGTCGCTTACGAGACAGCAATGAGGTCGCGGCCTCGAGCACCTCCTTCTCCGGGAACAGATCGTCGCTAGGGTGTCCTTTGAACAGATTGATCATTTTTCGAATCGTCTTTTCTATGCTGTGGTGGTGAGGAGAGAGAGATTCGAGATTGCACATGCAGAAGAGGCGCTAATCTAGAGTTTAATACAAGGTTGCCGTGGGGAAAGACGCATTACTTAGATACGAACAATCTGACAGATAGATACGGATAAGAACACACTAATGTCCCACCAAATCGCTACAATGCACTAACACCCTGCTTATATATTACCTAGCAGGCCGTCGCCGCGCCATTTTCCAATCGACTATAATTTCCTCATCAGGAAGCTTGTTTTGACGCCATCAGCCACGCCAAGATTTGTCAAAACCCCGACAAACAGGTACTATCGCCCTTCCTTGTACTTGTCTCGGGCTAGCTCCCGGCTGCTGGGATCCATCTCATTGGCCACTCCAAATAGCGTTTTGGAAACGGCCGCGGTGGTGCCGATAATCGGGCTGATTAGAGCTACAGGAGCGGCCCGAACCACCGCATACGCCGCCGCTCCAGCAGTATCGGCCTCGGCGATATCCTCCCCGAGATTGTGAATCGCAGCCTTGGCCACATTCATATGCTTGCCAAACGAAGAGTACGCATCCTGAAGACCAGCATACACCCCGAGAGGCTGGTTGGCATACAGAGAAATGAGCTTGTTGCTGGAGTCCGAGTAGCCCATGTAGGTGTAGTACTTTGTGGTGTACTCGGCATCGCCATCATCCCCGTCTCGCGACTCTCCTGCTCGATCTGAACTCACCACTCCTTCCAACAAATTCTGCGTACCAACCGCAAGCTTGGCTCCAAACCGAACCAGCTCATTGGTGGTGGTTTTGGCAAATGCATACGCTCCCTGGTTGAGCGACCGAACCACCCGTCCATCCTTCTTGTACTCCCGAACAGGCACCACAATGAGATTGCGGATTCCACCTCCAAGATTCACAAGAGGCCGAACAGGAGCCACACCTGCCAACACTCCGGGCAACTGGGTTCGCCGAACATCAGGCATCCAAATGTCATTGAGCTTCTGACCCAGATCAGCAAACCCGGTGATACCCCGCAGCTTGATGCGTCGAAGAACCATGTCCGACTCGTCCAGAATGAAAAAGTTCATGAGCTCCGTGGACTTGCCCGACTTGAGACCTGAATAGTCCACCTTTTTGGGCTTGTAGTCCAGCTTGACGGGAACGTCCCGAATATCAAACTTCTGAATGAACGTTTCGTCAGGAGGAGCTGTGGTCCGCACATCCTTGAAGTTGAAGAAGCGCGTAAGAAAATCCAACGTATCCTGATCCACATGCAGCCGCAGAGGCAGGATAGTCACATGACAAATCACCTCCTGCGACGACAGCGTCGACACGGGCTTCACGTTTTGCATCGTGATGTGTGCCATGACGGCGCCGGCTTCTCGTTCACCTCGAGACCGCATATAAGTCAGAAACTTATTCCATGTGGACGTGGGCACGTGATCAATGATTTCCACGTCCTTAATCTTCACGTCCAGAGAGTTGAGAATCTGGCCAGGGGGCAGATTGGGGTCTTCAAGCCCTGCATAGACGGTAACAAGACATGCGATTCCCTGGAGATAAATCTGAACCAGAGGGCTTGGCGAACGTGAGAGTCGTCCTCCACGTGACTTGTTGGCCTCCTTTGGCTTGGTTTGCTCGATCCGTTCACCCACAACATCGTCTAGATCGACTTCGTCCTTGGCCTGGATGTATATCGAGTTGAAGAGCAGGTCTGTCGTCATCACGGGTGGTTCCTCAACCACAGGTCGCTCCTTCATTCGCTTCTTAAGGCCATCCACAGCTCCATTGATCTCATTGCGCGTGTACTGCCAATCGTATCCATCGTGAAAGTTCCAAACGACATTGTGGATCAAATCAATGTTGATGATGACAGAGGGTGGGGTGAGAAGCTCGTGGGAAGAAGCGAGATCGTGAGAAGAAGCACGAGGCCGGCTCATGGCAGGCATGGCTTCCTCCTCCTTGTCGAAATAGTCCTCCTCAAAGCAGATTTCCTCAAACCGGACTCTCTCCCTTTTCACCAGACTATCTAGATCAGAATCCAGCAAGAAATCGGCATGGGTGTAGCTCTCGGCCATCTTCTGACGCCCACTCTTTCGACTCTGGCTGGGTTTGTCGCCTCCATAATAGCTCTCCACAAACGACATGTTGTTGGGGACGTCATCAGACACCATATCAATGTCGTCATTGTCGGAGGAGTAAGAAGACTCGCCAGTATCCTTGTTCTTTGTCTTGAAGAAAAAGTCGTCCACGTCCTGAAAAGTGTTGAGAAAAGGGTCGAGAGTCTCCAGTTGAAACTTTGCACCACTCAGCTCTACTGCAGGCTTTAGACTGTTTATGAGATGGATCAGAGTCTGCGTGGAGTCAGCACAAGTGCTCAGTGTGACTGTATCTCCGTTGATGTTAATGCAAGTGGGGTTTCCTGACGATGAGGAGATGGAGATGGACGTGGCAGTCAAGCTGGCAACAGAGGTGTACTGCTCCAGGTAGGACGACAAAAGATCGGCTGGGTTGGGGTTAACCAGAGACACATCGTCAATCAAAAGAAGAGACGACGATCCAATGAACGACGTCATGGAAAACGTCGGAGCTGGCCTGATTTCGCACGTTACATGCTTGACAATAAACTGGGCCGACGCAGACGAGTGGGTTGGGTTGAGTCCAACCGCACAGTTGTGAATCTGCAACGGGATTCTTTTGGGAGGCGATTCCGAGCCAGAGGAAGACTCTCGTGAACTTGGGTCTCGTGAAGGTGATGATTCTTGCGACTCAACGGCCTTGGAACCATCTCCCTTACCTCCTGATAACTCCAACAACTCCGTGTAGAACTCCAATGCACAGTTCTTCACCGTAATGAGCTGAATCTGGCCGTTCGACAGTTCCACCACAACATTGTTTTTCTGTGTTAGCATGCATCCCATTCTATCTTCCTTCGTCTTCAATATACTCACTCTTTTCAGTGGATGAATAAGCCACTTTTTCGATAATCCCAGATCGCTCAAATCTCGTCCAATCTCAACGGTGGAGATTTCAATTTTGTCGGCAGGCCCAGTAGCAGTCAGCTCGCCGAGAACCACCTCAATTGCCCCGATTTTTCCTCCTAGATCAACGTTTCCGCTCACTTTCGCCACCCTCACGACCAAACTAGGTGTCTCCACTGGCTCCTCCACAATCCGAAGCAGTTTGGGTGGTGCTGCCTGTACTGGTGGAGGGGCAGATTGTTGTTTCTTTGCGCTGTTCACGGCCTCAAGAACAGGCTCAAACAGTTGCTGAAGCTCCTCAATGAGACGCAGCCCAATATCAAACTCCACCTTGTCAACAGACACATTTGAATTCTCAAAAGCAATGCCCTTGACATGGACATTTCCAAAAGAAACACGAGATATCGACACCTTGCCATTCGATAGACGAACGGGCAAAACATCCAGCTTGTGCCCTGCAATGTCGAATTCAAAAGTGTTGGTTTGAATGGTCGTCTTGGTCGAACTACCCCCGTCACTAGATTTGGTCGAACTCGTACTCTTATGCTCAACCAACGAGACAAGGTCGGTGACAAGACGTACCATATCCACGAGATCAGGGACGGAAAATACACCGACCGCCTTCTTGGGTAGGACCAAGGTGAATGATTCAGATGTTGCCTTGAGAAGAATATCCGAGTCTCGTGGTCCAGACTCCTCATCTTCAGTCTTGTTGTCGTCTCCAAAGCCAAACACTCGGGTAGACCCTCTTTTCACTTCGCAGACTCCGATTTGGAGCTTGTGAAAAGTCCCAGACGATGCAGTAATGTCGGAGACAGAAAAGAGCAGATTCTGGTCCACGTCTGTAAACTCCCAGGATTCGTCGAGTTGACTGATGGATGCAGAAATGGACTTGACGCTGAGATTCAGAGCCACAGGAGTCCCTGGTGTCGAGGGTTCGGTCTCACGGGATTTTCGACCTCCTCCACTGCCAACCTTGACCAGCGACAAAACCACGGCTGGAAACAAGTCCAGACTGGCTCTCACAGCCCCAACTTCACAGCCGACTCTCAGTTCTTCTCCAAGAAACACCATAATGTCGACCATGTCAACATAAAAAACGGAACAAAGCGGATCAGCCACAAGCCCCAGATTGGTTGACTCGGCAATGGCGCTCATGTAAATGCTGCTGGCCTCTTCGTGCGAAAAAATTGTCGATTGCAACAGCGACTTTTTGGCGTCTGAAAACGTCTCTGGATCGGAATCGGACTCGGACTCGGAAGTGAATCCTGTAGTGGCATGAGCTGTTGATGCGGCTGCTGCCGAGGCAGCGTTGTTTGTGTCGCGAGCTTTTCTGTCCATAACCTTCACCTTGACCCCTCGTACCTCGAGAGCCATTTCCTGGCCTCCCTTGGGCCGGAGCCTGACCTCGTCCACCACAAGGTCCAGTTTGTCGTCTGCTGCCACAAACAGCGTCACGTGCACGTTGGTGGCGTCGACTGTCAGCTGGCCCAGCACTGTTTGTGTCACCTTCTTGACCAGGGCCTCGCTGATCCCCGATCCACCCATTCCCAGCAGCGGCGGTTCTTCTGCCGAGTCCAGCTGCAACGACGCAGACAGGTCATCCGACAGAATCGACGCCGCCAGATCTGCCGTTGTCCGCTCCAGAAACTCCTCCACGTGCTCGGTGGCGGTCTCCACGTCAATCTGTTTCATGGACGCTGTGATATGCACGCCATCGATCTTGACGGCGATTCCCGCGCCCCCCAAAAGCCGCATCTCCACAGAAACCTCGTCGATCGTTCCTGAGCGCATGTACATGCCTGCCGGAAGACTGACGCGGTCCGGATCGAGCTTGACGTTGGTCAGAGCGGCCTTCTGGGCCGTCCCCAGCGAAATGTCCATATTTTCGAGCTCCAGGTCCGAAAACAGCGCCAGGCGGTTCAACACATAGTGAAACGCCCGCTTCTGCACGGTCGGGAGCCAGTTCATGTGTTTCGGCCGGCTATCAGATGCTCAAGGTGGTGTTTAGTGTGTAATGTCGTGATATGAACAAGTGGAGAGGTCCCCCAGTATGGGCCAAAGTTTAATTACCGCCCAGGCACGATAAGGTAGGGCATAACTATCTTGTTGAAAAACAAAACAATAAAACAGGAATATAAAATACAGATTAAGAGGATATATTTGGGATTTTGAAGAGCTGATTGACTTACTAAGCTCGTTCCAATTACTAGAATGTACTTTATTACGTCATACAAACCTCCCTCACTACCTAGGTCTCAGTCAGATGACGCTATTAAAGAGTTTGATCCCTCATACAGTTCATCTTGTGAGAGGAGAAGTAAATAAATAATATTAAATTGAAATAAATTGAAATAAAGTGAAATAAAATAAAAGGACGATGAAATATGGCTCTTTGACAGAGAGAAACCTGATTAACCATTTTCAAGAGCTTTTGTCGTTCCATACGATAGATATATAGTCCTTTTGAGGGTGACATTTGTTGATATGTACTCTACATTTAGTTGGACTTTCAAGGTCTCTCATAACTCCACTAATATTGATACTAGAAGGATATAAACTAATCCACAGTAATCCACATCGCACCTTCATTGTATTTCCAAAATTTGAACCAAATCAAACAACTTTTGGCCCATTTTGAAACCCCCCAAAACTGCACCCCCAGCCGTGCGGCTCGGAAATTGCGGCCATGGTTTGTCACGTGACTAGACAGTGATTTGAGACTTGCTTTCTAAAACAAGCAGGGCGAATGGAATCGAGGAGTTCTTTTTGCAGACACATTTTTCTAGTCGTTTTTTACGTGTCTGAAGAAGCTGCTGACTTCCAGGGTCCTTTCTGGGCGTGGTAGAAGTAGTATGAATGAGAAGATCTCCAAGGGAGATGAATCGGTGTAACTGAGCATATACCGTGTGAAAGTCTTCATTCAGCATGTCATCTGCTTCATTTGATCCTGATACTATTCCTTTTTCCTTTCCAAGTAGCTAATAGTCCACCTTTTGGAGTTTTTACCAAATTCAAGTAATATAGTTGAGAATACTTGGCTTTCATCTTCTTACTGGGGGTTAATATTTCAAGAACTAGACGTTTCACAGTCACAAGGATTTCATCAACGGACTTCAAATACACAACATTTAAACAAATCCGAGAGTTGCAAGCGATTCATGAAATATCACAACTATTTCCCTACAACTAATTTTCACCCTTCCCTCTATCATTAATAATAAAGTTCAGGTCTACCACCAATAAATCAATTTTTGACGATATTATAACCCATAAAATAGGCTGAAATTCCCACTAAATCATTGAAACACCCATTTCAAACGTCCTTTCGAAAACTCACACTCCTACATCCCCTCTACCATCTTCTATAGTCATTTTTCAGCATCCCACTATACATCTATCCTATAACATATCTCTGTTTCTAGAACCAGATAAAACCCCAAGAAATCCAATTTCAACAATCTCCACCTCCATCCAGCCACCCAGAATCACATTCTCGGACAGATTCAGACCCATTCCAGATGCGCCGTATACTACCTCCCGTTTCTGGAGTTACCCTACCGTGACAAATCCAAGGGCAACTATCGCAACCTTATAATGCAGCCAGAGGTCCCAACAGCCGTCCTACTAGTATTTCAGCCCAGAGCACGTCGACACCTTATGAGTGGACCCAGCATCTCGTCGTCGACCCAGTCTCTTCCGTACACCAGAGGTTATGACCGGGTGATCATTGACTCCAAGGATCTGGCTCAGACAGGTCGGGTTTCTGTCAATGATCTTCTTTTGGCTCTTTCTCATACCATGAATCGTTCTGTTGACAATATCCGCAAGCGATTGGAGTATTTGAATGGGTTGGACGAGTCTCAGATCAAGCGAATACGACATGCTCGGTATCCTAGCACGATTGATTGGGAGTCTTTGTTTACTTTTCTTTCAGACAAGAATTGGGATGGTTTGAGAGGGTCTTCCAATTGTCGAGACAATGTTTGGGTCAAATTTGATGCCATTGAGGACGTCTTGATCTTATACCAGGTGTATACGAGTACGTCGTTACATGATGCCATTGAAGAGCTTGGTCAGCAGTTTCCTCATCGGCTCAAGAAGCATTGGAGAACAAGATACACCGTCTTGAAGAGCCAATGTACTGCTGAGCAGCTTGAGACTCGAATGAGAGACGCCGAACAGGAGTTTCTTCTCGATACGACCGTTGCGCATTTCCAGCAAAAGTTCCCGCGGTTTTATTCGTCCGATTCTGACCCCAATAGACCCTGGTTTGATGAAGACGACAAGGAGGACGATGAGGGAGACGCAGATGGGCCCCAGACCATGTTTTCGAGCTCCGAAGACAAGTTCATTCTCGATACAAACGCGCTGTTGGCTTCTAAACACGTTTCAGACCGTTTGTTACTCAAAGTCCTTGAGTTTACACTCTCCATTGGTCCCTATACCATCAGAAAGCATCTGGCTGCGCTTCGTCAGGAGCCTGAGATGGTCACGCTTGCTCTCAAGGAGTCTGCGTTGCCCGAGAATGTGGACTGGGCGAAATTCGAGGCTTCAATTTCGAATCTCGACGAAAACTCGTCCGTGAGCAGTCTCAAATGGCCTGAGATTGTGGAATCGGTGGCCTGGGAAGATGGAGTCTTCTCTGCCAATGAGGATCGGTGTTTGTTGGCTCATCTGGAGGTTGCAGCGACTATTTTTGATGGAGCTCGAGCTGTTCATCGAAAGTATCCCCATAAGAGTCTCCAACAGTGGCATAAGCGGTATTATCGATTGGTGGCAGATAAGGGAAGTATTTCAAAGACTACAAGACTCTCTGCTGCTCGATTCGACGAACGAGAATGCGAACAGCTGTTTGTGGACCAGTATCCCGACATTTATCGGTTCAATCGCAGCAAATTCAGCATCATTGGAGAAGAGACTGTCGAGGAGCCTCCACAAGAGTCTGCTGAGGACGTTGACGAGGAGTCTAGACCAGAGACTGCAGAAGACGTTGTTATTGAAGAGTCTCATGTTTCACCCCAACCTATTCGTGAACATGTTCCTGGACCTGTTCTAGCGCCAGAAGTGGTGCTTGCAAACGTTCCTCAACCCCAACAGACTCTTCCTTCAGGTTATGACACGTCCAAGTTCACGCGGACGCAAGACAAGGTGATTTACGCAGCCAACAAGACGGCTACGGAAAACAATGTCACGATCGAGGTGCTGGTGCAGACGGTGTCGTATGTTTTGAACCGGGATCCCGAGCTGGTTCGGCAACGACTCATCACCATCACCACGGAAATGTCCCAGAACGAAATCGCCCGTCTCCAGCGTCACAACTACCCCTATGGAGTCGATTGGCATCAGATCAAGGACTTTTTGATTTCTGCCCAGAGAAAACCAAAGGAGGCTGTGGATTGGAACGAGTTGTACACCCGTTCGAGAGCTTTCAACGTGAAAAAACGGCTGGATGACAAGGAAAGAAAGGCTCTTTTGGCCATTGCTCATTCGGAGAAGACGCCAGTGGCTGCCATGATGAAATTGCACAGCTTATACCCCCATCGATCAAGACACGCATGGAGTGACTCGCTGCGAATTCTCAAATCCAAGCCAAATTACCTGGAAGAAGTGCGAATCGCCAAACAAGAGTACGACCATGCCTCCTTCAAGGAACACTTTACGAAATCGTTCCCCGAGTATTATGGAGCCAAAGAGGTGATTCGAACCGTCGTGGACAACAACCACAACCCCAAGGGCAAGCCTCGGACCGAAGGGTCACGATATCCTCTCAAACCGCTCAAATACAAACGTGTTCCAGTCGACGAGCCCAATGCCGAGTCGGAAAAGTCGCTTCCTACCGCCCCTACAGCTGCAGTTCCACCGAAACCGCGAAAACGACGCTTTAAGCTGCTCAAGGACGAAGCTGAACAACTCAAGGCCGAAGATCTCATCCGAACAGTCGTCCAAGATGCCGTGGACGAGGGTAACGTGGATCCCAAGGACCCTGCAGCCGCTGACGGTCTCAGACCCCGGAAAAAACGAAAAGCTGCTGCTCAAATCGGATCTCTGGCTGAAGCTGATATCGAGGAACATGATGACCAACCTCCTCAACTGCAACAGCCTTCTATCGAGGGTCATGACATGTCCATAATGGATCTGTCAGTGGACTCTATCAACGAGGAGGATCTCATGCGAGCTGTTCAGAATGCAACTAATGCTGTCGATGAACACATTCTTCTGGAACCCAGTGTGGTGGACGTGGCTGTGGCTGCGGCTGCCATGCGTCCCGAGCCCGAAGAAAAGGAAAAGAGAGAGAAAGACGAGGCCTTTGTGCCTGAAGAAGACGAGGACGACGATGAGGAGATGATTAACTAACCTGTATGTACTTATTAGATTGATTGGATGGTGTTAGTAGGTGGGTCAATATTGGTTGTGTGAGGATACTCTTAGTAAGCTCGAAAAAATGTCATCCAAAAAAATTTAAAAAATAGCCCGACGTGGGGCTTGAACCCACAGCCTTGAGATTGCTGTTACGCGTAATAAGAGTCTCACGCTCTACCGATTGAGCTAGCCAGGCGATTTTCTGAAAAATTGAAAATGCTGTTTGCTTTGATGTGATTTTTGATTATGTAATGCATTTCCCTAGAATCAAAAAAAAAGCATTTCCCTAGAATCAAAAAAAAAAACTCCAGAAATATTTGGAAAATAGAGAAAATTAAATAAATTAAAATAAATTATAAACCGAACCATTAGTTGAAAAATATTGAACTAGAGTAAATAAATGGTAATCGTTAAGCATTACCTATGGTCTTTTGAGCGTTCAACATTATCCCTTGCCTTTTCTGATCATTATTGAATTCTTTCAACAAATTACAAAAATTTAAAAAAATTCGCCTGGTCGTATACTAAATATATATAATTAATGAGCTTGGATATCCATAGAGTATCTTCAGGAATAAATCCATAATAAATCAATCAATATATAAGTACTTCAAATTGAATATCTATACCGTACTCTTTTAAATCTCCAAAAATACATAAAAATACATAATCAAACCTCCCATCTTCTGACTCTGAGGTTTCTGAACCACTTCTCGCGCTTGATCCTGAGAATCCATCTTACTCCCGCTGTAATAACAACAACTGCCCAAACAACAAACAGTCCGACTGCAAACCATTGCTGACTCAAGACCACCTTGTGCATCATGTTAACGAGATTTTCGAGACTTGTAGCAATGGTAGTTTTTGTTTGAAGAGGTGCAAATCCCGGAAGAGAGTTGATATGGGCCTGTGTGAGTGACTGGACGGCCTGTTGAGCGTCGATTTTGAACTGTTTAGCTGTTCCAGCTGCCACAGCGTCTCTAGACTTGTCGAAAATGGCGTTCAAAATCTTGTCCGTGTTGAGAGCTCCAACCTGTCCGTTTTTGAGTCCGAATCTGGTTGCAACAGTCTGATTTAGCTGTTTCTCGAGACTGTTGAGCGTAGAATTGACACTTTTGATCAGCTCGTTTTGGAACGACAAACATTCGGTCGCCAGATTGGTCTGTAGACCGTCCAGATAAATGTTTGCAGAGTCAATCAGTCGAGTAATGTCCGAGGAAACGTTTTGTAGAGTCGCAACACTTCCCTCGGTCAAATTTGCACTTGGTTTCTGGACAGCTTTCTGGACAGGAGCAGCAGTCGGGACAGAAGAGAAGATGGCCATGTAGTCGACAGAAGAGTATGTCAGAGGCTGTTCAACTGCAGGTTTCAGGTCTCTGGCACTCAGAAACTGGCCGTCGGTTTTCACGTGACCCGAAGTTTTGGTCATATCGCTGACAAATTCAATCTGGGCTCCTCCGGCGATTCTGAGACTGCTCAGAAGAGACAAATCGCAGATACACGACACGGCAACAGCAACAGTGATGATTGTGAGAGTCGAAAACAGATGAGGGAAGGGGATCAGGTCATGTGAGAGCTGTTTCGAGTCCTTGTGTGTTTCTGAAGACAGCTTGAGTTTTCTGAGATGGGTCAATTTTCGCAGTTTCTTTTTTCGAGCCCATCCAAATAGTTCCAAGAAGAAAGTAATCATTAGAAAAATGACTGCAAAAGTGACAAAAACAATGACTGTAGTTTTGCTCTTTGATTTCACGCTTGTATCCATTTTGCCGTAATACTCTTTAATCTCATCTTCTTGAGTGCAGAGTTTGAAGGAGGAGAAGAGCTGATTGTAGCTGGAATTTCCGAGTTGAGTGGAAACAGATTTGGCAGTGGGTAGATTGAGGGCGAGTTTTCGAAGTCCGCTGTTGAAATTGTTGAGATCGGTCAAAATGGCGTTTTTGGCTGAAGAAAAGGGACCCTGTAACGAGCTGGAAAGGTCAGAATATGACTGGTAAAGAGGCAGGAAATCCGAAAAGAAGACACGGCTGAAATTGACGTTACGGAAATCGTCCAGACTGATCTTGGAAGAATTGTCGGACTTTTGAAAGCCGAAAATGGGACTTTTGAGAAGAGCTGCAGACAGAGAGTCCAGAGACGTCTCCAGAAGAGTGATATTGTCCTGGAGAGGCTTGAGTTGGTCTGTGAGAATCATCTGAGCCTGTCGAGCATTCTCAAAAGTCGAATTCTTGGCCAATCCAACTCCAAAATCAATAGTCGAAGTAAGACTGTGAATGTAGTCTCTCTCCAATTGATTCAACAACCCAGAAACAAAATCCGGAGTCTTCATGGTCACATCACTCTGAGGTAAAAGACCCTGGGCCATCTCTCCCACGTGACCGGCTGCCTGTCCAGTGACAGCACTGTACAAAAGATTGGGTCCAAAAAGAGTAGCAGCAGCATAGGTGTTGAGAGTCGAACAGGCGGTCTGAGAATAAATCTGAGAGTCTGCAATGCCATAGTCGAGAATAATTGTGGTCACGTGAGTCTTGAGAATGATCAGCAAACATGTAACTGCCAAAGCAAAGAAAATCCGCGATGCTCGAATCACTCGAGAAGGAGGTTCTTCAGAAGAGGAAGAGGAGGAATTGTCGTAGTCTCGCAAATTGGACATGGTGCCCGATTTGGTCACATAATCATAGACTTCACGTGACCCTCGTGCACCTCCCAGAGTCTCACGTGACTCCCCATACGGGTTCTCCTTTCCAAGACTGTAGAACGAAGAAGGAACCTGAGGAGGACTCATGGGAGTCGTCAGCGTGGCATTGTCGGCATCACGTGACCACTCGTAAGCGTTCATAGTTCCCAGATCGATATCACGTGACTTGGCTTCTTCGGGGGACTCTTTTTTCAGTTTGGCAAAGTCATCATCTTTCCATTGTTTGCCTCTTTGGGCTCGCATAAAGTCCTCGTAGACACCCAGCATTCCTCGTTGCTCAGGACTGTCCAGATCACGTGGGTTTTCGGGGACTTTGGACTCATAACCTGTGGATTTGGTGAGCTCCGAAAAGTACTCGGTCACGTCCACGTCTGGTGTGATGGGGAGACCACGTGACTCGGTGGAGTTGCTGGAGTCACGTGATCCACTGGAGTCACGTGCAAAATTCACTTGGGGCTGGTCCACCGTCTGTTTTCGGGTAGCGATGCTTTCTCTGGAGTCGTTTCCTCGGAGGTTTTTGAAGAAGCGAGAGAAGCGCGAGTCAGCTTTTGGAGAGTCGACCGGGCTTTCCTGTGACAGAGGAAGAGTCATGTGGTATGGGAGAGACATGTTTCGAACTGATGATGAGGTTTTAGAGGGGGTTTGGACGGTATATATAAGTGTGTGGTTGGGGCTGTTTCAGGATGGATAGGTGAGGTAAGGTGACATGCACGGGAGATTGGGTGGGTGTGGGTGGTGTCTGAGGTTGGTGGGTGGATGACTGGTGGGTTTAAGGGGTGTTGGAGTGGTTGGATGATGATATATCTGGGATTTTGATTTATTTTTTATTTATTTTGATTATTTTTGGAATTTTCTGCGATTGTTGGGATAAAATCGAGATAATTCACAGAAATTCGAATGTTGTCGGAATTTGAAAATTGAAAATTCCCATGGAGTCTGAATGATGTCAGGATTCTCTTGCAATATCGTTTTATTCGTTCATGGCTGGAAATTACTCCAACATCTGACCCTCTGAGGAGCCTCAACCAGCCTCACGGGAGAGCGAACGTAAAATGACAGGAAGAGAGAGGGAAGAAAAAAGAAAAAAACGAGATAAATAAAAAGGAAAGAAAAAAAAGAATAAATCAGTTCATTAAAACCACAACTTCATTTAATGATATTTGATTTATAAATATATGAATTTCACCCTTCTGCCACAACCCCAAATATAAACTTTTGATTAGGTGCATCACAGTACATGAGATCTTGACATCCACTCCACCATACTGACACATTCAATAAAGCACTGCTACAATCATCACACACATGGACAGACCATTCACACGCCCGCTGTCTACCGCCGACATCTCGACGTCATTAGCAGATCTCTTCAAACAACCACACCCGTCCAACAGCTCCGAGATCCTGGGTCTACTCTACCACCTGGCAGAAACATGCTCGAAAAACATTGGTGTGGTGCATCGAGGGATCACGTGCGACGGATGTGGAACGTCGCCGATAGTGGGGACTCGCTACCATTGCAGCGAATGCGTGGACGTGGATCTGTGTCAGTATTGCGTTGTGCTGCGCAAACACCAGTGGAGTCACGTGCTCATCAAAATCAAGATCCCGGCCCCGCTCAAATACTCGCCACAATGGATCTGTGAGCCCTGGATAGGATGTGACAACGACGCAATTACAAGAGAAGACACCGAGGCGAATGGTTCCCTTAAAAAGGAACCTCAACCCCACAGTCTATCTAACGATCTGTCAGATAATGAAAAGCACGTGATCTCAGCCCAGACCGGAATCGAGCCAAATGCTGTGCAACAGGCCTGGCGGAAATTCTTTGTGCTATGCGATGAACGAGACCCCGAACCAAAGGAGCTCAAATCATCACGCTTTTACATGTCACATTCAAAACTAATGGCCACATACACAGTCGTATCTGGAGATGACGAACCAGACGCAACCCAGGAAAACATTGTGCGGCTGTACAACCGGTCGCGTGACCCCGGGCGGGTGTCGTTTGTCGATTTTGTCACTGTTGAGCATTGGATGGATTCGACTGCTCCTCATTGTGAGTTGGATCTGGTTGCTGGGTTCCTTGATTTGCACCACGATCCGGCAGAACGCAAGCAGGTGTCTCGGTTGGGTCTGTTGCGGTCGTTGCTCAATCTTTTTGGACTAGTTGTGACCCAGCAAATCTGGTGGAGTGCCAATAGCGAGTCACGTGACATGGAGGAGATTGTGACCGGTTCTGGGCCCGTGTCTGCAAAGTTCCAGGAGTACAATGATTTCATTCGGCAGCGGTATTTTGAGCGCAAGGCGTTTCCCAAAGAGGATGAGTTTGGCGACATGAGCAAACCGTATTTGCAGCCTCCTCTGTTCGTCAAGGCGGTTCCCACTAGCAGAATGACTCGGGACACGCCTGATAATTCGGTTCCGGCGCATTTTGGCGGGCACTTTCCTTTGATGAAGGATCTCATGGGTATGGCGTGTGGAACCGAGTTGATGAATCCGCTGATCAAGGTTCTCAAGTCACGGGGGGTTATTGATCGCAAGACGCGGGTTATTATTGCAGATATTCATATTCTGGCGGGTGATCAGGACGCCATGACGGTCATTTCTCGTCTTGCAGGGTTGATTCGCAAGTTGAGGGGGTGATAGGGTATATAAGGTAGGCATTATTAAAGACAGATCACTCTTGGATGTATTACTATTACAAAATGATTACTTGCTATCCCGAATGTTTCAGAGGCGAGCTGAACTGAGGAGGATGGCCTGGAGCAGGGCTATTATGAGTACTAGCGGGATGAGAATGAACGGGGGTGCTAGCTCCAGACTCGTCGTCGGTCACGGGGATGGAGTGAACGGGGGTGATTTCAGGCAAGTAGTTTTCGCCCTTTTCGCGCTTCTCGGCAGCCTCCTGGAGAGCAATGAGAGCCTTTCCAACGGCAGCATGGTCGGTCATGAGACCCACGTGACCTCGGTTGGTCTTGACCTTGGCCACGACCTTGAATCCAAACGGTTCGGGCATGTTCCATTTGGAGTAGACCACTCCGTCTCCGGATCCCAGTACAAAGTCGCTAAAGTCGCCTTTGTAGATGCCTTCGAAGCCGTCGACTCGGCAGGCCTTGAGGGTGGGTACGGTGGTTCCAATGACGCAAGCTAGGGGCGGGTATTCGTCCTTTCGCTTCTCGTCGTACCAGAAGGACTCTCGGAGAGCCTTGGTTCGCTTGAGGGTTCGTTCCAGGTACTTGCAGGCGTCGTCGTAGTCGATGGTGGGGATGTTGGCGTCATTGTTGCCTGTAGAAGAGCCCATGGTCACCTGACCAGAGTGTCCTGTAGCCACTGCCATTGCGTCTGCTCCAGAAGCGGTGGCCTCAGGATGCATGTTTTCGTAGTGCTCCTTGTGTTCCAGAGGATGAGCAATGACGCTGGCGAGCTTGTGGAGTTTGTTTCCGACTCCGTGGTGGTGGTGGTGATGTTCATGTTCGCCCTCATGGATGTGTTTGGCCAGTTCGGTGCCCACTCGTTTCTTCTCCAGACATCGTCGTCGGTGCTCCTCAGACACACAGGGCGAAAGAGCGTACTTCTTCCACTGCTCGGGGTCGTAGAAGTCAATGTTGATTCGCTTGCCCGTGTTCTTGTCGACAAAGAGTTGACCGTCTTCGGGCAGGAAGATGAAGGACGATCGCATCAGAAAGTTGATCTGCGCAGTAAGTACCTTGGACGACAGAAGAACGGCGTCTCCGTTTTTGATGGGTCCAATGATAGCAGGACACTCGGACGGAGAACCCAGGTAAAGAACACCCTTGAACAAATCGGGCCGCAGTAGCATGGCCTTGTGGGTCACCAGACCGCCCATTGAGTGGGCCATGACGGTGATCTTCTTGTTTCCGTTCTCGGCGTAAATCTTTTCCAGGAACTCAATGAGTTTCTTGGAGTTGAGTCCGCAATCAAGTCGCCAATCGTATCCAAAGTCGCGGATGCGACACTTGGGGTTGTACGAGATCTTCTGGATCAGACGCTTACTCAAATCAATCGGTCCAATGTGAGTCAACATGCCATCTGGATAAATGGACTTTTCCATATTGTTCTCGCAGTCGTCCGAGGTGTCGACGGTGAGATCAATCTTTCGGAGATTGAAGCCGACCTTGATGGGGATCCAAACCCTTCGGTTGCTTTTGGTGTCTCGAAGAACAGAGCCTCGGTAGCCTCCCAGAATGACAAAGTCGCCCTCCAGAGCATTGTAGGGATCGTGTTTCGACAGCTTCTTGGTGTTGCCAATCTTCATGGAGTCCAGAACCGTGGGAACGGTGGCGTTACTGACAATCTTGTTCACTCGAACGCTCTGAAGATCGTGCTTGTTTCCAAACAACTTGTCTTCCTCCTCGGTGGTGATGGACAGGTTTCGGTTGAGTTTCTGTCGAATCTGGGCAATGGACTCATGTTCAGCCTGAGTAGCAGAGTCCATTTTGGCCAACTCGGCCTCGTCCTCCTCCTTGCTGAACACAGACCCAAAAGTCGACGCTCGCTTGATCTTCTTGCCCTTCTTGGCCTCCTTGTTGGCCAGCGGGTTGGAAAAGGGCATTCCGAACGAAAACGTCTTGTGCTTGGACTTGTGAGTCAGCATATCTGGCGAGTCTTCTCGTCGAGAATCAGTAGTGTCGGTTCTCACAATCCCCGAAATGGCACTGGCTCGAGGAGACAACTGTTCTCCATCAGGCAAACTGCCACCCATAGACATTGTAGAAACGGTAGGAGAAAGCCGATCTCGACCTCGATCTTCACTATTCTCGGCCTTTCGATGATAATGGTGATGATGATGATGATGGAGAATATGATGAGCTCCTCCAATAATGTCCTCATGGTGCTTCTGACGATCCAGAACCTCCTCGGCATGGTCCACAAACTCGTCATCTGCCTCCTCCTCCTCGCTCTCAATCTCGCTCATGGTGGAGTCCGAGTCCACGTCTTCGTCCGAAAGCAGCTCGAGGTTCCCAGTGAACCCCTGCTCAGCGCCCTCGGGGTGGTGGTGGTCCTTGTGTACGTTGATATGGGCATTTCGGTTGCCATTGGCGTGGTATTCGGCTGTAATTTGCTCCTGCACAGATCGTTCCAGTTCAGATGTTGGGGTCACTGCGTTAGTATTTGGTATGTGACAGCGACTACTGCCAAATCGACTCCTGTCAGACCTGACATTAGTGTGCAGTACTGGACTAATGAGATGAGCTGTTGTGGAGACAAGAACGTCTGGACACAAATAGGCAATGCCAGATAGACAGCTACCTCATCACCCCCTCTAAAACCAGTCATCCACTGGAACTGCCAATTCCATCGTCCAACACCAATCAGATCAACAACAACTAATGCACAACTTGCAGAGGTCATTGCTGTTCCAAATCCCACATGTCTCCGGTCCGAATCCCACCGGTGACCCGTCCAACACATTCAATCCCTCTGGCCTCTCAAATAATACTCACTTTTGGCACGGCTGGGGTCCAAACGACGGATAATGGGCCTTTAGTATCGTCGAGGGTTGCATCTAGTAGAGTTAGAGTTAAAGTCCGAGTGATAAGATGAGAAATATAGCCGTGTTTAGTGGGCCGATGAAGCCGATTAAAAAATATCCGAGTCTCGGATTAGAATCTCCTGATCTCCAGCTTCAAAATGGTCTTTCCATCATTCAAATCGGAGCTCTCTCCGCCCTCTCACCCCCCTCCAAAGTCATCTCCAGAAAATCCCGCATAATACAACCTAACTCTACCCAGTCTCCAGTTTTAACCAGCGATAAAGTCCACCGTCAATCTCCGAATTGAGACACGATATGCAATGTTGTTCGCTGGATTATCGGGAAATCATTCCGCTTGGTTTTTTTTGACCTCATTTAATTCGTCTCGACGAATTCGATTGATTTTTCAAAAATATTTCAAGGACCGTTGCATTGTTCAAACAAGACGTCTTGGTGCAGCAACATGCAGCCTTGGCGACGGATTGAGACGCCTTCAAAGTAGCCCAAATCTGGCCCTTTTCGAAATCTGAAAACGCCAATACATTCTCCGTCGTCAAAAAAACACATTTATGATTTTCAAATACTCCATACCGTCCTCTCCAGCCACTTGTACGCCCTCCAATTCCTTCAAGGCACCAAGCTTTGCTTAAACTTCTGCTGATAAAGCCGAGAGAGCTGCGGCGCGAATAATCGCAACAAAGACAGAGGGCGGAGTGAGGCTTTTTGAAAGTGGTGTTTTTGCGTGACATGTGGATGGACCATGTGGCCAGGTCCAGCACGTGACCCTCCGGCTTTAAATAATCTACATTTCACGGCTTTCAGCAAATCTTGTGAGGGAAAAGAAATAAACGTGATTTCAAGCGTGAATAAGATCATGCTTTTTTTTTAGTCCATGTGAGCCGATTTGGATTGATGGGTTTTGAAAGTACGGAGATGGGTTGGGATGGGGTAGTTGACGACACTAGTGTATTTATAAGCCGATTCTGGTTACAATGAGCCTTTTTTCATTCAAAATGGCTTACTAATGAACTTTTGAACTCCATGTACTCCAAACCCGACTACTGCACCGATAAGCCATTTGACAGCCGCATCATCTCAAGTAAAACGGTGATATCTGGGTGTAGAGAGCGATATTCGGTATAAAATAAATACAACGTTAATTCTACAGCCTATAATTCCACAAAACCCCATTTCTTTTTAATTGTACATTTTTCAACCACCCATAATCTCTCGATAATTCACAGGGCTGGAATTCACTTTAATCTATACGCTGTGTCAAAAGCTTGTCTCCAAAAAAGTTGCTATAAATCCGAGATGATGCAGGGCAGTTCTTGGCGACTGGGTTTATAACCGGCGATGTGGTTATCTGGCGGCCTAGTTATTGGCATGGCTGGAATGGTCCCGTCTTGAGGAACGTTTCTGTGCTCTTTATTACCCCACGAGAGCAATACCAAGCTTTTTAGAGGATCCTATATTCGTCTTGGCTGCATAAATTTGAAACGTTGGTGCAGAAGTTTACAGTATAGTAAACAAGCGAGAATATGCAGTGATATCGTGAAAACTAGAGATATAAAACAGAAGAAAATTCTATCCGCTGCATCAGCTCGATACTCTTCTCCTAATTTTATTTATTTATTTTTTCAGGCCCTTTTTCAATTTTTACGTCATTTCTGCCTCGGCTCGGTAATTGATATCTCTAAAGTTGGAGCTTATCTCCACTTGTAATTGAAACGATCGTCTTGATGGTCCATTCAGATGACCAAGCATGTATGGAAGGATCCACATTTCGTGACACGTTGGTGGCTGGATATCTACGGATACGCTCATAACGGAGACATAATGTTGGGCTGGAATCTGCTACCCTGGTAACTATCGAGTCTCATGTTTGAGACAAGACACGGGTTGTGAACGTTCAGAGACAGTTTTGGAGTGTTTTAAAGATCCGTGAGAGGGGCTGTGCTTTTAGATTACGAGCGAGGCACGTATTTGTTTTATTCGGGCAGGATAATTAATAAAAAAGAAAAAATCTAAAATTCTTGTAAAAATTTTGTCGTCGTTGTACTTACTGTTAGTAACCATTTATAACAAGTCTGCTCAGAGATTCTTGCGCTCTGGTGGCAACCCATTGATTTCAAATATTTAAAACAAATTTATTACATATTTTAACATTAATTTATTGCCTATATATGAAAGGTCTCCTATCCACGCAACAGATTTGGAACTGAAATATGAGTCCAATCCTTCTGACTGGATTGCTCAATCATTCGTTGATATTATTATTTTTATCTTTTTATGGTTTTATTTCTTTTATTTTATTTCTTTTCTTTTTTTTATTTTATTTTTTTATTTTATTTTATTTTTTTATTTTATTTTATTTCTTTTTATTTTATTTCTTTTCTTTTTTTTATTTTATTTTTTTATTTTATTTTTTATTTTATTTCATTTCTTTTTTTTATTTTATTTCTTTTTTTATTTTTATTTCTTTTATTTTTTATTGGTTAATTAATTATCATTTATTAGTTCATGATGATCTGAAAAGTAAAGCCACAACCCTTCATTACGCACCACAGTACACTCTCTCGTGTGAAACCACCTCATATGCTTCACGTGACCCCCTCATCCTCTGACATAAACAACTTCATTATCTATAATAAACATGCAACCTCTATCCCTCCCATTAGTGTTTCGTTAGCACAAGACAATTGTCTTGATGATGCTGAAGCCCTCTTCCGACGCAGGATCGGTGCTAGCAGCTCTCGTGACTCCACCTACTCCTGAGCAGGCTTTCGTCCACGTCGCTTGGGCTGCTCCTCTTCGCCCGAGGCCGGAGCCACCGCATCAGGATGTTTGCTGACAATGTCCTGCAGAAAGTCAAACTGTTCCGTCTCCAGAACGGCCTGCTTCAGGTGGCTGGGACTGACTCGTTTCGAGTTTCGCATCCGGGCCTGGTTGCACGTCTCCTCAATCAGCGAGATCATGAACAGCTCCAGCGCCTTGGCCACGGCCGTGGGAGTAGCCTGGGCCACCTTGCCGATATCGTCGTCGCTCTGCATCAGCTTTTTGATCCGCGCCACGGGGAAACGCGTCTTGATTTCTCGAGGTTTGTCGGCCATTATATGTGTCGTTATGGGTGTGTGTGGATCTGTCCGTCGCTCGGATTTCGATGTTTTGGTCGCCAGTATCCCAAGTCACGTGACGGCGTTATGCTTTGGGCGCGTCCCGAAATTTGGGACAAGCCCGTCTTAAATAAAAATTGCAGACCCAATCTAAGGTTAGGTTTGGTCGACCCAAAGTGACATCAAGAATGTTGTGCAGGCAGACTTGGTAGAGATATTGGTGGTAGGTGGGTGTATATTAGGGTTTAGATGATGGTGATGGGGTTGGCTGATTGAGGGGGGTTTTCTGGATTTTTTAAATTTTTTATAATATTTTTGGGTATGTTATTATTGAATTATTCATTCCTGAACGCGCTAGATGCTCTTAATGGACAATATAATACTATTAATCGATCTATGACACTCTAACAATCCATATGACACCAAATTCCTCCATATTCCGTTTATTAACGCCCCCATTATCACTCATTTCAATGTGAAATCTTGACATTATAGTTTAGATAAAAAATCAACCGTTTTTTTTTATGCACGATATGCACATTTTTTTGATATAGATTTGAATGAGAAATACAAGAGAAATGATATTGTTGGGGGGTTGGTAGAGATGTTTAGATGTGTATTTCGGGTTTCATTGTGTTCTGAGAGTTGTTTTGATGTTTTATTTTTAGTCCTTTTCTGTCATTTCTTTTTTTCAGTGTTTTCTTTCTTTCTTTTTTCACGTAACCTGGCAGGCATTAAATATCGTATATATACAAGTTCATACAGGTATTGTACTGGTGCAAAATTTTCATATAGTTGTTGTTTTGGATTGTTGCACCCTCTCAAACTCCTTTAAAACACCAATATGACACCATTTAATCCGCTTACTGACGAACTTGCTGCCCGAATTCTTCCTAACTAACTCCCAACAAAACCCAACAAACTCCTCTCAAATCACTTCACAATAAATATATTAAATCCAGTGCCAAACAACCACTCAAATATGCCCTGTCCTAACGAACAATCAACCACCCAACCCCACCAACAACCACAAGTTGAAAGAAATAAATCGCCGATAACGAGAAGGCTATGGCCAGAAGAATAATGGCGGCCCTTGCTGCCAGAGTGGGCGCCTTTGAGACTGAGAAACTGATGCTGCAAGACATGATTGCGCGAAACTGAGTCTCCAGACTACCCTGGACACGGTTATATACCTGAAGAGGGGAATGTTCTGGGGTGTGGCCTCTTGTGGGTTATTGGTCACGTGACCCAAAGTTTGGATAGACACACATTGCAGGGGACTAGGCGACAGGAGTGGTCACGTGACAAACAAAACGCATCGCCGGACTCGCAGCTGTTCCAGGAGTCCGTGGGTGGTCTTGGATTTCCCGTCGCTCTTCTGTGGACCGAAATACACGTCCTTTCCAGACACATGTGCAATTCATAGGCTCATGGGTCTTGACGCTAGCGCGTCTTTAAAAAGGAGGTTTAATATGGACTGTAGTGTACAGGATTGAAGAGTGTGGAGAAGCGCAAAGTGGAAGGTCCAAATGAGCAGCCGTGCTGAAAAGCCGTGTCATGTGGCCTTTTGTCTCTTGTCTATTTTCCATTCGGGAATGTATATCTGTAGCACGTGTTGAAACTGGAGGAGGAGCGATTTGAAACAGCAATATCCGCCTTGTCTTTTGACCTTTTTTGACTCTGCGAAATTCTAGAGCTGAATTCGTACTTGTACTATCGTACTTGTAGCTCATTTCTGGGCTACGGGTGGGGTTCTGGTGCTAGTGATGAAATAATAATCAAGACCTGATAGATGATATATCAGTATGAAAAAGTCCAGCGTCAAACAACTCGTATTGCACAATGCATTGTTTTGATTCAACCAAGACGATCAGAGCCTTCTGAAACAGGACGTTACATTCGACAGAGTTAGACCTCGAGGTAATGGGCGGGAATGCAAAGGGGGTCTTGGATGTACAGTTTCGAGCTTCGACTTGTAGGTACTTGTAGATCTAGGCATGTTCCTACAGGGGTACGATACTGGACTTGTACGATACCATACTGGACTTGGGTCAGCACGTCTCCTTTTATTATTAATACTGGCAAGGGTCTAAAATTGATATGATCACCAACTGTCCTACAAGTGACAGGACGATACTGCATATATCTGGATTCTGAAATCCACCCTTGGCGATCACGTGACTCAGTATCCAGACTTGTTGGTTTTCTAAAGTACAGGAACGGCAACTATCAGCTTGTAGTCCACATCTGGCAATACCAAAGACTACTTTAGACTGGTTTGAGCTCGATGGAGTCTTCTGTAGTGACAGTTTACCAATATTTTTTATCATCACATGATTCTCTTTCGTCTAAGTTGAGATTTCGTATTACTGATCACTGCATTGAATATCAGAATTACCTGTTATTGCTATAATAAGAAGAATTGTATGAGAAAAAAAATATTTTTGGATACTGACAGTGTTACGCTTGAATCGCTTTGCTCCCGTGCACTTCTAAGAGTGTCTATGATAGTGTGGGGTTCTCAGAAGAGGGCCGAATGAGAGGCAGGGCAGCACATCTCTGGGGTTAATGTCAAGGATTATGAAAATAGTTGGTAGATTATTAACAGGCACAGAATCTGAATTGCTCTTTATGGGTAGTCAGCTTTTCCTTGCCAGCTTCTACCAAGAGTCAGCATTGTCTAATTAACATGCTGTGAACTCCTTCATATATAATCATCTTTTATGTATCACGGGCTCAATAAATCAGAATAAGTTAGGATAAATGAAGTGGGGATTACAGGCGTCTTCTGATACTTATTTTGGCCTTCTCTTGATTTTTTCGATAATAATTTTGGCCTACTATCGAATTCATAGCATTATGGCACTATGGCAAACTGTAAGCACTACCAGGTAGGACGACAAGCTCATGATACTGACTCAAGAGAATCACAGGGGCTTCCAAAATAGGGGAGATTGTAGACCGAGTCTCCCTATTGGTGGTATTTTCTCTCAGATTCGTGTTTTACAGCTCCTAATACACTGAAAATTACACACCACCTGCACTATAGCTTCCAATACTCGATAAAGAGGAATGGAAAATTGTGGGGACAATAATTAGATCAGATGCACATGTGGTCATCAAGTAGGGTACTTCGTGTCGATTGAGAATGGTTTATTCAAGAGATATCATTATGCTAAAACATAGCAACCAGTGAGACTGATGTGAGAGAGACCTATCTCAGGGATACAGACCTAGCAGGTTCATTTTATCAGTCCCCCGTTTCGCACTTCT
Source organism: Yarrowia yakushimensis (assembly GCA_900518995.1). Classification (NCBI taxonomy): domain Eukaryota; kingdom Fungi; phylum Ascomycota; class Dipodascomycetes; order Dipodascales; genus Yarrowia; species Yarrowia yakushimensis. The sequence continues at coordinate 1,044,303 of ULGW01000002.1, forward strand.
CTATTGTCATTCTCCTTTTCTCGATTCTCTTCTCAATCTCTCCCTCCATTCCTTTGAGACTGTTCTTACTAATTCAATCCCATACCCAGAGCTTGTCAAACAGATGAAGATGTTCTCGATGGAGACGTAACGGTGCCATTAGTCAATCCCAAACTTCCATATCGTCTAATATCATGATATAGCATGTTCAATATCAATTCCAGTATTATTGAGGGTAGTGACACACCATGGAGTGTGCTAGTTATGATATCTCTTGTTACTCGTCTCTCCTGGTGGTTACCCCTCTTCCGAGAATGCCATTTTGAAGCTCTGGGTCAGCAGAGACTTGGGCAATAGTACCCTGGTCCTCAATTGTCTCTCTAGGCTAGCAAATCTGGATGTTGGAAACTTCTGGAAAGTAGTACCTGGTAGTTAACAGGGTAAGCCCTCAGAGGAGCTCTAGGTGTAGGATGGAGCCTCTAGAACACCATGGACCTCTTCGTTGCTACAATTGTACTATAGCCATGTGTGAGTGGCTCCAGGGCTCCAGTCCAAAGAATCATATGCTTCAACCCTCCCCTTGCACCTCTCATTTCTCATATGTCTTCACTACACATCCAACCTCCACGGAACAAAATTTCACATGATCAAGGTGGTCTGAAAATTCCAGTGAGGACAGAGAGTAGCTGATAGACTTGATTCTGTGATTCTATGAGTTCTTCCTTTTCGTATCTGTGGGGATTTTGCATCTTCCAGTTCATTCAATCAGAGAACTGGACTAAAAACACGTCTTACATAGATAAAACGGCATAGTCAGTACTGAGCGAGTCTCTGGATACAGCCCAATGTGTGTAATTCTCTCGACTTTAGTTGTATTTCAGGATGCAAGCATAAATCACATGTTAAATACTGTCCTAACTCATCTAATTCGAAGCCAAGAAAATACTGATTTGCCACCAAGGTGATAATAGGTCCGTATTTCATTATTTCAGGGCTTGTTGCATTTTTAAATATCACAAATCATTCCCTAGGACACACAGGTACGTCTTGACCAGAGGCACAAGTCGAATCCAGCAGACCCAATAAACGTATCATGATAGCAACTACAGTCACCAATTCGTTCCTTGTAAGTATTTCAAGTTCAATCACACTCTGAGAACCAACCAACTGGAGTGGAGATCAGTTTGAACGTGATAGTCACTCACAACATACACATTTAATTCTTCCCTTCGTATTCTTCACAGCAACGTAGGTTATTAATTCTTCCATCGTATCAGTACCCCAGTCCTGTAGACTTCCTTTTTCCATTTATTGTTCATGTACTAAGAACAAGAGAATAGTTCGGTGATTAGTTGACAAAGCCCTAAACCAGATTCGTGCCTCTTATTTCGGCGATTAGTTGAAAAGCCCTAATCATTTTAGCCGCATTATTCATTTGTTTTTCACATCATACCATGAGCATCAGATATTGTAGATCAAATACCGCCAAATCGCCAATGACACAAAAGCCTTTCCGGCCCGATCGTCATATATATGTCATCACTAACGCCCTCCCCACACAATCTGAGACGAACAAATCAAATATCCCGTTTTACTTTCTCCCCACATTATTACAAGGTTTTTGTTGAGCTGATAAGACATGGTTTCTGCACGTGCTAGTGCAGATGCCAATGCACATTTCTGGGGGTGTACAGTAAGTAAGACAGTATTTGGATGCTCTATAGTGGTAAAGGGGCCATGTAGAGTCACGTGGTGGCCTCAGATTGCCGATTTTCTCACAGATTTCACCGTTAGATGATAAATCAAGGCATCTGGTCTAGCCGAGGTTAAGCTTTCATTTTTAGACCAAGAGCGGTGGGGGTGCAACGGTGTTGAAAAACTGGATTTGGCACTACGTCTTGGGGTAGTCACGTGATGCGACGAAAGAAAAACAACCAAACCAACCACGCTGCCTCCCCCCTCGTCTCACTCTTTTCTCCAGCGTGTGGCTTGCAAAATGGCGATTTTGAGGACCCATTTCTGTTTCAAGATTGTGTGATTTTTCACCCTTTTCACCAGATGACCCAACACGTTTTGGGCAAGGTTTACGGCTCCAACGTGAAAAAGTCAGCACTAGTGCGGGGGGATGGAGATGTGGAGTACGGGCCATGTGGAAAAGCTGACGGGATTCTGAAAAGTGCATTTTGTTCTTTGGTTCTCGGCGGTCATTTGTGTGGTATTTATTTTCCCCCTCCATCAATAATTCATCCAATTGAGCGACATGCAATTCAGTATCACCGATCTACCTGATCATCTCACCTCGTTATCCAAGCCCAACTGTACATGTCCTACCCCTCGTTAGTTAAGCTCAGGCACGGCTCTAGCGACCCGTTATAAACCCTGGCAGTCCCTTTGGCAGCCCGTATAAGCAAAATGTCGACGGTTTTTGCAGACGGATCGCTGTTTTCCAACGTGCTGATTCTGGGCACGGGTTTCTCGGGCCTGGCCACCTCCATCAAGCTCCGGACCTCCTGGAAGGAGGCTGACTTCCATCTCTACGACAGAGACTATGCGTGGGGAGGCACCTGGGCTGCCAATACCTATCCTGGATGTGGATCCGACATTCCTGCCATCTGGTACTGTCTCACTAGCGACCCCAAGGGTGATTGGAGTAAAGCGTTTCCTCCTCGAGACGAGATCCACGAGTACATTCAGAATCTGGTGGCCAAATACGACCTGAGACACATGGCCACGTTCCGAACAGAGATTCTGGGCTGTCAGTGGAATGCCGACGAAAAGTTGTGGTATGTCACGGTTCAGTCTCTTGAAACGGGCAAGAAATGGATCCACAAGTGTCGTGTTTTGTTCACGTGCAAGGGCGGGCTGGTGGAGCCCAACAGAGTCCAGATTGAGGGTCTATACACTGATTTCAAGGGTGCGGTGATGCACACGGCCCGATGGAACCATTCCGTGGACTATACGGACAAGAATGTTGTTGTTATTGGCAACGGATGTTCAGCCATTCAGGTTGTTGCTGCGATCCACGACCAGACCAAGACTCTGACGCAGTTTGCCCGAACTCCGCAGTGGATCACTCCTCGTCCCGAGTTTGTTCCCGGACGAGTGACCCGCTTCATCTTCACAAAGTTCCCATTCATTCTGCACATTCTGCGGACAATGGTGTTTTTCGTCATCGAGGCCGCATACCCCATGTTCAAGAAGGGCTGGCTGGGCAGCTTCATCCGGCGAGTTCGGGCCAATCAGGCCGTCAGAAACATCAAGCGAAAGGCCCCCGAAAAGTACTGGAAGGGACTCATGCCCGAGTACGATTTCGCCTGCAAACGGCTCATTTTCGACTGCGGATACCTCGGTCCCGCCCTCAACAACCCCAACGTGGAGCTCACGTTCGATCGGGTCGTCAAGGTCGAGGCCAACCAGGTCATCACCAAGGACGGAAAGACGTACCCCGCAGACATCATTGTGGACGCTACCGGGTTCGATCTCACTGGAGGATACGTGAACATTCCCTTTACTGGAGAACATGGAGTCAGTCTGGAAAAGTTCTGGGCCAACGGACGAATCTCGGCCTACGAGACCGTTCTGGTGCCAAACTTCCCCAACAACTTTCTCATTTTCGGACCCAACTCGGCCACAGGCCACAACTCGGTACTTTTCGCCATTGAAAACGCCCTCAAGTTCTGCGAGTCCGTGGGAGTCAAGAAACTCATCTCCGGAGAGACAGACTACATTGGAGTTCGAGCCGAGGCCTACGACCGATGGATCCATGACGTCGACACCGCCCATTCCCAGGGTCTGCTTCTCAAGGGAGGCTGTCAGTCGTGGTATTTGTCTGACAACGGAAGAAACGCAACCACGTACCCCTGGTCCCAGATCACCGCGTGGCTTCGAGCCCGGTGGGTCGACAAGACCGCCATTATCGTTGGTAATGGAGAGAAGAAGACAAAGTAGACGAGATGGTCAATCGATTTTTGGTAGAGGTGGACTTGAGTTAGTCAATAAATTATCTATAGTAGCTTACGACTCAATCAGAAGGATTCTACCTCCAAATATCCTCTCTTGGACAACAAATCCCACCCAAAAAAGGAAGTACTGTTCTCGTAGAGTTACTACCGGGACCTGATACCTCCTGTAGATATTCGGGATAGAGAGTGAATACCTTCAGATAGTCTTAGACCCGAGAAGATCCGAATGAAACAGCCATCTGAAGTATTGTTTTTTTTCGATAGTTCAGGCTGGGATTTTGTCTGATTTTGTCTGTCTCTGTCTCTACTATAGTAATACTTGCCATCGAGCTCTGCGAGAAAATACACAGTATCCAAGAAGTAATATTATTAAACCGCAAGTGACTCAGCTACCTGGTAGAACCCTTCTGGCTGTAAAAACATATCCGTTTAATACATCAGAAAACGATTTTGTAAAATTCTTGTCTGGTTGGTATGTGGACCCCTTCTGACAGTCATAAATACAAAAACCATTGATCAACTTGCAGCATTCCGACTGCGAGTCCATGTATGATAATAACAAGAAGTCGGACACACTCTGTTCTTTCAGGACTATCTCACCCTATTATTCTGTCTTTTTTACAAAATTTCCAGAATATTTCAATTAGCCTTTGTTGAAAAATGCCGAAATGCGCTGAAAAATGCTGAATATCACTTGAAAAAATCACTGAATCATTGAATCATACTCCAGTGACTCAATACCACAGCATGCCACCTTCCTGATTTTTTCCCCTGCAAATACGACCATCTACAGTTGTTCTTGCTTTCACACGCAACTGAACATCGATCACGCATAGCCCAAAACTAAAAACTCCAAAATTACAACACAAGAACTCATTGTCAAAAAGTGATTGATCTCATCTTCTTCCCCTTGTCATTACCTTTCTCCTGATACCAATCACTCACCCCAACCTCCTCCAAACCAGCCGCAATCAGCTATTGCAATTTTTGGGTCACGTGACCTTCCCTGCGGGTTCTAGCTGTTCAGCCCGAAAAAAACACAATAATCCGCAATAGTTTAGTGGCTAGAATTTCCGCCTGTCAGAACGATTAAAGTTCAGCACGCGGGGGACCGGAGTTCAATTCTCCGTTGCGGAGGTTTGGTTACGGCCATATCCTGGTGAAAATACGGCTTCCCGTCCGATCAGCCATAGTCAAGCACCAGAGAGCCTAGTTAGTATTGTAGTGGGAGACCATACGAGAATCCTGGGTGCTGTAATCTTTTTGCACAGCTCACGAGCATAGCGAGTGTGCTGTGAATTTTTTTAGGCGTTTTGAGTCTGTCTCTCGTGACTGTATTTTTTAGTCATGGAACCGCTGTGTTTTTTTCATACATTTCCATGCATTATTACATTAATACGCATAATTCGAAAAAAGAATAAGTCGACTGGCAAAAAAAATCAAGGCAAGTCGGAAGGCATGAAATCATGTGACTGGTATGTCTTTTCAGGTTGATGGAATGAGGATGGAAACTACAAAATAGGAGGACCGAGGCAAGAGGTATCGTATCAGAATTCGACACGATCATGGTAGATAATTCACATGGTTTTACCAGTCACTTGTAGTTGTACTTGAAAAGAATGTGAAGACTTCAATGATGTATTTTTTCATGGGTATCCATGTGTCTAACTTGCTCGTGAAGTTCCACAAGAGTGTGAGCTACACGTTTTGAAAATGTTATGACAGCTACAAGTACCGTGCCAGCACCAGTATAATTACCTTGCACATTGATCACAGGGCTTCCGTATATGCGGTGACAGTCTTTTCTTCCTCTAACGGGATTGGCTGAATAATTGAGTTGAAGGCATGAGTTTTAGTTTTTTATCAAGTGAAATACGTTTCGAGTGTTACAACCAAGTTGAAGTCTTTGGAGATATGATCGAGACTACTCGGCGACAGAGTCCATCAACTTCTTCTTCTCTCTGCTAGCCTGGAGATGGTGTCGTTTGAATCACCCTAGGAAGTTTCGTCGTTTTGTCGTTTAGTCATTTTGTCGAAATCGGAGCTCTGGAAAATAGCAATATTGGAGTTGAAAAAAATCTACAACTTTGGATATCACTTCTGAAATGATCTCTTGTTACAATTGTAGTAGATTAGGAAGTCTACGAATTTTTATGAACCAATTTGCTCCAATTATAAGACGGGATTTTTTGCTCTTGTTTCCGAAACGATAATTCATCACCAAGCATATTCAGACAAGAAGAAAAAATGACAGGGAGTCTGAAAATACCCTAGCACGATCTCTAGCATGTCAGTTTAATGGTCAAAATATTCTGCTCACATTTCAGCCGGTGTACTACTGAAAATCAAGTGCATAGGATTGTAGTATTGGATGACGACTTGCTCCAGCAGAATCCCCTGTAAAACTCTGCAGGAACTATCATCAGCCCATGGGAAGATTTTCGACCACTGATGACTCAGGTATACACCAAGTCACATATACCCGTGTCCTCGTATTGCTCAGTACTATCCTACTGGTTAACTCCAAGCGGTGCATCTCATAATATTTGACCATTCAGAAGGAGTTCCGTTTCCACTTTTTGATTTTCCTTGTCGAGGAACAAAGGTCTGTGATATTGATATAAAAACGTTGCAATCGGACATCAAAGCCCGACGGTAGATGCATTATTAATTGTGGTAATGAACGACGGTCATCAGAGCAGAGCACAAAACAGACCATATCGAATGCCGTAGACTTTCACAATTGCTCATAAATCAACAATTGCTCACTTTTACACTTCTATCCGCATCCTTGGCATTGGCTTGGTTCCGATACTGTCCGCCCAGCCTTTGAAAACCAAAAAGCAGCCAGTAAAAGAGGACTTTTTCAGTGACCAAGTATTGGTAAGCTCTGCAGTTGCGGGAACGGCTTTTGAAAGCGCATACAGCCGTGTGGTAAATTGCTGCACAAGTGTTTTTATCGCCTGTTGGAACTCAATCCGTCTCGACGGTTGCTTTGCCAAGACGACAAGGGGCCAAGCCCACGTATTCGTGGAACCGAGCTTGGAAGGCTGGGGAGCGAGATATGGTGGTGGTGGAGATCTACGATGGGTTTGGAAGGCGTCAAAATCAGTAGGGTCACTTTCTGGAGACTGTCTTTCATTTCATTCGATAGCAACTGCAAGCGCTTTGTTTGCTGCCACCTAGTTTCACTGCTTAACCTTAGTCAAAGTTATCAAACTTTCGTGTTATCAATCGCATCATCAGTCGCATCTGGAGATGGATAGATGTGGAGATAAGAGGAGTAGGGGCGATTCGAGCGATGTAGAGATCGAATCGGAACCCACTCGTCGTCGATTGGCCAGAAATCGTACCAATCGGACAAGATCAGTAACTGATCTTCGTACCTCGGCATATGCGTCCAGTTCAACTCAAATGCAGACAAAAATACTTTGCAACGTTTTGGGCAGTTGCTGACGAGTAAACGAGTCCAAGCGGTTGGTGGTGGTCAATGGAGGTCAATGGATTGTCGTGGATAGTGTTGGTAATCTCGTTATCTCATCTGATAACCCATCGCTGACATCTAACTAACCCATCTGCCACTTCCCACGATACCTACCCCGATCAAATTGATTGACACGGCTTGGCAGGAACTGCTACTCCATCTGTCAGTACTTCTATTCTCTACTGACGCCGTTGACAGCCGTTACCTGTCCGTATATTTCTGTCACCCTTCCAACTGATCTTAATAATCAGTTAAACATTATCCTTAAAAAATCGCACCAGTGAAAAATATCGGCCAATCAAATCCATCTACACGCTCCTTTCCACATCTCCCCCAAAACTCCACATCCAATCGAAAATATCCGACTCCACTAAATCTCAAACATGCACGTCGGAGAGGTTCCATGCTTGGCACCGACCATTTCTTTGTATTCCAGGTGCAGAACGGAAGCCATATCGGAGGGCCTTTTCTTGGCAGCACTGAAATTTACGTCTTTTTTCCAACATGAGATTCTTGGCGCCCAATATGTCGCCAGATATAAGGATGATCGATAAGATGATCTCTGGCGGTATCGCAACCAATTATGAAAGTTTCCTCGGTTCTGGTGGCTCTTCTGAGTGCTTCGTCGGTCTCGGCTAAAACGTACCGACGTCAGGACTCGTTGAACAACAAGCCCTACTTTGCTGCTCTGGGATGTGATACTCTCGCTTATCACTATACTTTCGATTTCCCCACATTTGATGGAGACGATGTCAAGACTCGTCAGCAGATTATGGCCGAGTATTGCAAGGTCATGCCCTTCATCCAGACCAGATTGCTCTGTTATCACGCTACTGTCGAACCCAAGGACTACCATACTCAGGTTAGAAAGCAGATCATTGAGAAATGTCCCGATTACCTGACCCTCGATATGACCGACGAGTGGCTTGCCAACGCTACAAAGGTTGCTGTTGTTCCTGAAGACCCTACCGAGGTTCTCTTCTTGCCCGTTGTCTTTGACCACGAACACTGGCTGGAGGAGTACGACGAGGTCAAGCCTCACTATGTGGCCATGGACTACGCCTCCTACTACGGAGTGGCTCTGCTGGCCTACTGGGCTCTTGTTTTTGTCATTGGAATGGTCATCAACTTTTCTCAGCACGCTCTCTTCAGCATCTACAAAAAGGTGGGTTTCAACAAGTTCCGAAGGTACGTCTCTTTGCCTGCTCTTTTCGGATACAAGCACTCCCAGCCAATGGGATGGGACCCGCTCAAGATGGCCTCGCCAACCCGAATCCAGTCCCTCGTGGTCCTCGGATACCTCATCATGTCCTTTGTTCTCTGCTTCCCCTCCTACCCCTTTGACCACAACTACGAGGAGGCTGGAACCTGGGGATCTCAGCTGGAAGCCTTTGTCGCCGATCGAACCGGAATCATGTCTTTCACTCAGGCCCCCATTGTGTTCCTATTCGCCGGACGAAACAACCTGCTCATGTGGCTCACCGGATGGTCCTTTGACACCTTCAACGTCTACCATCGATGGACCTCTCGAGTCATGATGATCTACGCCATCATCCACTCGTGTATTTGGACTTGGATGTGCCGAAACTCTCTGGCTACCGACGCTGCAGAGTTCTACTGGGTCCTAGGAACAGTGGCCACCATTGCAGGCTCTCTCATGCTGCTCCAGGCCATGCACTTTTTCCGATCCAGATGGTACGAGATTTTCCTCGCCCTGCACATCATTTTCGGCGTGCTCTTCGTCGTCGGACTGTGGTACCATTGCTGGACCATTGGCTGGATGCAGTGGGTCTGGGCCACTATTGCCGTGTGGGGATTTGACCGAATTCTGCGAGTCGCTCGAATCGTCTACTGTGGAGGCATTGTGACTGGAGATTTCACTCTTGTCGACCGAGACCAGCTCATTGTCAAGGCTGAGGTGCCCTACTCCAAGCTATGGTCCGTCTACCCCGGCTCTCACGTCTACATCTACTTCTTGTCTGGCAACAAGTTCTGGGAGTCCCATCCTTTCACCATCTACCAGTCTCCTGACGCCTGCAAGAACGGAAACATGACTCTGCTGCTCAAGGCCAAGGACGGAATCACCTTTGATATCGTCACTCGTCTTATTTCTGCAGGAGGAGCCCGACCCATGAAAATGATGATCGAGGGTCCCTACGGAGCTAGCCACCCCGTTGGAAAGTACGACTCCTCAATCTACATTGCCGGAGGAATCGGAATCACCGCCACCTACTCGTACGCCCAGCGAGTCGTCGCCAACTCCATCTCCAAGAAACTCATCTTCACCTGGATCGTCCGAGGAGACTCGTGCCTCGAGTGGTTCGGAGACGAGCTCGAATACCTCCTCAGCGACTCCAGAGTCCAGGTCAACCTCTACATCACCAAGGTCGACAAGAAGGAAGAGCTCCAGGTCGAGGAAATCGAAGACAAGAGCCCCGAAAAGCTCTCCATCACCTCCTCCCACAGACAAAACCTCAACATCCAGTACGTGCGACCCGATATGGCCCAGGTGCTGCCCGAGTACCTCAACGAATGCCCCGGATCCACCGCTATTGTCGTCTGTGGTCCTCCTGCCATGAACGACGATATTCGACAGTCTCTCTGTGCCAACATTGAGTCCAAGTCCGACCGAGTCGATTACTTTGAGGAGTCCTTCTCGTGGTAAAAAGAAACAAAAACCAATCTGGTATCCATAATGTAACTAACAATGTGAAATTGATGAGGTCGTAGCAGGTCTAAAGGGGTAGTAAGGGTAATCTCAGGCGCGAAGAGAGCGTGGAGAATACTGCTGTATATTCGTTGTTGTGAGAATACCGGTATAGCTGTATGTGTGTGTGCGTTACTCTGAACAAACACCGGAATCATCGTAGAAATACAGTCAAACTATTCCAATTGGAACCTACTCCATATCTCAGAGGTCGCCTAGTTTTTTCTATGATCCAATACCTCAATAACCCGCTCATTCTGAACACCATGGTGCTGCCGACTCCACCACAACAACAGAAGATTCACCTGGAGAGTTCTATCACCGTGTTGAGTTGAATAAAAATTTCACCCAGTTCCCTCGTTTGATAGTGTGCTCACCATTAGCTTTATTTATGGATAAGTTGTGAATACTAATTGATTTATTTTTTTTACTGATTTTGTGATTTTTTTATCAAATGATCAAATTCTTGAAAAACACTTTGACCCCTCTTTGGTGACCTAGAAAAATCCCACCCTCATAATACGGCTATCACTGTCTTCATCTAGGTCTGCTATTTCCATAATACTAATAAAATTCTCATACTTGCCTTGTCATGAAGAGTTATTCGCAGTGTTGCAAGATATTCGGATGATTCAATTTTGAAAATATGAACTCTAAATATGTGGTTTGGAACTCAAAATATGATTTTCTGCAAGCTTAAATATGACTTTCTGCACGGTTAAATATATTTCTGAAACTCTAAATGTGAACTTTTGGACTGAAATGAGTGAACAATGTAGTCGTGTTATAAGAGTCCAAAAAAAATCGTGAAGGAAATAAATATATTCGATGGCTAAGTAGTTGTCAATTTAAGTCACATGACAGCTTCAGAAGTAGTAATTCTTCTATATTTGGGGTACTGCTAGACCCCCAATTCTTCGTATCATCGAGAGTACTTCCACACAACAGAAATGTGAAATATCAGAAATATCAGCTAGAAAATCACCGAAATCAAATCATTCGTGTGTCAAAGACCAACTGAGGCGAGTATGTTTATTTTGCAAGCAAGTTGCACGAATTGGATGCTACCTCTCTCATATGGATGATGGGGATTGTTGATATCTGTCCTGTAGAGAGGAGTTACCTCTGATCTTGTTCTTTCTGATGGAAAAGGGGTCTCCTGGGGAGTTAGATTAGTCCTCACACTAGGAATAGTCATACATTTGCTTTTCAGCACTCGCATAGGCTGGTTTGTACTGATATCTGACCTACTTCCAGTCTATACACTAGAAATGACTCCTGGAGTAGAAATTCGGATAATCACGTGACTCTGAGATATCTGGAAGAGTCATTATGGCAGAATTCATGTCATCAGCTCTCGTTGTTAATTTAATTGTGATTGTGCAGGAGATATCTGTGCTGGAGATCACTGCAATGGCCACGACTTTCTTTTGGATGTGCTACCGGCTCGGGTAGTTTGATGATACACCAATAATTATCCTCAAGGATGTCTCGAGTGAAATTCTGGTCTCTCCTGAAGATGGAAACATGCCATAGGAACTTGGCAGAGGAATCAGTAACTGACATTAATGGCCATTTCAGCAGTGACTGGAAGACCATAAGGATGGCGGTGATCTTTCAGGATACTATGTGTGTCGAGTTGAAAGAGACAAGCACAACAGAAAAAATATCCCGACAACCCTGGTCCTAACGCTTGCTATCTGGGAGCCCCTAGCTTCCTGTCTGCGACTCCTCTTTGGCCATACTCATTAATATTGAGCATGGAAGGTTCTCGGGAGAGAAGCAGACCGAGAATCAGATATAGCCGTGGACAGAGATACGTTGAGATGTCCACGAGTGGTTCTAGAGAATGATCATTGCATCGTGAGAAGCTCAATCCAAATGCCATTATTTTTATCTCTTTTATCCCATTGTTTTGTATTGATTTAAGGAGATCTCTACCGCGCGTTTTCAGAGGAGTAGCTGGACAAACTGACTCAATGGCCTTCTTGTAGTCGTTGTGCTTCTGAGATGAAACTGGAACCAGAACCAGTCTTAAGTTGTGAGTTTTCAAGCCTCAGAAAATGTTTCCTCAATTAAATTGGAGCACCTGTCGTAGTTATCTCACTCACAACTGGAATATCGTTATCGTGCAGCTGGTATGCACGATTATGTGATACGAGATGACTTCCAAGAAGATGCAAAAAGTCATTCAAACAAGCTTAAAAAAATCAGTTTGGTTGAGTATTCAGGTGTGTATGTTGTGAATTGTGTTTGTTGGCTATTGGCCGTCTTAAATGAGAGACAGGAATGTTGCACTGCTGATAAGGCAGAGGAAGTAAGAGATGCGGTACTAAGAGTGGTTTATGCCACAGCACTCGACAAAATTATGAATTGAGGTCTTACTAATATATCTTGAGATGAAACTGCAGCCTGGATACTCGGTAGAGGATCTCTCCACCAGTGTTACTGAAGTTATGTCCTTGATGAGTGAGGCGGGAAAACTGTCTGGAAGGACCAAGAAAGTAGTAGTTTTGAAATAAGTCTGTTAGATGACTTGGAGTTCTGTAGTCTGAATGCCCCAATGGGAAGCTAACAGTTCACACTGGCTTCTAAACCTGTATGTTCGTGATCTGTTCTTCGGATGTATCTATGCCTTGGTCATAGCTCGGCTCGCACCAGGAATCCAGTAATCAAACTGTCGATCCAGATTGTCCCTGGAAGAGTGGCTAGTATAAGGGGTGTGTAAATAACCCAATGCGGGCAACAATAATTGTTTTCTCCATGTTTCCAAAACAATTCAATTGACTATGTTACATCGATAAGTACCCTGAGAAGCACCTGCAGCACAACACAAAAACTGGAGATGGATGAAGATACGGAGAGCAATTCCTGTTGCTGAAGATCCTTCTGGGCATATCCTGTCTCCTATGTATCTGAGAACGTTTTTAATTGTCAACCTCAGCCGTTGGGGTGAAGGTATTGTCCAATACTAGAGGAGTTACCTATGTAGATGCAAGCGTATCCGAGATAGTTCACTGAAAGACATGCAAGAGTAGAGGTCGGTATGATTCAGGGAGTTGAAGTTGCTCTGATGGTCAGCATACGATATGCTGTATTTATAGTAGCTTCAACAAGTGGAGATATTTCACCTTTTCAGTTTGGTCATCATTGATGCACCTCCCTTCACACATGGAAACATTACGAACCCCCAGGAAAGGTGGATATGTCAAACAAGCCTGGTAAATACCAGAAATTTATATAGAACCGCTTAATCAGGTCATAGATCTCTATTGAGTATCTTTCATGCTGCGATGGATTTTTATCGACACTCCTCCTTCATTTTTCAGCTGTATTGTTCTCTCTATATCTGCTGCAAGTTTGTAAAGGCAGTACTGGCCACTGAATAAAGTCCTCATATCAAACCCAACTGGTTTGAAGTCGAAGTGGGTGTGGAATCCATCCAGTTTCCAAAATCCCCCCTCTTTAACATGAAAGGGTTCTCTCTCCCATTTTTCTTTTGGTTATTATTTCATGCTTTCTAATATGACGGAAACCCCCATGCAAATTACAAGTTGTAAAAATGAGCGTCAAGAGCCCAATAAAAAATTCCTAGAGAAGGATTATATGCAACTCATGCAACCTATAGATCTGAAATTACTATTCGTTAGCACCCCCAGGGCCTGTAGAATGAGCTTACTGGGATCACACGAGTTGGCGCACATGAGTATCTAGCCCCCCCTATCTGAGTGCAGTAAATGGTCTCGAAACATATTTGGTAGCACTATTAAATTCACTAGACGATAGAGGTGACGTATGTGGTGATTGGTAGTACATCTTCATCTTTATATATATATGATGAACAACACTACTCCAAAGCTTCATCTGTCCGGAAGACATGTACCGTATGTTGCAGAATGATGTTTACTCTCTCGAATAAATTGAGAATCGGAAAGTACCAGTACAGAGCTGTTGCAGGATACACCCTGTATGAGGCCATCATTTATTGTCCAAATTATTACTCTTGTTAACTGTTATTCTGGTCGCATTCAAAAGTGCGGTCTAAAATCTCATCGCACAGTGCATATATAATGCATCTCGAAGAGACAAAGAATATCGGGGGAATAACAAATAATCAACTGCTTTGCCGTTAAAAAATATAAACCATCTACCAGACAAGTTAGTACCACCAGGGATGACTATATTTAGCTCCTGTTATAATTTACATGTCTTCTGAAGATATATAGAGAAGTTCGCCTTCAGGTGTCTTTCCAGCATACCTCAATCGTCGACTATACAACGGGTTGCGGGAACGTATTACATCACAGTTTCACTCCACCAGAACATTCCAAATGAGTGTTCTAGCATTTGAAATCCATAATTACCTGTGATATATTTTTTTCTCTCGTAGATGCCAGCTTTTTTTTGATTCCTTCGTGTCGACAACACTTCGGCAACCTTCTAGACACTGTCATAGAGTCCACTACACCTCGTAAAAATACAAGAAGGTAAATAGACATTCTATAACACTATTGTGGCTGTGGTATACGTCTCTCGTACATTCTCAGGTTCTGTAAATATAGATACTTGCACTTGTGCCCCATTATCCATTGTATAAATGCGAAATACTAGAACTTGACAACCCCGTTCTTCCAAAGGATTAAGTGCTCAGTCGTACTGCAATTTGTCTCAAAATGAGTTTCCACGCTGTGAATATATATTCTCTTTCGAAGTGACCCTATGTCATTTGACCCTGTAGCACTGTTTCATTTAGCCCTCAAAATGTGGGCTGACTGGACCACCAGTAGTATTACTATTAATTAGAACACAATAACGGAGTATCAGAGGTTCAGGAGATAAAGAGGAGCGCTGAACGACAACAACAAGTGAGTTATGTAGGGCTAATTTTTTCTTGGGTTATTTTGGTCCACTTCCTATTCTCTTAACTGCCCCGAATACACCATCATGCACCCCATCTGAGGGCTATTTATGCGAAAAAAAATCATAAGGAGCAAATCTCATGCCACAAATCAACTGTTCCACAGGTATCATAGGTTCCACAGTTTCCATAGATTCCATAGACGTATAGGGCTATGTTGTGTTGTCATGGAGGAGAATAGGTTCTGACATTCGCGAAACTTGGTTTTTTCCTAATTAGGCAATTCAGAATTACGTAGGGTGGCGTTTTTAAAGAAAGATGTAGAGTTTGTCCCCAAAAATGTCCCAATCTCTAAAAATTTTATAAATATTTACAATATTACCGTATAGGAAGGAGGTGAATGAAATATAATAAATTCATCCTCCCAACTCATTTTTCTGAAAGACAAATATATATTTATTACCACAAGATATATTTCAAACGTGAGATAGTGCGATGAAATGATAAATGCAGTATTGAAGCTCTGAATTCAGCCTCCAACAAGTCTAGAAGTTGTACAAGTAACAAGCAGGCACTTATAATCCTGGCATTGCATTTCCATCTTTACTCGGGTCATAGCAAACTCATTCAAAAGATATTCACCTTTGTGAACTATCGTACTTCTCTGTACATTGTCTCATCTCTCAGAGAGCGAGCAATAGTCACTCATGTCGTATTCCTCGTATCTAGACCCTTACGAAATTGAGTTATCATTGCATTATCATGCATCGACATGTGAAGAATAGTGTACATATATTCAGGTTAGACGAGGTCAGGGGATGAAAAAGAGTACTAAATGATTTGAATAGCTCTTTGGTTCCCTCTCACTCCCTAGCGCTCAGAATGAGTGATTTGTCTCTCACTCAGCTTGTCTCTCAGTTGTTCACTCAGCTTTTCACTCATTACTTGCTCACGTATACTACTGGTACTTCCTCTCTGAGATATATATTTCTCTCTGAGAGACTTGGATACACACACAGAATTTCATTCGTCAATTCTTTTTTCCTTTTTCACACTCGGATCATACATCTACTTACATGTTCATTATCGCGCAACTGTCGCAACCCTTAAGTCCTCTCAGAACAACAATAATACAAAACGAAACGTGATGGAACGTACAAGTACCAGTACCATGGTACAGTTCAAGACTCCCCCTCCCATCACTCCACCCTTCTGTTTCAGTGTTGGGTCTCTTTTTGGGATCACATCTGAGGGATAAAAATGGGATGCATATAGGCTGTCCCATGTTTTGTATCCTAAATAAATAAATAATAAAATAAAATAAAATAAATCCACCAACAGCACCAACACCAATGGGCACATAAAAGTACTCACCGGATTCTAGCATTCTTTTTCACTCGTGCGCTGTTCTAACATTCCTTCTAAATGGCGTGATGCGAAATTAGACAAGTCAGAAGGAATCCAAACTAAATAAATCTTTAAAACCAACGAATGAATATTACTGCAACTGTAGGCTCGCACTTTTCACCTGCCCACTTTCCGCACAAAGAAGTTGGACCCACATATTTTGACATCCTCCACTTTCCAGAGTGAGCAAGTACGCCATCAACCTTGACAGATCATTTTATTCATCCCAGCGCAAACATTTTCGATCATATGAAATCGGAAGGACTCTCTGTTTGATGAGCAACACCAGATCGACGTAAACAATTAATGACTGATGAAACAGACATGGACCAATGAAAGATATCGCGAGGGGCGAGGTGGATAAGATCTGAATCAATGTATCAAATTATATGTATTTATTCGAGAATTTAACGATATATTTCTGAATATTCTGAATAAATCAACACAACACGGATTCACATGCACCAAAACTTCTAGAACAATTATAATCTCTAACCGCCATGTCAACTCCACCTGCCCCTTCCACCGAATAAACCAGAGTGGATCCTTCTGACAGTTGATACGCTCAGCCCAACTTCCCAGATACCAAAAATATCACATCATCGAAACTGTATTTCATACATTCATTCATTTTTGTCGCGTTCTACGGTACAGGAGGCAAGCAACTTCCCCCACCCTCCACAGACACATCACGTGACGTCTCCTCCTGAACCCCACGTGCCATGCAAAAATTGCCGATTTTAGTTTCCTTTTGCGTGAAATTAAAATAATTAAACTCTGTGCTCTAGGCCACTTAGAAGAATGGTGTTGTAATTTTCATCAAGTTAATCTGGACTGAGTGGGCAGGTATTCAGCGATACCGTCGCGTCAATAATATTGCCAGATAATTTTGAATATTTTTTGGGGATTTTACTCACATTTCTAAAAATTCACTCATGCTCTCAGGCTGTGTACATGCATCAATCCTGTCGCATGCAAGTCGAATGTGTCACGATCTTCAAAGCAAGCTACATCGAAAATTGTTTTGGTGGCTATAATGTTGCTCAAAATTGGGAAAAAAGGAATTTGAAGTAGATAAACAGAATGTACACATCGCGATAAACACATTGGTATTTTCAAATATCTCATAACATCAACAGTAAACGAAATAATACAGATTCGATTCGGATCGGGCAACCCATACACACGTCACGAAAAGTTCTAGCCTAATTAGGCAGGCCTAAATTGCTTGCCCTCGCGACAGCCACAGCCTCATGAGTTACATATTGTAAGTTTAGGGTTAGGGCTATGGAGAATGTGTGATTTCTGAAGAGATAAATGATTGAAGTGTGATTTTTATTTTTGCAACAGATGTGGAATGGGCTCAATTTGGTTGAATATTTTTCTTGGACTTTTATGGATTTTGCTAGGATATATAGAATTACCATGCTGACTTCCATTGTTCTTGAGTTTCACAAAATCTGGGGTAGGCATGAAAAGTGAAGATACTCGATAAAATGGCCAATAATGATATCAGAAGAAATCTGAAAATTCCAAAACACTCACAGAACTCAGGAGAATCGACTGATTTTTTTGAATCACATTTTGACCAACTACCGGACTCACAGTGATACCCCCAACAGACCATTCTCAACAAGGCTAGGGCCGTCCCAAGAAGGAAGGAGTGCCGAATCAAACGTCCCAATGCATTGACCAAGGTTAGGGCAGGATTACATGTTGTTACATGCAGGTCGATTACATGTGTCCCAATCTGGTAAGCCCTAACCCTAACACAAATGGGGAAAGGGAGCAACGCGTGCAACGGTCCAAGCCACAGGGCACAGGTCATGTACACAAATGTATCCCTGCAAGGTTTGAGTTTGGGGTAGTAAAAATAATAAACTCAAGGTTTATAAGGCTGGCACATATCGATGACTATATCGCAATGGTTTGAAAAGATATAAAGGGAGTGTATCCAGGTTGTTTTTTGGTATCGAATCTCGTTTCATCTCTTCTCACACACAAACACCCAAAACACAAATCACACACACAAAAATGGACTCTCAGAGCATAACCAACTTGATGGATTCCATCTACATTCCTTCCACCAAGAAGGCCACTTCCACCTCCATTCCTGCCCACCACCCTTCTCTGATCCAGCAGGACAATGTCGGAGACAACCACGCACTTCCTTGTGGTTGCACCGGCCACACATGCATCTCTAACCAGCTGTGGTGGTCCAAGGACAACTCTGCTGCTGCTTCTTCTCCCGTTCTGGCTTCTCGACGGGACTCTATGGTGTCTCAGGACTCCTTCGTGTCTCTTTAGACACTGTATTTATTCTAACATAATTTATCGATTGAAATGATCTTATTTGAGTGTATAGCGAGCAGTGAATGGATTATCACAAGTGTTGATCTGCGTTTGATTCATTAGCTTTGAATCTATAGGTGTGTATCACCAGACGATTCCCCTTGGAGAATTCAGTCTCATTACAATGCAGTTGTACGAGATTACGATAACAAGAGTAATCGTACATGTCTCTAGCATGCATTCTACACTTCTACGCGTATTCCATAGCTTACAGACTACATACTTGCTGTTCTCCTATCACCAGCCTATCTGTATATTCACTTCCCAAAAAAGACCCTTTGTCGTCGTATTTTTGGGTTCATGTCAATCTCAAAGTCAGAGATAACGAGATAGTGAAGGTGGAGGAGGTGGAGATGTGAAAGTGGAGCATCTCAGACGATTCACTCATTTGTTTTGCACTGTACTGAGCTCACATCCATATCACGCCTCGTGGCACGAACAAAGCGATCTAAACCTTTTTGGAGTCACGCGAGAGCTACAGTACGAAGCGGTTCAGGGTCACGATGGAGGATAAGACTAGTTGCAGATTGACTGCATTATCCTAGTAATCGGTTTGCGTGGTTTTTTACTGGTCGTTTTTGATAGCCGGAGGTCTACTGTTCTTTGATAGTCATACATCAGTGTGTCACACGACCATAGGGTAAATGAAAAATCGAGCATGAAATTTTGGCAAACTCGACCTGATAGACACGATAAGGGTATCAAAATATTCGTCGTCAGGAGAGGATTACAATGATACCACTATTTATTTTTTTGCCAAGCAAGAACTCCCACAAATATTTTTCAACTCGCGCCGGTAACCGATCAAAGATAACGCTTCACGATAAGACTCTGCAGCGTCACATTCTCTCGAAGACGTTAGACGGCTTCCTGAGCCTAGCCGTGGGTCAGGTGCCGTGAGCCTAGTGCCGTGAGCCTAGTGCCGTACCCTCCAACGGCGGGTTCGGAAAATGGAAAATGAAATGAATAACCAGGAACAAAATGAAGAATAAGAAGAAGACAATACACACGCGTACGTAAGAAAAATATCTACATAAAGGCATTCAATGAAGCATCCAAGATAGTACCTGAAAACATCGCTTCTATTTCCTCCGACCTAACGGTTTGTAGTTTTTTTGGAAAGGAGAACGGTAGATAGTATCGTACGTCGTACCATAGCGACATGGCTATAGCAGCCGAAGTAATACTGTTATCTTGCTACACTGAAGATTGGGCGATATCTAAGACTGGTATCGGACCTATGAGATTCTCAAATGATATCATTCTATTGGAATCCACCGATCTTGTGCATACAAGAGTATCAGCTTACGAGTAGATAAGACAAATTCCTCAGATAACCGATAAGACTGAGAACACAACAGAGATGCATATTCACATATATTTAAGAGCAGAGAGTCATTGCTAGTCTGAATATATATAGGTCCATGTTTAACGACTGACCCAAAATCTCGAGTTTCTCGTGTCATGTGACTCAACACTATTCATGCACAGCCGTTGGTATCAATGTACCCCGGACCAGCCCACCAGCAGGGCTGAATAGGGCTGGTTTGTGTTTGTTTCATCGTTTTAACAACGTTGCCAAGTGTTACAGCGCGCTGTGTTTTGAAAGAACCAGTTTCGGAGAGCAGCGAGATTCAGGACCAGCCACCCTCCAGCCCCCTTTCCAGAAGCTTATTATGCATATAATATGCATATGATCTGCACGATAATGCAAGTAGAATGTCTTAGGTGGAGAATGAGAAAAAGGCTGAATCTATTGATAGTAATGGAATAATATGGGTGTGAAGATTATTCTGGACTATTCAGATATCCTCTGAGATGGGTATTTGAGGAGATATGTGATGTTTAAGTGCAATGATAGTGAGCTTATTTTCACAAGCCCATTGTTATGCAAGGGGAGATATATCCGTGGAAACCTTATTTAATTTGAAAATATAATTTCTTGGCAAAATCGATTAATTCAGATAAAAGAGAAAAAAAATGAGAAAAAAATGTGATACTACTCAAATGGAACTAAGAATTGATGACGATATCATTGATATAATGAAAGACTATTCCCATGAACAATATGAAAAAAACCACCAACTTTACTCATTACCAGTAGTTGTATATACTGTATATGTAATGTGTAACTGGGTCAATTCAGAGACAAGTATAGTAAATATCAAATGGTCCCCCCACAAAGCTGCTATTCTTGTGTAGGTCTCAATAGATGGAGCTACAAAAACTTCTTCGTTATAAAAATCGACAATTTCAAAAAAATTCACAATTTCAAAAATCCTCAAAAATCCTCAAAACAAAGTGCTGCAGCTCTCCCAACAAGGCAGATATGACTTGCATTTCATCTCATCTATCTCACCTACTACTCTACACTTGGATATATCATAATTCATCTAATCATCTCATCATAAGTTAGCTATTCTGTGGTACTGGTGCCGTACGTCGTGGGTCGTGATTCTAGTCATTCATTTGTGTTGTTCATCTCAAACTGGAGCGTCACGTTTCGATAAAAGATGCCCTGTTGAAGCTGGTTGATGACATGGTCCAGCAAGAGAGCACGACCACTTCGGAACTCCTCCTTCAAGATTGGAGAAGACTTTTCCCGAATAAGAAAGTGGAAATGGTACTTTCCAGGAGGATAGGGAACGTAGAGAACCGGCTCCATGTTCTTCATTTTGAATCCGTAGATTTCAGGCAAAATGTTCATCACCTGGTTCCTCATACTCTGCAACCACTCCACATGGTACGGAGTCAGGTCTCGAAGACTGTGTACGTCGTGTCGGTACGCAATGGCAATGAGATTGAGCTCTCTAAAGTCCCGCTCGTTCCATCGCTGATGAACAAACAGCACAAAGCCCGTCTTCTGGTCCAGGTCGCCGTAAATCACATCTTGAGGAGACTCGTCTCTATAGAGCACTCCATCGGCCCACTTGTGGTCCCAGGCGAAAGACTTTTCGACCACGGGTAGCACGTGCGTGTAGAAGTACTCTGGAGTTTCGGTGATGATCGTAGCGGCCATGATGGTGGAGGTGATGAGAGAGACTGATGAGAGGAAAAGGTTGTAGATATGCACTGAGACAGAGGTACAGTCAAATAGGTGGGAAATGGCCAAAATGATACGAAAAAAATACTAAAATGTAGATCTCGACTTCAGAAATCCAGTGATTTTATCTGATTCTAAATCGCACCTATACCCACAGATTTATCTACATCCCGAGGACTACATGTGATAAGGTTGAGTTTATGCATGTGATTATGGCGGGGTGGTGGAGGTATTAAGACTTAAGACCGAGAGGTCACGTGGGCGCTAGCGGGGGAGGGGGTGTGCAACATAACGTCATTTGGTCACGTGTAGCCATTTTTTGTTGACAATGCAGCGTAGTATTTTTTAGGATTACTAATCGGCATTGGATGTGTTTCAATATTGGTCGTAGAGGTGGGCAATCACCACCAATGGGTTCCCTGTGAGCCGAAAAATCGAATGGTAGTGGTATCATTTCTCCAGCTATTTTGTAGCATAAGTTGTGCACGATCATCTTTTGAGCTGAAAAGCATTTTTTAACATATTTCTGAGTTTTTCTAATAATTATTTTCGAGTATGTCCTCCCAACTCTTTTAGACTCATCAATATGCCCCATCCTTACACAACATCTGACGAGTAAGGTCACAAACACGAGAGATTATTATATAAGGCTGGCCCTCCACCTCTACTTTCTCTTCTTCTCAACCACCCAGCTAACACGCACTCTAGATACCAAGAAAGGATTCCTGTTGCTACACTCGCGCTACACTAACCGAGATACACCAGACACAGTCACACAAAGATACTACGAGACACCCCCACCACATTGCCCTTGTGATACTCTTCCCCCTGCGATAACTACACACAATGTCAGGAGTCATTGTCGATACCCTCACCGCCGCCTTGACGGCCGGCTCCGTGGTCGCCGACACGGTTGGCGTTCGAGCTCTTCTCGAATTCAACAGATATGGCAACGCCACGGTGGCCCCGATGCCCACCCAGAACCTCACCGCTTACTACCTCCGACGTAACCGACGTGATCGCAACCGAATGGTTAACGTGTTTGCCGGCAACGGCCAGCTCGTTTACACCATTGAGCGAAAGACCCAGCTGTCCACTGTGTGGTCGGTGCTGTCCACCGACCGACGAGAGGTAGCCACAGTCAATGCCAGCCTCTTCAACCGATGCTTTGACTTCCACAACAAGCCCGAGGTCCAGCACCGAGACCTGCTGGCCGAGACCGGCCTCACCGGCATCTACCGACGGTTCTACCTTGCCGACGGCGCTGCCTACGAGTGGTCACGGACCTCGGGCTTCCTGGAGCGGATCGTCAACCCTGGCGGAGGTGACGAGGAGATTCGGCAGCGAGTGGCCAAGGCGCGGCTCATGCGCCAGTTTCGGTTTGACTACGAGCTGGTCGTGGACGAGAGCGCCGTCGACCCCGACGTGGCCATTGTCACGGGCTTTATCACCATGCTGTGCTCCTGGGGTATGGGCAACTCCACTGCCACCCGGGGCCCCACCTACATCCCCGGCAAGCCCAACCCTGGCCCCGGCCCTTCGCCCCGTCCTCTGCCCAGCCCTGCTCCGGGCTACCCTCTGTTGCCTCCTGGTGGCCCCGTGCCCGGCCCCGTGCCCGACCCCAACAATGGCGTTGAGCTGGTGATCCACAGCGGCTCTGGGGCTCAGCAGGCAACGACTACAGTGAGCATGGACGACGACAATGTATATCTTGTCCTGGACGAGGCCGACGAGCACGGCAACTTTATGAGCAACGCTGCGCTGTTGCGGGAGGTGGAGCGCCAGCTGGGCATGTGAGCGCAAGAGCGCCAAGAGCGCCTGAGCAAGGAGGAGGCTGCTACTAAGGAACTCTGTTTGACCCATGTTTGAATCTCGTCTTGAACCATCTTTTATATAAACCAATGTACGGAAATTCGTTTTTTAGGGGACGTTTGTAGATGATGCGGAGCGTGATGATGAGGGAGGTCACGCATATTTCCGTCATCCGCTCGAAAGGTTACGTTACGCGATTTAAGTTTCGGGCATCGCGAGCCAAAACTGTGATGTGTTGTGGAATTGAACAAATTACTTACGTTTTTTTGTTTACATTTTGGACATGCACAACTCTAACGGTCGGACCCCGGGTTGTGTGTGAGATGGAATGATGTAGAATGCTGTTTGGGGGATTTTCCTGAGGTATTTCTGTGTTTGAAACGTCGAATTGGGTGACTTTTATGAGTATCCTTTGCGAGTGACTATTGCGAGAAGTTTTTTGACATTGACAGGATAGAGACAGGTCACGTGCAATCTGATAATTTGCCGCTTGAACTTACCCTATGTTGACGAACCTTACCATACGCAATCTGCCTACTAGAATGTGAGATAGAACCTTGATCATTTGTCTTGTTTTCACGTCAGTTTTGCGACTCGTGGACGATTGATTTCTTTTTTGCTCAATGAACATGCGGGTGAGTGTGGCACGTGTCGGTCACGTGCTTGGTCACGTGCGTGGTCCGTCGCCGGTGTTTTCGACTTTTTCGACTTTTTTGGCGCGATCAGTTTTGCAGGGATCACGATTCCAGAGTGTCCAGAGTGGGCGACCTGTTTGGAGACATTTTTCGACGTCTCGGGGAGTTTTTAATGTGGCCAAGAAGGAAGGAGACAAGAAAGGAGACCAGTCCAAGGTGACCAATTCTGTGAAAGCTGGAGCCAATGCTCTCGGAGAGTCGAATTTGTCCAATTCGGAGCAGAGACGGGTGGATTGGATCATCATGAAGGATATGTTCAAGTATATTTGGCCCAAGGGAAAGACGTCTGTCAAGTTCCGAGTTATTGTTGCTGTGGCTCTTCTTGTGGGAGCCAAGCTTCTCAATGTTCAGGTTCCGTTTTTTTTCAAGGAGATCATTGACAAGATGAACATTGAGTGGAACTCTGTTGGAGCTCTTGGAGTGGGTATTTCAGCGCTGATTTTCTCCTATGGAGCTGCTCGATTTGGAGCCGTGTTGTTTGGAGAGCTTCGAAACGCCATTTTCGCCTCTGTCGCCCAAAAGGCCATCAAGGAGGTGGCCACCAACGTGTTCCGACATTTGCTCAAGCTGGACATGGCGTTCCATCTCAGCAGACAGACTGGAGGTATCACTCGGGCCATTGATCGAGGAACCAAGGGTATTTCGTTTGTGCTGTCATCCATGGTGTTCCACATCATTCCCATTGCGCTGGAAATCTCGCTCGTGTGTGGAATTCTGTCCTACAACTTTGGCTGGAAGTACGCTCTGGTCACGGGTATCACCATGGTGTCGTATGCCGTTTTCACCATCACGACAACCTCGTGGCGAACCAAGTTCCGTCGAAACGCAAACCGAGCAGATAACGAGGCGTCCAACGTGTGCCTGGACTCGCTCATCAACATTGAGGCTGTCAAGTCGTTTGGAAACGAAGGATACATGGTGGACAAGTACCAGAGCGCTCTGACCAAGTACGAGAAGGCCAGCATCAAGATTGCAACCTCGCTGGCGTTCCTCAACTCGGGCCAGAATGTCATCTTCTCCTCGGCTCTCACCGCCATGATGTACATGACCTGCTGTGGAGTTGCCGACGGTTCCATGACTGTTGGAGATCTCGTTCTCGTCAACCAGCTCGTTTTCCAGCTCTCGGTGCCCCTCAACTTTTTGGGATCCGTCTACAGAGACCTGCGACAGAGTCTGTTGGACATGGGCTCGCTGTTTTCGCTGCAAAAGGTGGCTGGACAGATCCAGGAGTCTCCCAACGCCAAACCTCTCATTCTGACCAAAGGAGAAATCCGATTCGAGAATGTCACCTTTGGATACCATCCTGACCGACCCATTCTCAAGAACGCGTCCTTCGTCATCCCCGGAGGCGTGAAAACCGCCATTGTGGGACCCTCGGGATCCGGAAAAAGTACCATCCTCAAGCTGGCATTCCGGTTCTACGACACCCAGGAGGGCCGCATCCTGGTGGACGGCCAGGACGTGCGTCACGTGACCCTGGCGTCGCTGCGGTCCGTGATTGGTGTTGTCCCCCAGGACACTCCTCTTTTCAACGACTCCATTCGCAACAATATTCGGTTTGGACGTCTGGAGGCCGATGACCAGGAGGTGGAGAAGGCTGCATGTGCTGCCAAGCTGGATTCGCTCATCAAGCAGCTTCCCGAGGGCTGGAACACCAACGTCGGCGAGCGAGGCATGATGATTTCTGGAGGAGAAAAGCAGCGACTTGCGGTGGCTCGAGTGCTGCTCAAAAACTCGCCTGTTGTGTTTCTGGACGAGGCCACCTCGGCCCTGGATACCAACACTGAGCGTCAGCTGTTGACCAACATGAACCAGGTGCTCGGCGACAAGACGTGTGTGGCCATTGCGCATCGTCTGCGAACCGTGGCCGACTCGGACAAGATCATTTGTCTCAACCAGGGCGGCGTGGAAGAGGAGGGTACCCAGGCTGAGCTGCTGCATAAGAACGGTCTCTACAAGAGCATGTGGGATGCGCAGGAGCAGGTTGAGCTTGGTGAGGAGGAGGTCAAGGAGGTTGAGACCGCAGCAAGCAAGTTGTAATGATAGCTAGACATGTTATGACTATACGAATAATGATTATGATAGAAATTCTTGTTTTGACAAACGTGAGTCTTGAGTAGTGGTCCTTGGTTAGATATCAATGTCAGACGATTCCGTCAGAGTTGTGAATGCCAATTACTTTACAGACAAATAATTTGCTGGATTGGCCAACGCAGCTCTGTCTACAGTACGAATATTCTCTCAATCTGAAACGTCCTCAGCCTGCTTCTGACCTGAGCAAGTTCAAATCGAATTGTCATCACATATATAATCCCTTTGTAATTACTTTGAGGCCACTGGTCATTCCAACGTGGAGTTGAGCTACCCCGTATTTGAACCAAGAACAGTACCTGTAGTCTCCCCGGCCAATGATCAAAATGGACAACACGCTTTCCTCGACCTATATTGATCGAATGATATTCTCATTACCGTAAAAATCATAGATCCGATTTTTTTTGATACCTAGATCAAATCTTTACGGCTGCAGGGATTTATGCATACTCTTGAGGAATGTCCAAGTTGGTAAAACATCGTGAAAAAAATCGAGAGTAGTATAAAAAATGGTACGGTAGATGTTCGGTGTTTTTATATGCTTTCTAATTGCGTGTGACGCATTTTGGGATTTTTTTGGACCTGTTCTGGTGCCTTTGGTATTCCTGATCGTCGGGTGCATGAATGACTCTAAAATGGCCAAAATGAATCGATAATAGTACAGAATAAGTAGAGAAATAAATGTAAGAGAACCACGAAACACTTAATCAACAATTAACTCATCTTGACACTGTCTGGGATTTTTTTCAGAGTCCCCATCACATCAATATTTAGTTTTTGACTAACACACCATTCAGCTTAACCATCGTTCCGGAAGTGCAAATATCGTACGTGTAGAGTACACCCTCAAGATGTGCACTTGGATTCCCATTAGGAGGAGCTTCCAGTTCAATGGATAACTCATCTACCGGACGTACGATCATATTTTTTTCCCCCAATACGCTGGTGTGTGCTATTATATTATAACACTTCCCCCCCACATCTAGAGATTGTCTCAGCGTTCCAGTGAGATGCGATTACATCAATTTGGTGTCTGTAATCACACCTAAGACGTACAAAATAAGCCAGATGGTTCGTTCAGGTATCTGATCTCCTTCAGCCTCTTGTCATAGAATCATAAATTTGCAGAGCTCAAGTTCTGGATCACAATTTCATCTCACTACATTGTCTGATCATCTTATCAGGAGTGGAAGTGAAGGGAGTCGGACTAATTCATCAGCATTCCTTTGCAATACCGCAACGATAACCTCCGTATTCCAACAGGGTATATATCTACCAATTGGATCCTTGGCAGAGCGTCGAGAAGTGGCTGGAAGACTCGAGCGACAGACAGGAGGGTGTAAATGACTTTGATCTTGATGAAGGTGATTGCTCCACCGCCCTTAGATATTGAGTGAGACCTTATTTAATGGCTTGAAGCTGTGGTTCTGGCGTCGTAATCCCATATTTCAGTATCTTTGTTCATGATATCGATGAGGGGCTGCAAAGTCACTTGCTCTTGATGAAGATCTTGCAGTGCGCCTTGCAACCCTCGGAAATGTTTGTCAGGACTTATCTCACAACATTCTGGGTCTCAACTTCCATTCCTGCTGTTGATACTACTGACGAACTTCTAAGGATATACTCTCTCTGAGTTTACTTCTTCCAGCAAAATGAGTAATATTCAGCGCTCGTGGTTTCTATATAACGTCAAAAAAAATAATGTAACACAAGGGTGCGATTTTATTGCTTTCAATACCCAATTAATATTTAATAGAATGGTTAAATGCGCCAGTATCGTGTTGTCTGAAGTGGATTTCAGAGTTTCGATAATGCAACCCATCGCATAATCTCAACCTAAAATGACACTTATTGGTCTATTGGAGTGGTAAAAAAAATCGATATGGAACACGGAATAATTGGTTTAGGAAGACAAATGGTATATATCGTGATCCTACTTTCTATAGCATCCATTTTATAAATAAACGATTGAAATTAGGTGTTACTGAAAATTATGGGAGCAGACTGTACATAATTCTTTGAAAACGTCACCCTACCTTATTCTGAATACCCCAATTTGGAAATGAACTGAAAGTTATATTCTTGTCCAACCTATTACATATTATCACGACACAACATCTGTCATACCTAAGACAGAACATCTGCGACAGCAGTGATAATATAGAGACACTGTTATTCGTGTTGCAAAAGCTGGGGGAAGTGTCACGCAAAGCCGAAATTCAGGTTGCCAGCTATTCTTTGCCCTCGCAGGTGATTTATTCTTACCATAGCCATCGCACTCTTCTGGTTCAGATTTATTTTATACATTCGAGGTTTTTGTTTTTTTTTCCCCTTTTTTCTTCATTTTGTTCTATTATCTAGGGACATGTTTCCCCTGTAAACCACAACATGTACCTGGTAGTGTGAAACCCGAACTGATGCCTATTGGACTGCGGAGAACAACCATACCATACCCCAACTGTTGGTTTTCAGCATCAACCGTCATATATCATCTCTTCTGCCTCAGGCCTTGCCTCGAACCAAAGTCTGATCATTTCATTACCATATCTGTGAAATAAAGTTTTCGAGAAGGGGACCCCTTTTTGCAATGAATTAAATACCACTTTCATTGAGCTTATCTATGTTTAAGTTTGATTTGATAATTCCGATTATTGTATAAAAATATTAGAAAATCAGAATAAATTGGGAAAAATTCCAAGGTCGAAAGAGGAACAATATGAGGAGATTCTCGGGCCATATTTGATGAAACGCGGTCAATTCTAGTCATATCAATCATTTGAATAGGGATTTTTAATATCCCTTGAGTCCTTTCACAGTCTTTCATTTCCCAGTTTGATAATCTGATATTTCGATCGTAACGTAACTACGAACTTTCTTTTAGGGACCCCTAATTTGGAACGAATTAATTGCCAGATATTAACGCTTATCAATGTTAAAGTTCAGATATCATGAGAACTGAGAATGGACCATCAACGATACTCATAGGGTAATGGTACAGTGTAATATGTGAAGCAGTATTATAGTCCGAATGCGACTTTGTTTATCTTTTTAATATATTTATCTCAGCTCAGATGAGACTCACACACAACGCTCATTCACGAGACTGACCATTAGCTGTGTACTGGTAGTAGTTAGATTCCTATCCCCCCAGAAATTCGGTTTCCAACAATTGCAAAGGAAGGAAGTAGTGTAAATTGACATTGGAATGATGTATATATCTTCCTTTACCAATTCTTACCATGACTGGGTCTGTAAATCGATATCTCATGAAACTTTTAAGACCTTGAATCGATCATTTCCGAGCCGCACAGCTGGGGGTGCACTTTTGAGGGGTCTTCAGGAGCGTCAAATTATAGACAATCCGGGTAGAAAAAAATAGTGGGAAAGTAACAATAGTGGTTTCTACACACACGAGTACTTCTGATCTCATGACCCTTTTTTTCGTGATGTTATTGCAAGTTTCATTTCAGGTTATTGGTGAGCTGCACGCTGAAAGGGATGAGATACAGCAATAACAGCATCAGCATGTTAACATCCAGTGCCATAATATTTATGGGTTATATGACGCTCTCCTACATCTATCGTCTCATTAATCTCATAAAAAATCAGATAACATCAAAGCAGTTCACCTACCATCAGATTTGTCTGTAAGATATCCGAAAAACACATATATAAATCGACAACAACATCAGACATATCTAAACTAATCTCAGAATATTCCTATGAGATTCAAAATACTCTGGAAGAGTACAAGATGGTATGTATCGCTCCATTGGATGATTTTCCTGACCTGATAGCTTCAACTTTGTATTTATTATGTATCTCTATGCAGTGAATACAGTCCATGACTGTCTCAACTACAGACTCGTTTTTCAGGAAATGACAACACATTTTCTAAAAGAAAGAAATATCAGTGATATCTACCAGGTTTGAGGAGTAACATCGCATGTCTCTGTATTTTTCTGGCTGGTGCCCTTGATTCTCTGACCAGATCAAAGAAGTACACCTATCAGTACACACATCTGTTCACCCCGCAGAACAACCTGTTCGTGATTCTTCCACAGAGAAATATTCGTGATCAGGCATGAGAGAACCACAATGAAAACCAGATAAAGAATGATTTACAGCAACGTGATAAATACTCCTACCATGTTTTCATTTGGCAAATTTGAGATTTTTGTACCTCCCTACAAACCCATTCGCGAGAAACGAGAATACTGTAGATGCTACCGAGGGCACAATAAAATCCAAACAGGAATTATATTCTTCTGATTGTGAATCTGAAGTCTCAATTATTCAACTGCCAGATTTACTGATCGGAACCATGTTTTTCAGGCATTATTTCTACTATAATACAACATCAAGGGCACGGGAGGATATAGAACAGAATTGGTCTGAAATGGTATTACAAAAATCCAAAAGAGAGAGAGGAAACTCTCATGCTGAGTAAATGAGCCATGTTTTTCTATCAGTGGCTAATTTGTATTTATCTGGTCATATTTATCCTCCCTACCTTTGTGAAACTAGAGAACGAGAAATAGTGGGTCTTTGCGCAGCAAACAAATATCGATCAACAGCTATATATCATGTAATGATATAATGTCAGTTGTATGAGATGATATTATGCGATTTCAGTTGTGTACTAGGGCATAACGAATTTATTCCCAGTGTTTCAGCAATTTTTACATTTTCGTACCAATACCATGCAAGTTCCTTGTACCATGGTACTTGTACAAATGTCGGAATATATCTGAGCCATATAAGCTAAATAAAATGAAAAGGTGAGCCAAATACCATCTTGGGCACATAATAGCCGCCATATGCTGCTCTATTTCATTATTCACAACTTCTGAGAGAAATCTATGTCATTTTCACGCGCTCGCACTGATCTCTAGCACCACAACTCTCAACGCCAGCCAAGAATCCCCAAATAACAGTAACGGCGTCAAAGAGATCATAGATGCTTTCTGTCTCATTAGCAGTCTTCATGTACTGTAAATACTAGCAATTCAAACCATTCGCTAGTATGTAATATCACAGCTGACTAATAGATATTTAATACGAGCATGTTGAGCCTAAGAGATTTATTATAAAACTGGATAGGATGCAATTTAATAACATGAGTAAGCTACAGATTGGGGTCTGTTGATATTCTCTGCCTCAATTGTATTGTATAGGTGTATTGCGTTGGAGCCCATGGCATTCTTAACAACTGCTACTTGCTGAAGGACTGAAGTAAGAAGCACGCGCCACGAGAGGAAAAAAAGGGTATCATATCGTAACAGGTAGTGGTTTTTAGTACCGTCATTGGGTCATTTATTGCTTTTTGCCTAATCCAACAAATGAGGTTCAGGCACAATTTTGAGAGTTCATTACCCACTTCATAGAGTGCATCATCCAAAAACAAGTATGCAAACGAGAAAAGAAGCACAAGAGAGTATTAAAAAAATCCTATACTTGCCCAAATGGTGTCAACAGTTGATCCAACTGCTATATGCCCACAGATATGGAATTTTCTCCACTATAGGGGTTTGTTTCCACATGAGTTGTTATAACCCCCTCAACCTATATGTTGTTGAAAGAAACGAAACAGGGCAGTAAATGTGTCAATATAATCATCCATGGAATAATACATCTGTATCCCTTCCTTTAATTACCTATTGTACCTTGCAATGTAATCCCTGCTGATGATCTGTCTACCAATACAAGTAACACATCTTTACAGTCGATGTTATGCAAACTTGACACCAATAAAAAGCCACAGAGGATCAGGAAGCTATCTACTGTATTCTCCTGGAGTGGGTCAGGATCTCTGACCATATTGATACGATCTATGGATTTTTTTTAGCTTAGTTTCCGTGAGTATTGTGCTGGGCTACATTTGGAATGTTTTCAATCGTGAGTCCTCCAACTTCATAAATGAACTGTATCTTCACCTAATCTTTGTGGAACTGAGCCAAAAGATTCCACGACAGCTTCAAAAACCCCTGATATAATTTCCTCGGGCACACCCTTTCAATTGATTCTCTCACTATCAATTCAGCGGAGGTGTTTGGCTATTCAACAGATACTACCAATGAGATGAGGGATAAATAGCTCGAAAAAAAACCAAATATGATCTAGAGAATTCTGGCCTGGCAAGACGTATGGTATCTTCGCATTTATGGCTGCTGCTGGGTTTTGGTTATTCCAAGGTCCCTGTTAATCATGCAACGGAGAGGTCAGCGAGGTAACAATGTAGACGAAAGTATCAATAGCATTCCTCCTGACCACTATGACTGGGACCTTTCTTTATAAATCTTGTCAGAAAATCCTTACACGTATTCGGAATTGCTCGATGATATCAAGAAGGGCATCCTATCTTGAAGATACAATTCCACCCCACAAATGATCAGGGCCACGCGCTAACTTCACTGTTGTTATACAATTCCTGATCCTATCCAAGCTACCCATACAGCTCAATTTAATGTGATGGTAGGAGGATGTCAGGGTTTTAGTCAGTAGTGATGCATTTGCTCTCCATACGATCCAGTTACAGAACTTCTCAAGACCATTTACGTGTTAAATGATGAAAGTATTACTGGACTAAGGACGATGAGATTTAGTAGATGGTACAAATTATTCACTACCCTCATTCAATCTCGTTGTTGGTTCTCAATCGTATATCTGCTATTTTTAGATAATGACTACTTCTAGGATAAGTTGAATGGGATTCAGAAACTTGATGAGATAATTCTGGTGTAGTACCACATGACTGTGGCAGCAAGCGGTACAAATCTAGACAAATGGACGCAATTATTACTACAGATGGTTCTGCTTGATATATGTTTGATTTTTTTCCAGTAGAAGAGCAGCGAATTGTCTTTTAATCCACAGGACGAATATAAATTACCAAACAGAAAAATTTACTACCATTCTTACGTTGAAATAAATGCATTCTTTGGCACATTTCAATTGCTTTTCAACATTCAAGTCGAAGAATGATACAAATAAAGTGAAGGGACGTCAATTAAGCTTGCAGAAATACATATTTAAACTTACAAAAACACATATTTTGAGTTTTCAAATATTTTAGGTTACAGAAACACATATTTTAGGTTGTAAAAGGTCATATTTAGAGTTCAGAATATTCCATTACACCTTACAAAAAATAGGAGATTTCAGCTACTGCGATAATCAATTCTGGCTAATACACTGCAAGAGCCCTGCTAATAATTGACAAAACACGGCCACAGGTATAATATATGGCTCAGATTTTTTATGAGGGTGTTAGGGACCTCGTTAGCTATCTGCATTAACTTGATTAATTCGCGTAAAATTGATAAAAAATCACTAAATAAGTTATTTCAACAACTCATCAATTATAGTAAGAGCTGAAAGAATATCTTGATCCAATGATATAATCTGCTGCATTTTTGGAGTATTTCAGTATTACTGAAATACTGGTGAGTGCAAGACCTCGGATGAAGAAGGAGATGTTCGAGCTCTGGTTGATCTCAAGGCTTTAATAGCTTAAAGACGAGGAATGAGAAGCTTCACTCTAGTGACCGTAACCTGATCAACATCACTAGAGACTGTGTTACGTGTAAATAGAAGTCAAGCTTCTCTATTGAATCTTTCAAACAGAGTTCCTTATCTCATCTTGTCCTGCATACATCAAAACTCAATCGTCTGAAACAACTGAAAGAAAAGGAATGAAAGATGTTTAATACGAGTGTGACATCGTATACTAAACTACCCTTAGTTGACATACGGTAGTGGATGTGTTGCATCAATCAGTTGTATTATAAAGCTCCTTATCGTTCTTGGGACTGCTTGAATCCACCAATACTTATTCCTTTAACATTGCTACCATAGTACTTGTAGCACCATTATGTAGAGTTCAAGTACAATATCACTGAAATAAAAGATCTGATCAATTTCTCACCACTGAATGGCAATATAAACACTCAATCACGACTCTCACGCATTCCTCGATATCACTCCATGAGTTTGCATGCTGCAGAGAAAGCATTTGGCAGTTTCAGCTTCCCTGGACATTGAATAGATGACAATAATACACCATCAACTTTCTGTTAACTAGTTGTTTCGTTCATTCACTCTCCTCTTCAGCCCGTAAAAGCACTCCATGAAACTCAGGAGCGTGTATAATTGAAAATACAAATGAAAGACCCGCTTATCAAGTTCTTCATTATTCACCTTTTAGAATTGGAACAATAATTGTGGAATTAATGAATTTTGCGACCGAGGGATGTTGCTAAAACCACTTGAAAATGGACTGTTGACTGTTGTATATAGATTTAAGGGTCCATATATGTCACTACACCCCACAGCGTTTGAAGTTGTCAATTTCAAGGGAACCAACCTTGAACCTTGGATAAACGGTCTGGGAGAAACTACAAGAATTTTTTGACATTTTGAGTTCGTCTAGGGGTCTGAGAATAACTATCACGAGGGAGTTGGATTTCTGCCGGCTCAACACAACAGTCATAGAGGAGTCTTTACATATACTAACTCAGTTTGCTGATCACTGTGTCATACGCACTGGTTCACTGAGTAAGAACTGAACAGACTTTGAGCAAACTTTGAACAGTTACCAACACAGCCTCCACGTGATGTATGAGTGTGAATGCTACACAACACTTCTGACACTTCTTCTGGACACATTCCAAATAGTGGAACGAGCAGTGTTCTTGAGTGTAGAAGTCTGAGGTACAAGGGTAGGTACTATCATTCAATTATCGAGGTACAAGGGTACTATCATTCAATTATCGAGGTACATAGTTTCCATCTTTCCTTCCACCCGTTTCCATATCATCCGCTTCGATCCGGTTACCGCTTCCACGCATTCATCTCTTACATCTCATGACCCAGCCTTTTATTACTGTTGGATACAATTCCTATTTGGCTGGGACTAAATTAAAATAAAATTTTAATATAAAAATAAATGGGCTCTGCAGTGGAAAACTTTAAACATTTTTTTCTTGATACATTTTTTTCATACTGTACTCCTGGACAGTGCGTAACATTAAAACATCATGTGGTAAATGCGAGGCGGGACATGCTTAAAAGGGGCACTGTTAGTTTGCCTGGTTCCGTGGGACATCAGGTGGCAATTATGAGGCTCAAATAATGCCATTGCGTGACATACAACTAACGTATCGAGTACTCGTAGTTAGTCATCTGCCAGACTATGACGAATCTCACACTACGACATTTCGGTCTCCGAATGCATATACTATTCTGAAGATTCGGATTCGGAGTCCGTATACTCGCCACTATCGGAGTCTGTTCTATTTTTTGCCACTTCGGAGTCCGCGCCAAGGAGGCAGTTGAAAAAACTTTGTTTGCGTCGATTCGGGCAGTCAGATGTCCTCGCGCGGTTTTTAGCATTGTTGCCTGCGTCTGGCATGCATGAAAAGTCTTGTTTGGTTACGGCTGAAAACCCATGATGAAAAAAAAGACAATGTTAAATTTGCCATTGCGAACGGTTTGCCACGATCCGGGACGCGTAGAAAAGTATTTAAGGACGGCCACTTCACCCCTCTTGCAACCATCCAAACACACAGTCTCACACACTCAAGACACACTCACATTAACAATGGCCTTCTTCCCCATCTCCCTCCACAGCTCTCGATCCAAGTCCACCGACTCCAAGCGATCCTCCATGGAGAGCCGAAACTACACTGAAGTCTCTGCTGCCTCCAAGAACGTGGCTCCACACCGTCTCGTGAACTACCCCATGGCCCACCAGTACAAGTACCTGTAAGCCTTGTATGGACCTTTTCAACTAACAGCATTCATTCATTATAGATTATAGAAAAATATATTAAAGAGCTAAATTGTATAGTAGAATGTGGTCAACTGAGTATGTAGATCCATTACATATTGACACTCAATTGATCTTTAAATGATGAACATCTCGAGTGTTCAATGTTCATCAGGTCAGTGAATGCTTGATTCTCCACCAGAGCCATCAGCATTGTTATAGGTATGTTATATTAATTGATTGATTTGTATAAGAAAAAAAACAGTAGTGATACAACCTGTAGTAGTCTTCCATCAAGCTATCTTCAAAATTCTTTCAAACTGAGTTCCTTGTCTCATCTCTACATGCATAATCAAACGTGAAGGTCAGAAACAATATAAAAAATCCATGAAAGATTTTAATATGATCGCGATGTTCCGTGCACATGGTAATTTTTGCGTTAGTAAACGTGCTGTACCGTGTGCGGGTTTTTTTTTTTTTCTCTCTGCAATTTTCACCTACATTCGGAGAAGGTGAAAGGAATGGGTACACCTGCCTTGCCAACTCTAGCATCCGCCAAGACGACCAAAAGATGGAATACTGTTCCAAACGCTGTGAAATTCCACGTCTAAGTCAAAGGGTTCATGTCGAGACTAACGTGAATCCTACTGGGTCTACTAAATGATGCCGACTATCATGGTACTCTTAATGTTGTCTATGGACTACCCTTTCCGCGACTAGATCAGTCTCTGAGGAGATTGATGGTTTACAAAAACTGTTGTCGATTCAATCTGCCAATGAGACTGATCTCTCACAATCGTCACTACTATCTCATTTTCTGTCTATCAGTATATCCATCGATAACAAGTTGTCCCTGGATATGTTCTATATTTGAGAAGAGACTCTTGGACATGGTTCGCTTTGAATCAAGGATAGCTAGAGTGTTTGGAGTATTGAGAGATGTACAAGACTTGAGATTCAGTGTTTGGAATTAATTGGAATGTAGGAGACTTGAGAATCTGTGTCTCGAGTACCAGTAGTGTAGTCTCAGGCTGGAAGTTCGTAAGTTTCTTTTTCAAATACTGAGAAAAGATGATGATAGGGGACAAGATTATGAATATCCTAATGTTGAGATTTGGAACCGAGAGGGTGAATCTGGAAGGATGTTGGGCTTTATAATAGTCCTGCCGGCAACTTGAGTGAGTTTCGGACAATATTCAGGTACTCTCAAAGCAGTGAGTGTAATGTACATGTCAGACTATGATCACCTCTTATCTCTCAATTGTCCATACTGGCAGCAAGCGATTTGAAAGATACACCCATGTCCCATGGATGGGAAACAATCCTTCTGGACAGGCAGAGCACTTTCAAATCAAGTATAGTATCATGAACGCTCAATTGAAGGATACTCGCCAACATGTAGATGGCATTAGCACTCTGCGAATTAGAAAACATCTGTGAGCCTGTCGATGAAAAGGTAACACTATGGTGTCCATCCAGGGTATGCAGAAGGTAGCAATTGCAATATTTATGTATTTCATCGTCCAGATACTCACTTTCAAGTGCCCTTGTAACATGTATCTAGCTCTCGTAGCTATGCAGCTTGTACGTTATCAATGCACATCGACTGATCAACCTCCATACAAATATATCCCTCTGTAGGACTTTCAACAGCTTGAAACAAACCAATAATGGTACCTGAAGAGTGGGTGAAAGACATATTAGTGCATTGCACCCCTTTATTGTGACATTTTGTCTTTATGGAGCTTCTCAGGAGCCTTGGATCTCGTGATGCAGTTGTAGAACATCCATGTTACTCAGCTTGAGGGCTTGTCCCTGGAAAACACATGTAGAACTATAGAATTGCAACCTACTAGATGCTAAGATCATCTGGGTCGACAGAGGTCTACATGTTGTCTCTATCGTCCAATATACAAAATACAATCTACTATTCGAATTGATCCTCTATAACTCTCTCTGCTCTGGTATGGTACTACAACAATAGAATATACTATAAGGGGACTTATATTGTAATGTATAGCCAAATGAAAATATTCACCCTGTTACTACATTCATATTGTGCTGAAATCTTAGCATTTCTGCTAGACTAAATAAATATATAATATTTGTAACGATTTTTACTGAATATTTGTGAAATTTCTAATTATTGCAAAACACTTTTTTGGTCCGCTTGCTGAGTCCTAAAAAAATCCCACGCATACAATACTACTAACACACTACTTCACTGAGGATAATATTTGAATAATACCAGTTTGTATGTCATAATTGTACTTGGCTGAGGTGATATTCGCTATATTGCAAGATGTTTCGTGTGATCTAATATGAAAATTGGAACTCTAAATATATATTTCGTAAACTCTAAATGTGTGTTTCTGTACGCTTAAATAAGTATTCTTATAACTCTAAATATGAATTTCGAAGACTGAAAAGCTGTTCAGTCAGAGTCCCAAAAAAAATCGCAAAGGAAGTAATTCTATTCGAATCCAACCTCTTGGTGGATGTGAGTCATGTAACAACTTCAGAGGTAGCATTTCTTCTTAATTGAGTACACTGATCCACCTCAATTCTTCTCTCATCAAGCGTACTTCCACACCACAGAAAATGTTTTTTATCATGTCAGAGGGAAAATAATATAGGACGAAATAATGTCACGGAGTTCTCATCACCATGTTCGACATAATCGCTCACCCATATCAAGTTGCTGGCTAAAAAGCCTTCATTTAGGTGTCATACAAGAGGGGCTCTCACATGTATGGTGTGGTTTGCTGATATCTGTCCTAAAGATACGAGTTATCATAGATATAAAATCTCTAACTGGTAGATGGGAGACCCTTTCAGATATGGGCGCAATTATTCTCTCTCATATCTGCCGTATGCCTGTCGACACGGGAAATCTGGTTCAAGTCTGATCTCCAGTCTATACCAATCAACATCTATAGCTTCATATAGTAAGGTAATGTGACTGTGATACAGAAGAGTTGTCCGTCTGGCATGGTGTGTGACTACTGCTCAAGGGCGTTCAGGCGGCTCCATGCGCTGGAACGTTTCGAATAAGAACTGTCAGATGTTGCAGATGTGACCATCAGTTGGAGGACACGCCAATAATAGCCATCAAGGCTGTTCCTCTGGTGTAGATCTGGCCTCAGTATGGATACACGGACTATAGGAACTTGACAGAGAAGTCTATGGGGGTTTTCCGCAATAACTAACGACCTATGGAGGCCGCTAAATGGTGGGGTTCATTCACGAACATTCTGTAAGCGTCGCATGAGATAGACATACATAATACAAAATACGACATCATTCTTGGTACAGCGTATCGGTGAGGAGACGCACTGGCTTCCATTTGGCTCTTCCTGTAATGTCTACTCCTCATCAATAGTGCGTCCAGAGGTAGAAACAGAGCCCAAAACAAGTCATTCGATTTTTATAAGAGATACTTCCAAATACCCACAAGTGGTAATATAGTATGCTCCCCTGTTTTAGAAGATGCTCAAATCCAAGCCACCGTTGCTCCCTTTTGGATCGTAATTTTTGGCGGGGTCTAAGAGAGCCTTGAAATCTTCCCTATGCGTTTTGCAGGGAACAGCAGGACTCACAGATTCAATGATCTACTTTTAGGATTACAAGTTCTGGGACCGAGCTGGAACTAGATCCAGTCGTAGGCTGGGGGTTTCCAAGGCTCTGGATTTGTTTCTCCATTATTGGAGTGTCTATAGCTCTGGTACTGAACTTACATCATTGTGCAGCTGTGATGCACGATTATGCAATACGAGATGACTTCAAGAAGATGAAGAAGAGAAAGAAACAAGAAGCAAAAAATTCAGATTGACGATATAATAAAGCGAGGAGGTATCTATTATTCCTTGACTAATCGCTGTTATAAATGAGAAAGTGGAACGTGTCACTGGAGCGAAAAACTGATGACCTAAAAAGATGGGAAAGCTTGGCAGAACCAACAGTGATTTCTGCTGAAATACCGGTGGAAAAAAACGTACAGGTCCAGATATTGAAAGGATTATGAAACTATAGTCTGTGTTCTATCAACAAGGGGTGATACGGGAATATTCCCCTTCATTATTGGTGAGACAACAGACATTATCGGGGTTTAGGGAGATGGGCTGGAGTGCATTGTCTGTCATTGAACTTGATAAGAGTTCACTTTTATTGTACTCTGGAAGCATCTATGATACGTTCAGTTTCAAACTCATCGGTGCACTTATTATAATACTTGTACCCTGGTCTTAACAGTTATATGATGACTATGGGACACTATTTCTTGCGAAAATGCCAGACAGGGTCCAGAAGAGAACATCAGGTGTGCAGTGGACTGGTTATTATCATCTTGGGACACATGATCTTTCTGTTGTCTGCTTTTTGTACGATCAACTGGTTTCTTTTTTTTTCACGTCTGGCTTGAATCATTTTGCATCATGGTGATCGATTTCAGTCTACATCATATGGGGGAAATGCTGTTGTACATCCCGTAAAGAGACTAAGAACAACTGTTTCTGACATCTCCAGCCTTTAATTGAATCAATCAGACTAGTATTAATTTTGATTTCTTCGTCACGGTGGTATTTCTCGCTTGGTAGAAGTTGCAGCGATAACCAGGTACTGGAGTTAAGATACGGCACTTCGATGCACTCTCTCTCGCCTTAATAACAAGAATATCATGGTCAGGAATATATATAGAGAGAGCCGGTATGTTTGTGATGGATCAGGAAATATATATGTTCGGCTGGAGTATTTTATATGTTGTTCGTCGCTTTCCTATCTCATTGATGTTGTATTTGTATATTGGGATAAAGTTGTGCAACACTTTGGGGACGGAACTGTACAAATTTCTTTAAAAACGCCATCCTAACTTATTCTGAATTACCCGATTAGGAAAAAATCATCTTTGCAACTCGTATCCTTTTATTCTCCAGTACCCTGCAACTTATATCTGACACCCATGACATGCTCTATGTCAGCCGTGGCATTTGCAATTATAGGTGGTCGGTCACTCGACTTATTCTCTATTATATCACCAGCCAACAGCTGAAACCCATGTCAGATTCCATATCCAACCTCTCTTGCCATTTCTGATGTTTCTAATTTTTGGTTTTTGATTTTTTGATCACTTTAATTTTATAAGCCTTATCCAAGCAATGCAAGTGAACAATCTGAGCAGAACATGACAGTTAAAGGGCCAAAATTAACCTGAAAAAAAATCGGAAACGAAGCCAAATGTGTCTCCAACATGCCAGCTATCTTCCAATGTGGTACTAGTATTGTCTACAATCCCCCAGCCTTTCTCTAGCTCCATAGAATAAGTGTGAAAGGGACTCACCCCAAGTAGTCTCAAGACTACATCCTGAGGTAATAAATAAATTGAGACCCTCAGGAAAGAGATTTCACCAAATTTGAGGCTCGAAACACTGCTAAAATCCCTTTACTATTAACAAGCGCATATCTCATCTTTATAAACGCTCTCCAGTTGGTAGAACATGTAGATTAGAGAAGTCTGCAATAAATGAGAGGCAACTTCGGGACGAGCTCTCGGGGACACTTATAAGGATACTGTAGCCTGTTTCTGTTAACTCCTCAGGTATATATAGCAAATGTCAGCCAATCCTGAGTTTTGGCCGGTATACTTCACCCGACCTTACAGAAATGGAGTCTGAGAAGCTGAAGAACAAGACTCTAATGATTCTGTTGACTCCACCACTTTTGTCCTGAATATCTCAGTGTTATCATACAGTAATTCCTCATGGACTGGCTTTTCTAGGCATTTGTCAAACGTCCAAAATGCTTCTAGGACTTGGCGGCTCCCGAACATTTGTAGATACAGGATTGACACTCCCCAGCAAGCGTCTCTTGATAATAAAAGTCGATCCACGCTGGTGAATCTGAAAGTAAATCTGAACTTGGCATCATCAAGATCTAAGTCTGGATGACCCACAATAGTCCCTGAAGTGAAGCAGATCGACGAGAGAAAATTTGAGGCAAAATAGTAATATAAATACTGGAATAGAAATATAAATGGCAATCACATTGCTAACGCGAGCTGTTATCTCTTGCAATAGCACCTAGTTTTAATTGGGCCATTTCCCATAGTTTTGCACTTGAGTTTTGCAAATACAACAGCCATTACAACGGTAGAGTCAAACGGTGGTCATGGGTCTGAAAAAAATGGCAGAGTCTTCCTGGATAATTTTTTGATCAGTTTTCTCATCATTCTAGAGTGTAGTAGAGATCTTACCAATCTTGCTTCTATGGCTGAGAAGTATTACTCGTTTGTAGTCTGACTAACCCTGTACCCTGTAGTCTGACTAACCCTGTACCCTGTGAAACCCATTCATAGTCCGCGAATAAATCGCTCTTATCATTGTGAACACCAGAGAAAATATTATCATTCTTTGTTTCTGAACGTCTTCGCTGTGCTCTCGATTTTTTAATTGGCCATTTTCAATACATCTGTTCTGGTAATGGCCTTCTTCGATCCAAGACCCTTGTGAGCAACCGAGATCTGCCAGTAGATGGTCTCTCTAAAATCATAGAACCAGCTAGAGGAGGTCAAAAGTGAGCAGCAGGTAATCAATCAATAATAGAGAAACAAATCCTCGTTTATCGACAAGTACTGATTTTTTTCGAACATCTTCAGTGTTGTTTCTGTCAAGTTACTGATGCTATTGAGTCTTGATATGACCAAGCAAACCGAAATTTGTCCCCGGCCAGCTGTCGGTGATATGGGTCTCTTTTCGGTTCAATATCTCTCAGGGTATTAAAAACATCCAGGCTGCTGAAGCTGTTCTTGTCATATTTCAGTTAGAAAGACTGACAGGGTTAGACAGGGTTAATCCGGTAGTACCACATACACCAGGTGTCTGGAATAAATTGAATCTGGACGTCTACTCGAACTTGTGTCAATGTAAGCCCTGATATTTCCAGAACCTCCGTACTTGTTCGATTACAATTGTACAAATAATAGATGGTATCGTCTTCTGCTGTGGAAAAGAAAAGCGAAAATATGGGGGGGAAAAGAAAGAAAAAAATATATCCACAGACCCAGCTGATCGATGTATCCTAGACGATTATCCATGCAATCACACCTCTTACT
This sequence comes from Yarrowia yakushimensis, assembly GCA_900518995.1. Lineage (NCBI taxonomy): Eukaryota > Fungi > Ascomycota > Dipodascomycetes > Dipodascales > Yarrowia > Yarrowia yakushimensis. The sequence continues at coordinate 1,087,567 of ULGW01000002.1, forward strand.
AGCCTTTTCCTCACATCTGACAATACTGAGTTTTGAATCAATTGTATTCAATTAAGCTCAAATTATTTATGCACACGAAAATAACGCGTTTTAATCCACCTCTCCTCACCCTCATCACACTATGAGCACGTTCAGCGACAACACAGTGCTGCGAATCTTCACCAACGAATCGTTCCAGTCGGACGAGATCCGTGTGGCCGCTGGAGTGGTCAAATCGTCAGCAGAATACCTCCGACTGTTTACAGAAGAAGCAATCGCCCTAGCAATCAGACAAAAGGAAGAAACGGGTGAAATTGTGGATTCACGTGATCTGGATCGGATCAAGGACGAGTTGAAAGATGCGTTTTAGGTCTCGTGTTGAAAGAGAATTTCACGCCACTAACGATTCCTCCTGGAGCCTTGTTTCTGCGGGCTGTGATCTCTGTCCAATCGTCTCTCGATCCCGTACTACTTGGTTTAGTCAGCATCATTGCTACTAACAATCGGGATCACTACCAGGGGTAGTAATAACTACTGATGACTAATGTTGACCGTGCAAAGTGCTACATCACACCAACCTAGACTGAAAGGTGTCACTTCTCACCATCTGACTAACATGCCTCTCTTGTCGTCTGATCTTGCCACCTTCACTTGGTGACAGATCTCTTACTAACCTCATTCACAACCCCATATATATACAATTCTATTCATTTCTATGCGATACTTCCCTAACTCTCAATTGCAACCACAGACTTGGGTCTCAGCAAATAGACGTTCTTATCATGGGTGAGACCGTCATGAGTTCCCAAATTGGACACCTTTCCAATCACTCCAAAAGGTCCCCGGTCACATTCAGCACATGCAAGTAGTCGTTCAATGGACACGGTGGTGTTTCCATCACTAGACACAAGAGACGGTTCCTGACCCTCCTGAAACACAGGTTTGGTGACTGAGATGTTGTCAAAGTCAAAGGGATCGTAAAAGGGCAGGAAGAATTCCGACTCGGATGTGCTTTCGTCAGTCTCCTCCGATTTCTCGCTCTCAATGGCCTTTTGGTCAGACTTCTCATTCTCCTTAACATCCTCACTGTTGACGAAATTGAGGGCAGCTTTCTGGACCTTGAGGGCCTCCTCAGAGGCAGCAGAAGCTTGCACAAGCAGCTCAACGGGCTGCTTGTTGGCCACAACAAGTCGGCTTTGGCACTGGGGGTAAGGACAGCAATACTTCATGGTGATGGTGAGAAAGAGATCAGACATGTGTCCATGTGCAACATGCATGTCTCATGCGTGCGTTAAGTTGATGACTAAGCGGAGGTGAAGGCGTTGGCGAGGTAGTACGAATACTGGGGTACGAGTACTGTGCCAGACAATACATTGGCTCGCATTTTTCTTGCAAGTTTGTTGATTGTGAAGCGTGGCTTATGTAAGTGTATTATGTAATCGTTGCTTACGTAAGCGTGTTCGTGTCTGTTATTTGGGGAAAGAATAGCGCTTAAATCGGTCATAACAAGGAAACTGACATGTTTGTTTCAACCTTCTACCTCTTACTACAGCTTGACACTCGCTATATCCCTGTAATCATATCCTCCATCAACTTCAAGGCTCTCTCTCACATGACTTACATGGTCATATAACGACACAGGAGACAATAAAGTCACGTGTGAGGCATAACCGACCTTTATTGTCAATTTGTAATCAGGATTACTGATCCTTTGTACACTAATATGGACCAAGACAAGAGCCTGACACTCCAGTCAAAGACAAGTGTCTGACTAAAACCCCAACACAACTTGGCATGTTAAGTGTTCTACCCTTGCACTGGTGTCATGTGATTTAAGGAAACAATATCCAGTCTATTAGCAACCAAGAACGACCCCATTCTCAACCTCTCTCAACCCGGTTCTATTCTCCTTACTTTAGTCGCTTCCGCTTACATAATCACACTCTACGGCTAACTCAACTCATTCAGGTGACTCTCAGATGACACTCGGATGACTAACAAAACATGGACCACGGCATGCCATATCCGACACAAAGCCCTTTTTCACATTGCCCTCAGCTGTTCAACATCTTTGTTGTCCGAATCGGGGACCTGTAGCATGTCGAATTCGGCGACAAATGTTGAACCCAAAAACGCCAAGCCGAGGCATTGAAGATGTGAAAGAGAATATAGCCGCTGGTTAGTCAGCAGTGAGTCACGTGACCTGTCCTGGTGGTAGCTCGGCCAGTGGATTATGTAATCTCACCTCCACTGCTCACATGAATAGTAATAATCACAGTACAAGTACCTCTCCTGAAACAAGGCGAGTTCTGTGACAGCCGTTTATATTACATAATCAAACAGTTCTGTACAGTCGTCATATTACATAATCACACATGATTACTAAACATCACAATACTCTCCCTGAAACAGGTGGAGAAGAAATATTATGCCGATACGAGACGAATACGAGGTTAGTGCGTACAAATGCATCTACAACTCCTCTCCTTCAACTCTTCGGTATCATTACATTCATCTATATACAGCCAATGGGCAATGCGTGTGCTGAGCTCAGCACGTTAGATTATCGGCCGAGTCAGTGTCATCTATCAATCAAGTCACTGACGGCCATTCGAGTACTGGACGACGCAGAGGACTGAGCCGGGTCCTTGCTCGGCTCGTCTCGCGCCGACGACGTTGCTGCCCCGCTGCCTGGAGGAACGCCCGCAGCGTGGTTCAGCCCAGCCATGGCTAGCATGCTGAGCGACGACGCAGCTCCCGCAGCCGCGTTGGGATGCTGAGGAAGCACGCCTGAGCTGGGCGACGTGCCAAACGGAGTATGCGAAGCGGATGCTCCACCGTACGGCGTGTGGGTGCCCGTGTGAGTGCCTCCAGACCGTGGCGCAATTTCCATGGGCGGCAGCGTGGGTGGCACGTGACGTCCAATGGACAGCGACCGGATCGACGGCAGCTGGACACCCTCGAGATCGCGCGGGTGGATTCGCGGCGAGTGTGCGGGGGTGGCCAGAGGCGTGTGGTCCGGCGTGGGGCTCTCCGAGTTGGAGAACGTGGGCGAAGACGGAGCTGTGGACGACGGCGAGTTGGGCCGCGACTTTTTCGATCGGTGCCACGGCTCCGAGTCGTCACGACCGGACATGGGCGTCATGCGCTGCAAACCTGCGAAAATGTGGCCCTGCAGCCCGTGGTAGTGGTGAGGAGGGTGCAGGTGCTGCGGGTGCTGGAAATGCCCCGAGTGAGCATTTGCGCCATGCGAAGACAGCGACGTGCCCGACGAAAAGCCGTAGGGAGGCGCGTGCGAACCTCCTGGCGTGCCAGGGTTGGACGAAGGTGCAGGAGGCCGGCTAAAGTACGATGCCAGTGCCGGCGATGACTGCGTGGACTGCAGGGGCGACGAGGACGGCGAGTGGTTGAAGGGACTCGATGTACCTGAAGGAGCGCCCGACGACAGGCCCGAGGGAGGTGCGTTCTCACGCTCCAGCTGCTGCGACGCCGCGGTGGCCAGCATGTTCATGTCCAGTGTGGACCGAGGGTACGTTGAGTGTGGCACCCGCACAAACATGGGCGAGCCGGGCGTGCTGTTGGGTGCACTGGGAGCAGCCGAGTGCGGGCCTCCCGGTGGTGGAGGGTGGTGCAGAGGCGGCAGACCAATGTGCGTGGACGGGCCTCCAAGATGAGGAGGTCCACCCAGTCCACCGAGTCCACCGGGTCCACCAGGTCCTCCAGGTCCTCCAGGGCCACCAGGTCCAGGACCATAGGGCCGGTACAGCGAGGCCTGGCCCATGGTCGGCGAGGAAGGCACCGACGAGTACGGTGTCGAGTATGCGGACGAGTACTCGCTCTTGATGCCGGAGCCTCCCGGAATGGGGGGATGGGCGTCGTGGTGGTCAACGAGATTGCTGATGGCCACGAGCCGGTCTGTGCGGTCGTCCTTGGGCTGCTGGCTGGACGGCAGGCCCTTCTGCTGGGCTGCGGCATTGTGGGCTGCGGCAGCAGCACTGTTCATGTTCTTGGCTCGCCGCGTGTTGGGGTTTAAATGTATGCGCGAGTGGCGGGTGAGCTCGTCGCTCCGGCTGAACCGCTTGGTGCAGCCCGGGAAGGTGCACTCGTGGGGCTTTTCGCCCGTGTGTGTGCGAATGTGTCGAGTCTGGTGCTCGAGCCGGTGGAAGGCCTTGTCGCAGATGGGACACTTGTAGGGCCTGGGCATTTCGGACTTGCCCGTCTTGGGGTTGGTTTTGGGGACCGTGCGGTGGGTCGTCGACTGCTGCAGATGCGACGGGACCGCCACGGGGGGCGGATGCATTTCGCGGTCTGAATTCGTGGCTGTGAATTCCATTGTGTTGGGGGTGCTGTATGTGTCGTTAAAGAAGAGTCTTTTTGGTCGTCAAAGAGCGGTCTTGTGGTCGTCAAAGAGCGGTCTTTTTGGTCGTCAACAAAGCCTGGGGTCGTAAAGAAGCCTGTTGATGGATGATGTCGTGGGGACTGGGTCGCGGTTGATGACTCGTCTGGTGGATGCCAATGTCGTGGATGCCTTGTGTCGCTTGACGATCGTGTGTGGTCTTGCTCTCAGGTCGAATGTCTGTCTGCGAATGTCTATCTGTCGCTTGACTCTCGTGATGGTATCGTGACTCAATCTGTTGCTGCCACTGACAGCGACTCGTGTGTCCAGTTGTGGAGAAAAACCGTGCAGTTGAAAATTAATGTGGGACGAGCGAGAGGGGGAAAGCTTATTTGCGCAAGGTGGGATTTAGATTTGCTGCGCTACCATGCAGCCAGACAGTCGGGCTATGGAGGGGTAGGTGAAGATGAAAAGACAAATGTGACATGTAAAAACAAGAAGCTCGAGGGGCAGCCAACCCACACTATATACCCCGCGGCCCTGTTTGTGTTCCCAAGCGCACGTGACTTGAACCCACCGCTCCCGCACCCAAACCCACCACACGCACCACCACACACAACCACAAATTACGTAATACCGCTCTTTGTTGCCACCCTGCAATAAAAAAAAACCGAGGCCGCCACTGCTTCTTCTCTCACGTCACAGCGCCCGTGTCGTGACACAAACCCGCTGGAATAGCATATAAGGGTCGTGTTGAGACCCACAATTGTCTGTTCTCAAAAAGGTCTCATCTCTCCACGCCTCAAAAAAATACGCCTTGCGCAATACAACTCTAAGCTGGATTGGACTCTGGGGAAGCCGCAACTCTCGGCACAAATGGACTGAGACAATGTGATTGTGTTAGAGACGAGCGAGGAAAATGGGGCTCCAGAAGCCCGTTTTTTTTGACAGATGAACAAAAAAATACAACCACTGACATTTTGTCATCTCAAAATCGACATGTACAGAGTACATGCATCAACGCTCACGCAGTCTCCCACCTCCACCGTACATTTCTCCGTCCCAGGCCACGGTTTAGTTCCAAGACTAGCACCATAAAAACCCGCCAGTTGAGGCCAAAAAAACGGGAGGTTGCAATCATGTGGAGTGACAGAGACACAAAAGGACGCTCGGTGGCAAACTCGTCATATTTGTCACACCCCCATGCATGTTTCCACAAGTCCAACAAGACCCTTTTGGGTGCTGCTAAAATCCCCTCAGCTCTTATCTCCACTCCGGATCAATCCCAAACCTCCGAGTGGTCTTCGGACTATAAATTCCACCCTGCATGCATGTCGACCTTGGAAAGTTTCTCTTAGGAGTAGCTTTTGTGGGCCTTACGTGGATATTTTGAGGATAAAACCTCCACCAAAAGAATCGCCCGACTCCCAGCTTTCCAACAAATGTCTCAGCTTCCCAATAAACGCCCTACACGTCGAGTTACATCCTGACCCCCACCTCCTCCAACTTCGCACGTCTCATCTGGCTCTATGCATGAGAAAAGTGCAGCAGCTAAAAAAAGCGCCAAAAATTTTACTCGCCGAATTTGAGACAAAAGGCAGTGATAGAGCCCGCAAAGTGTCGAAAAGCACGCTAGAAGCGACTCTGGGGCACATGACCCATTCCCCTGTTCGATAAGCCTCTCTTATCGACAGATACACCACTCCCGCGCTCCGTATTCCAGAGTGGGTCGATGCAATAGGTGCATGGACATCTTTTCCAGCACAGAAAACGTAAACCCAAGTCATGGAAATAGCAGGTCGTACCGAGACAAGGTCGAGACATGTTGTTGACAAGCGGCCACGTTTTGAACGAACAGAAAAGAGGGTGCGATAATGGAAACTTGAATGTCCATTTTGGTGGATTCGTTGAACTCTTGCAACTGCACTGATTCAAATTGCGACTATTGACATATCTCTTCGTCTACTCTAGCTTGAGACATGCATATTCCTCTTTCAACGTTCAACGGTGTTTTAGACAGTGATAAAAGTGACATCAGAGGCCGTTGATCCTGAAGTTTGAGAGTGGGGGTGTCCTGGTGCTGACTAAGTTGCTATTTTTGGCTGTTTACTAAGGGCGTCACGGACTTATAGTGTTCTGAACTGACTCGGATGCTGACTTGTGTGGTGTGATCCTTCATGCTGACTAAGATATATGTGCTGACTAATAATGATCTGAACTGTCTAGATGCAGACTTATATTGTGAGCAGACTCCTGGGTGTTAATTAATCATGGTCTGAACAGAGTCCTATGCTGACTATATTGAGACGGGTTCTTACTAATGTGACCGTGTATGCTGACTAATACAATGTGAACACCATATATCCCAGATGAACTGATAGCTTCAGCTTCATATTACAAGTACTACTGTAGCTCCTGTCTAACAATACAATAATACATTAACATCTATAAATAGGCGGGAACGGGACTCGATTCTGGAATAGGTGACATCAGAAGAGTAGCCGTCCCTCTTTTTATAGGGCTAGAAGTGAATCTAGCCCGAGCCACAGAGTGGATCTTTTAGTTGTTGTGTTTTCGGCGGATCCTTTCGGATCCGTTTTGGTTGTACAAGTTTTGAATCTGAGATTCGGGGTTTTTTTGGTTTTGGACATTACTCCATTTTTGGGCCAGCTTCGAGATCGATTTCGGTGATGGACGACGAGCTGGAGCAAATCTCAAGCGAGTGTCGTTTGTCTTCGTCGTCTTCTTCTTCGGCATCAATCACCTGGTTGGCAATGACTCCAACGAAACCGGTGACGGAGAAACCCGAGCTCATGACGAGCTGGATGGCGTCCAGGAAGCCCTGGAGAGACTTGTTATCGCCCTCGTAGGTGAAGACAAAGGAGAACCAGTTGTTGACCAGTGTGGCTCCCATTCCCAGTACCAGAGATGCCGTGAGCACGATTCTGTCTCGTCTCGAAATGGGGTTTCTGGAGATGATCGACAGACCCGAGACAGCCACCGAGGTGAAGAGAAAGGTGGTCATGCCTCCAATGACGGGCTTGGGAATGGACACAAAGGCGGCGGAGAACTTGGAAAAGATTCCCATCATGAGGATGAAGAAACAAGCCCATCCTCCGGCCTGTCGGTTAGCGCACTTTGTCAAGCTGATGACTCCGTTGTTCTGAGCAAAAGTAGAGCAGGGAGTGAGGGTCAGGAGACCGGCAATAGAGCCGATGATTCCGTCTCCTCGAATACCTCCCTGGATTCTGCTTTCGTACTCAGGTCCGGAAACAGCCACTCGAGAAACGTCGCAAGTGGCAGTGATGTCTCCAATCGTCTCCATCATGATGGTCAGGTAGACTGCCAGCAGAGGAAGCACAACGGGGCCGTAGATCTTGAGAGGGAAGGTGGTTGTCCAAAGGAAGGTGGCCACGGGAGCCTCGTTGATGGGAGTAGCGTCAAAGTAGCCACAGGCAGCAGCAACCACACAGCCCACCAGAAGACCACACACCACGGCGCACGATTTCATGATAGGAGCTCCGTACTTTTCGCAGGTGAGAATGGCCATGTAGACGAGGAAGCCGAGACCCAGAAACTGGGCGGATCCCCAAGGAGCAGCCATAGGAGCTCCGTTGGCAGGGCACATCATGAAATCTCCGCTCGTGGGACGTCCAAAACACGGTCCACTGCCTCCAGCCCAGTCCTTGAAGCCAGTCTGGATCAGAGAAACACCAATAACAAGCACCACGGGGCCGGTGACGACCGGGGGGAACAGTTTCATGAGGAACTTGGACGGCAGGAACGAGCACATGAGCTCAATGAGAGCGCACAGAGAAGCAGTCGCAATAATCATTCCATATCCCTCAGGACAAGGCAGAGGAGCTCCAGTTTCGCTCACAGGACACACTCCGCTCTTGTACATGATGGGAAGAGCAGTAGAGAAGACGGTGATGGTGCTGAAACTTGCTCCAACCACGGAAATCAGACCGGTTCCAACATACAGATGGGTGCCTGGGATTCTGAAACGAATAATGTGAATGAGCGACAAAAATCCAGAACCAATCATGGACGCCGAAACAAGATACTGGGTCATTTGCGCGTCGAAATTCGCAGCAGAAGCCATCAAAAGAGGAGGAGTCACAATTCCGGCAACCATAGCCAGAGAGTGCTGGAATCCAAGCAGAATAGCCAGCAAAAGAGGAAGGGAAGAATCGACTGCGAAAAACGTCGATCGGTTTTTGTCGCCCTTCTCAGACTTCTTCATAAACGGAAGTTTGGGTGTAAACAGAAACTTGTAGTCGTAATCTCCAATCAAACCCTCCCGAGTTGTGGTCTTGTATTTGACTGTCTCATAAGCACTTTTCAGCGTCGACGAAATGCCAGAGACGCTCTTTTCCACGCTCTTTTCCTCCACATTTTCCCCCTCAACCTGGTTGTTGTTGTCTTTACCAAAAAAAGTCATGTCGAAATATGTCGATAAACCGAAAAAATCGAAAAAATCGAAAAAATCGAAAAATGTGGTTTCGTCTTCAAAAGGCTACTACTGAAAAGGAGGTATATTAAATGCGTCCAAATAGATTTGTAAAAATCGCTTCAGACCGAACTTCGAACCACTCCTGTTTCCGTTGTAGATTGTTTGATGACGAGGAAAAGACATGACAGGCTTTCTGTCTATATAAAGAGCAGGTTTTTTCACAATAAGGTTCAGCCGAACCACGCCGACAAGACTCGTTTTAACGCGATAAAAAATGTTCTCAGGCGTTGTAAGACATGTTTTGGGGTACTTAGTTGGTGTTTCATACACTGGCCAATTTACAGCTCATTTGGACTACTTCCCCTTGAGATATTCGCACTACCAAAATGATCTAAAAAATTTACAAAGTTTGAGTGTGGATTTTACGACGACAAGTGAAAAATCGCCGAATTGGAGCGAAAACTAATGTTAAAAAATATCTGGAAGTTTTATTATATAGAACACATCGATAATAATCTATTTCCCGGATATATATTTTATATCTTTCGTAGTCGGCGAAATATGACACTTTTTCAAACCTCAAGAATCAGCCGAGCGGTTTAAACTTCACCAGCCCTGAATACGGACAAAAGTGGATCTCTCTAGATGTCGCAATAATGTATGGATTGGAGATTTAAAAAATCGAAAATATTTGGATAGTGCTACACATACCACTTCTCAAGTCTTGGAGGTCAATCGATTCGGAAACGCCGTTTAAAAAGAATATGAAAAATGACTCGGGAAAAACGGGTTTAAACTTAAATCTCCACATGACTGGAGTGAAAAGTAGCGTAGCAGAAATACTAAGGCGTTTGAAAGCAGTGTAGCGTGTTCTCATAGCGCGTCACGTGAAGTTGGTGTACTTTTTGCATTTTTTATCGAACAAATACAGCCGTTATTCATCTTTCAACAGCCACCTGACTCAGCCACGAAGCCGCATCCTGCATGCATGCACGATGGAATTGTCGTGTGACTGATTGGATTGGAGTGGGTCCAGGGGATTATGTAATAGTCACGTGAGGAATACAAGTAAGGTAAACACGTGACCAGTAAACATACTACAACTAGGGTTGTCACGTGATTGAAAAAGTAGGGTTATCACATGACTAGCCGTTCGTATGGATGATGTAATCAAGCAATAAGTAGACCAACATCAAGCTGCTGTTCACGCGTACGTGTTAATGTACATGGAAGCTGTACAGTGCCTAGAGGACGTGTATGATGGAGACTCGTCTTCTCAGTGCATTCTTTCGATGTAGATTTTTGAGTTGTAAGTGAGATTTTCTAGAGTGATCTGAGAGGAATTTTGAAAAATACATTTTGTTTGTGGCGATTAGACGGTCATTTTGGTAGTCTTGGATATTTGATACCATTTATATTCCGTTCAGAAAGAAGTCCATGTCTTGATGACATGAGATATTAAAGTTTAGATTGTACATTCTTCAAGATTCACGTGATTTGCGCATTTAATACGTTGCGTTTAAAAAGTGGTGGTGAGTCAGGGTGTTGTTCAGGGGTTTATGAGAGAAGTTGGGGGAGGTTGGGCAACTGTATGGAGCATTTCAGGTGCTTTATGGAGCTATATTGATGCTTACAAATCTTGTTTTGGTCTTGGACTCGTAGTTTATGGAGTGTCATGACGTAGAGGTTTCAGGCGACTAAAAAAGTAAAATAAACCTTTAATTATCGGGTTTACGAGGGAAAAAAAGCAAACATTGTAGATGTTGATGTTTGTGATGTGAGCGAAAAATCAGTCTGTCTGGTGAGGTTGAAACACTCGAAACATGGAATTACAGGTTGAAAAATATCGACCTTGGAATTACTGGAAATATCGATACAAATTATTATTCTAGCCCGCTTTAATTACTTATATTGGCAACGTACATACATATGCATGCATCTACAGGTTTTCATGTGGCGTTTGAGGGGTGTGGAGAACTCGTCTGGGCTGGTTCTGGGTCGCAAAACTCGTCAAATCCGTCTCACGAGTTGCTCCCGATTTTTGTGTTGTTTTTTGTCCATTTTGTCTCTCTATTTTGGTATGTATAATCCAATGTTTTTCAAACACCTCTCTGGTTACGGCTTAGCCACATGGCCAACTTTAATGGAGATGATGGAAACATCTGGGGGGTTTGTTATTTTTCGATATAGCGAGTATTTTGAAATTAGAATGCTATCATTGTGTTCGTCTCGACTTGGAGAGCATTTATATGTGTTTATTTGCACTCAAATTCCATCCAGACAGCCCCCAGAATCCAGGTATACATTTCATGGTGTCCCAACGCGCTGCCATTGGCTAGATTCAATATGCAGTTTAATGAGAAATTTTCGGTGTCTTTGCGCGTACATTTGTGAACGCAGGCGTACTTGTAAGCACGCCGCCCAGCGGACACAAAGAGCCCAAGGTTTGGGAGGCTCCAAACAAGGAAACTAACGAGCCTGCCTAAGGTGTGTCAGAGGGTAGCGCTTAAAAAAAACACTTTTTCGAAAGCCTACAAAAAATAACGTCGGGCCTGACTTTCTTACCCAAACCACATCACCCCCGGTCTGTGTGTTTGTCAAAGCGAAGCCGTCTCGTTTGCCACCACCGTCTGAAACGGAGCTTTTCGCTAAGTCTTCGTTTCACATCTCTCTGGAGCGACTCCATCATGGCCTTCCAGTACTACAGCCATCACATGGCTCAAGCCCCCATGGACCAGGGCTACTTTCACCAGGCTCCTCAGGCTCCCATGTCGTCCCACTACTCGCACTACGACTACGACATGACCCGTGACATGGGCTACGACATGACTAGAGGCTACTCGTACCACAACATGGGCTACGGACCCCCCGACGTTTCTGCGCCCATCCAGATGCCTGCTGCTGCTCCCGCCGTGACAGGAGGCGTGTCAGCCAACCTGGACTACGAAATCAAGGACATGGCCGAGTTTCTGACCACCATGGCCCTTGGAATCATGAAGCCCAACGACGTGGGTCATGACGCGTTCAAGGCCTTTGCGTCCCAGGTTCTCTCAGCCACCAGGCTTCCCCGTGCCACCGTGGTGCTCTCGCTCGTCTACCTGTCGAAACGATGGGCTATGAAGGATCTCGAGCGTACTACGGAAAAGTCCAGCGCCTACATTTACCGAATGTCTGTCGTGTCGCTGCTGCTCGCCAACAAGTTCCACGACGACAACACCTTCACCAACCGCTCGTGGTCCCAGGCCACCGGTATTGCGGTTGGCGAGCTCACCACCCTCGAGGCCCACTGGCTGCAGAAGATCTCGTGGTCGCTGCACCTGGACCAGCAGGATCTTAAGGGCTGGCACCGATGGAACGACTGCTGGAACTACTGGGTCGCCAACAGCCCCAAGAGCTCGGCAGCCTCATCGCCACTGGTCTCCATGTCCAGCTCCGAGGTGTCCACCACCAACACGTCGCCGCACGTGTCGTCGCCTGTGTCGCCCGTGTCACTGTCCAAGCCCAAGGTGGGATCTGTGGTCATGACCTCGCCCACCCGGCCCTTCTACACGGTGCCCTCGTGGTACAACCAGCCCATGGACCGGCCGTGCGCTCCCCAGCACCACCTGCACCCGCAGCACGCGCCATCCACCTTCACATCGTACTTTCAGCAATCGTTTGCGTCAGTCGGACCTCCCGTGCAGGCCCCGATGCAGGCCCCCTCGATACCCCCTCCGCATCTGCAGATGCCCCAGGTCATGCCTATGCCTGCCCCCCACCACTACCCCGAGTGCAAGGAGGGCCCCATTGCCAGTTACTACAACCCAGTGTGTGACTGCGCCCACTGCGTCTTCGACCCCTTCCCCAAGCACGTGGTTGCTTGTTAGATGCGCGTGACACACTAACGATGGCACTCCCCAACAGCCTAATCTCTGGGAGTGCCTTACAACAAAAGTCCTTGGACACTTTAGCTTCTTTCAGCGAATGATTTCGATTTATGGGATATTTTTATTAATGGTTATGATGCTTGGCGACGCGGCCAAAGGAATTTGAAAAACGTGAAAACCCGAAAAACACTACAAAACGTTGGAAAACGCGCAAAAAAAACAGAAAACAGAAAACGAGAAAAAAGGAGGAGGTTCCGGCCTGCGCCCGTCAGTATCTTTGGAGATTGTTGAGTTGTTGAGTTTGGTTTGATTGATTGATTGATTGATTTTTTTTTTGGCCTTTTTTGGTTTTTCTAATGGCAATATATCGTGTCTTGTGAATCGAGATTGTATTTGTGCATTATTGTAGATGATTGGTTGTAGTGGAGATTGCTAATCTCCGTGTCTCAGATGAGTGACAAGCAAAATGGGTTGGAGGTGAAATTTTGAAATTTTGAAATTTTGAAATTTGAAATTTGAAAAATTAGAGAAAATGGAAAAAAATAGGGGGAAATGAAAATTTGAGCGGATATGAAAAATTAAATTCATGTGACATCATATGCCCCGTTTCTCTACATGTCTACGCTCAACGACTATCGTCAGTGTTTCGGTATGTTTTCGGGGTCTAATTCAGTCTCGTTTTTAACCCGCAGCACGTGTTTCATCTACTGACTCATGACAGCAACTGTCTCAGTATCGCAGCAACCAGAGTCACGTGAGTGACAGATTGCAGAGAAACGAGTGTATATCCGGACTTCTGTCATGGTGTTATTTGTTTGTCTATAAGCGTGCGTGTTTTCGACTGATGGAGAGAATATATTTTTCTCTTCTTTTCTTTCTTCTTTTCTCGTTTTTTTTTTTGTCATCCTTTTTATCCTTATAAGTTGGGTGGGGTATTAACCCATAAGCCAATGATACCCTGGTAATACAGGGTGTGATCATGTATTAGCAGGGGTGAGTCATAGATTCCGCTGTTGGTTTTGTACGGTGGTCTTGGATGGTTTTTGTTGGTTTTTTTGTTGATTTTTTGTTGATTTTTGTTGATTTTGTGTATTATTTCTGTTGAATTTTCTGTTTTGTTCATCATTAAAAACAACCCAAACGATTGGTGGCTCTGTATCGTAGGGCAGATACAAGTAACCATGGCAGCGGTAAAATCCAGAGCAAAGGTATCTCAATAAGGCATTCTGATTCATTTGAGATACAGCTATGAGTGCTCGTACAAGTATGATACCAGTCTGGGGTTAGTGGACTAACGATGCCCAACATGCTTACTAAGAGTACATTCATACGATTTTGACCAGTGAAGGAGAAAAAACTCCAAACCGGAACACGTATTCAAGAGTAACAAGCACAATCATAAAGTACTCGACTCTATGTCAAATATGTGGCATTGCTCTGTTGTTTTTCTGACCATTTTTACAACACAACTGAGTGACTTGCTTCTCGCTCTGTTCAGTCTGTCGTCCCAATACAAGTCGACCATCGGAGAACTGGATGTTATTGCTATAAGACAGGATCAAATTGAAAGGTAAAATGGAGGGTAAAAAATGAACCTCGTATATAGACACTTTTCAGAGACTCCAACTACGCTACAGTACCAGATATCCCCTCTGACAACCCAAGACAACCCAATCACCATGATACGATCTCCTGTCATGCAATCCCGGGCACCCGTACCCAACCGAAAATACCACTGAAACGGCAAAAAAAAGAACCCTTGCGGGAACTGCTGACAACCGAGAGATTCGAACTCTCGCCTCCGAAGAGACCAGGATGTTATGTCAAGGTGTGACCTTAACCTGGCGCCTTAGACCGCTCGGCCAGGTTGCCTTGGTGGTTCGGGAGGTCAGAGGAAGTATTTGGGGGGTAAAAAAAGCGATTTTCTCACGTAAAATGGAAGAAAAACTTGCTTAAATCCATATGTAACAGGTTTGTCGTGTGTTTTCTATTGATATTGACATTTTTCCTTTTTTTTATACCCTCAGTTTTTCCATATTTTCCATTTTTCATCTTTGCCGTTTCTTTTTTTAGATTTTATGCACATTATTTACTGCTAATATCTTGTTTAAATCTTAACATATCCAATATATTCCATAGAAATTCCAAAAAAATACAATTGTGTAGCTATCGGCTCTCTAAATATTCTCCATTCATCCAAATCTGCGCAAATCTATCCCCCAAAATAATCATCACGTCAACCCTAACCACAGTATGCGAAACCACTTCGAACTCTAGAGACGCGTCATCACCAACTGTCGATTTGAATCACGTGTGATCAGATCCTGTTGATACCAAGCATACGGTTACGTGGTCATACCCCAATTGAAGTCACGAGCGTAAAGAAAAGAAAAAGAAAATTACCCACCCGCGATATGAGAACGAACACGCCCTTGGACGAGCAACTCAAGCTGAGTCTCGGCACGCGCGTGATTGAGCTATGTTCGATTCCTGGCCATGCTCTTGCTCGTACTCTGGTCGATTCTCTGGTCACGAGCACTCTGGAAGAAGGTCGGGCGGTTGTTTGGTGTACTGCCAATCGCCGAGTGGACAAGGAGCGATGGTTGGAGCAGATGAGAGAGAAGCCAAGGCCGAAACGGCTAGGATCGCTGTTTGTTGTTCATACTCCGACTCTGGCTATGCTTTTAGTGGCTTTGAGAAAAAATATTCCTCAGATATTGGTGGAGGAAAGAGCACGAGAGATTTCGGCTAGACACAATGCAGACATTAAGGAGCCTCTGAGCAATCGACATGGATCGTTGGTGGTGATAGACGAGATTGCGACTTTACTACAGCTTTCTACGGGTCCTTATTCTTCCACGGAGACGGTGGCTTCTGGACGAGGAGCTTCTGCCAAAATGTCAATAGTCGCTCTTTATCGAACCATTGGAGAGCTCATTTATTGCACACGCACCAATGTTGTCATGCTGGATTCGTTTGCAACCAAGTTTGTGGACATTGCCGAGATTACTTTTGAAGCAGAGCGTCGAAGAAAGGAGGAGTGGATGGATCTGGGTCTGGACCCTCTACCTACTCAGGGCCCACGTCAGAAGACGCCAAAAGGAGAAGAACTGAAAGGATTGCGAGAGATGGTTCCGTTCATGCAATTGCAAGGCCCAGACCGACAGCTATGTCATGCTAGAGTCCAGGTCATTTACAAGCATGGGAAACCGCATATTGACATGCAGCATCGTCAGGATAGAAGGAAGACTAGCAGGAGCGTATCCACGCAAGCAGGAGCGTAGCTAGTGCTTGTGTGTCCTAGCGACTGTTGTAAAATTATGTGCATCTTGTGAATCCTTGTGATTCTTGTGATTCGTTGTGAATCCTTGTGAACAAGTCAACGACTACTCCGCTAAGATGGTATCTGCGATTCTATCGAATCACCTGATAATCTATTTCGATATGAATGAATTTATTTATTGGAGACATGAGGATAATTCACACCCGTCAGTCTAGAGAAGGGTCTGTACTGACGTTCAAAATGGGTTTTATAACTGCCAAAAAAATTCAGTTGGTCCAGTTGTTGGATTGTCGGTACAACACAAGCGATTTTGAACAGCGGATTTCATTTTCAGAGGTATCAATGTCTAGCTCAGAGAACACTTGCCGAGATCACAATATGTACCTTGATGTACTTGTAGTTCTTGCAACCCAGAGACATAATAATCCATGGCAAGCACTGAAGGATATCTCCTTATAATCCCCATATGGCTGCAGCAAGGAATCTATGATTTTTTTCTTCTGATGCCCACATTGCCAGTCAACTTACATTCCATATTGGAAACCTGCTTACTAATGTTTTAAAATGGAGATTAATTGTATGAGAAAAAAATATGCAGGGGAAAAAAAGAGCTCTGGAGTGTTCCAAGTCATCTTGTATCTGTCGAGGTGTTTCCAGTTATCATGTCACCAGTGTTATACGATATGGAGTGAGGGCGATCATCCCCCCACATTATGAGAGCTAGCAGGTTCCATAGAAAAAGATAGAGGAATAATTTGAAACCTATGAGATATTATCTAATTCAGGAAGCAGTCAGATAGTCCCCAGGATCTGGTTTAATCACGTATTTTTATCCCCGGGTCTGGAATCTCTCTTGTCAATCAAGATCCAGTCCAAAGTCAGCCTCTTGGTAGTCTTGGTACTTTCAGAAAACGACAAACACAAGCGATTGCTCTGCTTACTCGATCTCCATAACACCCCACCTCCATAAATTTATTTCATGAGATCATTAACGTTACAGCCTGTATTTTTAAAAAAACTTAAAAAAAACACTGGTTAGTCTCCCTTTCGCTATGCTTGGTCAGGATGTTCAGGTCCTTAAAAATAAATTACCGTACTGTACATATAAAACTACCTCTTCTAAGGGAATTATATTATGTTGACATTCAAATATCTGTAATTAGAAAAACTGTTGGGCATCGAAAGAACAATTCTTATCCAGGGAGGACGAATTCACCATTGCACCATGTCGCATTATCTTGTTTCAATTTTATACAGTAAGAGGGCATAATCCGTCCCACTGGTGGAGTGCTCATCTACTACAAGTGCCTAGCATCATCATCGCATCGTGGTCTATGGTTGAGTTCCTCAACCGCATTTTTTCAACCAGAATTTCAGCAGAAACCACATATCGCCGAGTTTTCCCATCTCTTCACATCATGAACTCTTCGCTCCAGTGCGATATTCCTCTTTATCCCTTATAAATGCGATTACCCCACACACCTTCCACTCGTGTATATTCAATCAATCTGATTTTTTATAATAGTTTGTCTGTCTTCTTGCATCTTCTCGAAGTCATCTCGTTTCGCATAATCATGCATGGGGGCTGCACGATAAGAATAAATCCGTACCAGTGTTATCAACCTTGACAGACACTCCAATTATGTGGGGAAACAATCCAGAGGTTTGAAAACACGCAACCTACAACTGGTTCTTATTCCAGTCAAATCCCAACAGTACAAGTACTACAGACGGCCATTGAATCAGTGAGCGCTTCTGCCCTCTGGACACTCAGGGGGAGCTCTCTGGGCTCCCTTAAATCAAAACAAAAAAATGGATCTAAAGAGGATAAATAACTTATATGGACTTGAGCTTCTGCTAACTTGAAGAAAGTACTTGTAAAGTACTTTTGGGAATTCGGAAGTGTTTCTACGACCCGTGTGTTTCTGTTGCCCTCCCAGAAAACTGATATACTCATTATTGAGGATGAGTAGGCAGCGTAGGATGAGAAGACTGGAGTCAGAACATCTCCTTACCGAGTAATTGAACCAGGATTGCAGGCGGTTTTATATTATTTTTTTCTGTTCTATATCTGAGCTAACAAGTCTAGCGAGTTCTGTATGGGAAAATCTTTCTCATTTAGTCAGGACAGCAAGTCTGTCGACAGCATATCCACTCTGATGGAAGTTTGACAAGAAAAACAATCAATATGTCTACTGAAGGTCGTGGCATATCTTGGATCAATAGCCCCATTTCTAGATCTCACTTCAGAGTAAAAACTACTCGGAGAGTATGAAAGTCTCATTTCCAGGGATCAGGTTCTCGATCATATCCTCAGGAATTGATGATACTATGCGATTGCACGAGTTCCAAATCCCATAGTCTCTTTCTTTGTCATCGATTCCAATCATCGGTTGGTGTTGTACAGGTTCTTCTGGTGTTCCACTTTGCAGATCCAGCTTCGTATTGTGCTAATAAATACGCTATTCTATATGTAAAAAATAATGAGTGTGCTCTTAATGGTCTAGTAATGGTAGTATTGATTGTGTATATATTTATTCATACATACCTTCTCAGTCAGACCGTCTTCACTATTTGTTATACCACTGATATCTTCTTGTAAAACTTTTTAAAATATTTATTGAATAACTTTCAAAAATCAGAAAAGAAAGACAAGTGGTTGTAGTTCTTGTTGGCATGGCCATATATCACAGTACTCGGACTCAGAACGACTAAATAGACATCAATGACTTTCCCTGGCTCCTCCGGTATCTCGCTCTAGTTTGTCTATGCTCCTTTCTCTCAAGGAACATAATTCCAAATGTAAGTCAACAAGTAACACTCTCATAATTCTGACGAACAAGTATAAGACATTGAGTGACAGTATATACCTGTTGAATAAAACTTGTGAGTTACGAGGTACAAGCAATCCCCTGTTGGTAGCCGTCAAAGAGTGATTCGCTACTTCCATGATATCATCTCCATTGACAGAGCAATACTGTGCCTTTTTAATCATTATATCTATCGTCGACCTCGATCCAGTGATCCAACGCCAGAATTTTTACTGGCTTGTGATTCGTGTTCTTCATAGTCACTTCTCACTGTTCTAGTCCTTCGCAGACTAAAGAAAGTAGTTATTAGAGTCACGGAAACGTATCAGGATCTGGCGAATGAGTTCCATCACGGATGGAAATCTTACCCAAGTGCTTGTAATGATGGAAATGGACAGTCTGATTTTTTTGTCGGTGCCAGTTGTAGATTCGTAGCTTCGATAATGGCCGCCATCGCATTATCTCAGCTTTAATATACTCTCTATTCTACTAGAAAAATAAAAGATCATGGATTACAACATGTTGCGTACAAGTAAAGGTATCACTGTACCTGGTACTTGTCCTTTTATTGCATATTTATATTTTTTTCTGCTAATGTCAGTAATTTCGTAACGATTTTTATGTTTTTTTCAATATCAAAAATAAGGTGTGGCCAGCAATTCTTGGGACAAACTGTCCAAATTTCTTTAAAAACGTCATCCTGGCTTATTCTAATTGCCCGAATAGGAAAATATAAGTTCTACGACTTTATCCCCAATCGCATCCAGAAAAACGTACAAATACAAGTACCACGCAACATCTGTTAAAAGCCGTGGGAGATTTCAACGATTGTTATTGCTATTTACTGCTGCTCCATTGTCAAGAGAATTGTCAAGGAATCCCTTATAACTACACCTTTATTTTCTTGAAACCTCCTTCCTACTACCTTGTATTACAGTAATCCTATAAATCCTGATAATTACCATGGCACTATTATGTCACCCCATCCACCTTGCTCTGAAGTCATTATTCCAACTTTTCTCATATTTTCAACAACGACAAATCTGCCACAAAAGTAAAAAAGGTCGCTCTATACATGAGTCCATATGTCAGTCACAGCTTGAGGAAAAATGTATACAAACAGGTAATACAAGAGAGCTTGGACTGCCCCGGAGCTGTTCAGGTTCTCTGTAAAGACAATATTCTCCAATCACGTCCTTTGTATCCTAATCACGGTGGTGCATCATGAGATGACAGAATCGGAACTCTTTAGATCTATAATGGGTCAGACAGATATATCAAAAATCTGGCTTAGTACGTGCCAAAGCTCTGGAGAATGTACACCCTAGTATGGACACGTACTCGTCACGATTTGAACATTCCTGACGAGGTAGACAAGAATCTAAGACGACCCACAATCGACCGATCCACTCTTGTGACCAATCCACATTCTACACTAACCCACATATTCGATCAATACAACGTGATTTTGACGCGTAATTCACTCAAAATGCAATTATTACGTGTTTTGTAGTTCTATTGGAGTCATTCACGCCCTCCCTTTTTTATTGCAATATTCTTCTCTTTTCCTCTTCTTCCATCATTTTGCCTCATTTTCACTCATTTTCCAAAACTTTATTTTAATTCCTTATTTCCCTCTTCCTTCTTTTTGCCTCACGTGTCTGTCCAATCTTTTGCAATCTGGACATGTAAAGAACAGTGTCTGAGACTCCCCATCTCACTGTCGCAGCGAGATCTCACTTATTCCCGCTCTTTCCACTTCACTCTCATTATCACTCTTCTCATCATGCTGTCAGACATCTCATGTGCATAGCATAAGGATGACATATGGATGGCATTTTGGTGCTATAAAATGGACCCCAGGAGGAAAAGCAAAAAAATTGAAAAGGACTCTTATAGAGTAAAAACACAGGCGCACTTCACACGAACGAGCTCTACGACACACGACCCACGACCCACCCCCCATCTCCTCTGCTCTGTTCGAACCCAATTATCCACAGTTTGTCAACATTCCGGGAGATTGACAGTACACGTGTGCACATGACATAGGCGCGACTATCAACTTCAAAACAAACAGGTGTGCATATGCAAGGCACGGAAACTGGTGAGCGTGCAAAATATGTGCATGACGACGTGTTGACAGGTTAGTAGAAAAAGGAAAGAAAATTAAAAATGGATGGACAAAAGTGTCCATAGGCGTTCCTGAGGAGCCGCCTGCCAAGTTGCGGAGTGAGAAAGCAAAGCTTGCATGATTAGTAATGCGGATGAGCATGTAGGCAGGGATGTTTGTTTGTGTCTGCACGTCTAGTGCTTGTGATGGATGTGAACATGTGAGTCTGCACGTTGTGCAATGGGGTATTTTTTATTTTTCATTTTTTATATTTGTCGCCTGATTTTGCCGAGTCGCCATGGTAACGCCAAAAAACACGACCCCACTAAAGTTGAGAGTTTAGCACGAGGCAAGGGAGGTAAAAAATAACAGCAAAAATAATAAAAAAAACCAAAAATGGACCAAAAAATAGGCTGAGCTGTATATTATCCAGGATAGATGAGTAAGGGCTGAGTATTTTGTTTCAAAGTTCTTAGCCTCTTCAAATCAGCCTTCTTACAGCCCTTTTGCTGAAGGTCATGCTCGGAAGGGGCGTTTCATGTTAAAGTATCGCACCAGGGTAGGGAGGGGAATGCATTGCTTGAAAGACAGCTGAACGAAAAGAAAAGGACCGACTGGAAGCAAGCTGGGACGGATACGGCGAGGAGGATTTTAGGCCATTTTACTGGAGTTTTCACGCTATTTCCAAATATCTATGATTTGTTGTTTACTTAGTTCCGAGAGAGATAGGCTCTGGGGCTGTGTTTGATGGTTTGACCAAAAGCAAGCATGATTTATAGCCTGAAAAAAGGCCAGGGAAGAAGCAGGGGGAGCGGGTAGGAGGTGCGGAATAATGATGTCATCTGTTGAGTATTTCACGTGTTTCAGCAATGTCCGATTGAATATAATTATTATGTAAACTGGTTTACTTGTACTGTATAGGTAGTTGGCACTTGTAGTTGAGGTCGGTTTTAACCAGTTTTGCATAAATGATTCAGGCTTTTTTGATTCTAGGAAACACATTTCAGCTGCTTAGACAGATGTCAGTCACAGTCACCTAGACTCGGTCTATTACATGACACAAGCAGCCTCCGAGACATTGGGCCTGAAAGGGAAGAGAGCATGGCCTTTCAGGCAAAACATGCCGAGTGAGACATTGGTTGTAGAGTCCATGCTCGGGGATCGGATCCAGAATCGTCCAGAGGCAGACCAAAACCATACACACAGTGCCTCAGCCAAGCATGTCGAATCCTGGACAACATTTGTGATCCACGGAACTTTGAGAGATATCGTTTTGTTGGGCAGGGAAAGAATACAAACCGCCTGAATGGACGGGGTAGAGAGAGTCAGTATGAGTAGGCCTATGGCACCAGTACCAGTACCAGGTACCAGTACAAATGCGGAGTTGCCGTGTCTGAGTGATTCAAGACTGTCTTGGACGGTATTATGAGTTGTTGATGGATTTAGTACAATACGAGTGTAATGGTACGACATACTCGTATCGTGGTTGCTAAAAACAGACCACCTGATGCCTAAATCGATGATACACAATACATATTGTCTCGAATATGCTGACAAACGATGACTAACATCACACAGAAACACCTACAGCAACAGTAACATCACAAATACCAAATTTCCCAAATTCCCCAAATTTATGCCATTTTTTGATTCGCACGGCCAATCGCTCAATCAAACATGGACATTGTTGTTGATCTGATGGAACCTTGAGGTTGCCCATGACAGCCCCATGCCCTTTGTTTCGAGCCCAGTCGCCTGCTTTGGCTCGCTTTCTTTCCTCGTCTCAGGCTTTTTTTGTCTTTCTGGACCGCGTTTTTTCTAGGGCTATCAGCGACGATCGGATGATCTGGGGAGTGAGCAGGTACCCTGCGGGCAGCAATTTTTAACGAGCGAGATTTTGGTCAGTTTCAGAGCGACTGTAGACGGGCACAAGATGAAAAGAAGCGTCTGGTATCGTTACCCCAGGCTTATCATTCCACATTAGCTCACATTCCGAATCCGCAAACTCGTCTCCTTTCTCGCGTCCCCCATGTGCCTGACGCCGTGTATTTTTTCTTTTTTTGCTTTTTGTCCTTGCAGTGAGAGAAAATGACGCAGAGGGAAAAATAAAAAAATAAAAAATAATATCGACCTCATGTAATGGGACGATGAGCAGCGACTGCGAACGATCGAACCGGAGAAAAAAAGAGGTTTGTAACGACCCACAACGTCCAATCTAACCTTTGGCAAAGGTTAGGTTGGTGGGAGAAAGCACATGGAGATAACGGATTAAGAAAAAAACACACTTCCAAAGTGGCTCGCAAAACAAAAAAACACGCCCACCATGTCATCAATTGCTCTGCAATTGGATACCCGCCCATTGTCACTTTCTATAGGGTTCTATGACTTGCTTGCCGGTGAGATGCTTCAGTCATGCACGGCGCAGCAAGAATGCACCAATATTGGCATTACGCTTGTTTGATTACCTTGCATGAGTTCCCAATTGGGCTGCATGTGTTCCCGAATTAGGGTGCATGAGACAAGGAGATGCGTGCGTCGAGCTTACAGTGTGGGAAAGTGGAGGATAAGGCAGTGGGGTGGGAAAAGCGGAAGATAAGGCAGAAAGGCGGTTTAAAACTGTGCGACGTACTTGCAGTGACTTCTGTGATTTCTGGATGCCAAATCTGCACTCACAACCCGTGAACCACCTCCATTTTTATCATTTTTCTCATCCACCTTGTCCCAAAGAAAGCCAGAGCCTGAGCATAAATTAAAATTAAACTCGCATCACAAACCCAATCCAGACCTTGAATATTGGTTTCCAAAAATACATCCGGTCAGTATATAAGACCCCCAGAGGACTCTCCTTGGTCCCCAACACATTCACTTTATCCACTCGCTACTACAATGAAGTTCTCCGTTGCCACCGTCGCCGCCCTTGTCGCTGCCGCCTACGCCCAGGTCGCCAACACCACCCTCTCTTCCACCGAGGTTGCTGTTGCCACCTCTGCCACTAACGGCTCCGAGCTCACCACCGGCACCATCTCCATCATCAAGACCGAGACCAACATTGTCACCGCCTACACCACCTACTGCCCCTACCCCACCGAGATTGTTGAGGGCAACAAGACCTACACCGTCACCGAGGCCACCACCCTGACCATCACCGACTGCCCCTGCACTCGAACCACCACCGTTGTGACCGAGACCGTCACCACCTGCCCCGTGTCCGAGTTCCCCACCGCTCCCGTCACTGAGGCCCCCAAGCCCGCTGAGTCCAAGCCCGCTCCCGCCCCCAAGCCCGTTGAGTCCAAGCCTGCTCCTGCCCCCAAGCCTGTTGAGTCCAAGCCCGCTCCTGCTCCCAAGCCCGAGGCCTCCACCCCTGCCCCCAAGCCCGAGGCTCCCGCTGCTAAGCCCTCTACCCCCGCTCCCGCTCCCGCTCAGTCCACCCCTACCCCCGGCCCCCAGCAGGCCTCTTCCGGTAACAAGGTGACTGTCGGTGCCGTTGCCGTCATTGCCGCCGCCGCCTACCTCCTGTAAGCGCGCCCTTGACTTCATAATTTAACAAAATAATTCATACCTGGCCTGCAGTGCCGTTAATTTTGATCTTCGCGTGTATGTGTGCTATGTTAGTGTGTTCTGTAAGTTGTAAGTTTAAGCTGAGCTAAGCAATTGAGATTGTGATTGAGATTCACGCGGTACTGGTACTGTACCATCCAATTGACATTGATATTACAATGATTCATCGTTTGGTTCATTGATTCAGGTTACATTGATATCCTGCACCCCTGAAGATATACCCCTGCTGACACCTTGTAGCGTTGTGCTGGAAGTGACGAATGACATACCTAGAATCCACCCACAAGTTCTGTGGCCGGTCAACAGCTCAAGGTCACCTACAAGGTTCTCAGATACCTATCTGAGTACTCAGTGTTCAATCGTTCTTAACGAGTATCAGTTAGTACCACTGGTACAAGTACCCTGGTGATTCTTGTTACCAGTAATTGTAATTTTTCACGCGTCAAAGCTTCCACAGCTCTATACTGACAATTGACGTTTACCGACATATATCAACGTCTACAGACATTTACCGACGTCTTCACGTCTTCCATATTCTCTCACACTCCACTCTAGCCCAGTCATCCGCTTCTCCAGACTACATCACCCCACGTTCTGCATCCCCGATGGCATTCTCAAAACATGAAACGCGGATCCGATCGACACCACATGATGGCATGTGCATCTGGTACCTGATGGGCGTCTCAGACATATGGTAGGCTCTTGGCGGGCGCCCTGAAAAGCACACATCTCTTGACGTTGTACCTCGGTCTAGTCCCCTCTCATCCTGTGACAGCTCATCCGCACCACGAAAAATTTTAGACCATTCTTGCACACGTCAAACTTTGCCAAACTCTGTGGTGGTGCTAAATTTTTTCAAAGGGCGACTTTAAATTAATGTTCCAGTCCCTTTATTACGTCACTGTGAGACATTTATTTTTGGATCGTTAGGCAGGTAGAAGCACGGCACGGGTACGGGTAGTCAGGCAGCAGACCACAGGCAGAGCTTTTCGCAAAAGAAAATTAGAGACGTCAGAAATAGCACATGCCTTCTGTCGCTTGCTGTCACGTCTTGTCACTCGTGAGCTTGTCGTACGTTCTTCTCATCCCCTTTTACTGAACTTAGCCCTGTATCGAGCTTGGCGTCTAACCTCATAATCTGTGCTGACTATAAGATGGGCTGATTTTGGTTGGTCAAAAGTTGAACCTCAGAACTACGATACTTGTAGCTTTCAAGTTGGTTCTGTCAATTGGTCTGCTCGTCGATTGCTATTCAATAGCCGTCTGTATCCGGTCACATTGGACGTCACGTGATTTCGGAACCTGAGTAAACTCTCGTTAGAACCACACGATGCAACGATACAGTACAAGTATGTGAGTCTGGACCAGGTATCGCACACTGGTAGTACGATAGGCCGCTTCCAGACTAGCTGGTTCTCGTCCATGATTGAACCACTTTTCGTGATTCTCGTAATATCGTAATTCTGCACGTTTTGGTCACATGAAGCAACTCCACGGATACCCAAGATTGATTCTCCAAAAGCAGCACTCTGGATCCACCGATCATCAAGACCATTTCTTTTTGCAATTGCCCAGTTGGGCGACTTTTTCCGCTGAATAGAAGAAATATATCAAAAGAAATCGCTAAACAAGCCGATCCCCAATATCCCCGATCCCCCAAAATAACCACCCAACAGCGGATCTATACGTGACTACCAATGCTCCCAAAAAAGAACCCTTGTCACATTATCAACCCATCTGTCCAAAGTTTTCCACCCACATTTTTTTTTCTTGGTTCCCCTCAAGCAACAAGAAGAAAGAAAATAAAGAGGAGTTTAAGGTTTGAAACAATGCTCACCCAACACTTGCTTAAAATAGAGTATTTCGCATCCCAATCGGGAGCAGATATTTTAAGGTTCCAATATTGGTTTCGAATCGGGATGCGGTTGCCCAGCAACCCCGGCTCGATCCAGAACTACTTAGTCAGCCCTGTTAGCGACTGAGCAGAGAAAAAGAGCCAGAGGTGAGACTAACTTCCACCGTAATCCAGCCACATGCGGAATTGGACCTCTTTTTGCCGTCTCCACCCTCTAAATCCGTCTAGTGGTCTCAGTTCTGGAAACTATACCATTTCCGTAATACGAGGTGGAAGGACAATTTTACATGTAGAGACTAGGAAAAAGCGCTCAATTAGATCCGCAGAGTCACGAGCATCACAATGGTACATTTTTGTCCACTTTAGCACCATTTATTGGGCAGGTCCGTGTCGTATGATAAGATGTACAATCTATGGTCTAAAGGGGATCCAGCTATGGTCCAATTATGGAGAAATGCCGTGCCAACAGCCCCGCAACCCGATGACCACAGTCCATGGAATATGGCTGATTCAGGTCCCCATTTTCTGTCTGACTAGATTTCGCAATTTGATCCAAACAAGACGGGCGAGTGGGTCTTTTTTGGACAGGCTTTTAATACGAAATGGACTGAACATGTGCCATGGTGGGTCACTAAAAATGGACCAAAAATGCGGAATGGAGGATTAGTAAATATGTCATGCTCGTATTTGTACAACTACTCTGTGACGTTTGACAGTGTTACATTGTGTTCCACACCCCTGTCACCACTTCCTGGGCTCATTCAGAGAAAAGCATCCTGATCTTATCGAGAACCTTCAGAGAAGAAAGAATCTGAAATTTCTATAGAAAATGAAAATATACTAATAAAAAAAATACCGTCTTATAGCCAGAGATATAGCCATAGAGATTCAGGCCAGGGAACAGTCAGCAGAAGCTGTCCACATTGAGCAGAGGAGAATATTTGGAGAGTTTTCAACTGTAAAAAGACTGCCAGATTTCTTTTAGAGACTCTCTGGAAGATTGATGATTTCTTTTTTTATTCTAGGGATGGTTCGAGAAGACTCTTTTGAAGTTAACCATGGCCATCACCTCTCTCACATATCAACTAGGCAATGGCAAATTTCTAACAGAGGTCCAATATGTGACCCTTTCAACAACAAGACCCAGACTCTTCTCTACGGCATAGGTCTACGTCTAAAGAGGCCAGACCCCGTCAACTGTCACATGAAGTGTTGGACACTTTCTCTTTGGTATCATACCAGTAGTGAATTAGAAAAGACACACTTATCACCTACGAGCACCCTGCCACCACCAGTATGGCCAGTATCCAGCCAGGTGCCTGGCCCAAACAATGGCTCATGTTGGGCGGTTAAAAAAACCTGAGACTGCCAATGACTGAGCCTCAGCCTCTGGTTATTTTCCCATCGCCTCTCTATGACACCAATAAGTGAGGAAGGTCCTAAAGCACACGATTATTCGTGGTGCAGTCTTGTTTTTGGCGACTGACCATTTCGCAGTGTCGGCAGATTTATCTTTACGTAAATGAGGAAAGTTGACAACGAACAGGACCTTAAGAAGAGCCTGAACGAAGACATTACACTGCGATAATTACAAATACGACACTGGAATCTCGAACAAAGCCATGTCTGTTGTGCGAATGAACAAACTCTTGGTAGTTTGGCCATCAATGAAACAAAAAAGGAATTTTTTCCAATTTTTAACGCAAGCGAGACGACCTTGATGACCATATAAGCGCCCAATAATTTTTTTGGTCCACTATGGCGACAAGGAGCATAGATCTGGTGAACCCTTCTTAACCCTGTATAACCCTAATTGGACAACGGTCTAGCAGTATCAGAGAAAAATGAGGTGAGTAGTTCGGCATTAGCATGGCTGATTGTATTGTGCGATACCACCTTCAAGTTACTCTTCTAATTGTCTCCTTGTTTTTGTTTTGCATTTTTTACATAATATAATCGATTCATGCGTTTGACAGACTATATAGCTCATATGCTGGGGGTGAAAATTCGGAGTTTCAGGAATCACATGAGAGTGAGAGGATATATAAAAATATGGAAAAGCGGGAGGAGCTCTACTCGATAGTGGAACGTAATGGTATGCGATTTATTCAAGCAATTACAGGTATGCTTGTGAATATGTAGCCTTCACACACACTTGGGGTTAGTTCTGACACGATTACTGCACCTAAAGAAGTCACAGATCACTATGATAGAATGCTAGAAAGGGGTAAAAAGACGAATGAAAGCTCTAAGATACTGAGGGTACCAAGAAAAGTTTTTCCCGCTTCTCTAGGAGATTCCAGCCAGGCCTTTTCTTATGTCCTATGCTGGAGTCCCTGACTTGATCCGAAAAGAGAACTACAACAAGAAAAAAACAGGAAAGCGTCTGAAAAAAAATACAGCAGAGTTATTAGAATGAATAATATTGGTTCGCATATCTCTCTTCGTCAATACTCAGCCATTGAGGGTATCAGGTGCTCGTTTAGTCTTAAATTGTTCGAATACATGAGAAGCCCTTCTCGACCTCGTAACAATCTTGACAGTCTTTCCTCTAAAATATTCATCCTGAAAAAAGTTGGAGAGTAGATGGGGATACAACCAGAGTTCTCGTTACTGTTCTCTCTTCTTCTCTGTCGTCACTCCTCGTTCTCAACCTGCAACATGCCTATCCGTTCGATAGGATGATGAAGGGGAGCAAGAAATAGACACGAACAAATGACAGGCGTAGGAGGACTACCCAACAAAGACCTGTAGGACTCTCCTTATGGTCTCGATACCTTATAACAGTCCAGTAGCCATCCTCTGCCCAGCCTGATGAAACCAATTCGAACTTTAGTAAATACAATGAGCAATGTAGAAAGACAGAAGCGAACTCCACAATAGTATTCCTTCGCCTGATACCACTCGATGCCGTAGATAGTATTGTTTCAATTTCTTTGTGACTTCCAGGTTATGTATTAATTAACCCCCCCAGTCACATCTAGTCACCACCAATGTAGGGCTTACTACACTGCAGGAACTACTGGAAAGCCACGAGAGAGAATATTAGACCATTCTGGCACTTTAATTTCGTCTAAAAAATCACAAAGATAGCACCGATCGTCGTATATTAGAGAAATATTCCACCTATGACTTATTTTCAATTTTTTATATCATTTTCTGACAAATATTTGATTGTCAATGTTGGGTGACAGGGTTGAGTAACAATGTATTGACCAACTAGGGCCGTGGTGTGAGAAAAACATAGTCTGGGAAGAAATAAACTGGTGGAATCATGTTAAAGGGGATTCAATATACTTGTCTTGTATCCTCCATTTTTCTGGCACCCTCCCTAGTGTTTCTAGACACAGTAAAAATGTAAATTTTGGATGCCATTTGGATACGAAATAGGACGATAGAGCAGGAAATACATTCCCTAAAAGCAATAAAATGGTGTAATCGTGCTCTATAGATGATATTATGATGCCTAATATCCTTATATATTTTTTTTCGCCTTCCCTTCAGTGTAAAATACGTATAATAGAATGTGTGAATATCGTGGTGCAGGTGAGCAAGATGGGGGCGGGACATACACGAACTATTGGGGTCATTGAAGTCCCCCAATTGGATATAAAGTCTAGTCCACTGTTTTATACCACAAGGTAGCCACAATAGCAGCCCATAAATACCCCCAAATCACGATACCCTCAGGTGGAGTCCATTCTCGCCACTCCTCCTCCTCCACCTTATGCAGATTCACAAATAACCTCAACATTGCTGTTTCTGACCTCTAGAGGGTACAAAAATGGTACCAGAATTTATTATGTCGAACTATGGCCATCACTTGCTCTTGCAGACTGTTCAGGTCAAAAAGATCCTCCATTGTCGTTATTGAAGACGTCTCATCATGAAAGTTGATGGACCAGCCAGGTGCACACGGGGTGTGGAATCTGAAGCATGATACAAGCTCGATTCAGCCACTAGAACCTTCCTTGCGCCTACCGTCGCCTGTAGTTGTTTGATACCAGCGACATTGTATATTCTGGACCGCTTATCTTACAGACCTAGCTTCCATCCATCCCCACTACCATCCCTAGAGTCACTGTCATTAAAGAAGTTTCAGGAGAAGCAGAATAAGTGCAGTACACCTGAACCAGCAGCAGCAGATCCTGGTCTGATACAGTATGCTACTCAATATACCCCATCTACTTCTATCGATTAAAACTTCTTTCAAACTCGTATCTTGGGGATACACCTGAGCAGATATAGAAGGTAAAAAAACCAACGTGTGATAAATACTGCCACAAGGCATATGAAACATCAAATATATCTCTCTGATGTTATTATACGCTTCTAAGATACTTATTGGTCCTCTTACAGCATCTCACATCAGACACACAGACTCCAAATACTACTTCGCGAAAAGCCAGCCAAGATAATGTGAACGACAGATGTGTAATCATAGTGAATCATAGATCCAGTTGGACTATTCTCGATCTTCTTGCGCATTTATGACAATAATATAAACGAATTAGCTAGTGCATAGTATTCAATTGACTAATAGGAAGTTATATGAGCGTGTTGAGCCCAAGAGAATTCTTAAACAGGACAAGAAGCAAATCAAATGATATATATGGGAATCTGTGTTGGTGTCAAGTTTTTAGTGGCCCACCTCATTTCTGAGCAACTGCTAGAAGGACTGCAGTACGATACGAAGCACCCGCAACATATATGGGAATTGTAGGGGATTAGAATATATACATCTACCATATCATCCTTTTAGCTCAATCCACTAAAATTGGATCTCAACTGGTGTTTTTGTAAGTATCTCATCCATTTTTTGAGAAGGGTTTAGAAAATTCCAAACGTTTACAACATAGGTTCCACTGTCGTACAGGCTGATGAATACTGAAATACACCATGGGAACATATTGATGAGTATTATAAAAAAGGTTAGAGCAGAATATAGGCACAAATTGTGGATACTATCCATTTTGTTGCAATGAATTCACACGTTATTCCCATCCACTACTGAATAGTAAATGTTTTAAGGTGCTGATGACAACTGTTGCAGCGAACTATACATATTTCTTTAGAAACGCCATCTCACTTTAATCTGAATGCCCCGATTAGGAAATATTCGAAAACATATATTTCTTGCCCAACCAAATACTACCCCAACTAGTATATATTCCACGCAACATAAATGACACCTATAAAAATTTATCTGCGTTAGCCATGACATTCGCGAGTTAGCTGATGATCCATTTCCCTCATTCGCCCTAGTGCTAAGACGTAGCACCTTCAAGACATCATTCCCTTCAACTAATTATCATACTCCTTAATACTAACACCGCGAAAAAATTGAGGTTATAGCGAATCGTCAGAAACAACAGACAACGCAAGAAGAAAAATATCCCTTGTGATCTGGACATTAAATGTGAAAGCACATGTGATAAATTATACGTTAGTCTAAATACTACAATTGCTCAGGTGAATTGTAACGCACACCTCTAGGTTTTGAGGGACCTGCTTAAACCACTAACCCTCGTCTCCAATCGTAGTTGTTATACTGAACCTCAAGACTCGTA
Source organism: Yarrowia yakushimensis (assembly GCA_900518995.1). Lineage (NCBI taxonomy): Eukaryota > Fungi > Ascomycota > Dipodascomycetes > Dipodascales > Yarrowia > Yarrowia yakushimensis. The sequence goes on from ULGW01000002.1 coordinate 1,119,390, forward strand.
GAAAATACCAGATTGCCTTCAGCAGGATGTCCATGACTCCTATAGGGTCCAAGGACAAAACAAGCCCAAATTCACCTTTATTGGACCCCACTGGCAGTCTTACCGTCTCACTCATAATCTAGACGATCTCGCGGTCTCACTCATAAAGACAAGACAATATCTTGTACCACTGGTGAAGAGCTTACCTACTACAAGTACCCTAGTCTCAGCATACCCGTAAGAACTGTGATTTAGACCTTTAACTCCCTTTTTCCCACCCGTATTGCGACAGAGATCGCTGTTGCTAGTGCCAAGCTTTCCGATCTCTTTTCTTCATCAGAATTTCGCTTCAGTGTTATTCTTCTTTCTAATTCATAAAGGCGATCAACCAGGAACACAACACACCTTCCACTTCTGAAAATACCAACAATATGATTTTTTTATACTTGCTTGTCTGTCTTCGTCATCTTCTTGAAGTCATCTCGTATTGCATAATCGTGCATTCCAGATGCACGATAACGATACCTACTTTACCAAGTACTATAAATCTCGCTAGGCACTCCAATTAATTACGGAAACAAATATGGAGGCTTGGTATGTACGCAAACTGCGACTGAATTTGGTTCCACCTCAATCTCAGCCTTTCAAATACTAAAAATGGTCACTATATCAGTATGTCCTACTGGTCCTCTCCCACGCATAGGGAGAGAGAGAACAAAGCTCTCTTGAACCACCAAAAAAAAAGATCCAAAGAGGAAAAAACGGTAGATTGGACTAATGCTAATGCTGAAGTGAATACCATATTCGTAATAATCTTGTGGACCTTTGAAAGTATCTCTATGAAAAGAATGATGACTATTGTTTTTGAATCTTAGAGAAGCTAATATACTCACTATTAATGAGGAGTAGGCAGCGTAGGAAGAGAAGACTGGCAGCCAGAGGATCTCATACCACAGAGCCGTTGAACTAGGGTAGTTTGCGTATTTTATAGTCACTATTTATGTCTCATCTCGACGTACACAGCCTGGTGTTCATTTGCGAACAACACACTACCTGGTACCATTCTGAGGCGTCCTTTAGTCTCCTCATCACAGCTTGAAAACCCCCCAACAGCCTCAGTAACATTCCCACGGCACGTTTCCATCTCCTAGTAGGTATCTATTCATTCAAGTAACATACTTGATGGTGATTATCTCACTCCTATACGTCAGCAAGTCGCAACCTGCAAATACTCTGCTGAAGGTATATGAAGCTATTTCTGGAGCACATAGTCGCAAACTGACTTAGCCACGGGAGAAGTAGACACACACCTTCCATTGGAGTTGCCAGCTATCACAGAGTCACGTGAGTGCCTGAATTGCAGTTTCAGGGATTGTCTGTTGTGTGCATAAATTGGAAGTAGATCAGATACCTGAACGGGGCAGTCTGTAGCAGTATGGACATGGATATCCAGTTAGTGCGAATACTTTCACCAGCCCAGAGGGAACCCCTCCCATACCAGAAGGAGCCAGATCGAGAGAGAACTCCAATCTATAGGACAGAAATCAGCAACCCCCACCCTACATAAGACTCAGTACGGCACCCAATTCTCGTAATCTGTTTTGTCAGCAACACTTGACATAGATAGGTCGCTTCTATATATCTTTGAGACACTATCTCCGTGTCATTGTCTTATCTTTTAATGTTTTCCGTCTGGCATTCTTGATTCTTCTATTGAGGAAGTACCATTGATGATATGAAGAATGTGGGTGGGTGGGTATCCCCAATTCAGAAGAACTACAACTTTTGAAGTTGTCGTGTGAATTAAATCCACTATGACAATGCTTTCGCATAGAATTATTCCCTTCACGATTTTTTTTGAGACTCCTACCAAACCGTTTTTCATTTATCAAAAACTCATATTTTAAGTTATAGAAATACATATTTAAGCTTACAGAAATTCATATTTAGAGTTTCACACATGCATATTTAGAGTTCAGAAATTCAAATTAAATGACACCAAAAATATTCAAATTATGCAGTATCTCCTCAGGGAAGTACTATAAGGAGCTCAAATCTAGTATTATCCAAAGAGAAGCCACCATAAAGTACAGTGTTTGCCATCGTACGAGGTTGGGATTTTTTTTAGGAGTCAGAAAGCGGACTACAAAAGTGGTTACAATTATTCGAAAATTCATTAAAATTCCATTAAATCGTTATAAATACACCAAGTTATAGGGATTAACAATAAACAATTCAGGTTGATATTTTGAGCACAAGATCGAATGATGTAACTGGGTGACTATTTTATTCAAAGATTTTTTTGGTGATGATAGCCTTCAATTGAGTCTTCTATTGGCCTCAGTCTAACAGCTGTAGACCAGAGCGAATTATTGAGGTGTTGGATTACAGAAATCACTGGAGAAAGCAGATGACACACTGAAATGGGGATCTATGATCTTAATGTTGCACATATGTTTCCATTATGGAGTACAGAATGAAACGAAGCTGGAAATAAGAGACCTAGCCTGTAGATATGTCACCTATTGCATTATGGACGCAGTCAGCCAGCAAAGTGGCACCAAGACAAGCATAGAATGTCTGAGTGTAGCAATATACCGCTGTTGGTGTACTAAAAAACACACCGACTGTCTAGTTTGCGTCATCCAGACTTTGCAAGTCTAAGATAGACCACTAACTTGAATACGTAGTATCACGATTACCACTGCTCGTGAGAAAGTCCATGAAGACGAGAGGTCACGATTATTGAGTGCATGTACAAATGTTTCCTGTATCCCCTACAAGTACAGTTACTGGCCTATATGAAGCATATGAAGCATTTGAAGCTCCCACTCAGGTAAATATGTTCATATGCAGATAGATAAGCCGGCATGCATAGATAATGTACTACTAGCAGGGCTAGATATATGTTGCATTTACAGCGAGTACCTGGACTTTATGACTCTTACCAGTGTCTTTGCTGCTGTAATTGGATGCTCATAATGCATGATTACGAACGTAATATTTAATTGAATTGTAGGAGTAGGAGGAAGTAGTAAAAATAGTGCTTCTAGCTGACCTGATCATGTGGAAGTGCATTTAGTCACCATCCACTCTTTTTGGGAAGACGAGGCTCTGGATTTTGATGTCTCTGGATATATTACCGTAGACCACAAGCGTAACCGAGTCCTGACACGTATCCTAGGAATAAACACCCTCGAAGAACACACCTCCAACCATCAGGTCCTGAAGCAGCCCATTGATGTGGTAAACACTGCACTGCTCATAAGGGCCTCCGTACTACAGGTTACTAAGATAATTGCCTCCAAGAACTGATTGTGAGCTGAATGCGCATCGTACCTCCAATATCAAGATTTCTGGAATCCCGTTTTCGCCGTCACCTCAGGAAAAACAGAGTTATTGCCAAGTTAAAGGGAGTTCTTTGAAATTCAACAAACTTGCCCTTTATTGGATGTTCGAGACTATTATAAATCTAGATCATAAACAAGACATTACTCCGTAGTTAGCGAAGAAAGTGCTTTACATGCAGTTAATAGTTGAATTGGTATATCTGTGCTTCCTATTAGGACTGCCAGAGGTGAATACCAGAATATCAATACTGCACTTCATCGCATTATCTCAAGCTTAATAAATCACTAGTGACCAGAAATATATATATCGATCTCGATTAAAGGCGTTGGGAGGATGTACAAGTATTATATATTTTTCAGTGTTCACCTTCCTATTGTAGTAATTTTCAAAGAAAACATATAATTTAAAGTGTGGATGACAATGGGGACAAACTGTACATATTTCATTAAAGACTGCATCCCATCCTATTCTGAATTCCCTAATTAGGAAATATCTGGAAATATATTTTTTGTTCATTACAAGTGCCCAAGTTCCAAAACGTCATAACATCTATGATACATATGATACCTATATTTTCTGCATCAGCCATGGCTGGTAAAATTCTAATGTAGGTCACTCACTCTCTGCTACTGGGCCATTTTTGTACTGTTATCTTCTTCAATATCTTCCATTGATAGTTCTATCGTTCTTGTACATGTACATTTATGTTCCAGGACATAACTCCACAATGAAAATTGGCGAATATTTGCGATGAATATGATTGTGGAATAAAATCTCGGGTAACTTTTGCCTCCACTGATTTGTTCTGTTTGACTTATTTACTTGTCGATTTAATATATGAAGGAATCTTGAGTAATGTGAATACTTTGATACAGATCAACTCCAGGATGCCAGACTCAACGGAAATTGAACTGTAGAATTATCCCATGATCATGGCAGATATCGTAGTATCAACACTAACTTCACTCTGAATTTCAGCATCGTCTCGGACCACACTTCCCTGATCTTCAGGCCGATCTGGCTCCATGAATCCTATCGATTTGGCAAGTCAGGGAAATTTGAGCAATGATATGCTCGAGACACAGATATATTTTTCTCACCTCCTGGCACCTTGGTAACCTGCCAGGAACGAGTGCTTGGCGTGACTATCTCTAATTCGTTACTCTCTTTCCCGCCTAAATCGTGATAGAGACATAGTCAAGAAAAGCCGATCTCGTATTCAGGAAACCATGGTCTTTCAGAATATCCCACATGATTACAACAAATACATGGGTTCAAGGCACGAGAGATTGGCAATCTTGAGCAAGAAGGTACGAATACAATTTGTAGTAAGCTCACTTGTCCGATTCAGGATCATCATATCCAGGGTACTTCATAATCTGTCTGGAACCAGAATGGAATTGGACAATCAAAGTACACATAAACACCAAAAGAAATCCCTCCGAAACCGATACAAACATCTTGTCTCCATCTCAGATTCTGTCATGTTCTTGAGAGAGTTTGATCTCGTGGAATGACTCGCAAGGCTCAGGCGTTCATGCGCTTTAACTAGGTTTAACCCCTTGCAACTTCCGTCAGGATATTAGCGATTTGCTGGCACAAGTGTGAGATATGCCTGATAGATGACTCTGAAATCTTTATTACCATCCCCGAAACTGCCCTGGATTTTTTTTCACACCTCCAACACCTCCCGTCCCCAAACTAGCCTCCAAAACTTTAGCTCCATGATATCCGACGATAAGCTCTATAACCTCTGCCCAAACTAACGACCAGAGAGAGCTAGAAGAACTTGTACCATAATAAAATCGCTCGACACCTCTCCATTCTCCATGCAGGCAGCATTTACTACCGCTTACGGCGGACCCGAAGTGGTTTCGTATTCGGAGAACTTCTCTTTGGCTCAACTCAAGTCCAACGACCATGTGCTTATCCAGGTGTCGTATTGCGCTCTAAACCCCATTGACGGTCTGAGAAACCGTGGTGGGATGCGTCTTATTCAATCCGACTCGCATCCTCATATTTTTGGCTACGATGTCGCTGGAATTGTGGCAGAGGTCGGCACAGCAGTCACTGCCTTCAAAACGGGCGACAGAGTGTACGCTCGAATTGGTGAGTCTGAGCAAGGAACCACGGCAGGATATGTGTCGGTTAAAGACGCTCACGTTGCTCTGGCACCCAAAAACAAACCTCTACGTGAGACTGCAGGTATCCCGCTAGTAGGACTGACCGTTCTGCAGAGCTTTGAAAGGGGCAACCTGAAAAGAAACCAGCGAATCTTCATCTCCAAGGGAGCCGGAGGAATCGGAACTTTTGCAATCCAGGTCGCCAAGCACGTGTATGGAGCCTACGTGATAACCAACAGTTCTGAGCAGAAAATTCCATTGCTTTTGGAGCTTGGAGCCGACGAGGTGATTGATTACCACAAGACAAATTTCTGGGACGTTGTCAAGGACGTTGATTTTGCTTTTGACGTTTCCGATCAGCCCTGGGCTCATGCTCAGATCACCAAGAAGGGCGGTTTTGTAGTTGCTCTTCGAGGCATTCCCACGGCCGAAACTGCAACCAACATCAGCAGCCAAGAACCTGGTCTTGTTGTCTCATATATTCTTGCTTTGGGAAACTTTCTCAAGTCTCGATTTGCCTGGTGGTACGGACTCGAGTACGATGCCCTCCTGTGCAAATCTAGCGGCAAAGATTTGGCCAAGATTACAACATGGATCGAGGACGGAAAAGTCAAGCCCATTGTGGACTCGGTACACAGTCTTCGAAATGTCAAGGACGGGCTCGAGAGGCTTGAGAGTGAACGAGCTACCGGAAAGATTATTATTAGTGTTGATGAGTCTCTTGACGGTGGTCAGAGGTCTTAAGGGTCGAAACTGAGATGAATGGGGAATGACTTTCAGGTTGTCCTTCATAGACTGTAGTGTATTCTCAAGATAATTATTTCCATGTAGTTTCTTCGTTCTGATGTATCAGTAGTATTCGTTCGATGTGAGTGTCCCGTATATGGACCTCTCTACAGTGTCGAATGAGCTGCTAAGTGATCCATATAACAAGATAATGTATGGATAACGACTTCTCGTGGCTAAATATGATACATTGAAGCTTTCACCAACCTGTTAGATTTTTTTTGAACGTTTACCCCATAGTACGAACGCCCATGGTCTGGATTCTGTTACCTGAGGAGCAAAAAATGGAACCAAAAAATACAAGTGCATTAGCCAAGAGACTATGGAGGAATAAATCCCACGGAGCTAGCAGATCTCTCTCACACGGACGTTTGAATCGTGCTCTTCAGTTACATCTTCGACCGTCAATATATATATATATCTTCTACGCTTCTCTGAATAAAATGACGCTCCGAAAAGATACACATCAACATTATATCTCAACATCTACAAAATCCCGGGAATGGTCAACCATCGGACCTTGTACTCGGGGAATTTTTTCTGATACCAGTCTTTGGAGTTGCTTGCACTGCTTGTCAACACCGACACAGTAAACACAAGAGCGAACAAAAGCCCATAATTCGGAATGGATCCAGTTGACAGAGAAACTCCAATGTAACTCAAGTAAATGAGAATCTCGCAGGTGTAATGGGGACAAACAGTGATGGTAAAGGGCCAAAAAGTGGGCATGGAGTACTTTACCAAGCTAGCCAGATGAACATGACACAAGTATTGGTAAACAGAAGCCGTGGCAAAGACAGCAAGAGAAAAAACAAGACCTAAAAGGTTGTATTCAAACTGCCATCCCTCCAAATCTCGCACTCCAGCAACTCCTGTAGCCCATAAGCTGCAGAACACAGCGACATAAAAACCCAGACCCACAAAATATTGAGAGAGCAGCATCTGGCTACCAGAAGACTCCGTTTTGCCAGATTTCGCTGCTTCCTTCTTCTTGTTCGTTGTATCAGACTCACTTGATTTTCCAGCGTACTTCATCACATACACACACTCGTACAATCGTCGATTGCCCTGAATGGTGCCAAGAAGTAAAAGAATAAGAGTAGTCAATGGTTTTTGAGCTTTGGAGCTGGATATGGGCTTCCACGAATTAATATGGCCCACAACATTGTCCATCCAGTCAGTCCATCCGTTTGAAAACACGTTATTAGCACTGACCGGGTTATCCAGGAGCCCCAGAAGATCTATCAAAATGTGGTTGTTGTTGAAACTGTCATAGACGACGAAAAGAGAAACATAACCCAAAAAAGCCGCCAAAATGTAGAAATGGATGAACCACGACTTTGGAACAGCCAGAAATCTGTTGGACTTGACAGTCAGGGTTTTTCCATAAAGCGAAAGCTTTTGAATAGCAGGTGACACGTTTCCAAGAAGAGCACCGATGGCTCCTAAGAGGAAAAACGTGACTGCGAGTAGTTGAAGCATGGAAACACGTGACTTCTTGAGGGAATGGGGGAGAAAGAGGGTCAGATCACGTGATGTTAAGGTAGATCACTTGAGGTTCTCGAATTCGAGGTTTTTGTTTCACAGTCTCACCAGATATATTCCAGTGCAGAGCGCAAAAATTTCAGCGAAATCACGTGATTGTGATTATTCAGCCTGCTTCAATTCAATTCAAGTGAAAAAATGGGTATCCGTCACGTGGAACGTTCTGGTCACGTGAATCTGAAACCTTAGAGCGACCTTTTTCAAACTGAAAAAGTATTGTGTAGGAGGGAAAGATTGATTTGGCGAGTGGAGGAGCCAAAAGGTGGCTAATTTATGATGACTTTCAGGTGTAAAAAAAGAGGGGGTAAACAATTTTGATGAAAAGGGTTTTGGTTTCGTGGTGTTTTTTTGGTGTGTCACGTGCTTTTTAATATTAAATTTATACTTCATTAATAATCATGAAAACGCGATTTTAGAAAATCAGCCGACAAAAGCCAAAATATAACACTATTATTTAGGAGGAAAATATCGATAAACTGGGTATACCAAAAATAATGGAAGGAAGCAATCCTGAAGTGAAGGTAGATTTGAGAGAAAAAACACGCATATCATGGTCCAACCACAAGTACTTGCTCTTGCACCTCACATATTGGTCTAGAGATAGAGTTACTATTTGGAAAATAGAAAAAAAATAGAAAAAAAATCTCAAGTTGGTATATAAGAATATAAAAGAGAGAATAGATGATGGATAGGTATAGATATGTTCCAAAATCTGTTCCTCGATTTTTTTCAGGACCATTGAGCACTTATTAGGTGTTAGATGAACATATTCAGTCTGCCCAGGGATAGACTCTGGTTGTATCTTGATATAAACTGTTCTATCTTGACATGAACCGCGCCAAAAGAAGACCAAACTGACCTTTGTGGTCTATTATACCTTCTTTGAAATTTAACACCTTTCTTATCGATTTTTTTCAACGCTCCAGACTTCTTCTACCCTGGTACCAGTACCTGGTACTTGTACCAATTGTAGACATCTCAATGTGCGTATACGGCCAATAAACGAGGTAAATAAAGCAGGGGATCTAAGAGTGAGCGAAACATTCAAAAACGCCCTTTCCACTGGATTTTCATGTTCCAATCTCATATCCTTGTCCTTATATATTTTTGTTTTGAAGGAGTTGGGCGGGTGAAGGAGATATTTCAGCCTCTTGAACGGCTCTTGACACTGTTATTTGACTGCAAAAGGTAGATTTCAGCTTCAAAGTGAATTTAACAGCTATCGGAGTACTTCTAGTATTTAATTGAGCACAATTCTCCCTCTGAATTCCATTCCAAGTCCTTTCATAGACTACGGCCCACTACAACCAGCGACATTATTGTCTCATTGGAGAATTTCACCCTCAAGCCCTCCGCACCAGTTTCCACATCTGGATCAACGGCACTAATACATTCCGAAACTCCTATCCGCAAAACGTGGGGTTGAGTTCACTCTAGGCCCAAGAGAGTGGGGTTAGAGTGAAACCCTGGATTATTAGCGATTTATGATTTTTGCGTTCTCTTTTTTTGAAATGTTCAGCGCGAAAGAGAGTGTAACATGACTCTGACCATCTACGTCTGCCATTGATCCCACACTGCCAGTCCTGATATCTTTTTGCCATAATTTTGCTTTGAACATGCCCCGCTTTTTTCTCCTTCCAAGAATGATTATTAAACTTACCTGCAATGGAAAACTCTATCTGACGGAGAGGGGATCTCTGGGGCGTTTATTTTTGGTCCTGGAGGTCAGATTTTTTGGGTAGATACTGAGAAGATGTATCTCACCAAGATATCCCTTTTTTACCACCCTTGATCGATCTCTATCCATCCTTTTGTCGATCGTAGTAGTGTCTCCTATTTTCCCTCCTGCACCCCACACTTTACGTCAACTTTATCTTCGGACAAATCATTCAGACCATTATTCAGGCAAATAATTTTCGACAGATATATAAGTCTGAGATACGCACTTTTCCCAGACGACTAGCATCTGTTTTTTGTCAGAAGCGAGCCACACACACACACCAATCCACCAACACTAACATCAACGCCAACACACACACCAACACGCACAAGTGAGTTCTCACGGGCTGTTTCTGTCAGCTCCAAGTTACAGAAGTGAACTATTTCCAATTGCCTATATCTCACCAGTTTCATCCTAACACAGTGTCTGAAATCCCCAAGACCCAAAAGGGTGTCGTTTTCGAGGAAATCAACGGCCCTCTGGTGTACAAGGACATTGACGTTCCTGAGCCTGCTGCCGATGAGCTGCTCGTCAAAGTGCACTACTCTGGAGTGTGTCACTCGGATCTATCCATCTGGAAGGGCGATTGGTCCCAGCAGCTGAAATTTGGGCCCAAAACTCCGCTTGTTGGAGGCCACGAGGGAGCAGGAGAGGTGGTGGGAATGGGCTCCCAGGTGACGGGATGGCAGGTTGGAGACCGAACGGGAATCAAGTTCATCTCGGGCTCGTGCCTCACATGTGAGCATTGTTCCGACGGCTGGGATCAGCATTGCGTTGCTCCTGGAATCTCTGGTCTTCTCAAGGACGGCTCATTCCAGCAATACGCCTGTGTCAAGGCTGCCACAGCTCCTCGAATCCCTGAATCGTGCGACCTGGCCGGAGTGGCTCCCATTCTGTGTGCTGGAACTACCGCCTACGCTGCTCTCAAAAAATCGGGCTGCAAGGCTGGCGAATGGGTCGTCATTACCGGAGCAGGAGGAGGTCTGGGATCCTACGCAGTCCAGTACGCGAAGTGTATGGGATTCCGTGTGATTGCCGTTGACACAGGTGACGACAAGGAGACCATGACCAAGGAGCTGGGTGCCGAGGTATTTATTGATTTTGCCAAAAGCGGCGCTGGAATGATCCCCGAGATCCACAAACTCACTGGAGGAGGAGCCCATGCTGTGATCAACTTTGCTGTGCAGGACGCAGCTATGGAGGCCGCCAGTCTTTACGTCCGAACCCGAGGAACAGTGGTTCTGTGCGCTCTTCCACCCAATGGAATCGTCAAGAGCTTTGTTGTCAACCATGTCGCTCGAGGTCTCACCATCAAGGGGTCGTATGTTGGCAACAAGCTCGAGACCCAGGAGGCCATTGACTTCTACGCCCGGGGCCTGGTCAAGACCAAGTATCGACTGGGAGAGCTCAGCAAGCTCGAGGAGTACTACCAGCAGATGCTTGATGGCAAGATTGTCGGTCGTGTTGTTGTTGACAACACCAAGTAGTTTCTAAGAGGTAATGAGTAATATGTCAGAAGTGTAGGAACTAGCAGATGTAGCATAGTTATGTTTTGAGATCTGAAATTAAGAGAGAAGATACACCAGTATGGCTATGTTTTTCCTTCTCTTCAATCAAGGATGATTAGACCATTGAGAGATCAGGATGGAGTTGTAACATCATCAGACAGTAAGGATGCTACAAGGATGCAAGAATGTTAGGAGGTCAATTAAAAACAGGAATTTTTTTTTATGCAGGTATTTTATTCATCCAATGACAATTTAGAACTGCGAGAGACTTACAAGAGTCAACATCTTACTCAGTTGTACATCTTGAATCGCAAGTGAGCCTCTCTACTCATGGAGATTGATTAGCAGGGCCAGTTCGACTGATTCCTTGCTAACAATAATTCCAACAGAAGGGGATAACAATAATAATTCCAACATTGAAGAAGCGAAGATAACACCACTCTTGAAATGTTCACAGGAGAACGATTCTGGTTGTACTGCAGGTAAGAGTCCTTTGGCCAAACTTCACAAGAATTCTACTTGCACTTGTAGAAAGAAAATCGACTTGAGAAAAATACAAGGAGCTACATTCAAGACCAGAGGGTGGAACGAATATATTTTTCAGAGTTTTAAAGCCCGAAAACAGAGAACTCATGTTGATCTCATCTCTGGGAACAAACCCTAACTAACCCTGAAACCCTGACTAACCCTGGATGAATTGAAATACGTAATACTGGCTGTTGGAGTGTCAAATCGATGTATTAGCAGCGAGAAATGAATGTATAGAGCCATATTTGGAGCTTCAAAAGGTGAAATTAATATTTTTACCCCAGGTGGTGGGCTTTCTCAGTAAACGGAGAAAACGAATAATACAACATGTATCTCATGATATAAAGACGAAGAAGTATTGCTCAGAGGGCTCAAAAAAATCAATAGAATTGATAAATCTCTTTTGAACAATCCACATGATTTTCCTAGCTCTATACCCAGTAAAATTCCACGATACTGTCCATTCGAAGTGATAGCATTGATGAAGCTCTGGGAAGACATGAAGCATATATATCATCTCCATAATAGCACATAAATCTTCATAATGGCACATAAATCTCCTTAACATGGTATAAACACCTCTCTCTATTTTTGAACACATTAATACTCCATTTCGGACATTATTGACCACATTTCCTGTATTCTCCACTACAAACTCAAGTAAACAGAGCAATAAAGCTAATAAAGACGGACCGACCATTTATTCAGGCCGAGAGTTCCTTTTCCAGCAGATCACAAGACCTCATGCACCCCTAACTCTTCTGATACTGTGACAACCCCCTGCTGCTACTGCAAGTGAACATTCCACTAACTAAACCCTAACTAAATGCACATTCTCAACTAAAATTCTAATCGGACACATTTGGACAATGTTTTTGTCTCTCTGGTTCACATATGTACAACCAGCAAATTGTGGGACATCTTGGACGCATTTGACAACGTTCAAACCACGTGGAACCTGTTTTTAGACCCCAATTAACTTGATTGCGGCCCAAAAGCTCACTTTTATTGTTCCTAAATCAACCATGCACTGGAGACATCTCCAAACTCTTGCAACTCGACAAGGACTAATCCAATTCACATGAAACTACACCCAATAGATACCCCTGCTTCACAGCTACAATCTGCTATAACAAAAGTTCAAAAAGACCCTCCAAATCACAAGTCAATCCCCCGAAACCAAAATTACGCCTCGTAGCAACTACCGCAGCAAATAAACTTTCAATATCTCCGTTAAACTCCGCCCCCAACACGTGATATATACAGACAAGGGATTATCAACGGCGAGAATACGAGAGGTGGGAAAAATGATTAGGGGTCACGTGCACCCCGAATTTGGGGTATCCCGGCAAGCTCTCAGCTCGGGGGTCTCAGTGGTGCGAATTTTATCACATTCAGACTCCCTGTTGGCGAACAGATGCCTCCGCAACTCTGTTTACTCACGTGACCGTCTTTGTTTGCTTCCGAACCTTGTTTCCTGTTTCGGTGTCTCGGCGCAAGATTAAGATTTTATCAGAAGTCTATGCACGACCAAATGGGCGCATGGAAAACTGTATTTCTCGATTTGGCAACCAGGACCAAGAAGACGGCTGACTTCCGTAGATTTGCGAGGCGTTGTTGGATTTGGACAAGAGAGATATTGCGTGATTCGCAAAGCAGCGGGGAGCTGCCAGGTGCAATCAGTTTTTCTCCAACAGCACTGACTGGGCAATAAAGTGCAACTAGCTGCCCCTGCGCCCAATTAGCGTATACCAAGGCGAAAAAGCAATATCTCCGTACGAGCAGCAAATCATTGTGCTTTTTCTCACGTCCCGAATGAGCAGAATAACTGCTGTACGGGGTTGCTTCAACTCTACATGCGAGTCCATCCACATAGCTGTGCAAGCGAGGCTGTCAGGTGCAGCCATGTATAGGCCGAGAAAAAGAGCGGTGATTGGAGGATTCGAGTTTTGAGGATTCGAGAAATGGAGGCTCGAGAAATAGAGGGTTCGGGGTGAATTTGGGCTTTATTCTGTTCTATGGTCACGTGCAATTACCAATGGACTATAGAAGGAGCATAGGGTGATTGTGGAGAAGCATCTATGGAGATGTACGTTGATAGCGTGATCGATAGACTGAAAGGACAGATTCAATGAGATTCGAATTTTTTTGATTCAACCAGATGAGTCATGATCACCGTCAAATAACCACCCCTCTTCCCCCCTGACCCTCTAGGGCTGTATTATAAGCTACCGGGAACTCTGTAGGTTGCTGTGACCCGAAGGAGCAGAGAATCCATGTTGGGTCTCGAGAGAAGATGCAAGAGTCGAGCAGGTTTTTTGCAGTGGGAGTGAAGGCATTCTATGTTTTTATATCTTGTATAAACCCACAATATCTGTTGAAAACGGCGGCTGAGTTATTTAGTCACGAGTCGACCGTTATTCCCATGTCTGAGGTATTTGTTAGCAACGTCTCACCTATAACTTTGAGCGTACTTGTGATGGGAGCATCATATGGCGTGGCTGTCCCAGGGCGGAGACTGCTACATTGCCTGTACTATGTGCTCAGCGCTTTCAGGGCGTATATTGAACTTTTCAGTCGGATTATGGGTGGATTATCAGAGGCACTTGAGATGAGCGAGAAAAACCACTAGAAATGAGACAGACCTATTCCCACTGGTGTATTCGACCACAAACACACTATTAATGTATCTACTTGCTCTTCACTTTTTTTATTCCCATTTCTCAGCAAATTTCAGCTCATTTCCCGCCAATATTGAAATTTCAAATTAAACATTTCAGCAATGAGCTCATCAACCTTATTACCGAGAAACTCTCAATATCCCTCAGGGTTGATATAAGCTACTGTAGCTCATTGCGTAACGGCGTTGCGCAACATATCTCCGAATTTCCGAATATTGGAAATAATTGGCGAAAATTGGGAAAATCTGAAAAAAATTCGGCCGTGCAAAGATCGGCCTGATGAGCGAATTTTAGCCGAAGAAAATATAGAATCAACCAATAAATCTCAACCGCAAATCCTTAACTCCACATCCGCCTTTGTCCATCCCTCACGTGGAGGAGTGCGGCAGAAAGACCTAGAAGCCACAGTAAAACGCCACAACCTCAGAAATGACGGTGTGTGTAGCATCAATCGGACCGCGTCGAGCGACACAATGCAACCGTGACGCTCTTATTTGCATCCAGCACTCCCAAGAAACACTCTTCCCCATAGCAATGTCTGCTAAACGATCGAGGACCTGGGTTAAAACCAAAGCCAATTCATGTGCCTGATTGGGAAAAGGCTCGATGATGTGCGCAAGAAACGTGAAGTTAGGAAAATCTTTTTGATCCAATTCCCATGGCGTTGGGCTGTCGTACGGGGAAACAGACATTGAGAGACGTTTGGAGGTGCAATGAAAATTAAAATCTGACCACTGGAGACGCCTACTCGGGGGCTATTGAATGGCCCAATTTTCATTCTTAAAATCGCAGCAATCATAGACTTGACCCACTATCCCACCCCACAAACCGCAACCAACAAGGCCGGCCATTCCCAAAACGCATTGTCGATCTTCTTTATTGATCCTAAACGGGCAGTCGGATATTAGTTTTGGAGAAGGTGCTTAGTCAGGCCACCACTGGGGTTAGGCGCGGAGCTGAGCTGACAGGACCTGACTAGACCTGCGAAAGAAGACGTTGGACTGAGGCGGTTGCAGCCGTGCTGAAATTCCATTATATTTCCAAAAACCGAGCTTCCAGGTTTTTCCGTAACTGTACAGTTTGCAGCGGGTAGTTGGCGGATACGCCTTTTCGACTTCCAGCGTTCTTTTTGTTTTTTCGGAGGACGCAACCAAACTCATAATGGCGAGACGGATGGAGATAATGGGGGCTTTGAAAAACACAGGGAGAATCTCGGGAATATCAGGAAATCGGGGGAGTTGGGGAATGGGACTGCTGGGTGAATTCAGAACCACCTCCAGCATCACAAAACCGATATTCTATTAGCTGGACCCGTAAAAGTCTCGTGCTCATGCTAGACGTCATGTCTCCAAATCGGGTCATTGTTGAGTGAGTTTGTCTCTGTGCAAATATTGGGGTTTCTGGAAGAGTTGGGAGAAAAAAAAAGTATACTGCGGGATAGCTGCTGCTGGGAGGAACACTATGGTGGTATTTCTATTGCCATTACACCCGAATTGCGTCAGCAGGAGGGTTGCTACGGGACTTATAAGGTTTATATGGCGGTTAGGTGGAGGGTGGAGGAGAAGGAGAATATTTTTGTAAAAAAGCAGGATAAATATGGACAATTGCTCAGATGAATGACCCTCGGTTATCTGCATTTTTATCATGCCTTTCCACGGCCTCCCACAGCCCTTGCCACCCATACAGCTTCTGAAATGCCTCAGCCCCGAGGAAACAAAGAAATTACTTCTTCTGTAGTGTCTGCAGATATCATGCCGCCGAGGGATTAATCTAAAGTCAAAAGAATTAGATTCGCAAAGGCAAGTGACCTGGGAGTGCACCACTCCAGCATCTGAGATATATAGGGACGGGGGGCTGCTGCCAAAAAAGACATATTGTTTCCAGCCCCTCCCCGACACAGCCAACATGCACTTTTCGTTTGGTCTTTTGCTGGCTTCCTCTTTGGTTGCGGCAGCTCCCGTCAACACCACCAGTGCCAATGTGACCTCGGTGGCTGCTCTTGCTAATGCCTCTTCCACCGCCGCTTCTCGAAATGCCGTGTTTCTGCCTGTTCCCGGCCCCGTCAATGTGACCAAGAACACCGACTACAACGAGACCGCTCTGGTGTACAACAACAAGACCCACGTTCTGACCTCCCACAAGCTGGACTCGGACTACCAGTCGCAAGCCTACGTTGCCAATGGTTTCATTGGTATCCGTCTGCCCGTCCAGGGCCAGGGTTTCGCCAAGAGCGGCAACGCCTCCAACTACACCGCTCTGATCGAGGACCGACGGTTCACCGGAGCCTACGTTTCTGGCTTCACTGCCCATTCCGAAGGAAACGGTACTCTGGCCACCGAGGGCTTCCTGGCCTCCATTCCCACCTGGTCCGAGCTTTCCGTGTCCGTCGGAAACCACAGCTACAACGGATCCACCTCCGCAAAGCAGATTTCGCACTACTCTCAGTCCCTGTCGCTGCAGAACGGTGTGGTCTCCACTAACGTCACCTGGTCCCCCACCAACGATACCCAGCTGCTCCTCAACTACACCGTTCTGGCCCACCGAGCCAGACCCAACGTGGGAATTGTTCGGCTGGATGTCACCTCCAAGAAGGCCGTTTCAATCAACGTGACCGACCTTCTGGACTCCCACGGATCCACTGGAACCTCTTTCCTCGGATCCGGCGCCGATACTGGCTCCATCTGGACCGCAGTTTCCGCTCTGGGCTCCAACAAGACCGTGTTTGAGTACTCCACTCTCGGATTCACCAACTACTCGTCTCACAACATCTCCACCGAGGCCAACTCCACCCACTCCATCTCCCAGACCGTTCCCGTGCGACTGGCTGCTAACACCACCTTCACCGTGATCAAGTACGTCGGTATCGCCTCTTCTGATGCCTCTCCCGCCACCTTTGCTAGCGCCCGAAAGGCTGCTCTGGTCGCTCGATCTCTCGGTTTCGATACCCTGCTTTACGAGCACGCCAACGCCTGGAACAACATCTGGGAAGATGGTGACATTGTTGTGCCTGGAGACGAGCAGCTGCAGATTGCCGTCAAGGCTTCTCTGTTCCACCTGATTTCTTCCGTGCGTTCTGGAAACGAGCCCAAGGGATACAACGCTAACGGAATCGCCGTTGGAGGTCTTTCTTCTTCCAACCTCCAGGGTCTTCCCGAGGCCATTGATTCCACCGTTTCTCCCGCCCTTCTGGCCCTGTACCCCCAGTTTGCCAAGAACATTGTCAACTACCGAGTTGGACTCGCCAACAAGGTGTCTTCGTCTTCCTCGTCCATCTCTAAGCGAGCTCTGATCGAGCCTTACCACACCTCCATTGACTCTGCTCTCAACGCCTGGAACTACTTCGTGTCCACCAACGACACGGAATGGCTCAACTCCACCGGATACGATTTCATTGCTGCTGCCGCCAACCACTACGCCCAGCGGTTCTCTCTCAACTCCTCCGTGGGTGCCTACTCTTCCAACGTGACCTACAATGGTGCGACCGTGCTGGATTCGGCCTACGTGAACGCTGGAGCCGTGACTCTCTTCAACGCTGCTTCTGCCGCTTCTGATCTCGTGGGAGTCGACCCCAACCCCACCTGGGCTGACATCTCCTCCAATGTCTACATTCCCGAGACTGCCCAGAACATCACTCTGCCTTCGTCCAACCAGGGCAACCTGACTCTGGGCGTCACCCAGCTGACCTACCCTCTTGTCTACGACGCTGCCTCTGCCGCTCACTCTCGAGCTCTGGCCAACTTCCACTTCTACTCCGCTCAGCTGGAGAAGAAGAAGCTGTCGCCCGAGAACGCCTCTCTGCTGGCCATTGACTCTGCTGCCCTGTCCCAGTCAGGCTCCGGCTCCTACACCTACCTGCTGCAGGCTTCTCAGCCCTTCCTGAGAAAGCCCTTCTACCAGTACTCTGCCGATGAGAAGCCCCAGGGAGCCTTCCCCTACCTCCCTGGTTCTGGATCCTTCCTGCAGATCTTCACCCACGGTTTCACCGGCTTCCGACCCAACCAGGACACCCTCTTCATCGACCCTGCTCTTCCCCCCCAGCTTCCCGAGGGATACACTGTCAAGGGCTTCAAGTACCAGGGTGATGTGTACGATATCAACGTGACTGGAACCTACACTTACATCACGCGACGATCTATTGAGTCACTGTCTACTGGCAACGCCACTTTCGGAAACGGCACCTTCTTCGCCAACGGCACCAAGTTTAACGCTACCAACACCTCTCTGTTCGACTCCACTGCCTTCTCCAACTTCACCGGTCTTAACGTCTCGGCTCTGCCTGCCTTCAACTGGACCGCTCTTGGAGCCAACCTCACCGTGTCCAACTTCACTGTAAACAACACTGCTTTCGGCTACTTCAACTTCTCGTCGCTGCAGAATGTGACTTTCGGAGACCTCAACGTGACTGTTTGGGGAGGAATCAACGTGTCCAACGTGACTCTCGGCAACGCCCACACTCTCAACCTGACCAACCTGGGCTTCGCCAACGCTACCACCTTCAACGGCAGCTTCTTCAACGTGTCCACTTTTGGCTCCTCCAGCAACACCTCTCTGCCCATCTTCTGGGAGCTCCCCTCCGGCCTCTACAGCGCCTCCAACGAGACTCTGGTTCAGGCCGAGAGCGACCCCCAGGCCGACAGCGTGGTGATCCAGATCGGTGGCCGAAACTCTGCCGCTGGAAACTACTCCATCCAGGTCAACCAGACCCTCATCATCCCCACCTACCGAGGCGATCTCTACTTCAAGAACATCCCCGGTAACGTGGCTGAGAACGCTCCTGTGTCTTCCAATGATGAGTGGCACCCTGCCCGATTCCCCGTCGGCATCAACGATGGAGATAACGCCACCTACTGGCAGCCTCTCAACGACTCCAGAGCTGAGGTCGTGATCGACCTGGGCAAGGAGACCGTCCTTTCCAAGGCCACCATCGTCTGGGGCCCCTTCACCCCCAAGAACTACACCATTGGAGTTCTTCCCGTGGCCAACGGAACCCTCAACTGGGCTAACACCACTTACACCAACTTCTCTATCCCCTCTCGAGTTCTCGCCCAAAACTCTTCCATTTCCGGAGCCGTGTCTCAGATCCAGCTGCGAAACACCACTGCTCGATACGTGACTCTCGCCATTGAGGGTCTCTCTGGCAAGAACGGCAAGCACCCCGGTGCTGTCGCCGAGCTGGCCTTCATCTAAGCCACTCGTGTACTTTTCTTCTCTTACATTCTTACGATATCCCTTTAGATTCACTTCTTTCTTTATTTATAATGTATAATTATATCTTGACCTACTTACTGTAAAATATTTATATCGCCGCAACACTCTTAGGAGCTCATTACTTCTTGAATTGTTCAAAATCTTCTCCTCCAGATCCTCGAGATTGCTCTCTAAAAATTACAGTCTCAGTTCTTCCTACCTTACACCAGGTAATCTCGACCAAGACGGTAGGCGTACAATCGAAGAAAGAAATACAGAATGATTCCTAAAAAAGAGGGCGAAATGGAAATAGCACCTATTAGGACATTTGGGACGCGTCCTGTGAACTTCCCAATTTTTTTTGCTTACTCTCGCACTACTATTTAATTCCATGTCCAATGCACCATACCAGAGCAGCATGGAGATGTCAGAAAAGCGATATACAAGGAAAAGCAAGGGAATAAAATATATCTTACGATTTTTATTACAGTAGTAGACTATCCAATACGTTTTCAATCGGTTCTCTATGTCCTACCTGGTAGTATCAGTTCTGGGAAAATACAAGCATTTATCTCCCGCTGTATTTTTCCATCCTCCGTGGTATAGTCAGTACAGAACAAGCAATTGAGGTCCAACGACGAGGTAACGGCAAATAGCTGTCATAATAAACCTTAATGGTACTATAGGGACGTTTATAATGTTTTTCATCACCAAACTCGTCATTATCTGTATTTTTTTCAATTTTTTTCATATTTTATTCCAAATCTAATCTCCCACTTTTGGAAGAGATTAGAAAATATATCAAGAGACTGGTTCTGGATCCCAAAAAATTATGAGAGTTCATTGAACAGGTCATTCAAACAGTTCTCTCTTTGGCTGAATTTTTATCTCTTGCTTTGGCAGCATTTTTATCTCTTGTTGACCATGTTTTCTTCTCTCTACTGGTCATGCCAGTTTGACTACTGGTACGATACTCGATCTAGAGGGCCAATTGTGTGCTTCAAACAATTGAACACCGGGAAGATGGATAAATAGAACAATCGACAAGCCCAAACTAAAGCTCTACATTTTTCCCTGGACTAGATACGTTGATTTCGACAATCTACTGCCCTGCTCTCGTGAGACCTTCAGTCTAGGCCCTCCATCCAGATAGTGACTCTGAAGCTCAAAGACGAGACCGAATCATCTGTAAAATGCTCCTAGCAATGATATATCTTGGCAGACACTTCTAGTTCGAGCCTTGAGAATCACTTGAACAACTCGGCAATTTTACAACCCATCTACCCTCAACATACACTGTCACGTTATAGTATTAATCCATTAAGTCATTTATTAGTCAGCTTCTCTTCTCTTAGGCAATAACACAAGAGGAGGGCTGGAAGGTTCGGTAACCTCCAACAATGGTCACGTTGGAGTTGACTCGGTAGGAGGCAGTGCCGTAGTTTCGAGGGATGGCCTTGCTGTTGCTCATTGTAGTAGTGGTAGTGGTTGTAGTGGTATTGTTTGATGGAGTTCAACCTGGGGGGTAGAGGGGGTATTTATACTCGAGTCCAGAGACTGACTTGACCAAGGTTTTGTGTTGATTTGGAACCATCAATGAATCATCAATGAGCAATTACCACGAAGTACTTGCACACTTTCTGCATTTTCTATTGTATCGTCTTATCTCGGACCCTTGTCCATGCATGGTGGTGTGCATGACGTCCATTGACAAGTCCATATCGGGAAGACCAAACAGGATGATTCAATAAGTAAAAAAAACAAAGACATCCTACAAGGAATTGAAGCGGTTGCTCATAAGAATTGATGCAGTTGATCCATTGAGCTGATGCCGTTTGCTCAACCAAGAGCTTGTTCTGTCTCCTGATCTCGATCAGATTGACTTGTACTAATCAGATCACCAGAGAGAGCCAACAAAGACACACAATACCATATCAAATCAATTGCTTAGATATCTGTTTCAAATTATTCTCAGCGTAGGGGAGAACTTCTACTGGATCATCCTATTGTCCATACCGGCTGCCTGGCCGGAGACAGTTCTCTGTTGATACTCAGTTGCTAACCACCTGGACAATATCAGATTCCTTTATTCCATCACAGCAGTGCGTGGGAGACCAAATCAGACCATTGTAATACCCCTTTTTTTTTCTCAATCAAAATTGATTATAACATGTCATTTTGTTTTCATTGTTTGCTCTGTAATTGGCCTGCATGTAGCATGCACAAGGCGATGGCTGCCAATTGATAGCTCAAGTACTATCAACTATGAAGAACACGATTAAAAAACCTGAATATCAATGGTACAGGCATGCCATTGATACCTGTACGTGAAATATGGATTCGCTCTACCGTAGTATTTCGTCGCTTCCCAGCTCATATTTTTCTAGGGTTCATCACGTTTGAAATAGACCTGAAACCGTCGAATGCAGGAGTGCAATGGTAGGAGTAATAACGACTGAACAGGAAAGCTGAGTGGATGTGCTAGATGGATAGGAAAAGGATCAATTGATCGGCATCCAGCTTTAAATGGCACCTGCTTGTTTACTACGGAGTTTAGGAATTTATTTGGCAGTACATCGAGTCTACTGCTGTGGGGGTTCCACGTATGGTGCACAGCACATCATTAATATTAACAGAAACAACGCGATAACAACGTCCAAATCGTGTCTACAGAGACTTAGCCCAGACCTATAGCAACTTCTGGGTCAACTTCTGGGTCTACCGTGATCCACTACCATGGCATCTATTCATTATAGTCATGTTGTACGTCTGATCGCACTCTTCTGCTGGTAGGTGTAGCTAAAAAGATGCTGTGGGCTCCCAATAAATTCGAATGAAACGGGAAATGTATCAGATACCAATATGATGCCCGTAGTACTCATTTAGAGTGGATCCTGTCCAGATTCTGGGTATCTCTTGGGCTCATAACAGAATAATACACTCCGATTAGTCAGCTTTGTTAATATGTGCTGGTGAGTACTTTGTAGTATGTTAAAAACGAAAGAAGCAAGCCAAAGGTCAACAAAGGGTCGGAATGTCCCTTTGAGGGCACATCAGTTCTCTTACGGGTTCTTGGTTGGCGTTGAGAGCCGTTGTTCTGATGGAGTCAGTGAGCCTGAGGGAAGGTGTTGTAAAGCCACCAATAGTCACCAAAAAAGGTGTTGAAGAAGCAGAAATATATACTGAGAGAAAGTTATAACCGCTAATGTGCTTTGAAAAGTAGTTTTCATACGTTCGAATTGATTTATCTTGTATGGCTCAGTTGTAGTCCTCCCAGTAGGATATGTTGGTCTAGAAGTTTCTGAAACACTAGGAAAAAAATCGATAGAACAACGAAAGTACTCCAATACACACATGGGTATGTATTAATTACACTAGATATTAGCTACTGATCAATACTTACAATTTATTGGCCTGTATGCTTGCATGTAGACTGGATGTATATTCAGATGGTGAGCACGAGAATAGGAGAAATACATAAAGCTGGGAAGTAAAAAATCCCATTGATAGAAACTAGGAGTCCAATTGCGTCGCTATTATGCTCCCTTCCTTTGGATTTTATTCAGACCAATTCTGCTCATATGATTCTTCGTGACAATGATGTATTTAGAGTTTATAATGAATATCTTGGATATGAGTTTTAGGTTGCAGAAATACATATTTAGACTTACGAAAACTCATATTTTGAGTTTCGACTTTTTGGAGTTGCAAAAACTCATATTTAAACTTGCTGGAAATCATCTTTAGAGTTTAAAATATTTCATGAATACAACACTCGAAACAATGATTATTTCACATACTGCGATCATATCCTAAGGGAAATTACATTGGAAGAGACCTCCAAGTAAGTTTAAAACCGTTGCAACAGGTATTGGCCATGCGAGAATTTTTTTATGATAGTGGGGGACTCCCTTAGCTCTCTGCATTAGTTGCCAATTTTTCAGAAAAAATTGCATAAAATCAATAAATACTTCACTAAATTGTGTTTTTCGCCAGCTATTGCTCAAATTTGATAATGACAGATGGAGGAGGAACTGGACAAGTATGCCCGATCAACTATATATGCTGCTGTATTTTTCATGAACGATTTTATTAGGTACTGAAGAGGGGAATGCAAGACCTCGGATGAGAGGTTCGGGCTCTACTTGACCACCAAACCTGTAGTGGCAGAAAGAAATGGAATCAAAGGGAATATTCCTGCAAGGGATGCCAATTTATACCACCAAGAGGCTGTGTAGTTTCTAATGGATACGTCAAACATCATTGAATATCTCAAACAGAGTTCCTTATCTCATCTCTACCTGCATAATCAATGTGATTGTCAGAAACGACTGAAATAACCCAAGACATATATCGTAATATGGCTGGAACATCGTATACTAAGGTGCAAATGATAATACATACACCAGTGAACGTATTACAACTGTCCAGATATATTGTGACACTCACCTCCATGTAATCAAGATAAAGGTTGAGACCACCTATCACTCTCATACTGGGTTTGTTAGTAGAGACACAGGTGACGTATAAGTGCTGATATCATGTGTGAAACAAATATAAGACGACTGAAAGGCAAGATAAATACTCAATCAATAGTTACTCGTGGCTCATATCACTTCATCGATACGCTTTGCAGGGATAATCTGTCAGATTCATCATTCTTGGACATTGAAAAGTAGTCAAAAATACAGCCTAGCAATTAGAAGCTCTAAAAAAAAAAATAGTAAAAGGGAGTACGTCATTCGCCATGCTCATGGACAAAAAGAATTGCAGCACCCAGGATTCTCGTATGGTCTCCCACTACAATACTAACTAGGCTCTCTGGTGCTTGACTATGGCTGATCGGACGGGAAGCCGTATTTTCACCAGGATATGGCCGCAACTGTCAAGAAAAGTGTTTGAAGATATTCCACAGGCCAAATAGTCATAGCAGCCCGATTTTTGAGTAGCTCATAGAATGTGGCTACCCATAATCAGTACCACACCATTTCTACGTATCCCAGCGAGTCTCAGATGCTTACCTCCGCTAACAGTTGAGGTCCGTCTTACCACTCTCCAGTACAAGTATCTTTGGTTTAGTTGCTTTTCAGTTACATAATTATTAATGATATTATCAATTGATAGGCGATTGATAGGCGTTCGAGCAAGTGAGGTCCTGACCAGGTCGTCTGTACATCCTATTTACCAACCACTCATTCTGGGGTACCCTAAGGTCTGGTAATGTTTCTGGCTTCTTTCCTGACACAACGAGTTGTAGCCAAGGTATAATTATTCTAAAAGAGCAGATCACTTACCTTGTACATCGAAGTCCAGAAGTCAATGGAACTACTGATCAGATCTTAATTTGGCCTTATCAGCAATACTTCCGTCTCACTCATGAAGACGGAAATTTCGCAACACTGGTGGAGAGAGATTCTACAACTAGTTCCCAGGTTTTAAGCATCCGCTCAGAATATGTGATTTACACTGAACTGAATTATTATACCAGCATTGTGACGGGAACCACTCTTGGTATCACAGGATGTTCCTTCTCCTTACATCATCAACTTTTCGCTCCAGCACTACGTTCCTCTTTCTCTTAACTACTGAGATTAGTCACGAAGTGATAAACACCTTTCACATCTGATTATCCAACCAAACTGATTTTTTCCTGTACTCGTTCGTCTTATTTCGTCACCTTCTTGAGCTCATCTCGTAATGCATAATCGTGCATTCCAGCTGCACGATAATCAAAAGTTCTGTACCAAGTGCTAGAAACCTCTTTAGGCACTCCAATAAAATGCAGAAACACGTGCAGAGTCTGAGATATGAGAATTCTATGTCCTCCTCTTGTTTTAACCCAATTTCAAAACATTTTACATACTAAGAGGGTCAGGGGCCCATTGGTACGGACCCAAAGTGGAACGAATTAGGTTGATCTGCAGAATTTAAGTTTTGGTGCATATAAGACGCATTAAACAAGAATGAAATGAGAGAACACGAATAAAATCATAGAAATACATTCAATCCCTATTGCACAATATAACTAATAGAGATAGTTAATCCCTGTCCTTAGCTATCACCTCGTTGTCTCTGCAAAGAAATATCTTAACAACTAGCTATGTTATGGCTTCGTGCCGCCGAACCTGTGTATAACCTACCATGGTAGGGAGACTTTGTATGTACCAATACAACTGAGAAAACTGGGATAAATTCGGCATAAGTAAGGATCCATTTCTTTATTGGATATCATGGTTTTTCCTTCCTTTTCTCCAGTTATTTCTGCTGTTTCCCCTTATCTCTGTGCCCCTAAACGTTTTGCAGTGTGTTTTGGATGAATTGAATTGAATATCGATATCTGTGGGTAGTTATACGAACAGTACTGTTTAGACACTTCTTAGAAAACCCATTGATATCTTGATTTACTCAAATATATGCATTATTGTCCGATTTACTTTTTTGGTGATTTTTAATGATTTTTCACGAAATATTTGCAATTATTTAGTGTTTTGCAGATCATGTTTAAACCTAATTCGTTCCACTTTGGGTCCGTACCAATGGGCCCCTGACCCTCTTAATAAGAGATAATGCACTCTGCATATCCAGTTGTTCCTCTGAACACGCATCTGGGGAGGAATCAAGGCTCTGAGAGACCAAAGGAGGAATCAAGGCTCTGAGAGACCAAAAAAAATCCGGGGAGCAACGGTGGCTTGGATTTGAACTTCTCCTGAATGAGGAACAAACTAGACAACCACTTGTGGATATTCGGAAGTATCTATTCAGAGAACCGAACGCCTTGTTTCTGGGTCGGTTTCTGCCCTTGCGAAGTAGGGTATACAGACTATTGATGATGAGTAGACATTATAAGAGGACAACAGTGTGAGCTACAAGAACTGAATAACCAAGCAGTTGGAATAGCAACGTTGGCGAGGGTTCTGTTCTACATATCTGCCGTGACTAGACGCACTCAGCATGGAGTTCGCAAATGTAAACCCCACCCCATTCAGCACCAGCCACGGGCTGTTTAGTAATGACAGAAATAGCCCATAAACCCCGCTTCCGAATTTCAACACCGAGTTTCCATCTCCAGGAGGCTACATCTTCACTAGAGAAATAGCATTGATATTTATTATTGACATGATCTCCCATTATGACAGATCGTCGCAACCGCGAGTCTCTGAGAGATTGCTCTACACACTGTCCAGGGCTGCATTGACCACGAGAGACCGGGACACGCTTTTCCGAAGGGGACTTGCCAATTTCAGAGTCAGATGACCTTCCTAGATTCAGCTTCCAATGTTCGGTGATATATACAGGAGGTGGATGGAAACCTGCAGCAGTTTTGCGGAGATTGAAAGCCATCGAACTGATGTAGCTAGTTCGTGAGAGTGAGGACTGACACCCAAGTTTGAAAGCACCCCCAGTTCCATCAGAATGAGCCAGTTCCATAAGTAGTTCCTATATGTATGACAGATATCAGCAAACCACGCCTAGCTAAGACTGACATCAGCAAACCCCATCATGATGGGAGATTGAGATATCCAAATCCAACACCTGCTTTGTCAGCAACTTGTGATTTGGAAATACTCGCCACTTGTTATCTTATAGCCGTGAGTCCTTTTAATTTGACTCTTCATTTCTCCTTTTAAATCTGGCATTTTATATTTCTGATGTGTGGAATACGCTTGATGATAGGGAAAATTGAGACGTAGCAGCAACCCTTGATTCAGAAGACAAACCACCTGCAATGTTTCTCTGAGTCTCATGATGACAAGTGAGTTGCTTCGGTAAAGAAATATATCTTGTTCGATTTTTTTTGAGACCGTAAGTGTTACCAATACATCATAGTCATTGCTCAAAAAATCATATTTAGAGTTTTAGAAATTTATATTTAGAGTTGTAAAATCAATATTTTGAGTTCGAGGATTGAAAAATAAATCACACGAAAAATATATACTACAGCAATTATCTCACCAACACGATACGATAATGAGATAAATACCTGTAATATTCAAATATAAGGCCCATGAAAGTACCCTGTTAGTTGTTATATGAGGGTGGGATTTTTTTTGGGTCAGCCAGTGGATCAAAGAAGTGGTTTGCAAATTATACGATATTTCAATAGTCAAGTGAAGTTGATAAAAATATACTTAAAAGAATATATCCACACAAGAAACGCGCAATTTGAGCACAATTTGACAGATGGAACTGGGTGAGAATTTCTATTCAACTGTATAAGGTGATGGAAGTCCCTGTTTTCCCGGTTTCTGGTTGGTATGTTTCTCAGGAGCAATGAGGAGCACAACAGCTACCCTTGTACAACTCTCGCTAAAGAAGATCAGGAGCTTGTCGAGAGAGATAAATACCTACTTATTGACGGTAATTTGGGTGGAGGCAACGTTTCCTCCTATACTTGCGTTGAAAAAATCAAGAATGTACACGACGAAGACAATGGATAGCAACCCTCTGGCTCCTCCAGGATTTCTTCAGCCCCTCAATTTCTCAGAGCTTGGACCAAACCAATGGGGTCGACTCACAGTGGAATTGACTCTTCTCAGATACATTTGACACTGCTGCACAATGTCTTATTGCACCCCTTTGGCTAGCTGACTCTCTTTTGAAGGGGGAGGATCTACTCAGTCTGAGGTAGGAGTCGCCCTTCAAATGAACAGGAGGACTACAGGTTGCAAATTTAGGAGGTTACCTCACTTCACCATATACACTCACAGGAATTACGACTCTGCTGAAGGTCACAGGCTTTTGGGTGAGCACGTTACTGCTGTCGAACTCGAAACCAGTAACTTCCACTGGAGATAAATTCTTTCCCTTCATCGACTGGTACTACTGGGACCGCCAGCTTCTATCTGTTAGAATACATTATCAAGAGAACTCTATGGCCTATACTCAATGGCAACGACTCTGCTAATGAGATTCTCAGCGGTCTGAGAAGTGCACTCTCCCATCAGGGTGTGTCTGACTGGAAATCCACGAACTGGACCTTCTTGATGAGCGGGTTTTGCAAATAATTTAAGAAATTCAGGTTCTGGTACTGGTAATTAGGGGAATCCACCAAGAAAGCATCCGTTAAGAATGTCTATTACAGATCCAGAGTTCTTGAGCGGGCTCAAGATCATTCTCAGAAGTTTTTGGAGTAGTACACCATGGATTCCGAAGCCATATTTCTCTGAATCCTTGGTAATATCTTGAAATATCCTCAGGTTGAAGTTCATATTCTGTATTGATCGATTTCCCTAACATACCTACTCTTTTGGGCTCCATTGCTTTCGTCACTCTTGACCTGCTATCGACAAATGACAGTAGAAAAAAAAAAAAAAAAAAAAACCCCAACAGAGCATGACTACTGGTGCTCTGATTTCTCTTGTTCATCTCAGGATCAAGGGCTATGATCCAACAGCTCATACAATATTTTCACAGCGGATTTTCTTCATGTTTCAAATTTCATAGGCGTTACATGTGCTGAGTTTTCTGAGGGGAGCCTACTATCACCAACTTATATTTTCCTAATTAGGCAATTCAGAATCAGTTGGGATGGCATTTTTAAAGAAATTTATACAGTTTCCTCCCAACTTTTTTGGGAACAATCAATTTGATTGGTTTCCTCACAAAAAAAATAGCAATAGGAAAAAATACAGTAATAGGGAGAATAATCTGGTTGGAAGGATCTAAATATATCTTCCTAACACTGTCAATCCGTTATACATAGATATATTTCTGAACAATATGTATTTATTAAGGTTGAGATAATGCAAAAGAATACATAATCGAAACTATATTTTCAGTCTCATATTCCACGTCGTAATGACAAATTCCTTGTGGGAAAAAATAATTCTTATCTTCTCTCTTCATAGCTGGATATTATCCTCCCTCAAGTCGTCAATCGCTGTTCGAAAACGCTCTAGGGGGCCAATATCTCTCCTCTTGAAACAGCTCTTCCCGAAGCCTTGTAGGTATCTCTCGCCATGATCTATGGCCTTCATTCCAGGGGAAAAAATCAGGAGAGAGGGAAGGATTGTCTGATGCGATGTTTATACAGATCTTCTACCATATCTTCCTTCCAGGCTGTATTATCACACAAAGAAACGTACTGCTAGATGATATCTGAACGGCTCCATTGAACAAGATCGTCCTCAAGTGCGACGAGATATGAGCGTTAAATGCATCTTTCTACAGGTTGGTTTACGTATACAGACAGTCTCTGACCAATTCAAATATTTGCACGGGAGCGTATATACAGTACTATCCTGATATGCCTCGGATTGACTAAGCAACCTGATCAACATTGTCATGACTCCTCCCACCATCAACTCCCTTAAGGCTCCGAGATCAGATATAACCACCAGGAACAATTTTCTCTCTGGGTCTCTTACATTGAAGGACAGAAGAATTTACGATCCAAATAATGGAAATTACCACACGTACAACAGCATCGCAGGTATCTGAGGGTAATCTTCCTTTCAGTTCACCTTGGAGAAGAGTAGAGGATTCCTGTTGGTTCACAAAATAGCACCGAAGATCTCTGAAACGCCCTATCACAATATTTGGTGGGTAGAGGAGACTCCTCCTGTTGGTACCTGTAAACAAATTGAAGAGTGTAGGGGATATAATTATTGCCAATAGACATAGACATATAGGCATACTTGAGATAGGATAACCAGACCTGAGGTGGCGACTTCAAATATCCACCTAAACTCCACAATTCAAGGCTACTCTTTGTCAAAGGCCAATAAGAGTCACAATATCCCTGACTATTCCAATGTCTGACTTGAACAGCTCCTTTATTAGAAGATATACCTGTTTGAATATGTCAAGAGACCAATCCAGAAGCCTCTTTCCTTTGCTGAGGTGTACATATACCTGGGTATTACTCAATGACATCCAATTGAACAGTTTCAGACATGTGCAGATTCTCTGGAGCATGTGCCTATGATTTTAGCCTGGTCAGGAAGTGGTACATTGATGACAGACTGTTATCAATATATATATTTATATATTGTGGGTTTGATTCCAGGCCGGTGGTGTATCTCCTTCTCATATACCAGATAATTCTGCGTGTTTCAGCTATCTCGACGTAAACCACTTGAGTACTTGTAGTTACAATCAGACCCCAAAGCCACTAGATACAATCAGACCCGTAAACTACTACGAGTACTAATAGTTACTAGCAGACCGGAAAGCCACCACAAGTACTTTTAGTTACTACCAGACCCTAAAGCAACTAGAATAGCCACTAGTTCCTACTAGACCCGAAAACCACTACAAGCTGTTGTAGTTACTTCCAGACCCTTCAACCGCTACTGATACAAGTAGTTACTTCCAGACCTTGAAGCCACTAGTAAAGCCACTAGTTCCTACTAGACCCGTAAACCACTGGAAGTACTTATAGTTACTACCAGACCCAAAATCCACTAGTTACACTCAGACCCTAAAGCCACAAGTTACTACCCGACCCTGAAACCGATACCAGATCAAGTAGTTACTACGGGACCTGTAAACCACTACAGATAGAAGTAGTTACTACTAGACCTTGAAGCCACTAGTAAAGCCCCAGGGAAGTGTATTTCAGGGTCCAAAACAGAAACAAAAGTTTCAAAGTGAACCAAGAAAAAATCGATAAAAAGAACAATTCTCGATTTATAGATGCTGTAGGTGTGTATTTGCGTTTTCAGTAAAGAAACAGTTTGTGCTGGCGTCCTGACGTGCACAGCACATCCATTTGTTGAGTCACCACCAGAGACTCATCTGAAAGGTACGATTCTCATCATAGGACCGTACAAGACTCTCAATAATCCTCCGAGACTGGTACAAGGGACTGCTCTACAGGCTCAATTGACTTGGAACTCTCTCTGCTTCCTCTACAAGACCTTGGACTCCTTTGAGCCAGCTCTCAGCCTCATAGTCTTCATCACCAATGGAAATGATGTATTGAATTGGATAGGGGCAAAGAGAGAGAGATGGAGAGGCAGGTTGGTTGTAAAAAAATAATTATTATAGAATATTTGTATAGTCCCTGCGATATTTGCATAGCTGATATAAAAACGGGCCTCTCCAGATCAAAGAAGGTGTGTGTATCGTGATATCCCGAGACTACAAGTTTACTTAGAGAATGTCAACAAAATCATAACAATATCATTTACTTTACTTAGCTTACAACATCATCCACAACTTGCAATTACAATCGTCCTAGATCGAATGTGAGAACACCAATGGACCCCAAATCAACCACAGAGCTCACTAGAACCAATCAACCAACTCATTCGATACAATTCGACCTTTGTTCGTATCACGTGACTAACTTTTTAGATGAGACAGTCTTCAAATAAACTCGATGCCAGAATCGCGTGACCAGCTGCATTATATAATGGTGTAATTTTGCAAAATAACGACACATTAAGGCATTCCAAGAGCCCAATTGGAGTGACCACGTGATTTCCCACACCTGAGTGCTTTTAAATCACGTGACCGAAACCTGCTTGCACTTTTTCAATCCTGTTTATTTCTTCAAAATCAAGCCCCACCAAATAAGGTTAAATAGACTGTCTTGACTTGCAACCAGGACAAGAAACAGGGAGGTTCATACTCGACGAAAAATAAATTTAGGGGTCTTTTAAAGACATTTTTCTGATCTAATCGCTCTAAGGAATATTTTGACAAATTTTCACACCTCTAGGACCTCTCAAACACCTCAAATTAGTCTCCTTCCCATGTACCCACCCAAATGATGTACGGAGAGCTGCAGTATCAGGGTTAGGGTGTCACCAACCAAAACATTGAGGAGAGCTTACTGCCTTACAGCCTCTTTACTTGCTTACTTCACAACACAACATTCAAGATGAGTAAGTATTGTGTGGGATTGGATGAGCGAGGAAATATGGAGGAGACACAAACGGGATTGGTGATATCAGTGACATGACGACATTTGATTCTTGGAGGCTTAAAGAATGAATGATGTGATTTGAGGCTCTCAAGACAGTACAGTGCTTTTGGCTGTATGATCGCTGAGGGATCAATTTTAGAGGACTGAATGACTTTGACTGGTGTTTGTGGTTTGGTGTGACATTGGTCATGTGTTGGTTCTTCTGATTCTGATCCATAGCTGGGTCAATGTGGTGGGAGTGGCGTGAGCAGTGACTCGTTTGAAGGTCACTACATGGCCAGTGTGGCCACCTTGAGGATATACACAATAAGTGATCCATTGCTAACCCAGTGAAATTTGCCCGACCCTTTTCTACATTCTCGGCGCTCTTCAAGGAGGCTGCCACCAAGACCAAGGCTCCCAAGGTCGCTGCCACCAAGGCCACCAAGCCCAAGGAGACCAAGACCGCCGCCAAGACGGCTAAGGTGCCCAAGCCGCCCAAGAAGGTGCCCTACAAGGCCACAAAGGAGGACCGAGGAAAGCATGGCAAGCTCAACAAGAAGGAGATCACGCGACTGTTTGACGACGACTTTGGCCTCACCATGGACCGAGTGCGACTTCTGCGACGACATGTGCACTACTACTCCAACCGAGACCGTCTGCCTGCCTACACCGCATGGATGCAGGCCCAGACCAAGCTTTCTTCTGGAGCCAAGATTCCCGAGCTTGCCAAGCAGTACTCGGCAAAGTCTGACGCTGAGAAGGCCGAGATTGCTCAGGAGTTCCGTCGAGACTCCTCGGACGAGGGCAACGTGTACGAGAAGTACGACTACCGAACCATCAAGTACCCCAAGCTGTCGGGTCTCAACGTGTACCTTGGAGAGGTTCTCAAGGACCAGACTCGAATTTTTGAGGAGAACAAGCTCAAGGCCGTGATCTCCGAGTGGGCCACTTTCCCCGAGGACAAGAAGCAGCATTACAACGACATTGCCAAGAAGACCAACGAGGAGAATGTTGCCCGTCTGCACAAGATCATCGCCGAGGTCAAGCAGCTGTACCTGCGGGAGAACCTTCTGTAGGTAGGCATCCAAAAGATGTTCGGTTATCGCTGATATTGGGTTATTGCTGGTTTTCCAGCCGTTGGGCGGTTACGACATATCACCGCCCGACATTTAGTGGAGGGCTTCTGTACTAATAAATTTATTATATATGCTGATAGGAGGATGTGAATGCAAATCCACGGCAAGTTTAGTTGTATCTTAGACTATCAGAGATGGGAAAAGTTGATATTGTTAACTAATTAGTACAATATGACACTAATTTTTGTTAACAGTTTGTTTACAATTACAGCTACACCTCGCCCTTGTACTAATATCAATACCATTAATTAATTAACCCAATAAAGCCTGTGGAAAGTCCTGCAACTTTCTATTAATGTCAGTGCGTGGCTGAGCGTCTCCGAAAATGCAATCAAAGTCTGTGAGAAACAGCACGAAAATGCCCGCAGGCACGTTGACCGTGGGCGAAAAGACAATGCCCACGTTGCGCAGATTCATCTTGTTGTAGTCCTGGTGCTCGATGATCTTGCACAGGTACTGCGCCAGCACAAACAGCAGGTCGCGCGACTCGGCGGGAAGCTGCTTGACCAGCGCCTTGAGCTCGTAGATGCGGCTCACAATGTCGGGGATCTCCATGGCCCGTCGGAACGCCGGCGAGAACTGCTGGGTCAGAATCAGCGACGGCATTTCCCGCAGAAACAGTTTCAGTAGGCCGGCTACTGCATGCACGTCAAACACCGTGGCCGAGTCCGTCACCAGATCAATGTCGTAATTGTCGTTGAAGCGCGCCTTGAGAATACGGATCGCCGACGCCGAGCCCGACAGCCGGAAAATACCCTCCTCAAAGTGCGCCTTTTGGTCGTCCAGGTACTGGATGCATCGCCACACCACTGTAGGCACCACGTGGCCGTCAATGTCCTTGCTGGACGACTCAATCGCCTGCAGCAGCGGCACTCCAAACACGCCGCTCTGGTGGTAGTCGCTGCCATCAAACTGCGACTGTGTGGGCGTTGTCAGCGATGGAGTAGTGGGCCGCTCTTCTCGCTGGATCATGCCCTCGGCTTCAAGCACCGACTGCAGGTACTCGGGCGTCGACGTGTGCTGCTGCTGTTGCTGCTGCTGCTGCTGCTGCTGACGGTCCGAGTTGTTTTTTCGGAACAGGAAGAACTTTTTCTTCTCCTTGACCTCGGGAACGGGCGCCTGGATGGGAACGTGATTGTGGCCGGGTCCCGGAGGCAGATTCACGTGATCGTCCTGGCCGTCGCCCTGCAGCTGCGCGTTGAGCGACTGCGACGACGGCGAGTACTTGTAGCCCCACTTTTGCAGGTTCTGGATGGGTTCGGAGGCGAACGGCGCGGAGATGCGGCTGGTGGACGAGCTGGAGCCGGCGTTGATGTGTGTGCCGCTTCCGTTGCCACTTATGTTCGCACTACCGCTGCCACTGCCACTGGCGACAGTCTCGCTACTGCCAACATCAATACCCAGACCAGTCACCTTTTGGGCTGCCGACGACGACGACGACGACTCCATGACGGAGTCAATGGCCTCGGTGGTGGGCAGGGTGGGCGTGGGAACCTCAGAGTACTCGTCGTAGATGGACTCGCCGTACGCGTTGAGGGTGCTGGTGTTGGTGGAGACGGTGGTGATTGCGGGAGAGTGGATGGACTTTACGGGAGATTCGGGCTCGGGAAGAGTGACAAACTCCAGCAGCGCCTCGATCCAGTCATCTCGCTCACGATCATTCTCAGCACACAGAACGTGACGAATGTAGTCCTTCTTGCGGGGCTCCATTACCAGAAAGGCGTGTCTGTACGCGTCCTCCGAGTTGGAGTCTTCCTCCTGGGTCTGGCGGCCAATTCGGGCATTGTAGAGCCGAATAGCGCCTAGATGAGGTCCGTTGGGCGACTCGTAGTAGTTGAGCATGGGTCCATCCAGCACAAAGTATCGCAGCTTCCAGCCTCCAAACGACTTGCCCCGCTTGGTCAGGAAACCCTCCTTACGGGCATCTCCATCAGGAACATCCAGAGGATCCATGGTGTTTGTAGAGAGAAACTCGCACAGGGTCTGGGCTGCCGAGGGAGGGATTCTAGGCACTGCCAGAAGAGAACCAAACCAGGCATTGAGCTGGTCCTTGCGAATATCGACTCTGGCGGGCGCGTGGGAGGTGAAGAGCGATCTGTCGGGGATTTTGATTTTGAAGGACGGAATCTGCGGTGCGATTGCACTGTCCAGAGCCACAAACGACGAGTACTCCTTGCTGCAGCGCCACAGCTCCTTGTAGGTTGCTCTGTCGGACACGGAGAGCACGACCACGGGGGCGTCCTTCTTGCGGGCGACTCCCAGGGAGGAAGCCACGTCCACGCGGATCGACGACAGCTCCGAGGGCTTGACGTAGAGGGTCACGGGCTCGGGAGCTAGGGCCGGCGGAGGAAGCGACGGGGTGGACGGGGCGGCCACGGCGGCGCCCATGGATGCAGATTTGGACATGGACACGGCTGCCAGGGAGGAGTCTTCGGTGGAGGCCACGGAGGCCATGCTCTGTTTGGAGCGGAGACGGGGTTCTCGGGACGGCGACTTTTCCGGCACCAGGAAGGAGTCGTCGTTGAGGGTGTCTGACTTTGTCTTTCGGTGGGTCTTTGAGCGGTCGTCTTCGAACGAGAAGCCCTTTGGTTCTCTGGCAGAGGAGACTGCCGGCAGGGGGTAGGGCAGGGGCACGATGGGTTGGGGCACGATGGGTTGGGGGACGTGTTTAGACGCCGATGGATTGTTGATGGAGGTGGCCACGGAGGAGGTGGAGCCCGTGGGTGATGGTGTGGAGCTGACGGCGCTTTTGGCAGAGTTATCGTCCAGCGGTACGGCTGCTGCAGGGACCACGGTGGTGGTACTTCCGTTTGCTACTCCTGGGATAGCGTTTCCCGTGGAGTTTGGCGGAGACGCGTTTACGTCTCTGAGGTCGCCTGCGGCGCGTAGTAGACGTCGTTTGTACCTTGCGTTGACCTCCAGGGAGGAGTCGAGGTCGCGCTGGAGGTCGAGAATCATCTGGCGCTGCTTGTTGACCATGGTCCACAGCTGTGTGTTTTGGAACGAGTTGTGGGAGAGCTGGACGGTGCGTTCGGCCAGCAGGTTGTAGAGCTGGTCCAGCGACGCGGTGGCCTTGTCGGGCATGGACAGGTCTGGCTGGACCAGCTGCTCGAGCTGGTCCAGGTCGTTGGAGGACATGCTGTCCGTCTTTTGGTGGAGCGAAATGTGGTCTGGCGCAAACACGTCTGACGGCGAGCGCGACGAGGAGGGCGCGAAGATGAAGGACGAGATGGACGGCGCCCGGGCGTGGGGTGTGGAGGGTAAGGCACAAGTTCCGTTCACCGTGTTGTCGTCTGAAGCAGATTTAACTTTAGAAATATGCAAAGAGGCGTTACGCTTTGGAGGCGAGGGATGAAGCGAGCCATTTCCATTAGTAGCGTTAGCTGGGGGTCCGCGGCCGTTGGAGGAGGTCCGGCGCACCGACATGGAGCGGGTGGATGACGCCAGCGATGTCATGGACGCCCGTTTGTCGCGTCGTTTGCGTAGACCCAGAGTCGTCCTCAGAGAGGTGTCGCTGCCCTGGCCAAATACGCTGTTTATTTGCGGAGGCGACGACGGCGTGCTCATGGCCATCTGGTTGGCCCACATGGTGTACGAGTCCTTGAGCGTGGGCATGGGCGGGTATGTTTTGGAGACACCCATTGTGAGTGTTTAGGCTGCTGCAATTAAGTCGAATAAGGCGAAGATCGCTGCGTGGAGGTGAGTCTGGAGGGAGAGAGTGTAGTCTGTGTGATGGACTCTTTGTGTCTGGAGAGTGTGTGATGGACTCTGTGTCTGTACTCGTGTGTCTGGCCAACTTGTAGTGTCCGTGCTGTGTCCTCGAGAGGTCTCAAAAGTTGTGCTTCTGCAGTGTATCAGAATACCAACAGTAAACTGCAAGTCTCAGTTCAAGTTATCGTGAAGAAAAGAGTCGAGAAATCGGTGCAATCAATGTGACCAGTGTGACCAGTCAAGTTCAGAGCCGCGAAAGATCAAAATCTCTCTCTCTTGTGTCTACAGGCGGTGGTGGGTCTTTCTCTCTACAACCCCTCCCTGCTAGAGTGCGTCTGGAGATAAAGCTTGACAAGGGTATGGAACGTGGCCGTCAGTACAATGCGGGGTCGCCCAGAGACCACAAACCCGTCCCAAACACACATATACGAGCACTGGGCCCATCTCGAGCTCTCCCAGCGCCCAAATCGCCCATCCCCACAATTCCACGCAACCATCACGGGAATCCGGCAACAATAAACTTTAGCATCTGACAACATGACGAGCTAAAACCACACTACGGTACAAGTACGATACTCGTAGTCGAGCGAGTTAAAACTCTGTCTTGTTGATGGGACCCTTTTATAATGGGCTGCAGACGTCCTAGAGTGGTGAAACCGCCTCCAATCGACTCGCCAAACCGTCACAATCATCCTGGTCTTTTCTCCTACTCAATACCTCCACCCCCCACCAACTTCTATCCGCCCACCCTTACCCCACATTGCTTGATCTGCTGACTCAAAAAATACCACTATACATACGCCACACCCCTGTCTCACACCAGATGGAAGGAGCCAAAAAAACCAAACGCCGTCACCGGGCCACTCCAGAACCGACAGGCAAGAGAAACCAGTCGCAGCCCTAACCCACACAAAACAGGAAACCCCACCCCGCGGCGGAACTCCCAAAAAGTTTCGGTCCAGCTGTCAGGGCAGCCAGGGCAGCCAGGGCAGCCAGGGCAGCCAGGGCAGCCAGGGCAGCCAAGGCAGGGTCGGTCACGTGACTCTATGTGTGTGTCGATCCTTGTGTCGATCCTTGTGTCGATCTTACAATTAGCTCGTGTTGGCATGAGGTGCGTCACCCTTTCTTGAACGTGAGAGAAGGGAGGTGGTGAGGGTGGTTGTGGTTTTCTGATTTTAAAAATTTATTTTCAAATTTTCAAATTACAACTCCTCCCCTCCATCTACCGTTGTGTTGGGACCCACATGTCATCTTACGATGCCTGGTTTCTTTATTCCTAGCAGCTGTGCAGGCCCTGAAAGTTTCACGGACAATGACCAGAACAAACAAACCGTGGACAAGCGCAGCAGCAACAAGAAACCGCAGCCTGACCCCTGCAAAACTCAAGTGTGCGCTTAGATAAGCATCCTACCTCCACGGTGCTATCGCATGACTATCGCTTGTAGTTTAAAGAGTGTTGCGAGCTAGAGACATGTCATCTGAGGAAGGAATGGTGAAATCGGTTCAATTCAACCGGTT
The DNA here is from genome assembly GCA_900518995.1 of Yarrowia yakushimensis. Lineage (NCBI taxonomy): Eukaryota > Fungi > Ascomycota > Dipodascomycetes > Dipodascales > Yarrowia > Yarrowia yakushimensis. Next base: position 1,158,019 of record ULGW01000002.1, read on the forward strand.
AAACTCGTATATACACCAATAACACAGCCTGCCCACCCATACCCCGGTCCAGAGCTCGTACTTGCCCTTGTCCGAAACTTTTTTTCGCTCTCTAGGGTAGCCTGGTCAGAGGGGTATTTTAGAGTGACGGGAAGAGTTTAGAGTCACAGCCAAGGTAGACTAGAGGAGACGAAAAGCGGTAGTTGAGGGGTTGCGGGATTCAAAATTAGATCAGGGGCACAAATAGGGGCCATAGACACTGGGTCAAGGCTCACATAGTCCCCATCTCATCCATACATGAAGCTAGAGTCTCCTTCTTCAGTCGTCTTCACTTACTTGATCAACTCTAACTAAAAGATTAAAAATTAACTAGCGGGTATGCAATCTTATCTAATCTGGTGTATGATTATTGATCATGAGGTGAAGGACTGTTCAAGAGAGATTTTTCGTATAAATACGTCATAGCACCCTTGTACCAGCACATGTCACCCCTGATGCCAAGAATAATACAAGTACCAGCACTGGTAGTGTTACTAGTGTTACATTTATACATGTTACCTGGATCTCAAAGAGCCGCCACCTCGTACGCATACTCCCCCCCCCACATCCTCACTCATCAACTGTCTTACTAACATCAATATACTCATCAACAGCAGCAACAAGCTCACTGTTCTCCCTCCTACTGTCCCGAAGAGCAGACTCCAACAAAGAAACACGCTCCTTCAATAAAGTCACCTGACCCTGCTTCCGAAGACGGTACTTTTGCACCTTACTCATAACCTTTTGTCCGTAAATCTCATGAAGTCGCTTCGCAGAGGCCGCGAGCTCGGCCGAGTGCTCCTCCACGGTCACGTGACCACTGGAAATCGTGTCCCCCGCGATCTTCTCGCTCTGCAGTGTCTCAATCACGTGATGGGCTTTCCTCAGCTCCGTTTTCAAGTGTTTGATTTCGGCGTCTTTTCCGGTTAATTGGGCTTCCAGAGCAGATATTGTTGTGCGTAGTGATCCGCCAGGGTCACGTGATTCTGGTTGGTCGCGTGATTTTAGTTGGTCATGTGCCGTGGATTGGTCACGTGCCGTGATTTGGGTCCGCGCCGTGATTTGGGTCCGCGCCCTAGTCTCGCGTGAGAGACGCGTGCGGTCACGCAGTTCCTCTATAGTTCTAGCGGCCTTGGGGCTCAGGTGGGAATCAGGTGGCTGGTCTGAAGAGCTCACGTGATTCTCCGTGTGAATTTTCTGCTGTTTCATTTCCTTTTATTTCCGTTTGGTCTTGGTTCATGGGTATCACTCCTTTTGGTGATAGTTGCGATGAGATGGTTAGTTTAGGTGCATGAGCATATTGGAGTTTGCATAGAGATGTTTAGCGAGCTGAGTAGATGCGAGGTGGGTTTGGTGTAGTTGAAAAGGGGGGTCAAATCTATCAGTAATTACTTGTACATGAAAAAGGGCGGACAAATCTGTCAATAATTACTTGTACATGATCTGAAGTCGACATAATGAGAAGCTCTGTTGACATATCTATCGTACTCGTACGTCAAGGTAGATCTTAGACCCAATTAAACCAATGGTCTACTGTACCTTTGACTCAATTATTCATTGTTGATTCAAGGGATTATTAATTATTAAACCTTTTTTATTGCTCATCCAATTTTCGTGCTGTTGCAACCTCCTCTTGGTTGCTGTTACATGAAACCGCTTTCGACTTGATCGTCCACAGTCGATCACGTGGATCGGAAGATCTCAGGAGATCTCTAAGCGAAGTACGACCGTATTACCAGTGCCAGTACGACCCTGGTCACCATATCGTACGATACACTCGTACTCGTACTCGTACTCGATATGCGGGGACCCCACCTCCAGTGTCTCAGGACGGACCTCATGACCATAATATCAGTCTAAGGCTAGCCAGGTCGGTCCGACTGTGGCCATGTTCTTTTATTGGACAGCATTTAGACGCTTTGAGACCTGGTTTCACTTTTATTACTGAGCTACAAGGAGAGCCTCCAATGGTACGATTTTGAGCCCCGCAAGTGGTGGAGCGGCGCTAGAGTCTTGGTTTCAGGTTTCTGACGGTCATTTATTTCCCGGAATTTCGCCCAACGAGGTTTTTCTAGTGGTTTTCTCGGAACACTAGGTTCCATTCTTGGATCGTCATAACAAGCGCGATGAATAATCTGAAAAGAGAGACATGGACGACAACTAGAGGTGATTGCGATTGGAGAAGAGTACAACAATATATATGGAACAGTCGATTCCGTCACTCGTTCTCAAGTCTTATATCGCACCCTGATATCTCAAATGCTCCTCTCCAGACCCTTGAAGATCTCCACAATAAAAAGCAAACAGTCTGTGAGGAGATGAAAAAAGCAATACCCTGCAAGACTGAGATCCATTGTGAAGAATCCGGGTCAGAAAAAAAAATAAAAAAAAACTCGGCAAAAATCTTTACATACAAATACATCTTGAACACACCTACGCATTCGCACTCCACTCTGTCGCAATAAATAATTAGTCTAGGAAAAACATCGCATGTCGGGCTCAGGACTACTAGGAGCCGTGCTCAATCTGGTAGAAACAGAACTTCTCTGAGACGACTCTGCGGAAACATCACTCTCTTCCAGAGCAGGACCCAGCTTGTGGAGTCGTCGGGGCAACGGACGACCCGAGGGACTGCTGGTCATGCTCAGAAACGGCTTGGAAAAGCACTCGGGAAGCTCCACATTGTCTCTGGACGGTCGGGGAGGAGTAGCAAAGACGGCAGGAGACACGGTAGTGGGAGTCACCACGGTAGCGGGTTTAGTGAGCTCCTTGGCAGCGTATCCACGGGCCAGTTCGCGAGATCGAGGCGAGATTTCCTGAATCTGCTGCTGGATGAGCGCAATGTTGGCTGAAATGTCGTCCCACTTTGTCTGGTCGGACGAGGACGACGATGTCGACGACGACGACATGGGCTGCAGTTGCACAGGCGACTCGGGAAGCACCATGGAGTAATGAGACGTGTCGTAGGTGGAGTCCGAGGCGTACACGTGACTGCTTCGGGTCGAGTCTGGCGGCGTAATCTGGTACGTGTGGTGGTTGGAGGTGAACTTCCACGAGTCCCAGGGACACTGTTCGGGGGCCGCCATGGGTGCAGGAATCTGCGGAACGGGTGTCTGGGGAGCAGAGGCGTGGTTTGCAGCGTGATTTGCACGTCGACGCAGCAGATTGGCCATATGGGCGCCTCCTCGAGAGAGACTGGGGCTTGCCGAGGGCTTGAGAGTGATGATTTCGTGCTCAAACCGCTCATTTGGAACGGTCGAGTCCAGACCGAGATTGAAGGAGGGAGAGGGCGAGATTGTAGGCAGACTAGGAGACGCCACCTTGGAGGTAGCCGTCGATTCGGGAGTAGGGGTGCTGTGGGTTGTGGAGGTTCTAGTTGAGCTGGAGGAGGTCAATGTATGGGAGGTTGTAGGTGTTGGTGTTGTTTCTTTTGCTTCTGTCTCTCGGACTCGTCTAAGAGCAGCCTCGATTTCGGCGTCGCTTCCTTCCTCGTCGCCCTCCATGTATCCCGCCATGTTCCATTCAAAGTCTCCTAGATGGTCGATTCCAAACTTGTTTGAAATGGAGCTTTTCTTGTCAGATTTTTGTTTGCGGGTTTTGGCCGATTTGACCGATTTGATGCTGGGTGCCTTGGAGGCCTTGGACGGCTCCTTGGACGGCTTGGAGGCAATCTCTGGGCTAGAAGTCTTTCTGGAAAACGATCTAGCCGACTTGAAACGGTTAAAGAGGCCCTTTTTGGGACTCTCGTCGTCGTCGTCATCCCAGGACGAAATGGGATTGGACGGAAGATAGCTGGATCGAGACCGAACGGAGGAGTTGGTATTGGTTCGATGCATGGTGGACGGTTCGGGCGACTGGGGCATGACTGGACGTTCAAAGCTCGATTGACGGGGTCGTGGACTGTCGCAGGGAATGGTCTGGGCCGTGACACTTGGAGGAGCCGGAGTTGGAGTCAGGGAGAAGCTGGAAAGAACCGAGAGTCTGTTTGAAGAGACTGAAGGAGGAAGTCTACTAGTAGAAGAGACTATACTTGCGGAATCGTGACGGGGCGAATTGAAATCGGGCTGACGACGCGGCCGCTGATCCGGACGCTGTCTCCTTATAATGGAAGCGTCATCTGAGACAGAGTACTTGCTGCTGTGGTAGGCTAGGCTCCTGGGGTTGGAGATATCTCTTTGTTGCAGGGGCTCGTGAGTGTTAGGCTTGCATTGCAGCGGCTGCGAGTTTATTTGCGCTGGGGGTGCACTGGCGGTAGACAGACGCCATCCCTTGAGACGGTCCAGAGCCACTCTGCGAGTGTGGTGCAGCGAGTCGAGCGCAGAAACGTGCGAGCTGCTGCTGTAGACGCTGCTGGCGTATGTGGATGAGCTGCTGGGCGCGGTGGTGGGAGAAGAGCGGGTCGAGTCAGAGAGCCCCAGCCCCCGGACACTGTATGCCTTGCTGTGGTCGCGCATGTGTGGGATCGTCGTGATAGTCGTGGATATGCTCCAGGGCCATGTCCCTCCTGCTTCTATATATCTTTCCACGCCCTGAGGGGAAGCCACTAAACTCTGTGGGTCCGACGTCTGGTGTCAAAGAGGCAAGTCAAGCGTAACTGAAAGTCAAGTCTAACTGAAAAGTCAAGCTGAAAAAGCAAGCTAGAGTACGAAGTAGCGGTCGGTTTTATACGTCTTGCCATTATGAATGTACTGTTAAGTACGGAATTACCGGTGTTGTACCTTGTACAAGTACTTGTACCATGTTATCCTGTACTTGTCTGTACTTTTCATGTATCTGGGTGGATCGGTGGATCATGTATCGTACTTGGACTGACTGACTGACACTCTTGGGCTGTCTAAATATTATGTATCGTATAGGACATGATCAAATTGGATTGCAAGATTGGTTTATCACTCGAATACTATCCAAATCACAGCCCTCCTCTCAGCCCTCCTCTCAGCCCTCTCTCAACCTCCTCACCCTCACTCCTCTTCTTTCACAATCAACCCGTGAAATCATCAACCGACTCTACACCGTTGTCGCTGAGAGACGGGACTGAGAGACGGGATTCCTGCATGAACCTTGTTGGGTTCCACCGTGCACCCCTGTTTGAGAAAGACAACAAGTATACGGGCCGCAGCCTGCGCCGGACAAATATGCCAAAATGGCAAGCGTAGAGACGCGGACGGGTTTGTGCACCTGCAATTTTTTCCGCATTTTTTCCACGCCATTTTCAGCTCCTCTCAGCTCAAGCCCCAACCCCCCCTCCCCCACCCTCCCCCCTTGTACAGTAACTCGACAAGGGTCCCGGTAAGCTTAAACGAAGACCATGTTCCCACAGAGAAGGACTTTGTTTTTCGCTTGTCGAGATCTACCGATCGTCCAGCCAGGACCCGTAGGGGTCAAGGAAGGGTCAAGGGTCGCAGAGCCCAAAGCGGCAAGCCCAATCGGGAGGTTGAGCGAAAAATTCTGGTACCAGGCTTGTACCAGGCTTGTACTTGGAGCTAGGTACGTCGTACTACTCGTCCTCCACTGGACTGAGACCTGCACTCAATAGAGTCTCAGTAGCAGCGTTCGAGAATGCATACCCCACAATACCGAGACCTAGGTGGGGTAGTGGGTGGAGGTGCAAGTACGATAGTGGTTGTGCGAGTAGTGTGAGTGCTACTGGTATGAGTATCGTACAATAACTCTTCTCACAATGACCCTAGCTCGTCTAGACTGGTCTCTAAGTATAGTATACAACAGAGCTCCACCTATAACTACGGGAACATCTCTTGATGCATCTGTCAGCTGATTGTCTCACCCTGATAACGGCCCCGCTTGTCGTAACGTTGGATGTGGGTACCTTTCAGGAGTCAGGAGTGTGGTGGGTTGGGTGGTGGTTGGGTGGTTGAGTGGCTTACTCGTTGACTGTCTGTCTGACTCTTTTGTTGATTTGTTGGTTGATTTGTTGTCTGTTTCACCTCTGGTTAACTGTCTACGTCCTCCCCACACCTCAAACTACGATACTCTAGCCCTCTAGACTCCGCGGGTAAAAGCGGGGATGAGACAATGTCTTGATCTCGCTTATTTATGACATCAACAGCCACACGAGCTATGAGTACAAGGAATGCCGTTGTTACATGCACCAGACCGTATACAACGGTTCCAGTGCTGGTACCATACCAGTGACTTGTAAAGTGCACTTTAGTCTAAGAAGATTGTTATACAATTAGATCACGATACCAATACCTACAGTAGTAGACATTGCCAATCGGAATCATGAGACAATCGCATGGCTACAACATGTATTCAGTTAGTTCCTGACTAAAAAGCAGTCAGACTTTGTGATTACGACAGAAGGGGGAATACGACGACGTTGAGCCCCTCAATCTGGCGGAGGAGAAGATCACCATTGATCTACCAGGCAAATGAGGGCATATACATCTTAAGCCAGGTTGATTATGTCAACAGGTAGTCTAGATGCGTGACTGGTGACACACGTATTTGACACACGTCGTTCCTGACACTTCAAACTGACACACTGATGACACACTCGATATAACTGACAGACTAGTGCCGAATGAGGATTCTGATTTGAAGTGTACATGAGTGGTCTGGGAGTCTGGTACAATGCTATTCATCGTGCTGAGATCTTCTATCTACGGTATACTACTTAAGTTGCCTTGACAAAGAGATCGACAGGCTAGTCACTGGACTTGCCCAATACAATAGAACAAAATGTCACCTCTAGGGTTCAGCCAATGTGGCAAGTGATGGCACCAATTGATTATATATAATAAAATATCAACAATGATGAGGTTTTCATTGTATGCTGGACTCTAAGACTCGTTTAGGACTCTTCCACCATTCTATCCAGAGAGACTATAACTTGCAGTTCCTCAGAGCTCTCTTTTGTCGGACAGAAAAAAACTCCAAACTCGAAAAAAGACATAATCATCCAGCCATTGGCAGCCACCGCTGCAGCCATGTCACATGTACGGGCTGCTTCTTTGACTGAATGAGGGATTGAGTGTAGTTCTCTGTTGGAGAAGCTCAAAGCTCTGCTATAGCTCTTTGAGACGCTCACCCATTGTACCTCACTGTTGAAGAATCACTCACTATAGTCACGATAGACATCGAATTCAACTCAACTCTTACAAGTAAGGGGCGTGCTAGTCATTAGAGTGACAGATGACGTCTCTACTCAGGACCCTATGTATCAACACGTCAATGGAAGCAAGGGGCGCGGAATAATTGTATTCTCTGCACAGATGTTTTCTAATGCACAGGGCTGTCACAAAAATTGAGGTAGGTGTTTGTCATTCGTCAATCTTCAACGGCATATGTACGTTTCAGAGGGTACTGTATGACTTTGGTCCATGTTGTGAAACTCGGCTAAAGATGAAAATAAAACCTGAAGAGAAGTCACGTCCATGCTTGTCCGTTACTTAATTACACTCGATTACTCAAATAATGGACCTGGATTCGTACTGGTTGAATGATCTAGATCTAGTACAAGTACTGGTAAAGTATCGATCTGAGCTGAACATGTATCACAGTGAAAAGGCTCAAAGACTTGAATTGTCGCTTTCTAATCGGCAATCGACGCTTCGGGGAAGCTACAGATTTTCCCCCTAAAAAAAACCACTACTTCTCACAGTTAGGACCCTTCATGTTGTACTTTGGTCATATCATGGACAGTACAGGTACCACTAGATCATTTCAGGCTGATAGATCGTCCCAGACGAAAGTCATGAACAGTATGTCACTTCTTCTTGTCCACCCCTTCATTTGGTCTTCTGTCATTCGACTATATCTCATGTTGGAATGATCGAATTTAAAGGTTTAAAAAGAAATTAGAAAAAATAGAAAAAATTAGAAAAAAATCGATCTGACTTCTAGGTGCAACAAACTTGTGCTTTTTTGTATTCATCTTCTTACTCATCAAATTTCAACATACATCTCCATTACGGAGACATTGTATTGTATCACCACCTGTACCTGTACAAGTATCGTCCTCTGACCCATTAAACCAACCACCAGTACAATAGCCGCCATCTCACCCTCCTCATCTCCAGTCCCTCTGACATCTCTCTTCTGACAACCGCACCAGCACAGTACAACACAACACTCTCACAATATCTCTCTCCAACGACACCTTGGCAAATCGAACCCACAACCCCAACCTCCTCCCAATCCCAATCTCTGGAAAAAGCAACTCTCTTGTCTTCCCAAACTCGTCCTATTGTTAGCAGCCCTTTAGCAGCTTTAGCAGCCGTTGACAATATGGCAGCCCGCAGTCCGTGGCCCGTATAATCCACTATCAGATATAGATAATATGATAACGACGCCACCATCCGGATTAATATATCCACAAACACAGCGGAAACCCCATCCCTATCGCCATACAGCCCGGACCCTAACCCCTTCATACCTATAACCGCTTCCCCTCAACTCATGACCCCTCTAATCCCTCACTCGCTCACACCTGTACTTAGGGTCATGAATCGAGTTGTAGTGCGTCTAAAAGGTTGCATTATGCTCTGCCAAAAAAGTTTATTTGGTTCGACCGTGTTATCGTGGGTTTTTGGTTGGAGGAGAGTCTCTGGGAGGGTGGTGTGTTGTGGACAGAAGGATAAGAGTGTTAGAGGATGGGGTTACATGGCGATTGTCGTGGGGGGTCACGTGACACCCAAAACCGCGTATTTATATCTCCCCCCACACTCCGTCTCCACCTCTACTGCGCCGTCCTATTCATGCACACCTCATCGCCTGTTCCTGCACTTAGGGGTGGGTGTGCGAATTTTTTCTTTATATAAGGAGCGAAAGTCGGTGGACGTGTTTCTTCCTCCTCACCACTCTTTACACTTTGACACGTCGACTTTCAAGTCCAAGATATTTGTCACTCTTCCGGATCACCCTTCGCATCACATCTGATCCACCTTGTCTCTGATCCACCTTGATCTCTACATCTCCACCACACAACACAACACATTACACACAATGAACTTTGAGTACTTCCCCGATCGAAAGCTCAGCATTGTCTCTGCTCCCTTCTCTGGCGGCCAGCCCAAGGGCGGAGTGGACAAGGGCCCCGAGTACCTGCTTGGAGGCGGTCTGGAGAAGCACCTCCAGGGTCTCAACTGGGACACCAAGTTTGACGGACATCTCGAGTTCCCCGTTCCCGAGTCCGACGAGAACATTGGCAAGATGAAGCGACCCCGATACGTGGCCGAGGCCTCTCGACGGGTGTACAAGGCCGTTTCCGAGGCTGCTTCTTCCGGACGATTCGTCCTCACCATTGGAGGAGACCACTCCATTGCCATTGGCACTGTTGCTGGCGTTCGAGAAAAGTACCCCGATGCCTGTCTCATCTGGGTCGACGCCCACTGCGACCTCAACACCCCCGAGGCCACCGATTCCGGCAACCTGCACGGATGTCCTCTGTCTTGGGTCACCGGTCTGACCAAGCCCGAGAAGGACGATCCCTTTGGATGGGTGCCCAACTGCCTGGACTTCAACAACCTGGCATACATTGCTCTGCGAGACGTGGACGACTTTGAGAAGAAGACCCTCAAGGAGCACAACATCACCGCCTACTCCATGCACCACGTGGACAAGTACGGTATTGGAAAGGTGGTCGAGATGGCTCTGCAGAAGATCAACCCCGATCTCACCAAGCCCATCCACCTGTCCTTTGACGTGGACGCCATGGACCCCTTCTTTGCTCCCTCTACCGGAACCCCCGTTCGAGGAGGTCTCACCTGGCGAGAGGCCTGCTACATTTGCGAGGAGCTTGCTGCCACTGGTAAGCTTGTTGCCATGGATCTGGTCGAGTGCAACCCTGCTCTTGGCGCCTCTCAGAAGGACATTGATGACACCATCAGTGCCGGTATTTCTCTGGCCAAGAGTGCCTGTGGAGATACTCTTTTGTAAGGAGTTTAATGTAAAATAGATAGAGAGAATGTGAGTAATGAGATAAATAGTAGAGAATAGTTAATCGATAGGTATAGTACCAAATAGTTGGTTAATAAACTCAAATAGATAGTTGGTCAATAGTTGGTATGCTCAATCTTTAGTTAGTTAATAGTTAGTTAATAGTTAAGTCAAATCACTCATCAAATCAGTCAATGGCCAAATCAACCAACAGCCAAATCACTCATCACTTCAAAGACTTGAGAAACCCAGCAACCCTCTCAATCACCTCGTCAACAGCTCCCTCCTTACTGCCCCGTCCGACGTTATGAGTAGCTCCATCAACGACGCCAGAAAAGTCTGACCAGTTGCCGTCCTTGACAAAGCTCGCGTACCGATCGACAAGCTTGACCTTGTCCACCTTGGGGTCCACAAACTCGTCGCTTCCGCTCAGGAGGAACAACAGCGGCACTTGGACCTGTCCAAAGGACGATTCGAGGTCCGAATCCGGCAGATCGACCGAGAAAAAGTCGTCGTCGCCACGAGGAGCATTCAGAGCCACAAAACGCTGGGCTGAAATCGGAGTATTATGCATAATCTCAGCAAACTCCCCTGAAAGAACAGTATCGCCCTTTCCCTCGTCCACAAGCTTCTGAGCAGCAGCAAGAGTCTCTTTCCACCTTTTCTCGCCAATATTGAGTACGGTGGCATCTCGATCGGAAACTCCAGCCTGCAAAATGCCTCCTTGGATCAGGGCTCGTTTCTTACCTCTGGTAAGGTAGTATAGAATGTCCTGACAGCCCGTAGAATGGCCCAGAAGAACAATTCGCTGCTTGTTGGGCAACCCGCCAGCCTCCAGCTTCGTGGTGAGATACTCAACGGCCTTCTCAACCTCCTCAGCATCCCGTTCAAGAGATCCAGTACCCCATCCTAAGAAGGAAGAGGACGTCAGAATCTCAACAACTCCCCATCCAGCCTCATCAAGAGTATCAGCAAGAGGTTTCACGTACGGAACCGTGGTGATTCCGTCTCCCAGACCACCAATGAACACAACGGTGTCTTTATGGGGTTCTCCACTTCGTGTGGGATGCTCTAGTCCAATCAGATTGCGGTGGTATTTGTGCACAGTTGTGTCTGTGTACGCTTTTCCGGCGTACTTGGAGCCCATTGTGTCGCTCTGATATCCAAATTTGCCAAATTGGTAGCGGATCTGGGCAAGTCGAACTGTGGCGGCCTTTAGTCGATTCATGAGTTTATCGGAGAGATCCACGGAAGACCAATATTGCAGGTACGAGAAGCGGGGAAATGCAGATAACGGGCTGAAAATCGGATACGGGTAAAAGTCACGTGAGAAAATGTCGTGCGCGGAATTTCACAGCCATTTGACCTCTGCTCGTGCCAATTGAGACTCTCTCTGGTTGATGAGGTGATTCAAGATTAGATAATGATGTGCTTATGTAATCGACTCTGACTGAAGTATATAGGTTGAAAGGTGATATGGAAATTGTAGGGTGATTTTGTTGAATGAATTGACCGAATTGACTATATTCCCGCTTTTATTCTTCCGTGATACTTTCACAGCAGGTTATGGGTTATCTCTTGGACATGTTGATTGGGTGGTATATTGAATATGATAAGATATAGACTACAGAGATCAGAGAGTGATAGTCACAAAAGATGCAAGATATTCGAGTGAAAAACCACTCCTACAACTAACACGACTACTAATCTGACTGTACACATTGAAAAATGCCATTTTTGTGAATCTCAAAATTTATTTCTCCCACCCGCGAATCGAACCCACAACACCCACGTTCTCCGTAACCATGGCAACCGCATGCAGCAAACATCAACAAACATGCACTACAATAGTAAACATCACCGTTGGTTCCATTGTGAAGCAAACAGTGTGTTTTGAAACGGCGGGGTTGGGCAGGAGTATTTGCGTCACGTGATGTAGGTGAGAGTTGAGAGTGTGAGGGTGAAGAGTTGAGATTGAGAGGGAGGTGTTGTAAAGAGAGATCATGTGAAGACGTTGGAGATGAAGAATGCGACATTGTGGTTTCAGCAGAATACACTTACCTGATTCTCATTACTTGCACCTCCTTTTATCGAACCTGACATGTTTGATTCTGTTCTGGTCTGTTATGGTTGGGTTGAACAGTGCATGAGGTGTGATTTTGAGGGGTGTCCAAGGTGGTGAAAAGTCGAGCAAAGTCGGTTTGGAGTAGATGGATGGAATCGTCGCATCCGGAGGACCATTTTGACCGACTTTCAGGCCGATCGGGTTTTCCACAGACTCTCCATGTTGTGTTTAGATTTGAATAGAGTTCCAGACCATACATGAATCATGTGTATGGATATATTCTTGTTTCAACTTATGAGATATCACTAACGACAGCTTGAAGGAAGGATACAACGAGACAGAGATAGAAGGCAAGATACGACAGAGAAAAGATACGGCAGAGACAACACATATACACAACACAACCACATACACACAACCACACACCCTATGGAATCTTCTATTTCAGTGGCCGTCAGAGTACGACCTTTCACGCAAACGGAACAAACACATTTGCAACACAACCCGAAACAACAGCTGTTTCTGGGAGACGGCTCGCTGGCCGGATCGTCGAGCAACACGGCTTCTGTAAACCCGTTCACGTCCCGAAAAGGAGGCAAGAGTATTCGCAAAATCATCAATGTCGTGGATGACAAGATGTTGATTTTCGACCCGCCAGAATCGTCTCCAATGGCCGGGATGCACAAGGCGGCGTTTCCAGGCAACACCCACCGCATCAGAGAACACAGGTTTGTGTTCGACCAGCTGTTTGACGAGGATGCGTCGCAGGAGCAGGTATACAACCAGACCACCCGGCCGTTGCTGAGCAACATTTTCGACGGCTACAACGCCACCGTCTTTGCATATGGCGCCACGGGCTGTGGCAAGACACACACCATCAGTGGGCGTCCCGAGGCGCCAGGAGTGGTCTTTCTGACCATGAAGGAGCTGTTTGACCGGATCGAGGCGCTCCAGGACGAAAAGGTGATCGACGTGTCCCTCAGTTACCTGGAGATTTACAACGAGACCATCAAGGACTTGCTGGAACCCAGCAACAAGGTGCTGACGCTGCGGGAGGACGCAGACAAGAAGATTTCCGTCTCAAACTTGTCGTCGCACAAGCCCGGGTCCGTGGAGGAAGTGATGGAGATGATCCTACAGGGCAACTCGAACCGAACACAGAGTCCCACCGAGGCCAATGCCACATCATCCCGGTCACATGCCGTGCTACAGATCAACGTGATCCAAAAGAACCGTACCGCAGAGCTGTCCGAGTCCCACACCTTTGCCACGCTCTCCATCATCGATCTGGCCGGTAGTGAGCGAGCGTCGGCCACCAAGAACCGCGGAGAGCGGCTGCTGGAGGGCGCCAACATCAACAAGTCGCTTCTGGCCCTGGGAAACTGCATCAACGCGCTGTGCGACCCCAAACGCAAGCTCCACGTGCCCTACAGAAACTCCAAGCTCACGCGGCTGCTCAAGTTCTCGCTGGGCGGCAACTGCAAGACGGTGATGATTGTGTGCATCTCGCCGTCGTCGCAGCACTACGACGAGACCCTCAACACGCTCAAGTACGCGGATCGAGCCAAAATGATCAAGACAAAGGTCGTCCGAAACCAGCACTCGCTCGACAGACACGTGGGCTCGTATCTCAAGATGATCACCGAGCAGAGAGCAGAGATTGAGACGCTTCGAAAACGAGAAGCCGACGCAATTGACCAGGCTGTGGCCAAATACGCTGCTGCCCAACAGACCAGACGAGACGCCATCAAGGAGGCCATTTCGTCGCTGGAGACCACGTACTCGCGAACCACGTCGGAGACCGAACAACGGGTCATGGGACTGCATCGAATCAAGCTTCTGACGCTGCAACAGTCCCAGTTGACGTCGTGGATGCAGCTGCTGACTGGACCGGACTTTGGAGCACTCACCTCAGCATACCCGGAGCTCGTGTACTTTGTGGACGACGCCCAGGACCGACTCAAGCGAGTGTGCAGCGACATGGAAGCCATCAACGCCTTTCTGGACTCGTGCACACGTGATATGGCTGCTCAGAATACCGTGGACCAGTGTTTGCGGCGTCTCAAGGAGCTGGAGGGATGGAGCGAGGCAGATGAGGAGCTGTTTCTGGTATGGGCCGAACAAACAGGCGACCACTACGAGCGCGAGTTCCACGAGTGTGTGGCCTCTGTTTCGCTGACCGACAGTTTCTTTGGCCCTATTGTGTCGCAGTTCATGAACGCGTGTCTGCACATGATCCAGCGCATCGAGGACCAGGAGCACGTGCGGCTGCTGTCCGAGGCGCTGGTTGGCTGCGAAAACGTGTTCAAAAGTGTCTCCACAGCCCCGATTCCGACTCCCTCGACCCCAAACTTTTCGCTGCCCTCGGCTTACAAGCGTTCGGTGGTCGTTCGGTCTCCCGTCCAGCCTCCTCCGCAAGATAAGCCCTCCAAGAGAGTGAGATGGGCGCCTTCTCCGGCGGTTTCGACTCCCCGACGGGCTTCCAACGTCCTGAGCACTCCCTCAAGGCTGCCTGCTCCTGCAGCGGCCGTGGAGTCGCCCGTTGACCATCCCATGGACAGTCCGGGGTCCACTCCGCCTCTGGATTTTTCCGAGGCGTTTAACCACTCGAATGTGAGCATTCTTGCCGACGGAGATAGTCGGGCCAACCGGTCTATCACTCCGGGCGGCAAGTTTGGCATCCGGGGCTCGTTGAGAAAGTGCGTTTCCAACCATGAGTTGAAGAGCCCCGTGAGAAGTGCCAATAAGGAGAACCATGGCCTGGGTATGCCTCAGCGGGTTACTCAGTGAGTGCGGTGAGCGCAGTGAGCGATGCGAACTGCGACTGCATTTAACAGGCCGTGCCACGACAATTATATAGGATATTGGCTTAATGACATGATACGATGCACAAAATGAGGTTGACTGTAGATGGCTGTTGAGGACCTCCAAGTCTGAATGAAAGAGCGGTATCAGACTGATGTTTTTGAACTTGAAAGAGTCTTTTTAGTAGACCGACTTTGGTTATGTCTAGAAGAGGACATTAAAATGGAGATATTGAAAAAACCGAGTTGATAAGTTGAATCAGAAGACTCATAAAACCGTATAATATTTAATCTATCAAAAATTGAACGTCGTACGGTTATTTGGAGGTGTTGTACTTGGAGTGTCTACCCTGGTGAGTGCTACAGCACAGTAAGATGGCCATTAAAAAAGCTGTTGGAGTCATTCTGGAAGTCTGCTCATGGAACTACAATCGTTAATGGAGTGAACATGGAGCTCATGAGACTTGATCTACTATTCATATATGCCTTTTAGAGAATGATAATAGATTATAGTACATTTTCATATATCAAGAGGATCTCTCGATTCTGAAGTACGAATCTAGAACCAGTCAGATGATCTGAAGCTCTTACGGCAGTCCATGATGTCAATATTTACAGACCATCTGCTCAAAGTACTTATGGGACAATTTATTCGTTCATTTGGCTAGAATCTGAAATCAATTGTTCAGAGGGAGATATTTTCCTTAAGAGCATGTCTCTTGAACTTCACTTGGAAGACCTATTGGTGTTATATAGGGTGTTGGAACAGGTCTTATATACAATCATTGGTATTGGTGGTTGGTTGAAGGTCTATCTGAATGTCTATAGATACCAGGTGATTATACATTACCATGTCAATTCTCCGTCGCCTCTCCAACACTCCTTTTACAACGTTGATCCAGAATTTGACATTTTCAAACCTTAAGACTGACATACTGAGATGAAGAAATGAGACTGCATCAGACTTTTGAACTGAGACCTTGAAGCATAAAAAAGGCAACAGAATCAATTTCAACCACTACAACTACCGACTAATCACCTTTATTCCACTCAAAACCTCCCCAAACTCGACTTTTTCAAATCCCCCAATCCATCCACTTGATAACCTCGCTGTGCATCAACTCTAATTTTTTTTTCAAGTCTTCTGCATCCAATACTACAGCTACACCCCTCATCTACAATGTCCGACCTCGACCATACGGAACCGCTGGAGGACAAGCTGGACCGGATCCGGGTCCATGTCAACTCCAAGCTGGCCAACCAGAAGCAGCTGGCCATCATTTTGGCTGCTGTGGAGGAGAATCTCGAGGAGGAAAAGACCGACAAGACGGCCACCTCCTACTTCATTTCATTTCTCGCTCTTCTAGAGCAATCTTTCAGCCGTCAGGCCCCCGATCAGCTCGAGAATGCTGATCTGGCCGCCTCGGCTCTCTACTTTCTCGATCTCGTGTCTCCCTTTGCCAGTGAGTCCCTTCTTCGGGCCAAGTTTTCGCAGATTTTCGTCAAGCTGGCTCCGGTTCTGGGCTCGTCCGATTCCGAGTCTGCGCTGCTGAGATCCGCCATTGGCACTCTGCAGCATCTTCTGCTGGCCCAGGACGCCGCCTCGTGGCAAACCCCGGCCTCTGAGCTGTCTCCCCGACGAGGAGTCGTGGGTCTGATGCATCTGGCCGTGAACCCTCGTCCCAAGATTAGAAAGCGGGCCCTGGACGCCCTGGCCAAGATTCTCGAGACCCGAGTGTCGCCCGTGCTCCTCGAGCACCCTGCAGCCGCCACCTGCGCAGATACAGCTCTCAGGGCCGTCAAGCAGTACCTGGAGAACCACAAGAAGGAGGATACCGTGGACGCAGGCTTCATGCACGCTCTGGCGCTGGTGAAGACCATCTGTGGAGTGGGAATGTGGCCCATGTCGCAGTTTGACGAGCTCTGTCAGCTGCTGCTGTCCATCTCCAAGACCACCAACCAGATGCTCATCCAGTCCACCTTTGGCATCTTCGAGGGCGTGTTCCGACACTTTGCAAAGTCCGAGGAGGACGAGAACAGCAAGACCCGCAAGCTGCTGGTTATTCTCGACGCCGTCATTGACCAGGCTCCGGCTACCAACGATCAGCATCTGGCTCCTGCCTGGTTCGCTGTTGTCGCCCAGGGAGTCGGAGCTCTTGGAGAAGTCAACCCAGACAAGGGTCTGGCCAAGACCCCCGTCGTGTTCCAAAAGGTGTGTGCTTACCTCGATTCCGAGGCCGATAGCGTGCGAACCTCGGCTTCTCAGTGTCTGGTGGCCCTGTGCTCGTCTATCAACCCCCAGGCGCTCAACAAGGGCGACAAGTGGCTGTCCAAGCTCGCCGAGATGGCCACCATGCTTCTGTCGGTCCAAACTCGAGCTTCTCTGGCCGATTCGACCAACGTGGTTGCTGCTCTTCTCGATACTCTGAGATGGAAGGCCGATCCCTTCCTGGTGGAGGCCGTGACCATCATTGGCGGTCTGCGAACCCAGGAGTCCTTTGTCAGCGGAATTCCTGCTCTGGACAATGCCCTGGCCGCCGCCATTCGAGCCATGGGCCCCCAAAAGGTGCTGGAACTGCTGCCTCTCAACCTCGCAAACCCCTCCTCCGACAGACCCGGACGAGCCTGGATGCTCCCTCTGCTGCGAGACAACATTCACAACTCGGACCTGGCCTACTTCAAGAGCGAGTTTCTGCCGCTGATTGAGTACTTTGACGACAAGATTGCCACCACCAAGGGAGCCACCTCCAAGGTCTTTGAGGCTCTGGTTGCTCAGGTCTGGTCCATTCTGCCCCGATTCTGTGCTCTGCCCATGGATCTGCAGCAGTCCTTTGACCAGTCCTTTGCCGAGCTGCTCTCTAACCGGCTCTACTCCAACATTGAGATCCGGCCCGTCATCTGCCAGTCGCTGCGTCTGCTGGTCGAGAGCAACGTTGTGTACGCCGAGGAGCCCTCTTCCGACGAGTTTGAGGACGTGACCGACGACGTGCTGCTTCTGGAGCGGTTCCCTCGGTCCGAGGCAGAGTCCAACGTGGCCTACCTGGGCACCGTGTCCTCCAAGATCCTCGCCGTGCTCTTCAACGTCTACGGCCAGACCATTCCCGAGTCACGAGGCTTCATTCTCGAGTGCATCAACGCCTACCTTGGAATCACTCCTGCCGGCGAGATTGGAGACATTTTCGACAATGTCTGTGGAATGCTTCACAAGGCTCTGGAGGATGAGGCCAAGGAGACCAAGCCCGAAAAGGACGCTCTTCCCGCCATGTCCCTCACCATGCTCGACATTCTCATCGCCTTGGTGCCCTACATCCCTGCCTCGTCTCACAACACCCTGCTCACCGTCTTTGTTCAGATGATCCAGAACTCGGACCCCAACCACCAGAAGAAGGGCTACCGTCTGCTGACGCGACTAGCCGAGGCCGATAACAGCTTTGACACTCTGGAGAAGCATCTTGAAAACATTTGTGGAGTTGTTCTCGAGTCCTCCGACTCCGTCACCGCTGTTTCTCGAGGAGCCCGAGTCGCTGCCCTGACCAAGCTCGTGGCTCTCCTGCCCGAGTCCGATCTCTACTTCATCCCCGCCACCGTCTCCGAGGCCGTCATTGCCACCAAGGACGTGAACGAAAAGACCCGAACCTCCGCCTACAACCTGCTGGTTCTCATGGGCGAGAAGATGGCCCGAGGAGGAGTCATTGACAACTCGCGAATCCCCGGTCTGGAGGAGTCCGGTCTGGGCTCTGTGGACGCCAATCTGACGGAGTTTTTCAAGGCCGTTTCCGCCGGTCTGGCTGGAACCTCGCCCAACCTCGTGTCGGCAACCATCACCGGTCTGTCTCGAATTCTGTTTGAGTTCAAGGACGACGTGCCCATGGACATGCTGAGCGAGCTTGCGCAGACGGTGGAGCTGTTCCTGACGTCGCAGAACCGGGAGATTGTCAAGTCGACTCTGGGCTTTGTCAAGATCACCGCCATCTCGCTGCCCATCGATCTGGTGGAGCCCCAGCTGGGCAACCTGCTGCCCAAGCTGCTGCACTGGTCGCACGAACACAAGGGCCACTTCAAGGCCAAGGTCAAGCACATTGTGGAGCGGCTGATCCGACGGTTCGGCTTCGACACCATCGAAAAGCATTTCCCCGAGGCCGACAAGAAGCTGTTGACCAACATCCGAAAGTCCAAGGAGCGATCCAAGCGAAAGCGGGCCGAGGAGAAGGATGAGGACACCTCCGTGCAGTCCACCAAGCCCAAGAAGGAGTTTGCCTCCGAGTACGAGCGAGCTCTGTACGGAGACTCGGACTCTGAGGACGAGGAAGACGACGAGGAGGAGCAGACCTCAAAGCGAGCCTCCAAGTACATTATGCAGTCGGACGACCCTCTGGATCTGCTGTCACAGCAGGCTCTCGCTCACATCACCTCCTCCAAGCCCCGAGGCAAGAAGGAGCCTCTTCTCAAGTCGTCCAAGTTCAAGACCAACGAGTCTGGAAAGATGATCTTCAAGGAGGACGACGAGGAGGACGTGATCCCCCAGGGCTCGGCCATTGACCACTACGTCGAGGCCATCAAGAACGGACCCGTTCGAGGACAGGGAAACAAGTACAAGTACAAAAAGTCCAAGGGAGGAAACGACGACGCGGACGACGACGAAGTGGTGCCCAAGCGACCCACCAAAAAGTTTTCTCGAGGAGGTATCAACAAGCCCAAGGGAAAGCCCCAGCAGCGACGAAAGTTTTAATTGTATAAAGGATGGTTATGTTATGTGTGCAGTTGTTGTGTGATGAAGTGTAGATGTATGAGTGTGAATATGAAAAGTCTCGACGGTTTACTTTTGTACTGGTAGTATTATGTGTGTGGATTAATGTTCAGAAAACTGTTTAAAGGGATACATTGAGATATCCTATGGTTCAGCACAAATTGCGTCTCAACCACTCAATATGGAAGATAATTCGGAAATAAAAACACCAACACACTCCCAGATGTTGTAGTAATCCAATGATACCATTATTTAAACAATTGGACACATATTGAGCAAACTTTTTTCTGACAAAATCACGCTCCACTCTGCGAAACCCACCATTCTCTGCATCTTCTTGGGCGTCTGGTGTAGTTGGTTATCACATGCGCTTAGCATGCGCGAGGTCCCCGGTTCGATTCCGGTGTCGTCCACTTTTTGCCATTTCCTAGAACTGGCGGTTTGTATTTTTTGACCAAAGACTGTGCCATTTCTCTTCTCACATCGATGCCATATTTAGAGTTCCATATTTAGAGATTTGTTGGAAACCTTAAATATTTACAAATCTTATATAGTCAGAATCAAAAGAGGACAGTACATTCTCTCATTATTGGGGCCACCAAGTTGCGATTAAATTGTTCCAGAGCAGTTGATAATCGTATAATAAGAGTCATTTAACCCATAAATACCAAAATATCTCAGTGAGAGTATTTCAAGAACAATCTGGATTTAAGCTTTCGCGATTACATAATCATCCCCCTTTCCAAAAAGGAACAGGGTAAATTTTTCAAAAAAACGCGCCGATGGTTTAGTGGTAAAATCCATCGTTGCCATCGATGGGCCCCCGGTTCGATTCCGGGTCGGCGCAGTTTGGTTACGGCCATATCCTGGTGAAAATACGGCTTCCCGTCCGATCAGCCATAGTCAAGCACCAGAGAGCCTAGTTAGTATTGTAGTGGGAGACCATACGAGAATCCTGGGTGCTGTAATCTTTTGCACCTCGCAGAGGTGCCTTTGTTTTTGTAGGCGGTTTGAGGAGATTCGCTGTTGTGGGTATTGTGGAGTGTTATTTGTTTTCTGAGAGATTTAACTCATTATTTTATCAATTTGAATTTAATCAACATTTAATGTGAATTAATCTAAAAGTATTACCAAAGCTCAATCAATTAGGGAATATAAGACATTGGCCAATCACTGACACAAGATAGATCATTATATCAGGATCTTCAAACCTCTGGGAACAGTTTATGGGTCCAGTTGCTGTCTTCCAAACTGCACTTCTAACTCTTCAATGATGGGCTTGCCAACATCACAATCAGATGGCTCCTTGGGGTCTCCAGGACGCTCCAGAGAGAAATTGAGATCAAGAGAACTTCTCCTGAATGGATACTAGGAAAACAGACTGCTTGGAGAAGGACGAAACCAGAGAGAAGCTGTACTTATTTTGGTATAAGTACATTCATAGTACGACCTTCGAGACAAGTATTCTGGAATTCGACCACGAGCTGATGTCATTAATCCAGTTCTCAGTCCGTGTATTGAATCTTTCATTCGTCCAATTGATGCAATTCAAGATGACCTAGCAGTCCCCTGTATCCTTTCTTAGATAATTCTTCTGAAGATGTTGTACTCAAGAGTCTCAATGCTGATGTCAACCTCGTTTCGTAACTACAAGTCACCTCACCATACTCTCTGTCATTCCAAAGTGGGAACCGTGTTTGACCAGTTTTTCAACTTTCACGTTTCTGGACCCCGCAACTTCACTTATGGTAGGCTGTCCGGAACTAGACGGATACCGGTGACCCCCACAAGAGCTGGAAAAGCGTCCCAAAGGGGCAAAAACAGCGTGGTTTCTCCTCCCCGCCGCACAATGAAATGACAGTCTTTCCGGAGGTCCGAATTGACGATATTGACAATGAGCCGCACCGCCCGGGTAGTGCGTTCCATAAGGTTCAGGCGGGAAACATTGGGGTGACTAAAAGAGTCTGTGTGAGTGTTACATTGGTTTAAAATAAATAACAATGGTGAAATGAAGCCTTATTGTATACTGTGGACGTTTTTGCTTTGTTTTATCTTGATCATAGCGTCCAGTAGAGTCGTTCTTATCATTTCTCGCTTAGGCCGTCGATGCATGAAATCTGCAGTTTCAATGAGGAGAAATTGAATTGGAGAATGAGAATGAGAAAGTGAATGGAGGCACGAAAGAAATGTACAACATGACTTTTTTTGTCTTCGGTTGTATCTGAGAAGATTCTCTGTCTCAACTCTTAGTCTGGTAACAACCAAGTACGATACAAGTACGATACAAGTAATACTGGTACAATCTACAAGGTCGATGCCAATTTCTGTACTGTCCCTGGGGTCAAAAAAAGAAATTCAAAGTAAAGTCTTCGGGAGGCGGATGTGTTGAAGGTGGGCCATCGTCGACGAAGCACGTGAATTGTTATTGTTCCATGGTGCATCTTAGGTCTTTACCATATGGACTAGTCTTTACCTCACCGATCTTCAGATCAAACGGAGTCTTGTACGAAGGGTACATCATATGCAACCATTATATATCTATATCATTTATTTTCATGGTTGCGTTCAGCAATGCGTCTGGGTATGTCAGAAGCTCTCAATCTGCCCTGGCTGTCTTTTCAACCTGCCTCTGACTGTCTCATGTAGTACCGACCTACTGCAACCGCCCATCTCACTAACCAACTCATCATCTATTCTTCTTGTCAGCACTGACTCCGTCGAAAAGCACCCTGTAAACTGCTCCGCCCAGAAAATAAGCAAGACCCCCTCCAACTACCGCCAGAACCACGGCGCCAAAAATATCCTCCGGAAGAGCTCCACCTACAACCTTGTTGAGAATAACCTGGAACTCGACATCTAGAGGCAGATAATTGAGGTCGTCGTCGCTGCTGTAATAGTAAGAAGCATAAGCCACCTTGACAGCGTTACTCTTGGGATCGAAAGTCAGATCGAATTCAAGAGGATAGTTTGCAGGCCAACATACTCGAACCTCGTACATGGTGCCATCGGTGACCAGATCGTTCAATTGCACCGTCTGGAACTGGCGCTCGAATTCGGGTGTTGTAGTCACAGTCAGAGTGTTATCTTGAGGACTCAGTTTCTTGGAGTACGCGTCTGAAAACGGGGAGCGTGACAGTTCAGGAATGAACCGTACTTGAGCTGTATTTGCCAGAGCAAGCGTTGTGTAGAGGGTTAGGGCAAGTAATAATGCCAACAATGGGCGTATTTGGTGTTTCATTGTGTTGTTAGTGTGAGTGTGAGAGTGAGAGTGGTTGGTGATTGATGGTGATGTTTGATGGTGGTGGACAATTTAGAGTTTTTCAAGTTGAGAGGAGGTTTTGGAAGGGTTTGAAATTTGGGTGGTTTGAGGGTGGTAGTGGTGTGAGAGTAGTTGGAGGGGGGTTGATTTGAGCTTCTGGGAGTTGTTGTTTGTTCAAATTTTGTATTTGACTGATATATGAGAGGATTGGTGGGGTCTTTGGATTGTGTCTTGACTGAGTAAAGTGTAAGTAGGGTTGGAGAATTTAGTCTACCTTAGTTAAGAGCAGGAGATCTCCTAAAAACGTTGTCAAAACAGTCTCAGTGGATGAGATTCAGATTTAGATGATGTATTTGTGGTTCAATATCTCTCTGGAGGACAGATTGAATCACTAATTGTGCTTGAGTAGAGTACCAATGAATCTGTAGCATTTCATTTTGGATCAAGGTACTTGTGAACATCGAACTTGAAGCTTGAAGATTTGAAGTGGATCTGAAACTTCAAATATACCCTCAGTCTCGGTCTCAGAGGCAGTTCAATAGCCTCGTCTACCAGCTCGGCTTGACTGAATGACTCACTAGTATCAAAGTCACTTCTCACAAGCCACATTCAAGCCACACTGTATTGGGATGTTGTCTGATTGTGGTTCTGGCGGGTTTGAGGGGGATATTCAGTCCAGATATCTTTAGACGAATAAATTGAGGTTATATGTGTTCAGACATCGGCAACTAATCCCACAGTAGCGAGTTCTCTAGGCTGGCTGAAATTCACTGGTAAGTTAGACTCGGTGATTTTTCATCTCCGCTCATACAAGAGACTCTCAATGGACTAGAACACAACTTGTCCAATATGTATCTAAAATTTGATTCGAAAAGTGCATTCGATTCGTCGTGTTCATCTGAAAACAATTCCACTGCCAAATCCCACAAATCTCAACCACAACACCCAATGTCAACCACCTCAAATGACTCTTATCCCCCACAGAACTTTAATGCATCCGCATTGCGTGGGGGCGTATCGTGCGCAAGATACTTAACCAGCGTCATCCGTGATAGAACAGAGCGACTAACAAAGACGCAAACGAGCGAACAAAGACACAAAAGACACAGTCGATAAAGGACAATCGACACAAACACTCGATAATCGAATATTCTACTCACTCAATATCAATACCTCTCCACATGAACGGATCACAGGTTATCGCAGAATCACTGGTGCAACTGGGCGTGGAACACGTGTTTGGAATTGTGGGAATCCCCGTGATCGAAGTGGCCGATGCGTGTATTGCTCGCGGAATCAAATTCATCGGATTCCGAAACGAACAGAGTGCCTCTTACGCAGCCTCTATCTACGGCTATCTTTCTGGAAAGCCCGGAGTTTGTCTCACGGTTGGAGGACCGGGAGTTTTGCATGCTCTGGCCGGAGTCGGAAACGCCCAATCAAACTGCTTTCCTCTCCTGCTTCTCGCAGGAAGCGTGGACGTCCATAACAACCACAAGGGAGGCTTCCAGGAGCTGGACCAGGTTGCTGCGGTGACAGAGTACACAAAGTTTGCCGCTCGACCGTCGTCGACAGACGCCCTGCCATTTCTGCTGGAAAAGGCGTACCGAACAGCCTACTTTGGCCGTCCTGGAGCAACCTACGTTGATTTGCCAGCCAATATCATCCAGTCCAAGGACAATGACGTCAACTTTGGAGTTCTCAAGCGTCTGAGAAACGTGCCTGCTCCCCGATCGGCAGGAGACCCCGCCAAGATCGCAGAGGCTGCTGCTCTGATCCGAGCGGCAAAGTTCCCTCTACTCGTCATTGGAAAGGGAGCAGCCTATGCAAAGGCAGAACCCGTCATCAGACGCTTCCAGAACAATACCAACATTCAGTTCCTGCCTACACCCATGGGAAAGGGTGTTATCAGTGATAGCAACCCTGCCAACGTGTCTGCTTGCCGATCCCAGGCTCTCAAGAACGCCGATGTGGTGATTCTAGTCGGAACCCGTCTCAACTGGATTCTGCACTACGGAGACGCCCCCAAGTACGCCGAAAACACAAAGTTCATCCACATTGACGTGTGTGCCGAGGAGCTAGGAAACAACGCTGGTCAGGCCGAGCTGGGCATTCTGGGCGACGCAGCTCTGGTCATTGAACAGCTGGATCACGTGCTCAGCAACTGGAAGGCTCCCGCTCTGGCCCCTGAGATTGCTGCCAAGCGAGAAAAGAACGTCAAGAACGCTGCTGTCAAGGAGGCAGACCACTCGGTGCCTCTCAAGTACTTTGGAGTCTTTGCCAGCATCCAAAAGACGCTTGCCGAGGTGACCAAGGACCGTAAGCTGGTGGTGGTGTCCGAGGGAGCCAACACCATGGACAACAGTCGGTCTGTTTTTGGTCACGTGGAGCCCCGAACCCGTCTAGATGCTGGAACCAATGCCACGATGGGTGTTGGTCTTGGATATGCCATTGCAGCCAAGGCGTACGATCCCGAGTCGCTGGTGATTGCAGTTGAGGGCGACTCTGCGTTTGGATTCTCGGCCATTGAGGTCGAGACGGCCGTTCGAGACAGTCTTCCCATGGTCATTTACGTCATGAACAACTCTGGAATCTACCACGGTGTTGATCCAGCTCGATACACCGACGGTCAGCCTCTTCCTTCTACGGCTCTCAGTTTGGACACTCGCTACGATCTTCTGGCCGAGAGTCTGGGGGCCAAGGGTTACTTTGTCAAAAACATTGAGGAGTTGGAGGCTGCTACGAGAGATGCTGTTGCTAGCAACCGAGTGGCATTGATTAACGTGATCATCGAGAGCGGAAAGGACCGCAAGCTCGAGTTTGGATGGATGGCCAGTGAGAAGAAGAAGGAAAAGGCAAAGTTGTAGGCCAATGAGATTTGAATTTATTTACCCCTTACCTATGTCATGTTTTCGTCTTTAACCATTTTAAGAATTTACCGTATTTAAAGTCTTGTATTTCTCTTGACTCTCCCTCATCCTCATCATGAACTCCAAACAAATAGGTGGGATTCTTGTGAGGTGCACAAAAGCCGAGTTTGACAAGAATATCAGCGAACGGCTCATGGCCTCGTGCACTCTGGATGGAGTTGGAACGTTTCATTTCCTCTTTGGCCATGATGTGGGTGACGGCTTCAGAAAACCGTTTCTGGTTTACTACAATGAAAAGGAGCAAATGAAACACATGAGTGGTCCTCTCAACTACAAGGTCAAACACGATGTTCGGCCCATGTGTGTGGCTCTTGATCAGAACACGTTTCTATTCCGAAACAACAATCAGGACGGGTACGAGCTCAGCCATTATCTGGTGAGCCTGAGCGACTGCTGGAAGTCAAGCAGTTACCACCGGTTCGAGGTGGGGTCCAAGAGCAAGCTTCTGGAACTTCTGGGTGCCAACCACTCGCAAGAGATCACCGAAGTGCATCGAACGGGGCTTTCGAGAATCAGAAACGCTTCACAAGGCGATATCACCCTGGTCAGCAACGAGGGTCATCGTGTCAAGGTCCATTCGAGCGTTCTGGTGGGCATCTCGACTTATTTTCAGGCTCTGGTCTCGTGGAAGAAGAGAGAGCTGGAAAATAAGCCCACGGAGCTGGAGCTGCCAGTGGACATCCCCATGTCCACTTTGGAGGTATTGGTTGGGTACATTTACGGCGAGGAGCTTGGTATGGTGTTTGTGGATGCCTGTGAGCTTCTTGTTTTTGCTCAAATGTGCTGTCTTCCTGAACTGGTGCATATTGCTTCGCAATGGTTCAAACCACACCCTCTGGAGGACGTGGACCAGGCTGTTTGTCTATGGAAGAAGAGTTATGAGGCTCAGAACAGCATCATGAGAGCTTTTGCTGCTGGGAGTCTTGCGGACTTTGTTTCCATTTGCTCAGACAGTGTGGATGAGGAGTGGGATGTTGAGGGTGAGGAGCTTGCCCATTTGTGGAAAGATGTCGCCATAGCCACCAAACGGAGGTATCTAGGGAGGTGAAAAGTTTGGGTTATGATTGGTCAAGGTAGTAACCATGATACCAAAAGTGATACCATGAGGTACCAGCTACGAAACTACAAGTACAAGTACACATTGTGATAATTGCTCAATACATTCATTCTAAACAATGGGCTCGAGGACAGCAACACAGTCGCCAGTGTCGACCATGTCTCCGTTGGTGTTGTACAACTTGACCACCTTTCCGGCAACAGGAGCGTTGACAACCATCTCCGTCTTCATGGCCTCGACCACAAGAATGCCCTGGCCCTTGTCGACAGTGTCTCCAACAGCAACCAGACCCTTCCAGAACCGGCCAGTGACCTCGGAAAAGACTTGCACGGCAGAAGCAGACAGAGGAGTCTCCTCCTTGGGGGCTCCAGTCTTGCCAGAGGCCAGATCCTCGTTGGCGACCTTGATGAGAGTCGCAAAGTCGTCTAGACCCTCAGCCTGGGCGGCAATGTGGGCCTCGATGGACTTGGAGTTGGCCTGGAGCCAGGAAGAGTACTTTCCGTAATCAAACACGGACTGCTCCATCTCCACAGCGTATCGGCCGTTCTCCACCTCCGTGGTGATGTGGTTGAGCTCCTCCTCGTCCACGGGGTAGTACTCAATCTGGTCAAAAGGAGACAGCAGCCAGGGACGTTCCTGACCAAGAGACAGCTTGTCCCAGATGGGGATGGTTCGACCAACAAGCTGGTAGCCTCCAGGAGACTCCATGGTGTAGATGCACATGTACATGCCTCCGATACCGACGGTGCCGTTGGGGGTGTACGTTCTGGAGGGGTTGTACTTTGTGCCGAGCAGACGGTGTCGGGGATCGAGAGGAACAGCGCAAGGAGCGCCCAGGAACACGTCTCCCAGACCCAGAACCAGGAACCGGGCAGTGTACACAATGTCTCTGACCTGAGATCGGTCCGACAGCTTGTTCACGTCTCGGATGAAGTCCACGTTGTTGGGCAGCCAGGGAGCTTTGGACCGGATGGTCTCCTGGTATCGCTTGACCGCGTCCAGGGTTTTGGAGTCCTCGAAACACATGGGCAATCGGATGATTCGGGAAGGCACCTGCCAGGTCTCGACAAACTGGAGCCGTTTCTCAAGGTCCACCAGAGCCAGCATGAGGGTGGATCGAGAGGCAGAGGGATGGAACTCGATGAGCACGGATCGCACTCCTCGCGACATCTCCTCAATGCCCTTGATTGACTGCTGGGCCTCCTCGATGAGACGGTGGATTCGGTACGACAGATTGATGTCCATGTTGTTGTCGCCGTACTCCACCAGAATGTATCGGTCTCCGGCCTGTCGGTAGACGACTCGGGGAGTGGAAGAGGAGGCGGGGAGAGTGTAGATGATGGGGTTCTCGTAGCCCTCGAGAGCCAGAAGAGCATCGACAGACTCGTAAGGAGAGCCTCCCAGGTTGGTGATGGTTCTGTCCTGAGCATTCTTCAGCTGTCGAGCAGAGTCGATGGACATGGGAACAAACTGCACCGTGTCTCCGGGCTTGACCTGGCCAATCTTCCACAGCTCGGCCTCGACAACCACAGCAGCGCAGACAAAGCCTCCAAGAGAAGGTCCATCGCACGTGAGAATCACAGGCTCGTCTCCGGTGAAGTTGATGGCTCCAAGGGAGTAGACGTAGTCGTGCTGGTTGGAAGGGTGAAGTCCAGCCTCTCCTCCGTCCTTTCGGGCCCATTCGGGCTTGGGGCCAATCAGACGCACTCCGAATCGGTTGGAGTTGTAGTGGATCTTCCACTTTGCGTCGAAAAAGGTGTCCATCCAGCCTTCGGCGAAAAAGTCGGGCGATCCATGGGGACCACACGTGACTCCAACAGTCCACGCGTTGCCGTACTTGGGGATCATGTCGGCAGAGGCGGCAGCAGGCTCGGAGATGGGAGCGGGGATGGAGCAGGATGGCAGCTCGGGCTCTCCCATGAAAATCACGTCTCCAAACTTGAGAGTTCGGCCGTTGAATCCGCCCAGGTTGCCCAGAGCAAAGGTGGATCGCGAGCCAAGGTACTCGGGGATGGCCAGACCGTTTCGAATGGCAATGTACAGTCTACATCCGGAGGTGAGTCGGCCAGTGGCAAGAGTCTGGCCAGCTTTGACAGTCACGGGCTTCCAAAACTCAATGGGCTCGCCGTTTAGAGTCGCCTCGGCAGATCCACCGGTGATGGCAATGACGGTATCGCTGTGGAACTGAATGGAGGGGCCCACAAGAGTGGCCTCGATGGCAGGAGCTTTGGGATGGTTGCCGACAATCTGGTTGGCCACTCGGAAGGCGTAGGCGTCCATGGGTCCAGAAGGAGGAACTCCAATGTGCCACAGCTGCGTTCGGCCGGGGTAGTCCTGGATGGTGGTGTACGAGCCAGGAGCGGTGATCTCAATGGCGTTGGGCGTGTAGTTGAACGAGTCCAGCACCCGGGTGGACACCTTGGCCTCGGCGAACATCTGAGAACCAACAATGGACTTGAGGTAGTCCAGGTTGGTGGTCACTCCGGCCACAACAGTCTCGTCCAGAGCTCGCTGCAGCTTTCGCAGGGCGTCAGCTCGATCGGTGCCATGAACAATGATCTTGGCAAGAGTGGGGTCGTACTCAGCAGACACCTTGGTTCCTCGGCTGACCCACGTGTCGACT
Source organism: Yarrowia yakushimensis (assembly GCA_900518995.1). NCBI lineage: Eukaryota > Fungi > Ascomycota > Dipodascomycetes > Dipodascales > Yarrowia > Yarrowia yakushimensis. Next base: position 1,187,422 of record ULGW01000002.1, read on the forward strand.
CGAGCGTCCGCGGGGAACTGAACGTCCGTGAGCTGGCCAGGAGACGGAACAAAGTCCTTGACGGGGTTCTCGGCGTACAGACGGGCCTCGATAGACGCTCCCTGAGGAGTCTTTGCCCGCTGGGCCTCGAAATCGGGAGCCTTTCCAGCTCCAATGAGAATCATCCACTCAACCAGATCCAGACCGGTCACGGCCTCGGTGATGGGATGCTCGACCTGCAAACGGGCGTTCACCTCGAGAAAGTAAAACTCGTTTCGCTTCTCGTCGAAAATGAACTCCACGGTTCCGGCTCCTCGGTAGTTGAGGTTCTTGGCCAGCATCTCGGAGGCCTCCATCATGCGGGTTCGGGTCTCGGCAGGAAAGTTGGGCGCAGGAGTCTCCTCCACCACCTTTTGGTTTCGTCGCTGCAGAGAACAGTCTCGCTCTCCAATGGCAATGGCGTTACCCTTTCCGTCTCCGAGAATCTGAACCTCCACGTGACGAGCGTTCTCGACAAACCGCTCCATGAAGACTCCGTCGTCGCCAAAGAACGACTTGCCCTGGTGCTTGACCGTCTCGAATGCCCGCTTCAGGTCCTCGGCCTTGTCCACCTTTTGCAGCCCGATTCCTCCTCCGCCAGCAGTGCTCTTGATCATCAGGGGGAACTCGAGCTTCTCAGCGGCCTCGGCAGCCTCGGCGACAGTCTCAATCAGACCGGTACCAGGCACAAGAGGCACCTTGGAAGCAAGAGCAATCTCTCGAGCAGAGTGCTTGAGACCGAGCTTTCGAATGGAGTCGCCAGTGGGGCCAATGAAGACCAGACCGGCGTCGGCACAGGCGTCGGAGAAGTCGGCGTTCTCAGAAAGGAAGCCGTAGCCAGGAAGAATGGCCTGGGCTCCAGTCTTTTTGCATGCAGCGATAATCTTGGGAATGGACAGATAGGTCTCGGCAGCAGTGACTCCCTCGAGAGAAACAGAGTCGTCAGCGTCCAGAACATGCTGGGCAAATCGATCGGGCTCGGAAAAGACGGCCACGGCTCGAATACCCATCTTTCGAAGCGTCTTGATGAGTCGGACGGCAATCTCGCCTCGGTTGGCCACTAGCACAGTCTCAAAGGGCTTGGACTCGAGATTCTGAGTAGTCTCGGCCTTGTAGGCTCTCCAGCCGCCAAACTTGGTAATGTCCTCGGCGTCGTCGTATCCCAGCTGCTCGCAGATGAATCCCTTGACCCACTTTCCGTCGGCAAGTTCAATGGTTCCGATACCCAGAGGATGGGGCACCATGGAGACGAACTCACCAAAGTTGCGGTAAGGCACGTCCCAGATCTCCACCTCGATGGCCTCGCCTCGCAGAGTAGTGTCTGAAGGCAGAACTCGTCTCAGACCAGGCTTGGTGGGCACCGTGTTGGCCAGAGCGTACAATCGGTAGTAATCTGCCGTCTTGGTTCGTCGGGCAAGAGTGGCCTCGACCTTTTGAAGCTGCCAGTTGAGAGGCATGCCGGTCAGATGGGCTCCCACAACCGCCAGAGGGATGGTTCGAGGCATGTTGTCAACAATGGCAGAGGCCAGAAGGTCGCCCTTTTTGGCAGAAAACTTGTCCTTGGCCAGAGCTCCGAGCGATCGTGAAGTAGGCAGAAACTTCTGGGCCATATCCAGCAGCGCATAGTCGTTGAACTTTTGCGAAATCAGAGTGATTCCAAACGGAAAGCCGTCCTTTCGGAAACCAGCAGGAATGGCCAGAGCAGACAGATCGGCCAGATTGACAAAGTTGGTGTAAGTTCCCTGGTGGGCGTTAACGGTGACGGGCTCCTTGGCCACGGACTCCATGGTGGGGAACAGAGGACACGAGGGGACAATGAGACCGTCAATGGACGAGAAAATCTCCTCAACCTTTCGCAGAATGCCCCGTCGCTTGTACTCGTAGGCAAAGGCGTCTGCTGCAGTGAAGTCCTCGGCCTTCTTGATAATGCCATAGACTGTCTGGTCCATGTCTTCCTTTCGGTTCTGGACAAAGTCCTTGACTGCGGCGTATCTCTCGGCGACCCAGGGTCCCTCGTAGAGACACTTTGCGAGGTCGTAGAGGGGCGTGAAGTCGATCTTGACCACCTTGACGCCCTGTTGCCGTAGACGGTCGACGGCCTCGTCGAAAAGAGCCGGGTTGAGCTCGTCTCCAAACCAAAGAGGAGTATCGGGGACGGCAAAGACCGGAGTGGGTCCAAAGGACTTGAGAGGACGCTGGGGGAAGTGACGAGAGTAGCAGTCGTCCCTGTCGAACTGGGCGCCAATGTTGAACACGAGCTGGGCGTCCGAGAGAACGAGAGAGAAGATGGAGACGCAATCCAGAGACTTGCACGCAGGAACGACTCCCTTTGCAGAAAAGACTCCGACGGTGGGTTTCAGACCAACCAGGTTGTTGAGAGACGCAGGAACTCGACCTGAACCTGCAGTGTCTGTTCCGAGAGAGAAGGGCACGAGTCCTCGGGCCACGACGGAGGCAGAACCCGCAGAAGAGCCTCCAGACACGTGTTTGTCGGAAAAGGCGTTGGGAGTCTTACCGTAAGGGGATCGGGTCCCAACCAGGCCCGTGGCGAACTGATCCAGGTTGGTTTTGCCGACAACGATTCCTCCGGCCTCCTTAATGAGACGCACCATGGTGGCATCCTCCTTGGGAATGTACAGGAAGGCTGGGCATGCTGCGGTTGTGGGAAAGTCGATCACGTCAATGTTGTCCTTGACGCCAAAGGGGACTCCGTAGAGGGGAAGAGACTAGGTTAGCGTGACTATTGAGTCTGGCGAAGCCAGCGAGATAGGAGCTGAGCTGGGGATTGAGCTGGGGATGAGCTGGAAGCGAATCTGAAAGCTGATTGGAATCTGGCAAATCTAGCAGCCTCTAGTTGGAAACTGCAACTAGCTGACCTACAAACTGATCTGATCTGACTCAGATCACAAATCCGGTAAACGCTTCCTTTCCTCCTAATCCTACTCTCTACTATACTCACCTCGGGAGTCTTCTTCATCAACTGAAGCTCCTTCCATTGCTTGTTGATATCTTCTGTGGAGGCGACGGTGATCCAGGCGGGATCACCATGCTTGTAGTCTTTGAAGGTGGCCACGAGGTCCAGGAGACGGTGTCGGGCCTCCTCGAAGGACGAGTTAATCTGGGCGTCCTTCCATTGGGCAATAGTCCAGCCGATTGATTCGCACATTGTTTATTTGGCTGAAAAGAAATGGATGCCGGCGGCCGGAGCCGGATCGCGTCTCTATATACTCGTATCACCGCAACTCTATTGCATGATAGCTGAGTTGGCCGCCAGGAGCCCGTCTGGCCCGCAGTCCGTGGGTCTTTTTAGGCTCGGCGATAAGCAGAGATTGCAGGTAGCGAGCGCCTTTGTTTGTGAAAAATTAATGAAACCGTAAATGGATTCGGCCAATGGGAGACGCATTACTCGTCTTATCTCTGCCCAAAGAACGAAAAGTGAAGATAGTGGGGACGTGCGAGTAGGATAGAGGAGGGATTTGTGGGAATAATAGAAGAGATAGGAAGAGGGGCTGTTGGATTTGTAGCAGTGAGTTATTTGTTTCGTTCACATCTCTTGATCTCTCCTCAGCTGGATTCCAATCACGCTCATGCTTGTTAGAAAGTTAGTCGGGCCTGTGAAGGTGAATGTGAAGGTGACCTACGACCTATCGCACGACGAATTGGACAGAATTGGGTAACATCTTTTGATTAATCAGATTTGTGATTTGACAGTATTTGTGGGGTATTTGCCTCCTTGTCCTTTTTTTTGGTCTCCTTTCCATCCTAATATGGTGTTGTACAAGTCCCATAATTCTTGTCTTCGTAGTGGCTGTTCGTATCTGCGCCTCAACCTTGGATGTTGGACCGCACAATCTCACTCCAAAGACGCAGCAAAGATAGGACAAGAGATTGAGGTGTGTATGGAGCTTGACAAGGGTTGTACAAGGGTTTGTACAAAGGTCGTTGACAAGGAATATACGCCCGTCTACGAGACCTGAGCTCCAATCAACAAACATCTGCTACGGACACTTTCATCTTCTCCTGCAAACATCTGTAGGACGGATTTGTCTGCCGTCGGAGTCCAACGGGCCGTTGAAAAAAAATGGTGGACCACATGAAATCGTCCAACTGTGCATCAGGGTGCATTTCAGCGTGCCTGAGGTTGAATCCGCCGCCGTTGCAGCAGCTGCAGCGTGCTGGAGCCGTATATCTCTGTATTTTTCGCTTTTGACCGCTCCCCGTCACTCTCCCGTCACCCTCAAGGTCCATCTCGACCTACCCTGAAAGCGCAACTCTGATTAGATCAGGGTTCGCACCAATCACAGGAGGATAAGACGGGTGACTAGCAAGAGGGCAGAAGGAGTACAGCGGGCTGCGTGATGCAGCACAGATGCGCTCTTGATCCAACTGGTCCACCGGCCCACTCGTCCACCGTCCATTCCACTGCATGACTCACGCATGTGATTGAAGTGGTAGGAGCTGATGCTGGAACTTCAACCCAAGAATCAAAAACTTGAGAGAATAAAAATGGAAAAGGGTAATGCAGATTTGTGTGCACCAGTCTGAAACACCAGATCTCATCTGTTGTACTACAAGTAATAAGTTCAAGTTGGACCATGTACACAGTCCTCGTACTGCTCGTATCGTACTACTCGTCTCCCCACACTTGGTAGGTTTCGGAGAAGACCGACACTGATGTGACACTGGGGCGACTGCTGACAGCTGCTGTTAGCCTGCTGATAGTACTGGCTTGCGGCTATCAAGATTCCTTGTCTTCTGTCGTCCATTGGCCCTGCAGCTTGTGCATAGTGAATTGGAGGGGTATCCGAGAGGGATTTGGGATACACTCGAAGATGGCTGTATCGGACGAGAGATGGGAGAAGAACCTGGTAGTAGAAGTACGTGATACTTACTAAGACCATCTTGAACCAGTTCCTCAAACACGTTTCGATCCAACTACAACCCAGTCGGCAAAAGAGTTGATACCTTGAGTCTCTTCGAGTTAACATCCAACGTTTTATAGATCTCCAACGAATCACATTGACGGGTTATAGGTCTCGGGTGGCTGGACAAAAATCTTGGACTTGGACAGAAGAAACACTATCAATACACATGTTCCCTATAACAAATTACGAACTAAATATCAGAAGTTTGGTTTCTTGGACAGTGGAGTTGCTTGAACTACTCTTCAACTCCCATTTCTGAATTATCATTTGTCGAGCTTTCATCGATTGTAAGTCAATCAAGAGTCTGACAATGGACAGAATGTGACTGTAAGAAAAGCCATGGACCACAATTAATGAACCAGATATATACAACGATTCAATCAGTGTTCTCCCCCAATCTCAATACCTCATATTCCTGACTTGAGTATGCAATCTTGGAACTGCACTTGTCCACTGAAACTGTCAGATATCCTGGACTACAAGTAGTATCGTAGCTGCCTTTGAAATCGACTTTCCTTGTATTATAAGTGGGCTAGGGCTCAATAGAGGGAGACACGTTTCCCAACTCCTTTTAGGGCAAGTTCAAGGGTATCAATGCAGAGCGTAAGAGAACATGTAGATGTGTTAAGACAAGTAGAAACTTCACACAGCCACCATCCAAGTCAGTCAACTATATGCTGTTATTTATATTCCTGTTGTTTCACCATTTTCTCATTCTTCAGTTTCCGATTACATAAGCAAACCTCTGCCCTAGTGATTTCAGTTCAAAATTTTTTCAACCGGTTGTATAGTGTAGCGGTTATCACCTTGGATTCTGACTCTTGAAGTACCTTCCAGTAACCCCGGTTCGATTCCGGGTACGACCTTTTTGCGTTTCGGCGTGAATTTTTTTTGTTTGTCTGAAGTTTGAGTTTTGACCGTTTCCAAAAGGTCGGTTGTTGTACACGTGCTCAAAAGTGGCTGATCAGGACACTCAGAAACGCCACTACAACGCAACCTGCTGAAGGTGCATGTTCCCCAGCATCTACGGCCAATAACCGCATCTTTTTGATCTAAATTAGGCTGAAATTTGTAGTATGAGGGGACAGTACATGTGCCATAGTGTATGATAATTACACCTGAAACCTCCTGAGAGCATCGATAAGTGGCCCTGGGATCGGATAAAATTTCTCCGTTCCACCGACTTTTGATAAGAGCAGCAAACTCAACGGACCTGGTCATGTCGAGTGGATCGCATCAAGACTGCAGAGTAAGGCGTCATTTGGACAAAGAGGAGCGTCTATGACGTGATATAATGTACTCTGGAATAAAGGGGAGCTAGCTAGACCGTAAATCAGCCACCACGCCCCTAGAACGGCGGACTAATTAGAGAGGCTGATCTAGAGCCTGGCGTCAAAAAGTACCGTTTCTGACTTCCCCACAAAGTTTGCGAGTTGGCTTGTTGTCGATAAAAGATAACGTTCTATAAAGCCACTTGCCAAGGCTTGGCATCAGCAAGCGAAGATCCCTAGATCTGAACAAGAATCGACCTTGAGGAACAAATAAGGGCACCAAGGCAGTCAGAAAAGGACTTCAAATACCCCAATACGCACCCCACCGTCATTACAAGGCCCAAAAACCGATTTCATGCATACCCCACATTCCCCTCGAGACACTTATAGTTATGGCTTGACATCAAGTGTGTAGGTTTCAAAGAACAAACACTATCATACTCGGGGATTGCCAATTATCAACCAATCAAGGCCCAAAACCAAAGTTAAACGAGCTCAGGCAATCGGTGACGCCATGATTCCATCTATATAGCTGGAGGTCTCTCCATCATCATCTCTCCATCAGCCCATCATCACCTGCAATGGACGAGAAAATCGAAGACGGATTCGGACTGGAAACTCTCAGTGGAGACGCCAATGTGCTGGCCACAATGGGCTACAAGTCCGAGCTCAAACGAAACTACTCCATGATCCAGGTGTTTGGAATCGCCTTCAGTATCATGGGTATTTTCCCCTCCATTGCTTCTTCTCTGGTCTACTCCATGCCTTCTGGACCTGCAGGCATGGTCTGGGGTTGGTTTGCGGCTTCTTTTTGCATCATGACCGTGGGACTCTCCATGGCTGAACTTGGATCCTCCCTGCCCACCTCTGGAGGCCTCTATTGGTGGACCTACCACTTTGCTACTCCCAGTCTCAAACGTCCCTTGAGTTTCCTAGTGGGCTACGCCAACACGCTTGGTCTGACTGGAGGAATCGTCAGTATCGACTACGGATTTGCACAGCTGGTTCTGGCGGTGGCTGGAGTCGCTACTGACGGAGAATACGTTGCAACCAAGTACACCGTCTACGGAGTGTTTGCTGCCTGTGTCATCTCTCACGCTGTAGTCGCCTCCCTGGCCTCGGACGGAATGTCAAAACTCCAGACAGGATGCATCTACCTCAACATTGCCATTATCATCATCGCAGTCATCGCTCTGCCCGTGGGAGCCAGACACAATCTCCATGACGGAGCATACATCTTTGGCAAGCTGGAAAACCTCACCACCTGGCCTACTGGCTGGACCTTCTTCCTGGGATGGCTGGCTCCCATCTGGACCATTGGATCGTTCGACTCGTGCGTCCACATGGCCGAGGAGGCCTCCAACGCCACCCGAGCAGTGCCCTTTGGCATCATCTCGTCCATTGGAATGTGCTGGATCCTCGGTTTCGTCATCAACATTGTCCTGGCCTGCGTCATGTCTCCAGACACGGAAGCTATCCTCTCCACGCCCTTTCAGCAGCCCATGGCCCAGCTCATCTACGACTGTCTCGGAAAGAAATGGACCCTGGCCCTAATGGTCATGATCTTCGTACTCCAGTGGACCATGGGTCTGTCCATTGTGGTTGCAGCATCCCGTCAGTCCTGGGCCTTTGCCCGAGACGGAGCCCTGCCCTTCTCCAACTTCTTCAAGGTCGTCAACACCAAGCTCTCCATCCCCGTGCGAGCCGTCTGGGGAAACTGCACTCTGGGTCTTGTCATTGGCTGTCTCTGTCTCATTGACTCTGCTGCTGCTGCTGCTCTCTTCTCTCTGGCTGCGGCCTCCAACGATCTCGCCTGGATGACCCCCATCGCTTGCAGACTCATCTGGGGCTACAAGAACTTTGTGCCTGGCCCCTTCTACATGGGCCGAATCCTGTCCAAGGGAATCTCGGCCTTTGCTGTCATCTACCTCTGCTTTGCCATCTGTCTGCTCATGTTCCCTCTGGAAGGACCCAACCCAACCAAGGACAACATGAACTACACCTGCGTCATCAACGTGGCCGTGTGGGCCGGCTCGCTCATCTACTACTTTGGATGGGCCCACAAATGGTTCCAGGGACCCAAGAGCAACCTGGAGCTTGAGGGAATGGAGATTGAAGGCGTCACTCAACTCGCCAAACTGGACTCCACAGAAAAAACCTCTCAGTAGTTAAGTAGTTATTTATATATTTATAAGAGTCACGAGCAATCGTGAACTCGGATTTTATTGAAATTGAACCATGCCAAAGAACAGAAAGTCTAGCCTTGTCTATAGTGTACTACAAGGGACCAGTACAAGATGTAGTACTTGTAGTCATTTTGCTAAGATAAGTGTCCATCGAAATGGAGATCTCAGAAAGAACAGAAATCGTCTACCGTCCACAATGGTCCGGATATATGGAACAACTATTCGATCTCTACATCTAGGTCTTAGACACCATTTCGAGAACCCAGCACTCTTTTTACACTGCCCGTATCATAATCTAAGGCTCTGACTGTAACTACAAGTACTAGGGCGGAGATAACAATATTCAAGGGTCGATGCCACTGTAGCTATAACCCATTCGAGTCACGTGCTCTTTATTGCTCACTAATATAAAGTAACAATGACATTATCTATTACTTTACAATTGATGTGAATCATTATTACATGCCAAGTCCATCAGCCTCATCCACCATCCTAAGCCTCAAGCCAAACGCCCTCACCACGGTCGTGGATCCAGCCGCCCAGCTGCTTGACGTTGGCATCCCACTGGTCCAGCCGCTGCTTCATGTCGGCAATCTGCTGCTTGTTGAGCACTCGGGGCTGCAGCCACGTGATGGTAATGGTCTGGGCCACCTGGTCAATGTGGCCCTTGATGAGCTCCAGCGACAACGCCTTCATGACCAGATGCTCAATCTCGTCGGCTGGCAGCTGCGTCTCCTTGGCCACAGTGGCAAAGGTGAGGGTTCGGTCATTGGTGGGCCGCTTGAAGGCAGCCTCGGTCAGCGCCGTGAGACAAATCTTTTGTCGCAGCAGAGGCATGGCGGCCTCGAGAGGCGGCAGCTTGGACACGTGCTGCGACGTGAGCTTCTCAAACTCGGAAATGTCGCCCTGGTTGAGCGCAAACAGCAGGTCCCGCAGCCACGCGTACTCTGTGTTTTTGAGACTGTCCAGCACGGGATGCAGCAGCAGCTCGCCAAAGTTGTGAATCTTCTCGCCCAAAAGAGCAGCCACTGACAGCTCGTGGGCCCGCTTCTGCACAGCCTCTACCGACAGAGAGGACAGATCAATGCAAGCCAGATACAGCAGCGCGTTTCGGTAGTAGGTGTTGAAGTCGCCCTTGGACAGGTAGTAGTCTGCGTTGACGCCGTAGTAGGCGGCGGTGATGATGGGGTCGACGGAGTTGAGAGAGTCAATGGTGCCGGTGACCGAGTTGAGCACCTCTCGAGCGCCATCCATGTTCTTGAGACGCAACTTGACCCGTGCAATCTCAATCTGTGCGTACACATACGCATCCTGGGTGTCGGGCTTGTGGCTCACCTTGTCTGCGAGGCTGGTGAGGAATCCCAGCGTCTCCTCGTCGTTGTTGCACTGAGCAGCAGCCAACACTCCAAAAGTCACCAGTTCCAGCTGGTTCAGGTTGCGCTCAAACACCTGGATGAACTGCGTGAAGATCCGCAGCCGCAGAGGCTTGGATCGTCCGTCAGCATACAGCTCTGCCAGCGCACCGGTCAGCTGGTGCCACAGCTTTCGCTCCCACAGATCTTCCAGCGAGTAGAAGGAGGCTGCCAGCTCGGGATCTGCCTCCATTCGCAGAGTCGCAAGGATGGTGGGCACGTCGTTGTCTATTTCCATGGTTGTAATTGTGATGTCGTGTGATTGATGTGGGTGAGTGGCAATGTGGTGATGTTGGAGGTGTAGGTTGGGACGATTAAGGTTTCAGAGGTGGATTCGAGGGGGCGGTTAGTTTTGTAATGGAGGGAGGTATTGAGAATGTAGGTGTGTAAAGAGGTTATAACTGAGGTTTTAATTCCATTGAATCTTTCAAAATTAAAATATGACCGGTTTTGGTCGAGTTAGATGGAGATGTAAAGTTCCATCTGGTGGTTGAATTTAGTAGGTTTTAGTTTGGAATTTGTTAAGGCTTGGTGAGTATCGAAAGGGATCATAATAGCCTTATTTAAGAAGATAAAATGTCAGAAATTGTCCATATATGATCATTAGAAACACTTACACATGATTTGAAGTGATTATTATGTCGTTAACCATACTCTTCGCCTAGTACTACACTATGTGGCACTCTCACACCTGAATACGAAATGGACTTGCCATACCCAGGCATTGAAAAGTAACCCAAATGATATTCTCAATTGTATAAAACGACTTCAGCATTGTATTAGTCACCTTCATCGGCTTTTACGACTGCCCAATCCCTTCTACTTGTCACCCAAAAAATGGTCTAGAGGTCTGAGAGTAACTATCACTTTTCCTGCACACATTGGTCTGAGCATGACTACGCAATGCCACCCGAGTACGCTACTTGTACCATGCCCACAACAGCCTCCACGCACTTCCAGAAACACCACCCCTAGAATGTCTCACCACGCTCTTCAAAACACCAATGGTCACATCATTTAAAACTCTCAAATGAAAAATGTCGACATGGACTGACATCATCGTACATACATGTGTCAAGGGATCGATAGGGTGAGAAACAGAGCAATGGGACAAAAATAAAGGGTGGAATTCGAGAGTATACATTCATCAAAGTGTTTATATCCCCGAAAACCCCATCAAACAACCAAAAATAGTCTACTTTTCACCATCTTTTTCAAACGTCAGTTTTCGAAACATTTATATATTTAGACTTTTGAGCAAGTGTAGAGTGAACTATAGAGCTCTAGGGGGTCTATATATTTTGTGATTGAGCCCATGTACAGAAATTCTGAAAAGTGCATTTTGCTCAGAATTCAGTCATAAATGGATTTCCATTTTCTTTACCTGAGTAAATCCCCCCCCTCAACCCCATCACGCTCTCCCTTTGTCCACGTTTAACTTCACCCTCCTTTCCTCATCAACTCTAACACCCTTTCTCATATACAACTCTATAGCGTTCGACAAGCCACTCTCATGATTCAACTACCAGCATGTCTGTGCTTCCGACCCCGCTACCTCCGTTCAAATGGACCCTTTTAGCCGCCGGCAATGCCAATGTGGTTTATCGGAGCGACGAAACGCCTCTTCTGCTTCGTCTCAGACGCAACAGAGACGCTCCTTCCACGGCAGAAGTGGACGAGTACTTGACTGGAATCATTCGTCCGGCAATTGGACCTTTTCTGTTCGACTACACGGTTGTGAATCTGCCGCTAGGATTCCTCGAATCGCTTCCCGAGGCCGAGGATCTCGATCTCGGAGAACCCCTGGGTCTGCTCATGGAGAACCTGGGTCCCAAACCCCACGAGACCAATGTGCTGAAATCACACGCGGTCAAAATCAACTACAGCGACAACTGGGAGTCGTACACGGTGGAACTGAAGCCCAAGTGGCTGCTTCAGAGCCCCACAGCGCCCACAAACAGCTTAAACTGCCGGACCTGCGCGCTGCAGCTCAAGCGAGAAAAACCCCGAATATGTCCCCTCAGACTCTTTGATGAGGATGAAGCCACGTCACTGCAGGCCCTGCAACACGTGTTCCCCGGTACACAAAAGCAGCTTGAGCCTCTGGCCAAGTTCTTTGCCACCTCAGAACTGTTTGCCGAAATCAGACACCTGCAGGGCGGAGACGAATTGGGCATTCTGGGCTACGCAAACTACGTCCAGACTCCCCCGCAGTTTGTCACGGCCATGACCATGCGAGACGTGTCCTTGTTTGTCCACGTTCACGACGATTCAGTCACTGGCAAAATTGTCGACGCCGATCTCAAATCCGTCGCGGAAAAACGAAACTATTGGGCCTCTCTCGAGACAGATCTCATTGAAGGAGCGTGGTATGAAAAACCCGGCACCGATTGTCTTCTCGCAGAGTAGACATGGTCTGGGAGACCCCAATGACATTACATAGATTAATATTACTTTAGAGCTAGACATTTGATAATGACAGCAATTGGTGTACATTTAAGGGGACAAAGTATCACCCCAATACTCACTACAAAAATTGTTAAGATTTATGATGTCACTCTCCCCAACTCTCCCCGATCATCCTATCTCCTCAACTGCATACCACACAGCTCCAAAGCACTTACTCAACCTGTGATTTGCGGTGTTAGAGGTGATTTGAAGGGTCAATTGGTTTGTGATGGCTTGTATCCATACGGCTTGACTTATTGCTACAACTCTTGGGTTTGTAATACACAGATGTCTTCCAGGTAGAACTTCAGTATGGAGATCTTCAGGTTGGCAGGTGACAGATCATGGCAGCCATCGATCAGAGACAATCTCCTCAATCGCACTTTTCGTCTCAGGTTATCTTTCTCTTTGAAAAGGTGTCTTCATTCTTACTACCGATCTTGGATCATGTCAAGATTGGGATCTACTAGATGGTGGTATTTTCTCCAAAATCAGATCTGTTAATTGAGGCGGTTCAAAGCTAAGAGGAAGCAATAATGGCTCTTCCAATATCAATGACATACTCATACTCTCTTCTATACCCATCTAAGAATCTCTTAACTGCTTGAGGTATCGTACCTAATACGAGAGCCAATTGTCTGACGAAAGATTACCCTCTGGGGAACCACTGACAAGACCCCTGACTCCCCTGAAGACCCTTGAATCAGCTGAGCGATTTGAACATGTATCAAATTCCAAAAAAAACACTTCTTCAGTATTTTTTTAAACCCCACAAGACTCTTCAGTTTTTGTCGCTATTTTTCACCCGAGGCAGATAAGCTCTCGTATCTGCAAGGTTGAAAAAAGAACAAAAAATGAAAAAGAAAACCCCACCAATTCGTATGATGGAAAAATTGCAGCACCTAGGATTCTCGTATGGTCTCCCACTACAATACTAACTAGGCTCTCTGGTGCTTGACTATGGCTGATCGGACGGGAAGCCGTATTTTCACCAGGATATGGCCGCAACTGGCAAAAAAAGTGGTTGAAACTATACAACGGGCCAAAAAAATCACGTGTGCGGATATCAGAGGTGGAAATGGACCTCTCAGGTGGAGAGTAGCTTCTAGAAGAGTTCTGATATTTGTTTCTTGCATAGATCTTGGTGAGATTGCGTTGAGAGACCCCAAGGAGGATCAAAAGACCCACAAACCCCATATTGTTAAGATTAAGTAAATCTTATCTAATATCGCAACTGGAGTTAGTATGTAAAATCGAGAGAAGTGCACACAGTTTGAAATATAGAGGCCTGGGGGATAATATTGTGTAATTTCAGCAAAGGAATGTGGGTCGTAAATTATTCATATATATTTCTTTTACTGATGTCTAGTCTAGATCAGATAATAGGGACCCCCAGCGGGCATTTTATTTAACAACACCCAACTAATATTGTTAGGTATTTGGATATAGGCTTCAGATTGTGTGAACCTACCAGATCAGATATCAATGATAATTGTCCGTAGACAAAGTGCTCGACTCATGGATGAGGAAGTATACTATTTTTACGACACAACACATAATATAGCAAAGTCTTGACGATGGTCAAGAGGGGTATTTATTGATGTTTTATAGTGACATGACAGTTTTTCATTGTCTGCCGTTTAAGCATAGCCAAAGTCCCGCAGAGCGGTCTTGACGGCCTCGGTGCTGTTGCCAATGAGCTGGTTCACCTGGCCGTTGGTCTGGTTGTTGGCGGCCTGCAGCTGCTGAACGAAAAACTGCTTGGCGTCCCGAACTTCAGGCAGAGCATCGGTGGGCTTGGGAGTGCAAGTAGAGAGCTTGTTGAAGGAGGAGCCGAACGACAGCGCGTCCAGATCCACCTCGGGAGCAATCTCTTCGGTGCTCTTGGAGATCTCAGCGTTGAGCAGCTGCACCAGCTTCTCCAGAGTGGAAGGCCACAGGGACGAGTAGTCGCCTCCCAGGAACTCGGGGGTGCCTGTGAGCAGCTTGGTGCAGCCAATGGCGGCGGTCTTTCGCTGCAGAGGACCCTGCACGTTGGGCACGGCGTTGACGAGGAACTGGCCCCAGATGGTGCCAAACACTCCCTTCTCGGCCTGGTCAATGAAGGTGATGGGGAAGGAAGGAGTGGGTGCAGTGGCGGCGAGGAAGACGACAAAGTAGGCGAACCGGTTGATGAACTTTTCGGTTCGCGAACCCTGGAGTCGCATCAGCAGAATGACAGCAATGTCCTTGAGATGGGGCTGCAGAGCCTGGGGGGAGATGTGCAGCATGATGGCCTGGAGCAGGTCGAAGCCAAACTCGTCGTTGACCCGCGACGAGATGAGTTTCTGGAAAACTCCCAGCAGAGCCAGCAGGTTTTCCTCATAAATAGAGCCATTCTTGGCGATGATGGCCTTGAGCAGACGGGCCAGAGCAGGCACGTTGCCTCGAGACTCCCACAGCTGGGCCACCACGAGAGTTCGAGCCAGCTGCTGGAAGGCAGGGGGCAGCGAGTCGATGGAAGGAGACAGTTCCAGAATCAGAGCCAGCAGCTGGAACACGTAGGGCGAGAACTCGGCAATGTCCTCCTCGAGAATGGTCAAAAAGGTGGGCGACACGATATCCTGGACGGCAGCAAAGCCCACCACGGGCACGGTGTACTTGAGCAGCACTCCGATGGACTCAAAGGTGTAATGGTTGAATCGGGGGTTGGAGGGGTTCTTGCAAATCTCCTGCAGAATGCCAATGAGCTGCTGCAGCAGCTGCTTGCCGGCGTCGCCGGTAGCCACATCGGAGCCCGCAACGAGCAGAATTCGCATGATGCATTTCATGAGATACTCGTTTTCCGAGATCTTTTCGGGGGTGCCTCCAGCGGCAATGAGCTCAAACAGCTTGGGGAGCAGCTGCTGGGCAATCTGGGCAACCTCGGCCTTGTCAAACACGTTCTTGGCCAGCAGACGCTCCACGGTGACGGCCGAGTAGGTGCAGACCACGTAGTTGGTGGACAGCAGGTGGTTCATGAGCACGGGGAAGACCTGGATGAGATGCTCTCGAGACAGCTGGTTTCGGAAGCTGTAAATGTACTTGATGGCGTCGACCTTGAGAATGGGGTTGGCCGAATCGTTCATGAGATCGGGGGCAATGTGTTGCGAGAAGAAGGACAGAATGTCGACCGTCAGGTTGATGGAGGTGACTCCAGACGATGTGACGGCACCCTTGGCAGCGATACTCGAGTACAGATGGATGGCAGTGTCCTTGGCCTTCCAGTTGGAGTCGGGGTCCTGCTTGTACAGGTTAAGGAACTGCTCGACGTACTCGAGGGCGACCTTTGTGACGGAGGACTCGGCCTTGTCGTTGAGTTCTCGCAGGAAATCCGTGGCTGCTCGTCGTCGGGTATCGGAGTCGGATCCCTCGAGGTCTCTTCGAATGTACTCGAGAGGATCGTCTTCAAACAGCTCCTCGTCGGACTCTCGCAGACTCATGTTGGGCACGACAATCTTCTCAATGAGTTGCTTGAGCACCTCGGGCGACGAGAACATGCCGGTGTGTCGAGGCACCTTTGCGACGGAGGTCAGAAAGGTGAGAGCCTTGGACACGAGAAAGTCAAACTTGGGCTGGGTGGACGTGTTGGTCAGCAGGTTCCACACGGTCTCGACAAAGCCGTTGAGGTAGGTTCCGAAAAACTCCTCGTATCGCAGCGAGTAGAGCTGGATGGCCTGGCAGATGGAGGACTTGACCTTTTCGAGAATGCCGGCCTCGTCATCCTCATCGGCGTCCTCCAGCAGCGGGTTTGTGTAGCTCAGGTACTTTTTGAGCAGGTTCATAAAGTAGTCGAGGTTGTCTTCAAAGAAGGCGGGGATATCCTGGCAGTTGAGATCAAAGAAGATTTTGAAGATGTTGAACTGCACGCGGAACAAAATGTCCAGCTGGGCCTTGTTGGTGCTGTTGGCCTCGATCTGGCGGTCCACCTCCTCGCACAGCTGCTTGTAGGGCTCTGTGAACTGGTGCAGCACCAGGAGAATCTCTCGGTTGAGATCGTCGGACGCAAACAGCGGGCGCCACTTTTTGAAGATGGAGTGGGCCACCGTGAGAATGCCGTTGTTGGTGACCATGTCTGTGGGGCTCAATCGCGCCACCAGCGTCGACACCAGGTCCTCCCACTTGTGGGGAAAGTCCGAGTCCGCGATGATGGACACGGACTCTCCCAGCTGGATCTGCAGCCGCTCGGGCAGCGAGATCATGAGTCCCACAACCTCGTCCTTGACGGTTTTGACCGTGGCGGGCTGGAGCAGATGCTGGCCGTCGGAATTGACCCACTTTCGCTTGACAAAGTTTTTGAAAAAGAGCGCTGCTGCCAGCCGGGTGGATTCCTCCAGGTTCTGGGCAGCCACGACATGCAAGAGGACAATGGGGAAGTCGGGCTGATCCTCGAGCTCCTTGAGTTGCTGCTCGGCCGATCGGGCCGATTGAGGCAGCTGCGACTGCTTGAGCAGCGCGACCACCGTTTCGAATTCAGTCATGTGTTCGGGGGTGTGTGGTGGAGAGGTTAAGGCAAAAAAAAACGACACTCTTGCTGTATTACAAAAAAGGTGTGACAGAATATATATGTATGCATGCGTCTAGAGAGAGTTTGTTTACATGTGTCCGTTTGTGGGATGCGGTTAGGGTTGGGTTGTTCGGTAGCCAGAGATATTGGTGGGGGCCGGGCTGAGAGGAGGTTGGTGGTTTCGGGCCGTGTCTGATTGTTTGATACAAGTGTGTTGTACAGTTGTTGTTTTTCAGAGCGAAAAACTTTGGCTTTGATCAACGGTATTTCAGAGAGTTAAACATAGTTGAACTGGGTTAACAGATTTGAGGGAGGTTTAACAGACTTTGTTGAAGAGGTAGGAGGGCGCAGTTGGACTAAGATAGTGAGGAAAGATAATGGTAAGGGTGGATTGATGGAAAGGATGAACTGATGAGGATTGATGAATACTTGTTCTCCAGAAGATCGTGGTTTACATAGTGTCTAGTATTACAATGCTGTATCGAGGTGTTGCTATAATTTATTTAGCTTGTTTAGCTTGTTTAGCTTGGGTTGAAATTTCAAGCAGGTGTCTTGGAGTCTTCCTGGTCCTTTGTTTCCTCTGGCACACTCAGATGACCTCCTCCATGTCGTAATGAGCCCTCTCAATGACTCTTATGAATAAATAGCTATTTACAGTGCGTTAGCGAGTGCCATGTTTTTCGTTTCAGATTGGTGTTGTGTTGAGACTGTCTGGTACAACATGAGGTTGTACCGACTGGGTAACACGTGTCTCGTATCGATCTATCTAACGGATAACCTGCTCACTGAACATTTGCGGGGTGGTAAAGGCAAAAATGCTGTCGTCCATGACCATGTGTTTCCTTGGACCATACACCTTGACTGCTCGCAAATGGGTATCTTTTCCGTGCTGGTGATTTGCCGGAATGAGCAGCCGTAAAATGTACGTTTTGAGCACGCCATCCTGTCGCAGGCCGTCCAGCACCAAATGCGTCCACCCCTGCGGCTCGTCCAGATCCACCTCCGTCACCTCCAACAGATCATGGTACCCCGAGCCCGCCAGAATCTTGATTTTGGACGGCGTGTACGACTCGTCGAGCTCGTAGTCGGTGTAGATGGACACGCGTTCAATGGACACGCGTTTGGAAAAGTGGATGTCGAGATGGTGGGGCTGGGGTCCGTCGCTCTGCCAAAAGAGCTGGTGGTCGTCCGATCGAAGCGCTTCCACTCCACAGCCCTGTTTGTGTGACGACACGGACCAGTGTGCCAGCGACCCGAGATCCGTGAGCCCCAGCTCCTCCACCTCCTCGAGTCCTTCCGTGAAAGCTGGCTTTTCAGACATGCGTGGGTGAGTAGTTGGAGAGTTGGTTGGGTTGGGTTGTTTAGAGTTGACATGGTGAGATTCGGAGGTGAAAATGGACACCTCCAGAAACGTCAAATTTGGAGGGAAGTGGTTGAATTTTGAAATAAATGATGTCGATAGTTCATTTAGTTGATTGAATAATTTTCAAGTGGATTGATTTAGTAAAACCACCAATTGAAGCGGTGTTGTGAAGAGTTCAGTTGGATGAGAGAGTCTAATAGAGTATTGTTTGGTAGTCAAAATAGTTTAATAAGAAGTGAAGTAAATTAGTCATAATTACTGAAGGGTATATTGGAGAGAGAGTGAGATAGACCTACACTACAGAGTGCTGAAGGAAGCCAATGAGCTGTAAATTAGTACGTCGAGTGACATAAGAGCACCACGAATCTGATCCAATATATATATTACTCTCAAACCACACCAGTTGTTTACCATGATGTTGTCCTGGTTCCACTCACTCGCTTTAAAGTGATAATTCAGATTTGGCCTTTGCTGGGAGTTGGATCTCCTCATCCCCCTTACTGTATGGCAATTGACAACTCATAATAACCACCCATCTGAGATATTCAAAAACTCATTCTTCTCATTTTCAACAGATCTCGTGTATCTTGAGGGTATGACATACTTCACCTCTCTCACACTAGTTTAGCAGCATATCGTCCGCAGCTCTCGTGGCTCTGTTGTGCAGTATAATTAGATCAGAATAAATGAAGAACTAGACTAAGCACGCAGGTGAGTGATCGAGAAAACCAATAGATACATCTAATCGACACACCCAGGACAAACCCAATACACCCAATAGTCACCTATATACACAATCCATACTATCAAACCGACTCACTTCTATCCACCTCCAATCTCTCCTCTCCCTCTGACATCATCTCCCCACCAACCTTATTTTTTCCACTGGAGATAGACTGGAGAAGGCTCGTCTTATCAAGCAACACACATCACACCACACATTACCAGTGAGTATGGACCAAGTGGAGGACACACAACAGACTCTCGTCGTCAGATACTTGATCTCATCAGATATCGACCTCGTCAGATATCCGCCATCACCACTCACACCAACCAGCATCACCACCCTCTAGTCTCACCCCTCCCCTACTAACCCAGTGAGCCAGAAAAGCGGACTTGGATCTGTGTTCAAGTCACTAACCAAGGGCTTCAAGTCCTCGTCCAGTGCTCCTCAGACCCGTCCCACGGTGGTTGGAGGAGCTGCAGACCAGGAGGAGCTGTTGCGGGTATTGGCTACAGGAACTGCTGACAAGAAGGTGGAGGCAGCTACTGCTCTTGAACACGCTGTCCAGACATACTCCGTGTCGTCGATTCCCGAGATTTGGTACGCAGCCCGAGATCTCACCAAAACCGACCAACCCACCGAGTGTCGGCGAAGCGGACTCAAGCTCATGATTGCGTGTATCAAGCAAGATGAGAGTGCCACGGGCTCGCGTCTGGCCTACTTCCAGAGCCTCATTGAGAACTCCAACCTGCAGGACTTTGATTTGCAGCTGGAGGTGCTACGAGTGCTCACCGACGACGGAAACAACGTCTTCGATCTATACCAATCCGGATACCCGTTTACACACATTTTGAGCTCGTGGCTCAAACGACTGGCGGCCGAGGCCCAGGATGTGCGTATAGGACGAATTGACGACGTTACTGCGGCTTCTACAGGCGGAAAAGTGACCATGAACGATAATCTTCAAACGCTCATGAAACTGCTCACCAACATGCTGCAACACAACTTTCAAATGTTCAATGACGACGAGGTCGGTGCCATTTTGGGCGAGGTCGTCACCATGTGTCGTCGAACGTCGTCCAAATCGGATATTGAAGCTGCTCTAGCAATGTTCAACACTGTCATCCAGAGCGGCTACGTGCCCATCAAAAGCATCCCTGTGGTACTCGACATTCTATGCTCCACTTTTGTCACCATTCCCGATATGGAGGAGTCTGTGGAAAAGTCGCTGCGAATGCTGTGTTCGTCCCATGTGGGCCATGCAACCGTCGAAATCATGTTCAGATACCTCCAGGACGCTGGCAAGAACACCTCGGGTCAGAATGCGCCCAATGGAAACACTCTACGTGGAACTGTGCGGTTTCTGCGAGTTTTGGCCGAGAAAACTCCTCCTGAACTGAAACTCGATATCACCATGGGTGCTGTTCTGGGTGCGTATGAAAACTCTCTGCGTCTAGGAAGCGCCAACCACGATCTGGAGGTGTGTCAGAACGTCACGGAGCTCGTTCGAAACCCAGAAACCCGCCAAAAAATCACCTTTGAAGATTGGGACTCAGACCACTCGCCCTACGTGATCATAGCCCGATGTGCCGAACAGGAACTGGATGACTCAACGACTACAACAGGAAACCAGTCGGGGATCAATCGATCAGTGTCAATCACCAAGACTACAGGCACCGGACAGGGCTCCAATTCTCTGTTTGACCGAAAAAGTGCGTTTGAAACCCGTTCTCGTTTCAGTAAGCGAGCAGGCAGTATTTTTTCTGCAGACTCAACCAAGGACGGCAAGGAGGCCAAAGAAGACAATAACGCTGCTCCTACGCCGGAACCGTCTAAGCTCATGGTCTGCGTTAAGGACTTTGTGGAGCTGGTGTCGTCGTTGGAGCGAAAAGTCGATTATGGAGCTCCAAAGGAACAGACCATTCAGTTTTACCTGGAGATGGCTCCTTTTCTGAACGAGTCGTCTGCTGCTCGAATCGTGCGTCATTTCGAAGACTCCTACCTCTGTTCGCCCTTCTCGTCCAACTGGGAAGCCAACACCGAGCTTGTTCTCGACTTTTTGGAGCCCTATTGGCCCGATAGCGTGCGAATGTTGGTTCTGGACTTTATGGACCGACTCTACACGGTTTCCTCGGAAGTCAACGACCGCGAGATGCTCAACAAACTCATCTCAATGCTCTCCAGCACCTACAGATCGTCTCAACTCACCACCAAGGTGCGATCTCGACTTCTGACACTGCTTACGGATATGAGCAAAAGTGCGTCCTTTGACGTGTTCAACACAATGCTGCGGGACATTACGGCCACCGGAGAGGCTCCTGCTGTCGAGCTGGTGTACTCTTTGGGTCGTATGTTTGGCCAATTCATGCTGGTTCAACCCCAAAAGGCCCAATTGGTGTACACCACTCTGGTGAAGATGCTCCCCACTCTGCGACAACAAAACTCGGTGGAAGCCTATCTGGAGGCTTGTCGTCTGTTTGTTCGATTGCGATCTACAGACGACGAGTACGTGTACATTACCAACCCCGTGGACATGGATGGTCTGTCTGCTTCGTTTGGACGAAACTACACTGGACGAGAAGAAGAGTGCGACAAGCCGTGGCATTTCCCTGAAGACGTCAAGTTTCTCGATGGAGTGCAGCGAAACAAGCCGTGTCGAAAACTCATGGTGGGTCCTCCTGGCCAGGAGTCCAGAGGCGGAATCTACTCTCTGGACACCTCTCTTTGGTTCTCTGAGATTCTGCAGGTGATCAGCAAGGCGCAGTGTGACTGGGAGATTTACTCGTTTGTTCTGGCTCATCTGGGCCCCCAGTTGTCCAATCTCGCGCTCTTCAAGTGGTCTCACCAGGACATTAAGGCTCTACGAGTGGCTCTATCTGAGGGAATCTCAGATCGACTTCCTGCAGCTTTGAAGATCCCCAAGGACATTTCCAAGCCGGATATTGGTGTGGCCATTATCCGTAACATTTCGTCCTTCATTGGTTATGGAGACTTGCTGTCCAGAACAGACGAAGAATACATTCTTCAAGCTCTAGTGGCCGGTCTGTCGTCGTGGGAAAAGACGGCCATTCCCTGCATCCATGCTCTGGTTCTCTGTTGCTACGAATTTCCCGTGTCGATTCGACGGTTCCTGCCGCAGATTTTCACAAAGTTCCAGACAAAAATCACCACTCTGTCGTCGTCGCCTCACATTCTCGAGTTTCTGCTGGCCCTGTCTCGAATGCCTTCTCTGACCCGATCATTCACCCAGGACGAGTATAAGCGAATCTTTGGAATGGCGTTCAAGTACATTCAGCACGCCAACGATCTGGCCAAAATGAGCGACGGATCTAAACACCAGGTCAACTACGACCCCACGGGCCCAGATACAAAGTCGTCCACGGACGCGACGCAGTTCAACGGCACCGTCATGAGCCAGTATCTGCTTGCTCTGGCGTACAATGTGATTATCGCGTGGTTTCTGAAACTGGACATTTCCAAACGTCACTTTCTGGCAAAGTTCATTGTTCGAAACCTCATTTTGGCAGACGGAAATGCAGCTGACATTGATCCACAGTCTCTCGCTCTGCTGGATCTCATCCAACGGTTCGCCTTCACGGACTTTGATCTCCAAATGCCTTCCATGATGGGTATCAATGCCCACTTCAAGGACAAAAAGACGTCTACAAAACAGTGGTTGTACGGAACGTCCGTCATCTCGATCCAGACTGTTCTGGCCACCGGAGAAAGCCAGTACATTATCCGAAGACCCACAGGTACTGCCATCATCGACGCCCATCCTTCCAACAAAATGGCTCCAAGACAGAGCGATCAGTCTTCCGTGGACCTTTTCTCACCCAACTATTTCTTTCTGCAGACTCTGCCTACGGTTCTGACGCCTGGTCTGCCCAAACCCATTGCTCTGGGCACCGATCCCGCTACTACTCGTGCCGTTTCAGCCATTGACCGGATCCCCGTGGTGGACTTCCACAAGGTCGGAGTCATGTACATGGGCCCCAACCAGAAGGACGAGACGGAGATTCTGGCCAACCAGACGGGATCTCTGCATTACCGCAAGTTCATGTCTTCTCTGGGCACTCTGACCCGTCTCAAGGACAACAAGTCCATCTACACTGGTGGACTCGATACGGAGCAGAATGTGGACGGCGAATTCGCCTATTGTTGGAGAGACCAGATTTCGCAGCTGGTTTTCCACGCCACGACGCTCATGCCTCCGCCTCTCAATCCCCAGGACACGGCATATGCGTCCAAGAAGCGACACATTGGTAACGACTACGTCAACGTCTTCTTTGACGAGTCTGGCCTCACGTTCGACTTCAACACCATCAAGTCGCAATTCAACTTCATCAACATTGTCATCACGCCCCATTCGGCCAACTTTGACAAGTCCCACATTTTCGCTGACGCCAAGGACGAGCCCAAGACCCCCGTGGACCAGCCTACACGTTACTACAAGGTCCGGGCGTACCGAAAGGCCGGAGTTCCTGCCATTTTCGCAGCTTGTCACCTGAAGATCATCTCGGAAGGATCTCTGCCTGATTTCATCCGAAACCTCGTTCTCATCGCGTCCAAGTTTGCCACAGTCTGGTACTCGGACGGCCAGTACGTGTCCAACTGGAGATACAGACTCCAGCAGATCCAGCTGCTCAAGGAGAAGACGGTGGCCCAGGTGGAGGCCGCTGCTGCCGAAAAGAAGAAAAACGCAGGCACAGATAGCAAGGATATGGCTGCTTCGTTCCTGGAACAGCTGCAGGGAGGAGGTGGAGCTGATAACGATGATGATGACGACGACGATAACCCATCTGGACCCGTGTTCACGGAAGATGAAGATGCCGGAAACGACTTGCCCTTGTTGAAGACTCTGGACTTTACTTCTTTCCTGAACTAGTCATAGGTGGGTAAATATATATTTATGATATTATGTGTAAACGACGAATAAAAAATGTATTGGGTCTAGTTGTGATCAATCTTGAGGGAAAAGTCGACAATGCCGGTTCCCTGGTGGATACTGGAGGTGGAGTAGATGTCAATCTGGTTGGTGAGATAGGAGCTAATGTTCTCCTCGGTCAGACCGCCACTGCACTCGAGCAGAAAGTGCTTGGTGCCGTTCCACTTGGCCTTGATGTTCTGGGCAGCAACCTGCAGACCCTGGCCATCAAAGTTGTCCAGCATGATGATATCTGCGCCGGCGGCAATGGCCTCGTTGGCCTCGTCTTCGCTCTGGCACTCGACCTCAATCTTCATGGCAAAGCCGCAGACGGACCGGGCCTTTTGCACAGAGTGCGTGATGGATCCCGTGGCCCACACGTGGTTGTCCTTGAGCATCACCATGGACGACAGGTCGTATCTGTGGGGGTCTGCTCCGCCGACAATCATGGCGTACTTTTCCAGCCGTCGCAGGCCGGGGGTAGTCTTTCGGGTTCCGGCAATGATTCCGGTGTATCCGGACTTCTTTGCCAGCTCCACAATGTGTCGGGACTTTGTGGCCACTCCGGACGCTCGGGCCAGCAGGTTGAGCGCGGTTCGCTCGGCCAGAAGCACCTGTCGAACAGGTCCAGACACCTTGGCCACAGCAACCTTGCCACCCTTGGGGTCCACGTAGTCTCCCTCCTGCACGTTCCACTGAACCTTGAGCTGGTTTCGGTCAAACACCTCCTGAGCAAAGGGCACTCCAGCAACCACACCAGGCGACTTGCAGTAGAGAGTGGCATGGTGAATGTCGTCACCAACAACAAATCCACCCACATCGAACGAGGGCACGTCCTCGGACATCCATCGGGTCACGTCGGTCTTCCAGTCGCCGTCAACAGGGAGTAGGTGAGCAAAAGACATGTTGGGGGGTGTTGAGAAGAAGAAGAGGCTCGATGCATCTAGGGTGGAGTCATGTGGGGTTTAGAGTTTCGAGAGAGATAGAATGGGGTGGCTCTAACTTGGGCAAAAGGAGGTTTACAGGAAATCTGAAAAGTGCATTTTGTTTGGATTGGCGAATTTAGTGTATTTGATGATTTTAAGCCTTTTCTAAGCTCCATTTCAGCTTTTGTAAGCACCCTTTAAGTGCAGTGCATGGACCAAGGACACCTACAGGACGAACTTGTACCTCATACTGTACCTGAAAGAAAGCCAGTTTGAGAATCTCAAATTCCGCAATTGATCTAGTCACGTGATCTAAAACTTCTCCCAGTCACGTGGTCTCCCCGTAATCTCTACATTGACTGATATCATTATCACATTCTCAGACTCCAGATGCGGCTGTAGATGGATCTTAAAAAGCTCAAGCTCAGTTCAGAGCCGACACTCAATTGTATCTAGATCTAGAACCGTGGGTTTGGAAAGTTCCATTCTGTGTCACTGGTCACTGTGTCCCTTTGTTATTAGTCCATTAGTCCACGTTTGGATCTCCTAAGTGAGAAGTACGAAGCATTCTTCTTAAAAAGCTCTCTATTCTTTTCAAGCTTTCATTTAAGCACCAAGTTCATGCTGACAAAACTTTAACTAAAATATGACATTTGTTGACATTGTAACAAATATTTGATTACACTTGAAAAATACTCCAAATGATAAGATACTGAATAAATCTACTTTCTGACTTTCCTAAACCACCCCAATCATGCCCACTTATCAAAACTCCCTCTAAACCCCCTATTTAACCCAGCCCTAGATTCATCAATTACCCTCCTGCGTTTAGACATTTGCCCTAACCCTGACTGTGCACTATAAAAAAATACTTTCCACAGTTTTCACTCTCACGCGCGCACAACCGAATGGTGAGTAAAACAACGACACTTGGATTCTTGGATGATGAAACATTTTATGCAATTTCCAACGCTTACCTTTGAATCTTAATGTAACGAACTGCTTTCCTGAACTTCTTCTTACATCCAGATTATTGATTTTGGAATCATTACTAACATCAGCTTTTGCATAGAGCATTTTGAGTATATATAGATGTCAAGAGATGGAGAGTTTGAAGAACAAGTATTGTAGAGACGAGAATTGATTCACAGGGTCATTGGAGTTGTACTGGTGGGCAGATCACTGGATTTGGACTGTTGTGGAATGTCTGTATTTTGATTCAAGCAAAATACCAGGTGTTGTTAAGTATTCCCCAATACGAGTTCTTGAATTCTTTTTGAGTACACAAGAAACCATTCCGTAGAATGCCAGTCCCGGCGTGTAAATCCCTAGTTTTCAATCTGCTTTAGCTGTGAGATCAAGTCCGAATATCTTTCATCTTAGTTAGGTGAATCTTCAAGTCAACTAATTAGCTCAAATTGTATGTATAAATGGAACAGCTATTTCGGTAATACAGCTGAAAAGGGGGATTATTTGGAGATATTTGTTAAGAAGTGGTATATGGAGATTCCAATGATCCACTTTTCATGTTTCAGGGATTTCTGGATCATGGAAAAGTGACCCCTAAATTGATTTTGATCTTAACTAATTGTCAACTAAATGTAACTTAGGGAAGTGGAGGGAAAACGAACTTGTAATTCTGGTTGTACTCGTAGCTGCATACTTACACCAGTTTTCACATTTCACTCTTCACTGTGACAGTGAGTCAACTGAAGGGTACTCTTTCTGACAGTCCTTCATGGACTTCAACCTGAGCAGCCTGACGATTGGACGAATTGTTGGAGTCTTTTTTTTTGATCATTTCTGACGACTGGAAAAGTCCTACGCTGGTAGTCACTACCACTCTAGTCTCTTCAACATACGAACGTCTTTTTCCAATATCTAATGCTTCTATATCTATACCCGGACTATTTCTTGTACTTGTTGATGACTCGCTCAATGGCGTCCATTCCCTTGACCAGGTTCTCGAGAGGAGGGCCGTAGGACAGTCGCATAAAGTGGTAGTAGGGCGAGTGGTGGATCTCTCGTCGGGCCAGGGGGTTGAGGTCGAAGAAGATTCCGGGCACCATGATGACCTTCTCCTCGAGACAGGCCTCGAAAAAGTGCAGAGACGAGTTGATCTCCTTGGGCAGAGGGCTCAGGTCCAGCCAGATGTAGAAGGTGGTGGTGGGCACCTGGTGGAACTTGAAGCCCATCTTCTCCAGACGGTCGATACAGTAGTCTCTCTTGGCCTTGAAGTGGATCTGCAGGGCGGTCATCTCCTTCTTGACCAGAGAGGGTTCCAGGAAGGGCACGGCGGCCTTCTGGAAGGGAGCGTTGGATCCTCCGTCCAGGAAGGAGCCTGCGGAGGCCAGAGCCTTGATATAGGCCTTGGGGCCGACGATCCAGCAGATTCGCCATCCGGGCAGTCGGAAGGACTTTGTGAGGCCGTCGACAATGAGCACGGGGTCTTCGTTCACGTCGATGATGTTGGCGGCAGACGACACGGACGAGCCGTTGCAGCCGTCCTCGTAGTTGTATCGGGTGTAGAACTCGTCCATGATGAGCAGACATCGGTTTCGACACATGTCCTGCAGATCCTTGAGGTCCTGGTCCCGCATGGCCTGGCCCGTGGGGTTTCGGGGGTTGGAAGTCAGCAGAGCAGACACTCCTCGGTCCAGCTCGCCCCTGATAATGTCCAGATGCACCTGGTAGTCATCGTCGGCCTTGAGAGGCACAGGGATGGGTGAAAAGTTCTTGAACAGAGCCAGCATCTCAGCGTAGGCAGTGTAATCGGGGAAGAAGAAGGACAGATACACGTCCGACAGAATGGCGGCGATTCGAATCAGTCCAGCTCGACCTCCAGGAACAATACACACATTCTCATAAGTGTACTGAGACTCCTTACCCTGTCGATAGTCATGGTTGTAAAGGTTGGCCACGGCTTCTCGCAGCTCCTTGACTCCGGCTGTGGACGCGTACTCTCGAGAATCCTCGCCCGCATCAACCACCGTGGGTCGCTTGAAACATCCAGGGATATCTCCCACCTCGGGGGCTCCCTGGCCCAGATTGGCCCATTCGGGGTTATCATGAGAAAAGCCCTTCTCAGCAGCTCGATCGGTGGTCCAGATGACTCCGGTGGCTCCCATCTTGAGCTCCAGGCCGGGGAAGTTGTGCTTGGGGCCCTCAAAGTGGTGAGACAGGGGAACGGTGGAGCCTGCAGCCTTGCCCTCATGGGCAGCCTCTTCAGGCCAGTACTTTTCAAGTACAACGTCTTCTTCGATTTCAGCCATGGTGTGTGTGGATTGGGGATGTGTTTGAGACTCAATTGAGATGCCAATGGCCTTTTGTAGCTCTCAGAAGCGGGCCTATCATCGGGTTTAATAATACCGCAACCATGCAGCCAAGACGGATAAGGTTGTCTGCCATGTTGTCCATCGGCGCTACCAAGGCGTTTCAGGCACCATCAGTCTGCCAAAAAGACGCCTTGCGCGCATTGAGCGTCTTGGCGCGGATTTAGCGAAAAATCGGGAAAATTCGTGAGTTCTCTCACCCACTTCTCAAACCCGAATCCTCTCTCCACGTATACAGAGTGGAGCTTAGGTTTCAGACAATACCCTTTTTCCGGATCTCTCTTTGGAGAGGTGGGGAAGGCCGAAATGAGAGATATGGGGCGTCCGGGACGGCCAGAGAGCTCAATTGAAGAGTTCTATGGCTAGTTTGTTTGTCCGAAACAACTCATCTAGCTCGGTACGTGTTCTCCGGCAAAACATCCTCCACGTGCGGCTTGCATTTTTATTCCCATTGTTTGTTATCTCCGACAATGGACAGGCTGCATAAGAATAAGGCTTTTGGGTTTTTTTAGAAAGCAAGGAAATATCGCTTACATTCCACGTGTACGAGTGGAGGAGAGCAAAAAGAGGATGGAGAAGGTGGAGACGATGATAGACGGCCCCTCCGCTGGCAAAAAGGTCGTACCCGGAATCGAACCGGGGTTACTGGAAGGTACTTCAAGAGTCAGAATCCAAGGTGATAACCGCTACACTATACAACCGGGGAGAAATTGGTCCCTAGCAGGATCGAACTGCTGATCTTCGCGTTGCAAAGAGGCTAATTTCTTATTAGCACGACGCCTTAACCAACTGGGCCAAGGGACCGGTCTCTTAAAAAATTGAAAAACGTTGACTAGTGAATCTAAATTCTGTTGATTTTCGGAAATCGGTGTTCCTGGAGTCCTGGAGCGGTTTAAATGGTCTTGGATGGCGATTTGGAGTCGTGTGATTGATATTCAATGTTTTGTTGTCACCTTTGGGGTATTTTAGGGAAGTTATCCGGGAGTATTTCTTCCTGCCTTTTTAGGGGTAGTTGTATGGGATGGAATATGTCGATATGAGACTGACCAAGGGTTCTACTGGTGTCGTATGGCCTATTAGATGTTTGTATGGTAGTAATGGATAAATTTTCCAAATAAATTAATTTAATTGGAATTCCGGTTTATTCACTGGAAATCATTGATATTCGTATACCATTCAAGTCCTACACCACTCTGATAACACAAACCACACTGGTAGAAAATCTAAAACATGCAATGATCGCATGAACTAAGACCCTTTTCGTTTTCTTTGTTATCCTCTTTTCTCTTTTCTTTCTTTCTCGTGTTCTCAAGAACCCCCTCCAGATCCTCCCCTTCACATATCCGTGCAGTTGGGATGCAAACTTTTTAATTCAATCTTGAAATTTCAACATTTGAAAAAGCTCAGTTTTCACAACACCACAACATGCTCAGAGCGCAAATAAGAGCCGTTTTCCGGGCCAAGACCCGACTCCCACGTCTTCAGGGGATCCACACGACGCCCGAAATCGCACAAACGCTCAAAACAGCCCCGAAATACGACGTGGTGGTCGTGGGCGGAGGCCATGCGGGATGTGAAGCCAGTGCAGCTGCTGCCCGATCTGGAGCCCGTACCCTGCTCATTACGCCCAAATTCGACACCATCGGCACGTGCTCGTGCAACCCCAGTATCGGTGGTATTGGAAAAGGCACGCTGGTGACGGAGGTGGACGCTATGGACGGCCTGATGGGACGGGTGGCAGACAAGGCTGGTATTCATTTCAAGGTGCTCAACCGAAGCCGAGGCTTTGCCGTATGGGGTCTTCGGGCCCAGATTGACCGAAAAATCTACAAGAAGGAAATGCAGCAGCTCATTCGAGACTATCCCAATCTGGAGGTGCTTGAGGGCACCGTGGAGGATCTGCTTACTACTCCTGAAGAGACTCCTGACGCTATCAAGAGCTACGGAAGCGTTGCAGGACTCACTCTCGAGTCCGGAGAGACCATCAACACGGAAAAAGTAGTCATTACAACCGGTACTTTTCTCGGAGGAGAGATCCACATTGGTCTGGAGGCATATCCCAGTGGCCGTATTGGTGAACAGGCCACTTTTGGCATTTCCAAGACCCTGAGAGAGGCTGGATTCATGCTGGGACGGCTCAAGACCGGAACTCCTCCTCGAATCGACTCCACATCCATCGATTACTCGTCCATGCCTCCCCAACCCCAAGATGAAGACCCCTTTCCCTTTTCGTATCTCAACGACAATGTTCCTGCTGGTGGGTCGGAAGGATCTGTCAACGACGCCACTCCTGCCGAGCTGCGTGGATCAAACAACCACTCGGTTCTCTGCTACCAGACCCACACCGTCAAGGCTACTCATGATGTGATTCGAGCAAACCTCGACAAGTCCATCCATATCCGAGAAGAGGTCAAGGGACCGAGATATTGTCCCAGTATCGAGTCCAAGATCATCCGGTTCGCCGATAAAGAGTCTCACGTGGTCTGGGTGGAGCCTGAGGGTCTGGATACCACCATCATCTACCCCAACGGAATCTCGACCACTCTTCCGGCAGAGATTCAACATAAAATGCTAAAGACCATTCCGGGATTCGAAAACGTGATCATGACCCAACCCGGATACGGAGTGGAATACGACTACGTGGACCCTCGAGAGCTCAAAAACACACTGGA
The DNA here is from genome assembly GCA_900518995.1 of Yarrowia yakushimensis. NCBI lineage: Eukaryota > Fungi > Ascomycota > Dipodascomycetes > Dipodascales > Yarrowia > Yarrowia yakushimensis. The sequence goes on from ULGW01000002.1 coordinate 1,218,151, forward strand.
GACCAAACTCGTCCATGGACTGTTCCTGGCAGGCCAGATTAACGGAACCACAGGTTATGAGGAGGCAGCGGCCCAGGGAATCATTGCTGGGTTCAACGCGGGGCTCCAGGCCCAAAACAAGGCTCCTTTCACCATGCGACGATCCGACGGATACATTGGAGTTTTGATTGACGATCTCATCACCAAGGGAGTCAGTGAACCGTACCGAATGTTCACTTCGCGGTCCGAGTACCGATTTTCGGTCCGAGCAGATAACGCCGACGAACGTCTGACCATCAAGGCGTTTGAAAGAGGTCTGGTTGATTCGGGACGAGTCGCCAGATTGGAGCAGCGAAACCAGACTATCGCCGATATCAAGAACATCTTCGAGTCCAAGAAACAGACCCCCGCACAATGGAACCAGCAGCTGGGATACAACATTTTCTCTCGTCTGGACAATGACAAAAAGTCAGCTGCCCATATGCTGGTGGTCAAGGGTATCAAGGACGCTCCTCTTTTCGCTACCATGCCCGAGCTGTCAAAGTACTCTGCTCGACACATTCTTCGAGTCACCACCGAATACAGATACAAGCAGTACCTGGACAAGGAGCTGCAACATATCGCTTCTGTCGAGAGAGACGAGGAGCTCAAGTTGCCAGACAACCTCGACTACAAGTCCATGGAGGGTCTCAACACGGAGGCTCGAACGATTCTGGATCTGGTTCGTCCAGCCACCCTTGGACAGGCCAAACGGATCCAGGGCATCTCCAACGCAGCCTGCTTCTACTTGTTGAAGTATGTTCACAATGAGAAGCGTGTGGAGGGCAAAAATTAGGTCCCCCAACCATGTACATAGACCGTCATAAAATACAATGCATTAAATAGCCAAAACTAACTAGAAATCACTCTTGAGAAACCCCGAACACGACCTCAACATGACGGTGCCATCGTTGACATTGTTGGTAGCCATCACCAACCGATGCGGATGGAACGACAGAGCATTCACCGAAGTCACCCGGTTGGGAAGAGTCATGTATCCGGGATGGTTCTTGTTGACCGAGGTCATGTGACCGTCAAAGTCCCACGTTCGCACCAGCTGCGAGCCCGTCACCAACACTGGCGCATGCTCGTGCACGTCCATGGCCCGCATGCCGTTTGTATGGGCGATCCATGATCGTAGAGGAGTGTCCGATCGGATATCCCATGTGCTAATGACTCCTCCAGCCGATCCAGACACCAGCTCTCGATGTCCTCCCCGTTGCATGCACACATTGAGCACCTTGTCCGTGTGTCTGATTCCTCGCGACAGTTTCCAGATTTTCACCATGGCGTCTCGAGAGTCCACTCGTCGGTCAAACAGCCGCAGGGCTCCGTCGGCAAATCCGGCTACAAACATGTGGCCAGCTACCTGGTCAGAGGTGATGGCAGTCACGGGAGCAGAAGATCGGGCCGGAATGGAGGCCATGCACATTTCCCGAGGAGCATCCCAGACCTTGACGACTCGAGTGGGTCCTCCAACCAGCAGCGTACCTCGAGACTGCTGCCAGTCCACCGCCACGGGAGAAGAGGCCTTGAGACCTTCTCCAGAAAGTGCCCGCAAAGCAGACACCAACTGCACGTCCTGACGCGACTCGTAGTGTCTGTAGATTCGCACACATCCCTCGGACGAGGCCGTGAGCAGCATGGGAACGTCGTCTTCGTTGAGATACTTGACGTCAGTGATCCGTGTGCCTGCAGGATTGGCGTTGCAGAACCGCGATAGACGCTTGTTCTCGACCCAGTTCCAGATGGACACTCCGTCCCGATCGTCGGCGACAGCCAGATGGGGCTCAAACTGCGCAAACACAAGTTTCTGAGGCTGCGTCTTGTTGCTGAGAACACCCAGAGAGTGGTCCCATTTGCCCTTGACCGCCTCGTCCCTCTGGAGAACCGACTCGGAGATGATTCGCTCGTTTCGAGTCTTTCGCCAGAGACGCTCAGTGTATCGCTGAGAACCCGTGCAGTCCGCCTCAGCAGGCACCATCTGCGGCTCCTGGAAGAACTCGGTGGACCACGCAAAGAAGCCGGACTTGAGAGGCAGCTGGGCACGTGACCCGGCGGCTCGCGACGTGTACCGAGGGGTCACGGGGATGGTTCCTGTTCCAAACGGCACGGTTGTGACGGACGAGTCTGTTTTCTGAGCGGCGGCTCCGCTGGGCTCGTTTTCGCCAAACAGGTACTTTGAGACGGATCGTTTGAGCGAATTCAATGGCGAAGAAGCGGCCCGATCCGCAGCAATGGCGTGTTGGATGGTGGAAGATGCAGTGGGGGTGAGGGGAGACATGACTGGAGATTGGGGCACGGGGCTGCCAGGAACATGATGATGCGTCTCGGAGGAGTGGTTCAGACTGGAGACTCCGGCCAGCTGTTTCTTGGACTCGGCGCCCTGAAGCATGGTTCGTTTGAGCTGCTCCATTCGCGGACCCAGCGGCGACTGGCCCATTTCAAACAGCACGTGATCAACAACGTCTCGGGCAAAGTCCCGCACCTCGGTGAAGGGGTCCTCTGCAAACGTCAGCACGGCCTCCCACACGGCAGCAAAGACGGTGCCCGAGGCGGGGTTGGACGAGGAGTTGAGTGTGGTCTGGGAGGCAGTAGCAGCTTCTTGTTCGAGGGTAGCAAAGGCAGCCACCAGAATCTGGCCCTGGTACTGCACAACGAACCGCGAAAAGAAGACGACGGCCTCTCGTCGGACGATTCCACTGGCGTCGTCGGTGAGCTTGAGAACCGCGTGGGCAAGCTCGCATTCCACGTCCTTAAAGTCCTGCGAAATGTGGTCTGCGTCTCCGTTTCCAAGGAAGGCCGTCAGAGCAACAGTGCAGGCTGTTCGGACCTCGGGGACGGGATCCTCCAGCAGCGCAACCAGGCTCTGGGGTACTCGTTCCTTCATGCCCAGCCACTTGCCTTCCAGGTAGTCGAACCACAGCTGGGAGATGCACAGGCACGACCACTGTCGGAGCAGCGGCGAATCGGGCTCGGCAGCGTAGACTACCAGCACCCGCAGCAGATCTGCGCCCATGGACACGCGCTGGCCCTGCTTGAAGCCGTGGCAGAAGAGGGCAATGATGAAGGAGCACATGGCTCGATGGTCGTGGACGTTGACGTTGTTGACGGCAAATCCCTCAAACGGCAGCAGAATCTGGATGAAGTAGGCGTAACCATTGTCCTTGAGCAGCTCGTGCTGGATGGACTGGTGGTCCACGCTCATGATCCGGGCCCAGATGAACACCAGCACGGGCTTGAGCTCCTTGGCCGGAGACTGCAGCAGTTTGAGCACGTATGGGAAGATTCCAATGGAAAGCGCCGAGTAGACGGCCCAGGGTCCCAGATCCAGAAACTTGGACAGCAGAATCAGCGCTCTCAGACGGTGGACCTGAGAAAGAAGCACCTGCAGAACCACTGGAAGCTGGACAGGGGGATTGTCGCTTCGAGCATTGTATCGCAGCCAAACCTCAAAGGCCGTGAGTTGTTCCTCGAAAAACTGGGAGTGACGGTACTCTTGTCCTGCTGCCAGACCGGGAAGTTGGGTCAGACACTGGTCGACAGCCAGATCCCACGCGTCCCACATGGGGTGAGAATGTGTGGGAGGCAGAGGAGGGTCCGAGACGGGGTGGCACGAGTTGACGCGCATGATTCTGTCTGCCAGCAGAAAGTTTCGGAACAGAGCAGCGACCATGAGGTCCTGTCGAAACAGCTTTTTGAACAGATCGCGGGGCAAAAGAGTCCAGGCTATGGTATCTGTGATTGCTGTGAAGATCCAGTTGAGTTCTCCGAGCGGCGTTCGTCGGTCCGTGATGCGGCCTGGAATCTGTAGGTCCTTGATCTTCTTCTCGTAAGCCAGAGGCGACTTCATGACAAACCACCGGACGGCAATCTCAATGGGAGACGTTAGACACGACGTGAAGAGATCTGCCGGGAGATCGGGATGCATGGGCAGAGTCTCGTCGGCTCGACATGCAGCCAGCTGGATACAGTCCAGGTACGCGTTGCCGTTTCCAGCTGCTGCACTGGTGACTCCATTGGGAGCCTGGGCGTCCGCATCTTCCTTGATACGCTGCTGAACAAAGCGCTTGAAGTTGGAAACAATGTTGCCTGCACTGTGGCAGTCCCACACGTAGATGCACGGCGATCCCAGCCACGATTGCAGGTCGTACAGAGACACGGGAATGTACTGTGTGTAGCCTCTGTTGAAGACCCAGATTTCTCCCGAGGCAGTTGGTCTGGGCACTCCGTGGCCGTTGTAATGGAACAGGATTCGCTCCTCCTTGGCTCCGCGTCTCAGCCCAATGCAGAACCGCTTAATGTCCTCCACGTTGGGGTCCAACGACTGCTTGTAGCGGGTTCGCATCGACAGCACCTCGTACTGCATCTGCAGCTGTTTTCCAATCTGCTCCGTGGCCTTTTTGGAGTCCGAGATGGTCTGCGGGTCCACCCAGGCCTCGAGTCGCGAACAGGGGTCTGTCTTGATCACATCTGGCGGATCCACTCCGAGATTGAGACACACCACAATGGCTGCAGAAACTGTTCTTTGACGATCTTTCATTCGCCACTCGGGCAATCCGTCGGCCGAAGACCGCTTCGGATTGCCCGCCGTGTCATGGCGTTTGTCGTCCAGATAAATGTAAAAGATTTCGGCCAACATGGACATGTAGGCATCACTAGCATAGTCGTCGTCGAATCCATGCCGAACATAGGTTTTGGACGCGGTCGACTTGACCGTCTCGTCCTCGTCCACCCGGCGTTGTGGAGAATGCACAGATTGCACCGAGGTAACACTTCCGTTCATGTCAAGTAGTGGTGGAGTGACTGGTGATGTGGGTGAGATGATGGTGAGATGAAACTTTGAGTTTGGCATGACAAGTGGGGGACCTCAAGGTTGACGTCTCGTAGGGGGTTAGGAGGTGAAAAGGAGGTTTAGGGGGGTCGACACGGTCACGTGATGTACACCACGGGGGTCTTGTGTTTTTTACGTCTCAAAAATCCCGTTTCAACATGCCACTATCCTCCTTACTACTCCTGCTATGCTTGTCACGAGACTTGGAGACGGCTGCATGTAGATTGCGATATGGGGTAAAGTGCTATTGGTGGAGGGCAGGAGTGCAACAGGTTGAAGTCACGTGAGTATACCAGAGTGTAGTCACGTGGGTTGGATCACGTGACTCATGGACGGAAATCCTCGCCGGCGATCGACATACGATCGTACTTATTCAGTACAGTAATAGCCTGTCGATGAATATTTCCTTTAATCAATATAATGCACGACAAATGGATATATAAGGGTGTTGAGGGGGTCACGTGACTAGGAAAGGTATATATGGGATATTACGTGATCAGGGAGAGGGTAAATGAGTGATATCACGTGACGAGAGAACGAGGGCTGATTCCAGTGGAGTGATGGTACTTTGCTCTAGTGTCTTAACAAAGTGTTTTAACAAAGTTGACTACAAGTACTGGTACTTTGGAAGGACGCTTAAAAGATGAATTGGAGAGATTGGAGTGTTTTGAGGTTCTTGAGATGATCAATTGGTGGGGAAATTGCATTTTGTGGATTTACATCTTCTTTATTGAGTTGGTAATTGTCATTCTGTTGGGCTTTGGATGGTCTTTAAACTTGTCAACTATCGCCAGTTGCACTTCATCGAACAGTACGAGTACTCCCCAACCAAACTTGGATGGTCTACAGAACGTTCCTTTCCAGACTTGGCTCATGGATTGATTAGCAGAGTCACGTGACTTACAATGATTGTTTTTCCAATATCCAATCTTACATAATCATTCTTCAGTCATTGAGCCAGTCAACCTCACCATCATCTCACCATCATCTCACCATCATCCCTCAATCTCTTCACTCTATTTTCGGAGCTCTATAGTATCCCAGCTCCACAAGACAACCCCTACCAGACCAACCCCACCGGATCATGCAGAAAACAATGTCTCTGTGCGTTTTCTGCGGTGGTGCATTTCTGCTGTACATCTTCTGGCGCACTAAACTGCCCTTTACATCCTGCTGGAATAACTTTCCTTTCGGGGATGGAGTAACTTTTTTGCAGATGCATGGTCCGGAGATACGGCATGGTGGCGGGGAGCAAAACAGGCCGATATAGCCGCAGTAGACGGGTTTGGAGGGGGACTTGAACTATATGAAGGGCGATATGCTGCAGGAGTCGTCTGTGAAACAACATCCAAAAAACACACAACCCAACCCCCATCCACGTGACTGCAAGGGCCATCTCCACTGCACGGGAAAGATAAAGTTGAAAGTTTCGGCGCCAACATTTGGCAAGAGTCAGCGGTGGATCTTGACCTGGACAAGTGCGACAGCCACAAGGCGATAGACAAGAGACCGGATCGATTCGGACGGTAGAAGCCACACCAACGGCGCCAAAAAACCAAAAACACTTGGAAAACACCTGCCCTCAGCTCAACCTCCGCTCTGCATTCAACAATTCCAATAACCGCATCCATTTTTCTTCTTCCCCCAAAATGGCATCTTTGGTTCACAAAAGCGTCCAAAGCGGTGCGGACGAGCCGTTTGTGCCCCCGCCATCCATTGCCACCGTGCCCTCCGTCACGGTCGGCCAAAAAATCCTCTCTGCATGCACCGGATCACTCATCACGTCTGTGATAGTGACTCCGTTCGATGTGGTCCGCGTGCGACTCCAGCAGCAAAGTGCGCTGTCTGCGGCCGAGAGCGCGGCCCAGGCACCCAATATGCTGCCTCCACACTCGAAAATCGAGGCTCCAGCGCCCAAAACGTCTCTGTCGGCCCTAAAGGCCCATAAACTGCACCCCATCAATGTCGCCACTCTACCAAAGGGTCTGGGTGTCACGGCCTGCTGCAAGGAGGTGTTTTGGTTCCCCACATCCGTGGACTACTGCGTGGCATCAGAGGTGGACCGATGCGCCGTGGAACACGCCAAACAAATGCGTTTCTCGGGAACTTGGCAGGGAATGCGAACAATCTACAAATACGAAGGAATCCAGTCGCTCTGGAGAGGCCTGTCCCTAACCCTCATGATGGCAGCTCCCTCAACAGTGCTCTACTTCATCGGATACGAGTATCTTCGAGACTGGTCTCCCATCAAGTCCGAGGTCATCAACCCTCTGGTTTGTGGAGCTTTAGCCCGAACACTCTCAGCCACCGTCATCTCGCCCCTGGAACTCTTCCGAACCCGGCTGCAATCGTACCCGTTTGAATCGTCGTCGCAAGTCGCGTTCCAAAAGACCCTCGCGGGCATGAGAACCATGATCGCCCAGGACGGCTACCAGTCGCTCTGGAGAGGCCTCGTGCTCACTCTCTGGAGAGACGTGCCCTTCTCGGGAGTCTACTGGTCGGCATACGAGACCTTCAAGGCCAAACTGCTGCGAACCCAGTACTTTCACGCCAACGTCGACGCCTTCACACCCTCCTTTCTGGCTGGTTCGGCAGCAGGAGCCCTGGCCTCCATCATCACCCAACCGTTCGACGTGGGAAAAACAAGACGCCAAATTGCATCCTGCGAATCTGCCGGCCAAATGTCCATGATCCCTCTGCTCTCAAAAATGGTCCGAGAAGAGGGTTTGGGCTCGCTGTACGTGGGATCAGTGCCTCGCATTCTCAAGGTGGCTCCCTCATGTGCAATCATGATTTCGTCCTACGAAGTCGGAAAACAACTCTTTGACCAAATGAACGGAAACTCCGTCCTGGCATAATCCATAGACTAGATTATTTATTGTCCTGTATATATTAAATGAGCGTCATCAAGCTCTCTTTCAAAACTCTTGTTCTCTCTCACCACATAAGCTGTATACTACGCTACCTACTCGCCCTATATCGTACACTCAAGCTATCTACTCGCTACTTTTATACTAGACCAACGGAGTAGCATCCCGTTCGTCATGATGCCACCCCTCGGCCACCTCGCTCCATTGCATCGCCTCGTCCGACAGAGCCCGATCCACCGGATGCATCGCAGGACCATACAGAAACGGCGACGTCTGGTTGGACAGCAGCGTCCGGCTCGACTGAGGAGTGCTCATCACCGACGCCTGCACCGTCGACCGAGCATGGCTGTTGTACGACGCGCTCCCTCCCAACATTCCGCCGCCCCGCAAATGGTACCCATCGTCGTACCGCCCCATGGCCCCGGCCGTCTTGGAAATCGGCGCAGAAAACGCACTGGGCTCCATGACGCCGGCACTGCCCCGTCGGTGCACAATGCTGCCCGTGGACGCCGGCACGGGCCGTCGACGACCCCGGTTGTCGCTCACAGAAGCGCTCTTAAAGTCCTGCACAGATTTGGACCTGCCAATCATGGTGCGGATCGTGTCCCGGGGCTCGTCGTCGTCCGGACAAGGGATGCCGTTGCCAATGGTCCAGCCGCGGACAACGACATCCTGCTGCGAACGGCCGACCTCTCTAAACTGCGCAAACAGCTCCGTGAACGCCCGCCGGAGCACCCGCTGGGCAGCTGCGTTGAAGCGGATGAAGGTGGTCTTGGTGGCGGCCCGGACTTGCGAGTGCAGAATTGACGACTTGGCAATCATGTCGTGGTCGTGGATCACCTTGCTGGGGTCCTTGTTGCGGGCCTTGAGCTTGACGGCTTCCACCTGTTTTTCGGCCGCGTCCAGCTTGGCCTTGGACTGGATGAGCGCGTCCTCCTCGCAGCCGAGCGTGCGGAACGTGTCGGAGAAGTGTTTGAGCGCGGCCTTGAGCTTCTCCTCCTCTACCCAGTACTCTCTGAGCGTCTTTGCGAGCTGCTCGGCGTCCCTGGAGATGTCCTTGTCGTCCAGCGTCGACGCCCAAAACTCGATGCGGTTGGTGATGGCCTTTTGCTGGCTCAGATGGCGGTCAAACTCCTTGATAGAGCTCTCCACGTCCTTGCACAGTCGGCTCACCGAGTTTTCGCGCGACCTGAATAGCGAAAAGCGTTTTGGCGATGACATGTGGGTGGTAGATGTCCGTGATTGTACGTATCCTATGGTATCAAGGTATCCAGTCACAAGCGGTATCTGTGTGTTTGTATCTGTGTCTGTGTCGGTATCGGTATCGGTGTCGGTATCAGTCTAGGTATGTCTGTCGACTACCTATCGCACTATCTCTTTGGAATCACTTTGTCGTTGTGTTGGGTGTAAGAGAAAGAACATGCTTCCTGTACAAATTGAAATAAGGTGAAGTAAACAAAAGAGTCCTTAAAAGAATTGGAGTGAAAAATAACTATAGTTTGACTGAATACTGAATAATGAATACTGAATAATGAACACTGAATATCTGGGGTGAAGCTGTCACCTATGTATACTACTTCACTTGAAGAAAGTAAAGACCTTGGAACTCGAACTCGAACTCGAACAAGGCCTCTACTCTACTCCTACTCTCACCTACTCCATATCATCTGGTTATCTATAATGCCTACTTCTTCTTGTCCGCGTCGGGAAGCTGCAGACCGGTGCTGTCCGCAATGAACTTTCGTGTGCTGTGGACTCCGCTCTCCAGAGACGACTTTCCGTCATCCAGGGCCTTTCGAACGTTCTTGGCAAAGCTGTCCACCGACTCCTGGGCCTCCACGTGTGCCTTGGCCACCTCGGGCACCTTCTGCTCGTACTTCCACACCAGAGCACCGGTGTTGTGGGCCGTCTGGGGCAAAAAGTAAGAGAAGGCAGCCACTCCAAAGGCCAGAGGAAGAGCCGATCGGAACAGAATGTTTCGGTTTCGGGTCAGAATCGAGCCGGACAGAGCCGCGACAGTGATGTAGATACCGGCGGGAAGAATGTCCTCCTGGGGAGACTTGAGATCAGCCACCGTCTTGGTCACGCTGTTCTCAACAGCAAGATACTTGTTGAAAGCCTCGTCAATGTATTGGTTACCCTGCTGCACCTTGTCAGCAAACCATTCTCGAGCCACCTTGATGTTGCTCTCCAGAGCCTTGGGCGACTTGATGGTCACTCCTCCCACGTTCTCCACAGACACTCCGTGCTCCTTCTCAAACTTGTTGAGATCTCCCTCTCGGGCCGCGCCGGTCTCAACGGTGCCGGGAACAGGAGCAACCTGCTCCTCCTTGTGGTCATTGTCGTAGATGGATCGTCGGGGAGACTCAGCAAAGGCCACGGGAGCAGAGGCCAGGGCAATTGCGGCGAAACTCAGGGGAGTCGCAGTCTGGGTTAGCTAGGGTAGAGACACACATGTCGCACACGCGTCTCACACTCACCTTGAAAAAAAGTCGGCTGGCCATTTTGGTTCTGGTATATCCTAGGATTCTGCCGTTTGGAGCTGCCCAATTGTATTATTTGCTGCGACAGAACTCTATTCTGACTAAGCATCTCCCAGCTGGAAAAAGATGGCCAATGGGAGCAGGGGGCAGGGGGGAGGTTGTGGAGAGGGGTGGAGAGGTCTTAGAGGGAAATAGAGACCGGGGTTGGATCTCTCGTGCGATTTTGACTTTAGTTGGTACTCGATTTTTTTCGATATCTGGTATCGTTCGGTTTTTAGAAGGATGAGAATGGTGCCTAAGGTATACTCAAGTCAAACCGAGAGGTATTTCCATAGATCAATTGTGAAGTAGAAGCCGACAACTACAATCACAGGGACGGAGATGACGACGACGACGGTTCGAAATTCACTCTTACTATCTTGGACATATCCATCTCTATATATATTTTTTATTTTCTCATACAATTCAATTCATTGTAACTACAAGTACTGGTTCAAGTATCTACAGATCTCCCCCTCCTAGTTTGTTAAACTTGCAGCCCCACACACGGGAATTCATCTTGACTTGATTTTTAGTATTACCAGTTGACTTACATTCAATATTGCAATTATGCTTACTAATGTTATAATGAATTGAATTCATCGTTATTACCATTGTACCAGTAGTACCAGTACTGGTACCTGTACAAGGGGTACTAGTCATCAACAAATCACTACTGTTAAACTTACTCAATTATAGTTGACGAATTGTTAGACTTTCAGCACTCATCTAAATCACTCAAATTCTACTTTTTTTTGCCGAAAATCGGTCCGCCATCAATTCGACAGTCACGTGACCACCAATCCACCCCCCTTTCCCTTCTCTCAACCCCCGATAACCCCTTACTAATCATCCCCTGATCACATGTTCTCTCAATAAACTTTGTATTACGCGAGCCGTTTTAATCAGGCCAGAACAAGTCCCGAAAGATAACCGAGGTCCATGGGGAATCTGAGGACCACGGTGGCGGACAATTTGGGGGCTTAGTAAGCAATATAAGCGGTGTATTTTTGGTGTGGACACCTTGGTGAGCCCGTCTATTGTATTAGTCATCCGATTTCTGTCCAATATCTCTTCTTTTTCAGCTCCCTCCGTACCCCACATTACGTCTATGAATCACGGACTCTAGGTTTATCGAACCCCACAGAAATATCTGCAACCTAAACTGAGATTAAAAGGAGATTCTTACAACTTGATCAACTGAGAGTCATACGCAAGAGAGACAGTACGAACGAACGACACGAGCGACGACACGAGCGACGACACGAGCGACGACACAGATAACGTAAGCTGATACAGACCCACACACTCTCGATACACACACACAACATCTACACCTCAACATGGCATCGTGTGGACCATCTAACGCACTACAAAACCTGTCGAAACATGCGACAGCAGATCGGTCACTGCAACAGGATCTGGTTGGTGGCGCTCCTGGCGCCCAACGGCAGTTTCGATCACAAACCCAAGGAGGACATTTGAACCATGAGTTTCAGCAGTTTGCCCAGGCTGGACCGGCCCAGAATTCGTTTGAACAGCCTCAGATGCATTTTGGACAGCCACAGATGGGTCATCAGAGTCACCAGAGCCACCAGAGCCATCAGGGTCACGCTCCAATGGCTCACGGTCAACAAAGCGACTGGGCTCAGTCTTTCAGTCAGCTCAATCTGGGTCCCCAGACACAGCAGTCCAACTGGGGCCAGGATTTCATGCGACAAGGTCCCCAATCGCATCAGGTGCAGCCCCAGATGGCCAACGGAATGATGGGCGTGTCGTCAATGTCCGGCATGTCCAGTTTTGGACCCATGTACTCCAACTCACAGCTTCTTCAGTCCACATATGGTCTTCAAAGCGAGCATCAGCAGACACACAAGACAGAGACCAAGAGCGCCCAGGACGCGGCATTTGAGGCCGCCTTTGGAGCCGTCGAGGAGTCCATGACCAAGACGGCTGACAAGGGCAAGGAGGCCGAAAGAGACCCGCTGGAACAGACGTACCGGTACGACCAGGCCCATGCTCTCAATCGTCAGGCGGAGCACATTTCCGACAACATTTCGCGGGAAACTGTGGACATGTCGACGGACGACAAGAGCGAGTTTGCGTCGATTGCACGCCAGATTGCATCTTCGTTGGAAGAGGCCGACAAGTCCAAGTTTGAAAAGTCCTCCTTTATGAACCTGATGCGACGAATCGGCAACCATGAGGTCACTCTGGAAGGAGACAAGCTCGTCAACAAGGAGGGAGAAGATATCAGGGAGGAGGCCAGAGAAGAGGTGCTTCGAGAAGGAGCATCTCAGGAGAACGGGTTCCAGTCGGAAGCCCAACAATCAGCTCCTCTTCCAGTCCACCATGAACCTCCTCCTCCCGAGCAGATCCATCCCCATACCGAAACGGGAGACAAGCAAGTGGAGGACCCCATGGTGTACATTGAGCAGGAGGCTGCACGACGAGCTGCGGAATCTGGACGAAGCGTGGAGGACGAAAAACTCAACTTTTACTCGCCATTCGAGTATGCCCAGCGACTGGGGCCCCAGGGAGCAGCCAAGCAGAGCAACTGGGAGGAGGACTACGACTTTTGAGCCGGTGAGCATGGGGTGAGTGCACGATTCTGTGTGCATAGTTGGCGGTCCCAGATGGGTTGATTATAGGAGAGTGAGGTGCAAAATTGCAGAAGCAGAATGTTAGTTAGGATTTTTATTTTATTTCTGCACTCAGAGAACGTCTACAGGTCGTCCAGGTAAAGGTTAGGTTAGAGTGGATAGGAATGAGAGAGAGCAGACAACGACTGCAGCTCGAAATACTACTACTGCGAGTGTATGATATTATATTGTATTTTTGTTTAGAATGTGTATGTTTGCAATATATTGGAACTGATTATTTTTCTACAGATCGTTTAGAACACCAAATAAGGACCCCAGCAGAACTCATGTTTAAACAAATTCCAACTATTACCTTAAGTGAATGTCACAGCAGGGTAGACTCCACAACCCTCCTCTGCTCGAAATATTACTACTGTAGGAGTTGATTATTATCCATTTTTTGTTTAAAACTCGTGTTCTGGCTATATCCTATATCTGAAAATCATCCCGTATAACTTCAGAAAGACCAAAAAGGGACCCCCAGCGGAACTTTTCTTTAAACAAAGTCCAACAAATACCCTTACTAAAGATAAAACGAGATCCCAAATTGACCACAAGTCCGTAATACGGTACAAGCACACCAGGAACGTTCCAAGTACCTGGAGTAGCTCCTCTCCATCAACCTACATAAAATACCATTGTCATTGTCATTATATCATTCATTCTTATCATGTTAGCGTTATCTATATGCCTAGAACCTCACTCGATTCTCAGCAGGAACCTCATAAGTGTTGGACTTGGGATACTTGTTCATCTCGTAATCTGTCTCGTCCATGGACCGATTCACGTAGTAATCCGGAGCAAAGTTGTTGTTGGACTGGTTTCCATACACTGGCTGAGGCTGATAATTGTACGCCTGATAAGGGTTTGTCGCTGGATACATGGCAGGGTTATTTGCTGCGGCGTAATTGCCTTGGTTGGCTTCTCTGTTGATGTTATCGTTGCAACAACACGAACAACAAGAACATAGCGCACAACAGGCTCCAAAAGCCGACACTCCAAAGAAACAACATCTGAAAAAGGCCGTGAGAACCCATAGAACCAGCATACCTGCCAGAACAATGCCCACGATGGCCACAATCTTGCAAAAGGTGTTATTCATGCACGAATCCCAGCTTTTGAACGCTTCTCCTGTCGATTTGGCACTCTCTGCAATTCCTCGTTTTGACAGACTAAGGAGCGGCCTCACCATAGCCTGTGGACATAGTTGAATCATGGGAGCCATTGTGTGTTGTAGTGTAGTGGTCGGTGGTTGAAGAGTGGTCGGTGGTTGAAGAATGATTTCGGGTTCTATCGATGGTCTAGACGTTATCAAAAGTGACAGGCCAAGCTATTTATTATCAATTTTTCAAGGTTCCCAAAATAGACCTGCTTAGGTTGGAACCATACGGCTGTGCAGAGTGCGAGAGTGCGCCGTAGGGCTATGCTGGGGCAGTGTATCGTACTTGACAGAGATGAGACGAGGGAGGGAAACAAATCACGTGGGGAGATTTTTGTGGTCACGTGAGGGAAATAATGTGTCAACCGCGTAAATTTTCGTCTCCAAACGACTATTTTCAAAGCACTCTCTTTTCTGAGGTTCCCCCCCATTTCGTATTTTGGAAACCCAACTTTTGATTACCTTTGAAACACGACGAGTGGGGTTGGGCTGAGGTTGCATGGTCACGTGGGCAGGGTGAGTAGTCACGTGGGGGAAGAGTGGTGGTCGCGTGTAGTCACGTGACAAGTATCGACCGCGTCCCTTTACTAGTGTATGGTAAACCGGTCTAATATCAGACACTACAACCCCTGAATAGTGATATTAAATCTTACTGATTTGAAAATTCGGACCTTGAAACTTTTCGTGTTTTGATGGAAGAGTTCAAAGATACACGTACAAGTACCATCGACTTGATGGAGATTTTGAAGTCATTCTGAATCGATGGTTCAAGGGAGTGACTTTCATATTTTGATGAAGATTGGACATGCTCCTGCTGGTACGATACCTACACCTTGGACTACAAGTACCAGTACTGTATCTTCTCATCAATCAGATCAAGAAACAATAAGGTGCACCTTTTCGGCTGTTGATTTTCTGCAATACCAGAGTCCAGAAATTAAGGTCGTCCAACGATACCCTCTCCTAGGTGCACCTTCCTCGTTATGGCAGGGTGCCTGGAATCCAAGACTACAACAGGATCCCATCAGGACCTTCCTTTTCGAGCTCAAGGTCGTCCAACGATACCCTCTCCTAGGTGCACCTTCCTCGTTATGGCAGGGTGCCTGGAATCCAAGACTACAACAGGATCCCATCAGGACCTTCCTTTTCGAGCTCGACTAGGTCGATATAGGTCGATATGATTCTTTGGTCCTTCCAGGATATTCCCAGTCTCTTCTTTCCTTCTTTTCCTGGCTCCTTCTTCCTAAAACTCCCTCCCCAGAACTCCACCTTCTCCAATCCCCCCTCCTCCACCTCCCACTCCCCTTCCGCATTCTGCAGGAACCAGGGACGCCCCTGGAACCGATTCTGGATCCAGTTATTGCAGAGAGCAAGGTCCGGAGCTGTCAGACCATGGATAGTACCCTCTGAAAGACTTATAAACCCCCCTAAATCTCTCCAGATCAATATCACCACCTCACCATGAAGTTCTCCATCTCCGCCCTTGCTCTCGTTGCCTCAGCCCTGGCCCAGGGTCACGACTCCCACTCGGACGACCACTACTCTCCCCAGTACGTGGACCAGTCCAACTACCAGTGGCCCGAATCGGACTACACTTACCAGATGACTGCCCATCGGGACAACCGGAACCTGGCCATGCACACCGATGGACGAAACCTGTACTTTGGCGGCAACCAGGACATTAACGGAACTCCTCTGCGAACCGTCAACGTCTACGTTGACATCCACGGAGACGTGAACATTGTCCACAACCACACCTCGACTGCCGACAGACAGCCCCGGTACGTTGGAGTGGACAACGGCCGTCTGGCTCTGTCTGACCGACGATCCAACTCGCTTGGATCCCGACGTCTCAACAACAACAACCGGGTGTCCATGCTGCACGATAACGGCCAGCAGCAGTTCCAGGCTTGTCCCGTGGACTCGTACGGCAACGCCTACGATCTCTCGCACGACCAGCGATCCCAGGACCACACCTACCAGGTCTTCACTGGCTCGTCTCCCTGTGCTAACCCCATTGCCGTGACCATCAACGGAAACCGACTCAATGGCCGAGCCCAGTACCAGAACTCGCAGCTGCGAGTCCACGGAGACGAGTGGAGCAACCAGCGAGTGGTCAACAACAACGGCCGGCTCATGATTGCCCAGAACAACAACCAGTACGACCCCTTCCAGGCCCAGCTGTCGTACCGAGGCCAGATGGTCGACCCCAACACTGGCCGATTTGTCCAGCTCGGAAACCAGGCCTCCATGCAGTGGACCGACCGAAACCAGGTCCGACAGGGTCTCACTGGCTTCAACGTGAACCACCAGTACGACAACCGTCTGACCTACAACAACCAGGGCTTCCTGGCTTGCCAGCTCGACGAGGAGCACTGGGAGCTGCGACCCATGGCCGTTGAGGGAGCTGCTGCCGCCTGCAACAACCCCCGATACGTCCAGATTTCTATGGATCCTGTTTACTAGGTTCTATTAGATGTCTAGCTGTTTAGTTCAATAAAAATTAAACAAAACCCCAACAAAACATGTAGCTTTTAGTTGAAGAGTTGACAGGAGACCTTTGGAATGCACCAAAAGTCTGAGATTGCACTGCCCAAATCATCTCTCTTGGTTCCTAGGTGACTACACACACAAATACCGTTATCTGTCTCCTCTAGACATGTTCAGACATCATTCTCTCCTCTCACCAGGCTCTTGTAGTCCAATCAGAAGATGAATGTTCTCTAAAGAACTTTTCTAAAGGTGAACAGTGTACCTTATATGGTCAACAGATCCACGGAACATGGATATCAAAAATGCTCAATTGGTCTCTGGATCGTTTCAATCAGATGTTGAACCCTTAATAACGTTGAACCTCTGTGATATCTACACTGACGTCTAAACTAACAATAATCTATTATTTTAAATCCTAACCCATATACAGTCGCTTATTCAGCCTTCTCCTCGGTGGAAGCAACCTCAGCGACAGCCTCGGTCTCCTCCTTGGCCTCCTCCTTGGTCTCCTCCTTGGCCTCCTCCTTGGCCTCCTCGGTCACGGGCTTGGCCTCCTCCTTGGGCTTCTGCTGACCTCGGGTCTTGATTCCCTCAATCTTAAAGACTCGGTGGAGGAACTCCTCCTTGTCCTGCTTGTTGATCATGAGGTTGGCGCTCATCTTGCCTCTCCACATGGGCAGACAGATCTCCCGGTCGTTGTACTGGGCGGTGAGAATCAGACAGCCCTCGGTGTGGGCCGACACCTCCTTGGCAAACTCGGGGTACTCCTTCTCGAGAATCTCAAACTTGGGGAACTCGGTGGTGGCCAGGAACTTGATGATGTCAAGGTTGCCCTTGACAACTCGAGCTCCAATGTAGGGGAAAGCTCGGTTGACGGACTCGCTCTGGATTCGCCACTTGCAAGTGTCCTCGTTCTTCTGCAGAGTGAAGAATCGGGTTCCAGCATGCACAAACTTGAGACGGTTGGCGTTGAGCTCCAGAATGGGCTTGATGCTGGGAGAGGTGTAGTAGATGGTTCGGGTGGGCTCGCCGGTGTGGTTTCGCACCATCATGGAGTCTCGGGGGAACTGGTCGTTGAACTTGTAAAAGTCCCAGCACTTTTGCAGCTCCTCGTGGTTGGAGTTGACGAAGACAAAGGGCTCCTCGTTGGCGTCATAAGGCATCTTCTTGGACTTTTTGGGTTCCTCAGAGTCGGCAGTCTCAGTCTCGACGGTCTTGACAGCCTCGACGGTCTCAACAGTCTCAGTCTCAACCTCAGCCACAACCTCATCAACCTTCACTCGCTTGGCTTCTCGCTCCTCGTCCTCGGCGGCTCGCTTCTTGTCGTCCTCCTCCTCAACGTCCTTGGCCTTTTCAAACGCAACAATGAAGAATCCACCAGTGTCCTGAGTGTGGGGGTACACTCGGATACACTTGGGGAGCTGCTCCTTGATGGACTCGTCGGTGGGGGGGAACCAGGAGTCGGTGCAGTCCTCGTCACCCTTGCTGCTCCAGCCCTCCTTCTTGCCCTTGGCCTGGACCTTCCAGTCGGCCATTCCTCGGGAGTTGATGAGGTTGGGAATGTCGCCTCGAGACTCAATCAGGTGCACGGAGCCCTTGGACAGTCGCAGGGCCTCGGCAACAACAGCCTCGTTCTCAATGGGGTTGAGAGAGCAGGTGGAGTAGACAAGTCGTCCTCCGGGCTTGAGCAGCTGGATTCCCCGCATGAGAATGTTGAGCTGCAGCTGGTGCAGACCCAGAGCGTTGCCGGGGGTCCAATCGGGCCACACGTTGACGTTCTTTCGCATGGTGGCGTCTCCAGAGCAGGGCACGTCGCACAGAATTCGGTCAAACTTGAGGTACTCGTTGGTCTTGGCACCGTCCACGCCCTTGACGGAAATGGCAACCTTGGGGTACATCTGGGCGTCGTGGTTGGTGACAATCAGGTTGGGCGAGTTGAGACGCTGCACCTGGTGGATCAGCATGTGGGATCGCTTGTAGTCGGAATCGTTGGCAATGACGAATCCCGTGGGGTTCAGATCGCCTCCGGCGTGCACGGCCTCAATGAGCTGGGCGGTCTTGGAGCCGGGAGCAGCACACATGTCCAGAACGGCGTCCGAGGGCTGCACGTTGAGCAGAATGGGAGGGATCATGGAAACGGCCTCCTGTCGAGAAATGTTTCCAGCAGTGGTCTCGAGAACAAGGAACCGGTGGAATCGAGAAAACAGCTTCTGCTTTCGAACAACAGTCTTTCGAACGTTGAACTGCCATCCGTGGTTGTTGGGGTAGAACTTGATGTTCTGGGGAGGAACAACCTCCTCTCCCTCGAAAACAAGACCAGACAGATGGGGCACGTAATCGTCGACAATAGCGGCCTGGATCTCGTCAGTGAGCTCGGTGGATCCAGTCACTCGGAACGAGACGGGCAGAGGAGACTGACAGGCGGTCTTGAAAGCGTCCCACTCGGCCTCGGGAACAATACCCTGGGCCTTGTAGTACTTTTCCCACTTTTCGTTTTCCTTGACCACGTCCTCCCAGCCGGACTTTCGTCGGCCGTCGTCGTTCTTGTCTCGGTTGTTTTGGTTGTTCTTCTTTCGAGGATACTTGCCCATTTTTGATGTTGGTGAAAGATTCGTCTGAAAAATATTTGACAGAGTTTGATAGATCTGCTTTAGGTTTGGGAGTTGAAATACGTGCACGGGGTGGGAATTGAACGGACGAGGGAGGGGGTACTGAATGATAAATTAAGGAAGAAGAAAAAAAGGAAAAATCGGAATGAAAAAAAAATACAAATAAAAAACCCAACAAATACCACCCTGAACACACTCCAACCCCTTTCTAACACGCTTCTACCATACTAATCACGAATCCACAACTACCACCCCCCTCCTGAATCAAACAACTCCTTTATCAAACCCATCTCTCATTCCACATCCACTTCCTCCAATAACACTGCACTGGAATCTCATTATCACATGAAGTGGCATGTGCAGAACAAACACCTTTTTACAAGGGCAAAAAATGAGAAAAATTATCCAACAAATGATCAACAGATGAACGAAGAAAACGTCCAAAAGAGAACCACGTCTTTCCCCAGACAAAAGTAACCACCTCCATCACGTGACCCGTCTTTCCAGCCGTTGACGACTCGCGTGGTCTATTTATATACCCTCTCCAAGCGGCTATCTGTATGAAATTATTTAGATGCTTGAATTATACATTATACATAATTTATATGCATGGTGGAGATGACATTTACAATGGATGACACCAGATGAGGGGAGTTGGGGGCTTGGCAAGAGACACAAACCCGACCCTCCATCTATATAAAGCCCCATTATCTCCCCCACCATTTCTCCACCTGCTTGTCTGCGTTTATTTTCCAATGCTTATCATCCAGCCTCACGCCCCTGATGCCCCTTCTGCCTTTTGCATGCATGTCCGAGACTTGATTTCTTTAAGACGAAAATTCGCCCCACGCCTTGGAGCAAACGTGGACAAGACCCGAGACGTCACGAGCCACCCGTATCGCCACCCGGCCGCACGCACGTGACCAAAACTAGCAACTCGAGACCCTCTTTCTAGCCGTCCAGCTCAACCCATGACATGAGTAGTCATCCAGGCGAAAGCCTCACCAATCTGTACGAGATGGCACCCACGCCTCTGACCAAGCTGGGGCTGCTGTCGTTCTGTGTCGCTCTTGTGTTTGCCGTCTTTCTCTTTGGCAGATCGCTCCAGCGCATCTTTTTCGGCTCTCTACATGCCCGAGAAGTGGTGCATCTCCAGGAACGGGCCGTTTACACAATTTCCGAGTTTGCCATGCAACTCTTTGTGTTCCGAGCCCAGCTGAACCGGCGCTTTGTCGGCATGTTCGCCACCCTGCTCTTCATCAAGGGCCTCCATTGGATGTGCACCGTGCGGACCAGATATGTCTATCTGGAGTACCCCAACAGCGGCGTGGTGATGAGGTATCCGCGTCTGATTCTCGCGCTGGTGATTCTGCACGTGACAGACATTCTGTGGATCCGCTACTGCGTGCGCAAGCTGCAGGGCTCGCAGTCCATGGTGGTGTCTGTGTTTCTCTTTGAAATCACCATACTCTTCTGCTCGCTGCTGGGCTCCACCGGAATCATGCTCTTTGATCTCGTCGAAAAGGCCCTGCTGTACATGTGCTTATCCAAGGGCCAATTGGTCAAGAGCAAGCGCTACTGGCTGTTTCTTCTGGGATTCGCAGTCACCACAGCCAAGCTCATCTGCTACCTCATCTTCTCAGCCACCCTCATGGGCGACTATTGCATCCCCCTGCACATTTTCCGCGAGTTTTACAAGACTCTGCGCATCACAATTTCGGGCACCCGAGAACTCATCAAGTCTCGCAAAACCCCAAACTTCCACGGCCTGTATTGGAACCTCCAGGACGCGTCGGAAAAACAGATCAACGAATCAAACGATATCTGCGTGGTCTGCAGAGAAAGTATGAAGGCCGGAGGACTCAGTGCCGTCCAGGCCCCAGACAAGAACATTCCAAAGGTCTTGACTTGTGGCCATATTGTCCACTTTGGATGCATTGCTTGTTGGAGCGAGTACTCAAACCGCTGTCCTACTTGTAGGAGGTTGGTTGAGTAGGAGGAAGGGAGTTGCCATGAGAGTAACTCAGGTTTGCATTATTTATTATCAGTAATTTCATTCTAATCGAGAAGTTCGTGGACTCCAACTCATGGGGGTAGTGTACCAGTTTGTAGTCTCGTAGCCTACTCCACACTCAGAAGATGTACATGGATTCTATTTTATTTACTCCGACTCGCCCTCGGACTTGTCGCTGTCCTTCTCCTTCTCCTTGTCCTCCTTCTCCGGGACCTTGACCTTGTCCTCCTTCTTTCGGACCAGATGCACCAACTGCACCAGAGCTTGTCGCTCCTCCACGGCAATCGCCGCAGCTAGCGCCAGAGCTAGGCCAATGTTGATGCCCACGTCTCGGAAAGAAGAGACCTGGCCCACGCCCAGAAGCGACGCCAGAATGGTGGTGGCTCCAGTGACAATCACCAGCTTGCCAGGCAGCAGATGCACGGGGTTCACGTTCTCTGCCTTGTGTCCCACGTAGTAGTGGTAGATGAACACCACCGACCAGCCGATTCGAAGGGTCATGTTGGCAATGTTGGCAAACACCAGTCCTCGAGCGCCCAGATCCATGGTCTTCATCAGAAGCCCTCCGACAGTGGCAAACACGACGCTGAAAACGCCCAGAGCCACAGCCTGACGTCGCAGATCGGCGGGAGTGGCCACCGACTGCACAAAACTCTCCAGCGCTCCGTTGAGAGCCATGAACGGAATGTACAGGGCAAAGGCTCCCATCACGGCAGGAGCAGACCGAGAGGGGTCTCCTGCAGACCACTGACCTCCTCTGGCTCCAAGAATGGTTCCAAAGATAAACGGCAGGGTGGTGGGTCCGAAACCGGCTGCAAACAGAGCCACGTACGTGTAGATTCTCACCACAGAACAGAGAACCTGGCGGGAAAGCTTGAGGGCGGTCTCGGAGGGTTTCTCACCCAGCAGATTCGAGAAGAATGTTCGCAGACCCTCCTCGATGGGGAAGAAGACGATTCGCGCAATCAGAGAGCCGTAGTTGAGAACAATGGCATACACGCCCTGGTCATAGAGAGGCAGAAAGTAGGACACGAGGATTCGGTCGCCCTCGGTGAGACAGTGCTTGAACACGGTCTGGATCCAGATGGAGCCTGCGAGTCGCACGGTGGGCTTGTCGAGGTAGTACGGCGACGAGTTGTGGGTGATCACGTCGCGGTGGTTGTCGGAGATTTCCATCTGGCTCTCGAACGGCTGGATCTTTTGGGGCCGGAACGAAAACTGCCGGTCTCGGTTGTCCTGGCGGACGGTGTAAATGTACACGGCCGAGGAGATGAGCGAGTAAGCCAGCTGGCCGAATGCAAACGCCAGCACGCCTCCGTTGAGGTCGCCGTTGGAGTCTTTGGCCAGCAGCGTGAAGGAGAAGGTGACGACGCACCGCACGAGAATGGCCACCGACTCTGCCGCGGCTCTACTTCGGAATCTGAGCTGTTGCATAGCCAGAACGTAGTAGGGCTCGGACGCCAGGTCGACCATGGCGGCGATGCACACGAGCTGCACGGCCCAGGATGCGTATGCCACCGAGAAGAGCGAGTGCGATGCTGCGGCCACTGTCGAGAAGAAGACGCCCAGCAGCACGGAAATGTAGCCCATGTTGATGACGGCCTGGGAGGTGCCGGACACGGTGTCCTGGACGACGCCTCCGCCAAACACGTACACGTCTGGCTTTTTGCCAGCGAGTGTGAGCCGTTGGAGCGCCAGCCGCACGGCCTCTCGCGAGAAGAAGAGCACCGTGTTGAGCACAAACTCCAGCTGCGCGTTGGCGCCAAACAGCGCCGGCGTTGCCACCAGCAGCAGCATCTGATTGAGCCCAAAGGATGCCAGTTTCGACAGAATCTGGATCCCGATCAGCAGAGTGGCTCCGGCTGCGGAGGTCTGAAGAAGCGGCTTTTCGTCCGTTTCCGGGGCAGGAGACGTTGAGTGGGGCTCGCGCTCATCCCGGGGAGCCGTGTGCGAGTCGTGCATTGGCGGAATGAACACCTGGGACGCCTGCTGGCGCCTGTGTTTGCGAATCGACGCTGATCTCTGGCGCACACCTCCCATGGCTATGGCGATTTGTGAGGCGTCTGACGGCTCCTGACGAGGCGACGGAGGCGCGTATCGCGAGTCTGCAGGCGACCCAATGCTCGAGCTCCGACTGTAGCGGTTTTTTGGCTCGTGTGATGGTAGTTGGTCCATGTGTGGAGGGGGATGTGGTGGGTGGATTGCTAGTTGTGGTTTCAGAGTTGTGAGTGGCTCCGTTATATGTGCAAATGGCTGCGGTGTGAATGCCTCGGTGTACTCTTCCTTGTGTCTCTTGATCGTTTGTACTGCTCAGTGACGTGTATCAAGAAACAAGTGATCTGCACTCAAGGTTAGCAACGGTGAGTTTGGTGGACTAGATGTAGGTACATGTCCGTAGCTTCCATGGAGAAGTCTGTGGGGGGAGAATGCACGGGTATATATACGTTTTTGGGATGTTTGTGTCACCCCCTCACAATTGTCATGTAATCGTCTTTATTCTGAAAATATCAGTCGTTTTTCGATCTCGTTATATGACCCCTGAAGGCCTACAGTAGTGGCCCATCTGCACGTCAGTCTGGGATGGGGAAGACTAGAGATTTAGCATGATAAAATGGGAAAAATCGGGGAAAATCGGGGAAAATTGGAAAAAATGGAGAAATTCAATAATCGTTAGAAAACACTCGAAACTCGAATTTCATTCAATTACCACCACAATCACTCCTTCCATCAGATAAATTGCCCATTACTAATCTGCTGCATACCGCAGATCATTTCACGTCGTAGACGCGTGCATCCAGGCTGTGTCAGGTTAAGAGTTTATCGTAGGTGGAAGGAGCTTCAAGTACAAGAATTAGGCTGTTTTAGTCTCTATTTGGGCGGATTAGACTTCTATTGGACAGTTTAGACATCTATTTGGACCCCCTGGACCTCATACTCCAAATCATGACTATAGAGATAGTTATACCGAGTCTACCACTGCCAATAGAAACACTACAAGCGAAAGAAACATCTTATTGACACCATTATCTGTAGATTGAGATCATTGACACTTGTTAAACATCATTGATCTATTCTAACAGGCTTACTGGTACTTGTACTTTCGTGCAAGCATTCCTTACTAAGTACCCTAATTAATTACTTGAACAATACTTAAAGTACTCTCATGTTCCTAGAATCATGAAACACAGAATAACAAGTGTATTAAAGGAAATAGAACTCTGTCATTGGTACATACTCGCTCTGTACGCACTTTTTACCCCCATATACCCCCTCTTGTACCCTCTTTTGCACTCCCTCCACTCACATCTCACCATCAACATAGACTATATCATCTTTCATCCAACTCCTCACTCAGCTCCATCTCAACCTCCATCACGTTTCACTCTCAAATGTTCTAAAAATTAGTCTTCAACCACATTTTACCCCTCAAATAGTCGTATTTCAAATGGACCCACTTCCAGCCCGTTACCGCGGAAACCACTCCGAATCTTGCATTGCTGAATGCTTCTCATGCCTTGATCCATGCACCCAAGCAGAGATGGATTAGATAAGATGGAGTTACGAGTACTGCATTTGCAATTGATACAATTGTACTAAGCCATCTCCAACTGATACCTACGCAGTTGACTAATCCACTAATGATGACTAATCAAAAACCGCTGACCTCATACTGACTTCTCCTGTCCTAACCTCACACAACCTTCTTATACAACCCCTCTCTCACACTCCTCTGAGCTCTATCCCATATCCATGTATTATCTAGCAATGCTTTTTGTATCCTCCAATGTCCCCCAATAAATAAAACAAGTATCACGACGCCAGGCTAGCAATCTCCTCGGAGAAGGACGCGAGCGGATCTGCGTCTTCGTCCGTCTCGGCCTCGGAATCTCCGCTGTCGTCT
The DNA here is from genome assembly GCA_900518995.1 of Yarrowia yakushimensis. Classification (NCBI taxonomy): domain Eukaryota; kingdom Fungi; phylum Ascomycota; class Dipodascomycetes; order Dipodascales; genus Yarrowia; species Yarrowia yakushimensis. The sequence goes on from ULGW01000002.1 coordinate 1,243,213, forward strand.
ACAGCCAGTGCAGCCTGTGTTTTGGCCCCAATCGGGCCTCCTCCAAAAGGATCGTCCGTCTCCTGGATCGTCACCTTGCTCAGCTCCTCCTGGAACAGCACCTTGGGCGCCACGTCCAGACCCTCGCCCTGCTTGAACGGACGGTAGTGTTTCTTGCCTCGGAAGTTGTACCACATTCCGGGCACCGAGGGGTCCGGCTTGTCCTTGTGAGGGTGTGCCAGCGACGCGACGGCTCGTGGAGAGGCGGCACGAGGAGCATCGGGACACACAAACGGGTCGTCTCCATTGACCTCGGCCTTGGCGGCCAGGGCGTCGGAGAAAATGGTAAACTGCGGTTGAGACACGGGCTTGGTTTTGAGCAGATGCTTGTGTGTCGATTTGCGCACCCGTGGCGTCCGTGGCGTCGTGGGCGCGTGTGTGTGGTGTCGAACTCGTCCAGATCCAGCCTGGACAATGTTTGCTGGCGGAAACAGAACCCGTCCCGTCTTCTTGGTCGATTCCAGCACATCCACCGGCGTCCGTTTGCTCGACACGGGAGTGTCTGCTGGAGTCAGCATCATCCGCGATACCGAGGCGGGGGCGCCTGTTTTTGTGTTCCTTGGCCGGCTGGGCGTCTTTGTGGCTCCCATTGAGGGGTGCTTTGGTTCGATGGAGCTGAATTCGTGAGGCTGCATCTTGGTCGTCTTTTTGTGCATCGGCGAGTCTTCCATTGGCCCGTATCTGGGCGTGGGGGGCGTGACCAGGTCCCTGTGGTGGTGGGGCGGTGTAGCAGGCGTCATTTCGTAGCAACTACTCCGTGTGCTGACTGATGCTATGTGGTGACCAAAGAGTCGATATAAGAAAAAAAGGTGGGAGAAGGAGGGAGACGCGTCCAGAGAAGGCTGGAGGCTAATTTCGCAAAGGAGGCTGGTCATTAAGGCCCTTTTGGGAGTTTTGCCCTAACCCTCGTGAATATTGGGAGAAAAAACGTGGGAAAAGTAAAAGGAAAAATGGGTGGAAAAAAGCAGCCCATTTTGCGGAGGACTGTAGTGATACGAGAGGTTTTTTTGTTTGGAAGATGAATATAATCGATTTACTGGCGGATTACGTGAAAAATATTCAAAAATAGCCAATATTGGGTCGTTTGGATGAATGGTCTGTTGTTAATTAGAGCATCAAGTCCCTCCCACCGGATAGTAAGTATGGTCCCACTTAAGTCAACTGATCTCAACAAAGAGTTGGACTAAACGATCATCTCAAAAGACCACATTAAATACCATCAGACAGACGTAAATCGAATATTTAAAAACCTCAAATCATTATTTCTCACTCATTAATCAATATACTTCCTTTTAATTCCCTTTTAATCCCCCCATTGACCAAATATATACCACACTCATCACCCCTCTTCAACAACCTCCAAACTCAAATTATTTTATTATCACCATGCTTGTCTTCAGCCTACTCTTCCATCCACAACCATGCAGCTCTTGAGAGGTCTCAGACCTCGGATTTCGAGCGCAAATCCACTCAAACAGCTCACTCTCGCGCGCTGGAGCCGACACAGCCATTTTCTAACGTCCGACACCCAGCCTTCATACAGAACTCGACTCTCGCCTCTGTCACCCATCAAAGAGATTCTCTACTCGGATGTACACTCTCTTCTGGAGCTCAAAATGGTCACTGTGGACATTGAGTCTGTGCGATATGTGGAGAATTTCATCGGACCAAAGTTCCAGCTTCCAGAAGCCGTCATCAGAGAGCTTCTTTGCATCTCACATACACTGACTCCAAGCGCAAATCGAAAGGGTACGCCGTTCCAGACACAAAAGACGGAGATTGAAGACACGCTGGGCTACGGATCCATCAACTCACGTGTTCTTCTGGGCCAACATGCATACAAATTTGCCGTCTTCAGCTACCTGACCAAGGTTCCGAGCTGGAGTCGAAAGAAGGCAAATCGCATGAATTTCGACATTTGCAGAAGTGGCCTGGCCGAACGTCTGACCCGAGACGAAACCCTGGTGCTGGCCTTTGTCAAAAACACTAATCTCATCAAATCTCTGTACGTGCCTCTTCCAGAAGAGAACGTGAAACGGAGACAGACCTTTAGAAAGATGCACGACACGCATCACGCCACCAAAATGCTGTTTGCGTTGATTGCAAGCATCCAGATTGAACATGGAGGCCTCAAGGCCGAGGAGTTTGTTCATGAGGTCATTCTCGAGGGCTACATGACCTCTGGGTTGTTGACTTTGGTCTAAGGGAGAGATAGGAGGGTGACAAGGGGCGAAAGATGATCAGCTCATGAGTCTTTGCCATTCGGTGTCATATGAACGGACTTTGACCTATTGAAAATGGCCATATTGTCTGAATAGCAGACGGACTTTGGACTTGGACTGGAACTCTTCAACTCGAACATGTTGAAGAGTAGGAATACTGCATGTAAATAGAAATGTATATATTTATCTTTTAGCTGGGTGGGTTGTACTACTTCTTTAAATGGGTGCAGAGGATCATATATTTATCCTCGAGTCATTCTTCAGAGAGGTTCAAAAACAGTCTATTTCTGTAGAAGACATGCAAACAGAGTGATTATCAAGGCTCAATACACTCATTCTAATTCACTCAATATAGGTGATATTGGAAAACTGAAAAGTGCAATAGATTTCCAGCTCCTTAATTACCTCCATTTGAATATCGAAATCATCTAATATTTGGCTCCCTCCCCCTCCATCAAACACCTCTCATTTCCCACCTTCCAAACTAACTTCCAGCCTGCATAACTTCATGCACAATTTTATATTTTCTTATCATCATCACCATGGCGCCCAAGAGTTCGTCTACAGGCAAGAAAAAGTCGTCGTCGACCAAAGACGATGGCGAGGTCAAGGAAAAGCCCATCAAGATCCCCGATCTGTTCATCGTACGGCCCCAGGGCGAGACCCAGGCCTCCGTCACACACAACAAGAACATGTACAAGGTCGGATTGCATCCCAAGATTCTCGAGGCTCTGGGGCTCAATAACAACGAGTTTGTGTCTGTGTACCGGGAGGGTGACCGGGGTGTCGGTGGAACTGTTTGTGCCATTCCTGAGGCCGTGGAGGACCCCGATCAGGTCGATATCAACGTGGTGACTGTCAGCGCAGGACTCAAGGACGCTGGAGCTCTGCTGTTTGGAGATCGAGTCAAGGTGGAGAGATACAAGACCAAGATGGACATGGCCAGTGTGGTTAGTGTGCGTATCAACACCCCAGATGCTCCTGAACAGGACGTTATCGACGCTACAACCACCGATCTCAACAAGCTGGCAATGGTTTCTCCAGGACTCACTATGGAGGTCAAGATTGCGTCTGGAGAGTACGTGAGCGTCACTGTGACTGACGTGGGCGACACAGATCTCGGATCCCTGTCGTTGGAGTCGACGGAGCTCAAAAACCACGTTTCATACTGGTCTCCTCTGTTTCTGCTGGAGAACCTCCAGGTGGTAGTTTCTGCTCGAAACTGCTGGGAACAGCCCAAAACAACCACCTACAAGTCCATCGGCGGCCTGGACCACCACATTGTCGAGCTCAAATCGACCATCGAGCTGCCTCTGCACCACCCGTCGCTGTTTTCGAGGTTTGGCATCTCGCCGCCTCGAGGAGTGCTTCTCCACGGCCCCCCTGGCACAGGAAAGACCATGCTGCTGCGAGCCGTGGCCCAGGAGTCCAACGCACACGTGCTCACAATCAACGGACCCTCCATTGTGTCCAAGTATCTCGGAGAGACGGAATCGTCGCTGAGAGCCATCTTTGAGGAGGCTCGAAAGTACCAGCCGGCCATTGTCTTCATTGACGAGATTGACGCGCTGGTGCCTCGACGGGACGGCGACGAGTCGGGCCAGGCCGAGTCTCGAGTTGTGGCCACTCTTCTGACTCTGATGGACGGCATGTCTCAGTCTGCATCTGCCAAAATCGTCGTTGTGGGCTCCACCAACCGGCCCAACGCCATTGATCCTGCTCTGCGACGAGCTGGACGGTTCGATCGAGAAGTCGAAATTGGCATTCCCAACGCAGAGGCTCGTCTGAGCATCCTGAGCATCCAAATGGCAGATATGCCCCACAACATGTCCGAGTCGGACATTGAGTACATTTCGAGCATCACCCACGGCTACGTGGGCGCGGATCTGAGCGCCCTTTGTCGAGAGGGAGTCATGAACGCCATCAACCGGGGTCTGGAGGAGCATGGAAGTGCTCTCAACGCGGTCCAGTGTGGTCTGGAAGTCACCATGCCGGACGTTGAACGAGCTCTACTAGACGTGAGACCCTCGGCCATGCGAGAAATCTTCCTGGAAAAACCCTCCACCACCTGGAACGATATTGGAGGTCAGGCTGGAGTCAAGGAGAAGCTCAAACAGATGGTTGAGTGGCCCTTGACCAAGGCCGAGACCATGAAGAACCTCGGCATCACTCCTCCTCGAGGAGTTCTTCTGTACGGACCCCCTGGATGCTCCAAGACCCTCATTGCAAAGGCTCTGGCCAACGAGTCGGGACTCAACTTCCTGTCGGTCAAGGGTCCCGAGCTGTTCAACAAGTACGTTGGAGAAAGTGAACGAGCTGTGCGTGAGATTTTCCGAAAAGCTCGAGCTGCTGCTCCTTCAATCATCTTTTTCGACGAGATTGACGCTCTCAGTACCGCCCGAGGCCACTCCGAGGCCGGAGCAGGTGGAGAACGAGTGCTCACATCGCTGCTCACGGAAATGGACGGAATCGAGTCTCTCAACGGAGTCATGGTTCTGGCCGCTACTAACCGTCCCGACGTGATTGACTCGGCTCTCATGCGTCCCGGACGTCTGTCGAGACTGCTCTACGTCGGACCTCCCGATGAAGCTGCCCGACTGCAGATTCTCAAGATCCGAACCAAAAACATGTGTCTGGCTGCCGGAGTGGATCTGGACGACATTGCCAGAACGACCGAGGGCATGACTGGAGCCGAAATCGTCGCTCTCTGCGAAGAGGCTGGTCTATATGCCATGTCTCAGGATGAAGATGCCAAGGAGGTGACCAAGACGGACTTTGACCATGTTCTCAAGGGTGCTCGAAGAGGAGTCACCGAGGAGATGCTCAAGTATTTCCTTGATTGGGCCGAGGGGAATTAGATAGGAGAGCAACATAGTACTCTTAATACTTTTAATGTAGACACCACCATACAGTAAACACACCCCTCTGTACATACACCTGTAGTCCTATATTCATCTATTATAGCTCCATCACCGTCTCACAATCTTGCCATCGTCGGCAGCACTGTTCAACAAAACCAGTCCTCGTCCACCAACTACCGCCACCAAATCGCCCTTGGCCCGAACAGCAGCAGCCTCCACGCCAGAGACAAAGTCACACGGCACCTCAATGGACTTTTCCTTGCCCAGTGTGTAAAACAGAGCCTTCTTGTCGCTCACCACCACGGCGGTGTCGTTAGTCAGACAGAAAACAGCCCCCTTTTGGCCCCGACTGCCATATAGCTCTCCCTGCTTGTAGGGGACCGTGTGGCCTGCTCCTCCCTGCAGATTGGCACTATTGTATGTTCTCCACCATCCGCTTCCGAGCACCGTGAGCTGGTCGGCTCGGTTCGGTAATGTTGTCAGAGCCACGGTTCTGACGGCTGCTGGAGGTCCACAGCATCCGATTTTTTTCGAGCCTCCCACCAAATCGTTGGAGAAAACCGTGTACAGAAGCTGGCCCTTGACCCAATCGTAGACATTGAGTCGATTGGAGCCCTCCAGAACCACCAGATGTGGTCCTCCGTCGTCCTGGAACTTGACTGCTCGTCCTGCTCCGTCCAGCTTGAGCTGATGGACCACCTCCAGTTTGGACGAGTAGATCAACAGCTGTCGATCGTCTCCTACCGACGCGACCGTTCCGTGCACGTTGACGTCGATGGCGTTGATGAAGTCGTAATGGCCTCGTTTGACGTCTGTTCTGGCAATGGCGTCTTCTTCCGCCGTGTTGATCAGAGAAACGGTATTGTCATCGTGTCCAACAGCCACAAACGCTCCACAGGTGGCAATGAGCTCACAGGCCAGTCCCAAATGGTATTCCACGGGCAGGAATGACCATTCGGAGGCAAACGAGTTGCCCAGGACGACAGTCTTGCGGGTCAAAACAGTCACACCTTGGTCGTAGCCATAGACCAGAGAATCGTCGTTCCAGGCCAAACAAAGAGCAGGACTGGGGAGAGAAAACTCGAGCCGGCTGGGATCCGCAGAAACCCCGCTGATTATCGATTCATTCATCTTCTTATCGAGAGTTTGCTTTGATTCCGCCATTTTGGAGCCACCGAAAGTTGCACTAGATTTCATGCATGTCCAGAGGCTATTTGATCTTATCGGATTATGTAAGCGAGAGAGGGGGATAGTGAATATTCTACATTGTAGGAGGGTCAAAATAGTGCCAGGACAGTTACTAGCGTCTGCGTCAGTTTGCCGAAATCACGTGACGATCACTGAGAGTTCTTGGGGAGTGTCGATCCGTCTGTAGGTTGTGGGATGAGAAGTTAATTAAAAGAAAAAAAGAAGAAAAATAAACAAAAAATCGAGGGAATTATATATAGTATCTGGAGGAGTTTGTGGTCATCTTAAACTTCTTAGGCGATGTAGATCCACCTGTAAAAGTCGTGAATTCATCTTCACGTATCTTCTAGGACATAAGGTGTTGACAAACTGAGAAAGTGTCCTAATGAACTGTCCATCCCTCAAGATACAGAACAAGTACCGAGCCTGGTCTTCACAAATCCTCTGCATCTTCCAAATCATCGACTCTTTGCTGCGTCGATGACATTATAAGTCTACAATCACTAATCAATTCATTAATCAAAATACCAAACTTGCAGTCTCGTCTTGTCATTTACCCGTCTTTCGGGACTTGGTAGGTCTGGTAGACTTGGCCTTCTCGGCGGGACGTTTGGCATTCTTTTTAGCACAAATGTCTGAGTTTCCATTGCTCTTCTTCTGAAGCTCATCGAGCTTTCGCAGAAGATGATGGTTCGCCATACCACTAAGGAGAGATCTCTCCCAGTTGTGGCCTGGGAAGAACTTTTCGTATCTGCATGAATTTCTGTCATGAACATAGTATGGTCCTTCAGGGTTTGTAGGATGGTGGCCAAGGAATGAGCAAATGATACATCTTCCATGTTCTTTCAACAATCGGATCAGGACAGCTTTCAGGGCTCTTTCCTTCTCGGAGAAGGTCCCATCAGCATCCTTGAAAGACTTGTAAAGCGAGTTTGCGTAAGGTCGATCAGGGATGGTCGTTGAGGTAGTACCATTAGATTCCTTCTTGATCGCATTAACAGAAAGGGGTGTCTTGGAGGTAGCGTCTATACCCTGCTCCTTGTTCCAAAGTTGTACCTTGTTGAGGAAGTCAATGGCAGTCTCCAGGCAGACAATCTTCTGGGAAGAGAGAAAATTGTAGATGGTGGGAACGTTGACGAAATTGGCAATCATTCTATCATGGAACTTTGGCCAGTATTCGTCTGTCTCGCGTCGGAAGGACGCATCTCGCTGAACAACGGCCAGTTTCTTTGAATAATCATAGAAAGATGAATTGTCCGCTCCCTCCTTCCAGACAATGATTATCTGACAGACGTGTACTCGAGAAGTATTGGGCTCCATATAATTGGAAGTGAGAGTTTGCAGTCTTTCAAAGACATCCATGACATCAGTTTCCAGAGGACAAAAGCTGAAAGACACAAGGTCCGAGAACCCTTCACTGTCACGCAGTTCTTGGGTCATGGCTCCCATCAGCGCCTCAAAGAGAGCATTCCTGATGGGTCGGATCTTCAGAGCAAAGGTACGGCTGTTCGTCTGCACGAGAGAATCCTTGTCCTTGTCTTCTTTGATGTACTCAATAAGAGATTCCATCGTTGCAAAGTTCTTCCAGTAGCCCAAGTTTGTCAAGGGAACCAAATAGTCGGCACCAAAATACTTGACCACAGTCTTGAAGTCAGTCACGGACGCTCCTTTAAAATGCTTAAAGAGAGCGATGATCGGGACATCATCAAGACACAAGTCACAGGCATCGGCCATGACTAGGTAATCCTGAGGTTCAGAGTGGGGTTCATTTATATTGCCCACTTTTACATTCTCGAAGATCTTGACTATTTTATCGCGATAATCGTCAACCGTTTCCGGCCCCTCTTTAGCAGGAGAGACATTCATTCTTAACATGGTCTTCCTGGCTGCGTTGAGAGTTTGGAAATTACAAAAGGTCCAAGCGTGAACAGCATCTTGGATGGTCTTACGAACCGTCTTGGACCCCTGGGCTTCAGGAATAGTCTGGATCTCTCTGAGTTTCTCCCAAATCTTCTGACGAAGGGAGCCCAGGAGATCCTTGTGGACAAGTAGGTGAGCAACGTCTTTGGGCTTGACATATTTGTCCCCAGTGTAGACGGAAGTCCAGATTGGAAGAAAGCTATCGACCAGGTGGGCCTCGATTGCATCGGAGGTGGCCTTGTCAATCGCAATCGTTGGATACGGTAGGGAGTCGTAGTCCATAACAATGGGATGATCCTCGGAAATGGTCATTGTTGTTGAACAAAATAGTTGAAAGAATTGTTGAATTTGTTGAAAGTCGTTGACGCACAAGTTAAACAGTACAGAACAATTGATACAGGAGCTGGAGACTACAAGTAGAAGCCAATGTCCAAATCAATCAATCAGTAGTGCTTTGGAAGTGTCGTTTTCGATACCGATTCATACTGGGAATTGACCCCTATTTATGTCAAAAAAGTGGAGGCTGATGAGACAAGGTAGAGACAAGGTTATAAACAAATATCATCAGGAAAGGTCAGATTGAGAAGTAAATCCCTGTTGAAGAAACGGAAACCCAACATCAAGAGTGAACAATTCACTCATTCTTCAGATTGTTTAGGGTGTCGTACTTGTAATTGGTTCTCCAGGTATTTGGTAATCAAAGCAGCTGAATCATTAATCAAACAGCTGCATCACCGCATCATATTTCCTTTGTCCACTTCATCCACTCTCCCATTCATTGTCCCCTATTTTTACATAAATAGAGGTCTTTGCCCTTGAAATCAGTATCGAAAAAGACACTTGTCGACCACCAACGCACTTGCTTTACTTTACTGATTGCTTTGGACAAGGCTTCTACCATATAGCTGACATGTCCTATTGTCTTCAGTAAGCTACAAGTACGATGGAGTGACTACAGTACGTCGTACTGGTACTTGTAGGGTGACCTGATTGATTCAAGCAATGGGAACCGCTCATAGAAGTACACGGTGGTTCATGAACTGAAAGGTGGAGCTCAGAAGTGGGGTGGAACCTTTAAACAAAAGAGTCAATTAACTTTGTTGATACTTGTTTAGGTTTGTTCGCATGACGAGGTTACAACAATTGTACTGGTTGGATATAAATTCCAGTATATAAGTCTGGTCGACAGCAAGTACCAGTACCTGGTACTCGAACTCGTAACCTGCTGTCTATTGTCACAGTTCAATACGACAAATTCCAAAGGCACCTTGACCTGCTTGAGCTTCATTCAACCAGAGTTTACGAAGATACGACGTTAGTACAGAATCGTACTCCTCAATGGTGGCATCTCTAACCGAGCTATGATACTTGAGGTTTATAGCAAGCTCCAGAAGATATCAGGAGAGATAAGAGGTACGATACTACCCTTGTACCGTAGTCAAGTTTTTAGAAACTCGAATATTCCACCTCAATTCCAATGACATGCAAGCCTAAGACTCAGAATAGAGAGGTTACAAGATCAGCATCTGAAAACACTCATGTCAGACACTGTGAGTCAAAAGTGCCCCTCAATCCCAAAACAAACACGCTTGTGTCCCCCGGCCGACCCCATACCGACCCCAGAGCCTGATACGTGGTTGTAATCATACCCAATGCTCTTCCAGGCTATGAAAATCCACTAACCGATGCCAAACTCTGTGAGCAAAACTGGTCGCGTGAGAGTGCTAAGCGAGGCCGGTAATTAGTGGTTTCAAGATCAGACTAAGAGTGTGTCTACGAATCGTACGGCTAAGAGGATGGCTGAGTCAATGACATCTTCCCCTCTAGCTCACACCGTTCACACCTCTCGGCTCCAAGATTCCGTCGTCTCCCGCTTTCTTATTGCGGCTATCCATTTCTTTTTCGGCTCCTGCAAGACGTTGATAATTGATGAATGATCAGAGGTGAAGCCACTCCAGTGAGACGATACAAGAGTAGATCAAGATATATACCTCAGATGAGACTTTTATTGTCCACAGAGACGTCGTTTTCGAGATATATCCTCTGTATCCTTCTTCCATCCATTTTTTCACCACTCTTCACCACTTTCCATTGTTCTGTTTTCCTTGCCGTTTTTCATTTCCTTGTCTACACGCCATTCATATAAACTCCCCAGGAACTTTGCAAAAAAAGGTTTCGGCACGGGCCGTTCAGGTACACCCATTCAGAGGTTCCAAGAGAGATATATAGGAATATTTCTTCATAGAATGGACGACAAACACCGGATAATTACAATGGACCAACTCTCATCACTGTCACTCGAAAAGCCACACTTTTGAAGACGTTCTAACATCTCACCCTAGAAAGATCTTGGTCCAACCTTATACTGAGATCACGTTTTTAGTGCATGTAGAGGACTCTTCAACTCGGGTTAAAAAGGAGATGGAAACAATAAAGGCATGTTATTGATGACTATTTCACGGAAAACACGTTGGTCGACTAAAAAAACGGCTTTTGGGGGCATTTCCAACTCTCACTCTGACCCCATGGTGTTGTTTTTGTCAAACCTATATGGCGCAGTATTCGCGTGTGTTTGGTGCGTCTCTTTGTTCCTAAAAGAGTCTACTTTAAAGACTTGGAATGTAGAACATGAGGGTAGTGATATCGGGGTTAATTGGGGACTAAATTTGATTTTAAATACACATAAATGATCAGCTCGTCGCGGTGATTCCGAAAATGTGCTTCATTTCACGATACTTCCCCTGCAACCCCCAATTATACTCCTTTGGACGACCCATGGTGGAAGTTAATTTGCGGTCTGCATTCCAGACCTCACTGGTGATATAAACCTCTGAGGATCTCTTGAAAAAAACCTGAACGGGATTTCGGTGTGTTGAGGGGGATTATCTCGTGTTTTTTCGGCCCAGGATTCGCATTCTTTCTTTTTTTTGTCCGTCTCCGAATCGTCTTTGACCCTTGCCTCATATTATTACTGGGGCTGTTGCATTGGATTTTCATTTCTCATTTATTTCGCATCAAAACCACACGACTTTGAAACAGGTCAGATACGACTAGCGACAACGACCTATCAGCTCCTGCACACGACACGTCAGGTACCATCTCTTCTCTCCGGACAGTCTCATGAACCTCAAGACGGTCTCGATCCCCACTCTCGCTCTCCAGAAAACGACCATCTCGTGCTGCTGTGGCTCTTCGTGCTGCGCCAACTTTTGTCACGCCCAAAAACACATTTCTCAGCTCGAGGCCACTCTCCGAACGTCGGCCGAGGTAGGACAGGCCCTACTAGCCCAGGTGAGCGTCATGAAGGACCAGATTGACCGTCTCAACGGCCAGGTGACGACTCTGCATGCCGAAAACGACTCCATGCTGGCCCAGAACAAGAGCCTCATTGCCGATATCGCTACTCTGTCGGCCAAACTGGCGGTCTCGGACTCGCATGTGGACTCACTTAACCACGAGCTGGAAGAGTCTCGCAAATACCAGGCCAAGATGACCCGCGTCAAGCTCCAGACGGAGTCGCTGGAAAACCAGCTCGAGCTGCTCGAACAGGTCCGAGAGTCCATGCAGAACGAACTGCACACCTCCGAATCAGACAAAAAGGCCGCCCAGATCAGATGGAGAAAAACCGACCTGCTGCTGGAACGGCTGGCACGTGACTACGAGCTTCTGGAGCAGCACGCCGCCGACGCTCTCGCCACAAAGTGTCTGGCTTCCAATTCCATGGCTTCTCTTCGGTCCGTCAAGACCCGATATAGTGTTGAGTCTGGAAACACCCTAGTCGACGAGTACAAGTTGCTGCACGAAAAGAGCGAGACAGATGTGCTTCGAGACGAGCTGCTGGCCACACGGTCCGAGGTCCGGGATCTCAAGAAAAAACTAGACAAGCACGATGTGGTGCTCAAGAAACAGTCCCGAGAACTTCTCAGAGAACAGGACGACGAAGACGACGGCTACGATACAGACATCTCGCCTCGGGACCACGCAAATCGCGTCTTCCAAATCAACTCAAACATGGACAGGTTTGTCACTCCTCGCAAGAGCATCAACAACTTGCAGTCGTACAAGCTGCCCTCTCACAATTTCAACTACCCCACTCCCGAGTCTCTCAAGGCCACTCCCACGCTGTATACTCCCAGTAGGCCTGGAAAGAGAGACGTTCACAATTCGGCCAACGAGTCCAAACACACCCGAAGCTCGTCTCTGCCTCCCACTCCCGTCATTGACGACGTGGCCACGTTTGACGACTCGTTCACAGCGTCAAACTCGGACTTTGACGAATCTCCAACCAGACATGGCTCGCATCTGCAAAAGGAGCTGCGGCACTTTGTGTCCCACGAAACGACGCTGCGAAACCGCTTCTCGGACCTCTACGACGAAAAGCTGCCGTCCTCGTGTTCCCGCATCCCCGAGCTGTCCACGGAGCTCGCCCAGGCCAAACTCGTGCGGTCCACGTCGTTCGAAAGCATCTTTTCCATGGCCGAGGGAGTCGAACCCGAGTCGGAGTTCATCCAGGGCCACGACTCCCACTTTGGACAGTTCCAACGAACCACCCTGGCGTCGACCTCTGCAGCAGCCACTTTCACCACTGCTACTCCAGACTCGGGACTCAGAAACTTTGACTCCAGATTGCTACTCAGCCAGGTCAACAGTTCAAACACCCCCAGAAACGCAAAGAAGGAAAGCTCGGGATGGGGTTTCGGAGGCATGTGGAACAGAATCAAGAGCAAGGACACTGAGGTTGTTGAGGCTTGAACAAAGTCCAGCTGAGACCTTGGTCAAAGGACTATATATTGCATAATTAATTATCTATTCAGTACCAGTTGCGAGATCATGAGTCAATAGAAGATGCTATCGTATGTGTGTAATATCGTGTTTTTCGTCTTCTAATTTTTAACTACCTGGTGAGAGGAAACACGACGTAAGCTCACACAGATAACCGTAGCTCCTTACACCTGGTAGCCATTTACTCTACAGCAAGTGTGAACATGAGTACGAACCGTACTCGTCAATCGCAGTAAACGCCTATAAACGAAAATTTGGACTTGTTCCTAGGGGTATCACGTGACTCACTATCGACTAGTCACGTGATTACTTTACCCATGACTCGGACTACTCGCCTCCCCTCTTACCCCAAATTCAAGGCATCGGATGTGCATGGAAAAAACTCTATCGCACGTGACGATTTTGAGAGCTCAAGGGGATTTTTTAATATTGTGAAAAAATGTAGACAATTTTCTTCTCTCCATTTTCTAAATTTTCCACATTTTCTGGTATTTTCCCCATCCTTCCACCTCTCAGTACACTCCTCCAGCTATATGGCATGATCATCCATGTCGAGGGATTAAACGGTCGATTTATCGGTCGATTTAAAGGTGAAAATCGTCAACACGTACCTTAATTCACGCAAAAGTGGTTTGAGAGCCGCTCGAACGATAAGAGGGGCTAGTTTCAGCGTTCTCGTGATTTTCCAGTCACCCCATATTCTCGCTTAACAGGGTTTCTAGGATAGTTTTGATTAGAGTTTTGATAAGTAGATGACGGTATTGGGGGTAGTGATATTGGGCTTTGGTGGATGTATTTTGTGGTTTTTGAAAGTGCCATTTTCTTTAGATCCTGTAAAAAGACGTTTCTGTCTTTTCCAATTTCTTCTAGCATCAAAATTGACGTTTCTGTGGACTTCTCTAAATCTTGTCTTTCAACCTAAGCAACCGCAATCGTTTATATAAGGCGACAAGAATCTCAGACGCCAATTCTTCTCTCTCAGACACTAAGCACAATGACTCGAGTGTACACGGAGCTTTCCATCAACGCCTCGGCCGAAACCGTCTCGAAGGTGCTTTTTCAGTTCCAAAATTACCCCAAATGGAACACCTTCATCAAGGAGATTGAGAGCGAGCTGAACGACTACTCTGCGTCTCCCGGGCGGCTCGTTGGATCGGATCTGGAGGTGGTTTACACCCGCTTCAATGGCAAGAGACACTCTCCGATCGAGGTGCATGTTCTGCAAGCCGACAAGCACAAGTTGCAGTGGGAGGGCCATCTTTACTCCAACGCCGTCATGAAGGGCATTCATACCATGGAGATTGAGGCTGTCAACGACCACAAGAGCATTTTCAAAAACTACGAAGATTACTCGGGCGTTGCTGCTTATGGTCTGGAATGGACCACCTTTTACGAGGACAAGGTCCATGACTATGCTCGAATGAACATGGAGTTGAAGAAGGTAGCTGAGAGTGGAGGTTCTCGGTTGTGATGAAGAGATGTAGAATGACAGAATGTGAACTCATATACCGCTTTTCCAGTGTGTTTGTATCGACTCATGTTGAATTGATTGGATGAAATAGTACTTCTTGAAGCTGTAATACTATTGTAGATGTATGGTTCCGAAGCCAGAATGTCATATTCAATCTGTGGTTGTTTATAACTAGTGTTTCTTTTTATTTCGAATGATACTTGTGCGAGTTCTCAATTGATACAATTCAGACATTCATGTCCTGAATCTGACTGACGGCTCTCTTATAAACTACAATAAAATCAATACAGCTATACCTACAGACTTGTACTACGTCGTACCATGGTAGACTTGTCCCGTACGACGTACCACCTCAATCCGGATCACTAATTCAAACTCCAAACCATCCCACATTGCAGTCACGTCTCAGAGTCCCGATTTCTTAGCTCGGCTATTCTGAAATGATTAGTAGAGTGTGGGGTAATAGAAAACTGAGGGAACAGAACAGTACTGGTTAACGACTCGAAAAGACATTCCACAACCAGTAAAACTGCATTTCCTGCATCTACCACCGCTATCCAACCCCCATCACCCAAAATTCACCCCAATTCATCTCTCAAACAGACATCTCATCTGATGACTTATCTTCGGCATCTTCAACGGTTGGTTTAAGCGCTAATCTCAGTCCTAATCAGAACGTGCCAAAGACTCTGCTACGAGTGAATTTTTCAATCAATTGAGAGTTTTTTTTCACAATTCCGCTCGTTCAACATGCACAAATAAATTTCCACCTTTATATATCCCTTCAAATCCTCTCAAAGTCTCCATATCACCTTCCTCCATCTCCATACCTAACTGTGCATGATTACTGATACGTGAACGTGGGAGAAAACAAGGTTTGGAAATGTGTGGGGTACATTTTCGAGGAGAATGACAAGAATGTCTACAACTAGCGATTTGGGGGTTATCGAGGAGAAAATGGTAATAGTTGAATTAAATCCGCAATTTAAATCAAATTCAACCCAAAAACTCACCAAAAACTCCCCCAAAACCCCAAATTAATCCCCCTCCAAACTTCTCCACATCTCCCCGCAAAAGTCTAAACTCCTTATCCAACCTTCAAATTTCATATATATATAGCACCCTCTAAACCTCCTACTCTCCACAACAACATGCTCTCTCAACAATCTCTCAACACGTTCACCGAGCCGCCGGTCGAAATGGCCCGGGAACGAAACCAGACGTCCTTCAATCCCCGTCTGCTCACGTACTTTCTGGAAGGAGGCCAGGAAAATACAGAGCTCCTGGACCGACTCATGCTCGAGTACGAAAGAGACCCCGTGTTTCGAAACGACGGAGACTACGACATCACCGATGTTGCGCAGTCACGTGAGCTGGCGTTCAAGCGAATCGCCAAACTTGTGGAATACGTGCACACCGACGATGAGGTCACGTTCCTATATCGGGTCATGCTTCTAGGCCAGCTCGATATGGGAGCCTTTGCCCGATACGCCATCCACCATGGAGTTTGGGGAGGCTGCATTCGGGGAGCTGGAACGCCCGAGCAGTACGAGTTCTGGGTCAAAAAGGGCTCGTTGACGGTCGAAAAGTTCTACGGCTCTTTTGCCATGACAGAGCTGGGCCATGGCTCCAACCTGGTGGGTCTGGAGACCACGGCTACTCTGGACAAGACCACGGACGAGTTTATCATCAACACTCCGAACGTGGCAGCCACAAAGTGGTGGATTGGAGGAGCAGCAGACACTGCGACCCATACTGCAGTGTTTGCCCGTCTCATTGTCGACGGAACCGATCACGGTGTCAAGACGTTTGTGACTCAGCTGCGAGACGTGGAGAGCCACATGTTGCTGCCTGGAATTGCCATTGGCGACTGCGGCAAGAAAATGGGCCGCCAGGGAACAGACAATGGCTGGATCCAGTTCACCCATGTTCGAATCCCGCGACAGAACATGCTCATGCGGTACTGTCACGTGGACAGCGACGGAAACGTGACCGAGCCCATGATGGCCCAAATGGCCTACGGAGCGCTTCTGGCTGGTCGAGTCGGCATGGCCATGGACTCTTACTACATTTCACGCAAGTTTGTGACCATTGCTCTGCGATATGCGACCGTCAGACGAGCCTTTGCAGCCGGAGGAGGCCAGGAGACCAAGCTCATCGACTACCCGTACCACCAGCGTCGTCTGCTTCCTCTCATGGCCCAGACTTATGCCATCAAGTGCACTGCCGACAAGGTCAAGGACCAGTACCTCAAGGTGACGGACATGTTGATGAATCTGGACGTTTCGGACGCCACTGCGGTTCCCAAGGCCATTGCCGAGGCCAAGGAGCTCTTTTCCGTGTCTGCTGGAGTCAAGGCTACCACCACTTGGGCCACAGCCACAGTCATTGACCAGTGCAGACAGGCCTGTGGAGGTCACGGATACTCGGCCTACAATGGCTTTGGACGCTCGTACTCGGACTGGGTCATTCAATGCACATGGGAGGGAGACAACAACATTCTTTGTCTGTCTGCTGGCCGATCTCTGGTCCAATCTAACCGAGCTGTTCGGGCTGGAAAGGCCGTTGGATCTCCCACAGCCTACCTGGCAGCTCCTGCCGGTCCCCCCAAGCTCGCTGGTCGAAACTTGTACGATACCAAGATCATGATTGGGGCCTGGGAGACGGTTTCTCGAGCTCTCATCAACCGTACCACGGACGAGTTTGAAGTTCTTGCCAACAAGGGTCTTTCCACGGCCCAGGCCTACGAGGAGCTGTCTCAGCAACGATTCCTGTGTACTCGAATCCACACCCGGTTGTACATGGTCAAGAACTTTTACGAGCGCATTTCCGAGGAGTCTACGGCCTTCACCCGAGAGCCTCTTACTCGTCTGGCAAACTTGTACTCCTTCTGGTCCCTGGAAGAGGAGGCTGGAATCTTCCTTCGAGAGGGCTACATTACGGCCCCTGAGCTCAAGTACATCAGTGCCGAAATCCGAAAACAGCTTCTGGAGGTGCGAAAGGACGTGATTGGATACACTGACGCCTTTAATGTGCCCGACTTTTTCCTCAACTCGGCCATTGGTCGAGCCGATGGAGACGTCTACAAAAACTACTTCAAGGTGGTCAACACGCAGAATCCTCCCCAGAACCCGCGACCTCCGTACTACGAGTCCGTGATCCGGCCCTTTTTGTTCCGAAAGGACGATGACGAGGAGATTTGCGCTCTTGACGAGGATTAAGTATGGTAGTTGGTGTGTAAGTAGCTAATTGATTTCCACAGAAGTACAGCTGGGACTTATATAGTACAACTATAAGGGTACTGTATCGTACTTGTACTTGTAACATATCCACTTAAATAGTCGCCTTGATTTTTTATTTTTATTTTATTTAAATTATATATAAATTCCACCGATAATAACAGACTCTCAACTCGCTCACTATCAACATGCACAACTAAAGTCAATCTGAATGTTGAAAAATTTCAAATTTCAAATTTCAAATCACATGAACCACTACACGATATTGGGGCTAGGGGAGCCTCCTCACGTGCCCGAGCTCACCCCCGCGGACCTGAAAGCCGCCTACAAACAGGCGCTGCTCAAAAATCACCCGGACAAGCTCCAGGAGGAGTCGTACTCGGGGTCTGTCCAGATCACAGCCATCACCACAGCCTATGCTTGTCTGAGCAACTCCAAGCTCAAAAAGGAGTACGATCAGAGCCTGTTGAACGGCGCAAAGGGCGTCAAGACCGGTCCTGGAAGCGAGGTGTTTGATTTGACGGAATTGGAGGAGCGAGAAGACGCAGAGGGACGGTTCTCATGGTACAAGCCGTGTCGATGTGGAGAGGCAGGAGGATACATTTTGACCGAGACTCATTTGGAGAAGAACGAGACGTATTACGAGGGTCTTAACGTGCAGTTTCACGAAATCGTCGTGCAGTGTGGAACCTGCAGTTTGTGGATCACTGTTCAGTATGGAGTTGAAGAGGAGGAGGAGGAGGAGGAGTGATGGTAGGGAATAGGCAAAGCAACAGGATGGGGAGAACAAGGTGGTTATATGCTCGTTGTGGGAATTCCTTCTTTTTTTTCTTTTTTCTTTTTTTTTCTTTTTTCAAAACCATGATCGACACCTTCTCTCATCGACACCTTCTCAACTCGTCAACAACACCATCATTTTCAAAGCATCTTCCCGTCATCAACACACGCACGCTGAAGTGATCTTCAGTCATTTCTGTATCATACATTAAAATAATTATTAGTTACGTTTAGTTATTAATGAGCAGCCCCTGGGAGACCAGATGCGCCTTGATCTGGTCGTAGAGCTGCGAAAAGGAGCTGTGCGAGCCCCGGTCGTGGAAAAAGTGGGCAAAACTATTGGTCTGCTTGAGAGGACCAATGTCGATATGCAACTTTGCCGACTTGATTTTCAGAGCGTTTCGCGAGCTGATCTGGCACTTGATGGACGAGTGCGAGACAGACAGGTTGGAAATACCGTACTTTCGCCACGACGACAGCAGAGCCACAATCTCGTCCTCCAGCTGCTGGCTCGTCAGGCTCGAATACAGCGTCTCGGGCTGCTTGCCGTTGGCGTGAGGTCGAGAGAACATCTTCATGAACCACGACTGAGTTACGTTCCAGGGGTCTCCAGTGGCAGGAGCTCCAGCAGGAGCAGCAGCGGCAGTAGGAGGAGCAGGAGCTGCTCGAGGGGCAGCAGAAGGGACTTGGGCAGCAGGAGTCTGATTGTTCACTCCAGGGTTAGTCACTGCACCGAAATCGCTGGACTGGATCATGGTCACCTTGGAGACAGGGGCAGCAGGAGCCTCTCGCTTGGGGGCGAATCCAAACCGCCGAATGAACGACTTGGTTCGGCTGGATTTGGACGGAGGCTGGGCCTGTACGGGAGCAGCAATGGTGAACTGGGGAGGCACCATCATGTCGGCCACAGAGGCCACGGGAGGAGCAGGAGCAGGACGTCGAGGAGCTGAGACGACGGGCTTTTCTCGGAACACAGGAGCAGGCTGCAACTGCTGAGTCTGGGTCTGCTGCTGTTCAACAGGTCGTCGCTCATGCAGCTCTGCAGCAGCCTGCAACTGCTTGACGGGCTTGGAAGTGTCGGAACCATGAGTGTTCATGTCACGAGACACCAGAGGACGTCGTTGGGAAGCAGAGGTCGACTGGCGAGACAGACTGCCCTGGTTGAGCTGGCCGTGCAGATTGAAGGACGAGGGTCGCTTCATGAAGTTGTCTGTCTGCATCTGGCCCGAAATCTTCATCTTGGACTGTGCTCGAGGCATGGCCGACTCGTCTCGCTCCACGGCGGGAATCTCGGGGAACTGCAGATCCTTGTACAGCTCTGTGGACTCGCGAGGAGCCACGGGAGTAGCGTCGTTGGCTCCTTCTCGATGGAACGAAATGTCCAGCAGCGAATCGTCACCAACAACAACCTGGTCACCTCTCTCGGTGAAATCAAACAGATTCTCCCACTCGCTGGACTTGCGATCGCCTCCAAGCATGGGAGTGGTGTGGTTGGTAGATGGAGCAGACAGAGTGTTGTCGGAGATGTTGAGATGGAACTCCTCCTCAATGGCGTCTGCAAACCGGTCGCCCTCCTCGAAAATCATAGGCAGGTAGTTGGGGGTATCAGCATGGGTGTTGGCTACTCGTTCTCGAGAATGAGTATGGGTATGAGAGATGGTCTGGGCTCGAGACACTCCAGCCTGCTGCCGCTGAGCTCGAGCAGCATTGTCGCCAGCCTCTCGAGGATCAAACAGAGACATGGGCCGCTCAAACTCAAACTCGTCATTGTAGGCCATGGTAACAGCCCGCTTGGAGATGTTGGCAGCAGCAGCGGTTCGAGACGCAATCGACGCGTTCGCAGGGTCCGTCACGTGACGTCGGCCATCGACCGGCGAGCCCAGCAGGTTTCCGTAGCTCTTTTTCGTCTTGACGGGTTTGTTGAATGCCGAGTCCAGCAGAGCTTCAAAGTCCGAGTCTTTGCTTGCTGGGGGCGATCTAGTGAGCCACGATGGGGCCGACGAGATTGGAGCTCGTTGCTGGACTTGTGGAGCTCGTTGGGCTGTCTGTACTGGAGCTCTTGTTTCGGGCACATTGAAGGGGATGGGAGCAGTGTTTGTAGCAACAGAAGCAGGAGCCGTCTGTTTTCGAGGAGAAGCAGCGACAGAGTTGCTGGCACTGCCTCGCATGCTTCGGATGCTCTGCTGAGACCGTTTCTTGATGTGTGTGAAGGAGACTCCTCTCTTGTGGGCTGATGAAACAGACACCAGGGAGCTCTTGGAGCCCAGTCGGTGGCTATTGTGGCTCGTCTTGCGCTTGTGGTGCTTTCTAGACGAGTGGCTGTGCGACTTGTGCATTGTAGGCTGTGTTTCCTGGCTCTGTTGTTGCTGCTGTTGCAACATTGCAGGAGCTGTTGCTGCGACTGCTGCAGCATGGTCGTGTCGGTATTTCATCAGCAGACAGTAAAAGGTCTTTTCCGGGTTAGCGTCGGGCGACAGCAGTTTCTGCATGATGATCTCGGCGTCTTCTCCGTGCCACAGAATCTGCAGGTTCTTGAGAATCTCAATGTCAATGTCCTGGACGGAGGCCACTGGTCGGGCCACATGTTCGTAGGACGGAGCATGGATGTGTGTGGGCGTCATTCCTCCGCTGTACTTGCGCACAAAGGGGTGTTGGAAGATTTCGTCCATGGTGATTCGGGTTGTGGGATCTGTTCTCAACATACGCCAGATGAGGTCCTTGGCGTATGGACTGAGCTCCGAGGGCATGTTGAACTTGCCGGTCTGGACCTTGAGCAGAAGACGGCGGATATTGTCATCGTCAAAGGGCAGATGACCCGTCAAAAGAGCAAACAGAATGATTCCACACGACCAAATGTCGGAGGGAGCTCCATGGTACGTTTTGCCAGCGACAATCTCGGGAGACGCGTAGTGGGGAGATCCACAGCTGGTTTCGAGCATGCGATCGGTTTCCAGCGCAGCCATGCCAAAGTCGGCAATCTTGATGTTGCGGTTCTTGTCCAGCAGCAGGTTTTCGGGCTTGAGGTCTCGGTGGCAGATGTTGAAGCGGTGGCAGTAGTCGACTCCGTTGATGATCTGCAGAAAGTACGACGCCGCCTCGTATTCCTCCAGACGGCCCTTTTTGATGAGATAGTCAAACAGCTCGCCGCCCTCGATGTATTCCAATACGAGATATCTGTGTTAGTATGGAGTGAGCAGAACAATGTGACTTGGTTTCGTGAATGTTCGAGCCGTTGGTGAATGATTCGAATCGCTCTGGAATCGCTCTAAGCCATTTTCGAACCGTTCTATCACTCGGGGATCTTCATGAACCGTTCTTAAATCCCCCATAATAGTCATCTGAAACAGACTAGTCTCAGAGACCAGTCAATAACTCAGGGACGCGTTCAGAGACTGAAAAATGCAACTTGAAAGTCGATATTGAACACGTAGATCAGCCCAGATGGCCAATCTAACCACCCTCCTATACTCACAATTCTCCCTTGTTCTCCCAGACATCATACAAGGCCATGACATTGGCATGTTCAATCAACTTCATGATAATCACCTCCCGCTCAATCCCGTACGGCAGTCCCGTGGCGCCATGCTCCTCGCCGTTGGCCGCGTTGACCGCGTCAGCCACCACCGCCTTGGGCACAATCTTCACTGCTGCAAGCTGGCCCGTGTGAGAGTGTCGTGCTAGACGGACACGTCCCGAGGAGCCCCGTCCAAGGGTCCGACCCAGTCGCCAAGGGCCAATGTGTGTTTTTGTCTTTTTGCTGGACGACGTGGACGTCTGTGACAACCGTTTGCTGGTGGGGTCTGTGGTCTGGCCCTGAGCCGGGGCCGCTGTGTTGGAATGGTGTGTGTGAGAGCTCTGCTCGTACTGTTGCTGTATTTGATCTGCGGGGTACGCCCGCGACGCTGCGGCTACAGCTGCTGGGTTGTGCATTGTCGCTTGGTGTCGTGGTCGTGATGGAGATATGTCAGAAACCAACAATCTATCTCTCATCAAAGGTGTAGTGCAACGATACACTCGGAGTGCATGCTGCATTGTTTCCAGACTTTGCCCGTTGTAGAGTTTGTTTGGACTGATGGCAAGTTGGGACATACTAGGGGGTATTAGGGACTCGAGAGAAATGCCGAAAAATAACCAGATTGGGTATCACATTTTTCCAATATTTGTCGCACATTTTCCACATTTATCAAAAATACCAGCCAACCTACAATGACACATTCCGCACGCGAAGAATGCAAAAACAAAGTTGATGCGCGGCTGAGCATACTAACAAAACAGACATGTGGTTTGAGGGAAATATGTAGAGAAAACGGCGGATTTGGGACCCTGACGAAAACTCCCCGAGCTGTAGACTGCTGCGACCGGCTTTTCTCGGCCAGCTCATCCCTTTTCAACTACTTTGGCTCCTCCCACACTAGCCGAAAAGAGCCTCATCATGACCTAATCTGATGGCTCACATTCCTTGCCGCTTTGGGATACGCGACACGCGAGTCAAGGGTGATTGTTTTGCTGAACCCTTGCCCAGCACACCCACACGCAGCCACCGTGGACAGGTCACGTGATGTCCACATGGAGGGCGATTGAGCTGGTGCCACAAGTGTCCGTACTCGTACCGTTCTCGTACCGTACCCTACTCGCCATGGTTGCATACTGTACAGTGATATATGACACGTTAAAATGAAATTTCAACAAGACCAGTCAAATCTGGGGTTGAGAGAGAGAACGAATCATGTGTGTGGTTTTGCACTGTGTAAGGGGTATAGCTACAAGTACTCGTACCTGTACAGTGTGGTGCTGTACTCATACAATGGCCTTTTGTACCTCCTGGACTGTACGTACAATGTCCAAGAGTCTTGTCAATGTGGGTCTTGCATACATGGCCCAATTAGTATGTATAACAACAAGCGTATAAGTTAGAAGGAGGATTTGAAGGCAGTGTGAAATGTGTCAAAGAAGGCTGAGAGACAAGAATTTAGGGTCAAAATGGAGCTGCGGGAAGCGCGAATCCAATGGAATATTCCATTTGCAGATCCCTTGGGTATTGGTCAAGTTGAAGACATGTCTAAATGTCCTTGTACAGTCTATTCAGGGGTTAGTATGAGTTCGACTACCAGTCCAGGGTACGGCACCAGTAGCACCAGTATCGTGCGTACGGCATCGTTCAATTCAACCCCCCTCACTCGCAGACCTTTTAACCAGACACACGCTTCTCAAAATCAACGCCGATCAATTATAACCAAGCTGCTTAATAATCTTGTGCAGCTGACTTTCAAGTTAGCAGCGATACTGTACTTGTAGTTAATTTGCCAAGCCAACTTTGAGCAAGAGAGCTGTATGAGAAGAGTACCAATTGGTCATTAGCCAATAGGAGGTGGATAGTAAGCGGATATTAGTAATCACCAATAACCAATCAGCTATTCTCAAATCCAACTACGATGATAACATACTCATAGCCTTCTCGTACTACTCATAGCCTTCTCGTACTACTCATAGCCTTCTCGTACTACTCATACCGTACTCGCACCTAACGGTGCTCGTACGGTGCTCGTACAGTACTTGCACTCATTTCTCGGAAATGCAGAGACGCCAAGCGAGCTGCGGCACGTCACGTGATTACGTTTATCCCGCAGGGGCTTCACGTGGGGGATGGGTCTTTTCTCCGGCGGCAGGCCCCTGCTATTTATACCTGCAATCGGTATAAGAGGTGAGGCATTAGCGTCGGGGTCCATGTCTATTTTGGGTCTCTGCAGCCTCCTTCGGCAGCTGACACGTTGTGTTGTGTGTGAGAGGTGCAGCAACACCACGGCAATATTAGTCTCTGCATCACGTTAGTTAAACGTGGACTAAACTCATCAACACCTGATAGACAACTGTACACGGCCCACAATGTCGACGTGGAAGAGTGAGTGTTTGAGGGAGGCGCACAAGTGGTTTTTGTGCATCTTGCCCGTTTCTGGCTGCTCTCAGAGTCCCCATCTGGAGAAGGAGATTGGATCAGGGGTAGAGGTGATGAGGGGGAGGGAGAGAGATAGGGCTGAGAGAGAGGGATGGGAGAAGAGAGAGAGAAATGAATGTCGAGAGATGAATGATGAGAGACAAATGTCCAGATATGGAGTCATGGACATGGCTGTGTGGCCTGTTACTTCTGGTGATTGCTCTATCTACGTCGTTGATGTCGTGGGGCTGATTTGAACGCAATGGGAGTGTCACGACATTGAGACTAGAGAAGAGTCACAGGATTAGTGTAACAGCATCAGTCCACAGAGCTACCTCCAGCGCCTTGCAGTTCTCGCACACCTCCATACTAACGCAGAAATCAAAGAAGGACATCTGTCGGCGTTCACGTCACGACCATCGTCCAACTCCACGGCCACCATAAAAGAGTCGCCCACTAACACCAAACGAGACACCCTCAGCTTACCACCCGGGTCCAACGGCCCCAGCGGATATGACAAGCTGACCCCCACAAGCTCCACCAGCAGCAAGGCGCCCAGTGGAGAGTGGTCGCGAGAGTCCACACACAGCTACACCCCACGGGACTCACGAGATTCACGAGATACCTCTACTCCCTCGACCTCGTGTGCTCCCCCACCTGCTCCCCCTACCCCCCATTTGTCACACTCCTTCAAGCCCGGACTTTTGACCGTCAACATTGTCGAGACCAAGGGTCTGTCTCTGCCCCCCAGCTACGCCAAGTACGCCAGTCTGTTTGCGCCCGAAAAGCAGCTGGTCAAGGACTCCAACACAATGTCGTCGGCTCGCCGAATGACCCCGCCCCCAGTGTACCTGGTGCTGGAGTTTGACAAGACACAGCTGGTGCTGGAGGCCACGGGCGGCACGCTGGAGAACCCCATCTGGAAGGCGCAGTCGTCGTTCGACGTGTCGCGTCCCGAGCCGCTGAGCATCAACCTGTACGCCAAGCTGAGCGCCGGGCTGGTCAAGCCGAGCGAGATGGAGGGGCTGGGGCTCAGCAGCAGCATTGGAGGCAACGGCAGCGTGAGCAGCCTCAACTCGTCGTCCAAGCGGCTGCAGGCCACGCCCAAGTACATTGACATTTTCCTGGGCTCGGTGAAGCTGACGCCCAACTTTACCCCCACGTCGTCGTTCGACAGCTTTCAGGCGCTGTCGTCCGGAACAGGCAAAATCCACCTCAAGCTGGACTACAAGCCCACGCGCAACGAGCCGCTGTCGATGAAGGACTTTGAGCTGCTCAAGGTGATTGGCAAGGGCTCGTTCGGCAAGGTGATGCAGGTGCGTAAGAAGGACACGCAGCAGATTTACGCGATAAAGACGATCCGAAAGGCGCGCATTGTGTCACGGTCTGAGGTCACGCACACGCTGGCGGAGCGTACGGTGCTGGCACAGATTGACAACCCGTTCATTGTGCCGCTCAAGTTTTCGTTCCAGAACCCCGACAAGCTGTACCTGGTGCTGGCGTTTGTCAACGGCGGCGAGCTGTTCCACCACCTGCAGAACGAAAAGGTGTTTGACCTGAACCGAAGCCGGTTCTACACGGCAGAGCTGCTGTGTGCGCTGGAGTGTCTGCATGAGTATAATGTCATCTACCGGGACCTCAAGCCGGAAAACATTCTGCTGGACTACGTGGGCCACATTGCGCTGTGTGACTTTGGGCTGTGCAAGCTCAACATGGAGGGCCAGGAGAAGACCAACACCTTCTGCGGCACGCCCGAGTATCTGTCTCCCGAGATTCTGCTGGGCCACGGCTACACCAAGACTGTGGACTGGTGGACGCTGGGTGTGCTGCTGTACGAGATGCTTACGGGTCTGCCTCCGTTCTACTCGGAAAACACCAACGAAATGTACCAGCGGATTCTCAACGACCCTCTGCGGTTCCCCGATGATATGGACCGCGAGGCGCGAAGCATTCTGACGGGGCTGCTCAACCGGGACCCCAAGAAGCGGCTGGGAGTCAACGGTGCCGCCGAGATCAAGGCGCATCCGTTTTTCAACGAGATTGACTGGAAGCGGCTCATGGCCAAAAAGTACACTGCTCCGTTCAAGCCCAGCGTGCGGTCTGCGACGGACACGAGCAACTTTGACCGGGAGTTCACCAGCGAGGTGCCCAGCGACTCGGTTGCCAACGACTATCTCAGCGAGAGTGTGCAGAAGCAGTTTGGAGGATGGACCTTTACCGAAAAGAACGAGCATATGCATTAGTGTGTATGGTATAGCATGAATATATGAGGGTGTGATTAGATTGAGAGAGAGCGAGGTGTATCAAAGAGCAATCAGGAGAAAACACCATATACAAGTATCGTACTTGTGGAGGTCAACAATGTGTAAGATCATTCACACACCAAATTGAACGTCTACATGTTTCATAATCTGCATTGCTTTTATTTTTGAGTGTAGATTACCATTCTTTCAGCAGATGTACGGTACGAGGGATATACAGTATCAGTACCCCTTTTAGTACGTCATATACACGAATTGGAAGCTGAGGATCGTCAATTGGAGCACCAGAATGTGTCCAAGAGTGAAAGACAGCAAGACTGCAAGAATACAAGCTTCGGAGGCAGACTGGATACTGCAATACTGCACGATGCTCTCTTCCTAAGATGCGAAGATCACTGGAAGTTAGATTAAGAGAGGGTAAAAATAACTCCGACTTGAGAAGCGGATAATTCCGAGTTTGAGAGGAGTTGTGAGGTCGAGAGAGGTATTTGAGTGGCCAACTAGGTCTGTTCACTTGAATTTGACTTGGATGATCACTCTGGTGTTTCATTGAGAGGATATCTCGCCTTTACTACAGTATAATTATAAAGTCTTAAACTCATCTGACAGTCTCCTGAGTCCCATCTCCCTTCTCGTCTCCCAGACCGATTGCTCACAACCTACAACTACCTTTAACCGTACACCTGATCTTGTCGTCTGCATTTCAACCCGATGATACAGACAAGTTCTCCTGCATGACGTCATTCGGATAAACTCGACTTCGGAACAATCCTGCATTGGACGTGGCGTTCATTTATGCATTGAGGAGTGTAGAGGAGGATGTTGGAGTGGAATCGTGGAAATCATGTCCCTGATACCCTCAATTGCACTCCCTTTATGCTCTTTCTTTTCTTCAAGCCAACTTTTGACTCCTCCCCATTGTGCCAAGTCCGATGACTAATCTAGGTCTAGACCCATTAGTGTTGGGCTGTTGGGTTCCTTGTCCTAGTCAGCCCTGACTATAACCCCAGGTTGGATGGTTGGGCCTGCGCGGAGAGACGGACTAGAGGGTCACGTGACCACAAACGTGCACGCCCCTTGCCTTGTCTCGCTCCAATTGGCGATTACCACCGTATTACGAATTTTGCCGTCTGGTTGGTCCTGACTAACTTTCATGTCAGCGGGTGTGAGGGAATACGGGTGTGTAGAAGGGGTCATGTAGCAGCCTGGACGAGGGCTTGAAAGCAGCAGACAAAGCGACAAAGGCGATGTTTGGGCCACAAAGCAAGTCGCCAAGACGGATTTGAGGCCATCCATCTCATCTTCCAGCGTTGTCTGATGCCCACGCATCTAGTTGGTCGAGGATGCTGATAAGGCAGCTGCAACCTTAGTATGGGGCTATTGGGGAGGTTGAGGAGGGTGAGGTTTTGGGGTTTGGGGCTGTAGAAGCGGTTATATGGACTCAATTGGCCGACACAAACACGCCCCCACCCCAATACCACCTACCACGCTTGCGCAGGGTGACAGTGGGCCTGGTGGTAGCTCTCTCTGGGCTGAGGTTGTAAAAAGTTAGAGTGGCATAACCCTCGGCGAGCTGGATTGGGAAAGTTACCCTGGGGAACAAGGTGTGGGATTGCAGTGATGGAAGAGCTAGGAAAACTTTGGGTCTGCCGCTATATATACCTGCGGCCTGCTTGTTGCTCAACGGTATCTTTCAAAATGGCTCCCCAATTTACAAAGACTGACGATACTGCCATCAACACCATTCGAGGCCTGGCTGTGAGTAGCAGAGAGGGGGAGAATGGAGAGAATTGCAATTCAATGGCATGAAGACAATTGGCAGTTGACAATTCAAGAGCAATCATCATTGAAGGCAGTGTTGCAATTGTTGAGCAGTTTGCGATTGTTTGCAATTGCAGATTGCAATTGTCACAAAAGTCTTGTGTTACCGTGACAGGTCGTTTCACCTTTTGGTTGCCCAACCAATTAAATTCACTTCACATGCAAATCAGCCGAATGAGTCATGCACGTGCGAATCACACGTGAATCACTCGCAAACAACAACTAACCCAGATTGATGCTGTGGCCAAGGCAAACTCCGGACACCCCGGCGCCCCCATGGGCCTGGCCCCCATTGCCCACGTGCTGTGGAACTACTACCTCAAGTTCAGCTCCAGCAACCCCGACTGGATCAACCGAGACCGATT
This sequence comes from Yarrowia yakushimensis, assembly GCA_900518995.1. Classification (NCBI taxonomy): domain Eukaryota; kingdom Fungi; phylum Ascomycota; class Dipodascomycetes; order Dipodascales; genus Yarrowia; species Yarrowia yakushimensis. Next base: position 1,272,091 of record ULGW01000002.1, read on the forward strand.
CGTGCTGTCCAACGGCCATGCCTGCATGCTGCTGTACTCGCTGCTGCACCTGTTTGGCTACGACATCTCCACCGACGATCTCAAGAACTTCCGACAGCTCAACTCCAAGACCCCCGGTCACCCCGAGGCTGAGACTCCCGGAATCGAGGTCACCACCGGCCCCCTTGGTCAGGGTGTCTCCAACGCCGTCGGTCTGGCTGCTGCCCAGGCCCACCTTGCCGCCACCTTCAACAAGCCCGGCTACGATATCATTGACAACTACATCTACTGCATTTTCGGAGATGGTTGTCTGATGGAGGGTGTTGCCTCCGAGGCCATGTCTCTGGCTGGCCATCTTCAGCTCGGCAAGCTTATCACCTTTTACGATGATAACCACATTTCCATTGACGGAAACACCAACGTTGCCTTCACCGAGGACGTGACCCAGCGTCTGGAGGCCTACGGCTGGGAGGTTCTGTGGGTCAAGGACGGAAACAACGATCTGGCCGGCATGGCCGCTGCCATTGAGCAGGCCAAGAAGTCCAAGAACAAGCCCACCTGTATCCGTCTCACCACCACCATTGGTTACGGCTCTCTGCAGCAGGGTACCCACGGTGTCCACGGCTCTCCCCTCAAGCCCGATGACATCAAGCAGTTCAAGCTCAAGGTCGGCTTCAACCCCGACGAGACCTTTGCTGTCCCCCAGGAGACCTCCGACCTCTACGCCAAGACCATTGAGCAGGGTGCCAATGCCGAGAAGCAGTGGAACGAGCTCTTTGCAAAGTACGCCACCGAGTACCCCAAGGAGCACGCTGAGATTGTCCGACGATTCAAGCGAGAGCTCCCCGAGGGCTGGGAGAAGGCTCTGCCCACCTACACCCCCGCCGACGCTCCCGTGGCTTCCCGAAAGCTGTCCGAGATTGTCCTCACCAAGATCCACGAGGTTCTGCCCGAGCTGGTTGGTGGCTCTGCCGATCTGACCGGCTCCAACCTGACCCGATGGAAGGACGCCGTCGACTTCCAGCCTCCCGCCACCGGCCTCGGAGACTACTCTGGCCGATACATCCGATACGGAGTGCGAGAGCACGGCATGGGAGCCATCATGAACGGCCTCAACGCCTACGGAGGAATCATCCCCTACGGAGGAACCTTCCTCAACTTTGTCTCCTACGCCGCCGGAGCCGTCCGTCTGTCTGCCCTGTCTGGCCACCACGTCATCTGGGTCGCTACCCACGACTCTATTGGTCTCGGAGAGGATGGACCCACCCATCAGCCCATTGAGACTGTCGCCTGGCTGCGAGCCACCCCCAACCTGTCCGTGTGGCGACCTGCCGACGGTAACGAGACCTCCGCCGCCTACTTCAAGGCCATCACCAACTACCACACTCCCTCGGTGCTGTCTCTGACCCGACAGAACCTGCCCCAGCTGGAGGGCTCTTCCATCGAGAAGGCCGTCAAGGGAGGTTACCAGCTCATCTCCGAGCCCAACGCCGACGTGTACCTTGTCTCCACCGGATCCGAGGTGCCCATCTGTGTGGACGCCGTCAAGGTCCTCAAGGAGAAGGGAATCACCGCCGGTGTCATTTCTCTGCCCGACTGGTTCACCTTTGAGCAGCAGTCTCTCGAGTACCGACAGTCCGTCTTCCCCGACGGTATCCCCATTCTGTCCGTCGAGGTCTACTCCGACTTTGGATGGTCCCGATACTCCCACCAGCAGTTTGGCCTGGACCGATTCGGAGCCTCTGCCCCCTTCCAGCAGGTCTACGATGCCTTTGAGTTCAACGCCCAGGGCGTTGCCAAGCGAGCCGAGGCCACCATCAACTTCTACAAGGGCCAGACCGTCAAGTCCCCCATCCAGCGAGCCTTTGAGCCCATTGATGTCAACACCCGACCCGGCCACACTGTTTAAGTGTCAGACATATGATAGTATTATGAATAGAGTATATTTAACTGACTTGTACGTGAGTGGCTGTCACATTGTAGGAGGCATGCTATAGACTTAGCCTGAAATAACGTCTCCAATCCGAATGATTCCAGTCCAATCTGCACGGTGCATCATTCTATCTCATATAATTGTAATTGAATTGATTTAAAATAAATAAAAACTGAAATATTCCAAACTCACGTCGCACCATTACGGGCTGTACTGTACGGCTTTTACAGAGTCTATAACATCGATAAGAGGGTATTTCTTGTGAAGCTCGTCTTGAAGAGTGTCCATAAGGGGAGATATAAGAGTACGACTACAGTACTTCAGCTCATTAATGATCGAGTCTGACCAAGTCTGAAAATAGAGACTCCAATAGAACAACTACAGCACCGCATGGTGTTGAAATGTAGTCGGTTTAAGCAGGATCAATAATTGCAACCACTGAGAGAGCCAGACTACGGTTTTGAGATGAACCCTTACTAACCCTGGATTATGACATGACCATGAGACGAAAGTCTTCTCTCACTTGGACCAAGACTCGAATGATGAAGCTGGATTGAGAAAAGGAGTTTTTAAGCCTCAGCCATTCCAAGTGTGCACTACAATAGCATCTCTCAGTTGGACAAAGGAACTTCAGAGCTCCACTTCCATGCTGGTACTTGGAATGAGTATAGAGAGCTGACAACTGATACACTTACTCAATGCTTCGAAATCAACTGCCTCTCTCCTCCAGTGGTCTTACAAGGCTCTCTTGGAATGTTCTCAAGTTGCACTCTCCAACACGCCCATTACAGTTTCCCTCCAGAATTGAACGTTTTCCTGATTGACTGAAAAACTACAAGTACAACAACAGCACCTCAAGGAGGAGATGGACGTCCTCCCATCCATGATCGTACAGCGCCAATTACGGATTCAAACCACCAAACCAAGTGAACTCCAACCCCCCCTTCCCTCCAAAGTCTGCATCTACAATTTCAACTCATTTTTCATTTTAATAAAATTAACCATCATTTATAAAACATACCAGCAGTCTCCTACTTGTTACCTCCTCGACCACCAACAGACTTAAGCTTATCGAGAGTCTGCTCAGACAGCTCCACAGTGGGCAGAGAAAGCACACCCTGGGACTGGGGAGCGTCCAGGAAACCAACTGCAACCAGGTAGGCCAGATAAATGCCCATCTGGGCCTCATCAACGCCCTTGCCGGCAGACAAGTCGACTCCGGTCCACTCGGCGTCTCGAGAAAGAGCAGCTCGAGCGTTGGAGTCGTCCAGCTCGGGAGCCTTGGTGGACTGAGGCAAGTCGTCCAGAACAAAGTGCAACAGAGGATAAAGAGCGGAATCATGAGAATCCTCAACCACAAACTTCTCCAGAGCAAGTCGCCACGTGACGTAGTCCTCGACGGAGACAGAGTAGCCGTACTTTTGCAGCGTCTGCAGGAACTCGTTGAACCGCGTTCGGGGCTGGGAGGTCACGTGAGCAACAACCACTCCTGCGGGCTGTTTGGGCCAGAAGGAGGCTGCGGTGACGACTCGGGCCACGTGATCCACAGGCACCATGTTGACCGAGTTGTGGATGTTGGGGATCTCGCCGAGCTGGATACATCCCTTGATCATTCGCACCAGAAAGTCGTCCGTGTTGGTGGCTCCGGTTTTGGCGTCTCCGACCACGTAGCCCGGTCGAATGATGGTTCCCGTGAGTCCTCGGGCTCCGGCCTCTCGGATCACGTGCTCAGCCACCCACTTGGACTGGCCGTAGCCGTTTCCGAGTCCCACAGACGAGCCCATGAGGTTGTCTGATTCGGGCACTCCAGCCTTGCCTTCTTCCACCAGATCGGCAGACAGCTTGTTGTAGTGCTCCGTGTCCACGGCCGAGGTGGACGAGACAAAGTTGAAGATTTTGGGCTTTCCAACCAGAGCCAGGTTCATGACGTTGATGGATCCAATCACGTTGGGGCCTCGGAGGGTCGAGTAGGGGTACACCCAGTGGACGAGGGCTCCGTTATGGATGATCACGTCCACCTCGTCGGTGAGCTGGGCAAACTCCTGCTTGGACAGTCCAAAGTCGGTCTTTTCGAGGTCGCCGATGATGGGGGTGATTCGGGACGCCCAGTCCTTGTTCCAGATACCATAAGCCTCTGAGGAGTTTCGCAGACGGTCCAGACCGGCTTCCACGGTCTTTGCTCGGACGTGGGCAAACACGTGAATGTTCTGGGATCGTTCCAGCAGGTCTCTGAGCAAGAAGGAGCCCAGGAAACCCGTTCCTCCGGTCAAAAACACCTTGAAGGGCGCAGAGGCGTCCAGAGTGCCGGAATGAGAAGGGTATGACGAGGCAATGAGCTCAGGGTCGGCAATGAGGGTCTGGGCGTCCTTGTAGTAGTCCACGGCAGCCTGTTCATGGTCGTCCGAGTCGTTTTCTCCGTGGAACTCGACCTCTCCTCCCTTCTTGAGCTTGTCGACCTCCAGAGCAAAGCCTGCGATAGAAGGCGACTTGAAAATGAGACCCAGGGGGATCTCGACCATGAGCTTCTTTCGCAGCTCAAAGATCATTCGCGTGGCGAGAATGGAGTGACCTCCGAGATCAAAGAAGGAGTCGTCGGGAGAAATCGTCGCGGGCTGCTGGGGCAACACCTCCAGCCAAATGTCTCGGATCGCAGCCTGGGTCTCGGTGAACTCGATGGGAGCCGAGTTGGCGTCTCCAGAAGCAGCTGCTGCCTTTTGGGCAACAAGAGCAAGCTGGGCGGTGTCGGGGAAGGGAAGAGCAGGCTTGTCGACCTTTCCATTGGGGTTCAGAGGCATCTTAGCCAGAGGAACAACCACGGTAGGGATGGCATAGGAAGGTAGCTTGGTCTTGAGAAACTCCTTGATGTTCTTGATGAGCTTTCTGTACTTGAACAGACCCTGGACGACCTGGTCGGTATCATCGTCGGCGTCATCCTGGGCATCCAGAAACTCGTTGACGGCATCAGAGTTGTGAACAACAATGTACGATGTGAGCACGGGTTCCTCGTCCTTGTCTCGACGCACCAGAGTCACGTTTTCTCGCACTAGAGGGTGTCTCGACAAGTGGGTGTCGATTTCTCCAAGCTCGATTCGGAATCCTCGAATCTTGACCTGATCGTCGGCTCGTCCAGAACACTCGACGTTTCCGTCAGGAAGGTACCGTCCCAGGTCTCCGGTTCGGTACAGACGGTCTCTGGGCCCCTTGTAGAACTGTCTCCAGGGCTCGCCCTTGTTGAGCTTCTCGTCCTCCTGGATCCAGTGCTCAGGCGCAACAAACCAGTTGGTGACAAACTTCTCGGCGTTGAGCTGGTCGTTGAGAAGGTATCCCTCGGCGAGACCGGCAGCTCGGACGTAGATTTCGCCCACCTCGCCGACTCCGCACGTCTGGGTTCGGTCGTGTCGGTTGACCACCAGCAGCTGAACGTTCTTCATGCCCTTTCCAGCAGGCATAATGTCCTTTTGCTGGGCCAGGAAGGACGAGTCGGACGCGTAAGAGGCCACCTGGAAGTACGACACGGACCGCTGGGTCTCCGTGGTGCCGTACATGTTGACGATGAACACGTTCTGGGCGAGCTTCTGCAGCCGTGTGCAGTCTCGCTTGGTCAGAATGTCGCCCACAAAGAAGGCGTGGTGCAGCGAAGGGATCTGCGCAGTGGCCTGGGCACTCAGAAGCTGGCCCATGGCAGGTGTCAGATGAGTCACCGTGGTCTTGTAGGTGGCCATCCACTCGGCCAGACGGCCAGGAGTGCCGATATCGTCAGACGTGGGGATGATGAGTTGGGCTCCAAGAAACAGAGGAGTGAAGATATCTCGCTGGATGGGGTCGTGGGCGATTCCAGACAACATGGTGAACTTGTCCTGGTCCGAAAGACCAAAGGTCTCGGCCATCCAGGGAAAGTAGTAGGTGAGAGAGTAATGTCTACCTAGAACACCCTTGGGGACACCCTCAGATCCAGAAGTGAAGGACAGAGTGGGGTTTGAGTCTGGGCCGACCAACACGCCGGTCTGCTCGCTCTTCTTGGCCTGAGAAGGACCCAGAATATCTCCTCCCTCAACATTGCCTCCAACCAGAGAGCCGTCGTCGGTGAGAGCAAGCTCGGGCACCAGAGTCAGCAATTGCAGCTCATTGTCGCAGTAGTCGGTCACCAGCTGGTCAATCTTGCCAGCCTTTCCAATCACAACCAGAGCTCGAGGCTGGGCAACTCGCAGATAAATGGTTTGTCGAGCAGGAGGATAGGCCGGATCAATGACGGAGAAGGTGGCTCCAGCCTTGAGAGTGCCCATGACGGAGACGACGAGATCGACGCCTCGGTACGCGTAGATCATGACCACGTGACCAGGCTTGATTCCCGAGGCCACCAGATGATGGGCCAGCACGTTGGACGCCTCGTCAATCTGTCTGTAGGTGAAGGATCGTTCCTTGGAGGACGAGTCCAGGGCGGAGGCCGTTTCGACGCAGCAGGGTCGGTCCGGATGGGCCTTGGCGTTTTCGGCAAAGATTTCGTGGATGGGGCCTCGGAATCCGCTCCAGTCGAGATCTGACGTGGGCAGGGGCAGCAGAGAGCCGTCCCGTTGCTGGGGCGACAGCAGAGACAGCTTTCCGACGGCAGTGGAGGGTCCCAGAACCGCAGCCTGGGCCACCAGCTCGACAATCTGGCTGGCAAACAGCTTGATGCGGTCCTCCTTGTACAGCAGCGAGTTGTAGTGGATGGACAGCGAGTCTGCTCCCAGGTAGACGGACACGTCTGTGAGACGGCCCGCGGCGGGTCCCAGCACGGACTGTGTCTGTGTGTCTGTCTGGAGGTGCTGGAAGGAGGTTCTGAACAGCACTGGTTCGGCGTCGAGCTTCTGCACGGTCTGGATCTCGGCGAGAATCTCAGCAAACTTGACTCCAGAGTCTCTCTGCCACGATTCAAACTCAACAACCGACTGGATCAGGTCGCCCAGAGAGGTGGAGGTTCCGTTGAGGTTGGATCGGAAGACAAAGACGTTGCCGTTGGAGTCGTCGGATCCAAGACACACGTCTTCGTCGCCCGACAGACGGTAGACAAGCACAGCGTACAGAGCCAGGGCGGCCGAAAAGGCAGTGGCTCCAGAAACGCCGCTGTTGACGGCAATCTGCTCGAGTTCAGACACAGTCGTGGAGCTCAGAGTCTCCGTCAATTGCGCCTCGACCACGCTGCCTTCAGCGGGACGGACGAAATCAAACGGCAGAACTGAAAGTGTGGGGTTGGTCAGGGCCTTAGCCCATTGTGTTACTTTGTTAGCCAGATGGAGTAAATGTTGGGTGACTGAATCAATCTCAGGTTGAGATGTGACCATGGACGATTCAGGCAAGTGTGATCTGACATTCAGTATATGGTGTTAGATCAGACATCAATAAGACAGTCAGAACCAATATCTATGTGATATCTCTTCACCCTCCCCCCTCTCTCAAACTCACACGACATGTCAATATCTTTGATGGTAGATGAAGAAACAAAAGTTGCAACAATTGAAATTTCAAAGTTACACCCCGTTGAGTCATACTGCAGTGGAGTGCAGCCAAACGACATGCATGGCGCAGACGCGCAAAGAGCTGTCACGTGATCGAGAGGGCGAGAGACTGGCCGAGATTTTATTAATTCCACGTTCTCTTAAGGCTTTTTTCTACCACATTATTTATTCACCCTCCAATGCCTGTCATTGCCCTCGACAAACTCAAAGTCTGATCCGTCCGATGCGTCAAATTTCAAGTGCAACCTGTGCACTGCTGCACTCTCCAGTACATGTCAAAGGTGGGTTAATGTGCAGAGCGATGTCGCTAGGAGGCTGTGGAAGGTACAGGTTATGAGCAGAGAAGAGTATGGTAATATTGGTCAGAGTGTAACTGATGTAGTTGTGTGGATAGGGTGAACTAAGGAGTGTTCTTAAGAGTAGAACTAAGGGTGATTTTTTGTCAGTTTTTTTTATTTAGCTTTTTAGTCCTACTCGAACTGTAGCTTCTTCGTCTCTGACGTCATAGATGGAGGTGTGTTGAATAGCGATTTAGGGGATATTTTTTGCAGTATTTTTTGATGAATTGTCTGAAATAGGTGATTTAAATCGTATGATGAAGATTATAAATGAATTCGGTCCTGAAATCTCTCTCTGGTTATGGTGTACTGTATTGTGAGGTTAAGAGTGTTGAGAAGATGCTGGATACCGTGTGATCAAGAGTCCGTACTTGGTCCAGATAGTAATCCAGAAGGAAGTAACACAGAAGAATCGGATAAGACACTACCAGTACCGGTACAATCGATATTTGAAATGTTAGTAAGACATCTACCAAGTCTAGACTCTTTCAACTCCCTCATAACCTCACACAACTACAGTTATGAGAATACAATACTTGGACAATATCAATAAACCGACGACACAAAACCAGATGAACGGAGACAATCACTCCAAATCAATCCAAATACAACCTCTTTCAACTCCAATACAACATTTGTCAATGCTCATCACCTCCTGCGTGAACCTTGAAGGGGGACATCAAAGTGGTCTAAATGGGTCATTTTTGACGAAAAAAGGAGATTAATCGAACAATAGAGACCAAATAAGACAAACGGAACACTCCCAAAACCCATATCTCTCCTCTACACTCCTTCAGAACACCCCCCCATCTCCCCCGAATAAGCTCCAGGTTAGGGTTATGACTTTTCATTACCAGCTCAGCGGATTCAAAGTGCAACGTCTACACGACTCTGGAAACACTGTACAATGGCGGCTCGAAAACTGCAGCAGGAAATGGACCGGGTGTTCAAGCGGGTGGCCGAAGGCGTGGCCACCTTTGACTCCATCTACGACAAAGTTCAGCAGTCGACCAACCAGTCGCAAAAGGAGAAATTGGAGCAGGATCTCAAGCGGGAAATCAAAAAGCTGCAGCGGTTACGAGACCAGATCAAGACATGGATGGGCTCCAACGACATCAAGGACAAGAAGGCGTTGACGGACCAACGCAAGCTCATCGAGACGGAAATGGAGCGGTTCAAGGCGTGTGAGCGGGAGATGAAGACCAAGGCGTTTTCCAAGGAAGGGTTGAGTCCTGGGGCCGGTAAACAGCTTGATCCGCGCGAACAGCAGCGTCAGGAGGCGTGTGCGTTTGTGCAAAACACCATTGATGAGCTCAGTGAGCAATTGGAGACTCTGGAGGCCGAGGAGGAGCAATTGCACGGCACGGTTCGAAAGGGTCGAAAGGACAATAGTGTCAAGAGTGAACGTCTCAGTGAGATTGCCGATGCCAGTGACCGACACAAGTGGCACATTGGCCGGCTGGAAATCATCTCACGGCTGCTGGAAAACGGCTCTCTGGCCCCACAGCAGGTGATGGATCTCCAAGAAGACATTCAGTACTACGTTGAGTCCAACCAGGACGTGGATTTCGCCGAAGACGTGGAAATCTACGACGAGCTGAATCTCGACCAGGAGGAGGACGAGTTCACCATCGACGAGCAGTATCTCATGGACGAGCCCACGTCGACGCTGGAAGACCTGGCGGTGGAAAGTGCCAAAGAACGAGAACGAGAAGCTGCCAAGGAGAAGGAGGAGGCTGCCAAAGCCGCCCAGGCACAAAAGGACGCCGCCGCACAAGCTGCCACTGACGCTCATGCCTCTGCTCGCCGTCCAGCAGCAACAAACACCCCTCCTCCTATTGGTAGCAACATGAAGCCTGCTCCTCTGCCGACCCGAAATGAGTCGCTCAAGTACGCTTCTGCCGCCGCCGCTGCCGCAGGAAGCGTGGGATCGTCGCCCAGCGCTCTTCCACAGGGTCTGGCTCCTCTTCCGGCCCCCAAGGAGGAAACTCGAGCTGCTGCTCCTGTGCCCGTGGCAGTATCTTCTACGCCCGCTCCCTGGGCCGAGGGAGGAGCTCCTGGTCCTGCTGGACCCATCCCCACGGGTCCTGCTGCCGCTTCTGCACCTGTTGCTGCACCTGTGGCTCCTGTTGCTGCTCCTGCTATTCCTACAGGACCCGCTGCCACCTCAGCAACTACAAGTGCTGGCACCACCACATCAACGGCGCCGTCTCCACCCCCTCTGTCCACGTCCACAACTCTGTCGGACGACTCGATCATCTACACTCTGCCTCCCGGACTGCAAGACCTGATATCGTCGCTGGACGTGGCCAAGAAGCGAGTGGGAACCCCTCCACCAATAGGCTCGATTGCCAAGCTGCTGGAGACGTCGTACTTTTCGTGTCCGGACTCTGGAGACGCAGAAAAGCCGCAAATGTACCATCCCGAGTCGCCGTTCCCCACGCTGCCGTTCTATCCTCAGGACCCGCTGGCGGTGTTTGAGGACGGCGGGATCTTTGCCAAGATGGACATTGACACGCTCTTTTACATTTTCTACTACCGGCAGGGCACGTACCACCAGTATCTGGCCGCCAAGGAGCTCAAGTCGCGGTCGTGGCGGTTCCACAAGCGGTTCCTGACGTGGTTCCAGCGCCACGAGGAGCCCAAGGTGATCAACAACGAGTTTGAGCAGGGCACCTATCGCTACTTTGACTTTGAGGGCGTCTGGCTCCAGCGACGCAAGTCCAACTTTCAGTTTGAGTATCATTTTCTGGAAGATGAGATTTAGCGCGGGAGTGGCCGGAGGTCACGAGCGAGTGACTATGTACCAGGAGAGTATTACATGTGGTTATGCGATTTGGATTGTAGGTCTTGTATGTAGAGATGTTCTAACTGTATCGTAGATAGATCATTCAGACGGTCAAGTTAATTTTTGCTTAATTACAGTACCGGGATACAATTCTTTTCATGAATAAGCACAATCCAATATCGGACATATTGTCCTAATCATGAGAGTGCCGTACGTACCGAACATATATGGTCCGTTTAATCGTTCTGACACTCCTCAGATTGGGTTCATATCATTTGCGAGATACGGTGTGGAACCGAAATTGCAACTTCCCCGGATACCTAAAGAGGCAGAGAAGATTTGGACTGGTTAGTCTCAGTAGGACTGGAGATGTTTCAGAGCACGTGCTTGGTGACAGGGTGGGTGATGAGATGTTCGAGACCAGAAGAGATGGTGATGTAGATATCCGATTTGGTTTGGTCTTGGTGGAAGCTGGGTACTTGTACTGGTACTGGTAGCATGCTCTTCACAGTCCTTCACATTCACTCATAGTTCCAGCTCATGCCCCAAACCAACCCAACCAACCAACCCACCCGTCCAAGTCCAACTCAAGCCCAACCACTATCCGATGAGGACAATATTATGTGGCAAAAAGCACATGACGCTCTGGTTGAGGCGACCAGTTTGCCTCATGAGGTAAGTTTGATTAGGGCAGAAGCATCTCGAGAGAGCGAGATGCGACTTGAAAGGGCGTCTCGAGAACCCGACGTGAACCGTCTTGTCAGGTCGCTCGTTCAACAGCAACTGAATCCGTCGTCTCGCCACCGCCAGCGTCGTATCATAAACCGTTAAATGGTAATGCAAGGTTCATAGACAAGCAAATAGTGCGATAAGGCTGGTCAGGTGGAAGACCCATGGTTTAAATGAAGATTGGGTACGAGATTATGCAGAGGACAAGGACAAGTGAGACAGTCGAGAATTGGACGGTGTGGGGGTGATTTGGCCGCAAATTTCTCACACAAACCGAATCGCACGTCAGACAAACACTTTTATCCGCTTCTCAATTTGTCAGCAGCTTTGCTCGCTCTCTCTTGTCGTCTTCATTGTCTCTCTACTTCTAAGAATAGAGCAAACAATAGAGACCGTTTCAAAGCCAATATGTTAACACTAGTTATTATCGCGATATGATGTCATCTCTGAGACAGGTGGGTGAGTAGGGCAAACAGTGATCAACGATGACCACGTTGTACCACAGTCCTCAACAGCAGTTCCCCTTACTCATACTCCATTCTCATACCCATCCTCCTACCTACGCCCCATCTCCATCTGCATACATGCACTCACTCCCCACATGCCCCATTTCACCTTTGAATATTATTTTTGCATGTGCAATTTTCGTCTCAATTGCATGGAGACACTTTGGGGCTCATTTCCCAAATATATAAAGCCCTCCCAAATCCACCTTTTTCTCCTCCCCATCGGAGTTTGGAAGACCGCTCCGATCTCGTCCTGTCTAGCATAGGTCTTCCACCAAAAAAACACCAAAATCACCACCCTCTCGCCGAAACTTGCAGCTGGGATACCTGGGCCAGACAGGGGTCCGGATCCGGTGAAGCGGCTGCAACAACGGTGTCGCTGTCTGATGCGACCTCTCACGCCTTGGGCCAGGTCACGGTGGCCACAAGGCTCTGTCTTGTCATGGGCAAGATGACGAGACTAACAGTGACTGTCACACCACACAACATAGACTGTTGGTTGAATAATATTAATGCTATCATGAGATTGTAGATGTAGTCATAAATATATTAGGTCACTGCTAACGTCACGGTCACTCACTAAGACGACCAACTAAACAATCAACCACCTGACTCCACTCCAACATGGCGCCAATCCCCGTGTCTCCGCACACGAGCTTCTTCTCCACGGGCAACAACACCTGGATCCAGGGCATCTCTGAACTGATGACATTGAGATGTTTCCGAGTCAACGGATGGTTGTACATCATGGTGTTCATTGCCGGAGCAACAATAATAGGCGCTGCAGGGTTCCAGGCTCGAATAATCGACGTCAGAAGATTGTCACACACTCCATTGGCAATCTTGCACAGCGTGTTGGCCGACAAGGGCGCAATGAGCAGCACGTCAGCCCACTTTTTGAGCTCCGCGTTGAGAATCTTCTCCGACGACGTTTTCCACCACGTCCACTCGTCCTTGTCCTTCCAGATGCGCACGCCCAGATCGGCCATTTCCTGCAGCTGTTCGGGGCTCACAAAGTGCTGCGCTGCCGTGGTCAGAATCGCCTGAACCTCCACCTTGTCACCGTACACCGTCTTGAGCTTCTGGACCATGAGCGGCAGCTTGATGGTGGCCACGGAGCCCGAGGCGGCGATGAGAATGTGGATTTTCGACGAGTCCGTTTTCGGCGGGAAAATGGACTCTGACAGAGACGGAGACGCGGCTCCAGTCACAGAAGGAGCGGCTGCCAAATTGGGATTGCTCGCCATGGAATGCAGACTCAAAGCGGGACTCGCGACAGAGTGAGTGCCACCAAGAGACCCCAGAATCTCGTCCAGAGATTGCGTCTCCAGCCGACCCTTGGCCAGAGTGGGAGTGGTGCATCCAGAAGCACCATTGGAGGAGGTGGGACTCACTCGACGATTGGACTCCAAAACCTTGGAATGATCCACGTGATGCAAAGACACCACACTGTTTCTGTGACGGTCATTTGGATGCACGGGCTCTGTGAAGGACACGACGCTTTTTGTGCGCGATACCAGTACCGGGTTGGGCGACGATTGCGGACTGGCAGAGGTCTCTCGAGGAGTGCTGGCCATTGTGTGGAAAGTGGAATGCGGGGTCTGGATCGATTTTGGGGGGGGGGGGGGGGGGGGCACGTGACGAGCAGGAGATCACGTGACAGCGTACTTGCGGAATGGTTCACTGGGAAATGGGGTCGTTAGTGGTGAGGTGGAGAGTGGATGGTCGAGATTAGGTCGGAGAAAAAAAGTATGCAGTCTAATGTCTGATTGCGTTAGTCACGTGTTGAGAGAAAGGACACAACAGACAAGAGATAACAGACGTCAGGTGAGTGTAAGCGTTCTGGATGGGATGTTCCATGTCACTGACGGGCTGTTCCGATCACGTGACCAATTTATTTCTCCGATCCGTCTTCCCCATGCCGAAATAATACTCTCCACGGTGATGCATTTCATTTCGGAATTAAATTAAGCGATGCGAATTTAATCGGAATTTAAAGCAAGCGGGAAAAATAAGCAAGCCTGATATTAAGCGAATTTCACAGTCAGAGTTTGACCGAGAAACAGATAGTGGAGATAGTGGAAGTGGAGAAGGTGGAGAAGGTGGGGTACGATAGTCATGTGACCGAGGGGTGGTAGTACTCGGTTGTCACGTGACGGGCTCCGTTACAATCTGATGACTTGTATGATAAGTATTGAGGCATTTATGGTGACCATGTTTTGGCCAGTCCACTCCAATAAGATAGTTACATTCAGACCCCAAGACCAACGAGAGATATTTGATCTTTTGTCCAGTACTACGACACGCTGGGCCGGTGTATGGGAAATGGATGTGTTGATATGATGAATTCGGAAGAATATGGGGACTGTTTTCACTTTTTCAGTTGTCCAGATATTTTCAGTTGTTCTATATGGAGACGCCTACCCAGACTGGGTTCTATATGCTGACTCTAGAACTTCAGAATGGCACTATTGGAGACTCCTAGAGCGAATATATTCGATCAGGGTGGCCAGATTTCCTCTAGTGCTGAATCATGCTCGGTGTCAGTCCCTAGGATGTGGTTTTCGGGTTGGTCAGTAACTACTTGTAGTGGTTTTTGGGTCGGCCAGTAACTAGTGGTTTACGGCTCTGACAGTAACTAGTGATTTTCGGGTGGCCAGTAACTAGCGAGTTTCGGGTCGGCCGGTAACTAGTGATTTTCGGCTCTGAACGTAACTAGCAAGTGTCTGAATCTATTCTGTCACTCAACGAATTTCGAGAACCTCGTCATCTGCTCATCTTCTCTCAAAACAGCCATATCTTCATCTCTGAGACAAATGGCAAGGGCCACTTCTCCATTCTCAGCTTTTGGAAGAAGATACATGAGACTTTCGACTGGAGTGAATTGAGGACGTCTTACGGACTGTGGGACTCCCAGACCAAGTCCGAAATCGAGCGAGGAACAGTTTTGTTGGGCCCAAGAGCTCAGAGCGATATCTGAAGTCATGTCCATAGATGCTGTAGGAGAAGTGATTGGATTCTTCAGATTGTCGTTTATGAGAGTAGCCAGAGCTCGGGTGTCTTGTTGCAGTTGTTGAGGGTCGAGTTTTGATCTGAGATTGGAAGCCACTGTTCCTAGATCAGCCTCAGTCAGCTCGGAAAGAGTGCTAGTGTTGTAGACCATGTTAGTAAGCATTCCAGGAAAGGTGTTTGGTATATCCAGACAGGGTCTGACGTTGATTGCTCTTCCCATTGTTGTTTTAGTCGTCTTTTCGAGTCGGTCAAGACGTGCTCGAGATACTGCTTGCCAAATGAAGGCCGTCAGGGTATCGTCTGTGGACACAAAGGGGACATCTGGAGCGAGATTTTGAGAGGCTTTTTGTTTCAAAAGAGCAAGAGACTCTTTAGAGAAGATAAAGTACTTCCACGAGCAGTTTGGAGGGTTCTCATTCGAAGCTGGAGTCTGTTTAGGAACAATCTGATGCTTGAGGTTTTCATACAAGTCTCCATATTGCTTTCTTTCAGAGTCTGAGAACAAGGAAACGACATTCTCACGCTCCAGGTTGCCTGTAGAAAGCTCCTCTTGCGTGAACGAGTCTCCCTTGCACGCTTTCGAGAAAAGACTCATAATCTGTGCCAATCCAGTTCCATCAACGGCCTGATGATGGGCCAGAAACGTCAAAAGAAGACCTCCGTCAATAAACGTGACTTGCACCACAAAAACGGGATTGTCCTCAGCCTCTCGAAACAGCCCTGGAACCGTGCTTCGAGGAGCTATATCGGTCTCCTTGACCATCCGAAACGGAAACTGGGCGTCCTGAAGCTGCTCAAAAGACCCAATTGTCGCAGTCATGTGCTTGACAATCAGTCTGGGCGTCTTTTCAAGCGCAACAATCTTGGAAAGACCAGATCTAGAGTCCTGAACAACCTGTCCAGCAACCCAAGGGTAACTCTCAGTCAATCTCATCAAACCAGATTGAAGAAGGTCAACAATGTCGTCTTGACATGAATTGTCAATCCCATAACAAAGACATATCTGCGTGTAAATGTCCCCTGGACTCTGTCCAAAGATTTCCAGCACTGTATCCATCTTGTGGAGTGATGAGAAACCTTGTCATGTTGGATAGGGGTAGCAAGAGTACGATCGTTGTTAACAAGTCTCAGAGATGGCCGGCAACGATAAGTATCGACACAATCACGGATTCGTAGGTCACATGATTGAAGGCATTGCATTGTGCAAGTACACTACAGCTACAGCTACGCCAAGAGTTGAAATTTCACATGGAAGTTACTTTCAGAGCCCCAAACCATGAAGTTGGCTCTGGTGAAGTTGACCTTGGTTGAGCATTGTTTGGCCACACTGGAATATACGAATGGGCTTTCATCGTTGATAGAAGACCAGTTGGTGTATATGGTATCAAAACATTTCATATATATATAAAACCATCAGACTTGATCTATGGATGTAGCGGTACCAGTACCTTGTACTTGCACTATGGTATCGTACATTCCTGGAGGGTATTTTATGGCAGAGCAATACGTTTGACCTAGGAGATTATCTGATAACACTATTCAAGAAATACATGCTAATCTCTGCCCGACAGTTGCTTTAGACTGTGATCTAAGGGACTGCTAGGTGGTGGTTTCAAGGTCTGAAAGTAACTACAATAATGGAGGGAACCAATGCTTGGATAACTGGTACCAGATAGTCTGAATCGCGGTATGTCACTTGCTTGTTATAATTATATCAGCCTTATGTTAGTCTGCGATAATCCTGTTTACCGTTGAAGTTCATAACTCGACTTTGATGGAAGGAGTTTTTTTTTTTTTTTTTTTTTTACCCCCCCATGGTCAACTGCCCAACTGGGAATCGAACGCACGCCATGTTACATTGGGTGGAGGAATGAGACTGCGATGAGCCTGTTAAAGAGGTTGAGAAGAGAATATTGTTGGCCAGATGGAGAAACTCGAACGAGTTACACAAAATCCGCCACCCACCACAACCGTTCTACATTCAAAACCCTCATCACAACTGTTTCTCCGTGTCCTATTCGGTTGTCGCTCTTCACTGCTACATTTCAACCTCACACCTTAATCCAAATAAACCCTACTAACCTCCGACACTCATCACCACCCACACCTACACGCGTCAGTTGCAACAAGACCCATTCACCATGGCGCTAGAAAAGACCCTGCAACTACCTGCGATGATGGTGCTGTCGGAGCTTGCTCCCGAGGGCGACGAGTTTGTGGCCTCGGAGTTTGATCCCGAGGGCGAGAAGAAAATCGACCTGGATGGCCGTCCTCAAGGTGGGCGAGAGTTTCGCATGAACACGTTCAAGTTGCCTGGCCGAGGCTCAAAGCTGTTCATGATGGCCACCGAGTGTGCCAAGGAACTCAATTTCAGAGACTCGTACTTGTTGTTCAACAAGAATAAGAGTCTGTACAAGATGATTGCCAGTCAAAAGGACAAGGAGGCTCTGATTGCTCTGGGACTGTTGCCGTACTCGTTCCGGTCACGTGTCATTGGAATCATCACCGCACGGTCCATTTTCCGCCAGTTTGGAGCCCGTGCCATTGTCGAGGGCAAACGAGTCGAAGACGACTACTGGGAGGCAGCTGCCATTGACCAGGGCTTCACTCAATCCGACCCCGTCATCATGGACCGACGTGGCCAAATCACCCACGTGTACAACCAGGAGGTGTATGGAACCCCCAATCCTCCGAATCTGCCCAAGGCCCAGAAACGCAAAGAAAAGCCGTCTTCTGGCCCCTCGGCAGTGCCTCCTCAGCTGGCGTCGCTTTCGTCGTCAGCCGTATCTGGACTGGCGTCCGCAGGGATCCTTGGAGCCCCAAACACAGCCAATACGCTGCATCCAATGGCTGGCCAGCCTCCTCCAGGAGCAGCAGCAGCAGCGTCGGCAGCAAACTCGCTCCAGACTCCCGCACACGTCCATCCTCACGTGTACGCGCAGTTGCAGCAGTCGCAGCAGCTCATGGGCGGCGCAGGACCAGTTGTACCTGCCGCTCCAGCGATTCTGGCAACCGATTCAAGCAACCAGCCAATCAACAATGCCGCCGCAGCAGCAGCCCAGGTCGAGACAGCCAACCTCAAAAACCTGCTGCTGTCCACGTACATGCCCGGAACCTCTATCCGCGGCTCGCTGGACTACCAGCAGGGTAACATTTCGCTGGCGTCAAAGTACAACATTGCGTCGATCGACTTTTTCCACGACTACAAAGCCGCGGAGATTGAGGCGTCGTACTCGGCGCTGGAGTACAACCGGTACCTGGGCAGCCAGCGCAAGTTCCGCAAAGACATGTGGACCAACTTTTGGCAAATCAAGAGTGCTGGAGAGCTGCCTTCCAAGCCCAATCTCGGTGTTCTCGACGCTAACGAGGTCTACGCCACTTCGCAGACCCAGATGATGAAACGAAAGCAGGAGAGCGTGGAGCAGGAGGCCGTTATTGTCAACACAAAGAAACGACGAGGTCGAGGCGGCATTCTGTCGTCGTCCACAGCTCCAACCTCGTTAGAGACCCACTCGGGATCGTCGTCCGTGGCCCCAGACGAGGCCGAACCCACGTTCCAGGACGTGTCCGAGGAGCTCACGCAATCACAGCCGCCGCCACAGATCCGAAAACTGCCCATGGGAGTCACCAAGCACGAGTATCTCGAGCAAATGTACGCCCAGGAACAGCGAGTGCAGGCAGCGGCCCAGGGACAGGTGGCAGCAGGCCCAGGACAGCACGGAGTGCCCGGATTGCCACTCGGAGCGCTCCAGGACAAGTCGCCAAAGAGCAGATTCAAACGGGCAGGTATGCTCGGAATGGGAGGCATGCCCATGATGGCCGGCCAGGGCATCCCTGACCATCTGATGCAGCAGCAGCCGCTGGACCACCAGCTCAACCAGCAGCGGCAGATGGCCGTGGCAGGCATGGTTCCGCAGCAGCTGCGACACATGGCCCAGCCCGGCATGCCCATGCCACCGCAGCACTTCCAGGGCCAGCCCCAGGTCAATGGTGGAGGCTGGAGAGGCCAGAACTTCATGTAGTCTGGACGAGACCGGACCAGCCGTCTAACGTGTACAATATTAACAGTGGTAGGACTTCTACTCATACAATTACAATTCATTTTTCTGAAATAGCTACTGTAGAACTTATACAATACTTCTAAAGCATTCGAGTATCGTACTTCCAATCAATCTTGCAATCAATCCTTATACATCTCGTTCTAAAGCATCTTTACGAGTACAACCAACTACCAACACACTTTTTACTTGAAGAATACTGTACTTGTTTAACAAAAGAAGCACTCATTCATCTACATCTTTACGAGTCAATACGTTTTCTAAACAAGATATATCCTACAAATACTCTTGTACTGTTCCCCTACATTACTACTGGTACATTACTTTGGTACTCTCACAACTACTCATACATACATTACTTTTCTAAAGCCCTCGTCTAAAGCAACTTTTCGTGCTTGCTTCGCGACTTGATGAAGACGAAAAACAGCGCAGACTGGATGGTGACAATGACCACGAGAGGAATCCACAGCGACGGGGTCTGGTTCTTCTTGTTGGACGAAAAGTCGGTGAACTGGGATCGCAGCTCCGTCTTGACCTGGGCATCGAACGTCTGCGTCAGCTGCTTGAGCTGGCTCTTGATTTCTTGAAGATGGCTAGACACAAAGATCTTGGTGTCCTGGGCCCGGTCCCGAATATGGTCCTTGTTTTCAACGTCCATCTCGCGCAGCTTGTGGTCCAGCACGCCGATTCGGTTCGACAGCACCAGCAGGTCGTTGGACAGCGTGGACAGCTTCTTGAGGTCCGTGAACGACTCCAGCTTGGCCTCCAGCACAATCAGCTTCTCTGCCAGTTCCGTAATGTGACCAGATGTAGCCACGTCTTGAGGAGGCTGCTGAGTCTGCTGCTGCTGCTGCTGTTGCTGCTGAGCCTGAGCCTGCTGTTGCTGCTCCAGCAACTTGGCCTCTCTCTGCTGCTTCTCCTCCTCCTGCTTCTGCTTCTCCTCCTGAACGTTTCGATCTCCGCCAACTCCGTTGGGGTCCACTCGGAAGGTCTTGATGGAGTAAACCTCAAACGTGTCGGGTCCCTCGGTGGAGGCGGCGGAGATGGAAAAGTAGGGAGCGTCAGGGAGAGCCACGGGACGCTCGTCAAAACACTTGTGGCCGTTGATCTCCACCTTGAGCTTGCCGCCAATGTAGTAGGTGGTGATCTTGACAGGGGCGCCAGTGTTTCTGTACTTGAGCTTGCACAGCGCCAGAGCGTCCCGCTCGACCTGGGAGGCGTCAAGAGACGCATAATCGCCTCCAGTGTTGTCATGGGCATGCAAATGGCCCTCTCCATCGTTGCCAATGACAGAGTCCAGAATCAGAGCAAGTCCATTCCACTTGTCCTTCATGCCGTACACGGGACCGCCCTGGTACGGCTGGGGGGTCAGAAAGATACCCAGACCTCCTCCAGGCAGAACGGGTCCGTAAACTGCCAGAGAAACCTCCGTGATAAAGTCCTTGGAGGCAATGGGCTGGTTGCCTGAAACGGCTCCTCGCTGGTTGGGTCGTCCCAGCTCGGTGAGCGAGATCTGTGGCCGAGCTCCAGGCCCTGTGGTTGTGAGAACCGCAGATCCAGAGGCCGTGAAATGGGTCTTGAATCTGTCGTCCGAAGAAAGAGAGTCTGCGAGCGACAATTCGTACATTTCCGATAATCCATAGTCTGCCAGCGCGGGAAGCGCCAGACATGCAAAAGAGGCCAGCCAACACACCTTCATTGTCAGCGTACAAGTAGTGTGTTTGAGAGGAAGAGTGAGAGTCGCGTAATCCAAAGCCCTAATTACTTATGCATGTCCTACTATCCGTTCAACTTTACTTGTTTTTAGTTGCATACATGCATATAATGACGTGGCTGGAACATCTGGGGAAGTGCAACGTGTGGTTTATGGAGGAGGTGGGTCGGGAAATGTTGTGGAAAAGGGATCGAAACATGTCCAGAACTTCAGTCACGTGATTCAACCACCTGCTACCCCCCTCCAACTACCTCAATTGCTCCCTCAAATATGCATACCTGTACAACAAAATATAGTGCAGCCCCCTCGATTCGTATATTTTTCAGGGTCTAAAATGGTGGGGTAACATGCAATCTTGACACGTGACAGGTGAAGACAATCATTCAGCGTCTCTAGTGTCCCGGTAACGTGATTATCGACGTGAAACAACTCCGGAACACCAAAAAAAGACGCAAAATCAACTCTCATTTTTCACCTGGGTCAATCATGGCAAACGGAAACAAAGTTGGCGTTTCAGCGATCTTTTTCAAGCCCCAGTTGAGGTTGTCAAAAGTACCCGTAGAACAAAAATAAAACCACCATTGGAATTTCCAAGACGTGACGAACAAAACCCACCTACTTTCATCCAAAAAAACCTACACAATCGCCCACAAACTTCATTCTCGCTAACCCCTCGTATGCACGGCTCACATGGCTGGTGCAGGTGTACATTGCAAAAACTCGGTGTCAAAAAAGCATCTCCCGGGGGCGAGTCGAACGCCCGATCTCAAGATTACAATATACCATTACAGTCTCGCGCCTTAAACCAGCTTGGCCACCGGGAGAAGAAGAATTTGGGCCCAACCGGGAATTGAACCCGGGACCTCTCGCAAATTGCTCAGGACACCCTAAGCGAGATTTATACCACTAAACCATCGGGCCAAATTTCTTGAAAAAAATGTTTCGGTGGAGTGGACTATCGGGAATTTGTCACAGGTTATGAGCTTCATTTTTCTGAATTTCTTGACACCATTATGTTCCCCTGACTCTTCTAAACATCAATCAATCTTCCAAATTCCCACAACTCATCTCCTTCATCCTCCGCACTCCCTTTTATCTCACCTAACCCTCGCAAATTTTAGGTTGGACGAAACTTCACCGACCTTCTTTCAGAATCAACTCCACCCCAACCACACATTACAATGTCTTTCCTTGGACTCGGAGGCCAGAACCCCAACGGACCCAGCAACCCCCAGAAGCTGCTCGCCGCAGAGGCCGAGCTCGACATGGTCACCGACATGTTCAACCGACTGGTCGAGTCGTGTCACGCAAAGTGCATCAAGGCCGAGTATGCCTCTGGCGATCTCAACGCCAACGAGGGTCTGTGTCTTGACCGATGTGTTGCCAAGTACTTTGACGTCAACACCAAGGTCGGCGAGGTGAGTATGAGCGGGGAAGGTGGCAATTGAACGGTTTCACGATTACTAACACAGTACATGCAGAAGCTTGGTAGCAGCGGATCCTTCATGGGTCGTCCTTAGGCTGTGAAATCTGTACATAGAAATAAAATCAGTGACATGTGATTGGTTGTTGAGTGTGTGTAATTGGTGGTGTAGAGACTTATTTTACAATCTACAAATCCCTCAGGTTAGATATATGTACATAGGGGTAGGGGTAGGGGTGAGGGGTGGTGAAGGAACGAGTATCAGAGTGGCAGAATCGACACAGTGTCACAATGTCCGTCCCTACTTGAAACCGAAAAGATTGGCGAGACGCATCCGAACGCCCTCGACAGAGTTGACCTTTGGCCGAACGTCCAAATAAAATGAGGGCATTCCAACCATACCGGGCAAGGGTTTGCCCTCGTAAAAGTCAATCACATAATCGACTCTGGTGCCACACCGGTCAACCGTCCAATCGTGACGATCAAACGGCTTCTGGTAGCCCAGCACCCAGTTGTTGAACCGAGCCTTGGGAGTGAGTTTTTTGGAATCGCCCTGGAACGACACGAGTTTGGGACCACCACAAGTGTCTGCCAAATGGCCCTCCCATCTCAGAATCTCGTACCAGGCTCGCTCATTGACGGCGTTATGAATGGGCACAATGCTCTGCATGTCATCGGCCTGAGGGTCCCACTGCTTGCGTTTCATGGCGTTGAAAAACTGCTGCTGAGAAGGATACACCCAGTTGGAGTCGGAGCCAGCCCGGGGGATAGTCGACACCTCTCGTTGCTGATCCAGACCGGTACTGGGCTCATTCAAGGGCCCATCTCCATAAGGCTCCACGTCCACAGAAGCCGCAGATCCGTGAGACGCCACGTTTTGACGCTTGACCCACACATCCCGAGTGTCGTGGTCCACAGGACACGTTTCCTGGGCGGCTTTTTGTGTTGTTTGAGGTTCGGGCTTCTTCATCTTGGTGTGGTCAACTGGACATTCTGAGGGCACAGAAACACTCGCACTGCTGGCAGAGCTATCCTCCAGCTTGCGTGCCCACACTTTTCTGCTCTCGTGATCAACAGGACACTTTTCGTCGCTCATGGTGAAATGTGGTGGTTGGTTGGTTTTAGTCAGCGCAATTCGAGTCGTTGAAATTCATTTCGAGGAGAGTAAAACCTTAATGCGTTTAAACTTTCCCTACCGAACATCCCAAAAAGTAAATACGAATATAAATACCCATCTCTCCAACATGACAATCTTTGATCGACTCTTCAAACACGAAATGACCACGTATTCGGCGCCCGGAAAAGCCCTGCTTTGTGGCGGATACCTCGTAATCGACCCTGCTTACTCAGCTTACGTCGTGGGTCTCTCTGCGCGAATCTACGCCTCAGTCTCAGTCTCCTCCTCAACAACAGAACAAGCAACCTCAGTCATCGTCACTTCCCCACAGTTTGAAAACGGAAAATGGACATATGTCTTTTTGGACGGTCACGTGACGGCCGAGGGCACGAACCCGTTCGCTCATGCTGCAGTCAACACCGTTCTTCACTATGTGTCTTCTCACAACCAGCACATTGAAATCAGCATCAAGAGTGACAATGCGTACCACTCGCAAATTGACAGTACACAAAAAGGGCAATTTGCGTACCATTCTCAGGCCATTCACGAGGTTCCCAAAACCGGACTTGGAAGTTCTGCGGCTCTGACTACCGTTTTGGTAGCTGCTTTGCTCAAGTCACATGGCATTGATCCCCTGCATCACACCCATCTTGTGCACAACTTGTCACAGGTGGCCCATTGTTCGGCACAAAAGAAAATCGGGTCTGGGTTTGACGTGGCCTCGGCCGTTTGTGGTTCTTTGGTTTATCGGCGATTTCCTGCTGAGCCTGTGGACGCTATTATTGCTGCCGAAGGTACCCCTCAATACCCTGCATTGCTAAAGGCCACGGTGGAAGAACAGTGGCAGGTGACACTCGAGCCGTCGTGTCTTCCCCCCGGAATCACCCTGCTCATGGGAGATGTTCAGGGGGGTTCTGAGACGCCTGGAATGGTGGCCAAGGTGATGACCTGGCGTAAAGAAAAGCCCCGGGAGGCCGAACAGCTGTGGAAAGAGCTCAATGCCGCCAATATGCACATGGTGGAGCTGTTCAACACGCTGAGACAGCTGTCGCTTACTAACAATGAAGCATACCAACAACTGTTGGCCGAGGCTTCTGCTCTCAACGCTCTCAAGCTCATCATGCTCCAAAACCCGATTGGAGAGCTCGCTCGATGCATTGTCACAATCAGAAAACTTCTCAAGAAGATGACTCGTGAAACCGGAGCTGCTATCGAGCCCGACGAACAGTCCGCGCTTCTTAACAAGTGTAACACCTACCCTGGAGTCATTGGAGGTGTGGTTCCCGGAGCAGGAGGCTACGATGCCATTTCGCTGCTCGTTATTGAATCCGCAGTCGATAATGTCAAGAAGGAGAGCCATGGAGTCCAATGGATGCAGCTCAAGGAGGAAAATGAGGGTCTGAGATTGGAAAAGGGGTTCAAGTGAAGGTAGAGGGTGCATATAATGAATCATGACTGTAGAGTGTGGTAGTTGCGAGTCACGTGACCAGACTGACGATAAGAGTGAGAATAATTCCAACATCATATGTCAACTAACTTTGTTAAACTTTGTTAAAGATTGAACTCTGCTGGGGGTCCAAATTTCGTGTTCCAGAAATGTAATTGAGAATTTGAGGACATCAGTCAGTAGATAATAGAGGGGTTTTTAACTAATTCGCAAGATTATCAATGTGGTGGCTTTGGAATGTATTTTGAATCGTCGAGGATTGACTCAACCCAGGGTTGTTTATATTGTAGTTACAACCAGAGCCCTAAACCATTCAAAATCTAGACCAATTTACACCCCTGTAGACCTTTTGAATGTGAAAAAGGAATTATCGTTTGACTTGACCAGGGGTGACAAATAATATCTGTTTTGTTATTGATTCATAATATCAGGTTTATTATTGGTTATATGGGAATCACAGTGTAGAGATGAAACGACTGATTGTTGGACCTTCATACAGAATGATCGTACTGTACAGCAACCAACGGCTACAGGTGATACAACATCTTTCACAACAAGTACCATCATGAGGATTGAGATGATGAAATTTCAGTGTCTCAAAAGTCGCCCTACTCCTTCTAAACTTGCCTTGTCTCCTCTATCTCTCCTGTTCTTGAAGAGTAGTGTCTACTTGCTCTGTTTTCGATAATGAGGTCATTATAAAAGAATTAGTAGACAGATCACAAGCATATTTATCCACAGGACACATCTGATGATTGCACAATACAATCTGGACGTTTGACTGGGGTTTCTTTGCTGTGGTTTAGAGGTCGGAATGTAACTATCATTGTCGAGAAGACGATGTCTGTGAACGGTACAGGTATCTGGTATTAAGGCAGTAGAACAGTTGTTATAGTGATGAACGAAACTTGGGTACGACTCAGCCGTCCGACAGTAAGTATTGCTGTGATGAGACAAGTTCTATCGGATGGTCCAAGGCTCTGAAAGTAACCACCGTCAAGTCCGAAAATCTCAGGGAAGTCCATTACCCCCGAAAGTCTGTAAGATGGCTGTGGAAGACGTTTATAGCTCACAGAGAGATCTTTTGTCAAGTTAAGGCTTTCTAGACCGTGTTCAAGGCGATGAAAGTGGTGCCAAACTTGGAGTTAGGTCTGATAGAACTACCGTGATATCCATGGTGGCCAGGTCTAAGAGTAACTACCATAAATGGTATGACTAATGACTTTCACCGACTTTCTCGACTGAATCTATCTATCTATGGTCTATCATCACTATTCAGCCTTCTTAAAGGCCAACTTTGGTTGTTTCTTTCTTGGGCCACTCTTTGAAGTTGGTTTCCTCTTTCTATTCTTCTGTCGTTCCTCGAGCTCCTTCTGAAGCACCTCTGGCGACTTTGTTTCCTTTACAATCAGCTCGTTGACGGTATCTCTGACCTGCTGGTCCGAATACTGCACCTTTTCCAGAATCGGAGCCGTGTCGGGGTTCTGTTTGATCTTCTCCAGCACCCTGAGCACGTTATCTGCCGAATTGTCCTTCTCTACGGGCAAATCAACAATCAACTTGTACTCCTTCTTCTCCTCCGAGGTGAACGGTTCCAACCGTTTAATGAACCCTCCCATGATCATATAAATCTTGCGGGGCTCTAGGGTTTCGGTGGAGACGGTTTGGTGTCCCTTTCGGGCAAATACTCGCTCCTGGGTCACCTTTTTCAACTCTCCAATCGTCTGCTCATTGTGAACAAATTGTAGACCAATCAAATCAACGCCAGAACCATACTCCTGGCGTAACCCATCAACCAACTCCTGACGCTCCTTGACCGAAGAGTTGTTTCGATCGGCATAAACCACCCCGTGGGTTTCGAGCTGGTCTACAATGGCCCTGAGAAACTTTGGACGTCTGTTGGTGCCGGAGATGTCGTCGTTCTGAACGTGTCCAAAACCACCCACGGCAGCCAGAGCCTTGCCCACCGTGCTCTTGCCGCATCCCACCGACGCCACAGGCACAATCACGTATTTGTGCATGGACGATGAACAACTGAGAGGGAGATTTCCTTGATTTCCATCGTCGTTGATTTCGTCAATGCACTCTTTAGACTTTGTCTGCATAGTCATGTGAAAGCTGAGGGTTTTAGGGGGCGGGGGAGATTTAAGAGCGGTAAGAGAGGTCACGTGACGAAAGTTGGGGTGCAGTGGTTGTTGGTGTGGCTGTCACATGACTCTACCGCTTTCCTTTCTTCGTCACGTGATCTCCATCTCACTCTAGAGACTTAACCGCTTCACACTCTCCCTCCCCCTACAAGGTTGACAAAGTTTCAGCGGGGAAGGGTGGGGTAGTCTGGAAGACAGCAGACTTTGACAAGAGTTGCTTTTTATCGTGCCGATCGTTGCCTAAACAGACCTCGACCCCGCCAATAGAAGCCAGCGCGATTTATCTTCGCAACCATCGCTGACGAGTTGAGAGACGAGTTTTGGTATTTCGACGTGTTAGGCGACTACATCAACAAGATACGTGATACGGACTACACGACTACACGACTACGCGACTTTTGATACTGAAATACGGATTTGTCTTTGGTTTCAGTCTTCACCAACCGAGTCTAGCACGTACCACAGGTTCAGTCTTCAGTACGATACGATACTAAGTCAGTCTACCTGTTCATATCCCTCTACAGACTACAGTGTTAGTCAGGGTACCAAGTCAGTCACTAGTACTGTTCATATCACTGGTACAGCAGTCACTACTACAACTTCACTATCGAGCAGTGGTTCAGATACTAGTACTGTTCAACTCATCCGTTCAGTCTTCAGTCGAGTCTAGTACTGTTTAAATCACCAGTCTAGTCTACAACCACCACTCTCCCGATGAGCCTCCAACTACTCATTGACGAAACGGGCAACTTTACGGATCCGTCTGGAAAGGCTGTGATTCTTCGGGGAATCAATGTTGCTGCGGACGCCAAACTTCCGGCCAAACCGTTCACTCCGTCGCAACAAACCGCCGGCGACGACTTTTACGACACCTCCGTGTCCTTTGTGGGGTCTCCTTTCCCCCTGGAAGAGGCCGACGAACATTTTGCAAGAATCAAGGCCTGGGGATTCAACACAATCAGATACATTTACACATGGGAGGCTCTGGAGCACGAGGGTCCTGGCGTCTATGACGAGGACTTTATCGACTACACGATTGCTGTTCTTCGACGGATCGGAGAACATGGTATGTTGGCGTTTATGGATCCGCATCAGGACGTGTGGTCTCGGTTCACTGGCGGTTCTGGAGCTCCTCTATGGACTCTGTATGCTGCTGGCTTGGATCCTCGCAACTGCATGGTCACTCAATCTGCTCTAGTTCAGAATCTGTGGGAGAATCCGGCCAACTTCCCCAAGATGATCTGGAGCACCAACTACCAGAAGTTGGCGTGTCAGGTCATGTTCACGCTCTTCTTTGCAGGCAAGCATTTTGCTCCAAAGTGTGTCATCAACGGCGTCAACATCCAGGATTACTTGCAGGGCACTTTTCTGGCTGCCAAACGGCATCTTGCCGAGCGGATTGCAGCCGACAAGCATCTGGTGGAGAACGTGGTGATTGGTTTCGAGTCCATCAACGAGCCCAACCACGGCCTGATTGGCTACGAGAACATTGACGCCATTCCCGACTCGCAAAAGCTGCGTCTGGGCCCCACTCCCACGGCCTTTGAGTGCATGCGATCCGGAATGGGCGAGACCGTGGAGGTCGACAACTACGAGTTTGGCCCATTTGGAGCCACCAAGAACGGAACCGTGGTCATTGAACCAAAGGGAACTCTGGCCTGGCTCAGCGACTTTACAAAGTGGGACAAGGTGTACGGATGGACTCGAGGCCCCGAATGGCAACCTGCAATGTGCATCTGGGCCCAGCACGGCGTGTGGGATCCCAAAACAGGCAAACTTCTCAAAGCCACGTACTTCAACGACGGCCACTCGTTCCAGGGAATCGGATCCAAGATCGACGAGGAGGTCTGGGTCAACAAGTACTTTCTGGGCTACTGGCTGGACTTTCTGGCCACCATCCGGCAGGTCAACAAGGACTGGCTGGTTCTGATGCAGGCTCCCGTGATGCAAGTTCCTCCTGATCTCGTCAGTCATCCGGAATTCAACGATAAACGAATCGTCTACACTCCACACTACTACGACGGACTCACGCTCATGAACAAAAAGTGGAACCGACTGTACAACGTGGACGTGGTCGGTATTCTTCGAGGCAAGTATCCGTCAATCGTGCTCGGTCTACGGGTCGGCGAATCGGCCATCAGAAACTGTCTACGGGACCAACTACGATTTCTGAGAAAAGAAGGACTCGCCAAAATCGGAAACTTTCCCTGTCTCATTTCCGAAATCGGAATCCCCTACGATATGGACGACAAGTACGCGTACCGAACGGGCGACTACTCGCAGCAGATCCGGGCCCTTGACGCCAACCAGTACGCTCTTGAAGGAGCCCTCGTCCACTACACTTTGTGGGTGTACACTGCTTCCAACAACCACAAATGGGGCGACAATTGGAACGGAGAAGATTTGTCTGTATTCTCAAAGGACGACGCTGCCAAACAGCTCCAAAAGAACGGAGGAGCCACTCAGACACTGACTAATGGAAGTGCAGACGGATCCCAGTCCTCGGAAGAAAGCCCTCCTCCAACATACACGTCGTACGCCTCGTATTATCTGGACTCGTCGTATCTGGGCAAATCATCCATCGGAAAGAGTATCAAGGGCCGAGTCTCGTCAATCAAGGGCGCCATTCGACGTCGAAACAAGACTCAAGCAATCCCACTCTCGTCTCACGGAGACGCCTTCAAACCTCCACCCGAATACGTGCTTGGAGCACGAGCTGGAGAAGCCTTCATTCGTCCATGTCCTCTGGTGATTTCCGGAAAACTCGAGTCGTACGGATTCGATCTGCAAAACTCCGTCTTCACCATGAAAATCAAGGGAGCAGCATGTGGAGAAAAAGACAAGGGTGAGGGGAAATTGCTACCTACATCCATCTATCTTCCTCATTACCACTTTTTGCAATGGGCAACAGGAGTGTCAACTTCTTCAGGAAGATGGGAATACGACGATACAACCCAGATTCTCACCTGGTGGCACTACGAGGGATCTCAACAACTGCAAGTCAAGGGAAATATCCGTTTCCTCACAGATTATATCGATACCGCCAATAATCTGAGCAGCAGCCAGTGTCGAACCCAGTGATGTAGATTATTATTTATTGAGATGCAGAGAGATGTAGTTTGGAGTTTGTAGTTACAGACAGAGCCCAAAACCATGGACTTGGCGGACCCTGAGAGTTGTAAATGACAATATACGCGTAATATATATTAATGGATGGTGTGCCTGTCGTTCTGGGGATATGTCGATTAGTTACCAGTTGGTTGAACAATGACTAGGAGATGCTATATTTCCATGTTCTCACTTTCAAGATGAGAATATGGAACGACAAACAGCATCAATGATACCTATATTACATATATAACTACCTCGAAAGCCGTTTTTTGAAGTCACGTGATTTGATATAAAAGTCATTTGTTTGATTGTTTGCTATCAGAGAGGGATCTAAGAGAATGATTCTTCAGTCCTAGTACAACTAGTAAGACGATATCCATTAGACACAATCACGTGATTAACGAAAACATTGATCTCACATGTCTAATTACGTTTACAGATTAAAGGAGAAATTATATCTATTCGTATAGATCATTTGTATGTCCAGTTTCAGCAGATACTTGGATTTTTCATTTTTAACAATTTGACTAACAACCTTCCAACAACTTCCGTTCAGTTTACTTCAACATTACGATCCATTGTTGACAGTTCATGACCTCGACTTGAGAGCCCAATTGGTTTGTGTTCACGCAAGGGAATGGTTAAAAAGCTCTCTCTTCCACCTCACAACTTACTACAGTACAGTTCATCCCTCTGCTGGTCTAGAGGCGAGTACCTTCCACCAGCATGATCTACCACGATCTAGGGCTCTGAAAGTAACTATCAATTTGAGGCTGATTTCTCGTCTGAAATGACTACCAAGGTGGTACCAGGATGTGTGTGTTCCTCTCCGGGTACAAGTATTCGTAGTCGTACTCCTACAAGTCTCCATTTTCCAATCCGTTTTCTTCGACGAATTCGACAGATCAAATCAGCACACCAACAATGTAACCACCCTAGACTATATAAACCTGACCTAATCCTACATCTTCCTGTCATGAACATCCCAGATACTTGCCCAGAACTACTTCTAAGTGCCAGGTCACCTTGTGACTCGGATCTAGACCACGATCTAGACCATCTAGACCATCTAGACCACCTAGACTCTTCACTTGACCTGCTCTGGACACTCAAGGAAGAGACCATCCACCTGAAACAGCTGCAATGGATGCACACAAAGAACCGACAGCGTCTGCGTGGATTGCAGAATGCGTGTGAGTCGCTCCAGACCCTGCTTGCTACCGTGTCGCACAAGTTGAGCGCAACAGACCGTGCGGTACGTCAAAAGTCTCCGGGTCTGCAAGAGGCCTGTCGTGCAGCTCGTCCCATGACTGCTAATCACCCCATGCAGGTTTCGGACGATACGGTCACGTCTGGCGGGGGCGACTTTTGCTTCTCGGGCAAAAAGTACAAGAGCTATTTGTACGATTCGGGGTCGTCCGAAGCGAGCGACTTGCCGACTCTGTGGTCAGACTCTGACTCCGATGGGAGTGCATCGACCCACCTCTTGCATAATCACCACCACTCTGCGGCTCAAGCAGCTGTCTCAGATGCCCTCGTCCCAATTGGACCAGATGTACCGTCTCCGCAGCGCAGATTGGACCGTGTGATCTCTGGCGACTCTGGGGACGAGGTGTGGGCCGAGGGTACGCAAGCACGGAGCAAGGCGAACAAGGGCTGCTGCTACAATGTCCCAGACAGTCTGGCCGGTCCTCCAGAGTCTCACTTTCGGGCCCATGCACCTTTGCAGGCTCCTGTGGGGTTGCTTCTAGAAACCGTGACAGAAGTACATCCGACGGAGTTGGGTGCAGATACGACAGATGCGCCGGCCAGAGCGGTTGCCTCCGAGTGACGCCACTTTGGTGTAGAGTACGGTACGATACGACTTTGGGCTGGAGCTTCTCGGTGTGGTGTTGAGAGTTTTGGTTCAGGAACAGCCGCCGTGACAAGGGTTAGATTTGCGGACTTGTGAGAGATTTGATGGGTTGACTTTTTTCTCTTTTTTCACACATTCGGGCTTTTTCACGCCCGGTTGGGTTTCGTCAAGGTTTCCAGCGCCTAGAAAACATATTCGTCATGTCGTGGATTCTAACTCTGGAGAGCAGCAAATAGGGGTAAGCGACAAGAGGTGGCAGGTGTCATTTGGGGGCCCTTTGGAGGGCGGGACAGGGTGCAGTTGCACATATACGTGTGCTGCAGCGGGCTCGGGATGCCCAGGATGGAGGCAGGCGCTCATGCGATGGGGGTGGTTCTGGAAATAATATTCCCACACCTAAGAAGCACGCCCGTTGGGCTGTTGATGGAGAGACTCCATTTGGGGGAGGTCTTGGGCCCAACCTGAAACAAGCTGCACCGTATACATGCCCCCTGAACTTGTCTCAGACGCAGAGAGGGTGCGGCCTGCACCAGCATGCACGAGAATGCACAATTGTCTTTGCTTTTGCGTACAGATTGGCGTTGTGTGAACCTTGGGTGTGCCGTTAATTAAACTGTGTGGAGAATAGGGGGTGGGAAGAAAATTCAGGCCAGTCAGAGAAGGTGAAGATGAAGGTGAAAAACACACTCACTACGAACTCGACACAGCATGGAATTAATCAATTGAGAAGATGCAATAAATACGGTCTAGAAATTAGGTGGGTGGGCTTGAGAAGCAGAATCGGCTCGTAGACCAATAAATAAACGAGAGTCGTTGGGGGTTGGGACCTGGCGAAAGAAAAAAAACATCTATTCGATGCAGTTCCAGCCATTGTCGTAGTATGCGTAGCACAAGGACGAGCCCAGAAGCGACGAGTTTTCGGCCACTCCAAACATTTCCTTGAACTTTTTCTGGCAGGCCAGAGGCGTGACTTTTTTGTCGAGTTTTCGGCTCAGTTCGGACGAAACGTGTTTCCACTTGTGACGTTCCGCAGCCTCCAGCAGATCCACCAGAGCGTCCAGATCGTCCTGTTCCCAGATGAGATTGCCGTTCATCTGGGCCATGAGCACC
This sequence comes from Yarrowia yakushimensis, assembly GCA_900518995.1. NCBI lineage: Eukaryota > Fungi > Ascomycota > Dipodascomycetes > Dipodascales > Yarrowia > Yarrowia yakushimensis. The sequence goes on from ULGW01000002.1 coordinate 1,304,853, forward strand.
TCGTAGCGGCGCTGGATGTTGTGGGGGGTTTCGCCCTTGACCATTTCCTTGATTTCCTGCCAGCTTTTGTTTTCGTTTTTCATGCTGATGATGAGCCGGTCCTGCTCCTGGGTGAACTTGGACCGGTAGGCTCTTCGGGCCTTTTTGATGGTGGCCCGCGACGAGCTGCTGGTGGGGGGGTACGCCGAGGGCACCGGCGCGGGCACTGGTACATGGGACACCATGCCCACCCCAGACGTATTTTGGGGCGCAGAGTAGCCTCGCTTGCGGGGAAGTGGCTCTGTGGTGTAATTGGGGTTGGCCACGACATTTGGGGCTGACGTTTTGCGCTCATCAAACGGAGACTGGGCTGGAGAGGGCGACGAAACGTCGTACTTGAAGGGATCGTCGCCATCACGCTTGAACAGAGGCTTGTAGCCCAGACGGTAACTCGAGTCCAAAGGAGGCATGTATTTGGGGTTGAAGGGAGTCACCTTGCGACTTTTGGGCGATGGTGGCGTCTCCACATACTGGTAGGCCATGTGGTACTGAGTAGGGCCCTGACCCTGGCCAGGAGAGGGTAGAGAGTGCATGGGGACCATGATCCTGTTGTTGTTCATCTCTGGGGCGGGAGAAGCAGAGTCGGGATCTTTTTAAAGCATGGATCTTCGATCGGCAGTGGACAAAAGATGGAGCACTAGCATATCCCATGTACCCTGGATAAAATTGGCCATGCAGCCGAAATCCCATAGTCAAGGGACAAAGAACCCGAAAAGTGTAACTCTAAAACCTTAATTATATACATGTGAGACATTCAAATTTCCACTGTCAAGTTTCTCAGGGGGGTACAGTGTGGCCATTGCGAAACTGGCTGCCATTTCCGTGTATCAGGTTGTCGTGGTGGTGTCCCTCTATCCCCCTCCCTCAACCCCCCCTCGACTCAACTCCCCTCCTAGCCTGACTTTACCTTGTCTGTCTAGACTGACTCTTCGCCCGGAACTCGGAGTTATTTTTCAAAGGCACTATACCAGATAAAAAGAAGACGAAGCCCTCAAGAATCGCCCTTCATACAGTCCATCCACCTCCAAGCTTCTATAATATTAACGTGCTCTCATTACCCCTGAAGCTGATGACTACCCCTGGCCGTATAACTGGTGGGTATTGCATGAGCACGCGGCACCAGAAGATGATACAAGTACTTGTAGATGAGTTGTAATTGACAAGAGACAAGTTCCAGTCTCATTTTTCATGCTCAATCTCGCCTCATTCTCATTCTCACATTCCCTACTAGTCTGTTGGTGTTTTCCCCTTTTCATTTCCCTCTTTCCTTTGCCTTTTCTTTTTTCCTTTTGCTCTTGCTCTCCATTTTTTTTCACTTGTCTTTTTGCGTCTGTCGTGTGAAATTTCGCTTGTCCATACACACTGTGCCCCAACCAGCCGCGGTGTAACGTAACGTCGATTGACCCCTGATAACTCAAAATCGGGCCCCCAACCTTGCGGAGGAACAACGTGGCCACGTGATATCGCCCTGGACACTGTGGCCATGGGCAAATAACAGCAACGGTCTGTAGCGTGACAAACAACCTCCCCGCCCCCTCGTATCCATAGCCACATTCCCCCTCGCCTTCCTTCCTCCTCTTTGGCCCCAATTTATCCTCCAATTTTCGGTTCACGGACACAACCTTACGGCCACGCAGGTACAGTGTCTCTGTGTGTATACCTGAGGAAAAGGAAATAAGGTTTTATAAAAAGGTTTAGAGTTTGAGATTCGCTTTAAACCCTCTGGACGTCAAGGTCAGCATTTTTTTTGCAGTCCAAGAATAGCTCGTTGGACGGCAGATATCGGTTGATATATTTGACGTTGCTGCTTGGACATTGAAATAGCAGCTTCCCTCTTGTTTTTTATCCCTACATTCCAGGCCACTGATTATGGTCAGCATGACTAACCCCACCGATCCGGTCTCCGTCTGAATGCGGATATGCTGGAGCTAACCAACCGAGCTTGTAGGAATGGATTTGCTGCGGATGAGCATGGATTGCGGATGAGTGGCATGTTTGGCCACGGAGACAGGTACGTTGTGGCGTCTGCCATGTTTGGTAGGTACAACGAGGCCATCGTTCCAGGGTACAATGTGGTCATGTCTGGTCAATACTTGTGGCACCTCGTCTAGCAATTTCCCGGAGACGGAGGGTATGATTACGACTGAGAATATTCTTTTAATTTAACTCGGCCGTTGAAATTAAATTCTGCACAAAAGTCCGACCTCCGGCTAGATCGGTAATTAATACGAGAGATTTGCAAGTGGTGGAGTGGGGTGACCATGGTGTGCAGGGTGGACACGGTGTGCAGGGTGGACGTGGTGGCCACGGTGTATGGGGTGCACAGTGTGGCCCCTTCTGGTTGCCTGTCTGCTGTCTACTGTCTATCTACGGTATCTATGGAAACCTCTCAATGTCAATGTCGTGTCTCAGAAAGACGCACGATGCTCTCTGACGATCAGACGTCTTAATATCGCAATATTATGTCTTGTTTGGTCCAGAGCGAGCTAGAAGAGTTGTCCCCATCGTCGATCATCAGCCGAATACGAGATATTCCTTTGATTGTCCTTGTGGTCATTGTGGTTGTCTCAGAGCTGTTGTTTCGATCGCACTGCTTCTAGGCTGACATGTGACAGAGAACATTCCACAAGTACAATGTACAAATAGTTGTCATGTGTCTGTCAGCTTTTCCACGTCATTGAGTGTCATTTTATGTCATTTGGATGTCATCTGACTGTCACATTTACACTATCAAAACAATAAATATATTCTCTATAATGGCTCAGCCATAGTGTGTAGTTGTGAGTGAGTGAGTGAGTGAGTGAGTGGGTGGGTGGGTGATGGTACTGATCAGGATAGTTAGACTGTTGGACAGTATCGTACGACAGCATGTACTGTTCGTAGCACGTACTCGACAGCACGTACTGATCGGGATAGTTAGACTGCTCGTACACGTCCTGTCTCAACCCCAAACCCGATCAATAAGCCAACACCCATATCCGCGCCAAGTGACCGTCCACGGAATCCATCCGATCCACCGCGGAAGCCAGTCCATGAGTCCCACGCAACCGTATCCCTCTGCTTCGATGCCTTCAGCCGTCTCGACTCGTCGTCGGATTCGGCACGTTCGAAAGAGATTCCACCACTTGTTGCGCTCGCAAACCGACGTGCGCAGCACGTTTTTCGCCAGCGGACCCCGGGGACCGTCAATGTACCGCCAGTTGAAGGGATGCCACTTTTGCCGCGGATCCGAGTTTTTGAGACGTCGATCGCCCCACCGACCCAGATAATTGAGCCACGACGGATGAGGAGACTTGCCGTCGGACGTGAGCACACGGCCCTCGAACCAGATGCGATCTGCGCCAGTCTTGCCCCGCTCTCGATGAGTCAAAGTGTACCCATAGTAGTTCTGAGCAGGATCCCAAAGAGCTCCTCGATCAGTAAAGTCCGAGAGCATGTAAAAGGGCAAATCATGCGAATGCTGGCCAACAGAGCCGTAATTGGCATGCGTACCTCTGCCAGAAAACAAAACCCGTCTTTCAGGATCACTGTCCATCTTCTCGGCAGCATTGTAATAGTAGGCATTACCACCTCCATGGGCACTCATCCACAGAATCTGAGGAACTCCATCTTGAAACCGAACCAAGGAATGTTCCCAATCTCCAACATGATTACCATAAGGTCCTCCACCCATGACAAAAGGACCCAGATTGAAGGGGTAAAAGTAGAACCAAAAGGCATCTACTAATCCATTTCCTTTATCAACAACCACCAAAACGGATTTGGCATGATCAATCTTGCCCGAAACAAGATGAGGAACATTTCCTACCCCCGTGATCCAATCTGGATCCGCATCAAAATCAGTCAAAGAGGTCATAAAAGTCCGAGAAGAATGCTTGACAAACGAAAATTGTCCCAGACTGGCCAAAGTGATGGGATCAGACTCACTGCCATTCAAAACCGTCTCCCCAGAAGCAGTATCAATCTTGAAATTGCTCACATAATCCGCTGGATCACCAGGAAGATACTTTTCCTCAGAATAAAGATGCACTCCAGGACAATGTCGAAGTACGTAATCCGGGACCTGGCCGGGATTCACGCTCCATACGGGGTCCGAAAGCCCCTCCACAAACGTCACAGTCGAAAGTAACAGCCAGGCTATTTTCATGATGGTGGAGGAGAGATGGATTGTATGCACGATTATGTGAGGTAATATCCAGGTCACGTGATGAGCCTAACCGGTGGCGGTGTGGAGGCAGCGCGCATAAAGTTACCCGGATGAGCTTATGTCAGCACGTTGGGAAGCTGCTTATGTAAGCAAATCCGGATAATGTGTGATTATGTAATCAGAGAACAGGGTGTGCTTACGTTACCACATTGGAATTTCCTTACGTAAACAAATTCTGGATCTCCCTCTGCTTTCTCCAACTCCATGCATCTATGACGTCACCACGGCTAACATGCACCTGTACTTCGGGTAACGCACGTCCCCCAAATACGGATACGGACCATTTTGAAGTTTAGTCATCACTCACTCTGAACAGATGCTTATTCAGCATCATAGAGCTTCTGAAAAGTGGATTTGGCAACAAAGACAGGCTTTCAAGCGTGTCAAGGGCTCGCTTGGCATGTGGAGACTCGGTGCATGTGATTATTAGTGGATCTAAAGCCGGCATTAGCTGACAAACGTTGGTCCAAAAGTGCTTGTCAGCAGCATGATGCTGTCCCAACAAAAGACAAAGTTCAATGAGTGGAGAAGAGGAGGAGGGGAGGTGTTGGAGGGGTGGGTTGGTTGTGTTTGTGTTGGTTGTGTTAGTCGTAGGTTGGTTGTGTTTGTGTCGCTGTCGCTCGTTAACTAGTCACGTGACTCCCTCTATGCTTACTAACCCATCCGCTTCTCAATCCCGTATAGCACATGCAGGCTGCTCCCCGCATAAAACGGGGCATGGTCGGTGAGTCAGCTAGGATGAGATTAGTAATATGACAGGTCATTTTTGAGTAGTAAGCAGCGCTATATTTGTCTTACATAATCAGCCCCAAACAAGTGTCCATTTTCGTCCTCTTTTCTGCCCTCCTCCACCCCATTTCCCCAGATTAACTCCGCATACAGGAGCATATGAAATTCACATGGTTTAAATTCGGAGCCACGTCTCTACAAGCTCTTTTTTGGTCGCACGACACCTTGATCCGTAGACTTTGTCACATTTTTCAACACCATGGCTGTTCCTTCTGCTGCCATCAAGGCTTCTGGAGTTGATCTGGGTGATCTCAAGAAGCGACACAAAGAGACTGTGAATGAACCCGTCACTGAAGCTACCAAAGAACCCGAATCTGTGGTTTACAAGGGTAAATGTCCTGATGGAACGACTTTTATTGTTCCTGAGACGGAGGATATGTTGACGAATCTGTTTGATCCTCGAATCACAAAGTCGTTGACAGATGTGATTATTGTTTCGATTCTGGCGACTTTTGTGGGACTGTTTTTTGTGGTGCCTTCTTCTTGGAGAGTCCCCGTTTACCTGTTTTTGTTTGCAGCATGGCGTTTGGCCTACAATGGAGGAATCGGTTGGCTTCTTCACAACCAGTCCAACTACCACAAACTCACTCGATGGGCCGTCAAATACAAGGTGTTTGACCAGGAGAACAAGACATGGTGGCACCAGCTGATTAAGCGGGAATTCGAGACCCGGTTCAAGAACCAGCCCCATTACTCCTTCTACGACGTGCCTGTGGAATTCAACACCTGGATTCTGTTTCGTCACGTGGTCGATCTCATTCTCATGTCAGATTTCACATGCTACTTTATGCTGGCCTGGTCCTGTGCTCTCTCCGTGCGAACCAACCAGCCCTGGTGGCTCGTCATTGGACGATGGTTTGCTGGAGCTCTCATGCTGGCCTTCAACCTGTGGGCCAAGACTGACGCCCATCGAGTCGTCAAGGATTACGCCTGGTACTGGGGCGACTTTTTCTTCCTCAAAGACATGGAGCTCACTTTTGACGGAGTCTTTGAAATGGCCCCCCATCCCATGTACTCCATTGGATACGCCGGATTCTACGCTGCCTCGCTCATGGCATGCTCATACACGCTGTTCCTGGCCTCTCTAGCCGGTCATGCTGCCCAGTTTGTCTTCCTGACTGTCGTCGAAAACCCCCACATTGAAAAGACATACAACCCCCACCAGCCCAAACAGCGTCGAAAGGCGTCCCATGCCCGAGATCGAGCCTCCGTTCAGCTGGGACTCGACCAGAAGCAAAAGGACGAGCTTGCAGCAGTCGTTGAAGGTGACGAATCCGTCTCAATCGCAGCTACTCCAATCTCCACCTCTGACGAGCCCGAGGCCGTTCAGAAACACTCCCTTCCCCCTCTGGTCGTGTTCAACAACTTCCAAATCACCCGAGTCACCGATATCTTGACTGTGGGAGCCGCAGTGTACACCATGCTGCTGTACTTTCTGCCTGCAAACCGACTGTGGTACTCTGTGACCTTCTTCATGGCTCTGTCTGCCCGTCTGTTCCACACTCTGGGTCTGGGCATCATTCTGCGACGTCAGTCGGAACGTCGATCCTTCACCAAGACCTTCATCAAGTTTGGAATCTACCCGTTCGAGGCCTACGAGCAGTGGCAGGTCTGGTACAACGTGTCCACGGTGCTTTCGTACACGACTTTTGGGCTCTTTTGTCTGCGTCAGTGGCGAGCTCCGTCCACTGACCCTCTGTGGCCCCTCAAGTACATTTTGGGCGGTCTTCTGCTGGCTCTGCACACGTGGACGTCCAAGTCCATCTACGACTCGCTGGGCCACTTTGGCTGGTTCTACGGCGACTTTTTCCTCGACCGAAAGCAGAACCTCACCTACTCGGGCATCTACCGGTACCTCAACAACCCCGAGCGGTTTTTCGGCATTGCGGGCATCTGGGGTCTCACTCTGATGACCAACTCGCCCGGCGTGGGCATTCTGGCCTTCCTGTGGACTCTGGAGGGAATGGCGTTCATCAAGTTTGTTGAGCAGCCCCACATGCAGCGAATCTACGGAACCAGCATCCGACACGACGCCGGAGTGACCAAGACCATCAAAAACTCGCTCAAGTTGCCCTCTCCGTTCGAGAAGCGGGTCCGGCAGTTCCAGGGCTCCGTCGACAAGGTCATTAACGATACTCTGACTGTGGTTGAGGAGTTTATTGGTCTGGCCAAGCCCACGCTCAACGAGGTGGTCAACGACTCCAAGATTCTGCTGAGACAGTACCCTGCCAAGCTGACGCTCACGCGGATGCTGGATGTGCCCGAAAACATTGACACTGCCGACTACTCGGTCAAGCTGGTGGGCGGAGAACGATCGGCCGATTCAAACCGACTCTCGTACACGTTTGGAACGCCTATTCATGTCAAGTGGCAAGCCTCGGCCAACCGCTCATCCAAGGACTGGATCGGTCTGTACCGGGTGCACGACAACACGTCGTCAGAGGTCACGTCTCTGCCGTCCAAGGGCCGATGGTCTGGAATCGACGAGACGGGCCACGAGTCGCATCTGGACGGAATCGTGGCGTCCTCCAAGACCAGTGGCGAGGTGGTGTTCCGGGGAGACACGCTGTTTTGGGAATGTGGAGTCTACGAGTTCCGGTACCATCATGCTGGAAAACACACAGTTTTGAGCACGTCGGAGCCGTTTGAGATTGTGGCTCCCAAGATTGATCTGGCCAAGGAGGTTGATGCCAAGACCCTGGCTCTGGAAATCCTGCCCATTGTGCAGCGATGTTTCTCGCTGTCCATGGAGTTTCCTCCCGAGGAGGTGGACGACTACTGGGCTTTGGAGGAGCCCAAGGTGATTAGTCGGGTTCAGGCTGCGGTTCAGGCGTACTTTAACGTGGATCTGGCGCCCGAGGTGCTCCAGACGGACGAATCCGTTGAGAATCTTGCCGAGCGACTGCTCAAAATCAGAGATGCTCTCAAGGGTCTGGCTGTTTAGATGTAGATTGTAGAAAATGTATGAATAGATGTTACAGAATGTGAATACAATCGACGAAAATGAGAAAGGTCTCACTGTGCAGAAAACGAATAAGTAGACATTGTATGATGATTGTGAAATGAGAGACCCGATAAGAGGGATTGCGATGACGTAGAGTAGGTCTCGCAGTGTAGTGCAGAAAGTGTATGAATAGATTATAACGGTAGATGGCTGTGTAGAATGATGATTGTAGATATCTGTAAAACAATCTGACTCTTGAGAGTGGGTGAGAAATGTCAATCATTCAGAGTAGATAGTGTCAGTAGATGATTCGGTAGAGTCGATTCAAGGTCATTGTATCTATGAATAGATGATTGATATACTACTACATCTACTACGGTCACTGTAGACTATAGATTAATACAAATATATTGTTATGGAGGGGTTTTAGAGACATCTGAGGACACTGTAGATCTTTGAATAGACGACTATGGTATCTACGATGAGTACTGTAGAGACCTCAAGGGCGTAGAGATGAATGATGATTGTCACACTGTAACACTCAATGGTCTCACAATATATAAAGTATGACTATTCATATACTTGTAGTATAGACGTCTCAAGGTTGAATGATTGTTATACTGTAGACACTCAGACTCTCAAGGGTACGAAGAGATGGCTACAGTAACTACGAGGAATGAATACTTTACAGTAATTAGACAACTGTAGAGACCTCAAGGTCACTGTCAATTCCGGTCAAGCCTCAATGGCCAGCTCAATATGCTATCATATATACCCATTCTACTCCAACAAGACTCCATGCATGACTCCTCTAATTTCTCTGGCCATGGTCTCCGTCTTGTCGAAAATCACCTCCATCTGCTTCTCGTCCACGTTGCCTCCCTCGATCCACATGCCCACAATCTTCTTGGAGGCTGCCATGTACGACACGACTCCGTCAATCTCTCGAGAGGGGGCTCTGGAAGGAGATACAACGGCCTGGTTGTTTTCATCGAGCAGAATACTGCCTGCAGTGACGATATCTGTGCACTCGAGACCGGAATCGGCCAAAGCTGCGCCTGCACAAGAAACTGCCGCGGCAACAGTGGTCTTGGTGTTGTTGGAAGAAGACAAGACCGATATGCTCACATCAATCGTCGACTTGGGATACTTTTCAACCAATATACTCGACAACAACGAAGTGTGAACATAGGAAGAAACATTCTTCTGAAGAGACGAACTCTGAGTCGAGTTGGCAGACCGAATGTACTGAGTCAACTGAGTCGAACTAACAAGAGCACTCTTGCTCTCAATGTCACACAAAGCAACAGGAAGAAACTTGGTGTCCACATTGAGAATCGCAGACGTTGTAAAAAGCCCTCTCATGGGCCGAGGTCCATGCACAATAGCAACAATCTTGATATCATCCAACTCCAGATACGCAGATCCGTTGGCATTTTCGACCACGCCGGTTTTCACAAAAATACTGCCGATATCCACACTCTTTTGCTCGATATCTGTCGCCTTGACATTGTCCAAAGTGAAAGGAACTGCGTCAGCAGGTCCCAAAACTCGTCTTCGATCGCTCATAGTGTCGTGTGTAGGGCAGATAAATAAATTTCTGCATGCACAAGGACCAAACGTTTATTGGAGATTATGTAAGCATAGTGGATGTGATTATGTAATCAGAGTAGAGGAGCTACTTGATGTATGCAAGGGGTTTAATGGCCAGTTCATACACTTGAAACCATAGCACAGGCTCTTTGCACGCGAAAACACCATAAGATTACGTAATCGGATTACGTAATCAGATACCGAAGGAGGAGAAAATGGTACTTTAGCGATACCATGATATTAAATATGGGCAAGATTATTGCTTCATAGCAAAAATTCACTCCCTTTGCCATCAGGCATTGTGATTACATAATGCGCTTATGTAATCATAAGTTACCCCACGCGACTTACACATTACATAATCATTCCTTATTACCAGTGTGGAATGTGGCTTAAATAGCAAATGGCACACAAAGGGTGTCTCTGGAGCTTGCCAAAATGCCACTCATAAACGACATTAGTCATCATGGGTGTGATTATGTAAGCCTATTATGTAAGCGCAGAGGATGGCTCTGACTACCTGAGTCACTACAAGCACAAGTACAGAACTACAATTGAGCCTGTTTCATGGCCATTGCAGCCAAATTCCACGCTTAGTCAGCATCCAAACGGTTACATAAGCAATGTTCTCTCCGTTGATGACCAATGTGAAACCTGAGATGACGTAATGGTAGCAATTGCACCGGGGCTGGATGACGTAATGTTTGTAATAGAACAAGTGCAGACATCCTGCAGTACTGGTAAACTTCGTATATGACGAAATCGCGCGTTAGTCAGCAATCACGAAACTACCCTAACCCGGAATGAAGGTTGACGACGACAGGTTCCACACCATTCCTTGCCACTACCACACAACTATCAACTACATCTTTTGCAATGTCAGACAAGTCGGACAAGATGCAAATCGACAACGCAGGCGAAATCGACGAGTCTTTGTACTCTCGACAGCTCTATGTTCTTGGTCATGAGGCCATGAAGAAGATGGCCAATTCCAATGTTCTGATTGTGGGTCTTCAGGGTCTTGGAATTGAGATTGCCAAGAACATTGTTTTGGCTGGAGTCAAGTCTTTGACTCTGTTTGATTCTGGCAAGACTGAGATTTCGGATTTGAGTGCTCAATTTTTCCTTCGAGAGGCCGATGTGGGCAAACGACGAGATCAGGTTTCTCAGCCTCGTCTTGCGGAGCTCAATTCGTACGTTCCCGTGCATGTTTTGGAGTCTGAGGCTCTTTCTGAGGAGGATATTTCTCGTTTCCAGGTTGTTGTGCTGACCAATGCTTCTTTGGAGGAGCAGATTCGAGTCAATGAAATCACACACAAGCACAACATTGGGTTTGTCAGCACAGACACACGGGGTCTTTTCGGCAACATTTTCGTCGACTTTGGCTCGTCCTTTGCTCTGATTGATGCCAACGGAGAAGAGCCCCATTCCGGTATTATTGCCGGAATTGACGAGGAGGGCAATGTTGCTGCTCTCGATGAGACCCGACACAACCTGGAGGATGGTGATTACGTCAAGTTCTCCGAGGTTGAGGGTCTTGATATCAACGGCGACTCTCCCCGAAAGATCAAGGTCACGGGACCCTACTCGTTCAACATTGGCTCTGTGGACGGTCTGGGCACTTACAAGAAGGGCGGACTGTTCACCCAGGTCAAGATGCCCCAGGAGATTTCGTTTGGCTCGCTCAAGGACCAGCTGGCCAAACCCGACCTGCTCATCTCCGACTTTGCCAAGATGGAGCGTCCCGCACAGCTCCACGTGGGTTTCATGGCCGTCCAGGCTTTCCAGCAGAAGCACGGACGAGCTCCTCGGCCCCAGAATGTTGAGGATGCCAACGAGGTGCTCCATCTCGCCAAGAGCGTCACTGCAGAGTACCCTGACGTTCTCTCTGGCGGCGAGCTGGACTCCAAGCTGCTGACTCAGCTGTCGTTCCAGGCTGCCGGTGAACTGCCTGCCATGACCGCTCTCTTTGGCGGAATGGCCGCCCAGGAGGTGCTCAAGGGCTGCTCGGGCAAGTTTGGCCCCATTCGACAGTGGGTCTACTTTGACTCTCTGGAGTCTCTGCCCAAGGACATTGTTCTGACTGAGCAGTCTGTGGCTCCCACTGGCTCGCGGTACGACCGGCAGGTAGCAGTCTTTGGCCAGGAGTTCACGGCCAAGATTTTCGCCGTCAAGACGTTCCTGGTGGGTTCAGGAGCCATTGGCTGCGAGATGCTCAAGAACTGGGCGCTCATGGGCCTCGGCAAGGACGGCGAGATCCACGTGACCGACAACGACGTGATTGAAAAGTCCAACCTGAACCGACAGTTTCTGTTCCGGCCCAAGGACGTGGGCAACCACAAGTCTGTGACCGCCACGGCTGCCGTTGCCGAGATGAACCCCGACCTCAAGGGCAGCTTTGACGCCAAGCTCGACAAGGTGGGTCCCGAGACGGAAAACGTGTTTGACGACTCGTTCTGGAAGTCGCTGGACTTCGTGACCAACGCTCTGGACAATGTGGACGCTCGAACCTACGTTGACCGACGGTGTGTCTTTTTCCAGAAGCCTCTGCTCGAGTCTGGAACCCTGGGCACCAAGGGTAACGTGCAGGTTGTGTACCCTAACCTGACGGAGTCGTACTCTTCTTCGCAGGATCCTCCTGAGAAGGGCATTCCTCTTTGCACGCTGCGATCGTTCCCCAACAAGGTGGACCATACGATTGCGTGGGCCAAGTCGATTTTCCAGGGCTACTTCACGGACAATGTGGAGTCGGTGAACCTGTTTCTGAGCCAGCCCAACTTTGTGGAGTCCACTCTCAAGCAGGCCGGCGACCAAAAGTCGATTCTGGAGAATATCAAGTCCTACCTGGTTGACGAGCGGCCCACCACCTTCAAGGAGTGTGTGGAGTGGGCGCGTCTGGAGTTTGAGAAAAAGTTCAACGGCGACATTAGCCAGCTGCTGTACAACTTCCCCAAGGACGCTACCACGTCGACCGGAGCTCCCTTCTGGTCCGGACCCAAGCGTGCTCCCGACGCCCTGGAGTTTGATTTCAACAACCAGGACCACGTGGACTTCCTCATTGCTGGCGCCAACCTGCGTGCTTTCAACTACGGCATCCGGGGCGACGATCTGGACGTGTCCGAGTACAAGGAAGTTGTGGAGCGGATGACGGTGCCCAAGTTTGAGCCCAAGTCGGGTGTCAAGATCCAGGCCAACGAGAACGAGAACGTGGACCCTGTTGACGCCGACTCTGAGGAGCTCACTCGGCTGGCCAACTCGCTGCCTCCTCCTTCTTCTCTGGCCGGCTTCCGGCTCACTCCCGTCGAGTTTGAAAAGGACGACGACACCAACTTCCACATTCAGTTCATCACTGCCGCTTCCAACTGCCGTGCTCAGAACTACGCCATTGACGGTGCTGATCGACACAAGACCAAGTTCATTGCTGGCCGAATCATCCCCGCCATTGCCACCACCACCGCTCTTGTGACCGGTCTGGTGTGTCTGGAGCTGTACAAGGTTGTGGACCGACGAGAGGTGATTGAGGACTACAAGAACGGCTTCGTCAACCTTGCGCTGCCGTTCCTGGGATTCTCGGAGCCCATTGCGTCGCAGAAGATGGAGATTGCCGGCGTTGAGCTGGACAAGATCTGGGGCCGATACGACATTGAGGAGAATCTGACTCTCAAGCAGTTTTTGGAGTACTTTGAGAAGAAGTACAATCTGACGGTGACCATGCTGTCTCAGAACGTGTCTCTGTTGTATGCGTCCTTCTTCCCTCCTGCCAAGCTCAATGAGAAGTACGATCTGACTCTGACTGAGTTGGTTGAGGCTGTGACCAAGAAGAAGCTGGAGCCTCATGTCAAGACGCTCATTTTCGAGGTGTGTGCCGAGGACCAGGATGGTGAGGATGTCGATGACATTCCCTACGTTTGTCTTCATTTGTAGACGGTATAAAGTACAAGTAGATGAGTAACGCGATATTTGAGACATGTTTGTTCATGACTAATTTGACAACGTATAGAGCCAGTTTGTGCGTTAGTGTGGATGTTAGTGTAGAAGATGAGACAAAGAGTGGTGAGAGTGAGGATGAGAGTGAGATTGATGAGAGCTGAAAAGAGAGCTCTACGAGGTGTGATACTACACTCGTTTTGTTCAATCTCGTGATGTATGAAACGTGTTGTCATGTATCTATCTGTATACCATCACTAGACCATGATTAAATTGCATAAATATCTACATTTATAATACAAGATACAACATCAATGTTGCAAAGGGGTTGTTGTTAGAGGGTCATGGGGTTCCACAATCACTATAGGCTGCGATTTCAGCTCTGATTTCGGGTATGGCTGTGAGAACGACATAGAGCAGTTCCAAATGACGGACTGGAACGCTGTATGTGAGATCGTGGTTTCCACAGATGATGAGCAGTTCGTCTGTAGTTGCCGTGTACGCGTTCCAATCTGGTTAGTTAGTTTGGGGAGAGAGAGAAAGAAGAGGTTGTGTACTCACTTGGATCAAGATAGTAGTATGCGTATTCGGAGGTCATGGTTGGACCAGGTTGACATGATGTGGAGGTCTGGATCTGGTCTGGTCAGTATTTATATAGAAGAGGTAAGTTTTTGAGCGGCCATGGATGCTTTGATACCGTTGGTCTAGCGTGGTATTGGTCAAGACGACGGCGTGAGGTGCTGGTAGAAACTTGTACGAGTGGTAATAGAGCAAGTATATAATAGGGATTTAATGACAAGTCATAAAGAAGAGTGTTAAGAGCCCTATTGAAAGCAATCAGTGACTCTCATCTCTCTCATTCATCTTCACCAGACTGTAGCATCGCCGATATTATACGTTAGCGCCAAACTAGTCACACTGACACACCTCAGCAGCGTGACAATGGCCGAACTGGGCGTGAAGCGGGGAAGTGCAGGTAGTGGGTGGGTGTTTTCCTATGGTCATGTGATTTGGTTGTGGTCATGTGATGAGTTGTGGTCATGTGATGGGTTGTACTTCACCTACTTACAAGCGATTGATATTCGTCATCTACACATTTATACACCCACAAACGAGATCATGCACGTTCACGTGTCCATGTCGATAATATATCGATATATGGATAATATGGATAATATCACTTTTCGTGTTTTAGTCACTCTCAGCTGGTCCCTTGACCACTTGAGAGCGATGATGTGTTGGTATTATGGCTTTTAATTTGGTGGTGTATATGATAGATTGCAATATGAAGAAAATGTGAAGATGTAAATGACGTCATAAAAGGATTCAGAGGTCTACAAGAACGAATTGGTGTCTATGACTTTGTAGTCTATGACGATGTGTCTTGTCAGTCGTCTCAACAGGTCTAATGATCAAGTTCACCTATTTCTCAGATATTGGACTTTTGATCACGTGTTTTTGAAATAAGACGAGTTTAACACAGCTGGTTTTCAACCACAAATACTGTAGCTTCCTCTATGGCTTCTCAAGGGGTTTCTACTCTGACAACTTGGCCGCCTCCACCATTTGAAGTTTAATTGAACTTTTGTTGAACTTTTGTTAAAAGAAAAATCGTGCTGGGGTTCAAATTCGCTGTTCCAGAGGTAGTGGGGAATTTAGACGTACACAATTAGATGTGAAACACATGGGTTTTAAACAAATTCACAGCCGAATCTGGAGTATTGATTATATTGGTCGTATTTAAGGAGTCTAGGGGTTGACACTAAGTATAATTAGTTAAACCTATAGTTTAAATCTACTTACCCTTCAGAAGCACGATTCATACTCTCCGAGAATCAGACCTGGGAGGAGTATATATGTGGGAGTACCGTAGTCAGAACAATTATGGGAGAGAATAACTGACTCTACAGTGGTTCATGAGGACCTGAATATGCTTGATCGAGTAGTTTTCAAGTTTTGAAGGTGTAGTTATCAGCCGAGCCCTGAACCAAGTTTAGTTCCCAACCGAGCCTTGAACCAAGTGTAGTTATCAGCCGAGCCCCAAACCAAGCTCTGAAATCCTACTGAAACACATTCTCAGATCAGAGACAAGTCTAAGACAAGTCTTGAGCGTTCCAGACACGCATCAGCGTCCAAGTCATGCCAAATATATACCAATTATCTACATTCAGTCATCAAATATGGATCTACAGCACGGCTACCATTGTATTATAGCAAGGCAGTTTCGGAGTTTGGACAAGTGTCAATTTTCGGAGTCGGAGATTATAGTATTTGAAGTCTTCTGAGGGATTTGTGAGGGATTTGTGACGGACAATTTGAGGTCATTCTTCTGAGGTATTATTATGATTTTCAATTAATTTTAAAGGGTAATTATTTGGAGGCTGAGAGATTTTAGCCCTGGAATCAAATAAACAGGTCTTCTAATGGAAGAATCAGTAGAAGTTGGTTTACAAGTCAGAGATCAATTCATTCTGGAATCTGAATAACGTCCGTTCATTCATTTAGAACTACCCCTCTTTACCCTTGTTTTCTCTCTTACATCTTCATTCTCCTTCCTATGATACAACATTCAACGATCATCCGTCTCGACTCGTGACGGTGTGTGACGTCAAACGAGATTGAGAGGAGTCACAGGGTGTATCTACAAGAACTATGCATCCTCAGAATCGGAACTACTACCAGTAGAGGTGAGTTGCTAGGACGTGTATGTCTGCTAAGTAAAGCCGTTTAGTCTTACTTATGTTTTTAACCATTTAGTTTAAGTATACTTTTAGGACCAACACTAGTCATACATCAGCAATATCCACCTGACGATGTGGAAACCACTTATATGACCACTGAGTAAGATCAATTGAGTCAGTAATCGGTCAGGATTAATTGTCAAGTTTTTTTCAGGATTTTCCAGAATTATTACAATAAATTGGGAAAATCCAAAATCAAATCCTCACACCCTCCAAATACAGTAACGTTCGCAGACCCACCTCGGGGCACCCAAAGCAAGAATAGTCGCTCAAACTCTGCACTAAATTCGGACCCCACAATGGTCTAGATTGGTTAATTGCATGAGTAGGCTGATTAGGAGACGAAGAACATGGCAATTGTTCTTAAGGACAAAAAGGAACAATTGAACAATTGAGAACGCAAATATACCAGCATGAACAAGTACTACAAGTACATTCCACTCTTTCGACGATCTGAGAGAATAAGTTTGACTAGTCTTTAGTCCATGCAGAGGGACTTCCTCGGTGAAGAAAAGGATGGGTCTTAGAACCCGGTGGAAAGTCGATTTGAAAGAGTAGATTACGTAAGCGGGGTAGTGGACGTTTGTGTAACTCGGTAACCACCTTACTACACTCGTCATCCACCCAATCCACCAATCCACCTCATCTCCTCCACAGCAATCAAGCTAAGATAGTGCATGGATCAAAGTTAAAGCAACATAGACATGGTCGGTGCATGAGAGGAGTATATAATGACAGCCTTGAGCAACGAATTGACACCTGACAACTCACTCATCCACCACCGAAATGACAACAATCAACTCGAAAACACTGAATGGAACTTTTGAGGGAGTCACCATTGGAGAAACGGTGCAATGGAAAAACGTGCTCTACGCCGATGTCAAGCACCGGTTTGCTGAACCGATTCTCAAATCGGACTTTGAAGGAAAAACAATCAATTGCACGCAAAACGGCTACGATTGCCCCCAAGCACCAAACAAACACGACCTCCATGACGGAGAGTACAAAAGTGACGAGCTTTTGTGCACGAACCTGTGGATCGTGAAACCAAAGGGAGACTTCAAACACCCCCTGCCCGTCTTTGTGTACATCCACGGAGGCGCCAATCTCGTCGGCAACATTTACAGCCATCGAACCAACCCTCTTTCGTTTGTGGAGCAGTCCATCACCGTTGGAAAGCCCGTCATCATGGTTGTCGTGGAGTACCGTCTCGGAATGCTCGGATTCTCCACCTCCAAGACCGGCCAGGGTAACTGGGGAGCTCGAGACCAATGGACCGCGGTCCAGTGGATCAACAAGTACATTGGCGAGTTTGGAGGTGACTCTCAGCGAGTAACTGTCAGCGGAGAGTCCTCGGGCTCAATTGGACTCCATGCCCTCATTCTAAAGGATGGTCTGGAGCACCGTGGAGTCATCAGTCGAGTCTTCATGTCCTCGGGCTCCATGGGCTGTTTCCCGCCCGTGAGACCCTCTGACGTGGAGACTTACCGAGTCAAGGCCGCCAAGTTCCTTGGAGTCAACGAGGACGATCTCGACGACCTCGCAAAGGTGCCTGCTTACGATCTCGTCAAAGCCAGCATCAAGATCGACTACCCCTTTGGACTCTACGTCTACGACGACTTTCTGGCCTCCAACCTGCTGGAGGCGATTCCCAAGCTGCGAATGGCCCTGATTTCAGACAATGGCTTCGAGGGCTCATTGTTCAAGAAACGGGCTCTTCCCACGGCCCAGATCGCGCCTGTTCTGGACTCTACGGAAACGGGCAGAAAAGTCAAGGAAATCTACCACATTGAGACGGGTGACGACGTGTGCAAGTTCCGAGGAGACGACTTTTTCGTCGTGTCCAACTTGCAACTCATCAGCCAGCTCGACAAGGGGGGAGTGGACGTTTACCGGCAGTATTTCGACCAGATTGACGCCCTCAATCCGTCTCTCAAGGCCCGTCACGCCGTGGATCTCGTCTTCATGTGGAAGTGTCTTCCCGAGCTTCCCGAATGGGCCATTGAGCTTGGAAACCAGCACCAGACCAACCTGATCAAGTTTGCTCACGACGAGTCTCCCTGGCCGTCCGACGAGGTGTCGTGGGTGGGCAACCAGACCTTCAGGTATGGTCATTACAATCCCCGAAAGCAGGCCGAACAGCTGCTTGCTCTTGATCTCAAGGCGGTTAGAAAGCTTGGCGAGGATCTTACTCCTGAGGGCGAGTGGTCAATGTGATTGAAGGGAGGTGACGGTTTTGTAAGACAATTGATTGTGGTGTTCGCGGTGAAGAGAGGCGTACTCGAGTTGGGAGATACTGTTGTAACTGTGAGTGTAAGTAATCAAGTGATGATTACTTGAAGACATTGAATAAGTTGAATTGAATTAGTTGATTAATAAAAGACTTGATTTTTAGTATTACCAGTTGACTTACATTCAATATTGGAATTATGCTTACTAATGTTATAATGAATTGAATTGTATGAGAAAAAAAAAAAATTTGAATAAATGAATGAATAACGGAATAAGTACTAACAAAAATCATTGCAAGTGAACTTGTAGCATATCTGAGTGATGAACAGGATGAAGAGTTGGAGTTGAAGTGAAGTCGGAGTTGAACACTGAATACAGAATACATTAAGTAATTAGATAGGTTGAGGTTGTGATGTGGTTGAGAGGTAGTTGAATAATTTGTTGAACAGTAGTTGAATGATATTACAGGAAACTCGAATAAATGGAATAAATTGAATATTGAAAAAGAACCTCCTCCTCCCCCTCACTGAGAAACACCACCATTAACTAAAGAGTAAAGAGGACCTCTATGGCTCATCAACTCCTTATAAGGGCCCTGTTCAACCACTCCCTCTCCATGCGATCCCAGAACAAGCACTCTGTCTCCGAGTTTCATGAGCTCGTGAGAATGAGTCACGACAATCATGGTCACCTTTCGCATACTCTTGAGCTTGACAATGAGCTCGAACACCACCTTGGCCGACGCATTGTCCAGGGCAGATGTGCATTCGTCGAGAATGAGAATCTGGGGTTTTCGAAGCAGAGCTCGAGCAATGGACAGTCGCTGAGACTGACCTCCAGACAGTAGAGCTGTTCCCGAGCCCGTTTCGTTGCCAATGACCGTGTTGTAGCCGTCGGAAAGCGACATGATGAAATCGTGGATACCTACCAGCTTGCACACGCTCTCAATCTCCTCGGGGTCCGCGGAGCTTCCGTAGACGAGATTCGAGGTGATTGAGCCGTTGTAGAAGGCTGCCGACTGGGTGACGACAGCAACTCGTTGTCGAAGATGAAAAGTGTCAATGGATCGAATATCGTGTTTTCCAATCGAAACAGAACCTCGTCGATAAGGATACAACTTGGTGAGGAGATTGGTGATTGTGCTTTTGCCCGAACCGGAAGGACCGACAATAACCACAGTCTCTTGAGACGCAATCTTCATGGAAAAGTTGTTGAGAACAGGAGCCTCTTTTCGGGACTGATAGGCAAAGTCGACGCCTCTAAAGACGATTTCTCCGTGCAAATCCGGACAGTTTGACTCTCCGTGCTCCGAGGTGGCCGATCTACCCTCGTCCATGAGCGCAAAGAGCGTCTTGGTCACGTTCATGCCCTTTGACATTTGTGGAATGGTCTCCAGAGCTCCTGCGGCCGTGGTCATGGCCTGGATGAGAATCACCATGACTCCCATGAGCTTCTCGGTGGTGTATTCGCCATTGTTGATGAGTTTCATGCCGACCCAGAGAATGATGACCTGTAGAAGAGGAGTGAAGACCTGGTGAGAGGCGTAGGTGATTGAGACGAGAAGAGCGCGTTTTTTGGCATAGGTCCAAACCGCTTCCTCCAGCTTGACGTACTTGTGTTCGAAATACGTGTCGAGATTGAGAATTCGAACCTCCGACACTCCAGTCACACACTGGTGGATCAGACTCTGGACCCGAACAATCCGTTCTCTCAGACCCATCTCCCACACGGAAGAGACGTAGGCGTAGAGCTGGGAGGTGATGAGGAAACCGGGGAAGATGGAGAAGGAGACGAGAG
The DNA here is from genome assembly GCA_900518995.1 of Yarrowia yakushimensis. Taxonomy (NCBI): domain Eukaryota; kingdom Fungi; phylum Ascomycota; class Dipodascomycetes; order Dipodascales; genus Yarrowia; species Yarrowia yakushimensis. The sequence goes on from ULGW01000002.1 coordinate 1,325,122, forward strand.
TCAACTTCCAGCCCTGAACAAGCGACCAGACAAATCCAACGACACAAATCGTGCAAATACTGATGATTGCGGAAAAGAAGGTGGTGACGGCCGATCTCAGCTCTTCGGTCTCGTTGATAATGAGCTCTGTGATTCCAGCCGAGTTTCTGTCAAAGTGAAACGGTCCAATATCGGGCGTATCATTGTCTGAATCCGCAGCTCTTGAGAACCAGCTCATTTCGCGAGTCACGACCGTTTGAAAACACGTTTTTCGAAGAAACACAGTCCATCCATTGGCTGCTCGTTCCAGAGTATACGTGTGAGAAAAGGCCAATACTCCCTGCAACAGAGCGATTCCAATAACCACCAGACTCCACTTGACCAGAGTGCGATTAAGAGAAGAGTCGCTTTCTCCATTGGGCATGATTTGCGAAATCACCTGCGAAATAGTCCATCCAAACGCCGGATTGGCTGCTCCTAGAAGAAACGACAGAAAAAGACCCACGTAAAACAAGGGTTTGTTTGGAACCGTCTTTAGAACCAGTTTGGAGAACTCAATGTATCCGACGGGAGTCCGTTTTCGGTCCAAAACGTCGCCTTGAGGCTGAGGATTGGCATCGACCCATTTTCGAACCCTTCTGGTGCTGGTGGTGGTCATGGGAATATATGTGTTTCTGAGCATGTTGTTGTTGTCAAAGTCGTCGATTTCGTTGACTGCAGGAGCCTCTTTTTCGGCCTCTTTGCTCAATCCCTGGTCTCTGAGTTCCTTGAAATAGCCCTCGTTTTCGATTTCTCGACGTAGACCGCTCTGGACCACTTGTCCGTCTCGCATGAGGTAGACCTGGTCGTTGGGCTGGATCTGGGACAACTCGTGGGTCACGACAATGGTGGTCTTGTTCGTTCGCCATTTTCGGATCGCCTCGACCATGAGTTCTCGAAAAACAATGTCCAGAGCAGACAAAGACTCGTCCATGATGAGAACAGGCGAGTTTCGAATGTACGCTCTAGCCAGAGCGACTCGTTGACACTGACCTCCAGAGAGATTGGTTGTTTTGGTCTCCAGACCCACGGGAAGATCGCAGATGGTTGAAGACAGCAGAGCAAACTGACACGCTTCGTCAATCTCGTCGTCAGTCACAGATTTCCATTGGGCTCCTCGTCCGAGCTGGATGTTTTCTCGAATCGAAGTTTCAAAAAGAGCCGTGTTTTGACGGACCACATTGATGTTCTCATACAGCCAGCGGGTCGAGACGCCTCGAGTTTCAAAACCGTCGACTCGGATCTCGCCCTGGTAGCCGTCGTAGACCTGCAGGAGCAGATTTGAGATGGTGGACTTGCCCGAGCCGCTCTGGCCCACAACAAAGGTGGTCTGGCCCTGTTTGAACTGCATCTTGACGTTTTTGAGCACGGGCACGTGAGGACGGGTAGGGTAAGCAAAGGTGACGCCGTTGACAACGATATTGCCCTCGCACTGGTCTGGGTAATGTCGGACGTCCATCTTGGACGGTTTAGCACTCGAGATGAGCTGATTCACAAGTCCAGCAGATACCATTGCTTTCATGATGGACATCATCTGGCCGGTGATTGAGGCGATGTGTGAGGTGACAGTCATTGCTGAGAAGAAACATGTCATGACACTTCCGGCGCTCAACTTGCCGTTCTGGACCTGTTTTGCTCCGAACCAAAAGCCCTGAACAAACATGACCAGACCCAGAACCTGCATAAAGGCCTGCTGGGCGGCTGACCACGTGGTGAACTTCATGTAGCAAAGCGTGGCCAATCGCATCTGGTACTCGAGAATCGACATTTGTTTCTTTTCTCCATTGGACAACTTGACGTGTTGTAGACCCGATACGGACCAGTCAATCATGACAGAAGCGTCCGTCACAACGTCCTTGTAGTCTCTAAAGGGTCTCTGTAGCCGAGGAGCAACTCCCATGGCCACCAGCACGATGATAGGAAGACCCGCCATGATCACCAGAGTCAAACTCCACGAATGGTACATTGCCACTCCCATGGAGATTGCGATAGTGAGAACGTCTTTGATGGCAAAGGCGATTGCCGAGCAACAGGCGCTCTGAATGTCTTCAATGTTTCGAAATGCCACATTGAGACTTCCCTGGACTCCCTGATTGTGGTCGTACCAGGCCATTGACTTGTATTTGACAAAGGTATCTTTGATCTTTCGAGACAATCGAAGCAGTTGTCTGTCTCCGTAGCGCATAAAGGCGATACTTGAGAAGAAATCCGTGCAAAAACCGAGAAAAACTAGACCCATTGAAAGGCCACAATATTTGCCGATTTCAGCCATGAATTCGCCCTCCAAAGAGCCGTTCATTTGTTTGGCCAGAGTGTCGAAAATCTTGCCCATGAGCACCGTCTGAAGCGGACCGACGCCGGCTTCCAAAGCACAGCATACAATGCCCACAAAAATGTACGGAAGATCGCTTTTGATGGTGAATTTGAACACCGAACAGGGCTCTGCTGGGGTGTCGAATTCGCAGTAGTCTGGAGGAGCCGAGGACTCGGAATCAGAAGCCAGCGACTTGATTTCAACCGAGGCTTTGGGGTCGTTCATTGTAGATGATGGTCATTTTGCTCAGTCAATATGTCTGGTATATGTCTGACAGAGATCCATTGAGGTGTCCCAATCGGGAGAAAGTTAGATGCTGAAAACATTCAAGGAAATGATATTCAAATAAAGGGAAACTGGTGAAAGAAATGGTGAAGAATAATGTTGGAGGGTGGTAGTTACAGTGTCACGGAGACTACCCCTTTTGTACATTGCCATTATGGTGGTCACACCACTTCTCATCTCCTTATACTTTTTGGTGTGGCCCAAGATGCATCACATCGCATGATAGAGGTATGGTGCAACTGTAAATACGAGCAGCCCACGATGTCCCTCTGATGCCCAAACAACGAATTCTCTTTGAAGAGGGTTGATAGTGTGTGTATGGGTATATCCTTGTGTGATAGAGAATGCGCTTTTCATCGAGTTATCAACTGACCTTGACGAGTTCTCTACTGTACTTGATCTTGCTCCAGTATGACATATAGCAACACCAACAAGAGACTCAATTCAGTCACTCAGAGAAGATGTCTAACATCAGAGACCTTTTGAAACTACTTTCAACCTGGCTGACGTTTTTTATAGCTCGTAAAATTGTACTACGGTTTAGATGGCTCTCTACCCTCACTGAGATTATCAAATGCTTAAACGGCAGGCAATGAAAAACTGTCGTCACTATAAAACATCAATAAATACCCCTCTTGGCCATCGTCAAGACTTTGCATGTGTTGTGTCGTAAAAATAGTATACATGCATGAGTCGAGCACTTGTCTACAAACAATTATCATTGATATCTGTTCTGTTAGGTTCATACAATCTGAAGGACTGCCTAAATCCAAAGACCTTAACAATATTAGTTGGGAATTGTTAAAGAAAATGTTCACTGGGGGTCCCTATTATCTGATCAAGACTAGATATAAGTACAAGAAATACACAGAAATGATCCAAGATTCATGTTCCTTTACTGGAATTGCAAAATATTATCCGTCAAGCTTCTATATCTCAAGTTGTTTACTCTACTCTCGGCGTTGGATGTTAACTCCAGTTGAGAGATTAGACGAGATTCACTTACTCTTAACAATATTGGGTTTGAATTCTGGAGGAGGGACAAATCCATTTGAAAGATAGGAAACTGATCCAATACACAATTATGAGCCTGAAAAGGTATCCTGAAATCTAAAACTAGTCTCAGAAGTCTGCAGATGTTCTAGTTGTCTCCTGTACCCCTCTGTACCCTCATGTGACGATTCAGCAAGAATTTTTCCTTGCCATATTCATTCATAACCTGTCATTGAACGCAGTTTCACCGAGATTTATCCAAGAAACAAGTATCAGCTTCTAGAAGGTAGACTCCACCTGACTGGTCCATTTTCACCTACAATTTCCGCACACGTGACTTTTTTGGCCAGTTGTATAGTTTCAACCACTTTTTTTGCCAGTTGCGGCCATATCCTGGTGAAAATACGGCTTCCCGTCCGATCAGCCATAGTCAAGCACCAGAGAGCCTAGTTAGTATTGTAGTGGGAGACCATACGAGAATCCTAGGTGCTGCAATTTTTTCCATCATACGAATTGGTGGGTTGTTTTTTTTTGTCCTTCCTATATTCAACCTTGCAGATACGAGAGCTTATCTGCCTCGGGTGAAAATAGCGACAAAAAACTGAAGAGCATTGTGGGGGGTTTAAAAAAGTCTGACATGGTGTTTTTCGGGTGAATAATACATGTTCAAATCGCTCAGAGTGATTTTCTTTCCAATCACGGCATTCTGGTTTCTGTAGGCTCAGTGATCCTGAGACAGGAGTAGTCAGCGACTATCAGGTGTACATTTATTTGAATTTGGTATTTTCAGGGAGTTCATCTCCGATGGTTCAAGGGTCTTCAGAGGGCTCATATCAATCTGACCTCTCAGAGACAATATTTTTGGGAGAGTGATTTTAGATCATTTAAAACGTCTTTCGTAACGTCTGCAACAGCTAATGTGATGCATTAAGACCAAGTATAACCTTCTTTAGATATAGTTGGAGATAGTGGAAGATTGTCTTCTGCTGGGGGTACCTATTTCGGTGTTGCAAACACTTTACAGTAGAGAGGATGATATTAATATGCGGAGCAACTGCACATTTTTAACAAATGTGTGATGATAACTTCATCTAGCGAAATATTCCCTCAGTTATCTCTGTTCTAGCGAGGCATATCTGAGTAATATTTGTTGGAAGTTTAGTTGAAGTTATTTGATATGAACTATACTACCCTGCTCCACCCATGGACTTGCTCAGAATACTCAGGACTTGCTCAATTCGTTCCTAATACTCCTCGAGGTTTGGTATTAGTCTCAACCCTGAAAGAACTCTGAGATCCAGGAGATGGAGTAGATACTGTATCCATGATATCGCATATTGGTTTAAAATTGGTGTAAATGTTTATAATCGTAATTCGTTTACATACTTACAACTTGGCCTTGTCCAACCCCAAGACAACATCATTCTCTCTCTGTCTCAGCAGCCGTCGGAGAATCTTGCCACTGGCATTCTTGGGAACCACATCCAGAACAACCAAACCTCCATGAAGTTGCTTGAACTTTGGAACCTGAGCGTCCATCCACTTTTTGATCTCAACAGCGTCAAAAGAGGCGTCTCTAAGAACAACAAAAGCCCGTGGGGCCTCGGTACCCTTTTCCAGCTGCTGAACTCCAATCACTGCAGCATCTGCGACCTGAGGATGGCCCAGAAGAAGATCTTCCAGCTCGGCAGGAGCTACCTGCTTGCTCATACTCTTGATCATCTCCTTGGTCCGGTCAACAATCATATATCTTCCAAGAGTATCGACCAGAGCCACGTCTCCGGTTCGGAACCACCGTTTCATGTAAAAGGGCATATCTGGGGTGTAATCTGCGGCGTCCACAAAGGATTCTGCGTTGGCAGCGTCGTTCTGATGGTACCCGTCCATAATCTGGGGTCCTCGAAGCCACAACTCTCCAATTGGAAGAGTTCCCTTCTTGAGCTCTGTTTCGAGCTGAGAGAGATCTTTGAGCTCGTAAGCAGACTGATCAACTCCATCTTCAGACACGATTCGAGCCTGGGTGTTGGCCACGAGCTTTCCGCACGATCTCGCGTGTCTTTCGGGATCATTGGGGTCAAAAGCAGAAACAATTGGAGAAGTTTCAGTGAGACCGTATCCCTGGACGATTTTGAGTCCTCCAAACTCGTTTTCTCCAGTAGAAGAGCCTGCAAGACGTCTGTTACAGGCCTCAATCACGTTGGCTCCAAGAGGAGCGGCTCCACAAGACACGTATCGAAGATGCTCTCTCAGCGAAGGAATGTACTTTTCGACGGCGGGATGTTTGGCCAAAACAACAATAATGGGGGGAACCAGAGCGTACATGTTGACCTTGTACTTTTTCTGGGCCTCGAGAATCTCAATGAGATCAAATTTGGAGTGGAAGACGGTGGTTGCTCCTGATTTGGGCATGGCGATCAGAAACTTGGCCAGTCCAAACACGTGATTCACAGGGATGATGGCGCCTGCAATTTGCTCGGTACCGGTGATTGAAGGGGCTGATTTCTTGGACAGCTCGACGGAACTGACCATGTTGAAATGCGACAATCTGACGGCCTTGGGCAGTCCTCCAGAGGTGCCTGAAGACATTCCGAGGTAGGCGATTCGTGAGTACGACTCTTCGGGAGTCAGGGGGCTCTTTTTGGTCGACAGAATCAAATGACTCTGCACAAACTCGGCCCGTTCAATCAGAGTCTCAAACTCGACAATCTTGATTGGAACAACCACCTTGGCCAGAGCTTCTCGAACAACCTTGAAGGTGGGTCGAGAATACACAATCATGGAGGCGCCGGTGAGATTGATCTGGTTGACAAGCTCGGCCACAGTGTACCCGGCCGATCCAGGTGACACGGTGGCACCTAGATCCAAAGCCGCAAAATGCAGAGACGTGATGAACAGATGATTGGGGATCAGCGTGATCATCACATCGCCAAGACTAGGATCTGTGGTGTTTGAGTTGAACGGACACAGATTCGAGTCGTGATGCAAAAGAGCTCGGAATCTGTCTGCGTACTCCCACACTTGTTTTTGTGTCAATTGCTGGCCCGAATTTGCGTCAATACAACACGGCTTGGAGTCGTCATTGGCGTATCCTCCAGACCGGATAAAATCCGTGATATTGCCCCGAAACGTCTGGGAAAGCGGCACCTCGTCGACACGCGACAGGTGGTGGATGGGGACGTTGTTTGGAGTCTCTGACATGTCTGGTGGACAAGTTGGAGAGTCTCAGGTTGAGATATATAGTCCAACAATAGTCTTTAGAGTAAATGTGGGGTGAAGTTTGTTCGGGAAGGAATGATTTTTTGGATTTTTTGGAAAATTCAGAAAAATTTGGAAAATTTGGAAAAATCAAACAACCAACAGAAGCAACTAACCCTGACACTAATACCCACAATACAACTCCTCTCATTCAATAAACCACACGTTGCAACCTCAAATTACCCCTCTTGTGGGGAAATTGAAACTCTGAAATTTAATAATCCTAATCTGCAGGACGGGATCCGATAATGCATATTTAATGCGGGGTTTGGGCGTCGTCAGGAGGCGGATGGGTCACGTGACAACACTATAGCCGCGTGGGATGCTCTTTTGGACACTTTTTGAGCACATTTCCCGGTTTTATTTTTCAAATTAATGCACGTGGCGCTTTTATGACGCTCTTTTGACGCTCCAAAAATGGTAGTATCCCCAACAGTCAAAACTGTATCTGGTGCGTCTTGTTGAGTGAACATTGGTGAGAAGAGTGATGTAGAGACGTTAGAAAGAGCCGAGGAGGTGAATTCAGCCGAGGTAGAGGGTGGGATGATTGAACTGCGCTATGTGTAGTAAGATGGTGATGTCGTCTCAACTCTCAACTCGACTACAGAGACTTGAGAAGAGGGCAGAACTTGGAATGCGCCTGTCACGTGACTGAAAGTGATAAGAAAGCCACATATGCGATTGTCACGTGACGCAGAGTCGATTGGTGTTTTTTGCTAATGATTTGGACCATTATTGAGTCTTTTAAAGGGATCTTGTTTTGATGGACTTTTGTTATAGACTATAGTTAGGCTTCTTAAGATGGTGAAGGTACGAGTTGAGGATGTCAATTTTGGAGCAATTGGAGATTTGAAAGTGGAAATTTTGTGTCCACGGTGAGGTGTATTGATTGGTGGTTTCAGATTTGTTATACGGCTTCTGGCTGGTGTCTTAGTGAGTTCCAGACTGGAGTTCGATTAGAGAAGTTCTTGACAGTACGAGAACTCATATGAGTTCCAGAGTAGATGCTTTTCTACAGTCACCAAACAGGGACAGATTATCACAGCGATTAAATTGACACACGCTGACTTCCAATATCGCGATGTGTGTGGTGTAAGAGCTGTGCCAAGGTGTTAACTAAAGGTCAAGTATAAACATGCCAGTATTATGAGGTATAGTTGGAAGTACAACGTGGATGGTATACCAGTACTTGTATCGTACTCGAAGAAGACCAGTTACAGTAAATTGAGTGTCTACTTTCGTAAGCGAGGTTGTGTATCACGTCCAAAGCGCCAATTATTTTTCTCATACAATTAATTCATTATATATCAATTCTCATTTTATTAAAGCATAATTTAACAAAGTACTCAACTAACTCTACTTGGAAGGAAATTCTTGGATGAACAATGGGAGTGCAAAATGTGTCTATATGAACGATTACTAAACGATTCTGTTTAAAACATGTATATTATGGATCCAACTGTATATTTTTCATGTCTGTACGACGACTACAACATGGATTTTGAGCCCCCAGCTGAACTGTTTCTTAAGTATTTACAACTAAATATTCCAAGTGCGTACTAAAGGATATAAGTGAACTGAGAAAATCCTACCAGTATCACTCTGTCTGTATAAAAATTTTATTACTCGACTCGACTTACGTCTATAAAAAGCTACTTGCTGAAATGGAGCTCAAACTTCATCCACTGTCTCCATCGGAGGGCCTCGACGGTCTGGCCCGAGAGTCCGTAGGTGAGAGGACAGAAGAAGAGGAAGCAGGCGGTCAGCAGAATGAGCACGGTCACGGTGGCCACGTGGAGCGCCTTGTTGGGTCGCTGGGTATATTCGAGGTCCTTTTTGGCTGCGTTAGCCTCCTCATCGAGACGGTCAAACTCGCCAAAGATGAAGTCGAAACCGGCTCCAGCAAGAAGAGCAGCACACAGATGAGCCGGCAGGTAGTGATGGAGGAACTTTTGTCGACCCATGAGGAAAAAGGGGAAGAAATGGGTGCTCCAGGCCAGGAAGAAGAAGCCCATGGAATGGTAGAGCTTGGAGGAAGCTCGTCGTCCAAAAGTGGAGATTTGACGCTTTCGCATAAACTGGTCGGCGGCAATGGCTCCAACAAACAAAGCAATGACGATATCTTCAATGTACCAGCCGACAAAGTTGCCGTGGAAGTAGATTTGGGCTCTGTTGGGGGCGTTGGTCCAGAAGGAGACTCCTCGGACCAGGAAGGGCCAGGTGATGGGCTCGGAGGCGTAAGGATGAGAGGCGGTCAGAGCATTGTTCTCCCGGAACATTGTGCCCTGAAGCTCGAGGTATTTGGTGATGAAGGGGATCTGACGGGTCTTTTTGGGGGTGAAGGAGGCTCGTTCGGGCGAAAGTCCAACAATCTCGTCAAAAATCCAAGTATTAGTGGGATCCTGCGAGTTTTTGTTTCCGTTGATTTCAAACTGTCCAAATCCCCACTCGGGAAGCAACTTTGTGTGGGTCCACATGGCCACCTTGGTTTTATCATGGATGATTTTGAATTCGGCAGCCTTGGTTCGCACAATGTTGGACTTGCCCGAGTTGAGACGCACCTCGAAAACCGTCTCGTTGTACCGCTCGGCAGCAACCTCGGCAGACACTGTGGTGAACTCCTGGTTGGTGGGGAAGTAGGGAGAGGCAACATCATGGGTCAGAAGGAACGTGTTGGTTCCCACGTGACGGAATCGCACCTTGTTGGATCCGTACACGGGATGTCCAAGTCGCTGGTCCTCGGGGAAATCCTTCTCGGGAAGAATCTGCCATTCGTTGTTGCTGTCGGCAGTCGAGTATCCCGTCACCTGCTGGCCCTGCGACGAGATTCGGCCGTCCTCGTATCTGAGAGGGTACTTTGCTTCATGGGAGTGCAGCAGGGCGCCAGTAGTCTTGTGCTTGAACCGCACAATGTCGTAGAACTCCACGTCTCGGGCCTGACGGGCCAGAAAGTTGTCGCCCAGCGTCTCCTGGAAGTCAGGTGACATGAAGGCGTCTCCGGGTCCCGATCGGTTGAGCACCACAAAATGGACCTGGAACCACGCCAGGTAGATGACAAAGGGCACCAGAATGAGCGCGTAGGCTCGGGCGGCAAAGTGCCAGGCAAACGACTTGAGAGACAGACCAGACTTTTCGTAGTCCAGCAAAAGCCACAGATCGTAGATGACGGCTCCACCAATGGTCATAAAGGTGAAAACTCCAACGTACTTTGTGGAAATGGTGCAGGAGAGAGCGATACCGGTGGCAAAGAGCCAGGACCACCAGGCCAGAGAAAAGGGAGACTTTCGCTGGTTGGAGAACCGCACGTAGCAAAAGAGCGACATGGCGACGGAAATGTTGAGCGTGGCATCCAGCAGAATCAGTCGAGAGTCGTTGATATGAGCGTTATCAAGACACACAATCGCAGCTCCAATGGAACAGGCAGCCACAGAGTAGCCCGAGTACTGAAGAGTCTTGAAGATGATGGGAACGGTAAGAGAGCCCAGAGAGGCCGAAAGAGCCCGGTAGGCAACATAGGGAACGTTGTTGGTGATGTAGTTCTCGCCAATGTTCTCAAACTTGAAAGAACCATCGTATCCAATGAGCCAGCCAACAGCAGCAATCAGAAGCTTGGCAAACGGAGGATGCAGATCGAAAAAATAGGTCCGTTGAAGATAGTAGGACGCAAACTTGCCGAAATGGACCTCGTCAAACACCACCTCGTCCGGATGAGACAGCAGAAGAAATCGAGTCAGAAAGGCCAGAATCGTAATCACCAAATTGGCCTGGAAATACTTGGAATTGGACTTGGGGGACTTTTTCGAAACAACCACCGGAACAGCAGCTCCAGCGTCAACAACAGACGACTCAGTCTCCTCCCCCTTTCGTTTTCTCAATTCCGCCATCTTGTCGTGTACTGAAGAGAGATCAGAAAGTGAAAGAGTCTAACCCGACGCGTCAACTTTATGAATATGACACGTCAGGCTATGCAGGGGAGATGGAGGAGGGAGGTATAAAAAGACGAAAGGAAATAAATAGATATATGGGAAGATCCAGACCCTTTGAGAATCACATTTAAGCCTCCAAAAATCGATTTGCTCTCAATCTCAACTCTCTCAAACACCCTCGTTTGGTGTCTATACATCAAGCAACATCTCACATTTGGCTGCATAAACTGAACAGCTATTATATGGCGGGGGAATAGAGTACTTTTGCAGGAGAGTAGAGTCACGTGATGTAACCATGTGAACATAGCTGGTGGTCACGTGACTACCGACTGGAGATCACGTGACTACATGACTGCTCCTGATAGGGTTGATATGTTGTCACGTGATTACAAGAGACAAATGATGGAATCTCTCTGGTTTCACTGATGTCTGTCACGTGACCACATGGACATACAACTTCACCTTGGATTCTGTCACGTGACCACACCCTGAGTGTGCAATGTGGAATATCCCGAGCCAGAGAATCAATCCAAGAGCTCAATTTGAAGGTCAGAAGCGTCCTATTCAGTTATAATATCTGTTTCTATCGTATGGCTTGTAGGGTCGAGTTCTTGAAGCAACGATAACGTCCAGTTCGATGGTACTTTCAGTAGTGGAGTCCTCTAGAAGAGAATGATGTGTCTGACGGTAGTCGCTGCGTCCTGCTGACCGATATCGCTTCAGCTCAGTTCAAGGTCGCTATGGACCTCTCGACTGTACCAGGGTTGATTGCTTCTTTCAGTCTACTCCAAGAGTGAATGAACTGTTGTACGATCTGTACAGGATTCTCTGTGGGTTCAATTGTAGATGAAATCGCATGGTGACATGAGTAAGTACCATGTATCGACATTCACGAGTTATATCTACTCTATATCGTGAGATTACCGGAGTTGGAGACGCTAGTTACTCTCAGACCCTGAAACCACTATCCCCTTGTAGTTACTGTCAGACCCTGGAACCAGAAATTGCTACAGTTGAACCAGACCCCAGAGTGATTTAGTTAGAGCCTTGAGGGGAGCAAATATGTATTCATAATGCCACATTGACTCCATTGATGCGAATTACAGCTCACTATGACCTATCTTTGACCCCTTGGTGGTTCTTTCAGATACCTCTTCGGGATGAAGAACTACTGTATGTCAACTGTGAGATACTAGCCAAGATCTGATAATTTGATTGACGTAGAAAACGAAGGTAACTCCTTCTAATCAATCAACACTAGTGATCAATTCATTTCATCATTCTTTACCACAAGTCGATAGATCCTTGTTGGTTTTAAGGTCTGAGAGTAACTATCATTGATCAAGTCTGTCTTCAGCAGTTTACCACCACGTACACTACAATACTGTTGTCTACGTTCTTATTTTGTCTACATTGTTTATTTCTCATATGATTGTGCTCGTCCTCCTACAACTTTGGCTTGGACCGTTTGCTGGTCATGAGAGAGATAAACTCCTGGTCAATCTTTCGCTTTCGGACCGTCTTGATGTTCTTCTCACGGTCCTCGACCCACTCAAAGTAGTGTTTCTTGATGAAGGGAACAATCACCTCACCCAGAGCCTTGGGTTCTTCGTAGGGAACCAAATGGGAGCCTGGAACAACGAGAAACTCGTCGCCGGGTTTCATGATGGCAGGATACGAGTCCTCAAACATTATGAGGAACGACTGGTCGGCGCAAATGAACATTATGGGAGCGGCAATCTTGGGCAGGTCTCGGAACACCTCGTACGTCTCTTCTCGCTCGAACGGCTGTTTGGCTTTGGGATCCTTGCTTCGTTGCATGTACAGATGGGTCTCTGCGTGTTTGTCCGTCGACAGGGTGACTCCCTTTTCGTCAGGGTAGATGTGGGTGGGGAGTTCTCGGAAGGCGTACTTCAGATAGAGATCGAAAGATCTAGGGTCAAATTTCTTGAAGGCCGGGTTGTTGGAGAACCGGGTCTTGACCGATTCGAAATCAGGCCAGATATCTCGTCGCTTGTACGACTGGGCTGCGTATGAGCCTCGCATATCGAGTCGTTCTCCGTCGGGGAAGAGCATGGCTTCCAGACCAATAATGACGCTGAACAAACGCGGTTGCAGTTCCGCAGTGGCAAGGACAATGTTTCCGCCGACAGAATGGCCCATTCCGATAAGTGGGCCGTTCACCAGAAGAGGGTGACGTCCAAATCGCAGATAGGCCAGAGCCGACTGCAGATCTCGAGCTCCATCATTCCATTCGTACGTGTCTCCCAGCATCTTTTCGTTGATGATGTTGGAATTGCCCTGGTTGACGGCCTCAAACGCAATGATTCCATTGAGCTGGATACTGTTGTCCTTGAGCTGGTTGTACAGCTGCTCAAACAGAGGAACCACTCCCTCTTTGGGCATTCCGTTGGCGGCGTGGTAAATGATCGTGGGCGCGCCCTGAAGCGGCCGGGTAAGCTCCTTGGGCTCGTAGATGGCCGCCTGGAGCACCAGCCGGTCGTCAGGGTGCATTGTGGAGGTTGGATGGTTCCGGGGGTATGCCGCGGGGCAATTGACATATGTCTTTTTGAACACGATTTCTTCGGCCATGTTGGGAGGAGGAGGGTGTTTTTGTGGTTGTCGTGGTTGTGTTCGTCGTTTTGTGGTGGTTATCGTCTTTCTGTGATCACCAATGTTGTGTAATGTTCAAGTTCAGTAGTCTAGCCGAAATCGATACTTATAACTGCTACCCCGCTTGGAACAACGGTCGAGCTTATTTTGAGCCGAGGTGCAGCTGAATAAAGCATATGAAACCGTCTGATTGGAGAGTGCTAAGGATGATGGAAATAGGAGGGGTCAATTAGACACGTGATGGAGATAATTGACTAACTGACATGTCACGTGACCCATTCTTCCTCCATATATTCTTGATTTTCTGTCATTTTCTTTAATTTCACCGTTTTATTCACAACTCACTCCCTCTTGCCCGATTATGCAGCATCCAAGCACACCAGGAATCTACTCCACACTCAAACACCCAAAACGGGGCCGAAAAATCGCCGAATATCGATTTGCGAACCGTCACGTGAAATATCCGTGTCACGTGATCTTCCTAAGACGACTCATCCGCTGTTATTCGCCCCCACCAAGACGTTATTCTCTTCCTCTCTAAGCCGCATGTATGGTACTTCCTCCAAACAGGCTTTTGCACTAAGGCCGTTAAAACACGGAGATCGGTCGCTAGGTCGGTGATTAGTATATTTGCCAAGAGCACTAGCCGAAAGAACGTGATAATCAGATGGCGGGAGGTTTGATCACGTGACCAAGGTGGTGTGTGTGTTGTGGTGGTTGTATGGGGGTTGGACAATGGTGTGGGAAATGTTCAAGTATTGTTCAAGTATTTTACTTGGGTTTATTACTGGTGATAGGACGTAAGAAGTGATCATACTTGGAGACTACAAACGAGTATTGAGGTTGGCTGAATGACGACATAACTGTTTGTCCAGTTCATCAGGGTTGTTTTATTGGTGATCTGGAGTTGTGGGAATTATTTGTTATTTTGGTGCTTTATCGGAAAAAACACAATAATTACAGTAAATCAGAACACTATAAAATCAATGACTTCTTGACCGTAGGTACTGGGAACCGACCTGACATCACCTAATGATGCTGCGATTCAAAGATTGTTACCAACATAACCACAGACACTGTTCAGACACCACATGAAGAGTTCTCTCAGCTGAGGGAGCTAGAGAGGGTCTTTTCACTCTTCTTCAAGTAGGCTTATCTGCGCTTGCAACAATTGATTAACCAACGAGGACCGTCCAATCACATGTGCAGTAGCTTCTCTCGTTTACTCCTCTGAATATGTTCGTCATGTTACATCTGCCTGTTCCAGATGTAGAGAGTTAGATTGCACTCTGGAAACTAGAGATAATGATAGGGAAGAGGTCTGAACCAGTGTTCTTACATTGGCTCGAAGTGCCAACCAATGAATCATCTATCCAATGGTATATCAACTACCCTTGTAGCACTTCTCCAAGCTCAGCAAATCACCGTTCAAGACTTTAAGTAACTGTAAGTAGTATCCCTTTGATATTTTGTTAAGATTTGTTGAACTTTATGATTCTGGTCATATATCGACTTACTCCATTCCAAAAGTGACCAATATCAATGTCAAGGGCTCCAGTCAATGGCATACCCTTACTGAGTACACAAACACATCTGCACGTGATCTCTTCCGTTGATCACCTTCACACCAACCAACTGCTTAGTCATCACACCCTTGCTTACTAAGCATTTCGCCACCCACAATTCCAGAACAGGCTCTGCATATCAAACGCATGGACTAATTTGGACAAAAATAATATCGATGAGTAACAATATTGATCAGTCATCAGATTACCATTCAGAGGAATAGTGTGTCCCTCACTTCATCGTTTACCCCTCCCTTATCATTACTGTTGCTCCTCAACACGATTAGTCAGCTTCGCCCCTTCTCCAACCCTAACCGCAAACGCACCTTTAGCAAACCGCCTCCATCCATCACCACACAATGAGACCTACAATTGTGTCTGTGGTTTCGCGGGGCGTTCGGGCCATGGGCTACCGAACTGCTGCTGCCACCACGAAACCTGTTGCCGCAAAACCTGCCGCATCCGCTGCATCCGCTTCATCTGCTGCCACCGCTACTCCTGCTAAGAAGCCGGCTGTTTCGTCTTACTGGCGAAAAGCTGCTACTGCTGCGTCCACGGCTTCTGTGAGCAATGCCACAAAGAAGGCTCCTGCTGCAGCTGCTGCTCCTGCAGAGCCTGTTGAGGACACCGTGTCCCAAGCGGACACGTCTACAGTCGACCATGCCCCCACGTTCCAGTACCCCGAGGGCGCACGATCGAGCGTGTTTCAGAACATGAACCAGCGCGAAATCGACTGGGAACAGTCGTTCCAGGGATTGGGTTCGCAGGCGTTTTCCAAGGAGGCTGCTCAGGTGCTCCAGGCTCCTCTCACGGTCGATGATATCGAAATCACCCCCGATGGACTGCTCTATCTGCCTGAAATCAAGTACAGACGTGTTCTCAACGCGGCCTTTGGTCCTGGCGGCTGGGGACTGGCTCCTCGAAGCGATACCGTGGTCACAGACAAGATTGTGACGCGAGAATACGGACTCATCTGCGAGGGACGACTCGTCTCGGTCGCCCGAGGCGAACAAACGTATTTCAACGAAGATGGAGTGCCCACGGCGTCCGAGGGTTGCAAGTCCAACGCCATGATGCGGTGCTGCAAGGATCTGGGCGTGGCGTCGGAGCTGTGGGAACCAAAGTTCATCCGCAAGTTCAAGGCCCAGCACTGCGACGAGGTCTGGGGCACCCATGTCGTCAACAAGCGCAAGAAGAAGCTCTGGAAGCTCAAGGGCGAGACCCTGGCCTATCCCTACCAGGAGTAATGTACATAGATGATAGAATAGTGTTATACAGTGAACGTATCCTTGTTCGAACATACTAGACTCAAGCGGTGACTACCCTGATCGACCATCAGAATGATTCCTGCATGGTATCATACACACTCCCACAAGCTACAACAAGGTCCATGATAAATATAACTATAGAGAAGCCGGCTCGGTCAGCAACAACTACCTCAGAGATTGGAAGGAATGAGAGGTTCGTGCTCGGGGGCTTCCGCAGAGCTCGCGTGCCTAGCAGAGGGCGGCTCGGCGGCGTCCACCAGCGGCTCGTAGCCGGTACGGTCCGTCTCGCCAGTCTTGGCGTAGTGGCGCTGCCAGAACCAGCCTCGCGAGTTGGGCCGCTCGTCCTTTGCGGGGCCGTCCAGACCAAGCGCATCTTCCGTCTTGACAACGTCAAACTCCGTGTCGGACGACGACGCCAGTAGGGGCGAGTAGTCCGACGCCGAAATGTGGACACCCGACGCCAGCGAGGCATTTGATTTCGACGCCGAGTCGCTCTTGAGCAGCGAGCCCCGCGCATCCAGCGACGACAGCGCAGCCAGCAGCCGGGCACGCTCCTTGTCAATGAGCCCCAGCTGCTCGGCTTGTGACAGAGACGACGGGATATCGACAGTCTCCGCAACCTGCCGAGACCCCACCGCCCCGCCCACGGCTCCGGCTGCCCTGTACATATCAAACAGCCTTGTGATTTTGCCTCCGGTGGCCGGGCTGGTGGACTTGATGTAGTCCATCACAGAGTCCATATAGGTCTGTGGGACCCCAGGGACCACGGGGGCTGCGGGGGTGGCGGCTGCGCTGCTGGCTTTGGTTGCTTCAGCATCGAAACCTTTTCCGGTGAGCCATTTAACCAGCACAGAGAGGTACTGCAAGCCGTAGTCGCGCAGATATGTGTGACCGTTGGCGAAAAAGTCCTCAATCTGTGTGTTGTAGCGGTCGAGAAAGGGCTCGACCTTTTCGTCGTAGAGACGCACAGCGCCCTGCGACTGGGGCAGCACCAGCCAGGCAAAGAAGACGAGCCTGGCCAGCGAGTACAGCGGGAGAACGGAAAGAACGACCCCAAACGTGTTTTCGGCGGCCTGTTCGATGCCCATGACCACCCAGAACTTGAGCCAGGGTGTGGCATAGGTCATGTCGTGGGATTTGATGGCCCGGTAGGAGGCAAAGATGGGGAAGACCACCGAGGCGATGGAGCTGAGTTAGTTGGGCCCGGGAACATCCTGCCTGACGCCTCCACAAAACGAGTATACTCACCCCAGCGCGTGGAACATGTCTGTGTCTAGTTACTTGGGCTGTGTGGCGTGGAGAGATTACCACAAGTCGTGTGCAATTTGCCACTGAGTTTGCGAGATTGGAGGGTGGAGCAACGTTGAATCGAGTCACGTGGCTGCAGGGTCGGCTGGCGCGGTTCAGCAGACTCAAAAGTGCAAATCAGCGAGAAAACGGGGTATCGGTGTAGAGTGTCTGAGAGAAGTCGACTATGAGAAAGAAGTCAGCTTTTGCATGCGCATGCGCATTTGGATTTTGGCTTTGTGGGCTGCAGATTGTGTGCAAGTGACCTTGGAGTGGATTTGGGTTCGCACGCTTCGGGATGGAGAGGGAGACGACTGGTGATGGGTCTATGATGCTGAGTAATCAAATATTTCTCGTAGCTGCCTTTTGTGGCCAAAGAAGGGAAAAAATCAGCTTCATAGTCGTTCACGTGCTCCTCCCATTCACTCTCCTCCCATTGGTATCTCTGCATTATCACTAACGATAAGCAAACTTAACCCAATCTTGCGCATGCCATTTTTGGTCAAAATTTTGGAGCACAGGAGAAAAGTCATGTGGTCACGACGACGAAGACAATCATCAACCACTGTTGGTAGAAAGTGAGTGTTGGATTTGTGTGTGAAGAAAGAAGCGTGAAGCGTGGTTGTTTAGGTCGCGATTCCGGAAATGCAACGTTGATTGTTGCTACACTACAAGGGGGTACTGGTACCATGGTAGCGCTTAGTGTGCAATTTATTTTAAATTTTAATTATTTTTCGATAATTGACATTTTCGTGTTTTTTTTTGTTTTTTTTTAAAATTTAATGACTTGATTAATATTTTATTTTATTTTATTTTATTTTTAGAACATCAACAACATGCAAGCCAAAAACGTATACAGACCAAATATTACAATGGCTAGGACTTATTCCCCGCAATATTTGTCATATATGGACCATATTGTGCTCAAGGTGATGAGATGTGACTTCTCCTTCTAGACTGTCTGTTTCTGGACCTGGCCAACTGACTTATCCCTTCACTTTTCCCAACAACCATCTGCATTAAGTAAAAGTCTCAACTAACAAGTAATGACTCGTTAGGCTGAATCAAACGTGCCGCATTTTACACACGGAGGCTCTTGTCTTACGAATCATGAGATATCCAGAAAGACTTTTAGCATCAACAACATTTTATGGAGATGTTTCAAACCTCGCCATGCTCACAAGAATGTACTTCCATTGTTACTAGTTACACGATATACTGCAAAACCACTATGAAATCATCTCGCTGGATTACGTTCTACAAATACTGGTACAAGTACTGGAAGCAAGCCTAGACTTACTTACGTTGTCACAAAATCATATAATTCATTAAAATAATCCAAGTAAATGGAGTGTAATTAGAAGAGAACAGCCATGACCATAATAGTCATCATGGTAGCAGAAACACCAAGAGTGGAGGCAGAGTTGGCCTGAGGAGTGCCTTCTGATCCGGAACCAGTGCCGGAGCCAGAGCCCTCAGAACCAGAGCCAGTGCCAGAGCCAGAGCCAGTGCCAGAACCAGAGCCAGTACCAGAGTTAGTGCCGGAGCCAGAGCCAGTGCCGGAGCCCTCAGAGCCTGAGCCAGTGCCTGAGCCAGTGCCAGAGCCGGTGCCAGAGCCGGTGCCAGAGCCAGTACCAGAGTTAGTGCCTGAGCCCTCAGAGCCGGAACCTGTGCCGGAGCCAGAGCCAGTACCAGAGTTAGTACCGGAGCCAGAGCCAGTGCCAGAGCCGGTGCCAGAGCCAGTACCAGAGCCAGTACCAGAGCCTTCAGAACCAGAGCCAGTGCCCGAGCCAGTACCAGAGTTAGTACCGGAGCCAGAGCCAGTGCCCGAGCCGGTGCCAGAGCCAGTACCGGAGCCTTCAGAGCCAGAGCCGGTGCCAGAGCCAGTGCCCGAGCCGGTGCCAGAGCCAGTACCAGAGCCTTCAGAGCCAGTGCCAGAACCAGTGCCAGAGCCGGTGCCAGATCCAGTGCCAGAGCCGGTGCCAGAGCCGGTGCCAGAGCCGGTGCCAGAGCCGGTGCCAGAGCCGGTGCCAGAGCCGGTGCCAGAGCCAGTTCCACCAGTGGTAGATGTGGTACTAGCAGACGACGTGGAAGAAACACTGTTATCACCGGTGTTGGTGGCGGTGTTGGAACCAGAGTTGTTGCCGTTGCCACCAGTAGCGGTGTTGGAACCGGAGTTGTTGCCGTTGCCGCCAGTCTGAGAAGCGGTGTTGGAGCCAGTTTGGGTAGCTGTGTTGGAGCCAGAGTTGTTGCCGTTACCACCGGTCTGGGTGGCAGTGTTAGAACCAGAGTTGTTGCCGTTGCCACCAGTCTGAGAAGCGGTGTTGGAACCAGAGTTGTTGCCGTTACCACCAGTCTGAGTGGCAGTGTTGGAACCAGAGTTGTTGCCGTTGCCACCAGTCTGAGAAGCGGTGTTGGAACCAGAGTTGTTGCCGTTACCACCAGTCTGAGTGGCAGAGTTGGAACCAGTCTCAGAAGCAGAGTTGGAACCAGTGTTGGAACCAGAGCTGTTGCCGTTGCCACCAGTCTGAGTAGCAGTGTTGGAACCAGTCTCAGAAGCGGTGTTGGAACCAGTGTTGGAACCAGTCTCAGAAGCGGTGTTGGAACCAGTGTTGGAACCAGTCTCAGAAGCAGTGTTGGAACCAGTCTCAGAAGCGGTGTTGGAACCAGAACTGTTTCCGTTGCCACCAGTCTGAGTAGCGGTGCTAGAACCAGTCTCAGAAGCAGTGTTAGAAGCAGTGTTGGAACCAGTGTTGGAACCAGTCTCAGAAGCGGTGTTGGAACCAGTGTTGGAACCAGTCTCAGAAGCAGTGTTGGAACCAGTGTTGGAACCAGTCTCAGAAGCGGTGTTGGAACCAGTGTTGGAACCAGTCTCAGAAGCGGTGTTGGAACCAGTTTTGGAACCAGTCTCAGAAGCAGTGTTGGAACCAGTGTTGGAACCAGTCTCAGAAGCGGTGTTGGAACCAGAACTGTTGCCGTTGCCACCAGTCTGAGTAGCGGTGTTAGAACCAGTCTCAGAAGCAGTGTTGGAACCAGTGTTAGAACCAGTGTTGGAACCAGTCTCAGAAGCGGAGTTGGAACCAGAGCTGTTGCCGTTACCACCAGTCTGAGAAGCAGTGTTAGAACCAGTCTCAGAAGCAGTGTTAGAACCAGTCTGTGTGACACAGTCCTCAGGGTTCATGCCATCTCGAGCACAGATGATGGGGCCAGTGGAAGAGGCACTTGAAGCGCCCGTTCCAGTGGAAGCAGGAATACTCTCGGTGACAGAGCTGGAAGGAGAAGCACCAGCCGAAGAAGAAGCCTCAGCGGAAGTGGTCACGGCAGCGGAAGTGGGAAGAGTCTCAGTAACACAAGTACCAGTGATGGTCTGGTATGCGCAAGACGTGGATGCCGAAGATGCGACACCGCACTGTCCAAGCCAGTTGAGGAAGTTGGCAGCCAGGTTGGGAATGCTGCTGATGTCAAACAATGATACACACTGCACACAGTTTCCAGCAGCAGTGACAGAGGTGAGCAGCACGTTGCAGATACAAGACTGCACACCTAGACAGAGACTGATAGAAGTGACAACGCTGGTACAAGTGGTGATACACTGGGCAAGAGTCAGTCCGCCAGGGTTAACAGCAGAGCAAGTGGAGGAAGTCACATCGGGTGCACAAGACACCGTAACCAGAGGCCCGGAAGGTGTAGCAGTGACGGTGCTGGGGATGGAAGCAGTTTCACTGGAAGATCCAGATCCGGCAGTATCAGTGGACGATCCAGATCCAGTGTTAGAGGCAGTAGCAGAGGTCTCGCCAGTTCCGGTAGAAGCAGTAGCAGAAGACTCACCAGCTCCAGTGGAAGCAGTAGCAGAAGACTCACCAGCTCCAGTGGAAGCAGTAGCAGAGGTCTCACCAGCTCCAGTGGAAGCAGTAGCAGAGGTCTCACTGGCACCAGTAGAAGCAGTAGCAGAAGACTCACCAGCTCCAGTGGAAGCAGTAGCAGAAGACTCACCAGCTCCAGTGGATGCAGTAGCAGAGGTCTCACCAGCTCCAGTGGAAGTAGTAGCAGAAGACTCACCAGTTCCAGTAGAAGCAGTAGCAGAGGTCTCACCAGCTCCAGTGGAAGCAGTAGCAGAGGTCTCACCGGTTCCAGTGGAAGCAGTAGCAGAAGACTCACCGGTTCCAGTGGAAGCAGTAGCAGATGACTGACCGGCTCCAGTAGAAGCAGAGGTCTCACCAGCTCCAGTGGAAGCAGTAGCAGAAGACTCACCGGTTCCAGTGGAGGCAGCTGCAGAGGTCTCGCCAGTTCCAGTGGATGCCGCAGTGCCTCCAGTGACAGAGCTGGAAGGAGAAGCACCTGCCGAGGAAGAAGCCTCAGCGGAGGTGGTCACGGCAGCGGAGGTGGGAAGAGTCTCAGTAACACAAGTGCCAATAGTGGTCTGGTACGCACACGATGTGGATGCCGTAGATGCGACACCACACTGTCCAAGCCAGTTGAGGAAGTTGGCAGCCAGGTTGGGAATGCTGCTGATGTCAAACAATGATACACACTGCACACAGTTTCCAGCAGCAGTGACAGAGGTGAGCAGCACGTTGCAGATACAAGACTGCACACCTAGACAGAGACTGATAGACGTGACAACGCTGGTACAAGTGGTGATACACTGGGCAAGAGTCAGTCCACCAGGGTTAACAACAGAGCAAGTGGATGATGTCACATCGGGAGCACAAGAAACTGTAACCAGAGGTCCAGTGGAAGAGGAAGGCCCAGCAGTGACAGAGCTTGGGACAGACGACTGGCCAGCAATATCAGTGGATGATCCAGATCCAGCAGTGTTGGTATCGGTGGAGGATGCACCAGCTCCAGTAGAAGCGGTAGCAGAGGACTCACCAGTTCCAGTAGTAGCAGGAGCTGTGGAAGAACCAGAACCAGCACTGTTGGTATCGGTGGAAGATGCACCAGCACCAGTAGAAGCAGTATCGGTGGAAGAACCAGAGCCGGCAGTGTTGGTATCGGTGGAGGATGCACCAGCTCCAGTAGAAGCGGTAGCAGAGGACTCACCAGTTCCAGTAGTAGCAGGAGCTGGGGAAGAACCAGAGCCAGCACTGTTGGTATCGGTGGAAGATGCACCAGCACCAGTAGAAGCAGTATCGGTGGAAGAACCAGAGCCGGCAGTGTTGGTATCGGTGGAGGATGCACCAGCTCCAGTTGAAGCGGTAGCAGAGGACTCACCAGTTCCAGTAGTAGCAGGAGCTGTGGAAGAACCAGATCCGGCACTGTTGGTATCGGTGGAAGATGCACCAGCACCAGTAGAAGCAGTATCGGTGGAAGATCCAGATCCAGCAGTGTTGGTATCGGTGGAGGACGCACCAGCTCCAGTAGAAGCGGTAGCAGAGGACTCACCAGTTCCAGTGGAAGCCGCAGTGCTTCCAGTGACAGAGCTGGAAGGAGAAGCACCTGCCGAAGAAGAAACCTCAGCGGAGGTGGTCACGGCAGCGGAAGTGGGAAGAGTCTCAGTAACACAAGTGCCAATAGTGGTCTGGTACGCACACGATGTGGATGCCGTAGATGCGACACCACACTGTCCAAGCCAGTTGAGGAAGTTGGCAGCCAGGTTGGGAACGCTGCTGATGTCAAACAATGATACACACTGCACACAGTTTCCAGCAGCAGTGACAGAGGTGAGCAGGACGTTGCAGATACAAGACTGCACGCCGAGACAGAGACCGATAGAAGTGACAATGCTGGTACAAGTGGTGATACACTGGGCAAGAGTCAGTCCGCCAGGGTTAGCAACAGAGCAAGTGGATGAGGTCACATCGGGTGCACAAGAAACTGTAACCAGAGGTCCAGTGGAAGAGGAAGGCCCAGCAGTAACAGAGCTTGGGACAGAAGACTGGCCGGCAGTGTTCGTGGAAGATCCAGCTCCAGCAGTATCAGTAGAAGATCCTGCTCCGGCAGTGTTCGTGGAAGATCCAGCTCCAGCAGTGTTCGTGGAAGATCCAGCTCCGGCAGTATCAGTAGAAGATCCAGCTCCGGCAGTGTTCGTAGAAGATCCAGCTCCAGCAGTATCAGTAGAAGATCCAGCTCCAGCAGTGTTCGTGGAAGATCCAGCTCCGGTAGTATCAGTAGAAGATCCAGCTCCGGCAGTGTTCGTGGAAGATCCAGCTCCGGTAGTATCAGTAGAAGATCCAGCTCCGGCAGTGTTCGTGGAAGATCCAGCTCCAGCAGTATCGGTGGAAGATCCAGCTCCGGCAGTATCAGTGGAAGATCCAGATCCGGAAGTGTTGGCACCAGTTGAAGATGCAGCAGAACCACCTGTGGTGTTAGCACCTGAGGACTCGCCAGTTGCGGTA
This sequence comes from Yarrowia yakushimensis, assembly GCA_900518995.1. NCBI lineage: Eukaryota > Fungi > Ascomycota > Dipodascomycetes > Dipodascales > Yarrowia > Yarrowia yakushimensis. The sequence goes on from ULGW01000002.1 coordinate 1,348,984, forward strand.
GAAGTAGGGTTGCTTCCGGTCGCAGCGCTAGAAGGAGAAGCTCCTGCAGAGGAAGTATCCGAAGCAGGCGTGGTCACAGCAGCGGAAGTGGAGGGTGTCTCAGTCACACACTGGCCAGGGATGGTCTGGTACGCACATGTGGTAGACGCAGTAGAATCAACACCACACTGTCCAAGCCAGTTCAGGAAGTCGGCAGCCAGGTTGGGAATGCTGCTGATGTCAAACAATGATAGACACTGCACACAGTTTCCAGCGTCAGTGACAGAGGTGAGCAGGACGTTGCAGATACAAGACTGCACACCTAGACAGAGACTGATAGAAGTGACGATGCCAGTACAAGTGGTGAGACACTGGGCAAGAGTCATGTCGTAGGGGTTTGCAACAGAGCAAGTGGATGAAGTGACATCGGGAGCACATGAAACGCTAGCAAGAGGTCCGCTTGCGGAAGGTCCAGCAGTGACAGAGCTTGGGACAGACTGGCCAGCAGTGTTGGTAGTAGCAGCACCAGTGTCAGTAGCAGGAGTGGTCACAGCAGCGGAGGTAGTCACACACTGGCCAGAGATGGTCTGGTAAGAGCACGCTGAAGAGGCAGTGGTAGCAGCTCCACACTGTCCGAGCCAGTTGAGGAAGTTGGCAGCCAGGTTGGGAACACTGCTCAGATCGAACAGAGACACACACTGAAGACAGTTTCCTGCAGCAGTAACGGAAGTGGCAAGGACGTTACAGATACAAGACTGCACGCCAAGACAGAGACCGATAGAAGTGATGATGCTGGTACAAGTGGTGATACACTGGGTCACAGTCATGCCACCGGGGTTAGCAATGGAACAAGTGGACGAAGTAGTGTCGGGAGCGCAGGAGACGCCAGGTCCGAGAGTGGGAGCCACGGTGACAGCAGGAGAGGTCGTAGGAACGGCAGGTGTCGTGGTGGTCACAGCAGCGGTAGTGGGAGGCGTAGATGTGACACAGAGTCCTGTGATGGTCTGGTACGAACAAGCCGAAGATGCGGTAGACGCGACACCACACTGTCCCAGCCAGTTGAGGAAGTTGGCAGCCAGGTTGGGCACACTGCTCAGGTTGAACAGAGACACACACTGGATACAGTTTCCAACTGCGGTTGCGGAGGTGACAAGATTGTTACAGATACAAGACTTGAGACCAAGACAGAGGCCGATAGAAGTCACGATACTGGTACAAGTAGTGACACACTGGGTGAGAGTCAATCCACCCGGGTTGGCGACAGAGCAAGTAGAGGAAGTAACATCGGGAGCACAAGAAACAACGGGGCCTTGTCGCTTGCCGAGAACGTTGACAGCGGGGCCGGCGGTAATCATGGGAGTGGAAATGCCACAAACGGACACTTCAGGCTCCAGGGGGAGACCCTGCTCCTCGAGGATGCTGAGAATCGTGTACTTGTCGTCGATCTCGTAGATGGTCAGGCACTGCAGGCACTATTGTTAGTTCTGTGTAGTTTTTGTTTTGTGTTGTTGTGCTGCTGATTTTGTGTTCAAGCATCACAAGAACGCGGTGGTGTGGGTAGAAGACAAAGTTGGGAGGTTTGCAGAGGAGCACTTTAGGTGCTGTCGTCTATCTAGGCGATTTAAACTTTGATGGTGAATGACAGATTTGGGACCACCTTGCGCAAAACTTGGTTAAATACTCACCTGCTCGGGATCAGACTCGCTGAAAAGAAAATCGTTGCAAGTGTCAACACACCCATCAAGGGTGAAGTCACTGCGAGGGACGCAGCCCTCCATAGCGTGCTGCTCCATCGGAAGCGCAGCCGCTAGTAGTGCTCCCGCAAGGGGTAGCACAATTGAAAACTTCATTTTCTGCAGTTAGTAATTTGTTCAACGGCTTTACTTGCCAATAGTCATGTAGCCAGTTGATGTGTTAGGCAGGCTTCTGAGTTGCAGGGATCGTCCTTCTTGCAGAGTGTAGTGCAGGCTAAGTTTGGTCGTATGCGTCTGGGTTGACGGAGTCGGTAGATCAGCGAGATTGTCGGATTGGCGTGCGGGAGAAGGGCGATCAGTCGGATAGCAAGACAAGAGTCGGTGGATACTCACATTCGAATAAGTTTTCGATTGTCGAATTGAACGGTCGATGAGAAAGAGTATTCGTTTGAGCGGGAGTCGTGGAAACTAAAACCTGGGGAGCCCAGTGAGTCTTTATAGCTTGGACGGATTAACAGTTTCCAGATTCCATGGGTGGTCTGAATGTACATGCACCGGGATCGGACTGATTTGTCTTCTTTGTTTGCAGGGCGTGGCTAGTTTCCTGTACGCTTTTTACTCGCCGAAGGCTGCCATGAAGAACAATGTCTCTGTTAAGCTTGTTTTAATCGTCTCGAGCTTTTTGGTTACGGCTTATGGCTGATCAGTAGATCAATTGGCGATCAGCTTGGAACATGGGGGTTTTCGCAGCTATTCTGCAGCAATTCTTGCTCATCAGGGATCTACGAGATTAGAAAAACTCTTGGGGAATTCACTGATGGATCCATCCGAGAGCTCAGCTCCTGTCCATCCATTTTTGGAGATTTGGCTGCCAGGGAGACAAGGGCCGGGCAATAAACGCAAAGCTCTGGTGAGCATCTGCTGGGTCTTGACCATTGTGGCCTTGTCAGCCAGCTTCTGGTATTCTGCACTGATTTTACGGTTTTTCACTTTTCACTTTTGCGTTTTGGGTGAAGAGGTGAAAAACGCAAAGTGGTGGCTGCATAGTGACACCCCATCATGCTGCACAAAATCACAAAGCCATGGAAAGCATATCACTCTTAGGCTCTCATATGAATCGCGTATGATGCTTGAAGCAGTGGGATCGGCATAGTTAGCGTTTGCTTAGTGCTGGGGAATCGACACTAGACAAGGGGGAGGGGTGGACCAAAGCTGCTTGACTTTTGGCACGCTGCTACCGACACCACCTCGATGGGTCCTTTGCGTAAAATACTACCTCGTTGTTTCGCACAACAGATCCCCCTCGACTCACCCACAAGATAATCTCACAGCCCCTGCCCTCGTATCTTGACTGCTGGTATGTAAGCGTGTATCCGGGACATAAAACGAGGCAAGGAGCTCCTTGTCTTTGCTGCATCGGTACCAGATGCGGAACGGACCAAACGTAGATCCCAAACGGTACTAGCCTTGGGTTAATGGAAGCACCCACCTGTGGAGCCATATGGCTGTAATTTCGGCTTAGACCAACGTTAAACGCTGCACCCGCGGTTGCAACCCACAGCAAGTCGTGGCCAAGCACGGGAGATATTTTTTGCCAGACAATGGCAAACAATGGGTTTCTTTACGCACCCGCCTTGCACCTCGCTGACTATCGTCCCAGACTCCCAGCATGTGGGCCGTATAAGCTAAATCAGCTCCCTGCATTGACGGCAGACAAGCGACGGTTGGAAAAAAGAAAAGTCAAGAGTCCTCCACCCCTGTACTAACCATCGAACGTGACCAAAATTGGATGAAAAGACATAGAGTTCCTTGTTGGAATTGTGCATTGACTGTCTGGACACATTCCAGACATGTCCTTGAACGCCAGAGCGGTGACAGTTGCTCGTTCGGGGAGTGGAGCTGATTGGCAAGACATGAAGACCAACATGGCTCAAACCATGCCTGAACAGGCCGATTGAAACATGTCTGAAGAACTGCCCGAAACTGTAGAGCACTTAGGAGTCAGCGGGACACCAATAGTCCACTATAAACTTCCTTGTCTCCAACTCTAGAGACTCATTTAATGGGGAATGCAGTCTTTGTGAGGTGACTCGATGCAGCCTGTTGGTTTACAAGCAGCCACCAGGGCGGCTAGCCGTGGTCAATGGCTCATCGTACCACCTCAAACTTCAATTTGGAAAGCAAGAAGGATTAACCGGAGCAACTTGTGGATTGCTGGACTTCTGGTCTTTGTCCAGACTTGATAAGATGCTGCAGAGATGAAATGTCGAGCATGGAGTAGCAATTCCAGGCTTTTGCAAAGACACAAGCCGATTGTAACGTAACCGTGTGCGGAGTCTGCTCAATCATGTGGTTCAGGCCTATAGCTATACAACTATACAAGTTTAGCCGTACAATCATCTTGTTGCCAAGCAAATACACACCATCTGATGATACTTCCCCTCGTAGTGGACAGCCGTGCAATTTCATCCAGAAGGAACAAGAGATTCGTGCAGACCAGCTTCTCCGCCTACCCGTCTTCTAAAGTCCTTCTGCAGACCCTGAATTGACCGGGATCCTAAGCACAAGAGGGGATTGCAACCTACATGGATTACGCTTTGACTAAATTGAATGCCTCGTGTCCCGCTAAAGCCGTGTCATCTTGGGGGAACATGCGTACAACTTGCACTCCATCTTCCCCTCCTGTCTCGATCCATGGCGTCTAAACTTGCCGTGCCGACTCCCTCTTTCAATGTTGAGTCTCGTGGCCAGGGCTTTGTCTCAGAGCAAACGAATCTGTGACAAGAGTTTCGATCTGACAGCCAGACTGACAGCAAGAATGGGTAGTTTGCTGTTCCCATGTGGGTTGAAATCAGCCTGGAATGGACTCGTTCGTACAGTAGTGCACAGTAGGGCCCTTTCCTTGAACAAGAAATACATCTGCGACTTGAGAGAATGTCTCAGGAGTGCGTGTCTTGCTAAGCGCTTTATTGAGACACTGGTTTCACTTGGGGGGAAATATCAACGCCACTTCTTGCATATAAAAGATCAGCTGTGGGAGCTATATGACTTTCGTATACATGAATTGTATGGATCGCGTGACGGGGGGTTTTACATGTACTAGAGCAATGAAATGCAACGAGGGGACCCAATTGATATCTGGAGAATCCGTTGCACGGGAATATTCTGCACTGATGTGTGTTGTTTCACTTATTTAAATCACCGTCGCTGCGCACTGCCGAGAATCGAACCGACGCACGTCGTAGATGCAATGCTGCAAGGGTGGTAACGTTAATCAGGGCCGTAAATCTTGATTTGTCAGTGAAAAATATTTGGGTCCTTTGCGATGAGCATTGAAACAAAAAAAAGTCAACTGTCAAACGCCAAGTCTGCATTCTGAAGTACGGGAGTCTCATTTCGCAAGTCGCTGTCATTCCAATGAAGACGCATGGACCCGTTTGGATCACTTCCCCTCCTCAAGTAAGAGGCGCTTAACCTCGCCCCGCAATGGCCCAAAAGTGTAAATATCGTGGCTGACGTGAGAACGAAAAATGGAGATGGACGATGGACGAGATGTACGAGCGATGACAGGTTGAAGGGATGGACGAAAACGGAAGAATGAAAAATGGCTCGATTCTGTCATTGCCTTGGAACTACAGCTCATAATCAGCTTTGCTTCTAAAAGACCAACTCCTGATACATCTCCGTTCTGACCTGAGTCACATTGAATTCGAGTACGAGCGGCTCAGCTGCGTAGCGGGCTTTGTGAGCAACGGCCCGAAGAGTTGCGGAAGAACAATGCCAAGAACAATGCCATTACTGAATGGTACGAGTTTGACAGTCAGAGGGCGGACATATACTACAAGTAGTTGCAGTAGACATGTGGATCTAGTACAACTTTTCGTATCCCCAAATTTCACTTTTCGTATAGGCGGCGACTGTACTCTCTGTGAGTACGATACTACAAATTTTAGACTCGTTGCATACTCTCTTTTAGTTCATTCTATTACCTCTGACTAAGCATATCTCATGTTTCCTTCTAACCCCGGTTTCGTCGACTCTTGCCGGGTCTCGACTGACGCTTCTTGACAGGAGCGTTATTTTTCTTCTGGCTAAAGCCGGACAGATCGCCCGAGCTCTCGGAGGTGTTTGCCTTTCGGAACCGCTTCTTGCCGCCAAATCCAAACTTGGCGTCCTTAGCCTGTCTCTTGTGGTTCTTGCCCTCAATGTTGTGGTTGTCGGCAGCAGCCTCCTCGACGGCAATGTCAAACTCCTCGGACGTCATCTCCTGGCCAGCCCGTTTTCGCTTGAGCGACTTGATCTTGTCCAGAGTGTCTCTCTTGTCCTTGGCTCGCTCCTGCAGCTTGTTGTGCTGCACCTTCTTGCCAAACTTCTTGAGATCTCGCTGTCGTCGAGCCTCCTCGGACGCCTTCTTGGACGTGGCCTCCTCAATCAGCTTCTGCTTGAGCTTCTCCATGTGTTCGTCCGACTTGACCATCTCGGCAAAGTAGTCGAGAGGACGTGTGAAGGGCACCTGGGCCTTGAGCAGCTCCTTTCGAGCCACCTTGGCGGCATCCAGACCCTGCTTGTAGAACGCCAGCTCCTTCTCCATGTCGTCGTAAATGTCCTTGAGCTCGATGGCTCCAGACGTATGCACAAGGGTGTCGACAAAGGTCATTTTGGCGTAAGGAAGCGAAATTCGAGCCTTGGCCTGCAGAAGAGCAGGCTTGTTGTTCTTGGTCACCTTCTGGTAAGGAATAGCATCGTTGTCAGAATCAAGCTCAACATCCGAAAGAGGAATATCCTCAACCTCGTTCTCAACATTCTCAATCTCAGACTCGGACTCGGACAGATCAAGACGAGTAGTATCGTAAAGCTGAGGAACCTCCTCCTCATCCTCTTCCTCCTCAGCAGCAGCAGCAGCAAGCTTCTTCATCTTTCGAGCATCCTTTCGAGAAAGAATAGGAGTCTCCTCCTCCTCCTCCTCCTCCTCTTCTTCCTCTTCCTCCTCCTCATCATCCTCCTCCTCATCATCTCCATCCTCCTCCTCGACAATCTGCTGCTTGGCAACTACTGCCACATCCTTGGGCTTGGGCAAAACACCCTTCTTAGCAGCAAGCTTGGCAGCCTTGTCGTTGGCCTTTGCAGCCTTCAGAGTATCCTTCAGCTTGGGGGCTCCCATTGTGTCTGGTCTGTGTGTGTGGTGGGTATAGGAGTATGCACGGGAGGAATTTTTTTAGGAAACCCAGAAACTTTTCAGATAGAGTTTGGAGGATGTGAGAGGGAGGATGAAAGTGGGTTGTGGAGGGGTTAATCGGGGGTTAATCGAGAGGAAAATGTGCGTATATTCATTGTCACTATTCATTGTTGTTTATTACATTTTTTCTGGAATTGTTTTGGTTTTTTTCGATTTTTCAAGAAACCTGCCGTTGAACCTTATGCACTTGGATAAAAGTTCTGATTAGTCAGCTATTAGTAAGCATATGACAAAGCAACTGGTTTATTGCTGACTAATGCGGATCAAACTCGGGAATTATCAAAAATTCAAACAATGTTCAAAAATTCAGATAAATTGAAGGAGGCAGTTTGGGCGAGAACACATCTCAGAACCATTCGGGAATATCAACAGTAGATGGATTTTCAACGCTCAACCGTCCAACAATTGGTCCCATGGAACTGTCGACTTTGGCTAGTGGTTGTGGCAAACCAAAATAACAGGTTTGGACAAGCAGATGAGATATATCGAGCCGAAAAAGTACAGCCACCTCTTCTTTGTATCCGATACCTGCTTTTGATCAACTGTGAGTCTCAAAAGGTCGCTTATCAAGCGAATGACTTACCAAAACGACTGGCTGCTTCTGGTAGATGGATGCTGATTCACAATTCAAAAAGCCAAGCAGTTTTTTGGACGATGGAAAGCAGCCACCTTAGACGACCAATAGTTAAGACTTTATTTGCTAAAGAGCAACCTATGGAGGCTCGTATTTGTTCGTATTTGTTCCACACAAAGCAAATAGCCGAAATTTGTTTTCTGTACAAGGGTATAGATGTGCATTGCTACAGAATGTCGTTCATTTATTGGTATGACAAGTACACTACAAGATGGAGCGGATACATTTCTTTTGGTGGCTCTATCTGAAATCCAGTCCACCTGGAATGATTGGGTTAGTGTTGCGTGAGGTTTATATGCCTGATGTTTTTTCCAAAAGTAATGAGTGTATGCGAGTGGAGAAAAAGAAAATGGCCGTAAAGGAGCGTTTGTGAGCGATTTGTTGACATTTTTGAACAGGGGGTATATACCTTTGGACGGAGACGGTTATAGATTTTTGCCGGTGTTGAGGAAAAAATTGCTTGCGCGGTAAGCTGCACAATTGACTCCACGGAATAGCGTACAAGTAGAGTTTTCCCCATTATTTATTTTTACTAATGTGATGCGAGATTGTGCACGGGACCAATTGGTCCATTTGTATCAGCATTTTTGTGGAGCGATTTTTTCTCTTTTTTTGATCCACCTCTTTTCACGTCTTTTTCAGAGAGTTATGATTCTGACCCATGCCTGTCACCAGAGTCCCACCCATGATAGTTGAAGATTGTGAGAGTTTGGAAAAAGGAAACGGAGATGGGTCGTAAGCTGCAGAGCCGGCGTAAGCAGGACAGACAAAAGGGTGCGGTGACAAAAGGAGCAGTACAAACAGTAGTAATCACAAAAAGGGGCGATTATTTACTTTTTTTTAAGCAACACGTTTTCTCCTTGTAACTGCTGCAGACTACCACTCGTATCCCAGACCGTTTCATACTAGCATCATTTGGCGGCCTAAAAAGCAATACCCTCAAGCCCTAGCAACTAAAGACGACTATGCTTTTTCAGACAAATGCAAATCGCGGCCCAACGCTGCTTTTCAAACGCAGATAGGGTCTCGGCTGCTTGAGCAGGCTGCTTGTCCGGGCTGCATTTTGGCTGGTGTAGGTTGCAGGGGTCTGGAGTTTGTTGGAGCATATTTGTACAAGTGAAACATTTGTGTGTAGCAGGGGTGTCTGAGCGGTCCAAGTGGTCTGCTGCATCCATTTGTGGACGTCCGTGTGTCTGTGTCTCAGGTTTTGCTGTCAAAAAAGTGACACGGAAAGAAGAATTTTTTAGTCTGTTTTTTTCTCTCGATTTTTCAGACTTCTGCACCCTGTTCCCCGCGTCAGGAGACATTCGAGATCCACCATGCGTTACAACGGTGGCTCCTATGCACCTTCACGTCTACAGGGGTGAGGGGCAGGAATGCGTTGTGGAGGGGCATGTGATAAGGAGATGTTGGGGGATGGCTATTTTTATTTTCTGGATTTTCCGTGGATTTTAGAAAAATGCTGATAAATTGGGAAAATTTCAAGGCTCCGGGGACTTGATCTGGCTGCCTGGTCACGTTACACGGATTGAAAATTAAGGCTGCTAATACACTCTTTGAAGGTTTCCACAGAGCCCGAATCCAATTGCCGTGCTGGCCCGTTTTGGACCCACTACGGAAATGCAGCGTGATGGCGTCGCTCGTGTCTCAGGCTAATTCCATTTTTGTGGGGGCTGTTTCGATTTTAGTACGAATTTTAGTGCGCATTGTAGTCCAAAATGGGACAAAAAAGAAACAGCCATTTTTAATACGAGCAGAAAAGAAGAATAAAACTGCAGGAAAAAAGACAAGAAAAGCAGCCAAGTTTATTCTCGATATTATGAGACATTGATCGACACGGAATTGCAGATGAGACGCTGTCGAATATTCTGGCTTTTTGACGGATTTTTGCAGATAATAATTTCAGTTGTTGATAATCAGGGGAAACCTTAAAAATGACACGAAATGAAATCGAGGGGGGTCTGGAATTTCGCGTTGTGTCATTTTTGACGTGTCGTGGCGAGGGGTGATGTTTAGGTGGAGTGGAGGGTTAGTGTAGATGTATTATATGTTGTTCTCGTTTGATATTTGAAGTTGTGTGGAGTGTGGAATTTGTTTAAGTAGTAGCTAACAATAGTCTTAACAAATCCCCATAGGCTAAGTAAATCACACCCAAGAACACCACCAATAATACGCTAGAAATACAAATCATGTGAGAAAGCTAATCCGGGATTTGACGGGGGTCTAAAAAATAATGATAGATTCCATCTTTTGTCACAACAATTATTACTTCCAGAATCAACGTGTCAACCTAAAGAAGTGGGCCACTCGAGAAGACAAAGTAGAGTTCTGACGTTATAATATCAGTAAATAATAAATTTGAAATAATGTGAAACGGAAAATGTGATAAATGGAATGATAAGAAATAATAATGGAAAATGCGATAAGTGGATACTGTGATAAATGGTTTTTTAAGGAAATTACGAAAAATGTAGAAAAAAGAAAATTGCTCATTTAGAAGAGCAGTCATATGCGCTGAGATGAAACCACTGAGAAATGAGAATAAAATGGATTAAATAAAATAAAATAAAGTAAAGTGATATTCTTACTGTTAAAAGCATTTCATCTCTTAGGAAGGACAGTTGAACGATGCTGATGTCAAAACTACTTACAAACCTGCCTCAAATGCTTACTAATCAAGCCACACCGAATAAAAATCGAAAAAAATCGAAAAAAATCGGAGAAAATGGAAAAATTCGAAAAAATTGAAAAAAGTGAAAAGTAGACCGAATATAACATTCTGACATCTAATTTCGGCACAGTCCACATCCAGCAAAATCTTCTGATACCACATGACTATGGCTTATCTAATGCACGGATCAAAGTTTGTGGTCTTTTCACAACATGATCCGGTCACGATGTTTGGCAAAGCCGATACGCATATTTGTGCGACAAGTATCGCGATCTTCTGAGTTTCGGGACCAAAAGTACAAGCGTCTGGACTACCCCAAGGCTCCGAGTCTTTCCGAAGTGGAAGCAAAAGCGCCCCCAGAGACTTTTACGGTCAAGCGACAGGGTCGAAACAAGGATGGACACAAGCAGACGACGGAAAAGTACACGTTTGGGTCACAAAAGGAAGCGCTGGAGTTTGAGCTTGCTCCTTCTTCCGTTTTGAGACAGACGATTGAGACACGACTTTCCAGTTTGAGACTAGAACAGAGACAGCGTCAGTCGGAGATTGAGGCTTGTATTGTTCGTTCACAAGGGGTTTTTGCCGTCAGAAGGGGCCTGGTGCCTGGAATCTACTTGCATTGGGACAAGGTGGTTCAAGAGACGGCCAAGATGAGTTTGAGTGAATGGAACAAGTTTGAGACTGTTCAGGAGGCTCAGGAATGGATGGGAAAGTATACTATTTCTGCGGAGGATGTTTGTTACGATCCGTTTGTGTCTCGAATCTCGTTTCTCGAGCATTTATTGTCTGACGAGGCCAAACTTGAGCCTGAAAAGAAGCGTTGGTACGCTGTGAAGGCTGGTCGCAAGCCGGGGATCTATAGCAACTGGACTGAGGCTGCGGATCAGGTGATTGGATACACGGGGGCCGTGTACGCGTCTTTTTCGACCGACAAGCAGGCCTGCAAGTTTCTGGGTATCTCCAGAAAGGAGTACTTTGAGCAGCTACAGCAGGAGGCGACCGAAACGGACAAGGAGATGGTGAGACAAAAACGGCTGCTTGAGGAGAAGCAACAGGCATACAAACGGGAGAAGGACCGCGTCAAGTTCAGCCAGTACGCCGAGGCCAAAATGTACGTGTCTTCTCCTGCCGGAGGAAGCGCGAATCGAGTCAAACAGCTGTTGACCAAACTTTTGCAGATCCAGGCGGAAATCAACAAGATGGTGGTGTTGGATAAGATGCGCAAGTTCCACATGCAGGATCTTTTCTGTGAGCTTGATCAGATGACTGAAGATGAGAAGCAAATGTGTCTTGACAGTCTTGATAATGTTCATCTGGTGAATGCCTACAAGGTGTTTACGGATGACGAGTATTGGGATTATTACCGTACTTATTTGATGACCAAAGATATGTACGAGGGGTATGAGGGTGAGGGAGTTGCAGAGGCTGCTAAAGAGGCTGCTAAAGAGACGACAACCCCATCCAGTATGTCATCTCGACGTCACAAGAGGGAAAGGAAAAAAGTCATGGCTCAGAACGAAACTGAATCATTCCAAAACTGGCTGGACGAGTTTCTGGAAGACGAGACCCCTGCAGAACCCAAGAATGACGAACCCAAAACCGGAGCCCCGTTCAAGAATGTTGGTCAGGAAACGCGAAAAGAGATTCTACAGGCTCGATACAATTCCAAAGCCGAGTTGGCAGCCCGAGCAGCGGATCCTGCAAATTCCGTGACTCTAGACATGCTGGGATCGCTCACATGTAACTGTGGAGAGCCTGTTTTTGTCCGTCAGCCAGGATGCAGTCCCGCTGCTCCTTTGGTGCCTCGAAAACAGCTGTATTTGCCGAGACGGTTCCAGAATCTGCTAAGCGACTCTGGGTGGTCCAAACACACGTTCAAGCACAAGCAGGCTGATTTCGATATCAACACCACGTCGTTTCGAGACGATACTGACAAGCGGTTGTTGAGGGCGTTTGAAACCAACTGGAGAGTCTTGTTCAACTCGATTTCCAGACGACTAGGTCCTATTGCTGCCAACCACGCAGGACGCTACGATAACGTGGAGGCCTCGGTGGTGTACACGGACGGCTCCTGCAACATCTTCAGATCTCCTGTTTTGCACCAGGCTAGCTATGCAGGATGGGGGGTTCATTTTGACAAGGGGCTTCTTCCCGATGCATGTGGACGTGTTCCTGGACAACAGACTCCCGAGCGGGCGGAGATTCTGGCCATGGTGATGGCGATTCGAATCATCTCCAGACACCCCGTTTACCGGTCGCAAAAGTGGGAGGTTCGTACCGATAGTCTGTGGACGCTACGATTGTTGGAGAACGGCTGGGAAGGGCTGGAACCGACCGAGCGAATGCGGTCGCATCCAAACTATTATCTGATCAAGCGTCTGCGGGCGTTGCTTTACGAAAACCAAAACATTTCGCTCCGATTCATCCGCTACCAACATATGCATTCCGGAGCCCGAATCGCAGACAAATTGGCCAAAAGAGGAGCCCATAAAAGATACCCCGAGACTGCGGAGCAATACGGCACGGACGACGAGGACGTGTTCATCCACGACCCAGCCTTGACTGCGTTATTCCCGTCCGCAACGGTACCTCTGCGTCTACGAAACTCCAACATGTGGATGAAGGACAAGGAGACTTGTATGTAATAAATGATTATTTATTGAGAATGTCTGAGACAAAGGCATGGAAGATTGGCGGAACAATGAACGTTGGAGAGTACTTGAAGACCTTTGGCTTGTTGCTGTTGTTGCTGTTGCCCTGCCCAAAGGAGAATGTGGGCAACTTGTTGTGCCTTGTGCTCGCTCTCAATTAATGCAATTGAGCGCTCCCCGCGCAACCAGCGTCCAGCAATCAATGTCACGTTAAGTTTCTCCGTGGTATCCACCCGGCATTTGCCAAAGATCCAAGCAATCTACCGACGATAGTTCACACAATGGAAGTTTGTTTGTTTAAAGACCACCACTTGCTATACCCTTTTTCAAAGACATCACGAGATGGCCATACTTTTACGAGCTGCCTTAATTGCTGCCCCGTTATCTACCTTTTTTTTTTTCTCAGCAATCTCAGCCCATCACCAGAGATGGTCGTCAGCTGCCGTACTAACTAGCAATGATGAAAATATGCAGTCAACACGCCACTACCATGATACAGAAGTGCTTGTACATGATGGTACTGCGTGGCAACCACTGGTGAGGAACACGACGTACCACCCGTAAATTGCTCCGCAGAAGACCCTGAGCGCAATCTAGTTGCATATAGAGATGTTCTCCACATTAATAATATCAGGCTGGAGTCACGGAAGCGGCGAAATCAGGCAAGAGTTTGTTGGAGCTGGGTCAGACGGTACAGATTTAGTTCATCCGAGCCCCAGATAAGATTTAGGTTTGTAGAATTTTCCTCATCCGGTACGGCAGAAAGTCTAATTTCTTCAGGGAATACGACTGGGGAAACCATGCATCAGTGCATGCATACCTTCGGGGATGCACAGTCCAGAACCGGCATGTTGCACAAGCGGGTCCTCTTGGCGCATATTCCTCATGATAGATTCGGCCAGACTCAAACTCTACGGGATCTGGACACGCCAGGGTTCACCCTGTAGGAGGCGTTATGCCTATCTCACTAGGGCGAGCCGCATTAACTCTAATGGGTGGGTCGTTCACAGGTGGTACAAGGTGGCCACGGCCAAGGACGCCAAGACTCTTGTTCATCACTTGAGGAGATTCCCACAGCAAAGCGGCGTAGGTTAGAGGTGGGGGATCGACGAGATTGACGGTATGCGATGAGATTGGCGGCAGTATGTTGAGTATCTGTTTGTGGACGGTTACGGCTATTTGTTGTATTTTTCTTGCGATTTTTTGGCATTTTCTATAAATTCTGTATATTGCCATTTCGTGCCAACGATTTTTCGTTTTATTTCTGGGCACTGCCTTGAACTGTTGACGGGTCAGTGTCTGCAACCGGCATGGAAGGTTTTGCGGAGAGCCTCGCATGGCAGCATTGCATAGCCTCGCATATAAGCACAGGTGGAGTAGTAGATTTATGCAATGAGAGGCAAAACGGTAGACATGCCGCCATGTGGTTCAGACAATGGCTGCAAGGCTGCGGGCCAAGACTATTCTCCCTGCCTGAGAAATATGCAACATTGGACCCAACAGGGACCACGACAGTATGTATTCCTGCACAATGAGACAGTTCAGCGTCTTAGTAATCATCCTGAAACAACACGTGGGGCTCCGGGCGGAGATTACTCCTATGCCGCATACGACCTCATGCGTTGCCCCACACAGGAATACGGCCTGGAGGGGTAATGGAGTGAGGTTATGAGTAAATGAGTGTCATGTCAGACAGAGTGTGTCACCTGTAGTTCATAATTTGACAAAGAGAAGGCAATTGGAGAGGTTAAGAGTTCGTTGGTGAGACTATACATGCTTCTAATGCTTGAACTCCAGTTGTAGGTAGATATGGTGGGATTCATAGCCGATTTGGAGACAAGTTGGCCATAGTGAGACACAAGAACAAGTCTTAATTGGATATGATGACATTCCTGGAGAGATGCGTCCTGCAGGACTCTCCACTGGAGTACTTGTACATATATTGATCCCAAGGCGCAGTTGACAAGAGAACAAAAGATGGGCTCTTTTGTTGGATAGGACATTCTTGGACCGATACGTCCTGCAAGCCAGCCTCGAATGGAAGACATTGAGCCAGGAGTAGTTGAGAGCCCAAACAAGACGAGACAACTCTCTCTTTAGGGATCTTGTACATTCCAGAGAGATGCATCCTGTTATGCTGTGGTACCAACTAAGACTGTGGTATGATTCTGGCATGATTGCACTGCGTGACAGATTGTAGAAGAGATTTTTCACAATCTCGGCTTTTTTACTTCCGAGTGGAGCGAGTTAGGAAGCAATTCAGGGCTGTAATTGGCACGGGTAAACGAAATTCTTCATTCTTTACTTGCAATAGTTATGCAGAGCTCCAATTCAGGACTCGGGAGTCTCTGAGTCATTGTTGGGTGGTTCTTTTTTGAGACAAGAGATTGGTTTTGGTTTGTCCAAGCATCTAATGGGTCTGGTTCGTTCTTTTAGGGACTTTTCAGGTATTCCAGATTTTTCTAGAATTTCCGGATTTTTCGGAAAAAATCAAAAAATCAAGAAAAATCACAAAACCACCCCTGACACAGGCAGAGATGGAATACACCCAGAGATACCAGAATCGGTTTACTAATTCGGACCTTTGGGACGGTAGAGGGCTATTCAGAAGATGAATCTCGAACAAGACCATGTCAACAGAATATGAAGCTCTACATATGACCAAGCTCTAAAGAAGACGAAACGTGAGTTGAAAAGGGGGAATTTCAAAGCCTGGACTCAAATATTTACTTCCAAAGAGTATTTTTGTTAATTTTGTGCTCAGACCTATTCAGAGTGTCTTCCAAATCGTTCAACTCTTAGTGTATTGGGCTCTGAGAAGATAACCAGTGAGGTGTATACCAAGTTAGACCAGGCTTGAATGTTGGATTGAATGAATCTTACTGGTTGTCGCAGGCTTGCTCTGGTTCACTGGAATGATCAGGTGATCTTTTGGCACATATATGGACAGATATTTGGCTGGGAAGGAGCTTGGAGGGTGTCAGAGATGTTCCAACTCGCTGAACCATGTGAGGGATGGTTAATAGGATATAGCGTAGTTCTAGGCTCACAGTATGACACAGCAGCTAGAATTGCGAATGAATAGATGATACAACATCTGGATAGTGTTCCAGAGTTGAAAGTGTTGGTAAATTCCAGCTATTTTTTTCCTTCAATATGTTATGAATGAGAGAGGGGCTTCCTGAAGGCCTTCATGAACAGTTGAATAGAGACCTCTCTTGTGACAAGCGATATACTTACACAAAATCAACATTGGAGAACTCTTCGACAGAGTACTGGCACTGTACTTGATAAGTTTGAACAACCCATCCACCTCACAACCGCCAATAATGCGTGTGCGTGTAAAGTACCCTCGTACTTGACTCGAATCAAATCACCGATTCCATGATTTGACCGATTTTGATCTATTCATTGTATTTTACTTTTCTCCGCTTCTGCGTACCATCCCTGGTTCTCGAGAGAGGACACTCTCAGTCACTCGCTTGCAGGAATCGATATTCACATGGTCAGTCCATGAGTTGGTAAAAGCTTACAAAAGCTGGAGTGAAGATTCTGTAGAGCCGGTTTATCTTGTCAAAACTGTTCTGGATCATACAATTCCTTCCTGTCACCTTCTTATCTCTACAGAGAACAGTGCCAAGATACGAATATACATCTATCACACAACCTGTAGTCATCCACGAGGTCTGATTTCCACTCTATTCATCATTGAGACTCCTATCTGGTCTTACAGAGTTCTTCTTAGGTCTGAAATAGTTCTTTCGACAAACACATTATTCAGTTCTTACTTTCCAAGTAGACTCCCAACTAAACCACTTAAATTCCACCCAATACAAGACATCAATCTGTTCAAAAACTGCCTTATAAACCCCATAATTCACATTTGTTTAGAAAGTGAGTCCTCTTAATCTATTCATATGTTCAAATTCAATATACCTCCTTTGAAACACCAAAATAGGTACCCCCAGCACATCTTTCCACCACCAGTCTACCTCGAAGTGCAACATGAAGATCTAGGACTGTGAAGGACAAACCAACTCAATCAACTCGTTTCCTCCATGACAGAGCCTGAAAGTGTCTTTTATGGCAGAAATTCAGTCACTTGCATCTGAGAAAGAGATACGGACGTATGTAGACTCCTCCAATATCTCCAAGGTCATCTCGACCGTTCAGGACTGGCTGTCTCCGATTAAACTGTGTTTATTTATGTAATATTGTACAATTCCATCAATTCTGCCGCGCATATAATTTTTATGAAATTTTTGAAATTTTTATTCATTTTTAAATCAATTATCTGATCCACCTCGAAAAATATAAACCTATCCACATCACTACAATCGCACTCTGGAATAAGTATTTGAAAAGCATGAAAACACAAACTGATCTAACTACTGTCCAATACCCTCCTCCTGGTGTCAATTCTTCAATATCAACACTTTTGAGCGTTTCAGGGCACTTCAACTGTCTGAAAAATTGAGTCACCAAATGAGTCATTCAATTGAACCACCAGGCTGGTCAATTGAGCTTCCAAAGTACTATTCCTCATATCAGTCACGTGACACAACTTCCACTATGTATCCAGATCCATATCTGTCACGTGACCAACCGTACACAATCTTTGAATCAGAATGACCTCCAATTATAACGTCTTCAATGATCCAACTTGTTCTCACAATCAAATCCGGTCATGTAGACATTGTATCATGTCATTCAGCCTCAAAAGCTGGAGTTCACAACCAGTTCTTGAAGGCTCGATTTCAGGAGCAAGTTCCATATCACGTGACTTATATGTGGGGAGCCGCACTGGATCGATCCGAACCAAACTCTCACCTTGAGACGTTACCATTATGTGACTCACGTGACTACGCGACGGTACGATCCCCACTTGATTGATGTCACGTGATTCACCTTCTGTTCCACGTGACCGCGTTTCTCGTGTCGTCGTGTCATATCGTTTTCATCGTCTAAATCGTGTCTGTCGCAACCTTAAAGGGTGTTTTACTTCACTCCCATCTGGATCACTTCACCCCCTTCACCCTTCACTTCATCCAACAATGTCCAAGGCGAAATTTGAAAGTGTGTTCCCCCGAATCTCCGAGGAGCTGGTGCAGCTTCTGCGAGACGAGGGTCTTCCTCAGGATGCGGTTCAGTGGTTCTCGGACTCTCTGGAGTACAACTGTGTTGGAGGCAAGCTCAACCGAGGAGTTTCTGTGGTTGACACGTATCAGCTTCTGACGGGCAAGAAGGAGCTCGACGACGAGGAGTACTACCGATTGGCTCTTTTGGGATGGCTGATTGAGCTGCTTCAGGCGTTTTTCCTGGTGTCAGATGACATTATGGACGAGTCCAAGACTCGACGAGGTCAGCCCTGTTGGTACCTCAAGCCCAAGGTTGGCATGATTGCCATCAACGACGCGTTCATGCTGGAGGGCGGCATCTACGTTCTGCTCAAGAAGCACTTCCGTCAGGAAAAGTACTACATTGATCTTGTTGAGCTTTTCCACGACATTTCGTTCAAGACGGAGTTGGGTCAGCTGGTCGATCTTCTGACTGCCCCCGAGGACGAGGTTTATCTTAACCGGTTCTCCCTGGACAAGCACTCCTTCATTGTGCGATACAAGACGGCCTACTACTCCTTCTACCTGCCCGTTGTCCTGGCCATGTACGTTGCCGGCGTCACCGACCCCAAGGACCTGCAGCAGGCTCTGGACGTGCTCATTCCTCTGGGCGAGTACTTCCAGGTGCAGGACGACTACCTGGACAACTTTGGCGACCCCGAGTTCATTGGCAAGATTGGAACCGATATCCAGGACAACAAGTGCTCTTGGCTGGTCAACAAGGCGCTGCAGAAGGCCACTCCCGAGCAGCGACAGATCCTCGAGGACAACTACGGTGTCAAGGACAAGTCCAAGGAGCTCGTCATCAAGAAGCTGTACGACGACATGAACATTGAGCAGGACTACCTTGCCTACGAGGAGGAGGTTGTTGGCGACATCAAGAAGAAGATTGAGCAGGTCGACGAGAGCCGGGGATTCAAGAAGGAGGTTCTCAACGCCTTCCTCGCAAAGATTTACAAGCGACAGAAGTAGGTTAATGTACGGTTGATGTTTGAGGGGTGGAGAAGAGTATGGGAGGTGTAGATGGAAGATGGAAAGAGAAGTCTGTCTATTGCATCACTAGTACCACTAGTTGTACTTGAGGTTCCCCATACATGAAGTACCATGGTATAGTAGCTCCTATCTGACCATTTATCCATGTATAGAGACATCAATTGGATGGTGTAGAAGATAGCAGAAGGATCATAAGGTGTACTTTTGGTGATCTCTCAATAAGTATACGGAGTGATTGAATTAATCCTAGTAGGTCTCACTAATCTGAATCTCTCGAGATAAGGGATCTAGAGAAGCTATGTCGTCGTCACGTGACCAGATTCGTACTGAGCTCCACAATATCGATTATGTAAGCACTTGACCTTTGAGCATGGTCTGTTGAATGAAGGACGTTCTTAGCAAACATTCTCAACAGCTCTAAACACACATTATAGAGCTCTATGTTCTGGAGTGAGATAGTACAAGGTACAAGTATCGCATTGTACTTGTATCAGATACTGTACTCCTACAAGTTCCAGTATCAGTGTCTTGGGTGGCTTGTCAGACATGAGTGGAGGATATGGGGGTAGTGAGAGGTCTCTTTCTGTGGTTGAGAATGGAGTCAATCTTTTATACTATTTTGTTTATTTTATTTTATTTTATTTTAATAAATGTTTTATTTATTAATTTTATCACTATCTTTTGGTCTCCTCCTCATTTGCCAGAGTCAAAGGAAACGTCTCAGAGAAGATAGAAGAGCGGGAAAAACGTGCTAGTCCGTTTGTAGACTTTGATAATGCCGTAGATGAACTTTTGTAAGAGTCTCGATTGTTTGATCCTATACACAGCCAGATCAGGATGTGTATTTAGAGACAGTCATAATAGGAAAAACTCATGGACGAAAATGTCAATATTTGTCACCAACCTGTTTAGGACAACGATACGACCATTTTGAGCCCTCTGTTGTCACTGACAGATGAAAATACGGCCCAATATGGTGTGCCTTGGTGAGTCACTAAAGTCAACTATATGGACACTCTATAGTGGAAGATTGGCATCTTATGGGGGTGCTCATTTCAGTGCCATGAACATACTGGAGGGATAAGAAGGGTATCAATCGATAGAGAAAGTACTAGTTTTAAACAAATTTGTGAATATATTTGCGTTTAGGGGAAATACAAGAGTTTTGACTGGTACATGTGTAGACCTAATAAGAGAGATTGAACTCTGAGCTGTGAAGAATCATCTGAGGGAATGTTCAGGACCTCAAAATCTTCCCATTTGGTCTTTTGAACATATCTTGAATGGGGCTTATATTGTCCTATCTACTGTAGTGGACGATATAGTCTGAGTACGATACTACAAGTACAAGTACAAGCAGTTCAAAGGTATCTGAGAGATCCAAAATGATATGATTAGGTCCATATTTCCACATACAGTACTTCAAGGCCATCTTTAAGCCCTCGCTGTCTACTGTTATAGACCGTTCAAACATCTATGCCTGATGTTGTTTAACAGATCACACCTACACCTCTAAGAGTTATCATCATTCATTACAGACTGTTGGAGTCGTATTTGTCAGTTGTCAAAAGACATTTACAAAAGGTTGTGGTTGACCTTGAAAGCCTCGGGGTCGTTGGAAAGAGCAGCATGGACCTTGATGAGTTGCTCCTCGGAAAGCTCCATGTTCTTGTGGTGCTTTCCCTTACCCTGGACCTTGGCGTGGTGCTTACCCTCGCCCTGGATACCCTCGCCCTGGTGGTGCTTCATAAAGGTCTCGGGGTCGTCGGAGAGAGCAGCGTGGACCTTGACGAGCTGTTCCTCGGTGAGATCGAGCTTCTTGGCACCCTTATGGTGCTTGCCCTTGCCCTGAGCCCTACCCTTATCTCCATGGATCTTGACAAAGTCCTGCTTGGACATGCCGTGGTGGGCCTCAAACACCTCGTCTTCGGACATGGAGACTCCTTCGCCATGGCCAAGCAGCTTGGCGGCTCGGTAAACGTCTCCGGAAATGTCTCCGATGTACGCTCGGTCTCCAAAGCCTCCCACCATGTGCAGGGAGTCAACGTTGAACTTGACCCAGTGGGTGGCGTGAATCTGGTTGCCAGGAAGCCACCATTTGGCGTCGGGGTGTCGCTCGAGGAAACAAGCCTCCACAGCCTCAATTTCGGCGTCGGAGAGATCCTCAAACTCGCCTCGGAGAGAAACTCGAGGAGACCCAGCAGCAGACTTGACAATGCCTCCAGGGTACCAAGGGTTGGTCTTCTCGGTCACGGGATGGTCTCCCACTCGAACAGACAGGGTTGCGGCAGATCCAGCAGCAATGTTTCGGAATCCGGTTCCAATATGAACATTGAGCATGACGGGGTTGCCGTCGGATCCACAGTCAGCATAGTACTCA
The DNA here is from genome assembly GCA_900518995.1 of Yarrowia yakushimensis. NCBI lineage: Eukaryota > Fungi > Ascomycota > Dipodascomycetes > Dipodascales > Yarrowia > Yarrowia yakushimensis. The sequence continues at coordinate 1,370,339 of ULGW01000002.1, forward strand.
ACATAACCCTCAGCAACATTGTCCTTGTTGACGGTCACCAGGGTGGTCAGAGACTCTCGATGGATAAGGGTTCGAGCAACCCTAGCAGCATCTTCCTGAGAAGGAATTCCAGACTGGTGAACAGACTTGCCAGAAACAGATGCCTTGATGGAGTCAGGAAGAAGACCAACCACCTGGTCAATCATGTTGGTGGGCGAAAGAGTCAGCTGCTGGATATTCAGAGGAAGAGCTGCGGCCGTAGCGGCCAGAGCAAAAGTGGTGTACTTCATGATGGTGGTAAAGGGTAGATGAATCTCGTTCGCAGTTATATAACGTCCGGTTAGGGTTGCCAAGACCCCTCCATGCAACCACATCAGATATGATCCAATCTGAGAAGGCCAAATGCTCAAGACTAAGGGCATTTGGGACAAGTGGGAAATTGTACGAGAGAAAACGGTTAGCCGGATTCCCGAATCCGTCAATCAGGAGATCATCGAGATAAGATAACCTGACGATCAAAAACGTTGATAACCTGATAACCGATGAATTAACCCTGAACTCGAGGGTACGGGTACAACAGCAAAGACCTAGCCCTAGAAAGACCCATACCCACATCCTAACCACCAATACCCGCCCCGCATCGTAGACCCACAGTTATCTAAAAAATCTTCAATCTGCTCTGCAGCAAGATGCAGGACAATGACGTGTACGTCGGGAGCACCATTGGATAAGCGAATAGTCGATGCTGACGCCAGGTGGTCTTCGGTGGGGGCTCCCCCGAGGGGATGGGGTGATTCAGGATTGGGGGAGTTCAGGGTTAGGGTTTCCAGGGTTAGTGTTACAAGGGTTAGGGATATCAGGGCTAGGGAATCTCCCCGGGTCGGGACCCTGGCCCTCGGGTCAGGTGAACCCCGCCAGAATCAGGTGACAACCATGTCCGTCCCAAATAGGAAATCCGGGTTAGGGTGATCGCTCGCGAATCTTGCCCAAAATAGATGGCCCGGATTAGGGCTAGACACGCCCAAATTGAGCCATAATTGACAAAGTCGTCTTGGATGTGATCAAACGACACACTCAAGACGTTTTGTGTCGTTTAGAAACTCGGTTAGTCACATGACATACATGTCAGCGACACACAGGACCGATATTATCGGCTCCAGCATGCATTTTGTCACGTGACACTGCCCTGCATCACATGCGTCCTGGGCACTAGTAACTGCAGGGGGGATGGTAAGGGAAAAAATGAGGTTTTCGACCAGTCATCTGCAAGTATAATGCCAGGTGTTTGTGTCATTTGCATGGGTATATATAGGTAGAGTGTTCCCTTTAAAAAAATCTCTTATATTTCCTTGCATTATTTCGGTTTCTCTCTTTACTCGCCACCTAATAAGCTTCCGGCTATCTTGTAGACAGGAGCTTAGCACGACACTTGACACGACACTTGACACGACACTTGACACGACACTTGACACGACAAGATGGTCAAAGATAACCAGATTGCCATTGAGGACGAATCTCCTCGAAGCAGCGACGAGCTGGTGGTGGAGGGACGAGGCAAGGACACAAACACAAACACAAAGTACTCGGACTCGAATGAATCTTCCGGCAGCAACAATCACCAGGCTTCTTTGGGGGGTCTTCAATCGTCGATTCAGGCAGCTGTAGACGACATTCAGAATGAGGACACGTCAGCAGGATACGGAGGAGTCAACCGGTACGAGGCTGTTGTCATCTACGACCGTCTTCGAAGAGCTCTTCTTCCGGCCATTGGAGTGAATTTGGCCATGTGTTGGATCAAGGACTTTTCTCTGTCCCATTCCATGGTTCTTTTCCGAATTCACGACGGCCAGCTTCCCGACGATGACATGGAGGAAGGAAATGTGACCATTTCGGGCTTTCTGTTCCTGCTGATGCTCATTGCAACGTCGATTGCACCCTTCTGGACCACGCCCAAAATCACGTCTGCCAAGCTCAATGCCATGGGAGTGCCGCCCCAAAAGTTTGTGGCCATCATTCTGTGTCTGGCCTGCGGCCTCAACTGGCTGGAAAAGGTGTTTGCGTACCACTGGGTCGTGATTCTCTTTTTCCGGCTCTTCATCTCGCTGCTGCTCAACGAAATCAAGTGGTCGCAGGTCTACTTCATCTCCGGCTGGTTCCCGCAGACCGAGTACCTGCGGGTCTTCATCTTCACCCAGTGGGCCGCCTTTGTCATCACCTGGGGCTACGAGTTCTTCTGGAGCTTTGTGCTGGCCATTGGCGTGTGGCCCACCCCCGTGTTCCTGCTGGAGCCCTGTGGCTACGTGGCGGTCGCCTGGTACCTGTACCACAAGGTGCCCGAGTTCCCCAACCAGTCCGAGTTTCTGCCTGCGGATCTCAACGACAAGTACGTGCGGATGATCGAGTCGGACCCCACGTTCCAGCCCCTGGACTGGAACCACCCCGACTCGTACGACTTTTACAAGATTGACCTCAAGTCGCACTCCAAGCTGCATTACTACATTTACTTTTGGCTGCAGTTCCTATAAGCCAGGCCATATAGCATGGAGCAGACAATTGAGGTTAGGATGTTGGTATGATCACTGAAGCCGAAGTTGGACGTGAGTGGTTACTGATTACAGTATCACTGGGTGCCCACTCTAGCAGTGGTGACGACAGTCTATACCGTTGCCATAATACTCGTACTGAAATGCAGCACGATGTAGACAGTCTGATTTTAATCGGATTTATGTGAATTAAAGATTTTTATTATTATTCCAAGTGAAAGATTGACTGGGGATAGGGAGGATGTGATATAGAGCAGCAGATGGAGGGTTAACAGTTTTCTGTTAGTCATGAGAACTGCAGAGTGTAAGACCAGCAGTCGAATCTGATCCTTGCAGTTCGAGAGAGTATATCGTAGAGAGAAGAACTGTTCGAGGGGACGTACATGCTATTTAATGTCTTGTTAAACTTTGTTAAACTTTTGTTTAATAAAAAATCGTGCTGGGGGTTCAAATTCAGTGTTCCAGATACGGTAGAGAGATAAAAAGAACACCAGCAGGTTGAGAGCACGTTTGTTTTAAACAAAAACATGCGATATTAAGGGGTAGCGGTTGCGGGTGTCGTTTTATCTTCTACGGTAATTAAGTGGTAACGGGCTAGTCGGTGTATATCGACGAATATGATACTGTGAACTAGCCAGATGTGTCCATTTGAATAAACGAAGTCCGAGAACGCATTTATCAGCCCAGTACGTTAGAGCTCCTGATCTAGGGATCTGAGAGTAACTTTAGGAGAAATGTCTAAGATGGCTGTGAACTGACTCTCACGTGATCAATACAACTGTAGCTCGTCTCTCATAATCAAGTCATAATCGTTAATGCAATAAATATCTAACTGCTGTCGGAGTCGTCAATGTTGTCGAGTTCCTGGAAGTGGGCTGCTCCTGTTGGTTGGGGAGGAGAAGACGAGTCGGTATGAGTCTGTTCGACGTGGTCGTGATCGGTCGATCTTGGAAGGTGGACCGTGCGGCTATCTGAAGAAAATCCCGGGTCCATTTCGAATTTGGGCTCGTCTGCAGATAGAGGGTTCTCTTCCACGGTTCCCATGTTTGGATGGGATTCCACGAGCACTGGAGGGTCGACTTTTTGCTCCACGGTGCCCATATCGTGTTCGATACGTTTGTGGGGTTTGAGAAGACGGTCGAAACCCATGTAGGGCCAGTTGACGGGCGATTCGTCTCCTGTATAGAGAAAGAGGTCGTATAGGAAGCCTCCAAGCAGACATCCAATGAAGGGTGCGATGATGGGGATCCAAAAGTAGTAGCCTCCGGCGGTCCAGACCTCGCTTCCGTATCCGATCATGGCGGTCACCAGACGGGGTCCAAAGTCTCGAGCAAAGTTGAGGGCGTATCCTGTTTCCCATCCCAGACATGCTCCTACTGCGAAGATGAGGAAGAAGAGCACTAGGGGGGCCAGGGGTCCGGCAGGGATGTTTTTTGTATCGTTGATTGCGAAAATGATGAACTGCATGGTTGCTGAGCATACGATTTCTGAGAAAAACTGGCCTGTTCGGGTCATGAAGGCTGCTGGGTAGGTGCAAAAGACTCCAGCGGTCGATTTTGGTCCTGAAACGGTTCGACAGCCCTTGCAGCCCTCATACGTGTCAATAGCAGACCGGTAGTTGCCATATACAATGGCTGCTCCAACCATACATCCCAGGGTCTGGGCCAGCATGTATCCGGGGAACTTTTTCCAGGGGAAGCCTCTGTAGACACAGGAAGCAAAGGTGACGGCGGGATTCAGATGACCACCTGAAATTCCTCCACTGACGTAGACTCCAAACATGACGCCCACTCCCCAGCCCCAGGAGATGGACTGGTAGTCTCCCTTTTCGCCGTTTGAAAGAGTCACCTGGGCGACGGATCCATCTCCCAGAACAATGAGAATGAGACATCCCCAGAACTCGGCAAAGGGCTCGCGCAAAAAGTGTCTGATTTTCGGCCACAGCGGTTTATTCGGCTGGTTCAACATGTTGATGTGCGTGGACGTAAAAAAAAAACGACTTTCAACGGTATATATAATCTCCAAAGAGAGCTCGAATGTTATGTTAGGCGCGTTGATGTGACGTTAGGTGCAGGTGTGAGAAGTGTGAGAAAAGTATAGGTCGGGTTATAAAGGGCTAACGTGGATGATCGGGATTATAATCGATCATTCATCTCATCTCTACCCACCAACGGTGGACTTGATCATCATCTTTTTTATTGTTGTATCTTGTATTGCACCTTGTTGAGGATTGCCTTTTGTCGAGAGTGTCCATGAGGGAATTGTCCGGTGCATAAGTGTGTGACAGTGGGGAAGCTAACGTTACATGAGGTGGGGAGGGTGGAATCGGTATACAACCGTCTGTCGTCTGTAAGTATGTCTCACTACGATACTTGTTTCTTCCATAGTACGATACCACGTTCTCTCATGTCCTAGTTGATCACAGGTCTTCACGGGCAACCTTTACATGCAGACCGTTTTACATGCATGTAGACATAAGAGTCAGGTACGCGATTTCTGGGGTGGAAAACATCCTGACTACGATTAAAGACGCGAGAGACGGACCCCCGGAGCAGCTCCACCTCTCGGACCTCGTATACCTGCTTTGAACGGCGATCTCGCGTTTTTAAACGGAAAAGACGGAGACGGTTTACCTTCTTCCTCGCTTACAAGGTTGGTAGCAAACGCGGCTGTTTTTCCGAACCGCATGAGCATGCTACTAGTACAACAACTGGTACTGTCGGTGGTCAGAGATGTCAGAGGTGGTCAGGAGATGATTTCCGTTCAAAAACAAGTTCAAATCCACCTAACAAACACATACAAAACCCTTACCCTTGTACCACAACCCCCTACTAAATTCCAACGCTTTCTTTTTCACTTTGGATTCCAGGGAAATACTGTAATTCCATTTAGCTAGTCTTAAAATAATGTTAAACAGCAGTGTTTCGCAAGTGGAAAACACACGGCTCGTGCTCGGGAGACTCGGGAGGCTCTTGGCGTGAGATTGGACTGCTTTAACAATAATCCTGCTTTACTTGGTGATGACTAACATGTGTGTAAGATGTGACAAATCATAGTCAGCCTTGTTGCATGAGTGCATATTTTAGTTGGTAATTAGTTGATTCAACCAGACTTGTTTAGTTAGCACCACAACGAGTCCAGACCACGAATATACACACATTTGACACATTCAAGTGATTGCTACCACAGCCCTGCCCTGAGTTATTATCCTACCCCTGGTAAAAAAGTACCTTGCATCATATCCACGCACTCCATGCATGCTCAGGCTTGCTCATACACTCCTCAGGTGGTGTCTTAAACTTTGAGTGGTGAAGGTAAGTGGGCACAGTCACGTGATGCAGCTATAGACGTTTTCCGATAATCGGTGCTTCAAAGAATGCGGATCACGTGATTTTCCAGACTCGCTGACTCCTGGCTGATTATGTTGCTCAACCAAACACAATCGGAGGTCTTTAGACCATCATCAAGTCTTACAAAACCCAATTGATTCTCGTACGATGAGATTTGATGGTCAGGAGTATCACTCATTGAAGTTCATCGACAATGTTGCTTATCGCTGTTGCTCTGAGTGAAGTGATCGCATTGTGAGTGGGTGTGAGTAGAGAGACATCCGTAGCTAAAAATCGAGTATCTGCTTGTAAGAAGACAAGACACTCTCAACTTCAAATTCGGTCTGTATAAATCAGGAAGAACACCTCATCTGAGATGATATGAGTGCCCTGGTACGATACACCTACGTTGGTAAGCTGGGATCAACTTTTCCAAGTCGGTACTAAATGATGCTGGAGATCTAACATTACTATCTTGAGTGGAAGTCTTGAGAGTTGTGGAATCAACAATATTAATAGACGACTGTTGATCTTTGTAATTCATGGCCGCTTGTCCATCTATCAGTGTTCTTTTCATGTCTGTAGGAGATCAGACTTCCACCAACCCTCAAGTTAACTAAACTCAAGTAAATTATGACATACCCTCTTCACAAGAATGCCTCCAACTTTCTGAATATATCATGGATTGTCAATCTTGAAGTTCCAGATCAATATACCTCCAATTATCTACGTCTCCACACCTTTTTAACTGTCCTAATAACCCTGAAACCCCGAATTCGAACCCCCAGAACACTTTTCTCATAACAAATTCTCAACTATTCTCGAGAACTCAGCCAGAGTTCCAGATGTTGAGATATCGAGAAGAGAGGTTCGAACTACTTCTCAGAAAGCCCACACTCGTAGATTACTTCCACTATGAACAACTTGCTCCAAGTGACTGACGTTCTAGATTGTACGAAACTCCTCCATCTAGAAGTTACTTTCAGACCCCAGACTCATAATCTCTTGTCTTAACCAATTGGTAGATCCTAGTCCACAGAGCTCTGATACTCGACAATCGATATAACACCTCCTGTAGTCTCACAGACACCATATCATCACACCTTTATATCTACCTTTTCAACTTCATTGCTAGTAGCTGGAGTCTCATCTTGATCTACAACTATCGTACATTACTGTTCTTGTAACTACAGTAACACTCCCACCTCCCAGTCTAGCATATATTCAACTACCAAGTGCTAAATTCTGCGGGTAAAATACAATAGATATATCCCTTGAGCTGGCAGCATAGACTACAAGTACGTCGTCTTGAGTTCCAACCGCAACGTCCAGTGACTGTGCGAGCTTAAATAATGGTGTAACCGCCATCAATCACGATATCGGAGCCGGTCACGTAGGACGAGGCCTCGGAGGCCAGGTAGATACAGGCGCCGGTGAGCTCGTCGGGGTCTCCGAGTCGGCCGAGAGGAGTTCGGTCCTTCCACTCCTCAAACAGAGTGTTGTACGCTCGGTTGAGCGCCGTGTCCATGTATCCGGGCGAGATTGAGTTGCATCGGATGTTGTGGACGGCCCACTCGGCGGCCAGGGACTTGGACAGGTGCTTGACGGCGGCCTTGGAGGCGTTGTAGGCACTCTGGGGCTGGGGCCAGTTGACGATGGATCCAGACATGGACGCAATGAAGACCACGGTTCCTCCAGTTCCCTTCTTGATCATGTGTCGGGCGGCGGCCTGGGTCACGAGGAACGAACCGTTGAGGTTGATATCGATGACTCGTCGGAACTTGTCGGCAGGGTACTCTGCGGCATGGACCAGATCGGCGACACCAGCTGAGTTGACGACAATGTCGACGGAGCCGAGATCGTGCACCACTCGGTCAATGATCTCGTTGACGGACTCCTCGTCTCGAACGTCAGCCTTGTAGAACTGAGCCTGCACGCCGTACGCCTTGTGCAGCTTCTCAATCGCGTCCAGACCCAGGTCCTGCTGCACATCCAGAATCGCAATGCCCTTGAGACCGACGGAACACAGACCCTCGGCCATGGAGAAGCCCAGACCTCGAGCTCCTCCAGTCACAATGGCCACCTTTCCATCCAGACGGAACTTGGACAGAAAGTTCTTGGCCTGGAAGACGGGCTCTTCCTTGGATCCGGCGTTGGCTCGGGCAATATCTTCGGCGGTGGGCGCGGGAGGCACCACGGCGGCTTTGGCGGAGTTGGACATGTTGTTGTGTGTGTGTGGTGTTCAGGAGAGAGAGACACGACAGAGAGTTGAGAAGACCACGTCTCTACAGACCAGGAGGCTTTAGGTTTCAGAACAGGGCGATATGTCGGTTTGACGGCTCGATTTGATGCGTCGAATTCAAGGTCCACAAGCACAAATCAAAAGGCTATCTGTAAAGACGATTTTTCCACATCCATTGAACACCTATATATACCCCTACTTTCCCCCTTGCCTCTCAATCACCCTCACACCTCAACACGCCGCCAAACCTAGAAGCGTGGATTGCTACCTTATCTGGACATCGCACTGCGCAGCTCGGCATAGACGAGAGGGGCAGCGAGGATTATGTGGGGGTCACAAGAGTCGTGTTGGTGGCACGGCATTGCCAATGTCACGCCCAGACACAAAACGACCAATTTGACCCGCAAAGATGCGCACAGAATCGGCGATTGTTTGGATGACTGAAACAACATCTCAGTCTTATCCCACCACTCGCATAATTCACACCAGACGCACAGAACAAAGATGCAGAGTGACGTCTCTACAGGTATGGAAGCATGCATTGAGACCTGATTGGGCGATCAAGGCAGCCCAGTAGAGCAGATTCGTCGAGCACATCCCGTGATCGCCCGATTACCTCACCGTCGCCATTCCGCCCCTAGCTGCTCTTATCGGATCGATTACCATGTTCGTCGAGCCGGTCATTAGAGTTGAATTTGACGACGGGATATTTTCAACCGCGTCGCACTAAAACCAATAATGAGGAGTAAAGCGGGGCATGTTTGGGCTCGATGGAATGAGGAGAAACCGGCCAGCACAATGGATCTATTTTCATCCACGTTAGTGGAGCGGCTGTGAAGTTTGGCAGGGTTTAGGCTGTTTATGCGTGGTGAAGATTTTCCGGCTCCGAAACGGTCCCATGGATTGCAACAAAGCTCTCTGCTTTCTCCAAAAGTAGATTTTTCTCGATATTCCCTCCCATCTTACTAAGCTGCCCTGTGACGTCACCGTCGAGAAAGAGCGCATCATGTGTCATGTATCATGCACGCGGAATTATCGGAGATAAGACTACATCCCCGCCCAACGCCATGTTGGTGGCGCTAAAATCAGTGCTAAAGCACAAATTTGCAAGTGAAGAGGCGCTCGACTGCGTCCAATTGGTTCGAGAACGGCTTGCCAAGATCCCCTCGAGCTTCAAAAAATTTCACCATAATCGCTCAAATCGACCTGCCGATCTTTCAACCTTGATTTGGCTGTCGTCGTAAAGGGATCCCAAGTAATTTTAGTTGGGATTAGTTGGCCATTCAAAGCGGAATTTGCCACTACAATATCAACATCATTATCATATCATTACAAAAAGACAGACTATATCACAGAACAGATCAGGTCAATGGAAGAGAAGGACTACATCAATTCGACGTAGTTGGCGGGGAAAATGCCCTCCACGGCGCCGTTTCGGCCGGTCCACCAGTCGTCCTTGGACACGCCTCGCTTGACCACAGCAATCACGTCGCCCTTTCGGAACGACAGATCGCCAGGCTGTTCTCCATCAAAAGTGTAGAGAGCCACAGCCTTCTCTTCGGCAGCAGAAGAAACAGGAGCATGAGGGGCGGGAGGAGCAGGCTTGAAGGGCTTTTCTCGAGGCGACTTTTCGTACCGGTCCGACTTTTCGTCCCGGTCGTATCGATCATATCGGTCTCCTCGGTCTCCTCGGTCGCGGTTTCGATCATCTCGGTCTCGGTTTCGATCGTCTCGGTCGTATCTGTCGTCTCGGTCATATTTGTCTCTGCCGCCATTCTCGTAGTCTCGAGATCGCGACGAGTGGTGACCCCGGTCTCCTCCTCGATCTCCTCGATCGCCTCGAGAGGAGCCCTTGTCTCTCCAGTCCCGATCTCGGTCGTAACGGTCGTCGTTGTTGCCTCGAGTCGAGCCTCGTCGTCCAGAGGGGTCGTCCGAGTACGACGATTTGAAGTGTGCCTTACGGAACCGGTCCGTCATGCTCTCGACTTCAGGGTCGTCGTCTCGGCCGCCTCGGGCTGAGTATGCAGAGTCTCGTCGCGAGCCTCCTCGTCGATCTTCGTCTCTGTTTCGAGACGAGAACCGGGCTCCTCCTCCTCCTCCTCGTCCTCCGTAATCGTCGTCGCTGTCGCCTCGTCGAATGGACGATCCGTCGGAGAACTGCGAGGGGATATCGTCGTAGAACGAGTCGCCGTCGTGTCGGAAGTACGAGTCGTCGTCGGCAAAGTCCGCGGGGTTTCGGAACGCCCGGGACTCGAGCACTCGGAACAGAGCGTCACAGTCTGGCGGGGGTTCAACGTAGCCACTGAGAATCTTCTTGGCGGTGGCGTTGTTGTTGCCGTAGAACTTTCGGTTGGCCTCTCGTCGCTCCACCAGCACAGAGCCCTCCAGCGACACTCCCGCAAACAGACCCTTGGTCTTGGAGTAGGCGAAGATGGTGGACACGTTGGTGACGGAGGCGGAGCCTGCAGCCTCGGCGTTTCGGCCCAGAGGACCGGCGGCCAGAGACATGTTGCCTCCCAGTGTGATGTTTCCGGTCTGCGAGAAGGTCTCGACGGCCTTTCTGGAGTTGAGAATGAAGACAAAGTCCGTGAGCTCGGCTCCAATCTGGCCTCCAACTCCGGCACCAGCAGTGACCAGAGCCGAAGGAGCAGACCAGCCACCGTCAGGAAGACGAGAGACAATGACTCCGGAGCCAGCTCGGCCAGAGAAGAGGAATCCGGCCTTGAGAACGGTCAGAATGACCAGACCCTCGGCGTTCTGCAGAACATGAGGCGGAATGACCATGTCTTGGCCGAAAATCTGGTTGGGCTTGACAAAGGAGGCCAGAATCTTGGCGGCCTTACGGCACTCGCTTCGTAGCGACCGCGGAACAGGATTGTTAATACCCATGGTGAGAGAGCTATCGTAGGGTGAGTGGTTATGGTGTGGAGGAGGCTGAGCTGCTAGATGTATGCAACCGCATGCCAAGAGGGGGTTAGGGCTCAACTAGAAGGGCTAAAGTGACGGAAAAACGGACTTTGGTTATGTCGGAGGATTCGACAGAGACAGATTGGGTATCGATTCGGTTGGTCAATTGAAAAAAATCTCCCCAATTGACTGGACTTGATACATCAAATGTGGACCTGCATTCTATACGGTCTTCACTGGTCTTGGCTTCACTCTACGAGCTATACGGAGCTACTAAGAGACCAAAATCTGAGGAGGATTGCTGTTTGAAACCGACAGCTGGCCCTCCAACAAGTCAACTATCTCCGAGATGGGCCCACACCGTTTGCTCAAGCCGTTTGATACTCTTCTCCACCTGCCTTTTTTTATCTCCGTAATTGCGTCTTTTAAGCTTTCAATTATTCATTGTTCGGGGTTAAGCTGCGGTATATTTGGCCACCTGCGCGATATATCAAAAGTGCCACTGACTAAGACGAGATTGCTGGTGCTAGTGACACCTGGATTATGCACTATGGCAGGTGACGGTGGCTATACGAGAATGGACGGTGGAGATTCAAACACCTCCTTGTAAGACGATACAAGAGAGCAACCGAATGATTCGCTTATACCTTAATGTTTGACAAGTAGAGAGAGCATGTAGAAATGTCGGAAGAAGGGCTATTGCTTTGTTAAATGGTGTTTTGGACTTGGCTCACCTCTACTATTCCAATTGAGGTTCATTTGCGTCTTCCACGCAAGTTATTATTGAGCTGCCTTGCTATCTCTAGTAGTCTCGCTTATACTTATCTTGCATAATGACAACGTGCGTTCTTCTTCTTCTGCATCAACAACAACATGTTGCGACCATTGACTCGAATAAGAGCCCTGAGCTCGCTGGCAAGACCAGCAGTAGCCCGAACGGCCTTCCGTTCACTGCATAGTTCTCGACCCGCGTTCCAGATACCTCGAGAGTCGCGAGGCAAGAAGATTCTCCGATACGGCCTGGCCACGTTTGGAGCCATTGGTCTTGGAGCCACCGCTCTAGTTGTGACCTTTGTGATCTTTGATTACTGCTCGTACAAGGAGATTGACGATTGTGGCGACATTGATGTGCATGCTCTGGCTCTATCTCCTCGACGAGGTGGACCCAAGAACCTGCCCATCTTCGACTCATGGCTGGACGATACTGACACTCCGAGCAAGACCCAGGGCTCCAACAAGCCTCGATTGGTTGTTTTGGGCTCTGGCTGGGGCTCTGTGGCTCTTCTCAATGCCCTCAAGCCCGGCGATTACAACGTGACTCTCATTTCTCCCTCAAACTACTTTCTCTTCACGCCCATGCTTCCCTCGGCGACTGTTGGCACTCTTGAGCTGCGGTCAATCACCGAACCCGTGCGACGAATCTGCGCTGCTGCAGCTGCCCATTTTGTCAGTGCCTACGCCAACGACATCAACTTCAAGGAACGGCTCATTGAGTGCTCCCAGAGAGACCCTGTGACCGGAGACACTGTCAACTTCTACGTGCCCTATGATAAGGTGGTTGTTGCCGTGGGATGTACCACCAACACCCACGGAGTCAAGGGACTGCAATACTGCCACTTTCTCAAGACCGTGGACGACTCCAAGAGTATCCGAAACCAGCTGGTTGTGAATCTCGAAAAGGCCGCTCTTCCCTCCACGTCAATTGAGGAGCGAAAACGACTTCTCTCTTTTGTTGTCTGTGGAGGAGGACCCACGGGAGTGGAAATGGCTGCCGAAGTGTACGATCTGATGAACGAGGATCTGGCCAAACATTACCCCAAGGCCCTGCGAAACCTCGTGTCCGTGCACGTGATCCAGTCTCGATCTGCGATTCTCAACACCTTTGATCACTCCGTGTCCGAGTACGCCATGGAGCGGTTCAAGCACGACAACATTGATCTGCTGACCAACTCACGAGTCGTCGAGGTCAAGGAGGACCGAGTCATCTTCTCCCAGGCCGATCCCGAGAACCCGTCCAAGAAAATCGTCAAGGAGGTGCCCTTTGGTCTTTGTCTGTGGTCCACCGGTGTCGACCAGTCTCCTCTTACCAAGGCCATTGTCAAGGATATCGGAGGCCCTCACCAGACCAATCGACGAGCCATTGAAACCGATCCCCAGCTCCGAATCCTCGGAACTCCCGAAGGACAGGCCTACGCCATTGGAGACTGCTCCACGGTGCGAACCCATGTTGTCGACACTGCCATTGAGTATCTCAAGGCGCACGTGCTTGCATCTCGACCCTTTTCGGCCAACACCCACGAAACCACCGAGGAACTCGAAAAGCGGATCCACGAGGTCCGACTGACGGTGGGCGAGGTCAAGCGTCTCATTGGCGTTCTCCAAAAGACCCTGCCCGACTCGGCCGAGCACTTTGTCCTCGTCGACCAGCTCTTTGAGGAGTACGACACGGACCACAGCGGAACCCTGTCCTACTCGGAACTCACCAAAATGCTCACGGACGTTGACCAGAAGATCATTTCTCTGCCTGCGACCGCCCAACGAGCCAACCAGCAGGGTGTTTACCTCGGCAAGAAGCTCAGAAAGATTGCCTCCATTGGATCTGCGGCCTACGACACCCCCGTGCCCTACGGAGACATTGACGCCGCCTACTACAAGCCCTTCAAGTACAGACATCTCGGAAACCTGGCCTATCTCGGTAACGCCGCGGTGTTTGATTTCGGCAAGCACGGAACCTTCACCGGAGGTCTGTTGGGCATGTACATCTGGCGATCGGCCTACTTTTCGCAGTGTGTTTCTTTCCGAACCCGAGCCCTCATGTTCCAGGATTGGCTCAAGCGAGGTCTGTTTGGACGAGACTTTATCGCTCCTTAGATGTTCGTATATAGATAATGATGAGATGTTAGAGATGTACCAGGTGTAAGGAGCTACAGTTATCTGTGTGAGCTTAGGTCGTGGTGTTGTTGACTCGTATAATAAGACTTACCGACTCTGGCAGGAGCCGATGGTCCTATATATACCACCCGGATCTTGATAAGCTTGTGGCTTGGATTGCGCCTTTATCTCTTCCTTCCGACCTCAAACTCTAATCTTCATTTATCTCTCCTCCATGCATGTTCACAGGTCATACTCTCCTCTCACCAGGTAGTGTTGGCTTTGTCTGGCTTTTTGACAAGGTCAATGTTCTGAACAAAACTTCATGCATGGTGATGCACTGATAACCGTATTTTAGGTGAGTGCATAGATAAGCCAGGAGGTATCTTGGGCAAGAAAGAGATGTCAGTCAAGTTGGAAAGTCGGCAGAGAGATAAAACGGGGTTTGCCTCTCACTAGGGTGATGCCTCCAAAAGGGTTTTACGATAACCAGTTCACTGAATTAATCAACTTTCAGTGTTCCTCCTCTGAACATGATGAAAGAGATATCGGGTCATGGACAACTTCATTCAACGTGAATCATGCTACGATTTCCACAGTCGGGCTGTTGTTGGCAATCCCATGATCATCACTTGTCCTTCCACTCAAATAATACCGCATCTGCGTTCTAAAGTCTCTTTCCAGGGTCAGTTGAAGTCTCCCATACTCCTTCTTCCAGAGCCCTCCTGAATCACTCGAGACCCTTGTAATGGTTCAAATTCACCTTCTAGACTCCCCAGACCCCTGGATATCCACTTTACAACCACCTGGTAACCTATAAAACCGTGTAGAAGCAATCGAACTGGACCAACCGTCTGAATGTGCCCACATGCCCTGAAAGATCTCCAGAACAACAATCTCCTCGTCAACCTCCTCGTCAGCCCCATCCTAACTGCCAAGACATAAACCCAACATGGCATGTACTATATTTCCAAGAATGAGACTTCCTGAATGGGCTCCGACGTTTAAGGCTCTACTGCCGTCTCACTTTTATCCGAGACACGATCGACCGACGCTATGAAACACACAAAGCGACGTGTCCACTCCTGGAAATCAATATCGCCAATTATGACCCAAAACAATCCAATTACGACCCTCAATAACAACATGTCTATTATCTCGTCACCAAGCTTATCTGCAGGTACCCTATTTTCTGCAGGTACCCTCTCATGAGGTTGCAGTCTTTGTCTTTGAAAGACACCCAAAAACGTCCACAAGGACCCTACCCATCGTACTAGCCCTCGAAAGACAATTAGCTCCAGCCCTCTCGTTAATTAGCTCAGCCGTCACGATTAACCTCTCAGGTTCATCCTCGACCATCTCCCGTCTTTGCAAAGTAGGTTTGTCATCCGCAAGCGAAATGAAACTTAACGGTGATTTATTGAATAAATTAATAACGAATAAATTAAATAATAAAATAAAAATCAAATTAATTACCGAGTGCCCACATACTGATTAAACCTGCAGATGATATACGAAGATATCGCCCCAACCATTGGACTAACCTCAACATGACAAAATCTGTACTCGCCAGATCAAGACTATCAGTCGATATTCTGCCATTAAATCACACCAGTCTCACAATACCTACTTGTACTGGTACTCGGCTACAACTGGCTCCCGGCTACAAACGGCTCTCGAATCCCCCATCACGCAAACACACTGAGACAAAAATGCACGTCAAAGAAAGAGAGTGTAATCAGATAGTCATCATTACCAATCAAACCTTCAACCGGCACGGCTTGTTTAACCGTAAAGTGGTGCCGTGTTGAGCAGCCAAAAGTACAATACGAAGCAGCTCTACCTGTCCACTTACAATCATAAATAATATACATTGAACCGTTAGTACGTCGTACTGTACGCTCTAAAAAACTTTTGGGGTTGCACATGTACGGACAAGATGCTCTATAAGTGGCTTTGGCACACTGTTTTTGGAATCCTAGTTGAGATCCTTCAACCGCTCACTAATCTCCCGTTGCTTCTCCTTGAGGTACTCTCTGATTTCCGCAGAGCTGGTCAGGTCGTCGGGGATCTGAATGTCCAGGAAATCCTTGAGTTTCTGCCGAGTTCCCTCCTCTCCAGAGCTCGTGTTGAGCAGCGAGTGGATCGACAGGTCCAGCGACTGCTTCTTGCGTAGAGAGTCCTGGTACGAGGGCGAGGCACTTCGCTTTTCTCCGCTGGCGGGCGATTTCGACTCGGTCAGAGGCACCGGAGTGACTGGGTCGTTGCTCGAGCCCGGGTTGCCTCGGAACGAGTGTGTGAAATCAATGGCTGGCGGAGCGTACATTGCCTGGGGAATAGGAGACGCTCCAGGCGCCGGAGGCAGCACCAGAGGCACGGGAGCAGGTCCATGGGCGGCATATCCGTATGGAGACACGGGTTTTCCGTCTGGACCGGTGGGAAACTGCATTGGCGGAGGAGGAGGCATTCCCTGCATGGGGTAGGCGTAGGGATAGGGATAGTAGGGGTAGTAGTAGGGATGAGCGTGAGGATGGGGCGGAGGATGGTGAGGATAGGGGTAGTGGATTGGAGGAAGAGGTCCTGAGCCTGCTCCTTGAGGAGGAGGAGGTAGAGGCATTCCAGGCATGTGTTGAGGATGCTGCTGCTGAGGGTGTGGTTGTTGCTGCTGCATGGGATGCGTCGTAGGAGTTGCTGCTGAGGATGTAGCAGCTACGGCGACCGGGGTTCCGATTGGAGTGCCCGAAAGAGATGCTGGAGTTCCTGCTGGACTAGCTGTCATTGCTGAGGGACTCACAGAGGGGATTCCTAGACCCACAGAGGACGGTGTTGCAGCTACAAGAGTGGGAGTAGCAGCTGTAGGAGTCACTACTGGAGGTGTAGCAGTTGGAGCGACTACTGGAGTTGCTGCGGCAGGTGTAGCAGCAGGACTTGAAGCTGCTTGTCCTCCTCCGTCCTTTTCAAGCACCCGTTTTCGTCGCTTGATCATGTTTTTCTTCATTCGAACGGGTCTATGGACTCCGTGGAGTCGGTAGTAGAGTCCACAGGCGTTGCAAATGGTTGATCCCGAGTCGTCTCTTCTCCAGAGCGGGGTGATTGTAGTTCCACAATTTTGGCATGCGATGACGACGACGGATCTCGAGCCTGAGACGGGGGTTCCGGGAGTTTCGGGCTCGGTTTTCGTGCCGTCATCATCTTTACGCTGATTGGCCAGTTGAACCGCCTTGTTGATTCGGTTGTTATAAGCCAGACAGCCCGAACAAGCTGCCGAGCCTCCGGTTCCGTTGCAGTGGCCGTCTCCGGGACAACTGCCCAGGGTCACGTCTCCGCACGCTGCTTGCATGTCCTTGTCGTCGGGCATGTTTGATGGTTTGCAGGCTCCTCCACAGCATCCTCCATCTCGAGTGGCGCAACTTTCTCGTTTTTCGACCTCTGCGGCTGAGAGAGCCGGAGATGCGGACTGTGAGCCCGGCAGGTAGATTGTGGCAGTGGCCGGGGGTTTTTCCAGATGCGTGGGTCGCGAAATGTTGCGTGCCTTGAGATAGAGGCCGCAGGCGTTGCAGATTGTGGCTCCGTTGGGGGCACGACGCCACAGCGGGGTTCGGGTGGTGCCGCAGTTGGAGCACACTTGGGCTGTGATGACGGACGCCTTTTTCTTGCGTTTTGGAGCGTCCGTCGTTGCCGTGGGAGACGACCCGGGAGATTCCAGTTCCTTTCCTTTTGGCGACGGAGATTCGCGTTTGATGGGTAGGGTCAGAGAGTGCGATTCCATTGAAATTATCTGGGGGAGTTGCGCAGGTTGCGGTGGTTGCGGTGGTTGCGGTGGTTGCGTTGGTAGTTGAGCAGGTTGTGCCAGAGTAGCCAGAGTAGTCTGAGGAATAGCCTGTAGAGGTTGTGCTGTTTGTGGTTGAACAGTTTGTGGTTGTGCCGCCTGTGACTGCGTTTGTACCAGCTGAATCACTGGTTGTGATCCAGACTGTGTCGTCGACTCGACTGTCGCCTCAGTTGTCGCCTCAGTCGACTCATTTGTCTTGGCCTTGTCACCAGACCACGTGGTGGAATCAGGGTCGTCGGAGCGGTTGATGGCGGCAAAAGAGGAGCTCATGGGGCCGGTGGCGTGTCTACGTGTCGTGTGTGTCGTCAAAGGCGTCGCCCAATGTGTCCGTGCGTTAGTCCTCCCCGTAGCGTGCGACAGAAGATATTTCTGAAATAGCCTAAGACGCTTTTAGGTGTGCCAAATAAGCCCTCCGTGTGGTTTTGATTTAGCCCGCCGATGCATGCAAAAGCCTTTGTAACGGCCACTACTGAGCTGGGGGCGTCGTCCTGCACAGCGTCGTGGCACCCTAGCCCCGCCCCGCGCCCGTAGCAACCCAGCTAGGTTAAATGGACGTGCTCTTGCACCTGCCACTCTCTACTCTACAACCCATAACTACAATGGCGGCCCCAAGCCCATACACCGACTTTGGAAACCCCAACAAACAAGACCCACGCCGACACCTGCATCCATCCACGCAAACGTCCCCTGAATTGCAATTGCAAGCGCGCTGATTGGCCCCATGCAGGTTAAAACCTCTCTCGGAGCCATCTGATAACTGCCCAAGGGCTATCCCCATTAGGGTGTGCAGCTTGCCAAACTCTGATCGTCGGGGTCCTTTGGCCAATCAGCGTGCGGTTATTTGTAATCGTGCATGCTGCCCATGTGGCGCTTTTAGCGTTTCGAGTCGGGCGAGGTCGTTGGTGGCAACCAGCGTGCTCAGCAGAGGGTACACGGCCCTGCCGCCCTGTCTCACCTTCTCTCAACCCACACCTTTCCATTTTTACCTCTAAAATCCCAGCGCCAAGTTTCTTTTCACCTTAAAGTTGCCATGTCCTCTCGCAAGCACGTCTTAGTCTTGTAGACGAGCCCCACCTCGTATCCGTTCTGCAGACCTGGTCATGCGATCAAGCCACATGGATATGAGGTGTGGTGATTGGGGTGGTTGATTAATTATAACTCAGCTGACTGTTTCCAGTCGTCAATTCTGTTGCTACTCACCACCTCATTGATCCATCTGATATTCCTCCGCTGCTGACTCCTAAGCCCAACAGATTATCTGCTGCACGTATCTGATCAGATGCACGAATCCGACAGACCCGACAAAAATAGCCACTTGCCGTAGATAACCATACGCCAAATCTGCAGCAGATACGGACCACTGAAACACTCGCTGCATACTTTCGGAGTTATCTTGCTGGAGCAGAATCAGAGATAGAGATTAGAGATCCACAACGATCCAGATTGACGAAAAATAGACATTCCAAAATCGATCAAAACAAGTACAGAGTCCTTTAATCAGATCGGATCAATCTAACATCCCTGACCAACTTGTCTTATACGTCGTACTAGGTTAGCTCCAAATGGATCGATTAGACGAGAATGCATATCATGCGTGGGACGATCGGTCTAGATCCGAAAACCGTGGAATCGCCTGACAACAACTCGACGACAACTCTGACACGACAAGACTTATCTTTTCCATCTGTTCGTCGAGATCGGCCGAGAATCCACAACGCAAATTTCACTTTGATCAGATCCAGGCAGGTTGGAGATCGGACTACAAGTAGATGGTGTATCCACTTGCCGAACAATGCATGCAGGTTTGTAAGTCCGGCAGGAACAGACATATGGAGATGAAAATGAGAATTTGTTAAGAAAGTCGGTCTTGCGCTTGCATTGGTGTATTTGGTTTTCCCGTGGAGCGTCTGGATCGCGAAAAAGGGACCCCCAGCGGGATTTCCTTTTTAAGTATTTCCAACAAAGTTAGTTAGGAAGATTTGAGTGGTATGCCAATGGTTGACATGTTCACTCTGACTATAGCTGTCACCTTGACTACAGCACGTACTGCCCGTACCGCCATGGTACGCACATTCCACATAATTCCGATGCAGTTGATCTGTAGATCAAAATCAAAACTCTCCGGATCGGTACATTAAGCATAACCATGATCCGTCCTACAAGGGGCACACCAAATATATACATAGTTACACTAGCTAGCCAGAGCGTTGAGTTTTTAGGGGGAGATTCTAACACCACGTGAGCTTGCCATGGTCAACAAACTCCATGGTCTCCTTCTGAAGCTGGTCCTCGACAAACATGACACAGGGAATAGACGAGCCTCGATTCTCATGTTTGGCTCCGCACTTGTCGAGCGCCTCATCCAGAGCCTCATACGACAATCCGTCCACAATGTGGTTCCATTCACGCTCCTGAGCCCACATGATCACCTTGTCGATCTGCTCGCTGTATCCGTCTGTAGCCAGATGCTTTTTGGCGGCTGCCACGAGGTGAACCAGGTCGTCAGCCTTGGCTAGCTTGGCCCGCAAGACTACCAGCTCCCGAGCATTGTACATCTGGTGCCATGCCATCCACGAGTCGCCAATCTGGGCTCCAAAGACCTTGGGCTCGGGCACCTTTGCGTGCTGGGCCAGGAACTTTGCCCGGGCAAAATGCCACTCGTAGATGGTATGGTCTGGCACCACTCCGCACTTGTAGTTGCCCTTGAACGGGAACTTTGCAAAGTCCGATGGGAAAGATGCAGTCTCCACGTCAACTAGAGCTCGAACGTCTTGTTCAGAGAGATATTTGACGGGAGAGTGTCCGTTAACTCCGTTAACTCCATTGACACCGTTCTGAGCCTTCTTTTCAACCTCAAAAACGTACTCGGCATCGGTGGTGGCCTTCCAGCCAAACTTTTCGTAGAAAAGACCAACATCGCTCCACAGAGGAGTGGATCGAAGCGTCTGATCAACCTCAGAAACACCGGTAGCCTTGATGAGCTCGGCGTCGGAAATTGTGGGAGTGAAGGGAATGCCAGTGACCATCTGTTTCATCATGACAGAAGCATATCCCTTGCCCCGGTGCTCCTGGGGAGTGAAAACGGCTCCAATGGAAAAAGTGGAAGTGGCCTTGATGGAACCATCTTTTCGCTGGACCAGAGACGGACGCTCCAGAGCCTCGCAGGCAGCTACACGAGTGCCGTCCTCGGTGTAAAGACCCCAGCTCTTGAGACGGTTCTTGCACATGTCTGTATGGCCCAGAACCACCTCTTCTCGGTGCTGGTAGTCGTCGACCGTGAGAAAGGCGCCCCATTCGAGATGGCTAAAGGCCCGGGTTTCTCGGATTTCCTCGGGCGATGTGATTTCTTTGAGAGACACTGTGTTAGTGACTGGTGATATGGTGATTCAAAAGGTGTCTCTGGTCACTGGTGTAGTAAACCCGTGATCACGTGATTCAGACGTGAATCTGGTCATAGGACTTCTCACTGTTTGGAATGTTGATCTGTTGATGTAAGAGTATAGTCTGATCTTGAATTCAGATCAGACTAATAACAAAACAACTCAGTCCATATTGGTCATAACATAACCATTCAAACAGCCAAACAACCAAAACTTCCAAACAACATTCTCTTCCTCTTGTCCACACAACCACACAACCACGAAACTAGCACCAAACTGTCCCAACATATGAAACATTGATCAGATCAGGGATATTGTATGTGACAAGTGAACACCTTGAAATTCCCATTCACCCATTACACCTCCTCTGTCACCCCAACCACCCTCTGACAAAAACTGCACCTCATCGAAACCCTGCATCGCCATCTGACCAGTATTCCCATATCCTCTCCCGAAACATACTCACTTGAGGTCTTGTGTTTGCGTGTTGAGGCACAATAAAAAAACGTATGTGCAAAACAAGTTTGGTCCGTACCTCACTCTCCCTCACACCCTCTCTTTTTATATACCCCTCTGCTCATCCACTACCTGCCGTTAGAGGATGGCTGTGGAAAATAAACTCTCGAGATGTCCCCTAACGTTTAGTGATAGCGGTACGGCTCTGGGCAAGCGGGAAAAAACACCTTTACTAGAGACCTCTCAACCAATGCAACCACCGCACTGACACCGTGCATGCAACGTGCACCTTTTCGCAGGTTTTTACTTGCAACAAGGACAAGTCGTCTTCGTCGTCAGATGTTCCCCCCTCCCACTCGAGCGCTCGGTCACGTGACCCTCACACACACAACCAAATATACTTGAGTCTATAATTATTGGACAGTCAAACCCTCTCAAACAAACCCTCTCGAATCATTAGACACGTGTTGAACCACGTGGTAGATCACGTGATGTACTCAAACCCATTCTATTCTCACGCCTCACGTGTCTAAACACTTGCCACCCCCGTTCGTTCTCCACTCAACCCCACATCCTAGACCTCATGACTCCAGAACTCTCCACATGTCACATTGCTGGAAAAAGGTTTCCAGTCGATAACCGAGCCATAAATTATTCGGCAGCAAGAATACCTCCTCATAACCTGTGATCCACCCTACCCTGACCCCTGTTCAAAACACCTGCCTCAAATAACGTTGCATGGAATGCAGCAACCGGCTTCTCGGCTCCTCAAACGGCTAAAACGGCGGCAAAAACTCCCGCCTAAACAGAGTTAGGAGGTTCAGGGTTAGGGTACCAGGGGGAAGGGTTGGTGGAGAACCGTTTTATCGACGTGTTTGAGCACGTGGAAGTGGTTATTTGGATATTTGAGCGGTTTGAAATTCATTGGATTTGGTTTCATCTTCATTGAACGAGTACAGCGGGAGTTGGGGGGTTTCAGACGTATTTCGCACTCAATTGGAATTTAAAGCAGATGAGGTTGTAGTCCTGCTCATTTGGAGCAAAATGCACTCTTTGGATTTCCTGTCACGTGACCGCAAGCTGTGTCTAATGAGGAGCTTCTAAAACATGGGCTTGGGTGGGTGGGTCACGTTACCGACTTTGAGGAGTCATGTGACTAGGGGAGGAGAGTCATGTGACTAGGGGAGGAGAGTCATGTGACTAGGGGAGGAGAGTCATGTGACCAAAACAGAACAGCCATGAGTTGATTCTTCAGCTTGAGTAGATTGACTATGTGGGGGAGGTGTCACGTGATATATAGAAGGTGGGGAGTCACGTGACACCAGTGGAGGTATCACGTGACGACATTGAAGGTATCCCCCCATGACTCCTCAAATTTCGGTCATGGCCAAAACCGTCCAAGACGCTCAGCTGAGTCTTTAGTTTCAGTAGATGACAAAGTAACTGGAGATGTCACGTGACGGTACGAGGAGTCATGTGACTGTATAAACCGTGTCACGTGCCATCTCTAGACACGTCACGTGACCAAACACTTGCGCAGCGAACCCGACATGGTCTGAGTAGAGGTGACCGTTAGACCGTTGGAAGATGCATAATGTCACCTCTTCACGTGGTCTTTTCGGGATTATTTTTTTGCCACGTTGGTTAGAGAGGGTGAAGGACGGTAATGACCAAAAATTGGCCCTATCAGGTGATTATCAGCGATCTTTTCCAGGACTTGAAATCCCTCAGAGTATGAGAGGGAACTTTGTTTGAGAGTAGGATAGGATTGTTTGGGGGTTTTGGGTTACAGTGAGAGTCATTACTTAGACCAGGTGTAGTAAGTACGATACTTGAACAAGGGGCCAAGTACTGTACTGACAGTTGAATAACCAATAGTGGAACAGAAGTCTTGTGTTAGCATGGAGTGCTCGTACTAACTCACCGAGATGGAGCCGAAGTAACTACACCAATTAGGGACCTCTTTGGATCCCTTTCTTGAGTTATGACCATGCTCATCTTTAGTATACTAACGTTCTCTCAACGCTTATGCATGACTGTGGGGGTCAGATTAGGGAGTGGGTCAAAGTAGCTGTATGGACATGTAAGAGGTGAGATGGACATGTAATGCGGTAGTAGTGTGTCACGTGATCACAAGGGAACAAATTCCCCACCTTCAGTTGCATAATCTCACACCAATCGCAATCCTTGAACCTCCATATTTCCACGGTGCAACATTATCCTAAACCTTATCCATGCATATCAGGTAACTCAATCCATAAGTTCAAAAGTATCCCTTCTACCCTCTACATCCTCCTTCTCTCCTCCCCAACACTTGCAACAAACACAATGGCCATTCTGAAAATCGTCGCCAAGATCTCGGACCAGTTCCCTTGTGTCACAGACGTGCTGTACGTGCAGAACATCACCGGTACCATTTCTTCGCAGGACCCCAAGTATCCGTTTGAGGGTATCATTACTTCTGGTCATGACGTGATTCGAAACACAAAGTCCGGTCAGACGGCCATTCTGGACGCCGTGCTCGTTGGACACCTAAAGGACTCGGACAAGAAGTTTCTCGTCAAGTACTCGGGTCATCTGACCTTCTCTCCCGAGCTGGTGGATGTCCTCACCGGCAACAAGACCGAACATGGACCTCCCGGTAACGTCAAGTCGTTTGGAACCATTGAAATCGACGAGGAGGCAAAGTCCGACAAGGAGGGCTGGGTTGTTGGCCAGACCATGATTGGCAATGGCCGATTCTACCGAGAAGGTGATTCTCTTTTCGTTGAGTATCTCACGGAGTTTATGTAGTATATGACGGAATTACTGAATGGATGTCTTGGTACTTCAATTTAGTCATATTGGGTTGTACCAGTAATCTTATGAAATAGCCATTGTAATACTGAGGACAATCAACTACAGTACTTGCAGTGATGACTATCGTAGTACCTGGGTCTGTTCTTTTGGTCACGTGATTTGGTCATGTGATTTGGTCACGTGATTGCATTTCGTTTACTTCAATTGCGATTTACTCTTGGTTACTGGATTCGATATCATGATCATACCCAAACCATCTTTTAATTGCAATTTTTTTCGAATTATGATAATTTTGCCCATAATTACAATATGAGAAAAATTACTACAACTACAACTACACCGACTGCTCAACAAAAACCTCGTACAACACACTCCTAGCGCTACACCCAAACCAATAACTCCAATAATATACTAGTCAATAACAATGGACTCCTTGCCATCCTCCAGCTGAACATTGAACATGGCCGAGGACGAGACGGACGAAAAGCTGCCCGAGTTTTCCTGATCATACAACTTTCCAGACTTGCCCTTGCCCTTGCCCTTGGCATCCTTTTGCGGAACAGCAGGAGCTCCCTCTTCACCCTTACCCTTGAGTGGTCTCTTTTCAGGCAAAGGAGGAGGGATATCTTTACCTGGAGATTCTGCACCGGATGAGAGTGAAGACACACTTGGTGACGACCTTGCAGCCTCTTCGCTCTTGGTGATGGCCTCTAGTCTGTTTTTCAACGACTGTCGTCGCACGGGTGTGTCACCTAGGGTTGGGACGGTGCTGCTTCCACGTGACGAGTCACGGGATTCGGATCGTGTCGACTTTTTGCTGATGGAGTTGGACGATCGAAACGCCGAGTTTTTGCGCTTGAGCTCCGGGAAAATCTGGTCACGGTACACCAGCAGGTCGTTGACCAGACGGTAGGCGTGTCTGTCTCCAAAGGTGACTGGAGACTCGACTCGGGGCCGCAGGAAGCAGTGCGACAGCTCCTGCGAGAGCTGGAGAATGTACTCGTCTCCAGCGTTAGTAAGGCGGATCAGCCGGGCCAGGTGGGTCGTGATGGCGTCCAGAGTGGCAATATTGGACACGAGCAGCTGTGCAAAGGTGTTTTGCAGTGACTGGATTCGGTCCTCGGCGCTGGGAGGCTGTCCTTCGGGTCCAGCAGAATACAATCGTTTGACAACGTCGTAGTACTGATGGGGGACCAGAGAGTCTGGCAGCTCCAAAAGATAGAGCTTGAGAATCGATGCTGCCACGGGAAGCTCGTATTTGCTCAGAATCGCCTTGTCCACGGGTTTGCCTGTGTTGAGCTCCTTTCTCAGAGCATGGGTTGTCTTGAGAGACACGGAGACGGTCCAGACGTTGAGCCGAACCTCGTCATTGTCCAGAAGCGGGTACTGGTCGTCCATGTGGTTGAGAACAGTCGATACAATGGAAGGTACCTTTCTTCTGTCTCCTCGACATCGGAGCTCCAGATCCAGTCCAAACGTGGTCTGTGAGTCCGACGAGTTGTAGTAGTTGTCGTAGACGGTCACCTTTGGCGTGAAGGGACCTGTTCGGAACGATTCAACCAGATACCGAAGATCTGCAGCTGGATGAATGGCCTCTTGGAACAGCAATAGACGTTCCACGGACGACTGTAGAGCAGGCAGAGAGTTTGAAGCAGCTGCCAAAAAGTCCAGAAACACGGCCTTGACGGCCTTGAGTCGGTCACTCTCGCACCGTTCCATGAACTTGAGATGGTCAATCACACTCTCTTCCAGAATACATCTAGCGTCGTCCAGCTTGGAAACCTGCAGTTTGTATCGAGAATCGAGCTCGGAAACCTCTCTGAGAGCCCGTTGAATGGGCGATTCGTCTGTAGGAGCGCCTCGAGAAGAAACGTATGAAGAAAGCGTCTCTCCAAGATACTCTCCGACAAAAGGACGCACTTTGTCGACTGTAGCTTCCAGAGAATCGTCGTCATCCTGAAGACCGGCCAGAATAAAGGCCTTTTTTCGCCATTGATAGCTAAAAGCCGACGAGTTTGCAAACTTGGAACCCACCTGACCAACCAGACGAAGATAGCCCTGGGTGACGAGATCTTGTCCAAATCGCTCGGCAAAAGCAACAGCAGAAACCGTGGAGGGAATGGGAACATTCTGCTGGATCCACGAAACAATCTGGTCGCCAGAAGACACGTTTTCATACGTTCCAAGAATGGCGACTCTCAGATCGGCCCGTTTGATCTCCTGAAGAGCGTTTTTCATAAGACTTGCCAGCTCGGCTGAAGAAAACACTTGTCCTCCGATATCCGACAATTCACGTGACGGTTCCGCAACGGTTATCGACTCTGCTCGAGAATGGTGATTGGTAGTAGTACTTGCAGACTTGTTCACAATGGTAGTGGCATCTGAAGCGGTGGAACTGGATCGTTGACGATCAACAGAAGCCGGAGAAGCACTCGTTGCCGGAGTAACGGGCTCGCCACTGCTCTCTTTGAGTTCCTCGGACAATCGACACTTGTTAAAGTACCGTTTCTGGGCTCTCTGGACCTCCACGTACTCCTTGTCATACGTCTTGACCTTTGATCGTAGAACCTTGTAAGAGTATTGGACACGTTGACGATGTTCATCTGCCCATTTGGAGAATGGCAAATGCACCATATCTCGCATATTGGACGCGATTGTCAAATGGGCCTTGCCCTCCTCTCCCATCTCGTGAAGAACTCCTTCATAGGCCTTTTTGAGAGATGCTCCTTCGTCCAAAGC
The DNA here is from genome assembly GCA_900518995.1 of Yarrowia yakushimensis. Taxonomy (NCBI): domain Eukaryota; kingdom Fungi; phylum Ascomycota; class Dipodascomycetes; order Dipodascales; genus Yarrowia; species Yarrowia yakushimensis. Next base: position 1,397,416 of record ULGW01000002.1, read on the forward strand.
TCCGTTTTTCGACGCAAAAAAGCCCCCCGTCTTCTTGGTCTCTCCAAACTGAGTAGGAATCTCCTGTAATCGATGTCCATAGGCCTCCTCAGCCTCCATCCGAGCATTGACTAGAGCCAGAACCTCGTCGTTTTCATTACAGCCCTTGTCGAGCTGATCAAACACCACCCCCAGTCCGGCCGCGTAGTCCGACGACCAGAACGAGTCTGCAAAACTGGGCATTGTACAATTTGTAGCGTGCAGCGTGTTGTGGAGATGCAGTGAGCGTGTTATTTTCAATCTTCAGTTGGGAGGTTAATTCACACCTGAAACATGCCGTGTTTGATGAGGGGAGGTATGGGTTGTCACGTGTGAATCAGGGGTGGTCATGTGATTCGAATCGTACAGGGCTCGTCACGTGACCCAAATATACACCTCCACCACTTCTCTTTCCCAAATCACGTGATTCCACTCTTCTCTCCAGGGCTAATTTTAGTCCCGCTGCACGTCCAACCAGACGATCCTCAGCCGTGATAACCGTAATATTATAATGCCGTACCAAGGAGTAACAGAACAATCAGGAGTATTAATTGTTGTTTTAAAAGTACAAAACCGATCAGAACCGATCAAAACCGATCAAACCGATCAAAACTTACCCATTTCATTTCATTCATGTATATTCTGAGACTGTCTTACATACAGATACATTCAGTACATGTCTCATTGGGGTACCAGTTCATCCTACTACGATACATGAGACCAACTCACCAGTAACGTCACCTCCAGTTCACGTCACTTCCACGCCTAATTCAACTGATAAACACGCTCAATGGGCTCAATACCCTCCTCCTTGAACATGTCCTTCTTGTCAATCTGTTCCAGCAACTTGAGCTTCCAATCGGAACCAAACAGCCGCTGAACCTCCTCCTCGGGAACAGCATGGGGAGGACCCTTCATCTTGGACTGATCATAATCCAGAGTGATGAGAAGACCCTTTGGAGTAGGGATCAGCGCTCTCAGATGAGCAGCGTATCGTTCTCGCATGTCCGGAGGAAGAGCAATCACAGAGGCTCGGTCGTAGATGGCCACGACATCCTTGAGGTCGTCGGCAGTGAGATCAAACAAGTCTCCGCACCAAATGTGGGTGTTTCCAGCCTCGTAGACGGTGAACTTGCCGTTGGCAGTCTTGCTCACCTTTGGTTCCAGCTCCATCTGGTCAAAGTACTGTTTGCACGCCTTTTCCGACAGCTCCACGCCCAGCACGTTGTATCCGAGTCCCTCGAGCCATCGCATGTCCAGCGACTTGCCGCACAGACACCAGCACCGTGGATCCCTGGGGAATGTTGAGAGTGGGCCAGTACTTTGCCAGATGGGGGTTGGCGGACTTTTGGTGCCAGCCAATCTGGTCGTGGTTCCATCGATCTTGCCAGAATTCGGGTTTCATTGTGTGAGAGTGTTGTTTGTGTAGGAGGAAGAGTTGACACTGGCGTTTTGGGGCACACCAAGGCGGCTAGGGTCACGCGATGTCTGCGTTGAGTTTGGGAGCCATGTTGGGAATACTGGGACTCTGAAAAGAAGTCCCAAGGGGATCCGGGGGTATTTATAATTGGGGGGTGGTTTTGTGTCACTTGTGGGAGTGGCTGGGTGGATTTTCCAAGCGATATTGGCAATACCAGCTGTTCTAGAGGGATCAGTGGAATCTATGAGCAACCCAAATCCGGGGTAGAAAAAGTTTAAAAAAGTGGCGAGTGAAATTTCAAAAGGTGGAGTGGCTGTGCATTCGCCAGGAGCGAAGCGAGTGGTGAATATTTGCTCCTGATGAATCTGACAATGTCCATTAAAACTGATGATTAAAACTGACCATAACAACCGACCACAACGACAGAATTCCATCCCAAAATCCCACCACACTGCCCTAGAAAAGACGCTTCCTTGAGGGATTTCCTAGATAGAGTAATTGGCCCATTCTATTAAGCCTCCTAATCAAGCCTCCTACGATATTTCAGTTATCACATGTTTCTGATCGTAAGTTCTGAGGGTTATTGAGGGTTACCAGGGTTAACCAGGGCAGGGCTATTATTGCTCAGAATATATATGTGACGACCTTCAAGGATGTACTTGCACTATGTTTGTCCATGAGATGAAATTATAGGCTGTTATGACTGTCAAAATGAAATCTTCAGTTCTCAGATCACTCCATTGACTCTGGGGAGCTATGAATACTCCGATTGTAAGTCAGTTTTACTCTTCAAATGACCTGAACTAGATCTCTAGCCAGTCCTTCATTCAAGAATGAATCCTCAACTTGTTCTTGGTCATGTTCATAGTCCGAATACTACTGAACTGACTGTGTTAAAAGAGTGCTTGAGTTGATCGAACAGGTACTTTAGATCTGTAAGATGTACTCTAGGATGCCATCGGAGTATTCTCGAGATCATCTGGACTGTCATTCTCTCGTCGGCACTTTCAGAGCCCAAAGCCATTGGCTCAAGACGGCCTCATCAACAGAACATATTTGCACTAAGAAAAGGAAAGATTCAACGGAAACAGGGAGGTATCGTTCAGGTGAATTCACCACTATCATCATTCTGGTTTTAATTGGCTCTGAGAGTGTCCCATGCCTGGATTTTTTCCTGAAACCCACCTCCAAGTAAACCTCAACAAACGTATCGTAAGTACGAAAGCCAAAAAAAAGGATCCAGAACGCTTCAGATTGCTCTAAATGCTCCAGTTCTGCCATATTTGTTTAAAACCAGGCATATATTGATCTAGTGGCGGCATCCACGCATCTCCACGACCCCCAGAACAGCAAATAGGCACCCCCAGCAGACTTGTTCTTTAACTATTTACTTGTTCAGGGTAACTATATTTAGTGAGCGGGTTCAGTCATACGTGACTACAGCAACAGACAGTACAACTACGAGTACAAGGGGTACCGTGGTATAGTCAGTTACAAACAGACATTGCAAATCCAATATTTTCAGTCAGAAACACTGCCTATAGCTGGAATTGTTTGACAGAGTAGAACCGAATCTCGTAGTTGCTACATTTGACTAAAAATTAAATCAAATAAATTCGCCGAATGAATCTACCTGTACTGGTAGTGTCAAGCAGTCTCCAACCGATATGAACCCTCTATATGAATACATAGATCACGTGATCCACTCTTTGAGTGCCCAGAATGCTATTCTACACTCCATTTTAGTCCTTCAACAAAACATATGATCATGTCCTTACATAGATCATCATGGTGAAATTTCAACCAAAAATTTCAACCAAATTTTTCAACCAAAAAACACCAACTGTAGTACTCATCGTACTCACCGTACTCATCGTACTCACCGTACTCATATACACCTACCTCATCACATCCACCGCTCATAATCACACCTCAGTTTCCCCCCTCCCTCCCTCACACCACCTCACGTGACCTCCCAACTTACCCCGGACGACCCACACATCTGACGTCATCATCTACACCTCACTCTGGCATGAACGCGTATCCTCGAGTAGCCATTTATTTCTGCACGGGCTGCAAATGGAATCTGCGGGCGGCCTGGTATCTTCAGGAGCTGCTTTCGACCTTTGGCAATCAGCTTGGAGAGGTTGCTCTGTTGCCTTCTTCGAGCGGCACTTTTGTGATTGAGATTGTGCCCGCCGAGGGTGTTGTGCCGATCCAATTGTGGGACCGCAAGGTCAACGGCGGATTTCCGGGTGAGTTTTCTTTTGGGGCTGGCTGTCAGACGTCATGTGGTGCAGTCGGTGAAGTGAGCAATTGCCAAGTGCTGGGCATGTGAATGGTGGTTAGGTGGTTAGTGGCTAGGTGGTTGGACAAGGTACCGGTTTCACATGATTTAATGCGTCAGAGTGCTTGTCGTGAGCAGACTATTGCCTCACCACAGCCCAGCACAGCCCTAAGCCTGAGACTTGCTACTTTGAACGGCTGGACGGTTTGTAACGGTGACAAATGGTTGCCTAACCGGGGCAGATCTCATGGCGCAGTACTAACCCAGACTCCAAGGACGTCAAGAAGCTGGTTCGAGACGTGATTTCGCCCCAGCAGAATCTCGGGCATATTGACGGGCATAAGGGGAGTGACAAGGAACCAAAGGAACAGGAGGAACCAAAGGAACAGGAGGAACCGAAGGAACAACCTACAGACACTACCCCAGCCTCCACCTCCACCCACTGCACCGATTGTGAATCTGGCTCATGCTAGATACTAATTGTGTCTCACCTTGCTCGGTGAATCCAATTCAACCACCATGGCTGCTACCCTACACTGCCCTGGGCTGTGTGCAACCTCCAAGACGCTAACAATAAGTTTCCCCGTGAAGCTTGGCGAGCTACAGCTGAGGAGTAGTCATTATTTGTCATGTGAGGGAGGGGGGGGACAAGAAGGTGGTTGTTAGGAGCGTCGACTCGAATCAAAACTCGTCATTCAAACCCCGACTATATATAACTCACTAGCTAACTACAGCAGCCTCATGGAGTGCTATTTTCGTGACTAACAAGGTTGGACATGGCGTCAAGGTTGGGTTTAAAAAGCGAAATAGCGTAGATTTTAAACGGCAAAAATAAAATAGAGCCAAAGCCCACCCTCCATCAGAGATAGATGTCGGACGCCAAGATGAGGCATTAGACTCGGGCTACGGGGCCCTGGGTCGCCGCAGTGCTCCGCCCAAGGCCTTCCGTGCATATTCCTCTACTTTATATAGACACCGAGGCCCCTGAATATCCAATCATCCGCTCACATTAAGGTATGTACTGCGCCGCACCAGCAAGAAGTTACTGTTGGGGCTGTTTCAGGACAAGGACATGGTCAGGACAGCATGAGGATGAGAAGCCTCATGACAGAGGCGATTTGACGAAGGCAGCAACCACAAAGACAACGACGACACGGCGACAGTAACGACGACAGCAACGACGAATCGATCACAACTGCCACACCCACACACTCTCACTAGACTTGCAGATCAAACCTCATCACAACAACTAAAGCATTACTAGAAGCATCAACTAGACATTTCGCATCACTTCATTGATACATTTACGACTAACGACCATCGTACGTACCACACGTACCCACGTACCACACGTACAACCCCTCCACACGTACCACTCTCCCCCTCCCCTCCACCCCGACTAACCCAGATGAAACTACTCAACATATTCACATTTGCCACAGTGGCATCGGCAATGTCGTTACGACGTCAGGAACCACTATCTCACGTGGAACCGGCCGATACGATTTTCCACACGGACCCGGATCTGCTCGATCCACAGTCGTCCTTCTCTCTGTCCATCAAGGTGCCCATTCCAGACGGAGGAGCCCATTATAACCGTCTTCAACAGCGATGGTACGTCCATTCGGACCCCAATTCGCGCCGAGAAGCCGAGAGTTTCTTCAAAAAACGCTCAATAGGCATGTTTGGAGAAGATATCACCGCAAACGGAGGCCTCGAGGGATGGACCAAAGACCCCACAGACGTGTTCAAGTACCTGATGAGAAACGACTCGTCACCCATTGAAACTCCCTCCGCCTACGAGGAGTACAAGCTGGTCTTGTCTCCGTCCGACGTGGATATGTTGGATAAGTCCATTTCCAACCCATCTCTCCTCTACAAGGGAACAGCATACAGAAAACTCAACGTCTACGACCAACAGACTGGTCACGTGGCTTCGTCGTACAGGGACGTGGGATGGGCTCGAATCATGGTCAAAAAGACGTTGGATCACGTGCCCAGCGTCGAGGGAGCATGGATGGTGGACGATCCGGCTGGTCTTGGAGTCCCCGGAACAGTGTATCATATTTCCGATCCCGAGTCGTTTCGGGCCATGGCCAATGCTGATCCTGACCAATCAAGGGCCGAGATGAAGCTCATGAAGCGAGCTCTTGTTGACAAGCCCGAGTCCATGCTGGTTTGGAGAGAGTCCGATTCGTCCACCCGGGATCTGGAGTCACCTACAGACTACTCGTTTGTGACCAAGGAGATGACCATCTTGTCTAAACGGCAGTCGGATATCGGTGGAGGAGGTTCTTCTTCTGGTCTTGCTCTTTCCTCGACCATTGGAGACATTTCTGGGTGTCCCAAGCATAAGCAGATTGCTCTGATTGGAGCAGCTGCGGACTGCAACTACATGAAGGACTTCAATTCGTCCGAGGCTGTTCGAGCAAACATTCTCGCCAACATGAACACCATTTCGCAGCTCTACGAGCAATCGTTCAACATTTCTCTTGGTCTCAAGGCTCTGGTTCTTGCAAACTCCACCGATTGTCCTACCACCGCGGACGCTTCGGCTCCCTGGAACTACGACTGTTCTGCTTCGCAAGCCAATGCCATTTCCGACCGTCTTTCTGCCTTTTCTCAATGGCGAGGCGATCGGTCCAGTGACGGAATTGCAGCCTGGACTCTCTTTACAGACTGCGCCCAGGGCTCGACTGTGGGTCTCTCGTGGCTCGGCGTGCTTTGTGGAGCACGAGCTTCTCAGCAGGGCAACACCTGGGTTGCTGGAACCAATGTGGTAGCCAAAACCTCGCTTGAATGGAAAGTCTGGGCTCACGAACTGGGCCACATTTTCGGAGCCGTTCACGATTGCACTTCGCAGACGTGTTCGGACGGAACAGTCGACAAGAACGATTGTTGTCCCATGTCCACCACGGCCTGCAACGCCAACGGGCAGTGGATCATGAACCCGGCTTCTGGACGTCAGGAAACCACCTTTTCCGAATGCACCCGGGGCAACATTTGCGCTGGAATCGGCCGAAACTCGCTCAACACATCCTGTCTGATTGACAACACGGGCAGTGTCAAGCTGCTGACGGAAAACGAGTGTGGAAACGGAATCGTCGAGGAGGGAGAAGATTGCGATTGTGGTGGAGAAGAGGGATGTCGAGGAAACGCCTGCTGCGACCCCAAAACATGCAAGTTTCTCTCGGGAGCAGTCTGCGACGACGCCAACCAGGCCTGTTGTCACCAGTGCCAATTTGCAGCCTCCACCCAGGAATGTCGGTCTTCAAAGGGTCCCTGTGATCCTGCCGAGTTTTGTACGGGCAACTCATCCTCTTGTCCGCCTGATCTCACCACCGAGAACGGAAAGGCGTGCGATGATCCGTCTCGACCCGGATTTGCCGGCCTTCAATGCATCTCTGGTCTCTGCACTTCTCGAGATCTCCAGTGTTTCACTCTCATGCAAAACAGAACCACTCTGGTGGGCAACACTCCTGCTAACGTGACCCGAGCATGTGACCAGGGCCGATGTTCCATTTCCTGCAGCGATCCCAACATTCCCAACGTGTGTTTTGGCTCGCAGTACAACTTTCTCGACGGAACACCTTGTGGACAGTCAGGCAAGTGTCTACGAGGCCAGTGCTCAGATAACACCAGCGGCTACTTCCGGTCGTGGTTCAACGACGCTGGAGGCTGGATCAGCAGAAATAAGGGCACTTTTATCGGCATTGTCGCTGGTGTTGGTGGAGGTATCCTCTTGTTGATTCTGGTGGGCTGTTTCAGACGATGGAGACAACGAAGAGCCGTTCCAGTGTATCCCGTCAAGACCAACATTGTTCGACGAGCTCCTCCTCCTCCTCCTCCCATGGCCCGAGCTCCCGTCTATCCTCCTCCTCCCCCGGCTCAGTATCCGTTCAAGTACGAGGCTCGTCAGTCTCAGCAGTATCCTTCTCAGGACGTTTATCCTCCTGCTGCTCCCCCTCCGTCCTATTCGCGGCAGTGGTAATGCAGTGGTAATTGTAAATACATTCGTTTGATAATTGAGTACGAAGTGTAGTGTTGTAGTGTTGAAACGGAGTAACTGGGTTGTGGTAATCGTCTGATCAAATACCTACGATACCATGGTGTAACTTCTTTGCTTGTATTCAGGTTTGATACAGACCTCTTCTTGCTAGACTCCAACACTGTAAGCCACAACTCTGCCATGGGATATTGCTAAACGAATACGAAGCTGAAAAATGATAAAAGCAATAAGGTGAGGTTGTGGAGAAATCTGGTTGGTAAGAGATGGTATTGGATACATTCTGAGCCAGTGAGGCTGTCCAAATGTGAAACAGCCCCAACATTCTCACTTATGTAACAGCCCCAATTACAGCCTCAATTACAGCACCAATTACGTAACAGCCCAAATTCTGTGACAGCCCCAATCTAATGTAACATCTAAGTAATTACTACAGCCAGTACAGCCACTTGCTTAGCTTGTTAACATGCAACTTGCTTCTCCACAGCACAACACTTGTACAGTAAATCTCGACTAGGTAAACATATTGCCACACCACATTCACCCATACACCAACTTAGCAATAATATATTCTCTGGGTGGCGTTGCCATAATCTTTCAATCCCGTTCCGTAACGTCTCCCACCCTGCTCCTTATCCCAAAACCCTATAGGCATGTCTGCTGCAGAGTCAATCTCAGGCTTGTAACCAGGTCAGAACAGTGAAAGTGAGTGTGAGAGGAGAGAGGGAGGAGGAGATATATATAGACACGGACGGTCACCACACAGTGAATGTCACACAGCCACACAGGCAGTCACCCACACCACCCACTAACAAAGTGCCCCGAAGAGACCGATACTGCGCCGATGATATGGCTGTGGACTCGGATGACGACAACCGTGACACGGAAATGGGCGACAGCGTGATTCTCAGCCGCAATAGAGAAACCCTCGCTGCCCACGACGACGACGATGTCTTGGACGACGACCACGACGGTCTGGACGACCTGGAGGACGAGGACGACTCGCGAGGCGCAGCTGGGGCCGGAGCAGCCTCAGGATTGCTACGTTCACTAGCCGGCGAGATGGGAGGCATGTCGTGGCACATGAACTTCCAGGCCGATCGGGTCCGAGAGCTGTTGGAAAACGTTCATCAGGCTGAAGACGCCACCGTGATGCTCATTTTGTTGCAGGAGATCTCCGAGGTGCTGCTAATGTCCAATCAGGACATTTTGTTGTACTCCTTCCCCGTCGACAGTTTGTGTTCGGAAATGGCTGGAATCATGACCAATCCGCTGTTTGAAGACTCCCAGGACTGTGCTATTATGGCTTGTAGAACCCTCTACAACCTGTGGGAAGTATCTCCGACGGTCTCGTCCAACATTTGCAGTGCTGGAATCGCAAAGATTCTCGCTGACAAACTCACCAATCTCACAGACGTGGATTTCGCCGAACAGGCCATGCAGTTGCTTGAAAAGCTGTCCAGTGACCATCCAGAGTCCCCAGGACACGCAGACCATCTGCTCAGACAAGGATGTCTTCGAGCCGCGCTGATTCACCTCGATTTCTTTGCTACACACGTCCAGAGATCGGCCGTCGCTATAGCTGCCAACTGCTGCAAGTTTCTGTCTGCTTCAATGTTTGACCAGATCCAGGAGGTGATGCCGATTCTGGCAAACACTCTCACGTCCAGCGACTCCAAGGTGGTCGAACGCGGCTCCCAGGCCGTGGCCAGAACCATTGAATGGCTCGGAAAGTCATGTGACGAGGAAGACGTGTCCTTTGAATCAATCGTCTCCTCAGAACTCGTCACCCAGCTCACAGAACTCCTCGTCCACGGAGACGGAGCTGCCCAGCGAACAGTTTTGCAGACCCTCGCAATCATTGCACGACGTAGTGACAATCTGGCGGCCGAAATCGTCAAGGCAGATATCACTGGCGTCCTGCTTCGAATCTTGGGCAACTCGGGCTCGGAAAAACTCCTCACAGCACTAGTCAAGGCTCCCCCGCAACTTATTGAGGAGTGCGTTAAGCTCATCTTTTCCCTGCTTCCAGACGCATCAACTTTACAGGGATTCCCAGACGGCCCATTTCGAACATCTAGAGCGTCCCACTCACGTGCCCAGGTGCTCCAGCAGCTGCAAAACTACCCGTCCTTCTGCTCGGCCACCCTGCACCTGCTGTTTGAGCTGTTTGCAGCTACCATGGCCGTCAGAGTCAAACGCAAGATTGTCTACTCGGTGATCCTGCTGCTAGCATCTTCTCCTTCTGACACGGTGGTTGCTCTTCCAGAAGTCGCCGTGTTCATTTCGTCCGTTCTAAACCAGTCTGAAGACGACAGTCTCATTCTTGGAGCTCTGGATCTGTCAATCTTCCTGATTGAGACCCACTCTGCTGTTTTCGGACCTCTATTTGCCTCCGAGGGCATTCTGGACCAGATTGCAGCCATCCCGCCGCCTCCAAAGTCCACAAACAAGTTTGGAGCGTTATCTGCGGACTCAGACTCGGACGACGAAAACGACATTGTCTACGACTTTTCCTGCAACCTCAAACCGCTCGTGGCTCTCTACGTGGAGCGGTTCCAGGGTCTCGTTGAGTCCAACAGTGTTGCTTCCGACAACAATGGAGATCTTGTGCAGATTACTTCGTTGCTAGACGGACCTGATTTCAAGCACGGTCTGGAGCTGCTTCAAAGTCGACTCTCGACTCTGTCCACATTCCAGCTGACCCATTCTGACGTTGTTGTTTCGCTTCTTCAAGCTCTCACTGTGGAGAACAGCCATGGAGACCTGGTTGATCGACGACGACAGTTTCTCGAAACCTTTTGCTCCAACCAAGAAAATCTGGAGTCGTTTGCCGTGCTGGTGGACAAGCTACTTGAGGGTCTAGCCCGTACCGAGCGGTTCGAGGTGCTGACTTCTGGTTTGCCCGATTCAGGCAACCTGGAGACGACTTTGGGCAAGCAAGTTCGACTAAACTTGGTGGCTGAGCGAGGAACAGATCTGCCCAAGCAGTACCGGAACATGTTTGTTTCGATCCATGCGATTGCCACGTTCAAGGCCGTGGACGATTTCTTCCGGTCCAAGGTGCAGACTTCGCTGGCGTTTGAGGAGCGAATGTCGTCGTTCATGCGGCGACGATTCAGAGCAAGTGGAGGCTCTGGAGGAGGCACTCTCGAGCAGGCTCTGTCGGCCATTGCTGCTGCCACAGGCATGCCTCTCCCCAGTGGTAGTATTGTTGGAGAAGAGAGCGAGAGTGGAGAAGATGGAGAGGAGGATGAGGATGAGGACGAAGACGAGGAGGATGAAGACGAAGAAGATGACGACGAATCGCTCGATTTCGGAGAAGAGGAGGAAGTTGCAGGAGACGAGGACGAGGAGATTGTCGAGGACGATGTTGGAGTGGTCAATGACGACTCTGATATCGAAATCGATGAGGAGGAGGATGACCAAGAGGAGGAAGAGGAGGAGGAGGAAGCGGCAGAAGAGACAGAGGCTACCAATGGCGAAACCCAAGAATCACGATCATATGCTGATGCTGCCTCCTCTTCTGGTCCAAAATGGCATCTCACCTTTTCCATCAACGGTGAAGAAGTGACTCATGAAACTACCGTGTTTGGAGCCCTCCTCAGGGCCAGTGGATCTCCCTCTGATATCTGGAGCACCAACTTCACAATCAACATCAAAAAGACAAAGGGAGCTCCTCCAGTTGTAGATGAGCCCAAATTTGAGTCCGAAGACATTGTTCCATACCTGCAATCTCCAGAGAGTTTCTGTGACTCGCCTCGAGCAGCCACCATCATGCAACTTCTCAGTGCTCTTTACAATGTCAATCTTTGGAGTCAAGAGATTGCCGGAAGCGTTCAAAACCTCAATCCTTCGCATTTCTTGTCTTCAAAGCTCACTGCAAAGTTCAACAAGCAACTCGAGGAGCCCCTTATTGTCGCTTCTCTCTGTCTTCCAGCTTGGACCGTGGATGCTACTCGACTCTACCCCTTCCTGTTCCCCTTTGACGTCCGTCATCGATACCTGGAAAGCACATCGTTTGGATACTCTAGAAGCATCCAAAAGTGGGAGGAACACTACCGAGAACGACGCAGCACAGCCGGCGGAGACTCGTCGTCGTCATCACGTGACCGAAACGACCGCCCGCCGATTGGCAAGTTGATTCGGCAAAAGGTGCGGATTTCTCGAAAACACATGTTCCAGAGCGCAATCAAGGTCATGGAGCTGTATGGGTCGTCTCCCAGTGTGCTTGAGGTTGAGTATTTTGACGAGGTTGGAACTGGACTAGGTCCCACGCTCGAGTTTTATGCCACTGTCTCGCATCAGTTTGCTCACAAGTCGTTGGAGATGTGGAGAGACGATTCTTCGACCTCAACCAGCAGTGAAACGTTTGCGTTTTCGCAACAGGGACTGTTTCCCATTCCGCTGATCACGTGCTCCAGTCCCGACAAGGTGCTGAATCGGTTCAAGGTGCTGGGTACGTTTGTTGCTCGGTCCATGATTGATTCTCGTCTGATTGACATTCATTTCAGCACCACGTTTTTCCGACTGGCGTGTTTGCAGCTCAGTTTCTCGCCCACCAGCGAGACTCTACTTGCTATTGACGAGCAGCTGGGCAATTCGCTTCGGCAGCTTCAAAAGATGGCTCCGGGCGAGATTGAGCATCTGGGCTTGGATTTCACGCTTCCTGGCTTCCCCCAGGCAGAGCTCAAGCCCAACGGAAGCCACATCTCTGTCACTGGAGCCAATGTTCAGGAGTATGTTGATCTGATTGTTGACCAGACGGTGGGATCCGGAGTTAGTCAGCAGATTGAGGCGTTCAAGAGCGGCTTTTCGGAGGTGTTTCCGTTCTCGGCCGTGTGTGCTTTTTCGCCTGCAGAGCTCGTGCTCATGTGTGGTCCCAGTGTCGAGGACTGGTCTTTGGACACGCTTTCCGAGACTGTGCATGCGGACCATGGGTTTGACCAGCGGTCCAAGACCTTTATCAACTTGCTGGAGGTGATGAGCGAGTTTGACGAGTCGCAGCGACGTCAGTTTCTGTCGTTTGTGACGGGGTCGCCCAAACTGCCGATTGGCGGCTTCAAGGCGCTCAAGCCGGGACTCACGGTGGTCCGAAAGGCGTCCGAAAACGGTCTGGGCCCGGATGACTATCTGCCCAGTGTCATGACGTGTGTCAACTATCTCAAGTGTCCAGACTTTTCGTCCAAGGAGCTGCTCCAGAGCCGGCTGTTGCAGGCCATTTCCGAGGGAGGAGGAGCCTTCCATCTTTCCTGATCAAAATGATTTATTGGTGTAATAGAGTGGTGTTGAATGAGTTGTACTGGTAGAGTGAGTTAGTAGAGTGTGAATAAATTATAGCTACATTAAGTATAGATATGGTCGGCTCAGTACAGACGATACAGCACTGTTCTGAGTGTAACACCTTCAATCTCGTTGCGATGAGAAATCTTAAGGATCAGAAGATTGCTGTACTACTTCTCGAGGTCACTTGAAAATCCAATACTCATCAGGAACACTTCTCCACTTGGCCACGGTCTTTTCGAGCAAGAGTTTTCGTCTCCCTCTGGTTGGAGTGACTAGCATGTCCTTGTCGAGAAGCCAACATGCAATCGTGTCCTCATGAAGACCCACCACCAAGAGAGCACAGTGCATCGGGACTCTCCACATTCGGTACTCCTTGAGATCGGCCACAATGCACATGTACGACTGGCGGTTCTTGCGGAGATCAAAATCGTTGGCCTCGGCAAACCAGGCCACGTATCGCGAGCTTTTCAGCTTGGATCGGGGGTGTGACAGGTAGCACAAATGCACCGATCGCAGAGCTCCAGATGTGAAGCCAATGATCGTCTTGGGCTCAAAATCAGGCGCCCGGTAAAGTCCGTGGATCTCGTAGTTGAAAAAGTAGCCTTCTTGCGACAAAACCCGGATATTATTGATATCTGCCAGGACTTTGTTGTGAGCAAACATTCCGTAATGGCCTGTTGATCGGAGAACCAAATAGAACCTGGATTCTTCGGGGTTGAAGTAAAAGACAATGAAGAATCGTCTTCTTGCGATGGTCACAAAGGCCCGGTCATTGTGTGCGGATACTCCGTCCAGAGTCCGTTCAGTATCGTCGTCGATTGGAACCTGGAAGACTCTCGACTCTGACGTGGTCTTATTGACAACCTTCAAGTATACCCTTGCAAAGTACCCGTTTCGGTCCGAGAGGATGCTGTAGAGATGGTTTTCTGTTTCGGCCGGTTTTGGAGGAGGAGATCTGAGCGATTCGCGAATCTCTTCCAGCGTGGGGTTTTCTTTCGGAGGGGGTGGTGGAGTGGGAAGAGGGGTATCTTCTGGTCTTGACACGTCTTCCAAAGGCACTCCTCTGATGACGGTGTGAACGGGGTCATAAAAGAAGGGTCTGGAGGTGTGATCTTTGCAGTTGAAGTCTGGGAAGCGTTTCAGAGGGGTATCTTGGCAGTTTTTCTGACTTCCCGTGGGATTGATGTAATCTGGACGCAGGTGACGGATCGCAATGACTCTCACGGCAGACAGTCTCCAGGAGCCTTCGGATCCATCTGGTTCTCCAAGGAGCGACTTTTGGGCCCAGGGAAAGCATTTTCGGGTTGCAGCTTCCAGATACGGCTCGCAGCGGTTCAGAAGGTAGCTATTTGTGGCTGATATACGGACCAGAGCGTCGATATTCGAGTGGTCCAGGATCATGTCCCAGATTTCCACTGGAAAGAGCATCTTGAGAGTGGAGAGGGGAGGGTTGTTGGGGGTTAAGTAGACTGAGCGAATTGAAGAGGTGGAGAAGATGTGAGGTGGTAGCGAAGAAGTGGTGGAGAAGAAGTCAAGAGGAAGTACTGACACATGTAGTGATGTTTATATTTTAATGTGTATTCTTATTTAAGAATAAAATAACTTGTTGATTTAGAGTGATTTGGAAGATGATCTGAGTCTGAGATCAGAGGATCTAAAATCCGCCCTTGGGTCGGAATCAACTAGATGAAAGCTGTGGGGTGCTAGAAATTCCATTCTGAGCATTTTGATACCTTCAAATCGCTTGTAAACCCATTTTTGAGCGAGTTGAAGACACCCCCCAGCCGTGCGGCTCGGAAATTGTTTGAGGAGGAGTTAATAGACGAGACTATAGTATAGTGAAGTAAGAGATGCCAGTCTGCTATGGTATTGACTATGATTGTCAACGAAAAGTACCTGTCGTCTATTTGCCCCATTTATTTATTTATTTATTTATTTATTTATTTATTTATTTATTTATTTATTTATTTATTTATTTTATATTTGATTTATATTCCTCCCACTCTACATCTCCCATCTCAGCTGCAAACCAAAAACTAAACGCGTCGCCACACGAAACTACTATCCACTACACCACACTATGAAAACATACGGACGCCGTCGCCGAACGAAAAACGCGCTCAATGTCGCGCCTGTCAACCATCTCAAACGCACAAACCACTTTGTGGACGATTTACCAGACCATGGAGACGAAGATAGTCAGGCTGTAGAGCCTTGGACTGAGGAAGATGAACAGGACGATTCAGACAGTCAGATGGATTATGACACAAACACCGTCGAGGACGTTGAAAACCCGCTGTCCGATTCGGATCACGAATCTGAAGCCGAAACTCAGCCTTTGGAAGACGTTGTTTACTCCTCCAAGAATATGCCTCCTAGTACTCAGCCTCGGATCTGGACTCGTAAACGGGGCACTTTGGAGTCCCCATTACAAGATCGAGGTAATCGCAAGATTCACGTGACTGAATCTTTACCGAAAACTGTTCGATTTGAAGGTCCCATGAGCTCTTCTCCTGTTGTTCTTTCTTCTGAAACGTCCCGACCTTCTCCCAGTCAGGCTCCCATTACTCCAATCACTCCTGCTGACGTGGAGCAACCTCCGTCAACTCCCGACAAGTATATTGTTGGGGTTGTTCCATCCACTACTCCGAGTTATTCGCCTCTGACCATGAAATTTGACGATGCTCTTGATGGAGGGGTTGCCAGGAGATTGTTTGAGACCAGCAGGAGTGACAGGAACACGGGAGACGTTTTTGGAGACTCGGAGGTTCGTCGTGATCAAACTGTGGCAGATTCGCAATGGCAGGATGAGGTTTTGTGCAGTGATGGGGAGGTTCCTAGTGACGAGGAGGGTCCTGAAGAGGTTGTTCCAAGTTCATCACAGGATCAGGAGGTGCTATGTCAAGATTTTGATCAGTCAATGCCTGCTCCTAGGGCTCCAGGCGCACCTAGTCTCGATCCAGAAGAAACAGTGGATGAAACTCCTACAGACAAATCTCCAGAGTCTCAATATGTGCCTGGAGAAACACAATATGGTCCTGGAGAGTCTCTTTACGAGCCTGACTATTCTGATTCTGATTCTGATGGTTCCGACACCCCAACACAGTCCATTCAAATCGTGTCGGACTCCCAGTATTGTCCTAGCGACGAGCCGTTGCAGGACGTGGATACTGAGACAAACGAGATGCATAGAGATGGTCAGGGGTATAGTTGGAGTCAGTCCCAGGGGAGTAATTCCATCAGAAGTCACTCACAGAGGACTCATTCACAGAGTCATTCACAGAGTCACTCACAGAGGACTCATTCGCAGAGGACTCACTCACAGAGGACTCACTCACATCCAATTGAACTCTCTGATGATGAACCTGTCTTCCACGATGCCTACGAATCACTGAACGACACTAGGATCAGCGAATCGCTGAATAACACTAGGATTGACGAAATCATCCCAGACTCAGACGAAGAGTCTCAAGAATACTCTCCCTTCAAACAACCCACCCAAACTCCAGCAAGCTTGAAAAGAGTGAGACAATTGGAATCGCAAGAACCCAAACCAATCACAGAGTCGCAAATGCTCATGTCGGGACTGTTTATGGACTCTGTTGTCCCCAATGACGACGACGACGATGATGACAATGTCGTAATTCCAGTGAGACGTCAAATCGAAAACCTGGAGGAAGGAGAATACGTCTCAGACAGCCAAGATGAGGGAGACGTGTTTCCTCAACCGAGTCTCAAACGAGAAGCATTTGCTCATCTTCCTCCTCTTCCTGCCAAACCAAGTATCACAAGCAGTGAAATGGAGACCCAGGCTTATGTTGGACGCAGTATCACCGATACCTTGTTGGAGCCCTTATCTGAGCCAGACAGTCTTACTCAAGATGAGTAGCGAAAGAGGAGTCGAGTCACTTTCAAAAGTCACGTGATGAAGTTGTCAAAAGTCACGTGATCAAATATTTATTATATTGTATACATTGGGATATCTGGGTTCTTGTACCAGTACCATCCTATACTGACGTTAGTAACACTGGATATCCAGGTTTCACTCGAAGAATTATATCCAATCACAAACACTTTGTATGAATAATGTCTGGATTCTCATGCCACTCGTCTACCGTGAACCACATTTTCTTGAAAGTGGACAGTCCTGCAAGAATGGAGCCTCCGATCCACGTGGAGTATTTGCGTTCTGGTGGTGCGTAGATTTTGATCTTTGTGTCTTTGGGTGCGAGGGTCTTGAGTTCCGACAACAGTCGGTCTCCCATACCTCTCATGAGTGTGTTTCCTCCTGACAGGAGCATGCTTCCGTAGAGGTTTGCTCTGAGGTCCAAATCTGTTCTGGCAATCACGTCGGCGACAATCTGGGGCAACGAGTTGTATTCGGAGCCGATGATTTCCGGGTTGAACATGATTTCCGGCGCTCGGAACCGTTCGGGTCCAATGTAAATGTCTTTTCCGTCTGGCAGCTTGAACACGGTCGAAATCGAGCCGCCGGCAGATCCAGGCCGTTGCTGTTCGATATCTCGCATTCCTCCGCTTGCCACCCAGTCTTTTTCCTCGCGTTTCGGGTCCAGAGCCACGTAGCACAGCTTTTCCTTGATGGTTCGAACAACCTCCTTTTCAGCTGACGTTTGCAGGGCTGTACCCGATTTGCGAAGCAGAAGTTGCAGGTACTCTGTCACGTCTCTACCGGCAATATCGATTCGCTGAATGGCCGAATTGATACTGAAACCCTCGTAGACAGGAACAGCGTGGGTCACGCCGTCTCCAGAGTCCACCACCAGACCCGTCGTCTTGCCTGAGGCATACAATGCAAGAACGGCCTGAATGGACACGTAGAGAGCAGGCACATTGAAGGTCTCAAAGAAGATTTGTGCCGCTCGATCCCGGTTGGAGCGAGGATTCAAAGGAGCCTCTGTCAACAGTAACGGATGATCTTCAGACAAAATGTTCAGCTCATTGTTGTAAACATGATGCCATATCCGCTCCATATCGTCCCAATCGGTCACAATACCATGTTGCATTGGATACCGCAGCTTGAGAAGCCCCCTGACCTCCTGGATCTTGTTGCCGATAAACGTGTCTCCTTCCATGGATCCTGCCATGACTCGTGTGTGTTTGGTTCGTCCGACACATGCTGGAAAAAACGTCTTGGGCAGCTCTTCGCCCGCGTATCCGGCCTTGATGGTGCCCGAGCCGTTGTCAAACACCACCGGCTGGTTCAGAAGCACTTTTTCAAACGATGACATGGTACGCGTTTCGCGTGGTGGTGAGTAGGTAAAGTCTAACTGACTGAATCTTTGTAGTTAAACTAAGACCAGTGAATTCAAGGTCAGTACTGTACCGACTAGATGGACTAATGTTGGGCTGTTGGACTAATTAATATCAGCCCAGGAATACTCACGTCTGCTTATGTAATCATCAAGGGTAGTATTCTTTGACAGACACCTTCTGATAGCTTTAACAAATGTACAGTAAGTACTTCGTATTTCACAGACAACTTTGTTTAACAGGAGAAGTCGGGGTCTCTACCACAGAGCAGTAAAGCTCCAGAGAATTTTTTGAAAAATGATAAAAATAACGAAAATATTCGCATCTCAAGAATTTACAATCTCCTGGTGAGCACAATTTCCGTATCGGATGATGACAAGAACCCTTGACTGAACTTCACTGTCCTCGCTGATAGGGGCTGAGAGTAAATACTGTAATCAATCTGTCTTCTGGAACTGACCAAACTCCTCAAATAGTACTGGAACAGTGCAGAAGTTGGTTTGATGTGGTCCTTATGGCTTCTAACGCTACTTTGGTACTACAAGATTGATTCCCCTCATTCAGAGCTATCTATGGAGTCCCAGTACTGCGAAGTGGCTCATAACAACCCCTACAGAACCGATATCACTTCCTAAAGTAGACCAATGTGTTTGTTACGATGGTACGAGTCCATTGATACCAATTTTGACTCATCTGAGGTCACTCTTGAGTCACCTAGCGAGGTCGAGATGATAACTCAACCTATGAGGAAGGATAGACCGATATAAGAGTCCACCTGGACCAGTCGAGAGTCTGAGTGATTCTGATATCTGTTCATGGCCACTTGGAAGTCCATTTGCTTCTCTAATCTCATCTAGATCACCAACGAGACTCTACAAGACATCTTCAAGGATGTTCTAGGACCATAGATGAGTCAACTACTTGTACGAGAACGATAGTGAGTGTCCAAGTGTTGAAGACATGATTGAATCTCGTTCAAAGAGATCTTCATTTACCATATTAGTACGTACTGGAACTGTCACGTGATTCAGCTGAAAGATGGACAATATGTCTAAGTCTGAAAGACTGAAGAGGATGTATGGTCGGTCACTTTTCCCGTTGAGACATCTTGTAGCTGGATGAGTCACTACTTGTAACCTGGTCAAGTCACTTATACAATTGAAGGGCCCGTAGATAATCAATTGGTCTGTACCAATTTTGGTCACGTGATTGCAAGTATTGGTTGTCTTGATCTGATTTTGACTCTGTTTAGTCTTGATCTGTGGGGTCAACTAAATAAGGTTGTTCAAGTAACAACTGTCTAAGAAAAGAGGTGTAAATATATCCCATTATATCCATCAAACAAGTGATAATTGACATAAAACGTATTTATAACCCCTCAATCAAGCGGTTTAACCTCCAACATCGCCTCCTACTACCCCTAATCAACACCCCTCGTTCTCCTGACCCCTCCCAAATCACTCACTATCACACGTTGTAACTCTGTTGACTGCATACAATCTCACCTCTCATCTCTCACTACACATTTCATTACACAACATGTCTCGATCGAACCAACAAGCTCTGGCGGATTTTGTGGCCGACGCTCCTCCGGGCGAGGTGAGTAGCAATTGCAGAGACAGCTAGAGCCCCAAGCCAGTACTAACCCAGCTGTCGCAGGTGGTGGAAGCAATCAGCACCGTGGTGGATGGAAACAGCTCGATTCTGTCCAAGCTGGAGACGGACGTTCACAACAAGATTCTGGACCAGTGCATGGTTGTGTCGTTGGGCTCGTCCAAGTCGCTGGTGTCCAAGTACAACCAATTGTCAAAGGACACGTTTTACGACAGTCACAGTGGTCAAAAGTTTGAGTTCGACTTTGACTCCAAGAAGACGAGCTCGTCGGGCTCCCATGGCTCGTCGTCAGCCATCCAGGAGCCTCTGGACACGTACTTTGCCGCCCATTTCCACTCGGAGGGCGCTTCCGGCGTCTTTCCTCAGGACGACGGATCCATTGCCATTGTCCTTGTGGACGGAAAGTACAACCCCTCCAACTACTGGAACGGCAAGTGGCGGTCTGTGTACATTTACGACAACGGCTCCTTGAGCGGCTCCATCGACGTGGACGTGCATTACTACGAGGACGGAAACGTGCGACTCAAGTCGAGCGAAAAGGTGGAGCTT
The DNA here is from genome assembly GCA_900518995.1 of Yarrowia yakushimensis. Taxonomy (NCBI): domain Eukaryota; kingdom Fungi; phylum Ascomycota; class Dipodascomycetes; order Dipodascales; genus Yarrowia; species Yarrowia yakushimensis. The sequence goes on from ULGW01000002.1 coordinate 1,417,867, forward strand.
GGCTCCGTCTCCGAGTCGAAAATCGTGGACGCCATTTCCAAGGCCGAGCAGCAGTTTCAGGAAAAGCTCAACAAGTCGTTCAACGGTCTCAACGAGGACTCGTTCAAGGCCCTGCGTCGCCAGCTGCCCGTGACCCGCTCCAAAATCAACTGGGGCAAGTCCATCTCCAACTACCGTCTCGGCAAGGATATCAACGTCGGTGGAGGACGAGAGTAGTTTTTTAGGATATTAAATATGTACCACCGTAAATAGTATGCGCCGAACGCGCCCTCTCTCTCTCATGCAACTAGAAAAACTTGAACAGAAACCAAAAGAGCAGAATGATGGCCAGAGCAATGCCTACCGTTCGCCAGATGGGGTGTCCGGCCTTGAGCGACCGGCCCAGTTTTGACGCCGATCCTCGCACAGAGCTCATCATGTTTCCCACCGTGTCCGTCTGGGTTAGTATGGAGTTGATCTGAGAGAGGCAGACCAGACAGTCATCAGGCGTTGAGGCTAGAGAACGTCCAGAGACGTGTTCCAAAGGCCGTCCAAAGACTGTCCTCACGCAACTCATGTTACAACCATCATGTCACAACTCACGTCACAACTCATGTCACAACTGTGTTACACCCAGCATGTCACCACCAGATATCGTCTACCCCCCCCCCCTACTCACCGTGGAATCAATCAACGAATAATCGCTGGCCTGGGCATGAATGTCATTTGTGACTGACCGCAACGACGAGATTTTCGACGCCAACTCCTCCAACCGAGTGTTGTTTTGCTCTTCTCGCTGGTACGCTGACATGGTGTGGTGAGGTTAGGTTCGGCTCTACTTTTCACGCTGCAGGAGGAGAGGGAGGAGGAGGAAGAGGAGACTGATTAGTCAGAGAGAAAGGCAGTGATTAGTCAGAGAATAGTGGCGAAATCAGAGGGTGGCGATTAGTCAGCAAACCAGACGATTAGTCATCAACCCCCTCAGACGTGTCTTCTCCCTACAAGTACCACCCTCCACCCACCTCGGCTACAGCACGTCTCCTGCTGGAGTACATTGTTGGCACTGCAGAAAAACCTTGGCGAATCCAAAAAAAAACATTTATCTGATGACTGTGCATAAGTGCCAACACATCAATAGATGATGGGGGAGATAAAAGGGTGGCGATTAGCATACCGAAAGTGACAGATGGAGCAGTAATGACATCTGTTTCTGTGTTCAATCACAACAATGCGCTTCACTCGGTCTGTAACATCTCTGTGACAACCCCCAACCTCTCATCTCTGGACGCATGCAAATCTGATAAAAAGCCAAGACTTTGGTATCCAATCACAGACGTGTTCCGTCACCGGTCCGTGGCTCCAGACAAGAGAAAAAATCAAGGTTTTTCAGTATCCGAGCCTCCAACCGTTTTTTTTGAAAATCATTTATAGACGGCTTTCCCCATTGATCTACAGCCGTTGAAGTCAGCAAGGAACAGAGAAACACAACATCTCGTTGACGATTCAGACGATATTGAATTTTGACGATATTTCACGATTCACACAATTTCACCTTGGTCTTTGATTTCCTCTTGATCTTTTGATTCGTTGGACCATCTCTTCTCCCCACTCGTCTCGACCGCTATCTGACAATTTCAGTTTGGTCACGTGAGCACGCCACTTATCGAACCCTCGTACATACGACAACGCATCCTCTCTACGCCACACACAATGAGACTACTGACACGGCTACTGGTGCTGGTGGCGTCGCTGGCGTTATTGGCGCTGGCCGACGACAACCTCAGCACTAAAATCAGCTCGACCATCAACGAGTTTTCCGGCCTGATTGTGGAGCACTACTATCTGACCAACGACATGACCAATGCGTCTCCTGACGACGCCGAGGTGGTGCTTTTGCGAACCTCCAAAAACGACCTCTATGTCACCTACGACCAGGGCAAGACCCTTACCCAGGTGCTCAAGGGCGAGGACATTATTGCCATCTACCCCAACCCCCATTTCAAGAACCGAGTCTACTTTTTGACCCCCGACGAAAAGGTCTTTTTCACCATTGATAAGGGCGAGACCTTCAAGTCGTTCCGAACCCCCGCTCCCCCCAACCAGCGAGGCCTGCAATTGATCACCTTTGACCGAAACAACAAGGATGCCTTCATCTGGACCGGATCCGAAGGTTGCGAAGACGAACTGTCGCCTCGGTGCAAGGTGGTCACCTACTACACCAACAACAACGGAGGCCGATGGACCGAGGTTGGAAACGGAGCCATCATGTGTCAGTACGTCAACGGACTCAAGGAGCAGAAGCAAAACAACCTCATGTACTGTCTGTTTGAATACAATGATGGCGGGGTGAAAAAGGCTAAATTGGCCTACTCTACAGACAACTTCCGAAACCAAAAGGAGACCCATGACAATGTGCTTGATTTCGCTCTGGCCGAGGAGTTCCTCGTGGTCGCCGTCATCAACGACCAGGACGAGACCCTCGAGTGCCAGACCTCGGTGGACGGAGAATCCTTCTCAGTCGCCCGATTCCCCCCGGACTTTAAGGTCCCCAAGCAACTGGCTTACACCGTTCTGCAGTCGACCACCCACGCCATTTTCCTGCACGTGACCGTCAACGGCAAGGCCAACTCCGAGTACGGCGCCATTCTCAAGTCCAACTCGTACGGAACCTCCTTCATGCTGTCTCTCAACGAGGTGAACCGAAACCGGCTTGGATTCGTCGACTTTGAGAAGATGGCCAATCTCGAGGGTGTGGCTGTGTCCAACGTGGTCATCAACGCCCGACAATCGTCTCGAGGCTCCCGAAAGCAGCTCAAGTCCATGATCACCCATAATGACGGTGGACAGTGGGCCTACCTGACTCCTCCTCCCGCTGATACCGAGGGACGAGCATACTCTTGCTCCGGCCAGTCTCTGGAAAAGTGCTCTCTCAACCTGCACGGCTTCACCGAGCGAAAGGACTACCGAGACACTTACACCTCTGCGTCTGCCGTTGGAATGATGATTGGTGTCGGAAACGTAGGCGAGTACCTCGAGGGATACCTTGATGGAAACACCTACCTCACCATTGACGGCGGAATCACCTGGAGAGAAATCAAAAAGGGAGCTTACATGTGGGAGTACGGTGACCAGGGCTCGATTCTGGTCATTGTGGACGGCGAGGAGCCCACCAACGAGGTCTTCTTCTCGCTTGACGAAGGTGTCACTTGGACCCCCTACAAGTTCTCCGAGGATCTCGTCAAGGTCGACGATATCTCCACCGTGCCCAACGACAACTCTCGACGGTTCCTGCTCACTGGAAAGTCTCCCCGATCCAAGGGAGAGCAGTCCACCACCGTTCACATTGACTTCTCCGGCCTCACCGACCGACAGTGCAAGCTGGACGAGTCCAACCCCAGCCGAGACGACTACGAGCTGTGGTCTCCCCGAGACCCCACTCAGCAGACCAACTGTCTGTTTGGCCACGAGACCCAGTACTACCGAAAGCTGGTCGACTCAAAGTGCTACATTGGCAAGCAGCTCATCCAGCCCCACAAGGTTGTTCAGGACTGCGAGTGTACTCGAGTGGACTTTGAGTGTGACTTCAACTACGTGCGAGACCGAGACGGAACCTGCAAGCTGGTCAACGGAGCCAACCCTCCCGACCACTCGCTTCAGTGCAAGGAGAACCCCAACCTCGTGGAGTACTACGTCACCACCGGCTACCGACGAGTTCCTCTGTCCACCTGCAAGGGTGGCCAGGAGCTGGACAAGGGAGAGGCCATTCCTTGCCCCGGCAAGAAGGGTGAGTTCAACAAGAAGCATGGCGGCGGTCTGGGCGTCATTGGCACCTTCTTTGTCATCATTGTGCCCATCGCCATGGCTTGTATCATTGGTTTCATGGTCTTCCAGCACTACCAGTCCAAGTTTGGTGTCATCCGGCTGGGCGACGAGGACTCGTTTGGTGCCAACTCCAGCAACCCCGTGGTCCAGCAGGCTCTCAAGGGTCTTGCTTTTGTTGTTGCTGGCGTCTCCATGATCCCCGACGCCCTCAAGGGTGTTGGCGAGTTTGCTCGGGGAATTTTCGGCCACTCTGGAAGCAGTAACCGACCGTGGTCAAGAGACTACGCGCCCGTTGACATCAACGAGGACGACGAGCTGCTTGGCGATGACATTGAGAGCGATGCCGAGGAGGTCATCTAAGCTCCATAGATGTAAGATTAATGATTAATGAGGTGAATAGTATGTGTAAGGGTAGAGGGGTCACGTGATCAGTTGATTCGATTATAGCAATTACAATATATATAGATGATACTGTCACCAGGTCATGTGACTGCAAAAACATGTGTAACCAGATACTGCAATCATACTTCTATTAACGGAATTATCCTAATTAAGTATACAATTATGCTGATTAATGGATTAAATGTATGAAAAATAGTGGGACTGGAAGAACTCGTAAATAACTCCGTTCTGAACCAATCCAGTATCGTAGATATCCCTTTGGACAGTCATCCGATAAGTTGGAAGGGTTTTAATGGTTAGAAGTTGCAAGTATGAGGAATGGAGGGACTGTTTTTTCTCATATATTTGAATCCATTAACATTAATAAGTAAAAAGAATACTTATCCAAGGATCTATCCCTCTGCCTGCTTACCAAACAATTATAGACAAAGACATCAGATTATGACTGGTCACGTGATTCAATCAGCTGGATCAAGTATACTACAAATATCGTCTCTGACTACAGGAGTCTCTGGTGACATGACTGAAAGTCTTCAAGTTATGACTTGTCACGTGACTCAACGAGCCTTCAGATTATGAGTTGTCACGTGATCAGTTTGGTCTAGACACTTGTTCTGAGAACGACTCTCTGACACCGTCTAAGATGTCTTAATGACAACCCTACTACCAATACAGGCACTGTACCAGTGCCTGCTTGTCCATTATCTATGCATTAGTCTATTTCTTTGCTCGTCGTCGTCGCTGGGCGAGCTCTGGCAGCTTGAGAGGAGCCTTGAGAGCGGCAATCTTCCAGTGACTAGCCTCGGCTCGAGGTTGTCCGATATCGTCCATGTGGGTCAAGGAGGCGTTCTTGATAGAACATCCAACCTGTCTGCAGACATCTGCGAGCTTGGAGGGTTTGATTCCCACCTCCTGAGAGAGAATGGGAATGTCGACCACGTTGTTGTTGAGTCTCAGAACAAGAACAATGATGGTACACAGCAACATGGCCTCGTTTCTGGAGTTGACCATGTACGAGTGGTACCGTTGTGACTTGTGACCACCAGACAGAGGAGTGGTGTATCGGTAGAGCAGTTGGTCAATGAGGTACTCTGGGGGCGAGTTGAGACGCAATTTGATATCGTCTCGCTTCTTGACATGTCGCTCTCGGTAAAAGCCCACCAAAAGAGCCAAGTAGTACAACAACGACGTCTTGTACAGAGTCTCGTCCGTCATGTCGGTGATCTTGTACAGACTGTCTCGCACCATTTGCGACGATCGGTACGGCAGCAGCTCCACCCGCTTGCCAATCTCCTGCTCGTTCAGAATGGCCGCGCTCTGGATGTATGCGGCCTCGTCGTCCGTCAGATAACCCTCGACAGGGTAAATCTCGTTCACGTCCAGAGTCTCCAGGTTGTGCATGGGGATGGGTCGGGCCTCGTCCATGGCCACAGACACCTGCTCGTGAGTGGGCAGGTTGGCAGTAGCGCTAGCAACAGCCTCCACAACGTCATCCTCAAAGTCAACCAGCTCGTTGGAATCGATATTGTTTCGAGCAAGAGAAGCAAGAGTCTTCTTGGCCTTGAGAGTTCCAAACTCGTTACCCAGATTGACTCGCTGCTCTCGATACGTCTTCTGCTCAGACTGCTCAGCAACCCGCTTGGCCAGCTGCTTGGAAATGGCCTTGAGCTCAATACTCTCTGCGGAAATGAGATCAGCGGCGCCCTTGGACGAAATCACAGCAACACAATACTTCTCACTGTCCACAGGAACACTGGTGTATCGCATCCGAGAACTCTTGCCCTTGATGGAAGCCTGTCCATGATCAGAAACACAGGAAAACTTGGCATCCTTGGGGATCGACAAATGTCCACAGTCGGAAAGAAACACCTTGCCGTCCTCCACGACCTTGGCCACCTTGATTTTCGTCAGCCGCTTGCTCGAGGCCTTTCTCTTCTTGTCGCTAGCCATGTCGTCAAAAATATCGAGGTGGGTTGAATAAAGATATTTTCAAACTACATTTTTTCAAACTCTGCAGATGAGCTGCAGGGTTAGGTTTTGCCTGAGAAATGGTGAAAAGATATCAAAACGAAATCCACGAGTGAATATCGTATCTGGTACAAGATATTCGTTTTCGTTTGTTCTTCTGGTGGTTGGTCAGTTTCGTCAGTTCTTCAACCGAAAAATTTAGACTTGTTCTAATCGAGATCTCAGATGAAGCTGTTCTTCGGGAATAAAGGCGATTTAGATGGGTTGTTGGTGTTGAATGGTTGGTGAACGTCTGTTGAATGTCTTCCAGTTGTCGTTTAATCGGTTTACAAGCGTTTGCTGACTAATTAGAGGAGCAGTAGTTTTGCTGACTCATCAGAATTTTTGGCTAATTATGCTGACTAATCACACCTCCAGAAATGCACTCTCCAGCATTATCATCTGTTCCAAATTGTAATTCTCGTTACTACGATACTGCACTATTAGTCTTGAATTCCCACATCTGATTTGTTTCCTTTTGGACATCCTATAACCTTGGTTGTCTCCTCCTCAACAGCCCTTAATACTTTGTTAAGCACTACTTGAAAGAGACTCAACTACTGTCAAAGGATCTTCCAGACTTCAGAATACAACAAAAGTTGTACCAAAATGCACAGAATCGTTGCCTGAGTCAGATAACAGTCAAATACCAACCCTTTCCATGTTGCAACACATCCACATCCAATTCCAAGCTCTCCACGGACACACAGTCTACATTCTTCATTCCTTCCACTCCCCATGGTCATATGACCTTCTCCGCATGACATGGACCGAATGCCTCGGCTCCGGATCGGCTGCTTTGTTTAGTACTTGTAGCCATTTTGCAAACTTTTTCTTTTCATTTTTTTTTCTTTCGTTTCTTTGTCACCCGCGTTAGCTCATAATAATGTTTAAAAATGTAACCTTGGTCATCTCCGGGACGTAAAACCTGGGGTAGCATGTGAAGGGAGTTGTGGGGGGTTGTGAGAGACTGGTGGTGCGGTAAACATGCTGAATGGTTGTCTCGTCACGTGACCATCATGCACATATGCCAGCGTTGCACGTGTATCGTACATGTAGGCGCGTCTTTCAGGCAGTAGATTGTATCATCCCCAGGTCATGCGGCATGGTCACACTGGCAAAGATAAATTTCACTGCAGAACCATAAAAGATGCTACCCACAACAAACAGAGTATAAGTCCGAGTTGTACCGTGACTCTTTACGCGTGCGTGAATAGCTATAAAGGCTTGATTTGCTCTCGAACGAACGAACCAACGAACACAAACACATTCGATCTCACACAAACACACACAATCTCACTCTCTCACACTTGTCACATGTTGCTAAAAGTGCTTGTATCGATCTTAGCGGTTTCAGGGTCTTTAGCGGCACCGATATTTGACCAAAAGCCGCTGGTACGGGGCCATGTGCGGCCAAACGTGACTCTCATCGATGCTCAAAACTTCGAGCTTTGGCTGACTCAGCAGACTCATCATGCCTTTGAATCTGTCCTGGACAATGTTGGTCATCAGGGCAGCAACAATGGACTTCCTGTGGGTGTTGTTATTGCCAGTCCGTCCAAATCCGCTCCTGATTACTATTATCAGTGGACTCGGGACGCCGCCATCACCATGGATTCGGTTGTTCGGCAGTTCTACGACCAGGCCAGTCTCGGCGTGTTGAACGAGACTCTCAGCACCATCATCTCGGGGTATATCGAGACCCAGGGCGCTCTTCAGCATGTCAGCAATCCTTCCGGGTACTTTGACTGGAGTAAGCGTGTTGTTAGCGGCTTGGGAGAGCCCAAATTCGAGACTGATGGCTCTGCATTCACCGCCCATTGGGGACGGCCCCAGAACGACGGTCCGGCGCTCAGAATCAACACCATTTCGCATTACATCAAGACGCAGGTGGAGTGGAACCAGACGGCGTCTTTGGACGACTACGAGCACATTTACAGGACCACTGTGCTGCCTGACGTCGAGTACATTCTGCAATACTGGGATCAGCCGACTTTTGATCTGTGGGAAGAACTCGAGGGATTCCACTTGTTCACGTCTCAGGCGCAAATCAACGCTCTGTTCAACGTGGTGGAACTGGCAAGACAGTACTCAGATCGAGAGACGGAAAGTCGAGCAATCTTCACCGCAGGCTCTCTCAGACAGTTTATCAAGACGCATTTCAAAACCCCGACTCGGCTGAATGCATACTTTGAACCCAGCAGCTTTGGACGGTCCGGTCTGGACTCTGCAATCTTCCTGGCTGCTCTAGATTCGGTCAGATGGGAATCAAGTCTTCCTGTCGACTCGTACTCTCTGAAACCCCATGACGATATCCTCATTGCCACGATTCTGCCCTACATTCACTCGTTCGACTACCCCATCAATCGCCAGAGATTGGACCAGTTTGAAGAGTCCTTCCGGGACGGAATTCCGGGCTACGTGGCCGTGGGAGTGGGAAGGTACGCAGAGGACGTTTACGACGGAGTGGGAAGATCGCACGGAAACCCCTGGTTCATTTGCACGGCCACCATTGCTGAGACTCTCTTCTACATTGCTCGACATTTGGCCCAGCAACCGGCAGACTTTGTTCTCGAGCCAAACAGTCTGACTAGCGACTTTTACCGCACGTTTGTGGCCTCCGAACGCATCCCTCGAGACTCGCAGGAGTACCAGCACTTGTTGGAACGTCTGGTCGATCTTGGAGACTCGTTCCTGGACGTGATTAGAGAACATCAGGCGGCCAATGGAGACATGTCGGAGCAGTTCAACAGATACAACGGGTTCATGCAGGGCGCGGAGAAGCTGACGTGGAGTTATGGCAGCTTCTGGTCCGCCGTGAGAGCTCGAAGGGAGGTTCAGGTCGTGGTATAGTAGATATTTATAGTGTATAGTGAGGTGTAATATATGAGCTGTGGTATTGTGAGCGATTGGGTGTTGGTGGAGATGCACCAAAGACGTGAGCTATTGTAGATCTTGTAATACAACTACCAGTACTACCATACTCAGATCACCACCACTAGCACTCGTACTGTGCTACAGCTAGTTATAACTGCTTAGATGTAGTACTATACAAGTACCAGTACTCAGATCACTCATTGTAATACAAGCAAGTGTACGAGTACAAGTACTGAATGAAGAACTACTGTTGTAATAATGTGAACAAGTGAATCTTCTTCCTACAGCTCTTGTTGCGACTAAAAGTACAAGCAGATCACCTAGAACTGTATATATTATACTTGTGTGTGAATCGTCTTGCTTGAACTACTGCTATTGGAGCTACTTGTAGCTGTTGATACTCACAATTACCATAGTCTTGGTGGAAAAGGAAATGCTACTGGTGCTATAGCTACAGCTTCAACTACTACTTGTACTGTACAGCTGCTTAGAGCTCTTACTACAACTACAAATACAAGGGTACTCAGATCACTCATTGTGATATACATCAATTCTGTATATTATGAAAAACTGCCATTGCATTTATATACTATCAATTGACTCTTCTTCCTAGTGCTACAGTCACTACTATCAGTACTTCTTCACTACTTATAGCTCTATAAGCTTCACTACCATACTCAGATCACTCATTATTACTATACACCATCTCTGAGTTGTGAAAAGATGTGCTATTGCTATTGTATTATGTGACAATTTCATCTTTTGCTAGAGCTTCAGCTACTACAAGTACGATACTACAAGTACTTGCACTACCAGCACCTGGCACTACCAGATCTAGTTACTATATACATCAATTACAAGTGCTGTGAAAAATTGCACTGATAATGTCAAAATTGAGTCTTTACAGCTACCGGGCTCTGCAACTACAGCTATAGCTCTGTTACAACTCAGATCACTATTACTACCAGTACTATACATCAACTCTGTACAGTGAAAATGAGCTGCTACTGTAATTACTTGTTCTGTGAACATTTGCTAAGATACAACTGCAATTGCTTTTCACTGCTTGTAGATCATACTCAGATCAGACCTACCATGACCACCATATACTGACTTGACCTATTCTTTAGCTACCCTGTAGTACAACTACTTATAGCCTGTTTCTGCAGCTACTTAAAGGTCTTGACTACTACTGGTACCAGATCACTTAAGACTCTGTACTGTGATTAGATCTATTCCCTCCTGATCTCTTCTGCACTCCACACGTCTTCTCCATTAATACTATATACATTACTCAAAGTCCTTCTTTCCGGTGGGCACCTCCAGTCCGACTCGTCGGGCCGAAAGTCGAACTCGCTCCTGATCGGCCATGTCCACGCCCGGGTTGTATCTGGCCAGCAGCTCCTTGTAGCCGCGCTGGTTCTCGAGGAAAAGCAGCATGTCTTTGGCGTGCTGGATCTGCGCTGCGTCTCCGGAGCCGGTTGTGAAGTACTGTCTGAGAGCGCTGCTGTCGTAGTGTGTTGTTCGGGGAGAGGGCAGCTTTTCGACTGGCTTGGGGGCGGTTTTCTTCTGGATCGCCTCGTATTTGGCCTTGGCCTCGTTTCGCTGGTTGTCACCGTTCACGTGGATCGTCATTGCCGCCACATATTGCTTGGACAGCTCTCGGTACAGCGATCTGTACAGGTTCAGCGACTTTGACATTGTTGGAGTTGATCTCAGCTGTCTGGAGATGTCTTGAGATGTTGAAAGATATCCTGGGGTTGTGGGTTCGATTTGCGCGGGTGAAGGATTTAAGGTTTGAAAAAGACAATGTAAGTTCGACTGGCCATTGACGCTACAAGTACAATGGTACAAGTACAACGGTAGTTAACGGCTAATGCGCTACAAGTCGTACCAGTACTGGTACTGGTACCATCCGTCCCTCCCCGCGTGCAAGGTTTTCTCGAGGTTGTCCAATGACACAGCATACACGCAGACTCTGAAGTCAAAGCTGATGGGAGCAAAGGAGCAGGGCTACAAGAAGAGAAAGAGGTGCAAGCCGAGTCTCCACGGGACCCGTCAGACGAGTGAATATTCTTGAGACGCTCAATTGGGGTTGGGGAACATTACTATCGTATTTGGAGCTCTCTTATTTGTACTCTATCCCCCACAAATCACGCCTCGGAGCTAAGCGGATAAAAAGCCTCTAGGGTACCCGGACGGATGTTATTTTTCCGATTTGCATGGAGATATGTGGGAGAAACGTGTACATGTATGTGAATGTAACAACAAGTAAATTTTTTTGGCAGGCAAGGTGCAGCGACAGTTGGAGGTTGGAGGGGTGGAGGTGGGTGGATATACGTGTGGCAGGTTGATAATATCTTTGGTACGTACTCCACTCCCCCTCCAAGCTTGTCTCCTTCGAAATACAAGTTTCACTCGGACGCCGTGTTTAAACTTGAGTGTTGTTAATTTCGAAAAAAGCTTTTTTCACACATCCTCCCACATAAAACTCTCTCTCTTTCTCTTCTCTAACTAGGACACCTTTTGGCAACATCTTGTCGTCTAATCGAAAACATCTCCACATCCACAATGCTTCGAACCGCCTACCTGGCCAAGGTGAGTACCGCTGGCGACTCATTGGGCCCGCCACAGGACGCAATGGACGCCCATCTCCAGCTCCAGAGAGCCGCCGACACGACCGACGACACCCCACGACATTTTCTCGGAAACAGCAACAACAGCAGCAACACAGACACACGGCGGGAATCGACACATTGCGGCCAATCGCAAGCCACTGTCGCAACTCCGAGACCGATTGCTGCTTCTGCCGTCCCGTTTCCCCTCTGTCCACGTCACCCCGGAACATTTATGCGTGTATTTATTTTCCCTCGACTAATTTTTTTCCTGCAGCTGCAGCGGGGGGAAAAGTCGGGATTGTGGAAAGCAATTGACAACACCATTGGTGGTATACACTGATGATGCGTGTTGTCATTGTCGCTGTCGCTGTGTTGCATGCCATTCTTGTCTCCAATCGTCGTTGTCGTTGCGTGTCCATAATTGCCGCACAAACCCACAAGTACTAACCCAGGCCGCCTCGGCTCTCCCTAAGCGAACCCTCGCTACCAACGCTCGAACCATTTTCCAGCCCAAGGAGTACGGATCCAAGTACACCGTGACCCTCATCCCCGGAGACGGTATCGGAAACGAGATTACCGACTCGGTCAAGACCATCTTCAAGACCATCTCCGTGCCCATTGACTGGGAGGTTGTCAACGTGACCGGCGTCGGCGAGAACCACCTCGACGGCTACGAGGAGGCCATCCGATCCATCAACCGAAACAAGGTTGCCATCAAGGGTATTCTGCACACCCCCGTGGAGAAGCACGGCCACACCTCCTTCAACGTTGCCCTGCGACGAGAGCTCGACATCTTCGCCTCTCTGGTTCTCATCAAGAACATTCCCGGTGTCCAGACCCGACTCGACGGCATCGACATGGCTCTGATCCGAGAGAACACCGAGGGTGAGTACTCCGGTCTGGAGCACTCTCCTGTCCCCGGCGTTGTTGAGTCCATCAAGGTCATCACCAAGCGAAAGTCCGAGCGAATCGCCCGATTTGCCTTTGACTTTGCTCTCAAGAACAACCGAAAGAAGGTGACCGCCATCCACAAGGCCAACATTATGAAGCTCGCCGACGGTCTCTTCCGAAACACCTGCAAGGAGGTGTCTGCCGAGTACCCCGAGATTCAGTACGGCGACATGATTGTCGACAACGCCTCCATGCAGGCCGTTTCTTGGCCCCAGCAGTTTGACGTTCTCGTCACCCCCAACCTGTACGGAACCATTCTGTCCAACATTGGAGCCGGTCTTGTCGGAGGCCCCGGTCTCGTCCCCGGTGTCAACCTCGGAACCGAGCACGCCGTTTTCGAGCCCGGATGCCGACACGTTGGTCTGGACATTGAGGGCCGAGGTACCGCTAACCCCACCGCCATGATTCTGTCTTCCGCCATGCTGCTGCGACACCTCAACCTTGACGACTTTGCCGACGTCATCTCCAAGGCCACCTACGACGTTCTTGCTGAGGGCCAGGTCCGAACCCCCGATCTTGGCGGCACCTCCACTACTGACGAGTTCACCATGGCTGTCATCAGCAAGCTCCAGTAATTATGTATGATTTAGATGATATTATGACATTGAACGAACACTGAGTAGGTAGAGGGAGTAGACCAGCCGATCCAAAGTCTTGTATGTTAACTGAGAGATGCCACATTTATCATTGACTGAAGATTTTTATACCATTAGTAAGCATGATTGAATGTAAGTGAAGTATACTGAGTTGGTGTGTGTTTAAAAAGCGGGTTTATGAAGGGTATTTGAATGATTTGATGCTCCTGGGGAGTTTGAACGATTTTGAACGGTTTTGAAGAGGTATTTCCTGTTTATTTTTGTTCTCATTTTTTCAACCAAATAGATTAGACATATCACTGCAATTAAGCTGACCCAACAGACAAGTGTGTTTGAAGTGTGGAAAACAAATGGGAACCGAAAATCACTGTTTGAGGGAGAAATCGGACCTTTTAAAAACTGAATATTACTAATTTCGACGAAAGAAACCCATCTAACCTATTTTCATTCAAATCCAACAAATATTGCGTGTTTTAAACACTCCTTTCAAAATGCTGATTCTCCCAGCTTCTCCGCACCTCTTACAAGGTTAGCAGAGAGACGAGGAGATGAGTGACTAAGCTAGTGGGAGGCAACCAAAAAGGGAAATGGATGATTTTATTGGATATTTGACATTGTCTGATTGGTGAGATTGATATTACGTACTCACGTGACCCACAAAGTACGTCGTACTTCTACATCCTCCTATCCGTCCCTCTTGCCCCCCCTCAAATAAACTCTACACGTGACACCCTATTCCAGCTGGGAGTGAAAAGAATTCGTTGTTGCTCCAGACCATAATCACACATCAGTCACCAATCAGCACAAGATGGATCAATTGAACAACCGAGAACAGCAGGAGTTCCAGCAGCTCGTGGAGCAGAAGCAGATGAAGGATTTCATGCGAGTGAGTATCACCATGGTGGACACATGTTGCATCCATACTAACCTAGCTGTACTCTTCTCTCGTCCAGCGATGTTTCACTGACTGTGTCAACGACTTCACCTCCAAGGCTCTGTCTTCTCGAGAGGAGTCTTGTCTGGAGAAGTGTTCGGAGAAGTTCCTCAAGCACTCTGAGCGAGTTGGTCAGCGGTTCCAGGAGCAGAACGCTGCTCTTATGCAGAAGAGATAAAATGTACATATGAATGAATTGATCCTGTTTCGAGTTAGTCTATTATATACTATGAGAGTTCACTCTCCTCCTGCTCCGCGGAACAAGGTCAGTAGAGCGTCTGTTTCCTGTTGCATTTCTCGTGCCCACAAGTTCACGTCCGAGTCCCAGGGGTTATACATGATTGCGTTTGCAAACATTTTGGCCACTTCTCGTTCCAGCTCCGATGTGGACGAGATTCGGCCATCTTTGACTTGGGCCTTGATGGTCCGGATATCTGTAGGTGAAAAGATGAGCTCGTAGTAGTTTGGAGCTGCGTTGGGGTTAACGGGGTGGATGAAGAAGGATGCTGATTTGTTGGACGAAATGTTGGACAGCAGGTTTCCAGCAACGTTCTGGAACTTGCGGTTGGCCGACGGAGCAGCCGAGGTGTTTCTTCTTGATCGTTTTCGCGAGTCCGAGTCTTCGGTGGTTGATCTTGCTCGTTTTCGGGTCCGTTCTTCCGATCCAGGTGTGGCTCCAGCCTCGGGCGTTTCCGTGACTCGTTCCAGTTCGCTTTCGTCGGGCTCTTCGGTTTCTCCTCGGTCTGTTTCGACCTCTGCCGTAGTTTCCTTTTCGGATTCCGAGTTGGGGTCGTTCTGGTTGGGTTCGACTTCAGCCACTTCAGTTTCAGCTTGAGCTTCCACTTGAGTTTCAACTTCAGCTTCGACAACCTCCTCTTCAGCTTCGACGACCTCCTTTTCATCCTCCACGGTCTTCTCTTCACCCTCCACCACCTCACCCTCACCCTCACCCTCAACCTCAACCTCAACAACCTCAGTCTCCTTCTCTTCCTCCTTGACCTTTACTGGAGTCTGAGTCTGAGTCTCAGTCTGAGCCTCTGGAGTGTGTTCCTTTTCGTCCACAGCATCGGTCATTTCAACATCCTTTGGAAGTTCCTTGGGTTCAGATTCAGATTCTGCGATTTCAGGTTTGTCCTCGGTTTGAGCAGTCTGAGCTTCTGTCTTGTCTTCAGTTTTGTCTTCAGTTTTGTCGTCAGCCTGAATTTCAACCTCCTTCTCCTTCTCAGCCTTCTCCCTCTCTTCCCTCTCCCTATCCAACTCCCCAGTCAACTGCAGAAACCTCTCCTCATCAGCTTTCAAACTAGCAACCGCTTCATTGACCAAAACATGCCGGAAACCATCGACCACCTTGGCCAAACTGCTCAAAGCAAGCTCCTTTTCTGCGATTTTCGTCGACGAAATCATCTTGCGCCACCACTGCTGGCACTGGACGGCTGTCAGCGACACAGAGTCGCCCATGAGACTCAGAACCTCCGTCTCCATGAGAGGATGCTTGGGCACCTGTAAAGCCATGTACTCCGCGATCGGCTGTGGAATATCCGGCGAAACCGCCACCGATTTCACGCTGTGGTCGATCGCGTACTTGTACAGCGTTTGTGCGTATATCAGGTTTGCCAGAGATGTCATTGTGTTGTGGTGGTTGGTTGGTTGGGTTGGGTTGTTTGGTGAGATTTCCCAATGGTGTGCATATTCTAAAGTTGAACAAATGCTTATTTGAAAGTTAACAAAAGTAGGGAGACAAGGAGGGAACACGAAAACTCGATTTGGAACATTTAAGCGAATTTGAGGGTCACAGATGAGTTGACAAGGATGTATATGAGTCATCAGTCATGTATATATCCAGTATATCCCCCAAGTAGTCCATTCAAGTACATCCTAACTTTCCACTCCTACCAACTGAAAAACTCAATTTCACTCCCTCTACGCGTCTAATTAAAATCCGTTCAACCAACTCGATTTCAACCCCCCACCCATGAACGTCACAAACATCTTTCTGGACCACTCGAGACAAAACGACCACGCGGAATCCGTGCCCCAAACCATCCAAACGCCCTCGGGAATGGCCATTGTGGAAATCCAGGGAGAAGTGGTCAGTAAAGCGCATTTGAAAGAGGGATCAAGACGCGTGGGAACCATTGAATTCACCGAGGGAGATAAAAAGGCCACATTGGTCATTGATGGACGTCAGAGAATGCGAGGATCGATAAAGAAACTGGAAAAGCCGCTAGGATTGCTCAAAATGGACCCCGAAAATCGTCAGCAGATTGATCTCGTGGAAATTGTCACTCATAAGGTGTCGTTTACGGATATCCCAGAGCCGGTTGGAGCTGACGAGTAGTCACATGACGAGTGTGCGTAGCACGCGAGTCATGTGATCTACGAGTCACGAGTCACGAGTCACGGGTAAACGGACCTGTCTGTTACTACGAGTCACGTGATTTGTCTGTTGTTGCGAGTACAGTGCTCTCTTAGTATGACCACGGTGATCTCTAGTACAGTACTCAGTACAAATCTGGACTAGCTTTGATTGATCTTCAGTTCTCGATCAATCTCATACATCAATTCCACATCCACGTGATCTGACAATTCAATATTTATAATGAAACATTATCATGTGGTTATGAAGAGATCATACTGTTAAGGTACAGTCGGGTATAGTACTATCTAGATGACACCACTCCAAAGTGGTCAAATGAGTCGATTTTTTTAAATTTTTTTGTCAGAATGCTCTCATTAAGTCACTTCAAGTCATGTGACATCCACCCACTTCTCACACCACCCCCACAACCCCCCCACGAATGCCTGAAACATTTCCCAAAAATATCCGCTAAACCCTAATAAAATCATCATGGAGATAACCATAAGGTGCCTCCATCTTGCCTTGCTATCTCCACAACATGCACTCTCACCATTCCCATTCGGGCCAATATGTCCAGCATGCCAAAGACAGTCTTGACGAATGTGTACAAGCTGCCAAGGACAAGAAATTCGAGCTTTTCTGTCTCACAGAACACATGCCTCGATCTCAGGAAGCAGATCTGTATCCCGAGGAGATTGAGACCAATACCACTCCTTCAGATTTGTCCAAAATCTTTGACGATTATGTCAAACATGCTCGGCAGCTGCAAAAGGACAATACTTCACAAACTGAGCTTCTGGTAGGCCTTGAATGCGAATCTATTCGTCCCGAATGCTGGGATCGAGCTCTACAGCTCAAGAAACACTATGATCTCGATCTGTGTGTTGGATCTGTGCATCACGTGAACGGAATTCCCATTGATTTCAGTCAGGGTCAATGGTGTGATGCTTCCGATTCCGTTTCGGACATGATTGATGATCATACCACCCCCGAACATGCTCTGAACAAAAAGTACTACGAGATCCAAGGGGACATGTTACAGAAACTCAAGCCCGAAGTGGTGGCGCATTTCGACCTCATCCGACTCTATTCCACGCTCAGAGAGGGGTTTGGAGCCACTGAATCGTACGTACGAGAAACCTGGCCCGACGTCTGGGACCAGATCATCAAGAACATTGACTTGATCATCTCCTACGGAGGCTTCATTGAGGTGTCCTCTGCGCCCCTCAGAAAGGGCTGGGACACGCCGTACCCCCGACCGGACATTTGCAAAGCTGTTCTCAACCGAGGAGGACGATTGTGTCTTTCTGACGATAGTCATGGAGTCGCCCAGGTGGGTCTCAACTATACCAAGACTCTCGAGTATCTGGAAGGACTGGGAGTTAAAGAGTTGTGGTTTTTGACAAAAAAGAGTGGAAAGGTGGAGGCCAAGAAGGTGGAGATTTTGCAGGCCAAGGAGTCGCTTTTTTGGACACAGTACGATACAGTACGAACGAAGTGAGTGCTGTATCTCAGTGAGTGCTGTCTCTCAGTGAGTGCTGTAGAGGGAGTCTGAGCTGTCAGCAGTAGTCGTTCAGAGGACATCCACAGGATCGCCAGACTCGTCCAACACATTAGACAGATGTCATTCATAGTAATGCTAACTTATAGACACTCAATGCTCTAGTGACGTACTAGGGCAATCATGAGCGTAACGGAACAAGAACAGTTGCATTATAGAACACCATACGAGTGTACATCTCTTCTTCAGGAAGTATGAGTTATCTCAAGTGATATGCTGGACTTACCAGAACAATAGTCGTATGGTACTGCGAAGCAATAGACATTTGAGAGACACTTCTCAATCTCTGGTTCCTCAGTCCAAGTCTGGTAAAATTGCAACGATTACAGCTTCTCGTAGAACACATTGTCACCCTTCTACAAGTTGTCTGGCCATTTCATCAGTGTACTTGTACGGTGATATAATCAAGCCAACTGCCCATTTTGGAACGACAAATTTGAAGTGGTCAGGCTTACAATTGAAAAGTCTGAACCCTTTGTAGCTCTTATGTTCATCTCTCTTGATGATTCAGAGGAGTAAAAGGTATCCATGCCTATGGTCTCTCACCACCATTTGGTACCTCCAGAGAGACTTGATCTGCTTACAGACTCATTCTACAACTGTTCCAGATCTCTTTACCTTTGTTCATCCACCTGATGGTGTCGATACCAGATGTGCAAGTCTGAATAGAAGAGTGCCAAACGAGACTATCCCTGGAGGAGGAGGATGGAGCAACTTCAGAGTCATAATCATGGTCACGTGACCTCCAAATCATATAATAGGGTCACGTGACCTCAAAACGTGTATCATCATTCACTACGATAATTACTCTTTACAGTCTACGATCTAGACATGGACTCTAAAGTACTATGAACGAGTTGATGTGATACTCCTTGTTATAAAGCGGTCAAGAAGATGCAATTACTCTTCAATTGCACTCAATCTACACTCTAGATAACGAGACTACATTCACACTTTGAACATCTGAGGTCGAAACACCACCATCATCATTATACATTTTACATGAAGCCATGCCTGCTTAATAAGATCGACCAAACAGACACCAGTTGTCGGCCTTCTTTCCAGAGCCGGTGACACAGACGGCATCATCAGCGAGCTCGGGCTGCTCAAAGGGAATGCACAGGGTCTTGGCGCCCATGGAGGGAGCCTTATCATCGGCCTCGTTGTTGGGGTCGACGGTTCGGGCAGAGTTATCCTTGATCCACTCCTCGGTCTCGACGGAGGCGGACCAGGGGGCCAGAACCAGGTTTCCGGCGTTGAGGGCGGTGACAAAGTCGTCCCAGGTGGTGGCCTTGATGACATGCTTATCGAGGGTCTGTTTGGCCTTGTTGAAGAGCTCCTTCTGGATGGTTTCGAGCAGCTCGGGCACGGAGGTGGCCAGGTCGGCGATATCCAGCACAATCTTCTCTCCCGAGTCTCGTCGCACGGCGACAACCTTGCCCTGCTCCACGTCTCGGGGTCCGACCTCGATTCGCAGAGGCACTCCTCGCAGCTCGGCGTCGGAAAACTTCCAGCCGGGAGAGTAAGTGTCTCGGGTGTCGGAGGCGACTCGCACGTCCACGTCGGCCAGAGCCTTCTCAATGGCGGCAGTAGCGTCCATGACGGCAGCTCGCTTGTCGGCAGCCAGCTTGGCGGTCAGACCGCAGGGAATGATGATGGCCTGAGTGTGGGCGACTCGAGGGGGCAGAACCAGACCCTTGTTGTCGGAATGGGTCATGACCATGACTCCAATGACTCGGGTGGACAGACCCCAAGAGTTTTGCCAGGCAAAGAGCTTGTCGGCGCCTCCGTTGGGGTCCTCGACGGAAATGTCAAACATCTTGGAAAAGTTCTGACCCAGACAATGGGAGGTGGCTCCCTGGATACCTCGACCAGTGGAAGGAATGAAACCCTCAACGGTGGTGGTGAACAGAGCTCCGGCAAACTTCTCCTTCTCGGACTTTTTGCCCTTGATGACGGGAACGGCAAGAAGCTCGCTGTAGATCTTCTCGTAGTTTTCGAGAATCTCCATAACCTCATCCTTGGCCTCATCGGCAGTCAGATGGGCAGTATGACCCTCCTGCCAAAGAAACTCTCGGGTTCGCAGAAAAGGCTGGGGATGCTTGAACTCCCAACGAACCACAGAGTTCCACTGGTTGAGCTTGAGGGGCAAATCTCGATGAGATCGCACCCACTTGGAGTAGTAGGGGTACATGACGGTCTCGGAGGTGGGTCGAATGGCAACGGGCTCCTCCAGATCGGAAGATCCAGCCTTGGTAACCCAGGCAACCTCGGGGGCAAAACCCTCCACGTGATCCTTCTCCTTCTCAAGAACTCGAGAAGACACAAACATGGGGAAGTAGGCGTTCTTGACCCCCATCTTCTTGATCTTAATGTTGAACCATTCCTGGATCTGCTCCCACACAAAGTAGGAAGGAGGTCGCATAATGTAACATCCAGACACGTCATAGTAATCCAGCATCTCACCCTTGGTCACAATCTGCTGGTACCATCCGGAGAAGTCGTCCTCCTTGTTGACGGTGATACCGATCAACATGTTGTCGTTTTTGGCCTTGGCAGCTTTGGGGGGCACTTTGTTAGTCACTGAGCGGTTGTGATCGCGTCATTATCGCGTCCAGCATCAGAAATACCGTGAATACTCACTTTCAAATAGATATCGAGATGATGTTCGTGAAACGAAAATTTCAGATTCGAACGTGTGCTTTCAAATTTGATTTGGGAGGAAAACTAACTAGAGTTGCAAAGGGAAGGTGTTTGCGAGGGATGATCTGAGGCTAGGTGGTGTGGGTGTGGGAGTCACGTGGTGTGGTCGTGGTGGTCACGTGAAAGTAGTGGTGGTCACGTGAAAGTGGAGGTAGTCACGTGACACACACGCCCTCTACAATCACCCACGTCCTCTTCACCTCCACATCCCCTACACCCCCCACCCCTTTAGCTTTAACGGTATAGTCAAAAAAGTGTGGAAAATCAAGGGTGGGGTAAAGGGTTTGCAGGAGGCGTTCAAACAACCGTTGAACGTGTCTTTGGACGACTCAAATGCCCCATATTGCCCACCATGCCGCTTTTTGCGCGTCACAAGCCCGCTTCCCCACAAAACTCACTCCTGAAAATGTCTTCCCAATCGGGAAATGCATCCTTGTCAGGGCCATATTCTGCAGTCAAAAAACTCTGTTGGTTATCTAGATCGACAACAGGAGAAGAGTAGGGGAGTATGTGGGGGTCACGTGATGCGTTCAAGTGGTTGTCATCAGGGTTTTCGGGTTGATATATGTAATAATTCACGTTCTGGACTTTCAAGAAGTCCATTTGAAGTGTTCAAGTATTTTTCAAGTATTTTTCAAGTATTCCTATAGATTTAAGGAGACTTTTCAGGTATTCCAGTTTATAAAACCGGGGGTTCTGAAAGCCCAAAACAATCAACTATCGTACATATCGTACCAGTACAGACTGGTGCCGCACATTCCTTCCAACGTCCCCGCTCTGTTACGATTCCACTCTAAGACAGACTCTTATCGTTCAAATCAAACTCTTATCAGGACTGACGGGTAACAGGGTGACATGGAGTTGATATGGTCAGATGGTCACGTGTAGGTTGAGGATAGACGATGACCACATGGTTGACGTCAATGAGTCACGTGACCACCATATATTCCGTCACCTCCACCAACCACCCCCACCAACCACCAACCACCATGAAGTAAACTCTTCTTTGACTCTCACCAAAGTTAAAGACGTCCTAATTAGACACCTGAAAGGCAGGCCAACGCGAAGGGCACGTGATGGAACCTTGGGGGTGTGTTTGGAGGTTTGTTTGGGGCGGTTGATGAGTGGATTTTGAGTGTTTGAACGAGTCAATGGGTATCTAGCAGTGTTACATGTTCTCTGGTACTCTGACACTACGATTTTCGAACCGCTGCTCTGAAATTTCAACCTGTATCGTTGGAGAGTCATACCAGTTCGATAGTAGAGCGACTGGAGCTTCAATTGAGCAACAGGGAACTAACAAGGTCGATTGTTCAACTTGAAGAGTCATCTTAGAGTCACTGAAGTCATCACCGCCTTATCTCATGACTCACTCAAACTAGGAAGGCTGAACAAGCTATCGTATCGTACAATTCAGTCACCACTCACATTACCTTCTTCAATTGGGACTTTTGATTCATATCAGAGGATCCAAGAGAGTGCCATTAAAACACGAAATATTGACAGAATGGATATTCTGAAACAATTAATCAACTCTCCAAACTGACATAAACACAATGACACCCGTTATACTCATCCTAACCCCACCCCACAACTTTTGGACGGCCCCAACTCCATCAGGGTTAGGGTACACAAAATCTCACGGTGAGTCAAAGTTCTGAAAATTTCAGGTTTCCACATTTGCACTTTTCAACAAACCACCATGGCTGATCTCGAGAAAAAGGTCGAACAACTGTCCGTGTCTGGACCCACAATTTACGTCAACGACACCAAGGGTGTTGACGAGTCCTCTGCCTCTGGCTCTCAGGACGCTCCCTACAAGACTCCTGCTTTTGCGCTGTACACCCATTCCGATGCTCAGATCAAGGTCTTCAAGGCCGGCGTTGAGGGTGCCGAGGGCGCCTACGAGGACATTTCTCCTTCTGCTCTCAAAAAGGCCAAGAAGGGAGTCGATGGACTGGTCAAGAAGGCCGAGAAGGCCAAGCAGCTGGAGGCTTCCAAGGCCGATCGAGAGGCTGCCGAGGCTGCCCGTCTGGAGGCTGCCAAGAAGATCACCATCACCGAAGACAAGTCTCTGGACAAGCCCAAGGTGATCAAGATCCGAGACACCACCGACAACCGAGGTCCTCGAGTCAAGCTGTTTGGCTGGGTCCATCGTCTTCGAACCCAGAAGGGTGTTGCTTTCCTGGTTCTGCGAGACGGAACCGGCTACCTGCAGTGTGTTCTTCAGGGAGATCTCGCCAACGCCTTCCAGACCCAGAACCTGACTCTTGAGTCTTCGGTTGCCATCTACGGAACTCTCAAGGAGGTTCCCGAGGGTGCTCGAGCTCCTGGAGGACACGAGCTGGTCGTTGACTTCTACGAGATCATCGGCCTGGCTCCCTCCGGTGACGACGCCATCACCAACAAGGTGCAGGAGGGCGCTGACCCCTCGTACCTGCTGGACTACCGATACCTGACTGTCCGAGGTGAGACTCTGTCTGCCGTCATGAAGGTGCGAGCCTCGTTCCTGCGGTCCATCCGACGGGTCTACGACGAGCTTGGAATGACCGAGATCACTCCTCCCTGCATGGTCCAGACCCAGGTCGAGGGTGGCTCCACTCTGTTTGCTCTCGACTACTACGGAGAGAAGGCCTACCTGACCCAGTCCTCCCAGCTGTACCTGGAGACTGTCATTCCCTCCGTTGGAGACGCCTACTGCATTGCCGAGTCCTTCCGAGCCGAGCGATCCCATACCCGACGTCATCTGTCCGAATACACCCACATTGAGGCCGAGCTGGGTTTCCTCGACTTTGAGACCTTCCTGGAGCACATTGAGGAGGTTCTGTGCCGATCCGTGGACTACGTCCTGGCTGACCCCGTTGCTGGCCCTCTCGTCCAGGAGCTCAACCCCGGATTCAAGGCCCCCGAGCGACCCTTCATGCGAATGCCCTACGTCGACGCCCTGGAGTGGCTCAACGAGCACAACATCCCCAACGAGGACGGCAACAAGTTCACCTTTGGTGACGATATCGCCGAGGCCGCCGAGCGAAAGATGACCGACGAGATTGGAAAGCCCATCTTCCTCACCCGATTCCCCCTGGAAATCAAGTCCTTCTACATGAAGAAGTGTCTGGACGACCCCCGAGTCACCGAGTCCGTCGACGTGCTCATGCCCAACGTCGGAGAAATCACAGGAGGCTCCATGCGTATCGACAACCTCGAGGAGCTCATGGCCGGCTTCAAGCGAGAGGGTATCGACACTGCTCCTTATGACTTCTTCATCGACCTCCGAAAGTACGGAACCTTCCCTCACGGAGGTTACGGTCTGGGAACCGAGCGAATCCTCGCATGGCTTTGTGACCGATTCACCGTTCGAGAGTGCTCCCTTTACCCTCGATTCACCGGTCGATGCAAGCCTTAGAGTGGCTGTAATATGAGATAGTAAAGACATGCTGTATGTAATGATGCACCATGTATTGAGACGTGATGATGTTGTCTTTCATGTAGTCGACTCGAAATAGATCATGGCAGTCCTGCCGCAGCGATGGACTCTTAACCTGTGAGATTTTGGGGGTTGGACTGGTCAAAGAGAGACTCTTAACCTGTGAGATATTGAGGTTGGGGACTGTCCACAAGAGTCTGCGTGGAGACTCTTAACCTGAGAGTTACCCTCGGGATCGAGACTGGTCAAATGAGCCTCTCCTGAGACTCTTAACCTGTAAGTTATCCCCGGTTCGGACTGGTCAAATGAGTCTGTGTCTGTGTCACAACTCCAACCGTGTCACGACTCCAACTTTGCCCCATTATTTGACACCACCTCGACTCTCCTCACACACACATCGCGCCGAATTGGAGACAGAACATGATTGCGTCCGCTGCTTTGGTCTGTGTTTGTGAAGAGTGAACAAGGTGGTGTGAGGAAGAAGAGTTTGTTCTGGGGGTAGTAAAGATATATATAGTGTGTGGTCAGTCGGGTTACATGAATCATGTGACGGTATAAAACTGTTAGAGAAAAGCTCTCCGTATGATATTCTCTGTCTGTATGACTTACATGTTCGGTCTGTATAGGTTATGACCTACAAGTTCTATCGTATAGGTTATGACATCTGCCTTGCTGCTCGTAATGACACATGTATTATCTCTGCTACTTTTTCAGCTTAAACTTGGCTCCGACGGCCTCCAACTTGTCCTCCTCAACCATGGCCTGCAGAAACTGCTTGAGCTCGTCCTGAGTCGCTGTGTATGGAGTCTCTTTGGGAACCAGCATCTTGAGAAACGAATGCATCTGCATCACGGGAAGTGAGCCTCGGTTCGTCAACATGGCGTGAATGTACGACCAGTACTGTCGGATCGACTCAATTGCCTTGTCTTCCGCAGACTGGCCAGCTTCAGCGGCTTCAAACGCATCTTCAACAACGACATTCTGGGCCTCGGATTTGCGCTCCAGCACCCGGAAAACGCCTTCGGACGTCTTTTCTTCCAAAACGCCCTCCTTGACCCAAAAGGCCGCACATCGACGGGCTCTCTCGGCGCTCATTTTGAGCTTGTCTTGAGCATGCTGAAGAGATAGCTCATTGACGTCCTGGAACGAGTAGATGAATGAAGCCATGTCGGGAGCAACAGTCAGAGCAATAGTTCGGTCTTCCAACTCCAGCTCAACGTCCACATTGCCCAAAGATCGCAGCCAGTTGAGCTTTCGACGTTGCTTGAGTTTGGAGAAGCCCTGACCATAGAGACTCAGCTGAGACTCCATAGCCGAGGGAAGCAGAAACTCCTCGCTCTTGAGCTGTGGCCAACACAGTTTGGACAGAATGGATGCGTGAAACGACCCATATACAGCCTGACCCTGGATGGATTCAGCATGAACACTTGTATCGACTCGTTTTGACTCCTGAATGTCACGGACCATCACGTCGAGGTTTTGCAATGTTCGTTCGCCAAATCTTCGTTTCAGCAGCTCGGCTCGAAGCTGGATCTCGCCCACATTGTAGTCTCTCAGTTGGAGCATCTGATCAGCGAAAATTCCCACAAATTCTCGAACAAACACCTCCCGGTTGTCAAACAGCATGATGAGATCGTCGACAATGTCGGCAAACCCCTTTCGAAAGTCGGAAGGAGCATCTGGAGGATCAGGGACCCAATGAGGGTCCGCCAAATCGTCGTCAAGAACCGTACTCGGCGGTTTAGACAGATACTTTGCAAGAGACTTGATATCCGAGTTCTCGTTGCCCAGAAGACCAGACACAATGGATGTGACCGTGTCGGACCGTTCCTTGAGGTACCTTTTGATTGGGCGGGTGACTTTCTCCAGCAACACGCCCTTGGAGTCGAGCAGAAGAAACGTGTGCGTCGTGTGAATGTATGCAGAGAGCACGTCGACGGTGTTGGCGCCGGCATGCAAAAGACGAGTCTGACACGCGTTTTGAAACGTGGCCACAACCTGGGCTCGCTGGTGAGGAGATTCCAGACACTGTCGAAGGTCCTGGATCGCAGCTATGCTGTCTGGGTAATCGACAGTGATGTCAAACAGCTGCGAGGTACGCAACCGAGCCACGTACCGATGTCCTACACACACCAGACTGTCGAGAGAAGGTGGATGCAGAAACATTTGCTCGATTCGAGGAAGACACGATTTGAGCCATAGGGACAGCGTGGCAAGACACGAACCGGTCCATTCGTCGCCGTAGACGTGCAGAATGTGTCTCTCGATGCCTGCAACCAGACTGGTCGATAGAATGGGTTCCAGTTTCGGACCCAGACCCAGATTGTACAGAGTCTTGCACAGGTTGATTGTGCGATCTGAAGGAGGTAACGAGCACGAAACCAGATAGGTCCTGAGTGCAGAAACATAGGGAGTGGCTCCAAAGGTGATTTCGAATAATGCAAATAAATAATGTTGAAAGTTCTCCACAACATGACGACTCAGAGAAAGACTCTCCAGAGGTCTATGATAATGGAATCGGGACGCCTCAAGACGCAGAGCGATGGATTCCAGCTGTTCCAGGGTCTGAAGATTGCTGAAATCCAACTGAGGAGCCACAGTCTCCAGAAAATGAACCCGAACAACTTCATGGTACCAGTTGAGAAGATCAGACTCAATCAGAGGAATGAGAGCAAGAGACGCCTGGATATCGCTCACGTCAGCATTGCTGTTGTCCGGACTCATCCATTGCTTGATTGCTTCCAAAGTGGCCACGTCCAGATCCTGAACATCTGGCTCATCTGGGATTCTCAAAGAATCGTCAAACGTGTCTCCGAAAATGGAATCAAACGTTTGTATTTGCATGTGTTTGTGTTTTTTGACGCGTCAGACGGTTTCTGTGTCCTTACACCGCTTCTGGTCGCTTTCTCGTATAGTTGTTCTGTGTCCAAAGTTGAAGTGGTGATCTTGTTTGGATGTTGTGCGTTATACATGCATGAGAGTAAATTAATTTAAGTAAATAAATAAAAATTAAATAAAAATTAAATAAAATGATATTTGCATCAGTCAGGTATTGAGCATCCAAATGGCTCAATATATATTCCCTTTCAACTCATACTCAACTCAATTAATTATACCCAATAAATACTATAAATACGCCATGCGACTAAAGCCCAGACCGAGTCGCCCTAGTTGACAGAAGCAGTACGAAGAGACTGCCGCCCAATGGCATAGCCCGCAGAAAAGGACAATCCAATAATGGTGATGCCTGCAGCCAAGGCAGCCGGGGAAAAGCCTCCCGTGCCTCCAGGATTACCTGCTGCCCCCGAAACCTCCAAAGAAGGAGAAGAAGACGAGACGCCCGTCCGAACTCGCTTGACCCGCCGCTTTTTCAACGCTACCTTTGTGTCGCTGTCCGAATCTGTGCTGGAAACCGTGGGCGCCACAGTTGCCGATCCCCGAGCCCGCAACTTGGGCAGCTGAGACTCGGGCACGATTCGAAGAGAATCCAAACACACGGACGAAGGAGCCTTGGACCGAGACGACCCGCACGCGCGCGCTTGCTTCATGTCACGTGACACGATCGTTGACAGCGAGTCCTGTAGGGCTGCCATGGATGTTGCTGTAGTGGTGCACGAGTCTCTGGAGGAGGGCGAGTTTCTGGGGTCTCGTGAGGACAGCAACATTGCCCTGTCGTCTGCGGTTTCATCACGTGACTCGCAGTTATCGTCGTCGTCGTCTTCTGGGTCGCTTTCGATCACGTAGACGCTTGGGGCGTGGTAGAATAGGGCTGAGGATTCGGTTTCCAGGGCTTGTACTTTGGGCATTCTTGGTGAGTATCGGGCCGGTGGTTTGACCGTCACCTTTTGGTCCACGTCGATCCAGGATTCTTCGAGGGACATGAGATGCAGTTGTGGGTGTGGGTGGGTGTGTGTGTGTTGTGGGTGAGAGGGCTGTGTAGTTGGTTGTGTAGTTGGTTGGTACTTGATAATGACTTGTCAGATGGTTGATGTGACTGAGATGTTGTAGTGAGGGAGATGTAGACGAGAGAGATGTAGACGAGAGAGATGTAACACTCGTTGATGTCGTAAAAGTCGTACTGTGATTACTTGTAACTACTCTCTGAGAAGTAGTGAAGAAGATGTAAGATAAGGATTAGAGTTGCATGGCAGGTGACGGAAAACGTCATGGGGCGTAGATGGAAGGGGTAAAGAGGGGGAGATGAGAGGGAGAAAGAGCGCAGGGGCAGGTGGGGATGGGGATGGGAGGAGGGGAGATATTGAATCACGTGACGTGTTGAAAGACCGCGGGATTATAGTCTTTGTTGGGGGGTGGTTATATAAATTGGGGGTTCCTGCAGCAGGGTTCTACAATACACTTTGATTATGCAGCAAGGTGGAGGTTGAGGAGGAGGAAATTAAAATGAAGAAAAGGGTTGGATTTGAGATGAGGAGGAGAAGGGTTTGTTGCGGTGGTGGTGGATTAGGGTAGGAAGGTAAGGGTACTACTTGTGCTGACCTCATTTCAAGTCATTGCTCACTATTAGTTTCAGAGTATGGTTGGTCAAATGTTGAGTCTAGAGTGAGAAAGGGCAGGTTGGATTTGGGGAGTAGGGTAGGGGTACAGGTGGGTTAGGTGATGATATGGGTTAGGTGATGAAATGGGTTAGGTGATGACATGGGTTAGGTGATGACATGGGCTAGGTGTTGAGGATGGACGTGGACTTCGTCAAAATATCGTCTATGGTCTTTGAACATCTCAAATGACTCTGATTAACATGTTCCAGATGTCTCACCTAGTTCGGAAACCTAACCCTTTTGAATCATCTAGGCTGAGGAACTCTTTTCAGATGGATGGTGTTGGTCTTATAGACTTGGTCGGGTGTTCAGATGGGTTTGATGAGGGTCTGAGATGGATTTGAGACAGTTGTTTTGGTTTGGATGACGAGTTTGGCTGTCTGACTGTCTGGATGATGTCTTACTGTCTTACTGTCTGACTGCCTGACTTGGACAGATGAACGAGTGGGACGACAAATTGGGCCTTAAGCCACTATTATAAATTGGATCGGCGTTCGAGATATGGTTACGTTGGTTGATGTTACCTCTGTTGCTGATACTACTGTTTTGGTCTTGTCTTGAGGGTATGTATGTCGGTACTATTCAATCCAAGTAATTACTTGAACATAGTTAAGAATTGGTCGGAACTAGTATGTCCTGCCATTCGATGGATCAAACCAAGGATTCATCTGGAGTCGTCATACTAGGCTCTGAATACTCGTACTCAGTTGTATTACTTACTCATATCCTCTGCAGAGACATCATGGAAGTCCACCATGTTCTGTTCAGTAACTTTAAGTAATTACTCATACTTTTAACAGACTCCATACCCTGATCAATGAACCCGTCAGACCACTCCAAACTATCCACCAAAGTGGTAACCACCACACTAACAACCACTATACCACAATATCCCTTCAAAAATCCAACATTTCAATTTATTCAATTTATTCATATTTTTCAATATTTTCCATCAAAAATCATTTTCTCTCCCTCAACTCCCAACTGCAATCTTCGTGAAGAAATCAACCTCACCAACCTTGCAAAATGTTGCGAATAGCTCGTACCTCGACCCATGGATCTATTCGCCGAATTGGGCAACCAGCCCGGTCAATATCGACGCTGCCACAAACAATCGGCCAAATCAAGACCCAAAACCAGCACCTCCTGGGCACCCAGAACTCGTCTCCAGTGACTATCAAGGGCTGGATCAAGTCCGTCCAGAAACTGAAAAACGTGGCCTTTGTCAATATTTCAGACGGAAACTGCGCCCAGGGAGTCATGGCCGTGCTGGATCCCGCTCACGTGACTCCCAATCTCACCACAGGAGCTTGTGTGTCTGTCAAGGGCAACCTGGTCAGCTCACAGGGCAAAAAACAGGGCCTGGAACTGCAGGCTGAATCTGTGCACGTGACCGGATCAGTGGACGACTATCCCATTCAGAAAAAGTTCCACAAACAGGAATTTCTGAGAACCCTACCTGCTCTCAGATGGAGAACTTCGGTCAACTCGTCTACTCTTCGATACAGATCCTTCTGTATGTCTCAAATGACTCAATTTTTTGCCGAAAACGATTTTGTGCAGACTAACCCGCCTCTATTGACCTCCTCGGACTGCGAGGGAGCCGGAGAAGTCTTCAAAGTGTCTGGAGGAGGCAA
Organism: Yarrowia yakushimensis; assembly: GCA_900518995.1. Classification (NCBI taxonomy): domain Eukaryota; kingdom Fungi; phylum Ascomycota; class Dipodascomycetes; order Dipodascales; genus Yarrowia; species Yarrowia yakushimensis. Next base: position 1,448,293 of record ULGW01000002.1, read on the forward strand.
GGGAGACAAATTCTTTGGAGAAAAACCCGCATATCTCACAGTCTCCACCCAATTGCATCTCGAGGTGCTGGCAGCTGCCGTGGGACGAGTCTGGACGTTTACTCCTGCTTTCCGAGCCGAAAACAGCGATACTAACCGTCATCTGAGCGAGTTCTGGATGGCTGAAGCCGAAATCTCGTTTGTCGACGATCTCGAGCCTCTAATGGACCTGGCTGAAGGAATGGTCAAGTCGTGTCTCGCCCCGCTCATGGACGAGAAAAACAAGGCCCGAAATGATCTTCTGGACGCCCGAAGAAGCGCCGAACAAAAAGAAGAGCTTCTGGAACGATGGGATATGGCCAATTGCGACTTTCCTAGACTCACCTACAAGCAGGCCATCAAGATTCTCAACCTGCAACATCTCAAGGAACCCTTCACCCACCGACCGGACTACGAGGTTGGTCTTCGAAGTGAACACGAAAAATGGCTCGCTACTGAGTACTTTGTATCGCCTGTTTTCGTTACAGATTACCCCAAGGAACAGAAACCCTTTTACATGAAACAGAGCCCTCATGACGTGCAAACTGTGGCCTGTTTCGATCTGCTCATGCCCCATATCGGAGAAGTTATTGGCGGATCTGTTCGAGAAGACAACTACGACACTCTTGTCAAGAACATTGAGGCTGCTGGAATGGACAAGGGGGCTCTAGAATGGTATCTGGAGCTCCGAAAGCAGGGATCTACTCCCCATGGAGGTTTCGGAATGGGTTTTGAGCGTCTCATCAACTATGCCACGGGTATTGAGAACATTCGAGATGTCACTGCCTTTCCTCGATGGGTTGATAACTGTGTATGTTAGCCAACAAGGAGTATCTTGTAAATTGTAAATATGTAAATAATCTCATTGAGAATGCGAGAATACCACCAGTTGAAAATTGGTATTTTACCCATGTGTTTTGATTGAATTGGAGAATCAGTGATCATTCATAATGATCCACTGACTCTCATCTCTTTGACTGTTACCGTACCTTGAATTGAAGTTAATCCCAGAGCTTCAATCCATGATATTCACGAATTCCGTCGCTGACATTTTGGATTCTTTGGAATATTCTGCGGAGCAGGACGCTTGTTAGGGTTAGCAGGGTTGCTATGGTCAGTAGGCTTGCTATGGCGAGACAACTCCTCCATCTTTTTGGAAATGAGGTGTGTTGCGTTACCGGAGAGAATGTTCTTCTCCCAGGAAGTTTTGCCGAAGAATCGGTGGAATCTGCAGTCTTTCGGCTTGTGCACGTAGGCAGGACAGGTTGGTTGTCTCTGGTAATGGCCTAGGTAGGAGCAGATTTGGCATTTTAGCTGCGACGAGAGGTACCCGAGTAAGGCCGATTTGCACGCTTTCTCAATGGCCGTTTCGTGCAGTTGGCTGGTTTTCATGAGATGCAAGATTTTGTCTGAGAGATCCGACGACTTTGAATCCTCCATGGGATCGTTGGAGGGAGGAGGCGGAGGAGGAGGAGGGTTGGTGGGAGGGCTGGGAGATGCAACGGAACGATCGCTGGACTCGGAGGTTCCTCTTTCTCTATCTCGATTCCACTTGTGGACGGCCATGAGAAACTGCTCTGCGCTCTTATGAGTAGTGAATTTCTGGGAATCGAGATGGGTTTTGAGAACGGGAATGTTTTCAAAGTTGACGAGCATCTGGCGGTAGAATTTGCCCCAGAAGGGACCACTCTCCTGAATAAATGTAGGTTCGTGGAGAACATCAACGAGTTTGGCACAGTAGTCGTAGAAACGCGAGTTATCTTGCCCTTGCTTCCACACAATCTTCGTCCGGCAAACAGATTCTCTTTCAATCAGCGGCTCTGGCTTTCCGACGTTTCTCATGATATCAAAGGCGATCATCACGTCTGAATCTGCAGTACAGCTGTTGAGGCCCCAACTGTCGCGGAACTCGGGGTGCATTGCGCCTATCAGAGCACTGAACAGAGCGTTACTCACCTCGGACATGCTGATAGTATGGGAAAATACCAGAGCGGTGGTGCCCTTGTCCTCGTCCATGTAGCTCTGCAGCGAGTCGAAAGTCGGGAAGTTGTTCCAGAAACCGGCGTCGGTGAGGGCGTTCAAGTATTGGAACCCAAAGTACTTCATGACTCTGGTGAGGTCGTCGTTGCTGGCATCTCGGTACTTATCCAGGAGGCGGACGATTGGGAAGTAGGTCAGAATTTGCGAACAGCAACCTCTTGCATTGGCGTAGTCAGCGTTAGACGAGCCAGGTTTGCCTTGGCTTCCCACTGTCACGTCGCTGAAGCTTCTGGCAAGACTTGTAACCATGTAATTACCGTAACCAGGATCGCCGTAGGTGCCCTGGATGCTCAAACGCAACACGGTCTTTCTGGCTGCTGCGAGGGTGCCTAAGTTGGTGTTGGTCCAGGCGAGGAGTTTTCCTAGGGCAATTCTGCCCTCCTTTTCGTCGCGAAAAGCGGTTAGAAACTCGGCCCAGATTTCGTCTCGAAGCGCCTTGAAGTGCGACAACGGAACTGTCAGACACTCGACATGTTCGGGGACATGTTTGTCGTTGCGAAACACCGTTTTCCAAATTTCGAGCAGTCTAGAAGACAGATAGCGCTCCAGTTTGATGCCAGTCTGCCCGTCAGCGAACCAATTGGGGACGGGCAAGGAATCAAAATCGTCGATTCTTTCAACGACAGACATGCCTATTGAGTTCAGACCGTGTGAGAGCTGAAATCAACAGCACAAAGTGTCTCAGGTTAAATAGGACACTTGTTAAGAGACAGGAACCTAACATGAAACATGCTGGGACATCTCTCCTGCATGTTTGAAGTTAGTTGGGAAGTTGGTGGAATTTGGTGGATTATAAGAGAGCAACTATCACGATGATCTTGATATGGACGGTGATTATTTGATAAGGATTCGTTCTCTATGACCAGGATTAGTTTCTCTGACCAGACCACTAACCCATAGATCATGATTATCACATCCGTTAAACTCCCAACAAACTTTCTTCAACTTACTTATTGATTAGATTAGAATTATCCTTGTAGTCTTAGTCGTATTTTGGTACGATACTACGATACCAGGGTACAAGTAGCGTGATTCTGATGGAACTAATAGTGCTTGGGCCATGTTACGGTAGGTAATTATTCAATAGTATCCCATTTCCCTCATAAATTTGGGCTACATGATGGTATTACTCGGAGTGATCGTACGGTCAACCTCCCAACTGGACTTCGATATTTACCTAAGTAAAATCCTTGTTTAAATGCGTAGACTTTGTTGAAGAAACAGAAGCTCCCTTGCAAGACGAAAGGTGCCGATTGTTGGGTGGACTAACTCCTACACAGTTGTCCAAGCTAATTGAGAGTTAATATGACACCACCATACCACCCTGGTCAATATGAAGCCACTATATCATCCATTTACCAGCCCCTGTTTCATAAATAGTCATCATTCTGGTATCGAAGATTACCCGTTAAACACCCAACTAACTTACTTGACTGATGCAAGCTCATGTATAAGTAAATCAATTGTTCCAGTACAGTGACATCCCTTCAGAAGTCAGAGTATTGGCCACGGCATCACTGTAGAACAGTTGAAGATTACTAATCCAAGGGTTAGATATGGACTCTATTAATAATTGGATACTCATAGTTCCATCTACAGTCTTGCTGAGAGCATATGTTGAACCAGAAGGTGTATCTCATACAAGGGTACATGTCTTATGATAACTAGCAACTTACAAGTCAGAAACACACATTTACGGAGCTCTCAATAACCTCTTTCTGATGTTGGGCTACTTCTTCAATCTCGCTTACATAAGCAAACGCGAACCAATGACGGTCCAATTTTTCAATTTTCCAACATCCGAGGACGTGGCGTAATGGTAGCGCATTGGATTTCGGTTCTTCTGAACGACGTCCTCCAAAGGCTGCGGGTTCGAGTCCTGTCGTCCTCTTTTTTAACAGCTTCTTTTTTGGTAGCATGTCTAGATCAGAGTTTACCGGGGTACGCCTTCAGAACTCCTCCTCCTTCTACATACTCAATGATCCCCTCATTGCAAATACCCAGCCTGGTGGCAGACACTGGATCAACGTATACCCATAGCATTGCCGAGTCTCTGGCCAATGAAGATGATCTTTTGGCAGACATGTTTCAGGGCATGGAATTGGAGACTCGAGTTGCTGGATCTGCCAACCGAAGTCGCACGTGGACGGGAAAACGGTCAGCTGACGTCTTCAAGCAGATCACGTGGACCCCCGATGGATCTTCTTTGATCACCAGCAACGAGGATCATGCTCTTCGGTTATTTGTTGTTCCTCCGGATCTTCTCTCCAACACTGAGAAGCAGCCTCATCGGCTGTATCCGTACACAAGGACGTTTTTCTCGTGTCCAATTGTGTCTTTTTCCGTCTTTCCAGGCTTTCAATTGGCTGATTATTCGTCCTGTTTTGCTGTTATCAGTCAGAGAGGCATGCCTATTCAGATCACCAATGTTCTGAGTGGAAGTCAGTCGGTGGGGTGCTACAAGTGGACGGATTTGAGCAACGAGCAGTTTGTGACTCCGTCGAGTCTGGTTTTCCGGCCCGATTCGGACTATTTGTTTGCCGGCTCGGAGCGTCGTCTGGCGCTGTTCAACGTCAACACTGTGGGTTCCGAGCCCGAGTACCAGTGGGATCTGCCTGGTTTCGGGCTCGTTTCGCACATTTCACACTCCTCCAAACAAGTGGCCGTCTCGTCCTTTTCAGGAAACCTCGCTCTCTACGATTACACCTCCATGGACGAGGTTGCCAAAACGGCCTCGGCACCGACCGCCCAGGGCATCTGTCAGACTCTGTGGTCGCCCAACGAAAACTACCTGCATTTACTGTGTCGAGGAGCGTCCGAAATTCCCGTTCTGGACGTTCGTATGGGTCTCAGACACGTGGCTACCCTTGGAGGCTGGGAAGCTCAGACAAGTCAGCGATTATGGGCCGATAAGACAATCACCGGACGAGGACTGGTTTCTGGAACCGTCAATGGACTCGTCAAGACATGGGAAGATATCGATATGGGCATTGATCGAATGTTTGAATCGTCCTGGAACGCCCATTCTTCTCCTGTTTCTGCGGTTTCTTCGAATCCTCTGTCTGGAGTGGGAATTGTTGCTAGTAGTTCGGGCGAGCGTCTGGAGGAGGAAGGGCCGGTAGATTGCAGTCTCAAGTTGTGGGAGTTTGGAGGTGTTGGAGGCGTTGCCAGAGGCGTTGCTGCAAGCAATGCCGAATCAGTCGAATGAGCCGACTGAGCCGAATGAGCCGAATGAGTCGACTGAGCCGACTGAGTCGACTGAGTCGTCTTCTGTTCTGTTCTGTTCTTTTCCCATAGCCCATAACAGTTCAAGTTGCTCACTCCAACAGTACCAGCTTCTGGATCTGGTTGACGAGTTGCTTGGCCTAACAGTACAAGCTGCTTGATCTGGTGTCTAAAGCTGCTTGATACAGCTTTTCAAGCTGCTGGTTCTGGTCTCTTGGAAAGTTGCTCGCTCAATGTGCTCTGACAACCCTTGATATGGTCTATTACCTGCTCAATCTGATGTCAGTGTTGGCGAGTTGCTTAATGCAACTTGTCAAGCTGCTGGATCTCGAATTGCTCGGTCTGGTCTCCGTTTGACAGACGCTTGATGTGGTCTAGTGCTTAAACTGATGTCCATTCTGACAATCCCACAGTGCAGCTACCAGTACTTGATCTAGTCTCTTCTGAAGCTGCTTGACCTCTATCCAACAGTCAAGTTGCTTGCTCTAGTTGACAAATTGCTTGCTATGGTCTCTTCTGAGCTGCTTGAGCTCTGTCTGACAGTCAAGTTGCTTGATCTGGCCTTTGGAAGTTGCTTGATTTGATCTCTACTTTGACACTTGCTTGATTTGGTTTCTAATAAGCTGCTTACCCTCTGTCTAACAGTCAAGTTGCTCGAACGGTACAATGGTCTGATATCTTGCTGCTCACTACAACCTGCTTAATCTTCTCCATTTGACAAGTTGTTGATCTGGAGTTTATTGACCTGCTCAATCTGGTCTCTAACGTCACTCCTTGCATCTGCCAAGAGCCATAGTGGTCTTTCCATAATGGGAAGGTACAGGACAAATTTCAGGCACCGTTGAGATGACTAGATTGCGATGAGCATCACAGTCGATGGTGTTGGTACGATATTCATCTATGGCACATTGCTATCCATGGTCTAATCAGTCTCTTGTCCAAGATCAGTCTCTTGTCCACGCAACAGTCTCTGGTACAAGATCTGCTATCACCATCTACGATTACTTCAACCACCAACTTCAAAAGGAAACTCCAACAACGACATGCCTCTTTGGTGCACTCTCTGGGCACTCTCTGGGCACTCTCTGGGCACTCTCTGGGCACTCTCTGGGCACTCTCACACTCTTTCAATCACCACTCAATCCCTCCAAGCTGAGTATGTTGAACACTGTCCACCACCTCCTCCAACAACATATAAACCCATCAAGTCCCCTCCAAAAACTCCACAACCATTCGATTCTACCATCCTCTACCATCCTCTTTCAACATGAAGTTTTCCACCTCCGCCCTCGCCCTCGTTGCCTCTGCTGCTCTTGCTGAGCAGGGAGAGCAGTTTTACGACAACGGTCGATACTCGCTCGCCAACATTGACCAGTCCCAGTACCAGTGGCCCCAGTCGGACTACGTGTACCAGATGGCTGCTCTGCAGAACAGCCGAAACATTGTCATGCGAACCGACGGCCAGAACCTGTACTTTGGCGATGCTCGAGACGTGAACGGCGCTCCTCTTCAGGACGTGAACGTGTTCATTGACGCCTCTGGCAACCTGAACCTCGCTGGTCCCGGATCCTCGGCCCGATACGTCGGAGTCAACGACGGCCGATTGGCACTGTCCAACCGACGGTACAACAACGTCAACTTCCAGCGATACGGCGACAACCAGCTGTCTTGGCGATACAACGACCAGCAGCAGTTCCAGGCCTGTCCCGTGACTCAGTACGGTCAGCCCTACGATCTGACGGACGGCCAGAAGTCATCTGACCACCTGTACCAGATTTTTGCTGGCCAGGCCCCCTGTTCGGCTCCCATCACTGTCGCTCTCAACGGAGCTCGACAGAACGGTCTGGCCCGATACCAGGACTCGCGACTACGAATCTCCAACAACCAGCGGTTCCAGAACTCGCAGATTGTGCAGAACAATGGCCGTCTGATGCTGGTGGACAACCGAAACGCCGGCAACTTTGACGCGTTCCGAGGCCAGATTTCGTACCGAGGCCAGCTCGTCGACAACCAGGGCCAGTTTGTCCAGCTCGGCAACCAGGCGTCGATGCTGCTCACGGGCCGAAACCAGGTCCGAAACGGTCTCACTGGCTTCTCGTACCGAAACAACCAGCTCACTTACCAGAACCAGGGCTTCCTCGCTTGCCAGGTCCAGAACGGCATGTGGGAGCTGCGGCCTACTGCCGTTGAGGCTGCCGCCGCTTCTTGCGCCAACCCTCAGTACGTTGAGATTTCCATGGAGCCTATTCATTAGGCAGTTGGTTTTTTTAGTTAATAATCGACGAGCGAGTCGTTTTTATTATTCAAGACAAGCAACGAGTCGTTGCTTGTATCGTAGCAAGTGACGATCGAGTCGTTTGTATTGCTGCTATATGGTCCAGATAGTGTTGTTGAGTTGTACCAGTAGCTGTATTGTACTGTAGGTATATCGTACTACGGTACCTTGTAGATGTAGTTCTGTGAAGATTTGTTGATTGTATCAGATGTTGTACTGTAGCTGTATCTGAGATGTACCCACAAGACTCTGTGATCGTCATATCATACAGTAGTGCCAGATACTGTCTACTAGTGACGAGTAGCTGTTGATTGTGTAGCTGTACTACAATAGTTGAACGGTAGTTGAATCATATCTTGTATCGTACAGAGACAGTAGTTGTTCACTTCACAAGTGACAGGAAACAGATACTGCATTACTAGTGTAGAACGAGCAGTTGCTTGTCGTACCATGTTTCATAGTACTACGGTGCCATTTATCCTACTGTATCCCAGATCTGGTAGTTGTATAGTGACGAGTAGTCGCTAGTATCTCATAATTCTGTAGATGAATGGTATCAGACGATGAAGTTGAAGAGCTATCTGGCTGTTCACTCGACGGAGACTAGATTCTCCAGTCCACAGTTGAAGAGATATCAGTTGCTTGAATCAACCTCTAGATAATGGTTTGATATTGTAGTTGCATCATTCACAAGTATTCTGAAGTTGAATGGGACCAGGTATCAGATGCAGTGCAGGAGATCACATGAAGAGATATCAGTCGCTCGTTGTGCTTCTATATAAATCGTTCATCATCGTAGTTACTAGTGAGTCGCTTGAATCGTACCTTTTACTGTATTGTAGCTGTCTGGTATCCGATACTGGAGACGATGGCAGTCCTTATTGTACTGTACCATAGCCTTGAATCATAGATACTGTAGTTCAAGAGACGAAGATGAGATACAGATTGCAAAGACTTGTACCAGATACTGTAGTTGACAGTTGACAAACACCAGATACTTGTACTGGAAACAACGAAACTTGACAGTTGTTGTCGTGCAATAGTATCAATAGGAAGTATGGACTGATGGTTAAATAGTGTAGAATCAGCCCCGAGTTAGCAGTCAATTAGGTCAGCCAGAACTAGGGTAATTGAGTGTCGCAGTACCACTTCAAAAAGCCGATAATTGAACATTTTTGGACTGACATTGACGAAAATCAAATGTTGTTGAAAACCACATGTATATGAGTATCAGTATCTAGTTAATGTAACGACTTACAACCCACTCGGCAGGGACACCTCGTTCCGATAGTAGTGCACACCTTCCGGGTGTGCACTGGATCATTCACCAGAAAAGAGCTTCTAGACCAGCAGATAACTCCTATCTACAGGACAGACATTAGTCACCCTCTGGCAAGCATTTTATTCACAAGTGCTACACCACACATCCGTGTGGTGATAAACGCCAAGTTAATTTCCTACCGGAAATTATCTTCAACAAATGTAGTCCAAGTTGTTCTTTCGATAGTATCTCACTATGTATAGTACCAGGTACAATGGAATCGAGTATACTGTATTGTATCATATATCGTACTGTAATTGAGTACTTGTAGCTTTCACTATCTTAAAATACCTGAACAGGTTCTTTTGTTCACCTACGTAGGGTTGTCAGAGGTCACTCATCCCTATCTAGTCAGGCTAAAACTCCAACTAGGCCAATTATATCATTAGTTAGATTTGTTCCACTACTGAACGTGTCTACAGTGGAGAACTTGCTCTCTTGGATCTTTTCACGTTGTCATTATTCTACTAATCTGAACCAAAGACGTCAGTATACCAACTCTTGCTCTGATGCACCAAATGGCTTGATGCAACCACATCCGGTCAACCATTAGCCAACCTCTCATCCTCTCAACCTTTCGGTTTCCAATAAATATCTACTTTGCCCTCCCAAACAACCGCCTCTGAATCTCGAGAGACATGAGCCCCTGCAGCTCATCGGAGCCAATCTGCACGCCGTCCTTGGCAGACCGGTCCACGGCCTCCCATTGGCCCTTGGTTGTGTAATTGAGCAGGTTGGTGTGGGGCTCTGCATCTGCCTTTGCCATTGCTGCCCGGAACCCTCTTCCCTGGGACTGGGACGCCTTTTCTCCGAGAACTCCGGCCAGCTGCGCGTTCTTCTCGCTCAGATCCAGCATCAGTTTGGAAGTGTAGTCGTGGTTGAGCTGGATGGTGGACTGGGACAGGGTGGCGGCCCAGTTTTTGTTCCACAGCAGCTGGAGCAGCTTTTCGTCCAGCGACGACTTGAAAAAGGACACGTCGAGCTCGTAGTACCGCTCGGAATGCGCTCCGTAGTCCTTGGCCTTGGATAACGGCACGCTCTGGTCCTGGTTCTGTTTGGCCGTCTTCTTGGGCGGCTTGTGGTCCTTGGGGTAGGTTCGGAAAGCTCCAATTTCCACTTTTCCGGCCGAAATGGTCCGGTTGGGGTCCACGACCACCGCCAGGAACGGTTCCTGGAACTGCTGGTTCTGGAACTGGGTATCTACGTCGATACCACTGAGCCAGCAGCCGTATCCAGGATGTGAATGGTACCATCCGACAATGTTTTCTCGTCTTCCGACGTCCTTGAGACCCTGAAGATACTCGACCATGAACTCAATGCCCTCCTGCTGAGCATTGACTCTGGTTTCTGTGCCCTCTACAGGCAGAGGGTAACAGTCCATGACGACAAAGGTGTTTGGCAGGATTTTGCCGGTCATCATTCCCATGACCTCAATGGCGCCACCAGACCGCGCATGCATTGCCATTTTGACGAGCGCAATTGAAGAAACCAGCACGTTTCGAAAGTACGAAGGGTCTGTTCTCCAGGGATGGGCTGCCAAAATGGCCTTTTGTTCCGAGTCGTTGTATTGGTACAGATCGTCACGATCAAACCCCAGTTGTGGGGTCTGGTCAACGTCCACAATGTCGTTTTCCACCTGAAAAGTCGCCAGAGATGCCATTAGATGAGGGTGGTGGTGTGGTGAGGTGATGGGGGAGTAATAGTGTGGTGAACTTTATTGAGTGTGGAGTAGGAGTGAGAATACAGTACAAGTACCAGTAGTAGGTAGCGGGTGGGTATTTACTGTGTTATTTGATGATCCTAGTGGAATTGTATATTAGTAATTTTTAATTTTTTTAATTTTTTTATAAATTTTAGTTATTTATTTTCAATTATTCGCATATATTTCAATAAATCCTCTCAATTGTATAGTCCTCTGACTGAGTCAATCTTCAACCTCCAGAAACAGGACATGACATAGCAGTGAATAACAGACCCCCAATACCAGATCAAAACGTGTGCTTGTACTATATTGAACTTGTATTTGAATTTGATGTCTTCTTGATGAACGTAATGATGGCTATTGACCACCTGGGATCTCTTGTTGTACTGTTCATGGTCTCACTATATCCAACAAATCTTTACTAAATTTATTAACTACTTACTTAAGAATACTCATCAACTTCTTAGTAACACGTTCTATTCCATCAATACCAAATGACCGTTGATTAATTACTCATCTAATCTATCACCTGCTACTCAATATATACTAAATATCCATCGACTACTTATATTGTACTCTGTTCATCGTCTCACTGCAATCCTCCTATTCAATTACACTATGACCTCAACTACCGGCTCCATAATCTCCTTCTATTCAACTATACTAATTGTCCGCACTCGATCTCACCCTCTTCCTTCTATTCAATATACACTATCTCATGACTTCTTAGTAACACATTTCCCCCATACCAAACATTTACACGCGTACTTCTAACTATCTTGTTGACCTCACACCTGCTTCAACTAATATACCAACTATGTGTTGACTAATTACTCATTGTATATTCTCTTGATCTAATCAACAGCTTTAGTAACCATCCATTCAACTATACCAAATATCCATTGACCCTAGTACAAGTACTTGAATCCCATCCTGTTGATCTCACCCTCTTCAATCCTCACTCTCTACAGCCAACGACCAACTCCTGCTGGCACTGTTTCCTCCCACGTGACCTCGAGCAACCTGGACTCCCTGTCGAGCAAGAACATCGGCTCTCTTCTTGCCCTTGATATCACTTGCCTGAGTCTTTTTCAACACAATAGTCTTGTCTGAGACCCCATTCATGACCCTAATACACTCCTGAATCAACTCCTGGTTCTCCACGGACTGTCCCGTTTCAGTCAGACAATCAATCGCGTACGAGGAGTTTGACAAAATCTCGTAAAATGTTCCCGTTTTCTTCTCAACAACCTCAATCGCCTTTTTGATTGCCAAAAGCTCAGCCTGTTGACTCGTGTTCGTTTGATCCAAAGGAGCTGCAACGTTCCACGGATTATTGTCTCCGAAAAACAGTCCAAAACCAGCCTTTCCATTGGACCAAACTCCGTCAACAAACACCTGATAAACCGTGTCTCCTTGCTTGTTGACATAACAAAGATCCTCGCTGAACGATTTGCAACTTTCGTCGTATCCCTCGTCTTTCACCATTTCAACAGCCTCTTCCCAAGAATCGGCCTCCTCCACACCCTTTGGACCTCCATAGTACATGATAGCTGCCTCTCTAGTGTCGAAAATGAAACAATCAACAATATACAACGAGGATTGTTTGGTTTCAGAGGAGTCTAAACTCTTGATCTTGTCTCGAGCAACTTGGAGAGCTGTTTGGTGGAGTTTGACTCTTTCTTCGGCCTCACGAAGAGCTTCAGTCAGAGATTTGACCTCAGATTGAGCTGTAGCGAGGTCCTTTGCAGCTTTTTCCATCTCAGCTTCAGCTTGAGTTTTTGACTGTGACTGAGACTGAATACGTTTGGTCTTGGACTGGTCTTTCTTGGATTGTGACTCTGACTCGTCCTGTGACTCTGACTTGTCCTTTTCCTCTGACTTGGACTCATCTCCAACGTCGGATTTGTCGTTTCGCTGTTCCTCTGTAGACTCGGACTCGGTCTTAGACTTGACCTCAGTCTTGGACTTATCTCTGCTGTTGGGTCGATCCCGAGTCTTTCGTTGTTCCTCCTTGGACTCAGTCTTGGACTTGGTCTCTGTCTTTGACTTGGACTTGGTCTGGGACTCCTTTTTGGCCTTTGGCAGAGTCTTGTCTGTATCCTCAGTCTTAGACTGATTGTCGGTTTTGGACTCATCGTCGGTGGTGGACTCATCGACGGTGGTGGACTTCTCCCCACTCTTGAGCTCCTCTACCTCGACCTTCGACTTGGACTGACCTCTGCCCTTAGGTTGAGCTTCTGACTGTTCCTGAGTCTTGGAGTGGTCTTTGGTCTCAGACTGATCCTGGGACTTGGACTTACTCTGAGACTTGGACTGGGACTTGGACTGGGACTCCGATTCGGCCAGATCCTGAGACTTGGACGCTGGCTGAGTCTTAGTCTGATCCTGAGTCTCTGACTGATCCTGAGACTTTGACTGTGGCCGAGATCTGGGCTGATCCTTCGTCTCAGACTGATCCTGAGACCTTGATTGTGGCCGAGACTTTGCCTGATCCTTCGTCTCAGACTTCTCCTTCCTCTTGGACTGACCCTTCGTCTTAGAATTGTCTCTGGTCATAGGCTGTGACTTGGTAGACTTGTCCTGGACTATAGACTTGGATTGAGCTGAAGACTTCTCATGATCCTTAGACTTCTCTGATTGATCAGTGTCAGGAGCCTTTGCCTGCTCCTCTGACTTGGATTTGTCAGCCTTTGATTGAGCTTTAGTCTGCTCCTTTGACTTGGAATTGGTTCTTGTCATTGACTGTGACTCAGGTTTGGACGGCTGAGTCTCAGATTGAGTCTCAGACTGCTCCTTTAACTTGGACTTCTCTCTGGTCATAGGCTGTTCCTGAGTCTTAGATTGAGTCTTGGATTGATCCTTGGACTGTTCCTGAGTCTTGGATTGTGTCTCTGTAGGCTCAGACTTTGGCCGGCTCTCCTTGGACAGATCCTGAGACTGATCTTTCGATTTTGACTCATCTTTCGACTTTGACTGATCTCGTTCCTCAGACTTGGCCTTTGACTGAGTCTGAGATGGCTCATTGGTCTTTGACAGAGTCTCAGATTGATCCTTCGTCTTTGACGGAGTCTCAGACTGATCCTTCGTCTCAGACTTCGCTTCAGACAGACCCTCCATCTTCTGACCCTCCACCTCAGACAACTCTGTATCACCCTGGACATCATCCTCAACCCCCGTCTTCGCCTTGGACTTTTCCAGACTCTTTGGTTCCTCAGTCACAGTCTCAGACATGGACTCCTCCTTACCCTCCCCCAAATACTCTAGAGCCTGCTCAAGAACATTGAATCCCTTCCATTCGGAATCCCGATACCCTCGAATCTGCTCCAGACCCTGGGAAAAGTCATAGATTCCGGGTCTGTGACCCGCTCGCACCGCATAGTACTTTTTTGGCATGTTGACACTCGCTCCCGCCGTCACAGTGGCTCTACCCTGTCTCGTTTAAATTTCAGAGACGTGATTGCGCGTCGCATCTCTCATGCAAGTTCGATCTGATCGTCGGACGGAGAGGAGCTGCCGGGGGAATTTAAACGGGGTAGGAGCACTTGGTCACGTGATAAAGGTGAGTCATGTGATCTGTAAATCACGTGATTTGGTTCCATGCTCATTAAACGCCGAGAGCATAGTGTACTACAAGTAGATGCAGACTATGCTCGAGTTCACTGGCATGTTTTTTGATACACACAGACACCAAGTTCAGAATTTGTTAAAAAAATGGCCATTCTCTACACAATGACACAACTCCCATTTCATTGGCATGTCTGGAACCCAGAATAGGGACCCCCAGCGGGATTTCTTTTTTAACAATTCCCAAGTATTTCCCTAACTAAAACCATCGAAGAAGGTACTCGTACCAACGCCAGAGATATCAAAGCTATCAAACTGGTAACTGATCAGAGAGAGAGAGAGTTGAACCATTGAATGTATCGTCAATCCCTTCTCCTCCAATATTCCAAAATCTGACATCTCTTTGCTTGCACTGTGACATCCTTTCGGTCCTACAAGTGGTACTTGTACTGTACTGCTTTCTGATCGGACATTTATTCTTGGTTTTTTGTTCGCCTTCAAAAGTGTTCGCTCCAGAGCAAGTTTTCCTTGATCTTCGACGTGTAGATAGATATTCAACGATTTTGACACTCTTAAGTATTTGTAAGTAAAGTAGATAGACTTGTAACGCTACTACTTAGATATATATCGTATCATGGAATGTCAGACTGTTGATGACTAATCGACTTGACATAACCCTGCTCAGTACACTTAACCCTACTGTACACTGCTTATTCATCAGTCATAATCATTAATGGTGACACCCCGTCTTATAGTCTCGCCTAACTAACACTCTCAACCTCAAGCTCTCCCTTCAACCTCGTCAACAGAGTCCCCTCCTTGTCTGGCCAATTGAGCTCGTTGTAAACCGGAGCCGTCATGTCCAGACACTTTTGCATCTCGCCCTTTTGGTTGGCGTCGGCCCATTCTCGAGCCGACAGCAGTTGCCAGAGAGCTGCTTTTCTTCCCTTTGGCGACTGCGAAAAGGCGTACGAAACCCGCAACATGATGAGTGCGTAGCCCAGCCGACCCACCAGTCGCTCGTCCAGCAGTTTCTGGAACCACTGAGTAGCTCCTTGAGAAGCTGCATCGGGACCTAGTAGACACTGTAGATCCGACGTGACAACCAGCATTCGAAGCGCATACTGCGGTAATTGAACACGTGAAATGTATGTGTAACATGCCGAATCTAACAACGGATTGAGCACTTCAACACGCTGCTTTTCAGTCAGACGAGTCGTGTACATGAGAAGAGCTACTGCCGCCTGCTCCTGACAAGCAGCAAGATACTTCCACGCCTTGTCCGACAAAAAGTCCCGCTTCACCAGCTCGTACGTGGCATAAGCATATCGGTAGTCTCTCAGCATGAATGCATAGTCTGCCAGACGTCGAATTGTCTGCTCTGGAGACCCTTGAGGGTAGATTCCGGACGCCTGGATGGATGAGCCTGCCTCCTGCTTTTCACTGCCTCCAAACTTGAGCCATTTTTTGCCTGCAGAAAACATTCGGCCCGTCAGACCCCGTTTTCCAGCTGCTACCGTGTCCCAAGTCATGATACATCGCTCCATGTGCGGAATCAGATGCTGAACGGTGAATTCTCTCAAAAGCGACCGAATGCTCTCTTTATCAGGCTGAGACAAGGTCCGAGACCCGAATCCGACGCCGGTCTTGAGATTGACCAACTCATCACCCACAGTCAGAAACAGAGGAGTGGGAATCGTCTCGGAAACGCCCTCTTGGCCCAATTTGATCATTCCAGCTAATCCAAACCGCTTCTTGGCTCGCTCCAATAACGCAACTGTCCGTTGAGTCGAGTTTTCTCCATCCTCAACCCTCGAATCATGAACCAAAATGTAAAAGTTCAAACAATCCTTATCACGCTTCTGACCCTGAGCAAGAGCCTGTAACGTGTCCAAAGGGTTTGGATTTCGGCTTGAAACACAAAATAGATGAGCAGCAGGCTGAGAAAAGGTCTCAAAAGCAGTGTCAGGAGGAGAAGCCACCAATTTGGCAAAAAACCGAGAATATGCAGAATCATCTGAATTGTACCGACCAATATACTCTCTCAAAAGAGCCTCCATGGCATCCTGATTGAAAAGAGTACCCCCAGAATCCCTCTCGGTAGGTCGCTTGGCTCCCAAACGAATCGCAAAATCATCATAAGTGTTGGTCATACCCTGAGAATCTCGAACCGTGGCTCTTCCTACTGAATCTCCATGAGGAGCAAGAAGAGTGATGAGATCCTCGTATCCAAGATCATTGGCCAACTTGTCGCAATCTTCAGTCGCTAGAACCGAACAGAACGGTGAATACGCTCTTGCCACTATCGACTTCATTGGATGTTGGGAGAGTGTAGATGTTTGTTGTCAGATGGCGTGCATGATCGTGCGTTTAGTCAGGACAGAAGAGGTGGACGGTAAAGGGTGTAATTGTGAGCGACTGGGTCAGTGTGTGGGGCCCCAGATATAGTGGTTTAGTCATTGTGTTGGCTTAGTCAGCGTGTTGGCTTAGTCATCGTGTTTGCTTAGTCATCGTGTTGGCTTAGTCATCGTCACATCAACATCTCGACTATTTGGGAATTAGCATACACGATTGAGGGAAAGTAGTGGTAAATACAGGAACAAGACCGTGGGGAATGAGTTAGTATTGGTATTTGGTGGTCAACTTCTTGGTATTGATTCGGATGACTTTGGCTTCGTCAGCTGTATTAGTCATCTTGGCTTAGTCATCCCACTGATATCTCTGTGAATGGATGTGCTTGAGGTATGGAATTGGTGTGCTGTAAGATGGGCTAGGATTTGTATTTGTTGGTTGGCAGCTTGGTCGGTCCTAGTCCGATTATCTTAGTCAGCAAAGGTAGCTTAGTCAGCTTATCTCGCTTGGTCATCATTCTGGTATCTCGATTTCTCTGGTGGTGACAAGGGAAACGAGTTGTGTGGGAGAGCGGAGAGACTGGTCTGATTGTATTCAGTTTTTTCGCTTACTAAGTTAATTTTGCTTAGTAAGCTTCTGCCCCTGCATCCGCTCACCCGCTTAGTCGATGCTCCATACCATTGGTCCATTGCTGGGATTCAATTAAACTTGATGATTACTTCTAATATCAGCTAAAAATACAAGGGCCGGGTGTAAAAATAACGTGAAACAAGCGGTCCATTTTCAGTCTAGACACGGCTTCTTTAGTCTGTCCAAAAACCTATTCAATAACCCCATCTCCTATAGTCGCTTGAGCAGTCTAAAGGTGAAACAAGGTCCAAAAGGAAGGCTAAAGATGATGCAAATATGCTTTTTTTCAAACGGCATAAAGTAACCTGATTTCTGGCGTTTTTTCATTTCCATCACTGGACATTCCTTTTTTGGCAGTGTTGACCTGTCGATATGATTGGTCAAATGAGGGGTACAGCCCGCCAAGACTCGCTTAATAAGCCTCGCTTAATAAGCTCGCGTGTGACGAGCAACTTTGTCGTATGCAGCAAGATAGTGCAGCAACTATGATTGGGGTATAGGTGAGTGGAGACAAGAGGTGGGGGTGATGTTGGTTAGTAAGCGAGGTTGTAGGTTGTTTAGTAATGGAGTATGTGGTTTCAGAGGGGTTTCCTTCTCTGCTCCAGCAGACGTACCGGACTCCGAAAACGGGTACTTGAATGTGCAAGTAGGTTTGCAGATGCACCAGGGTATAAATAGGAGCCAGGGGCTGTAGATGAGAGTAGTTTGAGTGTTTAATGGATACGCAGGTGTACAGGGGGATGATTTTGGGGTTATAGGAGGGTATTTATAGTCTGTTTGATCCTGTTTTGAAAAAAAAAACTAAGGAGGTTGATTCTGTTTTGACCTGTCAGAGAGTCTAAGTTTCTTGGCTTGGTTTTTAAATTCTTTGGACAAGTTGTACAGCCTTGATTTCTGTCACTCAGTCAGTCACTCGGGATACACAGCATGATTCGGCGACGGTTTTCGACAACGTTTCTTTTACTGGTGGCCATTGTTTTTCTTTTATTTCTGGCCGCTTCTCAGTCTCGTCTGGATCTCGATGTTCCTTCTTATCATGGCTATCGCAAGACCAAGGAGGTGACAGATGAGGTTTTGCATGTTCATGAGGGGGAGGTAGTGGAGGGGGGACATCATGACCATGTCCAAGTTCAGGAGGAGAAGGAGGAGGTGAAGCAGGAGGAGGTGAAGGAGCCTGAGTCAGAACCTCAATCTGAACAGAAGGAGCCTGAACAAAAGGAGCCTGGGAACTCAGAAGAACAACGACAAGAAGAAAAGAATGGACGAATCGACCGTCTGGCAGACGACGAGGAACAGTTTCGAAAAACTGAAGAAAAAATCAAAATGGCTGAAGAAAAGGCAAAGACCATGAAAGAGGAGCTGGAAGAGGCTCGGAAACGAAAAGATGACCGCCGAAACAAGGCCAAACAACAAAAGAGCGAGAAATTGCAAGGAACCTTTCATAAATTGGAAGGAGAAGAAATCGAATCAATCGTCAATAACCCACTCACTTTTACGAACGAAGAAAAAGTCGATGGTCACGTGCAACCCTATGGACGCAAGATTGCTCTTCTTTCAGCCTCAAATGCCGGTACTGAGACGGAAAGAGCTCTTTTGAAACTCGTTCTACCCAATAGACAGGAGTATTGCAACTATCATGGGTACATTTGCACATATGTCGATCTAAACACGGTCGATACGGGCTCTGATCACGTGGTCTGGGCCAAGATGGGTTCGATTCAACGAGTATTTGATGAAAACCCAGAGGTTGAATGGGTTTGGTGGATGGATACCGATATTTTTCTCATGAACCCCGAAATTGAGTTAGGTGAACATTTGTTGAGTGATCGGGCTTTAGTTGAACGACTTAGTTACGATCGTCCGATTCGAAAACCCGACGCTTCTTTTGCTGGAGAAGTCTACTTTTCCAGACAAGAGGCTCCAAAGGCAGACAAACTCAACCTGCTGCTTTCTCAGGACTTTTTCGGAATCAACGCAGGCTCCTTTTTCATCCGAAGATCGCCCTGGACAGACATGTTGTTGGATCTCTGGTACGATCCGGTCCACGTGGAAAAGAACTACGTTTTCAAGGAACAGGAGGCCCTCAACAACCTCATTCGAGGCCACAAGTCCATCTTGTCTCATACGGGAATCTATCCTCAGCGTCTCTTCAACTCGTACACTGGAGAACCCAATGATGTGTGGAGTTACAAGGAGGGCGATTTGGCAATCCATCTGGCCGGATGTAATTACAACAACAACTGTGACAAGCATCTGGAGGATTATTTTGCAAACAGACAACGTGTTCCAGAGCAGTTCAGAGAGACTGGTCAGAGGGTTGATTTTGGAAACAAGAGTTAGGAAGTGTACACTACAGCATCACCTATAGATTCATAATAGATCAACTGGTAGTAGGATGTGGGTTGTATGGTTGTCATGTGATCACCTCGATTGAGACACTGACAGATGTTACCTTCAACTTTTTCAACAAAGTTTAGTTACAAATACTTGAATGGAAATCCTGCTGGGGGTTCAAATTCCAGGTTGTAGATGTCGTAGGGAGGTGTACAGTAATCAGTTGGATCCGTAACGTGCATGTTTTAAACAAATTTTTCGGTTCTAGTTCAAATAGTTCATATTCGAAGAATTATGTTGAAATCAAGATTCCACAGTGAGTATATTTAGTTGGGTTTTAGTTGGATTTTACAGGAGTCCTACAAATCCTTCAAATCAGTTCTACACCGCATTATATAGTACTGATACCAGATAGACACATCTCACTACCTTATACCAAGCCATATCGGGTGTGGCAGTGGCGTTTCAACATCTATCACGACCCTATTGCGGGATTACATAATCACAGCCTTACCTGGATTACGTAATGACAGAGATATCAGTTCTCCTTGTTCTCCTGATAACATTGATAAGCATTCCGATTGATGATGCTTATATAATCAAAAACAGAAAGCATTGTCCCCTGGTAGATCAAATCCGATGTAATCACGTGACATGAAAACCAGTGCA
Source organism: Yarrowia yakushimensis (assembly GCA_900518995.1). Lineage (NCBI taxonomy): Eukaryota > Fungi > Ascomycota > Dipodascomycetes > Dipodascales > Yarrowia > Yarrowia yakushimensis. The sequence continues at coordinate 1,468,426 of ULGW01000002.1, forward strand.
AGCATCGTACTGGTATTGTATCGTACCAACATCTGTTGCTGATCTTCCAAAGATGATAAGCTTCTTTAGTTTGGACTATGATATGATACTACGATACCAGTAGAAGTACTATCAGTAATATCGTACCCAACACCAATTATATATTCTGACGCTCATTACATGTCGGATATTCGGAGTTATCTCCTGAGGGATTTATGCACTGGAGAATGCGACTGTTGGATACGATGCATGGTGGAAGAGGTGACTGGTCGAGTGACTGGACTTGTCGATTTGATTAGTCAATCTGACTGGTCAATCTGACTAGTCAATCTGACTAGTCAATCTGACTGGTCAATCTGACTGGTCAATCTGACCCCTCACGCTCATCAATCTGACACATCAACCTGACTTGTCAACTCACATTCTGCTTACTAATCTGATTACTAAGCAAATTCTAGTAGCGCCCTCTCGTGACCCTCTCATCACCCTCTCATCACCCTCTCGTCACCCCTGCCCCTCCTTTCTCCACTCTCCAATTCACCTCCATCTCCTCGTGTCCTCACGTTAAAGCCGAAATACCTCTATTCCACGCACCGCGTATAGTTAACATTTGACACGATTGGGCTGAAAAATCACAGTTCCTCCTACACGCCACGACACTACTTGCACAATGCTACACGTCTACGTCGTGCTTCTGTTGGCGGCATTATGTCACGCGTTCTACTTGCCTGGAGTGGCGCCCACAGATTATGAGGAGGGTGACCGGGTTCCTCTTTTGGTGAATGCTTTGACTCCTCGACAGATTTTGTCTGAATCTGGTCATCTTGAGTCTGTGGTTCCTTACGACTATTACTATGAGTTGTTCAACTTTTGCAAGCCTCTTGGAGGTGCTGATAAGCAGAGTGAGTCTCTTGGTTCGATTTTGTTTGGCGATCGGATCTTCAACTCGCCTTTTGAGCTCAAAATGAAGGTCGACAAGCAGTGTGAGGAGTTGTGTCCCAATCGGCCTGTTTACGACGTTTTTTCGGCCCGCTTCACAAACAAGAAGATTCTGCAGGGATATGCGCAAAACTGGTTCATTGACGGACTTCCTGCCGGACGTAAGCTTGAGGGTCAGGAGGGCCAGTTTTTCGCTGGTTTCGAGCTCGGACAAATCGAGAGTCCCAATGCTGACAACACGGATGACGTGGACGACAGCTCCGATGACGGCTCCGACGACCCCAACGAAAAACGAGACGAAACTTCCGACATTGCCTACCTCAATAACCACTACGATATCACCGTCGAGTACCATACCACCAAGCAGGGTAAGCATCGAGTGGTGGGTGTGGAGATTCTGCCTCGATCTCTGGACCGATCTGGCGAAGAGGACGATCTTTGTGGCGATTACCCCAAACTTCATCTCAACACAGACCCCGATACCAAGCAGCCCGTGCTCTTCACTTACTCGGTCACTTGGAAACACTCTGACACCCCCTGGGCCACCCGATGGGACAAGTATTTGCAGGTCCATAACCCCCAGGTCCAGTGGTTCGCTATCATCAACTCTGCCATTGTCGTGACTCTTTTGGCCACCACTGTTGCTACCGTTCTGACCCGGGCTCTGAGAAAGGATATTGCCTCCTACAACGAGATTGACTTGTCCGAGGAGGTCCAGGAAGACAGTGGATGGAAGCTTGTTCATGGTGACGTGTTCCGAACCCCCAAGAACCGAATGCTTCTGTCTGCTTTTCTGGGTTCTGGAGCCCAGATGTTTGTCATGTGTGGTCTCACCGTCTTCTTTGCCGTCATTGGATTCCTTTCTCCCTCCAACCGAGGCGCTCTAGGAACTGCCTTCATTCTCTTCTACTCTCTGTCTGGATTTGTCGGTGGATTTGTTTCGCGAAAGTTCTACAATACCATGGGTGGAGAGAATGTCAAGATGAACCTGCTTCTGACCCCCGTTCTGATCCCCTCCATCATCTTTGCAGCCTTTATCGGTCTCAACTTCTTCCTCATCGCCTACAAGTCTGCTGGAGCCGTTCCCTTTGGCACCATGCTTGCTCTGGTTGCCGTTTGGTTTGCAATCTCCGTTCCTCTGTCCATTGCCGGAGGATTCATTGCAAAGACCCCCTTTGCCGTCCCCGTCAAGACCAACCAGATCCCCCGACAGATCCCCCAGCAGCCCTTTTACCTGGAAAAGATCCCCTCGGTCGCCATTGCCGGCATTCTGCCGTTTGTCGCAATCTTCGTCGAGCTCTACTTCATTGTCAGCTCCATCTGGTTCCACCGAATGTTCTACATGTTTGGCTTTTTGTTTCTGTCGTACGGCCTCATGCTGGTCTCCACCGTGGTGGTCACCGTGCTCATGATCTACCTGCTGCTGTGCTCGGAAAACTACCACTGGCAGTGGCGCTCGTTTTTCATTGCGGGCTCGTGCTCGTTCTACGTCTACGCCCACGCCCTGCTGTTCCTCATCAACAAGCTGGCTCTGGGCTCGTTCACCTCCAACGTGCTCTATCTGGGCTACTCGGCCATCATCTCGCTCATCATGTTTGTTCTGCTCGGAACAGTGGGCTACACCTGCTCCTTTTTCTTTGTCAGAAAGATTTACACCGCCATTAAGATTGATTAGTCAATGAAGATGAATGCAAGTCAAGTGCAAGGTACGAGTACCAGTCAAGTGCAAGGTACTTGTACCTTGCACTGTACTGGTACGAGCACTGTCGAGTACTGGAGAAGTATCTGGTACGAGTGCTGTATTGGTACGAGTAATGTACTGGTACGAGTGCTATAGGAGTGCTTGTACTGTCAAGTACTTGTATTTTATGACTTCAGTGTGTAGTTGTAGTAGTTGTACTGTAGGAGTATCTGGTACTCTAGGAGTATCATCTTTTGTTGTACTTGTACTTCAATGGTACTGTAGTTGACCTGTACGCTCTGTAAGTACTTCTACTGCTACTGTCACTGATTAGGAGTACATATTGGACTAGTACGATACTGTAGAGGTACTGTACCGTAGGAGTATCGTACTGGTACTGTACATGTGCTGTACTAGATCTTCCACTGGTACTGTACTTGACTTAACTTGTACTGTTACTGTAATGGTACTTCTAATAGTACTGATACTGAACAGACCTTGCACTGATACAAGATGGTACCTGGACTGGTTCTGAAGTTGATTTGACTGGTGCTGTAGTTGACTGTAGAGATGTATATAGGTGTTTCTTGTACTGCTAAAGTACAGTACTTGACTTGGAGATACTGGTACCGTTGACTTGTACTAGTACGAGTACTGTAGGAGTATCTGGTACGAGTACAATTACTGTGTTGGGCTTGAACCTCGTTTGCACTTGCACTATCTCTTACCAGAGCAATCGTATGATACTTGTATTGTACTCTGCTGAACTTGACTTGTATCATGACTCTACTGCTACTGCTAGTAATACTTCTCTGGTACTGGACCTAGGTCTGTAGATATATACTTGTACTCTACTGGAACTGATATGATACTGGTATGGATAGTTCTTGTACTGTACTGTACTTCTTCTGGTACTCCAATACTGAACATGTACTTAACATGTACTATATTTTAACAATATCAGTTAAACACTTGTTAGATCTATACTTGTACTGGTTCGATACTGTACTGGTCATATACTTGGATCGTACCGGACTGGTACCTGACTTGAACTGTCGATACCAGTAAGATACAAGACTGTAATAATGGTACCCTTGTATACTTCTGCTGGTACTGGTCATCTACTGTACTTGGATCCAGTACGAAGGTGTATAATTGGTACATCTACTCTCGAGAACTGGTACTGGTATCGTAATACTTGACTGGTAATGTGTCTTGCATGTATCCAACGATAGTATAGTCGTACCAGAGTACCAGGTGTATAATTGGTAGATCTACACTTGTACAGGTATATACCAGGACTGGTACTATGAAGTACTCGTACTACAGTAGTACTTCTACTTGACTGCTACATTGCCCTACTGGACTTGTACTTGACATGTACTGAAGTCGTAGCAGTAGTTGAATACTTTTTCAACCTGCTCCCATCTCCCTTTTCCACTGTACAATCTCCCTCACTTCGGTTGTATACTCTCTCCTTCACTCCCCCCCCACATCAAAGTTTGATGAGTTGCGTCAGAGAGGTGGTGCAGTGGGATAAAAAATATTTATTTTGGATTCGTGCATCTCGGACAAGTTGATTTGAAAAGGTGTTTGGAAGCAATGAACCAGATTAAAAGTCGTCAATCGGTTTGATAGCCGATTAGTCAGCATCTTTACCCCCTCCAACCCTTCCTAACCCTCATCCATCTCTCATGTAACGTACATTCCAATGGTGTATGAGTTGCATCAACGAATAGGGGCTGAACGAGTTGTTGAGAGTGAGAAGAGAAGGGGGAGGGTAACGACGAGGGTAACGACGGTGTAAGTGGTCATGTGATCACCGTACTACCTCCCCTATCTCTATCACGTGACCTATTCCCCCAGCACAGTTCTTCTTGTCTCTCGGTCTTCGTCCCCCCTCCCCCCCCCTAACCCCAACTCTAATCGAAAAAATTCCAAGTTTAAATTTTCTCTCTGGCGTTTTTCTTTTCCTGTACCTCACTACACGATGGACGACTTTACTGTGCAACTTGCGCAGATTCTGGGCCAAATCACGTCCCCCAAGGCGCCCGAGGACATTAAAAATGCGTCTCAGCGACTTCAGACGGACTTTTACATGAACCCTCAATGTGCCGTGTCTCTGATCCACATTATGCAGAAGCATGAGGATTCCGGTATCAAGCAGTTGGCTGGAATCGAGGCTCGAAAGCAGATTCCCATTTACTGGGAGGAGAACAACCAGGCGGTTCGAAATGAGATCAAGAGCTCTCTTCTTCAGTCCACTTTGGCTGAACAGGTGGCTTTGGTTCGACACACTTCGGCTCGAGTTGTGGCTGCCATTGGAGAGATTGAGTTGGGTCTTCAGACCTGGGACGAGCTTCCTCAGAGCCTCAACAGTGCCATGAGCTCCGGCGATCTCCGAGATCGAGAAGTGGCCACGTATATCATTTACATTCTGCTTGAGGTTGGGGCTGAGACCTTTGTGTCCAACGCGTCTTCCATTCTGCCCCTGGTTTCTGCCAACATGGCCGAGAATGACGCCGAGCTGCAGGTCACTTCCATGCTGTGTGCTGGCATGATTTCCGAGCTCATTGACTCGTCCGATTCCAACGCCGATTTGTTCCGAAACCAGACCGTTCCCCAGATGGTCGAGGTGCTCAAGGGAGCCATGCAGCGAGATGATGGCAAGACTCTGCAGCTTTTCGAGGTCTTTTCCACCCTTCTTCTGGTTGAGGGTGCTCTTGTGGCCGATCATATTGGTGATCTGGTCCAGTTCATGCTTGAGATTGCCAAGCGAGGCGATTCTGACGAGAGCAAGATGGCCGCTCTACGATTCCTGATTTCGGCCGTTCGATTCAAGAAGCGTCGACTTCAGGCCCTGGGTCTTGGACCCGTGCTCACCAACTCCATGGTCGAGATCATTGCTCAGCAGATTGCCGAGTTCCCCGATGAGCAGGACGACGATGATGAGGACGAAGACACCACTCGAAAGCTTGCTCTGAGAGTCATTGGATACCTGTCCAACGAGCTGCCTCCCAAGCAGGTTCTTGTTCCCATTTTCGAGCTTCTTCAGCAGCAGCCCAACTCTGATGCTGTTCTCTCCTCTCTTTCGTACGCCATTGAGGGCTCTCCCGAGTTTGTGGCTACTCATCTGGACCCTGTTCTGGAGTCCGTCATTGGCACTCTTCGACAGAACCCCACCAACGTGTCTGCTCTCATGGTTCTGGTTCGTCTGGCTTACCATCTTCACCACATTGTTGGCGAGCACCATGCCACTCTTGTGCCTCTGATTTGCTCAGCCATGGACGCGTCTTCGTCGCCCGCCCAGTTCAAGGCCGCCACCTCGGCCCTGGAGTCCGTTCTCGAGACCCTGGAGCAGGAGGTGATTGCCGAAAAGTACCTGGCCGAGCTCATGCCCCGTCTGGTGACCATGCTGGACCAGGCCCAGGACGACTCTCTGCGAACCACTCTGATTGCTGCCGTTGGATCTGCTGCCTTCGCTGCCAAGGACGCCTTCACTCCTTACGCTGAGCAGTGCATCAACGGACTTGGTCAGCTCATCAACCTGGAGAACGCCGCCGACATGACCGAGGTCGAGCTGGCCGTCAAGGGATCCGCCTTTGACACCATTGGAGCCATTGCCGGAGCTATTGGCAAGGAGGCCTTCCGACCCTACGTCAACACCTTTGCCGACAAGGCCTACGCCACTCTGCAGGTTGATCTGCTTCGAGAGGCCGGCTTTGTCTTCTTTGGAGTCATTGCCAAGCTGTACGGCGAGGAGTTTGGCCAGTACCTGCCCCGAGTCATCCCCCTGCTGGTCGAGTTCCTTGCCCAGGACGATTTCGGCTTTGAGGACGAGGACGAGGACGACGAGGCCATTGGACAGGAGGATGACGACTCAAAGTTCAAGGTCAACTCGCTGCTGGCCACCCAGAAGGAGACCGCCTTCCAGGTGCTCGGTGACATGATTCTGGCCACCAAGGGCCAGTTTCTCAACTTCCTCGAGGAGGTGACCGATCCTCTTTTCTCTGCTCTCGACCACTTTTACGAGGGAATCCGAAAGGAGGCTCTTGGCGCCGTGTGGAAGATTTTCCACTCTCTTTACAACATGGCCAACCTGCCCCAATGGAAGGCTGGCTTCCCCGCAGACACCTCGGCCTACCCCGAGTCTCTGGCCACCTTCCTTCAGCTGGCCCGAACCAAGACCGTGGAGCTTCTGGAGGAAGAGGACTCTCGTCTGGTGGTGATTGCCATCTGTGAGGTTCTGGTTGAGGCCATGAAGGCTGCTGGACCTGCCATTCTGGGCGATGAGGACACTCTGCGAACAATCTGCTCCCAGGTGATTCTCGTGCTCAAGAAGGAACATCCTGCCCAGATGGAGGAGGAGGAGATTGATGCTGCCGAGCTGGAGCAGTCCGAGTACGACTCTCTGATGCTGGACTACGCCTTTGACGTGTGTGCAGCCATGTCCGAGTCTCTGGAGGCCCACTTTGTGCCCATCTTCAAGGCCCTGCTGCCCTACGTGCAAAACTACGCAAACTCCAAGATGGACGAGGAGCGAGCCTTTGGAATCGGAGCTCTGGCCGAGATGACCGTGGGAATGAAGTCCTCCGTCTCCGAGTTCACCGGCGAGATTCTCAACATTTGCATGAAGGGTCTTACCGACGCCCATCTGGACGTTCGATCCAACTCGGCCTTTGCCTTTGGAGTGCTGGCTGAAAACTCCACCGTCGACCTCACCTCCCAGTACCCCGTGGTCCTTCAGAAGCTGCAGCGACTTCTCACCAAGGTCGATAAGCAGGCCAAGAAGAACCTCTCCGACGACCCTGAGGACAACAACGACCGATGTCTGGCCAACGCCTGTGGATGTGTTGCTCGAATGACCCTCAAGGCTCCCGGATCCGTGCCCATTTCCGAGGTGGTCCCTGCTCTGGTTGCTCGTCTGCCTCTCACCGATGGCCAGGAGGAGTACGTGCCCATTTTCGGCCTGTTTGCTGCTCTGCTCGAGCACAACGACGCCACCATTGTGCCCCTCAAGACTGACATCTCCAACCTCATCCAGGAGATTGCCCGAAAGGACGAGTCCGAAAAGGTGCTCGACGACCAGGTCAAGGCCAAGCTCGAGGCCGTCATGCAGAAGATGTAGAAGAGCTAGATGGTGTCCACTATGCTAGATGATTTAATAGATGTTTTATTTATCCGCCCGGAAGGGTTATTAAAAGTGTCAGTACGAAAAAAATGATGAAAAATTGGGAAAAAATTGAAAAAATTGAAAAAAAAAATGAAAAAAAGCCATCCTTCCCTTCCCCCAAAAATACAACTCCTTCATTGCAACTCGAGCGTTCCCTTTCACATCAAAAAATCAACCTGACGGTTGAATCTTTCGGGACAAAAAATGGACGACACCGGAATCGAACCGGGGACCTCGCGCATGCTAAGCGCATGTGATAACCAACTACACCAGACGCCCTGGATTTTTAAAAAAAATTCCCACAGAGTTTGTCGTCACGTGGTTTGCTTAGTCAGATTGATTAGTCAGCAGACTCCGAAGGATGCTGAAAAGCCGACAAGGAGAAGAATAAGCCCTTATAAAAAAGTGTGATGGTGCAAAGCTTATCCTTAATACCAACACGTACCACTCAGCTGATCAATATCTCTCTTTATCTATTCTACATATACCTCAGAGTATTCTGTCAAAGAAGGACAGATCTGATGATCAGGAAAAGATGATGTAACTTCCCAGATCCCGTCATCTCTTTTTAGATGCTCTATTACATCCAAAATGTCCACTACATGGTACTGTAGGGTTTCCTTTTCGGAGTTGTCGTAGAGCATCCGAATACATTTTAAACAAATGTATCCACAATTAGCCTACAGTTAGTTGATCAGTTTGTTTAGAAGGGTTGTAGTGTCTAGAACATCAAAGAGTCGGTATCGAATGAAGCTCCTGTTTTTCCAAGTTATCCAGGGTGATCCAACAGCAGTATCAAGTATTTGATGAACATTTTCTTGTCTTGACTGCTTTTAAGAGACTGGAGTACTTGTACATTTAATTTGGAATTAATACTTATTTGATATAATATTGCGGTTGTATCCTCTGGGTGTTCATTATTTCGCATCTACGACAAGGCATTACAACATATTCATAATTTACATGAGAAAGAGAGACGTTAATAAATAAAGGCCCCGGAACAACTACTTGGGCTCGACAATGCAGGATCGTCGCCACAGACCGTTGCTGTCCTCACTGATGAGGCTCTGGGCACGGTCCATCTCCATGTGGAGCCACTGCTGCAGTTCCTTGACGGGCTGAAGACGGTAGGGAATCTGGAAACGCTGAATCTCGCCAATGATCTTGGCGGTACGAGCATGTTTGTCAAAGTTGATGACCGAGACGGAGACTCCTCCCTGAGGAACGTACTGACGCTTGTCGGCGTTACCCTCCTCAATGAAGGTCAGGTCCGTGAGATAGACTCCCAGGTACGGCACACAGGGAATGTCCTGCTGCCGGATTCGCGACCGGTAGGCCACAAAGTTCTTCTCGGGCAGCACAATGGCCTTGAGCGACGCAAACAGGTCCTGGTACCGCGGCGACAGCATCTCCCACGTCTTTCGAAGTCGCATGATGGACACGGACTGAAGAGCACTCACAATGGTGAGCAGAGAGTTGAAGTTGCCCAGCTCCAGGCACTTGTCGCCGACCTTGATCCACTGCTTGAGAATGTTCTTGCGCTGCTTGGGGTTGAGTCCGTGGCGCAGAATCGAGTCGCCCACCAGCGCGCTGAGCTTGTTGGTGTTGAGCGTCATGGCCCCAACGTTCTGGGCCATGCCCAGCTTTCGCTTCTTGCTGGCAAAGTTGAGATCCATAAACTCCTCGGTCTGAATCTGGCAAAAGAGCTCGTTGTCAATCAGAGTCAGCTGACGAGCAATGTCAAAGGCGTCAAAGCCGACAATGGAAATGGTGGCCTCGGGCGTAATCACGTTTCGAAGAGACGCCCAGTTGGGGTTGGACGTCAGCGACGCGGTCCGTCGGTTGCCAGAGTCCACCGCGTTGGCCACATTGTCGAAAAACTTGGAAATCATCGTCAACTGCGACTTGCTCACGTTGCTAGAAGGAACAGCTCCAGAGTTGTAGATGGACATGGCAGGACGGCCAGTGTTGGCCACAGCAACCCACTTTTGGATAGGGGGCTTGAACTCGGGGTCCTGGGCCTTGCCAACCAGCGTCTTGAGCACAATGGCGCTGTTGCTGTGCTCCTTGGCCAGGGTCTCGGAGAAGGATCGCATCAGAGGAAGAGCCTCGGCATCACCAGGCTTCCAGTACGACTCGAGCCACTGCTTGAAGGTGTTGAACACCCGGATGACCACGTCCTCGTCGGGCTTCTGGGAGCGTTCAACCAGAAACTCGGCGAGCTCAAGAGGCGTACAGAACCGCCGGAAAGAAAGAAAAAACACAGACAGGAAAAATGGGTCCACCGTCGATGTCATGTGCTTGACCAAAGCTTGGATCGAGCCACCCTGGATCTGGCCCTGGTCGCCCACAATCAGCTGGTCCTCAACGTTCACGGCGGAATCAAAAGTCGACAAATCGACCGTTTCCTCGCCAACCGTCGTCATGGTGACTCCACTGACATCACCCACCTCCTCGCTGACAACAGTCTCGTTCTGGGCAAGAGGAACGACTCGAGGAAGAGGAGGCAGCACCGAGGCGTTCTTGTCCTCGACGGCATGCTCTCCCTGCTCCAATTCAGGCTCATTCACGGCAGTCTGATCATCATCGTTGCCAACAGTGGAATCGCCCTCATCGCCTTCCTCGTCAATCACCACGGACCGTCGCAGTCGAGCAGCCGAAGTCAGCTTGTAGTACGGCTTGTTGACAGTCGCGGTGCTCTCAGTGGACGCGTTGGAGTGCATGGTGAGCTCGGGGGAGTTGTGGGCGTCGTCCTCGGTCTCGGAAGCCGTGGACTCACCACCTCGAGAAGAGCCAGGTCGCATGTTGTAGAAGGAGTTGATGGTCACGGTGGTACCTCGCAGATCGGGATACGGCCTGTCGTTGCTTAGTTGGAAGTCGCCCGTGGCCTCCAAAACGGACTTGGAGCGAGAAACACACTCTCCGGCCGTCTTGGCGCACTTGTTGACCACTCTCACCAGCTCGTTGGCATACTCAGGAGTAGCTCCCTCGTCAATCACCAGCTCTCGCGTGGTGGCACACAGCTTGGTCGCCAGCCGGTACAGCTTGTCCTTGGTGCCTTCGAGTTCTGCTCGTCGCGCCCGGGGAGTTCGGTTGGAGACATCCTCCGTGGCGGAAATGAGCGCTCGAGACGCAACAATGCTCTTTCGCGCAATGTACAGAATCTGCGACGAGATGGTCTGTCCATCGTCCTGAGACGAGTCCAAAAGATTGAGCAGCCGCAGAATCAGACTCAGATACGCCATGAGCGCGTCGTACACCTCCTCCAGACGAGCCTTGGCAAAGGGAGCCGTCTTGTGGAGAACAACAGACTGTCGAGAATCCTCGCCAGAAGCAGACTCCTTTCGAGGAGACGAAGGAGGACCAGAACGGGAACTTCGTCCAGAAACTCGACCCGCACTAATGTCAGACCGCATGCTCTGAGTCGAAGCTACCGAGTGTCGAACTGTCGAGTCCAAAGAACTGCCCAGAGACGAGCCATAACGGTCGCGCTTGAGGTTGTAAATGTCGAGAAACACCACTGCTCGACACACGACATTGTAGCAGCTCTGAACAAGCGACTGGATGAGATCGTCGTCGGTGGAGTTTTTCGACTCACGTGCCTGCCCGACGAACACGGCGAGCTCGGCCAGGAGCATCTTTCGGAACTTTTTCGTCGAGTTGGACGACCGCACGGCCGGAGAGTCACGTGTGAGCGCGCCACAAGCCTGGAGGAGCGCTCGAACACCTGCAATGACCGAGTTGACCGAGTTTTGCGAAAAGGTGTGTCCGTTCTTGGTCGGGTGACATTTGGGGTTTGTTGCAAACTTTTGCACGGCCACCAGCAGGGCGTTGGCCTCGGGGTCCTGGAACGGCTGGAAGAAGTTTGTGGGGACCCAGCCCCGTTCTCCCGTGTGCAGCAGCGTGGCGTCTCCCCATCCTGACACGTCCATTCCGTGCAGCAGGATGCAGTCAGTCTGCTTGAAGGAGAGACAGACGGAGTCCTTGTCGTGAGTTTCGAGCGAGCGGGAGTCGAACGCGTGCAGGGCTCGTAGAAACGGGTACATGGAGTTCATTTCTGGCGTTGCTGCTGCTGCTGCCGCTGCCGATGCCGCCGATGCCGCGGCTGACGCTGCCGTGACTGTGGCCGAGGTTGTTTCTGTGCCCTGGGGCGAGCCTGGGGACGTGGCGAGCTCGCCAATTGTTTCGCGGAGCTTGATTTCCTTGCGCGTAATCTTGCGGGGGTCTGCGGGCGCCTCTTTGGAGTCGAAAAAGACGGAGTTGAGGGAGTTGCGCGACTCAATGTCGGTCGCGTTGGAGTCGTATGACGCCACCGACGTTTGTCGCGACGACGGCGGCGACTGGGTGTCTGCTCCCTGCTGCAGCGAGTCGGGGGGCGACTCCATCGACGGCGTGTACGTGGAGCCCGTGCCGGGAGAGCTGTCCATGTCGTGTGTGGTGGTGGTGTGGGAGGAGGTTTTGTCAAGTTGAGTTTGGGAGCGTTGCTCCAAGCCTGAGGATGGTGGAGGGGTTTCGAGTCCTGGGTCGGCGTCGTTGTTGAGCGGGTGTCGCAGCGCAACGTGGTGGGCCACGGCCTGGATCAGAGATCTCCGCTTGAGCATTTTCTCTTGGGGGTTGGACGGCGACTCTGAAAAGTCAAACGACTCGGACGGGACCAGCTTGTGCACGTTCAAGGGAGGAATGGGGTGCTGGACGTCCATCTGGGTTAGTGGCATGGCGGGGGTTACAGAGGTAATGTCGTGGGGAGGCAGCTTGCAGCCCGGCAGCCCGCAGCCCGCAGCCATCATCTCCACGGATACTATGTTTGTGTTGTGGTGTGCGTGACGCGATTTGATACTCACTTTTTGACGGGGTGGAGGGTGGTGTGGAGACGAAAAAGTGTGGAGAGAAGAAGGTCTTGAACTCAGCTTGGACGGTCTCAGACTCGGTCGGTCGCGGTCTCAGTCGGTCAGATGGTCAATCTGTGGTCTGCAAAAAAGAAACCAGACCAATCAAGGGTGAAACAAGGAGGTGGTTGTGGGTAGCCCGTTTAGTTGTGTCAAGTAATGTGGGAGTCAAACCTAGTTGGAGAGTTTGAAAAGTGGTTTAGATGCGCGTCGAGAATGCGGTCAAAGTCAATCGAGGGGCATGATAACAGTAGTTGGTGACGTGGTAGAGGTGACAGAGAGATATAAAAGTGGAGATATCACGTGTACAAGGGCTTTTGACATGTTGATTTTGTGTCTTTCATTCATATATGTCTTTCTTTCTTTCACACGGCTGATCTTACTGTGTGGGACTGACTTTTCTTTTCACTTTTGACTCTACTTTTCAGTCAACACCTTACTCTACTTGAACTTGTACTTTTCACTTGTTAACTTTTCATTTCAGTCTTTGTCGCGATCCAAAAAAGAGATGAAAAATGCAGCCAGACACAACCCACACTACGATACAACCCGCCGGCTGGCTGGCTGCTTGCTGCTTCCAGCCAGGCTGCACGCGCTACCACTAGCGCCAAATCCACTAGTCTAGTCCCGTGCCATGTCTGCAACGGGAGATTCAAACCTAATGGTCCAAGATTGGCTAGCTTTGGTGTCGTCTTCGGCCATGCAGAGATGTCCAGGGGGAGGGGGTATGGGTAGAAGCAAGCCGGTAGCTGTTGAAGCAACCAGATGGACTACTTGTACCGTCCCTACTGAACAACTGCAGATAAGGTCTTCTCCAGAGACTCTGACTTTTCACTTTTTTCACTTCACTTCACTCACCTGTCAACGTCATCTCAGATCCGTGGACAGCATCGCTCGTACGCCAATGACAGCTTCATTGCAGCAGCGAACATTTCCAGAGTGGTAGACGTTAGACGGTTGCGAGATGCAGTACAAGAATGGAGTACGATGAGAGTCATGGTACAAGAACGAACCCGTACAATCACGTGTGGACGCGTTCAACCCCGTACTCGCCCTACTCTCCACGAACTCGTACTTGTAACAAAGTGCTCATTCGCTCATTCGCTCATTCGCTCACTCCTCTCTCTCACGGTACGGCCATTAAAGTTACTTCTACCCAATGCAGAAGGTTAGATGGAAAAAGCAAGAGACAAGTAAGGGGTGCAGCCCACAGGACGAGATGCTTCAAGGAGGCATTGTACGAGTCCCCAGGCGCCCACCGATTGTCCAGAGGTCGTCAACGTCAACGATCAATCCAGCCTTTTCGGCCCAGGAACCGGGAGAAGGCGGAGGGGAGGCATAGAGGCATGAGCAGTATAGAGGTGTGCATAGTACAATGTCAGGGTAACAGTATCAGTACCTGTCTCGTAACAGAACCAGAACCAGTATTACCGTGCCAGTATTACCGTACCAGTGGGTACAACCTGACTCCTTGGGGTTGCTTGTGATTATGTCAGCATGACAAAAGTGTCCGTAGTGTCCTTAGTGCCCTTGAGTAGTTATCAAGTGCCCTTGAAGTGTCCTTGAAGTGCCCAACAAATTGTCTATGAATAGTTCCTTTGAAAAGTGAAATTTGTTAAACTTTCAACTGAACTGAACTGAACTAAACTGAACTACAAGTAACTGAACTTGTGATGTATAACCAACCCTCCACCCTGACGTACTCACCTCCCTCTCACCCACCTCCCTCTCACCCCCCCCCCCCCCCCCTAAACCTGCAACCTCGGTCCCCTGCCTTGCTGCGACGATCCCGATCGACAATATTATTGTTGTGATCGCCGATTGCCCAGAAACAGGGCAAGATTGGCACAAGGCCGATCAGGCTGCCTTTGCACATGTCCATTCTTCCACCAACTTCTCTCGCAGGTTTCTCAGACTACTTTTACGAGTACGACCCAACCCTATGCAGTGAGGAAGAATCAAAAATATTTTCAAAAAAATATCGCAAAAAATAAAAATCATCGTCTGACATGTGCAAAGTGGTCTCACAGGTTAGAGTGATTGAAATATTATTTTTCCGGTGTCAACCGTGGTACAATTGTATATAATATATCGTCGTTTGTAGACGACCATTGTACGATTAGGTCGAATGTCATTTCTCTATAATCCATCAGATTGTCAATATAAGTGTATCAATCGAAAGCTGTCGATTCGACAATTCCAATGGTCAACTCCTTTTATCTTTATCTTTCTTTTTCGTGTTGTTAACAGCAACTGAAACTTTCCTATTCGTCCTTTGAAGTACACTGTTTGATGTAGTTAAGCAGTTAGTAAAAGAACCAGCTTTTGTTAAGGCTACTTACTGGAGCAGCTCCAAGAACAGCTCCGATTACAATAGCTGTAATCATTGATTATGTCTGATATGTCTATGTAGATAGCAGCCCTTCGTACCATACTGGTATTATTTCTCTCATTCAATTCATTAGTCAGTATAATCCAAGTACCGTAGTTATAAATTGTTAATGTTTCCACTATCACTCACCTAAAACAGTTACAATCAGTTGATGCATTTACATTATATGTTGAATAAGTTATGGTGACGGTTGACATCACGAATAAATAAAACAGATGGTTGACATCTGAAATATACAGATTTTAGCGGGGGGTCGCTTAGTTTCGGAACTTCTCAATGGCCTTGACCATGTTGGTGAGCTGCTTCTTGGTCTCCTCCCACTTTCGGGTCTTCATTCCACAGTCGGGGTTGATCCACACCTTCTCCTTGGGGATGAACTTGAGAATTTCCTCGATTCGCTGCTCAAACTCCTCCTGGGGGGGAACTCGGGGCGAGTGGATGTCAAAGAGTCCCAGACCAATCTGGTTGGGGTAAGAGGCAAAGTCCTTGAGGTACTTGGGCTCGTTCTTCTTGGAGAACTCGATGGAGACAACATCGGCGTCAAGAGACACAATAGTGGAGGGGTTGAAGTCGGAGTAGCAGAAGTGAGAGTGGATCTGGGTAGAGTCCTCGACACCAGCAGTGGAGATTCGGAAAGAATCAACGGCCCACTTGAGGTAGTCGTCTCGGGCAGAACCGTCTCGAAGAGGGAAACCCTCTCGGATGGCGGGCTCGTCGACCTGGATCACGTAGACACCGGCCTTCTCCAGATCAAGAACCTCGTCTCGAAGAGCAAGAGCAAGCTGCTCGGACTGGTCCTTGTCGGAAATGTCGTCTCGAGGGAAAGACCATCGAAGACAGGTGACAGGGCCAGTAAGCATACCCTTCATGGGCTTCTTGGTGATGCTCTGGGCGTACTGAGACTCCTTGACGGACATGGGTCGAGCTCGAGAGATATCTCCGACAATAATGGGGGGTCGAACGTATCGGGATCCGTAAGACTGGACCCATCCGTTCTGAGTGAAGACGTAACCGTTAAGTCGCTCTCCAAAGTACTGGACCATATCGTTTCGCTCGGGCTCTCCGTGGACGTAGACGTCGAGTCCGACCTCGTCCTGGAACTTGACAACGTCCTGGATCTCCTTCTCAATGAACTTTTCGTACTCCTCGGCGGTGATTTCGCCCTTGGTGAACTTGTTTCGGTTGACTCGGATATCCTTGGTCTGGGGGAACGAACCAATGGTGGTGGAGGGGAACAGAGGCAGGTTGAGGTGCTTCTTCTGGGCCTCCAGTCGCTGGGGGAAGGCAGACTTTCGGTTCTTCCAGTCCTCGTTGATCTGGGCCTGTCGGTCTCGGACCTCCTTGTTGAAGGTGATGGGAGACTCGGCTCGGGCCTTGATGGAGGCGGCGTTGGCCTCGAGCTCGGACTTGACGTCGGCTCCAGACACGGCCTTGGCAACAGTCACAACCTCACCGAGCTTCTGGGTGGCAAAGGCAAACCAGTCCTTGATGGAGGGGTCCAGCTTGTGCTCGTTGGCCAGGTCAACGGGGGTGTGGAGCAGAGAAGAGGAGGTGGCCACGACAACTCGGTCGCCGAGCTTCTCCTTGGCCTGCTCAACAATCTTGATGGCCTTGGCAAAGTCGGTCTTCCAGATGTTTCGGCCGTTGATGACTCCGACAGACAGAGTCTTGTCCTCACCGACGAGCTTGATGGCGTCCTCGAGCTGCTCGGGCACTCGGACAAAGTCAAAGTGGAAACCGGCAACAGGAAGACCCTCAATGGCCTTGAGGTTGGGTCGAACATCGCCAAAGTAGGTGGCAATGGTGATCTCGGGAATATCCTTCTGCTTGGAAAGGTACTCGTAGGCAGTCTTGAAAGCGGCCTGGACCTTTTCGTTGAGATCGAGAACCAGAACGGGCTCATCAATCTGAACAGTCTTGGCACCAGCAGCGTGCAGCTTCTGCAGAATCTCAGTGTAGACGGGCAGCAGCTTCTCGAGCAGAGTGATGGGCTCCAGATCAAGAGAGTCGGTATCGGCCTTACCAAGAGCAAGGAAGGAAACAGGACCAATCAGAACGGGTCGAGTCTCAATGTCAAGAGCCTTGGCCTCAAGGTACTCATCGACGGGCTTCTGACCATTGAGCTTGAACTCGGTGGCATGAGTAAAAGTGGGTCGAACGTAATGGTAGTTGGAATCAAACCACTTGACCATCTCAAGAGCAGGAACATCGACATTGTCTCGCTGAAGACCTCGTCCCATGGCAAAAACAGTGTCAATGGGAGCCAGGTTGTACTTTGCGTATCGCTCAGGAATGACATTGAAGAGCTGAGAATGGTCGAGAATGTGATCGTAGAAGGAAAAGTCGTTGGAAGGAATGATATCAACTCCAGCCTCCTTCTGCTTCTTCCAGTTGATTTCTCGCAGCTCCTTGCCGACCTTGAAAAGCTCCTCAACAGAAGCCTTCTGGCCCCAGTAGGACTCGGTGATCTTCTTGAGCTCTCGGTTGGCACCGATTCGGGGGAAACCAAGGACAGATGAAAGGACCATGATTGATTGATTGATTGGGTTGGTTAAAGAGAAGAAAGAAACTCCCACCAAGGGGGACACGTCACTTATATATACATTTCTGTCTCAGCCCGTCGCTCAATTTACACTCTACGGTAACTCGGATTTCACGTTTTGGGCTCCCCAAAAAACCCTATTGATCCCCACGCACCCTACCACGCCGACTTCGCTCCTCCCGCTGATTGGACAACCCCATTCGCTGATACCACGTGACAACAAAGAACCCCGCCCAAACACCCGCATCCCAACCACCTGGCTCACGCAAGCCCTGGGCCCTAAACTTCCATCTGATGCAATCCGAGTACGAATCGCTGCACAGCAGATTGCGTCATCGGGGTCGCTCCTGGAGCCGATTATGTATGTCGTTGGCCTCACGACAATTGCCATGTCACTCTCTCTCGACTCCACCCGGCCTCCTTATCCTACTCCTACTACTCCTACCATTGCCACGTCGGATCGAACGCTAAAATGAAATTTGAAACTTTTTGCAGCTAATTTTCTCCAACCTTCCACAGACCATGGCCGTCACGTCATGACACGACTGCCCTCTCAAGCAGACGTCCGCGGTCCAGAGACCCGAAAAAGACTCAGGATCGAGCCGCAGGACCACCTGACGGCCCCAGCCACATTTCTTCCGCACATAGTACAACCCTAGCCCACATTCAGTTCGCCCGCCATTTTGGAACCGAGTCAGCCACTGCATTGCATCTCCTAGCCACAGCACTGGTGCGAGTAGACGACGAATAAGTAGTGACTCACAGTGGCTGTTGCAAATACATCAATTGACCAATCACAATTGACCAATCACAATTGACCAATCACAATTGCTCTGTCACAGTTGCAATCCCTCTCCTCCTCCTACCCTCACCCTGATCCACCTCCTCCTCACCCTCCCCATCCCTCTCCTACCCTCCTACCCACCTCCCCCTACCCTCCGTACAGTTCGTACATGTCGTATCCACTAATAACAAAGCTTGTCTGAAATTTCAAACCCCAAATCCGTCGTAAAATAACCAATAATCAGCTCATAAACAGTCCTAGCGTCCCCATAACGTCCCCACCTCGACACTAGTCCATTTCCTTCACCCTCCTTCACCCCCCTTACCCCATCTATCGTACCATGGTGACCCAATTTACCTCCCATATGCATACTACAGCACACTCATGGTTCTACACCTGCCTAAAGCAGATGATGCATGCTCACACCTACATCCATGTACTCTTCTAAAGCTGTCCACCTGCTTCAATCCTCTCTCATCCGCTCAATTACTGTAGCTATCCCCCTCTATATACTTGTACTCTACGACGCCTGCACACGGGAAACCAGCCCAATCACAGACCCCACTCGAGACCGAACCCGAGACACACACCCGCTCACAGTCGTGTACACCCACACGCCAGCGCCGTCCACCGCAAGAAACAACTGCTTGCGATACGACCGAGACCCGTCGCGGGAAGACTGCGCCCGCGCCCGGAGATGCTCCCACCACCGAGTGGACGTGTAGAACTCAAACGCCCCCGACGGATCCCAGTAGAATGAGGGTGCGTCAGAAACCGGCTCCAAGACCGGCTCGGACGCCTCCAGCCCAGGCACACTCGCATTGACCTGCTCAACCACCCGGTCCACGTAGACATCGGTCTGCACAGCCTTGCGGGCCACCCGCCGCTGTCTCCAGGCCTGCTGGCGACGCCGAACTCCAAGCCGGCCAGCTCGACAGGCCCCCTCAGCTGGAGCATCCAGCGAGAACACTGGAGGCGAACCGGGGGGCCGGGGAGGCAGCTCCGGCTCGGGCTGGAGCAGCTTCACCTCCTTGACCAGCTCCCGGGCAATCTCCTTGGCCAGCGAGCTGGTTGGAGCAACGGGCGACGTCTCGGACGACGACGACTCCACCACCACCTGTCGAGGCGTGCCCACCTGAGCAACCTCCGCCACTTGAACTTGTACATGGCACATGTCCGAGTCAAGGGTGCTGGAGCGGCTGGGGCGTCGGGGCAGATGCAGCCGGTGGGGCCGAATAACGGACCCTCTGCTGGATGGCTCGGGGTGGTTTTCCGCCGCAGAAGAGCAGGGCTCTGGCTGGTCCGGATTGAGCACCTGCGTGGGGGTCAGAGGCATCGAGACCGCGTAGGGTCCCGAGGGTCCAGGTTCGGGCTTTTTGAGAATGCCCTTGGCCGCCACGGTGGTCTTTTTGGTGCTCGTCGGCGAGCTGTCAAACGTGACCTTGCGGGGCTTGTCGCCAGGAGGGGCAGGGACGACCTCGGTGCTGACGCGGCGAAAGACCGAGAAGCGGGGAATCTCGTTGCTGGTGGCGTGACGTGGCAAGACGATTTCAATCTCGTCGTCGTCGTCGTCGTCGTCACGGGTATCGTCATGGGTATCGTCGTCAATCTGTTTGGAGAGGCTGAAACTGCCGTCGCTCTCGCTGGTATCTTGTTCCACGACATTGGCCGAGTTGCTGCGCAGTCGCGTCATCCATTGCGGTCGTCGACGGCGTTTATCTCCAGACACAGGGTCCATTCGAACGTCAGAATGTCCAGGGATAGTCTTGCCAGCGTCACTTCCAGAAGAAGCAGTTGCTGCTGCAGAATCAGCAGGTCGATCGGCACGCACGTGGGGGGGTTTGAACTTTCGGCCCATGAGGTATCACTTTGGTATTCGTTTGGTATGGTGGTATTCTGACGTATCGTAGTTTGTGTCGTGGTAGAAGAGTCTTTCGAAGTAAGTGTTATGGTGTTATGATATAGTACTCGTTGTGGTATCTCTCAAACCTTATATATTTCTCCACCATGCATCAGACTGCTTTATCTGCATTGATACGCTAGCATCAGACGATACAGACGGCTTGAAGGAGATATTTACACATCATCCGACTCTCTAAACACGGACAAATCACGTCAAAAGGTCGAAATGTCCGATTACTCTTGCGTGACAGACTTGAAGACATATGTGAGTACTCTCTCAGACAAACCCTTCTTCTTGTAGATCGATCGCTAACACAGACCCAACCTCAATGTGTGTCGTTACTGTCCCAAATCGCCGACTCGGTCACGTGCGTCGTGTGTCAGGAGCTCATGAGTCTGCCCTGTGTTTTGGAATGTGGCCATTCTTACTGCTATGATTGCATCTCCACGTGGTTCTCCAAGGTCAACACCTGCCCGTCGTGTCGCAAGGAGTGTCGTAAGAAGCCCCACATTTCGCACGCGGCCGCGGCCGTCAGCAAGGCCATCATGGCGGCTTTGATCGAGGCAGATCCGTCGAAAAAACCGGAATTCGAAGAGCTCAAACTTCGCCAGACAGAAGAGTACAAACGAGACTTGTCCATCCACAACTCAATGCTACCGGGACTCTTTTCAGACAGCGACGAAGGCAGCGATTTCGAATTCGACGCCTCCCTGGCTTCTGCTCTCGATATCGATACCCATGAAGGAGCCTTTGACTCGGAAGCATCCTCCGATTCAGACTCGGAATCCTACCTCTACGGAGCTCCAGGAAACATCCATTGGCTAGACAGACAGGGCCAACGTCATTATCTCGATTGGGGAACCACAATCAACCACATTCTCATGCAATCATACTATCGTCATCGCGTGGAGGTGTCTATTCGAGCTGTAAACGCAACTACAGACCATCCAGAACAGTACCATGATGCTCCAGACTCACACGGAGCCCCTAGAGGGCCCCCAGAAGAGTTCCACGACGCAAGACGATCAACAAGACACATTCCAGACCGAATGATGATAGAAAGACCGCCCCGAAGAAACTCTCCCACTCAACACATTCCTCCAGTGGAAGTGCCAGACATCAGATTAGGAGTGAGACACGCAATCAAGTGGATCACGGTCGAGCCTACAAAACTCACCATGGGCCTAGCCAATGGACATGAGCAGACATTCTCCAGAGTCGTGAATGCACCTACTAACGAGACAAGAGGTAGTGATAGTGAAGGGTATTTTTCTAGTTAAAAAATAAATTAAACTAAAATTCAATAAAAAGCAACCATATTTAGGAGACCACACTGAGAGGAGAGTGACCAGATAACCGTACCTGGTACTTGTAGCTCCTTACACACTGTATAGTATAATACATATGATATGAGATGAGAGAGAGAAGAGCTAATCGCATTTTGTCACGTGACCTTCTCTCACAACCAACAACCACCTCACCTCCAAACTCTCTCTGTCGACATCAGGCGACTGCGGTATGGAATATTCGCGGGACCCAAATTTACGCGTGTGGTTGGGTTTGAGGTGCGCCTGATTGGCCGCTTGCAAACATTCGATTTTAAGTAAGCTCAGACGTACGCCAAATCCATCACTACATATCACAATGGTTGTGAGTATCTACCAACGCGAAACCAGGCGTTGAATCACGTCAAGACCGGTGTCATTGTGCTCGCCATGGCTTCTTTAGTGGATCTCGGCTTTTGAACGGTCCTTTTGCGAGGTTTTGAGAACCCATCACTAACCCAGAACAACGTCATCCAGAACCAGAAGATCTTCCAGTCTCAGCCCAACGTGGATCTGTGGAAGCGACATCCCCGATCCAAGTTCCTGCTGTACCCCTTCTACGCTTGTTTCGCCGTCTCCATGGGCATTTCTGCCTACTACACTGGCCGAGCCATTCTTGTGAGTATGAGAGATTTGGGGTTGAGAGCAATCCGGAGAGATTGAGAGCGTCAGTCGGATGCATTGAGAGCAAACACAAGTTGCACAAGCACAAAACTAACCCAGGGAATCAAGGATGAGAAGCCTGCCTCCAAGTAGACTAATACATTTGCGCATGATGATTGGATGGTGACTGTAGAGGGAGGGAGAGGGAGAGAGAGAGGGAGAGAGGAGTTTGTGACACGTAGATTGGGGGTACTGTGGGTGTTGTGGGTGTTGTGGATGTTGTGAATGGTGTTTGAATGGTGTTGAAAGATGTGGTACGATGTGGTACGATAATGATGACTAAGCGGTTTGAACACGAGAGAGTCATGATGTAAAGAGACTAGGTATTATGGATGTAATGAGTGAAGTATGAGATGTACACGATTCATTTGATGACTAAGAGTTTGTCTTGATTTGAAATTTCATAAGATCAGTTTTTTTTTTTTTTTTTTTTTTTTGCTATTATTTTATTTTCGAATTAAACTGAAAAATATGATATTTTGTTACTTGTTTGAAGTTTCACTACACAATAAATTGATCACTCACAGAATTCATACACAATAATTCATTACAAAACTACTACTACTTATCCTCCTCAATATCATCGGTGGTGATGATGGCGGCACTCTGCCAACCTCCAGCAGCAATAGCCAGAGCATGGCCATCAATAGGAATCTGGGTGGGTTTGGCAAGAATAATGTCAGCTCCCCGTTCGACGGCTCCATTCGTTTGGATCAGCTCCTGGCCCTGTCCAAGACCAAGATCGCCACATCCTCGGGACTCACATCCCCAAGACAGCAGCTTTCCTCCCTTGAGGAGAGCCAGAAAGTGGTGGTCTCCAGCAGCCACAGAAACACAGCCAGTTTTCTGGAGCTCTGGAATGACCAGCGGCTGAGTCTCGGCAGTGAGAGGGGTGTCTGGAAGAGTCAAGAAGACATCATCTCGGCTCGAAATGAAGGCGAAATGGGTCAAGTTTCCAGTCAGTTTGGTGAACTTGGACTCCACCTGCCAGTCGGACAACTTGAGCTTGTTGATGAAGCCATCTAGACGCACAGGGCCCTTGGACAGGTGGTGGATATCGACCGTGTAGGCGTCTCCCTTTCGGTCAATGTAGACAATGGCGTCTCGACCGACAGCCACGTCGAGAATCTCGCCATCGCCGGTGAGATTGGTGTTTGGAACAGTCTCGTGTTCCACGGATCGAACGGGAGCTACATTGGTCAGACTGATTCCGTCCCAGACCACCAGACCCACGTCCTTGACCACGGCAGCGGCCTTTTCCCATCCTCCGGTGATTTTGAGAATGGGGTTGTCTCCGAACGAGAACTCCAGCCGCGCAGCCTGGTCGTAGAAGGTCTTGTCCCACTGCCAGATGTGGTTGTCTTCGTCTAGGGCCAGGGCACGAGCTCGGCCAGCAGAAACAGCAATCACCTTGGGGTTGGAGCCGTCGGGGAACTTGAGCAGCCAGTGCTTGCGCACGTCGTCCTCGGTGGGGTGGTCCGGGGAGTCCTCCTTGCTGGTGGCAGCTTCTCTGGAGGCAGTCACAATGGCCTCTGTCTCAGCAGTGGTTCTGGGAGGTACAGCGGGTCCAATTCCGTGGCCCAGAGGAGGAGTTTCCGTCTGGGGTTCGGTATTGTCTCCTGCGTAGAATCCCGTGGTTGCAGGAGGAGCGGGACGAGACTCTGGATGGGGAGCAGTAGGAGGAGCAGCATGACGGCCGTCTCCAGGACGAATAATGCCTCCAATTCGAAAGGGGAACGGACCTCGGCCTCCGAAAACACCGACTCCTCGAGGGTTTCGAAAAGGGTAGACATTGGGGTTGGGTGCGACCCTGCCAGGAACATAGGGCGCTCTTCCACGTTCGGAAATGCTGCCTATTCCGTAAACATGGCCCTCAATGTCGAGCAACAGAAATCCCCAGCCTCCGGCGGAGATGTCCGAGACCACCAGGGATCCCAGACCCGTGACCCGGGTGGGTTTGCAGATTCCCCGCAGGGTCTTGTGGTCACTAGGGACATGGGCTTCATTCAGACCTAGTTTTCCGCGGCCATTTTGGCCCCAGGTGAACAGTCCGCTTCGAGCACGCACCTCGTACATCTCGGGCCACTTGTGGACGGTCAGGGGGTTTTCTCCAAACGTTTTGAGATACAAGTCGTGCCAGACGGAGGGCGAGTTTGCGGCCTCGTGGAGCTGTTTGTTGGTCAGTGACACGTTGGAGATATCTTCTGCAGACAGAAGAGGGAACACGTGATGGATGAGAATGTCTCGATTGAGCAGTTCCTTGTCTTCTGGGGCTTTTGTGTCACTCATTGGAGATGGTGTGGAGGTCTAGTTGTAGCGGGATGGATGTGGCGATAACCAACCTTATGTATGTCGATGCAGGTGGAGGTAGCAACAGAGTCAGAGTGGCGACATTTGAGGGGGAGTTAGAAGATTGTGTGACTGGAAGTGACTTTGAACGTGTGCTAGTCAGTGACATTGATCATGTAATGTCTGTGGATATCTTGTCAATGACTCTCTCACTTGCTCTTCAGAAAGTAGAGTTTTTAGGCGGCAGTTTTAGAGTGGAGGCGATGAGTGAAATATTAGATTTGAAATTTGAACGGAAGGTGAATATGAAAGATGGACAGAAGATGACAGGAAGATGGACAGAAGATGATATTTGAAGATGAAATGACTCGATTCAATAACTATTCAAATATATAGCCAGTCAAGTGCCCTCGCACATACTTGTAGAGAGACAGACCTCTTTAACACTCCTCAAGAATGGCATGATATCATAGGCTTGACCAGAGTTGAAATCCAAATTCACTTGTTCAAGTAAGTCTCTCACTATTCCATCAACCGGGTAGACAAGTCAATTGCACAAGTTGGAACGAAGTTGGAGCGTCGTCACGTTGTGCACACTCTACTATACCATTCATCTAGGAAATATATTCAGCTAAACGGTATGACACTTCCCTATTCAAGTTCACTGTACAGTATACCATATCAGTCTGAACAACTTTAACACATCTACATGAACGTTTACTTAACAATTATACAAGTATAAGTACCACTACATGTATACGTCCACATACTGTTCAAGTTCACTATACAAATGACAACCAAGTTGGACACTCAGAACAGGTTTAAACGTACGTTAACTCGAACAAGTAGTGGTACGTCTCACTTTCAAGTTCAACTATATACTACAGTATGTATACCTAGCTCACATCTGGTACCAGTACAAGGGTAGTATAGTATGACCTAGACTCCAGTGATTCATCTCTCACTACAAGTTTTCAGTCTCAACACTATCATACAGATAGTAGTCACTCAGAGAGCAGAACAAGTTTCACACTACTTGTACAAGTACAAGTACTCACATAAAATCATAATCATATATCTACATGCACCCCTTCCAGGCACCTACATTCGCCAGATTCCAAACTCAGTGTCCTCCTTTTGTCGGACTCCGCCTCGAGAAGCCTCCAGAGCCAGAGCCAGGTACTTTCGAGTGTCCTCGGGCTTGATGACTCCGTCGTCCCACAGACGGGCAGATCCAAACTCGACGAGCGACTCGTTCTCCACCCGCTCTCGCAGAGCGTCGGCATGACCCTTTTCGGATCGAACCGACTCCATGACCTGGGCCAGCTGCTCGGCGCCCATGACGGCGGTTCGAGAGTTGGGCCATGTGAAGAGGAACCGAGGGTCGTAGGCTCGACCGCACATTCCGTAGTTTCCGGCTCCGTACGATCCTCCAATGACCACGGTGAACCGCTCGACGCCAGAACCAACAACAGCGTTGACCAACTTGGCTCCGTTCTTGGCAATTCCACCTCGCTCGGCCTCAGATCCAACCATAAAGCCGGAAATGTTCTGCAGGAAAACCAGAGGAATGTCTCGCTGCTTGCACAGCTGGATGAAATGGGCTCCCTTGAGAGAAGACTCCGAGTAAAGAGGACCATTGTTGGCAAGAATACCAACCTTGTGGTTGTGAATGGTGGAAAATCCACACACCAGAGACTCGCCATACTTGGCCTTGAACTCGGAGAACCGAGATCCGTCCACAATTCGAGCAATCACCTCCCGAACGTCGTACGAGATTCGCAGATTGTCGCCAACAATACCACCGAGCTCCTTGGGGTCGTAAAGAGGCTCCTCAATGGCCGCGGCGGGCTGGTTGTACGTCACGTGACCATTGTTCTGCGGGTAGTTGAGGTTCTTGACGCACTCTCGGAGTCGTTCGATTCCCTCCTGTTCGGACTCGACCAGGTAATCGGTCACTCCGGAAACGGACGAGTGCATCTCTCCTCCTCCGAGGTCTTCGGCAGACACAATTTCACCGGTGGCAGCCTTGACGAGGGGAGGACCAGCCAGGAAAATGTGGCCTCCTCCCTTGACGATGATGGACTCGTCGGACATGGCAGGAACGTAGGCTCCTCCAGCGGTGCAGGGGCCCAGAACCAGAGACAGCTGGGGGATCTTTGCAGACGACATTCGCGACTGCTGGAAGAAGATTCGTCCAAAATGGTTGTGGGAAGGGAACACGTCAGCTTGATGGGGCAGATTGGCTCCTCCAGAGTCAACCAGATACAGACAAGGCAGCTTGTTCTGCATGGCAATCTCCTGGGCTCGTAGATGCTTTCGAACGGTGATGGGGAAGTAGGTTCCTCCCTTGACGGTGGAGTCGTTGGCTACAATCATGCACGTGACTCCGTTGACCTGGCCGAGACCCGTGATGATTCCTCCGGCCGGAACTTTATCTTTTCCGTACATTTCGTGGCCTGCGAGCAGCGACAGCTCCACAAAGGAGGTTCCGGGGTCGACCAGGGCGGTGATTCGGTCTCGGGGCAAAATCTTGTTTTTGGCAAGATGTTTGCTCTTGATTTTTTCGGGAATGAAAGCCGGATCCGTCACCTGTTGGTGGATGCCTGCCAGTTTGTCGGCCAGCACCTCGAATCCCTTTTTTTTCTCGGCAAAGTCTGCGCTGAGAGGATCGATTTTGGACTGGATCACGTTGAAATCCGTCTGTTTGGGCGACACGTGCTGGTGCAGGTGTCGAGACACGGCCAGGGGCCGGGCTAGGGGCTGTCTCACGTGCGACAGTGCTCTGAGGTTGAGTCGAAGCATTGTGTGTGTGGTAGAGAGAAGAGTATGGTGTGTGGTTGAGACTGTGGGTTTCTTATATACTAAACGGTTATTGGGAACCCCACAGAAAGCCAAAGTTAAGTTCGGCATAAATTCGGGGTGGGTAAGGGGGTGATTATTTTGGGGATGGAGGGGTGAATGGGAAATCTGAGGACGTGGATCGGTTTTAAATGTGTGGAAATCCGAGGTGGCGGTTTTTCTCGGCCCAAATCGCTCTCAAACCACCATTCAAACAGCTCCCCGAAAAAACCCCGGATATCGAAGTGCAGCTTTTCAAACCCAAATTTCCCCAGAAACACACCCTCCCCAGATATTTATACTGCCTGGACCCACTCAACCGCACCGTCCAAAAAAACACCACACAAACACACAATGCTCAGATCCACGCTCTCACACATGCAAAAGTCGGTCCGAGTGGCCTCCATGGCCCGACAGACCGTCGCTTCGGCCAGAATGTACTCTTCCAACACCAACGGTTCCGGATCAGGAATCGACGAGATTGAGGAGTTGAGACAGGCTGCTATTGATTTCTGTGCCGCCGAAATCACCCCCGAGCTGCAGGAGAAGACTGACGTTGATAACGCGTTCCCCAACCATCTTTGGGAGAAGTTTGGAGAGGCTGGATTTCTGGGAATGACTGCCCCCGAAAAGTACGGAGGTCTCAACCTGGGCTATCTGGCCCACTCTGTGGTCATGGAGGAGCTTTCTCGAGCCTCTGGATCCATTGCTCTGTCCTACTCGGCCCATTCTCAGCTGTGTATCAACCAGCTGTCTCTTCACACCACCCCCGAGCAGGGAGAAAAGTATCTGCCCGATCTCATTGCCGGTAAGAAGATTGGAGCTCTGGCCATGTCCGAGGCTGGAGCCGGATCCGACGTGGTGTCCATGAAGACCACCGCCAAGAAGGTGGATGGTGGCTACGTGCTCAACGGAACCAAAATGTGGATCACCAACGGCCCTGATGCTGATTACATGGTTGTCTACGCCAAGACCGATCCTGCCGCTGGAGCCCGAGGAATCACCGCCTTTATCGTCGAAAAGGGTATGGCTGGCTTCTCTTGTGCCCGAAAGCTCGATAAGCTGGGAATGCGAGGCTCCAACACTGGAGAAATCATCTTCGAAGACGTGTTTGTGCCCGAGGGTAACGTTCTCGGAAAGATCAACGGAGGAGTCTACGTTCTCATGTCCGGTCTTGATCTCGAGCGACTCGTTCTCGCTGCTGGCCCCATTGGTCTCATGCACCGAGCCCTAGACGAGGCCCTTCCCTACGTCCACACCCGAACCCAGTTTGGAAAGCCCATTGCCCACAACCAGCTGCTCCAGGGTAAGCTGGCAGACATGTACACTGCCTTTGCTTCCACCCGAGCGTTCCAGTACCAGACGGCCAAGGCTGCCGATAACGGACAGCACACCTCCAAGGAGTGCGCGTCTGTGATTCTGCTGGCTGCCGAGCAGGCCACCAAGGTCGCTCTCGACGCCATCCAGTGCATGGGAGGCATGGGATACATGATGGAGACTGTTCCTCAGCGTCTTCTGAGAGACGCCAAGCTGTACGAGATTGGAGCTGGCACTTCGGAGGTTCGACGAATGCTCATTGGTCGGGCTTTTAACAAGGATTTCGCCTAACAAGTGCGTACAAGTGCCGTTAGGCGCTTGTAGACTTGGTTTAGGGAAGGCTGGTTCAGGTACTAGACTCGTACTGGTTGATCTACGCGGAAAATGAAAATAAAAATTTAAAATGTATTTAATTAACTTGATATTGGTATTGGTTGTATTATGGTACGGACTGTACTGGTTATGTAGATGGTATCATACTGTTCACCTCTTCTCACCGCTCTCAACTCTATCTCCAGATTTACATACTACTTGCACGAGGACAAGTACTCGTACTTAACCGACATGCATCTCATACAGCCATACAGCACATGCCGTCTATTGCCACGAACATGCGTCGCAGTTCAATGCATCTATAGCCGTTGTCCAGGCACAGAATCGGTGTTCGGGAATTGAAGAGCAGCTATGATCGAGTGTCTTGAATGGGTTAGGGCTAGGCACTTGCTTAACAAAGATTTGTTGGAAATAGTTAAAGAGAAAAGTCAGCTGGGGGTCCCTTTTTGGGGTTCTAGAGGTGTCACGAGGATGAGAGATGCGAGGATTGGTAGATATGGTAGATGTTTTTAACAAATTATCGGTTACAAATGATCTTTCCTGGTAGATAATGGATTATAGATGTTTCAACATTTTGCCTTGAGTAGATTTTGTTGGGGTTTTGTCAGACACTACCATCTGGAACTCGGGGTTAGGATTTCAGTGATCTATCCAAGTCCTTTGGATCTGAAAAAAGGTGATTTAATAAGGGAATATATTGAGATGTGGAGGATCATAGTTGTGAGTGGTTATCTACTAATTTGGTGACGTTCAAATATGTCCATGACCCTCTCCTAGAACACCCCCAAAACAGCTCCAATAAAAAATCTGTCAAAACCTTGTATTGAAATTTCTCAACAAGGTCTCTTTTCTCACGCAGGGGACCAAAGGCGTGATGCAATTGAGATATCGTATCGTATCTGGCGGCTAAGCGCGGTGTCACGTGATTTAACGAGATAGTTGGTGTCAATTGGAAGTCACAAATTGGACTTTTCAGGCCAACCAGGGTATGATACAATGGCACCAGAACCTGTATCGTACCCCCCAGCACCAGTGTAACATGATAGACACCATGTCACCCTAGGCATTCACGTGGAATGATCGTAGAGATGAGTTGGTGAGTTGCTTTGTAATATCTATTTAAAGTACACGGCTCCAGGACCAAAGTGTGGTTTGAAAAAACCAAGATAGTCTGCCAAGGAGATTGGTGATAGTGAGATAGTGACTGTCAATGTCAATGGTGTGATATTGAGGGTGACCTTGGACTGATTCGATTCGACACGACCCAAACGGTCACCTACAAGTATCGTAGTCAACCCAGCAACGTTCAGAAGGGGCAAATTACAGTACAGTCTGTTTTTTTTTGGTTAATTTTACTTCACGGTGAGTTTGTCATTTCCGAGTTGCAGACGAGAGTTCATCTGGCTGCCTGAGAATGGCGCAATTGAGACTAGCTCGAGTGGACATGTCTATGGAGCTGTCTACAAGTAATAGTTCATCTTGCATCTTGTCATCCGCACTACTGTCGTGTCCTTGTTTGAGGTGCTTGTTCAAAGGTCCTTGTACAACGCCATAGTATGCTCCTGGGCTGCACACGCAACGGTAGGTTTCCTTGTCTTTGAACGCCACTACGGGCTGTAGGTTTCAGACTGGTCTTTCTCCTAGTAAAGTCTGATGAGATGGATAAGATAAAAAGCATGGTGTTGTTCACCACCCTCCATTCTTGCGCCGCAGGGTCAGCTCCGAAAAGCACGTCCTTATTTCGACGCCTCTGACGCTCTGACGCTCTGACGCTTCCGCAATGCCACGCATTCTGGCAAACCACCCGGGATCAGACAACCCGAGATATCCCATCTGGAGAGGAGCCAACCCGTTTGAGGACGAGCACGAGACCCAGAAACTGGCCACGGCCATCTACAAGTCCCGTGACTACGCCACCTACTACGCCTGGACGCTGGCCGGCCTGCTGGTGCTGCATGTGGTGAGATACCAGGGACGCAAGCTGTTGCAGCTGCTCCAGAAGAAGGAACATCAACACCACAAAAAATCGCTGCTGGGACGGCTCAGAATCTTCCACAAGATTGACCAATGTCTTCTATACCATCCTGAGGGAGAAGGGCGACTGGATGTGGCTACCCATCTAGTAACCCTCATCTTCATGGCTGCAACGGGGTTTCTGCTCTTCTATAACATCACTCACGCCATTGTGTTTGGATTCAGAACGGGATTTGTCATTGCAATCAACTTCCCAATGCTCTACATTCTGGGCGCAAAAAAATCACCCCTTTCCTTCCTGGTAGGATGGTCCTACGACCAGCTCAACATCTTCCACCAGGTGGTCGGAATGTGCTGTGTCTACTCAGCAATCATGCACGCAGCCGTCTTCGTCTACTACTTCAACATGATGTACTTGTTGACGGAATGGTGGTCACTAATGGGAATCATTGCCTTTGTCGCCTTTGTGGCAATCGGACTCTCCAGTCAGCAAAAGTTCCGAGAACGACATTACGAGATTTTCTACATTATTCATCTCGTGGGAATGCTGCTGTCCCTAGTGGGTCTCTATTACCACATTCCAATCGCAAAACCCTTTGCTCTGGCTGCTGGAGCGTCTGTCATCTACGATCGAGTGGCTAGAGCAGCTGACGGATACAGAGTCGCTAAAGCGTACCTGGAACTCCACAGTGGAGATACCATTGTCGTCAAGATCCCCAAAATCCAGCCCCGACAGCTGCTGAGCTCGCTGGACTACTATTCCTCTTGGTGGAACCCTGCCAATCTTGCAATTCTCATTGTGAACGCTCTCATGCGACTTCTCAACCTGCTCACACGTCTAATCAACCGACAAACAAAACTAAAGTGGCATTCGGGCCAACACATGTTCATCACGTTTCTCAAATGCAGACCGTTCGAATCCCACCCCTTTACCATCTCGTCCAACTACGACCATGAAGACAACCTCGAGTTCATCATCCGGGTACGTCAGGGCTTTACAAAGTCGCTCAAAGAAAAGCTGCTGGCCCAAATGGCAGCCCATGACCTCTCGGAAACCGACTCCCGAAAAATCAGCTGGACAGTCATTCTCCACGGCCCCTACGGAGTCAAGCCTCTGGGTCTTTTCCAGC
This sequence comes from Yarrowia yakushimensis, assembly GCA_900518995.1. Taxonomy (NCBI): domain Eukaryota; kingdom Fungi; phylum Ascomycota; class Dipodascomycetes; order Dipodascales; genus Yarrowia; species Yarrowia yakushimensis. The sequence continues at coordinate 1,500,577 of ULGW01000002.1, forward strand.
CGCCTGCTCCTCTGGAGATTGCTGCTTCCGAAAACAGTTGTCTTTTGCAACAACGAAAGATTGTGCTCATTGCCGGCGGCTCATGCGTGGCCTTCACCTTCCCTCTAATGCTCCAGCTGGCGCACCAGAAGAGGGAGGTGGAGTTTATCTGGATCGTTCCAGACCGCTCGTTTGCCTCGTGGGTCGATCTCAGTCATCCCCGAGTCCAGAATGCCTCGGTTCTCATCCACGAGACCAAGACCCAGGGCAGACCCAATATCGCCGAAATGGTGCAATCTCGGCTCAAGGGCTCGTCGTCAGGAGACTGGGTGTGTGTCTGTGGACCCGACATGCTTCTGAGACAAGTTCGAAACAATGTGGCCGAGCTTCGAGGCAGTGGACACAATGTGGAGCTGTTTGCCGAGCGATTCGGATGGTAGAGAGTGTGCCGGTTTGAGCAAGTCCAACTTGACAACCTTGCACCTACCTAGACAGTCGTTATTTCCACAGCAAGCTCAAAGTATTTATATAGATCAATGTGCGCACGATATACTAGACCACCACCACCACCCCCCACGATGAAACTCAACCTTGCCTTTGCTCTCTTTGCCCTGACTGCTCCCGTGACCGCCCAGAGAGGCGGCTGGGGCGGGAATCAGAACAACAACAACAACCAGCACGGTAACAACGGGCCCAGCAGACCCCCAGGACCCTCCATGCAGTCCAAGGGTTACCAATACGAGCTCAGAGCGTTTGCTCCAGGCTCCAGGATCCACAATCAGGCCGTCGATATCAAGGGCAAGAATCTGGAACTGGATGACAAGAACCGAAAGCCCGACTTCACCGTTGAGTTCCAAAACTCCAATGTGAACATCAACGAACGAGGCTGGAGAAAACAGCAAAAGCACATTGAGGTGGATCGTCAGGGCCAATTGACTGTCCAGGACGGCTGGGGACGACCCTCAACTAACAACAGATGGCAGTTTACTGGTAATCAGGAGACAACCATGCCCTTTAGCTGGAATGGAGTCGACCAGTTTTACACTTGTCGAGGAGGACCCATTCATGCTCAACAGGGATCTCCTAAATGTCGAAACCCCCAGTATTTCCAGCTTATTGGTTACCGTGCCTGAAGAAGTATGTAAGTAATTGTCTGAATGTGTCTGTAGCGTGGGTGTATCAATCGAGTGAGACTGGAACAAGCGGTCACTATGATTTTCAGGGTGCCTCAGAGACTAACCCCTTTGGAAGTTACTCTCAGAGCCCTGGACCAGGTGTTTCCTTGATAGTTACTTTCGGAGCCTTAAACCAGGAGGATTCGTGATAGTTACTTTCAGAGCCTTAAACCATGAAGGGGGTGCACGATGGAGTGTTGTTCTCTCTTGTAAGATTACAAGGAAAAGATTCCAAAGACCTACTACACACGTTAGAAGATGTATTATGCCTTCCCGATTGATACTGCCAAGTCTGATACCGTCGTACGATACCCCTGTAGATGTCTTCAGATTAGGAAGGTGCAAGGGTCTGACAGTAACTACGATATTTGGATACTACAGTGCAAGGGCACAGATGTGATGCCAGAGGGTGAAAAGACTACATTCACTTTTGGTCAAGACCTTATAGTGGTACCAGTAGTACGTCCATTTTGAATATTCAATTGACAATCTGTTCATAGTGTGATTTTCCAGTGGCTAAGATCAATCTGATCTAGGGGTCTGAGAGTAACTATACAATTGTACTGATCACAGTCGTTATGGAGTTGGGGATGGTGTTTAAGAAGAGTCATCAGAAGAGGTGTTCATCCATTGAAAAGTCCACCTATGATATGTCAAGATATCTACTCGATAAGTTGCCTTGATACTTCCACATTCCTAAATAATATCGACAATTCCCATGAATCGAGCAAAGCTCTCTAGAACGAGCTGTTTGGACAGATTCTTTCCAATGAAAACGAGCTTTGAGGGATGTTTGTCTGCAACCTCGGTCAGATTCTCCACCTGGTTTGTATCCATGACGTCGTACGTATCTCTTACTCCTTGGATCACTCTCACGTTTCCTCCTAGGTCCACCAGTTTTCCCTTGGTTCTGTGGATCTCCACGGGCACTCCCAGAAGCTGGTTATCCCAGGTAGCCTGTTGGATGTAAGATTCGAGCAGTTGGGCCTGAGATAGCGAGATTGGAGGGAATCCAACTGAAACAGTGGTGATTCGATGGTCATGCCATCCGTGGTCGTGAGAATGTGCATGTTCTAGGTTGACTTTTTCTTCGTAGGCCTTGAGATTGAGGATTTTGGGCAGCTCAATCTGTCCATAGGTGGTTTCGATGATTGGAGCCAGACCGTTGATTCCTCGGATTCGGTTCTTGATGTACTCGAGCTCCTGGGTCGATCCAATCTTGTCCACCTTGTTGAGTAGCAGAATGTCCGCGTGGGCAATCTGGATACATGCTGTGGACAGAGGTTGCAGCTCGTGGTTCTCTCCATGATGAGCGTCGTCAACAGTCACGTCATCCAGACACTTAACGATATTGGTTGCGTCCAGCACAGTGACAATTCCGTCGAGATAGATGGAGGAGGCCAGAGCAGAGTCCAGCCAGAACATGTTGGCGATGGGTCCCGGATCAGCCACTCCAGTGGTCTCCAGCATGATGAGATCAAAATTGCCCTTTTTGGTCATGAGGTTTTCAATGGCAGCCACTCCCGAGTCCTTGACGGTGCAGCAAAGACATCCATTGTCCAGCTCGAGCCATTCCTCAAAGATTTGGCCGTCTTCGGCGATAGTCAGAGACCTCTCGACCTCTGCCGAGTCGCCAAACTCGTTGAGAATGATGGCAATTTTCTTTTCCTTTTGTTTGCTCAGAAAATTGAGCAGCGTACTTTTGCCCGAGCCAAGGTACCCCGTGACGATGGTGATGGGCACTCGGTCGTCCACATGGGGCACGTCAAACGTCTTGTAGTGAAGTTCACTCTGGGTCTGGATCATACCAGTAGGAGGAGGGCCAGATACCAGCATTGGAATTTCGTCGGAGGTTGTGGATGTGTCGTCTGTCTTTGTGTCGTCCGTCTTTGTGTCTGCGACGGTCTCGGAACCACCCTTTTCCTCTTCCAAAGCCATCTTTATATACCTTTTCCGTTGTGGTTATGCGTGATTGATGAGTAGCCAACTTTTGCTCCTGGTTATGCATGTCAACCTTATCAGTCTGGGGAAGACTAACCGCAAAGGTTCTCAGGGTGGTAGGGAAGGGGTGGTTGCCATTGAGATGGTTTATTTTTGTGCTCCTCAAGTTTTATTTGTTTTTCTCTGGTTTTTCTGTCTTGTTTTGTCCTCTGTCCTGTCCTGTTCTGATCTGAATATCGTCCTCCAGAGATCAGTCTTGTCAGAACAATCTTCCTACGGTAGAACAGTCTTCACTTTCACAATCTAACCTATGAACAAGGAGAAGACAGTTGTAACTTCTTTATCCAATCATACAGCTTCAATTGAGACATTTTGGCTGTGGCTGGTCAACACTGAGTGGAGTGAAGAGCTCTTGGTAGGGCTCTTGGCCTGGGGCTCTTGGTCTAGGGCTCTGATTATAACTACAGTATGAGAGGGCTCTTTTAGATGAAAAGAGCTGCTGAAGGACTCAGTAACAAGAAACTGACTATTCTTACTTATCATCAGATGCAATCACAAGGTCTTAAAAGACATGTATGGTTATTGTATCTCCCTTTGTAGCTCTCCTATTGTAGCTTGTAGCACCTATTTAACCCACTGATACCGCTGTAGATTCAACCCTACTATACGAAGACTCATTTCAATCACCAAACCAGATCTATTCATCGGAACATGTCAATTCAACAATGTCAGACTCAACAATCAGTCCACCCAAGTATCAGCACCATACTGATACCAGCACCGGTGCTGTACTTACCACGACTGTCTCCTAATGCACTTCAAAGAGAGCCAAAATCAACCCCACCAAAATGTCTTAGTGAAAAGTGCCCAACAGACGACGATGGAGATGAGGCCATGGGGATATCATGTGATCACGATCATGATCATGATCACGTGATCACACGATCCATGTCATTCAAATTCACTATCCCCTTCGACGACGTACACTCCTGCACCTCCAACTGACCCACATCAGCCCATGAAGCTTATCGATACCTTAATTTGCTATCCCAACGATCCAACCATTGTGAGAATCAGATGGAGGGTGATAGGATGAATAATTGAAGAGATTTGAATGAAAAGAAGGAGACATATCGGATTAATCCATCAACTGCTACTACTTCCAACACCCTCCTCCCCCACCACCCCACAAAACCCCTCATCTCTACTGTACTAAGATGCATGCTAAGGCAGTGACAGCCCCCCACAAACCTTATTTGCGTCATCTGGAACTTATAACAGTTTTAAAGGAATCTCAATTCTGTCTTTTTTTTTCTTCTTCACCAACTCACCAATTCACGACATGTCAAATCCCTCATTTGTTTTGCGAAAACCACTGGATCTCGTTTTTGAAGACCGACCAGATCCCCAGATCCAGGACCCCCATTCGGTCAAAGTGGCCGTCAAAAAAACAGGCGTGTGTGGATCAGATGTCCATTACTATCTCCATGGAGGAATTGGTGATTTCATCGTCAAGGCTCCCATGGTTCTAGGTCACGAGAGTGCCGGTGTGGTGGTTGAAGTTGGTCCCGAAGTGAAACATGTCAAGGTCGGAGATCGAGTTGCTCTGGAGCCCGGAGTTCCCTCTCGATTGTCCCAGGAGTACAAGGAAGGAAGATACAATCTGTGTCCTTGCATGGTGTTTGCAGCGACTCCTCCCTACGACGGCACTTTGTGTCGTCACTACATTATTCCCGAGGACTTTTGTGTCAAGCTTCCTGACCACGTGTCTCTTGAAGAGGGAGCTCTTGTGGAGCCTCTTTCGGTTGCTGTGCACTGCAACAAGCTGGCCAAAACCACTGCCCAGGACGTGGTGATTGTGTTTGGAGCCGGCCCCGTGGGTCTGCTGACCGTGGGAGTCGCCAATGCCTTTGGAGCGTCCACAATTGTGTGTGTTGATCTTGTGCCGTCCAAGCTGGAGCTGGCCAAGCAGTTTGGAGCCACGCACACGTTTGTGCCGACCAAGGGCGACTCTGCCAACGAGTCAGCTGACAAGATCCGGGCTCTGATCAAGGGTGCGGGTCTGTCTGACTCGCCAAATGTCGCTCTGGAATGCACTGGCGCCGAGGCGTCGATCCAGACGGCCGTTTCTGTGCTGGCAACGTCCGGACGACTTGTGCAGGTCGGAATGGGCAAGGATGAGGTCAATTTTCCCATCACAAAGTGCATTGTCAAGGAGATTACGGTTTTGGGCTCGTTCCGATACTGCCACGGCGACTATCCTCTGGCGGTGCAACTTGTGGCGTCTGGCAAGATTGACGTCAAGAAGCTGGTGACGAACCGGTTCTCGTTCAAGGAGGCCGAGCAGGCGTACAAGACGGCATCCGAGGGCAAGGCCATCAAGATCATCATCGACGGGCCCGAGGAGGAGTAAATAGCGAGTTGAATCTATTATGTTGAAATAAGTTATGCTATAAATAGTTGAGAAGGAGCGGGGAGTTGAAGGGCCCGCCTTTGTACATGCCTAGCCTTTGTACGTGCCTGGAAGGGACTACTTTTGCTTGGCGGCAAGCTCTCGATCTCGCTTGGCGTAAATCTCTCCGGTGAAGGGCTCCTCAAACTTGAGAGCAATGGAGTACATGAGAGAGACAAAGGCGGTGACAAGAAGACCAGCAGGCTTGGCGTACCACAGAGCCGATGCCAGGAAACACAGAGTGGATCCGTGGTACATGGGATTGTTGGACACGTTGAAGGGGAATCCCGTGACTCGTTCGTTCATGAGAATTCCAAAGTAGTCTCCGAGGTAGGTTCCCGTGACTCCCAGAGCGTACATTGAGGTGAGTACGAGAATATTTCCGATTCCAAACAGCACCAGGGCAAGGGGTTTGACAATGTCCACGTAAGTGACTGACAGCAAGATTGAGGTGGGTTGCTGTTCAAGAGCCTGATGGTAGAGGTAATCTCTAAAGATTCCCAGAGAGAAGATGGTGACAGCCAGAAGGTAACATCCCGTCTTTGCTCCACCTGCCAGCTTGGTCAGAAAGTGGGTCTTGTACTCTGCTCGAGCCACAATGTTCCAGAAGATGGGGTTGAAGGCAATGGAGCCTAGAACGATCCAGAGCGACTTTTGGTCGTAATCCACGTTGAAATCGGCAACAATCTTGTCGGAAAGAGACATTTTTTTGATTTCACAGTGAGATATCGGAGTTGGAGAGAGTTTCATTCTTTCAACCACCTCATCCAGCTTCACATGCGGGGTTAGGGTAGACACCGCGTCAGACAAGTATCATGTGCATCATCTGCATTTGTTGGGGAGGTGGGGGAGTGGTTGTTGTTGTGGTGGTAGAGAGAGGTGGTGGTAGACTGTCGTTTAGCCATGAATTCTTCCAACCACCAATATCACTACTGGTAGTGCTGTTTTCCTACGGTCTCTCTATCTGAAGAAAGCCAAACAAGCTCGGCTAACAAAGGAGAGTTTGGACTTGACATGCGATACGATAAGTGGAGATGTGATGGGGAGTATTTGAGGAGTATTTGGGGTGTATCGATGTAACTGGTCAATTGTTAGGAGGGATTGTGGTTAGCGCTGGACAGAATTAGTATGACCCTTGTATTGGTGATACTTATGACTTTTGTTTCTAATCGTACTATAGACTCTTCCGTATACAGTGCATCTCACAGAAGTTGAGTAGGGTACCAGACAAGTATTAGACAAGTATTAGAGGTTCTAGTATCGTACCTGATGGCTATGTAAGCCTCAAAGTCCCTCAAGCCTCAAAATCACCAAAGACAGACTCTCCCTTCTTCTGACTAGATCAGCACGATAAGATACCAGCACAAGGGTACGATATCACCCTCTGCTGTCATACGATACTTGTACCGAACGACATACGGTGGGACACACATTGGAGCAGGGATGGGTCACGTGACGCACGACACGACCAGTACATGGGATATGGAAGTTGTTATGGTGTACGAAGGAAGAGTCCACAAGATTAAACTTGTGAAATTTGAAATTTGAAATTTGACATTTTGAAATTGTAGATTGGAGATGGGATATGTGAAATCAGAATCAGAATCAGATATCAGATATCGGTAGTGAAAAACGGAAGTGATATTTGATATTTGAATCTGAATGTGAATCGCAAACTACAAATCTCTCTCGAAATCAGTTTGACAAATCATTTCGACTATTCATCTACCGGTACTGTACTGTAATTACACACAGTCAAGGTCATACACATGCATGGATCAAGCACCCTGGCCATAGGACATGGTGGGGCTGGTTGCAAGATAAATATATTCATTCGATATGAGGGTGGTCACGTGACACCACCACCACCTCACGTGTCTCTGTGTCTCGGGGTCACGTGACACCACCTCACTTGACTCCGTCTCTGTCTCTCACTTGATCTTGTGGTTTCCAAGCATGACGACGCAACCAATGGCGAAAATGAAGGGCACGGTCACGTATTTGAAGAGAAAGCCCGAATGGAAGGAGGCAAAGAGCACAAAGGTGGCGAAAATGACCACCGAGGTGGACGCGGAGGGCAGTTGTTGGGCCAGTTTGTTGACGTCGAATGGAAGTGGGGGAATGTTGGCTCGAATCTGCTCAAGTTTCTCTATTGGCAGTTTGGCCTTGACCTTGTCGATGTGGGGTTGTAGAAGAGGAGTGATGGCGTTCATGGGCTCTTATCTTGAGATGAGAAGGAGCCGTTGCAGCTATGGTTTAATGACCTGTCGAATAGGGTACGAGATTTGGAGGTGAGTAAAAGTTGGCGTTGTTTTATTACCACTTTATTATCTGCAAGGCTGGTTGCAGGTGGGTCAACCCAGACCAGGGACATGTCATGTGACAGAGAGAGACGATGTGAAGATGCAGCAATGTACCGATGATAGCGACACAGTAAAACAGTTCTTGATCACCACGAATACAGTACGTACTATACTCACTCACACTCAACTACGATACTCTCATTAGACTCTCTGAAATCAGATTCACCTCAATCAAAGACATTCCAGTGGTCTGACTTGGCTGTTTTGAGTCCATATTTTGAGTCAATCGAAAGTTGTCGAATAGTCGTCGAATAGTCGTCGAAAAACCACTGGAAAACCACCGGAAAACCACCAAAAAACCACCCTCTACATCCAACAATATTTCTCGGATCGACAAATCTAGGTTTGCGGGGTACAGGGAGTAACCAGCCCGTTTCAGGCATCTTGGGGGCTTTGATAAGACCAAAAAATAAGAGCAAATTTGGATTTGTGGGTGTGGCAGAAACATGACGACATTGTGAGTGAAATATTACGTAAGCAATAACCCCCCCGGGCGTCATACACTGTGTAATATCGGGAAATTAGCCCCCCCTGAACCCTGGCCTCATTACACTTGTTGTCTCAGTTATGTTAATCATCCGGAAGTTTAAGAGGCAAGAAAAATAGAATAAAAAATAAATTAACAGATAATACTAGAAAAAGACGTCGTTTTTGTAAACGGGTCACGTGATCGAATCGAGTTGAAAACCAGTACAAGTAGTTTGAGAGCAACAAACATCAACTTCCACTATGGTTCACACGGCCTCACCTGAAGACCGCTCTTGCATACGACAGGTGGAGTGAAAAATGAGATTGGATAGGTCAAATCAACAGGTCAAATCAACAGGTCAAATCAACAGGTCAAATAAACAGGTCGAATCAACAGGTCGAATAGATAGATCAAGGAGATGAGCTTGATAGGTCGAATCACGTGAGATCAGACCCCAGAAATCATAGAAATGCCTTCTATCGTTGCTTTCAACGTTTACCTTCTCCTCTCCACATCTACCCCACTTTACTTTAGCCGCGCATACATCGGCCTCGGTCTCGGATCCAGACCCCGGATCTTCGGGACTCCGATCTCCCAACTTATTAACCCCCCTTCTGCTCAATTGAAGCCCCAAATATGACCCAAATCATCCATAACCCCCGGGCTTCTGATATCCCCGTCGATTCGCTGTTTGACGGCTCCATCACGGACTTTATTCGCAGTGGAGGTCATTCCAACGAGACCAAGGTGTGTGTGATTGATGCCAAAAGTGGCCAGACGTTTTCTCAGACGGATTTGTGGCATCTTTCTGGCAAGTATGGAGCCATTCTTCAGTCTCAATATGGTCTTTGTCGACATCGAGACAATGAGCTCGATTCCTCCATGGGTGATGTTGTAATCACCTTTTTTGGCAATGTGATTCTTGCTCCGGTTGTTCATTGGGCTTCTCTTGATCTTGGAGCCACCATTTCGCCCGGATCCACGGGCTATTCGGCTCTGGATCTCGCCCATCAGTTCCGTGTCACTATTCCAAAAGTCGTCATCTATGCCAAAGCGTTCAAGAGCGTTGTGGACGAGGCTATCAAGCTGTACAACTCGTTCAAGCCTCCTGTTCTGGTCGAGCTCGAGACTCTGGACAAGCAGGCTCGAATGGTGAGCAACCATCGGGTTGATCACGTGCGCAAGCTCAAGTTGGCTCCCCACGAGTCGCAGTCTCGAATCGCGTACCTCGGCATGTCTTCAGGCACGTCTGGAGGCGTGTCCAAGGCTGTCAGATTGTCGCATTCCAATCTCACGGCGTGTGCTGAAATCTCCAAACGAGCGTCCGAGTCGCTCAACACGGACAAACAGATTGCTGCTGCCATCATCCCCGTGTCTCATCTCTTTGGACTGTCCAAATTCATCATTGGCAACCCCTACGCCGGAGCAACTACCGTCTACCACAATGGCTTTGATCTGATCGAGGTTCTGGAGGCCCAGGCAAAGTACAAGATCAACTCGTGGACCCTGGTGCCTCCCATCATTGTGCTGCTCACAAAACACCCCATTGTGGACAAGTATCTTCCTTCTCTGAGAGCCCACATGCGAGCCATTCTGTCTGGAGCTGCTCCTCTTGGTGCCAACGTGACGGAAGCTCTACTGACCCGAATCACGGGCAACAAGTACGGCGAGTCTCCCGAAGGAGGACTTAGAATCGTCCAGGGCTACGGACTCACCGAAACGGCACCTGTGGCTACTCTGTTTGACCCTTCAGACGAGGAACGTCATATCCGGTCGTGTGGAAAGCTGGTGCCCAATTCGCAGGTCCGAATCGTCAACGAGAACGGAGTCGATCAGCCTGCCTACGACGTGGACCCTAACGAGCTCGACGAGGCCATCAAACAGGGAACTCTTCCTATTGGAGAGCTGTGGATTCGAGGTCCCCAGATCATGGACGGTTACCACAACAACCCCGAGGCCAACAATGAGTGTTTTGTCACGGCTGACGACCCCGAAGCAAACGCAGCCTACTACAACAGACGCTGGTTCCGAACCGGAGACGTGGCTCTGGTCGACAAGCAGGGCCGATACATGATTGTGGACCGAACCAAGGAGATGATCAAGAGCCAGGGAAAACAGGTGGCTCCAGCAGAGCTCGAAGACATGCTCCTAGGACATCCCCAGGTGGCCGATACTGCCGTGATTGGTATTCAGGACCTGGACAAGGGTAACGAGGCCCCTAGAGCGTTTGTAGTGCTCAAGGACCCCTCCTACGACGCTGTGGAGATCAAAACATGGCTCGACAAGCAGCTTCCAAAGTACAAGCAGCTTCATGCTGGTATTGTGGTGATTGACGCGATTCCCAAGAATGCCAGTGGCAAGATTCTTCGACGGCTTTTGCGAGCCAGAAAGGACGATCTTGTTCTTGGTCTGAACCGGGCCAAGTTGTAGACGTTAACTATAACTGTACAATACTTAGTTTATTAAACAAGGTTTTCTTAAGAATTTGCATGGAAGGGAAGGGCAGATAGGTCTGACTGGAGAAGCAGAATAGGTCTACCAGTACCAGGTATCGTAGTTCTACGATTTCACATTCTAAACGAATAGCTCTAGACGCAGTCTAGACTTGCTTTTTGCACTTCTAGAACGGACTATTTTTGGACTAATAAAGAACCATTTTCGGTCTATTTTTGGAATATTCGTGTGCTTATAGCATGTATTCGCTGCATCACGTACCCTACCAGTACCATCATCAAATGACGTCATACTGTTGACACGGCTAGTAAATATTTTCTTTTTCAGATGCCAAGATAATAGCTTCAAGCCTCCGGTATGAATCCGGCCTTAGATACAAGTAGACCTTGTTGAGTGAGCGACACATGACTGTCTCATCTCCACATGTTTCAGTTGGCAAAGGTAAATGGAGTCAAGAGTTTCGGGATTAAGCTAGAGAGAGTCATTTTCGGCTCTTTCGGCAAACCCCGATACTAGGCGATCTATGTGTTCAATGACTCCATCCAGCCACAGTCCTGCTCCTTTTGTGTCTCTGGAGCCGTTACAACTCTTCTTTTGCTGATTGACTTTCGGAATACGGAGATATATTTGCTAACGTTCGAGTCAGGCGTAGCAAGCGAGCTCAATTAGCTGCATGACGTCAGTCCGAGTCTAGAACCAGAGCCAAGTGTGAGAGGTGAGGTTGAACGGACGGGGGAGAGAACGGACTGGAGACTGAACGGACTGGCAGTCGACTGAACGGATATTGCAACCACCCTACTACCAATGACTCTCTTCAACGTTACTCGCTTTGAGAGTCATCCAGAGAGCATGCGAAAAAGTGAGCACCACGCCATGCGAACTCTGGGCCAGCAAGCGAGAATGAAAATGAAAGGGTAAAAAAAAAACGGCGGATGACAGTATACGATGGTCCGATACTGGTCCGATACTGGAACGAGTAGAACGTTTAGAGGTGTATATGAGTGTGTCAATATCTGTTGGAGGTCTCCTTGTGGTGTACTACGATACCAGCTCCTCTTCTCATTAACCCTTGGATATAGTTGAGTCATGGCAACTTAGGGCCAAGCCGGATGCTGAAAAGTGGGCAGATGGCATGTCTAACGTACGATCCGTGAGTCTGTTTGCCAGAGTTTTCATTTGGGTCGATAGAGGGTACACGAGTTAACGAGTTGTACTGGTACTGTACCAGGTAGTTGGTATGGACCATGGCATCTTCTTGTACCAATACGACAGGACCGTCTCAGCTCACCAAGTGGCTTTTCAAAGTTTGCAACTAAAGACGTGACAAAACAAACTTTCAAAGAGCTTCTACAAGTACCGAGACATTCCTACAGTGAAGGACGTGTAGAGGACGCAGGAACAGCACGAGATGACGAGCTCAATCGCTCAATGCTCAATCTCGGGCAATCTCGGACCACGGGCCGGGTAATAAATAAATTGATCAGATATATAACAGCGCGTGCAGATCAACTGCATGGGCCATGTGCTGCGGTGAGGTGGTGAGGCAGGGCTGGTCAGGTCAGGTCAGGTCAGGTCAGAACGACATGGTACGACGTTAGAATGCGAATAAATAATGCAAAACAGAGGTGCAAACACAGATCCAAGGGCTACACGTTGTAGCGGGGATCACAGCCGGTGCGTCGGTGGTCCTGGTAGTCGATTTGCAACACAATACAATCGCAGTTGGGGCATTTGACCTGGTCAGCCGTCGGGGTATGGGCAACAGTGTTGACGGGCTCTTTGTGGTGGCAGGGCATGTTGTAAGACGTAGTGAGAGATGAATGTATGGTGCCTCCAACCGTGGGCGCGTCTCTTATATATAGAGGGTTTCTGTTAGCCACTCCAGGGAGTGTGATTGCGGCATCTCCGTTTTGGGAGGGCGCGTATGCATAAACTGTGACGTCAAGTCGATGATACGCAGAACAATGCATGTGAGAAGTTTCCGAAAGAGTCATTGTTGAGGTGGTTGAGGTGGTGTTGGTGTTGGTTATCCACATAACCACCCTGATGGTCCTTGGTTACCCACATAACCACCCTGACAGTCTTCTACACTCCCTCAATCGTCTCTACTCGTTCTCTACTCGCTCCTCAGTTATGGGTTTTTTTTTTTTTTTTTTACCTTTCACTTGTCCAACTGACTTTTCGTTACACTCGCCAACTCTCTTGCTCGAACCTAATGAGACGGACAAGCAAGTCCGACAGGGGCAGAAAGTCATTTTTTATTTTTATTGATTGTCCAGGGGTGAGTACTCGATATCGTGGTCGCGTGTCTGTGGTCTGTGTCTGTGGTCTGTGGTTGTGGTTGCATATCGCAGTCGTATCATCTCCTATACTCTCAACACTCCTCTGATACGATACCTAGCCCGGAAATGCAATTCTGAAACACCACAAGATACTCCCTACTTACCCCACAATGAGACGTAAAGCCAGACCGAGTGACCAGAGAATTGGGGCCAGCAGGAATGAGGGGAAATTCGGACTTATGACGTCAATTTGGGGCCATTTTAAGAGAGTATTTCTTTACCCCACATATCAGATTAAGCACCCCTGTTAGAGAGAGTGGGTGATATGCGAGTGAGTGAGTGATATACGAGTGACATTTGACGTATCGACAAGTATATGGGCGTAATGGGGCATAATGGGAATAATGGGGCATATCAAATGAGGTACAATGAGGCACAATGAGGCACAATGAGGCATGTGGGCACAATGGGGCACAATGGAGTATCCACAGTCATCTTCCACTCACACCTTAGCCTCTCAACCACCTAATCTCTCACTATCACTACGGTATCGTACCCTTGTACTACTGTTGATATCTCCTACACTACAGGTACAGCTCCAGCCCAATGTCAGCCATGCAGAACGACGTGCGAATCAAATGTTCCACCTGTGGAATGGAAAAAATGGGCCGTGAATTCGCAGCCCATGTAGCTCTGTGCGATCCTGCCCGAGCCGTCAAGACGGAAGAAAAGCGCACCTCCAGTGCTCCGTTTTGAGCAATAATTTAATGCTATCGTTTTGTGGTCGGTCCGATCTTGTCGTTTGGCCAGTTTTTTTATGGCCAGTTTTTCTGTCTACTGGTACTGCTACTCGGCCTCGTTTCAGCTCTCACCCCTGCATGGTCAGCGCACCAGGCCATGTTCCTGAATCAATAGGCTCGGATCGACAAGCAGCCAAGACCCGAGAGATAAGGAAAACGAGAGAGAAAAAAAAGCGAAACAAAAGCGAGGTTCCAAGGAATAGAGAATTTTTCGCGGGAAATGAAATCCAAAATCAGAAGCGGATCTCGGGCTAAAACATAGCCTCCCAGAATCGGCAGTCTTTCCGGATCTGAGACCCCCACGGCCCCCACGGCCCACCCAACCACCCAATCGTCAGCCGAGATGTGGCCATGGTTTTGTCTTTGTCTTTGGTGTCTTGCCTTGGTTTTGATGCTCTGGTAGCCTTGCCTTGGCTCCAAGAGCTGGTGTCTTTCCTTGGATAGCTGGTGTCTTTCCTTGACTTCAATAGCCGTGTCTCTCCTTTGGTGCCTTCAAACACTCGCTATCGGTTGACAACTTGAACGCCTGATAGCGATATCTTGACTCACCTTTTTGGTCTAGCAAAATGCTTTAAGCTTGATAGCCTTGAGAGCTTTGATAGTCTTGATAGTCTTGATGCCTTGATAGCTTGATGCCTTCAGCTTGACTCATGTTGATTCAGCATGATAGCTTGATAACTATGATCCGCCTTGATCAGCCTATGCTGTCTCATTGAACGTGTTGAACCGATTTAGACTAGCAGAGTCAATCTAAGAGTCACATCTTATGAACGTGTTGACTGAATCGGAACTGTCATCGTGAGTCAACATACGAGTCACATCTCATTGATCCGATTCGGAACTACCATAGAGCAAGACTCACATGTCATTGACCTTCCAACTGGTATCACCAACAGAACTAATTTGGTGATCAATCTAGCGCTCACGTTCGTACACTGTTCGCCTCTTTCGTTCATTGTCTACAGTCTTCGTCGCCTGGCCACCTCCTACTTGAGCAAGGGAAAAGGCAACTTTCTATGGGAATGACAGAGAATGTCCACAAACCCGGGCTCTTCAACGCCAATCACTCCCCGTCGAACCAGAAAGTCAATTGTGATCAACGCAGTGTTGGGCTTGAACTTGCCTGCCTTGACCAGCTCCAGAACCTCATCCACAGACAACAACTCAAAGCTCTCAACTTCTCCGTCGGCAGGAGCAGGAATGGTCGCCTCGTCCATCTCCAGATCCATCACATATTCAACTTCGGGCTGGATCACCGACAACTCATTGGTGAGATCGTCGGAGGCTCGATAAAGATACGAAACCACGCCCGTAGAAGAAAGACGAGGCTCCACATACGAAGGAGCCAATCCAGCCTCCTCACCACACTCCTTGACGGCAGTCTCCCACAAGGAAGCCGGATATCCAACTCCTCCAGCAACAGTATTGTCCAGGTATCCGGGCCAAGTGGGTTTAGTCAGGGCTCGTTTGGGCACCCAGATTCGCGCGTCCTTGGCAGTTTTGCCAGGAACAAACCCAACAATGTGTACTCCATAAGTGACGACTCCAAATAGAGGAGTCACTGCTCGTTCCATGAGAAAATAGACGGATCCAGTGGGGTTGTAGATTGCGTATTTTTCGTTTCTCCAGCCCTCGAGAACATCAAATAGCTTTTGAGATCGCCACTTGTCGCCCAGTTTCTCAAACGCCTCGGATCTCTTTTCACAAGTGTCCAATTGAGCCAGAATCGTCACTGTCTTAAGAGTGTCGTTCACCGTGACGATATCTGTCTCCTTCTTCAATTGGACCACTACCAGGGGTGTCAGGTATCCCAGAGGAGTTCCTTCATGGGCAACAAAGGTGTAATAATCGGTTAGCGGCGTATAAGGAGCTGAATCGCAGTTTTTGATGATTTCAAGAAGACTCATTTTGGATGAGAGGAGGGTTTGGTCCCACATGCCGAAAATATGCATAATGGTAAATTTCGACGCAGCTCGAAATCGAACCCCCGACCCCATTACCTGTAGCACGCACTATAGTGAAATTGCGTGGGGAAGCCATTCTTGGATTCATCAGAACATATCCATGTCGACTGGAATGTGAGTATTGACCAAGGAGGGCTGTTTTCTGACGATTTAAACTAACTCAGGCGCCGCCACGACCTGGCTCGAGCCATGGCTCTGGCGTTGGAGACTCCACCAAACCAGCTGACTGCTTCAGTTCAGCAAGAGGTAGTCCAGCAGTGCGAGGCCTTTGTGGACTCCAACCTGCCCATTTCCGAGTCCGAGTCGTCCAAGCTCGGCGAAGATCTGTTTCAGATTTACAAGGACGCAGTCATGGCCAATCCGGCCGCCGAGGTGCTCTTTTTGCAGTGCATGAGCCGTCTGGCTCCCTGTCTAGTTGTGGAGGAGCAGGTTCGGACCTGGGTTGATTTGTACTCCAAACCGGCCATTGATTCGGCTGGTCAGAAGAACGACCTCGTACGAGCTGCATGTGACCTCTTGGTGGCCTGGATGGTCCCCAGAGATGACGTGGAGGGCAACACCTCTCAGTACCAGGCCATTTCGAGAAGTACAGCGCTTTTCATGGTCCAAATCTACCTGCACGAGAACCTCATTGTTGGCGAAACAAAGGCCAAGGGAGATGCCAAAGAAGAACGACTTCGGTTTGTTAGAATGAACGCCAAAAACCTCATTCTCACTTTTGCCGAAGAACGACCCCAGGAGTTCTGTGTGATTGCTAATCGCTTCTTTGTTCAACCCGAATATCGAGTCCGCATTCTTGTGCTTCTATCTGCGTTTTTCTCGCAGACAAGAGCAAAAATCCCCGCTGATCTGGCCCGATCGCAGCTCGTCAAACACCTCTTTGCATGCCTACTCAAAGACAAGTCCTCGCAGGCGGTCACCATGGCCGCCTCCGCACTCATCATGATGCTCCCCTTCATCTGCAGCAAAATCGTCACAGACTTGCCATACTTGTTTGCCGTCTACGGACGAATGGTGTGCTGGAGAGGAGGAGAAGTGAATGACGAAGAAGACGACAAAGATGCTCTACAAGATGCCAGTGACGACGAACAGGACCAAGATAAAGAGTCGCAAACAGACGACGAAGATAGTGCCAAACAAAAGGAAAAAGAAGACACCCAAAACGATACCTCAGACCAAACAATTGAAACGACTCCAGAAGATACTCAAGGAGAAGGTGAAAAGAAATCAATTTCATCATCGACAACAGAATGGCAAGTTCTACCTCGAGATAATGTTCCAGACGCTCCAAACCCGGATTGGGAACGAATGTTCACCTTTCTATACGGACTGTTCCCCTCAAACTTCATCATATTCCTACGAAAACCCACAGAGTACCTGGCAACAACCCTGTCTCCTCCGGACGACTGGGACGACTACTACATTTCGCAGCGGTCCAAATCGTGCTTTGATCGACACCTACTACATGTTCAGTTGCTGACCTCCTCGGCAGAACAGGAACTAAAGGACGAATACAGATGGGCTGGAATGAGCTCTGCAGACATTACTTCGCTATGTCTGTCGCTGCTGACAGTGTCGCCGTCCGAACGGTCACGTGACGACAATCTGTCCGTGTCTTCCGCTTCAAAGGACAAGGATGGAACCAAGGAGGTTGTGACTCGATCTAGAGGCACTTCTCTGAGTGAGCCTAAACGGCAGTTTTCAATCACTTCCATTCCCGACCGAGAATCCACTCCTTCTAGTCAGGTGACTACTTCTACAGAGTCCCAGGTGGCTTCTGGAGAGCTTCTTTCGCCTCCATTGACGTCTACTTCTGCCACTGGTCATCTGATGGATCTTCAGGCTCGTCACCAGTCTCTGTATGGTCGAAAGGCGGACTTTCCTCCTCCAGTTTCCATTTCCACACTCACTCTTGATGACAGTGATTCGCAGGGTCGAGAAGACAGTCCCGTGTCTCCTTTGACTCGGTACCAGAAGCATTCCAGTTTGGGAGGAGCTTCTGCGTCCATTGAGGGTGTTTTAGAGTCTGGAACCAACTCCAGTCCCGCTCTGAGTCCCACTCAGTTGCCTGTTGGTTCTCCCTTTCTTCGAGGCGACTCTACTTCTGAGCAGGCCGATGTTCTGGCCTATTACCAGCGAGAGCTGCTGCTGATCAAGAACGAGCTGGATTTCGTCTGTTATCTGGACTACCACAACCAGTTCCGGATCCGGCAGCTCAACGAGCAGCTTCACAGCGCTCTTCGACAGGACGTTGATGTTCAGAGCCTGATGACGTCCAACCAGAAGCTCAAGCGTCAGTCCGAGCTGCTCAACTCACAGCTGGTCAAGATGAAGGAGCTGAGCAACACTCTGCGAACTCAAAAGGTGCAGCACGAAGGCACGTTGACCAAACGAAACCGAGAACTGCGTCTTCAATGCGACGCTCTGACTGAGGAAACCGCAAAGATCAATATCGAGTTTGAACACATGCAGGCCGAGAACCAGCGTCTTTACGCTGCTGCCATGGCCAAGGAGGCTGCCGTCACGCAATTGGAGCTCAAGGTCGAGTCTCTGGAAAACGAAAATCGAATGATCAACGAGTACAGAGACAAGTTGAAGAACATTGAGGCCACCACTGAGTCTTCGTCCGACAACCCACAGGGCTCCGAGACCCAAACTTCCAGCTCAGATCTTCACATTGAGCTGGAGAAGACCAAGATTGATCTGGGAGTGTTGAAACACGAAAAGGAGACGACGGAGAAACGCCTCAGAGGAGAAATCGCTGAGCTGGAAGAACAGATTGCCAGCATTGAAAAGCAGTCTCAACCCTCTCACAAGGTGCTCGAGATGCTCGATACCATCAAACAGGAGGCCGAAAACCGGTACTACCAGCTGTCGGTGAGCCACCAGGAGCTGTCACAACGGTACCAGGACTTGGACGAGCGATTCCGAACCTATGCTGCCTCTTCAGAAGCTGAACATTTGGCTCCAGGTTCCGGAGAGCTCTTCAACAACACTAACCAAAAGAGTCTGCTTGGCTACGACGTGGAATCAATCGGAGAGTCGTCTGGAAACTCCCACAGAACCAACAAACAGTCGTCAGTTTCCCTGGCGGGCTCAGACTCGGCATATTACCGAGGAGAACTCATTGGAGGCAACTCAAAGACTCCTTCTCCTGCAGTGGAACACATGGGCATGAACTTTGGGGGGCATGGTGGTCACGTGACGCCTGCAGCGCATGTTCCGCAGCCCACGCCTCCTTCGCATGCTCATTCTGTGTCTCATGATGATGATTCTCGGCCACGGGCTCGAGGACGGGGTGGATGGCAGAATGCTGCTCGAAAGAGTGAGACCAAGAAGATTAACTCTTTTCGGGGGTTCATGTAAGGTGATGGAAGGCTGTATATATGTTGGTGATTATAAATTATTGATTTATGGGAAGTACGACGTAGTAGAGATACACTTATCTTTGGAGTAGTTGAACGAACGAAATCCAACAGTATTACTTGGCGTTACTTGAACATTTACTTGATCCTGACACCAGTACAAGTAGTTTAGTTGACTCTGACTTGGGGGTCTGAGAGGGTCAGTAGGTCTATTGCAATGTTCTAAGTAATCATACTCTCCCTGCTCATGACACTCCATCTGGTACTATCATAACATATCCTTCCTATATACAGAGACTAGTTTGTCTTGGGCTGGGGAATACCAGCCTGCTTGTTCTTTGCCAGGTAAAAGGCAATGTTTCGCATCTTCTCCTGGTGGGCCTCGGCCTCGGCTTCTCGTCGCTTGGAGCCTCCGAGCTTGGAGGCCAGCTTTTGGGCGACAAAGGGAGCTCCAGCCTTCTTGTAGGGGCCCATGATTCCTCCAAAGGCGGTGGAGGGACGATCTCGGCCGGATCCAAGAGACTCGAGTCCCGTGACCTCGTCCATGAGCTTCTTGGTCTCTCTTGCCGACTCCTCCATCTTGGCCAACAGTCCGTCCTCGTCCTGGGGCCAGACAAAGGGCTCCTCCATCTCAATGGTCATCTTCTTGATCATGCGCTTTCGGTATCGGGGTCGGGTGGGGTTTTCTCGCTCAAATGCGGCGGGGAACACAACGGACCGCACGTTGAGCGCTCGCAGACCGTAGACGTTGTACAGGTAGTCTCGAAGCTCCATCTTGTTCATGTGAAGAGGAGTGAGAAACGAGGCCTGGTAGGGAGTCAGCTTGGCGTTGGGACGCACCAGAATCACCTGCTCCTTGGGGAACCAAACCTCCCGCTTTCCCTGGGCGAAATGCGCGTCTCCAGACTCGATTCCTTGCTCCAGCTTGGAAGCTCGCTCCTCCTGGTTCATGGGCCGATGCAGAGGAAGTCCGCCCTTGTAGTTGGCGTCGGAGCTGGAGGCCTGCTTGGTGGGCAGAGTGATTGCAGGTCGCTGCAACTTGGCGACCGTTGCGCCGAATCGAGACACCCCGGAAAGTCGCATTTTGTCTGTGTGTGTTTTGTCAGAGGGTTCTGATCCGATTGTCCAGTTGCATGCAGTATTTTTCACTGCGGTTAGGGTTTGGGATGTGGAGGAGGGAGGAGGCAAGTGGTTGTGGGTTCGATTTTGGGGGGTGTAAGATAAATGGGGTATTTGATGGGTGTTTGGAAAGTCTTACAAGTAACAGATTCTGTCGTTAGACACTACAATGGTATTGGTGCGAGTTTCAGATACGTTCTACTATACTTGTATTAGGTGAACATCAAATGTCTATTCAGTATATAATATTCAGTATATAAATATGTCAGTGAGACCACCTGCCGGTCACGTGACCGTGACAGTCACTCACTCAGTCACTCACTTGGCCATGGACATCCATCGAGTTCCATCCAAATCAAACAAATGAACATCTACTGGAAACTTGACTCCAACCGCCTGAAGCATCCGTAGACTCTGCAAACAAGCCAACAACTTGTTGTAGAACCGTCGATCTGTTGCGTCCATGACACATGACTTTCGAGCCATCAATTTGCGTTCTTTTCGAGAATATCTTCGCAAAGCAAACACTCCTTCGTCCATCCAGGCCTCCTTTAGGTACTTGACGACTCTGTCTCTCATTTCATGGGCGTCAAATTCGAGTTTGGTGTTTCGAATATTTGGAGTAGTGGCTGCAAGTTCAATCCAGATTGCGTTGATTAGATCGGACGTTTTCCATGTTTTGATCGCCCGTAAAAGTTCGTCTCTTTGAAACAATTGGTAATGAGACCCCGTCTTGTTGTATCTTCTTCTCTCATGGTCGTTGATTGGCACGTCCATTTCTCCTAGAGTTTCTCCGATCCGTACGAATTCACGCACGTGAGAGGTAACTAGGGTCTTTTCAGGAAACACCTGGACCAGTCTTTGGGCGCAGATTTCGTATCCTACCGATCTCCATCTTCTTCCGGCGTCAAAGGCGTATTCAAACTCCTTTGGTTCACACATGACCGGCAAAAGAACGTATCCGTATCCGTATTCGATCCAGGCGTTTGCTGCTGTATGCATGAGAAGTTCATCATGTTGCTGTCCAAAGATTTGGTATGCTCTTCGAGTCACTGGTTCGGCCAGAAACTCGCCTACAGACGAGTAACTGTACTTTGCAAGTAACTGTTGCTGTTGGCGTGAAAACTCCAGATATCCCTCTTCCTCCTCGTACTTTTTTGCCTGAGACGGTCCCTTGCCGCTGTGTTTCATGACGGAGTATGCCAGAAGCGTGGGTTTGACTCCGATCCAGTTGGCCACTGTTCTCGAGACTGGAAGAGTGTACAGCACCGAGTTCTCCAGCCCGCCAACTAGAGTGTTGATCACGTGCACGTTTTCTGGGAAGTCGAACGCGCAGAATCCCGAGTCGTTGGAGATGATATGAACGGCCTTGTGTGGGTTCACTTTGGCGTAGTTGAACACTAGACAGGCCAGATCGCGATCTGCCTCGCCTGGAGATACCAGACATGAAACGTTGGGGAACTTGGACTGGATCGTATCGAGACATAGAGCTCCGCAGAGAACGGGAAGAGCCAGACTCTGGGCGTGTAGAGCCGAGGGAAGCGAATCCAGAGCTCTTTGACGTCTACTATCCATCTTTTCTGCTGGAACGAGTCCGTCAAACAGAACGAGTTGAATATCCCACTTGTGCTGAGTAATCCAGCAGGAGAGGAGCTCCTCGAGCTTCAAGGCCACTCCTCGCATGTCGTAGCGGCTTCCGGGATCAACCATATTGGCGATTTGGTGGGCCATAATGTGACCATCGACGAAGACGACTCCCTTTCCAATCTGGTCGAGGGTCAGGGGAGTGAATCGTTCTTTCATGGTGCTAAAGTATCCTTTGATTCCCATTTTGTGTCGTCTGAAAGCAATTGACGCTCCACAGACCCGCCCCCACCATTATAAAAGCCCGAAGCGGGCATATATATTTCGGAGCTAGATTTTGTTTGCATCTCTAGCGCGCAACTAAGCCCATATGGTTAAGTTAAATTAGACCTTGGGCAGAGAAGGTGTACCAAAAGGGGGCTGAGGAGAGGGCATTGAGAGGTGGACAGGTGGAGAGTGGAGAGGCGGAGTTGTTGAGGTCATCGGATCGAGTCATACATCTCTCCAATCTCGGTGGCAAAAAGAAATAAATCTACTTGCGGTATTACTTAGGTTCAGAGTCGTATTGAGGGGCAGAATAGTGTTATGAGAGAGTATCGTACCAAGTACGATATGATAGTGGTATGAGTAGGGTAAGATACCAGTATCGAAGGATAGTCGATTTACCAATGAGTCGATATGACCCCTTTTCTTTGCTCACATAATCATGACTGTAGACTACATGGCTGTGCTCTTGGCTACTGCTCTTCTCTAGACACTATATTTAGCTCATTGAAATAACCATAACCGAAATTAACGGGTGACTTGATCATGTGGAGATCAGAGAAAGAGGGGGTATACGGCGTCGAGGACGGATCGTACACATATCGGACACATCTCGAACGATTTGTACACTTTTGGTCAGTCTTTTTTTTGCCTCATGATCGACTCTACGAACTTGTATCCGGTACCTGGAAGGTCCTATCACACTCTAACCCCACCCCACCATGGCTATACACGTTTACGTTCGTCATCTCGGATTGGGTTGTGGGGTATCTCTGATGACATGTGGTTGGTTGTGGTTGGATTGATTGAGTGGGTGTGGGTTTGTGGTTGGATTTGGTTGTTTTTCAGACATTTGTTTTTCAGAAATTTGATTCGGTTCGACTTCATCTCAGGTACATCATCGTGCATGCACTCTCTAGACAACGGTCAAATGTCAAAAGACCTACTGGTAGTTCCGTGTTTCAGCCAACTGCGACACGGCCAACGGTGAAAAACGGACCTGGTTGGAGTCTGTTGCGGTGGCGGATCGCACTTAGTGGTTATTGCGTACATGTACGATACCAGGTACCATACTGGTGGATGTCTTTGGAGTGAAGAATTTATGGATTTTTTGGGAAAATATGAAAAATCGGGGAAAATCAAAAAAATCGAAAAAGTCGAAAAAGTCGAAAAAGTCGAAAAAGTCGACACAGACAAACGTCTTCGATTGCAATCTCGTACACTTTACATACACACACAACAGTACGAGTACGATACCAGTACTCCCCCCTAGCATGATACTGTACAGTAGCTAATAAGATACAGTACTGGTACGACGTACTGTCTTCCAACGCACTAATGGCACATCAGAATCTAACTGAAGGTCAGATCTCAAAAGGGACGCTGATTTTGGAATTGTAGCCCAATTGGGTAATTCACACACCTTCTGACTGTCAATTGGACTGACTACCTACGATACGAGTACTCGTACCAGTAGTGACACTTGCACTCATAGTTATAATCCGAGCCCTAGATCAGACCATCAATCACCTTCTACCAATCACTCAAAGTGGTAAAACCTCAAGTAACCAGTCTTAAACCCCCTTCCACATCTCTAAGCTCTCCTTTCCACAACTCACATCCTCTCTCTCCCACTAATCAACTCCTCTCAATCTCGCTCTATCAGCCCATTGTCATGCATCAAAGTTTCAAGCTTTCATGTGCTGGAGATGACCGAGGCGAGAGTGAAAAATACAGGGGCTTTATTTTTGCGGATGTGGACGTTTTGGTGACATTCTGAATGTCGCAATAAAGACACAAAACCAAAACCAAAACATATATACCCCCATCTTTCCTCCCAACCTCTCTCCTCCGATTCTGGACTCATCCTCTTCTCCTCTCGCTTACTCCACACTCCTCTCTTCCCCACGAAGCTTATGCAGGGCTCTCTGCCGAAACTCAAACACGAGCACTCAAACCACACACATCTTTTCTCTCTTGATCTCTCTCTTTCGCTCTATCGACACCTCCGCAATGGGCTCTCTCATTGTGGCCGTCTCCGCGGTGGTTTTTGTGGCCGAAATGGCGGTGCAGGCGCGCCAACTCATCTACCTGAGCGCCTCCCATACAGTCCCCCCTGGACTGGCTCACATGCTGGACCAAGAGGGGTTGCACAAACAGAATCTGCTGGCGTGGGCCGAACTACGTGGCCAGATCTGTCTGGTGGTCCTTCCGTTTATGGAAAAAGCTGCCATTTTCGGCCTGCATCTCGTGCCCTGGATCATCTGGGCAGCCGAATTTGTCCAGGGAAGACTGAAACTGCGATTGACACAGATCCACGCTCCACAGCCGCTCGTGAACATGGCCCTGAGCAACTGTGTCAACTCGTTTCTGGCCTCGGCGATTTTCTACCTTCTCCAACGCATCTCGCTACTTGCACACGCCTACGAACGCGACGCAAACGTGCTCCAACTGCACATATCAAAAATGGAGTATCTGTCCGAATACACGTCGGAAACTCTCCAAAAGGGAGCCGTCCAGTGTCTCATTGTGGCACTAGTCGAACTCGCAGTCTCATTACTGCCCTGGAAACACCCTCATCCAAGCCTCATCTTCCTCATCCCCCTGATCTACACAGCCACACACTCCCTGGTGCTCAAAATCAGACGAACAACCCCCCCTCAACACGCATACCCGCTCATGGAATGCCAATTGCGCGCCAAACTCGAAAATGTGGCACGTGACCTCAACTTTGCCAACCCGTCCCAAATCTACGTCTACCACAAGGGCAAACCCCGAATCCACGTGGCCGGATGGACTACCAAAACAAGCCGTATTTATATCCACAACCACCTACTAACCATGCACACACATCCCGAGATCCTGCTGTTTGTGGCCCACACTTTGGCAGGACGACTTTTTCCATTCAACACAGACACTTTTCCTCTGGGCTGGATGGCGCTATCAGAGTACTCTAGAGGAGTACTGACGCTGCTTCTGTGCTGGAATCCAGCCTTCCACGCCTACCTGGGCCTCAAAAGATGGCAGCCAATCTTGCTGGCTGTATACATCATTCCCTGCATCCATTATCCCATCTATCGGGCGTGTCAGTACGCCACCAACTACTTCAAGAGGTCTCAAACGTTCCAAAAAGACGCTGGACTCGTCTGTTTGGGAAACGTGCACTTGTCCTATTATGGATACACTCTTTCGTCGGCCTACAAGCGTGTTTCTCCTCTGGATGGCGATTCCGTTTGGTTGACCCATCTTTCAGGAAGGACAAAGCTGAAAGAGAGACTGGACGCTATTGGTTGGGTTCCTTGTGAGCTCAGAGAAAAGGATGCCGACAAGCGCAGAGCCTCCTGGTAGATTGTATTATATTAATGAATTATGACTTTAGAGGAGTATGAGTATTCATAGGCGGACTCTAGGAAGGGCACTACGGTATTTGATCGTTTGTGCATCTCCTCGAATAACTAGAAATGCCAGATCGAGAGGGCATTGAACGATAGTTACTTCCCGACCCTCAGACCACTAGTTATGGCCAGAGCCCTAGACCATACTATACTGACTATCAGACTCTTGACCATTCTGGTTGATTGAATTAATGGGCCATAAGAAGTAGATCCAGTCTTTTCGTAACGTCTTTATGACGTGATAAATCTCTTTGTGTGCCTTTTAATCCCTATATATCATCAATTGGAAGGAGAAGTACCATTTTCGCAGTGTGGTTTTTGGGTCTGAGAGTAACTACCATTTCATACTATGCAACATACCTGATTTGAAACGTACCAGCTGCTGTTAGAGTGATTTCCGGAATCTGAGATATAACTGAAGCTATTACCTATGGGCATTCTCAAAATCACATATACAATCTATATATTTTGTCATTACTTATAATGTCCATGTTCAACTCTCACCATGCATAAAGTGAAATTTAATTAGTGACGCGTTTTACAGCGACGCGTTTCACGTTCCACACTATTCAAACAACACCAAGACACAAAATGGACAACGAATACGAATCGCCATGGGGAATGACGGAGGAGACGCCTGCCGACTCTCAACCTCTCAACGACGACGAGCTGGGAATCAACACGGAGGTGCAGGTCAAGAGAACTCGATATGTTGCCAAACTAGATGATACCCGTTTGTTAGGTGATAAGGGGCTTCCTGCTCTCAAACATTTGTGTACCAAGGTGAATCTCAAGGGCACTGGTCATGAGGTTGGAGATCTGGGTCGGTTACTGGACATGTATCAGATGTGGTCTCATGATTTGTTTCCCAAGGGTCAATTCAAGAGTCTGTATCCTCTGACGTCCAAGGCTGGCCGATCTGCGAGTGTTCGAAATCTGCGACTTGCTTGGATTGACGAGGAGCAGCGAACGAGACGGTCGGGTGATGCTCAGACGGTCAATGAGTTGGATTTGGAGGTCACTTCGGACTTTCGGGATCGAGGACGGCATTTTGAATCGGAGACTCGATATAGCAGGCAATCTGAGCCCGTCAACGGTGCAGATGACGTGGATAACCCCGACGATCTGTTTGTGGGCATGGACAGCGTGGACCATCGACTTGTGTCAGATGACGAGGTTGATATTCAGGCTGAAGTGAGTCGACGAGAAGACGATGATGATGTCGAGCAGGACGTGAGTGAACTTCTTGAGGGAGCTCGAGCTCAGCGTGAAAAGGACAATTCTAGATCTTCTGGACGATTGAGTTTGTTTGATCTGGGTGGAGGAGATGGTGCTCAGGAAGGAGATATCTTTGGTACTGGTTCTTTGGCTGAACAGAGTGGGTCAAAGAATTTGTCTTCTTCAGAAACAGTTCAAATTCAAGAACCCAAAAAAATGCGCCAGATGGACGATTTGGAGCTGGATATGGACGATTTTGAGCCCGATTTCGAGGACCAGGAGCAACAGGGACCCCAGCCTGATCCTGAGGATGATTATGAGGACGATGAGGAGATGGCCGTCATGCGAGAGATGGGTTTGTAGTTAATTTATTGGAAGTATGGTTGTACATCGTAGTCACGTGTTCTACTTGGAGTTGTTCCTCATCTACTGGTACTCGTATCGAGTATGCCTTCCAAGTCTCAACTAAATCCAACTAATTTAGTTGACGTTTTTGACACTGTCGTTTAAGGTTTGGAAGTTGTCATGCACGAAATACAACATGAGCGCTCATCAAAAGACACATCACAACAAACCCATGAAACCATGGTGTAAGTACCACTCTTGCTCTCAAACTCCTCCAAACTCCTTCTAACACAGACTGCTGATCTCCTCGACGTACAGCGTCCCCATCGGATACAAAGTCCCGCCCTTTCCGTCTCTATACTGGCCCGCAGGCTCGTCAGAACCCCTCTACGAAGTCTCCTCGTTATATTACACATATGACATTTGGAGATTCACCGTTCTGTGGACCATCATTCTGTTTTGCTGTTTTCACTTTATCGCCGGAATGTGGGCCTCTCTGGTGAAACGCGACTTCAAAAACGGACTCATTATCATGTTCCTGTACATTGGTATTGCTGGAATCGAGGCTATAGTCAGCGGGACCATTGTGGGACTGGTTATCACGGGAGTCTATCGAGCCGGTCTGTGCAGTGTCAGCACGTGGATTCCTCTTGTTTGGGCAGTCGTCCAAATCCTCTGGATGGTCTTCACCAGTTATTCCATGATGAACGTTTTTCTGTGAGAAGGAAGAACAAGCAACACAACAACAACAACAAAAGAGCCCAGCTCATTATTTATTCATACTAATATACTAATGTCTTTCTAACACACTTATTGGGTCCTCCTTAAGGTCCGTCGACAGATTCGTAGGTAGATTATAGAATCATGGGTTTAGTGGAATGTGAAGGATGATCTCATTTATCACTCAAAAGAATACTCGTACGGGCGGCGTCAGTTTTTTTTTTTTTTTCACCCAAAAATTTACCCACCCCAGCATCATCCCAAAATCGTACTCGACTCACTCAAATAGTCACCCTCAGTACCATCATCATATAGTACCCACACACAACCCACCTCAACCCCTCAAACCCGGTGGCATAATATTGCAGTCCACTTTAGACACAGATATCAGACCCATTTATTGAACTTTGTTAGTTCCCATCAGACCCAAATATCAAACCAAAAACAAGTTAAACTCCAGCACACAGAGGTAGTTATTCTCAGAGCCCGAGACCATGAATAAAAAATCCCAAGCACTTTGTCCTCGTCAGAAATTGGATTGGGACTGCATATGGAGTGCTGCTGGCATCTTCCTAAGTAATCTAAACAGAAGCATGAAGAAATCAGACGAGTGACTTGAACGTACAACCATCCTGATATAGACATCAAATGTGTTGCTAAGAGAAGTCAAGGCATCCAGACTTGTCTCAGGATTCGTGTTTCTCCACAAAAGCTCGCCCTCCATAAGAGAAGTTGAACATCTCAACTTGCTGCTGATCCAGTCCTTGATCTTTGTCAGCAGGGACGTTCTGGTGGCATTATTGAAACAGGAAACAAACTAGCCCCCATCTAGAGCAATCCTTATCGCTATGAGTACGATATTTACTTGATGCAGAATCTTGATTCGAATTTTGTCGTCGAGATGTTGCAAATTCTGTGTAAAAATTTTCACAACATGCACATGCAAATCAATGTGTCTATTGAGAGAAGAGAATATATGAGACGTGCAAACCCGCCATACTCTCAAAAATACCGCAAAATAAATATATGAAGTATCAATCTCTTCACATTTCCATTCTTCATGCAAGAATAATTCGATTAGCTCTCTACACCTCAGTGAGCATCGAGTGCGACTGTTTTCAGTGATGAGCAAATCCTGGTTTCTATGTTGCGAAAGACAAGCATATAAACTGTTGATAATCTGGGAATTTTTTGTTTCAATTGGTTAAGGAAAGGGTTACATTCAATTTGCACGTATAAGCGTCCTGGACGGATGAGAATACGGCTCATTGTGTGTGTTGTTATGTTTGAATGCTCCATTGAATGTGGATGCTTAACTAATGTCAACTACATTGATTTGAGAGATCAAACTTAAAAGTGATATATGGGTCTGAGAGGAACTAAGCAGGAAACATAATTGCTCATGGCTTTGGGCTCTTAGAGTAACTACCAAGCAGCTTTTAGGCTTTTTAAGTGCATTGGGATGCATTGGGATGCATAAACTTAAATTATCAAACGACGACTGATATCTGTGTCTAAAGTGGACTGCAATATTATGCCACCCTCAAACCCCTTATATCAAGCTCTCTTCAAAAATCTGACTAAGCAGAATGGTGCCGAAATACCCTCAATTTTCCAATTTTTCACAAAATCGCCTGGCTAGCTCAATCGGTAGAGCGTGAGACTCTTATTCAAAGTCATCTCAAGGCTGTGGGTTCAAGCCCCACGTCGGGCTATTTATCACTTCCGATATAGTGTAGGGGCTATCACATCACGCTCTCATGTTGAGAACCGTGGAGACCGGGGTTCGATTCCCCGTATCGGAGTTTTTTGCCGACCGAAACAGCTATCCTTGCCGGGATATCCATTTTTTCACTCTTGAATCCCTCCTGACAATGTTTAGACCTTCTTGTTAGATCACGTGACCCGACATGCATTCATGCATGGATGCATATACTGGGGATGGGATCGATGATCATTCGAGACAGTTGAACAACATGACAAATATCCCAAATCCGTGTCTGTTGGCGATTTTGGTCACGTGCTCGACGTCGACGGGCCCCCAGTTTGTGTTCCATTACCCTCCCAAGCCCAAGTCTTATGGGTATCGAGCAGCTGCTCCGGTCATGTTTCGAGAGAACGAGGAGTCTTCTGGAGACAGTGAGAATTCGGAAGATGATTTTGGAGACATTTTATCGGATTCGGATGACAGTGATAAGGAGAAGGAAGAGACTCCTGCTCTTGATTACAAGCGATTGAACAAGCGAGATCAAGGTAAGAAGGAGACTCGACGTCGAAGGAAAGATATTCTCAAAAACCTCATCAGCAACTATACTACGACAGCAGAAGTTGATTACAATTTTGGAGATGATGCTCCTGAGGATGATGGAACTACCACTGCTTCTCAGGGTACTGGACGAAAGAATTCCTTGTCTGAGAATTCGTGGGATAAGGTGCTTGGATTTGATGCTCAATTTCTGGGAGATATTCTGACGCCTGAAAAGAGCATGTGTCAGCAACGGTTTGAGCTGACTCTGGACGATATGGTCTTTACTGGTCTTCCTGTGCATGTGAATGACGATGGAAAGTGGAGACGCAAGAAGGAGTATGATAGGGAGGGTAAGGAGCCTTCTGAGGAGGAGGAGGAGCCCAAATCGAATCTGGTTTCGTTCCACGTGTCCTTTGTGGTCAATCCGCCTTTGGCAGAGTACAATCAGCGTGTTGACGAAATGTACTTTTACATTGCATCTCAATTTGCAGTTGCTTTACGAGCAGAGCAAGCAAAGTCCGATTGGGTAGGGAAACAGCTTCGTCAGATTGCCCATTTGAGAGAAACTGCAGCCTATGACAAGCGAGGCATGTCCGAGTTGTGGAGAGAGACCATTACAACGTGTCCTTTGGCCCATGGAATAGCCCAACTGTTCCATTCCATCCAGAATGTGTCTATTGCATCCATTGTTATCAACAAGAGCGTCAAGAGCTTCCAGATCCCCGTGGAGACTGAAATGGCGTCTTTACCGCTCGTTACAGAGCCCCATATTTCTGGAGCGTATCTTACGACCGAATCATTCTCCGATTCTGACTCCAAACAGCTACATTTCGCGCTCCTTTTGCTAGATGAGCCCGAATCCATCATCTCGGACCTCGAGGCATACAAGGACTACACTCTGTGCAACTTCATTTCGCACATCAAGCCGTGGATTCCGCTCAAACAGGTTGTTCAGGACCTGCAAATCTCCGCCGAACAAGCCCTGGGGTTCAGTAAGCATCTTATTTATTGGCGACGAGGACGTGCCATTCTGCCCATTCACAAGGGCAACTCGTACATTGTGTCTCCGATTGCTCCAATGGAGTCTCTTTACGAGTTTGCTCCGAAATTTGCAGTCAAGTTCCCCGGTCTTCCGTCTCTTCCAAGAATGCTGTCTTCGTTGTCTACAGGAAAACCCCAGCAGTTTGCCAAACTCATTCCTTCTCGTGATCACAAGACCATGTACTACCGAGCTCTGGCCTGGCTGTTACAGTACGGATTTGTGACCCAGCTTCGGACGTTTCTGTACCTCAAGATTTCCAAGAAAATCAAGTTGCAGGTCAAGAACCAGACCCGAGACAAACGAGACAATGATTTCAACCTCACTAACCCGCTGGCGATTTCTCGAAAGTCGTCGGATTCGCTAAAAGACAAACACTTTTCAGCCAGTGCCAACAGTCGAGTCTCCAAGGACTCTCCAGATGCGTCTGATATCCACTTTGCCGAAGACGATAGTATTGAAGACTCCATTTTGCTGGAGCCCGATCGAGCCACGCTGACGCAGCGCAAGTGGCTCAACAAGATTCTGGAGAACCAGCCGCAGGACGTGGTCTTGTTGTTCAACCGTCTCAAGCCGTATTTCAACGGTAAGCATGCCATTGAGCAGGTTGTGATTGAGGAGGGCTTGTCTCGAAACGAGCTTCGGCGGTTGACTCAATCGTTGGAAGAGCATCTTTTGATGGTTCGTCATTGGTGATGGGCTACTAAGTATACACTTTGGATCTTCAATCAATTACTATCATCGTGACTGTCAATTCGTCTTGGACTTGTAGGCTCCGGGCATCATAATGGGAATGGGAATGAACCATTTGTAGGTAGATTGAGGAGTAGCGACTCCAGCCATACCGTTCCAACAGCCCAACAAGCCCGTGGATATGCAAAAGGCGCCTCCAGCCACCAGCAGTCGAGGGTGACCTGTGAAGTTGCCTGCTGCGAGAAAAATGATGGCCAAATCGAGCGAAACAAACATGACAAAAAACGCTACCGTCGCCTTGAGGGTACATAGAGTCATGCAGAAACAAAAGATGAACCAGCTCATGAGAAAGACGCCAACAGCTTGGGCAAACTCTTCTTCGGTCTTGTAGTACTTTTCGATACCAATGGGAAGATTGAGCATGGACCAGGAGAACCAGAAGCACGAGAAGCACAGAAAAACACAGGCTGCAAAGGTGTTTTCGGCTACAATCTCCCAGATTCCGGCAATGAGCTCGCAAAGTCCTTGACATTTGGAGCTCCAATTCCCCGGACTCCACAGGTGCAAAAGCCCAGGATGATCATGGTCATGGAGAAGGCAAAAAGTCCGATAGGAGCGGCATTTCCAAACTTGCGAGAAGGAGCCGGCGCAGAGCCGGGATTCAAAGTGCCTCCAAAGGCCTGCATGAACTCGTTTCGATGATACCGAGTTCCAGCAATGACGAGATACTCTGGGTCGTCGTGGAGTTGGATTCGAGACTCCTTGGTGTTGTCAGTAGAGCTGCCTCGTTCAAGATCAATGTCAGTCATGGCAGTAGAGTGTGTGTAGATGGTCATATAGCAACATTGTAAAACAACTCTTCTTCTTATATACCACAGTGTTTGGATGGAAATGCAATCCTCGAAAGAATTTGTGGGGTACAATCTTGACTAGAGCCTAGCTTCAGGCTATTATAGGAGATTGGGGTTCTAGAGCGGTAGTTGGTGAGAGGTGTACGAGTATGATACACTTGCAATCAGACACTCTCCAACCCCTTCAGAAGAAAACCTCTCACCTGAGATATCAGTCTGAAGTCGATCCTCCTGAAACAGAATCCATCTTCGTTCACCCTTGCGCACCCGGACGAACGGCTCTAGAACCTAGTAGTAACGCGGGGACTTTCTCAACGTCTATCCATTTTTATTTCTCAAGTCCAAGAAACAACTCTATAGTCAAGTTCGGTGAGACTTCGGCACTCGACGAGCTAAATGACCCCCATCTCCCCACTTAACATCATACTCTGAGGAATGCTTTTTACCCCACATAACATAATAACTGAGTTAGATTGTTGCAAAGGTCTATTTCGCTTCTTCCTGCCCTCTTTGCGCTATTCTCGATACTTTTGGCGCAGTACTGGTAGTCTTACTGCATACATGTGGGGGTACATCCGAGACTAACGAGTGAGACCTAACGAGTCAAGTTCGACGTACGATACTTGCTAGACCGAAACACGTGTCTTACTCGATTTGTACGGCTTGTCATCTATCAATACATTCATACAGACTACTTGCAATGTCACCTAAAGCTTGGCCTTGTCGAGGAACTTTTGGGCCACAAATCTTCGCTGAATCTTGCCCGTGGCCGTCTTGGGCATAATGTCGGTGAAAAAGACTCGAACAGGCACCTTGAACTTGGCCACCTTGTCTGCCAAAAAGTCCTTAATGTCCTTCTCGGACGCCGTGGCACCCTTCTTGAGCACAATGGCTGCGTTCACCTGCTGACCGTACATTTCGTCGGGGGCTCCGAAACTCACAGCCTCAGCCACGGCAGGATGCTCAAGCATGACGCCATCAAGCTCAATGGGCGAGATCTTCTCTCCTCCACGGTTGATGAGCTCCTTGATTCGGCCCGTGATGTTGACAAAGCCGTCCTTGTCCAGGAACCCCTGGTCTCCGGTTCGGAAGAATCCGCCCTTGGTGAAGGACGACGCATTGGCCTCGGGGTTGTTGATGTATCCCTTGGTCACGTTTTCGCCACGGATGCAAATCTCGGCAATCTTTCCCTGAGCAACTCTGTCTCCATTGTCGTCCAGAATGGCCACCTCAACACCCTGGCCAACACCCACGGTTCCGGGCTTTCGCAGACCCGGAGGCAGGTTGTTGGACGTCATCTGGTGAGCAGCCTCGGTCATGGCATAGGCCTCCAGAACGGGGGCCTTGAAGGTCTTTTCAATCTGGTGGAAGGTTGCGGGAGCAAGCGCAGAAGAACAAGATCGAATGAACCGAATCTCGGGCAGAGGCTGGGGCACCTTGGAGTTGAGCAGAATCTGGTGGATCGTGGGAACGGCAGTGTACCAGTTGCACTTGTACTTGATAAAGTCGTCCCAGAACTGCGAGG
Organism: Yarrowia yakushimensis; assembly: GCA_900518995.1. NCBI lineage: Eukaryota > Fungi > Ascomycota > Dipodascomycetes > Dipodascales > Yarrowia > Yarrowia yakushimensis. Next base: position 1,534,822 of record ULGW01000002.1, read on the forward strand.
CCGAGAACTTGCCGGGAATGACAATTCCTCCTCCGGACGCCAGCGGAGCCAGAAAGGCGCACAAGAGACCGTGCACGTGGAACAGAGGCATCACCAGATACGTGGTATCCTTGCTGGTGAGCTTGTATGTGTCGACAATGTTGTGCATTGTTCGGCAGAGGTTTCGTTGGGTCAGGGGCACTGCTTTGGGTCGTCCAGTGGTTCCGCTGGTGTGCAGAACAAGTGCCACATCGTCAGGAGACACTTCATCTGGAGTAGGAACGGCAACGGGAGGGTTTGTGGGTCCTTCCTTAACGTCCAGAACGACACGATGTTTGTGGTTGTCCCAGTAGACCTCTGCGATGGCTGCGTTGAAGGTTCGGGCTGCCTGGACAGAGGCCAGGTTGTTGGCTACGGCTCCTTGGGGCACCAGGACCAGCTTGGACTTGAGATCGTCAATGTAGAACTCAAACTCGGACTTTTTGTACGCCGAGTTGAGGGGAGCAGCAATGTATCTTGAGAATGTGGCTGCCAGGAAGGAGACTGCGAATTCCAGGGAGTTTGGAATGGCGATAGAGACTGCACTTTGGGCAGGTAGGCCGACCTGGGCCAGTTGTTTCTGAAAGTCGCCGATTAGATCGAAAAACTGGCTGTATGAGAGCTCCTGGGCTCCGGGGATGACGATTCCGGCTCCGGATTTGGAAATGGTTTTCTGAAGAGTCGCCATGGTGGAGTGAGATGGAGAGAGGATTTAGAGGTGGTCAAGGGCACGTTATATAGGTGAGTAATTATGCACGATATCCGGGGTAACCTAAATGCATGCATCTAAGCGGATGTAGGGAGGGAGAGAGGGAAGAAAGAGGGAAGAAAGAAGACTTGACACACAAGCTCAGAGTGTCGTGTGACTCATGGGAGGTTGTATTTGATTGCCGAGGTTGTCATTGGTGATTTAGGTGTCAGTTTTTACTATCGTACCAGTACTTGTAGTCATGTCTTCACTCACACTACACACACTCTTGCTGCACTATTGCTACAGTTGCTGAAACTCACCGACTAGTACTAGCAGGACGCCACAAGACGCCACAAATATTTTAAAGACTCACTTTTCAGCCTCCATCAGCCTCCGACGACGATAGGTCAGAATTGGTCGATTTTATCCCATGTTTTTCCTCTCCTGACCAAGATCAAACGGGGTCTGATGTCGGACACCCCCCACTGTAATTTGGGGGTCAACAATCAAGAGATGAGATCCTCCTATGACGTGATTGACCAATGAGAGTTGGTGTAGGAGGGTGTAGGAGGGTGGAGAAGGGTACCAGCAATTGCTGAGTGAGTACAAAGTACAAAACCACGTTGTTTAATTGCACTCACAAACAATTACTTCCACTCATACCACCCTTGTACTCGTTATCGCCTACCCTTGTAATTACTCGATTACTACACCTCAAACAAACCTTATCAGTGAAAAATGCAAGAGGTAAAAAGAAAAGAGCCGAAAAAAAAAGTCCTCTAAAACCTGTCTTTGACAATACGGAATGTCAACCTCGTCAGCCCCCACCTACCAGTTGTGTGGAGTTGAAAAGACGAAAATTTAGGTTGATAACCGCCAATTACCCTCCTCTCAAACAGACTACCTACACGCACATGATGATACATACTTGTACCTTTTTATAGACAAGCTCGCTCAAACAGTATCACGACGTCCATTTTGCATGGCTCAAGACGACATTGAACTGGGTCTCATCAAGGACAAGCCCGCAGACTGGGTTCCCGACAAAAACCCCTCGTCGGAATCCCATCTGCATCGTCCCCCCTGGAACCCCAAGCTCGTTCTCCTGGTCCTGGTCCAACTGGCAACTACAGCAGTCGTGATTCTGCACTTTGGCGAGCTGGAGACACAAAGCGCTCCGGGATTGTCTGCCCTCATCTCCCTGTGTCTCTCTGGACTCAGTCAGGGCCTCACCCAGGCCTTTATAACACGTCGATCAAACTACTCTCAGATCCTCAAGTTTTACGTGTGGGGAGTCATCAACGGAATCACCACCAAACTGTGGACCGACATGCTCATTGCAAGGGTCCCCGTGGCCATTCTACGCGTCCTCGTGGACCAATTAATCGGAAACGCAGGCTTTCAAGTCATGTTCTTGTCTCTATCAGCCTACTGGGACGGATCCTCAATCTCAACAACACTACATGAATCCTTCTGGAAGACTCTCAAAAGCAGCTGGCTCATCTGGCCAATCTTCTCAACGGTGGCCTTTTTCGTGCTACCTCAAAACCTCATTGTTCCTTGCAATTGCGTCGTCAACTTGACCTGGTGCATCATTCTGGGACTCATTACTCAATAATAGATTCTTTAACTGTACAAGTACCAGTAGTTTTTTGACGATGAAAAACAAAATCAATATTCCCCCACCCCTCTCACAAAAAGAATGCTCCAGGAGGGGATTGAACCCACGACCGTCGCGTTCCTCACACGACCGTGACTTTGTCATAGAGAATGATCAAGTCTAAAATCTATAAGCACGAAGCGCTAACCAGCTGCGCCACTGGAGCATCGAACTCACGGCTTTGAAAATGCAAACCCAAACCTTAATTCACGCATGCACCATCTAGGCCAGAAATTCTGATCTTGTCATTTTCGACGTTTTTCGGATCCTTGAGCTAGTGCCTCGTAGGTCACGTGACCAATTTTTTGGGTTATCGTCTTTCTTCGTTTCGTGGCGGCTACAGAATTCCCACCACATCAATTTACGTATAGAAAAGAGCGACGATTCCATCTACATACATCCAAATCCCTCCACCCCCCAATTACTCTCTCAATGGCTCGTCAACGTGCTGTTCAGTTTGGCATTCTGGGGTCGTTATCGAAGGTTAAAATATCAATGACAAAAGAAGACACTAGTTTAGTTTTGAGCGATAAGATGACAAGGTTTACTTTTTTTGAACGTATACTAAATATGGGTCACGTGACCTACATCTAGCTGTCGAAATTTCCAGCTTAATCGCTTTTCAGCCGGCTCTAGTACGTTATCCATCTCTCTTCATCTGTCGACATGTGCAAATGCATGTATTTGGCGATAACGAATTAAGGTTTGAGAGGTGAGATTTTCAACGGCGGGAGATGAGACGAGGCAATAAACCCAATGGGGAGTTAGTCGGGTGAGAAGCGAGAGATACGAGGTATTTAACGGGCTTGTGAGGATATAATGGAGGGGTACGGGGGATTGTAGCACGAAAAGTAGCTCGATTTGTACTCACGTGACTTGACAACAACTTGTTTAACTTGTTTGACACTATTGCTGGTGTCTCGTTTGCACATTCTTTGTTTTAGGTCGAGTGGCTGCCACTAATTTCCAGTGGGTGTGGCTTGGGGTGTTAGGGAATGAGAAGGAGGGGTAGAGGTTGATCACGTGACCAGGAGACACACCACGTGTTTATTCATCTCCCCACAACTACCGTGTTTACTCTCATTTTTTCTCTTCTTTTTCTTTGGGTCCCACCTGAAAAATCGCCTTTTTTTAAACTTTTCACGCAGTAGCACAACAGCAAAGGCTAAAAGTAACATTTGACGCCGCACAAGCTTCTCTACAAGTTCCGAGCGACTCCGTTGCAAAAAAATCTCGCCGTTGAGACCACCTCGAAAACAAGATGAGCAATAGCGACCTGATCAGGGCCCTGGCGCCCCTCATTCCGCCCGAGGAATGTGCTCTGGAAATGGTGGCCGTGGCTCGTCGTAAACACAGGCAAGGCTGGATCAAGTTGTTTGTCAGCTCCGTGTGTGGAGGAATCATGCAATCCATTGGAGCGTTTGTCAGCATCACGGTTCAAGGCAACTCCGTGTCGGGTCAGATGGAGGGTGGAGCCAACGATTGGATGCCCAAAATCCCCGAATCTGGAGCGTATTCCATTGGTTTAATTCTTATCACAATGTTTGGTCTGGATTTGTTCAACTCCAACATTCTTTTTTTCACCGTGGGTTGTGCGACTCGAAAAGTCTCATTGTGGGCGCTCGCTCGGTCCTGGGTGGTCACGTGGTTTGGTAATCTCGGTGGAGCCCTTTTTGTCAGCTACATTTTCGCCTATTCCACGGGTCTGGCCCGAACTGAGGGTATGGTTACTGCGTCTCACGTGAGTGTTGAGTCCAAGCTGGTGATTCCGTCGTGGGCCCAGCTGTTTGCACGTGCTGTGGCCTGTAATGCGCTGGTTTGCATGGGCATCTATCTGTCCTTCATGTGTCGTACTTTTGTCGCAAAGTTCCTGGCCCTTCTGGTGCCCGTGTTTGCCTTTGTCTACGTGGGTTTCGACCATGTGGTTGCAGACATGTTTTTAATCAGTCTGGGCCTGTTCAACGGCTCGCCGCACGGCGTCGGACTGTTTATCCACAAGTCTCTGATCGGCGTCTCCGTCGGCAATATCGTGGGAGGATCCGTGTTCGCTCTCGTCATCCCCTGGTACCTCCACTACTACACCGTTCCGGCTCTGCACATCAAGGGACCCATTGCTGGAGTCAGCGAAGACGGAGTCCAGATTGGAACGGAAATCGGAGCAGAAGAAGAACCAAAAGAAGAACCCTCTTCGGCTGGAGAGTCCTTCAACCCCCCACAAGAGCCTCCTTCGGCACGTATAGCTCCCCACGCGCTGTCGCCTGTTTGATGCATGATAGAATATTTATACGTTGATAGATTGTTTGAGAGGAGATGTATATGGGCCGGGAACCGGTCCATGTACATTGGCAGGTGGACCAGGTGTGGTCCGTGTACTAGTACTGGTAGGTGGACCAGGTGTGGTCCTCCAAGCCAGTATTGAAACAACTAATATTTGTGGTGGTAGATTGTAGTATGGGTCTGTAGACTGGAACGGTCGAAGGTGTCTGGAAGGTCTGACGGAAGATCGGATGAAGTGTCTGAAAGATCTGACTGAAGGTAGCTACTTGTAGTATGCTGTACCATCGTGTCTGACAGAAGGTATTCTGACAAGTTGATTCTGACAGTATCTAACAAAGGTATCCAACAAAGGTATCTAACCAAGATACAAGTATATGGGATCTGGGAAATGTCTAACACGATACAAGGTCTGGATCTGACGAAGATGGCATCTGGTATGTGAACGAAGACTGGTACTGTACTGGTAGTATCTGACTCTCTGATGGAGATGATATCTAACCAAGGTGATCTGACGGAATTTGATGGAGTGTTCGAACAAGATTCAAGTATCTGGTTTGGTATCTTAATGGTATCTTACAGTGATATCTGAACAAGGTACCTGAGATACAAGTATCTGACCGAGGTACCAGTACAAGTACAGTATCTGGATCTGACAACTGTATCAGATAGTGGTACAAGTAGTATCTGACTGTGTCTGACGGTATTTGACGGTATTTGACGGTATCTGACGACATCTGACCAATATCCAAGTATCTGACAAAAGTACGTCGTACATGACTGATCTGACCATGGTATCTGGGAAGGTCTCTGGAGAGGTCTCTGGAGAGGTCTCTGTCTGAGGGTATCTAACTAAGGTACCGTACCTGCCGAATCTGACATTCTTCTCAAGATGGCATCTCCATCTACCACCCATGACAGTCTTCAGAGAAGATTGAGTCGAAAAGTTCTGTTTTGATGATCTGTGGGGAGACTGGTCAGATTCAAATTTCAAATTTCAAATATCAAATTCCAAATTCCAAGAAGAACCTTTCAATCCAACTCGTCAACTCCAGAACCTGTCAACTCCACTCAACCCCTCACGGACTAAAACTAATCAGTAAATATCTCATCCAATTGATAAATGGGATTTATCACAACGTCATAAGTTGCTTCTCCTTCCGGAGTCTACATTTATGATAACATACTTTGGTTGCAGAGAGATAGAGTGTCTTCCAAATCAAGTCATTGTTATACTGTACTTGTTCAAGTACATACTTGTGCATTTGTTGAGCAGAGTCAGTCCTAAGTACTATACAGGTCATGTTATTGAGATGCCTGAATGGCACTTGTATTGATAATCTGTGCAGCAAGAACACTGTACGAGTACGAGTACTGTACTGCACTCGTTCTGGTTCATGTTCACCTTCTTGTAAACCGTCTCTATTAGACATTCCCTCTTCAACAAGATACTTAACAGTCATCTTAGGGCTATACAAGAGTCATTACCAGTCATAACAAGTAAAGTAATATATAATATACGAATAACGTCGGATCATCAACCATCCACCAAAATCTCATCCAGACCATCCATTTATCACCAACTGCACTTCCCAATACACCATTCTCTTCCCCTACCAGTACACGGCTCAGCCCCAACATAAGAGCCATACAGTACTCTCAATTAACGCCAGATAAAGAAACCAAGAGTGAAATATTTATTTTTCAAACAAATCAAATCATATCCATACAACCATCTCCCCCACTCTTGTCCCTCCCCTCCACCAACACGCTTACATCATCCTCCACCGCCCCAGACAATTAGCTGCATTAAGTTTCGCGTTGGACGCGATCTTGCAACCCGCACTACACCCTCCAACACGACATCACCTTCAATGACGGCCAAGGCGCGATTGAAGACGACAAATCTCCTCAAGGGAGACACGGGCGCCATCAAGAACAATGTCAAGGTGAGTACACGTGACTTTCAACTCCATCGTCTCAAAAATGCTAACAAAGAAACTCCTGGAAGAACTACGAGGCGTGGAACAGGGAGGTTTAGATATCAATGCGAGCAAACCCGTTCGACAGGCGCTTTTGGACAAGCGGATTCTCGAGTCCAAAGACCAAACCACTCAGGCGTATGCTTCTTTGTGTTTTCTCGAGCTGCTGAAAATCTTTGCTCCAGACGCCCCTCTTTCAATCGCTGACTTGGAACGAGTTTTTCAGCTCTTCAAACGCAGATTCAAGGCTCTGGCAAACACAGATGCCGCAAGTTATGCCGAGAGTTTCGAGCTGCTGGAAAACGTGGAATCTCTAAATTGCATTGTTCTGGCCAATGACTTTGAATCCAGAGACAAGTTCATTGACGATCTGTTTCTGCTCTTCTACAAGCTGTACACCACCAAGCCCGACAGCAAGCACGCCCTGTTGCTTCCCCGCGTGCTCAATCAGCTCTTGTACGAAATCAACCAGGAGGGTAACTTGCCCATGCAATCTGCCCGGGTCGTGCTTTCCCAGTTTGTAGCCGTGCCCAAACAAAAGGCTGCCTCCAAACAGGCCTCTTTGGGCTTTGAGAACGCGGGCTATGCGCTCAGCAAGATTCTCTGTGCCGACAACAAGACTGTCATGGCCAAATCGCTGTTTGCATACTTCAATGACGTGTACAACAGCGAATGCTCTGACGAGGTTGAAGAGGACGACGGAACCAAACACGCGGAGCTCGCCAGATTGCACAAACTCGTGCTCGAAATCTGGAAGGCCGTTCCCGAAACGGTGGCCCAGCTCGTTGGATACCTACAGGTTGAACTAGTGACTGAAAAGACTGCTGTTCGGCTACTACTGGTGGAGGTTGTGGGAGACATGATTGCACACCAGCCGTCGGAAATCAACTTTGTGACCACCTACGACGTTTGTTGGAACCTGTGGCGAGATCGGTGTCGAGATAAGGACCCCGAGGTGCGTGAAATGTGGGCTCTCAAGGCCCATGAGATTCTCAAGTCTCGAACCGACGTGACTCGAGAAGTGTCCAAGATTCTTTTGCAGTTGCTGATTGATGAGGACGAGCGGGTTCGAATCCAGGCAATCAAATCTCTTGGAGAATTGGACCCCGAGACCCTCAAGAATCTCGTTGGAGGCTCGGACGAGTTCATCAAGCTCCTGACCGACCGAATGGGTGACAAGAAGCCCCTGGTTCGAAAAACAGCCATCCAGGTGTGTGCTCAACTGTATGCCGATTCATATCCGTTGATTGAACGGGACGAAGATGTGTCCAGTATCGCCAGTTGGATCCCCAGTGCTCTCCTAAACCTGGTGTTCAAAAACAGCCCCGAAATCACCTTTAGCATGGAACGGGTGTTTCACGAGCTCATTCTGACGCGTCAGACGGCGATTGATGCGCGAGTCGAGCGTCTTTTGGCGGTTTTGGGCTCGCTCGGTGCCGAGACTTCTCCAGCCAGAAAAGCGTTCCATTCACTCATCAACTTGCACAATACAATATCCGAGTACTTCAAGGCGGCAATGGGAGACGCAATCACCGACGCCCAGAAGGAGTCCATTGTTGAATGGGTAGCAAATATCACCCCTAACCCCGATGTGGCCTTTAACGCCATCGCCCAGCTCCTTGCCAACAACACCGACGACCTCAAGGTGTGTGTGGATGCCGATTCGACCGTTCGAGAGGTGATTGAGGCCCAGGACCGAATTCTCGCCGACTTTCCAGGAGAAGCAGAAGACCTGATTGCCGTGCTCCTGTATCGAAGCTCCAACCTGCTTCTCAAGAAACAGATTCTCGCCAAGCTGGTCACCGAGCCCGTGGCAGCAACGTTTCTGGAACACGTGTCGAAAATCAACCCTGCTCTTCTCACTGCCCATGTCAATGGCATGTTTGAGTCCATCATTGCCGAAAACGCCTCTGAGGAGGCTCTACGAACCCTGGCAGCCATGGCCAAGAGAGGAAACAACACCCTCAAGGTGCCCAAGACGGCCTTCAAGGCGCTGACTAAGCTGATTCTGGACGGCGAGCCTCTGGAGACCAACTATGCCACGGCCATTGCCTGTTGTGCTGCTCCTTCCATTCTGTCTCCCTCGGCAATCAAGGCTCTGGTTGGCTCGGCCTTTACAGACTCAAAGTACACAGCTCTGACGCAAATCTACAAGCGAAAGCCGCAGGTTCTGGACAAGCAGGATTTCTCAGAGCACGTGTCCGATCTGCTGGCAGAGATGAAGGACCCCGATACTGAGATTTCAGGTTTTGCCGTTTCGTTTGCAATCACCCATGAGGCTGCCAAACGCAACCCTGATCTGGTCGAGACCATTTGCAATATCATTGACCCCAAGGATCTGGATATTGATGAAGATGGCGAGATGGTCGACAATGAGCTGTCTCCTTCAGTTCACCTGTGTCTTTCTCTCGAGCTTCTACGACTGGCCTGGAACCCAGCCTATCGAACAGACAAGGTGAATGCTCGACACATTATTTCTCTATCTCGAACTGTCCGTCATCCCGATCCCGACGTGCGAAAGAGGTTCATGCAGAAACTCATGTCGCTCATGAACAAGAACAAGCTGGGCTGGAAGTTTCTGCTGCTGCCTCTGCTATGCATTGGAGTGGAGTCTGAGGCGTCCTTCAAGGACGAGGTTGTCCAATGGGTACGAGCCAAGCACGATAATGAGCTCAAACAGAACCCCAAGTCCACCGTCTTTGTGGCTCTGTTCCCTCGTCTGCTGCACTTTTTGGGACGAGATCTCATCATCCACACTGGAGGAGCAGTCACCGGAGAGCATCTGGAGGAGCCTCTGTATGCCATTCTGGTCTATCTGCAGATTGTCGCCGACACGGACAACCTGGCCATGCTGTTCCATCTTGCTCAGCGGGTCAAGCAGTTCCAGGACGCGGTTCAAGAGGAACGAGCCAACATTATGCATCTGGACAAGGGTGTCCACTTTCTTTCCGAGCTCGCACAGCTGTCTATCCGTCTGTACGCCGAAAACAAGCATAATATGCAGATCCCGACTTATCCAGGCAAGGCCAACATGCCAGCGGACATTTTCAAGCCGTTCGACACCCCCGAGCAGGCCAAGAAGGCGTCCCAGACGTCGTACATGCCCAAGGAGGTGGCTGAGGAGATCCCCCACAGCATCAGGGTGTTTTTGACGTCTCGAAAACGAGTCCAGGAGACCAGTGTCGAGCGGTCCAAGAAAACCAAAAAGCCCAAGACCACCAAGACTGCGAAAAAGACGGAAAAGGTGAAAAAGGTGAAAAAGACGGCCAAACCAAAGACCAACAAGGCTGCCGAGACTGAAGACGGACCTCCAAGACGAAGCAGTCGACACTCTGGACGAGTGAGTGACTACCGAGAAAAGTCCGTCGAGGAGCTCGAAGAGGAGGACGAGAGTGAAGACGAGAGTGAAGATGAGAGTGAGGAGGAGGAGGATGACGATGACGAATAGTATGTATTTTAATTAATCTAGGAACTATAGTTGACGCGTAGTTACGATACTAGTCACTCATACAGATACACCAAAGATATAAATTAATGTCTATTGTACAATACCTAAGTTGGTTACAGATGAGGAGGGTAACAGACAAACTACCCTCACTCACCCAGAATCGCTACCCTCCCTCTTCACCTTGGGCTCCTCCTTGACCTTGTCCACCAGATCGGCAATGTTCAACTCCGCCAAGACGGCATCCAAGCCCTTACTGGTGACAATTTTTCTCACTTCGGCCAGCAAGTGTTTTTCTGACGGCGAGAACAAGTCCTCTTCTTCTTCCTCTTCTTCGTCCAGCATATCTGGACCTCCATCGCTGATTCCTTCTTCATCGTCTTCCTCCTCTTCCTCCACCACCTCTTCCTTTTCCTCCTCCAGCTCCTTGTACTTTTCGGCCATGTCCAACATTGCGTATGCTGCCACGGCCTCGTTTCGGGCCTCGTTCCAGTTATGCATTTTGACGGTGTCGATGAAGTCCAGCTTGATTCCCGCCTCGGGCAGTCGATACGCCACTCCGTCGATCACCATTTCCCTCATTTTGGCCCGCCGAATGTCTGCCAGCGACGGCTTGATGGCCAGCGGCACCTCGTCGTCTCCCTCGTCCAGCAGCACCTCAATGTTGCCGTCGTTGACAAACCCGCGCTGCAAGTCCGTGTCGATCCGCTTCATCTTCTTGGGCTTTCGAGGCAGACTGATGACATTGTCCAGATGATTAGGACACTTCCACTTTCGGCCCAGCATCTTCACGTTGGCCAGCGGAGGGTCGATGCAGTCCAGATGCCATGCCGACGGACAGTAGTCGCAGGAGGTGATTCCACGGCCATTGAGACCGTTCTGGCCGCACCTGAAACACTCGAGCGGCTTGCCGTTCTTGTCGAGGTTGCGAACAATGCCCACCTCGCGGTCGTCCAGAGCCAGAGTGATGTCCTTCTCCGTCTTCTCGTGGTCGTCCGAGTACTCGCCAAACGGACCTGTGCTGACGCCCTCAAAGTAGTCCCGGATGCGTTTGGGGAGCCGGAACTCCTTGGGGTTGGTGCGGCTGCTGCGGTTGAGCAGCTGCGCGAAAATGCCCTTGGGCGCCGGCTCCGGAGGGAACCGGCGGGCCCTGCATTCCTTGCAGAACCACTGGCCGTCGGGAAGCGACTCGTCGTCGTAGGGCGGGTCGGAACATGCAAAATGGAACGATTTCGGACACGCCTCGCAGCACAGGAACCGGCCCAGGCCCTTGCACGCCTCGCAGAAATCGTCGTTATCCTGAGTTAGAAAGAAGGAAGGAAGGGAAGGTTGTCTGAGGAGACAACTTTTAGCACTCCAGAATCGAGTAGAGAGAATGAAAAGGAAGGCTGGGTCCTAGAATCACTGAGTCCTCCGACACAACTTTAGACACTCCAGAATCCAGTCCAGAATATCAAAAAGAAGGCTGGGTCCCAGAGACTGAGTTTCAGACAGATCTTGAACACCCTGAACTAGTCCAGAGATGGTCAAAACAAGGTCTAGGTCGTAGAATGACTGGGTCATGCATTCTCAAATCACCCAGAGTCAAACTCGTGGATCTCCAAGTACGTCAAGTGCAGACAAAAGTCTACGACTTCGATATCCTGAGTCCACACAAATTTCCATCTCTAATACTCACCTTGGTGGGGTCGTCGTCACTTGGGGGAGCAGCTGCTCGTGGCGGCGTTTTCGTTGTAAATCCAAACGGACTTCCGGGCTTTTTGGGACTGTGTTAGTGGCGCCTGGGTGGTATAGCGTGATGAGCAAATCACGTTTCAGTATGGGTATCTCGAGTTCTGGGGGGTTTTGGAAAGGTTCCGAAGACCACTTCTTTGGCCAATGAACACGTATCAATGGCCACGGTACAATGATCACATCTTATACCAAAGACCGCATCTTATACCAAGACCGCATCTTGTACCAAAGACCACTATTAATACCAAAGATCTCTCTGCTGATCCCACGACCTATCTTTTGACACATTCGTGTCAAAAGACCAGTCTCGTCTCCTACTCACCTAGCAACCTTGATCTTAATATGCAACCCCGGGCCCAGGTTCGGGGTGGATCCCATCTTTGGGGTGGATGGGGTCGGGGTACTGGCCTTGTCCTTGTTGAGTGATCCCTTGGGTCTTCCTCGTTTTCTTGGAGTCGTGGCGCCCGTGGGGGTGGTCATTTTCTGTCGCTTGAGAGATCCTCGTTCTGTGGACGGCTCCGTCTTATCCAGAGCCACCTTGAGTGATCTCTTATTGGAGGCCTCGTACTGTTGCACCCGGTCCTCCACCTGTGGAGACGATGATGGTGATGAGGGACGCGTACTATCTGTGGTATTGCCGTTGGGCTCGTGTCCATTCACTCCGTTTGTGTGTTCTGGAGCGGGGCTGGATTCCGACGAGGCCACCGAAGACGCGCGACTGGGACTGGGTCGCTGGACTGTCTTCTTGCGGCCTCTCCCTGACTTTTTTGGCGGCGGAAGACCAAAGTTGAATCCCGTCACGGAGTTGTGGGGGCCTGCCGTCTGTGGCTCGGTCCACTCGGGCATGTTGTGTGGTGGTGACGTTCCGGAAGTTATCGTGCAATGGTGAAAAGTGCGTATGAAGTTTAGTGGGAGAGGAACAAAGTCGGGTCTGAAGCTGAGAGTGGTAGGAGCACGTTTGACGGAAATAGAGACAGTCGGGGGTTTGTGTCGAAAATCACGTGACAGGAATCAGACGACGGGTCCAAATCCGTCTCGCACAATTGCCACTAAAAATACCTCAATATTTCTTCTCTAGACTACTATCGGGTTTCTGCTACCTGTGCCGTGCTTGGTGCACACCTGTACGTGAATGCTTGAAGAGTGGGTCTTAAGTTGAGTGATTCTGGTTAGAGGCTAGGAGGGAGTAGATTGGGTATCTTTGACGGTGTTAGACGGTGTTAGACATCTAGAACAGGTCACAGGAAGTCTTCTGTGCCTGTAGTACTAGTGGTACCAGTACCAGTACTAGTAGTATGGAAGTTGAAGTTGGTATGGTCGTTCTCCTCAGCTCACCTAGTCTGATCGCTTCAGCTCAATCAACCTATTTCACTCCTCAAACTATTCAACGACTTGACCTTATATGAGCGTTTCACTTTAACATGTCCTTCGTTTAACATGTCCTGATTGAGTGAATGGAGCCATCAGTATTTGTATCTCGAGCCATATATAGCTATATAAAGAGTTAAACGGTATTGTTGTCGATACGATTGATGAATCTGACTCTGTTACTTGTATCACTTGTATCACTTGTATCACTTGTATCACTTGTATCACTTGTATCACTTGTATCACTTGTATCACTCTCTCACCTCCTCTCTCCCTCACCACCACTGCCTTAGCTTACCCTCTTTCTAAACTGCATACAACGTGCTCGGGCAAAGGTATGCAACCCCTGTATTCCATATATGCAACAATGTGGGGCCCAGAGACACAATGACCTTGTATTTCCACCTCGAAGCCCTATATTGCTTTCAATGTTTCGGGTACCAGTACGATCTTCACTACAGGTTAAAGTAGCACTAGCTAGACTAACTAGGCTAACTAGACACTAGACTGACTAGACTAACTAGACTAACTAGACTAACCCCAGACTAGACATACAGAACAGTCAAATAAACAGTCAAGATGACCACAATTCAAGCCCCGAAACAACGGACATGTCCTCAACCACCAAAACGTGGCCTTTAGGTTTGATCAGCAGGAGGTCACTTGTCGCCGTACATGTTCAGCCTCGACTAGCTCGAGATTTGTAAGCAACTTGAGAGGGGGTATTGGGTCACGTGTTCTCTTGAAATCGAGTGTTAAAAGGTGGTGCTTCACTTGTATTTGTATTTGTACTTGCACTTGAACTTGAACTTGAACTTGTAGGCCATCATTTGGTATACAGATTCCATTTTGTTACTGCATGGTATCGTATCAGATGTCTATAGTGCAAGAACATGAACGAGATACTGCAATTCCTTAAATGAGCCCGGTAATTGATTTTATTCACTCAATTACGTATATATCTGTGTTTCTCTCGTCTCCAAGTACTTGACTTCATTCGAGAGTCATCTATAGGTATTGGTACTCCTACTATCTAAGTCATACTGAATCACACACTCTTATTTGAATAGTGAGTATTATCATAGTATCTGGGTACCAGGTACCTTGCACAACTCTCACTACCAAAGGGCAGCCTCTACACTCTTTTGTCATCATCAAATAATTTTCATATACCTACTTCACCTAAGCAGAAGCCTCCAGAGCCTTTCGCTCCTTCTTGGAGAGCTTGAGGGGCTCGGCGAGCACCTTGAGCAGATCCTCGTTGTCAATCTTCTTGTCGGACTTGATGAGAGCAAAGTCGGGCTCGGGAGCAGTGGCCAGCTTAATGTTACCGTCCTTGGTGACTCCAACGGTGGTGAAGAACTCGGCGACAATCTCACCGTCCTTCTCGTAGTGCACGTCGTAGGGGATGACCAGACCGTGGTTCTTGCACTCCTGCAGACCCATTCGGCCCTTGGTGGGGTCCTCGAGAACTCGCACGGAGAAGGGGAAGGATCCAGCCTTCTTCTGCACCTCGGAGAAGACGGCTCGAGAAGATCGCATCTTGAGCTGGTAGGTCAGATCGGCCTTCTTGTAGATGGTGGTTCGGGTCTCGGCCTGCTTGATCTTTCCGTCGCCGGTGGACACCAGAATGTCCAGTCCGTAGACCTCGTCGGCCTCAAAGGTGACGGTGTCAAAGTTCTGCTTCTGGCCGTCGGTGGGGTTGAGGATGATCTGCTTCTTGCCGTCAAGGACGTTCTGGCCCTGCTGGTGGGTCAGCATACCCTCGGCGGGGGTGCAGCCGTAGGCCTTGCAGACCTCGTCGACGTTTCGGGTCACGTCCCAGTTCTTGTTACCGGGCTTGATGGTTCGAACGGCAACCTCGGTAGCGTACCAGGCGGCAGAGATGACGTCAGCAATCTTGCCGGAAACAGCACCACCACCGACAACAAGAGTGTCGGCAACAACACCGCCGTAGCCATCAATCTGGGCTCCAAGAGAAACCTTGATGACATCACCAGTCTTGAGGGTGATCTTGGCCTCGGCATCAGTGGAGATGGGAGACAGATGGGCCACACAGTTGTTGGGGGAAATGGAGGTGGGGAAAGCAACTCCCTTGGTCACCTTCTTGCCCTTGAAAATCTTATCGGTCTCGGCAACAAGAAGCTCGTCACCCTTGACACAAATGTCGTACAGGTTGGCTCCATCAATACAGAGGGCCTTGACCTGCTCAAGAACCTTGGCGGAGATCTCGCCGGCAGTTCGGTACTTGTAGACAACCTCGGAGTTGGCGAGGGTGGTGTTGACTGTGTTAGTAGGGCTCTGGATCGTCGTATACACGCTCAATTCACTCACCGTCAATCTTGGGGGCCATTTTGTAGTGTGGTGGAGTTGGTGCAGAGCTGTGCAATAAAGATTTTTTTCAGACTGCCAGAGGTCACGTGGTAACCTTAGCCTCGAGCAGACACAGAAAAAAGAGGGTCCAGAATGGGGTATTTGGGGTAGAGAAGAGAAGAAGTTGGGGGGTTGTTCAAAGGAGTCAGCTTATATACTCTTTGCTTGTTTGTTTTTCACCTCCTTTTGGATATGGTATGGGTCTTGACCTGTCAAGGAGGGAGGATGGTGGATTGATAGGATGAATTTTTATAAATGGGAAAATATCGTGGTAATTCGTGGATAATTCGAAGCTGCCGGGGAATATTTTTTATTTATTTATTGACCCAATAATACTGCTGATAGTAGCACCCCCTCCTTCCTCTGATCTGAACAAAGTTGGATGCTCGTGTGATCAGACAGGTTGAGGGCAAGTCTCTGGAACATGATCTGCCGTTGTAGAGACTTCAATTGAGTGACAAATGGCATACACGTGATTTGTGGACACATATTTTGCTTACTCAGCTGAATACACCCCTTCCTTCAAACTCCAACTAATTCCCAACTAATTCCAAGTACTATTACTTAAACCCTAATCCTTTGTCACTTTGTCACCATACTCGAAATAAACTTCCACTTATCTCATCTCGACATTTGGAGACCAGATCAAAGTCTTCTTTCCATATTCGGATTGCTTTCAAATTCCGTCAATCGATCAATTATGCCCTTCTAAACCCCCCAATTCTCTCCCCTTCTCTCCACCACCTCCACAGCCCATATTAGAGACCCTCCTAAAACAATGCTATCTTTGATCTAAAGTATAAATGCATGTTGACTCACTATTTGCATTTTCGGAACAACTCTCTAGGGTGTTCAATTTGGGCTATTTCGACAAACTAAAGCTCTTAATCTCTTCAAACCCACACTAAAAGCCCCCCTACCAATTCTCAACCCCCCATCTCTGTCCAATCGCCCCAAATCAACTCTCCAAATACCCTCAGACTCATTGGCTAATACTGCAGCCCCCAACCTTGGACGAGCATAAATACGGTGACTCTCTCCACACCACTTCTCTCCACCACTCCAATGCAAGTCCGACATTTCTCCTCCAGTCGACTCGTCCAGGCCGGCAAAGACCGGTTCGTGCCCTCCTCGGGAACCTACCCCAAGGGATTCAAGGTCGGCGGGTTTTTCACAGGCGTGAAAAAGAATGCCTTCAACATGGATCTGGCCATGCTCTCGTCCGATAAGCCCTGTAATGCTGCCGCGGTGTTCACCACCAACGTGTTCAAGGCCGCCCCGATCCAGGTGGACCGCAACATCCTCGAGGTGACTCAGGGTAAGGGAATCAAAACCGTGGTTGTCAACTCGGGATGTGCAAACGCTGTGACTGGAGAAGGAGGTATCCATGACGCCCAAAAGATGGTCAAAAAGGCCGACCAGGTGTTTGGATCCGACAGTGATCTTCCAGCATCTTTGGTCATGTCAACTGGAGTCATTGGACAGAGATTGAAGATTGACAAGATTCTCAAGGGAATCGAACAACATGCTCCTTTCATGAAAGACGACCATGAAGCCTGGCTCAATACCGCAAAGGGAATCTGTACCACAGATACCTTCCCCAAACTCATGTCTCAACAGTTTAAGATTGGAGATAACACTTATACCATTGCTGGTCTCACCAAGGGAGCAGGAATGATCCATCCTCGAATGGCCACTCTTTTGGGGTTCTTTGCCACAGATGCCCCCGTTTCGGCTTCTGCTCTTGGAGTTGCTCTCAAACACGCCGCAGATCGGTCCTTCAACGCAATCTCCGTCGATGGAGACACCTCCACAAACGATACCATTGTTTGTCTGGCCAATGGAGCAGCTGGAGGACCCGAAATCACCGAGTCCTCGGCCTCGTTCCCCGTCTTTGAGGAAATTCTCACCGACTTTTCGTCCAGACTGTCCCAGCTCGTTGTCCGAGACGGAGAAGGAGCCACCAAGTTTGTCAAGATTGTCGTCAACGACGCAGTTTCCGACCAGGAGGCCGCCAAGGTCGCAGAGACCGTCGCCTGCTCTCCTCTTGTCAAAACCGCTCTTTACGGCAAAGATGCCAACTGGGGCCGAATTCTGTGTGCTGTTGGATACTCTGGAATGCAGGTCGAGCCGTCCAAGACAACCGTCTCTTTCCTGCCTACCGACGGATCTGCCGAGCTCAAGCTGCTGGTCAACGGAGAACCCGAGCAGGTGGACGAGACCCGGGCCTCGGAGATTCTGGAAATGGAGGACCTCGAGATCCAGATCAATCTTGGTACTGGAGGAGGCAAGTCTGCAAACTTTTGGACCTGCGACTTTTCCCATGAATATGTGACCATCAACGGAGACTACCGAACGTAGTGAGTTGGGATGGAGGGGGTGTAAGTAAGGAGATGTATAGTAATTGAATCGTACTGGTACTGGTAGTAGACTGAGAGATTCACCGTAGAGACTCAATAGTGGATGCTATAGGGGATGAGAAACAAGACAAGAGACTGTTTATTTTTACCACTAGGGTCAGTCTCAGTTAGTCGTACGTGCTATACATGTCTTGACCATCGCCAAAACAGTACAGTACATACATACCTTCAACAAAACCCTAAGTAAATAATCTCAGTGTGTTTCACAAAAACCGAAATATCTCCAAATTATTCCATGGAACCTCGAATTTAAATACTCCATAGAACTACCCAACGCTTTGTCAACAGTTCCATCTACTTTTCACGTCTGTACCACCTCGGGAACCCCGATTTTGCACCCCTAAATGACTTTTTTCTTTAAGTAATTCCAAGTAATCTGGATATCAATGTATAGCTTATCTTGGATGAAGAAACGGAACAGACAAGAACACGAAACAAACGAGAAGGATAAAACAAACAACTCGAGGATACTCTACGAACGGAACCACTCAGACTATTACTCTACAAGCAGTTCTAGCCGCCTTCCTAAGTCACATGGGTTGTTCAAGAACCGAAATATCTCCTCAAAATGTCGCCCATCAGCCCACATATGAACCTCCAACGCTCTCTCAACAGATTCATCTACTTTTCAAACTTGTACCATGTCAGAAACCCATACATAATCAAAATGCAATATATTATACAATAAATAGTTAATCTGAGTCACAGACCAGATATTCGAATCTCGCTAATCCAACCTGGACCGCTTGGAAGGCTTTTCATCACCTGACAACGGCGTCGAATCTCCCTTTCGTCTCTTTTGAGCAGCCTTCTTACGATCATTCTTGACATCGTCCAAATCGCCTCCAGCGCCCGTTTTGGCCTGGTGTTTGAGAAAAACGGCCGACGACAGCGAAAACAGCCGATCGTCCTCGTTGAAAACGTAGCGCTTTTTCGACTGAGCTCCCTTGATATATGTATCGAAGCCCTTGACGAGATTGCCATGGGACGTTTCTTCCAGATAGGCGCCTTCGAGGGTGAAGATTTGCTCCTCGAGCGAGTTGAGGTTCTTGTCGTGTGTCTTTTTCTTGTTGATATTGTCCTTGAGCTGTTTTTTGAGCTTTTCGTACTGGTTCAATTTCTGGTCACTCATGGTGGAGAGATAATTAAATGACTGTGGATATTAGGCTGTAGTTGAAATTTCAAAGTAACCTTATTTCTCAGATAATGCTCACATTTTTGTCTCTCAGTATATTTGGGGCTGGCGCGAAACGTTAATATTGGGATATCACCACCACACACGTCTCCATCACGTCCTCTCCACACGCTACTACTAGACGCACACACATCATGTCGTTTAGGCAGCAGTTCCAGCAGGGCGGCAACCCCAACGGGCAGATGGGCTTCAACAACATGAACATGAGCCCCAACATGAACAACGCCAAACTAGGAGGCATGGATATGGGAGGCCAGATGGGCAACATTGGCCAGATGGGTCAGATGGGTCAAATGCCACAAATGGGCCAAATGGGCAACATGGGCAATATGGGCCAGATGCCACAAATGGGCCAGATGAACCAGATGCCTCAGATGGGCAACATGGGCCAGATGAACGGCATGAACGTCGGAGGAATGCCCAACCTAGGAGGCATGCACTCCATGGGCCAGGGCATGAATCTCGGCCAGGGAATGAACCCCCAGGTCGGTCGCGACGGACCCATGGGACCCCAGGGCTTGATGGGCCAACAGGGAATGGGAATGCAGGGCGGTCAGGTGCAACAGGGAGGCCAGGTCCAGCAAGGAGGACAGGTCCAGATGGGTGGAGGACCCCAAATGCAACCTCCCCAGCGCCAGCAGCAGCAAATGCCCATGCCACAATCGCAGCTCATTCCCCAACAAGGCGGACTTCCTGGAATGGGAGGCCAACCCCAAAAGAACTTTGATTTCCCCCCACCAGGCCAGACCATGATGCAACCTGGCCTCTCAGCTCCTCCCGTGCAGTCGCATCTGGGTCTGGAGGAGTCTCGGCAGCAGGAGACGCCGCTGGCCAACCCGCCGTCGGCTGCAGAGTCGCTGGCAGAAATGCCCACGCTGTTCAACGGCCAAGGCATCACGGATCTCACGGAGATTATGAAACACAAACGCGAGCCCAAAACCGCGCAGGAACTCAATCTGCGGCGCTTTGTGTCCAAGGATCTCAACGAGTCGTCCACCCTGCCCAAAAAGCTCAAGCAGGAGGCCGACAAGCTCAATGCCAAACGGTATGAAATCTCCTTCTACCACTCGTTTGGACCCATCCGGTCCCAGGAGCCCCAGTCAATCTTCCAGGACGGTTACCTCGGCTACGGAAACGGCTGGACCGGTCTCAACACGCGGTTCGTGTACCCCCGTGACCGAAAGAAACACAATCGAAACACCCGAGACCTGGTACTGTCACGTCAACAGAATCTCCAGCAGGCTGCAGAGCCAGAACTCCTGGTCCCCATTCGTCTGGACTTTGATCTGGGACGTCTGCGACTCAGAGACACGTTTGTGTGGAATCTCAACGAAAAGACGTACCCCGTGCACTTTTTCGTGGAAAACATGTTTGAGGACTTTCACTTCCCCCACCAGTACATTCAGTCGGTCACCAACTCCATCACCGAACAGCTGCAGGACTTTCAGCCACACCAGTACCCCGAGGAAGCGCGTCATGTGATTGGCAATGGCGACGTGACCCGCAACGAGGATATGCGTGTTGTGGTGCGTCTTGACATTACTGTTGGCCAGCACAATCTCATTGACCAGTTTGAGTGGGACATTAACGATCCTCTCAACTCTCCCGAGGAGTTTGCCGGTATCATGTGTGCCGAGTTGTCCTTGTCTGGTGAGTTTGCTACTGCCATTGCCCATGCCATTCATGAGCAGACACAGGTGTTTTCCAAGTCGCTGTTGCTGCTTGGACATACGTTTGACCAGCGACCGGTGGACGACGAGGACATTCGCAGAGAGATTTGCGCTCCCTTGCCCGAGGGATCGATCATGCGGCCCAAAAACTCCGTCAACGAGTACTCTCCGGCGCTGTTTGAGATTTCCGAGGCCGAGCTCAGTCGTCTGGACAAGGACAAGGACCGAGACTCGCGTCAGAAGCGTCGACAGGGCCGAGCAGGCCGACGAGGCGCTCCCTCGCTGCCCGATTTCAAAAAGGTGGTCCGAACGTTCCGAACCCCAGTGTACTCTGCCGTTCTTCCTGGAGCGGTCGACCGAAAGGTGGAACTGGCCAAACAGGCTCTTCAGGCCGAGGAGGAGGAAGAAGAGGAGGACAGTGATGGAAATGTGGTTGTGCGGCCCATCAAGCGACAGCGAACTACCGGTCGTCATGTTCCCATGCGCGCTGCTGCTGCCAATGCGGCGGTGGCGGTGGCTGCTCAGAGCCAGGAGCTGGAGTCGACCTTTGTCGAGGAGCTGGCGGACCCCACGGCCTTTTGGGTCACTCTCAAGGTGCCTCCGCAGCAGCTAGCGCGGCTCATGATGGTTCCTCGGTTTGGATAGAGGGAGTAGCTACCCGAGATAGCTACAGCTAACTGTATATTAATAGATGTATGACATGGTGAGGAGGGTAGACGAGATATGACGAGTTTGAAGAGAGTAAGAGGTGTTATAACTGGTTGTATTGTAGATGTATGAGACACTGTGAGAAGGGTGTAGTTGTGATATAAGTATCAGGTAGTGCACTCACAGTTAACAGTAGATATATCACTATTGGAAGAAGAGTGCTACTAGAACTCGGTACAGTACTCATAGATGTATGAGACAATCTAGAGTAGGGAGGATGAAGAAGTATCACGATATATAAGGAATCACGCCAAGTACGAGCCATCTGGATATTGTGTAGTTGCGGTACTCACAGCGAGACGTTGATACAGTAATAATCACAGTAATAGATGGACTGAGACGCAGTGACCACGCTACCTTCTACTACATCACTTGCACTCTATCTTTACACATATTTACATTACACGAGAGTAAACTCCTTGAGGAGTTTCTGGACCTCTCCGACGGAAGAAGTCTTGCTGGCAATCTTTTCCTTGAGAACGGCAGCGAGATCTTCAATCTTGACGTCGGTTCCTCGGTCGGATTCCTCGCCCAGACCCAGCTCCTTGATCTTGACCAGACCCTGGGGGTACTCTTCCTGGCCCAGAATGACGGCAAAGGGACATCCGGCCTTTTCGGCAGCGGTGAACTGTTGGGGGTACTTGGGTTTTGTCTTGTACATGTATTCGGCCTCGATTCCGGCCTCCCACAGTTTGTGGGTCACGGCCATTCGCTCAGCCAGGAAACCCGTGTACTCGGGTCCTCCTCCCATAGACATGACGTAGACCTGGGTGGCTGCGGGTCGGACCTTGTCCATGAGTCCGGGACGGGCCTTGATGAGTGAGAAGAGTCGCTCGACTCCAAAGGAGACTCCGACGCAAGGAATGTTACCCTTCTTGGAGTTGTTGGCGAACATACCGACCAGGTTGTCGTATCTTCCTCCAGCGAGAATAGAGCCCACTCCAACGTTCTCAGAGTTGTCATCGTCATCCTTGGACTTCTTCTTCTTCTTGCCATCCTTTTCGGCAGCAGCCTTGAGAGCAGCCTTTTGTTCCTCGGTGGGAGGAGCAGAAGCCTCGGTCACGGCCTCGTAGATGATTCCAGTGTAGTAATCGAGACCTCGGGCCAGAGACATGTCGAAAGACAGGTAGTTTGTGATTCCAAAGGACTCCATAAAGGGAAGGGCGGTTCTCATCTCTTCAATTCCGGTCTTTGCAGACTCGTTGGCCATGAGAGCAGCGTCTCCTTCGAGCCACTGCAACATATCCTTGACAGAACCCTTGTGCTGGACATATTCACCAATCTTGTCGGCCACCTCTTCGGGTTGACCCTTGTCGACGCACATTTCCTTCTTGACGTCGGCCCAGGGAGCCTTATCGAGCTTGTCGACGGCAGAAGACACCTTTCGAACGTCCTCCTCCTTGACTCCACACACCTGGAAAATTCCGTCGAGAATCTTTCGATGGTTGAGCTTGATGGTGAAGTTGGTGATACCCAGAGACGTCAGACCCTCCACGGCAATGGCCAGACACTCGGCGTCCGGGATCATGGTGGGGTAGACTCCAGCCACGTCGAAATCGCACTGGTAAAACTCTCGCATTCGACCCTTGGTCATGGCGGGCTGATCTCGTCGGTAAACCTTGGCAATATGGTATCTCTTGATGGCCTGGATACCATTCTGGGCCACAAAACGAGCAAAGGGCACCGTGAGATCGTATCGAAGAGAAGTGAGTTCTCCACCCTGGTCCTCCAGGTTGTAGATGAGTTTGGAGTCTTCTCCGTACTTTCCGGCGAGGATTTCTCGCAGCTCGAAAACGGGAGTATCAATGGTCACGGCTCCGTGTCGCTTGAACACCTTGGCCAGAGTATCGAAAATGGCCTCTCGGACAACCATGTCCTTATCGGCCCAGTCCTTGGTACCCTTGGGCACCTTGAGCTCGTATTTGATGGTCTTTTTTTCCTTTTTGGGCGCGCTCTGGGCAGCAGCGACGGGAACGGCAGCGGCAGCAGCCTCAACGTTGGCAGCGGACGACATGCTTCGAATTACTTGTGTGAGGGTTCTCCGCAGCATGTATGACTGAACTAGCCACCAAACTTTTCAGTCGAGGTTAGGGATATTGATGCAAGTTGAGCTAGTGAGAGGAGGTAGTGACTGAGTGAGAGGAGGTGGTGGGGGGTGGAGAGGGCGTCTGGATGGTGTCTGTATGACGTCTGTATGAAGTTTTATGACGTCTGATGACGTCTGAATACCTTCTGAACACCTTCTGAATGACTTAATTGGGTCATATAGTCATGGTCTTGATAAGATCTTTGTCAACAAAGTTATCACAAACTTTGAAATATTACTTGGTATTTTGTTAAGATTTCACAAAATGGTAAAAGCTCTGAATCGTATAATTTTTTTCACAATCGAATTCACATTGTAGTCACGTCTCCAACAACACCCTTTTCAACGGTCTTTCAATCTCGCAACTCCTCTCAACTCCTACCATTCTCACTCTAGTTCAACCTCCTAACCTCTACTCTACTCTCCCACCTCCTCCCAGTGGCAAGGTTACCTGACAAGACACACTTCACTTGTCAACCACACAACACATTCCAATGGTGAGTATCTGGACACAAAAGAGACGATTAAAACCGGTACTGAAGATAACACGTCACGACAAATCCATCTAGACCGATGATCATGTCCCTAGAGTCCCATCCATGGCAATTGTTCGCCACCAATGACCCACCCCACCACCACCTCACCCACCTCTAACACAGTCACTGCGAATCACCCCCGAAAACAAATCGCGAACCCAGGTCAACCCGGCCTCGTTCGGAGCCGGCGCGCCCTCCGTCCAGGGACTTCACGACACCATGCGAGACGGCCAGCTCAACATTGAATCACAGCTCAACGGACGACACCCATTACAAGCCCGTCTGGAGAACTGGGAGGAGACACAGATGAACATGCGGATGCAAAACTACAAGCGGACCTTTGGAATGGGCGAGCCCATCCGACGAACCATGGAGATGCAGATTGTCAAGGAGACCACTCTGATGCCTGCGGTGGTCGGCACTCCTGCCAACATTCATCTCGACATTCTCAGAAACAAGGATCTCGACGTGGATTGGGAGGATGTTTATGCTGGCGACGACCAGCCCCTCGACTTTCACTCCGAGCTCGAGAAGCGAATGGGTATTTAGATGATAGATGATGGTAGGTGGAGAGTAATGGTGGAGACTTGCAGTCCACTATAATATCAATATTGAGTGCTTGAATAGTATGAGAAGAAAGTACCAGGTAGAGCTGGTGTATTTGTTATATATATTATGCCGTTATATCCTTCTAAATCCTCTTCCAAACCTGAATATAAACCTCCTTCAAATACAAGGAATGTTGTCCGAGTTCTGTGATGTCCGAAACCAGCAGATTTCGAACATCGACCCAGGTTTTTCGGCCCTCATCTAGCAATTGAACACTCCATTGCTTGTCCTTCTTGTCTCCATTTTCGCACGTGATATTGGTCACCAGATTGTACTTGCCCTCCAGACCCTTTGTATAAGGAGCCATATCCAGTTGCTGAAGTGGAAAGTTGACAATGGAGCCATTATACTCCTGGGTTCCATCCGGCAGAGTGGAGAATCGTTTGTAATGCAAAATGAGATACTTTGGCAGCTCCACAATCTGATAAGTGTTTCGTTCTCCCGAGAGTTCTTCGCACGTGACTCCGTTGTATTTTTTCAGCAGATTCGAAAGAGGCACGTGTTCCAGAGTGGTGTCGTTATCTCCGTCTTTGAAGACTGATTCTGCAGGCAAGTCGAGAGTGAGTAGTAGAAAGGGCATGTTTTTCGTTTTCGAGCTCTTGACGTGAAAAACGGACTTTCCATCAACTTCACCTTCACTCAACGTCTCCGTGGTCTTGTTCAACTTGCCCTGAAAAATGCCATGAATCAATGAAGATCCAGCCTTTGAACTTCCTCCAAGACCCAAATGAGTCTGGACCAATACCCAGACCAAAAATTGACCCGGATCGGCCTGAAAGTTGGCTGAAAACTTGCCCTGAGACAGCTTTTCGGCCAAATTCACAATCTCATGTGGACTCACGTGATTCTTGAAAGCTCGAGGATTCCAAATCCGTCTTGTTATCTGAGATAAAGCACTCACAATGGCCGATTTATCACTGCTAGAATGCTTCAATAGATAATTTCGAAGGGGCCGAATATGTGAAACAAGCTGAATAACAACATTGACATAGTCACTATGCTTGATATTGTTGATTCCAATATACCCTGGACGATACAACTTGTTGGCAAGAGTGTAACTGGTACGATCCTCATCCAAATGAATAATCTGATCAGAATCATAAACAGGATTGGCCACGGCGCGCACATCGTCGAGATCACGTGACATCTCCTTATAGCTTTCCGGGAGCACATAAGTTTCGTTTGTTTCCATGTTTAAGTAGATGTGATGGTCTTCATTGATTGAGTGAAAGTAGGCGTGACTAGCCTTTCCTCTTCCTTGGAAGTATCTTCCACATACCAGGCAGCAGTAGACGTTTGTGGGTGATAGGGAGACTGAGCAGACCTTTTCAAAGTCAAAGTCGAGTTTCGATCTGTCCACCGTGTCCAGGTAGAGTGATGATTCTTGGTGGGTTCGTTTTTCCATGGTGTAGTGATCTTGTAGTTAGCTGTGAATAAATAGTTTAATTGGGTGGTGAAGTTGGGTGAAATTTGGAGGATGAAGTTGGGTGAATGAAGAAGAAGTTAGATGGTGAAATTGGATGAAAAACGACAATATAATGATCTTTGTGCAATTGTAGAATGATTTAGTACTCACAGGTCGTGTCTTGGTCTATGTTCACTGACGTACTTTAGTTGAACAAGTCTTAAATTTTAGTTGAACTTTAGTTGACAACTTGCTTCTGGAGAATACCCTCAAGGACTCCATCTCAGACTCCTGGGAACTTCAGAATTGTCCCTTATATATCTTTCATCGCTCTCTACACCCCCATTACACTCACCTTACCCTACCCGTCCCAACATCACCCTATACTCCTATCCCTAAGCCCTCAATCAATCACCTCCTATTGGACAGATCATGTCGCAGACTTCCAGACCCAAACTCGGTTTAAACCTCATTCCAGGTGTACTAGGTAGTCATACCACTATCTCACTGGTCCAACTGGTATCGTACTTCCAATCCTCCAATTGCCAGTAACCACCCCTCAGTATCCTCTCGTCACGTCACCTCGCATATCCAATGCACGTGGAACGCGACTGAGCCATATTTCCGGACCCATCTGGCCAAAGACAGACTCGGAGATACTCAGCCGGAGTCACGTGCCCGCTGCACCCCCGACACAGCGCTCTCCAGCCTATGGCACGTTGCCAAACTGCATGTCCGGGAATGGGGCTGGGTTCCTTTGCATGACGTCTGGAGTGGGAGTTCCAGGAATAGAGTGATAGGGGTCGGGGGAAAGGGGGGGTATTTATAGACGGACAAGTTGGCCTCATGCACCCAAGTAACGACACAGCTCTTGTAACCAATCATACGCCTCATATCAGCCCCATTTCTGCTCAAAACAAACTCCTCCCTACACCTCGACATGCAGGAGAGGCTTTGTCTTAAACATGACCAGGACCATGTGTAGAGAAGGGGTCAACGTAGATTGAGGGTGGATATTGTATATATGGGGAGTATTTGGGTCACGTGACCGGGAGAATCAGGTGATATAAACACCCTTTAGCCCCCTTTTGATGCTACAGCCTCAACCCCCCTCCTGGGCTTACCCCACATAGCTTGTCTTCACCTAACCCTGCCTGTCCCAGTGAGTGAGAAAAAAAAAGTTGACGGGAATAATGGCACAGTGAAAAAAAAATCTTGGAAGCGTAAGTGGAGCTACTTGAGCTATTGATCCACAACTTGCAACGCCAGACGACACCCTAAAACGCCCTCGACACTCCACCCTACTTTTAATTTCAGCAATGTCACAGTCTTCTCTTTCTTTTGGTCCCGAATGGTGAGTATATTGTGAGGAGAGAGTCTGGAGGAGGAGAGTCTCAACTACGGAGTATTCAGATGGTCTGGATGGTCCAGGGTTAAAAAAGCGTGTTTGTGGGTGGCCAGGTGGATATGGGTTCTTATGGGACCTCTATTTGTGTCAGATTTGCGTCAGATACAATACACCGTTCACAATATCATGTGGTTGTGCCTCATCGTGATACGTGGACATTACACAAGATCATACGACATTTGGTGTGTGATGGGGATACGTTTTGTGTCATGTTATAAACCCTTGAACGCCAACTTATTCTACTTCTCTCTCTATTCTTGCTAACTCAGGATGCGGCCGAAATCCAAGGCTCCCGATGGAAAAACCCCACTACCGGCTGTGGTGCCCAATGGCCACAAGGCCAAGATGGCGTGGTCCGGTGTGGCGGCAGGCAAGGTGGTCACGTCTGTGCCCACGGAATCCAAGAAACTGAGCTTTGCTTCTGCCGCCACCACTGCTCCTCGCAAGTTCAAGAAGCGAGGCATGGAGGAGCCCGAGGATCTTCGGACCGAGGCAGGATCCGGCTTGTTGGCCGAACCCTCGGATCCCGTGGTCCCCGAGGCTCTGGGCGACCACTCGTCTCCTCTGTTGCCCAATCATGGAGGACAGCGGTTTTCAGCCGAAGATATGCTGGCTGTCTGGCGCAACATGAAGGACAAGAATGTACTGGTCAAAACAGAGGTCAATAACCAGGCCATGTACCAGAGCATTCATCTCAATACTCCTTCCTTGCTGCAGAAGGACCAGAATGCAGCAGGCTCGGTGGCCTCCAAGGACCGAGAGGGATGGTCTCCATTCAAGAGTGTGAGCGTCGTCACCTCTGTGGAATCTCCCTCCCAGACCCACCAGTCGCTGTATCCGCAGCCCCATGCTGCAGATCCGTCCACTCCGTCTTCTGCAGCCATTTCGCCCGATATGGGTGCGGTTCCGTTGGTGTTTGAAAAGTTCAATGCTCCGGCCGTACCTCCCGGAATCGGCTTTTCAGCGTCCCCGCCCAAACTGCAGCATCCCGAACACATCAAGTGGATGTACAAGGACTACCAGGGCATGATCCAGGGTCCGTTTGCAGGACCCGTGATGCACACGTGGTGGATGGGCGGTCATCTGGACGCCAAACTGCTGATTCGACGAGAAGACGACGATGTGTGGCAGACGGTGGTCGAGCTGATTGCCAAAACGGGCTCGCAGGAGCCGTTCCGCACTCCCTTGCCGTTTGTAGCTAAACAGCCCCCTGTCATCAACACCCAGACGGTCTTTTCGCAGCAGTATCCGCAGCCTGGAGTTCCTCAGCAGCAGCATCAGCAGCAGCAGCAGCATCAGCAACAGCAGCAGCAGCAGCAGCAGCAGGGAACTCCTCAAACAGGCCCCTTCCAGGGCTCGACGTCGTCGTTCCAGCACTATCCGCAGCATCTACATGGAAGTGTGTCTTCCTGGGGCAGTCCTGCGGTGACTCCCATGTCTCCCACTCCTTGGGGAGGCTCTCAGATGGGTCAGGCGACGCCCAACAACAATTTTGGAGCTGGAGGGTCGTTTTTCGACCAGCCGTTCCACGGAGGACATTCTCAGTCGTCCTTTTTCGACGACAGAAGCATGTGGCGAAGTGGCAGTGTGAGCAACACAATGTCGCCTGCTCTTTCACGTGCTTCCTCGGTCATTTTCCCTAATGATGGTCCTCATACTCCTACCCGGGCTGGTTCTCATACTCCCTTGACTCAGGGTGCTTTCACGGTCGATGCAGCAGATAATGAGCTGTTGGAGTTGGACTCGTTGCCTCTTCATCTTCAGGATGTGATTGGTGATGATCTCGAGGAAGAGGTTGAGGAGCAGGAGGAGGTGGTCAAGGAGGAGCCCAAGACGGTCAAGAAGGAACCTGAACCCCAACCCCAACCCGAACCCGAACCCGAACCCGAACCCGAACAACTGACGGCCAAGGAGCGAGCCAAACGGGAACGAGACGCGGCCAAGAAGGAAAAGAAGCGTAAGGAAAAGGAGGAGAAGATGCGAATCCGAGACAAGATGGCTGCGGAAAAGGCCGAGCGAATGGAGCGCGAGGCGCGAGAAAAGGCCGAAAAGGCTCGACTGGAGCAGCTGCGAATCGAGCAGGATGCCATTGATCGAGAAGAGGCCAAAAAGGCCGAGGCTGAAAAGGCCGAGCGAGCTCGTCGAGTCGAGGAGGAGCGACTGGCCAAGGAGGCTCGTGCCAAGGACGCGCCCTGGACCGCCAAGGAACAGAAAAAGAAGGAAAAGCCCAACAAAATGTCGCTGGCCGAAATCCAGCAGCTGGAGGAGCTGGAACGACAAAAGAAGGAGATTGAGGAGCAGGAGATGGCAGACGCGATCCGAGCAGTCGAGGAGGCCGAGATGCTCGAGGAGGCTGCTGCACGTGACGAGCACTCATTCAAGCCTACATGGGCCACTGCTCCTGTTGCTTCTGCTCCTGCCAAATCTCTAAGTCAGATCCAAAAGGAGGAGGAGGCTGCTCGAAAGAAGAGCTCTGGAGCTTCTACGGCCGCTGGAGGAGTCAAAAAGTACGCAGATGTGCTTCCTCGACGAGCTCCTGTTCCCGTTGCTGCTTCTGTTGTCGATGCTGCTTCTCCTTGGACCACTGTTGGAGCCCATGGTAAGCGAATGGGAGAAGATGGTCTTCCTGTTCGAGCCCAGACTCCCACTGCTCCTGCTGCTCATATGGCTCATCAGTATGCCGCCCAGGCTGCTGCTGCTGCTCAGCAACAGGCTGCTCTGGCTGCTCGAGCTCCTGCTCCCGTGGCTCCTGCTGCTCCCAAGGTGCTGACTCCAGCCGAGTCCTTCCTGCAGTGGTGCCACGGTGCTCTTCGGGGTCTCAACGCCGGTGTCAACGAGACGGAGCTCATTGGTATGCTCATGACTCTTCCTGCCGAGGACGAGTCCACCGAGATCATTGCCGATATCGTGTACGCCAACTCGTCGACTCTGGACGGCCGACGGTTTGCTGCCGAGTTTCTCAAACGTCGAAAGATTGCCGACGGAGACTCGGCCGTCAAGTGGAGCGAGGTGATCCAGCATGCCGAGGTGGCTCCCCAGGACGACGGCTGGAACACCGCCTTCAAGGTTGTTGGCAAGAAGAAGCGCGCTCCCTAGATGTATATATGAATATATCAGTGAGATGAGTTGGTTGTAGATGTTGTCTAGATGAAGTGTAGATTCAGATAATGTCCGTCTTCAGTTTATAACAGATCATATCTCACCAAGCCTAGTCTTCAATACTGTAGTTCAGTTGTGGTACTACAGCCTTAACTAATTACTTAACCGATTAGTTCATCAACATGACCCACCAGAGTGTGGAGTGAAGTGAGTTGTAAACCGAATTAAACACCATTTTGATTAATTGAATTGTTTGCTTCAATTTTTGTCGTGTTATCATCAATATTACTGGCATCTTTCGCGTTGCTTCCACCACTTTCGTTCATCAAATGCTTAAGTAAACATGAAGGTGGGAGAATCTGAAGGGCTCTTAAAAGCAATCTTTGGTAAAATAAATTGCTGTTTTTTCGACTTTATTATATTCTCCTCGTCATAGGCTCCATTTTAACCCACTTTTTGACTTGCTGAGATGTCTGGAACCCGGAATTTGCACCCCCAGCGGAACTTTTTTCTTAACAAATTCTAACTAATTCGATCACTTAACAATAAGGTCAAAAAAAAACAGTAGAAGTTCAACATGTAAATGACTCGAATAGATCTCCAAAAGAACCACAGATCTCCAATTGAATACATAACACTACAAAGATACACATCAGAAAACCCAACTCCAGACCTCTCATCTCCATATCTCATCTCATCTCATCTCATCTATTATCTAAGCAACAATGACCTTGGCCTGGACCAAATCAGCCTCAAAGGCCTTTTCCTTCTCGTTGAGCTCACTGACCCGTCGTCGAAGACCCTCGTTCTGGATAATCTCCGAGGCCGTGGCAAACATGGTCTGGGCCCAGTTTTCGGCATATGTGTTGGCCTCAGCGGCACAATCGTTGAGCTCCAGCTCGATCATCTTCTCCCACGCCGTGAACTGATGCAACAGATCATCTCCAATGGACCCAGCCTCATGAAGAGCAGTCAGATGGGGCTTGGCCTCCTTGGTTTTGATGATTCGCTTAATGTTCTCAGCTGACCGTCGCAAAAGAGCCGCCTTGAGCACCTTTTCGGACGGACGGGGCGTCGTGTGATCCCGAAGAGTAAAATAAATGTCTCGGGGAATGTGATCGGGATACCAGGGCTCCACACCAGCAAGAGAGCCTGCTCGTCTGGATCGGTAGATTTTGCTGAACACGCTCAGCGCCGTCAAAAGAACGGCAAAGTACACAAAGGGAGTGTAGATGGATACACCACTGCTGCTCTCCATATTGTCGTTATTTCTGTGATGTTGTGGAGTGGGGTGGTGTGACAACAAGAAACACGCTCTCTCTTCAAATTGTAGATCTCTTTGCTTCGGCCACCTATGAATAACTCTATTATCGCCAGACAAGAAGGTCCAGTCTCATGGGACGCGTCTGCATAGACGAGGGGGGGTTGTATGTGGGGGGGGTTATGGGAGGTGGGTATGAGGTGTTGTAGAGTGTTTGCGGTCTTAGAATGGTACAAGAGGGAGTAGTATTGTTACTGTGGGTTCATATTTGGCCCTGGGTGGAGTGGTTTTGGGCTCTGAAGGTAACTACCATTTAGCCTTGGTTTCGGGCTCTGACGGTAACTACCATTTTGCCTTGGTTTAGGGCTCTGACTATAACTACCAATTAGGCTTGGTGTTGGGCTCTTACAGTAACTACCATGGGCTCTGACAGGGTCTGAGCATGACTACTCACTGGAGGGCCTAGGAAGAGTTCAAGTCGACTTTTGGGTGATTTGATACATATGTTGAACGGCATCCAGGTCAGATTGTAACTATCATACTGATATTACACATGGCTTAGACCCATGTTCTCGTATAGGACTTCACATTCTAAAGACAGCCTCATTAGACACATTCACAGCCTCAATTTGAAAAGTTGAAAAGATATATTTGGTCAATGAGATTGATACATGGCAGATTGAATCATTAATATTCTTTACAACTGCTCAAACCCCTCTTATCTACTTATAATGGAGTTCTTGTTTTCACCTCATCCAACTCTAAATACTCACCGAACATGTCCCAGTGGCAAGCAAAGTCTCCTAGACTATCTTTTTCATCTACTCCACACTCCACTTTGACAATGGTGAGTATAGACGAGCCTCAAACGTCGTGAAAATGCCCCACTAACCCAGATTTTGCGATTCCGATCGAAAAAAGGCACTCTTCGAGCCGAGGCCCAGCCCACAGATCTCTTTGATGTGGCTTTCCAGAAGCTCACTCAGGATCTGGCAGACATCGATCCCGCCACAATCACTCTTGCCACGTCACCCACAGGCAAGCAGGAGCCCGCCTCCCGGCTTTTGGGCAAAACCGTCCAGAAACTGGGGCTCAATCATGGAGATATGCTGTTTGTCAGCTACACAGACTCTGCCCCTGTAGCAGCGACTGTGGAGGCTGTGACTGCGGAAACCGCGCCCCAAATGACCGCGGCACACATCCGAGACGCCACCAGACAATTGCCGGTGGACGACTATCTCGAGAAGCAAGATGGAAAGATCAAACGACAGCTGTCTGCTCTCCAGCAGCGAAAATTTGGATCCAGAGGTATGGGCGAAGATACCCTTCCCGTGGACCCCTGGGACGAGGAGTATCTCAAGGAGCACAAGATTAAGCATATGAGCTACCATGCGTACGTCAAGAAGCTCAATTCTCAGGCCAACAAGAAGAATGGAGGTGGATATATTGCTCCGTTGAACGTGTCGGATTTCGGAGTCTCCAAAACCTGCACAGGAGCACATGCTCCCTGGCCCGAAGGAATCTGTTCTCGATGTCAGCCCTCTGCCATCACTCTTCAATCTCAGCCGTTCCGAATGGTCGATCATGTGGAGTTTGCAGAGTCTGGAATGATCAACAGTTTTATTGAGCCCTGGCGTCAGTCAGCCACCCAGCGAATCGGCTGGATGTACGGTCACTACGAGCCCTACGAGCTGGTTCCTCTGGGAATCAAGGCTGTCGTTGAGGCCATTTACGAGCCTGCTCAGAGTGGAGAGTATGACGGTATCACTATCACCGAAATCACCCAGGCAGACGGTCAGCCTCAACCTCCTCACATTGCCACTGCCGAGGCCTGTGGACTGGTGCCTCTAGGTGTCATTTTCACGGATCTGGTCGACGCTGGCAACGGAGACGGCTCTGTCATCTGCAAACGCCACGCAGACTCGTACTTTCTGTCGTCTCTGGAGGTGGCGTTTGCTGGAGCCATGCAGGCGCGTTTCCCCAACAAGTCGCGGTGGTCGCCAACGTCCGAGTTTTCGTCAAAGTTCGTCACCGCCGTCATTTCAGGCAACCCCAAGGGCGAGATTGACGTGGCCTGCTACCAGGTGTCGGAGCAATGCGAAGCCATGGCCCGCGCGGATCTCATTGAGCCCAGTATCAACCCCTCGGTTCTGCTGGTAAAGGAGGCAACAAAGACCCGTTATGTTCCGGACGTGTTCTACAAGAAGACAAACGAGTACGGACGAACAGTGCTCCAGGGAGCTAACCCACAGCTTCCCGTGGACTACATGCTGGTGACTCTGACTCACGGATTCCCCCAGGACCCCAAACCACTGTTTTCGGCTGGTCTATCGTCTTTCCCTGTGGAACATCGAGAGCTCATTGGAGTGGCCCAGACCCCCCAGGCGCTGGGTAAGGCTCTGGACGCGGGCTCGGCTGGAGGAGCCGTTTCAAACTTCCATCTTCTGAGCTACATTCAGTCCATGGGAGTGCTTTCGGCCGAGGAGTTCCAGTTGTTGGCCAGAGTGGCCACCGACAAGAAGGACGAGGATGTCAGTCGTTTGGTGGCCTCCGAGGGCTGGAATAATCTCTTGTTGATTATTCAGTGACGGAGACGAGTACAGTCAGACTACGTGGTCTATGTTCCCGAATCCATGTCATAACCCAAACTCCTGTATGTTTCGTATCATACTGTATCCGCCTGAGATATATAAATACAGTAATTACTTGAGAGTATAACTTTCTGGAGTGAGGCAGCATCTGGTCTAATGATGGGTGTAGCACGTGACCAGAGAATATGATGAGAGAGTCCAAGCAGTGAGCTCTAGTCGACGATCCTCTGAAAAAACTCGATTCACTCCATACATCACTCACTCGTCTGATCACATATACGTACGCCACATGTTGGTGTCACGTGACTTTAGATTAAGGTTTTTTCGATTTCTGGAGAGTTCCACGTTATTCTGGAGGGTTCCACCTTGTTGATGAAGGGGGTTTAGATGATTGAATGAGGTCGAAAAGAGGATGGAATTCTTCAATTGGGCGGTTTAATTGTGTTTTTGGGGTCTATTTTTCCCTACAGGGACTTTCACGGTCTTTTCCAGAAATTGCTCTCAACTTTTTGAAAAGGTCTAAATCAAATAAGCTCGTAGTCCGGCAAATATAAAAGTTTTCACGCCCACTGGCATAAAACAGGCCCTAGCCATTCTACACCCATTCACACAACACACCATACACAATGACCACCCCCATTGGATTGGATTTTGGTAACTACCACTCTTACATTTGTGCCGCTCAGCGAGGCAACCTCGATGTTCTTGCCAACGAGGTTTCCAACCGAAGCACCCCTTCTCTGGTTGGTTTCTCCTTCAAGAACCGATACCTTGGAGAGACTGCCAAGTCCAACGAGGTTTCCAACCTCAAGAACACTGTTGGATCTCTGCAGCGAATCATTGGCCGAGCTGGTGATGATCCCGAGTTCCTTGCTCAGCAGAAGTTTGTGTCTTCCAAGCTTGTTTCTGTTGATGGTCAGGCTGGAGCTGAGGTCACCTACAAGGGTGAGAAGCGACAGTTTACCGCCACCCAGCTGACTGGAATGTACCTCAACAAGATCAAGCAGACCGCCATCTCCGAGACCAAGGCCCAGATCTCCGATATCTGCATTGCTGTTCCCGTTTGGTACAATGAGCAGCAGCGACTTGCCATCAAGGATGCTGCTGCCATTGCTGGTCTCAACTGTGTTCGAGTCGCCAACGATGTCACTGCTGCTGCTGTTGGCTGGGGAGTCTTCAAGAACAACGATCTTCCCGAGGACAAGCCCAAGCTCGTCTGTTTTGTTGACGTTGGACACTCCTCTTACACCGTCTCTGTCGTTGCCTTCAAGAAGGGAGAGTGCAAGGTTTTGGGTACTGCCTACGACCAGCACTTTGGTGGCCGAGACTTTGACTCTCTGATTGCCCAGCACTTTGCCGAGATCTTTAAGACCAAGTACAAGATTGACGTTGCCACCAACCCCAAGGCCTCTGCCCGAGTCATGGCCCAGTCCGAGCGACTCAAGAAGATTCTGTCTGCCAACTCTTCTGCCCCCTTCAACATTGAGTCTGTCATGAACGACGTTGATGTGTCTTCTTCCATGACCCGAGAGGAGCTCGAGGAGGCTGCTGCCCCTCTTCTCAAGCGAGCCCATGTGCCCGTTGAGGAGGCTCTCAAGCGAGCCGGTGTCACTCCCGAGGAGCTTGACAACATTGAGGTCATTGGAGGATCTTCTCGAATCCCCGCCGTCAAGGCCGTTCTGTCCAAGGTCTTCAACAAGACTCTGTCTTACACTGCCAACGCCGAGGAGTCCACTGCTCGAGGAGCCGCCTTCATCTGCGCCATGCACTCCCCCACCATGCGAGTTCGACCCTTCAAGTTTGAGGACTACAACCTCAACTCGGTCACCTACTCGTGGACCCCCGTTGAGGGCGAGGATGTCTCCGAGCTGGAGGTCTTCCCCCAGGGAGGTTACTACCCCAACACCAAGGTCATCACTCTTCACCGAGCCGAGACCTTTGATGTGACTGCCCGATACACCAACCCTGACACTCTGCCCGAGGGAACCAACCAGTTCATTGCCAAGTGGACCATCTCTGGCGTCGAGGGCAAGGAGCCCGCCGTGTGCAAGCTCAAGCTGCGACAGGACCCCTCCGGCCTCTTCACCATTGAGGACGCCTACGTTGCCGAGGAGGTTGAGGTCGAGGAGCCCATTGAGGGTGCCCAGCCCGCTGAGGAGGGCGGAGAGATCCCCACTCAGACCGTCAAGAAGTGGGTCAAGAAGACCGACCTCAAGATTGAGGTGCAGGGTCTGGGTCTGACCAGCAAGCAGCTTCAGGAGCAGATTGAGCTCGAGAACTCCATGATCATGGAGGACAAGCTGGTGGCTGACACCGAGGACCGAAAGAACGCCCTCGAGGAGTACATTTACGAGATGCGAGGCAAGCTCGAGGACGTGTACGCCGACTTTGCCTCCGAGGCCGAGAAGACCAACCTCCGAGAGAAGATGGAGAAGATTGAGGACTGGCTCTACGGCGCCGGAGAGGACGCCAAGAAGGCCCTCTACATTGCCCGATACGAGGAGCTGGCTTCCATCGGAAACCTCATCAAGGGCCGATACAACGCCAAGCAGGAGGAGGAGCGACAGGCCAAGGTTGCCAAGAAGGAGGCTGCCAACCAGGCCAAGCTGGCCGAGATGATGGCTGCCAAGCGAAAGGAGAAGAAGGACGCCGATGGAGACGTCGAGGTCCCCGATGTCGAGTAAATTAAAATCGTATAGAAATATTAGATATGTTGATTGGTGAGTGGTGTGAGATTTTAGAGCTCCAACTGTAGAAGGTGGTGGTTACCAAGTACCGTACTGGTAGTATTGCTTTATTGGACAGTGTCCTTGTTGCCAACTATTTGTTGAACTCTACTTGAGCTTGAACAGCTATAGTATACATATCATGATCATTCAAGAGAAGACAGTCATTATGTATACCATGATCCAAAGAGGAGAGATGCAATGCCATATATACATATTGCCCTGTATTTGTTAAATGAAATTCCACTTGTTGACTCATTTGGTATTGGTCATGTTTCACATGTCTTTAGTTGAGTCTTGTAGTGAAGGTTGAAGTAGCTTGAAGAGACCTTATCTAAGATCCAAGAAGATACTACAGTACCATACTGGTAGAAGATACCATCCATAACAGTCAATAGATGTCATCCTAACATCTATTTGTGGTCAGTAGGGTATTCAAAGAACAATTGAACAAGTTGAATACCAGTACACTGGAACTGTTCCTAACTCCTTGGACTCTTAATGATAGTGTAATGAGACAAGACTAATTATATCAACTCAGTACAACTCACCAACAGATGCCACTCGTTTACACCGATTTCAGCACCTCAAAAACCACTTTTGAAATATCCCCTCACCTCGGTATTCTTTTTATTTTATTTTATTTAAATTTTAATTCTTTTCACACCTGTGTCAAGCACCCGATGCTTGCATCTGACATGTATATACTGTAGAACATGGTCAGCAACTACAACTGCACTGTGGACGACAAGAGACACGTGCAATTGGCCGAGGTCACACGATATACCCCTCATTGCACCTCTTGTGCAACCAATTGGGATAAGTGGCACGTTGCATCCTCACATGTCTGGAGTGGGTCGTGTGCCACGTCACAAGGCATTTTTTTTTTTTTATCAAATTGAACACCGATAAACCTTGTCTTCAAGCTTAAGGACTGTTTAGGTTTTAGAACAATTTTTGCCAACGGCTAAGCCAGGGGCTTGTCAGGAGGCTAGGAGATGGCAGGAGAGGGTGGACGGCTTCTGGACGCCTAATTGGTGCATATTTCGGCAGTCACGTGATCAATCAAGTCCCTCACGGGCCCGTACATTCGCAGATCAAGCTTTGGTCCTTGTCGTGAAATGTGCATTTTGGGTTGGGGTCCAGATCAAATTTTCAGAGAAACATGTGACCCATTTGGCTGAAGGGGGAGAGAAATTTGAGGCTTTGACTACATATATTTGATGAGCGAGTCTCAGTGAACACCGTGGACCTCTTGGAATCCCGATATCTCGACTTTTGACCAACTTGACAGTCTCTTCCTACAGCCGTATACTCTATGTCCTTGTAGCCTAGCAACAATATGCAGAGATCCAACCACAGGGCAAATATATGCCATAGAGCACATTGCACATTGGGGAGGCATACGGAAGGCGGCAGTGGTTGTAATTCGACTTGTTTGGTTGGTGCTTGGAGAATTGATTGGTGAATTGGTTGGTGAATTTCAGTGCAGTTGGATATGAGAAGGTGGGTGGGTGAAGGCCAGAGTAGGAGACTGATAAGTAAGATACAATACTTGTGCCTGTACTTGTATCTGTAGTCTGTAGAGAAGATCGATACAGCACTTCGGCTCGCACTCTCACTCTGCCTCTCCCTCTCACTCATATCTCTCACTACACTCACACTCTCACACCCACCTCACTCCTTATCACTGAGTCTTATCCCAGTGGGCGGCAGTATAATAACGACAAGGAGAGAGAACAAACAGGTCGATTCAAGTTGTTGAAAAAAGCCGGAAAACGATTGAGACAAATTGTACCGTATTCTACCATCCCTCACCCCCTATATAAACAATTGCGCCAATTGCCAACGCTTGTCTAATACACCTTTTGGACGGCCAGTCATCCTCCAATAAAATGTAGTACATGGGACACAACAAGAGAGGATGCACGAGCAAAAAGGTTAAGTTTGCACATGCAGCGGTGGATTCTTTGTCTGTGAAAAAATTTTTCGTTGGAAATTTCCAAATTGGGCCGCTACCCTAGCCGCAACCAAAAGTTTTTAACTATCATCTTGTACGTCACGGTTTCCGATTCTTCTCTTCTCTTTCATCATCATCACTTGTGACCATGAGTGCTCAGAAGGAAGCCGCCATTACGCACAAGACTCTCTCTGAGCTCTTTGAGAAGCTCTCTGTCAGCGACTCTCTGGAGTCTCGACTCGAGGCTGCCAACAACGTTGCCACCTTTATCAACCAGGGTGACGTTATTGAGCACGATGTTCCCAACCAGCTTCTGGCTGCCACCAAGGCCAAGCTGAACCAGAAGAAGGACCAGGGCGCCATTCTCAACGCTCTGCAGCTGCTCAACTCTCTTGCCACCTCTTCTTCCGTTGCCGCCAACGTCGAGCCTTACCTCGTTGAGTCCATCTCCGATGTGCTCGCCAAGGTCGGAGACAAGGACAAGCAGATCCAGGAGGCCGCTTCCAAGACCGCCAAGGACATTGCCCAGTCCATCACTCCCCGATCCGTCAAGTTCATCCTGCCCCTGCTCATTGAGTCTCTTGTCAACACCAACAAGTGGCCCGAGAAGGTGACTGCCCTTGAGTGTATCTCCATTCTGGTTACCGTTGCCCGAGACCAGGTTGCCCTTCGAATGCCCGAGCTGATTCCCGTGCTCTCCGAGGCCATGTGGGACACCAAGAAGGAGGTCAAGGAGCAGGCCACTGCCACCATCACCAAGTCCACCGATACCATTGACAACAAGGATATCATCAAGTTCATCCCCGCCCTCATTGCCTGTATCTCCAAGCCCACCGAGGTTCCCGAGACTGTCCACATTCTCGGTGCCACCACCTTTGTTTCCGAGGTGACCACCGCCACCCTGTCCATCATGGCTCCTCTTCTGTCCCGAGGTCTGGCCGAGCGAGACACCGCCATCAAGCGAAAGGCCGCCGTCATTGTCGATAACATGTGTAAGCTGGTCGACGATCCCCAGGTTGTTGCTCCTTTCCTCGAGACCCTGTACCCCGCCCTCAAGGCCAACTACGCCAACATTGCCGACCCCGAGGCCCGAGACGTTACCCTGCGAGCTCTCAACACCCTCAAGCGAGTCGGTGAGATTGTCGACGACAAGATCCCCGAGGTCTCCACCGCTGGTGACACCAAGGTCAACCGAGCTCTTCTCGAGAAGCTGCTCGAGCCCTACAAGGTTGACACCAAGAAGTTTGACCTTGTCCTCGAGTACATTGCCGCCATCTCCGGTGATCTCATTGACGAGCGTCTCACCCACGAGGCTGACTGGGCCGAGTCTCTGGTCTCTTTTGTTGTCACCATTCTCGACAACAAGGACGCCCGAGCCGTCACCGAGGCTCTGCGAAAGCAGGCTATTGCCAACATCCCCGGTGGAAACTCCTTCGAGGAGGAGGACGACGACGGAGAGGATCTGTGTAACTGTGAGTTCTCTCTGGCTTACGGTGCCAAGATTCTGCTGAACCGAACCCAGCTGCGTCTCAAGCGAGGCCGACGATACGGTCTTTGCGGCCCCAACGGTGCTGGTAAGTCCACCCTGATGCGAGCCATTGCCAACGGCCAGGTCGAGGGTTTCCCCACCCAGGACGAGTGTCGAACTGTCTTCGTCGACCACGACATTGACGGTACCCACGCCGACACCAACGTTGTCGACTACGTCCGAAAGACCGCCGGTGAGTCCATCGGTACCGAGGAGGAGGTCCGAAAGCAGCTGCTTGACTTCCTGTTCACCGAGGAGATGACCCGAATGCCCATCACCTCTCTGTCCGGAGGATGGAAGATGAAGCTGGCTCTTGCCACTGCCGTTCTGCGAAAGGCCGATATCCTGCTGCTTGATGAGCCCACCAACCATCTGGATACCGTCAACGTTGCCTGGCTGGTCAACTACCTCAACACCTGTGGTATCACCTCCATCATCGTGTCCCATGACTCTGGTTTCCTCGACAACGTCTGCGAGTACATTATCCACTACGAGCGATTCAAGCTGCGAAAGTACAAGGGTAACCTGTCCGAGTTTGTCAAGAAGGTTCCTTCCGCCAAGTCCTACTACGAGCTTGGAGCCTCCGAGATCAACTTCTCCTTCCCCGAGCCCGGATTCCTCGAGGGTGTCAAGACCAAGCAGAAGGCTATTGTCAAGGTCCAGAACATGACCTTCCAGTACCCCGGCACCACCAAGCCCCAGATCCGAAACGTTTCTTTCCAGTGCTCTCTGTCCTCTCGAATTGCCGTTATCGGACCCAACGGAGCTGGTAAGTCCACTCTGATCAACGTTCTGACCGGTGAGCTGCTCCCCACCTCTGGTGAGGTCTACGCCCACGAGAACTGTCGAATTGCTTACATCAAGCAGCACGCCTTTGCCCATATCGACTCCCATCTCGACTCCACCCCCTCTGAGTACATCCAGTGGCGATTCCAGACCGGTGAGGACCGAGAGACCATGGACCGAGCCAACCGACAGATCACCGACTCCGATGAGGCTGCCATGAACAAGATCTACAAGATCGAGGGTACCCCCCGACGAGTTGCTGGTGTTCACGCCCGACGAAAGTTCAAGAACTCTTACGAGTACGAGTGTTCTTTCACCCTCGGTGAGAACCTGGGCATGAAGTCCGAGAAGTGGATCCCCATGGGTTCCGTTGACAACGCCTGGATCCCCCGATCCGAGCTCATGGAGTCCCACTCCAAGCTGGTTGCTGAGGTTGATATGAAGGAGGCTCTTGCTTCCGGTCAGTTCCGACCTCTTACCAAGAAGGAGATTGAGGCCCACTGCGCCCTCCTTGGTCTCGAGCCCGAGCTTGTCTCTCACTCTCGAATCCGAGGTCTGTCTGGTGGACAGAAGGTCAAGCTTGTGCTTGCCGCCTGTACCTGGCAGCGACCCCATCTTATCGTCCTTGATGAGCCTACCAACTATCTGGATCGAGACTCTCTTGGAGCTCTTTCTCGAGCCATTAAGCGATTCGAGGGTGGTGTTGTCATCATTACCCATTCCGCCGAGTTCACCAAGGATCTGACTGAGGAGGTCTGGGCCGTTCTTGACGGTGTCATGACTCCTTCCGGCCACAACTGGGTCTCTGGTCAGGGATCTGGTCCCCGACTTGGAAAGAAGGAGGGCGACGAGGAGGAGAAGTTCGACGCCATGGGCAACAAGATTGTGTCTGAGAAGAAGAAGGCCAAGCTTTCTGCTGCCGAGCTCCGAAAGAAGAAGAAGGAGCGAATGAAGCGAAAGAAGGACCTGGGTGATGCTTACGTCTCTTCCGATGACGACTTCTAAAATCAAAATTAGTAGCCAATAGATTATGCGAAGAAAAAAAATTGTATTGTATTTGACACTTGTTTGTAGTTGTTGTATTCAGGGTGACATAGTTTTAGTTAACGAATTGTTGATGATGAATGATTAGTTGGTCTTTTTCTTAGACCTATTAGTCTATAGTAAAAGTCTAAGTGAAGTCCCAAGTACACTATTGTTTTTGTTTAATAGGAGAGTCCCTCTTATTGCTAGTACCCAAAACAAGAACAGTAATAGCGATAAAAGAGTCAAGTAATGATTTCAAACACCAAAAACACCCTCACCTCCCATTATATATTCATTTACTGAATTGGTGGTGGAGAAGGAGTATGTACTGGTACTGGTACTGGTACTTGTATCATAGCATCGTATAAGAAGAGTATCCTATCATGACACCTGCTACAAATACAAAGATCCAACTCGCCATCAATCAATAAATAATATTACAGGTTATGCTACTCGTCATCCTCCTCATCCTCCTCCCCCTCCTCTTCCTCACTCTCACTCTCACTCTCACTAACATCAATAAGAGGTTCTCTGGGCTCCAACTGCTCGGCATCTTCAAGAGTCAGCCGTTTAGGCAATCGAGGCAAGGCGATATCACACACTCTTTCCTCGTGCAACAAATCATCAATAAACTGATCCAAATGAGTCAGAGTCACTCCACCCATGTTTCTGAACCGCAGTTTTCGATAATCTCCAAGAAGAGGTTCCAAAAGCGTGTATATTTGAACAGGAGGATACGCCAGACGGATGTAAAAGGCCGCCACAGCTCTCAAATACTTGAACTCCTTCTGATTCAGATACTCCAGGATGATTTCGTGAGAAGGCTGGATCTGGAGCAATTTGAAAACAAGACACAGAAACGGCGTGGGTTTCTGATTCGCATATTGTCCTCCAATTGCCGTCAAAGTTGCTGCTCGATCACAAAGAGTCGCAGCATTGAGATTGAAACACAGCTCTTTCCAATAGAGCGTTTCAAAGATGCGTTCTCGGATGATTTTTTCAATCAGAAGAGCGGGGTTGATGCCATGGATCGACAGGGCACCATTCACCATGCCCCTGTCGGTGATATAAGTGTCCATTTTGGAGTTGGTGAGTGTGTGAGTGTGTGAGTGAGTAATCAACTTCTGATGCGAACTTAGAGTTGAAAAATGAAAATGTGGGTGATTTTGAAGATAGCTACAAGGGGGTTTTTGGGTCGTGTGAGAACAAAGAAAAGGTGTATATCTGTTTGTATTTGTGTTATTTGGTCATTGGTGATTTCTCCTTACAGGTTATGAGTTGTAATATGGAGTTTAGACGACATTTCAGTAATTTAGTGTATTTAGTGAAATTTCAACTTTTTTTTTAAATCGGAAATATTCAAACCGAGTATAGCTACATCGTATAACAGAACTATCATACTGGTACCAGCAGTATAAGATGCTCAAAGAACTAACCAATCTACGTACACCCCATTACCCTCTCTTGCTTACGTAATCCATATCTCACGATAAGCTGCAGGTTGCTGCAGTCGTCTCCTATCCACTGTCCACATGGAAGCAATCTACAACCAACTAGCGAGACGGGCTCTGGATCTATATGGACACAAAAAGCGTCGAGTGATCAT
Organism: Yarrowia yakushimensis; assembly: GCA_900518995.1. Taxonomy (NCBI): domain Eukaryota; kingdom Fungi; phylum Ascomycota; class Dipodascomycetes; order Dipodascales; genus Yarrowia; species Yarrowia yakushimensis. The sequence goes on from ULGW01000002.1 coordinate 1,578,987, forward strand.
CTCGCTGGTGGGAATTCCCGGGTCTGGAAAAACGACTTCTGCGAAAAAAATCGCAGACAGGATCAATTCCCTTGCAAACAAGCCCAATCTCAGCATAGTTGTTCCTATGGACGGGTTTCATTACACTCGTCAGGAGTTGGATGGAATGGAAGATCCAGCCGAGGCTCATCGACGACGTGGGGCTCCTTTCACGTTCAATTCTCAGGCTCTGGTGGATCTCATTGCCGATTTGCATGCTGAAAAGCCTGGTGTTGAAGTACCGTCTTTTGACCATTCCAAGAAGGATCCAGGCCCCGGATTTGTGGTTGATCCAGATAACAAGATCCTCATTGTGGAGGGACTCTATTTGCAGCTCAATTACGAGCCCTGGATCAAGTTGAATGAGTATGTTGATGAACGGTGGAGAATCAGCATTGATTTCGACCAAGCTCGACAAAGAGTTGGTAATAGACATGTTGAGGCTGGTTTAGCGGATAATCTGGACCAGGGACTGGCTAGATTCGATATGAACGATGGACCCAATGGTCATCATTTGTTGGATCAGAGTGTCGATCCAGATGTTGTTGTTGAGAGTATATCTGAAGGGGATGATGCCATGTGAAGTACCAGTACCATGTCAGTCGTGAAATGTGAATCGTTCAATGTCAATCATACGTGTCAATCGTTCAATGTCAATACAATACCAACCATACAACCATACCATTACCCATTACTATATTATGCTACCCTTCCCTCATGCTAATCACTCTCATAATTTTCATCCTCATATCCCCTCAACATCAACGACGTGTATCTCAAATAGTCATGCTTCATGTACTGAGGCATGGCACAGTTGGCAGGATACCAGTAATTGACACTGATATTGGCATCGTCCTCTGGTGTCTCCACAATCTCAACCTGATGATACCACAAGGACGGAATGTACAAAACCTGACCCTCGTGTAATTCGACCACAAACGGCCGGCAATGCTTGCTGTAGACTGAATTGTGCGTCGATTCATCGGCTGGATTGACTGTGGGAAACAGAGTCCTCGGAATATCCTCATCATTGACCACATTGTATCCTCCCTCTCCATCAGGTACATAGGTGGCAGAAGTCAGAAACTGCTCGTCCAAACAGTACACTTCTGTTGGAGGAATCAAGTAAAACTTCTTGACTCCCCGTACTTGAATGTACAGGTTCTCAAACGAGTCACAATGCAGTCTGGAGGTGGTTCGAGTGTCTCCAACCCACAAGTTGATGAGTTCAGGAGCACCCAGAACCTCGTCTGCCCACTCAAAGTTGTCCACCAGGTCCTCCATGAGTACCTTGTACGCCGTGGCCATACATCCGTCCTGGTTCTGAAGGTATCTTACGGGCTTTGTTCTGTCAAAGTTGCTTGATCCCTGTAACGAGTCGAGAAACTGGCCAAACGGCATTTCTGCAGTGTGTGGCTTGACAAACACCGATCCATCACTCGTCCTCAAAGGCGAATCTGCGTTTCCTAGAGGAGTTTCGGCCACACTGACAGTCAGATCCTCACCCAGCCTCGTCTTGAGATACTGGGCGTTCCATTTGCCAAAACACGGTAAATCAAGCTTGTTGATCACCATGGGAAACCCCAGACCCACCTGTTTGGCCAGCTGGGTGGGTGTGGGTGGAGTTTCAAACTCGGAGATTGAAGCAGGCAAAAACACCTGTTGGAGCTCCATTTGTTTGATCATGCCCTTTTCGAGTTTTTCGTGGGTGGCCATTTTTTGTGTTTCACAGACAGTGTCGTGAGAGAGAGAGATAATGCAACAACACTCAATCCAAGCCCTCTGGCCAGACTCTTGCTGAAATATCGTATGTTGGTCTGTTTTGAAAATCATGCAGCTGATATGCATCTGACGTCACCTGGACAGATGGTGAACCTTGCTTGAGGGGGTGGTGGTGAGGGAGGAGCTAGGATATGTATAAAGTACGAGTTGAATATATATATGTATTACGTATGGATTGTGTCTTGTTTCAGTGGGTAGTGTTGTATAGTTACAGTGAAATTTCAATCTGAAGATAAGATCTCTACTGATAATACTTTAACTAATTACAGTATAACATTTGAGGAGTATTAATAGATCTTCCGGAGGGTACATTGAGGGGGTGTCATATGAGTATAGCAGTGTGATTGAAGATCGATGTTTCAACGTGTACGCAGCCACAAGTATCGTACTTGTATAGTTGAGGTGATCTAATCGTTCCTGGAGTTATAGTGAGATGATATTTAAACCCTTCTACTGTACCCTCAACTTCATGTTCTCAATGCCTCCTCTCTATGGGATTTTCGACTTTAAAAGTGATAATTCATCCCAATTGTCTGTTACCATGCTGTATCAGCTTCAATACTGTCGATCAGAGGTATTTGTCAGGTTTTGGATGGTCCTCCTTCGAGGTCTGAGAAGACCATAATAGTTGAACCAAACAAGTAATTACAGTTGGGAGTCAAAGTGAAATAGTTTAACTTGGAGGTGAGATCCGGGTACCCCAAAGAGTACACTATGGAACCGTCTGAATCGACTTAAATCGTTAATTAAATCATTTCCATCAGCTAACCGAATCACCAAGTCATATCTCCTCTTGTTCACCTCTTACATCTTTCTTCACCAGCAAACATCACACTCAACATCAGATCAAGGTAGACCTCTCTACTGAACCATCCAACCTATCACTGTAGATACATCTACCACATTCCATGGTACCAGTACGATATCAGTATACCGATATTTTTACTGGTACGGTATGTTACCTGGTACTTGTACAATTCCTGTAGTCGTACTGTACTCATACTGATTCTGGTTCCTGTAGTCACTCTCTCCGAGTCAATACCATTAAGGGAGTTTTATGCGCCGAGAGAGCCTCGGCCGAGTTTACCCCGGACAGAACTGTCCATTTATTTGGTCTTTAGAACTTTGTACAAGTTCAGAAAAGCCATAATTCCACTCAATCTATCCTGTGGAACAAATTACTAGTCCTAATCCGACCATTATTCCCTTCCAATCACTCCCTCTCACTCCCTCCAATAGCCGAGTCAACACCTCCCCCTACCCAAACCCCAACATTACACCTCCCCGACCTTGTCCCGACAGATGAATAGTCAATATGTGGAGAAACTTTAGGTTAGCTAAAAAGCTCAAGGTCCCACCTCATTCATTTACATACACTCTCTCACCCTCCTCAACCATCACACACATAATGTTTGCGCTGCGAAACCAGGTCCGAACCCACATTGCCCGGGGCTTTGTCTCCGCCCGACAGTCTCTCAGCACACTGGCTCTCATTGAGCAGAGCAACGGAGTCATTGCCGGATCTACCCTCAACGCTCTGACTGCCGCAAAGGAGCTTGGAGGAGACGTGACTGCCCTTGTGGCCGGCTCCAAGGCCGCTGACGTGGCCGCTCAGGTCGCCAAGATTGCCGGCGTGTCGGCCGTGCTCACCGCCTCGTCCGCCGCCTACGACCACGGCCTGCCCGAGAACTACGCCGATCTTGTCGTGGCTGCCACCAAGGAGGGAGGCTTCACCCATGTCGTGGCCCCCTCGTCGGCCTTTGGCAAGAACGTGCTCCCCCGAGTGTCGGCACTGCTGGACGCCACCCAGATCTCGGACGTGACCAAGATTGAGTCCGAGGACACCTTTGTGCGACCCATCTACGCCGGAAACGCCATCCAGACAGTCAAGTCCACCGACCCCATCAAGCTGCTGACCGTTCGAGCCTCCGCCTTCCCCGCCGCCGAGCTCGAGGGCGGCTCTGCCTCTGTTTCCGACGCCAAGGACCCCGCTGCCGCCGCCCAGTCCGAGTGGCTGTCCGAGGAGCTCACCAAGTCGGAGCGACCCGATCTGGGAGGCGCCAAGAAGGTTGTTTCTGGCGGCCGAGGTCTCAAGAACAAGGAGAACTTTGACAAGATCATGTTCCCTCTGGCCGACGCTCTTGGAGCCGCCGTTGGAGCCTCTCGAGCCGCCGTGGACTCTGGCTTTGCCGACAACTCGCTGCAGGTGGGCCAGACCGGTAAGGTTGTTGCTCCCGAGCTGTACATTGCCGTCGGTATTTCCGGCGCCATCCAGCATCTTGCTGGAATGAAGGACTCCAAGGTGATTGCTGCCATCAACAAGGACGCCGATGCGCCCATCTTTGAGGTTGCCGACGTTGGACTCGTGGCCGATCTCTTTGATGCCGTCCCCGAGCTCACCGACAAGGTCAAGGCCTAGAGTCTTCGATGATGACTATGAATGATGACGGTAGAAGTGAATGAATTACGATTTATGAGTGAGCGCAGTACGTGGAAGTAGCTGGTGTATGACAGATGAGAATTGAACGTAGAAATCGAGTACCCTTGTACTGGTACTTGTATTACAGGATCTCAATAGATCCAAATCTGTATTGTGGTCTCCTAAGTACCGTTTCTGGTCTAATTACTGAGTGGAGATCAGTATAGGGATGATATCAGAGTACGATACTGTACTGGTAGTTATTCCATTAGTGAAGGTAATACTCCCTGAGTAAGTAATTACAAGTAATAGTTGTTCTGGTAGTTAGCATTGTAGTACAGGGTGAGAGGAGAGTACTTGTATGACCTGTGAAATGCATGGATGAGACATGTGGACATTATTAGAGTCAACCACGACCTAAGCTGACACAGATGACCGTGCTTGTACCCTTTGTAGTACTGGTACTGTACCGTATGACTAAGTCAGACTCTCACTTGGAGATAACCGTTAAGGTACCTTAGCTCAAACATGGGAATATGAGGGTAGACTGTGTAGCCTCTATGAAGTCGATATTCTGACATTTTTTTGTTGGCGTTATTTGAAGTGTACGACTGGAGTGTATGGACTAATTCACTCGTTCTGGAGTTCACTACAAGCACTTCTAAATAACTGTTTCACACTCATTGATCACCGTTGAGACTCGGCCGAAATATCCTAAAAGGGAAGTCTGAAATTTCAAACAGTTGACAAAATAACACCGTTTCAATTCATCCAAAAAGGTCGAAATTTCAAAAAAACCGACTCCATTTGATCATGCCAGACTCCCTCATGCCAATTGTCCACTTATCTACCTCACACCTCTCACACTCACCAAGTTAACCACATGTCTCACCTCCAGCACACGTTGATTATCAATGTCCTTTTTTGGCTTTATTGATCCAAGCCACATGACCCTAATTGTCCAGTGTAGGGTACCAGTAGGGTACCGCTACCAGTATAGATGGTCACCTATCACCTACTACTGTCCAATTATTCATTCTTTCACCGTACCATACTCTACAGCTCGTACTCGTTCCCTCCTACCTCCCCCCCTCCTCTGCACTCTCTTAGACTCATCTGTTTCGAAAGTGAATAATATCTGTGAACGATGAAAACGCCATTTTAGACGAAATCAAAACAGCCTCATTGGAACAGCCTCATCAAAACAGCCTCATCATACCCACCCCAAATCTTGCCTCAAAATCATCCCTCTCATACAAATATCCAAGCTTACAAAAACCCTCCTCCTATAGGTCACTGTGCTTAGACTACTGCTTAATCATGCAGCTGGTAGGGAGAGTACTGTATGATACAGCCTCTCAGATGATCACGTGAATGAATAGATAAACCAACGAAATGAACCTGATCGAATAGGTCAATAATCGTCTACTTGTACTACCACCCCACCTCCCCCTCACAACCCTCCATCACCTACAAAGACCCACATCTCCACACCCTCAATGCACGGAAACTCAATATCTTGCCATCAAACTTAGACCTCCAGACAAGTTGCAGCATAACTAACACGTTCCTTCATAACCCCCTACCAGTTGTCAATTGGCGAGAGACAAGATACAGACAAAAGATACAGACAAAAGACAAAAGACAAAAGACACAGACACCCTATTTGTCACGTGACCACATAAACACACACAGCCGACAATCTCTCACACCCTCACACACCCCACTCCTCCCCCCACATGAGCGAAAACACTCCGTTGTTACACAAGGTGGTGATTTCCGAGCCGGAAACGCCGCCACGACCAGGAACACCAACTCTCAGACCCGATCTAATCAGACGCATCTCAAACAACTCGGTCAATCCAGCATCTTCGTCCAGCAACGATGATACACACCATAGATTGGTTCCTCCACCCAACCCCAAGGCTCTGAGACCGCGAATGAAGTCGTATTGGGCCTATTATATTCCCGCCATGGAATGGATCCCCCATTATACTGCCACCAAGTTTTGGGGCGACTTTTGTGCTGGTGTTTCGCTGGCCTCATTTCAGATCCCACTCTCAATGTCGTATGCAACCTCTTTGGCCCATCTCCCAGCTGTTGCAGGACTCTATGCACTGGTCATTCCGCCATTGGTTTATTCGATATTCGGATCGGTTCCCCAGATGATTGTGGGTCCCGAAGCCGCCATCTCTCTGGTTGTGGGCCATGCTCTCAAGCCCTACTTGAATCCAGACAATGATGGAGTCATCAAACCGTTTGAGGCCAACGGAATCATTGCCGGAGCAACCGGTGCCATTCTTCTGTTTGCCGGACTTGTCCGATTCGGCTTTCTTGACTCGGTGCTCTCCCGAGCACTGCTTAGAGGCTTCATTTCGGCCGTTGGAATCGTCATGTGCATCGACCAGAGTCTGGGTCTTCTCAAGCTCAACGGACTCTTTTCCGAGCTGTCTCCAAACAACGAAACCACCTTTTCCAAGTTGGTTTTCGTCATTACTCACTGGGAAGATGCCCACAAGCTGACGGCTGCCATTGGTCTGTCTGCTCTGGCGGTTCTCATCATCCTACGACGTCTCAAACGACAACTACGAGACAAGGTCTCCTGGATCATCTTCGTTCCCGAGATTCTCATTGTTGTTGTCGTTTGCACGATTCTGACCGACGTTTTCGATTGGGACCGAGAAGGAGTGCTGGTTCTGGGCAAAATCAAGCCTGGAAAACTCCACCTGCGATTCCCCCTCACTCCCAGCACCTGGACCGACTTCAAGGCCACGTTTTCGGCCTCCTTCATTATGGCTGTTCTCGGCTTCTTTGAATCGACCATTGCTGCAAAATCGCTGGGTACCACCTTTGACGTGGCTGTTTCGACCAACCGAGAACTGGTAGCTCTGGGTCTGTGCAACCTCTTTGGCTCTCTCTTTTGCGCCCTGCCCTCGTTTGGAGGCTACGGACGATCCAAGATCAATGCTCTTTCTGGAGCCACCACCCAAATGTCGTCTGCGGTTCTGGCCATCATCACCATGCTCAGTACCGCCTACCTCATGCCCTACTTCTTCTACCTGCCCTCTTGCGTTCTCTCTGCCGTCATCACGGTCGTGGGTCTCTCCCTTCTGGAAGAGGCTCCCGGAGACATTGCCTTCTACTGGAAGGTTGGAGGCTACCAGGAGCTGTTCACGCTGTTCCTGACACTCTCGACGACCATCTTTTGGTCTGTGGAGACGGGTATTGCTGTCGGAGTGGGTCTTTCAGTGGTCCGGGTCGTCCACCATGCCACTCGGCCCCGAATCCAGATTCTGGGAAGAAAACCAGGCACCAACGACTTCTTCAACGCCGATCTCTCTCTCGACAACGAAGACGGAAGCCATGCCGAGCTCGAGGATGTCCACGGCTGTCTGATTGTCAAGATCCCTGAGCCTCTGACGTTTGCCAACACGGGCGATCTGCGAACCCGATTGGGCCGTCTCGAGCTCTACGGCTCCATGAAGGTGCATCCTTCGCATCCCCGAATCCGTGGCGACGATATGACGCAGTTTGTCATTTTCGATCTCAACGGAATGACCGAAATCGACGTCAGTGCAGCACAGATCCTCATGGAAATCGTGTCGCGATACAAGGAACGAGGCCTCGAGGTGTACTTTACCCGGGTCCCCAACGACCACAAGATCCGACAGCTGTTGGAAAAGTCTGGCATTAGTAAACTGGTGGCCGATGATAACGCCGTTTACTACAATTCTATAGAGGAGGCCTTGCGGCATATCGATAGTCAGGCTTAGTGACTAGAGAGTACAAGTAATACACTACGTGAAGGAGCTGCAGTCAAGTGCTCTTTATTGTTCTTCAATCATTGCTATTCAAACGTTTTCTATACAAGTGCACTACGTGGTCCACTAAACAACACAGTGGAAATGCTGTCGACCCTTGGCAATACCCTCCTTGACAATCTTGGACACGGCATCGGGATCCTTGGTCATCTTGGTAAAGTTCTCATGACCATCCTTGGTGACAAGAATGTCGTCCTCGATTCGCACGCCTCCCACGGTCCAGTACTTGTCCAGAACAGCTCGGTCCAGGAACTTTTCCTGCTCGGGCTGGATAAAGTGGTCCAGCAGGTACTTGTTAAAGTAGCAGCCGGGCTCGACAGTCAGAACCATGTTCTCCTCAAGAGGTCGTCGAAGACGCAGGTATCGGTACATGGGGTCCTTGTCGTTGTAGTTGGGTCGTCCGGCGGTATCGTGGGTGTCCATTCCGAGCATGTGACCCAGACCGTGGGGGAAGAAGCCACAGGAGACTCTGGACTCGAAAATCTCGTCCTCGGTTCCGTTGGTGAAGATTCCAAGTCGCAGCAAATGTCGGATCAGAATTCGATGAGCATCTCGATGAAGATCCTCGTAGTTGACTCCGGGCTTGACCTTGGCAATGCACTGGTTCTGGATATCGAGAACGGCCTCGTAGATGGCTCGGCTCTCGGTGGTCCACTCTCCAGAAATGGGGAAGCATCGGGTCACGTCAGAGGCGTAGTTTTTCCACTCGGCACCGGCGTCAATCAGCACAAGCAGCTTGTCATCAAGGGGAAGATCGTTCTTGACGTAATGGAGAGTGCCTGCAGAGGTGCCTGCACAGCAAATGGGGTCGTAGGACTGGTTCTTGGAGCCCTGACGAATGGAGTGGTAGATGAACTCGGCGTGAATATGGCCCTCATTCTTCTCAATGGGAAGAGCAGACATGACGGCCAAGTGAGAGTTGTCGGTGATTGCAGAAGCATGTCGCATGAGAGCCAGCTCGTGAGAATCCTTGATGGCTCGAGCCTCATCCAGAGCATCAAGAAGAGACTGGGACATGGTCACGACATCCCGCTTGTCATAGGTCTCAATACCAATGAGAGTCTTTCCCTTGAGATCGCTTTCGAGTTGGTTCATGTACTTGATTTCGTCCACGTCTGAGACGGCTCGGATCTGTTCGGGAGACAGAGGAAGTCCGGACCACATGACTTCCTCGTCGTCAATCTCGGGAATGTAAAGAGTAATCTTGTCCTCGGCGGCGTTGTATGTCACGGTGGCGTCAGGAGCCTCATAACCTGTGAGATAGAAGAAGTATCGGTGTTGTCTAAGAGGCACAGTCTGGTCAGAGTGAGGCCAGAGAGTGGTCTTTGAGGCCTCAATGTACCAGAGGGCGGTTGAAGCTGCTCCAGCAGCAGCCAGGTGCTTTGCGGCCTTGAGAGCGTGAGCCTTGGCGGGATACTGATCAGAAGTCATTGTTGAGGGACAAGTTGAAAGTGTGGAGAAAGACAGGTGTTAACCGAGTCTGGTATCCGGATCAAACTCTAATCTTTCAAGTCGAACGGCACTACATGTGCATTTGAGATGTGGATTATGCGTGTTGAAAGGGTAAGAGTAGGCGACGGACGAGAATAGAAGGACAAGTACCAGGAACTGGTGCTTGTTTGTGTTTGTTGGTGGGTGTGTTCTTGTGGTTGTATTCTCGTCTCTGTTGTGTTGTTCATTGGAGTTCCTCTCCTCAGTATACTTAACATGACATCATGAAAGTACAAGGGTAGAACATCAGGTCATGTATGTGAGCAACTGGTTGAATGTAGTGTACAGGTTATGACTATGGGAGTTTCACCACAAAGAGATTATGACATCACTACGGTACCTTGACGTATTGTTCCTTCTGACGGAGACCGACGGAGACTCTCTGAGCAATGCTACATCAGATTGTTCAAGCTCTCCAAGCTTACTGAGAGAGAACGAATCGAGAGACGAATCGAGTGACGAATCGAGTGACGAATGGAAAGACGAGTAGACGTATAGACAACGGTGATTATTACATCAGGATCACTCATACCCTCCACATCTTCTGCCCTTTCAACGTCTTCTAGTTGTAGATGTCCCCGTGAGAAGTTTCACACACTCTAATCTTGAGCATCAGAAGGGTATTCTTGAACATCAGAAAGGGGACACTTTCACTGTACTAATATGGTACTTTAATATATCAAAATGATTCTAGTGATCAGGTGATTCCATCTGTACGGTTTTTGTTCCCTCTTCTTGCACACGTGACTCATCCTGGACACCCTCCAATAGTACCATCTCTACAGTCCTATTTCTTCTCTCTTTTTTCCTCATACCTTGTCTGAATCTCCTACCCTTGCTTACGAGGCACTTACACTATCCGTTCAACTCCCTCCCTCATCAAAATCGTCCCTTATGACCATATCTGAATCCTTCATCCTCCCCAACTAAACTTCCAATCTTGCCTGCACACTTTTCACTGATTTGGTAGCCCTGAAAGTACCAGGTAGTCATAACAGCACACTCGTAGAGGTGGTAGTCGTACAGTAAATGTGAAATTTAGTCATAACCTGTGTCACGTGACCCCATATATACTCCCTAGCACCCTATTATGACCACCACCCTACCCCTCGTACAAGTACATCACCCCAACAGTGCTCTTAATCTTTCATGTTAAAGTTTCAGGCAGTCATGAGGATGAGAAAAGTGTCATCAAGTATAGTGGATCAGGTCGGAGGGGGATACTGGGTGGTTGATAGTGTGGCCATCTTGTGTCTCCTACCGTACAGCCCTCCAAATAACCCCCTTCTACTCAAATCACTCATCCAAACCCATTATAACCTCATGCAACATATATGTCTTCAATCTAGCCTTCATATTAAGGGCACTCTGAAAACCATCATATATACACAAAACTTGAATAAGAGCGACTATCAGCCTCCCACACCCCTAATCCACTCCCCACACCCCCACAACCAACGTCTACCACCCAATAACCGCCTGGTTGTCACCCCTCTATCAACCCCAACCCACATCCCAAAACAGAAGGACTCGTCCAATCTTCTCCTGCCCTAACCCAAACCCAAAGCACAAAAATTCTGCGCAGTGAAAAAAAAATCCAAACTCACATCGAGGCTTCTCCTACATATCGACCTAGCAACACTACCGACATGTCTGCTGTTGTCCAGGAACAAACCGACTATCTCATCAAGCCCGAGAATGTTGGCCCCTCGGCCGACACCTCCGAGTGGCCTCTTCTGCTCAAGAACTACGACAAGCTGCTTGTTCGGTCCGGTCATTACACCCCCATCCCCAACGGATGTTCTCCTCTCAAGCGAGACCTCAAGTCGTACATTGCTTCTGGAGTCATCAACCTTGACAAGCCTTCCAACCCCTCTTCTCACGAGGTTGTTGCTTGGATCAAGCGAATTCTTCGATGTGAGAAGACTGGTCACTCTGGTACTCTGGATCCCAAGGTTACTGGATGTCTGATTGTGTGTATCGATCGAGCCACCCGTCTGGTCAAGTCTCAGCAGGGCGCCGGAAAGGAGTACGTGTGCATTGTGCGACTCCATGAGGCTCTTGAGGACGAAAAGGCCATGGCTCGAGGTCTGGAGAACCTGACTGGAGCTCTGTTCCAGCGACCTCCTCTCATTTCGGCCGTCAAGCGACAGCTTCGAGTTCGAACCATCTACGACTCCAAGCTGCTCGAGTTTGACAACGACAGACATCTCGGTGTCTTCTGGGCCTCTTGTGAGGCTGGTACCTACATGCGAACCCTTTGTGTTCATCTGGGTATGCTTCTTGGTGTCGGTGGTCACATGCAGGAGCTTCGACGAGTTCGATCTGGAGCTCTGGACGAGAACGACGGCATGGTTACCCTGCACGACATTCTCGATGCTCGGTGGCTCTATGACAACACCAAGGACGAGTCTTACCTGCGACGGTGCATCCGACCTCTTGAGTCTCTTCTGCTTGGTTACAAGCGAATTGTCGTCAAGGACTCTGCCGTCAACTCCATCTGTTACGGTGCCAAGCTCATGCTTCCCGGTGTTCTCCGATACGAGGAGGGCATTGAGCTGGAGGACGAGATTGTGCTCATCACCACCAAGGGTGAGGCCATTGCTCTTGGTATTGCCCAGATGACCACCGTCGACCTGGCCTCTTGTGACCACGGTGTCGTTTCTCGAATCAAGCGATGCATCATGGAGCGAGACACCTACCCCCGACGATGGGGATTGGGACCCGTTGCCACCGAGAAGAAGAAGCTCAAGGCCGACGGTAAGCTCGACAAGTTTGGACGACCCAACGAGAGCACTCCTTCCGACTGGAAGAAGAGCTACGTCGACCACACCGAGGACGAGCCCGTGACCAAGCCTGCTGTTACCGAGGCTCCCGTCGAGGCCCCCAAGAAGGAGGTCGAGGCCGAGGCCGACGTGTCCATGGCCGCCGACTCGGACGACGAGGAGGAGGACAAGAAGAAGGAGAAGAAGGACAAGAAGGAAAAGAAGGACAAGAAGGAAAAGAAGGAAAAGAAGGACAAGAAGGAGAAGAAGCGAAAGGCCGAGGACTCCGATGATGAGGGAGAGAAGAAGAAGAAGAAGAAGAAGAGCAAGGATTAGTGTCTGCATGTAAATTATGTTATTATTTGGTTCGAGTGGTTCGAGTGGGGAGTACAAGGGTACCCGTAGTATAAGCATGTCCTACCAGTGCAGTACCAGTACCTTGTAGTAAGTTACTGTAGACTGTATATGACTTTAGTTAGAGTAACTATCTACACTATGGAAGTACGAGTACAGGATGTGTATATGTAAAGAGTGTCTCCGTAGTCCGAGTGCCATGATCAAGACTACAGTATCGTACCAGTACGAGTACTGGTACTACACTACAAGTACAGAACCACCTGTTCACTTTTCATAGTGAGAAAGGACAAGGTCCAAGAACTAGAGACCTTCCAATTACTGTACTGAAAATGAATCAAAAGATCTTGCCATATAGCTGTAGCGTGTAGAAACGATATATTGACGAATCAAAAGGTCTTATAATACACCTGTAGCATACTCAGGTAGACTCCAAAAGACGACAAGAATGTTGAATCATGATAGTTAAGGTCAACTCCTTAACAGGACTCTTTCTAAGAACATCCCAACTAAGACCTTAGCTCAGAAGGATAACAGCTGGTACAGTTATATGTGACAGTTATATGTGAGCTGTCTCTCTAGTTGGATTAGTCAAAGACCAATGTTCACTTCAATCCGATCTTACACTGACTACGACCAAAAGTCTGCTTGATGAGTATACAACCTTGTCTATATCTTGTTGAACTTTACTTGGTAATTGTATACAAGCAGTATGGTCTTTGAATCAACTACAGATAGTGCTCCAGTAGAGACGGAAGAACGAGAGAATCGTACCAGTACCAGTAGATCATTACGACAAAGTGCTCTAGACGTTCAATTAGTTCTCAACAACTGAAGTTTTGGAGACACCGACTATAGATCATCTTTTCAGATCATCTTTTCAGAGAACATGGTATCTCAGCGTTACCTTCCTCACCACCCAGTCTTTGAGGCTCTAAACAGTTGACTACTGTTCACCCTCCTTCCTACAAGTAAACTACAGTTGGTGTTCAACCAGGTTGTCCACCTCCATCTCAAATCATGCTATTAAGTCTTACATTGATGCTCTTGCACTCTATGTACAATAAGTTAGTCTAAAAGTTGTCCTCAATGGCCTTTCGCTGGGCGTCGGACAGAGAGCTGGGGAAATCCACCTTGATGGTGATGATGAGCTGACCTCGCTCGCCAGGCTTCTTGGAAATGGGCATTCCATAGTTGGGGTACGTGATGATATGACCCGGGTTGATGGGAAGCCGCTGCTCAATCTTGAGCTTCTTGCCCTCCAGAGTCTCGATGATCTTGGTAAAGCCGCATAGAGCCTCCTTGAGCGTCAGCTTGATGGACATTTTGAGATCGTCACCGTCCCGCGTAAACACGGCATTGGGCTTTTGTTCAATCACAAACACAACGTCCTGCTGGCCTCCGTAGGGCTGGGCATCTCCCTCACCGGTAAAGGTCAGCTTGGTGCCAGCCTTCCAGCCAGGTTTGATGTTCACAGTGAGCACCTTTTCTTCGGGCTGACCACTGGGACCCTTTCGGGTGATTTTCATCTTCTTTGTGGCTCCAGTGCACAAATCCTCAAGAGAAACGGGCATCTTGACGGTCACCTGGGTTCGTTCGGGAGATCGGGCTCTCTGACGTGGCATGCCTCCCATACCTCCAGCACTGCGACCAGCACGTCCACCAAAGAGGTTGGCGAATCCTCCATAGTCCTCGCCTTCGTCGTCGAATCCGCCCTGCTGGCCGAACGAGTTGAAAATGTTAAAGGCATCTCCAGACGAGAAACCGTTGAAACCGCCCGGACCACCGCCGCCAGAAGAAAAGTGGAACGTCTGAGGACCTCCACCACCTCCTCCACTAGAGAAACCACCTCCCGGAAACCCTCCGGCGCCTCCTGGGAACCCTCCTGGGCCGCCTGGAAACCCGCCCTGGCCTGAAAACCCGCCATCTTGACCAGGCTCAGGCATGGGAACTCCTCCTTTTCGAGCAGCCTCCAGACCATACTTGTCATAAAGAGCTCGCTTGTCCTTGTCGGACAAAATGTCATAGGCCTCGGAAATCTGCTTGAACTTTTCCTCATTTCCTCCGGGCTTGTCAGGATGGAACTTGAGGGCAGCCTTTCGATAGCCCTTTTTGATGTCTGCCTCCGAGGCGCCAGAAGACACCCCGAGATCGTCATACAGCTTTGTTTCTTTCACCATGGTGTTTGTGTAGGTGTAGATTTGTGTAGATGTAAATGTAAATGTCGTCGAAAACGCCCCAAAATGTGCTGACCTTGCTCCTTAAGTATTGCCGAGTCTATTCAAATGTCGTCCTTCTGGAGGCTTCGAGATTGCTTGTCAACCTTCCAGACTCTTCGCCGCGATAAGGTTGCAAATTGGGACCATCCAAAGTTAAATTTCAAGGCGGTGGTGGGCTGGGGGGAGGGAAGGGAGTGAGGTCACGTGAGGGGGAGGAGGAGGAGGTCACGTGAGGAGGAGGGGGAGGTGGTCACGTGCTAGGGTGATGTCAGTGGTCACGTGACGTACACAACCAATGGCTGCTCAACCAACCAGTTCATCTCTCCCACTGTAATGCACTCTCCTCCCCAAAATGCAGGCGTTTAAGACAACATTACATGCATAGATTGATCACGTGATCGAAAGAGTGGAGAAAGTCACGTGATTGAGAGAAATGCCACCAGCATACCATCCATCCAATCAATTGACCCTATTGCATCAGTTAACCATCTCTCCTGAACTACAGGCATATAAGACAATTTGACAACCCTACACTACCTGAGAAGGTCACGTGATGGAGAGATAGTAGAAAGTCACGTGATCGAAAGAGAGACCACCAGCAAACGTCCAACCAATCAATTGACCCTATTAATCCAATGGCCATGTTGCTACAAGTACTGGTACTGTACCATACAGCCCAGACATTAGAAAACATTCTGAACTTGGATAGGTCACGTGATCGAGAGAGAGAGAGGAGAATATGAGGTCACGTGACGGATATAATGTCTGACCAATCAATCAACCTCTTTGATCTGATTATCATATTACCCCATTACCAATGACAACCACATCAACCTTGAATGAAACACGCAATATCATCAAAGGAGGTAATATCACTATGTGGACGACATTACTAACTCACTACCAACCCAATTGACCTCTCAACAAGCATAAATATCGACTTGTATCCCCAGCTGAACGAGCCCCAGTTCATCGGGGTTAGGGTAATCCCGATCAAATCCATGCATGAGTTCACGTGACCCACCTTAATCCTGCCGATTCCCAATATGCCGTTTGGTTCATGATATGACATCTCATCTAACCATGGGGTCTGAAACACAAGCATCTACACAATCTCAGCAACAGGCTGCCCAACCACAGGGTCAGGTTCAGCCCCAACAACAGGCTGCTGCAGCCGAGTCGGACATGTCGGTGATTCTGTGTTCGTCGAGTTACGATAACACAATCAAGTTCTGGGAAGCATTGAGTGGCATCTGTTCGCGAACCATTCAGCATCCGGATTCGCAGGTCAATCGGCTGGCCATTACTCCTGACAAGCGGTATCTTGCAGCAGCTGGAGGCAACACTGTGAGGTTGTATGACATTCGGTCTAACAACCCCAAGGCTGTGATGACGTTTGAGGGTCACACGGGTAATGTGACGGCTTTGGCGTTCCAGTATGATGGAAAGTGGATGGTCACGTCGTCCGAGGACGGAACCGTCAAGGTTTGGGATATGAGAACGGCCACGGTCCAGAGAAACTACAAGCATCGATGTCCTGTCAACGATGTGGTGATCCACCCCAACCAGGGCGAAATCATCTCATGTGACCAGGAGGGCAATATCCGAATCTGGGATCTCGGAGAAAACACATGCACACATCAGCTGATTCCCGAAGAAGACGTGCCTGTACGATCGGTTTCCGTGGCATCAGATGGATCCATGCTGGTGGCTGGAAACAACAAGGGCAACTGCTACGTGTGGAAAATGCACAACACCCGTGACGTCACATCGCTGCATCCCATCACCAAATTCAGATCCCACTCAAAGTACATCACCAAGGTGCTGCTGTCTCCAGACGTGAAACACCTGGCCACGTGCTCGGCAGACAACACGGCCCGAATCTGGTCCATCAAAAACGGATTCTCGCTGGAAACAACCCTCACGGGCCACCAGCGATGGGTGTGGGATTGTGCATTCAGCGCAGACTCTGCATATCTCGTGACCGCAAGCTCAGACCATTACGTGCGTCTGTGGGAACTGGCGTCCGGCCAAATCATCAGACAGTATAGCGGCCACCATAAGGGAGCTCTTTCCGTCGCCCTCAACGATGTTTAGTCTACTAACAGCATGTATTTTATATATCTATCTATCTATACCACACTTGCAACTTGGCCTTGATCAAGTCCATCTCGGGACTGAGGTCAAAAAGAGATTCCATCTGAGGAAACGAACCGTCTCCAACAAGACCATCATGAGCCAGATACTCGTAGAGGAATCCAAAGACAACCTGAATGTCGTGGTCAAGACCATGTTTACTGACCACCAGGTTGGATTCGAGCTCCAGACCAGAATGGTCCTTTCGAACAACCTCGGCCCAAATGAGAGCCTGGTCAACATAGACTCCACCAGGATGAGTGAAGCTGAGATGCTCATTGGCAGCCACAAACAGAGCATAAGTGACATTCACCACCGACTGCAGCTTGTCGTCGCTCAAAAAGTCCTCGGTGGATTTGGCAACATCTCCAGTCAGAATTCGCAGATAGTTTGCCAGCATGAACAGACTGATGGAAACAACAGGGTTGTAGGACGACTGCTGAATTCGACAGTATCGCAGCTCAACGAGTGCCTCAAGGAGAGCTACGGCAATCGTCGCCTTGAGATGAGGAAGTCGCTGCGAGTCTGGAAGCTCGTCAGTGTCCTGGAGCTGGTGCAGGTTTCGCAACATGACCAAAAACGCCATCACGTGAGAATCAACAGGAAAAACCTGCGAATGGACCATCAGCCGTAGACACAGTTGCATGCTCAGCAGTCTGGACTGAGTCACCTCGTTGACAACAGCCAGACACTTTGTTGTCTTGGAAGCACCTTCAAGAGTGCAAACATGGGCCAGAACCAACCCCAAAGCCTGCTTGAAGTGAGTGGTGTCGAAATACTCACCCGAATGGGCCATTAGAGCAATCATGGCCTGAATAACGTCTCCTGAAACACTGTTGACGCACTTGCACACCAACAAACGGGGTGAGGGCACAAGATGGGAGCTCAGAAGAGGATTGCTGGGCTCAGTGACTCCATCCATCAAATGACGCACACATTGGTCAATGGAAAGAGGATTCAGCAACGAAAACGGGTCTCTGTCAACTCCAGACCCACACTGAGTGCAAACCACGTGACTGTAGGGATACTGCTCAGAAGATACACATCCGGGACACTCGCACCAGAACCGAAAGTGCATGAAGAGCAGGGTACGTCGTTCAGGAGTAGGATGCATGAATCGAGAGTACGATAGAAACACCTCATCTCCTTCGTTGATGGGTTTCCAGCACACTAGATGCACCTTTCTGCCTCGAAACAGCAGATAGGCGTTGGGCACACAGCTGTGATTAATGAGGGCCAGAGTAGGGTCGAAAATGTATCCTCCTTGACGTCCCAGATCGTCACATCGAGTGTACTGGTTGATGAAGAGCATTCCTGCGTACTCTAGGATCTGTTCAACCCGATGACCTCGAGAAGCGTTTCTGGAGACCAGAGAGTGGGCTGCCACTCGAAGAGTATCAAGAGCAGGCCACGAGGTGTCGGTGGTATGGTGGGTCAACTGGGCATAAGTGTCACGTGGACGGGACTCTTCTGCGAGACACAGGATTCGATAGAGGGCTCGTAGAAAGCCCGACATGACGAGTTTCTGGGGTCCACAAATGTCTGTGCATTCGGGAGCATGGGTAGTGTCAGATTCGAGACACTGTTGAGAGCAATAGGACATGAGTTTGCAGTCGGGGCAGACAGTCATGTTCCTAGCAGGATATGTTTCCAGACAATATGCGCAGATTCCGGAGGTTGTGTCCAGATGCGACTCTTGCTCCACCTCGATGGTTCCGTCTGCGTCTTCGCTGGTCAGGAGTCGTCCAGATAGAGGCACGTTGACGGCAGGTTCAAACGAGCAGATGACGTCTCCTGGGGAGTGGGATGAGCAGGCCACGAGACCTCGTTTGGCCGGTCCTTGATCCGCGTTGGTGATTTTCAGGGGGGTCATGGGGGAGAATATGGTGTCTGGATGGTATCAGTATGAACTGGTGTCCGAGCTGGTACCAGAGCTGGTATCAGTATGTGGACCCGAGTGATATCAATATGTACCCTAGTGTGTACCCGAGTGTATCAGATCTATGTGTATCTGGTACTGAGTATGAGTATCTGAGGTGTCTGGTGTCTGGTGTCACTATTGTGTATCTGAAACCAGGGTGGTATCTGAGGTGTCTGGTATCTGAGGGATCCGAGGGTATCCTAGTGTATCCTAGTGTATCTGGTATCTGAGATATCCGTGTGATATCAGTATGTGTACCCGAGTGGTATCTGGGTATTGTATCTGTGAGGTATCCGTGATGTATCCGTGATGTATCCGTGAGGTATCTGAGGTATCTGAGGTATCTGGTACTTGATCCGAATGGTATCAGTATGTGTATCTGGGTGTGTCTCCGAGTACTTCTGTGGTTGCGTTTAAAAGGTCAAGTGGGTTAGACTCAAATAGGTCAGATGACTCAGACTGAAGTGTAGCTGTTATGACAGTGTTTGAGCAAGTTGAGTGGAGAGGTTAGGAGTGGGTAAACAGTATCTTTAAAACCACACCTCAGCTTAACAGATAGTACAGTACTGTATGTGTTTCAGTCTAAGTAAACTGTTACCCTACTACTTAAGGATTACAAGGGTAACATTGTAGCAAGAGGGTGGTACAGTACCAGAGTAAAAGTACCATTGTAGTACTCAGTGAATGTGACACAAGACTAGTGTGTGTATCATTGTGACAGACCCATCTCGCTAAAGACAGATCTCGCTCTCTCAGATCTCGCTCTCTCAGATCGCGCTAAACTATATCTTTCAGGAACATCTGTTTCAGAGTTTCTCAGACAACCACACAGTCACTATGAGATCCAAATTGAATCCAATGTGACCAAAAGAATGCTTCAGTTGCATGCCCCAGCTAACTCCACCACCTCAATCAACCTACCAAATGCATCTCTTGCACTGTACAACAATGGGATTGTGAATGAACTTTACGAGTGCCGGATAGGGATAGGGGTAGGGGTTATAATGACTTGATTTTATGAGAAACATAAGAAGAGTTAAGAGATGAAACATACAATGACGACGACGAGGAATTCGTTCAATTGCCTAATTTGGTCAATTGTTCAATCATCCACCCCCCAATCACCCAACTCATCTACATGCCTAGGTCACAGTCTGACGCCCTTGTACCCTGACAAACGGCGCTGAACAATAACCGGATGCTTCTGGTAAGCAGATGCTGTATGTACCGTATCAGTCAGTACCTTGTTCGATGCTTGTACTTGCACGTAGCAACTTGGTTCGATAGGACAACCACAACCAGTACTACAACCACCCATCTATAAATATCCCAGGGAAGGTCCAATGTGGCTTGTCTGGCACAAGTTTCAAGCTGGCACGTGTTCCAATCAAGTCTTGATTGATCTTAAACCATCTAATACCTCGGGGTCACGATACTACCAGTACATGCGTTATATCCTACAGTACAGTCCTATTGGACTTCCTCACCTCCCTCCAACTTCCTATCCAGACCAAGCCGCCTCAATGGTGACGCCCCAATCGTGACGGATATAGAATCCACAGTTGAATGACTCAACACCCCCTTCTATTCCTGTCTATTCCTGTCTATTCCTGGAGACCTCCAAAATTAGCCCTCGTCAATGTAGGTCAAAGTGGCTCTATTTTTAGAAGGTGTGCGTCCAGCCACGCGCCAAGAGCAGAGCGTGATACAGGCGGATGGAGGGAGATATACGATTTTTTGAGGTGTAGATGACGAATTACGACCCCGGAGAACGTCCCCATGACTCTATTCATGTCGTAGAACCCCCCCAATGTCGTTTTTTTCGACCCTCGGTTCGAGAACAAGCAAGATTTTTACTTGCCAAATTAGGCTACATGCATGTATCAGGACGATATTTGCGAGGAGCTCTCAGGGGGTATCTAAGTGGAGTGATATACTGAGTGATTAAACTGGTTAAACGAGAAAAAAACTGCGTTAATCACATTTTATTGGACAAATAATCGAGAATATCGAAATCCGCAATCAAATCGACCAAAAATCAACCAAAAAACCACCCTCATACCACCCTCACTCCTCCACCTCTGGTTCCCCGCATGCAATGTCTAAATTGTGCAATATGCACACCCTTCCGAGTCATGCCTCAACTGCAACAAGTATATATATATAAGGCGTCTGTCCACCCCAAGACCCTCAAACACCCCACACACCACACACAATGAAGTTTTCTCAAATCGCTCTCGTTTCTTTCGCCGCTCTGGTCGTAGCCCAGAACCAGGGAGGTCAGACTGGACAGTCTGGTCAGTCCAGTGTTTCTCAGGGAGGTCAGACCGGACAATCTAGCCAGTCTGGTCAGTCCAGCTCTTCCAGCTCCAGCTCTTCCTCTTCGACTCTTCGAAACGACGGCCAGAACCCCATTTCGGCTCCTGGAGCAAACACCAAGATTTCTCCCGGAGAAAACTATTACATCACCTGGGTTGCCGACCCCGCCATCCAGGCCATCACCCTGTCTCTGATCAAGGGAGGACAAAAGGTGCTCGACATTGCCCCCGGTCAGGCCAACGACGGAAAGTTCACCTGGCCTGTGCCCTACAACCTGACCCCCGGAGATGACTACTCCATCCAGATCACCACCTTCAACGGAGACAATGTCAACTACTCTCCGGACTTCACCATCACCGACCGAAACCAGTCGCTGCAGAACCAGATCCAGAACCCCAGCGCCCATGCTCTGACTGCCTCCGCGTCTGGAGGCACTGCTGCCGCTGCTTCCGCTTACACTTGGTCCGATGAGGTCAACACCAAGACTGACGGTGTTTTCGCTTCCGTCACCGGTACCGAGTCTTCCGCCTCTGCTGCTGCCACTGGATCTGCCTCCGGTTCTGCCTCCGGTTCTGCTTCTGATGCTTCCGCCTCTGATGCCTCTGGATCCGCCTCTGATGCCTCCGGATCTGCTTCCGCTTCGGCCACCCGAGATGCCGACTCCTCTGGCTCTGGCTCTGGCTCTGGCTCTGGCTCTGCCTCCGGCTCTGCCTCCGGCTCTGCCACCGGCTCCGGCTCTGGATCTGCCTCTGCCACCGGCTCCGGCTCCGCTGCCTCTTCTCTGGCCGCTTCTGCCACCTCTGGAGCTTCTTCTGCCGCCTCCTCCGCCGCTTCTTCTCAGAACCAGAAGAGCGGTGCCGGATCCATCCAGGGTTCCGTCGCCCTTGTTCTGGCTGCCGGTGTGGCCGTTCAGCTTCTCTAAGCTTCTTCAAGTGGGTCGAGACTCGCTTTGTATAATATACGACTAGTAATTTATGATAACGTAATCAGTGCCAGGACGACATCTAGAGCTGTCGTTTATGACTACCCTTGTAGACTGAAACCAATAACTAAAGGATTTGTAACAAGACCCTACAATTTCTTTTTCGCTTGACTAAATCACATCTTCATTGTCCATCATGTTATAACCTATAATGGACACATTTCATTATGATAGATCTCTACAACACGAGTTGATGAGGCCACAAGAACGAGATGATCCTCCTATCCAATCGCAGAACTCCGCTGGTGAAGTAGATACTCCTTTCACCCTCTCACCTGATATCTCGTCGTACTTACATTGACCCCTGGCTCCCAAACAAACGTGAAACAATGGTCGTATTAACTAAACAAGCTGTGAAAATCCTTTTGAACATCCAATCAAAAGAAGGCTCCATATCATTGACTCAGTGCTGGAAATTTCTTCTTCCACTGGCGTCGTATCGTACTCTACCACGTCGGACTCCACTCACACTAATGACTCGTATACAATGCCGCTGACTCGCACTTAACTCTCTGTCTCAGAGCGTACCTTGTGCCAAACCTCCATGGGATCTACGGATTTTCCATCGTCGACGTGACTCATTGATGAGCTGCATCATCGAACGTCTTGAACGGCTCCAGCGTATGTGGCCGTTGCTGCTGCTGCTGCTGCAAGATCGTCGTACTTGTACTCGTACTCATACCCTGCACCAATGCCACTTACCAGGGGCAAGGACGTTCCTGGAGTTTCATCGTGTGTCTCACGCAGCCACGGCTCTGTTGCTGCATCTAATCTCGGTTTCTTTGTCACCCTTTACACGGGTCGCTGATTGGTGTCTAATAATAGTTGACCTACGGCACTTGCGGCGTAAAAAAAAAGTCCAAGCGCGCTCCAAATGCCCCGGACACAAACCCCATCGCCCTCACAGCCGCCCAACAGCCCCCAAATACCGCACAAGCAGCCCCTGTCCCTGCTTTTTACCTTTCAGGGAGCCTTGCAGATCTCACCATGCAATGGAAGCAACAGTATTTCTAATAAGATTGTCATTGGATAGATGAGACGAGAGATTAGACGTTGAATACAACTAGTGAAGTACTTGTACTGGTAGTTGTCCACATCTCAAATAATATCCAATCTCGTCATCTCCCCCCTCACCCACTCACGTGCAAAACAAGTACCTTGTGCTCTGCGATCGGCCCCCCCAATTTAGCTTGAAAACTCTCACCTTTTATGTTTGGAACTAAACAACAGACCCTCCACTAGATTAAAAACCCATTCAAACTCCACCAATAAACATCCAGAGACACAAAGAAACACGGCTCCTCGGTCAAAAAAAGTCCACAAACACACCTGTGGCCTCAAAACCCCGAAATTCAAAGCCCCTCATACCAAAAGACAACCCCAAAAGACATCTGAGACACCCACTACAGATTTTTCAAAATAAACTTTCAAAGATAACGGTTATCTGAACCTTGCCAAGTATAGAACAGCAAACTACCAAGGGACCCGATCAAACTACGATACATGCTCCTTCACCTAATAATAATTTATCTATGCATCCTTGTGGGTGGGCTTGGGCAGCCCCACGGTCATGTCCAGAAACTTGGCCGGATTGTTGCCTCCATGCACTCGTCCATGGCCCGCCGTCTCCTTTTGGTTTTCATGCTTGCTGGAGTCCGCATTATTGTGGTCGGCTGAAAGAAACGTGCCCTGCTCGGCAGTCCAGCCCATCCACTCGTCCACCCAACACCGCACCACCATCCATGCTCCAAACCCATCTCCTCCATTGAGGAAAATCTCCCGTAGAGCCGCCGTGAACACCGCATTCATGTAGAGCAAAAACATGTGCGGATACACATTGGTGAACCGCGACGGCAGCGTCATCAGATACCGCGCCCAGTGCTCCACTATCGCCGACGCCACGGGGTCCTTGTAGTCCAGTAGTTGTGGCAGGTCCACGTCGAGAATCTTGGTCACCTCGTGCGACGAACACGGCACGTCCCGCGCCACAATGAGCCCGCTGTCCACGTACTTGACCCAGTCGTTTTTCATGACTGCCCGGTCGTGGTCAGACGCCAGCAGCTTGCCAGCGTTGAGAGCCAGCTCCGAAACCCGCACCAGCCGCATCAGCAGCGACGCAAACGCTCGTGCAGGCTTGAGCTTGGTCTCCACAAACCCAGGCGACGTTTTGCACAGCGACGACTTGAGATACTCGGGCAGATACTGCGACAGGCTCTTGAGACCCGACAGCACCTGTGGAGGAATCTCCTGAAGCGCCAGAGGAGACAGCATCTGAACCATGTCCTTGTACATGATCCAGTCTGCCTTGGCGACCCAGGGCTGCAACGACTCGTGCCGATACAGCTTCTGGACGGTGGACGTGAGTCCGCCAATGAAGGCTCCGTGAATGTGGAGGAATTTTCTGATATGCATGAACCGTAGCGACTCCACCAGCGACTGGCAGTGGGCCTTGTACAGTGCTGCCAATGTGTTGGCGGTGTCGGTATCGGTGCCCAAAGGCAGATATGGCTCCATTGACGGCAGCATGAGGGAATCGTAGCCTTCTGAAAGCGACACTTCTGTGAGGTTCGACACGAATCGAAGGTCTGGGACTCCTGGTTGGGGGGTTCCCAAGATGGCATGTTGTTGTTGCTGTTGTTGTTGTTGTTGTTGCTGATGTGGTTGTTGTTGTTGCTGATGTGGTTGTTGTTGTTGATGTGGTTGATGTGGTTGCTGTGGTTGTTGTTGATGCTGATGCTGATGCTGATGATTTTGCAGATGTTGCTGTTGTTGACCTTGTTGTTGGCCCTGGGGAGTCCCTGGCTGGGACATTATATTAATCCCCAGAGCGTAGTCCGGAGTCTCCGTCTTTCCGCGGAAGCCGTAGGGCGAGTCAAAGGGGGTGAGTTCCGGAGTGAAGGCTCGATCTGGCCAGCCTGCTCCTGGAGTGGACACCTCGTCCGACTCGCCGGTCAAGCGCATGCCGCAGTAGTGGTACTTGCTTTGGCCTCGGACTCCGAGTCGTCGGGTGGTCAGGTCCGGGTAGATGACGCGCACGAGTTTTCCAAACGACGCCGGGTTCATGGGCCGCACATTGTGCTGGGAGCACATGGTCACGTAGCGGGCGTAGATGCGGGATCGTAGCACTGAGGACTGTTCGTTGAGTTCGCAGAATTTCATGAGCCACGCCATTCCAAACGTTTGTTTGGTGCGTTCGTTTCCGTGGCCGCGGCCCGACGGTGAGTCTTGTCGTCGAAGGGTCTCGACAATGTCTTCAATTGGCAGGCCCACGAGTTGTTCTGCAGCTCGTCGTAGTTCGGCGTCGATTTCCTCCGATGACGCCATTGGCGCCTTTCGTTTGCGAGACGTGGACGCTCCTGGCGACTCGGGAGGCCGCATGTCCGAGCCATGGTTCTTGTTGATGGAGGCTGACGTGGCAGCAGTTGAGACCGAGGCGGCAGACGACGACGACACGTTGGAATGCTCGCTCTCGGCGTTGGTCAGAGCGTCAGCCAGAGGGTCGTCGTTGCGCAAATGATACATGTGCGACAGCAGGTCGGGGTCTGGTTTTTCCAGCAGCTCTGCGGACTCGCTTCGCCGAACGAGCTTCCGACGCCCATTGTGGCTTCCTTCCATGGCCACATGCATTCGGAGAGTGCTAGTTGAGAGCCTGGGTCGACCGAGTCGTGGGATCGCAAAGTTGGGGAGAGTGAGTGTGTGTGTGTGTGTGAGAGTGCAAACTGAGTCTAGGAGAAAACTGCAGAGTGTTTGCCGAGAGAGATGAGAGGGGTGAATGAGGGCGATATAGACAAGAAAAGACGTCTTTTTCGATGGAATCCCTCGGTACTTGTCCGTATTTTGTTCTTTCAGACCCGTCCCTCGCTTCCAGCTGAATGGGGATGGTCTCTCCGCGTGTGCTAGTCTGACGGTGCTCAAGCTCCAATGCCAGATGCACAGATTCACACTCTCAACATTACACTCTATCTTTTGAATTTGCCATTTCAAACCTTTGTCATTACAATAAGATTGTATGAGACTGAGGAGATACTACAAGGTACTGGTAGACGAATAACTGACCTCAAGCCGACTGAAGACTTCTAAGAAACAATGGATCTGATGATCCAACTCTCTACTCTCAAATCTCCTACCCACATCCCTCCACCACAACCACCACCACCACCACCACTCCCCATACAAACTCTCTCCACTCAGAACTACCCAAGACATGTTCACACCAGTCATCTCACCTACCCCTGCCCGATCCAAATCCCTCTAAACACGTCCCTCAACTGAACTACAGGGACAATCGAGATTGTGGGATCATGGTCCGGACCCACATGCACTAATGGCTGCTTTGGGACGTTACGTCAGACACTGCGTGCAGTATAAGATGTTAGTCCAGTAGCGTACACTTTGGCCGTTTGGAGGTGGGAGTGGTACAGAGGGTGGGATATGGGTGGGGTATGGGTTGTGGTTTGGGTCACGTGACCAAGACAACCGCAACCCTGCCACCCTGCCACCCTGCCACAACCCATTCCCTGTCTACCACAACCCCCCCCTACCCCGTCCTCAATGCTGCCACCATCGTTGCTGACACTTGATAGTTAGCCTTCACTGAAGAGAACCTAACCTAAACCAACTTTTCACAAGGCTACACTAGTACCAACGGAGAGAGAACCAGGGGTTGATTTGGGCGTATTTTGGAGCAATTGGGCCCCTGGCAAGATCGATGAGGCACCCTGCAACCCGTCTGACAGCCAAAATACGCTTCTACCCACTCCCTAACATACTTTTCGGTTCGATCCAAACAGCTGCACAGGAGCATGCGTGCAAGTTTAAATTTCCATGTTTCAAAAAAAAAAAAAAAAAAAACGATCCTCCCCTCCAGACGCAACTGAGACGAGCAAAATGGTCTCATATGCCCACCGTCACGTGGTTCAGGCAGATGGAACGCGAGATTCGACAAGCTCGGAACTGTGTCAAGCTATCGTACTTGTACCGTACTTGGAACACTCATATACACGTCCGCCTTGTGCTTATACTTTTTGCCGCTGCAATAGCAGCCATTTATCAACACGCACTTGGAGTGGATCGGCCTTTGATGTTTGAGATTGATTGTATCGTCTGGACGGCGTTAGTGTGGAAAAAGAAATCTTTGGTGTTTTGGTGGAGGAGAGAGGTGTGCTCTAGTGATGGTACCTGATCAAGATGGTTGTACCTGTCGGTGTACTGGTACTGGTAGGTCACTCTAGAGCCTGAATCTAACATCATCACATATTTCACCGACATGACCACCCCACATTGCTCACACTGGTCTGAGACAGGTGGGCATTAACGGTGACGTTATCCTACATTGTCCTTAGACTCTTGTCAACGTTGACAATAGATGCAAAGCTAGACTCGCAAGCTTGATACACTCTTGCTCTGTTGACGAGTGAGCTATTGTCGGTACTTGATATTGTCAAGACATTCTTTACTTGGTACAATGGTACCAACCTCCTAACGTCGTACTTCTACCACCACCTCCTCCACAACCAACACCCGTACTCACCCCCCCCCCCCCCCCAACCTGTCTCAGCCCACCTTGAAGACGGCTTTCAGTCTCTCAGTCTCATTTTCATTTTCAGATGCATCAACTTTGGAGCCAGTAGGGTTGAAACACATGTAGCACGCTATCTCTCCGTGGTAGGAGCCCAACTTCACGACTCGCCGTAGAGCTGCTCGTGTCATACCTACAGGGTCTCCACGGTTGCTTGTCTGCATTGTCTAATGTCTCACCCGGACTCCGTACGTGCAGATATCCCACTGACAAACTTAAATGGGTTTGTCGAGCAACGGTCCATATCAGACTAGGGTGTAGGTGTAGTCGGGGGTTGAGTGTAGGTGATGACAGTTGGTACAAGTACGTACTTGCACTGATTTTCATGTAAATACCGAATAAATCACCACTATGCGGAATCGAACCAACAACCTTATCACAAACTCCCACACCAACCCTAATAAAAGACAGTCACAACACGTGACCAAAACCTGCACTCTCGCCCTGCTCTCGCCCTGCCCTCCCAACGCTTAACCAAATTTTCACCATCATCTTCTTTCAGCTCACCAACACATCTAAAATGCCTGCCGGAACCGTGCCCACCAAGGATGACGTGCTCGTCCCCGAGACTCTCCTGAAGAAGCGAAAGAACGCCGACCAGATCCGAGCCGCCAAGGAGGCCGCTGCCGCCGAGAAGAAGGTGGCCAACGCCGAGAAGGACAAGGTCATCTTCTCCCGAGCCGAGAAGTACGTCAAGGAGTACCGAGAGGCCGAGCGAGAGCAGATCCGACTCCGACGAGAGGCCAAGCTCAACGGTACCTTCTACGTGCCCGCCGAGCCCAAGCTTGTCTTCGTTATCCGAATCAAGGGTATCTCCAAGATGGCCCCCAAGCCCCGAAAGGTTCTGCAGCTTCTGCGACTCCACCAGATCAACAACGGTGTCTTTGTTCGAATCACCAAGGCCACCGCCGAGCTCCTGCGAATCGTCGAGCCCTACATTGCCTTTGGTTACCCCAACCTGGCTTCCGTCCGACAGCTTGTCTACAAGCGAGGATACGGTAAGGTCAACAAGCAGCGAATCCCCCTGTCCGATAACGCCATCATCGAGGAGGCTCTCGGCAAGTACGGCATCATCTGCATGGAGGATCTGATCCACGAGATCTACACTGTTGGCCCTGCCTTCAAGCAGGCCTCCAACTTCCTGTGGCCCTTCAAGCTCTCCAACCCCTCCGGCGGCTGGGGAGTCCGACGAAAGTTCAAGCACTACATTGAGGGTGGCTCCACCGGTAACCGGGAGGAGAACATCAACGCTCTCATCAAGGCCCAGAACTAAGTCTGTCTTTTGACGCAAAAATAAAATAAAATTATTCATTTGAACGGATCTACCTGCTCTCTTGAGCAACAGGTCTTAGTAAAGTAATGTAGCTTGTATGTACAAGTAATAAAGTGCAATACAAGAATTCTAACTGTTAACGAGTGATTGTAGGTGAGGCGGCTGACGACATGACCTTTTAGAGTCCCTGCCAAATCGGGACACGGTCTCACATTTACCCATGGTGACTTAATCTACCGCATGATGCGATACCAACTCTTCAGAGACTCTCAAGTGATATCCAACTATCTACCAAATTTAGATAATAAATTAAACAAGATATGAGATGAGGTTGAACAAACAGGTTGTTAATGACTTGGTGTTCTAGAGGAGATACATGACTGTGAATATTGAAGAATTACCCCTTACGAGAGAGGAACCTGATACTTCCCCTAACCTGGTAATATCACTGAGATCGACTCATACTTCTCACTGAATGAAAGTCGACGGTCAGAGTCTAGACCCACCTGGTTCTTAATGTATCAGACCATACAACTGTACTTGAGAGACTAGTACCAGTAGAAGTATCTCAGTCAATTATCGTACTTATTAGGACACTGAGGTCTTCTGTTCTTTGGATTTGTTATTACAATAGGTGTAAGGAGGGAAGAGCATGGCATGGTATAGCCAAACCAGGCACCGTAGTACTATCGTATCGTACTATACCTCCATGGAAGATATCATGTTGATAGTTGACCTTGGAGATCATCCTATAATGGACAGGATATCACTGTCGAAGAAAGAAATGTTTCAAGAGTGATCTTGGTGATATATAGACAGCTCTTAGAAGTCCAGACGGTTACTCAGACAGACCTCAGTTGTACCTTTCAAGTCTGATATCATTCTCACTATAGTCTAACTATTTCTCTCAAATCGGATAACGTTCTCACTATAGTCTAACTATTCTCCCAGAAAGCTGGTTGTCAGTGATATCCATGGTGAAATCCAATTTGGTGATCCCAATTTGGTGATATCGCTTTTCTGACGCCTAAGAAACGTTTCAGACTCCATTAAAAGATCATAACACTCAACCAGACCCTACAGCTAGTACACCCCCAAATCAGACATGCACAACACCAAACTTTACAACATCTTGATCTCATCACCACTTGAACATAAGACCTCCACCGTCATACTCACCACCACACAAACATGGCCACCGAACCGCCATATCCGTCCGACATTCTCATGTCAAAGCCATATCTCAGCGAAAGCGCCATTCAACAGATCCAGGCTCACTCCGTCTACACCACCTATTCTCAGTACATGGCTCAGGCCAACACTGCTTTCAAAGTACTTGAAGCAACGTGCAAAAGCTTGTTACAACCTATCCGCTCGTTTGGAACGGCAATGGTGCTCTTCTCGCGCTACTGTCTGCTCAACAAGACGCTAGACGGCACTTTTGAAGAGGTTCTCATAGCCTGTCTAGTGTGTGCGTGCAAAATCGAAGACACTGCCAAACGGGTCCGAGACGTGCATGTTGCCGTGTACTCGTTTTCAAAAGTGGCCACCGTGGCCTTTGACACAAACAAACCCAATATCATGGCCCTGGAGCTGCAGATTCTCGAAACAGTCACCTTTGACTTTCGAATCAGACACCCCCAACCGTACATTATCAAGATTGCAAAGGCCCTGGGAGCCTCAAAGGACGTGGCCCGTCTCGCATGGACCATTTCAATGGACACATACAGAACTCACATGCACATGAAACGTCCTCCACATACCATTGCTCTGTCGTGTCTGATATTGGCAGGCAAACTGAGCAACGAAACAAACATCTTCCCCATCAAGTCCGAGCATTACAACTCGGACCGCTTGTCCGTCAACCATGCGCTTTTGGACCTCCTGGACCTCTACATGGTGTATCTAGACAGCACCAAGCTGGGCGAGCACAAGTACGAAAAAAACGTGTTTTCACAACTACGAATCGCCGTTTCAAAGGAGGTGGAAAACTCACATGTGGAAGAACATACTCTGAGTCAAGAACAGGAACAGACCATTGCAAAACAACTAATCCGGGATAAAACCCGGTCGGATAAGGGAACAGTTCGGTACGTTCTCGATTGGGAAATTCATCAGCTAGGAAAGCATGAGGAGGTTAATTAGCATCATTCATATATTTCACACATTTCTATTTCACAGAAACAACCTTTTCCCAGTCTTCATATTGACCCTTTCGAAGAGAATCCTTCTCCTTGAGATCCCCAATATGCTTGATAAGAGCCTTACCAACGTCCTCGGGTATACTCTGTTTCTTGAGTCCATACAACATGATGGTGTAAAAGACTATCCAATAAATGCAATGACGACAGTCCTTTTCGTCCTCGTACAGCTCCTCAATCTCTCTGATGGTGGACTCCACAACCTCAATATGGTATTCTGTGAAAATATCAGGGTAGATGATTTCAGGTCGGGTCAACAACCATCGCAAGTAGAGCCATACCGACTGATCATTGGGATCCATAAAGATTGCGTTTTTCACGTACTCTAGCTCCGAGCCGAAAAACGTCTTTGGATCACTGAGCCGTTTCACCAGCTGTTCATCTGTGCACTTACCCTGACGAGATTCCTCCATGAGTTGTGGAATCACCTTTGATCTCTGATGCCAGGCCGAGAAGTTTGAAAAGTTCTTGTTGATTTTTTCTCCGGTGAATTCAAACTCCTTGGGTTTGACTCCGCCTCGGTGGGTCTCTTCAAGAGTCTCTTCGTATTTGGCCAACACATAACGTCTGTAATTCCAAGCGTGGAAGTTTCGTTCGTCCTTGGAAAGAGCATAAGTTACCATTGCCAGTTCCTTTTTCCAATCTGGTTTTGTGGTCGTCTCCAAACACCATTTGCGGTGGTTCCACAGCCAATATGTCTTTGGGAACCTCATTAGACACTCCTGGACAAACTTGAGTTCTCCGTCAAGAAAGTCATCTTGATCCTCCACCTCGGGCAGAATTCCCGTCTTGAGGATTTCTCGTCGGTAATTCCACATTGTGTAAAACTCGGGGTTGATTTTGATCAGCTTTGTGTTGAGATCCAGAGCCTCCTTGTCGACTTTACCGTCGTTTCGAAACTGGTTCACCTGGGTCGACAGTCCATTGTAGGCGTCGATTTTGCCCTTTTCCAGCTGCTTTTTTTCCGCCACCTGCTCCGCGGTGTATTTCTGTTTGCGCACATTATGCTGGGTTAGTTGTATTGTGTAGAATGCGGTTTTTTGAGACACGTACCATTTTGTCGAATTGTGAGAGTGTGATGAGTGGAGATATGATTAGGTGTAACTAATTTAGTGCATAATGAGGAGATATAGGACTCAACAGCAAGACTCAAAGTCGCTTAGTAATCATGGAGAGGGGTTGAAAAGTGACACAGACCATTATCTCACCTATATCTACCCCCTACCAAAATCCTGAACCCCAATTACCCCAGATACAACACTTATAAGACGTCTCTCGTATCCTCTTACATAATCAATAACCTTGTTGAACATCCCAATTGGGAGGTTGATATACAAACGAATCACCATCTGAAACGATTCCTCCACAACTTATACAATGAGCAAAGCACCCACAAGAGACAGATTATCGATCCGAGGCTCGTCCAAAACGGTGGCCGAGTTCTTCGAGTACTCCATCAACACAATTCTGTACCAACGAGGCATCTATCCGGCAGACGACTTTCAGCAGGTGAAAAAGTACGGAATCAATGTCCTGGTCACGGTGGACTCGGAGGTCAAGGCGTACATCCGCAAAATCATGGGCCAGTTGCACAAATGGCTGGTGGGTGGCAAGATCCAGACACTCATTGTGGCCATCACATCCAAGGAGTCGGGAGAAGCAGTGGAACGGTGGCAGTTTGACATTCACATTTCCGGCAAGGACACAGACACACAACCCTCCGCCGCCAACGAAAACAACAAAAAAACCGACGACCAGATCCAGCAGGAAATCCAGGCAATCATGCGCCAAATCACAGCCTCAGTGTCGTTCCTGCCAGTTCTACAGGACGAATGCACCTTCAACGTCCTGGTGTACGCCGAACAAGACGCCCCCGTGCCTCCCGAATGGGCCGACAGTGCAAACAGAGAAATCAAAAACCCAGAACAGGTCCAGCTCAGAAGCTTCTCCACAAATGAACACAAAATCGACACCCTGGTGGCCTACAAGTTGGATAGATAGAGACCACACACACCAGCAGGCATGCATACCCTATAATCCAAACATTGGCGAGCACTATCATCTTTGTCATCTCTACAATCTCATACACTAGATTACCTTTATTAGGAAGCAATAATTAAATACTCTACATTGAAACTCTCATAGTTCCGAAACCTTTTAAAGCTCATCGTGGAAAGGAGCCTCATCATCATCAGCGTAGAATCCACCATCGTTGGGCTCGCTTCCGCTGTCGCCATCCTCGTAGATCTTGGAGGTGATGGGGTAGGCAATGGCAGACAGAGCCTCCTTCTTCTCCTCAAAGTCCTCCTTGGTGGCAGACACAGCGTTGGCCTCGAGCCACTCGAGAGTCTCGGTGACAGCGTCGTTGAGAGCCTCCTTGTCGTCGGCAGAAATCTTGCCGCCAAGACCAGACTTGTCAGCAGCCTGGGTTCGCAGAGAGTGGGCGTAGTTCTCCAGAGAGTTCTTGGCCTCAATGGTCTCTCGGATGAGAGCATCCTCCTCGGCAAATCGCTCGGCCTCCTCAACCATTCGGTCAATCTCGTCCTTGGACAGACGGCCCTTGTCATTGGTGATGGTGATGGTCTCGGTCTTACCGGTGCCCTTGTCCTGGGCGGTGACTCGCAGAATTCCGTTGGCGTCAAGCTCAAAGGTGACCTCAATCTGAGGGACACCTCGGGGAGCAGGGGGGATGCCCTTGAGCTCAAACTTACCAAGCAGGTTGTTGTCCTTGGACATGGTTCGCTCACCCTCAAAGACCTGGATCAGGACGGTGGACTGGTTGTCAACGGCAGTGGAGAAGATCTGGGACTTCTTGCTGGGAATGTTGGTGTTTCGGGGAATGAGCTTGGTCATGACACCACCAGTGGTCTCAATACCAAGAGTCAGGGCGTTAACGTCGAGCAGCACAATGTCCTCGACTCCGTCCTCGCCGGAAAGAACACCGGCCTGGACAGCAGCTCCGTAGGCAACAGCCTCATCGGGGTTGATACCCTTGGAGGCCTTCTTGCCGTCAAAGAACTTCTCGAGCAGCTCCTGGACCTTGGGGATTCGGGTGGAACCTCCGACAAGAACAATGTCGTTGATGTCCTCCTTCTTGACGCCAGAGTCCTTGAGAACCTGCTCAACGGGCTTGAGGGTTCGCTTGAAGAGATCAATGTTGAGCTCCTCAAACTTGGCTCGGGTCAGGGTCTCGGAGAAGTCCTCACCGTCAAAGAAGGACTCAATCTCGATTCGGGTGGACATCTGGGAAGACAGGGTTCGCTTGGCCTTCTCGA
Organism: Yarrowia yakushimensis; assembly: GCA_900518995.1. Taxonomy (NCBI): domain Eukaryota; kingdom Fungi; phylum Ascomycota; class Dipodascomycetes; order Dipodascales; genus Yarrowia; species Yarrowia yakushimensis. Next base: position 1,613,541 of record ULGW01000002.1, read on the forward strand.
CCTCCCGCTTGAGCTTACCAATGGTCTTGGCGTTCTTGGTGATGTCAACGTCGTTCTTCTTGTTGTACTGCTTGACAAAGTGCTTGATGACTCGGTAGTCGAAATCCTCTCCTCCGAGATGGGTGTCACCGGAGGTGGCAAGGACCTCAAAGACACCGGACTCGATGGACAGCAGAGACACATCAAAGGTTCCTCCACCGAGATCGTAGACAACAATCTGCTTCTCGTCCTCGGTGTGGTCCAGACCGTAGGCAATGGCGGCGGCGGTGGGCTCGTTGACGATTCGCAGAACGTTAAGACCGGCAATGATACCGGCATCCTTGGTGGCCTGTCGCTGGGCATCGTTGAAGTAGGCGGGGACGGTGACGACGGCGTGGGTGACCTTCTTTCCGAGGTAGTCCTGGGCAATGTCCTTCATCTTGGTGAGAATCATGGCGGAGATTTCCTCGGGGGTGTAGGTCTTCTTCTCGCCCTTGTTGTCGACAACAACAACGGGCTTGCCGTCCTTGTTCTTGACCTTGAAGGGGAAGTGCTTGATATCTCGCTGGACGGACTCGTCCTTGAACTTGAGACCAATCAGTCGCTTAATGTCGAAAATGGTGTTGTAGGGGTTGTTGGCGGCCTGGTTCTTGGCAGCGTCTCCAACGAGACGCTCGTCCTCGGTGAAGGCAACGTAGGAGGGGGTGATTCGGGATCCCTGGTCGTTGGCCAGAATCTCGACTCGGCCACCCTTCATGACTCCGACACAAGAGTAGGTGGTTCCCAGATCGATACCGATCACGGTGCCGTAAGAGTCCACGTCATCAGCCTGGACGCCAGCCTTGGAAAGGAAAGGCAGAAGGCATACCAGGAGGGCGTAAAAAACAACGCCCCACGAAGGCATAGAGAACTTCATATTTCGAGGTGGATGTGTGTTTTGTACGGGGTTGGGGTAAAAACGGCACAGGTCTGTCGAAAGATGCAGAAAAGATGAAGCGGGGGGGGACTACTTGTATATAAACTCGAGTCGGATCAAGGTTAGTCATTACGTGTCTTCAAGAACATTGGGTGGGTGCGTGGCAGGGTGCTGCGGCCGGGTAACTTCCGTCTGGAAAAAGGTGGGGGAAGTTTATCTCGGGCTGAGAGAGATGCCTTAAGGAGGGTATTTGAGATTGGTAGAGTGTTTTGTGAGCCCGGATTGACGCGTATCTCACCGAGATCACGTGATTACCAGCTCTATCCCTCTCAATATCCCCGCCACAATGCTTCCATCACCTTCCACAGTCCTCTTGTGCTGCTCTTCTCTCCACTCGGTTACGTGTCCAAACCTTAATTGGATGCTTGACAGCGGTAGTAGGCTTGGACAGGCATGAACAGACATAGAATACCACCAGGGTCCTTTGAAGCTGCCAGGGTGGCAAGTTTGGGGTGGCAAGAGTAATGTCGTGAGCAATTGATTGAGATGACGTGTCCTAATCAGGTTTCAGGTGGCGTCAGAGTGGCAACAGTACATACTTATATGGGCCTATATTGTTCACCCATTTCTAGACTATTCCACCTTTATAGACTATTTCACACTACAAATCAGACTCACCTAAACTATTCCTCTTACAAGTCACTTTTGTCATCTGAAAAAATACACGTTGCAGCGACACAAAGACTTGCAACGCTCCATACACGCCAAATGCCACTGCAATTGCCACCAGCCCACAAATCAGACCCTGTAATCATGTTCCTGCCGCCACACAAGGTTCCGAGTTAGGTTGCCTAATGACAAGAACCATGCAGGTCACGAAACGTAATGGTCGTATTCATTGCTGACGTGGCCTCTGGATCTGAGGCCTCAAGACAGAACCCATGTCGCCACTAAATGACCAAATTGCGAAAAAAACACAAAAGAAACAAAAAAACACTGAAATCTCAAAGTCAGAACCCATCGTCCATCGCCCTCAATACCTTGCAATCCCTGCTCAACCATCACCTCCTTACTTCCTCATGCATCGCGTCTCATCAAGCAGGGATGGCAGCAGCCACATGATGGTCTCATTCACGTATCGTACCCTGGTATCGTGCCTGCTACAGGTATAAGTGCCTGGTTCGTACCTGGAGTACTTTTGATAGCCGACAATTTAGTCTGAAACTGGCAATCCAAAACGATGACGTTATCGATGATTACCGTTTTGCAAAACCCATTCCCACAACACTCCCAGTGCCACCCGGAATAATCTGCGAAACACGGTTCAAGATAGACACGTCTTTTCCCATGTCGATCTCCGACGATCATGGGCTCTCCACGACCTCATGAGTTACATGACCTCTGCCTTGGCTCCCACTAATCTGCCTGCCGTGAGCTTGTTCAGTCCACGGATAATATATGCCCAATCCGGCAGTCAAAGAGGCAAACCCTAACCCTGGCGACGAGCCAACCCTAACCTCCGAGCACCACCACCACTCTCCAGATCAACCCTAACCCTTATCTCCTTACAGGAAAAAGATTCTGCAGTCCTGGCATCTGCATCTGGTCTGGATCACTCTCTCTATCATGACTACAAAATATGAATACCATTCGGGGTTCATGGAGGAGGCTCTAGAACAGGCCGAGCTGTCCCTCAACAACAACGAGGTGCCTGTGGGATGTGTGTTTGTTCACAACGGCAAGGTGATTGCCCGAGGCATGAACGATACCAACAAGAGTCTGTGTGGAACTCGTCATGCCGAGTTTCTGGGCATTGAGCATATTCTCAAGACACACACGGCGGATATTTTCCAAGAGGTTGATCTGTATGTGACTGTGGAGCCGTGTATCATGTGTGCATCTGCTCTGAGACAGTTGAAAATCAAGTGTGTGTATTATGGGTGTGCCAACGACCGATTTGGAGGGTGTGGAAGTGTCATGAGCATTCATTCCGACAAGAGTGTGGATCCTGCCTACAAGGCTTATCCTGGGTTTTACCGTGAGGAGGCCATCATGTTGTTGAGACGGTTCTATTGCCAGGAGAATGAGAATGCTCCTACGGAGAAGAAGGAGAACAAGAAACAGCGGGAGCTCAAGACGGCGTTTCAGCCGTTTGATTTCACAAAGTATGTGCATTCGGAGGAGGAGTTTGTCGAGGTTTATGGCGAGGAATATTTGCATTTGTACCAGGAGAGCTTGAAGGAAAAGCTCAAGGAGACTGGCAAGGGGGAGAAGAAGAGAAAGACCAACAAGTGATGGACTATGCATTAACACTGGTCTGGATATTGGTAGAGAGAAGGACCAACAAGTAAAGAGATACTAAGCATTCCAGAGAATGACAGATACAGTCTATACTAATAGCATACCACTATGGCTAGTCTTACAACCTCTGATACTCTCTCATTTCATTTCGTCTACGTGGTCATTAAATCTGCCATTGCTACACTGCGTAACGAATGATTTTCTAGTTGTGGTTGAATTGTAGAGAATAAGCCCAACAAGCAGACAGAAGAGTTATGCAACACCAGCGGCGGCTCTCTTTCGTTTCTCCAGCAACGTGGCTCCGTCCAGCTTGAGTTCAAACACTCCCGATCGGCCCTTTTGCTTCTGACGTTTGTGAGCATGGGGGTTCTCATTGACCGACACTCGAGACATGCTGCCCTCCAGAGTATCGTCATCCTCGTCCTCTTCGTCGGTGATGATCTCCGTCAACATGCCGAGGTTCTTGGATCCGCCTATTCGACGACGACGGGCATTCTCCTCTTCCATTCGATGCACGGCATTGGACACATCAAACACCTCCTTGAGGGTCACGGTTGCCGGAGATCGATACGTGGCTTGTGGGTCCTCGAACGACGAAGTGGAAGCTCCCTCAGCAGGATGCTCGACATGCAGAGTGGACGCACCATCATGGGCTTGTGGATCTTCGGCCTCCACGGTTTCTCGAGAGATTGCCGTAGTAGCCGGACTGTGACCCTTTCGCTGGTCCAAAAGAGATGCTATGGGCGAGTCAAGAGCAGGATGGGTGGGCTCATTGCTCTGGGTGATCCAAGGATGTGCCAAAAAGTCCTCAATGGTGTAACGACGCTCAGGATCGACCGTCAACAAATGCGAAACCAGATCCTTGGCTCCCTTGGAAATCTCGTCCCACCATGGCGAAAGAAACGTGTACTGTCCTCGAGCCACCTTTTCTGTCAAAACGTCAATGCTGTCGTCATAAAACGGAGGAAATCCACACAAAATCGTGTACAAAACACATCCCAAAGCCCACATGTCCACAGATTTCGAGTACCGTTCATCCTTGACAATCTCAGGAGCCGTATATCCAACTGTTCCACATGGAGTCATGGTTTTGCTGTCCCAAACAACCTTGGATAATCCGAAATCAGCCAACTTGATAACTCCAATGCCTCCAGCTCCAACTCCAGGAATATACTTGCCCTCATCCTCCTTGCTCTCATCCTCACCCTTGCGCAACACAATCTTCTTGCTAGGAGTAAAAGTGGCCGGATAAAAGAGCAAGTTCTCAGGCTTGATATCCCGATGAACAACTCCAACCTCCTCATGCAAATATCGCACGGCCTCGGCAACCTGGACAATCACGTGACGCGCAAGATCCTCCGAAAAGTACGTCAATCGCACAATCTGATGGAACAATTCTCCTCCTGGCAAAAGTTCCAATACAATGAAGTAATGGTTTTCGCTTTCACTAAAGTCCAAAAGTTGCACAACATTCTTGTGTCGTAATTGTCGCATAATAGCCACCTCTTTGAGGATACTTGATCGCTGAGTTAGTCTCTCTTTTTGTTCGATATTCCGTCAATCACTCTCACTCTTGTCCATCATAACCCACCTGAGTAGCCTTTTGTTCATGTTTCGCCTTGTCTCCTAAATGTCGAGACTTGTGTCAGTCTTGTGTTTTCTCTGTTTTCTCTGTCTCTTCTCTTGACTCACCTGATTGGCGTTCAATTCGAACTTTCGAATGACCTTGACGGCCACTTCCTCCTTGGCCTGGAGATCCACGGCCTTGTACACAATTGAAAATGCGCCACTTTGTTAGTATTTCGAGGGTGGGGATAGGTGTCAGGTTTAGAGCACGTGACCGTACTTAGGTCTGACCGCAACATGTCTGACCGCAACATGTCTGACCGCAACATTGGTCTGACCGCAACATAGGTCTGACAGTCCTTCTCAGACATGCTCTGACATGCTCTGACAGTCCTCTCACATTCTCAACTATCCATACTCACTCTCCCATCTTCTCAACAAGCTTGTATCTCTCGAGTCCCGGGTAGTTTGGAATCTTGCTCTGTTGCAACTTTTCCTCCTCGACAATCTCCTTGATGGCGTCATTGTACTTTTCCTTGTCGACTTTTTTGGCTGCGGGCGCCTTGGAGACCGTTACAGGCTCTCTAGTGTGAGTCGAGCCCTCGCTGAACATGGGGGTTTTGGTCAGAGGCTCGCTGTTGCTATGGGTGATGGTGGGTGCGTGATGGGCTCGTTTTCCCGAGTTGCGGGACGACACGGGCTCCAGGCCGTTCTGGGCCTGTTTTCCATGCCGGATGAAGTTTTTGAGGTTTTCAAAAACGGGCATTGTGTCTTGTTGGAGGGGTCGTGAGTAAGGCAGAAACAAGAATGGTGCGTGGGAGAAAGGAGTGTTTTGACTGCAGGTGCAGGATGTGAGGATGTGAGGATGTGAGGACGTGAAATTTTCCGTGGTTGGTGGTGGTCGACGTAGGTTTACGAGACGGAGTGTGTTTTCATCTATTCCATTTATTCAACTATTCATCTCTCACCTCATTCATCTCTCCCACCTCATCGTCATTGCTACTTTGTAGTTTTGTCTTTTGTCGCATGACGTTGCGTTATTATGGCACGCGGCTGTGGACGAGACGTCGACGAGACGAGCGGCTGAGGCGTTGAGGACTCTGGACGAGCTGGGCCGAGAAGAGCACATTTTTATTTTTTTTCTCCACCTCATCGCGCCGTTTCGACTGGTCACTCTGTCCGACTCGTCAAGTCAGGAACCCGCTTTCTCTCCATTGACGTCATCAACACATGCTACCCTATCTATGCAGGTTGCTGGAAGTAGCAATACATACGGCATGGTTGGAGCCAACAACAATGGTTCGGGCAAAATATTACTGCGTCACCTCGCTTTGGGTCGAAAATATGCACCTCAAGGGTTCCCAACCGGCGTTACCACTCCATCCATATCTCATTCCACCACCCCATCCCCAAAAAACCCCATCAGGAAAGATACCCGATCTCCCTTAGCAATGATAAATAAAGTCTGGGCTTAGACTTTGACGGAACCAGGGCGTGGATTTTTTTTCAGGTGGACATTAACACGGGAGAAGAGCGAGCTAAAGCTCTGCCGAGGCACCAAATAACAGCTTTGGGGCCGTTTTAATCCGTCTCCAAACAGACCCAAAACAGTACATCCCCAGGAAGAGTGTTTTAGACACTGCCAGAAAGCCCTTATCGGCCTTGCATACTAGACGCCCCTGAGATGGTCTGTCGTCATAGAGCATGAGGTAGATGGAGTAGGTGGGTGGTCACGTGATGGATGGGAGACGGTCGACCCCAGAGTCATATCCTGGTTGTGTAGTACGATACGTTGTACGTACCAGGGCTCACATACTCCTTCTACCCTTCTACCCTTGTATAGTCCCCAGTTCAGAACAATAAGAAATGAAAGAAATAAATTTACAGAGATTTCCCCTCATGTTTTACAATCCTCGGCTCGAATACGCTTACTCATTAGATAGGCTTAGTTTGATAGACTGTCTGATAGGCTGTCTGATAGACTGTCTGGAACTATGATTGAGATGATATAGATACAGATATTTAGATGATACAAGAGTTGCGTACTCTCCAGGAGTGTTGATAGATTCGTTCAACTTTTCAGCTGACTTTCAGTGCATCTTTTCTCATAGACTATTCATGATAGAGACTGTTCTACATTCTACTCTACGCTATTTTACCCACCTCCTGTCTTTCATAGTACAATGTCACGTGATCAATTGTCTACTGTACGATACTATCGTACGATACTGGCTTCTAGCTAACAATTCCTACTCATCTCATCTCTTTAGCACAATTTCACAGCTAGTACCAGATAAGGAGCTACTGGTACTGGTACTGGTAGTATATGTAACACTTGAAACACCCTACATGGTGTCACTATGTACGACGTACGTACCACTTGAGAATGACTAGTTACAATCGACGCATACAACAGGGCAGTTCTAGAATCTAACCAATCGGTCTATTAAAAGTACAATAATTTACGTGGTCAAAGACCAAGCTATTTTGAGACGGTCTATTCCATTGTAGCGTCGGCTTGAGCATTCTGTTGCTGGCCAGGAATGAGACTCTCGGTTCCCTCGTCCTCGTTGACAAACTTGCGTTCGGCAGTACCAACGGCTCGACCTTCGGGATGCGAAAAGATGCAGCTGGTGTTGGCACAGTTGACTCCAAACTTGCACGTGGTCTCCACGGGATGCATGAAGCTGCAGTATGTCAGAGTGCATTCCTTTCCGTTTCGACAGAGGGTCTTGGAAGTGGCGTGTCTGAACCGACATTTGGGGTTGGTGCAGTAGCTGTTGAACTTGCACTGTTCCAGAGAAGGTCCAGAGGGCAGAGACTCGTTTTCTCTTACCAGTGACGAAGAAGGATGGTTCTTGCCACACTCGGTATCTCCACACTGTTCCTTGGCCTCACACCACGTGAAATGGTCTGTGATTTTGGCATTGTTGTTGCTAGGAGTAGGATGTCCATAAGTACAATGTTGGTTACCACATCGATCGGTGAATCGACACTCCATGATGGTCGTGTTGATGGGAACCTGAGGAACCATGACTCGTTGAGGACCCTGTGGCGTCATCATGGGCATGAGAACAAATCCCTTGGGAACAACAGGCTTATGTCTCTCATAAGGCACCCATTCAAAGGGTTTGGGCTGTTCCGGAAGATTGGCCAAATCATCGATATCCTGGCCAACATGCACCTTGAGACACGTGCCTGGAGCAGCGGCACACGCGCCACCGTTGGCAAACGCCTCACAAGCGTCCGTAGGATGCACATACTTGCAGTTTGGAAAGTTGCACTTTGGCCAGTTTCGACACCGGTAGTTGAACCGCTCCTGTGGCGACTGATCCGCACCTAGAGCCTTCTGCATGGTTGCAAACATAAACTGCTGTGCCTCAATCGACATTCCTCCTGCCCCCGTAGAAACCCCTCCCTCAGCAGGCTTGCTTCGAATACTGTGCTCAACCTCCTTACTAAAGGCCTTGGACACTCCGTTTCGACCCACCCGATCCTTGAGCGACTTGCCCACTCCTCCAAATGCACTGCGATCTTGTCGTCCCTTGAATCCACCGTCCGTCTTACGTCGGCCAGGCATGGATCCAACACTGTATTCATCCTCCATCTCTGTGTCCTCCAACCCCATTGTGGGATTCGCAACTCGCTCCATTTCCTCCTTGCACCACGCCACAAACCCATCGTCAAGCTTACCCTCCGTCATCTGCTTCACCTCGGACCGGATAGTCTCCTCAGTCACATAATTGTCTAGCAACATCATCACAATGTACTGCCCCAAAGTCGGGTCCTGCTCGGATCCAATAACCTGCGTGGCTCGCTCTAACACGTTGCTCTCAAACTGTGCCTTGAGAGCATCGTCGTTTTTCAAAATGTCCGCCATCTCAATGTCGTCTGTGTAAGGGAAATGTGTGTCTGGTGTGGGGGCACTGTGCAGCCATTGAGCCTCACTTTTTCATCCAAACTTTGTCACGTGAGTTACCCTGCATGTGGGTGGAGGGGGGATTTACAGGCTAAGAAATTCTCTGAAATAAAGTTTAAACAATACTATTCGAAATAAACTCTCGTGTTGAATCACGTGGAACAAAAATCAATCGCTCATAACCTGTGTATTGTGCCGAGTGCGGTGAAATTCGGGTTCAAAAAATCAAAAAATCGGCGGATTTAGCTCAGTTGGGAGAGCGCCAGACTGAAGTCATTCTTCAGTCAGAGTAATCTGGAGGTCCTGTGTTCGATCCACAGAATTCGCATTTTTTGAGGGACTGCAGTAACCTGCTACTTTTTTATACAACATTCATTATAAGAGAATACACGCCTTGTCGTAGTTCATACTATTTTTTTCGATTATTAATGCAATCTAACTATAACTAATATCGAACATTTCCTCATCAATAACACCAAACAGGGTCTGCATGAGCTTGGCCAAGGTCTCGAGCTCGGAGGTGATAGTCACACAAACAAGAAGATAGATGTACAGTAGAGCAAAGTCGTTATCTGTGATATCCGAGCCTGCTGCAACATCCATATTTTCACCATCATCGTCCTCGGGCTGAATTCCTCGGTAAAAGTTGAGCTTCACCATCATTCGATCTCTTGAGTGCTCTGTAGAGGGCAGATTATCAGGGAAGGGAAAACCCAGCTTCATGGCCGAGGCGAGCATGTAGAAGCGCAAAAAGATGCGGTGACTGACCTCGGTACGTTCCGCCAGGGTGCTTTTGAGCAGAACGGCTTCATGGGGAGTGGTTGTAGGGTCCTTTTGGATCACGAGACGCAGATTTTGGAACGCATCTAGAATCTTTTGGGTCGATTTGAGAATACTGTGGTAGGTGGTTTGTGGGAACGGACCCTTGAGTCGGAACTCGTTGGGTGCGTGTTTGAGCAGCTCGTCTAGCTGGATTAGTGTGTTTTGCAACTGAGGCTGTTCAGCAAGACCTACCAACCGATACCCTCCAGTTTCAGGATCCAACTGTGAGGCCAGAGGATCTTTCCAAGTGAGACCCATTCGAAGCCACAAGGAACAGAGTCCATGCTTGAGGTTGACTCGGGCCTTGTTTGGAAGCAGGAAAACGGTGATGATAAACGCCCACAAGACTCCAGCACACACGGAAACAAACCGATGGAAGGCAATGGTGATCACCAGAGGACTCAGACCACCTTCATCGTCGTCATTATCATTGTCTCCAAGATAAAGCGAGTATGAATAAAGAGCCGTCAGATTGAAGGTGAGCAGAATGAACCGACCAAAGGCATTGTTTTCTTTCCAGGTGACAATGATTCGAAAACACGGATACGAAATGGCTACTCCAATGAAGGCCAACATGTATTCGTTTTCCGGGAAAAGTGTCCAGGCAACATATGCACTGGCAGCACCCAAAAAGGTGCCCAGAATCCGTTTTCCAGCAGTCATGGTCGTTCCTCCGACCGATTTGGACATGATAACCACATAGGAAATCAGACCCCATTCTCCTCTCCAAGAGTAAAAGATTGGCTGTAGAGACGGCATATAAGCAGGGGTTGCAAATAAGGCTGCTCCAATACCCACTCTGATTCCAAACTGGACATCTCGACGTCTGAAAACACGCAGACTTTTCCACACACGAAACGACATTGACGGCTTTTCAGTGTCTCCATGCTTTGCCTTTTTGGTAAGAGCACTGTTTAGATCGTCGTGCATTCGTCCAGCAAACCCTTCCTCCAAAATATCCGATTGTCGAGTCATGAACGCCATTGTTTTTCTTCCACTAATCATCTTGTTGATTGCGCTTCTCTGGGCCTCTTCTGTCTCCTCCGCGGCAGCTGGTTCTCGGTGTTTGCCTCCCCACAACCAACTGTAGCTTCTCTTGTCTGTTTCTCGGATCGTCAGATAGCCCTCTATGCTTTGAAGGAGCTTTTGGACCTCTGAAGCCATTTCTTCAAGGAGGAAAGAAAAGTTTCCACATGAAGCTGCCACCTGTTCCCAATCGGTGATGAACTCGTCATTGTGCTTTCGTTTAAACAGACCCAGGCCGTAGACTTCAGCTAGAGCCTTTTTTCGAGCCTCGCAAAACAAATCTTCTGCCAATCCCAGAGATTTCTGATACTGAGCAACATCGACATCTGCATGACACTTGTCGAGCTCAGAGCCGTGCAAAATGCGCTTCATGGTCAAGGAAAAGGACTTCATGGGAGGTCCCAGGTGGTAGAGGAAGACATCAAACAGATTCTCGGGAGTGATTGTAGGTCCCTTTGGTTTGGTCGAAGTGATCCTTGGTTTTGGAAGAACACTTTCGGGACTAGAGAGAGCCCTCTTTAGAGTGTGTAGAGACTTTATGGGACTCTCCGTGTAAAAGTGAGTGAGTTTTTTTCGAGTCAGAGTCGATCGTCCCGTCTCTACACCCGAAGTGAGAGCATTTAGATGCTGATGAATGCTGTTCATGTGATGAACGAGTTTCTCCAGTTGAAAGTACTCGTCTTCTCGTCCTGCCAAGTACAATTCCAGTTTGGCATGACGAATGTTTCTGAAACAGTTGAGTTGGGCTCGTAGTTTTGCCCTGAGCTCCATGTACTCTGCGCTCTCCACGTCGTCACCTCGCATGAATTGCCTCGTCAGATACAAAAGCATGTCGCCATAAATGTCCATAATGTTGGACATTGATTGCTTGAGTTCTGTGACTGCAGAAGTTCTCCAGAGAAGAACACAAACCAGAGTCGACACTGAACATCCCGTGATGACGAGTAAAAAAACCTGGTTCATTTGTTCCAGCGAAATCCGACCCTGTTGAACATTTCCTTCCTTGGTCAGAACACTGACAAGAGACACACAGGCCAGAGAAGTGGCTGTGTTGAAAGTCGTCAAGTTCATCTTTTGCTTGACAAAGGCCAGAGTTCCCAGTCCAACAGCACAAAAGATGACCAGATCAATAAAATAGGCCAAAATTCGCATGTCCAGGTCGACCAGAAGCGCCGAAACAACCATACTTAGCGATGACACGCAAAAGGAGTAAAGAAGGGCAATGGATGCAAAAATAAGAGCCTCAACCATACTTCCCACGGTTCTTCCGGGATGAAAGTAGATGACAGAAGTGGCTACCATGTGTTTGGAGTCTCCTGTGCCCATGAGTTTGGACAATCGATCATTGTAGACAAACACGGTTCCAATCAGATATCCAACTGAACATTTGATGACGACCTTGTTTTCTTGGCTGATCCAGGCTCCCGTCACGTAGTATTTGAGGGTTCCAAACACTCCCTCGGGCTTTGGTTGGTCTCTGTGGCTTCTTGTGGGGCTGAGGATTGTGGACATGTTGTAGTTGAAGACTTGTTCTTGAGGGTCTTCTTCCAAACAGTCATCTTCTCCAGATTCCGCAAAACTGTTGTAATTTCGGTATTGTGTGTTGATATCACGTGTATCTGCCAATGCGGACAGTTCATCGGGCGCCATTCGGATTGTCTGCGAAACTAGACGTCCCTGTTCGTTGGTAAAGGTCACCTGTCGTCGTACTCGCTGTCCAGTGTCTGGTAAGATCATGGACGCCTTTCTGTACAAGGGAAAGGAGATTCCGGCCCTTGTGGCCCATCCTGCGGGAGATATGGCCGAATCGGACGACTCTGTGCTTGCCAAAAGTCGCTGAGAGGGCGAAGAAGGACCAGAGGTGTGCTCGGACGAGTCCTGCTCTCCGTCCTCACTGTACCACGAATATTCTCGAATGGCCTGCGGCCTGGTGTTCGCCTGGGGGTCTGGATGGCTCATTATGTGTTCATTGGAGTATCACTGGAGAGATGAAGGAGATGAAGAGTGTGTTTGGACAGTCCAAGACGCTATCGAAAGTTTAGAACAATAACATGCCAGTGCGTCATACATGCATGGTGCCGTGGGGAGTAGATGATAGGTGGGGGAGAGGAGTCGTATATGTCACGTGATGACCGGATTGGGTTTTTAAGAGGTGTGTTGTCATGTTATATTGCTCTTAAAACCCCTCATCTTACCCTACTTTTAGTACTCGTACTCGTACTCGCACCAGATCCTCATCCTCTACTATCTGATGCATATCATTAAGACTCCGATTGAGAGTCTAATCAAAGGACATTGAGATGATCTACAGACAAGGGTTAGATAGTTGATTGTATTGTTGTGTATTACATGATAAACGTGGTACCGGTACCCTGGTATATACTCATGCTCAGTGTCAAGCCATGTCACAGTACAAGGTCACTATCATAGCAAACATGTTACCCCTGAAATTTCAACTGTACGTGTATACAGTAAGAGTAGGTAGTTGTACAGTACTATGATGTTATACGTATTGACTGACTATTTAATCAACCCAGAATCGCTCGGAAACACATATATTCTGTTACTGAGAGTAGTTATGTCTTTCTTCTTTACCCATCTCAACTACCAGGGTACTATCTCACTCTCCATTCTCTTGACTAATTGAGTTGGATCAAATGAGCCTCTTTTTTACAAGGTTTTTCCCTGCGCTCCAAATTACGCCTCTTCGAAGGAGTCATTGTACTGGTGGTGGTGTAGCAGGCAGACTACGGGAACAATATCTGACTCATTGGGTGTATTTGCTGACTAATATCTTGCTGACTAATCATATTCTGAGTCCATCCTAACCTCTACTCGCTTAGTAACCCACCTTACCCTTCACTGTCTCATCTCATTTGACTCCTTGACTAATCTCTTGGCCTTCAATTAGTTCAACGTCACCTGGAGCAGAGTATATCGCATTAGTAATCAAAATCGTCCATTCAATTCGTCTCATCATCGTCATCACAACCATATATCCTGACTCCATGTACGATACGACACCTGATACCCTGCCACGTACAATCCACTTCCTCAACTTGTCCAAGCAATTACAACTATAGTCTGTCTTCTTTCAGGGTCCTCCTACAAGACCGATTTGACCAATAAAGCCGAAAAAGGAACCACTAGAAGAACACAAACACACAAACAAATGTACAAATACCAATCTCCCCCCATATATACCTCTATACCCTTCTCTACACACTTGCTTTCAACCATTATCAACGTCACGTTACCAAACTCTATCTGGGCTGTGGCAACCCCAGGAACCAACCTCTTCTTGTTGTACTCGGACTATTCGACCTGATACTCAAGGTCGTTTTCACAACAGAGTGGCAACTAGCGCATCAATCCACTCTACTTCACGATACAAATACCGACAACAGCCACAGCTACACCAACTATTACCACATTCAATACTACCACCACCACAACATCACCCACTACACCACCTCTGCATACGATGGAATGGCAAGATGAAGCCGGGCCCTCGAGCGGTCCCTCCAACGGGGTGGCGTCTTCGTCCCACGGACCCTCGTCCAACTCCAGCACAGACCTGTACCGAAGCGACTACCATGCTCTGGAAAACGACAAGACGTACATTGACTCTGTGGTGAGCGATCCGGCCAAGGACATGGACGGAACGCAGAACGCTCACATCACGTACCTGCTGACCACAAAGTCCAACAACACGCAGTTCTCCAACAAGGAGTTCCGGGTGCGGCGACGGTTTTCGGACTTTGTGTTTCTGTACAATTGTCTGAACAACGAGTTCCAGGCTTGCGTGGTCCCGCCTCTGCCTGACAAGCAGCGGCTCGAATACATTCGAGGAGACCGGTTTTCGGCCGAGTTCACAGTCAAGCGAGCAGCCTCGCTGACCCGGTTCCTCTCCCGCATAGCTCATCACCCCCTGCTCAAGCGGTCAAAGTACTACCACACGTTTCTCGAGTCGGGAGAGTGGAACGCATTCAAGAAAAACAACATTGCACGGGGAGGACTGATTGTGGACGGAGGGATTCTGGACGGGCTGTCGGACACGCTGGTTAGCGCCTTTACGCGGCCGCCACAGACGGCCCAGGAGTTCCAGGAGGTCAAGGAACGCATCGACCGCCTGGACGTGTGCGTGTCGCACATTGAAAAGGTGCTGGCGCGATCCGTGCGTCGCCAGTCGGACCTGGTGCTGGACTACCAGGACCTGTCGCAGCACGTGGGCCAGCTGGAGCATCTGATTCCGTCGCTGGAGCAGGAGTTTTCCAAGTTTGCCGGCGGCCTGCAGGCGCTGGCCATCAACACGGCCGTGCTCAAGGAGAAGCTCGACACGGACTACGTGTCTTCTCTCAAGGACCTAATGCACTATCTCATGTCTGTGCGGGTGCTGCTCAAGCAGCGGGACCAGAAGCAGGCCGACTACGAGGGTCTGGTGGAGTACAATGAGCGGGCCACGGCGGACCGGCAGGCGCTGGTGTCGGGCGGAGGCAACGGGATTCTGCGCAACAAGCTGGAGGACATTCGGGGCATCAATCACGAGTTTTCGCGCCGAGAGCGGCTGCAGAAGCTGGAGGACCGGATCGAGAGTCTCACGGGGGAGACGGAGCGGGCCAAGACCACGTCCGAGGCGTTTGACGAGCAGACCAAGCGCGAGATCCACACGTTTGACAAGATTCGGGCCGGCGAGACCAAGGAGACTCTCAAGACTCTGACGTCGGGCCAGGTGGATTTCTACGCGGCCCTGGTCAAGGATTGGGAGGCCATTTACGATGCTCTTGGGGAGTAACCGCATTTGAGTACGAGTACCCTTGTACATGTACGTACCGATAATAATGATAATGATATTGATTTAGGATGTTGGTCAGGGTCTGGTTGTAACTGTTAGAGGGTCAAGGTGGTCTATCTCTACACTCCATACATCTATGCTAATTACTGTACGTACTCTATATACCTCCTTTTCAGGCCTGAAGAGGCAAGGGCGCGTAGAGAACCTGGGTCACGTACTTTCTTGAGTAGCGCGAGACTGAGGCGACGGCGAGCACATTGTGTTTGATGGAGGTGGTGGCCAGATGGTTGAGAATCACGTGATTGGGGATGGGCAGAACGGAGTTATCTTCCTTCTCGGTGGAGTTTGTGTTGAGAATGACCGAGTCCAGATGGGGTGGCAGTTGTGGAGGTGTGGGCAGTTCCTTGGAGATGTACTGTTCCATGACCTCTGTATCTGTGAAGAGTGCTGGGATTTCCGGGGTGAATTCGTACTCCTCTTTGGGCAGGTCTTCTTCGGTGAATCGTTCGTAGCCTCCTCCCAGATCGTCGTTACTGGGGATGATTCCGGCTCGAGAAATGGGATGCAGGTCCTTCTGGTCGGCCCGTTCCTCGTCGTCAGACAGACCCACTTCCACGTAGTTGAGCAGGTTGCCCATGGAGTCTGTGGCTGTGGGCAGGTAATCGGAGCATCTCAGCTCATTGTCCACGACAAATCGCAATCTGTGGGTTCCAGACGGCAGATGGAGGGTTGTGGAGAAGACTCCGGGCTTTGTGGGGTCTGGAGTCAGAGCCACCATCTTTCGCCAGCCAGTAAAGGTGCCTGTAACATAGACCTTTGAGCCTCCTTGGGTCCACTTGATGACCAGTGGGATCTTTCCCTCCGTGACCTGGGGAGACGACAGTTCAATCTCCTCACCGGAATCCACACGTGACAACGGTTTGGGCTCGTTGGATGTGGGATGAGAAATGTTGAGCTTGTCGAACGGGATATCGTCGTCATTGTCGCCCACGGGCTCGTCTTCGTCCAGAAGAAGCGTGGACTTTCGTCGCATCTTGGGCCGCTTGGGCTGGGGGGTCTTTGTGGCCGTGGCAGGAGTGGCCAGAGGCTCCGGAACAGGTGACTCCTTGTGGTACGACGCTGGCTCCACCGGGTTGTTGAACGGCGCTGCACTCACGTGAGATGACGCCGACATTTGCTCAGGTGAATGGCTCACGTGACTCTGTGTATTGTCCGCGGCGTCCTGGGGGATGGGTTGGGGGTCTGCGGAGTTGTGGATGTCCTCCTGACCATCGATGGTGTCTGTAGGTCTGTGCTGTCGAGCAGCTCCATTGTGGGCCTCCTCCTGGCTCTGTGCGTTTCCCATGGTGTGTTGTGGAGATGTAATTTGGTGATTTGGTGACGATGATATGGATGAGTATTCGAGAGCGCTTTGCAAGTCGTAGGTCAAGTTGTGGTGTTGTTGGTAGAGTACACGCTTGGAACAAGGACTAAAGAGAACTGTTTCACAGGTGTAGATATTTTGGATTTGGCCAAAAGTTAATTCTTCATCTACGTAACGGTCTGATAAGGTAGTTGGGGTTGAATAGGAGCAGTGGTTTGTTGGTTTTGAGGAAATATAAACAGTAAATTCGTTTTTATATACATTATATATCTCTATAAATTCCCTCTCCCTCATCCTCCAGCTCTTGCTACTCTTACCAATGGTACCTCTACCTGGTTCCCTCCTCTACCCTCAAAGGTCACGATGTGAAAAATAAAGTAGCCCATTGGTAAACTGCAAGGTCACGTTAGAAACTGGATGAGCGATTTTGAAGGGGGTTTCTTTTTGTAAACGCAGGAGATGGTCTGTCCATCCGACTCGTCAGATCGATAGATCCACAGCAGCAGGTCGAGTATTTCCTGCACGTGACCTCCCTTGTCTGTTCTTGTCTACAGATCCACCGTTACCTGCATATGCGTGTTGAGAGGTACCAGGACCAGGACCAGGACCAGGACCAGTAAATGTATGGGTGAAAGAGCTGCAATTATAAGGTCACGTGAGCTTGGGCTGTGTGTAGAATCTGTGGTAGAGAATCTGATGTATCCAATACAACTCCATGCCTTAACATAGTCAGATCACACCTATCATATAGACCAGATTAGTATAGTAACTCGTGCTATAGGAGATATGAAAGATGTAACATAACGATTTGGGTAATTTCAGTACGGTTCATTCAGTGTAGTAGGTCAACTTGTTCGTCTCAAGGTACTATATCTCACAGTCATGAGAATCATCATACCAACTCCATAGTCTATCAATGATATCTGAGGTGTTAGACTATGTCACTCGGTTGAGTGAATTGTGAAAGAGTGAGAGTATCACTACTTGGAGTACGATACTGGATTGTCGTCAGTTCCATGAATCCTCGTTAGCCTACCAGTACTTGTATATCCTTTTGCCCTCTTCTGTTCAAGGGTGTCAAGTCCCTTCCTTGGAGCACAGTATATATGCATCTGATCGCACGACACCGTGGATTCTTGAAGGAAGATATTAATCGCCTGAATCGACTTGGTAGGACACCCACCACTGCCTACGCCATAGATGATTTTGGGCTCTATTTGTCACTACGGTTGAAGTGCAAGTAGAAGTACTCGTACTCGTACTCGTACAAGTAAAACCATGTTCAGCACCAGTACCGACAGACCAGTCTCATTATCGTGGAGATAGCTGCTTGACTACCTACCCCCCCCCCCCCCCCCACCTTCCACCAAATGAGAATCTGAAACAAGAGATTGCAAGCAGAGTGGTAATTTACTCACAGTGGTAGACACTTTAGGCTCTCAGGCCGCGTGCCATGGAGAGTCTATCATTAAGGCAGCAATTGAAAGAACAAGGAGACGAAGACTTGTAAAGGAGATGACGACATGACGAGATTTAGTGTGTATTAGGGGCACAATTGAGCGATAAGCAAGCGTCTGCAGTCGGTTTGTGGCTGCTATCTTTCACTCGCTTGTAAATCGATATCCGCCTCGATGCAAGATAACCAGGGGCATTTGACATGCATGTTTTTGAGGCATCAGGGGTAGTAGTTGTAGGGTACGGGTTGGTAGGGTACAAGGAGTGTCTGTACATGGTACCAGTAGTAATGGTCTTGTCCACTCATCCTCCTCACTTGCTACATCCATTGGACTTGCCTTCTTACATCTGCTTTTATGTCTTCATATGTCTCCATTTTGGCTTTTATTTTTTTTGATTTTTTCATTTTCATCGTCCCAACCTC
Source organism: Yarrowia yakushimensis (assembly GCA_900518995.1). NCBI lineage: Eukaryota > Fungi > Ascomycota > Dipodascomycetes > Dipodascales > Yarrowia > Yarrowia yakushimensis. The sequence continues at coordinate 1,632,107 of ULGW01000002.1, forward strand.
ACACACTCATTTACCCTACCCGCATCTCAGCCCCCAGCTACATCGCTGCTCAGGCTCAGTGTTTAAAGAGAGTTGAGCGAGCAGCTGCAGATCCCAAAAACCATTGCAGCAACAAAGCTTGTCAAGCGTCTTCATCACCACCGCCCCATCTCGATACCACCTCCGGGGTGTTCACAGACGTACCACCAGTACTCGCTCCACACAAGTCACCACCTACACAATGTCAAACACTCTGGTCAAGAAGGGCCAGGGCCCCGCGGCTTCCAACGCCAAAAAGCTGGGCTACAACAAGAAAAAGGGCGGGGCCCAGACCAAGGGCCGGCCGGCGTTTGTGTTCAAGCTGTGGAACATGGTCAACGACCCAGCGTACGACGAGTACATCCGGTGGATGCCCGACGGCAAGTCGTTCCAGATCACGGGCCGCGAGCAGCTGGAGAAGATTGTGCTGCCACGCTTCTTCAAACACAACAACTTTTCATCCTTTGTGCGCCAGCTCAACATGTACGGCTGGCACAAGGTCCAGGACGTGACCAGCGGCAGCATGCAGTCCAACGACGAGGTCTGGCAGTTCAAGAGCCCCAACTTCATCCGGGGCCGCGAGGACCTGCTCGACAACATTGTGCGCAACAAGGGCACCAAGGGCAGCGATGACGAGGAGGAAATGGACATGACCACGCTCATGGACGAGCTGCAGCAGATCAAGCTCAACCAGCTCAATCTGACCCAGGAGGTCAACAAGCTGCGCACAGACAACCAGCTGCTGTGGCAGGAAAACCTCGGCTTCAAGGACAAGCACAAGCAGCATGGCGAGACCCTCGAGCGGATCATGCGCTTCCTGGCCTCTCTTTACGGCAACCAGGGTAAAGTTCTTGGAGAAGCCATTTCTGGAAACAGAAACCAACGACTTCTTTTGGGAAACACCGACCCTGCTCAAGCTACACATATGATCAACGAGGCTGCTGCTGCCGCCGCCGCCGCCGCAGAAAACAACGGAAACTTCCCCTTTGAAATGAACGACATGTTCCATAATACCAACAACCCCAACGAAAGTCCGTCGTTTTCCCGAGTGCAGCCACTTTCTGCCACAAACTCGCCGCAGACGAATGCAGAGTCGCCCCGTGACGACAGCAACACCAACAACTACGACAAGATTACGGCATACGATACCGACACGGGCTCCGAGCTGCCCGACAACCTGCAGGACCTCACGGACCTGTCGGACTTTACTCCGTCCATGCTGGATCCCCAGACGGTGCAGCAGTCCATGGAGCCTTCTCTTGGGTTTGGAGATCTCAACAAGAACTCGTCGTTGATTCTCTCCAACAACCAGAGTGGTCAGAGTGGTCAGAACAACAACCTGCCCCATACGCCGCTGCGAAACTCGTCGTCGCATTACAACTACCAGCCCAGCACTCCCGGAGCTCTGTTCCCCGAGCTGGAGGCGTTCCAGGGCGCCAATGACCAGCTGATCCGGTCGGCTGAGCGGCCTCGAAACAACCTCAACATAAACGGCAACGGCAAGGCCGACACTCTGCAACGGCAGCTCCAGGACCACGGCCGGCACATTGACCAGTTCACCGACCGGCTCAAGAAGCAGCAGGGATACCAGCCGCAGCTGTTGCAGCATCAGCAGTTGCCGCAGCAGCTGCCTGCACCGATCCAGGTGCCTGCACCCACTCCAGCCTCCACAATCGCCTCTGAGCCGACTCCCGACGCTGCTTCGGACCTGTTCAACGACGCAAGCATCGTGCCCATGCAGGACTTTAACATGGACGACTACATTGACAACGAGGCGGACATGTTTGATCCCGAGGTGAAGATTGAGGAGGATCTGCCGCTGGTGACGGAGCTGGATTCCCCGGCTCCCCGTCCCAAGAAGCGAAAGGCCGGAGATCAGTAGGAAGTTGAAAAGCCACAACGTGGTTGTCTCGACGAACGTCACGTGAAGGGTCATGATGGTAAGTGGATGAGCTGTCCACGGCCACGTCCACGATCAAAATCCGTGACTAAGGTCCATGATGAGAGTTAACAAAGCGCTGATGAAAGTCAACGAAAGTCAACGAAAGTCAACTAAACGTCGACAAACAGCCACGACCAAAATCCACGACCGTCGACGAACGACGAAAAGGTCTCGAGAATGATGAGTATCATAGGTAATTTATTGCGTAAACCATAGATTTGTAAGGGCGGTATAGCTGTTGTAGGGGTACGTCAGTATAATGACCTTAATAAGCATATCTGAAGTTGAATGAAATTCAATTGGTAAAAGTACGTACAGTAATACGATCCATGAGCCTTCACAGTTGTCTGATCACCTATGTGTCAGCTCTTAGTATCCATCATGGAGGTGGTTAAGTTTCTACTTTTCAATATATCGGTACCTAGAGTGTATTACAACCTGTACTATACTTTAGCTGTGAAAATGTCTCTGTCTGAGACTCCGTATCTGACAACTCAATCCAGAAGCAGCCAACCTGTGTCAAATCCTTCTAACTGGATCAGGTGATCCCTATCTGGTCCTACATCTCCCTACTCTGGGGCTCATAGTCATACAATGTATTTCAACGTCATCACATGATGACACACTTTTTATCCTTTGCGTCCTTCTTCTTTGCTTTGGTCTTATCGGGTTTGGTGGCCTTGCCGCTTCGGGTCTGTTGCTGTCTTCGAGTTGCCCCGGTGGCTGCATTCTGGGGCCTTCGACGTTGTTGTTGGTCTTGTTCCTGGATCTGTCTTGCAAACTCAGCGTCGTCCTGTTCCTGGATCTGTTTGGCTAGATGGAAATCGTTGGTGGCCTCTACTGTCTGATGGGCTCGTCTTCTTGACTCCTCCTGTTCCTCTTCGGTCATCATTTGCACGAGATCAAAGCCTCCGGTGTAAAAGGTGTCGTCTGTTCCGGAGGTTCCTTCCAGCGAGATCCACACGATTCCGTTTCGTCCACAGAGCTCTCTGTCTGTCACGAGACTGAAAAGACGTCCAGAAGTGGGCTGCTTGTACAGCGTTGCAAAGTGGTTGTTTCTGAAAAACACACACACGGAGCCGGGCACCAGAATCTCCTGAATGTACCTGATTCCGTAGCTGGTGAGCTGGGACGGGTTCTGGTCCATGAATTCAAACGTGGCTGCCAACTGTCGATGCAACGCCTCTCGTTCGCGCTGTTTCATCTTGCCGTCTTCCGAGACCTCGAGTTGCAGGATCTGAGCAGCGTCGTACGAACCTACCTCCATGACATCATCGTGGTACGACTCCTTGGGGTCTGCGATCCAGCCATGTACCACGTCCACTTCAAAGGCCCGGAAAAGAGCCAGCTCGGGTCCCTCTTCAAAAGTACCGTCGAAACGGGGGTTGATGTTGAGACCCGAGTAGAGCTCTGGCAAGAGACGAAGACACGTGTTGAGGTCGTCAGGATCGATATGGGGACCGTTCTGACGACTACCAATGCCCAAAAGCCACTGTCCAAGATGGTCCAGCAGCAGGTTTTTGCTCACGAGCTCCTTGTTCTCTAGCAGGGCTGAAAGAGGACGTCCTGGACCGGGAGGAACAAGAGACATTGCTTCTGTGAGAACAAGAGTGTTGACTAGAGCAATGAAGGGACAGGGTCCGTTTTCGTCCTGCAGAATGATTGGGGTTTTGACCAGATGATTGGCCGGAGTTCTCCACTTGATAGATTGCACCTGGAACGTGATATTGTCCTTTGGAGGGTTGAAGGTGAGGGGAGCAGGAATGACGTTTTGGGAAGGAGGAGGAGAAGCAGCTTTCAAGATGGGCGATCTGACTGGAGATCGAACCGTCAATGGAGCAAGAGCACTGTCGGAATTTCCAGCTTCCACGTGACCATCTCCAATATAACTGGCTCTGTTTGCTGGGTTTGGCTGGAACGATGCAAACGAATGGATCGAGTTTCGAACCGAGTTTGTAAAGTCCACGTCTGACGGCGCATTGAGAAAGTGCATCTTGTCGGATTCCACAGCAGAATCCACACCTATTAACTCTGAGGTGGAGCTCCCCTGGATCGAGGAGGGCTGTGCTACCTCGCCTGGATGCATAGCCTCTGAAGCCAGAGGATGGGCCGAGATTGTCGCCGGGGCACTCTTGGCAGCCTCAGCAACCTCGCCAGAGTCGTAGGTGGCATCTTCAGAGTTCACAGTCCATTCTGGAGGAGACGGAATGGCATGAGGCTCATTCAAAAGACTCTGTCTAAACGGGTTCAGGGGTTTGTCCGCTGTTTCACCGTCCACTCGGCTGTCACCACCCAACTGCCCAATACTCGCTTCAGATCCTTCCATGGCCATAATTGTCGTAATTCGTTTTTCAAAGGTGGAATTTCAAAATGTGCAAGGTGCGTGCAAACATGCTTATAGCGGGGCTATCTATGCACAGCGACAGAGTTAAAAGGGGGCTGTGGGGTGCCAACTGCCCAGCCTCTAAAAGGTGCGTCAAGACATATACGGCTCTGGGACACACACAAGGACATTTGTAAAGAGGCCACGTTGCCTATAGAACACAGTTTACGTCACCAAAAGACTCGAAACCCGTTCTTTAACATTCCCACATTCGTCCACCTCTCAACAAGGTTATTCGTAATCGTTACTTTTAAACCAGTTTCGTCCGAACAACTCAAGTAAACTACAGGTCACCACCCACTCACCACCCACTACAAGTATCGTACCCACCACATGTGCCGATTACAAATACATTAGTTGTCTTCCTTCTCCATATATAATAAATCATCGCATCCTACTATTTGAGCAAAGGAGCCACCTTTTTAGCCAGCATGACAACCTCGCTCTTGGAGTCCCGCATGTCGTCGCCGTCGCCGTCAGCCCCCTCGGAGTTCATGCTGGAAAGCTGGTGGATGGCATCGACAATCTCGTTGGAGTTCTTGAGCAGATCCTTGAGCCGCTGGTCCTTGGACTCCAGCAGCTGCAGCACGGTCCACACGGCAATGTGGCCAAACGTGGAGTCGCCGCTGGTCAGAAACCGAATCAAAAACTCCCGGATGCCGCCGCTGGGCTCGTTCCAGTGGTTGACAAACGTGTCGTAGTTGCCCACCTTGGACGACAGGTTGCCCAGCGCAGCAGCACTGTTGCCCTGCACCTCAATGTTGTCCGACAGCGTCAGCGGAATCAGCACCTCGGCAATGCCCAGCTCCAGCAGCGTGCCCTTGAGCTCGTCGCCGAGCGCCAGCACGGCCAGGCATGCAGTCATCTCGCTCTGCACCAGCCGGGGCGCGTCCAGCACCAGCTCCTTGCACTTTTGCACCGCGCCGGCCTCGACAATCTCCAGCTTGTTTCGCTCGGAGCTGGCAGCGAGATTTCGCAGAGTCGAGATTGTGTGGCACTGGATCTCCTCATTGTCGCTGGCACCCAGCAGCTCGACCAGCGTCTTGAGGAAGCCGGCCTCGATGATGGGCGTCTCGTTGAGAGGATGGATCGAGATGTTTCGGATGCAAGCAACAGCCGCAAGAACAAGCGGCGTGTGGGTGGATTGGAATAAGTTAAACAGGTAGGGCAGGCCGTTGGCCTTGACAATCTCCAGCTGGTAGTCGGAGTCGCTGGCGAGGTTTCGCAGCGCAAGTGCAGCCTGGCACTGCACCCGCGGAGAGCCCGAGTCCATGAGCTTGATGAGATGCTCCACCAGCCGCGGCTCCGAGCTCGACAGCTTCTTGCGGTTCGACTCGTCCACGGCAATGTTGGACAGCGCGGTCGTGGAGTAGTACTGCACGTCGGGGTCTCGCGACGACAGCAGCGACACCAGGATCGGGATGGCGCCGGCGTTGACCAGCTCCTGCCGGTTCTGGTCCGAGTGCGTCATGTTGAGCAGCGCGCCGGTGGCGTTTCGCTGCACTCGCATGTCCTTGGACTTGGCCAGCTTGGTCAGGGGCAGCAGCGCGCCGGACCGGGCAATCTTGGACTTGTTGGCCTCGTGGGTCGCCAGGTTGGTTATGCATCCCACGGCGTTGCACTGCACCTCCACGTTGGGCGACATCATCTGGCGAATGAGGGGCTCGAAGCCTCCCATCTCGACGATGAGCACCTTGTTTTCGTTGTTGACGGCGAGGTTGCCCAGGGCGGCGGAGGCGGCCCGCTGAATGTCGGGGTCCGTGTTCTGCAGCAGCAGCAGCACGGGCTCGAGACAGTCCCGGTTCACCGGCCGGATATCCTTCTCTGTGATTTCGGCAAATGCGAGGGCGGCACTTCGCTGCAGGTCAATGTTGTCCGAGTAGACCAGAGTGCTGAGGGCTCGGAGCGGTCCGTTGGAGAAGAAGTCGACTTCGCCTCGGTTCTCGAGGTATCGCAGCAGGAGCGCCACTGCCTCCCGCTCGTCCTCGGCCAGCACGGGCGCGTAGTTGCCGTCCTGTTTGTTTCCTGCGTTAGTTTGGGTGTGGGGGGTCATTCTGTGTGTGTTGTCATCCCGTCCGTCATCTCTCGTGCCATCCGTTTCATCGGCCATGTCATCCGCCATCCATCACCCGCCATCCATCTCCGCTTCACTCACCTGAACAACAGCTTGCACAAACACCCATCTTAGCTATCAGTCGTAATCAGAAAAACGAGTATTATCTGTGGGTCACCTGGATGTGGACCGACGTTGTTTTTCTGCGGGTCGTGATCTGTGTGTGACGATCTCGTGTTGCGACAAGAGAGTGTGTGGTGGTTGACGGAGTGCAGTAGACTTTTGTGTGGGAGGGGTGTGTGAGAAGGGTTGCACAGTGCACCTAATTGAGGCAAAACGGGGGGGGTTTGATGCACGACGAGTCTGTCCAACTCTACAGCTATAGGGGTGTGGGGGACCACGTGTGGACAGATGACACGTGGGAGGTGGTGGGTGCGGGTTTTTGGGGCCACAAAAGACCCACCCATCTGCCACCAGGCTCTCTTTCTGACTCTCCTCTACAACTTAGCGTCTTTTTCTGGCTGGTGTCAGATTGGTAATTTTGTCCGCATTTATGCTTTCATCCTCTGAGCCTTGCTTCCCAAAGGGGGTTTATCAGGATGATCCAGTACTGGTAGTTGGTGGCAGTAGAGTGGTTGATTGGTCTGTTTGTGTACGAGTACGATAGTACGATACGAACACAAAGACTAGCGGTAGTGTGCTCGTACTGTATCATACCAGTCAACGTGCATCAATCAACATGTTGGTTGGAGTGTCTGATCCAAGGCATAGAGTACAGTGCTGTAGGTTGAAAAATGAACAGAAGAGTGAAGGGAAATGAAAATAATGAAAATAAAATGGTCGTCTCCTCATCGTCTCATCATCCACCCACTCAATTCAAGTTCTCGATTCAAATACGTACTTCTACGTGTACTATAGCGTCTACCTACCATGATATGTACTCTAACTATGCTACTAACTACTCTAATTGGCTTGGTAAGCAAACCTCAAAAGATTGCTCTGAGAAGAGCCCGGACCCCGTTGAACGGCCAACGGCGAAATGGCCTTGTTGGGACGCGATTGCGATTGGGGCTTTTTGACACCAGAAGAATTACTACCAGTGGAGTGGGTGGGAGTAACCACTCGTCGTTTGGGCGTAGACGCATTGTATCCAAACTCTTCAAACAGAGACAGCTTGCGTCGACTAGACGCCACGGGGGTCTGTGGAAGAGTGGACCCCTTGTTTGGGGTTCCAAACACAATGCTGCTTTCTTCAATCTCGTCGTCGCTTCGATCTGGCTCAGAACTCAACATGGCGTTGAAGTTGAACGGAAGGTTCTCCTTTTCGGGCTGATCGGGACTCGAGGGAATGGAAAAGAAGGGACTGGCCGTTAGAGTCACCGTTTTAGTCGTTCGTTTAGGACTCAGCATGTTTTCAGCAGAAGCTGTTCTCACAGCAAGATCTGTAGACTTGGATGATGCTGCCACTGCCGCCGATGCCGCCGCTGACGCCGCTGACGCCGCTGACGCCACCACAGGCTTCTTTCGACGCAAATGCTCAGGGAGTCTCTTGACATCGGCTGTGTATTCATTTTTGGGTGCAAAAAACGCCCGCAGATTGCTCGGCTTGGCACTCTTGTTGACGGGGAACGTCTTGTGGGTTCGAGGATGCACCATACCCGTGGCTATGGCTCTGGCCAGACCGTGAGGGATCTCAGAACCAATGTGGAAGTCGACCTTGTCGTCCAACACGTGATCAGGCTCGCTCAAATGCACCAGTCGACGAGCTTCGGGACAGTAGACTCGTTGGTAGAGAAAGGTGAAGTTGGCAGCATGAAACCTCTCCAAAAAGTCAGGTGACGAGTTGTATCCGTCCATTCGAAGAGCCTTGATGATAGCCTCGGGAGTGTGGCATCGTCGAATGTATCTGGCAGCTCTTTTTGGACCCACATTGGGCACTCCATCACAATAATCACAACCAGACAGAATGGCCATGTATCTGAGGTACTCCAGAGACACCTCTGGTCCAAGTTCGAGGTCCTTGCAGCTGGAAATACGCGATCCGTCAACAGTGACACATCCTCCGGTTGGATCCAGTTTGGTCACGAGCATCTGGGCTCCATAGACCATGAGATCAGAGTCTTCAGAGATGATGCCTGTCACATAACCTGCCTTTTCCAGATACACGAGCTGGGCGTCAGCTTCATAGGGAGCAACCACAAAGGGTATACGTTGAGCCTTGAGCAATTCTGTGAGTTGATGGACCATTTCCTGGGTGATTCGGGTTGCCTTTTGGAACAGGTTAAGAGCTTCGGATCGTCGTCCTCGACTCAGTAATGCAAGGGCCTCTTTTTGAGCCTGGTCACGTTGAGCATGTCGTTTTTCGTCGGTTCCTCGTTTGGACGGAAGGGCTCCTCCATCAAACACAATGAGGACTTGTACTCCGCATCGTTTGAGAAACTCCACCTTTCTCATGACCCATTGTTGGGGTCGATCTGTGGGTCTATTGAGAGCCAGGTCTTCTGCGCTTCCAAATGCGGCCTTGTGTAGCCATGCAAATCCGTCCACCGCCAGTCGTTGGCCCTTGAACTCGGAAATGTGAGTTGTGGTCTGGATCGGTTTGAGTAGAGGAAGTAGTCCAGATACGCCCATGAGAGGAGTGAGAGGAGTGAGAAGAGGCTGTGTTGGGGTGTATGTGGTGGTGATATGAGGAAGTTGTTTTGTCTGTCGTAGTCGTAGTCGTCACTAGTCACTCGTAACTCGTCACTGTCGTCTTACTTGCAAGTGTCTCTCCCGCGACGCGTAATAAATGCACGTTTATTAGACTCAGTATTAGAATAACTAAAAAAGCTACACATTATTCCCAGCCAAGTCCCGAATCTAAGTTACAGTAACAGCCAACACATGCAAGAAGTGTCAAAGTGTGTTTCGTCATCAGGATCAAGCCCAAACCTCCACACTTCACCACGCCATGGCTTCCAAAAAAAGATCGGCCCGAGCCTTTCATGATCTCGGCGCAGACCCCAACACGCCCAATGGCAATCCTCTCTTGTCTCCAGACCTCTCACAGCCCTTGTATGGAGTTGCTCCTTCCCACCAACATGCCTCTGATTCTCCCTATGGAGGAGCCCAATTCGGATACGAAGCCCATAACCCTGCCGTTTCGCATGGTCAGGCCGCCTATGGCCACGCCGCTGCTCCTGCCGCAGCCCATGGAGCTCCCCTGGCCCATTCGTTTGCTCAAATGAGTCTCAACGCCTCGGAACAGGAAGGATTTGGCCATGACGCTGCCAACCCGTCACTTGAACGTGGAAACCAGGGAATCCCGTCGCTGGCAGCCCGTCGCAACGACGCAAGAGCATACACGGCCCGAAAACCCGTGTTCAAAACGTTCCAAAACACCCTGCCTCCCCCTGCCACCGCCGAGTACATTTGCGAAGACCAGGGAGTCTCTGCTCCCCCATTCTGCCGTCTGTCAATGTACAACGTGCCCGTGTCCGACCAACTGCGTTCGCTGACTAAACTGCCCCTTGGAATGGTCGTCAAACCCTTTGCCGAACGAGACGTTCCCGTGGCCGACTTTTCGCAGATTGAACCGTTCCGATGCCGACGATGCATGGCCTTCATCAACCCGCAGTTTCTCTTCTCCAACGGCGGATCACGAGCAGTCTGTAACATGTGCCAGTTCCCCAACTCGGTGCCCGGAGAATACTTCCAGCCCACGGACCACAATGGAGCCCGAGTCGATGTGTCCGAACGAGCCGAGCTGTTTGCCGGAACCTACGACGTGATTGTGCCCGACTCGTACTACCTGGAGGGCGACTCTCGAGAGCCCGTCAAGCATCTGTTTGTCATCGACGTGTCCGACGAGGCCATCAAGAAGGAACTGCCATCTCTGGCAGCTGAGGCCATCCGAAGAGCCCTGGACGAAGACGACACCCCCAAGAAGATTGGAATCATCACCTTTGACCACGCGCTGCAGTTCTACAACCTCAACGCGGACCTGGACAAGCCCCACATGGTGGTGTCCAACGACCTCAAGGAGCCCTTTGTGCCGTTCGAGGACGGCCTGTTTGTCGACGCCCAGGAGTCGCGTCACGTGCTCGAGGAGCTGCTCCCTCGGCTGCAGTCCATGTTCGAGGGCTACAAGTACGCCGAGTCTGCGTTTGGAGCCGCAGTCTCCACGGCCCACAAGGTGCTGTCTGCGTTTGGAGGAGGCAAGGCGCATCTGGTTCTGGGCTCCACCCCGACCTGGGGCCCCGGCAGCGTCTTCCCCAACAACCTGGAGAACCGCAACACGGCATCCAAGGAGCCCAAGAACTTTGAGTGCAAGGACCCCTTCTACACGGAGCTTGCCTCCAAGTACGCCAAGGACGGCGTGGGTCTAGACGTGTTTGTCATGCCCAGCAGCGTCACGGATATGGTGACTCTGGGTCACGTGGCAGCAAAGTCCGGAGGCTCCACCAAGCACTACCCCAACTTTGTGCCCATTCGGGACGGCAAGCGATTCATGGCCGATCTGGCCCACTCGGTCACGTCTCTGCGGGCCTGTGGAGCCAAGCTCAAGGTCCGATGTTCCACGGGTCTGCAGGTGGCAGCCTACTATGGCGGTTTCCACTCTGACGACTGGCACCTGGAGCCCGACGTGGGATCTGTCGACTCGGACAGCACATATGGCGTGTTGTTTTCGTACGACGGCAAGCTGGACACCAAGCTGGACGCCCATTTCCAGACGTCGCTGCTGTACAAGCATCTGGACGGAACGCGACGTCTGCGAGTCATCAACGTGCTTGCTGGCGTCACCGAGCAGTTCAAGCCGGCCATCAACTTTGTCGACGCCGACGCCTGCTTCTCCATCATGGCTCGAAACCTGTTTTCCAAGGTCACGTCGACTTCTCTCAAGGAGGCACGGTTCGGGCTCAACGAGCGACTGGTCGAGGTGTTTGCCTCGTACCGAAAGAACACCACCGAGGTGCTTCCTGCTACACAGCTGCTTCTGCCCACCTCTCTGCGGCCTCTGCTGATCCAGTCTCTTGCGCTGCTCAAGTCTCCGCTTTTGCGAGACACTGTGACTTCTCTGGACCGTCGAATCCAGTACCTGCGAGAAGCCAACAACAGCGACGTGGACCGATTCTCTTACATGCTGTACCCCTACCTTTTCGCTCTGCATAACATGCGAGAGATTGACGGCAGCGCCATTGAGAACGGGCACTTTGTGCTGCCGGACTCTCTGGCTCCCACCCTGGCGTCTCTGGAGGAAGGAGGAGCATACATGCTTTTCAACGGCGACAAGCTGTTCCTGTGGCTGCCTAGCACGGTTGCTCCTCAGCTGCTCAACGATCTGTTTGGAGAGGGCAACAACATCACTCGGGACCTTGATCCTTACATGAACTCGATTCCCGAGCTAGACACGCACATCAACAAGCAGGTTCAGGCTCTGGTGGCCCACTTTGAGGGTCTACTGGGCATTGGTCATCTCAACATTCAGCTGTGTCGACCCAACCTGGACGGAGCGGAGATGGAGTTCCAGTCTCTGCTTGTGGAGGACCGAAACCTGGGCGAGTACGCTTACACGGACTTTGTTTCTCACATTCACCGCCATGTGAAGCTCATGATGGAGAACAACAGCATGAAGTTGACCAGCAAGACGCTTCTGAATGATGCCATTGGGTACCGGGAGGGTGGTTTGTAGGAGCAAGGAATAATGCTATTCAAGTAATGATATTAATAGATTGTTGGATTGAGAAATAAATGTCGTTTGCCAGATTCATGGTCTCCCCTCAGATGTTGTGATGCTCGAACTCTATATATGCTGATAATATGTAATTTGTCAAACTAAAACTTTTCCCTTGAACAATCTTTGATCTCTTGTGAGGAGGTGAGTACGAACGCTACGGTGGGCGAGGAGACCTTGGACGGGCTTTTTTCGACGGCTGCTAACCCAGGCTTGTATTTTTATCCCCCGGCTTGTAATATTATGAGCTACAACAACAACGATTCTGAGGATCGAGTGAGTACCACCACCCCACGACACTACCAGATACCACGACCCTCGATGGATGACGCGTTTGAGAGATGACGGAGACGGAGAGAGCAGTGAGATGACGGAGACGGGCCGGATAGATCCATATCACGTGTTGGATGATGGATTTTGGGGCCATCAAGCGAGACACTGAGGGCAACGAAACATGGGGCGGACAGACAGTCAAGTCAACAAGGAGACGGCAGATAAGGGAAATCTGACCTGTATCATGGATCTATTTTTTGGGGCTGATCTATTTGGCGGAGAGCAGAAGATATTGGCTAATGAGGCATGGCTAAACGACAAACAAACGAGGAGAGCTTGTGGGGACTACTACAGAGGTATGAGCGAGGTGGCGACTGCAGATGTTCATATCTTTTCTCCTTGCTCTTGTTCTTTTCTTCTCGCACCTTCTCCCATGAGCTTTGAGGCATCCTTGATTGATCTGATGGACTGACTGTTCGAGCCCTGCCCACGTCGTTTGCTGCTCGGCTGGCTTTGGCTTTTTGGTTTGTTGGCCCCTTGTTGGTCACGGATGCAGCTCGAGTGCACGTCGTCTCTCTTTTTCGCAGACAGTCTCTGCCCTGAACCATTGGACTTTGGTCCCACACACGTGGACAGAGTTCAAGGGGCGTTACCCTACCCTGAAAGTGCCTCACCTGCACAGGCAACTCTAAAGTTCCAACCACCACAACCCGTGCGCAACAGCAAAGTCATTCGTGACAGACACACACCACACCACCCATCACCGACATTCTGTTACTTTTCTGAGCTACACGTGCAGAGCTACAGTTCATTGAATTGGAAGAAGGGCCGTGATATTGAGAGCGAGAGAGAGCATTGCGCTAGGCATCCAGACGAAAATATTCAGAGTGATAATTGAGGATTATTGGACCCCCCAGTTGGCAGAAAAATAATCTTGGAACCGCATATTGATTGAATTGGCTGTGTTTGGACTTTAGGGTATGTCTGGCGATTGAGAGGCGAGCGTGGGATGGCTGGAACATGCGATTGCAATGGGGGCACCGATGGGAAGGGCAACCGGGATGATTTTCCAACTTTGCAATTTGCAATTTGCAAATCGACTTTACCCCAGCTTTGATTGAGCACGCCTCTGGCCTGTGCACTCTACATTGCTACCCCTTTGAGAGGGTTGGACCTTGTTTTTCACACCCAACAACTATACTAACGCAGTATCCCCGATCACCCTATAGAAACAGATCCCGATCACCAGATCAGAGAAACAGATACTATCGAGACCACTCCAGATCTCGATCCCGAAGTAAGTCGCCCCGAAGAGACTTCAACCCCCAGTTCCGAGACAGAGCTGGCAGCGGATCGTACCGACGAAACCGATCCCCACCAAGACGAAATAGCGGACCCCCTCAGATGCTTCAGCAGGTGAAGGATTCCTCCCAACAAGACCGACGAGTCTACGTTGGCAACCTGGCCTACGAGGTCAAGTGGCACCATCTCAAGGACTTTATGCGACAGGCTGGCAATGTGCTGTTTGCTGACGTCCTTCTCATGCCCAACGGCCGGTCCAAGGGCTGCGGTATTGTCGAGTACTCCACCCGAGAAGAGGCCGAGAACGCCGTCAACACCCTGACCAACCAGGAGCTCATGGGCCGAGTCGTCTACGTCCGAGAGGACCGAGAGAGCGAGCCCAAGTTCTCCCAGCCCAACCTGGGTCCTCCCGGAGCCCGAGAGGGTGGCCGAGGCGAGCGAGGCGGAGACTTTGGCGGCTCCCGACAGTCTGGCGGCGGAGCCCCCGGCACCCAGCTGTTTGTTGGCAACCTGCCCTACTCCACCGGATGGCAGGATCTCAAGGACCTGTTCCGAGAGGCTGGCCAGATTGTGCGGGCCGACATTATGACCTCGCACGACGGCCGATCCAAGGGCTCTGGCATTGTGCTGTTTGAGACCGCCGAGGACGCCCACCGGGCCATTGAGCGGTTCAACGGCCACCAGTTGGGTGGACGAGCCATTGAGGTTCGAGAGGACCGATTCGCCGGCCCTCCCCGAGGCGGACCCCCCGCCCGAGTGGCCCGAGCTGCCTTTGCACCTGTGCCCCAGAACCCTGTGCAGGCGCCCTCCGAGTTTTCGGATAACGCTGTTGGCCACGGCGACCCCTCCGACACCATTTTTGTCAGCAACCTGCCCTGGTCCACTGCCGACCAGGATCTCTACGACCTGTTTGAGACCGTTGGCAAGGTGACCAAGGCCGAGATTCAGTTCCTGCCCGATGGAAAGAAGGCTGGCACCGGAGTTGTGCAGTTTGAGACTCCTGCCAGCGCGGAGATTTCCATCGCCAAGTTTACTGGCTACAACTACGGCCGACGAGATCTGGAGCTGTCCTACGTGCGACGGCCCGAGCCCCAGATCCCCAACGCCCCTGCCGCTTTCCACGAGTAAGCCCCGGGAGCCGTTTTTATGTAATGAGTTATTATAGGAAGAGTGGAGCCTCCGTGAGTGGAGCGCAAGTGAAAATGAGTTATACAGAGTAGGAGAGATTAGGTCATGTTGCATGCAGCTGAGATAATGAATGATGTCAAGAGTATTGTACTAGAGGTTGTACTACTGTCATAGACTGCCCTTTTATTCAGAGAGTGATTTGTTTGGTAGAGCAATAGTTCTACTGGTGGTGTACTGGTACTATAAGCATCTCCTTCTGTTATAGAGTGACTTTCTTTGACCATGCTCTTGTACAGTCCTAGAAGAGTGCTTCGAATGATCTGACCATCTGGTTGGTTGTCAAGTAATATAACTCGTTAGTTTTTTATAGACCATTTTGATGTTGATCAGAAATAGTGGACCGAAGAACTTCAACAGTTCAAAAGTGGTTCTGATTACGTTCCCATTTTGTCATTTGAAAGTACAAGTTGTACCTTGGTACTGTACTCGTATGGCACATTGACGTGATCTCACCAAATACCAACGCATCTCTCATTCTGACCGTTGAACATCTCGGTAACCTCCTAATATACATTAAATACGTGAAATCCTAGTTGGGAATACTCAACACCAGACCTCGACTGACCTCGGTCTCCTTATCCGCGTCATCTTCCCCTTCAAACTTGAGCCGGTACTTGTCTCGTCGGGTCCCTGTGACTTCTGCTCGGTAAAAAGTTGTGGTTTCGGGGTATCGGGCCAGAACCTGGGATCCGGCAGTGAACTGGGGCATGTTTCTCAGCTCTTCATCTGTAGGCAGAGGAATAATGTCTCTGATGGACGTTTTGTAGCTCTGTCCGGGGTTTCCATTTTCATCAGGCTCGGGGTCCTTGACTTCGAATCTCTGGCCATCAGAGTAGACTCTGGTCACCTGGCACTGGATCCACTCCTCTTCTTCGTCTCCTCGCTGTTTTCTCAGTCGGAAAGCGACTTGCGAGCCCACCCGGGGCACGGGACGTCTGTACGAGGTGGCTGGTTTCTCTTCCTCGACTTTTCTTCGTTTGATCTTGGAGTCATCGGGGTAGTCTGTTCGTACGGCAATGAGCACCTGAAGGTACTCGAGAGCTCCATCCAGACACTTTAGACGCTCTGAAAGCACCTCTGATCCGGTAGTCAACACCTCTTGCATGTGATCCAGACTGGATTCGGACGGAGAGGCTTCTCTAGCCATACGCAACATATCCCCCAGACTGGTCTGATCACTCAGTCCGTTGGTGTCAATGAGTTTTCGTTGAAGACGCGAAATGTCAGAGTCGGTCTCTTGAAGAGACGTTATGGCCGTGACGATGTTTCGCCACGTGGCAGCTTCGTCTCCCTCGGGCATCGGAGTGGTGGTTGATCGAGATCTCGAGTGACTGGGCATGGTTTAGCTCGTCTGCATACTAGACTGAGTTTCAGCGGTTCTTGAGTTTGTTAATCTGTCAAGTGCATTTGTCGTGTACTAGATACGAACCTCTGAAGATGGCTGTGAGAATGAAAATTTGTGATTTTTTATTTGATTTGATTTGATTTCGAATTTTTATATCTACTGTACAGTTCTAGAGTTTGGCACCTTCTCCATAATCTATATACATTCTACAACTTATCGCCAATGAAATAAGCAACCACCTTGACCCAGGTCTTGACCTGTCGGTCCTGCTGCTCGTAGTCGGAAAGACTCTTCTTGGTGGTATATCGTTCGATATTGTCAATCTCCTGCTGGAGTTGTCGCTTGAGCTCCTCGTCCGTAGTCACAATCAGAGCGTTAGTCTCGAGATCCTTGGAGTAACCTCGTCGAGTGTAATTGGACGATCCCACCACGGTGATTGAGGGCATCTTTTCTCCAGGACCGTTGATCCAGATTCCCTTGGCGTGGTAAGACCAGCCTCCAGGGGTGTTGACGACTCCTCGCTGCCACTCCACCAGCTGGATCTCCTTTTGTCGATGCGCCTTGTTGACGTCGAGAATGAACTGACGAGCAAGAAGAGTGTAGCAATCAGGCAGATACTGCGAGATTCCGTGACTTTTGTAGAATCCGTTGGCCTCAGGAGAAGCTGTGATGACGGTGCCCTTATCGGGAACACTTCCGAGCAACTTGGCCTTGAACTCGGGGTGCATGTTAAAATAGCCCGCAGTAAAGGTCCACGACGACCGTTGCATGGACATCATTGATAGAAGACGTCCCAGAGTAGGAAACTCGGTGGAGGAGTCGGGTTTGAGAAGAGGAGTGAATTGAGAGATGGGGAAGACGAGAGTCTGGGGCGAACATGTCTCGGAACCCTCGGTTTGAGTCTCCTGTTGCTGCTCAGACTCTCTCTGGGCTAGAGACTTGATCTTTCGTCGGCCCTTATCAACGGGTTTACTGGTGATTAGAGGAGCCAGAGAGGCGGTAGCTTGACGCTGAAACTCGGCCAGAGACACGTTGGGGCTCTGGAGAGTGTTGTTATTGGGCCATTCGAGCACATATCCGGGATCCTTGACGGGTTCGGGTTCAGGCAGAATCTTCTTTGCCAGGTTGGAGGCCTGTTTTTTGAAGAAGGCGTACACTTTTCCGGGCTCGGGGGTCTTTTGAGCGGGTTTGGGAAGCGCGACTCTCCAACTGAGCTTGCAAACGGCCTGGTGAATGGCGTGATAGTAGTCGACGATTGGTTTCGATTTGAAGACAAAGTATCGGTCCTGACGGTTGGTAAAGTAGTCTCTGGACAGGTTTGCTCCAGACAGAATGATATCGTCGTCACATCCGTACAGTTTCATGTGTTGCAATCCCCAGCCCTCGTTGAATCGCTTGGGGATCAGCTGTTTCTTGAGTCCAAACAGATGAGGAGTAATGTAGCATCTGATATCGACTCTATCTCCGTGTTTGTGGAGCAGAGAGGCCAATAGAGAAGCCGAGCACGTTTCGGGCGTCTCCCGGGTGCCTCGAAGACCGTCAATGAGCACAGACACCTTGAGACCGGGGTTGTTGGTCAATGCTTCATCCAGACAACTGACAAGCTCAGTCTCTTCTTTACCAACATAAAGAGTCGACAGAAACACTCGTTCTTTGGCAGCTAGAATCTTTTGTTTGAGCTGGCTGTAAAACTCGTCGGGATCGTACAAGACCTGGATCTGGCCCTTATCCACGGCAAATTTGGGCACGGTGGCCTCGATCTGCTTGAGGGTGATGTTCACGTTACTGTGGAGACCCGAGAGAGCTCTGGATCCGCCAGTAAGACGCATTGCTCGCGAGACCCGGGCACTAACAACGCCGGCTCGTCGAGTCGAACACACCAGTCCAGCCAATCGGGCGTTTCGAAACATGTCGATTTTTTCCGTCAACCGTATTAGTCGGGGTTATGTCCAGTCAAAGTTTATCCAAAAGTAGGGGGTATGGAGCAGAAGATCCAACGAACGATTCAAGTACAATATATATTCCCATACATCATGTCACAACCAAAAATAGTATTCCTATGTACAATGCACCCGTTTAGACTCGTCTTCGTCCAGGAGGTCGGGTTCCTCCCTGGTTGAGCTTGGTTCGGTCAGAAAGACGGTCGACCTTGGAGGCCACCTTTTCGCCCTCGGGAGCAGTCAGAGCGGCAAAAAAGCCCTCTCGACCCCGTCCAAAGCCCCGCACAACAACCTCAACAGGTCGAGTCAACATTCCCTTCTTTTCAAGCAGCTCAAAAGCCTTGACACTGGTCTGGAAAGCTCCATCGTACTCTCCTCGCTCCTTCTTCTTGATGCCCAGATGACCGCAAGAAATGTGGAATCGCACCTCCTGAGGAGCCCGCACCTTCTGAAGCAGCTTCTCGTCAATGCTCTCGGGAATGAAGGACTTGTCAACAAACTCGTCGGTCGCGCAAATGTGCAGGTTGTTCTTGGTGGCAGTCACGTGCACGTAATGTCGCACCACCTCCTTGCCCTTGGCGCTCTGGTCGATCTTTCGCTGGGCCTCTCGGGCCTTGTTGAGCTCCTCGGCGTCCGTCTTGGGGATCTTGCTGATTTCCTTTTGCACTGTGTTAGTCTGGAGAGTCTGAAGCCCTTTCAACCACGCTACTCTCGAGAAAATGGAGCCCTTTCAACCACCCTACTCACGGTTCATGAAACTGGCGAGGCCAGAATTGTGTCGCACGCCTCCGATGGCGCCCGTGGCGACTCGGCTCCGCAGCATCTGAAACCCTTGCATTGTGGTTAGTGATGACGCTCTGGAGGTGATGCGAACCTTGACAAATTTGATTTTCATGCACGTGACTTAAGTGGGAGGAGGGAGGGGGAGAGTACCAGGTACACGACAAAGCGATGTATTCTCTAGAAGAGATGTCACCGGAATGCTCTCGAAATATATTCGCACTCATTCGGAATCCTTATTCGGTTACTGATTCAGAATGTACCGATTCAGTATACTGACGGATTCAGGTGACATTTCATAGTGCATAGATATTAGACGACTCTATGAAGTCAGAGGAGAGGGAGAGGCCAAACTGATATGTGATAGAGAGACCAAACTGTCACGTGAAAACAGCCCAACAGAGATCAAACTCTGTATAACCATTAAATCTCAACCAGACTCTCTCAGCTCACTCTGAATACCCATTTGAGACTGTCCAGTTCCTATCTATAGTGTCCGTAGATGCGTCCTGCATAGACTAAAATGTTTCACTTGCCGATATCATGACGTCAGAGTAGAGCAACTACAAAGAGTGAGACTGAGACTGTGACTCATCTGACAGGATATATATAGACACATTTACACTGGTATCGTAGTTAGCCACTTTATCTTCTTCATTCTACAATACCATCCAATAATGGCATCATCGTCATTGGAGGCTAATATACAAAGGTGAAGACAATCGGCAACAACCTCCCTCATCACAGTGAGCCTCAAAGGACTGTTGAAGGAGCGTATGGGGCTGAGAAAGGGGCTTTTGGGGCCATTGTTGCTCTGTTGACGGAAATATTTTTGTTGAAAGTGCATAAAATCCACAAAGAAAAGTCTTCTGGACCGTGATCCAGGAATCGAGCTACTCACGCCCACGTGGATTGCGCTTATCGCTATGCAAGGGAAAAGCAACAGCCAGAGAGTCTCCTTTGACAAGAAGCATTTGAAAATTTCATAGACTCGCACGACACACAAGACACACTCAAGACATTGATAAACATGACACAACAGGAACAAAAGGCCACCAAAGCCATCCAGACCACCAAAGCCACCTACAAGCCGTGGATTAGCTCGCCCAATGTGGGTCTGTCGCTTTTCTACCATCTGATTGGCTTCGTCTCCTTTGCCTCGTCCTTCTACTTTCTGGAACAGTACCCCAACCCGCTCAATGAGTCGTACGGCGGCAAGTACCAGTATCTGACCATTTTGGGGCTATGTGGCAGCTATCTGGTGTTTCTACTGGCTCTGTTGGCCGATGCAGCTTCTCTCTACTCTGTGGACTTTAGCCATCTGCTTTACCAGCTCAAGAACACTGTTTCTGTGGCTGTGACTCCTCTCGAGTGCGTCATCACCGTGCTTTACTGGTCGCTCAAGCTCTACGATCCCAAGCTGCTCAAACACCCTGCTGTCAAGGAACAGGTGCCCATGTGGCTCGACCTATCTATTCATCTGGTTCCTGCAGGCTTTCTTTTTCTGGATGTGGTGCTTCTGGGCCAGCCCTGGAACCTGACCACTGTTCAGGCCCTGGTGACCAACTTTGGTCTGTCTGCAGGCTACTGGTTCTGGGTGCACCAGACTGCGGCTGTCAACGACTTTTTCCCGTACCCGTTTTTGGGGCTGGTGAGCACCGAGACCCGGGTGGGTGTGTTTATTGGAGCCGGAGTCATTGGTTTCGTCAGCTACGTTATCATCCGAGGTCTCCAGTCCACCTTTGCCCGGTCTCCCATTGACCAGATTAAGAAGAGCATTTAGTCTGTAGACGTGCTTGTAAATAGATTTAGAAGAGGATTAAATGATTGCTGAGTGTGGAAGAGCCAGGAGAGATACTAGTGTGAGTACGGTACTTGTACGATATGTATGATACTTGTTCTATCTACTTGTACTTGACTTGTACTTGACTTGTACGGTACTTGACTTGTACTTAACTTACTTGGCTCACTTCACTAGTACTTGTATCCCCACTTTAACACTTTACTGTAAATAGATAGTATTAGTTAGGTATGCAATAAATAAAACGTTGGACAGTCAACGTCAGACAGCCACCGCTCAAATCGGTCACCGCTCAGACCAAATGTACTGGACAAAAGCCATCACGTCCTCACACCGAAGACTCACCTGAGCAGTGCTATTTCCTAGACTCAGAGGAGCAAAATATATCTTGTTGGTGGCCCGATCAATCATGGCAAGAGCATCCAACAACATGCGTCCTCCTCCCATAGGATGAAGGGCCCGAAAAGCCCGTGCAAGAGCAACTGTATGGTCGCAAATGAGAGGAATAGAATACTCGTTCTGCGTGGCACGAGCATCTGTCGTCACAGCAACCACCGTGGCTCCCAACTGGGCCTGTAGAACAGCCCAACTTGTCTCTAACTGCTGTCGAATACTAGACTCCACCTGATCAGCCAGAAAAAAAATGAGCCCCAACTCGCTGGAAATATCACGTAACTTGAGAGTAGTCGTATCACTGTCCATCACATCCCCATGAGGCCAAAAATACCCAACCTCACACTCAAACGTCAAAGGAACTTGCCGAATGCTGTAAACCAACCCTTGACTAATATACCGAGGGATCTGGATCTGGATCTGGGAAGCCAAAACATGAGTCCGTCTCTGATTGTGTCCTCTGAGCCGCTTGGTGATCTCCTTGACAGCTTCCCCACAAATCACCCCCTCTTCTTCTTCGAAATCGTCCCGTAATCGTCGTCGAGGTGTAGGAGTAGCACTCCCACTACAGCTCTTTCGAGTAGGCGTTCGAGGCTGTCTGGGAATGATGTTCATCTTGTGTGTGTGTGTGTGTGTTTGTGTGTCGAAAATGCGGAGATGCAAAGAGTATTTAAATAGTCGTATTTTTTGACCCCTCACGTCTCTTAGTCACAAATGATCCAGGGCCCACTTTTTTCCCCCTTGCCGTCTCGGGATCTTGTTTCTTAAGTATACACCCTCTCGAAACACACCTACTTTCTTTGTTTGTAAATTACCCGTTTCGGTAATTCACATGCTACCCTAACCCTGTCCCCACAGACCAGTTGGTTCGAGACAACGACGCCATGGGTCACGTCATTCCCCGCAGTATAATCAAAAATGCCCCATTGTCATTGGCTGTTTACTGGGCCCGGTTTGTTCATCAGAAATACGTTTAAATAGCTATATACTTAGCCAATAGGACTCAAATCAAAGGCAAAGTTTTAGATCCTAGCTAGATGGTTAGTGATCGTGTAGTTCAAGCGGTTGGAGGGGGGAATCGGCAGGAAGAGACACTTTGTGCTCTTCCCACACGGATGATGTATACTTACTTGGCAGGAGCGGGCTTGACAATGAACTCCTCGCCCTTGGCAATGTTGCCGTAAAGACCCTCGACGGAGATCTTGAGAAGCTTCTTCTCGTAGTCGTTGGCCTCGGGGAGAATGTTGTAAGCCTTGGCGGCACCGTCGGGGCCAAACTCGACGGGGACAGAGAAGAAGTCGGTTCCGACCTCTCGCTTGATGTCGGAAGTACCCTCAATACCCTCAAGGTAGATGTAGGCGGGCTCAATGATACCCTTCTCGCCAGCGGCACCCTTGAGGACAGCCTCGGCGAATCGGAAACCAGCCTGGGCCATGGAGAGAGTGGCGGATCCAAGACCGTCCTTGGCCTTGACAACCTCGTCACCACCAAACTGGATTCGCTTGACGAGGTCGTCGAGCTTGTCAGCGGGGATGTCGACCTTGGGCTTGGCCAGAGACAGCAGGGGCACAATGGTATCTCCAGAGTGGCCTCCGACAACGGGGATGTTGAGCTTGGAGGGGTCCAGCTCGCCAATGACGGCGGCGGTGAAGGTCTGGGCTCGGACAACGTCGAGGGTGGTGACGCCAAAGAGCTTCTTGGGGTTGAAGACGTTGTGCTTCTTGAGAACCTCAGCGGCGATGGGCACGGTGGAGTTGACGGGGTTGGAGATGATGAGCACAAAGGCGTCGGGGGCGTACTGGGCGACTCCGGTGACCAGGTCTCGAACAATGCCAGCGTTGATCTTGAACAGGTCATCTCGGGTCATACCAGGCTTTCGGGGGATTCCGGCGGGGATGACGACAATGTTGGCGCCGGTCAGGGCGTTCTTGAGTCCGTCATCCTTGGGCAGGTATCCAGTGACCTTGGCCTTGGTGGAGATGTGAGAGAGATCGGCGGCAACTCCGGGAGAGTTGACGACATCGTAGAGAGCAAGCTCCGACACGTAGGGGGAGAGCTTGAGGAGGAGAGAGAGGGGCTGGCCAATACCACCAGCGGCTCCGGCAACGACAGCTTTAACCACTGAGTTAGTTGGGTTGAGGGGGGGTTGAGAGGGATAGGAGTAGTTGGTAGCTCGTCGGACCTCGTTGGACCTCGTTGGACCTCGTTGGACCTCGTTGACAGCTCAATGATGTTCATAGTCACACTGTTCATGATATCTGTGCATGTAAATCTGTCCGTACATCTGTCCAGACAACCACACCAATGTAATGAGGCATATTCTGACTGCAACGCCACAGGGCTCAGGACATCTGTTTCCAGCTAATCCAGACGCGCCATTCCCGAACTAACCACTCCAATCAATCAATTGACATCGACGATACTCACTTTTGAATTTGTTGTTTTTGAAATGTGGATAACGGCTGAAAGGAACCTCTCAGTCTATATATACTGCACCAGTGTTGGGATGATGAGTCGCACACATGTCGAAAGCATATAACCTTGTCTGACGAGTGGATTTTCCAAAGGAGGCGGAGAAAAGAAGGGGGGGTTACAAGAGGGCTGTGGTGGGCCCAATCGCGTCAATTGACCGTCCAATGTCTATATATAGCCGCAGTGTGCTTCTCTTGCAAAAATCTCCCTCCTACCACTCCTCTCTGCTTCTCCTCAACACACCCAAGTTGCTCGGCTCTTCGGTCACTGCGTGCTGGCGAAACCCAAATTTCACTGCTGTGCGGGGTGCACATGATTATAGCGTCGTGCTATTGGCTGGGGCGGGTAGAGATAACCGAGGGCAAAAGGGAGGCTCAAAACGGCCCATATTTGTGATTTCGAGCCTCAATCCGCCCAAATACAAGCCCTAGACCGCCTATACAACTCCCCACCCACGCCTGGAATCATCCTGTCTCGGACTAAATCACACTCTCGGAAGACCCCGGAAGATGCACCCCACCGTCACGATAATGTTTACAAGACGACGGAATGGGGCACAAGCTTGCAAAGACGTTGAGAGCTCACATGTGGCGATTCTGGTGCCTGCCTGTGGACGGATTTTGTCACACCCATCTCGCTTGCATTCAGCCGCACGAGCTGGGTGCTGTCCTGTCATGTACTGTAGCGCTGTGGTTCAGGTCCCATTTTCTCACTATTGCGCAATGATCGACCTGGTCCGGGGTGTACGAGCTGCCTCAACCGTGACGTGGACCGAAATCGTAAAGTCTCAGCTGAAATGGCGTCATGGTTCGTCAACTGTGACTGGCCAGTAGTATAATGCATCACCGTTGAAAGCATTGCATGATGAGAGCTCTGGACAAGAGGTCTCTAGAGAGGTCATAACCTGTGATATCGTCCGTTTTATTACTTCTACACACTCTCCAACACCATCAGTTTTGCCATTGACTCAATCTCCCTCATCAAACTGTTTTTCACCCCTCCTGTCATTCCCTCCTTCACCCCGAGCTCAACAACAACTGCACAACCGTTTAGGTTGAGATAATGCAAGACTGGACGACGAATGGCAAGAGAGGAAATGGAATGAGCTTTGGTGGTTGCAGGTGCTTTTGAGTGTGTTACGTCATCATATTCAGCTCTGGTACTTGTGTTTGAGGTTCAGTCGAGGGTTGCCAAAGCTCATTTTGGGCACGTGATTTGAAGTTGATGTGACATTTCGTCAAACTGAAAAGACACGCTAATTCAAGTCACGTGACTTGGAGGTGGGAAGTCAAATGGACAGGTTGGTCACGTGACTTGGAAAATTGGATTGATGTTGCCAGTTGTCAAATTGGTCACGTGACTTGGATGTTGGAGGTTCATTTTTGGAGGTTCATTTTTCATCGTCCATTTTTTACCATCCATAGGTCTTTCAGAAGGCACAGTGTGATCTGACCAACTTTGCTCTTGATCGGATTTATCATGACACTCTCAGATCTTTCACAGATGTTCACACTCCGTCTGATCTCTCCGTCTGATCTCTCTGTCTAATCACCCTCACTACCCACACTCTACATCTACAGTCTCAGTCTACCATGACTATTCAGGCAGAGTGAAAGCGTCACTCCAATACATTATTTTTTTACCATACTTCAACTAGGTGATAATTTAGGCACGGGTTCGGGCAGCAAACTGCTTCTTGGAAACAGTGGCGGCTCGCTTGATGGCAGAAGCTCGGACAATGGCGTCGTAGATCTGCTCGTTCTTGTAGCCCTGGACGGTCTTGGAGACGGCCTTGGCAACAGCTCGAGAAGACTTGGAGGGCTTGAACTCAACAGTGTGTCGGGACTTGGCGGGCTTGTTGGCGTTCTTGACAACCTTGGTGACAACAACGACCTTACCGTTGGTGTAGTGCACACCAACAGCCTTGTCGTGGGCCAGACCGGACTCGGCGAAAGTGGTCAGGTTGTTGAGAGCATAGGGGTCTCGGGACAGGGTGGACTCGATGCCCTTTCGCTTGACGGTGTAAGCGTTGGTCTTCTTGGTGCACTCCCAGATGAGATCGTTAGAGACGTTGGACATTTTTGAGCTGTGGTGTGATGCGACTACAGAGTAGGGTGCGAAGATTTGGGTGGTTGAAAATGTCGAGAGTCTGTGCGCGAGGTGAGCGTCCCGATTAGGAAGGAGGACTTGGAGCTGCGGCCGGGAGGACGTTTACTCCCGGGTAAGTCAGGTGATGCGAGTCCAGAGGAAATTTTCAGCGTCGTCGGTTCGATTCTTGGGAAGTGCGCAAATATTAAGTTTAATATGTCCAAATGGGTGTCGTTCTCCGATCATCCTCCACCCTTTTGCAGACAACGATTCCCCGCAGGTCAAGGGGAGTCGAAAAAAAAAAACCAAGTCCAATGGGCAATATATTGAGGATCGACAGACGAGTCAGATCAACGTTCTCACCTTGTGTCTAGACGTCTTTGCTGTTTTATTGGTGTCATGGTACGAGTACCAGGGTACTATACTTGAATAACCAAAATGTGTAGCTCTCCGCCAATAAGAAACAAACGATTTCCGTCTGTTTTTGTCCATCTGAATGAGTGTTTTTATTTTCGGGCTGCTTTTGCATCAGCACGCGCGTCTGAGAGGTCTTACTCATGCCTTGTGGCTGGCGGTCCGATAAGACGGGAGTACGGTACCAGTACGTGATTTGCTTTTTATTTTTGCACGGAGACTGTTTGTGCACTTGATTGGGGGGTTTCAGAGACTATGACATGGCCATTGTGAGAGTACACGTCATGTGATGACTCATGGTCACTTGTATATACTTGTATATCATTTATTGTAGTCTCAGTTCAGTCATGTATGGATGACCATTCATGATGGAGCCGCTTCCAAAATAAGGGACAGGTTGGAGATAACTGAAAGCTAAAAAGGCTAAAAAGGAGGGCCATTTTTCACTTGTCTGGGTCATCCCACTGAAGATGGAAGGTGGACAGGGAGAGTGATGAACACGTGTATGAGCGGGAAATGGACGTATCAACGGCCAGATTGAAATGAAATTGCCATGGAATGCACTCCCCCCGACCTCGCCCTTGTCATCCGGACTCCTATTCACTGCTCTCGCTTGCCTACTGCATCCTGGGCGCAAGCTACAAGTAGATGCTTGTCTAATAGACTCATTCTTTGAAATGCGTACGGCACTGCATTTATGCAACCCCGCCCCGAGCGAGTCGTGTTTGGGCAACGTGGATGGGTTATATAAGAGTGTGGGACGTGGCTCAGGCGATTCAATCCACTTTTTTCGATACTTATCGCGCCGCTTCTCGTCTAGTTTTACTTTTTTTCGCTTAGGACCAGTCCTCCTTGTCCTTAAAAAAATCACTGTAAAACTACACGCTCCTTTATCAGCGTTTAAATTTCGCACCAACCTTGTCTTTTCTTCAAACTCGGACCTCCGTTCTTCTCCACCTACACTCATACCCATCATCCATGTCATTGAGCTGCGAAAGTCCCCTTTGGGATGGCAGCGATGTGCCCCGGTGTAGTCGCCAGATGTGAGTATAGATCGGGATCACTAGAGCAGCTGACAGAGACCTGAGAGTACCTATCTCGCCAATCTCGTCCCCACTAACACAGATACTTCTTCTTCTACCCCTATGTCATCACCATGGGCCTGTCGGCCCTTCTCCTCATCACCCGAACCCTCCCCGCCTCGATAAAATACTTGGCCAAACAGTCCCGAAAGAGAGACCCCTCGGCCAAACCTCTGCTGGCCTCAGACACCTTTGTGGACTCCGATACGGACGAAAGCGATAACCTGGAACCCGTGGCTTCGGAAAATTACGGAGCCGTGCTGGTCAACACCCAGCAACGTCGATTTTCCGTCAGAGCAGACCGAGCAAGACTCTATGGAGGACAGAACCCCAGCTCCAAGGATGACACCACCTACACGGTCAGTCACCGAGGAGTGTTTGGAAACCTGACTTTTGCCCTGGAGGGCGTCTGTGTCATTGCCCAGCTGGTTCTGGCTACCCTGCCCTTCACCATCCGAGAACTCTACCCCGTCTACGAGGGATACCCTTACAACGTGCTTGTCAACATTGCCTTCTGGCTGCTGGCTGTTTCTTTGTATGCTGCTCGAGTCTGTGCCAACTGGTCCAAGTTTCTGGGAGCCCAGGATCTGTGGCTTCATTCCACGGTCCTCTACACCATTGCTGTCACCAGTGCTGCTGTCTTCTTCCGATCTGCCATTGTCGACCCTCAGACCACCTTTTCCAGAAACTTTTTTGTCGCCCAGCTCGCCTTTTGCTCCGTGCTCTTCCTCATCTCCATCACGGCCACCTACGCAGACAAGCCCATTGTTCTGACTGCCGTCAAGGGTCTGCAACCCTCTCCCGAGGCTCTGGCCAGTATCCTGTCTCGATCCACCTTTGGCTGGCTCGATCCCATGGTTTACACTGGCTACAAGCGAACTCTTGATCTCAAGGACGTTTGGGACCTGCGATCCGATGACCACGCTGTTGCGATTCTCAAGGACTTTCGAAAACTGAAACGAACCTCCGGACTCATCTGGAGATTCACCTTCTTCTTCAAGGGCTACCTGTGGGCCTCGTCCATGTGGGCCATCTTCTACTCGCTCGTCACCTTCATCCCCACCGTGCTGCTCAAGTCGCTGCTGTCGTACGTCGACGACCCCTCCGAGACCCCCAAGAACGTGGCCTGGCTCTACGTGATTGGCATGCTGCTGGCCTCGATTCTCAACAACGTGGGCCAGGGCCAGTGTCTGTTCATTGGTCGACGAATCTGCGTGCGAATGCGATCCGTCATCATTGGAGAAATCTACTCAAAGGCCATGCGACGAAAGGTGTCTGCCACCGAGACCAAGGAAAAGCCCGACGAACCCATCTCCGGAGAAGCCGAGGTTGACGCCCTGGCCGAAGAAAACAACGGAGAGGGTCCCCAGCAGGCCAATCTCGGAGCCATCATCAACCTCATGGCCGTTGACGCCTTCAAGGTCTCCGAAGTGTGTGCTTACCTGCACTTTTTTGTCGCCTCAATTGTGCTCTTTGTCGTGTCCATCTGGCTGCTGTTTATTCTCATTGGCTGGTCCGCTCTGGCCGGATCGCTCATCATGGTGCTCTTCATGCCCGCAAACTACCTCTTCTCGGCCCAGTTCTCGGCCGTCCAGAAGGACCTCATGGGCGTCACCGACATCCGAATCGAAAAGACAAACGAGCTGCTGCAGTCGATCCGAATCATCAAGTTCTTTGCCTGGGAAGACAAGTTCATTGACGGAGTCAACGAAGTCCGAGAAAAGGAACTCAAGCTGCTGCGACGACGAGCCATCACCTGGGCTGGAGCAGGTCTCTTCTGGTACTTGGCTCCCTCCCTCGTCACCGTGGCCTCCTTTGGAGTCTACACCTCTGTTCTGGGCAACAAGCTGACCTCTCCCATCGCCTTCACTGCCCTGTCTCTGTTCAACATTATGCGAATCCCCATGGCCCAGTTCACCGAGATGCTGGCTGCCGTTCTGCAGTCCAAGGTGTCCATTGTCCGAGTCGAAAAGTTCCTGTCCGAGGACGAGACCTCCAAGTACGTGCAGCTTTGCAACCCTGTTCGAGGCCCCAACTCCCCCTACATTGGATTCGAGAACGCTACCATCTCCTGGGGTAAGAAGGAGTCCGACTTCAAGCTGCGAGACCTCAACCTGTCCTTCCTGGTCGGCAAGCTCAACCTGGTTATCGGTTCCACTGGTTCCGGAAAGACTTCGCTTCTGCTTGGTCTGCTTGGAGAAATGGAGCTCGAGCAGGGTCAGGTCTTCCTGCCTGGCGCTGAGCCCCGAGAACAGCTGACTATCGACCCTTCCACCGGCTTCACCGAATCCGTCGCCTACTGCCCCCAGCAGGCCTGGCTTCTCAACGATACTGTCCGAAACAACATTCTCTTCTCGTCCGACTTTGAACCCTCCCGATACAAGGCTGTTGTCAAGGCCTGCGGTCTGGAGCGAGATTTTGAGATTCTCGAGGCTGGAGACTCCACCGAGGTTGGAGAAAAGGGAATCACTCTGTCCGGAGGCCAGAAGCAGCGAATCTCGCTGGCCCGAGCCCTGTACACTCGAGCTCGTCACGTGATTCTCGATGACTGTCTGTCTGCTGTTGACTCGCACACTGCTGCTTGGATCTACGAGCACTGCATCTCTGGTGAGTACATGGCCAACCGAACCTGTATTCTTGTGTCTCATAACGTTGCTCTGACCATCACCAACGCTGACAAGGTGATTATTGTTGACAATGGACGAATCAAGGGCGCTGGAACTCCCCAGGAGATGGCCGATCAGGGTCTTCTTGGAGACGACAGCCACATTCTTGCTTCTGCCTCTGTTTCTGCCTCCAAGAACGCTTCTCATGTGAATCTGACTGCTGCTGCTGCTGCTGAGGCTGCTGCTGTTGATGCTGCTGCTGTGGCTGACGATCTTCTGACCAAGGTTGCCTCTCGATCTGCTGCCGACGAGACTCCCTCTTCTGCTGGAAAGCTCACCCAGGAGGAGGCTCGATCTCAGGGTACCGTTCCCTGGTCCGTCTACGAGGGATACATGTCCAATATGGGCGGTATCTTCTTCTGGGGTGGTCTTACCATTGCCTTTGTTGCCTCGCAGTCCTCGGAAATGTACCAGTCCTTCTGGATCCGACAGTGGGCCATTGGTGTTGGTAGTCCCGAGGACACTGCGGAGCCCGGAACTCTTCTTTCGGTCGCCAAGGTTGTTCAGGCTTCTCCCGTTCTGCAGTCTCTGTCCGTCTTCTACAACAATGTGTCTTCCAACTTTGTCAAGGTTGAGAGCGAGACTCATGCTTCCCACTCGGCCACCTACTACCTGACCATTTATCTTGTTCTGGCCATTCTGTTTGTCTTCCTGTCCGTGTCCAAGGAGCTTTACATTTTCTTTGGAGGTCTGCGAGCGTCTCGAAAGCTCTTCAATGAGCTCATGCAGAAGGTTGTCTACGCCAAACTGCGGTTCTTTGACTCCACTCCCATTGGTCGAATCATGAACCGGTTCTCCAAGGACGTGGAGGCTCTGGATCAGGAGTCTGCCATGGCTGCCGGATTCATGGTGCAGAACTTTTTGGCTTGTCTGGCCACAGTCGTTCTTATCACCATGATCACCCCCTCCTTCCTCTTCTTTGGCCTCATCATCGCCGGAATCTATCTTGCCATTGGTATCTTCTACCTGACCACCTCTCGAGAGCTCAAGCGTCTGGACTCCACCACCAAGTCGCCCATCTACCAGCACTTTGGCGAGACTCTGGTTGGAGTCACCACCATCCGAGCGTACGGAGACGAGCCCCGGTTTGTTCGAGACAACCTCGAGAAGGTCGACACCAACAACCGGCCCTTCTTCTACCTGTGGGTTGCCAACCGATGGCTGTCTTTCCGAGTCGATCTTGCTGGTGCTCTGGTCACCTTCTTTGCTGGTGCTTCCATTCTCATGGCCATTGGCAAGATTGACTCTGGTCTGGCCGGAGTGTCTCTGACCTACGCCATTCTCTTCTCTGAGAACGTTCTGTGGGCCGTGCGACTCTACGCCGTCAACGAGATGAACATGAACTCTGTCGAGCGAATCCAGGAGTACCTAGGACTGGAACAGGAGCCCCCG
Source organism: Yarrowia yakushimensis (assembly GCA_900518995.1). Lineage (NCBI taxonomy): Eukaryota > Fungi > Ascomycota > Dipodascomycetes > Dipodascales > Yarrowia > Yarrowia yakushimensis. The sequence goes on from ULGW01000002.1 coordinate 1,663,352, forward strand.
GCCGTGATTGAGGACTCTCGACCTCCGGCCAACTGGCCCTCCAAGGGAGAAATCGAGGTCAACAACCTGTCGCTCAAGTACGCCCCCGAGCTGCCCGATGTCATCAAGAATGTCACCTTCCACGTTCAGCCGCAGTCCAAGGTTGGAATTGTCGGCCGAACCGGAGCCGGAAAGTCCACCATCATCACCGCCTTCTTCCGACTCATTGAGGCCCACCAGGGCAGCATCAAGATTGACGGCGTGGATATCGGCAAGATTGGTCTCCGAGACCTGCGACGAGGCCTGGCCATCATCCCCCAGGACCCCACTCTCTTCACGGGCACCATTCGAACCAACCTGGACCCCTTTGACCAGTACACGGACGAGCAGGTGTTTGAGGCTCTTCGACGGGTGCATTTGATTGACGACTCTGCCTCCTCGTCCTCCTCCGAGTCTGACGGAGCCAGCTCCTCTGCTGTCGAGAACAAGAACCAGTTCAAGGACCTGTCTTCTGCCGTCACCGAGTCTGGCTCCAACCTGTCTCAGGGACAGAGACAGCTCATGTGTCTGGCTCGATCGCTGCTCAAGAGCCCCAAGGTGATTCTTCTGGACGAGGCCACCGCCTCCATCGACTACGAGACGGACGCCAAGATCCAGAAGACCATCCGATCCGAGCTCAACGACACCACCATTCTCACCATTGCCCACCGTCTGCGATCCATCATCGACTATGATCAGATTCTGGTTCTCGACGCCGGCGAGGTCCGAGAATACGCTCCTCCCCATGAGCTTCTGCAGAACAAGGATGGAGTCTTCCACTCTCTGTGTGCCGACTCTGGCGAGTTCCAGGCCCTCATTGACTTGGCTAAGGAAGCCTACGAAAAAGCATAGCATGATAATCAGCACTTCTGATTTAGTTTATTAGATTCTAACATTAAAGGAACTGTAGACTCTGGTCCTGATAGAGGCGGTACTTGTAGTCGTAGGTTACTCTTACTGGGCTAAGTACGATTGTACCGTATTAGTTTAGTTCGTAAAGTTGCCAACTAAATTTAAGGTTATTTAAATTTTTATATTTTGAAAAATGCAGAAAATGAAAAACAATAAAAAGACACCTGCCGTGAGCAGTGGCAAAAAATTGCAGCACCTAGGATTCTCGTATGGTCTCCCACTACAATACTAACTAGGCTCTCTGGTGCTTGACTATGGCTGATCGGACGGGAAGCCGTATTTTCACCAGGATATGGCCGCAACTGAAAAAAAATTAGTTGGAACTTGACAGGCGGATAGATAAGTCACGTGCGCGGGAAATTTTCAAATTAAAATAAAATCAAAAAAATCAAAAAAATTGTAAAAAAATTGTGATCATCAAAAAAAGCCATGAGCCACAAGTAAAAGTACTTAACAAGTACAATGACTGAAAACGTTTCCCTATGATCAACAAATGGTCTGTCAAAAACTACTCGCGAGATATCATTGATAATTGCTATAAGTGCTATAAGTGTTAGAGGGGAACTATTTGACAACGTGCTCCTTGTGCTCCTTGTCGTCTCCATAAGCCTTGGTACCGTAGTGTCCGTTGATACAGATGACATCCTGGGGTCGGTAGTTCTGCTTTCCGGAGAAGAAAACCTCGAGAATGTTCTTGGTACCCTCGGCGTATCGGCCCTGGGCGTCGATGGAGGTTCCGGAGATATGGGGGGTCATGGCGTTTCCTCCTCCGTACTTGTTTCGCATGTATCTCCAGGGGTGGTCCTTGGGGGCGGGCTGGGGGTTCCAGACGTCTCCTCCGTATCCTCGGATCTTTCCGGACTCGAGGGCTTCGGCAATGTCCTCGGTGACGCAGATGGCTCCTCGGGCGGTGTTGACGAGCCAGGCTCCGTCCTTCATGTGGGAGATGAGCTCCTTGTTGAACATACCCTTGGTGGAGTCGTGCAGAGGACAGTTGATGGTGACAATGTCACACAGAGAGAGCATCTCCTTGAGGTCGGGAATGTGTCGGCATCCAATCTCGCTCTGCACGGCGGCGGGCATGGGCTGGTAGTCGTAGTAGAGCAGCTCGAGGGGGTTGAAGGGCTGGAGTCGCTTGAGGACTCGCTGGCCGATTCGACCTCCTCCAACGGTACCAATGACCTTGCCCTCAATGTCGTAGGAATCCTTGGCGACGGCAGCAACGTCCCAGCCACCAGAGATGATCTGCTCGTGAGCAGGGACAAAGTTTCGGACCAGAACGAGCATGGTCATGACAACGTGCTCGGCGACAGACTGGACGTTGGAGCCAGTGACCTCGAGAACAGCGATATCACGAGCGTTGGCGGCATCGAGGTCGACGTGGTCAGAACCAACACCGGCAGTGATACAGATCTTGAGCTTCTTGGCCTTGTCAATTCGCTCCTTGGTGATGTAGGCGGGGTGGAAGGGGGTGGTGATGACGATATCCGAGTCGACAATCTCCTTGTCCACGGTGGAGTTGGCTCCGTCCTTGTCGGAGGTGGTGACCAGAGTGTGGCCCTGGGACTCGATCCAGTTTCGCAGTCCGAGCTCGTTCTCGGTACATCCGAGAAGTCGGGGCTCGTCCTTGGCATGGGCGCCGGCAGAGTAGAGAACAAGAAGGATCTTCATTGGTGGTGGTAGTGGTGGTGGAGGTTGTGGTGGTGGTGGATGAGAGAACGATATGGGGCCAGTGGACTCCTTTATATCTTTACATCGTCACCCTCAGAGAGGATCTCCACGTGAAATATCCGCCCCACATGCTCGCCGCCTTGTCTGAAGCTTGGTGGCTGATCGGACAGCCAGGCAGTCTCTCTTTGGGTGGCCCTGATATGGTTGAGGCTGATACCTGTGGTTTCTTTCTCGGACATCTTTTGTGGTTGGTCATTGAGAAATCTTCGTTGTTGATTCAAACATGAAAGATCTCAATCAATGACTGTACCACTTTGTTCGTCCTTCAGCCACCTGTCGTCTTCCATGTCAACTTCATCGTCTACTCGATGACAACTCAATGGACAACTAGGCCTACTGAACTTTGGATCTTAGACATTTTCCGAGCCGCATAACCTAGTTGCACCGGGCGGTGGAGGCTAACCTCAGTCGCCGCATCTCACGGTCCGTCTCTTTCAGCTACCAGTTTTTCAACCCCGCTCAAACTGGATCAATTCGGTAGCTGATCCCGTAGATGATCCAATAGCTGATCCGTACATTGTCAGCCCTCAGCCTCAATCTCCTCAGTCGTCCCATGGCTCCTGCCTTACCCCAGAAAGTTAAGGTACAGTACTTGTACTGCACAACGCCTGGAGGAGACCTTGAGGGGAGAAGAAATACGTCTTGTAGATGCAATTCAAGATATCAGAATCGAATATTTTTTTTATCCAATCAGAAGCACAAACTCATCTCTCTATTCATCTCGTATCCACTCTCCTTGCTTTCCTACTCCTACAATGTCCTACTCCGCCAGACGATATCTCCATCCAGCAATCTAACTACAATGGTAGAACCTTGTCAAACACCTCTTGCAGAAGATTGGCCGGATATAACATTGACCAGGGGTACAATTGGGGTCAATTGGCCTTGTGGATTCAATCGGGAAACTTTCCCAGCCCCAAAAACGCCGTCCATATCCCTTTATCTCTCGTACCTAACCCCCCGCCAACCACCAAGGCAGCTACTCTATCCCTCCCAAAGTTGTCTGCAATCTGAAGTCTACCAACTCCGCATAACTCCTAACTCACAGGTGGTGCCTTGACCTGAACGCCTTGTGGAACGCCGTGGATGTCTCAATTGGCGTAAACTCCTGGAAATTGGCCCAAAAAGGGGCGTCCCAGAGTTACTAGAGTTACTGCGAGACGTTAGGACCCTGAAAGTACCCTAAAAAATCCACCGCTTAAAACAGCAAAAAATCGACAACTGCAGGATTCGAACCTGCGCGGGCGAAGCCCAACAGATAGTACGTTAATTCGAATCTGTCCCGTTAACCACTCCGGCAAGTTGCCACTGGGCCACAAGATTGTGGCGGTTGAATTTTTTCGCGCTTGAACGTACTTGAGGCGCAAAATATCGATGTAATCCGGGAAAAAATCAGGAGTTATCAGTCCATCCATGAACACAGATGGTATAAAAATGGTATTTATAGGTATATAATAGTACAAACTTACATTTCAACTCGATAAAACTCATATAGAACGTATATTTATCTTGTGCTGACTAATCGTTTGGATCCACTGGAACACTCCGATTTATTACAGTACCTAACCACTACAGCTTGGGAGGCTTGTTACCCTGGGAAATAAGGGCATCGGGGTAGTTTCCTCGAGGAATGGAATTGTGCCATGCTGCTCCGTCAACCACCAGAGTGGTTCCCGAGACGTAAGAGGCCGCGTCCGAAAAGAGAAAGACGGTTCCGTTGGCCACATCCTCGGTAGTTCCGAATCTCTGCGCGGGAACGGTCTTCAGCACTCTGTCTCGAGCGTCCTTGGGAAGCAGTCGTCCTAGACCTTCGGTAGCTTCAATAGGTCCAGGAGCGAGGCAGTTGACCGAGATTCCAAGAGGACCCAGCTCCACTGCCAGAGAAGCAGCGAGAGCGTCAACGGCTGCTTTTGCGGCACTCACGTGAGACTGCCACGAGATACCCTTGTAGTGCAACGTGGCGCTGACAAACAGAAGTTTACCCTTGTTCTTTCGCAGTTCCGGGAAACACGCCTTGACGGTGTTATAAGTTCCAAGCACGTCAATTGAGATGACGGACTTGAATGCGTTGGCAGAAAGGTGGTTGAAATCGGCCAGGAAATTGCCTGCTGCTCCTGCAATCACAAAATCGATTCGACCCAGTTCAGCCACAGTCTTCTCGGCAGCTGCAACCAACGACTTGACGTCTCGAACATCACAGTTTCCAACTCCAATCACCTTGGCGCCGGGTCGTAGTTGCTGGATCTCCTCTGCGGCCTTTTGTGTCACTTCAGGTCGTCGTCCGATCACTGCTGCGTTGGCTCCCAGGAGAACGAGCGCCTCGGTCTGCACGCGACAAATGGTGCCTGCTCCTCCGGTCACAAAGACGACTTTTCCGTCGAAAATGCCACGTTTGTAGATGGTGGTGTTGAGCCATTCGGGGGTCAGGGTATTGGGCATTTTGAATAAATGTGGTGGATAGTATGAGAGTCAAGTCAAGACAATCTCCTCATGTCTTAAATGAAATTTCAAGGTTCAGGTGGGGGCAAGGTTAGGTGGGGTAAGTACAACCTGACAGGAGGTGAACTAGGGTGTGTAGCTCGGTAGGGGAGTGTCGGCGAGGCATTTTGGGTACGTAGTTCGGTTGATTGATTGGATCGTAGTTTTCACGTCTGATTATGTCATCAATACACAACTTGCACTCATACTTGGGAACATATATGTACCTGACTTAGCTACCCTATGTTAGACCAACTTCAACACCTTCCAAACACCCCAAAACAAGTCAAAAACAAACTAAACCAACTCAATGCACACAAACAACCCCAATTAACCACACAAAAAACCCCTACATCCTCTTACACACTCACTTATTCCCCTTCCCCTCTTCGGATCCGAACTCGCATCATGCACAATCTGCAGTATACATGCACACCCGCAGCGGCGATACCACTAACAGCGGGATGATATTTTTTTTCTTTTCTGTTTTTTTTTTTCTTGAAATAAATAATCCATAATACATTACATGTTGACGGCCAACAGAATGGCCAACATACCCAGAGTCTCCCGTCCATCGACAATGGGGATTTTCAGCAGCTCCAGAATCATCTGGATGTCCTTGTTGAGCAGTAAAACGGCATATTCGAACCGATACTGTAGCGACGAAGGGAACAGAGGAAATGCACGTGAGCCCGTAATGACGCTCACAGGGTCAAAAATGGCATGATGAGCCCCCACACGAGTAATTGGGTACTTTAGAGGAATCTCAAACAGTCCCGAAAGGAGCATCAGAAGCTCACAAGTGAGAGAATATGCAAATGTTTGTTCATGCTCGTCCGTAGAGCTCAGAGAAAGACTGGCAATGGCATATGAGCCATTCTTGTGAGTGATGGGGAAGATCTCACTTAATTGAACAAGAGATTCTCTTCTGACATTGAAAAGTGCGCGTTTTTCGTCTTGAACCTGCGTGTAAAGATCCGTAGATACTTCTTGAAGCGCATTCTTGGCCTTTTCCTGCAACATGCCTCCACTCTTCAAGTACGCCCGTCTGGTCTCAATATCCTGAGTGAGCTTTGCCTTTTTCTGGTCCAATCTGAACTTTGTGGCCGCCAGTTCAGCCTGGGCTTCTCTGATGCGTTCTATTTCCGCCACGGTGTAGTTGAGACTGCGTTCTGCCATGCTCATGAGCTCCCGATTGCGCGTCAGAGTCTCCACTTCTCTGGAGATTGTCTGTCGGGTGTGTTCAGCGTCCTTCACCAGATGTTCCATGTTGAGCACCTTGAGCATCTGATCGAATGACGTGGCATTCAGGGGCTCTGCGGGCGTGCGTATACCTGACGAAGAAGATACTTGATGCAGAAAAGCAGAGGGTGCACCTGGAATGAAACAGCCGTCGTCAAGAGAGAGAATCAATTGGCTCTGTCGATGTGCTGCGGTTTCATCCTGACCAATGTATCGCAATGACGACAAGTCGACGCGATGTACCGAGGGTCTGAAGAGCTCTGTGTCGTCACTATCTGCGATCCAAAGCACCACGACCACGTCCTTCAAATCTCGGTAGTTTTTGTCAAAGTCCAGATCCACGCCGAAATTCGACTCGTGCACAAACACTGGTGACACGTAGATGGGCTCGTCCTTGTTCTGGGGGTCGTGGATGGAGAAGAAGGCCGTTGGAGGGTGGTATTCTATGAGTTCGTCATTTAGCGAATCTGAGCTAGGAGCTCGGGAGATATCGCCGTCTGGACTTGGTGCGGGGTACTCTGTGACGCTGGAGTGCGTTGAGGCCGATACGGCCTCTTTTGCAGCTAGCTCGGGCTCCGAAGAATCGCCATGGACGCCGTTTTCGGGCTCCGACTCGCCCTTGGTCGTGATTGACACGTTGGTTGACGTGGCCTTTTTGGCGGTCACAAACGGAAGAAAGCCCTTTTGAGAAATGCGGAATTGAGAATCGTGGTTAGTGATGAAGGGAGAAGCTGGTCTGGTGGGAGGAGTGTCGAGGGGCGTTGCCAGGGTGGATGAGAGGCTTTTCGGGTCTGATTTGCGCACACAGACGACATTTGCAAAGGACAGACGATGGACGTGACGAAGCCGGCGCTTGGACGACGCTAGAGTCAGTTTGTGTCTGTCTCTATGTCCCATCGCGAGTGTTCAGAGTTGAGATGTGTTGGCGATGATTACCTCGTGCATATACCTGCATTCAAGTAGGTATAGTTGGGAGGTGAGAGGATACGAGGATACTGGAACAAGTGTCAGATACGAGTGATACGAGTGATACGAGTGTGGTACGAGAGTGATTAATCAGGTACAAGTGAAATCTCTAGGTACGGTACTAACCTCAATTGGATATATCAGATTCGACACTCCATACCGTCTTCTCATCCCAACAAAATAACATTCAAGTCTAATCACTGCTTGACATGAAATTCTGATAATCTAATCCTTACCATACAAGTACGATACCGTACAATAAAATGCTATCTATTACTACCATTCTGTCTTCACTTGAAGGCCTTGGCGACAGTCTCCCAGAACTGCTTACCCTGGACTCGGGCGACGTTCTTCTCGAGCTCGGTGGGCTGTCGAGAGCCGTCTCCTCCAGCAAAGGTTCCGGATCCCCAGGGAGAGCCTCCGTGGATCTCGTCAAAGGACGTGAGCAGAGCGCCGGCCTCCTTGTATCCCAGAGGCACGTAGATGATGCCGTGGTGGGCCAGGGTGGAGATGGCGTTGATGGCGGTGGTCTCCTGTCCTCCTCCGGGGGTTCCCGTGGAAACAAAGACTCCAGCGTACTTGCCAGCCAGACCGCCGCTAGCAAAGAGACCGCCGGTCTGGTCCCAGAAGGATCTCCACTGGGCAGGCTGGTTGCCGAATCGGGTTGGGATTCCCAGAAGAACTCCGTCGTACTCGGCAAACTTCTCGGGGGTGATGACGGGGTCGTCGGCCTTGGGGGGAGCCTTGATGATGTCCAGCACCTTCTGGGGAAGAGTCTCCTGGACCTGGTAGAGGGTGGACGAGCCTCCAGCAGACTTGATACCCTGCTGGATCTCCTGGGCGAGGGTTCGGATGTGTCCGTAGACGGAGTAGTAGACGACGGCGACCTTGGGAGCCATTGTGTGGTGTGTCTATGAGGTTAGTGTAGAGAGGATGGGATTGAGACCACCTGAAAGACAAGCGGCCTATATAAATAATGCAATGTCAGTGTCACAGCCTGCTGTTTTGGGCCAGAGTGCATGCCACCGTTGTAGTCAAACTTGACTGTGCATCCTTTACGGCCAGACTCGACAAAGAAAGAGAAGCCTATGACGCGATCCGGAGATAGGATTTGCAACATCAATTTTGGGCTAGCGTTGTTCATACATGAGTAAGGGTGTGGGGTCTAGCCTTTTGAAGCGCGCGATTTAAGGGCTCCTTTGGACTACTGAGAATGGATAAGCGAATTGACTGCAAATACCAGCCCATTGTCTCTCTCTCCTGATCGACTGACTCTTACTAATCGGTGCTGTGCTGCACAATTGCTTTTTTTTGGATCTGCATGGTCACCATATTTCTTTGCTCCACTCAACCACGTGGTTTGCAAAACGACATGCTGAGTAAGGAACTGTACAACAATGGATATTGTATTTTTCACAATAATATAACAATGAAGACGCACTCACTGGACCAAAATATACTCTCTAGAATGCATTACAATGGACCAAAAGTACATGTGATGAGCTACAAGGTACCTCCGTACAGCCATACAGCCCTCTCTAAAGTTAATGTCACCATCGCTACTGCAGAGAAGGAACGGCCCTAGTGTGCGTTTATTTGTATTGACAGAGGAACCAGATGGAATGTGGGGTAGTCAGATTCGTGTCTTTGTGGTCGTTCGTATATTCATAGACGTTTACTGCCACTTTGTATTGTCATCATGTTCCTCTTCAAACTCTCACTTTGGAATACGGTCGCATCGCATATAATCCCGGTACGAGAAGACTTGCTCACAACAGTCAAACCTTGATTGAAGTTATTCTCAGACCTATTTATCATTCCGTACTTGGCAAAACGTCAATCGACTGCAGTGTCATGGATCTGAGAGAGAGATCCCTTTGTCAGTATTAGGGTTGTAGGACCCTGTCTGTCGTTAAATTTCTACAATTTTCTCCAAACACTCAGCCGTAACAGTCCGTTATGCAGTGGTTTTTGGGTCTGAAAATAACTACAGGGAGAGTGGTGGTTTTGGGGTCTGAATATAACTACAATGGGAGTGGTGGTTTTGGGGTCTGAATCTAACTACAGGTACGGAAGCTGCGACCATCCAACCTCCAACTCCAAATATGGCAATATCCAAAAGTTAGTCAATATATACATCAGTTTTCCTCAGTCTCACCCCTCTTGATCATCTCATAAGTGGGCAGCTCTCCAGCATCTCGGAACCAATAATAATGCTGAAGCATGAGAATCACGTCGAAAAAGATTGTGACCCAGGCCAACAGAAACTTGGCCACATTCTTGTAGATTCCCTCCATGTCGTTGTTAATGACTCCATCGAGTACCAGTTGACCCATGGACAGAAACCCTCCTCCTGTATCTAGTAGAACACTGGCTATAGCAAAGCCCTTGGTTGACTTTCGCTTATAATTCCAAGCCAGCTGAGGAAAGTACTTGCACGTGCTCATTAGAACCTTGACAGATCCCGTGACATAAGTAAAGTCGACCCATTGGATTCCAAACTGGGGAAACAGCCATGCTGAGACAGCAGTAGCTACACACACTGCAATAGTACTCCATAAGAGAGTGAGACCCCAAGTAGACACTTTTTGGGTGGGGTTTCGTTTGTAGCCCCAGAAATAGACCTGGCTGAGAGTCAACACTGTCAAAAAGCAGCCATGGACTCCAAAACAAATGTCGTTGAACTGCATCAGAGGATAATGTTTGTCTCCAGAGGTATCAGAGTGTCGAGCAGCATACTGATCTCTGGTAGTAGTGTCGAAATACAAGAGCCACGCTCCCACGATCCAACACAAATAGCCCCAGGTGTTGAGATAGAGAAAGTCCAGAGAGATGCCCTCAGTGGACTTGAGCTTTATGTTGAGCCAGATGGGCGGATAGAAGGCACAACTCCACAGAACAAAGTAGCCCCAGCCCATGAGCTGGGACAAAATCTCCAGGGCAGATGTCATGAAAAATGTGTAGACAAGCAAGAAGTAAGAAGCAAGAAACAAGAAGCAAGAAACAAGAAACAACTCTCGTCTCTCTGACTCAACTATCCCTTTTCAAGCTCGCGTGCCCTCTGTCTCACTTTGAGCTTAATATAAAATTATTTTGTTTTTTATTTCATTTGAAAATGGACATGACTTGGCAGACAGATTTGGTGCAGGCACAATGAGACTGATAAAAGGAGTGATGGAGATGAAAACGGACTCATAACTGACTCAAAGCCAACTCAGAAACCACCCTCCACCCTCCCTTATATACATCCAACCCCTCCACTCTCAACCCACCTTCCTCTTAGGTTTCGGAGTCCGGCGAATTCCGACCCGAGACTTCAAACAAGGAAACAAGGGCTCAAAGATACCCATCTGGATATGCATGTCGCTTATGTTGTGCATTTAGCCGCCCGATACCGCCCTCTAACGAGGTTTGCACTCTCACTGCTTGTCCAAGATGAGTACAAGCAGTCGTAGCGGGCCTCCAAAGATGACCACAGTGTATAGAAGGCATCTAAAGAGTCGAATTAATCTATCAAACAATAAATTCTGACACAAGACTCCAAATATAACCTTTGATCGCTCTTTCTCATCTTTCTTCTTGCCTTTCTTCTCGTCTCAAACTATGGTAAGAACAAGTCGCCCAAAATAGAGCCAAAAGTGACCAGATGAAGGAACCAAAAGTATCACCATATTATTCATCAAACACTACATACCATCAGCCCTTTAAACCTCTCAATTATCGCCGCTAAAGCCCATTTTTTACAATTTAAAGTTTACGGTCACGTGACATAAATATAAGGTGTTGGACACCCAATGTTCAAATTTTTCAACAAACTTAAAGCGATGTGGCGCAGCGGAAGCGCGCAGGGCTCATAACCCTGATGTCCCCGGATCGAAACCGGGCATCGCTAGTTTTTTTTATAATTATATATTCTTCTTTATCGCCCCCATTTACTACAAGTATTAAAACACTTCATTATAGTCCACCTAACTGGATCATTTTATTATGTACCACTTGCGCCGTCCAAGACGAGCGCGGGAAAAGTTGAATCTATCCTATAAATACGATGTTGAATCATACCGAGTATTGTATGAGTGCCTTCTTATTCAAGAGCGGCGCCGAAGCCAGTAAGGAGACCCTCGTTCTTGGCCCACTCGAGAAACTGGCGCACAAACTCCTCCTGTTGTTGTCGGGTGAAGGTGAACATGAGTGTGTTGAGCAGGGTCTCCACCTTGGACACGTGGTTGGACACAAAGGTCTCGTAGTACAGGTACGAGAAGAAGCCCATGAGGAACTGGCAGTCCATTCGGTCTGTGATTCCTCCGTGGCCGGGGATTGTATCTCCAAAGTCCTTGACCTGGAAGGCTCTCTTGAGACCCGAGGCGAAAAAGCCTCCAAAAGGAGCCACCAGGGAGGCGAAGGATGCCAGAATGCCCACGTGGAAGTGGATGGGGGCTGCCGAGAAGGTGGTCTTTTGGGTGAGCTGTCGCAGAAACTCGGTGGGGATGGGGTACTCCTTGGGCATGAAGACGGGGTTAGGCACGCAGGTGAGGTTGGAGAAGAGGTTGGTTCCCATATCTTCCACAGGGCAGATGAAGTAGTCGAATCTGTAGAGGAAGACGGAGAAGATGACTCCCCAGATGATGGTACAGATCCAGGCTCCGAGGAAGCCCTCCACGGTCTTTTTGGGGGAGATGGCAATGAGCTGGTGCTTGCCAAAGGTGATTCCGCACAGGTATGCGAAGATGTCGTTTGAAATGACGAGTCCGGCAGGCACAAAGAACCAGAAGAGGCCCTGGAAGATGTTGTTGACAATGAAATGGGCCTGGACCACTCCAAACAGCAGAGTCATGTGGGTGAGACAAAACTGGGTGAACTGGAAGCGGTAATGGTTCTTTTCCAGGGAGGCGACAAAGAAGACAAAGCCCAGAATGTACAAACAGTAGGAGAGGAATCGGTGGTGCAGGAAAAGGGTGTTGAGGGTGTTTTCCAGGTCCGAGTTGTTCTGCTTGATGAATCGGATGATATTCTCGCCCTCCAGAAAGTAGATAGTGGTGGCGAGAAAGTACCAGTTGAGGGATCGAACCCAGGGCAGCTTTTTCTCGCTGGCGGGCTCCGAGGCCAGGTTGATGACTTCCTTAAAGGTGAGGATCTGGACCAGTCCAACCAGGGCAATGACCCAGATATGGCCTGCCGCTAGCACCGTGAAAAAGAAGGCAATCATGACGAGCGACCAGATGGTTCGCACAATGAACGCCTGCTTCTTGGACTCGGGAGACGAGTCCTTGGCGGCCTTTTTCAGATACTCTGCTTCTCGCGACGAGTCTCGCGACGTGTTGAGAGACGACACTTTGGAGTCTGCTCGCGAGGTGACTCGGGAGAGAGAGGCCGAGTCTGCTCCGGACGTGTGGGCGTCAATTTTTTCAGACATTGCTCATCAAGTCGGGTCGGGGGGTCCACGGAATGTGCAGTTTGGGGCTGCGGCAAGAAAAAGGTGTTTTTTTTGTGCGGTGGTGGCGGAGGCTACCTGAAGAGTGGTTGTTGGAGAAACGTGGTTGGAAAATCATGTCCCTTGTATTTTACCTTTTTTGTCTGGCCTGAAACTTTTGCTTTTTTTTTTTTTTTTTAACCTCCCAAATGCTCTGCCAGAGCCTGAACCAGCACCAGTGTGGGGTCTCACAGAGCTACAATCGTAATGAAGGTTCTTGTTGAGCTCAAGAATGCAGCTTCTGAGAGGTGTGGCTATTGCAAGAGGGATGTTGGTGGTCACGTGAGCGACAGAGTACGATACCTTCCACAAACATGTCCACCCCAACACTATCGTACAGTCGTACATACATGCCCAGTCTACTCTGCTTAGCTCGTTTGTTTCCACCTGGCCCAACGTCATGCTTGGAGATGCAGCTGCAACGTGAAAAAAACGATTGGCTGACAGGTATGGAGATTGTGAGAGATTAGGCAATGGGATGGAGACGAGAATGCGAAAAGAGGGCTGTGAAAAGCTTGGATCACGTGATACATCCGATTCTGCGGCCACGTCATTCTTTTTCTCTGGCACGTGAGCCTTTTTCCAGCAACCCTTCTCGTCCTATAGAACGTGGCTCCTAAATGTGAGAGGTTAATTGGGGGTTCATGAATGGTGAGTTTAATATCGCAAGAAAAATGAGAGAAGACAAAGCAGGTTGAGGATAGAGGTAGCTTAGGGGTAGATGGGGTAGATGGGGTAGATGGGGTAGATGGGTGTGATATCAGGACTACCATGGTATCATACCAGGAACTACCATTCTGGGACATGTTCCAGTTCTATACCGACAACCCTCAGTCAGTGTGTCATCGTGAGATCAGATCCTGTGTTCTTGAATACAACTTGTTATCCAGAATACAAGCCTATCTGCTACACACAGTGAGACAACAGGTACGAGCTCAGGTACACAACTCCTGAAGCAGGTCTTGTGACTGCTGATTATCTCTTCTGTTGGTTCATCTTAACTCACACCCAGATTAACACACTGTTTATGTTTAGGTTGGTGCTTAAGAGATACGAGTGACGTCAGACAAGGAGGTTGAGTATGGACAAGAGAGATAATTCAATTGGTGTGAATCAGGTTGTTGGTCGTTTGTACCCTGTGTACGAGTACTTGTTGTTCTCTGTAACTGTTGGACTGTAACTGTTAGGTACTGATATCTGGCCTTGAAGGGCTATGGCACTTGGGCTACATTCGAGAATTTTTCATCAATCACAGATTATGACAAGAAATCAGCATTCCAAACTCGTTAATCCCACACTGGTGCCTTAACGGTACCAGGTACATTTACTATCTACAAATCACACACCGTTCAAACTCGTACTCATCTACAATCCTTAGGATACACAATTTTTACTCTAAACTACACTTAGAATCGTCGCTTCTGGGAAGAGAGGAAAGAAGAGTGGGTCTCGAGGGGAGAGGGGGTGAGGGCAGTCTCGGCCCACAGGTTGGGGGTCAGGAAGCCGTAAGTGTTGGCAATAGCAATGAAGGTAGCCTTGAGGGTGTTCTCCTGGGTTCGGGTGGAACCGGCAGAAGAGGTGTAGACATCCTTGATACCACCGAGCTGCAGAAGCTTCTTGACAGCGGGGGAGGCAACAATGGAAGAACCTCGGGGAGCGGGGATAAGTCGAACGTTGACGGATCCACACTTTCCGGAGGTCTTGGTGGGGACGGTGTGAGGCTCACCAAGAGAAGAACCCCAGTATCCTCGTCGGACGGGGATGATGGCGAGCTTGGCAATGATGATAGCGGCTCGGATGGCGGTGGCAACCTCCTTGGCGGTCTTGATACCGAGACCAACGTGACCGTTGGAGTCACCAATGACAACGACAGCCTTGAATCGGGTTCGCTGACCGGCTCGGGTCTGCTTCTGGACGGGCTTGATCTTCATGACCTCATCCTCGAGAACGGGGAGAAGCTGGTCAACAATCTGGTACTCCTTGATGGGGAGAGCGTGGAGGTAGATCTCCTCCATGGACTTGATGTGACCGGCCTTGACAAGTCGACCGAGCTTGGTCACGGGGACCCATCCCTTCTCCTCGTCCTTTCGGCCTCGGCCTCGGCCACCTCGGCCACGGCCTCGTCCGCCACGGTCACCTCGACCACGGCCAAATCCACCTCGGGGAGCAGCTGCTTCAGTAGACATTTTTGATATTTTTGTCGGTTGTGAAGATGAAATTCGCCCGCTCGTTTTTTCACCACATGCAGTTGGGACCAGAGAGTCTGTGACTGTTTTCCCAAACGGGAAACAGTCATGTGATCAATGTTAAAGTTTATAAAAGGTTATACCAAGGGGGTGGACAAAAAAGGACAAAAAATGAGATAAAAAAGGTGGTTTGAAGAGAGGAGAAATGGAATAATTTTCAGGGTAGTTTTTTGCGGGTGGTTGTACTTGTCATAATCTGTGCAGTTTTGATCTCTAATACGAGTACAAGCACTTGTACTAAACCCAGAAAATCGAATAAAATCGAAAAAAATGGGAAAACTCGAGAAGAACAATATCGTGAATTATTCCATGATATTAATCGTGTTTAAGCAACCCTGCTGTCTGTTTTTATCCCGGTTGAATTTTCATTGAATATGAACAATTAATTCTTAAAATTCATCAAAATCGAAAATTCATCAAAATCAAAAATTCAAAAAATTCAAAAAAATTCAAAAAAATGCAAAGACCACCCACAACAGCTCTAACCGTCTGCAACGCCAACCAAAGTACAAGTACCCCAAAGAGTCGAATCCACACATCTCTACATAAAGATGCGTTGACAGTCTTCAGTTCTGGAAGCTACCCTGGTATCGTAGTGAAATATGTGCACGTGACCACACCAGAGACGATGGTATATATAGAACTGCCAGAGTTGGTATGTCTTGTCAACCACAACCGTAGCTCCTTAGTCTTGGACGATATGGTAGTCTCAAGACGATTACAGATGATTACAGGTTGCGATGGACCAGATTTTGGAGCAACAGGGAAGTAAGGGAGCAGTACGAGACGAGGTGTACGATGGTAGAGATGATACCAATGTGAACTAGAGAACTCGTGAACTCGAGAACTCGTGAACTAGTGACCTCGTGACCTCGAGACCTCGTGACCTCGAGAACTCGAGAACTCGAGATCCTACGTCAATGGGATGAGTACGATATTCGTACACCAGATACTGAGTCTTTGTTTCCGTCTTCTTTAAATCTTTAATCACCAATTCCTCTTTTGGAAAGTGTCCACCAACTTGAATGTACTGCACAAGACCTTTTTGTCTGCAACCTTCCTGAATGTCGTGTCCTTCCTTTCTCAGTCGCCACTCATGTTCATGCGGTCCATCTCATCGCCACCGCTTGGTGTGGTGCATACAATGGATGTCATGACGTTATTGCATGATCATCATCAAGTGAAATATAACGCATCTTATTGAAATAAGGTGGTTGATTTTTCGCCCGAGAAAAGACTGCCATGGAACACAGGACGTAGTCCATCGTACAAATGGTAGTCCAAAAACATCCCCGAAACAATGGACGATCAGTTTATTGTAGGTCTTGTGCTGCAACCAGCAATCAGTACAGTCCCGTTTCATTCCGTCCTGCATGACACCTGCGTGTTTCGACACGCCACTGCAGCAGCAAACATATCACATGTTAGCGAGGTTGCGGATGGGATAGAAGAACGGACCTTGGGAGGATTCAGAGAGGTATATAAATAGTAGGATAACGGACACAAACACATGGGCATCACATTGATGGTTTCATCCGCACACTTTTATGACCCTCATCGTCCAATAGCTCCTGTCGAATCTCCTTTCAAGGTTCACATGATCGGCTGTTTGTCTAGGTTTGAATGCAGGCGTCGTCAAGTTGCTACCAGTTATATTATCACCTCACACACCTTCACCACTACAAGTACCAACTACAATGTCGTGAGTATGAGGAGCGATGGTGTGGTCATTGGAATAATGAGCCACCGACCAAGCGACATTGGCTAAGTGACAGTGACAGTCGTATGTTCACGAGAAGTGGTACATTATCCACCACACTCAATGACCACATGCATGACATTGACCATGTCACGGCCACAACGACTGTGGTTATGTCGCAATGCCCACCACTAACACAGCCACGCCAACAAGAACGAGAGCTACGCCGACGCGGCCCACAAGGCCCCCCCTCAGACCAAGGAGGACAAGCAGGTGCCCATTCTGACCCCTGGCCAGCAGGAGGAGATCAAGGACAAGGCCGAAAAGGTGGAGAAGGAGTTCCGAAAGATTGAGAAGGACGTGATTGCCAAGAAGGACGAGCTGGCCAAGGAGCTCAAGAAGGAGGGCAAGGCTCTGTCCGAAAAGTCGTCCGAGCTGTTTGCCAAGATCTCCACCGAGCTCCAGAACCCCGTTGTTGCTGCCAATGTCATTGTTAGCATTGTTGCTGCCATTGGAGTCGGATACTCTGCCTACCAGAAGCACACCCGAGGCGAGCTTGATGGCAAGCTTACCGGAATCTATGTCGGAGGCCTTGCTGCCTTTGGTGCCTCCCAGTACCTCATTTCCGCTCAGTCTTACAAGAAGTTTGAGTAAGCCAATAATTAATGGATTAGAATGTGCAACGTGTAGTCTGGCCAATGTCACCAGCTTGGTCCACCTCGTGTTTAAGTTTCACGTGCGTTATCGGGGTTGGGGTTTCTTAGTTGGGTTAGGTGGGTATCTGGAGTGTGTAGAACACTGAGATATGGGTGTACGATGAAATGTGTTGTACTACAATTGTCGGTATCTCGTTCATCTCCTCGTTCACTCCACACAGCCCATTATACACCTTTGTTGAACATAATAACCCCTGAATTTTAGGTCATCCCTTCATTGGCGATATATGACATTCTATTGGATGAGACGAGACTTTACGACTCCACTTTACGACTCGACTGAGTTTCTTTTCGTCCTCTAGCTGTTGGATGTGACCCTTAGAAGGGAATACGACGTTGACGTTACAGTATACGACATGTCAATGCAGGGACGAGTGCTTGGCCGCTTAGATACCAGATCAAAACAAGTAATGAAGTTAGGGCAATTATGAAAAGTCGCAGAGCAGCTGACAGTTCATTAAACAGCTCATACCTGACATACATTTGAATAGTGGTATGATACGATATAGAGACAAGATCGTTATTGCTTCTGGATGCCAATAACTCATGCTTACAAGTACGATAATTACTTGACTGCACTCTACTTGTAACTGTACGGTACCCCATCCTCAGCTCAATAGTCCACGGCAGTCTTCAGAGCCTTCAAAGAACAAATCCGACTTTACTCATGCCCTGCGTAATAAGCGTAAATTCCTTCCCGACGGTATCTCCCCGATGGTATCTCCACGGTCACGGCGGTGTGTGGTATCTTCCAGATTGCACACTAGTATCTCCACGGAGTATACGGTACCCAATGGTGTTGTGCTGACAAAAGAGTGTTTTTTTTTTGGCTAACCGAGGTAAAAAGTAGCCTATCTTTGACGGAGCGTTTGGTTGGCCACGTGACCATGTTTTCACCCCTCCCCGACTATTATTGACGTCTCAATCTCATCCATCTTTTCTCCTAATGCAACAATACGAGTATATCTAATGCATATCAGTGCAATCAAAACAGATATGAGGAGCGAGATTTGGGCATCAAGACGTGTTCCAGACGATATAGACACCATTCAACCCCGATAAAAGGCCCGATTTTCACCCCAACTTGTCTTTTCACCCCATTTTCAATACCATCATGCAATCCCCCTTATCTCGAAGACTCATTTGAGTCATCCAACCTTGCTCCCCCCGCACGATAAGACAATCTTGATCCCAAAAAAATATTTATAAGCGCCTTCAATTCCACTCAAGAAAACAGTATCGAGATACCTTCTAACAATGACACTGACAGATCTCCTGCAAACAGAGGCCACGGGGCTGCTTCTTGTCTCCCTGGCAACCTCCTATCTGATTTATGTCATTGTTATCGCTCAGCTTAACCCGCTGAAAAAGTGCCCTGGACCCTGGTACACTCTTTACAGTACACTGCCTATTCTTGCCATTTACTGGAGAAACAACCGAAACAGATATGTGCTTGCCATGCACAAGAAATACGGTCCAATTGTGCGTCTGGGACCCGATGAAGTGTCCATTTGTGACCCCAAGGATATCGCAAAGGTGTACCTCGGCAACTTCGATAAGACGTCCTTCTACTCTCAGTTCAGTAACTATGGAGCCCCCAATCTCTTCAGTATCCGGACCAAGGAGCCTCATATCAAGCTGCGAAAGCTCATGACGAACTTTTACAGAAAAGATACCATCCAGAACACGGGAATCATCCAGGAGAAGGTCGACGAGATGGATTCGGTGGTCGAGTCCAACAACAAGCAAGACGTTCACAATCTCTTCAGATACCTCGCCTTTGATGTCATTACTCGAATGACCATCTCCGATGCCGAGATGCTTGCAGGAAACAACCAGAAACTCGTCTTTTACCATGAAATGCAAACCTCAATGACCTTCTGGACCACCGTCATGCCCAAATGGTGGGACCTGGCTGCTGCTCTAAGCAAGAAAGTCAACGTTCTGGGTGAAAAGACTTCGATTTCTCAAGCTAGCAAGAGATGCAATGATTGGACCCTGCAACAGACTGGAGACCCTGAAACCCTTCTGGAAATGCTCAAATCAAAGGGAGTGTCCCACAGAATTGCCATGAGTGAAGTCCAGGACCATGTTGCTGCTGGTCACGAGACTACAGGTGCTACCTTGGCCTTCCTCTTCCAAAAATTGGCTCATGACAAGTCCATCCAGGACAAGCTCTATGCCGAGCTGGAACCCATCAATGTGACCATGGAATCTGTCGAATCACTTCCTTACCTTGAAGGTCTAATCAACGAAACCCTACGAGTCCACGCTGCTATTCCTGGATCCGAACCTCGAGTATGTCCTTCCGAAACCACCTTCCAGGACATTACTGTGCCCAAGGGAACAATCGTCTCTACTCCTCCGTACACTCTTCATCGAGACAAGGCGTGGGGAGACCCAGACGTGTTCCGAGTTGAACGATGGGCCGAGGACCCTCCTATCGCCTACTTTATGCCCTTTGGAGCAGGTATTCGAATGTGTCTTGGAATGCACGTTGCCATGAGCGAGCTCAAATTGGCTACAGCTCAGCTGGTCAAAAAGTACATTGTCAAAAAGTCCAGTCCTGACCAAAAGTATCCCACCATGAAGGACTCGTACACCACATTTCCCAGAGGAGACAACATTCTGGTGTTTGAGCAGAGATCCAAGTAATTAATAAATATCTTTAAGTATCAAAAAAGTGTTGACTAGCTTCAGAAGCTGGGGGATTCAAACCCCCTAATTGTTCCAGTTTAAGCCATGGTCAATCCCGTGGTGGGACTTTGACATGGACAGGAATTGAACCTGCAACCCTTCGATTACAACAAGATTGCTGGAGTCGAAAGCTCTACCATTGAGCCACCACATCAACACTGTATTTTTGAACCTTAAAATTTCACCTTTGGGGGTTGGATGGATTAGGGTATTCCGTTTTGGGATTGGACTTTTTGAAATTATTGAAGAGCCCAATGAAAGAGTGTCCCTGATATATTCGATTTCCACTAAATCTACCTGTGCAACCCCTCCCAGTCTCCTTCAAATCGCATCTCTATCTCATGTCTGAAAATAAGTTTGGATTTAGGGTACATGCACGTTGAAGGTGACGACACTCTGAACCATCATCACCACCATGAAGTTGCAACTGAGTGTACTGGCCAGTGTGGTATCGACGGTCGCTGCCGTTTTCATCGACGAGGTTGGTATCAATGATTGGGTACGATTAGGTGCCCCTGAGAGCATCAAGGTTCTCGACAATGTTGCATATTTGGCCTCGGCAGACGCTGTTTCTGCCCTCGACCTTTCTTCAGACGCGCCCCAGGCCATCAAATGGAGCCGGCGATTTGCCACAAACAGCTCAATCACACTCAAGAACGACCATGCCATTGTTCAGGAACCAGGTGTATCGTACGGCTTCAATCTGAGAGACGGAGGATTGTCGTGGGAGAGCCATGAGAAGGATGTGCTCAAGGAGGGAATTATTGTGACCACAGAAGATGACACGTATGTGGCACAAGCCGACAATTCCGTGGGCTCAATTCGATTGTTCAAGCTCAATCGAGGAGTCCCTGAGGAACAGTGGTCTGCTACTGTTGATCCCATCAGAGACCTGGCAGTGGTCGATATCAGCTCTGGAGAAGGTGAGGAGCAGGAGATCAACACTTCTGTGGTTGCTCTTGAAGATGGACGATCCAGTACCAAGGTTCGAATCATTTCCAAGGATTCAGACAAGTCCATCTCCATGGGTCTTTGTCAACGACTCATCAAGTTCCAGCCCTTTGCTTCCAAGTTCCTCGTCTCTTGTATCATCAGCGAGAAGGTACATCTTACTCTGATTGATCTGGAGTCCCAAAAGTCCGTCACCACCAGTGTCAATGGTCAGGAGGGCCAGATCCATGTTTCTGGAGCCGACATCTTCGTGCTTGGAGACGACAAACTGTACAAGATTGATCTTGCCGAGTTTGCTCCTGTTCTTGTTGGAGCTGTTCCCCACGGAAAGAACTCTGTCATTTCTCTGCAGGAGCAGCTGGTTGTCCAGAACTCGGACTCTGCTGAAACCGAGACCTACGACTACTCTCTCAACAAGAAGGCTTCCGTGTCCCAGATTTCCACTTCTCAGACCTACGCCGGATCCGACAATCTGCTTGTCTCCTTCCCCTCTTATCTCAGCGTTCTCACTCCCGAGGGCAAGTCTCTTTGGTCTTCGCCTGTTCTGTCGTCCATCGTCACTGCTGCTTTCATCGACAAGGAGCAGGTCAAGGTGGACGAGTCGTTCAGCGTACATTCCGATCCCGTGACCGCCTTTGTCAACCGAATCCAGTCCCACGTGGCCCAGCTGCCCCAGCTTGTCCAGTGGTTCACCTCACTGACCCCCGAGGTGTTTGAGGTGTCCGCAGACAATGATCACTTTTTCCAGAAGCTGCTCATTGTGGCCACCAACACTGGACTCGTGGCAATCGACACCACCTCTAACACCAACGCTTGGGAGGTGGACATTCCCGGTGTCACCAAACTCACCCCCGTGGCCAATGGTGTGATTGCCTCCACCCCCAACGGAGACATTGCCTACGACGCTAACGGAGTGGAGTTCAGCGCCCCCGAATCGGACTCCGAATACACCGTCAAGACCTCAGGAAACTCCATCCAGGGATACAAGAGCGGACAGCCCACATGGACATGGAGCCCAGTCTCCGGATCCATCGCCAAGACAGTTTCCAAGAACCTGGACGACGAGTCCGTGTCTATTGGAACCATTCTCGGAGACAGAACCGTGCTCTACAAGTACCTGAACCCCAACGTGATTGCTGCTGCTTCTGTCGACGAAACTGCCGGCACTCTGCTCATCACCGTTCTGGACTCCGTCACAGGCAACACTCTGTACCAGTCGATCCACAAGGACGTCAAGTCCTTCAGCGACATTGTTTTCGGCGAGTTCTGGATCACCTACTCGTACGTTTCTGGAGGAGATCTTCCTGGAGCCAAGCTCGTCTCCTGCGACTTTTACGAGTCCACCACCCCCAACGAGCGAAAGTCCTCCGACCAGGAGTCTGCCTTTGATCTGTTTGTTCCCGAGTCCATTTGCCAGGCGTTTGGAATCGAGTCCGAGGTCACTTCCCTGGCTGTTTCCAAGACCACCTTTGGTATCACCTCTCGAGATGTCATTGCTGCTCTTGCCGATGGACGAGTTGTCTCCATCCCCAGACAGGCAATCAATCCTCGACGACCCGTCGGACGACCTGCTACTCCCGCCGAGATGGAGGAGGGTCTGGGAACCTACGACCCCTTCCTGGCCGTGTACCCTCAGATGCTCATTTCGCACTCGTACTCTCTCAAGGGCGACATTATTGTCAGCAGCGGCGTTACTCTGGAGTCTACTTCTCTGGTGGCCGTTCTTTCCACCAACGGAGACATTTTCTTCACCCGAATCTTCCCCTCCACGGCCTTTGATCTCATGACGCCCAACTTTAGCAAGAAGAACCTTGTCTACACCATTCTGGCTCTGGGTATTGCCGTGCGATACATGGGTCCCGTGGTCACCAAAAGACTTACCAACCAAAAGTGGGGTGTTGGTCTCATTGAGAAATAATAATATATGTTTACTGACTGACTGACTATACTCTCTGTACTTATTGATACTTTTATTGCATTTTACTGATTACTCCTTGTCGGTGGAGTCGAAAGGAGTGAGGTCCTTGGTGGCCTCCTCCCAGGCAACATCGTCGGCAGTCATGGTGTTGATGGCAGCAATGACGGCGTCGATGGAGCCTCGGACCTGTCGAGTGGAGTCTCGCTCTCGCAGAGTCACAGAGTTGTCCTTGACGGTGTCAAAGTCAACAGTGATACCGAAGGGGGTTCCCATCTCGTCGTTTCGGGCGTATCGCTTACCGATGGAGGCAGAAGAGTCGTCGACCTTGGACGAGATTCGGGCCTGTCGCAGCTTCTTGGACACCTCCTGGGTGAAGGGGGTCAGCTCCTTCTGGGAAGACAGAGGAACGACAAGAACCTTGGTGGGGGCGATTCGAGGAGGGAAAGAAAGAACTCCCTTGGCTCCAGAGGCGTCCTCGGGTCGGGTCCAGAAGCTGTGCTCAATCAGAGAGTACAAGATTCGGCCAATACCGAAAGAGGGCTCAATCACGTTGGGGGTGTAGTCTCGGACGTGGGTGGTGATGGTCTTCTTCTCAATCTTGATGTGGGTCTTATCGAGCTCAGTTCCGGCAACCTCGACGCCCTGGATCTGGGGCAGGACAATCTTGCCGGCCTCAAGAGACTTGGCCAGCTCCTCGAGCTCGCACTGGGTTCGGGACTCGAACCACTCCTCAACGGGCTTGGCAGCCTTCTTGAGCAGAGGACCAAACTTCTTCTTGTCGTACTCGCAGACAAACTTGTCCTCGACCAGAGGGGCGTCCAGCTTCTGCTGAACCTGCAGCTTGACCTTGGTTCGGGCCTCGTGGACAGACAGATCGTAGGCAGATCGGTCTGCGCAGCCAACACACTCGATCCAGCCGTACGAGGTGTGCAGCTCGGCGTCCCAGCAGTCGGCGGCGTAGTGGGCCATCTCATTGTCCATGTGCTGTCGGAATCGCAGTCGGTCGGGGTTGATACCAATCTTGATGAGGAACAGGTAGATTCGGGCCAGGAAGTAGCCGAGAGTCTTGTTATCAACGAGTCCGGTCTCGACGGCCTCGCCAATGGTCTTCTCCTGGATGTCGGTCTTTCCGGCGGACTGAATGTCCTTGGCCAGGAATCGCAGCTTGACGTCCTTGACCTCGTCGAATCGGTGGTGGTCCTTGTCAAGGGGGTCCACAAAGTGCTCAATCTCGGCCATGGTGAACTCTCGGACTCGCAGCAGGCCAGATCGGGGAGAAATCTCGTTTCGGAACGACTTTCCAATGGAGGCAGAGGCAAAGGGCATCTTGGTGTTGTTGCAGTCCAGCAGCTTGTTGAAGTTGAGGAACTGACCCTGGGCGGTCTCGGGTCGCAGGAAACCCTTGAGCTTACCAGAGGGGCCAATGGCGGTCTCGAACATGAGGTTGAACTCCATGGGCTTCTCCAGAGGGCCGCCAGTCACGGGGTTGACAATCTTGTACTTGTCCATGATCTCTCCGAGCTCGGGGCCGGAAAAGCCGTCAATCTTGGCGAGAATGGTCTCGTACTCCTCCTTGACGGCATCGTCGAGCTTGACGGCCACAATCTCCTTGACCTTCTTCTTTCGCTTCTTGGCAGACTCGTCCTCGACAACCTCCTCCTTGATGCCTCGGGCCTCCTTGTCTCCCTTTAGACGGGCCTCGAGCACCTCCTCGACCAGATGGTCGGCTCGGAAGATCTCGCCGGTGACCAGATCTCGGCACATCCAGTCGGCAAACTTGTCCACGTGGCCAGAGGTCTTGAGCACCTCGTGAGGGGTCAGCATGGTGGTGTCGACCTCGAGCATGTCATCCTCAAGAACAAAGTGGTCTCGCCACGTGTCAATGATCTGGGTCTGCAGAGCACATCCGGGCGGACCGTAGTCGTACAGACCGGAGACTCCATCGTAGATCTCAAAGGCGGGGGCGTAGAAGAAACGTCGCTTGAGGACAGCATCAAGAGTCTCTCGGTTGAGCTCCTGGTCGGCGGGTCGGGTGGACATTCTGGCGAATAATGTCGAACTGGCGGAGAATTGACGTGTAAACTGGAAGGTAGGAATCAGCTTCCTACGTAACAAATGTAGTAGAGTCACAATGGCAGAAGTCGAGTGGACTGGAGTTAAATTTTCCAAACTTTGCACTCTTGTAAAATGGGAGTAACAACTGGTGCCTAAAAGGATAAAGTAAAGACACTGTCAGCAGCTAACATGCATTGCTTTCAAAGGCCAGTAGGTGAGAGTAGATCAGTGGGAAGGTAGTCACGTGATACACCGATTTACTACTCCGTTTACCTCTCCATTATACTACCAGGGTTCCAGTACTTGGTCTTGACTGGTTCTGACTCATGTCTCATTTGGGTCATACTTAGACAAGCTCTTCTAGAGTCATACTTAGAGAAGCCCTTCTACTGGTACTGGTAGAGTCATCAGTTCTTGCCTCAGATGAAAGTTCAGAGTCAAGAATGAGTCAGTTGGAGGACAATGATTAGTGTAGTAATAGTATCTTTAGATTCTCATTTCACTGTGTCCTAAGAACCATGGTACCTGGTACTATTCTCCAATTGAGTTGAACATTGAAGAGAAAAGAGTTTGTAAGAAAATAATCTGAAAAATCTGAAAAATCTGAAAAATCTGAAAAATCTGAAAAATCTGAAAAATCTGAAAAATCTGAAATCTGAAATTGAATACAATGGACTCAGCACAAGTCTTACAATACACCATCTACATATACATCAAATATTGCACCTTTCTTTCAGTCAGTCGCAAGTTCCGTTCCTTACTGCACACCTCCCTCTCCTCACGTGACCCAAATATATCTCCAACTCTACATACTATACCACTCGACAACACAACATGGGATCCATCTTACTACCTCACCTGAACACGGGCTGGCACGTGGACCAGGCCATCTTGTCGGAGGAGGACCGACTGGTGGTGATTCGATTTGGTCGAGATCACGATCTGGAATGCATGAAGATGGACGACCATTTGTATTCGGTTGCTGAAAAGATTCGAAATTTCGCAGCCGTCTACGTGTGCGATATTGACCAGGTTCCCGAGTTCAACCAAATGTACGAGCTGTACGACCCCGTTTCGGTCATGTTTTTCTACCGAAACAAACACATCATGTGCGACTTTGGCACCGGAGATAACAACAAGCTGAATTGGGTGCTGGAGGACAAGCAGGAGCTCATTGATATTATCGAGACGGTATATCGTGGAGCAAGTAAAGGTAAGGGTCTTGTGGTCAGTCCCAAGGACTATAGTACCAAGCACAAGTTTTAGCTGTGGTAGTTTCATAGAGTATTTATATGTAATATAGTGATGTACAGACATAGAGTGTACTACCAGTACAATGTGGTCTACGTCTATCTCTGAGACTCCTCTCAAATATCTCACAATCTCAAATGATCCAATAATATGCTGGTTACTATGTACTGTTGTTGCGCTACCAACGCCTTCATGTGCTCCTTCTCGTCGTCTACTTCTTCTTCTTGAGGTCGGACTTCTTCTTCTGGACCTGAACTCCAGACTTGGTCTCGACAAAGTCCTGACCCAGCAGATCGGCAAAGTCGCCGTCCACCTCGCCAAATCCAAACTTCTCGTTGAACTTGGTCATCTGCTTACCCTCCTCTCCAGAGTCCGTCTTGAGCTCGGGCTTGTTGGGGTTCCACAGATGCACGTTTCGCTGGTCGTTGATGGGTCTCAGCTGCTCCACGGGAGCCACGGTTCGACGCTTGTAGGTGGAGCCGTCGGACAGCTGGACGGTGCACTCAAACTCGTGGAATACGGGCGCGATGGTCTGGCCAAACGCAAGCCGCTTCTGTCGCTTGGGCGCTCGCAGAATCGAGGCGTTTCTGGCGTTCTTGATCGTCGTCAGGGGGACGGTAGCTCGCTTGAACATGGTTGTCGACTGTGAGGTGAGGTGATCCGAAAATTCACCAACACAGTTTAGATGTTCAGGGTTTGGGTTTTTGGGAGGTGGAAAATTCAGCCATGCACACCTCGCCAGTTCGAGCCCTAGTGAGACTTATAATACATTAAATACATTAAATACATAAAATACATTGCCGTCAAACATTCTCCTTGTCCTTGTCCTCCTTGTCGTCAATTCGCTGCTGAGAAATTCCAGCCAAATCCCGCAAACTCTTGACATTGTTGAGATGGAGACTGAACATGTTCAGATCAGGGTCCTCAATGGGAGGCTCTGAAGAGGTTTCGGTGATAATGGCCGCCTCGGTGATCTCAGGCTGCATATCCGGGTCCACAACCTCCTCCACAACCTCCTCCTCGTCGTCCTCAGCAACCAGGTTCTCTTCAACCTCACCTTCGGGTCTCTGTTCCTCTTCGGCGTCAAAGATGGCCTGGACGGTCTCGTCAGAGTTCTCCTTGAGAATCGTACCTCGGACCTTGGCTCGGAGAGCTCTTCGGATCTTGCTAATGTCATTGTACTCGAACCAGCCGTCCAGAACGTCGTACTTTGCTCGCACAGGAGCATTGTGGATCTTCTCGTACAAGAGAGGGTCAGTAATGTCGCAGAGTTGCAGAGTTTGCGACTCGGGAGGATGAATACCATCAAAAACGTAGGGCAGAGGAAGCGCCTTTTGAGCAGCAGGCTGAACAGGAGGAGCCAGACCAGCCAAGTCATCTTCCACCTTTTCAGACTTGTCGTCCTGGTTATCGCTGATTCGGAACGCTTCCGTTTGGTAGAAGCGCATGCTGGGGTCGGTTCGGGGATCCTTTCCGTAGACCACATAGGCTCCTCTCCAGGGACCTGATCGGAAGTAGTAGGCCACGTAGGGCAATGCGAATCTGAGAATATGTTTGAGCTCTGGGTTGTTGATGTAATGACGCAGTCCCTGACGAGTCCACAGAGATCGTTCTCTAAAGAGCTCCTGCAGCTCGTCAACACACTGTCTGAGCAGCTTCTCGTGCACTTGTTGGGCGGGTTTTCCAGAGTAATCTCTTCTAGCGTCTCCGTTTGAAGCGTCCATTTCGATATCGGGTTCGGCCAGAGGAGCCAGTTCTTTTCGGGGACCTGTGGGGGCTGGATCTGTGGCTGTGAGAACCCAAGAGTACAGCTTTGGAGCAGCATTGGCGTTTACCAGTTTTGTAGAAGAACCATCTTTGACAACAGTGACCATGGGGTTCTGCTTGTAATAGTAAGGGAAGGGGTAATGGATGAGGGAGAATCGAGGAGGTGGGATTGAGTCGATTTCCACAGAGGTCAAGTCTCCAGGACCCTCCAATTCCAGCTCCTTGATTCTCTGGAGGTCTCCAGCAAATAGTGAGGCTTCCACTTTGTGTACAAACGGCGAGTTTTTTGTGCACCATTGGAAGTCTGCCATTTCTCGGAATCGTTGTGTTGAGCTGATATGGTGACATTTATAATCAGCGCTCTTTCCTGTAGTTTGTTCTTGTTCCTTGAGAGCAGCTCGGACGTCTCCATTGTGTTTTTCAAGCAGCTTTTTCGACAGCTTGACCTCGAGAAGCACGTGCTGGTCGTTTGAGAGCACGGAATTGACGGGGTGAGCAAAATGGTCTTCTGGTCTGAATCTCAATTCCAGCTTGTCCGAGTTTTTGATGGCTCTGGCAACCTTTTCAGGGCCTCCTAGCATGGTCAGGGTTCGGTCTTCATTGACCACGTTGATTGGCAGCTCGACGGACGCCAGACGCGACTTGATGTGGTGTTTTTTGGCCTCCATGGTGTTTGTGGGTGAGCAGATCGCGTGGTTGAAATTGGTGGATATTGGTAGATTTTATTTCTCTGCCGGTGGGAGTCGAACGCGCATGAGCATGTGTCGTGTAGTTCGTAGGAGCGCTCCAAACCAACCTAAACTTCGCAACCCTCAAACCCGCCATGCACCTTGAAGCTTGTTATAAGTATACCATCTTACAAGTCTGACAGCCACAACACAACACCACACCTCCCTCGTCAGCCAGATATAATGCCCAACGTGCTGGTCATATCGAACCGGCTACCGGTGACCATTTCCCGCGAAGCTGATGGCTCCTACAACTACACAATGAGCTCCGGAGGCCTGGTAACGGCTCTATCTGGACTCAAGCAGTCGACGACCTTCCAGTGGTTTGGATGGCCCGGATTGGAGATCCCCGAACAGGATAAACCGCGTCTCATCAATGACCTCGAAACCATGTTCTCGTGCGTGCCAGTCTTCATGGACGACGATCTCGCAGACCTCCACTACAATGGCTTTTCCAACTCCATTCTCTGGCCCTTGTTCCACTACCATCCAGGCGAAATGAACTTTGACCAGGTGGCCTGGGAAGCATACACGCAGGCCAACCGGCTGTTTGCCAAAAAGGTGGCGTCCATCGTCAAACCGGGCGACATTGTGTGGGTCCACGACTACCATCTAATGTTGCTCCCGGAGATGCTAAGAGAAGAATGCCAACACAACCGTGCTCTGGACGACCTGAAAATCGGCTTCTTTCTGCACACGCCCTTTCCGTCGTCGGAAATCTACAGAATTCTGCCCGTGCGAAGAGAAGTGCTGACCGGAGTGCTGTCGTGCAACCTCATTGGGTTCCACACGTACGACTACGCCCGTCACTTTTTGTCGTCAATCTCGAGGATCCTCAATCTGGAAACCATGCCCAACGGAACCTACTACAAGGGCCGTCACGTGGTCGTGGGCGCCTTTCCTATCGGAATTGACGTCAACAAGTTTCTCGAGGGATGCAAGCGTCCGGCCGTGCAGAACCGAATCGCCCAGCTGCAGGACAAGTTTAAGGGCATCAAGGTGGTGGTCGGCGTCGATAGATTGGATTACATTAAGGGAGTGCCCCAGAAACTTCACGCGTTTGAGGTCTTTCTGTCAGAACATCCCGAATGGATCGGCAAGGTTGTACTTGTGCAGGTAGCCGTGCCTTCCCGAGGTCTGGTGGAAGAGTACCAGAACCTTCGAGCCGTTGTGAATGAGCTGGTTGGCCGAATCAACGGTATGTTTGGCACTGTCGAGTTCACACCCATCCACTTTATGCACCGGTCCGTGGATGCCAACGAGCTGATGGCCCTGTACTCGATATCGGACGTGTGTTTTGTGTCGTCGACGCGAGACGGCATGAATCTCGTGTCGTACGAGTATGTTGCTTGTCAGACGGAGAAGCACGGGTCGTTGATCTTGTCCGAGTTTACGGGAGCAGCCCAGAGTCTCAACGGAGCTCTGATCGTCAATCCGTGGAACACGGAGGACATGGCCGAGGCTCTGTATGATTCGCTAACGTTTTCGCCCGAAAAGAAGGCCGAGAACCACCGCAAGCTGTTCAAGTACGTCAGTAAGTACACCTCTCAGCATTGGGGCGAGGCGTTTGTCTCCGAGTTGAAGCGGTGTTGATAGACATAGATTACTATTTATTGGGAGGCCAGAGTAGGATATAATGAAATAACGAATGAATTAGGGGTGATATAGCAGTGAGAGCAGGCCTTGACATGAGTTTGCATGATCACGGTCATCGGATAAGCGGGAACGGGTCAGGGTCACGTGTTGTATGCACGTGGTGGGGTGAGTGACTTGCCAGGGTGAAAAAAACGAGACCAGGCTAGTTGAGAGTGTTATAGTGGCGGAATTTATTTATTTCGCACAATTATGACTTGTTCTCAGCGTGCCATATGGCTCTCCCGTTGACCCGTTGACCTCGGTCTAGTCTTGTTAGATTATAGTTGACAGATTGGTGCCTGACATGGCCCGACTTGGAAGATGCGAGAAGAGTGGGTCTTGTAAGACATGGGTGGGGAACGAGGGGAGCAGATTCTAGGTTGGAGATTGTAGTTTCTTTTTGCGGATGTGGTGAGGGTGGGTGTTTCTATTGGATACAAGGATTGAGGTGGTGTACTGGTACTGGTACTGGTTCTGTTTCAAGTACGGTACACCGATGCAGTGATACTCGCCTTAACATACACCATTATTCTAATACGCTCCGGAATGATCTAACCCGCACTCCCGAGTCGTTGTTCACCCCTGTCGGACTCTCAACTGACCAAATCATCCCATTTCTCTACTGGCCTTGTTCTATGTCTGGACTTTGTCTGGACTTTGTCAGATGCATTATCCCCGAAACTCCAGACCAAATGGGCCGATTTAGTCCTTGTTCCAAACTAAGCTCCTGACTGAGCTTGGCACCGAATGGATAAGGCAGCAAATGACCCGCGAGAAACGTGGATATAAGTAGCGAGTTGTTTTCACCGTGTCCTATTCATTCTACAACCACAAAAATGCCAATCATCAATCTCCCCACCACAAAACCCCCTGCTACTCCAACCTACTCGGTTGACGACCTCATCGGACCCTGCAGACTAACCCTCGGCAACATTGAATTCGTCCATGGAGGCTATGTCCAAGTGGATAAGAAGGACGTGTTCCACGAGCAAATCTACCACAATACAAAGGTCTTTATCAAGAAAGATGGCTCCGTCAAGGTCATTGAAGCCAACCAATATGCTCCTGGTCCGGCTGTAAGTCACCATGCCGTGGTTCTAGAAGACAAAATCATAGTCTTTGGAGGGTACTACCGAAAAAGTCATTGGTTTGAAAACAGAGACAACTCCATCTTTGTGTTTGATAACAAGACGGAACAGTGGGTCGACGCCAAAATGGTCCATTTCCACGACAAGTTCAGTCTCCCCGAGGAGATTCCAAACTCGGATCTAGACACCCCCCGAATCTACATTGGCACCCGAAGACAGCTCAACAACATGAGACAGTGCGTGGATCATTGTATCGACCCCCAAAATGGAATCTCCCTCCATGATTACCTCATCACCGCAAATGACAAGGAAAAGGGCCATTCTGTCGTGGTCGGAAGATACTCCCCAAAGTTCTCAGAGTACCCCAAACTGCTCAATAACACCAACTCTGGCTCAAAGACAATCCACATAGACCAGCCAGAAGAATGGGTCCAGGCTTTCAAAGAGTACTCTCGCACCGGAGTTGTATCCAACGACTTTGACGTTCTCTGTGGTCTACTTGTCATGGCCAAAACATATGATATTCCAGACCTCAATGTCAAGACGACCGAGAAACTGCTCAAGACTAGTCCTCCTACCGCCTCATCTGCTGTCGTCGGATGGTACAGAGCTCACATCGCTGACAATCGAAAAGTGAGAGCCAAGATTGCAAAGGACTGCTTGAAATTCGGCAAGGAGTGTGCAGGTAAAGAGATGGAGATGCTCCAGACCCAAGGACTACTAGTGGAATTCAACAGCGACATGTTCGCCTAACTAATATACAAATGTCATTATGATTAGTAATAAATAGATACATAAATAGCACACCTTACTGCTTCTTTCGACGCCATCGAATCTTGGAGGCAATCTTGTACCGCACTCCAGGCACTCGAAGAACGTAGTAGAGCAGAAAAGTGGCACATACGTTGAAGATGGGATAGGCAAAAACAATTCCAAAGTTTCGCCATCGGTCTCCATAGTTGATGGAGGCATTGTCCAGATAGGCATCTGCGTTCTCAATGGGACAATAGTTGCACATGTCGGTAGCATTGTCATTGAGAAGATAGCCCTTGAAAACACCAGCATTCTCAAGGAAGGGCTTCATGTACTGTCCACAGGTCTGGCCCCGGAGAGGCTTGAACTGCAGAATCTCGTGCTGTGAGCACGTGACCTTGCCTCCCGCCAGCCCCGTGGCCATGAAGCCGCCAATGAAGTAGGTCAGCGGCGACGCTCGGTACATGAAGATCCAGAATCCGGGCATGGACTCCTTGGTGGCCAGCACACCGCAGAACATGAGACAGAAGGAGAAGAGCAGGTATGCAAAGTTGGCGGCCGTCTCGTGGTTGTTGAACATGACTCCAATCATGTGGGCGTAGGTAGAGTCGTAGATGAAGAAGACCAGGAGGAAGAGGAAGTACAGGGCTCCTCGTTCGTGGGTCTGGTTGTTCTCGGCGGCAATTCGGTAGAATCCAATGGGGTAGTACATGCAGAAGAAGACCACCACGGCGACGATAATCTGCCAGGGCAGCTCAGCCAGCATGTTTCCTCCGAGGAACACTTGCCACGAGTACGTCTTGGACGCTCGTTCTCGAGCCTCGTACAAGTCTCGCTGGATCATGAACAGAGGCATGATTTGCTCAGCGACCGTGGTGAAAATGAGGAACATGAGGAAAATGCCAAACATTTGGTTCTGAAGACCCTGAATGTCTCGAGCAGACTTGTAGAAGGAGAAGCCAATGAACAGAGCACAACCGATACACAGAGTCATCTTGGACCACAGGTATGAGGGAGATCGCCAGTGGAACTGCAAAAGTCGTTTGGTGACATAGTAGAGCTGGGTCGACTGGGACACGGCGAAATCCGTGTCTTCTCCTCCAACGTCAACAGCAATCTGCGAATCAGCGTTAAAGGCAAGACGCATGTTGTCGAGATCATCACGCTGTTGTCGTCGAAGCTGCGAGTATCGCCAGACTGAGGGCCAGTCCTTCTTGGCTCTGGAGCCAGGGGCAGCTCCAATCACCTCCAGCATCCACTCGGCAGGGTTGCCGTTGGGCGGACAGGGGTCGGCTCCGTTGCTCTCAAAGTAATCAATGAGCAGAGACGCCTTATCTCCGAGATCTCCGTAGTACACCGTCTTTCCTCCAGCAGCCAGGAACAGCAGTCGGTCAAACTCCTGGAACAGAATGGCAGAGGGCTGATGGATGGTGCACAGAATAGCCTGGCCGTTGGCAGCCAGTTTCTTGAGCAGACAGACAATGGACCAGGCGGTCTGGGAATCCAGACCAGAAGTGGGCTCATCGAGGAACAGAAGCAGCTCGGGCTTTGCAGCAAGCTCAACACCAATAGTCAGACGCTTTCGCTGCTCAACGTTGAGACCTTCTCCAGGAACACCGACCACGGCATCGGCATAAGACTCCATCTCCAGAATGGAAATGACCTCGTCAACATAGGCCAGCTTGTCGGCTCGAGACACGGAAGAGGGCTGTCGCAAAAGAGCAGAGAACTCGAGAGACTCACGAACAGTGGCAGTGGCAGTATGCAAATCCTGCTGCTGGACGTATCCCGTCTTTCGCTGGAAAGAGGCGTTTCGCTGCTGACCATTGACCAACATGTCTCCCTGAACAATACCCGTGGACTTTCGATCAGCAAGAACATCAAGAAGAGTGGTCTTACCGGCACCAGAGGCTCCCATGAGGGCAGTGAGAGTACCGGGCTGGACGTAACCGTCAATATGGTCGAGAAGTCGCTTGGTCTCACCAGCCACCTTGATATCGTAGCAAACATCAGTCCATTGGAACACTCCACTGTGTTGCAAGTAGGATTTGGATGAGTGGGCCGACAGGTTGGTTTTGGTTCGAGTGGGTACGTAGTCATCGCCAACAGTGGGTGGCATATGGACAGTGTCTCCATGAGGGGGCTCGTATCCACCACCAAAAGACACGGGAGCAGGAGTAGATGGGACAAAGTTCACCTGGGGAGCAGGAGTGTTGTAGTTGATGTCATCTCCAACCGTAGGCTGCTGGTGAAGAGTATCTCCATGAGGAGGAACGTAGGTGAACCCAGGAGACATGATGCTTGCAGGAGACATAATCTGTTGGCCAGGCGAGAGAATCTGCTGACCAGGCGAAAGCAGACCTGCAGGAGTCATCATCACTGGACCGGGAGTCATGGGAACTTGCATTCTTGGTCCAGGAGTCATGGGAACTTGTGTTGTAGGAACCTGGGGTGCGTATCGAGAAGGAGGAATCTCAGCCTGGACGGGTTGCTTGTAGGAATAAGTCGAGTGGTTGTCTCCTAGATCCAACTTGTGATCACCGACATTATCTCCAAGCTCCACGTCCTGGAATCGCTTCTCGGGTTTGGCTCTGAGGTTCTTTCGGTGCTGGGATCGCTTGAAGAGCAGAACCTCACCCTTGGACCGGGCCATTGTCACGTACTCGGCAGCCAGAAGATAGAGAGCGCAGAAGAAGCCGGCAAAGGCCCATAGAATACCCAGGTTTCGCCACAAGTGTCCAGACTCGTACTTGTAGGCCGTGCTGATGAACACGGAGCCATCGACGTAGTCCTGGCCTAGTTTGGCTCCAATAGCCACACAGGACTTTGAATCAGCTGGAACCGAGTTGTAGAAGGACTGCGACGGGACGTAGAGTCCACAAGGGAACCGTCTGTTTCGGAACTCGTTGACCATGACGGCTTCAAACGCATAACCGACGGGATTCAGGTAGTTCATCCATCGAGCCCATCCGTGCATGTAGTCGACTGGGAGGGTGAAACCAGTGTAGATGACCAGGGCGAGGACGAGAACAGATGCGGGTGCCAGAGCCTGTTCCATGGTCTTGGTGATTGATGCCGTGAATCGGAAAATCATGGACATTGCAATGGTACAGGTGAAGGACAAGAGCAGGAAGATGAAGAAGGCGCTGGGGGTTCGTCTGAGGTTGGTCATAAAGTAGAGAACCAGGTTGACTGAAATGAGAGTCGCCATTTTGGTAGGTAAATCAACCAGCATTGACGCAATGGATTCTGCAAACGGATGGTACAATGCATACCGTTTGTGCTTTTCAATGAGCGGTCGTTGTCCGTAGAGCACGAAAATCTCCAGAACAGAGGCCATGGCATTGAGAAGCATGGCCAGGAAAAGCAGAGCAGATCGTGAGAAGAAGGCATCGGTCGATTCTCGAAGATTGTAGTACATTGAAGACAGAATGAGAGACATGATGAAGTTACCAATGATGGTCATGAGAGTCATGGACAAGTCTCCTCTGACCAGCAAGAAGCCTCTCCAGAGACAAAGACGGACCTGCATTGGCCACGAGAGCAGGTAAGGCGATGACAGACGGGTGTTTCTGGCCTGAGACTCTTTTCGCAGCTTCATAAACTCCACGTAACCCTGGCCACCGAGAGGATGGGTGGTGTTGAATCGGTCAATGTTGTAGACCAGCAGGGCGTGTGTTCTGGACGATCTCCATCGCGACTCAAACTCCTCGGGGGTTCTAGGCACAAGTTTTTCCCATCCAGCCTTGACTCTTCGTTCGACAGGGTTTGTCAGAGAGGTCAGAAAGTCTCCGGTGGCCTGACGATGAGCTCGCTCGAATCCCAGACCCTCAAAGTATGCAGTTGCCTCTCCGGCCTTGCCAAAGAAGATTTGTCGACCCTCGTACAGCAGACACACCTTGTCGAACATGTCGTAGGCCTCCTGAGAAGCCTGGTAAAGAGACACAAACATGGAGGCTCCGGTCATTTGGGCAGAGAGACGCAGAGATCGGATGAACTCGGTGGCATTGGCGGCATCCAGACCTCGAGTGGAGTTATCCCAGCACTGCAGGGGCGCTCCACAGACGACAGATTCGGCAATAGACACTCGCTTACGCTCTCCACCAGACACTCCTCGGACCAGATCGGATCCAACCTTGGTGTTGATTGTGTGGGACAGACCCAGAGTGGCCATTGTCACGTCTCGGGTATGTCTTGCATACTGTTCTCGGGTGACTCCTAGGACTCGATTTCGGGGGGTTCGGGCCAGAGCTGCAAACATGAGCGTCTGACCAACAGTCAAATGGGGGAAATGGATATCGTGCTCGGCATTGTAGACGATTTCTCCTCGACAATGCTCGGTCATTACATCTCGTGGGACACCTGTGTTAGTTGATTCTAGAGGTTCTTTGTTCTGGCGCCATCTCGAGGCTCTATGCGGAAAGATCTCCAGACGTTGGGAGTGATCTGCAAGCATTGGAATGTAGAAATAGAAGCAAGACAAGCAAGCGAGACAAGCAAGCAAAGTTGTCTGCCGAATAACCAAATTTCACCCTCCACTAATACTCACCCTGATAATTCCATTCAGTCTCTTCCTCCACATGAAATCCATACGTCTCGCAAGCAATACTCTTGAGGAAGGTTGTGCATCCCGATCCGGGACGTCCCAGAACCACGCAGGTTTCACCTGGAAGCACCAGACCGTCGCATTTACGCAGAATCTGGATTTTGCTGGTTCGTTTAGCGCCAATGGCACTTCTGACCAAATCTCCTGTCGCCACAAGCACGTTGAGAAACGTCTTCTGGTAGTCACTGCGACTGCCGTATCCGTAGGCGCCCAGATTCTTGAAAGACACGCCGGCTGTGATGCCCTTACTGTTTCCAAATCGCTCCTTGAGACCCAGCACGGTCTTGATCCACTTTCGGGAGTTGAACTCGCCGGACCAGGGATCCAGCTCGGGCTCTGCTGAGGCCTCCACGTAGGGATTCACGTCTGGATTCTCAAACGACGACTTGCGCAGCATATCATAGTCGTATTCGTCCTCATGCTCTTCTCTAAACTCGTCGTCAAAGGTGTGGTCGAAAATGTAGCGCGATTCTCGATGGTGGGGTTTATGCACCATTCCCTCCGCCAGAGATCGGATCTCGACATCTAGCGAGTCAAAGTTGCCGACCGACGACACGGCCGCCGACGGGTAGTAATTCGCCATGGTTGCGGTGTTGCGAGTGCTGGCGCCAACTTTCAGGGGTGCCCATTTACTATATATTGGGCTCTAAAGACCTGACTCTCTTGTTTGCAGGCTTTCAGCCTTTTGGCTTTTTTAGCTAGGCAAGAATTGGCCTTGTTTGGCAACCTTGTCCACCTAGACAAGCTCTTTGGATTTTGGTCGCTTCGTTGTTCTCTCCAAAAAGCCTGCATTTCGAAAATTCAATCCCGTCTTGGTAACAGACGATAAGTCGGCGATCCGAGCCAGTTTTCCGGCCTGCTTCCGTCCATACCAAAGTCGCGATCGTATCAACTGTCTCACCGGTCTCCACGGACCTTGCAACTCATCCCAACAAGAATCCACACTCCAACATGACTTTTGGGCCCGTAGTTAGACGTGAGCTTAAAACTGGGGGTAAAATATGTGCCGCGTCTGCCTGCGGGGGAGCAAGTGCAAGCAGGGCTGGGGGGTGTCTGTCAGCACACCTGGAGCAGCACAAGGGAAGCAAGGGACTTGTGGATGCTCATCTCAGCGCCTTTGAGAGGTACCATGTACTTGGCTTCGTATTTTTCATTCGGTAACGCCCCCAAACCAGCCCTCGATTGCTCCCGTTTCACGGTAGGGTAATCCCCCCCATGCCAGTAATTTTGTCTGATGTGATGCACACTTACGGTTTCCTCCGTTTTGAGATTTCCGTACAGGTAGTGCGGGGCGTGTGGTTCAACGATAATATATCAAGAATACGAGTCAGTCTGGGTGTTAGAGGTGCTACAGGTGCAAATGGTGGCCACTCGAAACTCCGCAATCCTCACAATCAAGTCATGTTTACTGATAGTGTTTCAGCCTTGCATTCCAACACTACTTGAACGCGTTATTAACCTAGATGAGCCTGGAGCTTGAGAGGCCCTTCCACTAGCGCTTCTACAGGCCCCTTGGACCCCTTGTGCAGCGCAGCTGGTGCATCTACAGAGCTGTGCATGATGGATATCACGAGCACGCTACTGAATCTGTTAGTTCCACATGTCCACTGCGTCTCTCTGCCCTTCACGTCATCGTTTGTCACACTCTACAATGTCTCAGACAAGTGTGGGGTGCAGCCCTTGTAAATGAAGCCTGCTAGGCTGTGTCCTCCGAGGTGTTAAAAATATATTGGCAAGGCAAGTAGCGTTGAAACCCGTCAGTAGAGCGTCGTAGAACCCCCGTGGTGGCTCGTGTCATCTGCGGTTTCCCGAGCAGATCGTCTGATTGTCATACGACAAGGCCACCATACCCGCGTCCTGCTCTTGATTTTACGTTTTTCGTTTTTCCAAAATCCCGAAATAGCCTTCCCTGAGAATGCCATCAAGGAAGCTCACTCATTGGAGGTTGGGCCAGAGGAATGTACCATTTGGCTGAACAGCCGGTTTTCTTGGCAAATGGGCTGCCCAAGGGATAGGTATGTCTGTCGCGTGACTCGCACGGTCCCTGGTTGCACCCTGGTACGATTCCGCCTCAGGTGAGGATTCCAGTGTCGATCGGTGAGAAATGAAAAGTCATGCAGAACGAGGCATTATTTGGACAAAATTGTATGAAAAAGTTCACCTGAAAACTCGCTAAAAAGTCGTATATACCTGTTGGAAAAACCGCCAATCTTAGTACAGCTGGTATACACTACTAACTAGCACTCTGGTAGACCTGACACCCCGGGACTTGGCAGCAGTGTCCACTGCAGTTGATCTGCGCCAGCTCGCTTAATGGTTCTTGGCAAGAAGATTTCGAGAAGGCTGAGTATCACCAGTGGTGATATCGGGGAGGTTTATTTGTAATGAGCAAGGTCACGCGAGCTCTTAATAACCAATTACTCACCCTCCAAAAGAGTCCTTCCCTTGTATGTCTCGGACACAGCCCCCAGACCTATCTCATCATGTCCAATAAACGACTCAGGCAAAAAGTTTTTTAAATGAGAGCTTGTTTCTATCAACAGCCATCTCATCTATGTCTCCACCCATCCTCTCTGCTACCTACTTGATGATCGTCTTCAATTACTAAAGGGCAGTGTACCTGATCTGCGAAATTGAACCCTGTATCTGAGACGGTGGGGTCCGAAGAAAAGCAAGCCATCGTACCCAGCAGAGGCGGGGCGACTATAATGTGCTAGTTTGGAACCGGGTCTCGGAGCCCTCGGACTGGTTTTTCATATTCCATCCGTATATCGTACCCCACCTTGCAGTCATGCACCTTCGTTCCATCAGCAAGACAATGAAACGGTACGATCAAGTTTGTCCAAAAGCAACCTTCAGTGCTATATACGTCATCGACACTTGAAGCCCAAAATCTATACATCTGTCCTTATCTACATATCGTCGTTCGACGGGACTCATCTCACTCAAGGATGAGGTCTCACAGTGTGAAACGGATTCGACCGGGTCGACTCAAAGTGTCAGGCAGGGTGTGCGCTAGATTTTGTGTCAATGTGCAATGCAAAACGTGCATCGTTCATAACATCTACTCTCCCTTTTGCTGCTCGGCCCAAATCTCCTCGGCCTCGACAATACACCGGTTGTTGGCCATCATCTTGTTGATGGTCTCAATGTACTCGTCGTACTCGTCAGAGTCGTAGACAATGCCTCCTCCAGCCTGCAGATACGCAACACCGTCCTTGAGAAGCATGGTTCGAAGAGCAATGCACGTGTCCATGGACTCGCCATTGTATCCGAAAGATCCAACCGCTCCGGCGTAGACTCCTCGCTTCTCCTTCTCCAGCTCGCCAACCAGCTCCATGGCCTTGACCTTGGGAGCTCCAGACACGGTTCCGGCAGGGAAAATGGATCGGAAGGCGTCGAATCGGGTCTGGTCGGGTCGCAGGACTCCAGAAACCTGAGAAACAAGGTGCTGGACGTGCGAAAAGGTCTCGACTCCAAGAAGTCGGTCGACAGAGGTGGATCGAGGATCACACACTCGGTTGACGTCGTTTCGAGCCAGATCGACCAGCATCACGTGCTCGGCTCGGTCCTTCTCAGAGTTGAGGAGCTCCTGGGCCAGCTGGTTGTCCTCGGCAGCAGTAGCTCCTCGCTTGACGGTTCCAGCAATGGGATGGGACACGATTCGGCCGTTTTCAATCTTGACAAGCAGCTCGGGAGAAGCTCCAACAAGCTGGAAATCAAGATAGTCAATGTAGAAGAGGTAGGGCGAGGGGTTGACGGTTCGCAAATGTCTGTAGACGTTGAAGGGATGTAGATCGGTGGGTCGAGCCACTCGCTGAGAAGGAACGGCCTGGATGATATCTCCCTTCTTGATTCGCTCCTTGAGAGTGGTCACGTGCTGTTCGTAGCCCTTCTGGCCAATGTTGGAAGTGAAGGTCTTTCCGAGCGAAACGGGTCCCTGGGGAGGCTGGAGGACTTCGGGGGAGGTGAGCAGGTCTGCAATTCGCTGAACCTCCTTCTTGGCGTCCTCGTACGCCTGGGAAATGTCTGTATCGGCCTCGACCTTGACGTTGGTGATGACCTGAAGACGCTGGTAGACGTGGTCAAAGGCCACAATGGTATCGTAGAGCATGAGGGCACTTTCGGGCACCTGCAGCACGTCCTTGAGGTCTCGCTTGGTTCGGGGCTCAAAGTACTTGATGCAGTCGTACGAAATGTATCCAATGGCTCCTCCGCACAGAGTGGGCACGCCGGGGGTCTGGAACTGTCGGTACTGGTCCAGTTCGGCCTCCAGCAGGTTGAGTGGATCAACCTCGGGTCCGTGGGGAGCTCCGGTCTTGATCATCTTTCGGGGATTGGTTCCAATGAACGAGTATCGAGACAGATGCTTTCCTCCGAGAGCAGACTCAAACAGAAAAGAGGGGCTTCGCTTGGGGTCATCCAGACGAGCCAGCTTCAGGTAGGCAGTGTGGGGAGTGAGGGCCTCAGCAGCCACATAGGCAAAGACGGGATAGAGGTTATCGGGAAGAGCTTCCTTGGTGGAAGTGGCTCTGTTATCGGCCACGATGGTCTGAAGAGCCTCAAGAGTGGGTCTGAGTTGGATCATTTGCAGTTGTGGAAGCCGTAGAGCCGTCTTTGGTAGTACGCACGTTTTACTGTATGACTCTAATGTTGAGGAAAGTTTCATAGTTGCAAATTTCAGATAGGGTTATGGTATGGATCAGTGCGTCTACAATAGTTAGTGGAGAGCCGTAGGGCGTTAGTATCAGGTACATGAGCTACCGTAGTTGGTGTGGCTGACTGTTCTTAGTCTATTCTTCATGAGTCTTGATGTGGTATATGGGTAGATGGGTAGATGGAGTAACTGAGTACTTGTAGGATTAGCAGTGTGGTGAATGTAATTAGTGTAGGTACATACTCGTTCGAGGGTACTTTAGTTGAATAAATGGGTACATTTGCACTTGTTGGTTTGGTTGCTTATTGATTTGGTTGCTTACTTCTCGCGTGAACTTCATGACTCAGACTGTTGTTCTACGTTCTCCTTCTCCCAGTAACTCCAACTAAAACAATTAGCCTCGTAGTTGGGATAGGTGCATGAAATATGCACTCCAACACACCAACAATTATTTACACCACTTGACACCATCCCCTACAAGTACTTGCATCACACAATGGACGCGGCATCTGTGCTTGACCAATACGTCCAGGACCTGGCAAACCTGCCGTCCGAGGTGGCCCACATCCTCGAGGAGGTCCGCGACAAGGATCTCAAGTTCTACGAGACCCGCAAACGCATCCAACAACGCGACAACCAGATTCACAAGTTCATCAGAGCAAATGGCTCTCTGGC
Organism: Yarrowia yakushimensis; assembly: GCA_900518995.1. NCBI lineage: Eukaryota > Fungi > Ascomycota > Dipodascomycetes > Dipodascales > Yarrowia > Yarrowia yakushimensis. The sequence goes on from ULGW01000002.1 coordinate 1,705,611, forward strand.
AGATAACCCCAAAGAACAAGCAGCATACCCCAAAATCCGCCTGGACTTCCAGGCCGCGATGGAACTGCAGGACGAAAAATGCTCCCTGGCGGCCCAGGCGCTGACCCTGGTGGCAAAACATGTCAAGAAGCTGAATGACGACATTGACAAACTCGATGCAGAGGGTCTGTTGGGAGGCGCACCGCCACAAAAGCCCATTTCGGCGAGCAGATCGCGAGCCACGTCATCAGCTACTCCGGCTCCAGAACCTCCATCTCGAAACTACACTCGAGATAGAGCCAATAGTCGAAGAGGCGCTTCTCCAGCGGCCAGTCGGTCGTCTACTCCTGGCACACGGCCTCCCAAGAAGCGAGCCACAGAAAAGAATATCGAGGCAGCTTCTCTGAGCAAGGAGTCGTCTGTGGGAGCGTCTGAGCAGCTGCGAAACATGCCTGAGACCGTGGCTGTGGGCTCGTTGGATACAGCTATTCGGGCTGGTCCTGGGGAAGACGACGAGGTTCTCTACTGTTTCTGTCAGCAGCCGTCGTTTGGAGAAATGGTGGCCTGTGATAACGACGACTGTCAGTACGAATGGTTCCACTACGACTGTGTGGGTCTGGCTGAGCCTCCCCAGGGCGTCTGGTTTTGTCCCTCATGTTCCAAGGGACGAAAGGGTGAGAAGAAGAAGCGGTAATCGACGTCAAATTCGCTGGACTGTCTTCTATGGGGACGTGAGTGGGTTTCTCTGCAAAGTGGTGGGGCTTCTGGTGAAGCTGTTTCACGTGAGTGCCCATCGTTTTATGGGATTCCTACGAATCTGTAGTACCGGTAATATATTATTTATTGTTTTTGATATTTCTCTGCTTTCGATTCCTCCATTTCGCTTACATAATATGATCTACAAGCACATTTCATGTCTGAAAACCCTCGTTTCACTCTTGCCAGCTCGCGTGCTTTTTAGCACCTCGCGTACCCCAGCCTTGAGAGCATATTCGGCAGGTCCGAGCCGAGGGAGAGACAAGACTACAAGTACAAAAAAATACAGGCCAGCCACACAAAGAGATGGAAGGTCTTGTGCACGTGACGTCATCTGTGGGGGCTGCCGGGGGGTGGTGCAACACAAAAAAAACAGCGGCTTGTGCCGTATTACCAAACTTTGTGTGTTTGTTTGGCCGTGCCTTGTATCTGAGGGATATGACTTGGGCTGTCGCTGTTTAAAAAATTTCAGCCCAGTACGATACTTGAGGAAGGGGTCACGTGACTGGCTTTAACTAATACCCCTCATTACTCTGCGGTGCATGGTGTGGGGCAGACCCACCTGGGTTGGGGGCAAGAGCGGGGCCTAAAATGGCACCTGGGTGTGTTGCACGGGCCGTCTTGTCCATCAGGCAGCCCGAATCTGCTCGCTCTGGGGTTTGGGCTAGTACAGAAGACGGTCACTTGAGTCGCCAATTGGGTTTCTGGAAACCTGGAAAAGGGAATAAGGGCGAAGGCTAAATGCAAAGCCTGCTGACACGACAGTTCACCACACGCAACACCGCAGTACAGTCACCAACAAATCAGTGTCAACGTCATCTGGAGCGCCTTGCCATCAGTACGATACACCGAAAAAAGCGCCCTTTACTGTGAGCAAGACCGCCTTGCCTTTTCATCCCCGACTTTTTTCGTTTCGAAACCCCTATTTTATTCGTGGTTGGTTTTGATTTTTGATACGCTCATTGATTTATCTCTCTGCTATCAACAACACACACTTTGACCCCCTCAAAAACGGTAATACAACTTCCAGAATCACATCATGGGACAGATCTTGTCTACGCCTGTGACAGACAACGTGAGTATCGGCCGTGAGGAGCCCATTCGACCAGGTCACCTTGCCCATGTTGGGTAGCAACATTGACCACGCAACGCGACGATTGGCACGGAGGAAAACCGGCAACGAGCATTTAACGAGACGCAACCAGCCGTCAGCACCAACTAACACAGTACTCTGAAAAAGGAGGAGACTCCGATCTCATCTACGGCCTGTCCTCCATGCAGGGCTGGCGAGTAACCATGGAGGACTCGCACGCCACCGTGCTGGAGCTCAAGGACGCCCAGGGCGAGTCCGAGAAGAAAAAGGTGGCCTTCTTCGGCGTCTACGACGGCCACGGAGGTGACAAGGTCGCCATCTACACCGGCGACAACCTGCACCACATTGTCGCACGGCAGGAGGCCTTTGCCAAGGGAGATTACGGCCAGGCACTCAAGGACGGTTTCCTCAGCACAGACCGGGCCATTCTCGAGGACCCCGCCCTCAAGCACGACTGCTCGGGATGTACCGCCACCACCGCCATTGTTGCCGACGGCAAGGTCATCTGTGCCAACGCTGGAGACTCCCGAACCGTGCTGGGAGTCAAGGGTATTGCCAAGCCCCTGTCGTTCGACCACAAGCCCCAGCACGAGGGCGAGCGAACGCGAATCTGCGCCGCTGGAGGATTTGTGGAGGCTGGACGAGTCAACGGCAACCTTGCTCTGTCGCGTGCCATTGGTGACTTTGATTTCAAGCGGTCGCCGTACTTCCCTCCCGAGGAGCAGATTGTCACTGCCTACCCCGACGTGATTGAGCACGAGCTCACCAGCGACGACGAGTTCCTGATCCTCGCCTGCGACGGTATCTGGGACTGCTTCCTGTCGCAGGAGGTTGTGGAGTTTGTGCGACGAGGCATTGCCGAGAAGCAGACTCTTGTGGACATTTGCGAGAACCTGATTGACAACTGTCTGGCCCCCACCTCTGACCTCAGCGGTGTTGGCTGCGACAACATGACCGTCATGATTGTGGCGCTGCTGCAGGGTAAGACCGAGGAGGAGTGGTACAACCTCGTTGCCGAGCGAGTCAAGAACGGCGAGGGCCCCGCCGCCAGCCGAGAGGCTGTCGAGCGAGTTGCCGGCGAGGATCGAGAGGCGACTTCCCAGCAGTTGCAGCAGAACGCTCAGGCCCAGCAGGCCAACTCGGCGTCGCTGGCTCTCCAGCAGCTGCTTTCATCTGGCGCCATTGTCACGGACGAGAACGGAATGGTGGTGCTCAAGGCTGAGAATGCCGCCGAGCTGCTTGCCAAGGTGGGTTTGGCTCCTGAGGACGTTGGACAGCTTGTGGAGAGTGGAGATCTGGTCGAGGAGGATGCGGAGGTTGGCGGTGACAGAATCACCGAGGAGCAGTGATTATTTAATGATGTACATGATACAATTGTTTAGTGATGTCTATGTGTGTATGTTCTATATATTTACTTTTCGAGGTTGAGGAACTTTAGAGAGTTTTGGTACACCACGTTAGTGAGCTCCTCCAACGGGATACCCTTGAGCTCGGCCATGACCTTGGCGACCAGCACGATACTGGCAGGTTCACATCGGCCCTTTATCATGCTGTTCTCCACAAACTTTTCCTTCTTTTTCGCCTCGTATGGCAACTTGGTGCCCTGGAGCAGTTTGTGGGACTCGTGGGACGGCCGGATCTCGCACCAGGGAGCATCGGTTTCCAGAAGCAGCAGCTCCAGGGGGATCTGTTTGGCCACGTCAAGGTTCTCCTTGGTTTTCAGAGAGCAGCCGTTGATACCAATGTACAGGCCCATCTTGACGTGGTCCTGGAGCTCCTCGAGGGTACCAGTGAAAGAGTGCACCACTCCTCCTCTAGGAAACTTGCCGGCCTCAAGGTAGGGGTACAGCGTGTCTTTAAAGTCCTTGTGAGCTGCTCTTGAGTGCAGGAACAGAGGAAGATCGAGTCCAGACTCGGCAAAGAGTTTGAGCTGCTGTTCGAAAAAGAGCTTCTGGATCTTCTCAGGACTGAAATGAAGACGGTCGTAGTCCAGTCCAAACTCTCCCAGAGCAAGAAGAGTCTTGGGATTCGATCGGGCTACCTCCAACAGGTCCTTGATTCGAGTATCGATAGCCTGGAGATTGTATTCTCCTTCCTCATCCTTGGCCTTGAGCTTGCCTCCAGTTTGAGAGTTGTATTCTGCCAGAGCTGAACAGGGATGAATTCCACCTGTACAATAAAGCTCGAGGTAGTCGCAGTGAAAGTCGTTGCAAATCTTGACGGACTCATTGGTCTCGGAAAGATCTGTACCTGTGACTAGAATCTTTGTGAGCTTCTGTTCCTTGGCTCGCTCAAGAACAGCGTTGAAATCGTTTTCATGGCCCTGTTTGCCATGGTAGATGCCCTGGAACTGGGGATCCGACAGGTTGACGGCAATATCAATGAACATTAGGTGTTTTCGACTCGTTGTGTAGCTCCTTTTGAGCAAGTTGGACACCCTAGACACTCTTGACAAGTTCATGATTGAGTTCAATATGCAAGTATGACTTAAATAAGGGAGGTGTACTGATGAACCGGTATTAGGGGTATCTGGTAGTACGCTAGACTGCGAATTCGGGTTATTCAACCCATTGCCGTCATATTGAGCAGATTGCAACCAATTTTGTGATTACGTAATCAGGTTATGACTAGACCTCTGAGGTGAGGGTTTGATCCGCTATTTGTGCTAAAGGACAAGTACCACACGAAAATAGTATCATACTCGTACACTAACACTTGTGTGATCTACGATACCAATTCAGCTCTCGTTTCTTACTACGTCAATGCATATACTGTACAGTACAGGTAGATCAAAACAGTCATCCAGCTAGGAATTGATGGTATAAAAGATCAGTAGAGAGTGATACACGTGTTGACTACCTCCTTTGGTAAACTAATTCATCCTTCAAACTCCTCCAAATGGCCCATTTCGTTGCTTGCTCCAGACCTCCTGAGTATACCTATACAGCATGTAGGATTCCAGGTACAGTCTTGGAGGTTGGTTGTATAGGTATTCGAATCGGTTATTATTTCCGGTCTTGGAGACTGCACCGAAGCGACGCCAATATTTCTCGAACCTCGGAAGTCGATATCTCCAAGTTTATCGTTGAATATGGGACCATGCCCTTGCTTTGATTTCAGGGCTGCACCTACGCGTCAATGCGATGCATCGAGCGAAAAAGGGCTGGTTGAAGAGCCTCAAGAGGGGTCAAGAGGGGATAATATTATGAGTCGTTATTATGGTGCCATCAGCTGTGGGCGCTAAAGAGAGCGCTTTTCGGGTGTTTGTGTGCTAAATACCCGCTTTATAGTCTCACTAGCACCATCTCAAGAGTTGTGGGCTGTTGGACCATTGAACCCACAGGGTCACGTCACACCATCTGACGCTCTGCTCCAACTTTGGCTGATGCGGGCAAGCTCAAATACACTTGAGGTTTGCTTTAGCATATAATACTGTATAGACATTTGAGCTAAAGTGGAGAGATTGTATTTGGAATAGTACTGTATTTGGGGGGTAGTTTTTTGTGCTAGAATATCTCATTTACTTTGTATGTAGTCGTAATGGCCATTTTTTCAGCCTGAATTCATGTTTAAGGCTGAAACAAGACTTGTCTTGAGACTACTCTCTCCCCAAAAGTCTTTGTTTACACTTTGCACCGTCTCGAATTTTAAGGTGCCTAAAAGTCTGACCACTTCCCTTGCTGAGTTATTCGCGACCAGTTGTAAAGACAGATATTCCGATAGCTACAACCACCTTTTCTGTTTCTTGCTACAGTTACAAGACCACTAACCGACCCACAGCCCCCCACCCTCCTTCACTCCACGACCAGGGTCCAGACCACATCAGCTTCATTATTACGGACCTAGACCAATAGATACCACAAGACAGGTCACCTAGAGACACACACAACATCCGCCATGCAATGGTTCAAGCGAAGCAAGCAGGCATTGACCGCCGACGAGCTCCTGTCGCAACTACAGGACGACCAGCAAATCACATTTGCGCAATTTGCCGTGATTGTAAAGCCCTTCTCGGCCCGAGACGCCCATGAGTGCACCATGGCCTTCCGAATCCTGCATACCATTAACGCCTGTCTGATTAAAGATATACAGGGCTGGCGGTTCCAGCTGCTGCGCCATTGCGATCTCGAGCACGTTTCGGGGAAAACGTCGTGGCTCGATCGTATCCGAAAACGGCCCCAAAAGCCCTCCGCAGATGGAGGCAATAAAGCTGCATTCAACATCAACATTGCCAACGAGGTGCACAAAAAGTGCGTCCAAATGAAGGCCCAGATGCAGCAATGGGACATTAAACACCTCCAGAACGTGACCGGAAGACTGCTGACCAACGGAAGCTTCACCTCGGACGCCTCGTCCGTACTCATCACACTGGTGTTCCGAATCCTGTCTCGGTACTCGGAACTGGAGGAACAGCTGGATCTGGCCATGTCACGTGCCACCCTCATCAAGATCAACTACGAGCTCACAGAGAAACTCAGCAAGGAGCTCGAGAACCAGGGAGACGAGGAGGACGAAATCAACCCTCTTCTGGTGGCCTACAGATCGTTTGTCAAACAGCTTCTCTCCGAGCTGGACACTGACAGCGATAACAGACAGGATCTGCTGCAGGTGGTCAAGGACCTGGAGGACATGTACAAGCAATATGCTGCCTCCACCCCCAAGAAATCGTCTCCTCGAAAGAAGCCCTCCACCTCGAGATTCCCCTCTCCTTCAACCCCCAAGCGAGAAGCCACAGACCCCTTTGACTACATGGACTCGCCCACACATACTCAAACCGAGTCCTTCTCGTCCATGAGCAACTCGGTCAACTCTCTCTTCTCCTCCACATCGAAAGCATCCTCCACCGTCAGCGACGAGCTTCCTAACCTTCTGCATGCATTTGACATGGAATACGTGAAGCAGCAGCGACAGCGACGAGAGCTGGACGGCGTGGGAATGTCGTCTCCTCAGTCCATGACCTCGTCCGTCTCGTCAAAGTCGCTCTCTTCCAAGTCCTTCTCCAAGCTCAACCCCACACATTCGTCACCTCTCATGTCGTCATCTCCTCTTCAGACTACACATACTGCTCCCATGGCCCAGCCCCCAGCTGCACCCTCGCATCTCGACGTCCAGATGATCAACAACCGAATGATGGTCAAGACGGCTTCGGGCTACCAGGACATGCAGGAGTGGGTCATGAAACAGAACCAGGAGGCTGCTCTTCGAACTGTGCAGCCCACCGCCAAGACCGCTTCGGACTACATTGTCACCGTTCCCAAGGAGTCTGTTACTCGAGCTCTTCCGGCCCCTTCTTCTGGTTCGGGCACTTCTTTCCTCTCCAACATTTTCGGCAACCGGCCTCTGGCACCCCCCGTTCCTCTTGAGAAGAAGGAGCTGTCCAAGCCTCAGTCTTCCGTCGGCCCTACTACGTCTCTTTTGGCCAAGAGTCTGTCTGAGAAGCATTCTGCCTTCCAGCAATCTGCATTTGAAGCCTCTTATCGTCATGAGATGAACGATTTTGAGTAGCCGCTCGACCGAGAGCCTGCGGGCTTGTGCATCGCATTATTTATTCCGTGTGTAACGATCAAACCAATAAATCATTACAAATCCTTAAAGTGTGTATCTAGACTCTGTATCGTAGGTCTATCACGTTGATAGACTATCGTCATGTAGATCATCATATCAGATTCCCGGAATTACGGGACCCAAGAGCCGAACCAGGAGAAAGAACGCAACTCATAATATTAGGTGAAATATAAAAAATAAATAGAGATCCCAGGTTGGTTGGAGATTTTGGGAAGAAAATGTCGGCCCACCAGAGTGATTTTGAGGTGGCGCCATGATCGTCAGTCAATAAAACCTCACCTCAAAATAAGCACCGCAAGTTCCCGTTTAGTCGTCCTGTAGCCTTTTGGATTGGTCCCGAAAGGGTCAGGAACCAGGTACCAGTACGAGTGCTATCACGTTTGTGTCGATATAGGTAGCGGCCTGCCGTCTACCAGCCCTTCTTTGGATTGGTTGCCATCTCGACTCTCATGAGGTTGACAGTTCGTGCATGGATAGTGAGACGGTCCCAGGGGATGAGCGGCTCCAGCATGGTGACAATGTCGGGAATATAGGTGGTGAAGCGGTACTTTCTAATGTATTGGTTGATGAGGTCGTCATAGGTTGTCTCGTCTTGCATGGCCGAGTACGTGCCCGGCACATGGGCAGTGAGTGTGGGTTTTTGAGAGTGCAGCACTTTGAATGTTGGGGTCGGAGAGGAACGACTAGCTAGAGCCCGTTCTCCAAAGGAGCCAGTTGTTTATTTATATCTTGGATACCCCACAGGTCTGGCATCAGAGTATGCAGACTTGGTACCTGTACGAAGCAGGCTGAAGCTTATAAGAGCATTTGGTTTGGTTTTTTTTTCCCCAATGCGGATATTGCCTCTTGTTCCTTGCTGCCCAAACTCGTATGGACGGTGCAACAACACGTGGTTTTGGCAGTTTTGTGTCGATAAGTCTTGTTGTGATCGTGTCACCGCGCTGCTGGTTCAGGTGGGCATCTCGTCATCATTCTCGTGTCCGTTTAATCCCGCGGACGGCTCATAATCAAGGCTTAGCTCATTGCTCAGCCAGCCCAACTAAACTTTAAGCATTCCGGGTCGGCAACGCAACCGCGGAGCAGCGTATCAGCTTTGATTGTTTTTAGGGCTGTTTGGAGTAATAGCGTGGTACCTAACGACCCCTCAAGGTCAGATGGTCCTTGTCAATCTGATCCGTCCTTTGTTCCTGCATTTCGAGGTCCTGCCCTGACTGGTCAGCTCTCGCTTAACCCACGATCCAACGCCTCCAACCCTCTCAAGTATGACATCGGATGGTGTGTCTTAATTTTGCATGCATCTCACAAAGACCTTACATATACGTGTTTCGTAACGCCACTACCCCTGAAAACGAGCATTGCGCAATAAAAACAGCAGTCGTAGAGCGACATGTCAGGTCATCCGGGTCTGCCCCGAAAAGCTCTCGGCAATCCATACCGTGCACTAAATCTCCCTCTTTGCAAAAGCTCACATTTAGGCATTCCATTAAGGTACTAAAATATCCAGGTAGGAAGTTTCCCCCACCCACCGCTAATAGCTATATCCCAAAAATACAAAAATACCTGCAACTGAGACATGCTGATAAGTGCATCAACCACCTGAGACCACATGTTGAGTACAAGTACAAGTACAACTCTGATCACTCATATTATTGCACTATCACCGTGCCGGGCTCACACCTCCACCTGCGGCTGTACCAGAATCTCCTCAAGGTCCTTTTCAACTGCTTTTTGATCCTCTCCATAGTAATAGTAGTACCACCATGTGATTCTGTTCTCCAGCTCCTTGGGATCCATATCGCGGAACCGTAGCCTTGCATAACGAACAATCTCTGGAAGATCGTACTGGACCCTGTTGCTTAGTATGAATCGAATGGCCATTGAGTCGTCTGCTGGTCCCCAAGCCATTGTATTAGTGCTGTTAGTAAAGTGAGTTGCCAGCAGCAAGCAGCTCCATGGCTACTTATATGGCTCTGTCTTTGTGTCGTACCAAGTCTGCTAAGATGGAGCTTACGGCGCTCTACAGTCCCGTAGTAATAATATATCGCGTCAGGTCCAGATTTTTAATCACAATGTCCACACCCTCAATCTCTTATCGTCGGCTAAGCAAAAAATAAAGTGTAACAATCTAACGGAAACATCGTCAAAGTAATAGATCCCACGGACTGTTACGGAACACTGCCGTCCATGGTCACCCCTCAAAGTTGCAAACACAGCCCCTCACACGATAAGACACGACTTGTTCTAGAGCCTGTGTAAAGAACATGGTTCGGGCAGACCTACAGTACCAGAACTCGTACTTGTCCAATATCGGAGTTCATAGCTGTATAAGCAGTATGCCTATTTAACTCTTTGAGGGTTAGACGTTCAACTGGTGTTTATTTAATATGGTCCTCTGTATTGCTATGATGACAGGGGTGACATGTTAGGGACAGCCGCTTCTCTTGATGTCTGAGACACGGTTGCTAATACCTGCGCAATCTTGCTCTAGTATGACCGTAAGCAAAGTGTCTCCACTACCTCATAGGCCGCTTGCAGTAGCAACTTGGTCCAAAATCGCGGACCCTTAGGGTGAAATTAACCAGAGCGAATCCGGACTTGCAGACCAAAAACCATTGTTCTCAGTACAACTACAAGCACAAGAGCAGGGTGACATTATAAGCTGGAGAAACACCGGGAACTAACTGTACATTCTCATTTATTGATAACGGAATAGCGTGACGTCATCCGTTGAAATTATTGAATATCGTAGCGTCGCAACCCATCAGATGACCACAAGATAATATATGCTAAACTAGACCCGATACCAGTGCACAAGGAAACGAAATCGGAAGCTTGAAGAAGTGGAGAATCGGTGGAGACAAAAAAGGAACCAAAGACGTCGTCTTGTCAGGGCTCGTTATCTCAAATGCCCAGAGTCTTCCGCCAAAACTGGAAAAAAATCAAACTCCGATACCGGGAATCGAACCCGGGTTCTCCGCGTGAAAGGCGGAAGTGATAACCCCTACACTATATCGGATTTTTTCAAAATGTAAGAATACTCTCTTAGGTTGATGAGTAAGCTAGACTTTGCCAATGATACTGAATAACTTGATGTATTGAGACACTCGATGGTGCCCTATTTATAATAATAACACAATGGTGGCAAACCGGTGCCCAAGGCAAACCGGTGGCAAATATGCGACCCGATTCGGGGTGGCAATGCCGATCGCCGGTGGCAATGGTCAGATGACCTGGTCAGCTGACATTCCACAAAGGAGACGAAGATTCTGGAAGAAACCCTTACATTCTCCCTCCCTTAAGAGTCGTCCTCGACTCTATCGGAAATAGTTGGGACATAAGTGTCCTTGCCAATGAAAGTGTCCCAAGCTTCTAACAACGCTTTCTTAAGAGACGGTTCCATTTTGGCAAAGGTCTTTGACGAGACCATAGTCGTGATAGTGGGATCACAATCTTCCCATATCAAGTGATAAGTTCCAAGCTCTGGATTTGTGCCTACAATGGCAACAGCTTCATTGAGTCTTCGCAACTGGTCATCTTCCGTTCGAGGTGGAAGGCGGCGATAGTACTCACGAGAGTAGTATGGTTTAAACCATTTGACGTTGAACACTCTCTCGTCCTTGTTCATCGAGGATAGATCGACCTCGAAAACATTGTTCTTGCCGGCGGGCTTGCCGACAATCATAAAAGGTCCGAAATAGACATTGTACATCTTCGAGTAGGCAGCTTTCTGAAAATAAGCGTCGCGATGGATGAGAACTCGTTGTCCAATCTTGTACTCGAAATGTCTTCGGGATTTGTTTGCTGTTTCTTCTTGTTGTCGTTGGGCATCAGCCATGTTGTCTTTGATCTGGTGTAAAATCGCATTCATACGGGTGGTTTGATCAACAGCTGCTTGATTCTCCTTGAGTCGCCAGACAGAATTGAATGAGGGACTGTTGGGTTGGTAACCAACATCAGCTTCGAAAGGAGACATTCCAATAGAAACCTGATAAGCACTGTTGTAAGCGAACTCGACAATCGGTAAGAGTTCACTCCACTTGAATGGATGAGTGACCATGTATGAACGGAGAAGTTGAGCGAGAATTCGGTTGATTCGCTCTGTCTGTCCATCGGTCTCCGGATGGTTAGCTGTAGAGAAATTCAGCTTCGTACCAAGACGGTGATGTAGCGTGAGCCAGAAACCACTCATGAAACGAACATCTCGATCTGACACAATGGACTTAGGTAAGCCATGCTGACGATAAACGTGATCGATGTATTGATAAGCAGCTCCCTTGGCTGTAAGAGTTTTAGCCACAGGAATGAAATGTGCTCGTTTCGTAAGGCGGTCGACAATAACCATGATTGCGTCGTATCTGCCGTGTGATCGGGTAAAACCGGAAATGAAGTCCATAGAAACCGACTCCCATTGTCGATTCGGAATAGGGCAGGGGACGATGAAGTCCTTGGATGGCCTGCGTAGAGGACTTGACAGTCTGACACGTGTGACAGGAGGCCACATAACGCTTGATCATGTAAATCATTCGTCGCCAGTAGAACGTTTTGGCGATCGACTCGAGGTTTTTGAAAACCGAAATGACCAGCAGACGGTTGGTCATGAGATTCCTTCATAATGCGGTATTGCAGTGGACCGCGACGGAATGCAAAGACGCCACTCTTACCCCCCCTAGAACGGCAGCGTAATAAAGTAGCTTGTCGTTCGAAACTTGAAAATGGCGGATAAAAACACGCATCTTCTTGGGCACCGTGAGATTCTTTGTCAAAATTTCATAAATCTCACTCAGGTGTTCATCTTGCTCATACCCAGTAATACACTCTTTGACAAAATCCAAATCTGGCTGAAGTGTGGCAGCGACTCGATTGACTGAGAGTCGGGGCACAGAAGAATCTTCAGTGAGACGGGAGAGTGCATCGGCAGCGCCGTTGTCTTTTCCGGGGGCGTACTTGACAGTGAAGTCATAGTCGGCGAGAAAATCGAGCCAACGAGCCAAACGTCCGGAAGGCGGGTGAGTCTGTGACTGGAGGTAGGAAAGTGATTGGTGGTCAGTCTTAATCGTGAAGTGGTTACCCAACAGGTAATGACGCCACTTCCGAAGGGCGTGGATAATAGCTTTGAACTCCTTCTCTCGAACAGGATAGTTCAATTCCGCACCATGGAGTTTCGAGGACTCATAGGCAACAGGGCGGAATACTCCACTCTCATCTTGTTGTTCTAGCTCGCCACCGACGGCATAATCGCACGCGTCGGTTAAAACTTGAAATGCGCCAGTTCGGGTAGGGACACGAAGCACCGGATAAGAAATCAAAAGGTGTTGCAATTTCTCAAACGAGGTTTGACAATCGTCTGACCATGAGAAAGTCACCTTCTTGCTGCAGAGGGCAGACAAGGGTAAAGCAACACGTGCAAAATCCTGAATAAAACGTCGGTAATACCCAGCGAGACCAAGGAAAGCCATAACGTCTTTGGTAGACTTGGGGACAGGCCAATCCTTGACAACTTGAATTTTCTCGGGGTTTGGTGCGATACCATGGGCGGAAACCACATGGCCCAAAAAGTCCATTTCTGACTTGTAAAAATCGCACTTCGATCTCTTGGCGTAAAACTTGTGTCGCCGAAGAGCCGACAGGACTTGGTTGAGGTGGTGATCGTGTGTCTTGCGGTCGGGACTGTAAATGATGATATCGTCCAGATAAACGCAAACAAACTTGTTCAAAAAGGGGCGTAAGGCGTGATTCATAAGGCGCTGGAAGGTGGCAGGAGCATTGCAAAGGCCGAAAGGCATGACGAGGTACTCATAATGACCTGATCTGGTCCGAAAAGCTGTCTTGGGAACATCAGACGGTTTGATACGAACCTGATGATAACCTGAATGAAGATCCAGCTTGGAGAAAATCTGAGCACCCTCGATCTCATCGAGAATGTCGTCAATGCGGGGCAATGGAAATCTGTCCTTGACGGTAAGCTCATTGAGTGCACGATAATCTGTACACATTCGCATACTGCCATCCTTCTTCTTGACAAAAAGGATAGGTGCGCCGTAAGGTGACTGTGAGGGCCGGATAGTGCCTTGGTCCAACATCTTGGCAATCTGTCGCTCCATCTCGTCGTTCTCATGACGAGAGAGTCTGTAGGGAGCGCGAAAAGGTGGTTTGGAATCCGGTTTCACCTCAATGCCATGCTCAATATCCCGAGCAGGCGGAAGACTGTTAGGGAGATCATCCACAATAACGTCTTGAAATGTCTGGTGTAACTGAGTGACAGAAGGTGTGTAGGCCGCAGGAACTGGCTCTACCTCAGTTAGGTACACCGCAAAAAATTCGTGACTATCGGGTCGTTTCAGCAGCCGATTAGTCTCTCTCAGTTGCATACTAGCAATCGAAATCTGGGAACCGCCCAGGCTAGTAGCAGGCTCAACGCTATCAGCGGAGCAATCGTCGGGCTCAACGCGGGAGGCGGAGCAATCATCGGGCTCAACGCGGGAGCGGAGCAAACATCGGGCTCAACGCTGGAAGCGGAGCAATCATCCATAGACATGGGAACAGAAGCAGGCTCAACCCGACCTGGGAAATGAGTCGCAGAAACAGGGGCAGGCTCAGTCCTATCCGGGACATGAGTCGCAGAAACAATCGATTCACGGACTGGTGAGAATGTTCTCGACGGCCAGTCGATGCAGTGCCCATACTGCACAAGAAAAGGCATACCGAGCAGTAACTCATGGTCGGTCATACCTGGAAGTTCAAAGGCCTCAACTTCATGCGAGAAGCAGCCAAACTTGAAAGAGAACTTCACAACGTTGGAAATAATTTCATGATTGTGAATCGAGAAAACAGAGGCGGGAGGACGAGGAACTCGAGTCAGTCCCAGCCTGTCAATCAGTGCTGTAGAAACAAAAGTAGCACTAGCACCACCATCGAGAGTAGCGACGAACGGTTGGTCGCCATGGCGCGCTGTAAACGTAATCGGAGGAATGTTACCTCCTGACTTAGACACGGACTTCGTGTCAACAGATGCAAGCGTCAGTGCATAGTTGTTGTACTGCACTGTAGCTGCCTGATCACCGGGTACCTCAGCAAACGCCGGCTGATCCAAATTCGAGGCGATAGGATTCGCCTGAAGTCGGTTCCCATGACTTGACGAGCACTCATTAGCGTAGTGTCCGAGCTGTTTGCACTTGTGACACTTGACGTGCGACTTATCCTTTCCGGATCTGTCAAGCCGATTGACCTCCATCGGACCCGGTCCGTATGGCTCAGCTGTCGGGGAACGTTTATCCTTGTTCCTTCCTTCACGATGATTTCGCGACGAGGAATTGTTGTTGAACATTTTCGTGGATTCTCGAAGATGCTTGTTCAGATTCTCCACAGTTCGTGCGAGATTCCAAGCATCATTAAATGTCTGAGGGCTCTGAAGAGTAACACCAGCCTTGAGGTCATCTCGAAGGGAATTGATGTAGACATGAAGAGCGAACTCAGGACCGATCGATCCTTCCGGGAGAGCATGATAGATCTCTTTGAACCGTGTGGCATGGTGATCAGCCGACTCGGTTTTCCTTTGCTGGAAGTTCGTCAATTTTTGAACCAAATTGTTGTTTCTGGTTCGTGGATACCATTGCTCTCTGAAGGCGGCGAGAAAGTTCTCCCACGTGCAGAACTGATAGTTAGCTCGCAATGGTCTCCACCAGGTCAACGCAGCCTTTCTCATTCGGGAGCCGGCGAGCAAACCTCGGGCTCGATCAGGAACAAAGAAAGTCTCGAATATGACATCGATAGCGTTGATCCATTCCTCAGCTTCTTTGGGATTCGATCCTTCGAAGAATGGAATAGAGTTGAGTTGGCAATTTTTGGTCAATTTGCTCAACCGTTCAATTTGTTCAGGGGTTGGGCTGTTTCCGGGGAGCGGAAACCCATCGTTCTCATAGGCATTGTGAACGCCTGTCTGTCCGCCGGGACCAACATGATGTCCGGGTGGAGCTTGAGAAGTTGCAAAAGGGACATGCCCAGCTGGCTGTCCGTAACCAGGGTTCTGGTACTGGTTCTGATTCTGTGCTCGCGACTGAGACGCAGCCGGCGCAGCACCAATGTGTAATTCCTCCATATCGTTATTGAGATTCTGGACGGAATATTGATCGCTCTGCATTTCTGGGAACTGTTCGCTAAACGTGCGACGTCCCTGGAGTTGCTCTCGTTCAACTCTCTCTGCTGCAGAGGTGGTAGACACCATTTCAACATCCATGTTGACTGGTAGTAAAAAGCGGTTGTAATAATATGCGGAAGCGCTGTTTTTTGTCGGATCTGGTAACTCTTTGCATCGCTACCAAATGTAAGAATAATCTCTTAGGTTGATGAGTAAGCTAGACTTTGCCAATGATACTGAATAACTTGATGTATTGAGACACTCGATGGTGCCCTATTTATAATAATAACACAATGGTGGCAAACCGGTGCCCAAGGCAAACCGGTGGCAAATATGCGACCCGATTCGGGGTGGCAATGCCGATCGCCGGTGGCAATGGTCAGATGACCTGGTCAGCTGACATTCCACAAAGGAGACGAAGATTCTGGAAGAAACCCTTACACAAAATATTGAAAATTTTGGGGTAGACTATCATTGTCGTTGGTCACGTGACTCGGAAAAGTTTATTTTATGGCCGTGATTTCAGCCGTCTCTGGCGCGGCCGGATGCTCATCAATCAACATGGAAGATGTAGTTTTGATAAACATCATCTTTTTAAAGTCAATTTTTATATTTGTGATCATTTCCCAGAAAGGTGGCGTTTTGGTGCTCGGTATCTGGTTCGGATGGTTTTTTTTTCTTGTCATGGGACGTTTTATCTCGGAGATGAAGTTGTGGCTGGCACGACGAATTGTACATTGGATCTCCTGATTTGGGGGGTAGTATCCAAATGTGCGAAAACCTGTATTGGTTACGTTTCTCAGTGGCCGTTATGGGGCCAACCAAGGAGCCAGATTGGAATGGTCACAACTCTGCAGTCTTGAATAGATACTCTCTGCAATAAGATTGAGTCACTCAATTGGATGCTTAGTCACTTCGAAGTATGAAAGATGGACTGTCTTCTGAACAATCCACTCCTCTTTCAGTACACCAGAAATCGCGGTGAGTGCTACAAGTACAAGGGTACTATAATGACGTACTTGTACGAGGACCTATAACACGATAAGAACTCTGAAAATGCGGCCATGGGGACATCAAAGCAATCCAAGAGAGTTCTTCGAGGTCCAAGGTGTGCTTTTAGAAAGGAAGCATTCGATCAGATTCACCTACAAGTAGCTGATGTTGTTGAAACGGCTGAGTCTTTCAGTCCGTACAAATGATGACAGAGCATTGAGCTGGTTTACACTTCAGTCTGGACTATCGAGTTTCACCCAAACTTCTTGATCGACTAGAAGTATGACAGTGTGGGAAGACTGTGTGTGAGAGAGAGTAACCCGATATTGCCATTGTTGCGCACAATCTTAGCGATTTAAAAAATATATATGACAGATAAGAGAAGTACAAAAAAATATACTAAGAAATACAAACTGTTGTCATTATTTCTTGGGGAAAAAGAATTGCGAATTCTGTGGATCGAACACAGGACCTCCAGATTACTCTGACCGAAGAATGACTTCAGTCTGGCGCTCTCCCAACTGAGCTAAATCCGCCGTTTTTTTTCTTGAAAAAAATACCCCCTTTGCCAGTATCTAAAAAGCGTCGTTTTCGCCAATTGCGTAATATATAGCTTAATGCATTTCCCTAGAATCAAAAAAAAATTTCGCTAGATGTTTGGATTATAGGGAAGTCAGCACTATCATCATGTTTCTTGAGTCTTCATTTATTACATTCTTATGTTTTATTCCCTATTTCCAAGTTTAAAGGATCAAAATGGTTGATTATGTAATCGTGTTGAGTGAGCTGTGTAAATAGGACTGATACTCGTAGGTTGGCATTTTAAATCAGCGTGTGATCTCTGCTCGTGGGTGATTTGATACTACTACAAGTACTTGTGTGTTATCGTTACAAGTTGAATCTTTTTCATGTCATTATCATTACTCGTATCGCTGAACAAGGGCTGCGCCAATAACCTGGGCATCCTTCAGGGTCAAGCTCTTGTCTCTAAGCTCCTTGTTAGGGAATGTGGTCTGGAGAACGTAAGCTCTGCCAGTGGGGTTGTGCTCGTCAACAAAGTCGTAGAGGGCCTGGACAGTGAGGTCTGGGGAGAAGGAGGGGGTGAGACGAGTTCCATCGCCAAGTCGGATCTGGATTCTGCTTCCTCCAGCTCCAGATGAAGAGTTGGAAGTGCCAGAGGAGGAGGCAACGGGGGTGGAAACAGGAAGAGTTGCAGAGGGAGCAGCAATGGGCTCGCCAGGAATAGGGGATCCAAGACGGTTGCCGGATCCTCCGTAGATGGGCTTCTTCTCCACGTAGGCCTCTTCACTTCGGTCGGTCACGTTGATATCAACGGCCTGGTTGTGCTGGACGTCGAGCAGAGCCAGAGGAGCTCGTCCTTGGTTGAGGGTCTCGAGGTACCGCTGGTTTCGGGGGTCATCGTATCGGTAGAGAGGACCGTCTTCGACGGTGAATCCGTTCTGCCAAAAGGTGATGGATCGAGACACCTTGGGGAGAGAGGTGGGGAGAGCAGACTCTACGGGTCGACTTTGGACCTCGTCTGAGCCCAGAGTGAAGCCAGTTCCATGGAAGCTTCCCACCTGCTCCTCGTCCTCCGACTCGTCATCGTTTTCGCCTCGAGGTCTTGCTGGGTTGGCCTCGGCTCGTCGGATGATATCATTGACCAGAGGGTTGCCACCCTGGTTACCCTGCTGGCCGGGTCTGTTGGGGTTCTGGACAGCCAGAGCCGACTTTTCTCCTCCGGTGAACAGGTCCTGACGCTTGGGGGCCGCATTGTCTCGCGACAAGTCTCCCAGGGTTCGGACACCAGCCACGCCTCTTCTGGGGGCGGGAGCAGGAGCGGGAGCAGGGGCAGGGGTGGCGTTGCTGCTGCTTGCACTAACGGGAGTGGACGATCCAGTGCCATCTCCAAGTCTGTATCCAGAGGGTTGGGTGTTGCTGAGGATTCCTTGGGGCTCAGAAGCAGCAGCAGAAGCAGCAGGATCATCTCTGCCAGCTAGACCACTAAGAAAGCCCTGGATTCCAGCTGCAATTCCACTGGGAGCCAGACCCGAGGGGTTGGCGTATGCGTCCGAGTCCTCCTCGACGTCAATGTCTTCGGCATTGTCGTTTTCCTCGTCCTCTTCGTCTTCCTCAGGGTCGTCGTTTGCTGACAAAAACAGATCGACAGCCTGGGCCACGTCCCAGTCCGTGTGGAGAAGGCAATCCTGAGCATCCTCGGGAGATGATTGTGTGATTCCAACGAATTGGGCAATTCGTTCGGTTTTTTCTTCTTCAGACACCATTTCTAGTCGTTCTGGATGGGGTTCGGGTCGTCTTTTCGGTGGCAAGCCAAGTGTAATGTTGGACTTTAAACTTTAGGAATGGAGTATGATATTTGAATCAGTATAAATATAAGAGGGTACGACGTACTCCTCTGAACAGGTCGACAAAAGTGCGCGTTTGACTGGGGTGTTTCTGATCCTGTATTCGCTCGTTTCTTCTTTGTGACTATTACTTTGAGCCGTCAGATTTTGGGGCTTGTATTTTCTGGTCTGGCGTTTCAATACCTGCCCCAAGGCCCCTAGATGTCTTAGAGAGGCTTGAAGAACCTGAGGACATGTGGAGAGCCTATTGTGCGTGCAATTATACCGTTGCCATCCTCCCATCCATTCTCTTGAGCCGTATTCATTCAGTAAACGGAATCAGCCCTGCATTCGAGTCACGTGATGTGTTGTGTTGCAGTGCGTGTGGCAGGTACCTTAATTTAAACTGAATTTGGAGGACATTTACTTTGAATATTCTGGATAATTGGGAGAAAGTCGTAAAAATCGAAAAAAATAAGGGCAAGTGGTGGTTGTGTGTTGGTGTACGGTACGTGTGTGTTGTGTATTGTTACCTCCCTCTTATTCACTGTAGCCATTACATCTCAACCCTACCAGCCATCTTCCATATAGGTACCCAAATCTGGTGTCATAACAAAAAACATAATATTTCGAAAGCAACCACATCACGTGACCACCGCACTATCACCACCCCCATCCCACCTGGCCACAGTCACCCCCCATTCCGCTCCGACAAACGCGTACCTGCCAAGTTAAGATTACGTCATTCGTCTATTGCAATTTACCCCAGAAATCATGCATAGAGCGATATCGGCCAGGCAAAACTTTTTTCTGACAAGAGTCGATTTTTTTGACAAACTGACGTGACAGAGACACAAAAAAGCCAGGACGACAACAAGAATCACGTGACAACCACCTGAGACGCGACCTCCATGCATTCACGTGCACCAGCGTCTAGAGTGTAGACTGGTGCAGGGGAGCGATATTGAAGTCAATGTGTAGAACGAAATAAAGTTGCACGAATGGTTTCAATCACATGGGTGATAGTCTTTTGAAATGGGGTATTATGAGCTGAATCGAGATACCACGTGATATATAGGGATGGAAATGGACCAGTCGTCATCCTATCGACCCAATATCCTCTCAATCCACCCCTCCAGCTTACATCTGCTAGTGCTTGATTGGCTGGATAAAATGCAGAGTGGACAAACCTTATCAGTATGAGTCACCCATGATATTTCAGATCAAGAAGTTTCACTCTTTTTGACACTAACCAACTAAAAGAATTTTTATTTTTCCCCACACAAACAAAATCATGCTGAGAAGTGCTCGATTTTTCCAGGCAAGATTCTCGGCCATCCAGGCCCGTGGTCTAGCCACCACCACCTCCACCTCTGGGCTCACCGTGCCCGCTGAATTCGAGACCCGAACTCCCCCCTATGCTGAGCTCATCAACCGTCTTGATCAGGTCAAGAAGATTATCAACAGAAATGACTTGACTCTGGCAGAAAAGATTCTGTATTCGCATCTTCACAACCCCGAGGAGACCCCCAGCATCACTCGAGGTGAGACTTATCTCAAGCTCAACCCTGACCGAGTGGCCATGCAGGATGCCTCTGCTCAGATGGCTCTTTTGCAGTTTATGACCTGTGGACTTGCTTCCACCGCTGTTCCTGGTTCTATCCACTGTGACCATCTGATTGTTGGTCGAGATGGTGCCGATGATGATCTGACTCGATCCATTGCTACCAACCAGGAGGTGTTTGATTTCCTCCAGCAATGTGCTGAGAAGTACGGAATCCAGTTCTGGGGACCCGGATCCGGTATCATTCACCAGATTGTGCTGGAGAACTTTTCTGTTCCCGGTCTCATGATGCTAGGAACCGACTCTCACACCCCCAACGCTGGTGGTCTTGGAGCAATCGCCATTGGTGTTGGAGGAGCCGACGCCGTCGACGCCCTGACAGGTACCCCCTGGGAGCTCAAGGCGCCCAAGATTCTCGGAGTCAAGCTGACCGGCAAGCTGTCTGGTTGGGCTTCTCCTAAGGACGTCATCACCCATCTGGCTGGCAAGCTGACCGTGCGAGGAGGAACCGGAAGCATCATCGAGTACCACGGAGAGGGTGTCGAGTCTCTGTCCTGCACCGGTATGGCCACCATTTGTAACATGGGTGCCGAGGTTGGAGCCACCACCTCCACTTTCCCCTTCACCGAGTCCATGCGACGATACCTCGAGGCCACTGGACGAGCTCCCATTGCATCTGCTGCTGCTGCCGCTCGAGACCGAGGCTTCCTTGCTGCCGACGAGGGAGCCCAGTACGACGAGGTTGTCGAGGTCAACCTGTCCGAGCTCGAGCCCTGCATCAACGGCCCCTTCACTCCCGATCTGGCCACCCCCATCTCCAAGTACTCCACCAAGGTGACGTCTGAAAAGTGGCCCAACACAGTGTCTGCTGGTCTGATTGGATCCTGCACCAACTCCTCGTACGAGGACATGACCCGAGTGGCTTCTCTGGTTGAGCAGGCCCGAGATAATGGTCTGGAGGCCAAGATCCCCTTCTTCATCACCCCCGGATCCGAGCAGATTCGAGCCACCATCAAGAAGGACGGTCTGACCGATGTGTTTGAGTCTGCTGGTGCCGTTGTTCTGGCCAATGCCTGTGGACCCTGTATTGGACAGTGGGACCGAACCGATGAGACCAAGACTGGCGAGTTCAACTCCATCTTCACCTCGTTCAACCGAAACTTCCGAGCCCGAAATGACGGTAACCCCGAGACTATGAACTTCCTGACCTCTCCCGAGATTGTCACCGCCATGATCTACTCTGGAGACGCCCACTTCAACCCCATGACCGACTCCATCACCACCAAGGAGGGTAAGGAGTTCAAGTTCCAGCCTCCCAAGGGAACCGAGCTTCCCGAGCAGTTTTCCAAGGGTCGACCCGAGTTCTACCCCGAGGCTGCTCCCCAGCCCCATCCTGAGGTTGTCGTCTCTGTGTCTCCTGAGTCTGAGCGACTTCAGCTCCTCGACCCCTTTGAGCCTTTCAACAACCAGGAGCTCAAGCTCTCTGTTCTCATGAAGGTCGAGGGCAAGTGCACCACCGATCATATTTCTGCTGCCGGTGCTTGGCTCAAGTACAAGGGCCATCTTGAGAACATTTCCTACAACACCCTGATTGGAGCTCTCAACAAGGAGACCCAGAAGGTGAACCATACCATTGACGCTGCTGACGGCTCCGAGCAGTCCATCCCCGATCTCATGATCAAGTGGAAGGAGCAGGGCAAGCCCTGGATTGTTGTTGCTGAGCACAACTACGGAGAGGGTTCTGCTCGAGAGCACGCTGCTCTGTCTCCCCGATTCCTCGGAGGACAGGCCATTCTCGTCAAGTCCTTTGCCCGAATCCACGAGACCAACCTCAAGAAGCAGGGAATGCTTCCTCTGACGTTTGAGAACGAGACTGACTACGACAAGATCCAGGCCTGCGACACTCTGGAGACTCTGGATCTTCTGGACATGCTTGAGAAGGGTGGAGATAACGGTGGTTTCGTGCTGATGCGAGCCACCAAGTCTGACGGCTCCACGTATGACTTCCGAGCCCGACACACCATGTCTTCCGACCAGGTTGAGTTCTTCAAGGCCGGATCTGCCATCAACTACATTGGTGCCCAGAAGGCTGCCAACAAGTAAGTCTCCTTAGAGCAAGAGAGGCTGGAAAAATAAAACTGTAAAAATGAATTAACGGAATCACGGAATCAGAGGGTGTAGCTGTATGGACGTTCGGATACCTCCAATCACTGAGGCCAGAGACTCTTATCGTATGTGGCAATCGGGACATGCATATCAGAGGCCATGTGTGAAAAATATAAGATTGGTGTGGGGGAAATTACATTATTTACGCGTCCTCACCCCTCAATGACTTATTATTAGCCACGCGTCCATTCCCGAAGGAATATTATTCAAAGGAATAAATTCAAACGTTCAGTGTTACGGGAGAAGACGGACTCAAATATGAGACACCAGACAAAGAACCCATTGATACGCTTTAGTATGACATCTTCCTATTTGGGACTCCAAACATATAGGGCAGTACTTGACCAGTCCATCTTCACAATAGATGACGGATCCATAGGGTGAGGGTGGTGTTTGGTGGTGGAATCGAATAACATTAGAGATTGAAATTGGTAAAAGAATAGTTACAACTAGACCGGTTACGACCGTCGACGTCATCTGCAAGTCAGGTGACCCTATTGTTGGAGCATGTTCCAGGACTACAAAGAGACGCTCAATGGAGACTTTACTACGGTTACGAGAGAAGGAGGATTGTTAAAGACGAAAAACGCACTATATCGTAGTAGGAAAGGTCTCGGGAACCTTTTATCTTGAGAATGTTTAGTGAGATCAACATCATCGGCAGCAAGAAGACACATATGTACTTGAACCAGAACACTCTCATTCCACAAGTATTCCACGCGTGTGGTACGGTAATGTACCGATTTATGTCCTGACGTCATGTTTCATTTCTTCCCGAGGTTTGAGGTCACGGGTTCTGTCACTCGATTCACTTGCAGACGTGCATTGTTCAATATTCGTCTCAATTGTCAGCCGTATGACCTCTGGATATAACCCCACAATCAGCCCTAAAACCAGCCCTATAACCTGCTGTCGTAGTGTGTGATATATCTCCTTACACTACCATTGTAGCCCTTCAATGGACTCGATCTACAACCACGTGCTTGGTTTTCCAGACCCAGGATTATTTGGCTTAAAATCAAAAAAGCAATTTAAAACAAGTTTCATTCCAACACCTGAGCACTCCACAAACTCAACAGAGAGAGAGCATTGCAATTGAGAGATCGACTTCCCCACAGCCTGAGAAGACCACGAGAGCGGATCGAATAGTTGTACCTAACAGACACATTCTCTCCAAGAATATACATATTATGTCATGGATAGATGAGCTCCAGCTTTCCCCACTTACCTCTTGTAGTAGCCGAGTTGTTTTTCTATACTACAAGTACACTTTTGTTACGTGACTATCTCTGCATACCGCACGCGTGAAATTGAGTTTGATTATAATTGTCACCTCCACTTTTGATAGATCTGGTTCTTCGTTCTACACAAAAAAGGCGGCAGGAATGCGTCAAAAAGGGATATATAGATAATCAGCTCAATGCGGTTGAATTCTCCAGAAAAAAAAGTCTACATTTTTCAGACTGAGGAGACTAGGGGGTCGTGTTGTAGATAAGGTATACACCGTTATGCTAAAACGTCGTATATGTCATCACCTGAACTTTGCAGTTGCATAATGTCTGAGGCCGTATTTCCCGATATTAATCAAAAAACATCTTTTATACCGGTTTTATCCTGGTATTGCGCAGTCAAAGGTCTCCTTTACAGACACCAATAAGGCTGTATCACGCCAGTTTGTTTTACTTTAGACCTGTCAGATCAGACTTGCTGGGCTGGAAAGTCCATTTTGCAGCCATCGTTCTGAACGGCTCAATTGACACAAAGTGACCGAGGTTTCGCCAGAACGGAGATAAACAAGTCGGCAAACCTCGTGACCTCGTTTTCAAACACAATCAAACACCGTTAGCCGAACTTGCAAGAAAGAGACAGCCTTATAGCCATACAATGAAGAGCAAGGTTTAGACTCAATGTCCCTAAAGACAAAGGACTTCGGAACGGCTGGTATTGCTTTGTTGAGCAAGAGTCAGGGCCCTACCTCCTGTATTTTCTATATAGAAGGGCCAATTCCCCATGTACTCATTCCCAATCCACCAGTCTATTCATCTGAAACACCCACTCACCTCCCATCACCATTCTACTCACTTCACTCCTATCCATGTGTGAGACTAGAGACTCCATTTTATCTGCAATGACCCTACGAAGAGTACCTATTAGCTCTTACCATAACACCACCGCTGACGAGGCTCAGTCCACGACATTCTCCGTGCGTCCTGGAGATGTCGAGGGTGACATGTGGAACTTTACTTGCTATGATGACGTCCAGAACATTTACAAGTACTCCGAAATTGACACCCTCAACATGTCTCCTCATTCTACCCCTTTGGCAATCAACCCCCAGCACATCCAGCATGGATCTCACTCAGGAACATGTTTCACTCAGGGAACCAACTACAGCTGTCTCTCTCCTGAAGAGACATATTCTGCTGACTTGTCTGAGGGGCTGATTCTACGCAGCTCTACACCACCGAAACACGCTGCTCATTACACATACGAGATTCCTCCCCGGCCAGTCCACTCGTACCACTCTTCATATCCTGTAGGGTCACAATCTTCGTCTTATGACCTGTCTTATTCTGACGAGTCTCCATTCTCATCTTTCTCAGAGGGCTCACTATCTCCCTTCTCTTCCTCAGTGGAGTCACAGATTGTGCCATACATGATGGAAAAGTACTCAACTTACTTCCATGAGCACCCCAAGCCCACAGATATCGATCTTCTCTCTCCTGGAGGCTCAGACTCTGATAAAGGTGCTAGTGACTCTGGTAGAGATGCCTCAAACGTCAATCCACGACCAAAGGCGAAATCTCTGTTTTCTACCCACGTTCCCAAAACAGCCCCAACTGAGGATTTGAACGAGTTCATGGCAGTCGCCAAATCCAAACAGTCTCCCAAAAAGTCCAGAAGTTTGAGAGAGTTCCCCTCTGTGGCCGATTTTGTTTACGATCCGACCCATGAGTATGATCCCTTTGTGACCCCTACTTCGGCTGCCATGGCCATGCTCATGACTTGTTTGAAGACCACCAAGAAGGACCAAGTCATGATCCTAAAGGAAGACAAGCGCCAATTCTGGCAGTCAAGCTCCAACTATCGATGTCATTCGTATGTCGACCGGATTCTGGCCAATGAGAACCTCGTGGCCATGCTCTTCAAATCCAAGAAGGGCCCCATCTCGTGCAACCACTGCACCCTCAAATTTGAAAACTACCTGGCTATTGCTGGCCACTTTGACCAGTACAATGTCACACGTCCTGGACGGTGCAAGGATGACAATTGTCTTGCTTCAGTGCTTGGATTTGCCTCGCCTTCCGAGCAGAGCCGACACACAAAGACCCAGCATGGAAGCACGGCCTACACTTGTAGTGCCATTGGTTGCATCTATCACAGTCCTCGTCTCGACTGTGTGAAGCGACACTATGGCAAGAACCACGGTGCCGAGGCCGACTCACGACTCCTCTCAGAAGGAGTGCGACCTCTCAAAGATCTTCCCAGCAAGTTTCAGGATATGAAGAAGTCAAAGACTCTGACTGAGGGCGAGATTCGTCAGCAGGTGGCTCCCATCCTAGCCAAGCTGCGTCAGCTCATGTAGGAAAGGATGATACAGGTAGAGATACAGGTATATAAGTTATTATTCGTTCATTTGATTACTACGCTTAACTAGATCACTGCTGTCACTCACGACGTAGCTCGGAGTCGTTATTTCTTTTTTTACTAGTTTTTTCCTCTATTTTCGCTATTTTTTCTCTTTAATATGTCTCCTGCACTCTGATATTGAAGTTTAGACATGTACAGATTACATGCACCACCTAATCGTGACAGTGGCTGGATCTTGGACAGAGAGTATGCAAATATCAGGTACCCATCCTCTTCTGTCGTCGATCATCGGTGAAAAATCTCCAGATTATGACCCCCCTGTAAAAATTATCCGCGATACGCCCCTCTGATCTTTCCTAATACGGAATATATGCATTATCACCAACCCAGTTTGGGCAAGACAAAACTTTTTTTTCTCCATGAAAAAAGACGCAAGTGTAAGCGCCAGAGGGTGATATAACAGCGCAGATCGGAGTCGAGGTACGAGCTAAAAGGCTTTTGGAGGCCGAGACGGACCGTCTTTTTCGGCTCTAAGGGTCGCTTGGTGCGTGATTATCAATGTCCCTGTCTCAGCAGACTTCCATCGCCCCTCCCATCGCAAAGGGACAATACGACACCTTGACCTGACTCGACAATTGAAAGTTCAATTTTTGGACTTGGAATATTGTAGCACGCAACTAACCGAAATGAAGATCCTTAAATGGGACCCAGTCGATCCCTAAAAGGCTTGAGTTCAGAGCCAAGATCTTACCAGGCGCTCATTTCGTTCTCCTCGCTCTTGCCCTGAGCAACATGAGATCTATTGCTTTAGGAGTAATAACTGGAAGGTATCGCGCGAGTAATTACATACATACAAGTACTGGTAGTCTGCTCATGACTACGGTGTGTCAACTGTACTCAACCGTCACTGTCTCAGTGCATGTGATATACCCTTGTACGGAACTATTCCCAATTGGTGGCAACCCCGGCGGATCCACCGTCTAACGGTTTTGGGATCTGTGGAGTGCTACTGTAAGTAGAGTGAGTAGATTTAGCATGCTTATACAAGGCTAGCCATAGTCATGTGCAATAGTGGACACACTAAAAAGAGCGCACAACCTACAGTCCAGGTACCGTGATTACGCACTCGGTTGTCATTCGGTAGCCCTCGCTTGTCTGCAAAATGGCATTGTAACCCACCACCAAGTGCCGTATGTAAGAGCCCCGACATCCGTCTACCATTCAAACTCATATCTGCACCAATGTTAATCAAAAGCCTCTTTGTCTGTGGTGCAGCTTACTTTAATGAACAGAATTGTGGGAAAGCATAATGAGGGCAAGACCAGACAGAGTTAAAAAATCACGGACCCATACTACCAAAACCGAAGAGAGAAGAAGGGGGTCACCTTAAACAAAAGTCGCTACTCTCTCATCATCATCATCATCCTCTCTCCCCACAACCCCCACATATTAGACAGTCCAACTAGATTCCTTTCCTTTCTAAACCTGTCACCAATCAACCTTCGATAGCACACATCTCAGGCACAGTCAGACAGACACTGACTTCGCGACGCAGCTGTCATCGGTCAACCAAAAATATGCTGGCTAGCCCGAAAACGCCTCAAAGAAAGCAAAAGGTGGGCTCTGGACCCGCGAGTCCGCTCAGTCCTAGTCCCAGCCCACGTCCAAGCCCTCTACTTGTCAGCCCAGGGTCCTTCCTCAAGCGAGCTGTGAGTGCCGGATGGAAACGACGACAAGACCCTCTGGAGCATCCTTTGCCACCAGGATCGGTGTCATCGTCCGACTTTGACACAACGCCATCATCTCCACGTCTGCCCAATGTGGTAGGTCGAAGACCTTCCCACGCTGCTGGACGGAGCTCCAGCCGACTGGCCAGTCCCGTGACTAGCCCGTTGAGCAGTCCATCTTTGAATAGCTTCCCCAGAAGCGTCAGCAGCTCGTCTGTGCTTCCAAACGCCTCGGAGCCAGACTTTGAAATGGTGACTCAAACCAACCACAAGTATCGGCCTTCTCCTCGAATTCCTTCCAGCAGATCGTCTAGCTTCGTCACAGAGTCACCAAAGATGCACCAGACCGGGTCCTCCGTGTCGCTTCTCCCCGAAGACATTCTCCCGCAAGACCCAAATCTGTCGTCCTTAGGACTCAGTCCACAAACCCATGTGTTCCAGGATCAATCACCAATCTCCAGCGACACTTCTGCACCCATAGTGCCCTCCATGGCCCCCAAAAGACGAGAGTCCTTGCGACGACGGTCCTCACTCAAACAGCAACAGGGACTAGGAATTGGAAACTTGTCCGCCACCTCTCCGTTAACCCCTCGACGACAACCGTCTCTGGCAGGCTCCTCACGATACGTGACGCCCGAACCTGAAGAGCCGCCTCTGACACGCACCGACAGCAACTCGTCAATCACCGAGGAGGTCATGACCGTAACGCCGGTGTCGCCGGTTCTGCAGACGCCTCCGCTGAGCATTACCCCGAAAAGACATGGATCAGTTGATGGTCTTAACCGGGCTCAGAGCTTGGCTGCCAGCCTGAGCAACATTGAGGGATCTATAGATCCCTTGTCCCCAGTGGTGCCACCAAGAAGTGGTGGCCTCCGACGACATTCGAGTCTTAAAGACTTTGGTGAGTATGAAAGAGATTGGAAGGAGGAAACGAAGATGGAAAACAGCAACAGTAAGGATACGAATAATGTCTCTACCATGCGATATCTTGCCATGTGCGAGTGTATCAAGATATGTATGGCTACCCTTCGGCATCGAGATGGTGCTTAGTCATTTTGTCTTAGATACCCTCCCTCTTTGTGCATGTCCCCAATCTGGCTGCATGTGCATCATTTTTTTTTTGGTTGTGTGCCGTTGAAGAGCCCCGTAAAGTTCTGACGGATATTTTAATAATCGGTGCGAGCCCGCATGAAATTATTATGATATCCAATTCCGAGAACCTATCTGGGGTCAGTTCTAGATAATATGGGGTAAAGGTGGGCATTTTCGCTCTGGAGGTTCCATGTTTCCAGAGAAGGTGTCAGACATTGCTTTGACGGCTTGCCAAAAGCAGCCAGAGGATCCGGGAGGCTGCCACGCTAATCTCACTGTAGCGTTGTCAGACCGAGAGAAAGTGGCAGAGGCTGCATGAATCGATACATTATTCGTGTCCAAAACTATTGACAGGGATCTTTTATTGCATGAGGTGGGGGATGCCATGGGGTGGTGGGCACGTGCCACATGTCCAATGTGAAGGATGATGGGTGCGGCAGATACGGTTTCATCATTGTTTGCTGTGTCAGTCCTTGTGCCCCATCCTTTGCCAGTCACTTGAGAGCCCGGCACCTTGTCCATTGGATCTCCCCGCACACTGCAGCGAGAAGCTTTTACCAGGCATGAAAAGACACTAAGAACTCGGCAGCCTCATTTTTTTTTTCACGTCAACCTCCATGGGACATTTAGGGTTTAACTATGCACCTAAATGGGGACAGAGAACAAATGCGACGAAATTAGACTACTGACGTAAAAGCCAGTGGCCCTCATCCGCTGACTAGGGTGTCCTTGCCTGTTGCTAAAACGCCTGGCTGCTGCACAACCTCTGCAACCCACGCAATTTCCGGTTGTTAAATTCTGGCCCGGCCGCCTCCCGATTTCACTTCTCAACTAACCACTCTTTTGTGTTTGCGGTCTGCTCTTCAGCCCGCAAACGTTTATCTTTTCTTCTGTGCAGACAAATCGCCGCTCCACACACCCAACGCTTTTACCTCTGAAACATCCTCGCTATCGATTAACCGACAGACCAATCTGCGACGGTCAGCCTCAGCAATATCTCACAAGTCCGCCTCCAGTAACGACCAAGGCTACTTTGCTCCTAGAGGCGACGTTTCCTCAAAGCCCGGTACCCCTTCCTCTCCCGGAACCCCTCTCAACTACAGCCAAGAAATGATGTCGAAACGAACGCCAGTCTTGACACAGACACAACGGTACGACTCCCTCATCCCCACAGTAGATGCGCTTTCCACTACTGCGCCGGCCACACCCAACCCTGACGCCATGGATGGTTGGTCTCCTATGAAAACTCAGCCAGATGTGTCCATCTCAAGAGCTCCTTCGCAACACTCCACCACAGCCCCAACTGCTCGAACCACCAAGCCGTCGCTGACGGTGGCGTCCCAGCGAACGTCCCAGACAATTCCTGGCCCACCCATGTCATCAATGTGGCTCGACGATAACAGTGACGAGGAGGCCAAGCCCGAGTCGAGATGGAAGGGTCTGCGACGCTCGTCAAAGACCAACTCTACCATTTCGACGAGCCTGCCAGGCAACTCGAGTGCCTCTGGCATCTCTCACTCTGCATCTTTCCCGTTGTTGCCACTGCGTGAGTCCTCCAAATCAGACTCGTTGCGATCGTCGTCGTCGTCGAACTACAACGATTCCCATCCACACCGAAACAGTGATCGACAATCGAGTAGTGACAAGAGCATTGGAGCCGATACCGAGCACTCTTCGATATCCTCTCCGGTGCCCTCGTTGGGTGCATCATACACACCCAAGGCTTCATACACCCCCAAACAGAGCTCATACAATGCCAACGCCAACACAACATCGCCGTCGCGACTCAAGTCGCCGCTTCGGCGCTCAGAAAGTGGCTCAAAGTGGAGCATCTTCACGCGATCTCCTCGACACAAGAAGTCGTCGTCCATCTCTTCCAACTCGGACCTTAGCTCCGCCATCTCTCGTCCTTACAACTTTTCTCATGTGAACCACATGGATCTGTGTACTCACGTGAGTTCGGAAGCAATGGCTGCCCCTGTTCCTGTGCCTGACTCTGCCAGCCCGCACCTTCCACTGCAGTCCCCCCTGCAGCGAAACAAGACTACTTCGTCTGCACACAATGCACTGAAGAACGGCCTGCGGTCAGTCAAGGACAGAGCTCTGGGCCACGGCCAATCCAAGAGCTTGTCTGGCGAGTCCTTTGACAATGCCTTTGGAGGACCTATTTCCAAGACCCCCTCCAACGCCACAGGCCACTCTGTGCACACTACTCACAGTCGAACGATGATCTCAGAACCTGGAGTGACCCTAAACACCTCCAAGCCGATGCGACCTCGCCGACCCGACGATCTGGTGCTGCCTTGGGGTGTCGGCGGCAACGAGGACGGGAGCCAAGCTGGAGCAGCGCTTGTGCAGGCACGTCGACTTTCCAACTCCTCGTCCAACTACTCTAGCAACTCCACTGCTGGAAGCACAGCCAAATCTCAGGTTGGAGTCACTGCTGCCACTACTCCCAGCATGTCTCCAGACGGCCGTGAGGGTCGGTTTGCTACTGTTCAGAGTGAACACGCGGCGCGGGTCGCCAACCTCTTGAAGGACAGCAGCAGAGCCTCTCCTGCCAACTCTCCCAACCCCAGCCTCAATGCCTTCCCGGCACCCAACCTGGCTGTCAACTATCGACAATCGTGGCGGTTTTCCGATGCTGATCTGGACATTGAGGAGGAGGAAGAGAGGGATGATCACATGGAGCAAGCCATGTCTCCCAGTGCAGCCCCCCGAATCCCTCAGCGGTCTGACCGACGACGTGGATCCACTTCATACGACGGCTTCAGCCAGGCTCCAGGATCCGTCCCTCATGCTGCGGTGAGCTCTCCAAGATGGTCTCAACAGTTTGAGTCTCCTCAGCCCTTGCAAACCCCTCAAACGCCGTCTTCCTCGTCGTCTTCGAATGCAGGTTTCCGACGAAAGAACCATGGACTTGGACTCATCAAGAACCAGCCTTCTTCTGATTCGATTGGCTCGTCGTGGACGTCTCCGGGCTCAGACTTTGTCGAGCAGCACAACTGGTTGTGCCAGACCACGCAACAGTCGGATCTTGAGAGCGCCGCCTCCACACCTAATGCAGTGCAGACCACGTTCCGACGGTCTGCGTTGCTGCCCTCTCCTCTCTTGCCTCAGCAGCAGCAGCAGCAGCAGCAGCAGAGCCAGCAGGGCCAGCAGCAGACTCAACAACAGCCTTACATTACAACTGGCCGACATCTTTCTACTTCGTCTCTTCCTTCTCATGGAGCGATTTTGGAAGATCTTGCTGAGGAAAACCTGGCAAACCGACCTTCAGCCACTTATGAGCAGACTCAGACCTGGCTGTAGGTGCAGATAATACATGTACGATACAATAATGCATTTTTAGTAGTAAGACCTTGTACAAGTGAAATCACATGCCCAGTACGACACTCGATCTCTCAACACCCCTGACAGTCCCGTTCGTATTATGCTTCAAATAGAGGCTAGAGGTCCTCTAATTATGGGCCGAGCAGCACGCTACTTGTGAGTGTAAATTACGAGAAGTTCATAATGTGTCTGGAGAGAGAGAGAGAGAGGGTGGAGTGACAGGGCACCAAGTCAGACTGGTGCAGACATTCTATGATGTCAGCCTATTAAATATTTTATTGAATGAAAATAACAATAATTACGAGTACCAAAACCGTACCAAGTTCCGTATTTGGACAATGGGTTCTAGGCTGGTCTGAAGCAGCCACCATACAGTTGCGACAACCTATCTACAAGTACCAGTATTTGTAGTCATAATGCCATTTTTCTGAAGGGAGCACTCCTCCGAGGCAACACCTGTCACATGAGATTGGAGTTTCATCTACGCTCCCTCTTCCAAGTCATGTTTTATCTGATAGAGAAGGGTCTCACCATGCTCCAACCTACCGAGCGACATTGGCTGCTCTGGTCAATAAGATTGGAAACGTGCTAAGATTGAACCCAGACATTGAGACACCGACTCTAGACTTTTTGTCACCGTGGAGATCCGGAAGTCTTATCGAATTTGTGGTTTCATCTTGCCCGGGTTCTGTCTACTGCGACTCACAGGGACATGTACCTCGCCTCCACCTAAAATGGATGCATACGGCCCACAGCTTCCAGAAAGCCAAATTATTAATCTCACTCTGGAGTATCAGAAACAAGCGGCCAAGACTCAGAACATGGCGGACCGACTGACCCAGCTCCAGACATGCGTGGATCAAATGCTGACTCAGTATTTCTCGGCGCTGACGCACATAAACTCCAACCATGGGTTCAAGTCGTTAGCAGGGGAGGAGTTGGTCAAGGACGACACAGTTCCTGTTGTTACAGACGAAGAGCGAGAGAGAACTCTGGAGGAGCTGGCCAAGGATCTCGTGGTCAAGTCACAGCAGATTGACTATCTGATTGATTCGTTGCCAGGAATCGGATCTTCGGAAGAGCATCAGATGCAACAGATTGAAAAGTTGCAAAAGGAGTTGGAGCAATACGACCAGATCACAGAGGACGTCATCAAGGAAAAGGACGAGCTTTTGGAACACTGCGACGAGCTGATTCTGAAACTCGCTCAGCGAAAGGCCCAGATTGACGTCGAGAGCATGTAAGTCGACAAGTGACACAAGAAGCTGCTCACACTGGAGCAGAACAGGTACGAGCAAGGTAATGCGCCTGACGCCTGACGCCTGATCGCATTCCACGGTGCTGCATTAGCACCTCTACGGGCACCCCTAACATGCCGTGGAGTTCCTCCTTCTAACAATGACATGGTCTACTTATTTTATAATGTGCATGAATTTTGTATGATAAATAATCAAGAGGCTGCGATAGCGGCAATCTCAGTTGTTGTAGCGGCGATGGAATCTTTAGTGGATGATTTTGAATCAGGTTCAGTAGGCTTGATCTTGCTCTCCAATGCTGCAAGCCTACTTTTGACATTAGCAAGTTCAACCATACTATTCACAGCCTTCCGAAAATGGTCCTGGGCCGTACGAAGAGTGTATGGTGGCATGAGTCCAAACATACGGATGGGGTCTGTTTTCGCTCCCTTTTCTTCCTTGCTGCTGTGTATCGTGAAAGTGTCATTTGCATGTGACACGATGATCTGGGCACTTTGAGGCCGTTCGTCGTAGCTGAACCTGGATATTCGTGAATTGAAAGTCGAAGAGGCCATGAAATTGTCGTAATTGGACTTTGCAACGTCCAAGTGGCCCTGTTTGAGCTCGTCGCACAAGCCCTTTGTCAGGTGTTCATACTCGTCAACCAACTGGAGCAAGGTGACATACAGATCGTCACTGCCAGAATCGTCGTCGTCTCCACGAGCTAGATGCTCAATCTCCAGCTTGCTGAGATCCTCCAATAGGCTGGCTAGATCTCCAGAACCAGTTTGCTCCTCTGTAGTCATGATGTGTTGGAGTTAAGATTCAAGCTCTTGCAGTTGAAACGTGTTTCTGCAAGACAATGAAATAATTCGGGTCAAAAACACCAACAAATTAGTTGAACTAGAAAAACCCCAAAACATATCTAAATCATCTTTCTCTTATTATACTAACTTTTATATACTGTTTATTCGCCCTTTCGGAACTCCACCTTGCCCTGCTCAGCCATCTTGGCGACATCCTCGGGATCAAGAACATTGCCCTCCTCATCCTTGTAAACCACCTTCTGGTTAGGGGGAGCGGCATGAGGAGAAATGGGAGCCTGAGAGGCCTTCACAGCCTCAGCGGCATTCTCAACGGCATCGGCAATGGAGGGGTCGAGCACAGAGTCGACGGCCGTGGTGCCAATGGGAAGAATGGATGCCTCGTTGTAAAGATCAAGAGACTCGTGGAAAGAGTTGCAGTCGAAATCCCAGCCAGGAAGCCACTTACCCTTCTCACACAGAGACTTGGTCCAGGGGTCTCCGTAAATGAGAGGAGAGTAGTAGACGTAGAAAGCCAGAGCAGAAGCAAAGACACCGACACTGAGGGCTCCTCCAATAATCTTGCTTCGCACAATTCGGAGGGTGAAGTACTCCCAAGAGACGACAAAGCCAAGGAAAACAAAGTATAGGGAGCACAGGTAGTGGTGCAGGAAGAGCTGTCGAGCCATGAGGTAAGAGGGGAAGTAGTGCAGAGCCCATCCAAGAAGGAAGGTGGAGAACTGGACATCGTAGGCTCGCAGATCGGGTCGGCCAGCAAAGTCGTTGTATCCTCGCTGGAATCGCAGCAGGTTGACGGCCTTCCACACCAGGAAGATACCAATAGAGAGGGTGGTCAGCCACCAGATGGGGGCGTTTCCGAGAAGGTAGACCTGTCGGTTGTCCTTAACCCAGAAGTTGATACCTCGCTGGAGGAAGGGCCAGGACTCGGGTCGAGACTCCCAGGTGTGGGGATCAGTCAGACCCTTGTTGACGGTCCACATGACCTTGTTAAGCTCGAGGAACTTGGCCAGGAAAGAGGGGGTTCGGTAAGAGGCCCGGTCAGTGGTATCCTCAAGAGTGGGGTGAGAGTTGGACTCAATGTACCAGATGGAGTTGGGAATGGTTCCAGACTTGGCGCAAGTAACCTCCTGCTGCTCAAAGGCCCACTTGGGGAGCTTGACAGCATGAGAGAACAGAGCGCAGCCGGTGATGGTATGGATAAGTCGGAACTTGGTGTCAATGGTTCGAACACGTTCTCGAGCAACACCCTTCTGGGACTTGGCCTGGACAATCTCGACTCGGAAGTTATCGTTGGCATCACCATCAAAGCCGGGGTAACCGTAGGCGGAAACCTCGTTCTGGTAGTCAGCCTCGGACACGGGGGGTCGGAAATCGTGGGAGTGGATTCGTCGGCCAGTGGCAACGTGCTTGAGTCGGATGATATCACCGTCCTTCAGGAAGATCTGCTCGCCCTGGAAGTCGCCCTCAGCAATGGTGTAGTTCTCAACCAGGAAGTCGTTGTTCTGGTCAGAGTGGGGGTAGAGGGTGACCTGCTGCTGCTTGGAACCAGTCTCGTAGAGAGACTCGTGAGAGTGCAGGTAGCCGCCCTGGGTGTTGAAGTGTCGCAGGGTGACCTTGGATCCGAGAAGAACATCAGCAGGCTGGTTTCCAATCAGAGTGGAGTGCTGCAGGGTGTTCTGGAACTCGGGGGACATGAAAGAAGCACCGTCACCATTGTTGACAAGGCACAGGAAGTGCACAGCGAACATGGCAATGTAGAAGGCCACGGGGACAGCAATAAGGAAGGCAGCTCTCCAGCCAAAGTGTCGGGTGAAGGCGCAGGGGGTGACGCTGAGATCACCAAGAGTCCACCAGAGGTGCCACAGAGTGACGAGACCCATCCAGGCGATGGTGAAGAGACCGTACCACTTGACAGAGGTGGTGGCTCCAAGAGCCAGGCCAGAGAGGAACAGGTATCGGTACCAGGCACCGGTGAAGGGGGTCTGGAGCTCAAACTTCTTGAAAAAGTACACGGTGAGGGCCAGGAAGAAGACCAGGGGGGAATCGAGCAGAATGTATCGCGACTCGGTGACAAGAGAGTTCTCAATGGCAAGCAGAGCAGCTCCAAAGAAGCTAGTGGCGGTTCTGCAGCCGGAGGCCTTGAGGGTCAGGTATGCGAGGGCGACGGTAGCGACACCCAGAACAGCAGGGTAGGATCGCATCGCGACGTAGGGAACGTTGGAGGTCAGGTAGTCGAGACCAATGGAGGAGAACTCGAACTCGCCGTCGTAGCCAGCCAGCCAGCCGACAGCAGCGAAGAGCATCTTAGCAAGAGGAGGGTGGACATCCATGAAGAATCGTCCAATGACGTATTTTCGGGCAAATCCACCAAAGTGGACCTCATCAAAGACCACACTGGAGGGCTGCCAGATGCTTCGGAATCGGGTGTATCCAGCCAGGAGAGACACCACGAAGATGAGCACTCGATCCTTGGGGGTCAGAGCGCGTTCCTCGGCCAGGTTCTTGTATCCGTTGGCCGGGGTGACCTCAGGAGCCATCTCCTCGAGGGCCGACTTGGCGTGCACGGCCTTTACCGTCTTCTTTTCACTTTTGGACATTGTCACGAGAAGTGTCTTGGTGGACGTGTGAAGATGGGTTTCGTAGCTACGTGTGTGCTTAAGGACACTCTGTGAAACTTACGTGGCATAGAGTTTCGGATGAGATGCGAGCATCAGTGGGTACAGCCTGAGACGCGACAAGGTCAGAGCTCCAAGTAGGCATGTTATGTCTTGACTTGATTATTGAACAAAAACTTTTCGACTGGTAATATTCGACTCTGGAGCCCTTCTATGACCCCAATAAACACTTGATTGGTCATATACACTGCTCTGACGGGTTGCTCTGAAGGACTTGTCCCTGCACTACAGACAGTCAAGAACCCAATTCACCTCTCCACACTCTGGGAAATTTCAACCTGAGTTTCGTGTCGTGAAAATTGAAACAGCCAGGGGGAGACAGATATGCCGAGGGCCACCGAAAGACGAGGTGAAAAGAAATCAGGGTCATTTTGTGGTGTTGAAAGTGAATTGAATCACGCACTGAAAAAGGACACGTGTTTATTTATATCTACGCTACGAGAAAACAA
This sequence comes from Yarrowia yakushimensis, assembly GCA_900518995.1. NCBI lineage: Eukaryota > Fungi > Ascomycota > Dipodascomycetes > Dipodascales > Yarrowia > Yarrowia yakushimensis. The sequence goes on from ULGW01000002.1 coordinate 1,743,132, forward strand.
AACTACACCGTCCTTGACAATCCCCACTAGGGCCCTGCAACACGTCAATCCACACTTGTCCACTCCATTGATTGAGCTTATTTTTCTTTATGCTGCCGAATGCGTCGGATGGAATTGAACAAGATACTTATGCGGAGTAAGTCCAAATGGACGACATAGAATACTTCTGAGCAAGTCCACATTGTTGAGCCGTTAATAATGTGGAAATTTATGGAAACTCTGCAGGTACTGACAGGTCTTTTGACCACCCAGTGAATCCATGTTGTATGTTTCGGTGTTCTATGTTCTATGATGCAGCAATGTTGAACAATCGAACAATAGGCGTGATATAATTATTTGCTTTACTTGTACGACGTAATGTTCATGCAGGTGGCTTCAAACACGCGATTTATTGGTGATGACCATGTCAGCATTGAGATCGAAGATCACTACTTGGGTTGTAGTTGTACTCTAGTCTACGTCTCATAATTATCAGGGTTAGTTATATACAATGCAAAATGAATGTGGCTCTATGCAACATGGGCTGGTGCTGTGATAAAATAGGTGACGATTGCAAAGATCACAAGAATTGGAGACATGTTCATGTCTGTGGGTTAAATGATCCACATGCCTCCACCATTGGCATCTGAGTCATCCAGAATACTAGCCAGCTCGGAAACTGCCTCGTCCTTAGCATCCCAGCTCATCTTGGATGAGACTCTGACCACTCTCAGCTTGGGAATCTTGTCCTCCAAAATGGCCAGGGTGATGTCATCTGCTTTCAGTTTGTGTGCCTGCCCTAAACCTCCACTCGAGTCAATGTCGAGAATCTCCAGAGGATGGCTGTGGAAATGCCCATCTGTTCTTTTAAACATGCCGTCGTCAAAAATGTGCTTGGTGAGATAGTCCACCGAAACAGAGAGGTGTCGAAGGTTGGGACAGTGTCGCAAAACTTGATCCAATGCATCGGGCCGGAGACCTGGCATGGGATACACAACCTCGAGGTATTTCAACTTGGGACCAAGATACTGGCACAAGAAGTGAAATGAGTTGACGGTAATGAATGGGCAGTGTCGCAGCGACAAATGTGTGATTGTATCAGCAAATCGGGTCTCTCGGATAAAGTCGTCTGAGATTCCTCCAGAAAGTCCCAGTCTCCAGAGCTTTGGAGGCCAGACATTATCGTACTGCTCGCAGAATAAAGATGATCGAGGAAAGAAGAGCTGTTCAAGCGCAGGAGCTTGTCGAAGTGCTAGAAATAACAGTCGTAGATCAACAACCTCGCTGACCAAAGACAGGTCAAGGCATCGCAGCCGCTTGCAGTGACGCAAGGACACCATAGGGGCATATCCAAAGGCTGTTTGAGGTGCCACAAATAGGTCCAAGTTTGTTGAGCATCGTTTCAAGACCTTGGCTGTGTAAGAATTCTTACCCGACTGGATAATAGAGTCCAATCGCAGCTCTCTCACATACGTGCCAAAGTAATCGTTTGAAGAGATGGCATCAACAAACCCCTTGAAGTTGAGTGGACCTAGTTCCGGAGATTTGTATAGAAACGGTAAACCACACCGGTACCAAGTCTTACACACTAGTAATAGGTCAAGAGTAATAGGATCATCCAATAGTGTGAAGATTGTGTCGACGATTTCTGGGGGGAGAAACACAGAGTCTGCGGTAGCCACTAACGTTTCCTGCGACTTTGAGTCCTCCCCGATTTCATCTATCTCGTCTGTGGGTCGAATAATGAGCGCATCGAGGGCTGCTGCTAGAGTGTCGATTTTCTCAAACCCGCTGTCGTGTAGGGGTTGAACAACCGTCTTATCCGCAGTGCCAACTACCCTCCTATACGGAGGACGGTTCTTCTTGGGTCGATATTTGTTAGCTATTGTTGCAAGCCTGGTGGCAAAAAAAATTTGATGATTCACAGGAAGGGTTTACGTGCTAGATGTTGTCGGTACTATCTCAGTCAGCATGCAAGCCCCGCAGCTTCTTGGCTGAAGATTTATGCAAGTCTGTCTGGTCTTGCCAGTTCGAGTCCTTGGGGTGAAGTCATTGCAGGGTATGAGGGAACCGCCAAATCCAGGACACACGAGAGTATACCGCAACCAGAGAGTGTAGTAGGAATAAGAGCTCAAGAAAAGGCGGTCACTCTCCATCTATTGAAGACTCCAGAGGGGCAAGAAACAGAGTTTAGGGCGACAAACGAGACATGGGGAGAGAACTGGCCAATTTATACAAGCTGGAAAGAAGGCGTAGTTTTAAAGAGGGTAATTGAAGGCACCCCTAGAATCCAAGACATTGTCGGCTCTTCTGGATCTTTGACAGTGGGCAATTACTGTTCTGCCCACCATTGGATATGTATAATCACGTGATGTCACGCATGGATATTGGGGATGATCAATGATCGACTCTATCAGTTGAGGCAGTACCATTCTATACGAGTAGGAGTATAAGTACATTTACAAGCACAATTGGTTCCTGACTCAAGATATCGTACTGATACTGCTCTGAAGCATGTTGAGTTATTCCAGGATATTCCGAGAGAGTAACCCAACGACTGAAAAATAGGTTGGTGAGAGTCAGGGCCGTTCCAACGTCTTAGTGTACTGGGTTAGGGTCTGAATCGGGTAAATTTCATATAATAGTATGAGACCAAAGTTCACGCTTAGACGAGAACCGCGGCATCTGCACGCACAGTGTGAATTTGCTAAAGCAGGAAAATTCAGGGTGATTGACAATGTGGAATGTGAAATTTCAACAACTTTTTAACACCAGATGATAAGGCTCTTGTTATTAACTTGCAAGGACCACGGAGAAGAATAAGCTTCCCAACGTGGGCTAAGGTTTCGACAACACATCACCACCACGAAACTGAACACCAGCCCCTTCGTACACCAAAACACCCCAACACATACACAAAATGTCTACCAAGGCTCTTATTCTCGTTGGAGGCGGCACTCGAGGAACTCGATTCCGACCTCTGTCTCTCGACACCCCCAAGGTTCTCTTCCCCGTTGGAGGTAAGCCCATCCTCAGCCATGCAGTTGATGCTGTGGCCGCCCTCAGTGACGTGAAGGAGGTTCTCCTCGTTGGATTCTACGAGGATTCTGTCTTCTCCCAGTTCATTGCCGACACCAACAAGCAGTACCCCAACCTCAGCATCAAGTACCTCCGAGAGTACAAGGCTATGGGCACTGCTGGTGGTCTCTACCACTTCCGAGATGTCATTCTCAAGGGTAACCCCTCTCGATTCTTCGTCATCCACGCCGATGTCTGCTGCTCTTTCCCTCTCAAGGAGATTGAGGAGTTCTACGAGGAGAAGAAGGCCAAGTACGTCATTCTTGGCACCACTGTCCCCGCTGCCGTCGCCAACAACTTTGGTGCCATTGTCACCGACCCCGAGACTCAGCGAGTTATCCATTACGTCGAGAAGCCCGAGTCTCACATCTCCAACCTGATCAACGCCGGTGTTTACCTCTTTGACCAGACCATCTTCGACACCATTGCTGCTGCCAAGAAGGTCCGAGAGGAGAAAGCTCAGGATCCCTCTTTCGTCGGCGAGGGTGATGAGGACCACCTCCGACTCGAGCAGGATATCCTCGTCCAGCTCCCTGCCACCGATGCTTTCTACGCCTACGAGACCAAGGACTTCTGGCGACAAATCAAGACCGCTGGCTCTGCTGTCCCTGCCAACGCTCTTTACCTGCAGCAGGCTTTCCAGGCCGACCCCAAGCAGCCCGGTCTCCAGGCTCCTTCTGCCAACATTGTGCCTCCTGTCTACATTGACCCCTCTGCCAAGGTCGATGAGACCGCCAAGCTCGGCCCCAACGTTTCCATCGGCCCCCATGCCGTGATCTCTGCCGGTGCTCGAATCAAGGACTCCATTGTTCTTGAGGGTGTCGAGGTCAAGCATGATGCTGCTGTCTTCCACTCCATTCTTGGCCGAGGCTGCAAGATTGGATCCTGGGCCCGAATCGAGGGTTCCGCTGTTGCCCCCAACGACCACTCCGAGACCCTTGTCAAGGATGGCGCCAAGATCCAGTCTGTCACCATTCTCTCTTCTGATGTCAACGTCTCCGAGGAGGTGCATGTTCAGAACACCATTGTTCTTCCCCACAAGGACCTCAAGAACGATGTTGTGAACGAGGTGATTATGTAAGAGTCGAGAGTCGACGATTGATGTAGAAATAAATAAATAATGATAATATAACTTACCAATAGACTGTAAATATCGTACAATTGAAGGAGAGTCCAATCTGAATCACTCTCCACCAAAGTGCCCCTACATACCCGGAACCTTAATTATTTAAGCAACATCAGTTCAGTTCGTACTGAAATGACGAAGTACCAGAACTTGTACTGCCAGAGCAAAGACTTTGATAAATGACAATACAAGGATGAATAAGCGCAGATGGTTGGATGGCCGCGAGGATCACATGCTTTTCAGCCTATTAAGAAGCCTCCAATACCATAGATGTCGCAGCACACAGTTTCACCATCTAACGAAGCTAAGGCAACTTGTCTACCATCTGAGGAACGCAGCTATAAAGAGTTAACCAAACAGCTATGTGGTATCATCTGAGACAACCAAAACTTCCTCAATAAACCCATACTATATACAGATAGAATGTCGGAGTCACTAAGTCAAACCTGGTTCATGGGTGAGAACCACGCTCCGGCTTATTTGGAATCCTGTGATCTGCTCTGCTCCAACATTTACAAGACAGCTCTCGCCGTAGAGTAAACCCTGCTATACCGAAGCTGCATCCAGTGCTTGCCTCAGTTACAATGACCATATATTTCGGCCACGTGAGGGAGGAGGTGGTGAGGTTAAAATTTCTGCGTGTCCGAAGAATTTATACCTCGCAGCCAGGTCACGTGTAAACCTTAATTGCTTAACTCCGTGCTCGTACATGCTGGTCTCCAATATGTTGTTGATTCTGACTCATATTCAAAGGAATTAAAAAGATCAGAGATTTCAGCTGGTACATAGCGCTATAAATACAGAATTACAAAAACAATTTTCCAGAAGATGGAATCCTTGGCACATTCGGAGATATATCGGGATCACACCAATAGCATCTCTGCATTGTGTTATGCGAAGTACTGTTTTAGCCAGGGGTATGTGGTGGTTTCACAGTTGCAAGTTGATAATGATCCACAAAGTGAAACGATGGAAGTTCGAGCCGTTCACAACTTGAAATGATGGGTTTCTCTACTCTACGCCACTCACTCATGTCCAGTACAGTAGTCGGTTATCGCCACAGGCACGTGACCCAAATAGAGTTGTCCCAACCTGCTGGTGGTGAAAAATCCTTGATAATTACTCACAAGCAAACTACACGACACAAAAATGGCTGATCACGGAAGAGACCCCTGTCCTATTGTTATCATCAACGATTTCGGTGGTGCCTTTGCCATGGGTGTGAGTATCTGGAATTTCCGACTCCAACTGGGGCCTTAACCCCCATTCTTCCACAATGTTCCATTACTAACAACAGATCGTCGGAGGAACTATCTGGCACGGTATCAAGGGTTTCCGAAACTCCCCTCTCGGTGAGCGACGAGCCGGTGCTCTCTCTGCCATTCGAATGCGAGCTCCCGTTGTTGGAGGTAACTTCGGTACCTGGGGTGGTGTTTTCTCCACCATGGACTGTACTGTTAAGGCTATCCGACGAAAGGAGGATCCTTTCAACTCTATCATTGCTGGTTTCATGACTGGTGGTGCTCTTGCCTTCCGAGGTGGCTGGAGATACGCTCGAAACGGTGCCATTTCTTGTGGTCTGCTGCTTGCCGTTATCGAGGGTGTTGGTATTGCTGTCCAGCGATACTTTGCCGCTGCTCAGCCTCCTCCCATGCAGGCTCCCATGGCTGCTTAAGTCCGTTGAATCGATGGCCACTTTCAGTGTTGCCTGGGGCTTTCTCCTCTGCTCCAGCAGGCGTTCAGTGGGTTCTTTCACACCCACATATTTATGACAGAAGATGATTGTATATGTACATAGCAATGAAAACAAACGAATTGTATAATCTTTTTGAATGTGACCGCTGATGTATGCTGAGTCCTTTTACGAATCGTAGACCTCCATTATGACGAGTGTTACAGTAGGGGTGGTACCCACATAGGTCCTTCCAATGTGGTGTAACAAGTCCAACTGTTGTACTGGTACTTGGCACCAGGTACGATGCTGCTTCGCGCAAAATAGAGGTCTCTTACCCCATGGAGAGTCTTCGCTTAGCCTTAAGCATTTGAGGTTGGAACACTTTCTTGGATTTATTACTGTTAAGTGTTAACGACTACGAGTATCTGGTACTGGTACGAGTTCTCGCACAATAGTACTGTAGCTTGCATCAAGTACCCGGTACATCGTTTTGAAGTCCGGCCTGGACTCAGATGGAGTACCGCTGCATCTTAAATGATCATCAGGACGTAAGTAAGGGTCAGTTCACCAGATTCCCTTATATATACACAATTATTGATGATGCTATTTTGTCTAAAGAAGTACTATCCAACAATTGAACCTCGTACCAGGGTACAATCACTCGTACTGTACTCATAACATGGTATCGTACTCACCACGGTCGTGCTAGAGATCGAAAACTCCAACTCCAACTCCGACTCCAACTCCAACTCAACCCAAATCTATACCAAGAATATCTCTCAAAGGAAATGCGTTCATATTGCAGTATCGTACTTGTGCCGTACTCGTACCAGCACCATGGTATATGTATCGATATGTATCAATGACGTTCACTTGCAAGTATCCCCTCTAGCTAAGGAGCGCGAACACATCTTGGCATTGGTGGAGATTTGCAGGTACCAGTACGAGTACGTACGTATGATACTGAGGAATTCTGCCGAGTACCGAAAGGGGTAAGTAGCTCATGCATGCGTACACTAAGGAATTCCTGACTTCGGAATTTGGCGGATGTTGGCGGGTTTAGGAAATGGTTCAAACTGCTGCACGAAGATACAACCTGACCAGTCAATCTACTAAAGCTCTTGTTCAGCAATTTTCTTCCACTGTTATGAATAAATACATACTCCAATATTCCGCGATATCCGATATGAGAGGGCAATACCCCGGAGTAGCAGGAGACAGACATGCTCAACCGACCAGATTCAAACTAACATACAAATAGGACTAAAAGGTACGTACGTACATTCCTGGTGCGTGTAGTATGAAATTTTTGTATCTTTCCCATGCTCTCCGACGCTTGCTTGCTTGAAATCATGTACACTGTTGATTCATCAGATAAAAAAATGCAGGAGCATGTTGAAAAAAACAAGATTAAGCTTCATGAAATTTCACCTTCGGCGGCCACATTTTGTGGAGCAAATGAAAATCAAAAGGTCAATAGCAAGGTGGTGATTCTTACTATAGCCACAAATATGGCATAATAAGCGAGCCCCGTGACTGTATGTGTACCCACTAAACCTGTACTTGTTAGCTTTGCGCTCCACTACCCTACCATAACTCCAGCGTCACGTACATATACCGACAGGGTTCCGTGCCACATGCATACCATGGTTCTCCCCAACCACATGCAAAGACACAAAGAGATGCGGGCTCGTCATTTTAGCATCCTAGCTCTGTAGATCACATCACAGTCTTTCCACCAGAGGGATTATTTGAGGTGAGAAGAATCAGAATGGGGGATGTTGCATATGACTCTAAGAAGACCGTGTCAGGCAGGACTAGGATCGTCTTGTGATTTCGCAAGCATAATGCACGAGGTTCCACCAGCATCCACCCAGCAGACCCAGAGTTACATGTCCTCGGTCAATCTTTAAGCGCTAAAAAAGTGACTCTTTGATCAACGGCTCTATTATCAGATGGAGGTGCATAAGGTTCAGTGACGCAATTTCTTTGTCTAGTTGCATCTGATAACTTTTCACATAGTTCCAGACACAGCAACAAGTACGAATTTTACTTGAAATATATATGCGAGTACAAGCACCTCGGAGCTACTTTTCCATGGACATTATATATATAAGCGGCAAGTCCTTTGCACGCGACCAACACCAGAATACCCCCACAAAACAACCACAGAGACACCCCGGATCTTCAAGTTGACGTTCAATGGTGGCAATACGAGCAACAGAGAAGCACAGCATCATGAGCTGTGTGGACTGTCCAGCGTTCGGCTACTCCCACTGTCCTGTTGAGCCCCGAGATATTGAGGACTTGTGTTGCAAACACCATCGTGCAATTAACTTCAGCATGCACCACTCTAGTGTGGCGCGTAAAGTAGTTCCGAGTCTCTCTCACCATTCCCTAAGCGCTACACACGGGATAATCACTCCGCCCGCGGAAACCGACATTGAACCAGAGTACTTCAAAAGACGCGCTTTCATGGCCACTACTCTCGACTCACTCCCTTTTGAAATCAGAGAACAGATTGCATGGGACTGTTCGCAACGAGACGCTGTGAGGCTGTGCTCCACTAGCACCAGTCTGATGCATTCGACGCTCCCTCGGCTGTACAGTCATATTGTTTTTGACAACTCTCCCATCCATTACTGTGAGGAACTGTCACCTGAAGGCAACGGTCTTCTTAGCAAGGTCACCACTATTGGAGGCATGCGCGAGTGTCTGCGGAGTCTCAAAAACTCCGAAAAGGCTCGCATGGTCAAAAGGCTAGAAATCCGACGCGTCGATATCCCGGATTATGACATTATATCAGCGGCCAAGACTTTTCTTCCGTTTATGACTCGATTGGAGAGACTTGTTTGGACCTTTACTTCAAGCAGCAACAAGGTGCTCGATCTCCTCAGTAACAAGGCTGCCTTGAAACACCTGGAGGTAGCCACGTTGGAAAAGTTGAGTTCTGACTTTAAGAACCTGGAGATTCTTGAAACCAGTGAAATCGACAGAATTCCTTCCTCCGACCATCTGAGATCTCTCACTCTGCGCATGTGCAGAGGCCTGACGCCGCTAGATGGACTCTCCATGAGAAACATTCGACAACTCAACATCTCTCGGATTCCCGGACGTGTTGATGGGTTCGTGGCTGTGGAGGCAATCATGCTTTCACGTGCCATCGACACATCACAGCTGACTCACCTTTCGCTGACTCTACATGATAATGGGTTTCTCAAGCAGTTGTCCAAATCATCTTTTGACAACCTCGACTACTTGAAGCTGGATGTGACAGAAGACACAGACACTCTCAGCGATGCCTTTCGCATTCAGGAAGAGTCTCAAGCAGAGCGCAACGATGGCTGCACTTCGGGCGTGGCTACATTTCTAGCTCATATCAATGCTCTATCTCTCGACTTGACAATCCATTGGAACTCTTTGGTGACTCAGAATCGACAATATTGGCCCATGTACTGTGGAGAGATGGCAGGTGCTCTGAGCAACTCGCAACTTCGGCATTTACATCTTGAGTGCAAGGAGGATGACAGAGGAACACTCATGATCCCATACATGTGCCTTAGTTACATTGTTGCCAATCTTTCACCTCACTTAAAGGGCCTGGGCATCTCATATCCCCTTCTCGACACTGACCACAGCTACAATCGATCCTATTCAAACTATGGCAATGGTGAAACGTTGCAGGATCTCTTAAAGTACCTCAATGTCGAGTACCTTGATCTCCTCAATTGTGGACCTCCTCCGCGAGCATGTTCTCTAGTTGGTGGAGGTGCTGTTGCCATTCCTGGTTTCGAAGACGGCCACCATCCTGACGACTACAGTCGCGTCATTCGAGAGATTCTACCCTCCATCCCTTCCACTCGGTACGTGGGTATTGGCTCACATGTTTTTGATGTGAGAGATCCTTCGCGTTTACCCGCAGTCAGAGATGGACTCCGAGAGTGGTTCATTGATAGGCTTCTTGGGCTTCAGAGCAATCAATGACCTTGACTCTCACATCCAGACAGAGAGTCTCCATATCTCATGCCGCATATCTTTCATGACCTTTACGACCACGACCTTCATGACTTCCATGACTTCCATGACTTATGACCTTTACACCATCACGACTTCTACACCTTTACGACCTTTATGACCTCTACACCTTTACGACTTTTACGACCTTTATGACTTTTACGACCTTTACGACTTTTACGACCTTACGACCTTATGACCTTATGACCTTATGACCTTATGACCTTATGACCTTATGACCTAATGACCTTTTACGACCTCACGACCTAATGACCTAATGACCTAATGACCTAATGACCTAATGACCTTACGAATTTACGAATTTACGACCTCACGACCTTACGACTTGACGACTTTACGACCTTTATGATTTTATGACCTTTACTTTATGACCTTTACTTTATGACCTTTATGACCTTACGACCTTGACCTTTACGACTTTCATGACCTAATGATTCTTATGGCTTACGATGCTTATGAACATGACGACCCTCATGACTCTATGACCTCACGACTTCCCCATTAGGGGATCGCACTCTCCCCATTTTAATTGTACATATTTGATAATACAAAATAACCATATTTTTCGCTGTACTCAGATCGTATAACTGGGAGCTGTCTGTTAGCACTGCCAAGGGTATCTGCGCATTGGACATGCCAAGAGCCATCCTACCCGGTTCCTGGCACCTTCCGTGTGCCTGGTATTCAAAGGAATATCTATCAATGTATTTGCGCTGTCCGGTACTATAATGAAACCCGAAGATGGACTGAATTGGCGCTAATTGTACCAATCAAATATTCATTTTTTTCTTCCCAATCTAAGATGATCAACAAGGCTTTGACCGTGGCGGAATACCGAAAAAAAGGTGATCCGTATGTCCAGATTAAAGTTGGGACTGCGCCTCCCATACGGCACTTGAATTCGGGACCACTTATCAATCAGGTCAAGATAGGGGAGTTTTTGTATTTCAAAGACCCAGCGAGACTTCTTACAAGGCACGTATTATGTTCTGCGATCAAATATAATGGCGCAAAGATGCAGCTTCATCCCATGGTTCCACCAATTATAAGCGTAGAGCACTCTCCATATGCAGTGTCCATGTATGGGGACTGTAAGCACTAAGCAGATTCAACCTTGATCATCTGAAGCGTGCGTGAGCATCTGCTGCGCAAGACACCACCCCTACACCCACAATCCAGGCTGTACAGCTAATCACCCGTCAACAATCACAACCAGGATCGGTTGACGACTCAAATTAAGGTCAAAAAACCCGACAAACTCAGCACAAGCACATTTGCTATAAAAGACACGCTTTCATCATGGGAAAAGCAGCATCGAAACTGTCCAAGGACGAGCTCACCGAGCTCAAGAAAGCAACCTACTTTGACAGAAAGGAATTGCAGCAATGGTACAAGGGCTTTCTCAAGGATTGTCCATCTGGCCAGCTGAACAAGGAGGAGTTCCAGAAGATTTACCGACAGTTCTTTCCATTTGGCGACCCTTCCATGTTCAGTGAATACGTCTTCAACGTTTTCGACAAGGACAAGAGCGGAACGGTGGATTACAAGGAATTCATCTGTGCAATCAGTGTTACCTCGCGTGGAACCCTTGAGGAGAAGCTGGAGTGGGCCTTCCAGCTGTACGACATCAATGGCGATGGTAGGATCAGCTACGACGAGATGCTTGCCATTGTCACAGCCATCTACAAGATGGTTGGCTCCATGGTGAAGCTGCCCGAGGATGAAAGTACACCCGAGAAGCGAGTGGACAAGATTTTCCGTCAGATGGACAAGGATCGAAATGGTGAGCTGACCCTCGAAGAATTCCGAGAGGGATCCAAGGTTGATCCTACCATTGTCAGTGCCCTTAACTTATACGACGGACTTGTTTAATGGGTCGTTGGGCACCCTTCAAAACCTCAATATCAAAGTAATACAATTTCATTATGACTACTAGGTGCTAATCATTTCAAGACTGTTATTAAGGTCGTGTTTGTAGAGGGCTAGAGTACAGTCTCTATTTGCCCAAAACGCCAGGGAGAGGCTCGCTACCCACGCTGATCATGAGCTTGATTCCGAGAGAAATGGTAATCAGAGCAACAACTGCAGTCCAGAAGAAAAGCTGGAACTGGACGCTAATGTCCTGCTTCTGGCACAGCTTTCCACCTCGGCCAGTTTGGCACTTGCATGTGTAGGCAGACTCTCCACGGCCCTTGGAGCAAGAGCCATGGCCCGAGCAGTTATTTGTCTTGTCGTTGCACTCGTCTTCAGAACCAAATCTGGCAATGCCAATAGCCTGAGTCTTCTTGGAGGATGTTCGGCTTCCACGCTTCTCCTTGGTTGTAGCTCGGAGACACGAGGGGGCGTAGACGACAGTGACAGGGTTCTTTGCGTCAGCGTTTGCAATCAGCCCTTCAACGTAGTCTGCTGTAGAGGTCATTATGAGAGAAGCCTTGGCGACTCCATGCTTTTGTTCCAGTCGGTCACTCAGTTTCTGGATGGCGCCCATGTCGATGGCGGACTCAATAGCGTAGAGAGCCTCGGAGTCGTTGTCGTTGAGGTTCTCAGAGAACACCACAGTGTTGGAATCCACAGAGCCCAGTCCCAGCTGAGGCAGAGCAAAGAAGAATTGCTCCTTCTCGGCCAGCTGGTTGCCGTTGAGACCACCAGACAGACCCAGGGTGTCTGCCAACACGAGGTGGGCCTCAGTTCCATCAATGGCCTGCTGGACAGAACCCGTCTGGGGGTATGTAGCAATGTAGCCCAAGCATTCGGATGAGGCAATGGCGGTAGCGGACAGCGCCGACAGCAGGGCGAAAAACTTCATGGTTGTGGTGTCTAGTCGATGTGCTATTGTCGTCAACGCACACGAAGCATGAACGGTCGAATTAGAGTTTGGGAGGGAGTGTGCATCGACTGGTAGACATTGGCAGTGAAGAACAGAGTGATCCAAGCTGACTATGACTACAATGGAATATGGTCCTGAAATACCCCAGGAAGTTCTTCAACAGCGCAAACAAAGATTCCAGCTAGCAGCGGAGATTCATACGGAAGTCAAAGTTGAGCCGGTTCTACCCAATGTCAATGTGGCCGAGTCATCCTCAGACGACGATACCTTTGGTCCTACACTAACAAACAACCCCATTATGAGTGAAGCAGAAGCTCTCAAGAGGTTGGAGGAGAGAAGTACAAACCAGACGTGGGTAAATATGGACGCTACCCTCAATCCCAACCGAGATGGCTGGATGCAAAATGTCCCTGCCGAACTCTCTGGGACTTTTTCAAGTGGGTCAGCGCAGGACCGTGCAAAGGAGATGATGGGGTTTAAAAAGTAGTTCACTTTGGCATTCATTAAAAATTCGTTAATACATATTCATATACAGTACAGATGCTTTTTTTTTTCTTCTTTCAAACTCGCTCGGCGACCCAAATGGCTCCCCGACATCCTGCTTTGATGGTCTCCGTCAGAAGCCAGTAAGGTCTGGCTTCATGCGAGTCATTCTCGACTGCAATTTCGAGATGTTCCAGCTCCTCATCACGAAACTGTTTAACAATGCTTTTCAAAGATTTAATCTCTTCATCCTTGGATCGCTCTTCCTTGGGAGGGAAGTTTTCGTGGAGCCATCGCAATTGAGCGTTGTAATGTCCACCAATGACGGTCTCAACCGCTTCAGTGCAAGCCATGGCTCCTTCTTGGCCAAGAAGACCAGTGGCACAACCTAGACCAGTTGCCGCCACCTTCCAGATTGGAGTAAGCAGAGATGGTCGGACTCTGTATTTCTGCTGAATCTCATTGAAGGTCCGTCTGTGATGCTGCTCCTGCTCCCACATGTGCTTGATGAGTGGTTCGATCTCAGGCTTGGTTCGACTGAGAACCATGTACTGGCCTCGGTAAATGAGATCCGCACCAAGTTCTCCAGCCTGGTCGACACGAATGAGTTTGGTAATGAACGAGGCCTCTGCCTTGCTGAGTGCGTGTCGGGCCATTTTTTGTTTGGAATATGGGAAATGAGGCGACAAGTGCTGAAGTTAACTTTTTGTCAGCTCATGCCTACATGCTGTACTATCCACCCAGCTGCAGCCCAGGAGAGAGTCTTGAGATTAAGCGCCTAATCTGAAACCGTGTGTCAATCGTCAATTTTTTTTTGCACAATGCTCAGGAATTTGACTCTCGATTAATTTTCAAGATGATGGTCTTGTTGCCTCACACTCACGTGCAGCTGGTGATAACTATCCCGTTCTCGTACTCGATTGCCATCTAATAAGATAACAAACCTAAACTGGACGATCTGAGTATCTCCATTCCGCTTAGTTCAAAAGCAAGCAACCACAAGATATAAAAAGGTGAACAGAATACATCTGAAAGGGCTTAATATTAATGTCACAAAGTTACCTATCTTACCAGTCACCTCCTCCTCCACCATAATCATCGGCTCCTCCTCCGTACATGTCGCCGTTGTTGTCGTCATAATTGTTGTTGTTGTTATCGTCATAATAGTTGTTCACAACCGTGTCACCGCCACTATCATGATGGCCAATCATGTCTCCAATGAGCATACCTCCAAGGAGACCACCACCGACACCCAAGGCGGTAGTACCCCATCCTCCTCCTCGTCTGGGGGGCGGTTGCTGCTGCATCATGGGCGGGGGCTGGGCATACATGGGAGGGGGCGGAGGCTGCTGGTACATGGGCTGGGGGGCATAACCAGGGCCAGGTCCGTAGCCAGGACCGGGTCCATAACCGGGACCAGGTCCATAACCAGGGCCAGGACCGGGACCTCCTCCATATCCAGGGCCGGGGCCAGGGCCAGGGCCACCACCATATCCTCTTCCACCGCCGCCGTATCCTTGAGGGCCAGGACCGCCACCACCATATCCACCCTGCTGGTCGTGGTGAGATCTGCTGTTGTTGTTGCTGTTGTTACTTCCACGTGAAGGGGGTCGGTCGTACGATGGCGGACTGTGGCCACCGGAGCCGCCGCTGGGCTTGTCCCACTGTGATTTTCCCGTAGAGAGATTGACGTAGTAAAACGTCTTGTAGTTGGGGTCCCATTTAGCCAACCAGCCGTCGGGGACCCTGGGGGGAGTTGGTTCGTTTGACATGTTGTTGCTAAAGCCTGGGATGATGGGTCTCAAAAGCTGAAGATGTCGTCGTTCGGCCACCTACGTTTCTGTCAGACTTTATCAGGATTTGGGATCTGGGTATGGGTAGTTTCGGTTTACTGGCAAGTACAGTATATGTAATTGGGAGAGGCTGTGTCAAATGAGAGGCTGTGTAGGAATGGTCCTTCACATGCACCCACACACTGTGAAGGTGAAAAATATGTCCGTCACATGAACTGTTTGAACTGTTGTACGTCATATAGGCACTGGATCGTGTACTTTGCTATATCACGTTGTTTAGACTTCACAAGCGGTCAACACGATCGAGAGAGCGGGGAACCCGATCAGTGGCAACCCGCATGTCTCCCAAAACACATGACTAATCATTATTCATGGATAGCGCAGCATGACAAACAAGTCAGAGCTCATCTACGGAGATCTGAAGACCATCAAATCCATTCACTTATATACAGGCTGACTCAAAGAGAAAACTTCTTTCCAGTGGACGCAAATGCTTCAGAGGTTTCAGTCTCCAGAAGCTCTGTTAGGGTGGTACCGTCACGCAGATAAACCCACTCGCCATCGACATAATCATAACGCTTGGGCCCAGATATAGGAGAACTGAGCCAAATCTGTTTGTTTGGCGGTTGTTTGTTGATAACGTACGATCCAGCACCAGGAATTTCCAAGCTCATCACACCCTGAGCAAGATCAACATCCAACTCATTCGAATCGACCTCCTCAGCGTATTCTTCATAAGCAATCAGGATAGACTCCAAAAACTCATCAGCTTGAATATGATAATCCTCTATTTCCAGACTGGTGGCCTGGAGAGTGTATAGTCGGAGCTCTCCAGAATGTGTAGTGATTCGTGGCGTTGTGAGTGTAGCACGTCGCAAGCCAGTGGTAAAGGGTCTGCAAAGAGGCAGAGAGGCCACAGATGGTGCCACTCTTGTGACCAATGCCATCTGGGGCGTGGTTCTTAGCAATCTAGCCAAGCTCATGACTTTCTGGCGCGTTGTGGTGAAGGGCGATACTTGGGAGTAAAGTTCGCATCATTTCATGCAAGATCACCAGATGGCTCCCCACGAATCCGAGTAATCAAAATTATGGTGGCTGCGCTGCCCACCCATTCTATGGTTATTCCTCAGAGAGCCACACAGTGAATCAACAACAGAAAAAAGAAGAAAAAAAAAAAACGAAATGTCTACAATGTTTGAGTCAGCCAACGGTAGACTTGAGTGAATATTCTTGTTTGATTATTTTTTGTGCCTTATTTTTCATATTGACGAGTTTCCCGATTGGTTTGCTTTCAATCGTGATGGAAGCCCCAACGAGCACCTTCGTGCCTGACGAGCGAAGATTAATCTGTTGCAAGCGACCGGTACCGGTCCCAGTACACGTGAGATACATTATTTTAAAGACTACCCAACGCAGATTGGCACTTTGAGTTGGTCAGTCGCCAACAGAGTTTTATGCGTGCAGGTTGTGCGATGTAGCAACACCATTTGGGCGTCGCAACGAGTGGTTATATAGGCAGGTGTTGTATCAGAAGAGCTATAGACATATGAAAAATATATTCTCAATAGTACGAGACTTTGTAACATGCTATTTATTCCGCCTTTCAGTTGCTGAGGAAGACATCCAGTTTAGGTGAGTAGTGCTTGTCAACAAACAATCAGACCCCTTCGGCGCATCAGAGACTTCAATAGAAAGGGTAAAGCCGAAGGTGGAAAACATACCACACTTGACATCAAACCCACACACACAAGACAGACGACGACGTCGAACCAAAGGCCACTCACGATAAGCCGCGCAAAAAAACTGGTAGAAGAGACACGCTCGATACAACAGAGCTTTTTTCGTCCATCCAGAGCAGCAACCCCTGTGGTGATTCATTCGACGGAAAAACACAGCACTCCACCGAAAAGCGGCCCTGATACACCCCACCACCGCTACGCGCCACCACAACCACCGCATATTCTCCACTTTTACGTCGAGTTCCAACGGATAGGCGGCATTTAATCCACCCCCCATAGTTGCCGCTTCAACCGCTCGCTCTCGGCAACACACCCGCAACCCCCATCACCCCGCAACCCCCATCACCCCGCACCCCCTGCTCAACTTTCAACGCAAACGGCCTCAAATTACAAAAATGCATACGGTGTCCATCGTCAGGAAGGACCCAAAATCCAGCAACGCTAGCTATCCGCTGCGGGGCACAGATACTCCAGACTATCTGTCTCAGTTTCACTTCGACGTCAACGGCAACGAGCTCCAGTTTGTAGAGGTTGGGGGTGAGCAAACGCCCACCTCTGCCAGTCTCGAGAAAGACACTCTTGGAGCTGCCTCTGATAACGCCACATCTCGTCCTACCGAGCTCACCAAAAAGCGCCAGGCCTCTTGCAGCCTGCCACGCCAGAAAAAGGTTCCCCGAAATGACATGGAAATCAAGCAGACCGACGAACAGCAAACCTCCGCATCAAACGTCGCCATGCCATCGCCTCCCCCAGCTCGAGAAGAGGAGGAAGAACAACAGCATCTTACCGTTCCTCATGCCAACCTCCGTGACGAAATCCCTCAGCTCCTCGACAACTTCGACGATCTACCGGCCCCTGTCAAGAACTACGTCATGTTCCAGCTTCTGCGTCGATGCAACCGACGAAACCTGTCGATGGTAGCTGATATTGTCGTCCCTGCGTTGCGTTGCGATTTGCTTTCCATATTTCCTTTGGAACTCGCCACGAAAGTTGTGTCTCACCTCGACTACAAAACTCTTTGTGCCGCATCACAGGTTTCTAAAAGTTGGAACTCCATCGTGGAAAGTCTGGGTGCCATCTGGAAGGGACTTTCAGAGAGCCACCAGGGACCTATCACAGATGCTGATGTTGCCAGAGCCACTGAGCAAAAGTGGGACTACACTGCGTGGGGCTCTGAGGACACGGACCCTAGCATCGTCGAATCTACTCCTCTGTACAGCAAGATCAACCTGTACAAGAGCATATACCGCCGAAGACATCTTATTCGTCGCAACTGGATGGACCCCAACTCCACACCTGACTCCACATGCATCCGAACTGGACGGGAGGCTGTCATTACTTGTCTTCAGTTTGACGACGACATCATTGTCACTGCGAGCGAAGATCCTTGGATCAACGTCTACGATACTAAAACCGGTCGTCAACGAAGCCGACTCGAAGGTCACACTGGAGGAGTGTGGGCTCTGCAGTACGTCGGTGATACGCTGGTCAGTGGAAGTATTGACAGAACTGTCAGAATTTGGAACATCAAAGAAGCACGATGTACTCACATTTTCACAGGCCATGTCTCTACTGTGCGGTCACTGAGCATTTTGACTCCTGTCCCAATGAGCCATGCCATGTGTGCTACTGCACGAACGGAGAATACTGATCCCGACGAGATGTACCCTTCCCGACCTCTCATCGTTACAGGATCTCGTGACAAGACCCTGAGGGTCTGGAAGCTTCCCCTTCCAGGGGAGCCTGAATGGCTGGACCAGTCCACCCAGGATCCTTACTTCATGAAGTCCCTTCAAGGCCATTCCAATTCGGTTCGTGCCGTGAATGGCTATGGTGACACTCTTGTCTCGGGATCTTACGACACTACCGTGCGTGTCTGGTCTATCAACACTGGAAAGTGCAAGTTTGTCCTTTCTGGCCATCACAAGCGAGTCTATGCTGCCGTTCTTGACCATCAGCGTAACCGATGTATCTCTGGGTCACTTGACTGGAATGTGAGAGTCTGGTGCCTAGAATCAGGATCTTGCTTGTACACTCTGGAAGGTCACACCTCGCTTGTTGGTCTTCTCGACCTCAATCGATCTTGGCTCGTGTCAGCTGCAGTCGACTGGACCCTTCGAGTTTGGGATCCTGAGACTGGAGGCAATATCCACAAGCTGGAGGGACACGCTGAGGCAATTTCTTGCTTCCAGCACGACGAGTATAAAGTCGTTAGCGGTTCTGCCAAGTGTCTGAAGCTGTGGGATATTCGAACTGGCAAGCTGGTGAAGGACCTGTTCACAGAGTGTGAGTCAATCTGGCAAGTGCGGTTTAGTGGATCCAAACTCGTTGCTGCTGTTCAGAAAGACAACGAGGCTTATCTCCGGATTCTGGACTTTGATTATGAGCCTGGCACGAAGACTGAGAAAACAGTCTACGTTGGAAATGAGGATGATCTCAAGGTCGAAGAAGAGCTTGGCACCACTGTTGCTCCAGATGTAGCTCAACCCTAGGTTTCACACAAGCTACACATGGATGTTACGTCTGTGCACACACGTATATTTAATTAACAGGATACTATTATTATTTCCCCAAGTCTCATTACACATGATCTACAATACTTTTTAAGCACTGTACGCGTACTTCACCTATTGCTGCATGAGCTTTCCGGTCACGTGAATTTAAGGTTTCTACGAGGTGGGTTTTTCAGGTTCCGAAATCACTACAACACAACCAGCACCACGATGAACTCCATCCGGCCCAACAAAGAGCGACTCACCTCGCTGGCGAAATTGACCGCCCAGGTCTTTAACCGGTCTTACAACCCTGAGAACCTGCGACGTGGCACTAAGGCTCTCAGAGCACCTCTGATTGGCGAGCAAATCAAGAGCTACTACCCCACAAGCGACTTCAGCATGAAGAGCATGCGAGAGGCCATGCCCCAGTTTGGTTTTGCCGACTTCGACGAGTGGTACCGACTTACCAACGTGGTTCAGTGAGTATTGAAATGCCATCGACTAACGCTGCGGGCTATACCATCAACACTGGTGCAAATTACTAACAGAAAAGGCGAAAGAAGCGAGGAAAGGGAGCCCCTAAGAAGCTAACCGAGAAGAAGGCTGCCGGTGGAAAGAAGAAGAAATAGGCATGCTATTAATTTATACAGCCATGTACATAGACGAAATGCAAAGCACGATTTACTACGGTTTCTATTAAATCAGAAATATCAACATTTACTATAGATTGCATCAGTCGAGGGTTAGATGTAGTCGTGTCCATCGTCGTCGAGTTCCTCATCCTTCTCGTTATCTTGCTCCACACGTTGGTATCGGCTCGCTCGGTGGGACAGAGCTCCGCCCCAAACCGAGTTTTCAAACGAGTCAATGAGCTGGTGCTCCTGTCTGTGGATGAGGTTCAAATCAGGGCCATCTTGCTCCTCAAAGTTATCACTGTCGCCTGATAGGCGACGGTCCCACATAGAGCTCCTGTCAATGTTTGACCGTTCCGATGCCCATGAGAAACGGCCAGAGCTGCCCGCTTGTGGGTTTGGTGTCATTGGGTCTGTAGTCAAGAAGTATTCTTCAGGAACTGGAACACCGTCTGGAGTTGTGGGTATCTCCTCCACGCTGAAATGCGCCGTTTTCCTAGGAAGCAGCGATGGCTCCTCCATAGTGAAGTCCTCTTTGCTGTCGCCGGCATCAGTGGTGAAGAAAATTTGAGGCACAATGTTCTTTCTCGAGCCAGAAGGTATTCTGGAAACTCTTGAGCTCTCAAAAGGATCTCTGGAAGCTGACATGAAACCCACATCGTCTCGTCGCTCGAGAAACTCTCTTCTGAGCTGCACCATATCCATGAAGCCTCGTAGCTTGGCTTTCAAGAGATTCTCTTCCACTTGTTGGAGCATGATTCGTCGCTTGAGATAGGCATCCAACCTGAAGCACTTGTTTTCATCAACCATCTTGTAGATGGGAATTGCCAACAGTACTTGCGAAAAAGAAATACCCTTCTCTGGGCTGCTCTCGAGCAACAATTGCTCGCAAAGTGTGTCAAATGCCCGGCGCCTGTTGACCATGTCTGCGACAGGGATTGTTCGGATTGCCTTGTTGAGCGCAGGAAGGTCGATATCATAGGGGTCGTGGTCGCTGACTCTAATGTCGTGATCTGAAATGAGCTCTTTGACAGACCAATCGCCTTCGTAAATGCACATTGAGAATGATCCTTTGATTCGTCGGAGAAATCTGTGAAGCTCATCTGGCCGAATGTATCCAGTTCCGGTAGGGTCAAATTCACTCCAGGCTGTTTTGTACTTGCGCAGTTCTTCCCGTTTGATTGCTCGGCTGAGAGGGCCAGTCTGCTGGTAGACGTACGAAAAGTTTTCGTAAATCAAGGAAACAAACATATTCACGAAGATGTACATGGATAGGATGTTCCAAGAAATGAAGAGCAGATACGCATAGGGACGAGATCCGCAATCGGTCTCGTTGAAACCAGCACCATTGATGCAGTAGGGCGGCTCCAAAAGGTAGTCAGACATAATTTGGTTCCACCCTTCACCGCAACTCATCCGGAACAAGAGAATCAGAGCCTTGGGAACTGTTCTGAAGTTGATGTTTCCAGTTCCATTAGGGCCAACTCGAGTGAGGCCAAAAATCTGATTGAATGCAATGGCATATACCACAAACAAGACGATCCACGTAGCCAGGAGGTTCAAAATCGAAGCAAATGAAGCTTTTGTGGTCTTGAACAGTTGGTCTAGTCGCTCGGATCGCGGAATGAAAAGTAGCAAAATACCGACCTGCCACAACTTCTGGAAGTTGTAGTAAGTGTTGGAAACGAAAGGAGCAAAGGAGAAGGCGGTGGTCACAAGAGCACCTGTCACAACAATCACCGCGTAGATATCCCTATGTCTGGACATGAAACCCTTGTAGCCAAAGGCATAAAACCTCATAATCTCGTTGATATCCAAAATAAAGAGAATAGGTAGGAAGAGCCCGTTGCGAATGTCTTCTGCATAAAGGTATTGAGGATACCATTCTAGGCACAAGAGAACCAGGTGGACAAACAACAGACCAAGAAGGAACCTGTTCCACTTTCCCTTTCGATTAGTCACCACTCTGTAGCAGCACTCACGCCATGTCCCCTGACGGACGTATACCGGTACAACTGAAGGCTTTACCAGCTTCAACATCTTCTCGGCCTCTGCCCAAGAACGTTGCTCTGAAGTGAGAAACGCCGTGCTCGTGGTTCTCGAATAATTCTTAATGATGACAGCGATGAACAGAGTGAGAATGAAGACCGTGGAAATGAAATTGTACAGGAGAAGAAAAGCCGAGTTGTTCACAGACGCAGCCCATTGCAAATTCATTCCAGGCCCTTGAATGCTCATGGTGGTCTGGAGAACGTCTATCCAGCCTTCTAGGGAAATGATTTCGAACAGAATTAGAAACGAGTGACCAAAACTGTCGAAATCATAATAGGGCTTGACAACAGAACGAGGTGCCAGAACATTCCAGTTAGCCGGGGAAGAAGCAAACTCGTTGATGCAATCGGTAAGGAATTCAGTGTTTCCATCATTGCAGCTGTAGAAACGCCCTCTGAAGATTTGCAAACCCCACACACTGAATGGGTAGAGCAAGCACAGGGAAATGAAGGCCGCGCCGAAAATCTTTCTGATACCGACTATCACAATGTTCTCGAATGTTTCCTTGGCAGCATTCGAAATGTTGAGCAATCGCAAAGCTCGCAAAGCTTTAAAAGCACGAACAGCTCGAGAGACGTAACCATTGCCAGCAAAGATGGCAATCATGTTGATCCACAGAGATATTAGCACAATGAAATCAATCACACCCCAAGACGATCTCAAGTAGGCGTTGGGCGTGTAGTAAAACCCGTCAGCCAAGATTTTGATAATGGCTTCGATGCTGAAAAGAATTAGAAACCCCAAATCTGACCAGGTGATCCACGACCAGATACCGCCACCTCCATTCTCCTTCTGGTACAGCGGCGTCGCGACACATGCAAGCACAACCAGGGCGACAGTAGCAATGAACATAGCGAAAGTAAATGTGTACCACACCCACAGCTTGGGCATAACACCATCATGTCTAGTTCCATGCGATGGCATAACAATCCTTTGGCAAAATCGACGAATGGGATTCCGAGGATGCAGGCAGTATAGTACCACGTTGAAATCCGGGTGTTCAGCCAAAAATTCCTCCTGCGTCTTCAAGCGCTGTTGATAATCATCCAGGAAATCTTTTGCCAAACTGATTGGATTCAGGCTCTTCTTTCTGGAGAAAAAGTCTCCACCTTGTGGGGGATCTAAGAATGGATTTTCTGTTGCTTCCTTTTTGCGCCAAAACATCAATGACGTGAGGTGTGCCTGCTTCATCAGGCGCTTGATTCGGGATGGCCGCTTTCGCTGCTCTGTTGGCATCTCCTCCACCTCGTTCACCTCATCCTCTAGGAAATCTTGTACCACGTGCCGTTGCATCAACATATCGAACACGTGTGAGCCGTCTGTCTGGCTCATCTCCCGATTTTTTCCAAGTTGTTTCACTTTCTGCATCATCAGTTGCATACTAGGTAGTGAGCCGCCATTGTTGCTGATCTGATCTGTGTACTTCCGCACAAAGCCCTTGATTTGCTCAATGCGCTTGGTTTCTTCAGAAATGTCAAGATTTTCGGTAATCAGAGCAATGAAAAGATTCATTACCACGTTGTTAGAAAAAATGAACCAGCCAATGAAGAACGCAGCAATGCAAACTGCCGAGAAAGTGGTTGTTGCGAACTGTTGACCATTGTACAGCATAACTGTCCAATTCTCAGTAGTTGACAGAGCGTACAATCCAAGGAATGTGTTCTGCAAGTTGTAAAATGAAAACTCAATCGAATTGCCGCTGTCGTCTTGGGGCGGAATTACACCACGCAACAGTCGAGTCGACATGACAGAACAGAGGAATGTCAAGAGAAAGAAAAAGCAACTCATGTAGAACATAGTTCTGTAATTTCCCACGACTCTTCTCCATAGGAGTCGGGTGAATTTGAAGAACATCACGACCCTGTAAATTCGCAAAATTTGGAAAATTGTTAACCATCCATACAGCACTGGCTTGTTGTGAATAGGGGGAGCCAGGATGACAATGCACATCACACCCAGAGCAAAGTCCACCACATTGGCAATATTGAGGAAGAATATTCTCCAGTTAGGCAAATAGACATAAAACCGCAGGATCATGTCTGCGGTGAGCAGAGATGTGATGATGATCTCGAGAATGTAGAGCACTGTTTCTTCCCTGTCTGTAGTGTCTGCAGTTCTTGAGCCGCTTACAACCAAAGACAAGTGGATGAGGAGACTCCACAACCATTCCATACGGAGATACCAGCGACCCTTGACTGTTTTCTTGAGGAGATCGCGTGCAGCTGCGGAGGTCAATCTTTTCCGAAACAAAGTCTCTGTCTTGGACTTCCGTGATAGAATCATCTCTTCACGGATTTGGGAATAAGACGTAGCGATAACAGCGACGAGCAAGTTTGCAAGCCAGAGTGCCAGAATAAGAATTCCAGCCATGAAAAAAAAACACGCTGTCATGTAGTCACTATCCATTGTGTAGTACATGATATCTGTGAATGTGTTCAACGAGATAATGACGAAAACCATTTCAAGAGAATTGAAGAAGTTGTCAAAAGACACCGTACCGCCGTATGGGTTCTTATCGCTTACACAAACGCTGCCAGCCGGGCACATGTATCCCTTTGACTGGGGTCCGATAGTGCCATCAGTGAATTCATAAGGCATATGCTCGAGTGTTTCCGGGTGAAGGTAGCCACCGCAGTACTGTTCGTATGTGTAGTTGTCCTGCTGTCCTGTGGGGTCAACCCAAACACATTGTCGTCGAAGAGAAGATTTGAAGGATTGAATCCCGACGATAGAGAAGGTCACCCTATTTGTTAGTAGTTATTAAAGCGAATGAGAGTGTGAGGTCGTCAGATACTTACCAGAAGAAGCCAATGAATAATGAAACGTTGATTAACAGAGGAGCTGATGTTTTCAGAGCTCTCAGCACAGCCGTGGTTCCGTGGGTCAAATTCAGCAATCGAAGAATTCTTAGACAAGCTAAGAAGCGAAAAAGGAATAGCTGGTGCATGATGTCGTAGTCGTGGGCCGCTAAACCGAGCGAAATCCAGTAGCTAACAACAGATATGAAATCAACACGATTCCAACTCGACCGGAGGAAGGCTCTCTGAGAATGATGTGTGGACTGTTGGTTATTCACGAGTAAGGTGAGGGCATAACTGATCGGAGCCGAGCCTGTTGCTTTGCGTTGTTTCCACCTGGATGATTTAGTTAGCTTGTTGGGGAAAAACCTATTCCACGACGAGTCGGGCATTTGGCCAGTAGAGTAAAACATTTGTGAATCATCCCAGAGCCCAAATGCAATAATCTTTGCGGAGATCTCGAAAGTGTATAGAATGAAAATCGCGAGAAACCCCCAATCCGTCCACTTATGACCCCAAGGAGCGAAAATGTGCTCAGTGTCCTTGTCTTTGAAAATGTTCCACGATGATTCGCAAAACAGGAAGACAGTATGCAGAATAATGAGAAGCAACACAAACGGTTCGAACCATGGAGAGCTACACAGCTTCCACATTTTCAACCGCCAAGGATGCTGAGGGGCGAAAATCTGGAGAGACCGTCCAAACAAATGTTGCGAGGGGTCATCATAGTCGTTTTTTGGAGTAACAGGTCTTCTTGTAGCCGTGCTTGAGTTGAACCTGTGAGGACTTGGTCTCTCCGGAGATGTGGATCGGAGTGGGCTGCTGGGCCGCATGTGATCATGTTGAGTGAAAGGGTCCTCCTCTTCGCCGTTAATAGTACCCTCAGAGCTGTCTCTGTCCTCGTCGTCTGTGACTATTTCATCAGGATTAATCTGCTCCATGCCTGACATGATACGGGCCGAGACTCTTTGGAGTGTTGTTGTCAAGTTGCTCCATTTATCGATAGTGTTGTCTTTGCCCCTGGGAATATGAGTTGATACAGCCCTCTCGAGGTCAGTATTCCTCAAATCGTTGGACATGATAGGGTCGGCAGAATCAAACGACGTGAAACGTTTTGGCGCATAAGAGATGTTGTCGAGTGATTCCAGTTCGAAGTCAACTGTTCTGTTCGGTGTCAAATATTCGCTTGATGATAGATTCCGCCCCACTTCAGGCCGTTTCAACCCACCTTTGGTAGAATTTGGGCTTTCCTCAAACACAGAAGTTCGTCGTTTCTTGGGACTCTGCTTCTCGTCACTCTGACTCTGCTCATTGGTGAGCCACTCGCCTCCTGAGCCTCCCTCTCCTAGAGCAGTAGTTAGGCCATGTTTTATCGAAGCAATCGACGGGCTACCTGTTGTAGACTGAGACTCCACGCTCGAAAGAGAACTCTTGGAACGTGAAGCTGCGCGTGTAGTTCCGGAGCCTGGATCAAGAAAGGGGTTGTTGGAGGACCACCTTCGTCCTCCCCCTTCCACTTCTTCTAGAGGGATATCTGTGTGTTAGCGCTTGTTGAGCTTGTAGTTCCCGCCATACTCACCTTCTGACATCGCACGCAACTGTTGTCAATGTCGATGCTTGAGTAATATCGTACAGAGATGTCTCTGATTTTAGTGTTCACTGCCTAGTGCATCACGTCGGTACGGTGCCATGGTCCGTACTTGTTCTTGTACTCTAACCTAAATTTTACCAAGACTTTTAGTATCGTTCAGTGCAATGTCATAGTGCAATGTCATATTATCGTGGCACACGCAGGCACATCCTTGGGTAAGGAGCTTAGAAGCAGGGTACAAGTACAAGGTACTACCCTGGTGCGTGTTACCATGAGTGTACAGTATCCGTGGTGTCGTAGATACCCCGGTGGTTTCCCACCACAGCACCTCATCGCGAAGACATCGAGGTGCACAACGATGCTTCTTTTGTGTAATAGTAGCATCTGCAGTAATACAGTAATTAGTACAGACTTGTCTACGATACTGGCTTGTCCAATTGTTGTATAGAAGGTGATATGATTAGTGAAAGGAAATCTCGGCATCTTTTTGTGAAATCGTGAGCAGGGCTTGTACAGTCTCTAAGAGAGCCAGATTTCTAACCCCTAAAATGAATTCAGTAAGAACAATAAATAAAGGACGCTTGGGCCATTCATCTGTGATCGATTGCATGTTTGATCTCTAATGTTTCGGAGCATTTTCCAACATTTCCCAGGAATAAAATCCCATTTGCTACCAGGGCACAAGTAATTATTACCATTAAAAGTGAAAATTATATATTAGCGATTTTTCTGTGGACTGGCTGATGGTCTCCAATCTGTGTCAATTTTACCCGGCCAGGCAGGACATCTTTTATTATAAGCAACCTCCATCGACTAGCCTCTCCTGGATGTCGTTCCTGAGGGCGCTGCTTGGATGGCTTGGGGAACAGTGTATTGGTTTTTCTTCGCTTGAAGAGCCAACAATCGTTCAGTCTCATCACCATGTCTCCCACCCTTTCCGTCGTGCTTGAAGGCGTATGTGACTGTTATTTGCTGGTTCATGAGATATTGTTTATCCATTGATTCCAATGCAGAATCTGAATGTTCGAAATCGGTAAATGACACAAACCCGTACCCTTTTGAAGAACCATCTGTATCACGGGATATTCGAGGAGGTTTTGCAAACGGTCCAAATACGGAGAACGTCTGCTGTAGTGTAGACTCGTCTACGAGAGGATCCAAACATCCCACAAAAAGTGTTGCGCCAATCTCAAACCCGTTTTGCTTGTCGGATGCAGATTTGTTGACTCTGATGGATTTGCCGAACAGCCAGATTTGGTTCATGATTGACGCTGCGTAGTTTGCATCAGTCTCTGTTTTGTACTCCACGAAGCCATAGCCTTGGTGTGTTTGGCTGACTCTGTCTTTAGGAAGATTGATGTGGACGATAGGGCCTGCTTGAAGCATAAGTTCGTACAGAATTGCTTCTGTGACGTTCTCGTCAAGGTTGCCTATATAAAGAGTAGCCTCAGGATTCTGATCCGCCTCTTGTTGATTCACTCTGTTCATGAAGGCTGTCGATTTGGTGATGTGTGAGAATTCAAGACGATTATGCACTATGAAATTTTAGGTTATGTTAATAAGCAAGGACGATCTTTGGAAGGCATTCCCTCTCATGGTTTGTAGTGTCGGATGTCGTGTCATTCTGGACTTTTTTGCCAATAAAATCCTTTCCCCCGTTATCATAGGTTCCCGCATAAGCACGAACCCACCTTATAGATGAACTAAACTTCAAGTAATTACTTTACATTATTACAAGTACCAGGTCGCAATTTTTTTAACTCATATATTTCTTAAAATTTACTCGACTCATATCACATTAAGAGACCATAGCTTAGAGCTTGGCGGTATCCTTAGGGAAAAGCTCAATAGCGGCATTGCTGATGGCAGTGGTGCCTCGCTCAAGAACCTTGGTCTGGAAAATGACCTTGTTGCCCTCCTTCCAGGCCTCCACCTTAAGGGTCTCGCCAGGGAAAACGTGACCAGCAAATCGAACCTTGGCGTTCTTGAAAGGACCGAACTGATCGTAAAGAGCCTTACCAGAGACACCGAAAGAGCAGAGACCGTGAAGAATGGGTCGGTCAAAGTTACCAACAGCAGCAAAGGAAGGGTCAATGTGAAGAGGGTTGTAATCACCGGAAAGTCGGTAAATAGCAGCCTGATCCTCAGAAATTTTAATCTCCTTGACGAAATCAGGGGCTCGAGCAGGGGGCTTGTTGGCAGCGGTAGCAGCTCCCCGGTCGGCACCGGTAGACTTGCCACCGAAGCCACCAGAACCTCGGATGAAGAGAGAAGACTCGTTGTAGAAAACATCCTCGCCGGTCTCCTTGTTGGTGGTAGTAGTAGCAGAAACAATGAGAGCAGCCTTACCCTTGTCGACAACTTCGATGATCTTAGCCTTGTTCTCCAGGGTGGCGTTGGTAGGAATGGGCCACTGTCGGATCTCAACGTACTGCTCGCCGTGGAGAAGCATCATGGGGTTGAAGTTGGGAACGAAATCACCATAGTTGGTAGTGATCAGGCCACCCATGTAAGGGATGACACCAAAGGTGGGGACGGTTTGGAAATCATCATCTCCCTCGTACACGTACTTGAGCTCATCAGCCTTGGCACCGAGGCCAAGGTTGTAAAGAATGAGATCTCGGTAAGTGTAAGTGTAGTCGAAAGGCTCGCCCTCCTTGTTGAGAATACCAGGACCACCAGGGCCTGTAACGAGAGCAGCCTCCTCCTCTTCGGGGATGTTGAAGATGTTCTCGAGAATCTGAGTAGTAGACTCAGAGGGAGTGGTGGGGTGAGAAGCGTTGCCATCATCGAAGTCAACAATCTTGGCCCAGTTGTCTCGAACAGCCTCGGGAGAGACTCCGTTCTTGGTGTTGAAAGCCTTGCCGCCAGCTCGCTGCCATCGAGTCTGTCCGATCCAAGCGGAACCAGTCTCGAAGAGATCTCCAGTGGTGGGAGCCTGGTCAGAAGCAAGAAGAACAGTGATAGGGGCGATGAAATCGGGCTTGAAGAGCTCGAGCATCTCCTCGGTGAAAACAGAGGCAGTCATGGCAGTACCGGCGTTAGGTGCAATGGTGTTGACAAGAATGTTGTACTTCTCACCCTCTCGAGCAAGAGCTCGAGAGAAACCGAGGATACCAGCCTTGGCAGCAGAGTAGTTGGCTTGGCCAAAGTTACCATAGATACCAGAGGTAGATGTGGTGTTGATGACACGGCCGTACTTCTGCTTGAGGAAGTAGGGCCATGCGGCCTTGGTGATGGAGTAAGTACCGTTGAGGTGGACATCAAAGATGATCTGCCACTGGGCATCATCCATGTTGGCGAAAGACTTGTCTCGGAGAATACCAGCGTTGTTGATAACTGCGTGGACAGTACCGAAAGCGTCGATAGCAGTCTGGACAACCTTGTCACCATGGATAACGTTGTTCTTGTCGGCAACAGCAATACCACCGAGGGCCTTGATCTCATCGACAACCTTCTGAGGGTTGCCGAAGTCGTTGACAACGACCTTGGCACCAAGCTTAGCAAGGAGGAGAGCGTAAGCTCGGCCGATACCAGCACCTGCGCCGGAAACGATCACAACCTGGTCCTTGAAGGACACAGCGGGTCCCTGGGGGTTCTCGGGTCGCTTGACGGACTCCTCGGCATACTTGAAGAAGTCGGCAGGGCCGTTAGGGTAGGTGGGACTATCAAAAGAGGTGACCTCGTTCCATCGCTTCAGAATAGCGGAGGGGGTGAAAGTGTCATCACCCTTGAAGACAGCACCGTTGCCTCGCTCCCATCGGATCTTAGCCATGAAACCAGCGCCGACCTCGTAGATACCATAAGACTCAGTGACGGACTCGTGGGTGAGGTAGCCAACCAGAGGAACAACGTACTCAGGCTTAAGGAGCTTAAGAATATCCTCAGGCATAACAGTCTCGGTCATTCGAGAAGCAGCAAGAGGGGCAATGACGTTAGAAGTAATGTTGTACTTGGCACCCTCCTTGGCAAGAGTCTCACCGAAACCAACAAGGGCGAGCTTGGCAGCGGAGTAGTTGGTCTGGCCGAAGTTTCCGTAGAGGCCAGCGGCAGAAGAGGTAGAGATAACTCGACCGAACTTCTGCTTTCGGAAGTAAGGCCAGGCAGCTCGGGTAACCTTGTAGGCACCGAAAACATGGACCTTGTAGACAAGATCCCAGTCCTTGTCGGTCATCTTCTTGAAGGAGATATCTCGGAGGATACCAGCGTTGTTGATGACAATGTGAACAGTGCCGAAAGCCTGGACGGCAGTCTCGACAATCTTGTCACCGTTCTCGACAGAGTCGTAGTTGGCAACAGCCTTGCCTCCCTTGGCGACAATCTCATCCACGACAACATCAGCAACCTTGTGTTAGTTCATCCCTCTGTCTGGAGTCGAAGTTTTGTTCCCATTTGCAAATATGATACTCACTCGCTTGCCGCTGCCAGCCTGGGCACCATCACCCTTGAAGTCGCCACCAAGATCGTTGACAACAACCGAGGCTCCTCGGGAGCCGTAGAAAAGGGCGTATGCCTTACCGAGACCACCTCCGGCGCCGGTAACAATAACGACCTTTCCGTCGTATCTTAGTTCTCCAGACATGGTGTGTGTGTGTGTTTGTGTGTGCTGAATAAATAGATTGCGTTAATAACGTATCTTCTCCCTCAATTGAGTTAGCAGGTCCGTTTATAACTTGATCTTTAATGTTGCAAGTTTGGAGGGATGGGGCAGGTTATATATTGGAGCCCTGGGAGCCCCGAAGTAGTCACTTTGGCTTCCTGTGGTTTACGGTTTCCTTGTCCCGATTAGACTCTGCCTCGGCTCAAGCAAGTCGCTCGTCATCGGGCGGGAGTTCTCAATGATGACAATACATCCGCAACCACATGGAATAATTGGGATAAAATTGTCTAATTGTTTAGAAGAGTCGTTCATTATCCCATTGTACAATTTTCCCCTTGCCATTATTAGGTGCAATGGTTTGATTGTTCACATTTTCTCTAAAACATCATCAAATATCGAAGTACAACCCCACATTCATACCGAAGCTTGTGGAAATTTTGACATGAATTGGTAAATGCTTCTAACCCTTTTGGCAATAAATCTAAATAATCAATCCGATCCATGTAATACAATGTCCACGACGCCCTTCTCCTCTTCTCGGTGCTTCCTCCGACACTCTAGAAATGAGGGGTGGCTCAGCATAGACAACCCTCCCCATGGGGATCTGTCGGTTTTCATGCTCGCCCCTGGCGTGCATAAGCTCTACCAATCCAATAAGAGTTAATCCCGTGCTGGAACTCAACCCCACATTTTACAAATCAGCCGTTGGCCTGCGACAACGGATTGTGTGTAATTGGTAGATGTTGCCTCGTAACTTGTGTTACAGGTTCAGATGATGGCAGTTGCAACAGAGTCTTGTAGAAGAGGATAGGCCCACCTCTGCTCAATTGGAAACCCCACTCGTGGTAACTCCGAAATTTAATTTCATACTTGTACCGAAGACACTGGTCTTTGCAGCAGAAGTACGAGTACTTTCCCCTAAGACAGACCTTCATGTAGCCAAGACTCTATCTCGGTGCTAGGATCTACATCTCTTTGGATTGTCCCTGGTACGTCGTTCCGTGCTCGGCTCCGAGTATGCTCAGGAATCAGTTGTGTCTCTCCATAATTCTAGCGCATGCATGATCTCAGCAGGTGCGACAGTGTCAGCAAACTTGTTCACCGCACAAATGTGAACTTGAATATTCATCGGTTAGAGCTCATATTCTTGTTGAGAGACTTGAGCAACTCTTTTTTAAAAAAAGTCTCGGTTCTCGTTGTTCTTATGTAGTTCCGAGTATTCCCCCACTCTTCTCTCGGCTTGCAGTGTAGACAGAGTTCATGTGCCGAAAAAACGGGTTGCCCGAAATGCGGGGCAACTTTCACGTTCGTTGTTACAGTAGAACCTGCCCTGCCTGTGAAAGCATGATCAACATGCTACGGTGAGTACGCACAATACATACCATGGTGCAGGTGGAGGTGCTTTAATGGCACCCCCTCATGTGATCACCCGGTACACAGAGCGTTCGTCGGTATAAATATTCTTTAGATTGCGGGGTATTACATGGGGTCTCTTTCCGACTCAACTAGTATTAATAATACTTTATGAATGTGACGAGAACCGCACTTTGGTGTATGTGATCTGAGCCGTAATCTTTCTATCACAGTTAGTACGAGAAAATTGTAGTTGTACTGGTACTGGTACAGTAGCATTGTACCAGGTACACTGCGTGCAGTGCGATACTGGTATCGTACAATGGTACTTGTACTGGTAGCTTTGCTGAGGACACTAAGGAAGGCTCTGTCTGGTTCTGAGCGATGGTGCTTTGGCCTACCGAGATCTGAACTAGCCAAGCTTGAATAGTTGAGCTATCACTCGGTGCCTACAAGTTCTGCGACGTACGTCTATCGTACTTGTATTATGGTGCCGGCCTAGTACTCGTAGTGTCCCTGGTCTGGGTAGTCCATGCCTCTAGCAACCCTGAATTTCCTGTACAGAATAGCTCCAGGTGCATTAGTAGACACTGTAATTACTGTACTTAAATAGTGTTCACTACCAGTACCAGTACTCGTACCTGGTACCAGTATCGTACTGTATGATAGTTGAAGTTGATCGGTGTTGAGTAGTGCATCGGTTAAATAATCTAACACGCAAAAATATGGTGCAAGTACAGTGACAATATATACGGCCAGTGTTATATTGACGTAAAAATACGCGCCTCTGGTAATACGTCCATGCTACGAGTACCAGGTACCATGTGTAAGGAGCTACGTTCACAGGTCATACTCTCCTCTCACCATGTACAAGTGCGATACACCAAGTAACTGACATGGCCTATGCCAAATTTTTAGACGCTCATAATTTCGAGCGAACTGTGGTTAGTAAAAATGCTCATAGCTTGAAAAAATGCAAAACTTGTACCTGCACTTGTATCCCAATGACGATAACCCGACGAATAACTTGACGAATAACTTACCAAAAATCCGCTCCAAAAGGGAACGATCCACCTTTCCAGCTCGAGGGAAAGTTGGAGCGGCTAGATTCCCGTTGACAGTTCTTTGTTTTTTTGCAGTGTAAGGCGCATATCTGATTGCCATTGGTCGCTCAAGGAAGTAAGGCTGTTTCATGAAAGTCTGCCTGTGCGAAAACGCCAGGAAGGAATCTTCTCCGTGGTAAGACCCGTAGCCAGATTGACCGACACCGCCGAAAGGGGCTTGGACGCAGCCAACGTGGACAAGGCTATCATTAAAGACCAGCCCGCCTGAATTTATTTGAGACTGGATGTAATCTCCTTCCGAAGCATCATCGGTGAAGACGTACATAGCCAGGGGTGTGTCGTGATTCTCGTGAACGTATCGAATACCTTCGTCGACTGATCTGGCAGTCAAAATTGGCAGTATAGGGCCAAATATCTCGTCCTCCATTAAAGAGTCATCATCTGGGACATTTGAAACAACTGTGGGTGCCAGAAACCGCGATTTTTCATCAGAATTTCCCCCTGTGATGATATTGCCTTTTGTCTTGGCGAGCATGGATGTCAGTCGCCTCCAATGTCCAGTTGTTGCAATATGGGTGAAGTCTTTATGATCAGATTCAACACCACCTCGGTAAAACTTCTCAATCCAGTGCTGGCAAGCCTTGATGAACTCCTCTTCCACTTCAGGCTCGACGATGATGTAGTCGGGAGCAACGCATGTTTGTCCTGCGTTGACCAGCTTACCCCAAAGAGCACGCTTAGCAGCAAGAGACACGTTTTTGCAATTTTTAGTCACAAAGACAGGTGATTTGCCTCCCAGTTCCAGAATTACGGGCGTCAGATACTGTTTAGCTGCGTCCAATATGATCTTGCCCACTCGGTGGTTTCCAGTGTACATGATTTTGTCAAACTTGTGTTTTAGAATCTCTGTCACAACTGGGACTCCTCCTTGGAAAGCCTTGAAAACATCTTTATCAAGAGCAACCGTGCATAGCTTGCCCAGCAATAACGATGTATGAGGGCATATTTCGGAGAACTTCAGGGACACTGTATTTCCAGCTGCCAGAGCTGCAAGCAGGGGAGAGATGGTCAAAACAAACGGATAGTTCCACGGGGAAATGATCAGAACTGTTCCAAGAGGGCGTCTTCTGATTTTCGGTCGGGTGAGAGTGTATTGAAGACTGGGTCCCTTCACCGTCTCATCAGCAGCCCACTTTTTCAGATTTGAAACGACATTGTTGAACTCGCCCCACATATAAGATACCTCGCAAAGCTCAGTCTCTAAGGCAGGTCGTCCAAGGTCCTTATGGATTGCCTCCTTGATTTCGTCGACACTGTCATGGAGAGCATAGAAGAGCTGGCGAATTTGGCCGAGCCTGAAGTTCAAATCCAGTGTCTTCCGGGACCTATACCCTTGTCGCAGAGTTAGAATATCCTTCTCTATCTCACCTAGTGGCGTTGCCGGCAACATTGACCAATCAGGCTCAGTCATGATTTTGGTGTCGTCCTTCTTTGGTTAAAAATTAGTATCTCACCCACTCCATCCTTATATATCTGTCAACTCAGTGTGATACTTAAACCTTGTGGGTGGGAACTGTACAATGCAGTGTTCCCCACATGATGCATGTGTCAGGCTACAAGCTTTGTACCAGTACTTGTCAGTGTGAGTTTACATGCTACAAGGTACTGGTACCATGGAATATGTACAGTGTCGTACCAGTACTTCCTTGTAATTTCTTCAAGCTTGTGGTCATACTCGTAAGTAAAGGCATGTTGCCACTTTAGCTTTAATACAGACTTATTAGGATTATCCTCCATGTGCAGTTCATGACACGAGATTGAAACTACAGTACCAGTACAAGTACAAGTACGCCCTGCGTTTAAGGCGCTTTGACAGTCCTATATATATCCACCTGGATCCTGCTATGATGATGTGGCATCTTTAGTCTCACTTGTGTCTTTTCACTAATTACCGTAGCTCTTTCAACCCCAAGCTTTAGCATATCCGTCCTCCATGAATGTTCACGGACCATGCTCTCCTCTCAGCTGGCGATACTGCAAGCACAAGTACGATGCCGTGGTACCAGGTACCTTTGTAGAGTGTACGTACGATACCCAATCGATTCCACCAAGCAACCTGAGGTGCTGATGATTCTAAAATCAGGCCGGGTAACCCCTAGCATGCGACTTCAACCTCTTGAAATAAGACCATTAACCATTTCAGCAACAGAAGAAACATACAGGTGGACTTTAACAGGTCTGGACTTATACACGAGCACAATATTTAGTTCAAAATCCCTCATTTTTCAAAATCATCAAAATCATCCATTTCGCCTGACACTGACAAGGGAAAATGCCCAAATTTGGGCGATTTCTGGTGTGATTACTAATCGTGATTTTGAGAAATAGTGATCTTCTGTCAATTAAAATGATACAGGGGGGAAATTCGGAATCAGACGGTTCCAAAAATACCATTATCGTTGCCACCACTATCCTCTAATGTGGTTTTATCCTCCAACGAAATTGGAAAATAAATATTTCACCCTCAGTTTCGACATTTTCGATTTTTTCAGAAACTCCCAAATGTCAACAAAGCTTAATTTCATTTTTTCTTCCAAAATCCCCGAAGTTCCTAGAGATCAATCAATTTAGAAAATTCCGAAAGTCCCAAAAGTTCGTTCACCTTAAAATAAAGACTCTTCTCAGAAACCAGAAACGAGGAGGACTACCAGGTGAGACTGACAATATACCAAAAGAGAGAAGAAAAGAAGAAATTGTACTTTTTTTAAGGAATCACCTCACTGTGAAGACGATGAAACAAGGAAAATACAAGACATGCCAGTACTGGTACGAAGTATGTTATACTATTTTAACTATTTCGTCTCCCGAAGTGATCTGCATTTTGGTTGACTGTCACTGTGCCATTGTATTGTATTGCATGTCGTACTTGTACAGCTTAAACACAATCCAGTTGGAGTATTATTAATAAGCATAAACCAACCCACAGCTACACAAAACGAAGGGCACTTGTGGTTAAACATGATTATGGTCATATAATGACCCTATCCACAGCTATCTGTTCTGTATTATCATTTGTTAGTTTTTTCTTCTTTCATATATTCTGAGGATATTTACAGGCCATGCAGTCCTGATTTTCGGCCGGGTAACCCATGGCGAAAGGGTTCAACTTCTCGCTGTAGAACATTGTGAGCATCTCACGAACAGAAGAGACATACAGATGGATTTGTGGAGATGTGGTTTAATTCTTAGACACCAGTGTAAGCCAAAAAAACCCATTTTTTCAAAATCATGAAAATCACTCATTTCACCTGACACTGACACGGGAAAATGGTCAGGTTTTGACATTTTCTTGTATGCTGACTAATCGGAATTGTTGAAAATAATGGTCCTGTGGCGATGAAAATAGTACAGTGATAAAATTCTGAGTCTGATGACTTCAAAAATACCACTATTGAAGCCACCTGTGGTTTCTAATGTTGTTTTATCCTCTAACGAAATCACAAATTAAATATTTCACCCTCGATTTTTTCAGAAACTCCCAAAACTTAATTTCCTGGTTTCTCCCAAAACCCCGACAGTTCTGAGAGTGGGTTTAATTTGCGAAATCTCAGCAAGTCCCCAAAAGCTCTTCAGAATCTGGAAAAATCCCAAAGTTCGTTCCACTTCAGCTGTCTGAAAAAATCGAAGCGAAATTGACAAATAAGGATAGCAACCAAAAAAAAAATCAACACGAGGCACAAACACCGAAATGTGGAGAAAAAGAATTTCCCTCCCAGCACTGGTACCAGTAGAATAAAAAAAACTGCAAGGAATAAAATAATTCAAGTACCACGGTAATGATACTAACAGTACTTTTAAGGGCATAGTACTGCCAGTACACTGGAACTGGGTGGCATCGCAGGCTAATACCAGGCAGCTCTTCCTGAAATTGTGTTTAGTTGGTAAGAATCTTTCCTAAAAGAGGGATATTGATTAAGGTATCATACTGTTTTTAAAGATATTTGTACTATTTTCATGCAAGAGTGTCTCTTAAACCTTATTATATATTATGTATACACAGCAGTACCATGGTAGTACCAGTAACTCACTGCACAGTAATTGACAGTGGAGATGTAGAAACATATCTCTTAAATATTCCCCTTCACCGCAACCTTTTATCCATAATTCATAATTATTCGGCTACCGTAAGGATATTAACGTTGAGATAAGGCGATGGAGTGCATTGTCGTAACTCTGATGTTAGCCTCCGTTGCAGATAATTTCCTACCGTTTTCAACAGCCTCTGATGGCAAACAGTGACGATCCGTTGGTCCATTTCCGTCACAATTGTACGTGTAATTACCTGTACTTAGGTTTGCAAATCAACATGGGCCCTCGTAGTGTTTTGTTTATTCAATGCTAAATAATCAGGTTACAACGGCGTTAACACTCTACAGTATCTCAGCCAGGGTTACTGGAATAAAATATGTAATCGAGTTTCGAAAAGAATATATATATTGAGCTACAGATTGTCAGTACTCGTGATACTGTACTGTAGATTGTGTAATTCAGTCTTGTGGCAGGGACAGTAAATAATTGTCCCCTACACACTCATCCTGAGACCCCACTCCACATTTTCAAATAACCTCTGAGCCATTTCGAGATACTGCAGAAAACCCCAATCAGGAATGAAATGCACTTACTCTTCTTCGTCGTCGGCTCAATTACCGATGGGGCAATTCACCCATCACTTTAATCCTCTTTGGGTATTGTCAATTCCCAGCTACTTGTACATAGATTACTTGTGTCCTTAAAATATTTCAAGTTACTGATTCTTCTACTTCTGTACAAGTAATCCCAAGCTGCCCCCACAGCTGGAATTACTTCGAAAGAAGTAGAAATTTCTGACTAGTGGCTGCCTACACCAACAGCCCCCACTGCTGGTGTTTCGACGCTAGTCATGGTTTTGTCTCATCAGGGCAGCCATCCCATCTGGTCACTCTGTTAATCCCTGAGCAAGGTAAAATAAGAGCCATCACCGCAAGAACCGTCACCGCAAGAGCCATCACCGCAAAGGAGCCAACACCGCAAAGGAAAATATAACTCGAAAGAATGACAGAGGATAAATGGGGGTTGCACAAGATAAAACGTTCCATGACCAGAAAAGAAGCGTCGGACCTCGACCATGCAAGCCTGGGGGACATGATCGAGGGGTGTGCTTATTCCTGCGAGAGGTCCAGCGACGGGCCAGACAACCGGCATTATGCACTTGTCTTGAACATTCTGAAAGAGTAAAATGAAACACAAAAGAGTATGGCATTAAGCTCATCTGCTATTGTGCCTCATAATGAACTAACCAAAAGTTCAGAAGGTCCAAGACATCCAGGAAAATCCGTGTGTCTCCCAGGAATCGACCAGGTGGCTGCTCTATAGGGCGTTGGGGTACTCTTTTCTTCTCCCCGCAGCTGCATCACCCCTGCTCGAACCTGGCCTGTGCGTCACCTCATGCCAGACATGCGGACCTTCACAGCGTGCCCTCCTCTCCACTTGTTAGGTGGAGGGGGCTCAAGACACCCTTCCGCTTTGTTAGCTTCAATGAGAGAGGTGGTTATTATGTCTTTTTTTTAAAGTCATCTTGGCTGCAGACCCAAGTGACACAAAAAAGACAAGAGCGAGAAATCAAGCAGAAAGACTCACCACCAGCAACGGCCCACCAAAAGCCAAGTAGCATGGCTGTCATAGCAGGCCGTGGACATTATGTTGTAGATGTGTCGCAGATGTGCACAGATGTGCGCGCAGATGTTGTGTCGTGTGTATGATGAGAAAGAAGAGAGGAACTGGAGAGAAGACCCTCTTTATAAGGTGGAGGGAGGAAGTTACACAGAAACTGTTGTAGTCACTAACACCTAAATCTGTATATTCTATATTTACAGTTACTTACTGCCGTAAAAGGTGGGTGGCGGGTAATAAGGGCATGGCCACTTGGTTGTCCTCACAAAATGCCATGGGGACACTGTTAAGACTTAAATGGCCATATTATTGTTGTAGGGAGCTATTGAAGTGCAGTACACCTAGGGTATATGTATCATAGGAGTGATGAAGTAAAAGAGATGCGAAATAGGAGACATAGGTTGACTCCAATATAAGGTAGGATGGAGCTGTTAAGCCGATTTCCTGTTTATTACTTTACCGGTATAAGGTATTTACCTAATTACAGTACTTGAACTGTGTGTGTGTGGAAGGAGCATATAACATAATGCCTTGTGCTCGATGTCTCTCCATGAGTAGGGAAATATTAAGATTGAGATAAGGCAATGAAGTGCGTTTTCCGAACTCTGATAAGAATGTCTGATGTCAATCATGGCACTGCAAGTCCTAAAAAATCCTCTATTAGAGCCTCCCCCATCAAAGGCCTGGGAGGGTAACATCTGAGCCTCGGCCGGGTAACCCCGACATGACAGTTGAACTCCTTGATACAGAGGCTGTGATCAACTCAAGGACAAGACAAACATACAGATGGGTTATAGAGATGTGTTCCAATATATAGACACCCAATTCAGCCGAAAAACACCCAATTTTGAAAAACATGAAAACCACCCACTTTGCCTGGCTGTGGCACGGGAAAATGGTCACGATTGGTCGTTTTCTGACCCGCTGACTAATCGATACTAAAAAAAAAAAAGGTCCTCCTGCAATAAAATTAATACAGGGGGGAAATTCGGAATCTCACGGTTTCAGAAATACCATTATTGCTACCACAACTATCCTCTAATATGGTTTTATACTACAACGAGATTCCAAAATAAATATTTCACCCTCAGTTTCGACATTTTCGATTTTTTCAGAAACTCCCAAATGTCAACAAAGCTTAATTGAGTGGGTATCTCCCAAAATTCCGGAAGTCTGGAGAATTGATTTAAATTTAAACATCAGAAAGTTTTGGGAAATTTCCAAAACTACATTCAAGTTGAGAAATGGAGGAAAATCCAAAAATGATCCAAATTTCAGAAAATTGTCAGAAACTGGCAGGCATAACAAAAAAAGCGCAAATAATAAAAAAGTATAGAGAAGCGAAGTAAAACAACAACGATACTTGTCAAAGATCAAATCTTGTGATACTTATTATAACTAGGGTATTAGCGGAGCAAAATATAGTATCTGAAGAATATATTCACTATAACATCACAATTATACAGAGAACACGACTGTAGAATTGGCAAACCAAATATCGATGAAAGACATTCCCATGGGTGTAATATCGGCAGATAGACCAATATAATCACCATTAATCCATGATCCGTATAATAACACGACCACCAAAACATGTCAACTTCAATAAACATGTCTAATAACATGTATAAATGGGCTTAACAGATATTTTGAAGCGCCACAAATATTGCTACTCACAGTGCTCAATAATTAAATTTCCCTGTAGTGTTTGCTATAGTGAATATATAATATAACCAAAAATGTAGTGCCCAATATTTGGCATTTTACTACAAAAGGTAATGTGTATGTATGTTGCAAAGTTCAACATATTGGGAAGATAACATTATACTTGCCATCAAAGGAGACTGTGGAATTTGAATCCTTAAATCATTACTGGCGAACCCTGTAACGTTGAATTAATGAGGACTAATTATAATCACGCAGTTATAATCACGCAGTTGATTGCGCTTTCATTTGAAACATAGTTCTGAAGGGATTTTTTTAGTCACGTATAGGGAGAGAGCCACTGACAAAGCAATATATCCACTGCTCCTGTAAGGGTTAATTAATTGGTCATCTCTAAGTTTGGCTCGGGCTTAAGTTAAATATTGTTTTTGTATATATTCCGGATTAGGAAATTTAGTCCCAGTGAGTTTGGCATAATATTAAAAAAAGGATTATCTTGATACATCAATAGACATTTGAAAGAACTTGGCATTAACTGCAGCTGAACTTATACAACCATAAACTGTGTATAATAGAGTTGTATATTATGTGTGCGCAATTTTTGCATCGTCTTAGCTGCCTTCTAGACTCTTAACTTATGGTCAATCTGCTTTCTTAGGTGACAATACTATATTCACGTTTGTTGTCGATATATCTTTTATACATGTATATAGGTATCTCTATCTAATATTTCCACAAAACTGGTACTTCTATCTGTAAGTGTTTTTTCATTTACTTAATTATTTAATGTTTTTTTTATTTTTTATTTTTTATTTTTTTATTTTTATTTTATGTTTTTTTTATTTTGTCCTTTCACGACCCCAAGCGTACTTGTGCTGGTGCTGGAACTGGTACTGGTACTTGTACCAGTTGTTGTACTTCACCTCTACCTCTTCTCATCTCTCTCTCTACCTTTTTTAAAGCCCTGTTTCATTTCTTAATTTTCAATCTGTTTTCAGTTTCTCAGTATTCTGTTGATGTCTTCAAAATTTTTGCGACTGGTACTTTTTACAAATATCTAAGGACCTTTTGGGACTTTTCCAAATTTCTAAACTTGAGTTCACTTTTGGGACTTTTCCAGATTTCTAATCTTGATGGAACCATTAGCTTTGGGACTTGTCCAGATTGTCTAAACTTTGTGGGACTTTGGGACTTTTGGGACTTTTGGGACTTTTGGGACTTTTCCTGATTTTCTTGGGACTTAATATAATATATGCTGGGTGTACTTTTTTACCAAGGTTTTTTTTTTTGCTTTGGGGAGAAAACCACAGAATTAAGCTTGTAGACATTTGGGAGTTTCTCAAAATATCAAAAATGTCGAAACTGAGGGTGAAATATTTATTAAGCGATTTAGTCGGAGAATAAAACAACATTATAGAATGTTTGTGAGATCACTGATAGCATTTTTGAAATCACCAGGCTCTGAATTTTATCTCTGTGTTATTTTTATTCATCTGGGATCATTATTTTCTCAACTCATGATTAGTCAGCGTAATTAAAAACTTCAATATCTTAGCACTTTCCTGTGTCAGTGTCAGGCGTAATGGCTGTTTTTCATGATTTTGAAAAAAGGGGTAAATTCGGCTTGAGTAGGTTTTTAATTATTACTACAGTGCTCTACATACCCTTCTGTGTATTTCTTTTGTTAGTGAGAGGCTTACAGAAGCGGTAACAACGAGTTCCACTCTGTGTCAGGTGTTGTTACCCGGCAGAATTCCAGAACTACATGGCAAGAAAATCATCTCACGTTGATATTGGAGGCTCGAAAAGTCGCTTATTTAGTAAAACATGTGTGTTGAGGTCGTTTCGTTTTCAATTTGGAGGTTAAAAACAACTCACTTCGTTCATTTACGAAGTGGAGCTGTGACTACTTGTACACTGGTACGTTTTACTTGTACACTGGTACGTTTTACTTGTACTGTACTGGTCAGAGTATTTTAGAGCTTGTTTGGAAGTTGCTACAGCTTGTTTGGAAGCTGCTACCTTGTACGAGGTTCAAGTACGATACCGGTACAAGGTACCTGGTAGTACAAGGACGTACGATACAAGGTACGACTTGTATAACCGAGTAAAAATA
The DNA here is from genome assembly GCA_900518995.1 of Yarrowia yakushimensis. Lineage (NCBI taxonomy): Eukaryota > Fungi > Ascomycota > Dipodascomycetes > Dipodascales > Yarrowia > Yarrowia yakushimensis. The sequence continues at coordinate 1,785,942 of ULGW01000002.1, forward strand.
CTCATAACATTAAGTTCAAGTGCATGGTACTGGTAGTCACCCCTATATAGCTACTGTAGCGAGTTCTATGCGATTATGATTAAATTATAGGCCCATAATTGTTATCGGCGACCCCTTCGCTGAACGACTTCGAATCCATCGTCGTCGATGATGGGGCCCTGTTTCTCCTTTGATCCTGGATCAGTCATCTCAGCATCCCCGTCAACAAGTTCCGGAGCATCGTCCTCCTCATCTTCGCTATCCTCGTCACCACCTGTGGTCTGGTCGTCGACCTTTACTGTAGACTTAGTGTTCTTGCTGTTTTCATATTTTTTGTACTGGTTCTCGACCGTGGTAAAAATACCCTGTGAACACTCAATCCAGATTTGTATCAGCAGCTGTGCAGTCATGAAATCACTGTCGTCCTCCACTACTGTTTCGAACTCATCTTCCATGACCTGGGATAGTCTGGTTTGAATGTCGAGTGCATCGAGTACTGTGGATTCCTCGAACAGTTCGACTATGTTTCCCACAAGCCACTCTCGCTTCTCCTCTGAATCAGCTCCTCCCCAGTTGTTGTCCACTGCTGTGCTGAGGTCGGTCCAGTTATACAGGGTCATGCACACGCCAAGCTCAAATCGGGCTTGTACCTGCGAATCGCCGAACTTCAGCCCATTGGAATTTTCGATCTCGAGTATGTCGGACATTGTTGTGGTGTGATTGCAAGTTTTGGAGGCCCAGTGCGTGAAGTACTGGTACCAGTACAAGATTTTTTATAATTTTTGCCTGCATGTCATGCATATTACTATAGCTGTTTGGTTAAGGTTTCTTAATGCTCGATGTTGTTGTGGTGACATCTACGACACTTGTAACTGCTACTTGTACTTTTACTAGGCAGTTGGAGGCACGTCTCAACAATCAAGTGGTCGGTCTGGTGTAGGTGCTTGTATCCCTTTGGCACTGTGCTTATTGTTTGTTTGTTTTTCTCATACCATGCAATTCATTGTGTATCACATTAGTAAGCGGAATTCAAATATATTACGTAAGTCAACTGGTAATACTAAAAATAAAAAACATGAAGTCAAGACAGTTTTTTTACTCTATGTACTTATAGCTTACACTCCCTTTTACTTTGTGTCCCAGAGAATTTATCCAGTATTACCTAATCGGGGGATATGCTCCCTAATCTGGGTGGGCATAGTTGTCCTTCACTATAAGTTGCATTCACACCTAAACAGCTCACTCTCATCCTAAAAGTGCTGGTACCATGGTACTGGTACTTGTACTCATTGAGATCACCACGCTCAATACTGCAACCTATAGCACCAGGCACATAGTGCAACATCGAAACGGCGCGTCCATACTCGTTTAGGCGAGCAGCCCCCAATCGCGCGCACAAAATCGGACGCATCGTCGTCTGCCCCACAGAACCAGACATGTCAACACTGAGATAACCCTATCCCAACGAGTATTGTAAGTGCATTTCCTCCAAAACATGATCCACAGCATACCGCTCAAACAGATATGATACCTGCTGACAGCTTGGTAACAGCCCTCCGAGCTTGGTAACAGCCCTCCGAGAAAATATCCGTGATGTGGGTCGTGCACCACTACAGACGACCATAAACTGGATCCCATACGATGAACTGCCCTCCAACACCTCATTTCAAACCGATATCACAACGTTCATCTTTGCACCGCTAGATTCAAATCATAAGCATTTCTCATTCAGGTTCACCAGTGGCATGCTCTTCAGCTGTGGGGATTATGTGAAGCGCAGCATGTTATCCGGAAAAAGTTCCCACCAAAGGATCAAACTCCGTTCTCGTCCACGATTATGAATCTACAGTCTCAGCCCCACTTACTCGGTATAACCCTCATATCAACTAAATGCTGCTCCGTGACTAACCCCAGACCTCCAGCAGCTGCTCCTCCGATCATTACAGGATGCGATTTCTGAATCACTCCACGAGTTGAAACTTGTGACGAGTTACCTTATGGACGGTCCTAAGACTGGTATCCACAGCACTTCGAGGATAGCTAGAGGTCACCTAACTGACACTGGGTAAGACCCCAAAACTAATCCGTACAGATGCCTCTGTAATGCCCATACAGAGCAACTTTTATCTTCAAGTACTGGTACAAGTACTCGTACGTTTCAAGTACCACACTGCAGGAAACACCCCTGAGGTGCCCTCAAAAGAAGAGCTGCGGTGAACAACCAAACGTGACTCCTATGTTCGCAGGCCATGCTCTCCTCACCAGGTTGGCACTGTAATAATGAAATGTTATCTTCGGTGAGACAGACAACAAGATCAAGTGAGGGTGAAACAAACTGATTTGTACAACCACGGTCCACAGTGTACAAAACTCTTCAAGTTACGCACTAATCACTCTGTTACTGCTGGCTTCTTCCTCCTTTCCGAGACCCCCGAACCACAGCACGACCACAGTACCTTGTACTGGTATCGTACCAGGTATATCGTACTTATTTCCCTATAATCAAAGAAGGTGCTTGTAATTAGTGGAACAAGATGCAATGCAATGCACGAACCCACGACCACTACGTACATGCACAGTTTCATGCTGGCACTAATCATCGTACTGCTGCGGTTGGAGCAAGCTTTGTTGGGGTAATCTTCATTAGCATGCATAGACTCTGTCACATCGTGACGTCATCAGTAGCAGCTGGTGTCGTGTCAATTCAGTGCTGATGAGTCTTCCGCGACCTCATCCATTAACCACATTCAGAGATGAACCACATAACACAATTCTCGCAGACCTGCTATGACGATTACCGTCATACCATCCTCCCAGCCAATATTGCATGGAGAAATGTTGTTCCGGCCTGCAGAAATGCCACTGAGGATGTCAGTAATACCCTAACTGTTACAGCTATGACATTGTTATAATGAAAGGAAATTAATCATAAATCAATGAGAACTATGCCAGAGCCCTGAGTATGCCGAGTGAGTGTCTCACGTACACAATCATTGCGACCAATCCTCTGCATCTTCTTCTGAGCTCTTCAGTCACGCTACATAGAGTTTCGGAGCAACCTAATTCTTATTTCCCACCCCATATCGCTAATGTTCCCGGATAAATGGTCCGCGGGACTTGACTCAGTGAACGAAAGAGTTCCATCAGAGATTGGTGTAGTAGTGAAGTGGTACTAACAAAGAAGTTCATGGACATGAAAAAAGTAGAACTAATATTAAGCCTGTCAACAAGAATTCTGATATTCTCCGTGAATTGTATCGCGTGGCTCCACTTCCATTATGTTGTGGTTTCTAATGTGCGTCAATTTATGGATCTTGCATGTTGGGAGAGGGGATGAGATGTTAGAACGAAAAAAAACACGGCTAAAGAGCGAATATCCGTCGTACAATGATGGGCACCTATAGAGTCTAGCCACCTTGGGATCCGAAACCGCGCAATAAATAAGCGTAAGATTTTTTGCACTCGTGTCTATCTATATTCCATGTGATACACTCTGTTGTCCCCGCATTTCTGAAGGCACTAAATTCGCGTGTAGCTGCCCGCAGCAGTACGTACTCGTACCACGGTATGTACATATCTACGACTGTGCATGTGCGTCAAAGATGAGAACTATGGGACTTCAGGTAGGGGAAAAGGAGGTGAATACCAAAACCATAGAGGTTCTTGACAATCTGGAGTAATAACACATGACAAACTGAGAGGGTTACATTCTCCCACAGCTTGTGATGCTGACTACACTATACGTCGATCTGATGAATAACGCCTTACACATTGCTGAATACTACATACATGTGGCATGTAGCCTTTGTCCCAGACTTTATGGGTTATGGGCTACCAGGAATTGCATTATCTATAAAGTTGAAACCATAATCGATGGTGCGCAACCAAAATGTATATAGACGCGGGGATGTCTTCGTTCTCTTCATACCGACCAAAATGACAATCACTCTGGACCAGAAGGTTGACGAGTTCGCTTCCGAGTTCGCCATCGATGGCAGCTATGTTCAGCAAGGCGTCAAACACTTTGTCAATCAGACAGCTCAAGCTCTCTCGGCAAATATGGAGAGAGCTATGCCCATGATCCCCTCATTTGTCACTCGAATTCCCACAGGAAAGGAAAAGGGTGTTCAGTTGGCAGTTGATCTGGGTGGAACAAACTTTCGGGTCTCGTCAGTGCACCTGAATGGTGACCATACTCACAAAACGGTGGCATCAAAAGTTGCTGTGAGCGACGAGCTCATGACTGGCACCCAAGCCGAGTTCTTCGGATTTTTGGCTCGTCAAGTGAAAGAATTCTTGGAGGAACACCACTCAGAACATTTCAGCCAGACTGCGCCTTTGAAAATGGGGGTTACCTTTTCATTCCCCGTCAATCAGGTTGCTTTAGACAAGGGCTATCTTTTGAGATGGACCAAGGGCTACGACATCAAGGATGCTGTTGGAAAAGACGTCGTGGAGCTCTTCCAGATCCAGCTCGATGCTCTTGACCTAAATGTGAAAATTGTGGCTCTGGTAAACGACACCGTGGGTACACTATTGGCACGAGCTTACGCTTCTAAATCCGACGATGGCAGACACAAACAGACCTTGATCGGTGCTATATTTGGCACAGGCACCAATGGTGCTTACTCAGAAAGACTTAAGCGTGTACCCAAGTTTACTGCTGAGAACTATCCTGATGTTTTCAAGCGTTACTCACCTGAACACATTGCGAATCAAACCATGATCATCAATACAGAATGGGGATCGTTCGACAATGACATTGAAATTCTCCCGAACACCAAATGGGATATTAAATTGGACTCCAACACTCACAACAAATCCTTTCATATGTTTGAAAAGCGGATTTCGGGAATGTTCCTCGGAGAGCTGTTGCGGCTCTGTCTTCTGGATTTGAAGAGTGAGGACCTCCTTCTTCAAAACACAAAGTTGGAAGCGAACCCTATTTGGAAGGAGTTTGGAATGGACACTTCGGTTTTGTCGTTCATTGAAGCAGCTACTGCTGCCCAAATCGAATCAGGCAAGGACGACTACGAAAAAATTATCAAGGCTATGGGCCTGACTGCCAAGGACATCACTCCCGAGCAAGTTGCTGCCCTGAAACCTCTGGTTACAGCGATTGGTAGACGATCAGCATATCTATCAGCAATTCCTTTAGCAGCCATTACTCTCCATACTCACGCCTTGGACAAATTTGACATTGTTGATATTGGAGTTGACGGTTCTGTCTTCCAATTTTACCCCAACTTTGCTGATATGGTGAAGGAGGCCATGAGTTATGTGGAGGGTATTTCTGTTGACCGTATCGACATAGGCCACGCAGAAGACGGTTCAGGTGTGGGAGCTGCCTTGGCTGCTTACACTGACGAGTAATCTCAGGATGACCCTGTAGTATTATAAGCACAACCTTTGACATTTACTTGTAATAATTGGTATACTGTAGTGCAAGTACTTGTAGGAAGGTCCTCAAGACAAGAATGTGGAGGCTAGTAATAGTGAATTCACTCCTCCTAGCACACATAGGATGTATACCAGAACCCTCATGTTGGTTAACGAGCGAGAGTGCTGTCGTTTGAGCCCTGAAAGAGTGAATATCCCACTTCTATGACTCTCACCCCCAGCCAATATAGCACCACATTGATCAAAGGATTCTGTCCAAATCACTTTGATCCCTCATATATTTAGTATCTATCGATACAGAGAGGTTAGGGGACAAGAAGATAGGATGTTCTGGAACCTGGTAGCAGGGCTACCTCTGAGACAAACACAACGGTATGGGGAAGGGATGTGAATATATCAGGATCCCTACATGTATTTCTCTTAACCAGGTACAACTTCTGCTACCTTTCAGAACCGTTGCACCGCACCGCAGACAGAAGCCCAGTTTCCATGACAACCAGCTTTGCTAACAACGCATTAATGAATTCGCAACTCCTTATATTGGCTGTTTGACCGTATTTGCGTATCATAGAATTCTTAATGTTACATCTGCGTGTGTGCTAAAGGTGCGATACAAGGTACGATACCCCTTGTACCTTTAGTCACTCGGGCTGTCAATGGACTAGGCTAAAACGCACGCTATAAGTGGTACAATGCTACATGAAATTGGCAGCCAATTGTTGTGGTAATAGGACTCATATATGATGCCATAAATTGGTGGCTACAATGCGTATATCCATGTTTGATCGAATTATTAGAGCCCCAAAAATTCACATCCGGCATTTAAGTTTCATATTAAAGTAAGTTAAAAGTTGCATGCAGGGTTGCATATATTACTCCATTGGACCTGACACTACACGACGAAAGACAATATAGGCTGTAAATTTTATTGTCAGGGAATAATGGCACTTGACAGGTGGACAGATGCTTATCTTGCTAGGCGATTGAATTTTTCCCATATTTTTCTGCAAGTACATGCACAAGTAGCACTTACTTTAGCATTAGACAGACTCACCCACTCTCCAACATGGCATGAAAGCGAGGTTGTGTGTATAGAACACGCGTGGAACGAGGCAGGATGTTCTATACCTTAGACTCTTGTACACTCTACTAGCTCATTTGCTACAATGATTACAAGTTGTGCATGTAGCCATTCTAGATGTTGGCCAGATCAGCATCGGTGTGGCGTCCAATTTCAGGTGGTTGCAAGGTTCTCGTGCTAACATCCCCAATCTGTTGCCTACGGGTAGGTTTGGTACAAGGTGGATTTCCACAAAGAAGTACAAAAAAGCTACCTCAGCTACCACTGGCGGGCTCTTTTCGGAGGGGTGTCATGACATTGAAGCCAATCAACATGGTGTCCTGTGCCACACACCATTCATCTCATAGTTGATTTATAGACTAAGGAATGTAAGTACAGTAAATACCGAACACCAGCACATTCTACTGACAAGCACAGCATGAGTTCATGACATGGAGGAATGTTCTCTAGATGATCACAATTACTGATATGATCACAATATCAAGAATAGGGAAGTACTGGTAGTCATTACTTTTCCACTAGAGTTGGACAAACGTGAATGTGGATTGCAACAGTTTGCACAGCCACTTTCATATGAAGCGAGAGACCTACATGGATTTTGCCGAATAAAGACAGGTTACACAGTACAAGTATATTGTAGATAGATCTAGGTGCTTCATCACAGTAGACATGTTCCCCGTAGAATCAGGCGATCGTGTAACTCGGTGTTTAGCTTAAAACAGTCAGGAAAACTGAGGAGCAACATGCGGTGGCCACTTTGACAGTACTGTATGTTCATAAACTTGCACAAGTACAAGTACCTGGTATCAATATACCCCATAAATGTGAATTTTAACTACTTCGGCTGTCAATTCCGAACCCTAATAATGAAACGAGGGTACAATTGCAGTGTGTAACGAACGAATCTATGCACAAAATCCTTCCACAACCTTGAGGATATGTATCACGTGACTGACAAGATCCAAAAACGGACTTGCTCTAGAATCTTTAGAAAGAATCAATGGCAAAAAGTGGGGTCTGGTACTTGTAGTATAGACGGGGTAGTATGTCCATGATCCGTGCCACAACGCTACTCCCTTAGCTTACCTGGTATTTTTAACAGAATAATCCCAATATATGCAAAAAAACCCATCAATTGCGCTGAATGTACGACTATGCTGGGTGTCACATGTCACAAAGAGTTGGAAAGCTTTAGGAGCAATGTGATTCTCTACACGCAAGGACTACAAGGGCTACTTTGTTTGTAGCTCGTCTATTGCGATGCCTCTACAGATATTGACCTGTGGAGAGGCGAATGCTGGAATTACTGTATGATAACAGATTCATAACAGTAGCTGTGCATTCGCTAAGAACCAGAGAACTTTCTTGTAACGGTTGACTGAAAAACATCTCCCTCAATGGTAGGAGTACCAGTACCCAGCCCAGTCAACATCACAATAATAATGTTTGTGGTCATCTGATATACGACATGTACAAAGAATTTCTTCTATGCCCAATGGACAATTGTATAGACACAGGCATCACATAAAGAACCCTTCGCCAGCCTAAATGAAGCATATGCAGCTACCATGGTACGATACTGGTTATTGTACTTCTGGACCTATTGAGACAGACAATAATTGATTCTTAATGAGCTTGCACCGCGTCTTAGCTGTGTCGGAAGTCCTCCCCCGACTGCAAGCCCAGTACAGGCAGCACCACGTCCAGACAAGATACTGGACACAAAGACAGTTCACAGGATGCATAGAAACGTCCATTGTGGCAGTACAAGTACAAGCACCGGTATTAAATGCAACACAAAGAATTTTCGAGCAAACAATTCGGGTTGCATCACTCTCCTGAGATGACATTTCTGTAACTGACAGCCGCCAACAAAGTATTTTTTAAGTTTGTTTGGGTGAAATGGTATGACGTACAATGCACCACCTGTGGATAGCACTGTTGGTATTTGAAGAGTCTTCTCACATGTGAGAAATCTGTTTCTGTCATGACCTCATATCAATTAATTGAAGAATGAAGTCAATATACAATTTCCTGTGGCAACCGAGCTTCAATTGTGTTTTGCGAGTTGCTTTTTTGGTCGCCAAATAATTTGACAGCCAGCAGCCCATGCCTCGCTGAACTCCGACACCCTGCAGGTATACATATATGCACATCTGCATCCCAACCAAACTTCTATGGTCTACTAACAAGATGCAAGAGGACTAAAGGGGTGCAAGCAGCATACTTGAAGGATCAGCATTTGGGCGTGGGCGTTGCATGTAAGCAGGCTCAGCCCGACTGGCACTTTGGCGAAGAATTCACAGGCGCAAGGAGGCACTCTTCTGAGCACAAAAGTTACGAGCTCTTACAAGTAGTCTTTTAGGGCCGCCACAGAACATTGTTTTTTAGGTCTTCGTACTCCCTCTTTCCGGGTTCCGTTCGGTTGACCCTGTTTGCAGATGGTGCACACCATCATTGTGATCAACCCTTTGCTCGATACAACTGAGTTTATGGGTGATTCCAGCAGGTCCAGTATCGTGCCGGTATTATATGACACTCGTAAAATGAGCCCGGTAGGCGTGAATTATGGCACGTTACCAATCACAGTTTGGGGTTTAGAGAAGAGTCAAACTTTTATGCCCGTGGTGGGCAGGGAGAGTCAATGGTAAAGCCAAACGTGGCGGTCACCTTCTTCCCAATTACAAATTCCGTAGTCATCAGCCAGACCACAAGGGTGTTTTTCGAGTATACGCAAGGGAGTCCTATAGTGTAATAAAGATGCACCTAGAGGTGTGCAATAAAAACGGGACAAGTATTTGAGTACTTGATCGAGTTCAACTACCAGTACAAGTACTGGTACAACTATATGATAGCGCCAATTGGTCAATCCATCTGACAACAGTCACCTTACACTCATGTACAGACGTACTAGGGTGGGCCAAGTGGTTCACAGGGTGATGGGAACGAACCCAGGATCTACACAGCCCTTGTTCGTCCACACGTGGTTAGTGAGGCTTCTTGTTCGATCTATTACAGGGGTTGGAGAGATTCCATGGAGTATCTCCGTACAAGACAATTGAAAACACAAGTGCAGGTTGGAGAAGAATAAATATAATAAATAATATACAGGTTTTGTAGTGGGTTAATTTCGGGGGACAGGTCGCTTGTGCTCAGACTTCCAGCCCTGTCGCTTGTTCTGGAACCAGATCTGGACCACTCGAGGGGTCATGTTGAGCTCCTTGGCCAGGTCAAGTCGCTGCTCAGAGGAGGGGAAAAATGTCTGCTCAAACACTTCGTTGAGTCGAGCAACCTGGTAAGAGGTGGCTCGCCGTCGCTTGGGCTTGGGGGTCTGGGGAACAGCTTGAGGCACAGCAGGGTATGCAGTTGCAGCCGGAGCAGCGTAGTAATGGGTGCTGGGGGCAGGTGCCAAGTGAGTGTGGGAAGGAGCCACATGGTGGTACGATGGGTGAGGAGCCATCATATGGTGGGGGGCATGGTGAGGAGGCGGGGGAGGAGGAATGTGGTGATGTGTTTGGTGGGGAGCGGGATGGTAAACAGACACTGGAGTAGGCACAGAGTGAATAGGAGTAGTTTTGAGAGAAGGCACTGCCACAACAGGAGGTGGAGGAGGAGGGGCAGCAGTAGAGTACTCGTACAGAGGAGGAGTGGATGCAGGAGTCATGGGAGAAGTGACATTGGTGGTCAGTCGCTCCAGAGGAGGAGACAGCTGTCGAGGAGGCAGAGGCTCAGGCTCATCACATAAGAGTGATTTGACTGAAGGTAGTCGTGTGTCTCGTGGGGGCGTCCGTAGGCCAGTGTTCATGTTGTGGATTGATGGCAGGGAGAACGATAGGTTGTTCGAGGGCATTGCAAGAGTGACGGACATTATTAATTGTGGGAGTATACCGTGCTACATTTTGGGGGGCATAATAGATATATATGCCCAGAGCCCCGATCCCAGGCAAGAGACTTTGGATATGCAGAATCATGAGTGCTTGCTTTTGGGTTTAGTTTCTTTGTTTGAGAATTGCTCCCATCGAATACAAAGAGACAACAAAGCAAAGTTCCATACAGCAACACAGAATTAAGGTGAGGGAATCTTAACATGCACACGCAGGCTCTGAGCTTAAATCCACTAAGATCTACCACGATGACCTATAAAACCAAACTCTGTACGTTCAATTAGGGCAACGCTATATAGTTCCGGATCGCGGGATTTCTGAGGGTTAGGGGATAGGGCTCCTGGGCGGTCTTGTGTCTTTGTAGTGTAATGGTGAGACTAGGGGCAAGGGCAAGGGCCAGGTGGAAATGGTGGGCAGGGAGAAGATAAAAAACATGTGTTGTTGGGACAGATGAAGACCCATTGTTCTGAGCTTGTAAACGTGTATTTTAGGCTTATGGATAGTGTGCTAGGGGGACTAATTGGTGGCGACCTACTCCGGCCTCTGAAATTCTGTTATAATCAGGTTTCTGGCTCTTATTCATCATGACCGAACCAATGTCGCTGTGTGCCTGGACATTTAGCCCACCAAACCCGCCCGTGTAAGGAAACTTTTACTTCTTTAGGCAAAAGAGGAAGTGCATCACTGCAGGTTGACTTTGTGTTTTCTTGCCCTAACTCCCACCTTATACAGCTAACCGGGCTTTAATATGAATTAATTTGCCGGGTTAAACAAAGGAGAGAGTTTCTTTGAACACAAAACCAAAGAGGCCACCCCCGCCATCGGTAATTATGCGAGGTCATCATCTGCACTTGAGGAGCGCAGAGTCCAGGCTACTGGTCCACCAGATGAGGGGATAGTGCCTAGTGGGGATCCTAATGCGTCCCAGCAGATGTCAAGCAGGTGCCTGGACTAGTCAGGATTGGCGTTGTTTAGCCGTCTTGTGTCAGTGCTTGTGACAGAGTATTATGGCCATGTTGTCCATGATGTGACGTTCCGTCGTCGAGTTAGGGCAAGAACAGAATTTGGGTTCTTTGGCTGTGCTTCCGACGAGCTTATCGTGAACAAACTTTCCCAATTCCAGAAGCTGTGGGAACTATCTCTTAAAACCTTAATTCCAATTCCGGCTGAGCATGATGTGTGGGGAATGTGCTTGGAAAAAATAATCTGGTTGTTGGGGGCAAGAATTATGATCATTATTGCGGTACTTCATCTTCCCTGCAACCGTGTGATTTTTTGAAAAATTCTCTGCAGACAGAACCAATCTACTTTCAAACATATCGTCCTTATGGCTGGCTACAGAGAGCATCTAAAACCACAAAGGTGACGTGGGAAAGCATAAGGTGACATGAACATGGAGCAGCAGGTCCCCCCAGACAAGCGGGACTGGCATGCCTCACGGAGAAGCCATAAAAAACTGGCCAAGTTGGCTGTCTTCTTCTATATGGTCTTGTTCTTGGAGAGGATTGTACTTTATGCCAATCAATAGTATGGCAGTAATGTCTACACCAGCTTACACTTTGAAGTCTCTCTTGTCTGTCGAGACGGTGTGGCTGAACCGCTTGTGTTGAAACATAAAGACATGCGTGTTGGTCACCAGTTGTACCCGTGGTGGTACAGGAGTCTAAAGGACCCTTGGTCAAAAAAAAATACCCCCGTGGTGTGGTTTCGATGCCACTCATTGTTCAGGTGGCTGCTTCCAGGTCTCTCTCTCTCTTTCTTCTTCTTGAGAGAAAAGTCGACCTGCAAGTCTAACCGCGAACCCTCGAGAGGGTGTGGAATAGAGTGCTGGCAAATTAAACATGGATGAGGCAATGCTACGCTACGATATCAGGCTTGCCGCATCTGTTCCAGGGAGAGGAATCCATGCCCTCCACCGAGTGTGGTGTGGTTCATCCTATCATGTGCTTGTCTCCGGTTTCGGAAGTGGGCTGATGCACACCGTGGGGGGTCGGGGTTGTCGGTATTTTTCCACGTGACCTGTCAAATCTTAAAAAATGACATTTCAACACGCCCCGTGGAGTGATCGGAGGCATTCTGTTGGCCTATTAGCCACATGTAAATTACTTGTACTCTACTTGCACTTGGACCACACACTTGTGTGAACGCATCATCATTAGGGCGTTTTGTATACCTTACAGTGGTGGAACCCTAAGATCAACAAGATCATCTATTTTAGAAGTTGTCAAGAAGCTTGATTGAGTTTAGGTTTTGGAAAAAAGTTTTTATCGAGACGAAACGTACAGAGACTTTGAGAGACTGTGTGGCACACAAACAGCCGGTTTCTAGGGCTCGGGCAAGGGGAGTCTGCCGGAAAAAGAGCCGAAGAAGGGCCGATTACAAGTTGGAGAGGGCCGAATATAGCCCTATTAAGCGAATGATGAAGTGATGGACCGGACATACATATCAGCATAATCCAGGTGGAACCACGCGGTTTGACCGCAACCGTCGCTACATACAGCAGGTATATGTATGCACGGGCTCTCGCCCTCATCTGACAACATGTCTCCTGTCATCTCTCCTCGTATGCGGCTGATACATGACTGTTAGCTTGCATGCTATCGGGATATGGAAGGAGTGGTCGGTCCTTTATGCTCTGCAAAAAACAGTGCTATGACGCCACCATTAAACTATAATTTTATTTTTATACCTCATCACACTAAACTGAGCTGGGTCTAGAGAGCAGGGGAAGCCGTTTGATTAGCGTCTGTGTAGCAGGCAGGTTTTCCAGGATATTAACGTGCCATCAAATCAAAGAAAAAATCTGAGACACTTTTTGTAAAATCTACCGGAAAAAGCAGCTTTCCAAACGCCCTTGTTTGGCGGTACATAAGATTCACTATTAAGCAATATTAAAGTGTGCTATATTGGAGCAAAAAACGCACGCCGTGCACACTGGCCCTTGGAATAGCCGCGAGGAATGTATGTACTCATGCCTCAAGCGACTCTACAAGTACGTACAAGTGCCTGGATAGGCACAAGGTCCTGCCAAGTCGAGAATATTGTATGTGTGATATATTATTAAATCGTGAAACCTGCAAAATCACTCAAAACCATCCCCCTCCAACAATAGGAAGGGGTACTGACCTCCGATTCTCAGTGACTATGGATCTGACTGGGGGGGCCACCGAAACAAGGTTCGTATAGGGCACGATTCGGTCCGGTCTCGGCAAGGGCCAGAGGAATCGGAGTAGAATATATGAGACTTTGTTTATGTGTAGAGAGAGTCAAATTAAGTCTTGCCGTGATCCATGTGGCAGGTTGCAAGTGGAGCCCTGTCTAAGACGACACGTGAGACAAGTTTTGAGAAGGTCTTGTTCCTAGGAGGACCTATTCCGCATCACAGCTGTAGCGTCTAAGACAGTTGGGTCAGATGGTTTGCGACAAGGTTCTGCAAATGAAATGCAAACAGTGATAGTATGAAACAAAGAAAAGCGAAAATAGCCTCACTAAGAGTATCATGGTTCCACTCTCTCTCTCTCTCTCTCGTCGGCTCTACTCTCGGCGGTTTTGGTACGCCGTACATGCGGTAGGATCGAAGACAGAGCAACTTTCCTTCATCGCAGTTGGAGATGGGTCCCCGAGAGCCCTAGGTTGGGTTATGGTTCCTTGCTTGCCACAAACCATGGACAAGCAAGCATGGTGAGTGCGTTCAATACGGCCTTGTTCAGGCTGTCGTTGCGAGAGTCGAGAGCTCGAGATTGAGTCTGAGGCATTATCTCCAGTACGATACGAGTATGGGTACCGTACCAGCATGAAGTTACTCTACAAGTGTTGAATCGTACAGCTCATGGGACCAGAACTGGTACCAGGGTACGAGCTTGTACCCCCGGCCATCTCCGGGTTGCAGTTCCGCATGCAAGTGAGTATTCCGTGTGTACCTGCTTGTCATGTGTTGATTCTGGTAAGACGCAGCAACTCGGAGGATTCGGCCTTTTGCGATCGAAAAAAGATGCCTGTTGGCGCAAGCGAGCCGACCAATCGCTTCTGAGTTACCACAGCCTCGAGTTTGGGTAAATTCAAGACAATGGAGGACATTTTACGCAGTCCCTTTTCATTTCCCCCTTTCATCCGAAAATACAGTTTGTCGGCTTTCTCCGGTTAAGACCGCCGCATACCCAGGAGTAGAATGAGGGAAGAGCATTACCCAAAGAACCAGAGTGGGTCCGGTGTTCAATTGATCACCGCAACTCTTGGACACGTGGTGGAAGAATTTTTCCGTGTAGCGACGGGATTTGCGACTCTCTCTCGTCCTCGACTAAACTCGATCTCATGCAAAGCGGAACAGATGGATCCGTGGCACGACGCTAAAGCAAAAACTGGAGCAGGAGATGCATCCAACGGGTGGGCTTCGGTACGATAATAGCAGAGGGTTATACATTTTACAAGCAGGAGATATGAGGGTGTGCAAGTGAGATGTACCGTATATTCTACCTGTAAAGAATACTACCAGTACAATGGTACCATTACCGTACCAGTACTTGTACCAATACCAGTTTTGGTATCGTATTTACTCATACAGTACCGTATTTACTCGTACAGTACCGTATTTACTCGTCGTACAGCACCAACACTACTTCTCAAGCCGATCGCTCAATAAGCTGAAATCACTGTGGCTGATTTAGATTGTCGATACAAAATGTCGCAGACCTCTCGGGACCGTACTCACCATCTCGTACCCTGGACCCACAGGTTGCGGCAACTTCTGTTGACATTTAGCTCAAACTTGACCTTTTTGCTTAAACTTCTCGTTTACGGGATGGTTACCGCTTAATACTGCTCTAGTGCGAGTAAACCTGCCCCACGGAACCAACCTCGGTGCAACACAAATCTACCACCCCCTTTGTGGAATGGGGGGGTTGCTTGCTATGGGATTTGCATTGTGCAGGGGCACAGGAGAGCCGAGCGGGATTTTTTTCCTTGCGAGCCGTTATATTGCTCACACAGTACATTGGCGCTTGGCACAATGCGTCCTTTGCAGAGAGCCCCGTATTCAAACAGTAAGATTCATATAACGCCAATAACTAGGCTCCCTTGGACCTATAGCTGTAATGCATATGTATTCACAAAGTTACCTTCTATGATATTAAACGTTGTCCCTGTTTTGCAGAGATTAAACGCAACCTGGCCCAAAGGGGTCAAAATACACGATTTGCTTCCTCTCACCGAGGCATGAGACTTTCATTTCATGCTTTTATTGGAGTTTGTTGTGGCAAGAGACACACCTTTAGGGTCCCCGACTTTAATCCAGGCAAATGGCAAAGCTCCGATTCTCTGGTTTCCACGGAGAGACAGTACTGAGTGTAAAGTCTTGCTGTGGACGGCGCGAATACGTGAGGATTTTCAGTTAGAGACAAGATAAGAAGGGCAGTAAGGGCCACCAACTGTCTCAGATCAATGGCTGTGTGGAACGTCTGTAGAAGCCAAGAAGGCTCATCTTGGAAGCAAAGGGGGCTCATCTTGGAAGCAAAGGGGGGTTCATCTTGGAAGCAAACGGGGCTCATCTAAGGAAGCTCATTTTTTCATTCTATAGAGTTATTAATTGTAGAAGCTCGAAATGAGGTCCTTGATAATCAGCCGTATTCGCCATGGGGATGATCATTGCTTTTTTCTGGAGGCAAGCGATGATAATAGGTCCCCCCCGTTATACGTGCCATGCGACTATCATCCTCTTGAGATTCGTGATACCAGTCTCTCAGAGAACGAATAGATGGGATACACTTGCAAAATGTACATTTCTAGCACCGCAACTACGATTAAATCTCCCTATACAAGTCTACAGAGCTTCCTGGGTCACGAGACAACTTCAGTCGTATCGTAGTGTCAGTGCATTCATACAAGTAGAGTTCTGCAGTCCAGTGCCCACGATACGAGATGGGAGATCGTAGATGCTTGACGTCATTGAAAAAGGAAATGAAAGAAAAAGAAAAGAAAAGAAAAAGGTCCAACTAACAAAGCCAAAATTGATGCTATTGTCAATAAATGAGTTACACAAAATGAACCATGTTTGATAGTATCTTTGACAGTATCTTGTCGCTTTCGTCGTTTGGTATATACATGTTATCCTTCTCTGGATATTCGTCTATTTCGTACTGTGGCTCCGTTTCGGCTTCTGGGCAGCCTGATTATCAAAATGCTCCTGGCTTATCAACACAGGGTCGAATCTTCGGACTTGAGTCAACTCTGGGGTCAGTGGCTCGATAGCCCTGAAAGCTTTGAGAGCCTTGTCGATTTTATCCTTTGGATCTGGAGAAAAGAAGGACTTTTGCCTCTTCCAATCGTCGGCGACACGTTTGATCATTTCAGCAATGGCACTTCTGATGTATGACTCTTCCTCGGGCACCTTGCGAACTCGGAATACGTAGACTCCATCACACGCACCAGGGGTCTTGTGAAACTCCTCCAGGAAAATCCGTCGGTATTTTTTGGCCGTCAGGCTTCGATTAACACCTGAGGCCAATGGACATGGGTTTCTTTGATCCTTCAAAGACATTCCAGTAGAGGTAGGCTTTCCTGGAGCTGCGTAGCCCAACTCATTGTCTTCACTGATGGTGTGGCCATTCAGAGGAAGGAAAGCATGCCATTGCATCACAATTGAAGGCCTCGTCTTTCTGAAAACTCCCTGTACTGTCCATGGAGCTAGATAGAAGGACGTAAAATCGGTGATAGTGTGAGATGCTTGTACCTTCTTGATACCATTTCCAGCTGTATGTTGATGAATTCCCTTTAGTTGGGTGGGATCAGTCACCACATCTGGCCAGTATGTTCCTGGATCTTGTTTTCCTGTTACATCAGGAGGCATGATCCACTTTGTATAGTTCTTTGGACTCCACATGTCTTCTGTGGTGAGATGATGACCTGCAACATTGGCAAAGAAAGAATCAGCCTGCTTAGATCCGCATGGACTGATTCCTTTGCTGATTCTCGGTTGGCCGAGAGACTCTTCAATAATCTCGGGGTAGTTTGGATCGCGATCAGAGCCTGTTGTAGACTCTCTGTTGGCTGTATTTTTTTGACTGAACAAAGATCGCGATTTGCGACGTGCGGTTGCTACCGTGGGCTTGGCTGTGACCGTTGTAAACCTCCGGATCACCTGTTTCATGGTGTTGTGACTGGAAATGTGATTCTAAAAGCGTGCTCTTGCCATGCATTATCTCAATTAAATTCGGCAAATAGAGTTTGTCGAGGACTGAAGAAGAGTGAAGAGTGAAGAGTACGATTCTGTATAGTACCAGTACTGGTAGTCGGTGATGAGAAGACATTGTTGATTTCCACTCGTTTTACTGTGTCGATGCGTATATGGCGTTCATAGATAGTTCGGCCAAGTTCACATTGTCTCTCATGGTATACAAATCCAAATTATCATCTATAATATAAAGACCGCTGGCAAGGTAGAAGGAAATCAAAAGAGAAAACCAACTGAACAAACAAAAAATACTCATAATACCACCAGTGACCATTAAACATACAAACTGCCAAACACCCAGTCTTATTTAGTCTTCACACCAATGCAACAATCACATGAGGTGTTTCAAAACCACCATCTATAGGTGGGCTGTGTTTCTGAGACTCCCTGATAGCTATAGAAACAGGTCATGAGGGACGTGAAAGTTTAGCTCTTGCCAACTGTCAGAAAGATGAGAGAGAGAGATAGACCCGAATACTACCAGTTATACCTCTGCTCGCTTCCATGTGTGCACGTGACTTTAATTTTGGTTGCCGCCTGAGAGGCTTTAAATTGCGTATTTTTGGGTGGGAAAAACTCGATGGTTTAGCACATTGCAAATGAGTTACAACCACGTGCTCCCAGTCTCACTTGCACACACTCCTCAGGTCTTAATATCACGGTCAAGATACATTCCTAACTGTGCACCATCATGGCTCAATAACCTTCCCAGCAAACACACCCCGAACTCTATCTGTCCGCGAAACCACCATCATCAACATCACCTCGAACACAGAACATTTTGGCAAACCCCTCCTGTCGCCAAAGGCACTCGACACACATAGATAAAAACCGCAGGAATGACGACGCCGGCGCACCACGGCAGCCCATTCGCCCCTGCACCCGGGGTATCTCGCCTTTCGCAGTCTTCCCATTCGTCGACTAGCTCGGCCAAGAGCCATTCTGGATTCACATCCTCTTCATCCTTGCAAGCTAGCCAGGCCAAGGGACTCCCTCCAACCCCCACAGCACCTTCTATACCAGCAGCTTTCCCCACAGTCAACGGCAATCGCAGAGTATGGGTGTGTCGTCCAGGAGCAACCCCCACCACAGTGTTGGTTCCTGCAGAACTCATTGTGGATGACTTGAAGAGCGTCGTGCTGGCAAAGTTCCCCACGTCGCTGCAACGGTCCACGGATCCAGCAGACCTGGCCATCCGTCTGCCCCAATCTGCACAACCTCCCCCATCGCGACTGTCAAATTCTCATCTGGCGCCGCCTCCATCGCCTGCGCTGGCAGCAGCAGCAGCAGCAACAGAAGTTGTCCGGGCCGCAACCTCTGTACACATCCCATGTTTCACACAGTCGATGCGCAAGAAGCAACCCGTCAAACCTAGTCCGTTGACTATTAAAACCCCATCCCAATCCGCATCGGCTGCTGCAACTTCAGTGCCTCAGCCGCACCCCCTCGGTGACCCACTCTCACCAGATGTAAACGTGTGGCAGGTACTGGACGCCCATTTCCCCAACGGAATGCGTATGGAAGATGCCCTCGTAATCGAAGGAGAGGCAGTCGAGCACATTCATCCTCCACCACCTCACAATGCCCCCCCTCCCCATCATCAGCCGGCTCACATTGTGAAGCAGGTCATCACTCCGCATGCTCTATCTCATCAACCCCATATACAGACTCCTGGCCAAGATGCATTCCAGGGCCCCCCCTCCGCGACAGACGAGGAAGCCGTTTATGACGAGGACTCAAAATCCGCACGGAAGCGTCGCGACATTGTGCCAACGGGACCATCCGGTTCGTCACAACCATCTGCGCCAGGAGCTTCAGGAACGTCGTCTGGCTCTCCAGCCCAGTCACCAGCAGCCGCAGGTACGGCCCAAGGTGGAGTTCTGCTGCTTCCCCGTCAATTCCGAGGCGGCACGCGAAACAGCGACAAAGATCCCAACGCAGTGCGCAAGAAGGGATCTTCGCCTGGACCTGATGACAAGCGACGGCAAGCGCCAAACCAACCTCAACAATCGCAGCAACAGCCGCAGCATCAGCCGCAGCATCAGCCACCGCATCAGCCGCAGCAACAGCCAGCAGCACATTCAATGCAGCCGCCCCAGCTCAAGGTCGCTGCGCCGCTGGACCCCCCACCAAAACCCACAATCAGCATCACAGCTCGGCCCAACGGAGCCACCATCACCGAGTCGCCCAGTAATACCAATCTGCATCTGCTGGGCAAGCAGAAGAAGGAGGAGCCGTCTGTGCCAGCAGCGACATCTGCAGCATCATCTGCAGCATCATCTGCAGCATCATCCGCAGCAACAGCCAAGACTGCGCGCAAGGAGGATACCAAGGCTCCTGCCCCACAAAAGGCACCCCAAACAGGTGCCCACGCTCCAGGAAAGCCCGAACTGAGACGCACTCGAACGCCGCTCTCCGGCAAGGCCCAAAAGGCGCCCACGACGATGGAGACTATCGTTCCCCGTGTCAATGTCCTGATTGTCGAAGATAACGAGATTAACCAGAAGATTCTGGAGGCATTCATGCGGAAGCGAAAGATCCGGTCGTCTGTAGCCAAGAACGGTCGAGAAGCTCTTGAAAAGTGGCGACAGGGAGGGTATCACTTGATCCTCATGGATATCCAGCTTCCCGTGATGAGTGGTATTCTGGTAACCAAGGAGATCCGTCGACTGGAGCACCAGAACAAGATTGGTGTTTTCAGCGGAGGTGCTGGACATGGACAATCCATGATGGCTCCCGTGGCTCCCGAGGATGTCCTCGACAGCAACCTGTTCCGTTCTCCCGTCATTATTGTGGCCCTCACTGCCTCCAGTTTGAAGGAGGACAAGTCCGAGGCTCTGGCCGCTGGCTGTAACGATTTCTTGACAAAGCCCGTCAATATGGTCTGGCTGGAGCGAAAGATTATGGAGTGGGGCTGTATGCAAGCCCTCATTGATTTCGAGGGATGGAAAATGTGGAGAGGCCGTGATTTCGACGGAGCTCATGCTCCTGCGATTGGCCGAGCCCTTGCCAACACTCATCTTGCTCAGCCAGTGTCTGCGACCAGATCGAGATCTCGAAGCAACTCGAGAGTTGTACGACAAAACTCCAATGGCCCCAGTGCTCGAAGCAAGCTGTCCAAGGCACCAGTTGCCTCACCTCCTTCGTCTGCTCCAGTTCAACCTGCTGTGGCAGCTGCAGCTCATCCTCCTCCTGTTCCTGGCAAGAATGGGGAGCGACCACCGGTGCATAATACCAAGCCCGCACCGGAACAATATCGAATGGATCCTCCCAAGGTGGAGGTTCCTACCAAGTAGCATTAATAAGAATCTTGATTATCACCGAAATTGTATATGTTATCTATTCGTATTTTGGTCACATGTATCGCACTGGTAGAGTTATCGCGTATAATTAATTATGATGCATATGCACCTGCATGCAAACTCCAAGTTCATTACGCCACATGCCATGGATCAGCTTTTCAATGTGTTCAAGTCCGTGAATACACTTGCCACGTTTCTGAGATGTCGAAAACACGTACTTCCGACCGTCAAGAACCTCCAATGTGCGCACAAAGACATTTCTGACGAGACCTTTGCCATATTCAAGTATCTGCTTCCAGATGACATTTCCTATGTCTGGGTCGATTCACAGCAATACAGTGGCGAACAGAGAGACGTTTTCGAGATTGAGGATGAGGACGACAACTGGATTCTCATGTTCGACTTCATTGACGGAGATCTGAAGCCTCAGGTGGCCAAGAAGCGCAAAGTTGAAGAGAAGGAGTGTCCCATGGTGGAAGAACGAGTCAAGGTGGAGTTGGACGAGACGGTTCTGAATCTCACCAATCCACGTGAAAACAACAAACGAGACAGACAAAGTTGGACTTACAGTGTTCAAGACATGGGCAAGTTGGTTGCCAAACGGAATGCAAAGTTCACGGCTTCGGTGGAGTTTTTGAGATCCAAACTGAAATCCATAGACTATCAAGGGTCCGAGCTGGAGTACTTGAGAGAAAAATGTGAGATTCCGAAAATCCCTACTTTTGGGGATCTTGTCAACATGGATCGGGAGAAGGTGACAAGCCAAGATCAGGGAATGGTGGATATCGAACAACTCATTGCCGATATCACTACAAAGGAGTCTTATTCTGGACAAATTGTCGAAAATGGATACATGATCCTTCCGGCAGAAGAGGCTAGATACGGCGAGTTGGAGTATGAGCTGAATCATGAAGTCATGGCTGCATTTGAGGTGACCAAGGGAGTCACAAAGCTGTTCACTCACCAAGCTGATGCTCTAAACGCTCTACATCGAGGACAAAATGTGGTTGTGTGTACTCCCACCTCTTCAGGAAAATCACTCATTTATCAGACACCTGTTTTAGAGTCACTTCTCAACAACAGTTCTTCAAGAGCCTTTTTCATCTTTCCGACCAAAGCTCTTGCTCAGGATCAGAAGCGATCCTTGACAGAGCTCTCTCTGGCTCTCGGGCTGGAATATGGGATAGTGGAAACCTTTGATGGCGATACTCCATTTGAGAAACGATGTGAGATCAGAGACAGGGCTCGTGTGGTCTTCACAAACCCAGATATGATGCACGTGAGCATCCTGCCTAAACTGGATGCAGACAGGGCTTCCTGGAGACACTTTATTCAAAATCTTCGATATGTCGTTGTGGACGAGATTCACTATTACAACTCTCTGTTTGGAACTCACGTGAGTCTGGTTCTGAGACGACTCAGACGGGTGTGCAAGTTGCTGGGGAATGATATGGTGCAGTTCATTTCATGCAGTGCCACTATCAGCAGTCCTCTCGACCATATGAGTAACCTGTTTGGCTTGGACAAGGACAAAATCACTCTGGTCGATTCACCCGGAGGAGCTCACGGTCTCAAACATGTTCTAGCCTGGAACACTCCCTACGTGTCGCCTACAGATCCCCGAAGTGGCAGAGTGTCTGTTGTAGGCGAAGCAATCTCTCTACTGGCACACATGGTGAAAGCAGGCATTCGGACGATTGTCTTCTGCAAAATCCGGGTTGTTTGCGAACAGATTATCAAGGGAGTTCGCCAAAAGTTTGTGGCTGACGGCAGACCAGACCTATCCAATCTGGTCATGAGTTATCGGGGTGGCTATTCTCCCCAGGACCGTCGCAAAATCGAGCAGGACATGTTTGCCGGGTGCTTGATTGGTATTGTCGCTACCAATGCTCTGGAACTGGGAATCGATATTGGACAGCTAGACGCATGTATCATTGCAGGGTTCCCTACAACTGTGTCCAATCTACGACAACAGAGTGGTCGTGCAGGCCGACGAAAGGATGGGTCTGACAGTCTCACTATCGTCATTGGTTCTGGAGACCCCGTGGACCAACACTACATGAACAACCCTGACCAATTGCTCACTGAGCCTACAGAAGCTCTTACAATCGAGCCTCTGACCAACCTGTTACTCCTCGAAAGCCATGTTCAGTGTGCAGCCTCGGAGTTTCCCATTGAGCTGGAACACGATGTGGAGTTTTTCGGATCTCTACTACACACTGTGAAGGACAAACTCATCGAAGACAAGACAGAGGAGACTACCTTTTACCACACTTCATCGCGGTTCTCAGACAACCCTGCCAAAGATGTATCTCTGCGGGGCATTGAAGAGAACCACTATGCAGTGGTGGACATTACTCATGGCAATAACCACATCATCGAGCTGCTAGAGGAGAGCAGAGTGCCGTTTTCGTTATACGAGGGTGGAATCTTCATGCACCAAGGATTCCCGTACTTTGTTGTTGATGTTTCGGTGGAACAACGAGTTGGAAAGGTCCGAAGAGTCAATGTGGATTGGTATACGAGACAGCGAGACTTTACAGACGTGGATCCAGTCCAGTCGGAGGAGGTGAAGGAGCTGTCTCATGGATACGGGGGCGGAAAGGTGTCTTTTGGAAACATTCGAGTTACCACAACCGTCTTTGGGTTCTTCAAGGTTGACAAGCGAGATCGGATTCTGGAGGCTGTGGAGGTTGACCATCCACCCTATGTGATCAACACCAAGGGATTCTGGATCGACATTCCGCAAGCAACAATGAAACTCATTGAAGCCAAGAACCTGTCTTTGGCTGGCGCAATCCATGCTGCAGAACATGCTCTCATCAACTTCTTTCCGAGATATGTCGTGTGTGGTCCGGGAGATGTGCGCACAGAATGTAAAGCTCCTGAAAAGGAGTTTGCCAAACGCCAATCGACTCGAAGACGGCCTGCACGGTTGATTTTTGGAGACAAGCTGGGAGGTGAGGGAGGCTCTGGGCTGTCACAGAAGGCTTTCCAGTTTGTGGAAGAGATTGTCAACAACGCAGTTGATGGAGTCAATGACTGTGAATGCGAATGGGGCTGCCACTCATGTGTTGCAGGAGCCTTCTGCTCAGAGCATGGCCTTGTATTGAGTAAACCGGGAGCACAGATCATTCTATCAAAGCTTGCAGGTAGAGATATTGACTGGACCAAGGTGAAGGAGGGACCAGAACCCAACATGCCCATAGCAGAGACGATTACTATCGAGTAATCACTAATTTATTGCATTAATAAAAATATATTGTCATTTACAAATAGGTCAAAGTACAAGTATTACCACAGGAGGTTCTGGGTATTTTGGGAGCTCTGGGCGATTCCGTTTTGCGTCACAAAGTATCCTTGGTTGCCACTTCCATCATCCAGTAGTAGCTGTGATTGGTGGTGAACAGCAACACTGTTGGATCGCTGGGGCATCTGAGGAAAGCTGGGGGTCGTAGGGGTGCCCATGGTAGGAGTGGGGATCAGAGGAGTATACTGGGCGAGAGATGGACTCTGAAGAGTCTCCAAACTCAAAGATGCAATGTCCGGCATACTAGGGGCAGGCTGCTTTGACTTTTCAGCCTGCTCAGCAAGCTGTTTGAGCTCATCCACATCGTTGTCCTTTCGAGGAATGAGACAAGGAGAAGGAGTAAGTTTCCGGGGCTTTGCAAGTCGGAACACATGGCGAACGGGCTTGAGGTAGATTGAAGCAAGTGTACCGATGCTCAGTTCCAGCTCCTCCAAGACTCGAGGGTCCATGATGGCTTCATCTTCCACGTGAATCAGAGGCATTTTATCAGGATGCACAATGCCTCTGGCTGCAGAGGGATCGGACGACAAGAGACGCCAGTACATGTATCCTCTGTCTCGCAAGTCGGGGTTATCCGTCTCCTCCGTGGCCCATTTGAGCACCTTTGGAACCATGGCCTGGCCTCTTGTAGGTCGCAGGATGAAAAGTTTGACGGTGGCGGTCAAAAGGGCAAGCTGCACATTGACGGGCTCGTCATGCCACGTGGAAAGGAAATGCTGCTCGAGAATGACATGCGAGTCGTCAATTCGATCGGCGTACTGGCCAACGATCCAGACCATGGCCTCACGGGCTTCAGGCTCGTCGAGAGCATCCAGGTGCTCGCACAACTCTGCAATGACACCCTCGAACCGGCCAGGGTATCTTCGGAGAATGTTTTTAAGAGCCACTATGGCTTCTTGCACAATGTACGACACCCGGGTCTCCACAAGGTACATAAGAGTGTCGACACTTGCTTTTGCAGCGGTGGCAGACTCCAGTTTGAGAGCCAGCTTTCCAATGGCTCGGACCGACTTTCGGACCACCTGAACATCGATTTCTGTGGCGTACTCACGCAGCTCCCGCAGAACAACTCCAATGTTGCTGTCGTTGGCCAGCAGGTAGATTAGCTCCAGCTTGGTGGTCTTGATGTAAATGGGGTCGTTGTACTTGCAGAAGAAGGCCTTGACAGACAGACCATGGAGCAGCTGGGGCTTGGATTGGAGAATAAGGATACAGTTTCGGAGCGCAAGATACTGCAGCTCGGGCTGTCTCGAAACGAGATTGACCATGGCAGAGCTCAGCTTGGAGGGGATCTGGGGCACGTGATCGAGGAGATTCTGCGAGTAGTTTGCGAGGTAGACAATGAGACGCACAGTTCCGAGGACCACGGCGGTGTTTGAGTGCTGCAACCGTGGCAGAACACGCTCCACCATGCGCTCTGCTTCCAGGGCGGTCTGTGGAGTCCAGCACAGTAGAGCCTGGAGCATGCTGATCTGGGACCATTCTGAGCACTCTCCAAGCACGGTGGCGATTTTGGAGGCGTGATTTAGGTCGAGAGTGAGCTGCAAGTCGCTGGACTTTTCGGTGATGTCCATTAGGGCTGCCAGAGCTGCGGCCACCACGGTGGGGTTACTATCGTTCAGTAGCTTGTTCAACAGAGCAATCATATCTGAGTGTTCCACAATCTTGGCGTCATGTGACCACAGTTTAGCCACAGATAGACAGGCCGTCTTTCGCACATAAGGATCTTCATCAAAAAGTAGACGTTTCGTAGGTTCCACACCCTCCTTGATAAAGTCCTCCAGAGGAATGGAGGAGAGTGTTTTGAGGGCCAGGGCTCGCACCAAAGGCGATTCACGTGACCCAGTATCGTCCAGAAGAGGATCTAGGGCTCCAGAGGCCACCTCAGGTTTGGCCTTGCAGTATGTGATGAGGTAGAGGAAGCACATTTTCTTCACGTCGAGATCGTTGGCAGATCGGATGAGATCGATAATGTCCTCGAACAGGACAATCATCTCATTGTTGCTCATGGTCATGTTTGCCACAATCTTCTTGAGGACGGTCTTCTTCTTTCCCACATTTTTCGGGCCTTTGGCAGCTTGTAGCTCCGTTCTCAATTCCGCAGCTTTGCCCTGAGTTAGCACAATTGCAAGGACACGTGTACAAATCAAATACTCACTTTTGTAAAGAACTTGGCGTCACTCATCTTGCCGTGTACAAGAACAAAAAAGACGTGTTCTGACGGTTATTAGTGCATATGCAATATCGCGCAGCATAATCAAAGGGGGGAACGCGGAAAGTTAAATGTGTCGACTAAATTGAATTAAAAAATAAATACGGAAAATCAATGATAAATCAGAAAACCCAGAAAAACACCAAATACAACAATAACATTAATATATAATCAACCAACACAACTCAATCAAGTATCAGGATATGATCTCAAGTCCATGGTCAGAATCTTGGACGAGTTCACCTCCTGATCTCGGTAGATTCCAACCAGACACTCGCCATGAGTGTACAGACCTCGCTTGAGAGAAATGACAATGAACTGACACTTGGTGCCAGCATGCTTGCGAATGTAATTGGCCACTCGCTGCACATTGGCATTATCCAAAGCAGCATCAATCTCGTCAAGCACAAAGAAGGGCGACGGGTGGAACGAGTGGATGGAGAAAAGCAAAGCCAAAGCAGCCATGGTCTTCTCTCCTCCAGAAAGAAGCTCCATTTCTCGGAATCGTTTCATGGGAGGCATGGCGTGGTACTTGATACCCTCAAGGTACGGCTCATGTTCGTCTTCGACAGTCAGAGTGGCCGAACCTCCCAGAGGGAAGGCATCCGAACGGGTGAGCTCCTTGTATGTAGCATCAATGACTCCGGAAATGTGCTCAAAGGCAGCGTTGAACTTTTCGCATCGAGCGTCTCGCACCTCTCTGAACTGAGCCTGCAGCTCCTGGAGGGCCTCTCGCTCTCTCTTGGACTCTGCCTCAATCGTGGCACCCTCAGCCTCCACCTGCTCCAGACGAGACACAGCCTTGAGGTTGGGGTTGATTCGCTCCAGTTCAGCCTGAAGAGCCTTGATTTTGGACACGAGAGTCGAGTCTTCAGCAAGTCGCCGAATACCCTGGGGAAGCGACGAAAAGTCAACCTCCACATCAACGTCCATCTGCGAGTCATCTCCCTCAACCAGAGGCACGGATTCGAGATCTCCAGACGCCAGAGGAAGCTCAATGCCCTCAATCTTGCACTCTCGCAGCACCTCGTACCGCTGAGAAGCTGCAGTCTCAAGTTCGGTCTCGGACTGGGCCAGCTTTCGTCGTAGGGTATCGACAACGGCCTGAGCACGCGAAATGTGCTCCTTGGCAGCAACGGATTCAGAAGACGCGTTCTGAACAGCAGCCGTCAATTTCTGAACCTGCTTGGCCTCAGCTCGAGCCTTTTCTTCCAGAATGCCAATATCCTCTCTCAGCTGGGCCTCGTCGGCCTCCCAGCCGTCCACAGCAGCCTTGTCATCATCAATGGACTGTCGGATCTTGGCCAGTCGCTCCTTGCACTCATCAACCCGCTTGGAGCCAAACTTGAGCTGCGACTCGAGAGTGGCAATCTGCTGGGAGAAGGCAAGACGCTTTCGCTCAGCGTCAGCCGAAAGAGAACCATGGGTCTGCTCGTAGGCAAACACATCCTCCACACTGACGCCAACACGGGAGCAGTAGGAGGAGAAAACAGTGTACCAGACCTGGTCAAGGCTACCCTGAATCGTGGCCTTTTGCTCCTCAAACTTTTGGAGATCGCTGGCAGTGCTGGCAATCTGCTTCTTGCTCTTGGCAGCCTCCTCACCGTAGTACTTGAGCTGCGAGTTGATGTCCTTGAGACGGTCCTTGAGACTGGCAACGTGCTTCTGAGCAGAAGACACCTCCTGTCGCACCTTGTCAACCTCACGCTGCAAAGTATCTTGACGCTCGGGGTCAAACTTTTGCCGACCAACAGTCTGTAGCTCCAGCACCAGAGCATCCTTCTCGGCCTGGAGCTTTGTGACCTCAGACTCGTCCCACTTGGACGCTCGCTTGCCTCCCTGGTTGCTCTTTTGGGTGGTTCCTCCAGTCATGAGACCAGCCTTGTGAATCACGGATCCGTCGGTGGTCACAGCCTTGACATTCAGACTCCATCCAAGACGCTTGGCCTCCTTGAGATCGTCACACACAATGGCAGAGCCACAGACGTACTGGAAAGCACGCTCGTACTGAGACGAAAAGGAAATGGCATCAATGGCAAGCACAGCTCCACGCAAACGGGATCGCAACGAGGAGTTGACAGGCATGGCCTTGATTGTGTCGAGAGGAATGAACGAAGCTAGACCACCCTGCTGCTCCTTGAGGTATGCGATACAGTCCTGGGCCGTCTTGAAACTGTCCACGACAATGGAATCAATGTCCTTTCCGAGAATGGTCTCCACGGCCAGATCATGACGCTTCTCCTTGGGCTTGCACAGATCGTAGACAAGTCCATGGACCTTTTGGGCCGAGAACACGTGCTTCAGGTTGGCAACGGTCTCCTTGAGACGTCGTTCACGCTCGGTCTGTCGCTTGACGGCATTGAGTTCAATCAGACGGTTGGCAACCACTCCCAGCTTGTCTCCAAGCTCGAGTTCGACTCGTCGACGGGTGGTCTGTTCGTCCACAACACGTGCCAGAGACTCACTCTGGGTTCGCAGAGCAGACTGATGGGTCTTGAGCACCTCTTCAGCCTCCTTGAGCTGGGTCTGATAGACACCAAACTCGCTCTTGAACTCCTTGACCTTGAGTTCCGAGTCTTCCTGGGCCTGTTCTAGAGCACGCTTATGGTCCAGCACAGGTCGTAGCTTTCGCTTAACAGTCTCAAGCTCAGCCTGTTCGGCCAGAGACCGCTTGTGAACCTCGTTCTTGAGAGTGCTGTATTCGGCAGCATCTTGGTCGGTTCGAATCACGCCTCCAGACTCCTTTTGCTTTGACGACAAGTCTCGCTCAAACTCGCTGGAGGCATCTTGAACCATCTTGAGAGACCCTCGAGTCTGCTTGACCTCATCCTTGTGTCGAAGCAAATCAGCCTCAACTGTCCCGAATCGTGCCTCATGACGCGAAATGTTGCCAGATACAACTGCGATACGCTCAGCCACAGGCACCAGCTGCTGCTTGTGCTCGAGAATCACGTCTGCTCGTTTCTTGGCCGAACGCTCCTGCTTGAGCAGCCGCTTCTTGTCGCTGGCAAACTTGGCAGCCACATTCTCCATCTGCTGCTGAGCCTCCTGGACGGCTCCTTCGGCGTTCTGAATAGCAGCATCTCCTCCCTCAATCTGGTCTCGGGCCTCATCTTCGACCTTTTGGGCCTGCCAGAGCTTCCAAAGCTGATGTTTGACTACAGCTTCGTCTCGCTCGGCCGCCTTGGCAGTGTACGCGTCGTATCGGTCCTTGAGCTCGACATAATGCTTCTTTTCAGCATTGTAGGTTCGTCGACGCTGCCAGGCTGCGTTACTTCGCTCAGTCTGAACGTCCAGCTCCTCCTTGAGCCGGTCGTACTCGGGCTTGAGATCAATGGACCCAGAGGTGATTTCAATGAGCTTGGACAGGTCCTGGGGCGATTGACTGGCAATCTGTTCCACGTCTCCCTGGAAGACGAGAAAGTTTCGGGCCTTGACCAGAATGTTCTCCTTCTTCATGGTGGCATTATACTCGCCTGACGACGTGACCTTGTTGTTGATTCGGTACTCGGACGTGCCCGAGGGTGTGATTGTTCGCTTGAGCTTGAGCAGGTCGCCATTGGACTTTTCGTACTCAACAAGAACATATGCCGACGTGGCCTCCTGCGACTGGGTAGAGGACACCTCCTCGCCACGCATGATTCGGCCTCGGTAAATGAGATCCTTGAGCTGAGTGGATCGCAGCTGAGACGATCGCACTCCAAGCACAAAAGAAATGGCATCCATCATGTTGGACTTACCGGAACCATTGGGGCCGATGATTGCAGAGAAGGACGAGTCGCCGAGATCCACACGGTGCGTATCTCGGTACGACTTGAAGTTGCACAGCTCAATAGCCTTGAGGGTGCCCATTGCAATGTGATGGTGATGGTGTTGTACGATACTTGTAGTGAACGCGTTGTTTGCAACAGTAATTTACATTTCATCGCGTCCAAAACTTTATTTTTGGGAAGTGGATTTAAATAATAAATTAAAATTAAAATAATGAAAATTTCAAGTTGGGACATTGAAGTAAGGCCCTTTGAAAGTGAGACTGAGAGAATGTGTTTTCTACAGCACACTCGTATCGTACTCGTACTGATACCACATGCACCAAAAGTTCTCCAATAACAACAATTGGTGTCACGTGACTTGCTCTTGTATAATCGGATCTTTGAGAGTGAATATCCAAGTTGCTATGTCACAGTCCCCTTAACCATATTGTTCAATGCTATACACTCAAGGTCTATACCGTCCTGATGATTCGTCGTGGGATTGTGGATACGACATCAATCCCCTCCCTCCCCCTGGACTCCTCTCAAACCATCAATAATAATCACTGTACAAGTCTTGTCTATATTCCGCCATCTTCTGTCAAGCAAACAAAGTTATTCATGCAAACGCGTAAACAATAAAAGATGCATGCAGATTTTGGTTTTGGAGGAGAATGAAAAACGTCACAATGGACCGAGTAATCCATATACAGATTGCGGGATTTTATGATGAGCCGATTATACGTCTAGCCTTGATCCTCTAGACCCCCTTTTCCCTCCTCTTGTCCCCTCAAATTCGCCACCGCCACTAGTGGGACAAGGTTCGGGTCTTACCCTACTTAATTAAGAGTGTGCACGCCTGCGCGACGCGTTCTTTTCAATTTCATCCCCAGCACACTTTACAACGCACCCCAACACACCAGACCCACAATGACGTTTGAGCTCTCGACCGGATTTTTCGACGCCGTGGAGAACGCCACAAACAGAGATGAGCTGCCCGACAAGTTCAAGACCCCGATTCTCCAGATTCTGCGGCCTCTGAGCGAGCTGCCAGGCAAGAATCGGTTCAAAGTGACTCTTTTTGATGGAGACAAGCCCGGCATGGTTTTCGGAGATCTTGAGAACCTGCCCCAGGATCGCCCCGGCAAATTCGATATTGTCAAGCTCAGCAACTTTGAGCTGGTCATGGCCAAGCAACGAGGAGTCGTTTATGTGCACCAGATGGACTTTTTGAGCCATGCTGACGAGGCTCTTGGACTCAACACTGAGGAAGATGCCGATCTAGCTGCTGCTGCGGCCCCCGCCTCCATCTCCACCAACCCCATTCCCGCCAAGCGAATGGCTTCTACTAACGAGGTTCCTCCCGGAGTCCAGGCCCAAGGTTTCCCCGCCACCGTGATGCCCATTGAGCGACTGTCTCCGTACCAGAACAAGTGGGCCATCAAGGCTCGAGTCACGGCCAAGGCCGACAAGAAGAAGTTCACCAACGCCAAGGGCGAGGGTCAGCTGTTCAACGTGACCTTCATTGACGAAACTGGAGAGATCCGAGCAACCGGATTCAACCAGGAGGTGGACAAGTTCTACCCCATGTTGGAGGAGGGCCAGGTCTACTACGTGACCCAATGCCGAGTCTCCATGGCCAACAAGAAGTTCTCCAACGTCAACAACGACTACGAGCTCATGTTTGGTAGAGATACTGTGATCATCCAGGCCGATGAGGCCGAAGCCGCTGCTATCCCTACAGCAAACTACTCGTTTGTGACTCTCGATAAGCTGCAGGAAGTCGAGGTTGGCAACAATGTCGATGTCCTGGGTGTCGTCCAGAACGTTGGTCCCCTTGAAGACGGTGTTGCAAAGGCCACTGGAAACCCCTACAAGCGTCGAAACCTCATGCTTGGAGACAAGAGTGGATTTGCCACCCGTTTGACCTTTTTTGGAGAAAAGGCCACGTCATTCGACGAAGGTACCGTTCCCGTTGGAACCATTATCGCCATCAAGGGTGCCCGAGTTGGCGACTTTAACGGCCGAAACCTGTCCACCAGTCACAGCTCCACCATTGCCGTGGAGCCTGCCATTGACGAGACCTACGCTCTCAAGGGATGGTACACCTCCGAGGGCAAGCAGACGAGTTTCAAGCAGCTTCAGACCACTCCTTCCAACAAGACTGTGGCCGCCACACCCATCGACGTTGTCACATCCAGCTTTGGACAGTCAGACAAGCCCGATTACTACAACCTCCAAGCTTGGGTGGTGCACATTCGAACCGGCAACTTTGCATACCCTGCTTGTCAGACTCCAGACTGCAACAAGAAGGTGATTGAGAGTGGCGACGAATGGCTGTGCGAAAAGTGCAACAAGACCATGGATAAGCCCCTGTACAGATACATTCTCTCCATCAACGTGGGAGACGCTACAGGCAGCATGTGGCTGACGGCATTCAACGAGCCCGCCGAGGTGATTGTGGGCTTGACTGCAGATCAGCTGACCGAGATCCAGACCAGCCAAGGAGACGACGAGTTTGAACATGCCGTTCAGCAAGTCACCGGCAAACAGTTCACTCTGCGATGCCGATCCAAGCAGGAGTTTTACAACGAGGAGTCCAAGGCTCGTCACCAGGTTCTCACGGCGCAGGCGCTCGATTATCCCAAGGATATTGATGAGCTCATCAAGGATCTGGATCAGTACATGTAAGGTGTTTGTGGGGTTATATAGTTATGAGATTGTTTATTAGTCATGCGTCATGGTCATTATTCATTATTCAGTTAGTGACTACCTATTGGTAATTCGCTTCCACACATTCAAGGCCACAGCATCAACAGCTCCGAGATTGGGCGCTCCAACGTTCTGCTGTACCCTGAAAAGTTTTGTATGGGTTCGGTTCCAAACTCCCACTGGAGCTGCTCCTGTACTGTAGCTTGTACCTACAGTGTCAGCCAAAGACGAGACTTGACGACCCACACGAGCCTCGTGGGTGTATAGACTGGTCCAAATGAGCGAAAGATACCAGCCAAGAAGCACCGGATCCCATTGGAACTCAATCTTGTGGAACTTTGTAGGCTGTACTGGCGGATTCAGAGTGCCTATAGTGTCGATCATTGCGGAGGGAGTGTCTTTTGTGGTTTTGGGTCCATCGATACTGGGACTTGCGCTGGTACTTGGCGATGGTGCTGGGGAGTACGTGTTGAATCCGGGAACAGAAGACTCGATCATGGCATACACAGTGTCAATGGTATCGAGGGGTAGGTCTTCCAACCACGACAAGTCTTCCTCGCCACCCGTGGGCTCTTTTCCTTTCTCTTTAATGAGACGATGCAGCTTTTCAAATGAAGATCGTCGCTTTTGCAGCACAAAAACGAGCGACTTGTTGGCCTGAAAGTTGTATTCAAGCATGGCGTTGATGGACTCCAGAGTGAGTTCTAGCAGAAAGCGGTTTGTGGAGTTTGCAAACAAAAAGGAGGGCGAAGACAAGACGTCGAAAATGTCAACCAGCTGACACGACACAGTGTAGTCGATATGCTTGGCCTGCACCGACAGATTGTATATACATTCCACAAGGGTGGGGATGATGGGGTTGATTTCTTCTCTTGGTTGGGTGATGACAGAGAAGAGCTGGCCAAGAATGTAGTTGAAGTTGACGGTGCCATCATCGAACGAAGAAACAACCACGTCGTCATCGCTCAGATAGAGCAAAAAGTTGCTCAGTAGACGCAGAGTCTGGGTGCTCTCACACATTTTGACCTGCTGCAAAATCGATAGAATGATGTTGTCAAGGTACTCCTTCTTCAGGAGCCAAGGCAAGAAACGCTTATTGGTCTGGATGATCTCCCACAACAAGCTAATGATTTCGTTGATGCGAGTAGCCTTTTTGCCAGTCAGAATGGAGCCTGAAGAGGCTGAAAACTTGGCCAGAATGTCCCCAATGTGTCTTGCAATGAACTCAAAGTCCACATCCTGCTTGAGCTTGCCCAGAAAGTACCGAAAGTTGTTCTTGACGCCCTTCTCAGGGGGGTAGTAGACGACCAACAAAAGCAGCAGCTCCAGAGCCCAGAACGCCGTCTGAGAACCTCCAAAAACAACCGTCTGGAAAGCATTGGCATCACGCAAAAGTCGCACAAGAGAAAGATTCAATAGA
Source organism: Yarrowia yakushimensis (assembly GCA_900518995.1). Classification (NCBI taxonomy): domain Eukaryota; kingdom Fungi; phylum Ascomycota; class Dipodascomycetes; order Dipodascales; genus Yarrowia; species Yarrowia yakushimensis. The sequence goes on from ULGW01000002.1 coordinate 1,820,219, forward strand.
GAACACAAAAGCAACAGAGTATCGCTCTTACCAAGCCCACTCACAATACAAGTGAGGAAACGCGAGCCTTGGGTGGTCACGTGATTCACACCCGTGTACAGCTGTTTGCACGAGCAACATACCAACAATCTGAGAATTTCGCATCGATTCCCTTCCTGTAGACTGGTCACTCCTCCCTCCACACTATGGCAACCTACTCCCATTTCCCAGATTTGGGAGGAGCCGCATAGCTTTTTATTGAATAGCAATGACACGAGTTTTGTCACGAGCTTCTCTCCCAACACGTCATTGCTCCAGAAAAGGTCATCTTCAAACGCCCTTGTGCCACTTTCAAACACAATAGGCAGTACTCTGGTCAGAATACGAATGCAATTGAGCAATTGTGGCTCGGGAGTGGTATCGTCACAATTGATAATCTGCTGACTCACCACCTTGATCAGAGTGGCGATATTGTCTGGAAATGTCTGCAGAGCTGTTCGAACATCATTTTCTCCAACCAGGGTAAAAATGTCGCCAGCGTTTTCCGGAACAAGCCACAGTTTGCTCCAGAAAAAGGTGTCTGTCTCGGAGATGCCGGACTCTGTGGATAACCGGAAAATCTCTGTGCGAAACGTCTGTTTCGACTCGGTTTGACCCATTGGTGTGCGACTTGAAATGTTGGGGTGGCCAGAGGTGAAACTCAAATCTCGCATAACCGGGTGATAAGGGTTAGGGTAGAAAATGTGGGAGAGTTTTTCGTGAGGGTTGGGGGAGGAAAACCATCCACTAAATTTGATCAACCCAAGTAAATGTAAAGTAAACGTAACTACGAACCAGATATCTTCATAAAAGTGCAACTGACACCTTGTACTCGTAATCACACCCAAACCAATGCTTATATTATGCCTCTATGTACACGTAACGATTCAACCCCCACGGGTCTGATCAGTCCCTTACCACCATCCCTTCTTGTTCTTTTCCTCCTCCTCCTTCTTGGCAATGGCAGCCAGCTCATTCTTGATACGCTCGTTTCGATCCTGGTCGTTTCGAGACTCAATCTCCTTCATCTTCTGTCGCACAGCCACGTTGAAATCAATGGGCTGAGAAGCCATGGGTCCAACCTTCCAGATGGGCTCATCTTTCTTGGACTGGGCAATAGCCTCCTTGACAAACTCGTTAAAGTACTCCTGACGAGCGTCTCGCTCCAACAAGTATCGTTCTCGAAGCTCGGGGTTCATTCGTCGCACAATATCTTCTTCAGAAGGAGTAGCATACCGGTATCCAAGGTAGGCTGATCCAACGACTCCGACGGCAAACAGACCAAACTTGGGCCAGTTGGGCACGCCAGGCCGCGACCGGAACATTTCGACAATCGGCCAGTTTTCTAATCTCATGGTGCTTGTGTGTGAGTGAGGTTATGACCAATGATGATGATGGTAATAATGCAGACATGTTGAAATTCTAATTAGGGTCAGGTTATGAGTTGGTGGGGTATACTAAAAGAGGGAATGGAAGGTAATAGGCAGAAGGAAAACACGAATATTACAGGTGTAAACCTCGTGACTTCACAGATTTCACTCATAACCAACTTACTCATAACCTGTCAATAACCCTAACCTCGACTCTGCTTTTGGTGGCATTTAAGACGACGAAAAATCACAACAAAAACATTTAGACATAAGCATCATATAATACGCCCTCAAAGATGCTGATTCGTCACCCCTTGTTTACTCATAACCTGACCCCCACGAGGCGGATTTTAGGGTGGGGGTGCAAAATCTGGGGGTGCATATGATCCGGAAATGTGCACGTGACCAACGTTATTTTAAGTCCACGTCAGAAGTCGATCGTCGTGAAAAACCATCGTATGGAGGGTGAGTGTGGATCCCTAGGGGTAGTGTGGTATGTTCTCCGAGCTATGAGTGAAATTGACATGTAGTGGGCATCAGAAACACCGTGGACTAATGTAGAATCTGCAACTACAATGTCAAAAGTACAACGACTATCGTACTGGTACAACTATGGTGGCATGATGCGGTTGAGACTTTTTACTGAGCCACCAAGGTCTGGATGTCACGCCAGGCTAAACAACCATTTCTCTCTCTCTCTCAGTTTAGCGTGGATGGTTCGGAGCATGTTATCGGGATCACTGAGTCAGAACCTTAAAATCACCCGGATTTGCTCCGGTTTGTTTTCGTGCCGAGGCTGGGATGGTTACTTCTCTGGATGAGCGACGTCGGTGATTTGTCGGCCGATCGAGAGAGGCCATTTGGAGACTCTGATGGAGGCAGCAGATGCAAACATTGTTTTTTTGGAGTCTCAAACCTGCCATTTCCGTCTCTCTCCGACGTATACACTCTCTCTGAGCAACACCAGTCAGGTGGGCCGCTCTAGCATGCTCCTTGGTGGTCGGTAGTCCAACTGTATACAGGTCCAGCCAGCACTCTATTGAGAGACGGACTTGAGTGTGGGGATGGGTGGGGGACGACGGATATAAGGAAGGGGGTGTTAAAGGTGGTGAAAAGAGGCGGGATTCACGTGACATGCCAATTGTGCCCTGCTGACCGTCATTGAGGCAAACCGACCTCTCTAGACGTATAGCAACATCTGATTATCTCCAGTTTCGCTCTCACCTCGGGTGCAAAGAATCATGTCGATTCCAAATGCAAGTCTTCAAGGTTAAAATGCATACCCCAACTTTGCCGAGCGTGTGAGTGGTGTCTGTAGGAGCGCTATGAGAGGCCTGTGGAGGATGGATTGAGTACCCAAAGCGATATCGGGGCAAATTGGACAATTATCAGCTCACTTATCGTTGCCCTTGACTCTCCTCGTCTCAATATCCACCTTCCAAACCCCTTGCCCCACGTTCTTGAAATCCGCCTGCATATCCCTATAACTTTATTTCGTGCACTCTCGGTCTGTGGGGGCCGAGAGAACAGACTATATAAGCAAGTGGACCCCCAGTCCCCAGCTTTTCGAACCTATCTGCAAACAGTGAGTATTGCGGGGAAGCCTCTGCGATGGAGGCTCAGGAGCAGTGACACAGAACCAGGTTGCTCTTCACACACAGCAAGTGTCTACAAAGCACCCAATCGCTTTTTTTTTCACACTGAGCGGTTACAACAGCAGTGTGATAGCGTGACAGTGGTGTGCCACTAATTCGTCAACCTGCGTTTGCAATGCACTACTAACACAGTGACTACTGTTCCTACTAGCAACACTGACGCCATCCTCAAGGGTGTTGAGATCCGGGCCAACATCCCCGCCAACGCCCAGCACATCTTCTCCAAGGAGGCTCTGGCTTTCATCGCCACCCTGCACCGAACCTTCGATGCCCGACGACACGAGCTCCTTGCCGCTCGAGTCGCCCGACAGGCCCGAATCGATGCCGGCGAGTTCCCCGACTTCTTGCCCCAGACCAAGCACATCCGAGAGGACCCCACCTGGCAGGGAGCCCCCCCTGCTCCCGGTCTGGTTGACCGACGAGTCGAGATCACCGGTCCCACCGACCGAAAGATGGTCATCAACGCCCTCAACTCGGACGTCTGGACCTACATGGCCGACTTTGAGGACTCCTCCGCCCCCACCTGGTCCAACATGGTCGACGGTCAGGTCAACCTCTACGACGGTGTCCGACGAACCATCACCTACCAGGCCCCCGGTGGAAAGTCCTACAAGCTCCGAACCGACAAGGAGAAGCTCCCCACCCTGATTGTCCGACCTCGAGGCTGGCACCTCGACGAGACCCACTTCCTGGTTGACGGCAAGCCCATCTCCGGAGGTCTGTTTGATTTCGGTCTCTACTTCTTCAACAACGCCAAGGAGTCCGTTGCCCGAGGCGCTGGCCCTTACTTCTACCTCCCCAAGATGGAGTCTCACCTCGAGGCCCGTCTGTGGAACGACGTTTTCAAGCTCTCCCAGGACTGGATCGGCCTCCCCCGAGGAACCATCCGAGGAACCGTGCTGATCGAGACCATTCTCGCCGCCTTTGAGATGGACGAGATCATCTACGAGCTCCGAGAGCACTCCTCCGGTCTCAACTGTGGCCGATGGGACTACATTTTCTCCTTCATCAAGAAGTTCAAGAACCACCCCGAGTTTGTTCTTCCCGACCGAGCAGATGTCACCATGACCGTCCCCTACATGTCCGCTTACGTCAAGCTGCTCATCCAGACCTGCCACAAGCGAGGCGTCCACGCCATGGGAGGAATGGCTGCCCAGATCCCCATCAAGGACGACGCTGCTGCCAACAAGGTCGCCATGGAGGGTGTCTACAAGGACAAGCTCCGAGAGGTGACTGCTGGCCACGACGGTACCTGGGTTGCTCACCCCCAGCTTGCCATCATCGCCTCCGAGGTCTTCAACAAGCACATGCCCACTCCTAACCAGATCTACCGACGACGAGAGGACGTCCACATTACTGCCCGAGACCTCATCAACCCCTACATTGAGGGCGGCAAGATCACTGAGAACGGTATCCGAAAGAACCTGTTCATTGGTCTTGGCTACATGGAGGCCTGGCTCCGAGGTCTTGGTTGTGTCCCCATCAACTACCTGATGGAGGATGCTGCCACCGCCGAGGTGTCTCGATCTCAGCTCCACCAGTGGGTCAAGCACGGTGTCACCACCGCCGAGGGCACCAAGGTGACCAAGGAGTACGCCGTCAAGCTTCTCAACGAGGAGACCGACAAGCTCATCAAGAACGCCAAGCCCGGCAACAAGTACGCCGAGGCTGCCGCTTACTTCAAGCCCGAGATTGTTGGCGACAAGTACTCCGACTTCCTCACCACCCTCCTTTACGACCAGATCACCTCCGTTGGCGGCTCCTCCAAGCTCTAAGCGCGGTGTGTTAAATTGTGAATATTTATCAATCAATTGTTATGAATTATCCGATATCTGTATATATACTGTTGTAACTCCAAAACTTGTCATTATTCATTCAATTAATTAGTCTATATGCTACAAGTAGATAATCTAGTTAGTATCTGTTCATGTCCTAAGTCAGCTCGCTCCAGATGTAGGGGAAGATGACGATGCAAGCGGTGATCAAAGAGGCCACAAACTGCCACAGCGAGGTGGGCAGCTTGGCAATGCCGTTGGCCTTCATGTTGCAGATTCCGCCATAGATGGCCACCACGAAGAAATGCACAAACAGATACATGGGTCTGGGCAAGACTCCAGCAAGCAGCATGACGGGATGGTCCACACAGATGCCTCCAAGCTTGAAGTAGTTGAAGCATCCGAGCTGGAGGATTCGCAGGTTGTCCGAGTCGGCAGCAAACAGAGAGTAGAGAGCCATGGAAAGAATGTTGACAATGGAGTCAAGGTGCTTTCGCTGCCAGTAGAACTGAGAGGTCATGACGGAGGAAACAGCGTAAGTATCTTCCAGATCGACGCCAGCAAGAAGTCGGCTGAGCAGAAGAGCATCGTTGAGAGCCACAGTCATTCCTCCTCCAGTCAGAGGATGTCGCATGTTGAGAGCGTCACCAAGCAGGATCAGACCATGGTGGTTGTTCTTGGAGGCCGACAGGAAAGAGTTGGGCATGACTCGAATGGTCTGTTCCTTGAGAGCAGCCTGGAAAGAGGGCTGGATGGATTTGGGCAGGTGGGGCATGACAGTCTTCTCCAGATGCTCCTTGAGAGCTCCAGTGGAATTGGAAGGAACAGGACCCTGAATATCACACAGAATTCGAGTCTCTCGAGATCCAACTTGGTAAACAAGAACGGGACACGAATTGGGCGAGAGGATCACGTGACCGTGCTGAGGGGTGGGCAGATCTGCATCTTTGAGGATGAGTCCTGCAAAGTGCGATCGGACAGAGGTTGTGTTGGTGCTATAGTCCTTTCGGAACTTTGAAAAGGTTCCGTCACAGACGACCGTGAGGGGAGCAAAGTAGTGTTTGTAGATCTTTGCGCCTTCAGTCTTGGAAAAGGTCTTGACTCCGATAATGTGGCCGGTGTAGGGGTTTTTGACCACCTCGGTGACGGTGGCTTCCAGGAGAGTCACGTTGGGGGTTTCTCTTGCAGCCTTTCGCAGGTTCATGACAAAGCTTCCGTGGTGGAAGGAGACTCCTCGGGGAGCCTCGTTGGAGATTTCGTCGTCCTTACCACTTCTGTACAGCTTGTTGTAGTCCTGCTGAATGTCTCGGGGGATCTTGGGGTATTTGAGAACACATTCTTCTCCAGAGTAGATGACGTTATAACCCTGGCAGGGGACCGCGTCGATACCTTCGATGCATGATCCGAGACCCAGAGTCTTGAGAGCTGCGACTCCTCCAGGCTGAAGCAATTCTCCGACGATTCGATCAGGCTCGGACAGATCTCGTTCCACAACAAGGACCTTTCTGCCCTGGTTTCCAAGAGCCACGGCCAGAGCGGGGCCGGCAATACCGGCTCCAACAATGACCACGTCGTACTCGGTTTGTTCTGCAGACTTTTGTGGAGAGACCATTTTGTGTGTGGATCAAGGTGTGTGTGTCAGTTGAGAGCTGAGCTGTGTGTGATAATTAATGTGGGTAGTGACTCCGTGGGCGGGCGGTGCGTGGGTATGTCGTTCTTATACCACCAAAGATCACCTGTTTACGCAGTCTGGAAATGGTCCAACTCTGCAATCAATGCTGACGAAATATATCGTTCGATTCGAGGGTGAGGATTATAAACTTTGACAGTGCCTGGCGCTTGTTTACGTGTTTACTCGTAACGAGTCTATAAAACCGTGTGTTGGATGGGTGAGGTAATGAGAGCGTCTATTCGATCATCTGATCCCCCCATCACTTGTATACCGTGTATACATCTCTCATTATTCATGACTGCCATTTTGTAAGACTCTTGTTTTCCCCCTGGCACGTAATTTGGGTTTAGGAAGTTTTACTTGTCTCGTCGCTAACGGTCGCATTTCCTCGCGTGGCTCGTTCAAATATTCATCGGGTAGACGTTACCCTAAACCGCGCCAAATGGGGACTACCGAGTGGTAAACCGAATCTGCGAGTGAGACATTGCTCACAAGACGTCGTTATTCACATATATGACTTGGGGAGACCACTACGGCGTTCAATCGTACCATGTTGCGTTATCACATGTATCTGCTGGTACACGTCCCATATGCTGCATTTCATGGTGGCAGATTTTTGACCAAATTTCTCATACAAAACCTTAATTGACATCCGAGGTTTGCGGCGAGCCAAACGTGGCTGTGGTGGTGGTGACATAGCCTTTGAGCAGTTCTGGTGAGAACTCTGGATGGAAGTCAACTGTTACTTTTTTGTGTAGCTTTTATTTTTTATTTTATTTTTTTACTTTACTTTATTTTATTTTATTTTATTTTATTTTATTTTATTTTATTTTATTTTATTTTATTTTATTTTATCCTTACCCCCTGTTCAGCCTCACCTACAATGGTACATCCGCCCTGCACCCTGAACGTACGTTCGATTCTCAAGTGTACCCTCCCCACACACACAATTTAAGATCCTGGCAAATTACGCGAGCCAGGGTGCCATAGGCCAAATGCCAAAACTAGCCTTCCGCAATCAGGTGACTACAATTAGCAGATTTCGTGATTATGATAGATAAGCGAAAATCTATGAAAAGCCAAGAACGCACGTTTTCAAGGCATGCATACGTATGGTAAGGAACTGACAATGGTTATCTGGTCAATGACATCCTTTACAAACTGGCACAATTGACACAAAAACATGTAGAACGCCTCAAACCAATCTTACGAGTGGCGCCAGCCACATTGCCCTCTATCTCTATGCAGGTTCGAGCATTTTTGAAGCGCGAGAGATGCCTATTTAGCCCCCTCCCAACCCCATACAATATCAGATACTCCAGACGCAACCCCGCAAGTCCACCAACACACACAATAATGGACCACTCTCACCACATGATGGACCACGGCGGTCACGAAATGCCCATGCCCGATATGCCCGGCCACGGAGACATGCCCGAAATGTGCAGCATGAACATGATCTTCAACTGGGACACCAAAGGAATGTGCGTGGTGTTCCCCTGGTGGCATGTCAAGACCCATCTGGGTATGATTCTGACCGTCATCGCCGTGGTCATCTTCTCGGCTGGATACGAATACGTGCGAAAGGTGTCACGAGACATTGATGCTGCCTTCAAGGGCTCCGGTGAGTACTCTTGTTTCCATTGTTCGACTTGTTCCCTTGGACTATACTTATACAGAATCCGATCTGGAGCAAATTATTAATCCAGATGTCCGAATCACCGACCAGAAAAAGATCCGCATCTACAAGTCCATCTTCTATGGATTCCAAGTGGGTTACAGCTTCTTGCTGATGTGAGTATGATACGTGGTATGATAGTGTGGGGTGGGGTGATGGTGTGACGTTGCACATGGTGTGGACTAACACAGGCTGGTCTTCATGACCTACAATGCCTGGCTCATGGCTGCCGTGGCCATTGGAGCCGGAACTGGCTACTTTTTCTGGGGCGGTGACTCCAGTGAGCGAACCATGTCTTGCCATTAGGAGGATGACCGACAATATAACGATATAACGAATTGAATACGTGTCTAGTACCGATTCTGGAACTGTGAGGCGCAGCGTGGTGTGTACTATATATTCATATTCAGTGTATTCCTGTCTACAATTACAATTGTCATTTCAGTCGTTCATTCAATAAATGCATAGAGTAGGTACTCTTCTCGAGTGGATTAGTATTCCCAAGCGTCCTCAAGAATGGAGGTAAGGGCCTCTCGGACCTCGGCCTCCTCAACACCATGGATTCCGGGAGCCAGATCAAGGACTCGTCGCTGAGGAACAGCACCGTCAACGAGAGAAGAAATGTCGCTTCGCTTGTAGCCAAGAGCAGAGACACCTCGGGGCTGGTGCTTGAGCTTGGTGAACATGAACTCCTGGATGGCCTCGGCAAGAACCTCACCAGCAGACTCTCGCTTAACGTTGGAAACATCAACGCCAAAGAGAGAAGCAGCCTTGAGATGTCGCTCAGGGTCGCTGGGAGCAGTGAACTTGAAGACGGAAGGAGCGGTCACGGCAACGGAGATACCGTGGGGGACCAGGGGGTGGTCAGTGTGGTAATCGGGGTGGTAGTAGGAGGTGTTCATTCCAGAGATGGGGTAAGAGAGACCGTGGCAGATGTGGACACCAGCGTTTCCGAAACCGACACCAGCAAGGGTAGAACCTAGCAGCATGTTGGAGTGGGCCTCCATGTCTTCGGGGTCAGCACAGGATCGGGGAAGGTACTTGATGGCCAGACGCAGACCCTCGAGAGAGAAAATGTCGGCAATGGGGTTGGATCCCTGGTAGGCAGGTCGCAGGTTGGGGTTGGAGGGTCGAGGAGATCGCTGCTGGTAGGGGATGGCAGTGTAGGACTCCAGGGAGTGGCACAGAACATCGAGACCAGAGGCAGCCTTGACCTGCTCGGGCATGGATGCAGAGTTGAGAGGGTCGACAATTCCCAGGAGAGGCTTGAGGGCACGGTTGGCAATACCAGTCTTGGCCTTTCGGGACACGAGATCGAAGATGGCGGTTCCAGTGGTCTCTGATCCGGTACCGGCAGTGGTAGGGACGGCGATCAGGGGCTTGAGCTCAATGTCAATGGGCTGGGCCTTTCCGATCGGAGCGTTGACAAAGTCGAGCAGATCAGCGTCAGGGAAGCACTGATACAGGTTGGACATCTTGGCAGTGTCCATGACGGAGCCTCCTCCAATGGCAAGGTAGGCCTTGGGCTGCTTTGCTCGGCCCCAGGCAATGGCATCAAGTACGGAGGGCTCCTTGGGTTCGACACAGACGTCAGAGTACAGATCGTACTTGATTCCACACTTGTCGAGCGACTGCAGTGCGGTTTTGACGGCGGGGGTGTTGAGAAGGTTCTTGTCGGTGAAGACGGCCACGCGGTCGATTCGCATGTTCTTGAAGTCGTAGCCCACCTCTGTCGTCACGCCGGGTCCGTATCGGATGTTGGACGCGGCCATCTGGAATGCGTACTCGGTCTCCTTGTGATCACTGGCGTAGTTTCTGTGTCCAGCTCCCTGCATCACCATGGGGGTGAAAGCCCGCTGGTAGGCTCCGTAGTTTTGTGAGTTGATGCCATTGACATCGAGACCGGGGGGAGGGTTGGCCTGGATGGTTCGCAGCACGTTTCGTGCCATGTTAGTCGAGGTTCTGACCATGTTGGGGTATGGATGAGTACAGTTGGGGCGGGATCTTTTTCATGTGGAGAACCCAAGCCTTATATAGAGACGCTCCAATTGCGAGTCTCGATGCATGGGGAAGCTTACAGATCTAGGTTGTGGGGGAGGCTTAGTTTACGCGAGGTTACCGAGAAGCTGAAAAGAGATGAACAATAGTAAGAAATTGATATATCTGAAAACTAAAGCAGCACACTTATACACATTCCAACAATGTGACTACGACCATACACCAATAAATGATGACGCTCTCTATAACCAAGGTTCCGTCTACAGTACAAACTCGCACTATACAAACACGACAGCTGCACCTGACATAATAGTGTGAGGTAATATGCGGACACTCGTATCGGCACACCTTGACAACGCTCTTAAACGGAAGCGTCAAGCTGTTTGTTCCATTGCCTCACTGACTATACATGAACCCGTCCCCTTGACAGATATCTCGGATGGCGGCAAAAGTAACCTTCGGACAAAAGGCATCTTTGGGATGTGCCTGCACTACACCACATCCCAGACACGAGCAGCATGCACAGTAATGGTTGCTGGTGACAAGTACACACGCGCACAATCTGGGTCTTGATTGGATGCAGACGTGTTTTCACTTCCAAAAGTGCTCCTCATTGCCACACCTCTCCCCTTGTGATCTTGGCCATTTTAGAGTTTATGAATTCTGGGGCTTTCGTGCGTGCTTGCATGGATTACACATGTAGTCCGGGGTTCATAACTGCCGAACCAGATCATATGGACTCCCCAGACCAAGTATATATATCATGTACTCAGGGCAAAGAATGCTCTAGTCTCCTAAATATCTCCTACACTCCGCTGCCTTCTCTTCTCCGTCATTTTGCCGCGTTGTACATCGGCCCACCTTGGCTGCATACATGCAGGTCGATTTTAGCCGCCCAGTTGAAATGTGGGGGTCATCAGTATTCGGGCTCAGATGAGCGACCTGTCAAGGCACAAAGGAAGATCCGGTGCAGAACTTCTCAAGAGCACCCGAGCCGCCTTTAACTTGATTGAAGTGGTGATTATACCATCGTATAGAAGCATTGTGACACATCTAGGCTTTGCTACAGCAACAGTAGCCGTCGCAGGAACAGAAGACAAATACAGAGGGGACTGTAGATGTTTGTACTATGATGCTGACTATTTATTTTACCCAAATTCTCTCAGTTTGCAAAAACCTGAAAAACACCCGTTTCGCCAGGGCTGACCCCAGGGAAATATTTAGGTTTGGACGTTTTCTGGTCTGATGACTAAGCACGAATATCTAAAATACTGGTCATGAGATAATAAAAATGGAACAGTTATAAAATTCAGAATGTGGTGATTCCAATGATATAACTATTATCGCTCCCTGACGTCCTAAATGTGGCTTTATCCTTCAACGAAAACTCGAAATAAATATTTCACCCCTAGTTTCGACTTTTTCGGTTATTTCAAAAACTCCCCAGTTCAGAAAAGCTTAAATTGGGTGGATGTCTCCCAAAACCCCTAAAGTCCCAAAGGTTCGTTCAACTTGAGATAACTGAGAAAAAACTGAGAACCGAGAACTGCAAAAATAGCACTACAAATGAAGCTTAGCTATGCGAAGAAAGCAAAGACAGTGAAATTGCAAGGAATTAACAAAACGAAAGCAGTAGATACTAGTAAAATATACTAGGACAAGATACAGGCTATAGTTCTTTCTGATGAGGTCTCTCTCAGATATTTTTGTACTAGAATAATGGAGGAATACTTCGAATATAAACCTTCCTAAAAGAGTAATCAGATTACGATAAGATAGCATTTTTAAAGAAATTTACACAATTGTCTTCCACAAATGTCGTGTGAAACCTTATTTATTTAATAGTGCAGAATATATCCTACCAAAATAAATAAATAATTCTTGGGGTGTTGTGATAATGCCTTGAGTGCATTATCGGTGCTCTGAGTTTTACCAGTGCATTGTAACATTATATATTTCTGTTCCTACACCTGCAATTGTACTTGTACCAGTATCAGTACTGGTACCCTGGTATCGTAGTTTATATTCAATTATTACACAATATTTGTTCTTGGTGTATTTTTCAATCCCATCGCATTTTTTGTATCATTGTGTTTCTTCAATGTTTAGGTTTTCTCAGCCCTGATGTTCGGCAGATTCGTGTCTGTGGTATTTTTTTGCTTAGGTTGGATAGAAGTTTTGGGACTTCTCAGGTTTATTTTTTTTTTTTTAGGAAAATGCTTTGGGACTTCTCAAGTTTGGGACTTGGGACTTCTCAGGTTTGGGACTTGGGACTTCTCAGGTTTGGTTTTCGTTTTCTCAAATGTCAAAAGTTTTAAGAACTTGTGGGACTTTAGGGCTTTTGGGAGGGATTAAGCTTTTCAAAAATGTGGGAGTTTCTGAAAAAGTCGAAGAAGTCGAAACTAGGGGTGAAATATTTTTTTCGCAATTTCGTTCGAGTATAGAACCACATTAGAGAAGACTTGAGGCGAAAATAGCGACATATTTGGAATTGCCCCACTCTGAATTTTACGATGGTGCTATTTTTATTGCTACAGGGCCATTATTTTCTATAATTGTGATTAGTAAGCAGACGAGAAAACACCCAAACCTAAATATTTTTCTGGGTCAGAGTCAGGCGAAATGGAAGATTTTCAAGTTTTTGAAAAATGTAGGAATTCTGGTTAAAAAAGTAGTTCATGAAAGAGTACATACCTTTATGAGTCCATAGGTATATTTATTCTGTACCTGCGATGAATACAGCAGCTGTGACAAGGAGTTGAATTGTCAAAATAGGGGTTACCCGGCCTGGCGATTTCACTATTCGACCTGAATATCAGCTCCAGTTGATGGAAGAGACCTGGAAAGTTGATGGGGGTGATAATTTCGTTCATGGCGTTCATTTTATCGCCAGATTCAAACATTTCTGGTAATCAGAGTATTTGGCTATGTTTTTTATACTCTGAAAACCGTAGACGAATGCTAGGAAATGGCTTCAAAACTCCCCGGGTGAGAATTAGGAGTGAAGAATCAGGTGAGTTGAATTATTTATGTCCTGCTGATAAAAATCCTTGTGTGTAAATATATTTAAATTGATTTTTGGTGATTTATTTCATATTTGATATGCCTTCATAATTAAGTTGTAATTACAGAAGGAGGCCATAAACTTGAAGACAACACCTTCTCATTCTCGCAGGCTTTCGTAGACTACTCTAGCGGGGATAAAATCGGAAAGGGTCTATGATCTATTCTATCTCTATGATCTAATATCTATAAATAAGTTAGGTTCTGTGCTGTGTCTATCTAACGGCAAACGACTCAATGTCAACACCGTCATCTCCGACAAATCGCACATACAGGTACTTTGAAGAAATGGCCTCGTTGAATCGAACGGTGAGCTCTCGGGGTGCCTTGGAGTCGTCGGTTCCCATCTGGGGAATACCGGCAAGAGCAAGAGGTGTGAGCTGACCTGTGGGCTTCCATCGACCACAAACGTTAGTAAGCACGGTTTTGGTGCTGCTTCCAAGAGTGTATGTAGCCTGAAGGGAATCGTCCATGACAGAGTTGGTCTGAACCTGGACTCGAGAAACAAGTTCGCTTTCAAAGTGAGGGTCCATGGCTGACCATCCTCCGCTCTTGGTTCCATATATTTGAAGCTGTGAGTTGTCTGTGAGAACGAATCTGTTGGCGAATCCAGCAAAGTTGCTCCTTTCAGGCATGCTCGTTTCGGGAGTGATGGCCTCGACAGTGTTGCCACCCATGAAGATACGGCCAATGGAAGATGCAGAGGAGTTGTGTCTGGAGGCGAAAAATTGGTCGACTCGCGTTTTGGTATCATCGAAGGAAACATCACAAGGAGGGTTGAGAGCAAAAACGGCCACGTATTTTGCTGGTGACGTGAACTTGGTAGCGCTAGGGGCGACAATCTTGAGCTCCTTGATGCTGGGGGCTCCTAAGAAACCTCCTTGGGTCGAGTGTCCTGTCTCGAACAAAAAGTCGTGCACGTTCTCGAGAGATGAGAAGACGGTTTCGTTGCGCTGCGTCACCGTCTCGGGGGTACCCTCGAATTCGGCCTGGGTCATACCCACCTGCTTAAGAGGCAGGGTGGATCGCTTTTGCTTCTTGGAGGGAGGTGTGCGGAACTCGGGAGAGTCTTCGTTACTGAAGAACTCGGAATAGAAGGCGTCGGAAGACAGACACGCGGGGTCAAAAACCTCCTCGTCCAGTCCGAAATCTGGGACCTCGAAGGGAGCATCGACCAGAGGGCCAAATCTAGGCGAGCATACTAGCGAGCAGGCCACACTACCTGTTAGTGAAGGAGCAGCAGAGTCGTAGATGACGGAGATGGATCGAGAGGGAGGTTCCTTTTTTCGCTGACCGGGTGTGTTGTCGGTACCTTCTTTGCGCATTTTTGGAGTGGTTAGGTGTATCAAAGTGTTTACATGGACAATACATCTTTCACATCTTCCTTGCGCTATCTGACGCGTGCCAACCTTAAATCTCCCTGTGACGTCATTGTGCATAGAGCGACTTTGTTGCATACGGAGGTCCCAATTGGGATGCCGTGGAAAGAAGATACTCCATGATACGCGTTAGAAAACCAAGTTTAAAGAGAAAGAGATAATGGTGGGTGTGATACAAGCGATATTCAATGATCAGGTTATTTGTCTAAAGTGCTCTTCGCTCCATATCACATCTTCATGCTGCATGTTTCCCTTGCACATGCCCCTGATTTAAAAAATAGGTCTCAAGGTTGTTAGGCGAAAAAAGAAAAGCTGACGTCATACCGATTACCAGCAGTGTGAGTGGTTTGATGAGAGAAGGTCTAGAAACGGCGTATATTTATCCCCTGTGTAGCTGACACACACGCAGAATGTGCATCGGTGCCTTGGCTCTCTTTCATATGCATCAACGGTTTTCCACAGGTCTCTGTTAGCCATATTCACATGTTTCTCTTTAGTCCCTCTTTCGGAAGACTGAATGTTCTTTAGTGTCTTGCTGTCACTGCAATGAGTATATATCGACGAGTCTGTGGCTCGTACAATGACATACTCTCTGTGTATAGCGAGCAATGTATCCCTAGTCTCTGAGAGAGGTCTTCACACAATAGCTTGAACCTCATCCACTGCCATTTATTCTACAGATCAACTTTCAACGTCTCAACTCCGACCCGAATGCAGTTAACTCTACGATACCGCTCGTAGCTCAAACTCCGATGCAAGCGACACGAGTTCAATAACTGAGACACTTTTGCCAATCTAAACGTACAAATAAAAAAAACGGCTGCCCTCGACCCAGACTATTTGCGAAGCTGATAAAGCTCTGTCGATCGGGATAGCTTACACCTCAAAATGTCTCACACCTAATCCTCGTTGGTCAGAGAGTAAAAGGTGGTGAAGGAGTAGATGGACATGAATGGATGGAATGATCAATGAACAGTGAGTGATCTAGTCAACTCCTACGACTTGTACTGTTACTTTTCCGGTCTCTGACTGTCCACTGCCCAAAACGTTGAGAAAGCTCTCTCTGGATCACTTTACAAGTTGATCACGTCGTAGAATCATACAAATTGCGATCCTGTGTGACCCTGTATGCTCATCTAGTCCCGTCAGTGACCAGGAAGAGCTCTGATTCTTCGCTCTGGGTAAGGTCATAACTGTTTGAGAATCGCATTTGATTGCACTGTGCATCGGACTTTCTGAATAGCACAGATTTTGTTGCGAATCCAGAATCTCTCCAACCACTCCGGGAATATCAATACTGTCCGGGAATAGCACTGGTTGTTTCTAAATACATCCTTTCATTCATTCAGTTACCATCTTCTCATTTTTATTGACACCTCCGGAATCGAACTCACAGCACCGTGACGTGCATGATTCATGCAGGACAATTTCAACCCGTCGCACGCGTCAAGTCATTAGCCGTCATCACAGACACGCCAACCACGAAACTACAAAAATGTCGGTGCCAGCTGAACAACTGGAGACGTTTCTTCCGTCGGAACTGCATTTTCTCGCGGAGAACGAGACCATCGAAATTCTCCCGCGACGGGTAGGAGACCCAATCAAGCTGGCAGGCACTGATCTGCCTCTCATGCATCCTCTTCGAAAACACAGAATCCCCATCTGGATGGCCATCACGCTCAAGAAGCAGCAGCGGTGTCAGCTGATTCCTCCGGACTGGATGGAGGAGAGCAATCTGCGTCGAATCCTGGCGTTTGAGCACGCAAACCCAACAGCTTTTTCCAACGTTGATTTCCACTGGCTCGAAATCGCCCAGATTGTCCTGACCACTGCTCCAGACGACCTGACATCGCCACCACAGGTGATCCGAAACCTCGTGCGAGATATCCGGGAGGTTCGAGAGCAGAAAAGTCGTCAGGGTATGAAGGAAGTGAACGAAAACATGCTTCAGATGGATAGACTGGGGGCGCTGGAGATCAACGAAATGAGACCTTTTGTCGTGGATGGAATGGAGGAAATGATCAAGATCAGAAAGGCTGGCAAAAAGGAGGATCCTGTCATCTACTCGGAAAGTGACAATCCAGAGGACGATGAAGACGATGAGCCCACGTATGGACATGACGAGTCTGTACTGGCTGTACCCTCATCACAGCTGGATTCGTCGTTGCGATATGGAGATCGAGTCGACACTTCAGAAAGAAGACGGGAGCTGTCTCAGTGGGATGACAATGTCCCGCAGGATAGCTACCAGTAATTGCATTGTAGCCAGCATGTACACTTTATATTTATTGTATTTGATTTGCGAGAGAATCAGTATGCATACGATACTACAAAAAAGACGGAATAAAGCGGGTCAATTAGAGACAAGTACTGTACTGAATCTCGATATTTAACGTTACTTGTTAGACCTCAGTAACCTTGACTTCCTTGAAGGTGACGAGAACAAGGGCAATCTCCTGGTTCTCAATGAACTGCTTGGCTTCGGGGTTGGCCTTTTCGTGCTTGGTAAGGTACTTTTCGGCCTCGACCAGATCCTCCACCACTCGGGCAGATCCATTAAGAGTGACACTCATGGAGCTGATCTCGTTCTGGTTGATGTTCTGAAGCAGCTCCAACAGAGAGGGTTCCTGTCCCCCCTTGACCCGAGATCGCGCCGTGACCCAGTCGTGCACCAGAACCGACACTAATGGGTTTTCCGACAGGTTAACATATGTGGTGGAGGACTTGCAGGCGGTCAAAACAATGGCATGCTCGTCAGGAATGTAGGTGTAGTTCATGAGGGTCACATTGGGCTGGTTGTTGTGACTGGTGCCGAGATGGACGAATCCGGCGTTGGTGAGCAGCTGCTCGACTTCTTTGGAAAGAGTGGCCATGGCTGTAAATGTGATGAGTGTTATCAAGAAAGACAACCAGGAGATGTGGGGAGATGCATGATACGATTAATGCAGAAATAAGGTTGCCTTTCTTAATAATTGCTGACCAGGCGGTGGGTTGAAAAGGACGCTACTGGACAAGTTTCCTCCGGGAGTCGTAGCGTTGTATGGAAACAGTGGAAAATCATAAATCACAATTTTCAAGATATGAACGTTGATTTGACAGGTTCATTTATCAAAACTTCCAATCATCTGGTATTTTGCCTCTTCGATCATCTGGGTGAGTGAGACATCCATCTATACTTGTAATACGTGGAACATTGGTAGAGTTGACCCTAACCGCATTCACCTGCATTGAAGTTGCCACTTTAAATCTCCCATCTCTCGTACCCGCGGTCTGGCAGCTTTGCTTACTAATCAACCTTGGATCGGAGAAATTAAGGTTTGGTACATGCACGACACCTCGAGAAATATCATGACGGATCATTAACGACAAAACAACATCTGTACCGGCGCATTTCCTTCATTCGGCACTGCACGATTAATTCTGACCTGTCACAGCATCAATCCGACTCTAATTGACACAGACTCTGACTTTGAACAACTACACTTGAGCATGGAATCTGAATTTCCCGAAATTGGTGCCGACGTAGTACCTACTGGCGATGAGATGGAGGTTGAAATCATCGAGGATGTAGTAGTACCTGCAGCTCCTGTGCTACCACCTCCACAGGCACCCAAACCCGAGGTTGTCAGTGAAAGCATGATTGACACCATCAAATCCAGAACTCTGTCGATTCTCACAGGAAAAAGTATCCCTGAGCCGATATTTCTCGATGGTGAGAGGGCACGGGTGTACAGTTTGATGGAGAACGCTATTCGGTTCGGAGAGGGAAACTCGTGCATTATTGTGGGTCCTAGAGGAACTGGCAAGACTCTCATTGTGGAATCTGCATTGGCAGAGCTAGGAGTGAAATACAATAGTGCTGGCTCACAAAACAACTTTATCACAATCAGGCTATCGGGGTATGCTCAGACAGACGATAAAATGGCTGTGCGAGAAATTGCACGACAATTGGACACTGTTTTGCCCAACCAGGGCCAATTGATTGAAAACAAGAGTATTTCGGAAACCCTCAACCAGATTCTTTCTCTGTTTGACCGTGCCGATGTGGACGACAGTGAGAAGGAGACTGTTTCTCTGGTTTTCATTCTGGATGAGTTTGACCGGTTCTGTTCCACCACTAAACAGACACTGCTTTATACCCTGTTTGATGTTGCTCAGTCGTCACGTGCACCCATTGCTGTGATTGGACTGACACCTCGTATTAATGCTCGTGAGCTGCTTGAAAAACGAGTGCGAAGTCGGTTTTCTCAGCGGGTGGTTCAAGTCAAGAGACAGCATGGTATGAACGATTTCTGGGCCATTCTCAGAAATGCAGTCATTTACCCTGAAAAGTTACTCCATCTTGTCAAAGAGGAAGGTGGTCAAGACTCAAAATTGCATACTGACATGGACCTGGACACTGTGAGGTACTGGAACTGGCACTGGGAGGCCATGTTTCAGGCTGGACCTCTACGAGACCATGTCGAGCGTCTTTTTCACACAACCAAATCCTGTCGGGAATTCTTCACTTTGGCCATTCTGGCTGTTTCTCAAGCAGACCCTTGGATTGACCCTAACGATTTTGTCGTGGATGTGTTTGAAAGAGGTGTGGCTGATACTGAGTCGTTCATTGAGGGCTTGTCTGACCTGGAACTGTCTCTCATCATATGTGCGGCCAAGGTGGAGGTCATGTTTGAGGTGGACCAGGTCAACTTCAACCTGGCTTATGAAGAGTACCTCAAGACTGCCAAGGAGCAAAGAGAGGCTCTACGGGCAGTCGATCTGGAAGGAATGGCCACCGGAACAGTTGCCGGATTCCGAATCTGGAGTAGAGGAGTGGCCCGAGCTGCATGGGAGAAACTCGAGTCTCTCAACCTGCTCTCACCCGTGGAGAAGAGTGCGAAACGAATGGCCAAGCAACTGGCTACTGATACTTCTCTGGACGACGAGATTCGTATGGCTCGAGTGGATGTCAGTCTCCAGGAGCTGACTAACATGCTTGGAAACTCCCATCATCTCATCCAGTGGACCAAAATCCGTAGATAATAGGTTCTTCTCTAATGACTTTATGAATGTACACAACAACAGAGACTACAAGTACAAGTAAGTGGTATTGGTGACAAAAAAAATGTAGAAGGTGCTGAACTGTATTTAAAACTGATATTCAGCCTTCCCTGCCATGTTTCAAAAAACATAAAAAATGGGGTCATCCCGGGTTTGAACCGGGGTCACCTGCAAGTTATGATTGTACTGCAATCACAGGATGCTTCAGTCGCCCGAAGCAGGCATACTACCACTATACTAATGACCCGCACATAAAAATTTAAGCACTTTTTTAATATAACCCGAAGTTTCATTTTTCAAAATTTTTTCGTCGTTTTCTCAGTCAATATTGGTTCTGTGGCAAAAATAACGGTACCATGACATTCGTTGCAGGCTACTTAATGTACGAAACAAGATTCATGGCTCCATCGCATCTTGTTTGTCTCAAATCAGCTTTTCAGGATTACACCAAAATGGTGCATATCGCTAAGCAGACTGGTTACTCTTTCTCGACTGCAAGACGACATCCAATCAAGATAAATAATCAGTCCACTTGTGAATGGGCGACTATTGTACGCCTTGAAAAGTGTCCACTTTGGATATATGCTATATTCATTGTATATATCACCTTTCAACTCTGACTGGAACAGGAACCAGCTATGTCCCTAGATTCAAAAGCGGGAGGTGTAGGGAATCAAAAAGGAGTGATGACCTAGTACCTGGGAACATTTTAAACTATGCGTACAGTTTATTCCATATGTCTTCTTTAGTCTCTTAGTATCAGACTGGTTCTGACATGGAAGTCTGAAAGGAGTAGGTGGAACTAGAACTCATTGTACATGGACTTGGTACGTCACATGAGGCAATTGTATATCATTTGAGGACTGTGAGTCTTTCTGACGTTTCATCGATAACAATCTACTGATCTGAGTATACTCTTCAAGTCCTCGTACTGTAAGTACCATGTCTCTCTTTTAGACTGCAAACCAAGAACAAGTGGTACAATTATTCAAATGAGAATACATCCGCTGGCGGGTTGAACTCAGTCTTACTTTTTATTTCAATTTATTTCAATTTATTTCATTTATTTTTCTTTCACTCTCCTGGCCTCGTTTCCACAACAAGTATGCTTGCATGTTGTCTGCACATGTTCATGCACCAGCAAACCAACCGGCACGCGCATGTGATGGTGGAAACAACATGACTGTAGAATGTCGGTACAAGTGAGAAAACAAATAATGACAGATTGTGCGTGTTTAAACAGCGCAATTTTCACTTGTACTGCTACCTATCACAAAACTCTTCCACTATCATCTCTCTACGCGACCCTGTCTCAGCTCGCCCCGCATACGTGCATTTCAGTAATAAAGTGTAATGGGATTTTTTCGTTGATCATCTCCCTCAATGACTCCTGTGAAAAGAAAGGCCACCGTTGAGTTGGCTGAGCCCGTGGTCGATGTGGGCGACTCTGACTCCGATCTAAAGGCCGAGGTGCACGTTCAGCACCACCATCGCCATCACAAGCGAAAATCCGCAAAGAGCAAGATTCTCAACTTCTTCTCTGGTAGTCGACGTATCACCTTCATTCTCGGAGCTCTGGTTGGAGTTCTCGTTGCTGGATACTATGCTGCGCCCCCAGAGCTCACCATTGACATTGACTCGCTTCTGGGCGACTTTCCCTCGTTCGATTTCGACGCTCTTTCGCTCGATAGTCTGTCCATGAACACAGTCTCCGACTTTGTGCAGGATATGAAGTCGCGGTTTCCAACCAAGATTCTCCAGGAGGCCGCCATCATCGAAAAACACCAGAAAAACGAACGCAGTGCGGCTCCTTTTGCCGTTGGTAAGGCCATGAAGAACGAGGGTCTCAAGGCAAAGTACCCAGTCGTCCTCGTGCCAGGAGTCATCTCTACAGGTCTGGAAAGCTGGTCTCTGGACGGATCCGAGGAATGTCCAACGGAATCGCACTTTCGAAAACGAATGTGGGGCTCATGGTACATGATCCGAGTCATGCTGCTGGACAAGTACTGTTGGTTGCAACATTTGATGCTGGACACCGAAACCGGCCTGGATCCCCCCAATTTCAAGCTGCGAGCAGCCGAGGGATTCGCTTCTGCAGATTTCTTCATGGCTGGATACTGGCTGTGGAACAAGCTGCTCGAAAACCTCGCTGTGATTGGATACGACACCGACACAATGTCTGCTGCTGCATACGACTGGAGACTGTCGTACCCCGATCTGGAGCGCCGAGACGGATACTTCTCCAAGCTCAAGGCGTCCATTGAAGAGACCAAGCGTATGACTGGTGAGAAGACCGTTCTGACGGGCCATTCCATGGGTGCCCAAGTCATCTTCTACTTTATGAAGTGGGCCGAGGCTGAGGGACACGGAGGAGGAGGTCCCAACTGGGTCAATGATCATATTGACTCCTTTGTGGACATTTCAGGCTCAATGTTGGGCACTCCTAAGACTTTGGTTGCTCTGCTGTCTGGAGAAATGAAGGATACCGTGCAGCTCAACGCCATGGCTGTTTATGGACTTGAGCAGTTCTTTTCTCGTCGTGAACGAGCCGATCTGCTGCGAACCTGGGGAGGAATCGCCTCCATGATCCCCAAGGGCGGAAAGGCAGTGTGGGGCGATCATAATGGAGCTCCTGACGACGTGGCAGGTCAGAATGTGTCCTTTGGCAACTTTATCAAGTTCCGGGAGTCGCTGACCAAGTACTCGGCCAACAACCTCACAATGGATGAAACTGTGGACTTTCTGTACACACAGTCGCCCGAGTGGTTTGTCAACCGAACCGAGAGCAGTTACTCGTTTGGTCTTGCCAAGACCAGAGAGCAGGTGGAGCGGAATGAGAAGCGGCCTTCTACCTGGAGTAATCCTCTGGAAGTTGCGCTTCCCAATGCTCCAGATCTCAAAATCTACTGTTTCTACGGAGTCGGAAAGGATACCGAGCGAGCCTACTACTACCAGGATGAGGCGAGTCCCGAGCAGAGCAACTTGAACGTGAGTATTTCTGGAAATGACCCCGATGCTGTCATTATGGGCCAGGGAGACGGAACTGTGTCTCTGGTGACGCATACCATGTGTCATCGATGGAAGGACGAGAACTCCAAGTTCAACCCTGGTCATGCCAAGGTCAAGGTTGTTGAGATGTTGCATCAGCCTGATCGACTGGATATTCGAGGAGGAGCTCAGACTGCGGAGCATGTGGACATTTTGGGTCGTTCTGAGTTGAACGAGCTGGTTCTCAAGGTGGCCAGTGGTAAGGGGCATGAGATTGAGGAGAGAGTCATTTCGGATATTGATGACTGGGTGTGGAAGATTGATTTGGGAAGTAATTAGACATAGAGTAATTTGTATATGGGTGTGAATGACGTCTATAGATGCCATTTATTGATCTAAGGCCTTGTTCACGTGGTCTCAACGGTCTCCCCTGGAAGGATCATCTCTGATCTACATAATGTAGACGATCATAGTTTGAAATTATTCACTGAAAACCCGGATGAAACGGACGAGAGAAAAGTGGGAGTGTGATCTGCCGAACAGACGCACTGATAGCAAGATAGCAAGAATCTGAACGCAACCTGTCTCTCAGCTCGTCCATGTTCCCAACCGATAATGCAGTTATCTGCGCCAAGACTTGCACCACTGATATGAGTGACGGGGGTACGAAACGTACATTAGTGGCTTGTAGAGATAGAGGGAGGGGAGGAGGGGGGTGAGTGGTGGTAGTTGGGGGTGCTCGTCGTGGTCTGGTTGGAGGTGCTCGTCGTGGTCTGGTTGGAGGTGCTCGTCGTGGTCTAGTCTCCACCTCCTCACTACCATTCCAGAAAATACCTCATACTATCACAGAGTTTTATTTAAGCAACACAGCAAGGTGTGTTTCGGTCTCCACTGAAATGAGACAGTTTGAGACATGACAATGTCGGGGATGAACGTTAAAGTGGGGTTGTTATTGGGGATTTGAGGGCGATAATAGTTGTGAAATCAATTTATGGACCCTTTAATGGGTCATTTCGGCTCTTTATATCCCCCCCTTCTGTTTTCCTACAACTACATCCAACCCCCTGTCAGATTGGAATTTTTCACTCGACAAGGCTGTGCCATCTTGCATAAGGTTATGTCACTGTCTGTAGTGAGCCGTGAAGCATGCCGTAGATTTCAGAGGTCTTTAGAATACTCTCATTTTGTGGTCCAACATGTCGGAGAAAGATCCCGCGTTTCTGGCGGTGCAATCCAGCCCGGACCCCGAGTCCTTCAACGCCAGCGAAACGTCCGTGGAAGATGTGGATCTGAACATGACCATGGCCGGCCAGACGGCAGCCCTGGTCCGAAAACACATGTTGGTGTTCAAGAGATCCTGGTGGTGGACCTTTTTCCGGTCCTCCCTTCTTCCCGTCGCCTTTATTGTTTTCATGGTGAGTGCAGAGTGGAGATTTGGAGGATCTAGTACCTCTTACATTGGCCGTACTCTACAAGTACAAGTACATCTAACACAGTCATATTCAAAAGCATTCTACTCGCCGTATGCAAACTACGGAGTGTCTGTTCCCACACCGGTCCGTCAACTAAAAGACGTGGTCAGCCAACGGACAATCATCTTCTACTCACGTGATCCTCTCGGAGTGACCGATGAAATGCGTCGAATCACAAACATGGCCCTCGAAGGGATCCCCAGCTCCCAGATTCTCGAATTGCAGAACGAGGACGACATCTTCCAGGTGTGCAGCCAGAACCTAAGAGGAGATTCGGCCTGTTATGGAGGAATCCAATGGAACCATATCGACGAGGACCAAAAGATTTACAACTACACCATCCGAGGCAACTCCGGACTGGTTTTGACCGATATCGCAGGCCACAAATCGGACCCAGATATCTTTGTTCTGCCCCTCCAATGGCAGATGGATAAAGCAATCACCGGAGAAACAACAGTCCCCTACACTCTGGCCTACACGGACGAATCGCAGATCCAACACGAACAGGATGTGATTTCCAAATTTCTTCAGATTGTCATTGATTGGCTAGCTCCTGCGCTGTTTCTAGGCATGATTGGAGTCATCTACCAACTGGCTGGAATGGCCGCTCAAGAACGAGAATTCGGTATTGCTGGATTACTCACATCAATGGGAGTCAAACAGTTTACCCGTCATTTGGCCTATCTCATCTCTTTCAGTATCGTCTACCTTCCTGGATGGATCAGTATAGCTCTTACTCTGAATCTGGTACTGATGCAACCGACCAATGTGGCCATTTACATTTTCTACCACATTTTTTCGGGCATGTCGATGATCTCATGGGCTTTGTTTCTGTCAATGTTCTTCTCTTATGCTCAATTGGCAGGTATTGTGGCCTCTGGTTTGTCTTGTTTCTTGGCTATCATGAGTACTGTTCAAACTCGAGTTCCACACAATGAGGGACGGTTCAGAGATGCTGCAGTCTACGTCTTGTCGTTTCTCTTTCCTCCAATGAACTACCCTTACTTCATTCAGACTACCGGTCGATGGAAGAAGGAAGATATCGCTACAAACATGGTCAAGAACGCCCCCGACTCCAACATCAAGGCAATTGTCATCTTTTTCGGAGCCATTTTCTCAATCTTCTTCTACCTGGGTCTAGCCATGCTCGTTGAACGTATCATGCACGGATCTCACTCCAAAATCAACATTGACGAGTCTCAAAAAGACCGAGTCTTGCTTGAGGGGGTGACAAAGACGTACAAGATCCGATCTCGATGGACTGGACGAGTCAAGAACACAGTCACGGCCGTGGATCATCTCAACTTGCCTGTTCATAACGGCCAAATCGTGTGTCTACTTGGAGCAAACGGTTCTGGAAAGACAACGACTCTAGAGATGATCTCCAACATCCAGAGTCCAACCAGCGGAACAATCAGCTTTTCTCCAGGCTCCAGAGTCGGAATCTGTCCCCAGAAGAATGTCATTTGGGATACTCTTACTTGTGAGGAGCATCTTCGGATCTGGACACAGCTCAAGGGTGTTCCTACCAAGGATATTCCTGCTGCTATCGAGTTTCTGATTGAAAAGTGTGATTTGAGCAAGAAACGTCATGATCGAGCTGGAACAATGTCTGGAGGTCAGAAACGAAAGCTGCAACTGGCTATTGCCTTTGCAGGAGGAACCAACGTCTGTGCTATCGATGAGGTGTCTTCTGGTCTTGATCCTCTTTCTCGACGGAAAATCTGGGAAATTATCACCTCCAGTAGAGGTTCTCATACCATGCTGCTAACTACACATTTCCTGGACGAGGCTGATATCTTGGGAGACAATATTGCCATCATGTCCAAGGGCAGTCTACAGGTTCATGGAACCACTGTTCAACTCAAAGAGCAGCTTGGAGGCGGATATCGAATATTTATTTCTCATCCTGGAGCTGGTCTAGAAGAGATTGTCGAACTGGAGAGCGCAGCACAGGTTGCTGAGCAGATCCAAGACCTGGAGGACAAGGGTGTCGAGTACCGAGTGGCAGGACCTCAGCTAGAAGACGTCTTTCTTCGTGTGGCTGAACGAGATCACGTGGAACATGCTGATATCACTGAAATGTGCGAGGGAGGTCTCAGAAAGGGAAATGCGACGGGTTACTTTCATCAGACATGGTCAATGTTGGTCAAACGACTAATCATTCTCAAACGAAACCCCCTGGCCCATATTGTCATGTTCATTCTTCCCATCATTGTTGCTGGAGCAACCTCGCAATTTCTAAGATCGTTCAAGGGAACTTCTTGTCAGGGAGACTCGAGGTTCAAGAGACAAGTCTACAACCCCTACAGACTGGGTGTTGATCCTCTGGATATGCCTGTGGGTCCTCAGAATGTCATAATGAACTCCACAGCGGGTGTAACAACTTTTGTGGGTGGTATGCTTCGAGGAATGGTCAATTCGACGATCCAGAAGATGGTTCTGGCCAAAATGAACAATGGAACTCATTACACAGACTCCCAGAGCTCGTTTGAGGCCTTTTTGAACGCAAACTACTCCCAGGTTTATCCTGGAGGAGTTTATATCGACTCTAAAGCTCCAATTGCTGCATATCTCACCAATGGAGGTGATGGTCCGTTTTTCTCTGTCATGATGATGAATCTCTTGACAAATGTTCGTCAGAATGGCGCCTACAAGATTTACTCTGACTTTTCGCCATTCCAGATCCCCTGGTCCTCTTCTACAGGCGATACTCTGCAGTTTATCGTCTACTTTGGACTCACCATGAGCGTTGTACCTGCTTTTGCAGCTCTTTACCCGACTTTTGAACGTCTCTCACGTGTCAGAGCTATGCACTATTCAAATGGACTGAGAGTGGTGCCTCTATGGACTGCCTATGCCATTTTTGACTGGGTTCCTCTCATGTTGGCCGGTGCAGCTTGTACTGGAATCGTTGGAGGCTCTTCCGAGTACGTCATGGGCTCGGGCTATCTGTTTGTCGTGTTCATGTTGTACGCCTTGACCTCGTCTCTGTTTTCCTTTGTCATTTCTCTCATGGTCAAGTCTCAACTGGCTGCTTTTGCCATCACTGCAGGCTACAATGCCATCTATTTCCTCATCTACATGATTGGATACCTGTCTACTCTAATGTACGCTGAGCCCTGGAAGGTTGACAGTACGGTCAAGGTGATCCACTTTACCATTTCGATTCTGTCGCCTACTTGTCAGCTTATTCGGGCCTTTTTCGTTGCCATGAACCTCTTTGG
Source organism: Yarrowia yakushimensis (assembly GCA_900518995.1). Lineage (NCBI taxonomy): Eukaryota > Fungi > Ascomycota > Dipodascomycetes > Dipodascales > Yarrowia > Yarrowia yakushimensis. The sequence goes on from ULGW01000002.1 coordinate 1,847,557, forward strand.
AGTCCTGTGTCGAGGAGACAACTCCGAAATCACCTACATGGGCGATATTCTAGCCTACGGAGGTCCCGTGTTGTATCTCATTGTCCAGGCTGCAGTTTTCTACGGAATTCTCGTCTGGTGGGACTCTGGACGGTTCCGATTTGTTCTCAAGGGCAAACATCGAGACCAGGATGAAGAAACAAAGGCTCCTACTCCCTTTGACGTTCAAAAGGAGGCTGAACATGTCGATTCAAACCCCGAATCGTGGAACCAAGGTCTTAGATTGTCTCACGTGTCCAAAAAGTACGGAGGAAATTGTGTTGTCGACGATGTCACCTATGGAGTCCAGCCCGACGAATGCTTTGCTCTTTTGGGACCCAATGGAGCAGGTAAAACCACCACCTTCAACATGATTCGAGGCGAAGAGAACCCGTCGTCCGGAGGTATTCACGTGACGGGTATTCCTGTATCTTCCAATCGAGCCCAAGCCCGTCAGCATCTCGGAGTTTGTCCTCAGTTTGATGCCATGGATAAATTGTCTGTGACGGAAACTCTGCAGTTTTACGCAATGTTGCGAGGACTCAGTAAAGAGGACCGTGACCACAATGTGGAACATATCATTGGAGCCACGGGTCTGGACCGGTTCCGAAAAACAACAGCCAATGCTCTTTCTGGAGGAAACAAGCGAAAGTTGTCTCTTGCAGTGGCTCTAATGGCTGATCCTCAGGTTCTTCTTCTGGATGAACCGTCGTCTGGAATGGACGCCTTTGCCAAACGAATCATGTGGAGAACTCTGTCGTCTGTGGCCCATGGACGAAGTATTGTTTTGACTACTCATTCCATGGAGGAGGCTGATGCTCTGGCAAACCGAGCGGGTATTCTTGCCAAACGATTTCTGGCAATTGGGTCTGCTGAAGAACTGCGAAACCAGTATGGAAACCTCTTCCACGTGCATCTGGTGTGTTCCAACGCTCCTTACACTTCGGATGAGCAAATGTGGAAGATTGCAGAATGGACCAGAGACGTGTTTCCTCAATCACGAATGGAGGAGAAAATGTACCATGGACAAATCAAGCTGGCGGTTCCATGCAAGACTGCAGGACATGAAAACAAAATGTCCACGATTTTTGCCATGCTGGAAAAGAACAAGGCCCGGCTGGGCATTGAGTATTACTCTGTGAGCCCGACATCTCTGGAAGAGGTGTTTTTGGACATTGTCAGAAAGGACTTTGTTGGTGAGGATGATTAAGCATGGGGATGACTAATGAGCATGGAAATAGGATGCTGATACCCGAGCTAGCATCAGGAGGATAGTGTTATTGAATGTGTGTTGACCAATCGAGTAGCAGTGTTGTAGCAGTTAGGTCAGTACGAGTACCAGTCCATGATCAGAGGTATCTCATACTTCTCATTACTGAGTAAGTCGGAAGACGTGAAATCAAAAAAGTGTACCAAAGAAACCGTCTATATATATGGTCAGTTCGGTGCTTGTACTTGTGGTATGTCTTCCTACATCATACTTACATTTTACTGTAATATCAGCATAATTCTGAATTAAATTCACGCATAATTATGAATTAAATAGAAGATGGTTTCAAATTAAAAAGTCGAAATCAGGTGACATTAAAAAACTGCTGTCATATTGTGTCTTATATAGTCCATACTCTGGTACTTATCCTAGTCTTCCCTTCTCATATCAAATGCAAGACTGGTTTCAAATTAGTGAAGACATGAAATCACGTGACGTCAAAAACTGCTACATCAAGAGACTTTCATTGTGTGTTTTCTTTACACATTCCAGACTCTGAAATGGTCAGTCCTACTGGTACACACCTCTAGTCTTCATTCTCTAACAATCTATTAGACTCTCGCTACGCTCAAGTCGGTGCTGCGGGGCTGGGCAGCCTCTTAAATACTATATTACATCTAATCGTTGTTCTGCAGCTTGGCGAACTTGGTGTGCTCCTCGATATCTCGGGCCTCCCAGGGGTAGGCGATCCACTCGTCGGGGGTGGTTCGGGCGGCAATGTATCGGCCGGAGTCAATCATGTCCTGAGGAAGCTCGGCCTTCTTGGGCTTGTCCTTGTTGTGCAGAACGAAAACGTGAAGGGTGGTCTTCTCGTCCTCTCGGCCCAGCTTCTTGGCCTGGGCGGCAATATCCTTCTCCAGCTCGGAGACGGCGTAGTGCAGGGTGGTTCGGGTGTCGTCCACCTCGTCGACAATGAGAATGTTCTTGCCAATGAGGTCTCCGGAGTGCTTCTCCAGGGTGGAGAAGTCGAGCCACTGGGTTCGCACCACCTCGACACCAATCTGCTCCTCGAGCTGACCGGTTCCAAGCTCCTCGTAAAGAGACAGACCAATGGCCTGGATGGGGATGTTCTTGGCGCCGGGCACTCGGATGTGGGTTCGCAGAATTCGGGCGGGAATGAATCCTCCTCCTCCAATGGCAATCATGAGATCGCACTTGAACTCCTTGATCTTCTCGGCGGCCTCCTGGCACAGCTTGTGCACGTTGTTGTACGAAATGTACTTCTTGTCGGTGGGGACCTGGACGTCGCTCATGTTGTGTGTGTGTGGTGGTGTGTGTGGAACTGGAGCTCGAGAGGGAGAAAGAGAAACGGGAAAAAAAAAGAACCCGTTGCAAAATAAAAATAAACTCACCTGCAGCTGTGAAGCTGTGGATGTCAAAAATTCTTTTCACACAACGTCACAACGGCATACAAAAAATCTTGCAGCAACAAAGCCTGTCCCTGGATCTTCTCCTCCGACACAACGTCTTTCCAACGCTTGTATTTGGCCTCAAAATATATAAATCTCGTATTCTCCAATTCAACACCAATCTCTCTCCATCTTTCATACTATGCCTACCTCTCTATATAGCCTTGCTCCTCCCAATCCAGCCTTTTTAGCTTTGCAATGGCGCTATCTCTGCTCAGGCTTATCTCTGATGGTGTGGTTGGTTGGTCCAGAAAGAGTCTCACGCACGGAATCGGCTTACTAAGAGAAAAATAAGAAGCTACAACGACTGGTGACACCTCGACAAGTCACATGACACCCTTTAAACACCTCCCTCTAAGCCCACATGCCATATAACCTACCTCTTTCAAGGTACTCAAGACTGCATGGTGCAATTTCTGGTAAACTCAAACGTCAGCCCAATTTGCATGTTGAAAAATCTTGAGTTTGCCCTGGAAAACTATCCGCGGTGGATCCGAGGAGAATACGAGATGGTCGATCGAAGTCGAAACACCCATCGGATAATTTACAATATATTAGTACAAGTATACAATGGAGGTTGTTATTTGAAGAACCCCAGCAGTCTCTCACCCAGAGAAGGACGAGTTTTAGATTTTGGAACATTCTCGTCAACTCCATTCGTGGAAACATCAGACTTGTGTTTCTTGGAATCGCGACCAGACCCATTCTCAGAATCCTCCGCTGCTCGTTTCCGAGGAGAGGTGGCTGTCTTGGAGACAGACTTGGGCGTACCCACAGGTGTTGAGGGCGTGGAAGATGGCCGACCTACCTGTCGAGGAGCTTTAGAAGGCGTAGTCAATGGGGTCGACTTTGAAGGAGCCAGTTTGGAGCCGACAGACAAACGACTCTTCTTGGGACTTGGAGCTGGAGAAGACCCCTTTGGGGTGTTCTTCGGGGTCGACTTCTTCGGAGTCGACTTCTTGGTTGTGCTTGTCTCCACCACAGACTCCTCTTCAGGACTCTCTGGATCGTCGTCCTTTCCAGATCCAGTTCCATTGACGTCGTTCGGGTCCTCATTGCGTCCCACACGTGACCGTCCACTTCTCAACTGTCTTCTAGACGACACCAACTCGCCCATGTCCCTATCCAAGTCCCTATCAATGACCAGTCGTTTGAGGGCAGCAATCGCGTACTTTCCGACCAGAGGAAACTTTTCAGACTCGGACTCTTCTGATTCGGAGGAGGACTCAGAAAGTGGGGCTTTCCGGCCACGTGTTTTGACTGGGCTGGAGTTTGCAGACTCAGGTTCCTTGGATTCTCTTCGTTTCGCACGCAGGGATTCCACCAGCTCCTGGCCCTTTTTCCGGGAAAGACGAGCCCGTCCACTTCTCAATCGTCTTCTGGAAGACATCAACTTGCCGATATCGATATCGGAATCGGAATCATCTCCCCGCAATTGCATAGTTGCCCTTATTGCTCTTTCTCTCAAGCGTTCTTTCTCAGAGTCAGCTTCAACTTCAGAGTCGGCTTCAACTTCAGAGTCAGCTTCAGCTTCAGAGTCAGAGTCAGCTTCAGCTTCAGCTTCAGAGTCGGGGTTAGACTCAAGTTTCTTAGCTTGCACCTTTTTCTTAGCTGGCACCTTTTTCTCAGCTTCAGAGTCAGAGTCAGCTTCAGCATCAGCTTCAGAGTCGGGGTTCTCAGCAGACTCAAGTTTCTTAGCTTGCACCTTTTTCTTAGCTGGCGCCTTTTTCTTGGCTCGCACCTTTTTCTTAGCTTGCGCCTTTCCATTTTTCTGTGCAAGAGATCTGCGCAGCGTCATAGCATGGTGTTGAGGCACGTAGCCCACTCCCGGTACATGGAGGAAGACCGCTCCATCAGAAGTGATTCTGGGAGGATTGGCGGTTGTACCTGTAGGAGTCAACAGAACGATGGGCTGTGACTCTATCGGGACAGGATCGTCTGGTAAATCGTCGTAGTCCTCCTCCTGCTCCTGCTCCTCCTCCTCTTCACTCTCGTCTGGATTCATTGCAAGTAGAATTCTCACGAGTCTTCTATCTGCATCCTCCATATTCACATTGTGTGATTGATCGGGTTTCTCTCCAGAATGCTTTCGAAACGCCTTCAGAATGGCTAACAGACGGTCATCCACCTCCTCACCCCTGGCTTTGCGCAAAAACTCAGCGGCTCCCTCCATGTACGCATTCTCATCAAACACGGGTCCGTCTTTACTGCTTGTCCAAAGTCCCGTCAAAATGCGCTTGTGAGGCTTGATCCACTGGTTCTTGAGATACGACACCACCGAACGATGGCGCTTCTTGTAGGTTGCCCGGAACTCGTTCCACCGCTCCCGGAACTCGTTCTTGCTGTCGGACTCGAGAATCTCCGTCCACTCACCCATCATGCCGAGCCAGGTGCGTTCGTCGTTGGTCAAACTGGACACGTCCACCGTGTGGTCCAGAACTCGGTCCGAGTCCCGAACCACCAACGATTGACACTGCGCCACAAAGTCCCGGTTGACTTCTCGCAACCACAGACGCATTTGGCTTTCGGGAAACACCAGGTCGACGGTCTCGTAGCACGACTTCATCTCACTGGAGTAGATTGTGTCGGGAAGAGGAATAGAATAGGCCTCAAACTGCGCCTTGAGGGTATTAAGCAGCCACTTGAAGTCCGCGGGCTGTCTTCGCCGCATGTATGCAAATGCCAGATAGACATTGTGGTTGTCCTGGTCCTTGGCAACAATGCTCACACAGTGTTGAAACTCCCGTCTTGGAAGCCGTCCAGAGCTCAAATCCACCAAGAGAACCTTGCCGTGGTTCTTGGCATACGTACGCCAGATCGCGTTGTTTCCAATCACAAGCCTTTGGACGGCTCTGATGGGTGGCTTGTAGAAGCAACCCCAGAACTCGGCCCCTTCCTCCATGCCCAGGGTCCGGTGGGCCGCAATCTCCTGCTCGGGTGTTAGTGGTTTTTTATTGGGCATCGTGGTGAATGGCCCTGTTGCGTGTTATAACAAGAGTTGTGTGGTTCTGTAGTGATTATCTCCACTTTGTAGAGTGGTGTTTTTTAAACCACATCCGAATGTCGAACCTTGTCGTCGTACTTGTAATGAGTCTATCTGGAATGTGGGGCTGGTCGGTGTAGAATGAGTTGGTTATGCGGGGGTGTCAGAAATGCAGAAAACGGGCCATCTGATAATTCCCAGCTGGTGCCACGTCAAAACGCGAACTACTAGGACGTTGAAGTTTCGCGAAATGCGACTTTGTTGGAATCGAACCCCGTGCTGTTGGGATATGGTTAGTTGAAAAGTCAAGTAAGTTTACTTGAGAATAGTAGACAAGTAACCGAGCCCCAAAACCGTCCCAGAATCGAAATTGACGCTCAATCGAGAATATATATGAACATTCAAACGATTTTTTTCTGACTCTGAGCCCTCTCTCTCTTCATCTCCAAGCCCTCCTCACTCATCTTCTTCACCCCACCTAAAGCTAATTTTGACTGGTGAACATGCCACTTTTGAGACTGTAGAATCAGACAGGGCTAGATTTGACGGTGATAGATACACAAAGGCGAAATAACACACACCACAAACACGCCACCACCTCAATCAACCCCATATTCGACTCTAGACCCAATCACATGACCCCACATGTATATATATCGCACGTCTCCATAGAATGGACTTACTGCAATAAGCTCTTTTTGCCCTAACCCTCGACCTCCCAATCGGCCACAACCAATCAGAGACAGCCTAAGAGCTAGAGTTTTTGTTTGCAACCTTTGCCAGTGAGCTGACTTTCCGATACATATTGCTTAGGTGCTTCCATCATCTACAACTACACACAAAACAATGTCTGATACCGAGGAGCAGAAGGTTGTCTTTAAGACTGGTGAGTATGGATGAGGTGGATGAGGTGGATGGACGGTACCGATTGAGAGTACCGATTGACAGACCGATTGACGAGATGGAATCAGACCAATGAGATGAAACACGTTGGAGGAACGGCGACACAACTCCACAAACACAATGATACTAACGCAGTCGGATTCGACCCCCGATTCCCCAACCAGAACCAGACCAAGCACTGCTGGCAAAACTACGTCGACTACTTCAAGTGCATCAACGCCAAGGGTGAGGAGTTTGAGCCTTGCAAGGTCTTCTGGCGATCATACAACTCTCTGTGCCCCCAGGACTGGATCGAGAAGTGGGACGGCCAGCGAGAGAAGGGCAACTTTGCCGGTGATCTTAACCCTTAAGCGGCATGTAATTTATGCATTGACAGTGTCTGAATGGGGTGTAGGGAGGGGAGAGCGTAGGGATTGTAGATCTGATCTTGGAATTGGAATTGATCAATGTAACGTGTCTGATTAAGACCTTTTAACGAGATAATTGATGTCAATAAATTAATGTATTTTTATGGTACAATATTAAACACTTAAAAGGCACCTTCTTTCAGAAGGCACCTTCTAATTTACCAGAAATCATCCTCGATATTTCCGGTGCTCTCATTAGTCTGCATGTCTTCCTCGTTAAAGAAATCGTCATAAGCATGCTTCTTTCTGTACCGTTCAGCAGCTCGTTCTTCTTCTAGAGCCTTCTCGGCCTTTTCTCGCTCCATTCGAGCCTCCTTGGCCTCCTTGAGAGTCTTGCTTTCATGAATGGTCTTTAGTTTTTCCAGATCGGGAAATTCCTCTCGTTTGGTCTTGTTGAGACGGTTGATGATTCCGTTCTCACGGGTCTTGAGATGCACCTTTCGCACCAGATTGTCCTTGTGGAACCCCACCTGGCCCGTGGCCATGCCCTTGGTCTTTTTGAGGTTGGAATGCGGCGTGTAGATGACCGTCACATTGTCCTTTTTGTTGCCCTCGATGGAGTTGGCCTTGGTCAACTGAGCACAGTCCTGTACGACTTGAGCAGGAAGCGTTTGAAACGTCCAATCTGAGCCCTCGGGAATTCGCAGGTACACGTGAGCAGAAGAAAGATTGTCCACGTGGAACCACACGTCTTCCAGCCAGCCGTTTTTGATTAGAGATTCGTCTGTGTTAGTATGGACTCAAGATGGCATTCGAACAACTGAATGTAGACCATTGTAGACGATTTTAGACGATTTTAGAACGGTTTAAATCGGTTGTTGCTGTTCACGAGGGGTTGTAACTGTTCAGGAGGCGTTATCTAGGCGTTATATCCTCTTCGTAAGGCGTTGTATCTCGTTCAGAGGCATTATATCTCGTTCAGAGGCATTATAACTCTTCAGAAGTTGTTGCAACTGTTCAGAAGGCGTCGCAACTGTTCTCGAGGCATTATATCCTCTTCAAGAGGCATTATACCCTGCTCAGAAAGTGATATACCCTCTTCAAGAGACACAGATCATGTCTCAGGTTCTCTTCCGTTCTCTCCTTCATGTTAGAAGTCAACCTCTCAACTCACTCTCAAACTTGTCCTTACCCATGTACAAAGTAGTGTACGGGTCAACGACCTGACTTTCGTAATAATAGACCATGTTGTTTGTGAGGTGGTGCAGTGACAAGGTGTATCGTGATCCCATTTTTTCATTAGAGTTGATCTACGTAAGATACTTGATGTCCCAACTGGGTAAAGTGAATTTGACTGAAGGAGATAGTGAGAGAGTGAAGTTGATGACTAGTACCTTGTGACACATGAGTTTTGTGTAAACAGTTTTTTACCGTCACGTGATTTCTCGTCTTTTGTCTTACTTGATTTTTAGTGCAAGTACCAGCATCGTACTGGTATTACCAGTGGACTTACATTTGTTAAAATGAAGAAGAAAAAATAGAAGAAATCAGATAAAATGAAGACATTGATTGAACCCGAATGGTCCAATCGCATCCAGTTATTTCAAAAATACATTAGATATATTATAGTCTTAAAGGTAAGATCAAGGAACAGTATGCTTGTACTGGTATGGAGATAATCACCCTTCAAAAGTTCAAAGTAACTTCTAACTAAACTTCAAGTATCAGTACAACCACTACTGACACTGTCAGAATGACTCAATACCCTTCAAAATGACTCATTCAGAACCCAGAGTCTCCAGTCAACCCTCCTATTTCTTTCCCTTCCGATTCTTTGCGAAATCCTCCTCACTGGGCTCGTCCCTCTTCTTTCCCTTTTTGGTCTTTGGAGCGTACTTTTCTTCCAACTTATCCAGAAACGAATTACCCTGTCGTTCTCTCTGTCGTTTGAGAATGAGGGCTTGTAGACCTGCTTCTCCGTCCTCTTTTTTGAGTCCAATTTCTCTGGCGGCCTTGTCGGCCTCCTTTTCCTCCTTCTTGGCCCTTTTGAGACGCTTCTGGGTCTTTTTGACGCTCTCACCAGCGTACTTTTTGAACTTTTTCACGTCTCCAGCCTCAATGGCCTCATCAATCATCTTCTTGAACCGTTGTTCATCAGCCTCAATTTCAGAATGAATAATCGACTCGAAAACAAGATCCAGATCGCCCTCGTACTCCTCGTACGCCTCCAGAACATCATCCTTCTCCTCCTCACTGCCCTGATATGCCTTCTTGTCCTCCTTGATCATCTCCTCAGTCACTCCCCGTTTGCACACCTGGTCAAAATAATCCTGCAAATCGCTGTCCACACCCTCCGTGTACTCGCCCGTGGTGTCGTACCGCTTTCGACGATGCTCATCCGACAAGACTGCGTACGCAAAAGCCACCTGTTGAAACTCGGCATCTGAACCGCCCTTGTCAGGATGAGCCTTGAGTGCTGCTCGTCGATACGACGTTTTGATGGTTGAATTGACGGGCTTTTCGGATTGAGCGAGTCCCAGAATCGCATACAGATCGTGTCCAGGTTCCAGCATAGTTGTAGTGTAGTGTAAAAGTAGAGGTTGTAGTTCTCTACCAAAGTCAGATTAAGTGATTTCGTGTTTAGGTTCAGACGCGTTTGGCGCCCTACAGTGCAGTACAAGGACCTCTCAAAAAGTGGTTCTGGATGTGTCAGACGATTTGAAAACGTATCAGGGGGTTTCCAGAGGGTTTAATTGGTCCATCTCGTTGCAATTGAATGTATATATAGTTCAAATCATCCCTAGAGAGTGATTAGCACTACAGTCTAATATGAATGTTACACTTAACTAAACTTTATCTAAATGTAGTTAAGAATACTTAAACTCAAGTACCACACGATTAAGTACGATTCATTGTATACAGAATTCAAGCTGGAAAGGTATAAATACCAGTACAAGTACCCTTGTACAACTGGTACTTTCAAATTGACTGTGTCTCATCACATGATCATATCTCTCGTCTGACTCGATCAAAACGAAGGATTCTCTATCACATGACTGAAAAATTCGATACCAGAAATCACGTGACAACAATCATCCACCCAGATCTTCAACTACAAGCCTGTCTAATCCACTTAACATCCTTGTACTACCCAATATCAATATCAATCATCTTCTATATATACTTACGTCGTCAATGCGCTTAGAACTTGTAACCGGCCTCGGCAAGAGAGTCGTGGATGGCCTTGAGGGTTCGGTCAACGTCGTCCCGCTTGGGGTCAATGGCAGAGACGCCCATGTGGCCGAATCGGAAGTACTTTGTGTTGATGCCCTTGAACAGACCACCAGCCAGAGTCACGCCCTTGGCAGCAACCTTGGGAAGCAGGTCGGGCAGAGTCACGCCCTCGGGGAGATAGATGCAAGTGAGGCCGTGGGCGCCCAGACCGGGCTTGGCAATAATCTCGAGACCCCAGTCGTGGACCTGCTTCTTGACCTTGTCCGAGACCCGCTTGTGGTCCTCGAACCGCTGGTCCAGAGAGGTGCCGTTGTGGAGAATCTGCTTGAGAGCAACCTGCAGCGCGTACACGTTCTGCACGGCGGGCGTGGAGAAGTAGGCGGGCTTTCGGGCCTCGTAAGCCTGCATGATGGGCAGCCACTTTTGCAGGTTGCCAAAGTAGACGGGGATCTTCTCGATGGACTGCACCTTGGCCACGGCTCGGGGGGAGGCAATGGAGATGGACAGACCGGCGGGAGCACCAATGGCCTTCTGGGGGGCAGTCAGCACAAAGTCGAGTCCCCAGTCATCAAAGGAGATGGGCTCGACTCCAACGGAGCAAACTCCGTCCACGACAACCAGAGTGTCGGGGGAAACCTTGTGGACGAGCTCGGAGATGGCCTGGATGTCAATGACGACACCGGAAGAAGTATCAACGTGGGTCAGGGTGATGACGTTGTACTTTTCCTTCTTGAGAGCAGCCTCGATCTCGGCCAGAGAAGGAGCCTCTCCGGCGGGAGCAGAGATGACATCGACGTGGTCGTTGAAGACCTTGAGACAGTCGGCGAGAGCGTCGGAAAAGAATCCGGTGGACACGACAAGAGCCTTGTCATCCCGCTTGAGCAGGTTGGCAGCCACAAGCTCCCAGCCAAGGGTTCCTCCTCCAGCAATCACAAAGGGCTGGGCCTTGGGGTCAGTGGACTTGAAAAGAGCCCGCAGATCGGTAAGAACCGAGCCGAAAACCTCCACAAACTGAGGAGAGTTGTGGGCCACCGACTGGTGAGACATGGCAGAGAGGACCTCGGGGTCGAACTCAATGGGGCCGGGGATCATGGTAATGTCGGTCATTTTGTTTTTGAGAGCGTACGGCGTGGTATGGAGGTGTTTTGAGAGGGTTTTTGTGTTGAAAGGAGGTGTGGTGGAAGAGGCAGAAGACACAATTGGCACTGCACTGGTCAAGTGTTGTCTAAGTTGAGAGATTCGACGCAAGGAAGATAGACTCATGGTGGGGGACTGCGGAGTTAGCGCTTGGGGGGCTGTCGATTAGGGTTTGGGTTTCCGAATGCGGGTGGTGCCTGCTGGAGGAGTAGGGTGGGGAGATGTGCTTAGGGCTAGGGTTTCCAAATGGGGAAAGACGACGATTAAGCTTTTGTTGGTTTAGGGCTTTCCGAAAAAGGTTCAAATTTTAAACTTTTCAGACGTCCTTTGTGACTCGTTACTCAGTGCTCAGAGAGGGACTCAGTGACAATTTTCGGTTGTTTGGTGGATGATGGACTTGACTCAGTGAATTCTTAAAAAGCCCTTTTGCTGGTGTCGCGGCGATAAGCTTGTCTTTCTCAGAAGATACTTAATCAATGTGGTTTCCAACGGTTTGATGTTGCTGACGAGTTCCAAAGTCGACGGAAATGAGACGATTGAAGATGAGGAAAACTTTTGCTCTTCGACAGTGACACGGATATATACCCTTTGGAAGGTCCATTTTGCGTTTTACGATTTTTTGCAAGTTTTTTTGTTTTTTTTTGTTCACTTCTTCCTCGGTGACTAATTCCCTTTGTTGGCTTTCCCCAAAAGGCAAGTGTACACGCTGTGAGAGAGGTGGGTCTTATGCAGAGAACGACATAAGTGATGAGTGGGCATTTTGGGGGTGTGAGAATTGGTCAGAGTGGGTATTTGAGGTGTGGAGAATCTGGTCATGTGATTAGTTTTCCCATATCGTTTGAATTGCGGTCGTTGGAGACTGTTGTTGTTTCTCTGTCTCCTCCTTTTTTGAGTGAAATATTCAAACTCAATTTTAGCGACGAGACCCTGTAGAGTGAGGGGAATGTGGTTTGAGGGCTGAGGGCTTTGAGGGGAAGTGACTCATTGAGTGTGGATATGGTCTATGTAGATTATGTAATCCTCTGGAGTTGATTAGTCGAGTTGATCAGTGTTGATGAGTCGAGTGGATCAGTCGAACGGATCAGTCGAACGGATCAGTCGAACGGATCAGTCGAACTGATTAGTCGAACAGGTGAGTCTTTCAGATCAGTCATGTTGGAAGATGTCACGTGATCAGTCAACGCAGAATATCCGTGAAATCGGAATATATTGAATGTATCTATTTGAATATTCTTTTGAAATCGGATTAGTTGATACATCTAATATGTGCATTTTGATTGGCTTGTTGTGTTCAGAGTGTTTCAATCGTGTGTTTCAAGTTGTAATGATGAGTTTCGCCCTCAAACATGTTCTACGCGATTTTTAACCGTCAAATACGTTTTCTACATGCACTTTCTTCCTACCGAACATGTCTTTTTCAATGCTGTTTTCAGCGAAAGCGACTTACATCTACACTGGTAACCTAAGTGAATTTTCATGGGGACCTCAAATGGGACAGATTAATTCCAATTATTTCACCTTTATTTTGGTTAGGATTAGTTAAAGTAGTTGGGTTGTTTTGTTGGAAGTAGTTGAGAACAGGCATTGAGACATGGAGAGATGGAAGTCGTTTGAATGTGCTCTACAAGTGCCAGAGACAGTACGAGGGGGATTGTACAAGTTCAAATAGAGTATTGAACAACTTGAATCATGTTCCAAGCTGTCCTATGCTCTATAATCATTGTTAACAAGTTTGACAGAGTGAGGCAGCTTACTCAGCAATGTAGAGTACTGAGGTGGAGAAAGATACGACTTTCATGATACAAGGGGTACAAGTAGGTGATGTTGTCGGTGTCAGATGACTTCTTCAGTGTCAGATGACATTGCCAGTATTGGATATCGTCAGACGAACATACCACCGAAGTTCTCTGCAGGCACCAGGGTCTGATACAATCAATTGAACAGTTGAAGAGATGAAAATGACACAGTTTTGTGATTCATGCGATTCTCATTCGTTTTGTGTCTTCAATTTCCTTACTACAACTTGTCAACATGTTCTTTGTCAGATCTTATGTTCTCTGAATTAGCCCAGTATATCTTAGTCAATTAACCATAATATTACGATAAATAAAAGAAATAAAAAGAAATAAAACAAAAACAAACAAGACACACCAAAACAAGATCATTCAATTCCATATACACCCCACCACAACCACCACAACCAAATCTCTCACTCTCACCTCACCTCTCACATGCACATTCAAAGTCTCTTATTCCACCCAATATCAACTCTCATAACCACAACTACATCTCACAAAATGCTACGACTATCTCGAGTCACTCAAATGAGGGGTCTTTCGATCCAACGAGCCATTCCAACCATCCAAATCATAGCCAGAAACTACTCTGTGCCTCCCAAGACCCATTTTCAAAAGGGAGATACTCCTCCAGAGCCCAATCCTGCATCTTCTTCAGCAGGTCCAAAATCGTACTTTCAACGTGGCGACACTCCTCCTCCTCCGTCTGGAGCTGCTGGACGCATCATTGTGTCCGAACCCGGGTCAAAGGTCCGATTCAGAACAATCTTGCTCCTTCTGGCCACAATCTCCGGATTCACAGCCTGGTACTTTTACCCACGACATACCTTTACCCCCGAGGTTGCCACCATTCTAAGAAAAGCCCTCAAGGCCGAAAGCGACAGTTTTGGAGGCCAGAACCTCCAGGAGGCCGTCAAATACTACATTGAGGCGCTCATGGAGGCCGAGGCCCAGGGCCTGTCTCCTCTGTCAGACGAATACACAGGCATCCAGCTCAAGCTGGCAGAGATCTACGAAATGCTCAATTACCCGGACGCAGCCAACGACGTGTACATGGAGATTTGCGCAGCGTACTTTGACGCCTTTCAAAAGAGCAAGATTCCATCCGATGCCCGTCCGGATGTCGTCCAGAGAGGTCTGCGAATCGCTCTCAAGCTCGCCCACATTGGTGGCAAAGAAAACATGACTCAGGCGGCCCGAGCCCTCATGTTGCAGATCCTTCTGGCTCAACAGGAGGTTGAACGACGATGTCCTCAGGCCGTGGATCTTCTGCGACTCGCAAGCAACCCTCTGACACAAAGTGAGCGTGAATTCATGACTCTGTTAACCAAGGCAGCTGCCCAGGCACGTCAGCTACGAGCCACGGGCGAATTCGAGGCCTGGTTGCCTTTCAGAGACGAACTCATTGCTGCTCGAGATCTCGTCACAACATACAATCTCTCGGCCAATCTCCCCGACCAGGCCATCCGAGAGAAGCAGGTCACTTACCAGATTATGCTGGCTTCTGGATGTGGAGTTGGCGAGCTGCTTCTAGCCCAGGCCAACCTCGCTTCCATGTACTATTTCATGTCTGAGAAGCTGGAGGTGGTTGCCAACAATGCCGACAAGAATGCTGGAACCATCATCAAGTCTGCCACTGGCGGCGACATTCCGCTGGACGTGATCAAGACGAGCAGTCTCAAGGCTCTGGCTCGATCCGAGTCGTGCTACAAGCGTGTTCTCAAGGCCATTCCTTCTCTTGAGCCTGATGCCCGAAGAACAAAGGAGGTCGAGGAAGCCCAGGCCCTGTGCACCTACGGAGTCGGCGTGATTGCCACGAAGAAGGGCGAGTTTGAACTGGCCAAAGATATGCTTCTGGAAGCCCGATCTCGAGCAAAGGGCTCTGGGTTTGACGACCTAGTGGTGGCTGCAGATGGAGAACTGTCCAAGGTGGACGACCTGGCCCGAGAGGCGTCCAAACAGAAGCAGGTTGACAACAAGGAGTCCAAAAAGCCCACAGTGGCAGAGATTCACGACGCCATTGCCAACGAGATTCCCGAAGGCGACGAAAAGTGATTGTATATAGTTGAAAATGGATGAAGAATGGAGATGAAATCGATCGATCGAAAAAAAGTAAATATTGCACAACTTGTGCTCAGAGAGCAAAGAGCATAGAGAGCAATATAATGAGTGAAAGAAAGGCTACAAGCACTATAATGAATGAAAGAAATGATACAAGTACTATATAACCACCCTCTTCATGGAGAGTATAATGAAGATACTATCTATCGAACTGTCCAAGTCTGCTACCATAGAGAGTACTTGTAATGAAATGAACTCATTACTACCAGTACCAGGACTAGTACTTGTATTAACTATCTAGCTCTTGCTAGTCATACTCTTAGAGAATACTTATGATGATATAACTGCCCTATTTCTTCTTTAGAGAGTATACCAGAGTCTCCTCACCAACTACTTGTACAGCTATCAACTAACTGCCGACTCTGATATACAGTCTAATACAAGTCAACTGTACTGAAGTCAGCTCTTAAATCTTCAATCTATCTATCGAGTCATGTTTGCAGTCTCCTTCACAATGAGATCCATACACTTCACTCTAACATGACTTACAGTACACTCACCTACTAGTCTCTCTGACATTGTTATATTCGTCTTTTGAACAAGACTCCACCTGAGTTCTAGGAAGAGTAGATCAAACGTCCATCGTCAGTGAGACCATTGAGACACTCCAAAATTCATCTCAACCACTCATCTGTTTTCTAATGGAATGATTTAGGGCTCTGACAGGAACTACATTGTCCTGTCTCTCTAAGACGGTTCCAAAATGCCAACCCGTCCGTATTAGTTAAAAACCCCATCTTTTTGTACCAATTGATCTTCTCAGTTTCGCTCCCATGTTTCTGGAAGACCAGATTTGCACCCCCAGCAGGATTTATTCTTTAACAAATATTAACTAAAGTAGTTTACTTTTTAGTTAGTAATACCCACCCGTGACACAATAGAAACATGCCCACGACTACAACTGATATCGTTACTTGAACAATCGACATACTCAACAAAACCTATTCTAATGCTTCTCTACTGATGAATTCATTACATACCAACTCACTCTAGAGAGTAGAGGCGGTGAAATAATACCGATCAAACAAATAAAGGTAATCGGAAATGAGGGCTCCAAACAGTCCCAGACCGGGAATCTTGTCCAGACGAGCCACAATCGAATACAAAAGAGGACGGGTGTAAGCCTGGTAAAACTCGCCTCGGAAGAGCCACCATCCCAGAAGATTGGTTCTTCCCTTGATTTCAAGAGTATCAAGAGCTGTGGGCGTCTTTCCACTCTGACGTTGTCTCAACAACCAAGAACCCATCATCTTTCGTGACAATGCTTCAATCACAAGACCAATGATCCAGGGAGCCCAGGGAGAGTTGAGGAAGGGGAATTTTGTCTTTGTGGCCTTTGGAACCGTCTTAGTCACGTGCTGTCTAAACAACAAGCATGCGTAAATGAGTGGTCTTAGAATCGACAGCAATTCAGCAACCACTCCCCAGTTGTCCAGACGAGACAAGAGGTTGTATGGACGATCCACATCTTCCGAGCGCAGCACCTTTGTCAACAGATATCCCTCTACGTTTGTTGGTGTGATTTCCGGAATGGTTCTTCCTGTTCGGGGCATTTTCCATTGGGGGTCCAAAAGTCCCTTTTCAATGTCCAATTCTCCCTCATCTTTGCAAATGGCCTCCAGAAGCTCGCCATTCACTTCCCGATCCGGATAGGGAGTTGTACAAAGCGGTTGGTAGAACGTGGAGCCCAGCATGTAGATTCTGAGACCCGCCTTGATTCCTTCCAGGCCGATAATGCACTTCCAACGGGCCGTTTCGCCTCCGTTTTTCTTGGCCACCATCTCCGCCACCAGCTCGCCAAACTTGACAAAGGTGACTGCTCTGCTGGCGTATTTGTACCCCTTACGGTTCTTGATGAACCATTCTGTGTATCGATTATGGGGAGAAGGTCTGTATACAGCAGCAGCAGGAGGAGATGCAGCCACTGCTCGGGCAATGATGGTGTCGTGGTACAAACCCAACACGTTTAAAATGGCGTAGAGAGTTTCTGTGGCGATTTCAACGTCATTAAATCGTCCTGGCAAAACATAAGAAACAGTTCGAAGAGTCGATTCAATAGAACCAATGGAGGCCGCGTTGCGAACTAGAAACTTGTCATAAGTGTCGAGCCACGTCTGTGGCGCCGATTTCGTCTTTTGTGTCACCGTCACCAGCTTTTCCGTCATTGTAGATGTCTTTGATGATTTCGTCAAGGTCATACTTGTAGTGGAGAATGCATGCACAACCGAGGTACTTGCATTTACACTTTGGTCACGTGTGTGGGGTTGTCAAGAGCGAGTGTAGAATGTCCTGGGGGCATGGAAGGGAGGATTTGAGGATGTAGAGTTGGTTTATGGACCTGGTGGAACAGATGGACGAATTTTCAACCCACCTTTTCATACAAATATTGCTAGTTACGATGGGTCAGGAATTACACTGACTATTTTTTCATGTGGAGTGAGAAATCAAGAAATCAAGAAAGTGGATTCGAGAAGGTGGAGTTATAGAAGGTACGATTCAGCTCTTTGGTAATCGGACTGAAGAGTCAAGGATTTCAAATACTGGATTATGATCCACTCAGGGTAGCATAGACTTGAAATCCGACACTCTTATAGTTTCTCTGAGAGCCCTAGATCAACCCAAAATTATAGTTACTTTTAGAGCCCTAGATCACTCGACAAAAGGCCTTCCCAAATGGTCTGTTCACCACACCTGGCCGTCTCTCACTTGATCTAGCAAGATCTCTTGTCTTATCTCAGGCGTATATGGTGAACAATCATAATCTGAGGAGGCACTGATAATAAATCCTAGATCGGATTTACGGTAGAGTGATGCTCTGATTATAACTAGTGGCTTCAGGCTCTGATTATAACTAGTGGCTTCAGGCTCTGATTATAACTAGTGGCTTTGGGCTCTGGTTGTAACTAGTGATTTCAGGCTCTCAAAGTAACTACAATTTTTCAAGCCCGGCTTGGATTTCAGGCCAGAGAGTGACTGTTCGATTGTCAAAACGTCTGAAAGGTCAACGAGACCAGCAAGACCCAATCAAGTCGTAATTCAGGCCGTTCACTCCTTCCCATGTCATCACAACAAACAGTTATGTTCACTATGTTCACTTTACAGCTTCCGAGAACCTCTAATATAAGTCCTGAGAGAGCTCTACACCTCACTACAAGAACTTTTATGAATGACCCCACAATTCTTGAAACAATGTAACATTTCTTTACCCCAACAAATCCATAACAACTCTCCAGAACTTGTATGAAAAGTTGTTGAGCGGGTGACTGAAAAGTTGACTAAGTGGTTCGTTGAAAAGTTGACTAAGTGTTTCACTCAACTGAGAGAATAGGGAGCTCATGATAACTACAGCTACAAGCACCAACCACCTACCAACACATGTCACCTCGTCATTCCCCGCTAAGATGGAAAAATGCAACATGACCGAGTCGGAAAAAAACAGTCACCTTTGACTTTTTCAAAACCCAATAGATTTCATGCATACAAGGTCGTAAGCACCCCAAGGTAAAAAGAGAGGTGTGAAAAAAAAAGCGTGAAAAACTAGACTGACAAGTGAACATTTTTTTTCACCGCTAAAACTGGAGGCGCCAAAGAAACAGTAATGGATGTCACGTGACGCCACAAATCCTTGTTTCAGGGTTTTCTACACGCTCCAAAGCCCCTCTCAACTTCTCACCTACTTTGGAGACTCACAGGGCAGGTACAACAGCCTCTCGATACGCGACGAGATATGAAATCCGGACAAAAGTCGTACCTGTGTCTTCTCCTGAGCGAGGAGATTTCAACCCATTTGTCCGTTTCCCGATAGCATTATTGTGAAGCGAGATAGAAGGGTTCAATGGCAAGAAGACACCTATACCAGCTATACCCTCCAGCTACACCCACCATCTACACCCACCAATTACACCCACCAGCTACCTTACACTTCCAAACGACTCTCAACCCTCATCTTCTTTCACAGACGACACAGACGACCCCAACACCTTCACACCAACTCCAACCTCTACTAACAACTTGATAGATTGTTCTGGAACACTCCATCGACAGTATACGACAAGTACGACAACTCATACCAGGTACCGACAACTATCGACAAGTACCATTTTACTCGGTTTCCAACTCACCCTACCGAGTCTTGGTCACATGACCAACTTTTCCATACAGATTTCCATACGTCTTCCTTGCATATGCAGGTTCAACTCCTCATGCATGATACCCTATTTTTTTTGACGATACCAATTTTTTTTCATACCCATTGTGTCATCTACTGATACCAAACTGTTAACATCAATTATTACTCTATACTTACAAGACAATCAGACAACAAACAAAAAACATCAAAAACCAAAAACAATACCAAAATACCCATCATAAGTCATCAATGGCTATTCATAGAAAATAGCCACGCGTTAGTGTTAGCGTGCGTGCGGAGGGGGTGGAGGAGGTGGAGGGAGGGACACGAGACGAGGGAGGGAGACGAGAACCAAGACTGTCAAGACTGTCGGGCCGACAAGCAACGGAGCAACAAAATGACTTCACACACAGACAGGAATTAGCAAGATCTGTCTTGTCCACTGTCTTGTGTAGTCTGCTCTCTCGCTTGATCAAAATCGGCTCGCCTGCATCCTCACCTGCAGTCTCGTACCTCGACTACAGTCTCGACTGCAGTCTTAAAACCTCTCATTCACCTCGACCACTCCCCGACAGTAAATGCATGCATAGTCCATCCGACCAGTGTCTGGATTTCGCTTAGCCGTGTTGCGCATCACTGCCCACTCGCCCTTTGCAGGAATCCTTCCGCAGTCGGACTCGGTGCATCGCGCGCCCGTCTTCTTGTACCTCAGGCCGCACGAGTTGCACAGCTGGCCTGCCGACGCGGACCACGACGGCCGCCAGCACGGGCTCTGGTCCGAGCCGCAGCTGATGCACCGCCGCTTGCCGTAGCTGGGCGTGGAGTACGACGCCGCGCTGTGGATGGGCTTGGGGGGAGACGACAGCGCCGGCGACGCCACCAGCGACGTCTCCATGTGCGGCGACGGGTGTGGCGACGCCATGTGTGGAGGAGGGGGAATGTGCTGGATGGGCGACTGTGGGGGTTTGAGCTTGGGAAGCTCTGAAACCGGCACCGACACCACATGCGCGCTGCTGTGAATGTGTGGAGACGGCATGGTGATGGCTGCCGTGTGTGGGGGATTGTGTTCGTTCACAGACGCGGCTGGTTTCGACACTGGCACGCTCTTGGGCTTGGGCACGGGCTTGGGGTCCTTGAGCGCGTACTTGTCGTCGAGTTTGTCCGATAACTCGACGGCTCGTTCCACGTCACGCATCCGATGGCCCGATTTTTTCATCCACGCCTCGATTTGCGGTCTCCACACCTCTCGGGGAGCCGTGTCGGCGTACATGAGGGAGAGGGATGGGATCACGGAGGTTGCTCGTAGAGTGGGCACGTGCAGGCCGGAAGATGGGTCGATTTCAATCACAGGCGGTGTGTTTGGGGTTGGTTGTTCACTGGGGGCGCCTTCTGTGTCTGAAGAGTCTGGTTTGAGGGTCTCTTCGTACTGGCGTCGTTCGTTGACAATGGCTAGACGGCGGAGGTTTGCCTTTTCGGATCGGTCCGATCGGGGTTCGTCCGAGTCGACCATGTCGAGGGGTCGTTTTGTGGCGAACGAGAATGGCTCGAGGCTTTGTCGGGCGACTTCCATGGTGTTGTGGGGAGGGGGGGGATCTGATCTGGGGCTTATCGGATCGCAGAGCGGAGTCAAAACAAGTAGATCTGTATGTAACGGCGATAAATGTGGATGTGTGCGACTGGTGGGGGTGTTTTGGTTGCGATTCCGGCGGTCGATTCGCTATCGAAGGCGAGATTCGCGAGGTTTCAAGAGTCGAATCACTCTGGTTCGTTGATTGATGGGATGATCAAAAACCGCAAAGGTTGCTCAACACGTGGAGCTACAAGTGGAGGGCGAGAGAAAAGCACGCAATATCGCAAGTGGACGCGTCGCAGGTCGGGGTCTCGAGGCGCTAGACTGTCTCAACGGGTCCTGGAGCACGGCACAGATGGGGTCTATGCGTATGCTGCAAGCTGATTTGGCTTCTGGAGTAAATTGTGTCCCTGAGGGGAGGTGGGTGGATTGGGGTCTGGGCTGGGACACCCCGATTCTAATTATGGTTGGGTCCAGACTTTTGCCTTTCTTTGTTTGTTTGCAGGGTGTTAGTAGAGGAGATAGAGAGAGCTGATAGAAGGAGAACGGGGCGAGTGAGAGACAATCGGGTGGTTCCAGACGAATATAGAAGCTCCATTTACCCCTTTAATACCCCATTTACCTCCCCAACCCCTCTCCTCCTCAACCTGCCCCGTCCTGAGTTATGCTCCGCCCTCACTCAACCCCTGCCCTAGCTCCATAATGTGTCTCCAAAGAGCCGAAATTAAATGTCGCGCCAGAGAGACGGAGAGAGGGAGCTAAAGCGGCGCACGGTTTGGACGGGCCAATACGTCTGCCAGAGCCGTCGCAGAGGCTATTTGGGCGTCGAGAGCCTGTGGCGTCATCGGGGGCATCCCAAAGATGGGTCTGTCGCGTCATCGATGCATGCACAGGGTGATAGGAATGGAAAATAAGGGAAAAAATGGGAAAAATGGGAAAATAAAGGGAAAATAAAAGGAAAAATGAGAGCAAGAAAAGAGCAATACAGGAGGTTAAAGAGGAACCAGAAGGATAATCTAACCGCGTAGGAACATCCACGTAATAATACAATCAATATCTCAATCCACCCTTGCTCGCTCACGCTCAATGACTTCACCAAACATAGATATCATCTTGCATACCAAACCTTGTCTGAAACAGGTTGCGTGATTGAGATGAGGGATGTGGTCACGTGACAGAGGGAGACCAGAGGGAGAGACCTACGGTTTGGCCGATAGTGTACGATACGATTGATTCTTATGTATCGCCACATCCCAATTGAGATGACGATCTTGTCAATCATGTACATTCCAGTCTAGAGGGGTGGTTAGGAGGAGTAGAGATCTATGATACCAGTACCAGTATCGTAGTAGTGGTATCGTAGTTGTGGCATCGTAGTACCAGTACAAGATGACACCAGGTATGGTATATTCACACAACTTCGTCACAACTCAGTCAGATCGTCAGATTAGTTAGTCATCATAATACAGTATTAAGTCAATTAAGTCAAATAATGTAAATAATGTAGACCAAATTAGACCAAAATAACATGACCAAAATAGACCAAAATAACGTGATCAATCCATACCACTCACCATGGCACTACGATACTTGTACGACTACTCGTTCATACATGACACACAGTTGCACTTTTTCAACCCCACCTAACTAACTACAAGTATGCATAATCGCTCCACTTAAACTAACTCTCTTGTAAAGTCACTCATTACATCTCTCTTACACAACACCACATCAAAAGACCAAAATGAACCATGGAATCAGTCTGAAAATCATGCGAGCATCAAAACCGCAGCTGACTCCTGCCATTCAAGACCCGTTTGTGCTCTCACAGCCCCAATCCGCCGTTTTGAACCTCCCCTCTCCCTGGCTCAGTATTAGACCTGCCTTTGGAACAGTCTACGTCGGAGAAGTGCTCACTTTCATGGTCTATGTGAGTCTCAAGACGGATTTCATCTACAACACGGCTCCCAGCGTCAAGGTGGGCGTTTCAGCGGCGATTGACGCCAAAGACTCGTCTGAATCACCAGCACAAGTACTCAACTCAACAGACACGGTGGAACTCAAAGAAATCCAACCAACAACCCAATTCCCAATCAAATACGAAATCCCATCGGCAGGCATGCACACAGTGACGTGTCACGTGACATACTCATACGTGGCAGACGGCGAACCCCACACACAAACGTTTTCCAAAATGTACCAGTTCAACGCCGTCAATTGTGTGCAATTGCAGCTTGAGACCGTCAAGACCGCCAGCAGACAGCCCGCGTTGCAGATCAAGGTGGAAAACATCACCTCCAGCAGTCTGTGGCTCAAACCGCCGTCGTTTTTTTCCGATTCCGTCGAGCCTGTGGGGATCAGCAAGTCTGCCAATTTGCTGGGTCCCGGAGACATGTGGCAGTATTCGTGCAAGTACACGGGAGATCGTCCGGCCTTTTCCATTTTCTGGACCCGAGGTCCAATGGGAGAACATGGGTGTTTGACTGTTCAGTAGGACAGAGTCAGGACACAAAGGATAAGATGAAGGTCTTTCATTGAGTTCTTGCATGAGTACCCCCTTGTACCAGGATTACTTGCATTGAGTTCTTGCATTGGATACTTCATTGGATACTTCATTGGATACTTCATTGGATACTTCATTGGATACTTCATGTTGTCCTATCATGTGATTTCTACATGTGAGTACTACTGGTAGTACCATGGTACCGTCCCAGTACACCTCTGAAAGAAGAGACAAATGGAACACGTCTCATGCATCAGATGACATGTTTGAAAGCAGCCTTGCCCATCTCGTTTCACATCAATGAGGCATTCCGTAAATAGATGTCTTGGACGGCATTGTTTTAGCTTGTTTAAAAGTCATATATTAAACCAACACTTTCTTAAAAACAAACTCTTCCTCCTACACAACACTGGATGAGAATCCGACAAACGAATTCTTCAAAACACACACAGAAAAACAACACAACAACACAAAAAGATACACGACAAATAAACGTGATATCTAATGCATATACACCGCCAAGTACGCACATATGGCTCAACATGACATTGGCACTGTCATGTCTTGCAAAATTGCCTATTTGGGACACTATCGATGAGTCTAAAGCTAGATGAGATTCCAAGGAGTCTTGTCCGGGATGAGTTGGTTGAGATATCGAGATGAAAAGAACAAATGTGTTCCACAGAACCAATATCTCCAACGTCCTCTTTTCTCCTCTTCAAAACGGGTCTCCTATCGATCAAATCATCCTGTTGATCGGGTTTCCGATTATGCACAAGAACCGGTCCCATGCAGCCTGGATTGCCACACCAATGCACTAATTGTACCAACAATTACCCGTTTCAGAGCCCATACGACCTCGCGATACTCTCTCCATTGACATCCAAGCAGGTATAAATACCCCCTCCAGGTCTCTCCATTCTCATCATCAGTCACAGATTCACTCTCTACTACAACAACAACACTCACTACCACTCCAACAATGAAGTTCTCTGCCATTGCTATTGCTGCAGTTGCCTGCCTTGCCGCAGCTGCCCCCACTGCTCCCACCGCCTCTGACGCCGCCGCCGCCGCTGCTCCCACCGCTCCCGCTGCTCCCGCCGGCCCCCAGTCTATCCCCGAGGAGGCCGTCGTCGGTGCCATCCAGGGCACCGAGAACGAAATCTTCATCTTCTTCGACGATGAGGAGACTGGCAAGCAAGGAGTCGCCATCCTTGACGCCCAGAAGGCCAAGGAGGCCGGCTTCATGGACCCCCAGCCCGACGCCGAGGTTGCTGCTGGCAACGCCAAGCGAGAGGCCTCCCCCGAGGCCTGGCGATGGTTCTGGCTCCCCAAGTACGGCGAGCCCAACTGGAAGCGAGACGCCCTTCCCTCCAACGTGAAGCGAGAGGCTGCCCCCGAGGCCTGGCGATGGTTCTGGCTGCCCAAGTACGGCGAGCCCAACTGGAAGCGAGACGCCATGCCCGCCGAGGCCGGCAACGAGAAGCGAGAGGCTTCCCCCGAGGCCTGGCGATGGTTCTGGCTCCCTGGCTACGGTGAGCCCAACTGGAAGCGAGATGCCATGCCTGCTGAGTCTGGCAACGAGAAGCGAGAGGCTTCCCCCGAGGCTTGGCGATGGTTCTGGCTGCCCAAGTACGGCGAGCCCAACTGGAAGCGAGATGCCATGCCCGCTGATGCCGACAACGAGAAGCGAGAGGCTGCTCCCGAGGCCTGGCGATGGTTCTGGCTCCCCAAGTACGGTGAGCCCAACTGGTAAAGAGCCGGATCTCCCCTTGAACCAGCTGGACTGGCCCTTATTTCTTTAATTCAATGACAATACAGCCGTAAGCAAGTAGGAGTAGGGAAGTGATTTGGATAGTATCTTTGGTTGACAATACTAAAGCCGTAGACAGTGGTAAAACTGATTAGTGTCTTGACTCTACGATAGTTGTAGTACGACTACGAGTACCACCTGGTAGTAGTATATAAATCGATTAGGTAGTATCTTTGACTGATAGAGACAAGAGTTACAAGTATCCAGATCCATTACAGTACCAGTAGAGTCAAGTACAGTATCCATGGTGACTAGAGACGAAGGGTATAGTGTCTTGGGCGTTTGAGTGTCCAGATACAAGCTGAATGAATGGGAGATGTGAGATTCAGTAGACCACCAGTACTTTTAGTGATAAGAGTTGTGATTAGTAGCTTCAGAGAGTGGTACAAGTATGTCAGATTGACTTGACCAGGTGAACTACTGAGTGAATGAGTTGATTAGGGTGTGTAGAGACAGTGTTATGAGTACAGTACAAGTATGTCAGATTCAGGCTGACTAGAATGATTAATGTATTTGCTTGATTATACAAAAGTTGTAAAGTGCTACAAGTATGTGAGATCTAAGCTATTCTATAGTTGAAGCTACCCAGCAGCTATAATAGGCCCCTGGTACGTCATACTATCGTAGTAACAGATCTAAGCAGTATAGTTAGCTTGACAATCTTACAACAGAGACAAGTAAGTGTTTCAGATTCTGTGGTTGTCTTTACTCGACAATACACCAGATAATGAGTATGTCAGATCGGACTAGAATGATTAATGTCATTGGCTATAGACAAGTAGCTGAGTAATTGCAATCTTGTCTGTCTATTGTTGATGCAATTTTCTTGTTTTTTTCGTGTTTTTTCCATTTTTTCCATTTTCCATTTAATAATAATACAATTCTTTCCAATTTTGGTTGTGTGTGTTGGAGTCGAAGCAGACTTCTCTCCCCGGCTTCTACCCCCTAATAAGGAGCATAACCGCCTCGACCTCGTCCTCCTCGGAATCCTCCACGTCCCCGGAAGCCTCCTCTGCCTCCTCGGCCTCGGCCTCGGCCTCGACCTCCCTTGAATCCGGGAATGTTGGTTCGCTTGGGGGTCACCTTGAGCTGACGTTGTCGGAACTCGGAGTCGTTGAGAGTCACGGCCTGGGCCACGTCTTTGGGCTCGGCAAACTCAATGTACGCGTAGCCCTTGGGGTTGCCGGTGAACTTGTCCATGAGAATGGTGACTCGTTGCACAGATCCGCACTTTTCAAAGTGCTTTTCCAGCTCCTGGGGCGTGGCTCCGTAATCCACGTTGCCCACGTAGATGGATCGCGCGTCAATCTCCTCCTGGTCCTCCTTGAGGTCTTCGGACGACTTGGTGGCGTCCTGCTGCATGGATTCGAGCTTGGACGCCTCCTCCTGGAGCTGCTGGAGTCGGGCCTGCATCGCCTCCATCTCCGCCGAGGCGGGGGCTGCGGCTGCTGGGGCGGGATCCTCGGCCGAGGTCTGCGGCGTTAGTTTGAGAAACGTGGGCTGGGGGGCGGGGTCACTCACCATTGGCTGGTCAAATTGTTGCTCTGACATGTTGTTGTGAGGGGGAGGGAGTTAGGGAGTTGAGTGCTGAGAGCTGAATTTCATGCGTCAAAAAAGTTCTGCAAGGTTAATTGGGGTGAGGTGAGGTGAAGCAGTCTGGTATGAGTATCAGAAGGAGTATAATGAACAAGTATTTTTAGTGGGATTATACTAGCAGAACGGGTATTAATAATTGTGCTCATTTTGGAGGTTTAGGACGCTGGATTGAGCTATTTGGTCATGCACAACACTTAAGTAGATATAGAGAGATTAGACTAGGTTACTTGAACAAGTAGTTGATATGGATCCTGGGTAGATGTGAGTATAGTACAAGTACAGTATTGAAGGCATCTATGGTAGAGTTGAATGAAGGCTGGAGAAAAGTGATTCTACACTTTACTACTGCTCAAGTGAGTATCTTAGAGTACATTGACCCTCATACCAGTACCATAGTTAAGAGTTTGAACAATTCTAGTTGATCTAAGGACTGGTCTAAAAATGATTGGCTGTTGTAGACTCTCGTCAAAGGTGGTCAGACTGCAGTATAAGCACTGGAGTTATCATGGCAAGCACTTGGAGGGGGTTTAACGATTCTAGAGTGATTTGATTATTTGCCTTGTTCAGGTCTCAAGTAATTGTTCAAGTAATTGTTCAAGTAAATGCAGAGATCTAACGACGATACCAGGGTACTGAGAACCCATACAACGATATCAGAACAATTATGCAGCGTGATTTCAGCAATATCAATGGCTGAAAAGGTCATTGATGTATTCAACACCTCCCTGGTTGATCACGATAGATTCTATTAGTCTCTAGACTACGAGACTACGTAATTGTAGGGGTTTGAATAAATCACTAGTTGAAGTACCAGTATACTCAAGTAGAGGTACATCTGAGACCATGGTACAAGTGCAGTAGTTCCAGTACAATAATTGTAGGGGTTTAAGACGATTATAGGTAGTTAGATGTGCCATTGACACTTTCAGACTATACTACTTGTACTGTTAAAGCTAAGTAGGTCTAACTACGGTACAAGGGCAGTACAAGTACAGTAAAATACGTCATATCAACATCAATATGCTGCTGTAGAATCAGACAACAGTATTTGTATTGGTATTGGTACTAGTACTCCGACTTGGAGAGCCTCAGATTATGATACTACGACTTCAAATACAAGTCAATTGAACAAGTGACCATGCCAGTCCTACAAATACAAGTACTACAACTCACCCAGACTACAAGGTACTATACTACACCTTTACCTCAGATTACGATTCTACAAGTACTTAGAACAGACTATGGTACATTACAAGTATTACTATACTACAATTAAGGCAAGTATCGTACTTGTAGATCAGATTATGACTCAAGTACCATTGTACAAGTGCTACCAGTACCACTACAAGTACAAGTACCACCACCATACCAGATCTACAAGTGCTACGCACTTGCAGTCTCGTACTTGCAGAGTTGTACTTGTCAGACCACGACCCCACAAGTACTACGTACTTGTAGGCTCGTTCGTTCTTCCTACTCCATCATTAAATACTATACAGAGCGCCTTCTATATACGGTGTCTGAGGCGGCTTTCTCAAACTACCCCTGTCCACTAGAGAATCTGTTTGAGACGGCTTGAGATCATTTCAAACGACAACAGAGTGATTGCCGAGGCCGGCACGGTTCTCAGCAGATTGGTTCCAAAGCCCGTGTAGAAGATGCGCAAGCCCTCTTCCTGGTAGAGTTTCTTGAAGGATGCAATGATGCCGCGGTACTGTCCGTCTTTACTCTGGATCTGCATTCGGGTTCGCACAATCTCGTGGGGGTAGGTGATTGCCGAGGCTATCATTTTGGACAGTGATGACGCCACCGTGACGGCCCAGGGGTTGGGTTTGTTTGAGTCTGGACTGACTCCGAGTCTCAGTTTGAGCCGTTCGTACAGCGGGAACTGGACGGCCACGTGAGACAGTCCCAGAAGAGCAGGACCCAGACCAGAGTAAAAGACCTTGATTCCGTCGGTTTTGTACATGGTTTTGAAGGCGTCCCAGGTGCCCGAATAGTGCCAGCTGGTATGAGGGCCCTGTGACATGAGTCTGGTCTTGACGACCCAAATGGGGTTGGTGATGGTGGTGGAGGCCGCTCCGGCGCCCAGAGCAGACAAACAATGCGAAAAGAAGGGATATGCGTCCAACTGGGGCACGGTGGCCAATAAATACTTTGATTTTTCGTAGACGGCAAAATAGATCATCCAGGTGGGGGAGTATCCCAGAATGATGGGGATAACTCCTCTGTATAGTCCCCGTACGCCGTCATGTTTGACCAGAGACTCCATTGTGCGTGTAAAGCCACCTCTGAGCGAGCCTCGATGCTTGTCCAGAGCTCCTTCCGCTTGTAATCGGGTCTTGATCACGTCGAGAGGACACACCACGATACCCGAAAGAGTGCCTGCTAGAGCGCCGGCTATGGCATGGATGCTGGTGTCGGACAACAGATGCGTCTCATGGAGAATGTTGTGCGAGTTTTGGGACGACATGGCGTCTCAGACCGGCGTTCGGAGAAGAGTGGATTGTAGTGATTATCGTCCGTACACGCTAATGTAAGGAAATGTGTCTTCAAAGTATAATCGTAGACGAGGGACAAGAGTGGTTATAGTAATTACTAGCGACGGGTGGGGTGTGGGGGGTGAGTCCAGACTAAATTGAGTGAGAATAACCTAGGTGGCTCTTTGAGAATTCGATATATTCGTTTCCAGAGTATTTTCCTTTTCGTTGTCGTTCCGTTTTTTTTTTTTTTTTCGTCAACTTTTCACTTTTCGTCCCCCACCCTGTTGACTTTCGGAGTTTCGGAGTGCTTAGTCAGATCACGTGGGAGATAGGGGGAGTCAAGGGCGATACCAGGAGTACATATCAGTGTACAAGACCAATCGCTGAAAAACTCTCATCTTATTCCATCTTTTCAAACACCTTTTTTTCTACTCTCATCCGCTTGAGAAAATCACACTCCAGAGTTTGACGATAAGCGAGATCGGAGAGTGTCAGTAGTATGAGTGTTGTAAGATACAGGACAATTGAGGGAGAGAGGCGGATATGAGATGAGTCACGTGATCGTGTGAGTCACGTGACTATGTAGCTCACGTGGCCACCAGGACAACCACATCTCCGTATACTATTCTCATCACACTCGTCCCTGGCCGTTCCGAGAAATATACAAGGTTCCTTGGCAGGAGTCCGACATGTGAGAGTGTGGATTCTGAGGGAGACTTGTACTGACCCAGTCTTTAACAGGTTATGAGTGGTTTTGTTGTTGTATCCGTTGTATCCGTACTAGGGGGCATTTTAGTTAAACTCTTTAGTTGGAAATAGTTTAAGAAAAAAGTCTGCTGGGGGTCCTTTTTCGGTGTTCCAGGGATGATAAAGGTATGAAAATGGTATGAAGGGGTAGTCGTGAATCGTGTCTGTACATTAACGCACTAACATTGAGTTCTCTTCATACATTATCTCGAGATATTTGCATTTTACTGGAAATATTTAAGTAACTTTACTTGAAGTTTATTTAGACTTTACTTTAGGTTTTTCATTCTTAACAAATCTCAATCTCTGGAATAGACAGACTTGATGTTATATGGTGGTCACGTGATGTGATGATTGGGGGTTGTTCTCCGGCTTTATCAGATTCAATTCCTCAGTCTTTCGATTGCCAACTCCTTATCTATTTCATCAGTATTCACAGTTCATCACTACCTCTCCCACGTGACTCTGCATAATTATCACCACACTACACTACACACCACCATGGAGGAGGCTCGACAAGATCTGGAAAACCAGCTGCGACAGACTATCGAGACGCTTGTGGAGATCTCGTTGCTGGTTCACGACACCACGGGCTCTCAGGAGAACAAGGAGGGGCTTCTTGAGCAGATGGATACTCTTGTCAAGGAGTTTCAACATCTCAAGCAAGTCAAATGCAACAAGCAGATCCCTATTGATGTGATTGATTACATTGATCAGGGACGGAATCCGGACGTGTATACTCGGGAGTTTGTCGAGCTTTTGCTTAAACAGAATCAGTTTATTCATGGAAAGATGGACATGTATACTGTGAGTAACAGGTAATATCCGAAGGATATTAGCTGTGTAACTACACCAATGATGTTGCAAGGGTGCAAGTGTTACAACAGCTGGTGGGTTGGTTGGTTGTTGGTTGGTTTTTTTTCATTTTTTTCATTTTTTTTCATTCTTTTCTTTTACACATCTAACACAGAAATTCCAACACACTCTGGCCAAAAACGTCAAGGACACGTATCCCGAAATGACCGACGCCATTGACGATGTTCTGCAACGGACTAGTCCGGTTTAGGAGGAGTACTGAGCCTCACCAAAACATGCTCCACTTCAACTAGAGCTACTTAAGTTATTCATAGCATCAATCTATACAATATGCGACCTTCAGAGTACTTTGGAGGCAATAGGTATTCAAAGACCAAACTCCTACAAGTAATCTCTGCGTCATCTGACTCTGGTATCATTTTCCGAGTCCAATCTCGGGTGTGTTTTCTCTAACCATTTACTTCAGTTCACAGAAAACTTGTAGGAGTACGATACGACACTTGCTTGACTGTATCTCGATTTAGTTAGGGTGTTACTTGGAAATAGTTAAAGGCAAAGTTGATTTAGGGGTGCCTAATTGCTGTTGCAGAGGTCATGGAGATTGGTCAAGTGCATTTCTCGATAGAGAATATCCTGTTTCTTAACAGATATTTAAAAGTGTTAGTTTTTTCTGCGTAATTGGCCCATAATTTCATGTTGAGTTCTGCCGTTCAAGTATTGGTTGTTAGGTTTTAGTTAAGATTTTAGTTGAGAGGGTGGTTGTACCTGCACTCTTCTTTCTGCTCCAGCAGTATCTTTGTTAGCAAACTGACCTTCAGACTCTCTCCTCACTGACTCGTGTAATCCTTCATTCTGCCCATTCCTACCTCATATCATACTCTTGTAGTAAAGTTGAACTTCCAACAAGGCTAAACAAACTCTTAACAAATACATGAACTTATAGTTGGATTCTTCTTCACTTCAGTATAGACAACCAGCCGAGATAGGATCGAGACTTGACCCTGAGACAGAGTCCGTTTCGAGTGTGCAAGTACTACTATAGTAATGTCCTAGTCAAACCAGACCCCCGAAGACTGTAGTTATACACCCGCAATGTCTTCTAATCAAACCCTCCTCAACTATATAATCCATCTCAGTATCCTTGTAAAACTGACCCTTGGAATCCAGCCTCTACGACGAATCAAACTGGTCACGTGACATCTACAAATGGTACACCAACAGAACCATTCCATCTCATTATGGGATGATATACTTGTATGACAATCTTCTTCAGTCCAGAGTCTGTCAGAGACAAGTTCAGCAACTACAGCCAACGTCTTTCTTCACATATCTATTGATGCACCGTTCCTATATTAGTGGTATTAAATTGACAAGAGAGCTGCAGGAGACCTGAGCTTCAAAGAGGTCTGAGCTGCAGACAGCCGCTGAGTTACAGACTGAGCCTGAGCTGCAGGCGAAAGGAGTGACGAGAACCAAAGTATTGTACTGGTTGGACCTGGTTGGTCGATCAGACCTGCTTGTTGGCGGGGGAACTGATTCGCGAAATCATGGGAGAGCCCATGAGCGAAGAGGGGGTCTCCATGAACGGGGTGCTGGGGACACCACTCTCGATGCTTTCAATGTCTGCGTCACTGGCGGGCAGAATGCCGTCGTCAGCGTCATCCGAGTCGTCCTCCAGACGGTGCTCGGGGCCCCGGGTGCCAAACTCGTCCGCCATCTCAATGTACTCTCGGTCGTACTCCATGGACTTTCGGAACTTTGACTGGGTCTGGATGCCTCGCTCGACGTAGTCGTAGGACCACCGGGAGATTTTATCGGGCTGAATACGCGGCAACACCGAGCGTCGCACCAGGAAAAAGGTAATGTATGCAAAGCACGCGCCTCCAGTGAGATCGATAAAGTAGTGGTGCGTCAGGTACATTGTGCTCCACCAGATCCACAGCACGTAGGAGAAGAAGAGGGGGGTGAAGCGGGGACACAGGTGGCTGGCAAACAGCGCCAACATGCATGCCGAGCCCGAGTGCATGGACGGGAAGGCTCCAAACACCATTCCGGACGCGCCAAACGTGCCGCCGTAGAGCTGGAAGCCCAGAATCTTGTCGATGCGCTCCAGGCCGCCGGCCGAGCCGTGGATCGTGTAGTTTGCGGGCTGCAGGCTGTAGATGCTCTTGTACCACGGGGGCGCGTTGGGGAACATGAGTTCGGTGATGACGCCAAAGTAGTTCATCCAGCCGAAGCAGAAGCCAAACTGCGGCAGGGTTCCGGGGGGGCCAAACACAAAGAGCGACGCTGCCAGAATGAAGGGTAGTGCAAAATGCAGCACGCCGTAGGGGAGCCAAGCCAAAATGTCCAGGACGGGATGGGTCATTTGGGCCAGCGAATACGACAGGTTTCCGCCGTACAAAATGGTCTCCAGAGCAGGCAGCAGACGCACGTAGATTTTGGGCCGCAGACTGAGAGGTAGCGACGTGGGGGACGCAAACAACACCAGCCAGGTGATGATGGGCATTCCTGGCAGAAAAAACTGCGATGTGATGGGGATGGAAACCAGAGCAATGAGCACAAACGCAATGATAACCCGCACAAACGCAGGAAGAGTCTGCAAAATAGACAGACAAATGGTCAAAGAAACCACCATGAGAACGTAGGGCCAGTCACTCCACGTCCATCGTTTTCGCCGCAGCTTTTCCCACGATATTCGCGGGTCCCATGACGTTTCCAGCTTGGCCAGCGACGAGCCCACCGGAGCGTCCTGTAACAGTCTGTATTTGATTCTGTGGAACAGGTCTTTGAGCATGTTGTGTTGTGAGGTGTCAAGAAGGAGTCTTTGTCGTATCTGCCGTTTTATATATCGTTTTCCGTTTGTGTCGTTTATTCCACTTATGTCGTTTGTTCGCTCTCTGATGTCGTGTCAGCTCCCTCACCTAGGATCGCGCTCAGCCTAACTTTTTGCGGATGTACAGGACGGATTTTTCCTGGATTTGGGTTGTCCGAAAACGCGCATGTACACAAGGAAAAGTTAATGCCATACGACAGACGGTGAATATATATACAAGTACTGGTAGATAGACGATATTACTCAATATAATAAGTATCTTGGTCACGTGATATACCACCCACACACTCTACATCCCAATCAGTCCAATCTGAACATGTACATTCCAAGTATCATACGACTACCAGTATCATACGACATACCAATATGATACCATACTCTTTGGTATGGCCATAATCAGAGGTCGCCAACTATCCAACCCATTCTGACAGTCACGTGACCAACCCCTTCCAAACAAATCTCTCAACTGGGCAGTGTTGCATAGCCCAAGTATGACCTATTATTGGACCAGTGGCGGGACCTAGTGACAGGTGGACTATGTAAAAAGGTCACGTGAGAAGACAACGTTTGTGTCGCAAAGACGACATCGAACACAGAAAGCAGCGTTAGATGTTCAAATATCGTACCAGTACCCTTGTACAACACCATCACCATCTGATTGCTTACCCGGTGTCCGTATCGTGCATGCGGCTGACGGTATTAACTGAATAATGAAATACCTTATTTGTATCTTCAGGTACTCAAACCAGGTGTTAGGTCGTGTCCATGCGTCTTCACAGGTCATGTTCTCCTCTCACCAGGTACTACACACAATAATCATACAACTAATATACATACCCCATTCACCGCTCCATCAACTGCTTGATGCGAGCTACATAGGCATCAAACAACGGGTTCTGGACCACTTCCACAATATGGCTCTCCATTGCCCGCGCGTCAGTCAGCCACTCGGGATCCTCCGTCTGAGTGCCTCGACTGACCATACCTTGCCTCGTCCCTTCTGTGTCGGCAGGGGTAAAATGTTGTTTCCACGACTTTGTTCGTTTTGGAGACGCCGGGGGCGAGTTTTCAGGCGAATCCAACGACGACAAGTCTTCAATCGGACGCTTCCACGTAGAAGTCTGAGAGAACCTCTTGGGTTGGTACGACTGCGACAATGTTGCCGGTCTCAAAGGCTGCGGCTTTAGCTGCGACGAAGTGGGGGTATCAACCAGCGTCTGGCTCATGAATGGAGGCTCGGTGGCTGCTGGTTGGGGCGCCAGGATCGGGTCAATCTGAGTCAGATCGCCGTCGTCGTCGTCGCCATTCCACTGAGACTCCGGGTTGAAGTCTTTAAAGGTCTGGGTGGAGTCTTCGATGGACTTTGGAGGTGTTCCTTTGATACACACTCCTGCCTTTGAGAGCAGTAGCACGGCTTGTTCGTATTCGTCCAAAGAAGCAAATTTGATTTGGAAGCGATAAGTCTGAGTTAGCGGAGGGGAGAGGGTATACAGGATATCCTGTTGGTATCGTTGTGGTATCGTATGTTTCTCATCATGTCACATACCATGGTATGAAACCGCCGAACCAGATACTTGAAACCAATACCTGGCTGCTTGCAAATGGCCACCAAAGGAGGACTGTTCTTGCCGTAGGTCGAGCCGAAACTCTCATTGATGGCATCTGTGTCCAAATACTCCAAAGACGTGTTTTGGCACTGGAGCGAGATTTTCGCCCCGCCAGTAGGAGAGGTATCAATGGTGAGCTGCAGAGGCGAGCCCGGGTATTTGGTCCATTCAGAAGCGTCGCGGTCCATTCCGCTGCTGACTAATCCCTGGGGGGTCGGCGTGTTTTTGTGCAGGTAAATGTACTTGCTGATTTTGAATGTCGTCATGGTATCTGGAGTATTGAGGAGGAGGGAGAGTTTGGTGGAGAGGGGAGAGTGACATTTTGCATGTAGTGAGAGGATGTGAAAAGTGAGAGGGTGAAAGGTGATGAATGGGGGATGGTAATTGATTAAAAGGGGTGTTAGAAACGTGATGGTACCGTGGTAGAAGTTCCTGGACCTTTGGAAGTGGTATTTTGGAGATGATTATTAAGGTGGTTTCACTAACTAAACTGTAACAAAGTTAAAGGAGTTTATTGAGAGTTAATTGACATACGTACAAGTAGAAGGACACAAATAGTCACTGTTGTAATATATAAATCGCAATTTTGAGACCATTATTGGAATCTGTGGACCTCATTTAACACACCTACACCGTCAAATACCGATCTAAACCTCATTCTAGGTACAGTACCAGATGACCCTCTTACTATAGTCATCGTATCTACCTGACATAACTGTACCACCAGGTACAATACTTCTATTGATACGACGAAGGTCCGATATCATACTTCAATGTTCACACCCAGTTCTGAGACTCTCATTCTAGTTCCACCATCCCTATGGAATCTGTGATGATCTCTCAAGATGTCATAACGATATTTCGAATAAAATCGAAAATTCCAAAAATTCCAAAAAATTCCAAAAAAATCAGAAGACGACCTTGACCAATAATAGCTCATTAATCAACCCATACCTTCCCTTTTATCAACCATTAATCACTCTTTAGTTCCAAGTACAGGGTTCAAGGCTCTACATACACCTACAGACATGGCTACTACGTTACGAACACCACCAGAGCTATTACGACCACTACAAGACCAATAATATCGTCCCTAGATGAGTCACGTGCTCTAAACGACAGAATCCATGTAATTACCAGTACTCATCCTCATATCTCTACAATTACTATAGTCTATCTGTTACGAAATTTCACTCAAATTTCAGTCAAACCAGAAGCGTGAAAGTAGACACCAAATGCCTACTGAAAGAACTCGTACACACGTGATATTCGCTGACTAATCACCAATAGCTGACTAATCACCTATAGCTGACTAAGCAACAGCTGCCTAATCACCCCCTCAAATCAAACTCTCCCCGCATGACTCGGAGCCACAGTCCAGTCAGCCACGATGCTGGCGGCTGAGGTGTATTTGAGAGAGTCTCTCGGATCAGGCTAGTGAGTTGTAGGGGTAGGGGTTTGGGGGGGTTAGTGGTTGTCACGTGACCCACACGGGGAGATATTTGACTGTGCAAAATCTCTTTACCACCAATCATCAAGCAGGACCCAGTTCTTCACCCCCCCCGCCAATCAAGATGGTCATAACTAACGTCATCTGTGGCTTAGCTTTTTCAGTTTTTTTCAACTTTTTAATTTTTCACTTTTGTTGAGCCACGGGTGGCTCCTAGGAGGTGAGGGGGGGATATAAGAGGTGGATGAGAGTGCAAGTCGGTTCAGGAGCCACTCGTAGTTGTCACGTGACCACAATCCACACACCCATACCTCCCTCTTCGGACATAACGAATGCTCTTATCTCCACCTCCACTCCACCTTACAAAGTTTGCACGGGACTTTATGCCATTTAAGCGGTATATGACGCGCCACAGTCAAACGTTACTAGCCACCCGAGCCACATGAAAAAGGCAGTCCTTGATAAATAGTCGTCTGTATCCTTGTCAACTTGTTAACCTTCTCCTCTCCATCCAACATGGCTCCATCTGTTCAGGATAATAGGTCGACTTCACCTCAGTCCGATAAGGGCTCCAAGTCCAAGGTGGCCCAGATCACCTCGTCTTCTCCGGCTTTTCCCTTTCCTCTTTCTGCAGACCTGGCTTCTGTGGCCGGTACTTCCAATCTCACGGGTCAGGCTCTTGTTGAGCAGACTGCTTATGCTTTGTCCAAGGCTCTATTTTCGTACTCTCCCGAGTCGTTTGATTTGGATCGAGCTGTCAAGACGTGGTCTTCCAAGGCCCAGACCAATGGAGCAGGCAAGATTCCGTACTTTGTGGAGCTTGAGTCTCGAGTTGGAGCTGCCGCCATTCTTCTGGGATACATTTACAACCAGTCTGGATCTCTTGCTCCTTCTGGTGCTCAGAGTGTGTTGGCTTCTTCTGCCACTCTCAAACTTATGGCTCCCGTTCTGGCCACCTATTCCGCCAAACCCACGGCCTCTTCTCCTCTGGCCTTCAACATTGCTGCTGTCGACTATGATCACGACGCCGAGCAGCTCGTGACCGACTACTCGTCTGTTTTCGAGGTTGCTAGAAGCATCGGACTGGGTCTGGTTTCGTCCACCAACCCCGCCGAGGCCCAGAACATGACCGTTCTGGCCACCCTGCTGTCCGTGGCCAACCCCACCGTCCACGTCTACGACGGCCTGCACTTTCTGCGCCAGACCTCGCGAGTCTCGGACATTAAGGCCACCAAGGCCGTCTACGAGCTGTACTCGTCGCTCGTCGAGTCTGCCAACGCTCCCGTGACCGCCGTTCTCGACAACTTCAACGCCGCCGTGGGTACAAACTACAAGCCGTTCGAGTACGAGGGAGCCGCCGACGCCAAACAAATCTACGTGGTGTTTGGATCTGCCGAGGCCCAGGCTGCTCGAGAAATCCTGCCAAAGTCTGCAGGACTCGTTGTCGTGCGAATCTACT
The DNA here is from genome assembly GCA_900518995.1 of Yarrowia yakushimensis. NCBI lineage: Eukaryota > Fungi > Ascomycota > Dipodascomycetes > Dipodascales > Yarrowia > Yarrowia yakushimensis. The sequence continues at coordinate 1,885,784 of ULGW01000002.1, forward strand.
CGCCCTTTTTGGAATCACACTTCCTCAACATCCTGCCCAAGTCCACCGAGTCCGTCTCCGTGCTGGGCCAGGTCCAGAACTCTGCGGCCGTCTCCTCTCCTTACGAGCACTCTCTGCTCTTTGCAGACGTCTCTGGAGCCATTGCCTTCTCTGCGGACTTTGCCCGAGTCAAGGTCAATGAGATCAAGTACCCCCGATCTCTGGAGATTGACGGTCTTTCTCTGGGCGACCTTTTGGGCATCCAGACTGCCCCCAAGGCCCACTACACCTTCTTCAACCTGGACAATTCTGTCTCAGCAAACACTCCTGCTGCCACGGCTCACGTTCTGGCTCTGGATAAGGCCGCAGTCACCTACTACTCCGAGTACGACAATTACACTGCTGGAGGAGTGGCCAAGACGACCATCTCGACCGACAGAGCCATTCCCAAGAGTCTCACTGTCGTCGGAGATGTGTCCATTGTACGATCTCTCAATGTGACTGCTCCCGAGACTGATCTTCTTCTGGTTGGCTCCAGCAAGCCCGAGGATCTCGACAAGGCTCTGACCGACTCGTTCAAAGTCGCCGTTGCTCTTTCTGGAGCTTCCGTTCACATTGTGGACCCTGCTGTTGTCGGAGACAATGCCGAAACCTCTGGTCGAACCGAGAGTATGATTGAACAGCTTGCTTTCTGGAAACTTGCCCATCCCGAGCTGACTCTCGACCAGATCACCACCAAGATTGTCCAGGCCAACGGAGTCGACACCGAGCTGGTTGCTTCGACCGTGGCCAAGCTCGCAGAGACCGTCTACGAGTCTGCTTTGACCCAGATCAGCACCGAGGGCTGGGAGTCTGTGTCTTCCGAGACCGAGCTCGACGTTCCTCCCTACTTTACCGTCAATGCATTTGGACCTGCCAATGTTCGAGGAGAGGAGTCTGAGGACGGAGCTGTTGCTGCTTCCATTTCCGAGGCCGCCAAACGGGTCGTTTTCAAGGAGGCCTATGGCACCGAGAGCGCTCTTCGACCGGACATTTCGACCCAGAACTTTGTCGTCAAGGTGCAGGAGAAGCGACGAGTGACTCCCGAAAACTACGACCGAAACATTTTCCACGTGGAGTTTGACATTACTGGAACCGGACTCAAGTACGAGATTGGAGAGGCTCTTGGAGTTCATGCTCGAAACAACGGTGATTTGGTCGACCAGTTCATTGAGTCGTACGGCCTGAACCCCAACGAGCTGGTTTCCATTCGAAACTCGGACGATTCTTCGCTTTCAGAGACCCGAACGGTGCTTCAGATTTGTCGAGAGCATCTGGATTTGTTTGGAAAGCCTCCCAAGCGATTCTACGAGGCTCTGGCTCCCTTCGCTACCGATGCCGCCGAAAAGGCTGCTCTGGAGAAGATTGCGTCTCCTGCTGGTGCCGAGGAGCTCAAGAAGCGATCCGAGGTGGATACAGATTCGTTTGTGGACATTCTGGCCGAGTTCCCGTCTGCCCGACCCTCCATTGCCGATCTGGTCCAGATTGTGTCGCCTCTCAAGCGACGAGAGTACTCCATTGCCTCGTCTCAAAAGGTGCATCCCAACGCGGTGCATCTTCTCATTGTGGTGGTCGATTGGGTCGATCCCAAGGGCCGAAAGCGGTTCGGACAGGCGTCCAAGTACATCAACGATCTGAAGGTGGGTGAGGAGCTGGTTGTTTCTGTCAAGCCCTCCGTCATGAAGCTTCCTCCTCTCACCACCCAGCCCATCATCATGTCTGGTCTTGGAACCGGTCTGGCTCCCTTCAAGGCGTTTGTTGAAGAAAAGGCCTGGCAGCGAGAACAGGGTCATGAGATTGGCGACGTTTACCTGTACCTTGGATCTCGACATAAGAGAGAAGAGTACCTGTACGGAGAGCTGTGGGAGGCCTACAAGGACGCTGGAATCATCACCCATATTGGAGCCGCCTTCTCTCGAGACCAGCCCCAGAAGATTTACATCCAGGACCGAATCCGAGAGTCCATGCCCGATCTGGTGGACGCCTTTGTCAAGAAGGACGGAGGCTTTTACTTGTGTGGACCCACCTGGCCTGTTCCTGACGTGACCCAGGTTCTTTCCGAGATTATCGAGACCGAGGCCGAGGAGCGGGGTGAGAAGCTCGACTCTGCTCGAGCCATTGAGGAGCTCAAGGACGCCGGACGATACGTTCTGGAGGTTTACTAGATTAGATATAGTTGTATTGTATGTGTTAGTATGATGTTTGTAGGTCCAGAGTCGGACAGTAAGAACTTCAGTTCAGAGAGTCATACAGTATCATCAGATTCCAATACCAAGTTGTAGTTCTGTTCAGACCTCCAAACCATTCAAGTGTGTAAGACAGATTAGGAGTCTAGAACTTGCCTTCTAGGTCTACGAATTGTCAAGTTCAGTGTTGGTTACCAACCTATTAAGCCAGTCTGAATGTCGTTCAAGAGTAAGAACAGTTCAACTAAGTCCTATGTATACTGTAACTGATTCAAGTAAAAGTCAAGTAAACATACTATATCAGTCAAGTAAGATTCAGGGAGTCAACTCGGGAGAGCTACCGGAACCATTACGAGTCATGTAAGGATTCTGTAAGCCAATATTTCAGATTCAAGTCAGATTCAAGGGTCATTCAAGTCAAAGCAGGAGTCAGAATACTTGTAGGGTACAGTAATAGTCCAAGGAGCCATAACCCATCTTCAGTATTTCAATCAGACCTACTTGTAGTTAGATCTCCAAATCAGACTTTTCAAGTCTAGCATCGGACCAGAACATCACTGTATGATAGAGTAATACGACACTTGAACAAGTCAACTTCATCTTCAGTTTTTAAGTGGATCAGATTCCAGTCAGATCAAGTATGGAGGTCATATTTTGAATGATCTGATGGTGTGGTTGATGGGGTGAGACAATGGATTGTCGTTTTGGGGGGGGGGGGGGGGGTTTGGATCTCTATTGGATGTTTCTGATTTTTTCTGATTTTTCTGATTTTTCTGATTTTTCGGAATATTCAATAATATCACAAACCTCTCAGACTAAGATGAAAGAAGATACCAGGACGGTTGAATGAACCCTAGGTCTACTCAAACACAAGCACCAGGTAGCCCATAATCCGTCAACCAACCGTCCCAGATACAGTCACGTGATCTGAAGTCAAGTCAGATCTAGTCTACCAGGGGTACTACTGGTATCGTACTAGAACAGATACAGTTCTGTATACTGGTTCAAATCCAGTCATATATCCACAATTACATCTTCCAAATCGACTTGCAGCATTTCATTCACTTCCAATATAGTCATAACCTATACACTCAATCAGTCAATTTTTCACATCCAATTTCCAATCACCAAGACAACCACCAAACCTCATCTCAAACCGTCAATTACCGTCTGAATACCCGCAGAATTCCCGAGTTGGACCTGGGTGGACCGAGTGCACCGAGCTGACCTGGGTGGACCTGACCTGGTTGACCTGGTTGACCTGGGGAGTACATGTCCATACATATTCTTACATCATGTACCTGAGCCGAGTCTAGGTGGGTGGGTTGGATTTAGAAGACAGTACCTGGTAGCAGCAGCAGTACAATTCCACAGGTCACGTGCCGACAAGTCACGTGACCAAATTGCTACACCCTCCCCCTCCCTCTCCCCTCCCTCAATGACTCACAAACACCAACTCGGGTCCTCTTTTCGTCAAACCATATGTCCGTCACATGCATGTAGCCTTCTCCAGACCAACTTGGAGACGACAAAAGGATAATTTTTTGTAGGCGGCGGGAAAAAAAAAACTTTAGTCTCTCGAGGAAAAGGGCCACTTTTAGAGAGTCACCAAAAGAGGGTCTTCCATTGGACCAATCAGATAAAAGACGGCTCCACAAGATGCCACGACCGTCTACAGACGCACCCATCGTCTGTACTCCACATCCTGCTTATCTCCCACTCCACACAGCTCAGCTGCTTTGGTGACCTGGACCCCAACAGAGTTTGGCACACCCAAAATGGCTGGGCAAATTTAAAGCCAAAAAATTTGTGCAGTTATATAACTCCACCTTCTGCTCTTGTCTGAGACCATCATCGATCCCACACAACATGTCTTCGTACGCCCTTTCCAACAACCACAAGGATGTGAGTTTGAGAGAGGAATGCATTGCGGTGGCAATGCGACGGAGGCAGCATTGCCACCGCAGCAGTGGTTGCGGAGGCAGCATTGCCGTGATTGCAGCGACATGACATTGTCCGTGTGACATTGCCCGTGTGACATTGTCGATTGAATTGCTGCGACGTCGATTGAATTGCTGCGACGTCGATTGAATTGCTGCAGCCCATCGACCTGCCTCGCGCGACACTCTAGAGACCCCCTAACACAGCTCATTGAGGCCTCCCTCCACGACCTGGACCCCGAGGTCGAGGGAATCATGAAGGACGAGATTGACCGACAAAAGCACTCCATCGTCCTGATTGCCTCGGAAAACTTCACCTCCAAGTCCGTCTTCGACGCCCTCGGATCCCCCATGTGCAACAAGTACTCGGAGGGCTACCCCGGCGCCCGATACTACGGAGGCAACCAGCACATTGACCGAATCGAGACTCTGTGCCAGAACCGAGCCCTCAAGGCCTTTGGCGTCACCGCAGACAAGTGGGGCGTCAACGTCCAGACCCTGTCTGGCTCCCCCGCCAACCTCCAGGTCTACCAGGCCATCATGAAGCCCCACGAGCGACTCATGGGTCTCGATCTGCCCCACGGAGGCCATCTTTCCCACGGTTACCAGACCGACAACCGAAAGATCTCCGCAGTCTCCACCTACTTTGAGACCATGCCCTACCGAGTCGATCTCGAGACCGGCATCATCGACTACGACATGCTCGAGAAGACCGCCATTCTGTACCGACCCAAGGTTCTGGTCGCCGGAACCTCCGCTTACTGCCGTCTCATTGACTACAAGCGAATGCGGGAGATTGCCGACAAGGTTGGCGCCTACCTCGTTGTCGACATGGCCCACATTTCCGGTCTCATTGCCGCCGGCGTCATCCCCTCTCCCTTTGAGTACGCCGACATTGTCACCACCACCACCCACAAGTCGCTGCGAGGCCCCCGAGGAGCCATGATCTTCTTCCGACGAGGAGTCCGATCCGTCGACGCCAAGACCGGCAAGGAGATTCTCTACGACCTCGAGAACCCCATCAACTTCTCCGTCTTCCCCGGCCACCAGGGAGGTCCCCACAACCACACCATCACCGCTCTGGCCGTGGCCCTCAAGCAGGCCGCCGACCCCACCTTCCGGGAGTACCAGGAGCAGGTTCTCAAGAACGCCAAGGCCCTCGAGACCGAGTTCAACAAGCTCGGCTACAACCTTGTTTCCGGCGGAACCGACTCCCACATGGTTCTTGTTTCTCTGCGAGACAAGGGCATTGATGGTGCTCGAGTCGAGACCGTCTGCGAGCAGATCAACATTGCTCTCAACAAGAACTCCATCCCCGGTGACAAGTCTGCCCTTGTGCCCGGAGGAGTCCGAATCGGAGCCCCCGCCATGTCCACCCGAGGCTTTGGCGAGGAGGACTTCAAGAAGATTGCCAACTACATTTCCCAGGCCGTTGATCTCGCCATTGAGATCCAGCAGGGTCTGCCCAAGGAGGCCAACAAGCTCAAGGACTTCAAGGCTGCTGCCCAGGCTGGCGGCAACCCCAAGATCGAGGCTCTCAAGACCGAGATCTCCAACTGGGCCGGCCAGTTCCCTCTGCCCGTCTAATTGGCTTAGGGTGTTATTTATGATTAAACATTAGTGAATATATGAAATGATATGAAAAACGGCTGTAGCGGCTGCTATACCACCTCGACTTCACTGTCGAGACCCAGAACATAGAAGGAGAAAACATATATACAGATACATGGCGTATGACGTAAGGTTTGGTTTATTATTCACTGATTTCAATTTTTCATATTTTTTTTTATTTTTCACAATTATTTTTAATTTCCGATAATTTCCCCACAAGTTTTTTTTTTTTAAGCTTTTTTAGGACTTCAAAAAATTTCAATGGAGATAAAAACCACATTATAGGTGGCGTAGAGTAATGAAAATGGTATAGTTCGAATCAGCACACTCTGAATTTTAATATTATGCGTTTTTTTTTCAGTGTCTTAGGACCAGTATTTTCGAACACGGTGATTAGTCATCAGATCAGAAACTGCCAAAACCTGAGCACTATCGAAATGAGGGAATTTCTGTTCAAAAACTATTCTAAGCAATAGTACGCACCTTAGTAGATCCATAGATACAAGTCTTTTGTTCCTGGGATGGATACTGCTGTTGTTACAGTTGTCAGAGTCTCACGTTCAGGTTGTAAGAGTGAAACTTTTGTAGGATACAAGTTATAGGAATAAAGAAGCCGTTATACCGTTTAATATGGCTGTTTTAAACCCTACAAATCACATTTACTCAATTCAGAAGCATTTCGAGCTATTCTCAACAATGACAACATCTAACTAAATTCAAGTAAATAAGTTAGACTTTAGTTAGACTTCTACATACCATACACTCTACAGCTTCACTGATACTCTTCATTCTTCTGTTAACTACACTGTCTTCAGTGCTCTATTTTTTGCTGCGGGTCACTGTCCTACTGTCGAGGAGGCTGGTCGGCTCGCTGGTACATGTCCTCGACAACCTTGACCTGGTCGGGATTAAGAGAAGAGACCAGGGTCTGGTAGAGTCCAGGGTTGCTCTGAGAAAGAGCCTCCACCTGCTGCTTGAACTGGGCGTACATGTTGACGCTATCGGTGGGGTTATCAATGAGTCCCTCTTCTTCGACGGTATCTCCGTCATCGAATCGGAATCCTCCGCTGAGCATGCTTTCGGACTGAAGCAGCTTGGCGTAGGCCTCATCTTCGTCCTCCTCTTCCTCGTCTCCCTCTGCGCCTTCGAGATCGGCAGCGTTAAAGTCCTCCTCGTCGTCGTAATCGTAGTTCTCTCCGTTAGCGTATCCAGCGAGATCTCCGCCTAGAGAAGGGTCAAACTCCTTGGAGACATCCTCCTTGTGCTTTTCGGCGTCGGGAAGAGTGTTCATGACGGAAATGAGACCCTCAAAGAGCGAGGGCAGGTTCTGCTGCAGCGACTCGGGCAGAGAAGCAGCGTTGGTAATCACGGCAAGAAGAGCCAGACAAATGAGCTTCTTATCGTTGACTCGGGTGAACAGCTCCATGAACTCAAACCACATGGAAAAGAAGGGCTTGGTGAAGTTGACCTGCTCAAGTAGAGCAATGGTGGCCACGGGGTTGTAGATGAGACACGAGAGAATGTTCTCAATCAGATGCAGACGGAAAACGGGCTTGATGGGCTCCTCGGGGTTGGGCTCAGCAACAAGAATGCCAACCGTGTGCTTGATGATTCGCTCCACGTACTCGTCGACATGGCCGTGGAAGTTGAGAACCAGACCCTGGATGAGTCGGCAACCGTACACCTTTTCCTGCCAGGACAGACGGCCCTCGGACTCGGTGAGAACGGACTCGATAATGTGCCAGATCTTGGCAACAAAGGCAGGGTTCTGCTTGAGCTGCTCGGAGCCGTAGTTCATGTAGTTTTCCAACACGGGCTGAAGCTCCTCGATAAAGTCCATGGCGTGCTCAACAAAGGTGTCGGAGAGCACGCTGAAGATGGCCCACATGTTGGGCGAGATGGACTTTGTGCAAAAGGTGGTGTCTTCAATGAGCTCGAGAATGGCAGCCAGAAACTCCACCAGACCCTGCTCCAGCACCAGCTTGTACACGGGCATGAGCACCTCCTCAATGGCGTAGATGGACTCCACCGAGTTGTCCATGGCCATGATGAGAGTGATGATGGTGTTGAGAATACCCTCTGCGGCCAGGGTCTTGTCTTCGTCGGCGTAAAAGTCAAAGTTGTCGTCGGCGTCCGGATCGGGGTTCTTCTTCTCGCACAGCTCCTGGGCAATTCGCATAAACTGGTCTCGAAGCTGGCTGGCGAGCTGCACGGCAAAGGGAGCCAGCTGCTCGGAAAAGGAGTCGACAAAGTTCTCCATCACGGCGGAGATGGCGTCCAGCTCAATCTCGTTGGACAGCTCCAGCAGCTGCTGCATGATGGCGGTGATGTTGTCGGCCAGAGCGACTCGAACGTCCTCAATCTGGATGAGGGGCTGCAGAGCCAGAGCGGCCTCGGCTCGAACGGGAAGATGCTGGTCCTGAAGACAGCCAAGCACCTTGCTGTAGAGAGTTCGAACCGTGTCCTGGTTCTGGAACTCAATGTCCGCGTACGAGTTGACCATCTCGCAGGCTCGAGCACGCATAAAACCGTGGGGAGACGTAAAGTCGGACACCACATACTGCATGAGGAAGGGCTCGATCATGGCTCGGAACTGGGAGTTTTTCTTCTTGAGAATGATGAGATGGGCAATAGCTCCCAGCATTCGCAGAGCAGACTCTCGCTTGATGGCAGGACCAATGTCGCCGTCGCCAGGGTTGGCCTGAACAGTCTCCTGGACAAGCTGGAGCACGGCAGGAAGACAAGAAGGTCGCTTCTCAACCAGAGTGACAAGGAAAGAAGTGGCAGCCATATCAGCACTGGGGTTCTCGTCGTAGACGTCGATTCGTCGATGAATGTACTCAACAGGCTCGTCCTCAAAGGCCTCGAGATCGTTCTCGGTCAGACAAAGCAGAGGGAAGACCACGTGACGAACAATGGTGTCAATGTGGTCCTGAATGAGATGCCAGTTGGTCTTGACTCGAATGCAGTCCTCCAGAAAGTAGACGAGCTTGTAGAGGGACTTTCCGGAGATCCAAATGTCGCCCTTGGCCCAGCCCTCGATTCGCAAAAAGTAGGCCCGCAGAATCTCGGGCACGTACTGAGAGTTGAATCGAGCACTGAAATCCTCGTATTCAGCAGCCACAACCGACTCGGCTCCGTACCGGTGGTAGACTCGGTACAGGTTGGCATAGCCCCACTTTTGGCACTTTGTCCAGGGATGGAGTTCTCGGTCCTCCGAGTCCAGACCCAGCACCTCCTGGGGAAGGGTTCGGGTGATGCAGTTGAGATGCAGCTCGGCCCAGGGACGCAGAGCGCCGTCTCCCTGCAGCTCCACGGGCAGCTTGTAGTAGGTGGCGTACTTGTACATTTTGAGAATGTGACGTAGCATGTCTCCGGCGTAGTACGAGTCCTGGTTGACCAGGGACTGTCCAAACAGCAGCAGGGTGGGGAAGGTGCGTGCGATGATCTCGTTGAGATGCTCTCGGCTCTCGCCAGTGGTGTATCGGTATCGCTTGGTCACCTCGGTGAGGATCAGCACTCCGGAAAACTTGTCCTGGTCAGACTGGCTCTGCAGAAGCTGCTCGGCCTGGCCCAGAAGAGAGGGCCACTCCTTGGGGTAGTCAAGAACAACAATGTAGGCCAGCATGGCCACCAGCTGGGATCGCAGAAGCGAATTGACTCCCTCAGCTCCAGACACAGAAACCAGAGTAGGAACCAGCTTCTCTCGAAACTCGGGCTTCTCCTCCTCCCGGATCAGCTTCTTGGAAGAAGTGTGGGGGTTCCAGTTTCGAGTCACCATGTTCTTGAGGTACACAGAAGCGGCCTTTCGCACATTATCCGAGGCCTGAGGCTCTCGAACAATGTCCAAACAACTGTGGATGAACCCAGGCATCTTGTCCACCTCCTTGAGCTGGGCCTCGGCCTGCTTGATGGTGTTGGGGTTTCCATTGGTCGTGGCCTCGAAACACGAGTACAGCGCGTTGGTGTCCATCTTGCCTGTTGCGTTCAGATAGCGTGCACAGACACTCGGTGCAAGATGAGAATGCTGCTTTTTTTTTTTTAAACCCTTTCCCAAACCTCCTATTATTTTGATGGCATGCGTCAACCTTGTCTACACGGTAGGGTAACCCCAGTGGAAAATTACAACCTCGATTCAAACACACGTAATATCCGCTCTGGACCCCCAAGAGCGGTATTAAAAGACACGTGGCAGTCGTGACTTTTATTTCGAGCCAATCACAATGTCGTATTTTGACTTGTTCTGAACATTGAACATCTCGCATCAACAAGACTCGAACACATGCTAAAATGGCTCGTTGAAGATTTGCACATATATCCGTGTTTTACGGTGTGATATGTTGCATTCTCAGATGTGTTCTAACATCAACCAACCAGTCAACTAAAACCCGACACAACCCAACTAAACCCAACTAAACCCAACCCACCTTTGTTTAACCTTCTTCAATATGCGATATGATACATCTATATACACCCACAACAAACCTCGTCTGTCACGGCTCTAGATAACCATCTGGGAACTTCACCGCTCCAATTGTCCTCGCCATCGTCACAGTATCAATTAGTACGTGACACGTAGACTATCCTGTGACTCTATCCTGTGGCTCCCTCCTCTCCATTTATGCATTGTTGTTGAGCTTGCTTCGGGCAGCAGCAAACATTTCCTCCTGCTTACGAAGAAGCTCCTCCTCAGTCATTCCAGATTGCTCCAGCTTGCCAACCTTCTTCTCACGTGACTTGAGCGCCTCCTTGTGCTCCACAATCAGGTCCTTGATCGGCTCAATGTAATCAATGAACCCCAGCTCCTGCAACGCCTTGATCACGTGCTCGGGGGCAATCGTCTTCTTGCTCTCCTTCTCGGCAATCTCGTTGCTTTCTGTGCTCAACATCATGATGAACTCGATACAGCATTCGATCAACACGTCTCGGGTATCTTTGGCAAACGCCAGGTCTGACGGAATGATTTCGCTCACAATCTTCTGAACCGTTGCTGCGTTAGCCCTCCGTCTGAAAAAAAAAGGACGCCACCCTCCCCGGCTCACAAAAACTCACCCTTGGGCAACGAAAGATCGTCATTCCCCGATGTTTCTCGGTCGCTCATTACTGTCTTGATGTCGTGGGAAAAAGAGATGTGCTGGGGCGTGGTGTGACGGCTCTCTACGCGCTCTATGCTTTATGCATGTTTATATATTTTTCGAGCTCCATCAGATAAGGTTTGGGAGTACGTAAACAGTTACACCAGGAGAGCAGTGGACAATAGACGGTATGAGTGAGTGAGAGGGTTTTGTGGTGTACAAGTATTCCAGATGATGAATGACAGCTATAAATATCCTCTTAATCTGTTTAATACCACATTTGACCACATCTAACCCCCTTTTATACCATATCATCCCTGCCATCCACACAATGTTTAAAGTTTCACAAAAAGCTTATTTGAGAAACTTTTGGATCACGTCACGTGATGAACATGGGAGTCGGTAGATGACTAAGCAGGATGGTGGTCTCTGTTTTGGTCTCTTTAGAGTCCTACGATACAATGTTGTCCTAGAGATGATTGGTTAGTGTTGTTGGAGACTGTAGGCGACGGGGAGAAACGGATAATGAACTTGAATTGATGAGTAGATGATTGAAAGATGGTTTGGAGTGGTTTTTATTTTTTCCGATTTCCCGATTTTCCCAAAAAATTGCGATAATTTCCAATTTAAACTAAGCTCAATCTGGAAGGCTAAGATGGACTCAACTACGATACAAGATTCCAGGAATGAATTAACACTTGTACTGCTACTTGTACGATGATACATAGCTGGATACAAGTACTGGTACTTCTACACTGGCACTTTTACAGACATACCAATTTCGTATTAGTCAGCACCATCGCCAACAACCACCAGTTCGATTCCCATTTGTGCGGATTAAATTCAATCAAAAGTTCTTCTCCATTGAACACCCACAAGACCAACCAGAGATCATACAACTGTTCCACAACGTCCAAACCTCCTCCAAACACTCGTACCAGAATCGAACTCTGCCATCCCTCCCCTCAATTTTCATGCAGAAAAAAATTCAGAGTTTAAATTATTTTTTCTGCACATTTGGACCACCATCGGAAGCTGGAATCCACCATCACCACTACACACACACAACATGTCGCAACAGCTGTGTCGATTCGATCCCGCGCTCACGCAGTATGCCAGCGTGACCTCGGCTCTCAACCAGCACAAGGTCCGAGTACAGGCGGTCTCTGGAGCCAATGCTAGTCTTCAGCCCGTGGAGTTTGTTCTGGAAAAGGGCACCACTGTGACTGCTCTCAAGTGGACCAAGAATGTTGGTGAGGTCTTGTCGTCGTCTACTCGACGTAAGAAGACCAAGACCCAGGATTCTGGTGCTTCTTCTTCCGAGGAATATCTCATTTCTGTCGGTACCAACCGGGGAGATATTTTGACCTTTTCTCCTGCCCAAGCCAAGCTTGTATCTGCTCTGAGAGGTGGCCATTCGCTGCCCGTTGCCGATTTTGATGTCGACGTGGCCTCTGGAACCACTTACTCGCTCGATAACCGCGGTCTTTTGAACGTTTGGAAGGGCGTCTCCGTGGAGCGATCTGTGGACAAGACGGGTGCCAAACTTGTGGCTGTGTTGCCCTCGGGTCACGTGCTTCTGGCTACGCACAACCTGGCCGTTTACGGACCTCAGGGCGACGATTCTTCGGCCGTTTCTTTCGATACGCCTCTGTTTGACATCCCCTCCCATACCTCTACCGTGACCGAGCTGTGTGTTCGAGGCGATCTTGTGGCTGCCGTGGCAGGTGACCGACTCATCAACGTGGTCAATGTGGCTCAGAAAAAGATTGTTCTGGTGCTCATGGCCGAGTCTGGAGCCCATCGAGTCTCCATGAACGGACATGTGCTTGCTGCTCTGACCGAGGGAGGAGCCGCCGAGTTCTTCCAGCTGGCCCAGACCAACGGATCCACGCCCAGCAAGAAAAACAAGCGAAAGAGCGTCGTGACCAAGTCGTCGTTTGCCTCGCTGGATCTCGAACGAGGAACCAAGGCCGCAGGTCAGAACCTCTCAATTGACGCCCTGGTCCTGTCTGAAAAGGAGGCCTATTATTCGTACACTGAGCGTGCCCAGGCCCAGTTTGCTCACGTGACCGTGGCTTCTCTGGAGTCCGAGCCCTCCATGACGGTCGTTCATGACCCCAAAAACGCCGCTAACCACTATACCGAGGAGCGGACTGTTCCTGTCTCTTACAATGAGGAGGATGCTACCATTGCTGCTGGAGACGACTATTCACAGCTGGAGAATGGTGCCGAGGAGTATGATGACGAGTCTGCGACCATGGCCGAGAAGATGGATGCTCTCAAGCGAGAAAACAAGACTTCCAAGGGCGTCTCTGGAACCGCTCCTCCCACCATGGGATCTCTTTCGACCGTGCTGACCCAGGCCATCAAGTCGGACGATGACGATCTTCTGGAGTCGTGTCTTTTGTTCCGGGACGAGGAGGGCATCAAGTCGACCGTTCAGCGGCTCAACAGCAGTCTGGCGGTTCTTCTTATGGAGCGTCTTGCTGTCAAGATGACTGCTCAGCCGTCTCGAGGCCGTCAGTTCAACGCGTGGATCAAGTGGGTCATGGTGGCCCATGGAGGGTACCTGGTGACGGTTCCCAAGCTGGTGGTGACCGTGTCGCGGCTTCACAGAGCCCTCAGCACCCGAGTCAACACACTGGACCGTCTTCTGGCCCTGGAGGGTCGTCTGGAGATGCTCGAGGCCCAGATGGAGCTTCGAAACGCCAGCCACGGCGCCAACGACGACGACGAGGAGTCCGACTCCGAGGTGGAGTTTGTCGAGGGCGAGGAGGACGCTGAAGACGACGAGGACGACGACATGTCCGAGATTATGGCCATTGGTGACGATGACGACGTTGAGATGGACGAGGAGGATGATGAGGATGATGAGGAGGACGATGAGGAAGAGGAGGACGAGGACGAGATTGCTCTGCCCGATTCGGACGAGGAGGACATGAAGCAGATTCTCAACAAGAAGCGAGGCAAGCAGTAAATAAAATAGCATTATAGATTATCATTGTGGAGGTGGGCACGAGTATGACTCTTGTAGTGGTACAGGTACTGGTAGGATCATACGGGTACTTGTAGTATAGTACACTTGTAGTAGGAACAGTGAAAGGAAATCTGTATGAATGACTATGACAATGATACGAGGGGAGTGCTAGGGCGACGTGTGAGTGTGAGTGAGTACGGTGGAGAGTATGAGTGAGTATTAGGACAACCTTCAAGGATGAGTACTGCACTGGTGCTGGTAGTTTGAACAACTATTAGTGACTATAATTACGACTATAGACCATCATTGGTTGGATTGGAGGAGTAGAGGTACGAGTATGGTTAGTAGGGGTAGTATGAGTATCAATGATTATTCAGCTATCAGTATCGGTAATGAGTATGGATACGAGTGTGAATGAGGATGAGGGAGTACTACCTGATACTATGGTGAGACGATTATAGATTATCATTGTTAGTATGAGTAGTACCAGTATGAGTATGAATACGAGCACCAGATCAGTTTCAGTAGGAATACGAGAAAGAGTGAGGATGAGTGAGTACGACTTATCATACGAGGAAGTTCTTGAACTTGTACTTGTAGTCAGATATTGTCCGTAGTGTGAGTAGAATGAGTATGAGTAGAATGAGCAGTATGAGTACCTGGAAGTGTGAATGTGTGAATAGAATGAGTACTTGTACTTGTACTTGTAGTATGAGTGAGTATCGGTATCGGTATCTGTATCAGAATGAATGACTATGAATGAGTTCGAGTATAACTACCAGGTAGTATCAGTAGTATGAATACGAGTGTGAATGGCTGAATACAAGGGTGAGTGAGTATCAGCTAGTATGAGTACCTGTAGAATGAGTGCAACGATAACGTACGAGGATGAGCACTTGTAGAGAGTACTGGTAGTATGAATATGAGTATGAATGTCAACGACTGAATACGAATATGAAAGACAATGATTAAGGACATCAGTATCAGTACCAGTATGAGTGCGTGAGTGAGTAGGAATGTGAGTATGAGTAGTATCAGTAACAGTAACAGCAACAGTTGAACGACTATGAATATGAGTATCATTGGATGGGTGAGTACTAGGATGAACTAGAATACCAGTATGAATGAGTGCTACCTCTTTACTTGATAGTATGAATGACTATGACTTTCAGAATCAGAATCACTATCGTGAATGAGTGAGTATGCCTACCTGGTACTTGTAGTATGACTACTTGTATCAGAACCAGAACCAGTATGAGTATCACGAACACGAATGCGAATGAGTTGAAGATATACGAGCATGAGTACGACTGCGAATGACTACGAGTGAACATTATCATATATATATCTAACTAAGTATCAGTATGAATGACTATAATTGACAGTCTTACCAATATGAGGACGAGTATGAATTACAAGTACAAGTATTTGAACCAGGTACAAGGGGGTATTTGTAGTATGAATAGTATGAGTGACTATGACTACGAGCATGACTATAACTACAGGTACCAATATCCGGTACCAGGATGACGAATATATGGATAAGAGTATGGTATAGTACTTGTAATAGGAACACCGTGAAAACTGTGAGTGTGAGTATCAGATCGGTATCAGTATCAGTGACTACGAGTGGCTATGACTACCAGTATCAGGCACCAGGACGAAGTAAGAATGAGTAGGAGTATGATTGGGTACTTGTAGGAGGAATACAGTGAATAATCTAAGTGTGAGGATGAGTAGAATCAGTAGAATCAGTAGAATCAGTGGAATCAGAATCAGTATCAGAATCAGTACCAGTACCAGTACCAGTACCAGTACCAGTACCAGTACCAGTACCAGTATCAGAATAAGTATGATGTGAGTACAAGTACAAGTACGATACTGGTAGATGTGTATAATATGAATTGTAAGAATACCGTGTGTGAGTATCGTATCAGATTGAAAGACTATTACGATCAAGTGAGCAGTATACATTAGAATCAGTATCAGTATGAGTCTACCAGAAAGATTAGTATTAGTAATTTTACTATATTTTGATCTAGGGATGAATTGAACGAATAATATCAATAAATCAATTGAATGACTACTGATTCAACACCTCCCTCTCCTCACAATTCACCTCCCCCATCTCACCTCCATCTCTCCAAACTCTATTCGAAAATATTTATGCAAGTCCATGTATCACAATTCTCTTTCATTGATCTCATGACAAAACGAAAAAGTGCGTTGAGCGCTCTGCAGCCTACAAAGAAGCAGGTGATCAGCTCCGAGGACTCTGATTCCGAGCTTGTGGTCATCACAAACCCCCCAATCGAGTCTCCCGAGGAAGAAAATGAAGACTCGTTCATCAGCATCTCAGAAGATACTGAGACCGTCAAACATCTGACCACGTTTGATTTCGGCGCAAAAAACACAAAGGTGGTTCGAGACGAGACACGTGGCCGATCCCGAGTGTTCCACGGCATGAAATTCAAAGAATCCATCGTTCTACGAGGAGCCTATATCGTCACTGTTTGGAGTGGAGCTGTCCATATTAACGGTGCTTTGATCAATATCAACTCTCCAGTCGATATTCCCGTGTACGCGCCGTCGTCACATGCCCTGCCTCAAATCGAGGCGGCTGCTGGAGCTCCAGAAACCCGAGAATCCGGAGACGAGCTCGTGATGGACACGTTGCATCAATTGCAAGGATTCTCGGCCATTGTGGAGATTTCGGCAATGCCCAGACAGTCAAAAAACCCGCTCATGACGGCCAAAAACTTTGCAAGACTCTCCTCGGCCAACATTGTGCCGTTTGTGCGCCAATTGTGGAACACAGATAACGAGGGAAACAACTACAGCCGAATCTACAACACCGCCAGTGTGGTGACGAAATCAAAAGATGCAGTCATTCCAGGCATCTACGACGAATGGGCCGAGGTCTGTGACGACATTCGACGCGTCAAACACTCATCTACAATGGTTGTGGGCTCTCAAAACACCGGAAAGTCCACCTTTTGTAAATACTTGACCGCCTTTCTGACTACCAAGAAAACAGGAACCCAGGTGGCCTTTGTGGACCTCGACCCAAGCAACTGCGAATTCACAGCCCCGGGTCAGGTGTCCGTCACAGTCGTTGGAGCAGGTCACGTGAGCCCCTACTCTCTTCTGGGTCCCTCCTACACACACATTACTGCTCCTGAGTACAGTCGGTTTGTGGGCTACAACAACCCCAAGGACGACACTCGGGGCTATGTGGAGGCGTGCAAGGCTGTGATTGACCACGCCAAGGCTCTCAGACTGCCTCTTGTTGTCAACACGTGCGGATGGGTGCGAGCTGCCGGTCATGATCTGCTGCGACAGTTGATGGAGCACGTGAGTCCGTCTGACGTTGTGTTTACACGTGATCCTGGTGTTGATGCTGATCAGGCTCGATTGGCCGAGTCTGTTCGGGCTCGATCTCACATTTTGGATGCTCCTGATTCCGAGCCTCCTCGTTTCACAGGTGCAGAGCAGCATTCTCTCCAGACGGTCACGTATCTGCATGGAGGCGACCTTGCGTTGCAGTTACGGGACGTGGGACCTTTGGAGGTGGGTCTAGAGTCGGTTTACGTGGGTATTTTGGACTCTGAGGGTGTTGATCTTGCCGATGTGAGTCTGGCGACCAACCAGACTCTGGTTGCGATCATGACGGTCGACAAGAAGACGGTCAAGCATGCAGAGACAACTCCAGACGGACTCCAATACCTGCCCAACTTTGACATTCCGCAGGGCGAGTGTCTGGGACAGGGAGTGGTTGAAATTGCAGGAGCTAGCGTGAGGTTGCACACTCCTGTGTCTTCTGGTCTGCTCAATGCACAGCTTGCAGGCGACAAGGCCATTGTTCTTGTCAGAGGACGAGTTCCTCTTCCCGTTTACGAGCTGTGGGACTCTCGCAAGAGCGGCGAGCAGGACTATGTTTCTTTTGACGTTAGTGAGGGCGTTGGATCCGAGGTCTGGGTTGCTCGTCGGGGTCTTAAGCGAAGGTGAAGACGGTTCTCATGCCAAGTGAGAATACGCCAGACAACTGTAAGGTCCAGGAACGCTGGAAAAAGCAATTCCAATGAATTTATTGGTTTCATATGCGCTGTGTATTGGTGGGTGAGAAGTAGTTAGAGAGATAGTACCAGTACCAATACCAATACCAATACTAGAGTAAACTCATTAACAGTACTACTGGTACTTGTAGGGCACTCGTACTTGTAGCAGGTCAAGTAAGTTGATCTTCGCCCTACTGCAGAGTCACGTGACCACTCCGCGGTCACGGTCCCGGTCACATGTCGGCCCACCGTCCCCAAGAGGGATTTGGCCGACCTCCACCTGGACCATACGAGTTTCCCTTTTGGGCTAGTGACTCCGACAAGGCTTCCACGGGGTGAGAGGGAGAGAATACAGTCCAGGACGGAGGTGGACAGACTGAAGACAGACTAAAGACACGTTGAACATGTTCTCTAAAGACACGTTGATCGAGTTCTCTGGTGATCCTTGGTACGGCTTACGTAAGATCACCTGGAGTATGAATCTGGACTTTGGACGGTGATCTAAGAGTGATTGTGGGTTTGAACACACTACTGGTACTGGTACGGTACCACTCTTGCCACTCTTGCCACTCTTCCCACCACCACTCTTCCACCTTCGATGCATGGTTGAGGTACTGCATGTGGACTTTTGAAATTGCAACTTTGAAGGGTCCCGAAATAGAAGCAAGAGAGGAATACGAGAGTGGGAGGGGGCTGTTTTAAACGGCTGATCACGTGCCCGACCGACAGCTGACGGCTTCCCGAACGGAGCCCGGACGATCCGCACCCTAATTCCGGTCTCAAATCCTCTCCAACTTGCTTTTCTCGGCCAAACAGACCGGTTACATTTTCTCTCTCCACTCCCGTCCACTCTGTAACAAGCTCTGCAATTCTCAAACAACAACTGCTCGTTTCAAAATTAGCTCGAGAGCTAAGCGCCGAACCCAATTCCAAGGGGTACGATAGAATGAGGTCAAGTATCGTAGTTGGTGGATGAAGAGACGAGACAAGTGGTATTTGTAGTACGTGTCAGCTTTGTGTCGCGACATGGGTCGTGCAACACCATAACCCCAACCTCACCCATTACATAGGTGTATCTTTTGTCTCTATCCCTGACCGTACATAGACGACCCACTAGGCAGTGAGATGTTCATTGGAGATGTAGAATACCTTCCACAACTAGACGAAAACCAAGACGAAAGATGACCACCATGTCCATATCCACATCCTCTCTCGTCCACCACGTCCACATCCACACAAAGAAGACTCCAACACCTCTCTTACAAACCAAAATGGCAGACGCCAACCCCCAAAACTCTAGTGACCAAACTCAAATGGCCTCTTGGCCAAAAGAGTCTCTACTCATCAAAGATCGCCGTCTCCAACCCCATCTTCAGAGGTACCAGGTAGCCACTGCGACTTTGCCACACAGCCACCAGTCTCTCTCAGCTCTCTCTACACCACCTCATCACGCGATATATGCCACATCGACCACTCTGCTAACTACAGACATTGCCATGTCTTCCATCAGAGAGATGTTGCCCCAGCTGGCACGCGACGCCCTAGCTCAAGTTGACGACAGTGAGTGTATACATTGGACAGGGCTGAATCGTATGAGACCGAAGCGTAGGACTTTTCAGAGCCCGAAAGCATAGGTCTTTTCAGAGCCCGAAATCAACCCCCCCAACTCCCTCGTCACCACTAACACAGTGAAATTCTTTCTGGCTACGGCGCCTGCAAATTGGCAGCCCGGCCAAATCATCCGACGCTACTATCTCCCCACCGAGGAGTTCATCAGCTGCGTCTTGTGGAAAGGTCTCTACCATATCACAGGAACAGACATTGTTCGATGCATCAGTTTCCGGTTCGAGGCGTTTGGTCGGTCGATAAAGAACCGCAAAAAGTTCGAGGAGGGCATCTTTTCCGATCTCCGAGGCCTCAAATGCAATAGTGACGCTGTTCTCGAGTCTCCAAAGTCCCCCTTTCTCGAGTTTCTCTACAAAAACAGCTGCATCCGGACCCAAAAGAAACAAAAGGTCTATTATTGGTTCAGCGTGCCCCATGATCGGCTTTTTGTGGACGCTCTTGAACGTGACATGCGACGAGAGCTCAATAATCTCGAACCAACCACAGAAGCCCATGCCGAACCTGCAAAGAGCTTCAATTTTGATCTCAACGAGTCGCTTTACGAACAGCTCATGAAGGTAACCAATGGAGATGGTCTTGGAGATGGAGCTGGAGCTGGAGCGGCCATAGCTGCGACAGCTCCAGGAGGTGCCCCTGGTGCTGCTGCTCCTTCCACTTCCACATCTGCTCCTTCCTCTGAAACAGGCCAGATTGCATCTCAGACGGCCAACCAGAGCGCGTACGCACTGAGCGACTACCTGAGCACGCCCACCGAGTACCTGACGTCCATGCAGCAGCAACTGCAGCATCAGATCCATCTCAACCAGCAGCAGATGGCCAGCAACCCAGAATATAACCACATGGTGCAGCTGGGCGGCTCCATTTTGCATGGTCAGCAGTCGCATCCTCAACAGGCTCCTCAGCCGACGCCCCAAACCTCCCAGGACAAAATCAAGGACGAAACAGACGACCAAAAGTCCTCAGACTTTCCTCTCGACTACTTTCCCCCCACAAACCCCATGGACATGCCGTATCTGGACTCCTTATACGAGCAGGCGCCCTTGTCGGCCACATATGCGGCTTTTCCGTTTGATCAGAGCATGAACTCTGCCGCAGCAATGATGGCTCAACAACATGGTCATCCGTCGTCCTCAGCACACGCTCCACACGCGGGTTCGCACGCTTCGGCCGCCCCAAGCAACAAACAGTACCCCTCGTCCATCATCCCGGATTACCCGGACTACGAGCTCGAGCACCAGACGTATATCATCAACGGCAAGGTGATCCATGGCACAGACTACCGACAGAACATGGTGATCAAGACGCCATTGTTCTGGGACTTTGCAGACAAGGACAGCTCTGGCCCCGGTCCCCAAGCGCCCCTCCCTCAGCAGCCCCAGACGCACGACTCGTCCGACGAGTCCGAGTCCAACAAACGGACAAGTGCCGAGTTTGAGAGAGACGACCGGGGCGTCAAGCGGGCCAAGAGCGGCGTGTTTGACAAGCCGGACGACTCCAAGACGCCGTCCGAGCCATCCGCGGCTGTCTACGACGAAAACAACGAGTCGTACATGCTGCAATCGGGCCCCCACGTGTCCGAGGTGCCCAAGTCATACAGAAACACGTCGCTGGCGGCTTCTCTAGCCCGCAACGGCATTACGAAAAAGGGCAAGGTTCCGCCGCCCCTGAGTCTGGCCAAGCCTGGAATGGCGCCTCAGCCCGTGTATCCTGGAGCCACCGGTGCAGCAGGAGCCCGATCCGGTCCCCATGAGTCTGCAGGAGCCTCAGAGTACTCTGCCATTATTGGAGAAGATGGTCTTCCTCATTATGTCCAGAGGGAGTAGGAGGGGGAGGTGGAAGAGGTGGACAAGGCCACATTCAGATTGTATTTATAGGTGTAATAATATGTTGGATGGATGAGATAGAGGAGTTAGTAAGGGTAGAGAACTTGTACTTTACCTCTATGACTGTATAGAATAGGTAAATGAACTTGTACAAGTGAGATTGTAGATAGAAACTGTACCAAGGAACTTTCCATGGCACAGCTATGGTACATCTACAGGATCTAGTTTCTTGGTATGGTGTAACTCCCTCCTGATGGCATGATTTTAAGGAGTCAGTATAAGCATTCAACTACAACTACAAGTCCAAGTCCAAGTCCAGTCAAGTTCAATCCCAGCTATCTACTTTCGGTCTAATTATTCAATCTGCTTTTGTCGGTACGGAAATGGTACATTGGATATACTGGTACTGGAAGGATCCACTATAAGGATGAGTATCGTATCCTGGTATTAGTCAAGTATGTAGTACTGGTACGATCATGTCATCTGTGTCTGTCAGTATTACTATCAATTTGGTCAGAGACTGTCAAAGTCTTCTGTCCTGTCAGTTAGTCAATTCTGGTAGTACTTACTCTGACTAGAGTCCATTCTGTCAATCTGGGAACGTCAATTGGGTCATTATTACTGAATATTCCCATTTTCTGTCAATTCTGTCAGTATCACTATTAATTGTGACCCACTGGTACTGACCATACTTCTGAATGACATTGTGAGCTCAATACAAGGGTAAACACGAGTACTTGTACTTGTATTTCACAAATCTGACAATACTGTATCCACTGACGGCCTGCTGACAATCCCAAGTCAATCAGTACTTTTCACGGTTCTGAAACCTGACAATGTCTTCTTTTCAATTCTGTCTCTGTAATTAATACTTTTGAATCTGTCAATTGTGTCAATTTTGACTAATTACTAGATACCAGGGTAGTACTGTATTCAGACTATTCAGACAAGTACAACCACAATAGAAGGAGTCTGACCTTCACAGAGATAACCGTGGCTCCTTTCACAATCTGACATGCAGACTGCAAGTACCAAGTACAACCTCTGGCAATGTCCTTCTAACAATCTAACAATATCACCTCTGAATCTCTCATTGACTATGTAAAAGTACTAGGCTCTGTTCATCTGACATTCAGACACTCTGACCTTGAATCAGACTCACAACTGTCTCTGATATGCCCTGCAGATAGCTCTGACGATTCTGAAATCTGACAATATCACTTCTGATGATCTCCCCCTTCCCTTCTTCCTCAATAGCAACACTTTCAACTCACAATACAATACTTTTCACTTTCTCAGTCCATTACGATTATTACAATTCTGACTGGCTGATTCTGGCAATGTCAATACTCCTGACTCTGAAATCGTACAGCACCCGTTCTTCTGCAGATAGTTACTTTCAGACGCCAAAACCATTCAAAGTCCTACAAGTACCCACTCAGTAGGCTACATTCTCATCCGTTACAGACACTAACCGCATTCTCCACTCATCTTGTTCATATATTCGTTGACCCCCTTAAATCATCCCCGCTTGGTAACTTGTGGTCTCCAGGTCTGAAAGTAACTGTGGTCTCCAGGTCTAGAAGTAACTACTGTCCCTAGGTCTGAAAGTAACTACGGTCTCCAGGTCTAGAAGTAACTACAGCCCCTAGGTCTGTAACTGTGGTCTCAAGGTCTGAAACTACAGTCTCCAGGCAAGTAACTCAGTCTCCTGGTCGAAACTACATTCTCCAGTCTCCAACTACAGTACAACCCTACCCCACATCTCACTTTACCTATATACAAACCTATCTGGCGTTAGTGTAGACCTCTGTCACGTCGTCAATCTCCTCAATGGAGTCGATAAAGGCCTGGAAAACGCCGGCCTTGTGCTCGTCTTCAATGTCCACCATTGTGTCTTCGTTGGGGATGTATGAGATTGAAAAGTCTGCGACTGCGATTCCGCTCTCCTGCACCAGCTTGGCCACAGCCCCCGTGTCCTGGACGTCCGTATACAGCGTGTACGAGACCACTTTTCCGTCGTGGTCCGTGTCCTCCTCCACGTCCTCGGCGCCCCACTCGATGGCCTGGTCCATAATGTGGTCGAAATCGAGCACCGTCACCTGCTCCACCTTCTTCATGGGGTTGGCTGGGTCCGGGGCCACCATGGACTTTTGCTCCTTGTCAATGGTGATGCAGCCCTTTCGAGTAAAGAGAAACTGCACTGTGGAGGGGAAGGCGATGCCCGAGTTTTTGCCGGCAGCTCGGTTGAAGGGCGTGTTGAGACTGGCCAGCAGCCCGTTTCGATTGGACGTCAGACACTCGATGATGACCGACACTCCGGACGGGCCAATTCCCTCGTAGAACACCTGCTCAATCTGCTTGTCCTTGGCGTCCAGACCGGCTCCACGTCGAATGGCTGCGTCAATGGTCTTCTTGGGCACATTGTACGACTTTGCTGCGTCAATGATGGTTGCCAGACGAATATTGCCCGAGGGATCAGCTCCTCCCATTTTGGCAGCTGTCGCAATCTGGTTGCCAAACTTGGTAGCAAGATTGCCCTTGATGGCATCTTGCTTGGCCTTGGTGTGTCGGATATTCTGCCATTTGGAATGGCCCTTGAGACACTGGGCGGATGTTGAAAACGCCCGACATAGGTGGTTTGGACGGAACAGAGACATGATGGTGCTATGAAAATGTTAGCTTGGCTGCAGACAAGAGGTGCATGCGGACACAAGATACGACCAGGATGCGATACGAGCAGAATGCGAGTATCTGGTCCATGCTACGAGTACGATTCATTTTTCATATGAGGTTTGATTATCGACTGGTCAAAACGGTTTCATTCGACTGGTCAAAACGGTTTCATTCGACTGGTCAGAACCGTTTCATTTGACTCGTCAAAACCGTTTGTCATTTGACTCGTCAAATCACGCCGTTTTACTTTCAACCTCATTGGGAGATGACACTGCAGGACGAACAAGTCGTTCCACTAGCAATAAGGGACGTTTTGAGGACTTGTGGGGATATTTGTTTGACATCGATGATCTGTGGCATGTCCACTGTACGTAATTGTGTCCATGTTACCCCTGGCGGGCTCTCGAAACACCACCCAAAATGGTAGTTACTCTCAGACCTAAATCCAATGACAAAACGGTAGTTACTTTCAGACCCCAAAGCCACCCAGACAACGGTCACTGGGAATGATTGGAGTTGTTCCTGGGTCTGACGGATGAACCAAGAGATGCAAAAAGTGTTATATTACCGTAAGATGCGATTCAGGAAGCTCTGGAGAGTGTCAATCTGGTGTTATTCTCAGTGTGCTTCAATATAGTGTGAACAATACTGTATACCACCAGTACATATGTTCAGAGAATATTAATAGTACGGGTATCACGATTGGTTAGGTGCAATTGTATCACGTCTGATACATGCATGGTATATTCCCCCTGAGTGTCGCATTTGGTCATACCGTATAATTGGATTTTAGGTCTGAGAATAACTACGATATTACAGCATACCGTGTTGGATTTTAGGTCTGAGAATAACTACGATATTACAACAATACTACACTATACAACGACGATATTTGCAAGTGGTTGTATAGTACCCGCTTTAAAAACAATTAACACACGCAATTAACCAACACAATCTCTCATTTCACGGCTTTCACCTCTTTCAACCCCTACTTTTCACTCGTCTGACTAAGCCAACTTACATTATGCAATCTCGACGACACTGCATTGTCATCACCATCGACACAGCACTGGACAGCATGTGAGTATTTCGAGGAGCTAGGAGGCGATATTTTCAAAGCGACAATGACACTAACTCAGGGCTACTACACAAAAAGACCGAGAGTTTCTTGCCGTGATTGGCGACGAGGATTCCGTGACTGGACTGTTGTTGGCAGGAATCGGCAACGTGTCCGAGGACGCCGAGAAGAAGAAGAACTTCTTTGTGGTGGATGCCAAGACGGAGAATGATGCGATTGAAAAGGCGTTTGATGAGTTCACCAACACTCGAAAGGATATTGCCATTCTGCTCATCAACCAGCATATTGCCGATAAGATCCGATTCCGAGTCGACACATATACACAGGCGTTTCCTGCGCTTCTGGAGATTCCCTCCAAGGACCATCCTTATGTTCCCGAGAAGGACTCGGTTCTCAGACGAGTCCGACGTCTGTTTGGTGACAATTAGGCTAACTTATTGGTGACACGGCTGTGGGCGAGCTTGCTCGTCCATGGTCGTATGTGATGAGCACGATTTAGCTCGTTCATGGTCGCTCGTTCACGGTCGTATATCACGTCGTACGACTTATGTATCTAACTGTGGATATTGATGTACCATATGTGTAGTACGGTGATATACTATTAGAGAATTGTCAGTATTAGACATTTGTCGTCCTGTAGGTGATTCTTGTATAGTAGACAGAGATGTACAGCAGACTCTTGTATAGTAGACAGCGTCTTTCATCAGTCTTGGGTGATGTAGAAGAGACTTATTCAGTAGACAGTAGATGCTCACTAAATATAGTTGAGAATAGTTAGAATGGAAATCCTGCTAGGGGTGCAAATTCGGTGTTGCAGACATGTGAGAGGATAATTAATAACTACAATCAATAAACAGAATCCATGTTTCCAACAAAAATATAAACATTTCTACTATCCATAATACAAATATTCCAAGATATCTGTGATTGAACTTATTACTCTAACTAGAGTTAGTTGGAGAGTTAGTTAAGATGTCGTTTAAGTGTCTTTGATCGTTATGAGGTGAGGATACACCTTGACTGAATGTAATCGTGATCTAGCCGATATTCAACTACTGTACTTGTGAGTGAGTCCTTCAGATCCAAGAAATTGTAGTATCATTACACAGCTGTACAGTAGACATTGATATACCACTAGTCACGTGATGTACAGTAACAGTATCTTACTAATGCCAATCGTACCGCGATGAGTTATACTTAAGTACTGTCATAGAGAGTTTACTTGAGGATTGTTTAAAGTCTTTTACAGCAGACATTCTACAAGTAGATATGGTGTTTGTATAGAGCAAGTGTACCTACTGTGATGGACTTCACCCTACAATTGTACAGAGAGAACATACTGTCAATGGAGTGATACTTGAAGTTGTATAGAAAGTGCTGCTACTTGTACTATCAAGTGTACAGTTGTAGATATGAATATACGGAACTTGTACCGTCGTTTACAGTAGACAATTGATGTTGTAGTCACTTATTCGTTCTGTAATAGTACTTGGCCCTAGAATTGTATGTCAGAGAGCGTTACTGATGTTCCCACTGTGTCACTAATATCTTACTAAAAGTTCAAGTACCATGGTACCACTAGTTGGGAATATACTTAAGGCTTATATACAGCTCTTGTTCTTCCGCTAACCCTTCAATTGTCAGCACACGAACTGACGTTTGGTTTACACAAGCCAAGCCAAGCCCTCATCATTCATCTTATACATCGATCTATTCCATGTCCACCTCCTATTTCTTACCCTTCTTCTTCTTTCCCTTCTTGTTCTTCTTGTTGGACGAAGCTGCGGGCTTGGACTCCTCCTGCTTGTCGTCTTCTCCCTCGTCCTCCTCCTCGTCTTCCTCCTCCTCCTTGTCTCCGGCTTCAGGCGACTTGTCCTCCAGAGACACCTCCGCAAACTCGTCCGCCAGTTGAGATGGCGATTTGACGGTTTCAGTCAGAGCTTCAGATTCGGCTTGAGGTTCAGGTTTGGTCTCGGTTTCAGGTTCAGTCTTGGTCTCGGTTTCAGGTTCAGTCTTGGATTCAGGCTCAGGTTCGTCGGCTCCAGTGAGATCAATAACAGTCGGGGCATGGGGTTCGGGTTCAGGGACAGACTCAGTAACAGGCTCAGTCTTCTCTTCAGGTTCACTAACAGGTTCAACCTTCTCTTCAGGTTCAGGAATCACCTCTTCAGGCTCAGGAACAGACTCGGGAATCACCTCTTCAGGCTCAGGAACAGATTCGGGAATCACCTCCTCAACCTCCTCAACGGTATCAGCTTCAGGCTCTCCACTGGGGCCATCGAGATCAACCTCGGCGAGTGACTCGGATGCCTTGGCAACCTCCTGTTCAATCTCAACGTTCAGAGGATCCTCAGCAACCTCCTCGGCCTCTGTAGCTCCCTCGGTGAAGATGGAGTGTCGAGTGTTTGATCGTTCAAGGTGGGTTGGCACGGGCGCAGGTTCAGTTTCAGCAGGAGCAGGGGCCGGCACAGATTCAGGCACAGGAACAGATTCAGTCACAACTTCAGGAACAGCTTCAGTCTTGGACTTTACAGACTCCACCTGACTCAGAGAAGGCGAATGGGGGGCCCCCGGAGCACGCTTGTATTGAGATCTGTGCTTGGGGTCGGAGTCCAGGTAAAAGTTTCTGACATTGACCATGCGCTTGTCCATTTTGCAGGCTCGGATCCACTCGGGCAGAACCACGGGAATGTTCATATCGACTGCCTTTTCCCATTGCGCGCCCTGGGCCTTGGTGCACACGAAATGGGTCGTGTCGAGCTTGACCTCGCTCTGCAGCGATTTGGCGCCAATGTCTTGCAGCGACTCGGAGATTTCGGCCTCGGTCACGGTGGTCATGTTGGGGTCAATCTCGCCAACGCACACGGTGATTCCCCGCAGATCCGTCATGCTGTGCGTCTCAATCTCCAGGAGATTGGACTCGTACGTGCCGGCCGTGGTGTACAGAACCAGCTGGAACGTGTACTTTTTCTCGACCCCGAAACCAGACAGTTTTGTGGCCGTTCGAACCAGCGGGTTGGGAATGTGGCCACACCAAACGCCGTCTCTCAGAAGCACCAGCTTCTTGATACTGGCCTGGGCAATCTCAATGGGTTCCCATTCCAGCACGACGGACGTCTGGGTGATATTTTTCGCGCTCAGCACGGGCGCCTGGGGCTTGGCAGTGCCGTACGTGTCCAACAGCTCCTTTTGCAGCTTCTGGAAGCTGTCCTCCTCCTCCTTTTCAGCTCCAGAGTCCTTCTCACAGGTGATTTTCACGACCGAACCTGCCTCGGCATCGTCAGGCAAAAGAATCGTAGGAAACTCGATCAAATGATGGTCCTTGGTCAGCAACAATGCCAGAGAGGCATCCAATTTGCCCACAGTAAGCGAAACGTCAACCATTGTAGTGTGGTGGTGAGGTGGAGATGTGATATGCGTGTCTCCATGAAGGTTAGTCACGTGGGACTTGGGGGGGGAAGAATATGGACCAGAATACTGACTCGTGGGGACACATGGTTATTTATATTCGAGCCGAGACTTTGTGTTCACATCACGACATTGATCATGTCACAAAAAAAAACTATATATACCATCTCCCGGCACCAGTACGATCCCACTTTTCACCCTCAATACCAACACCCACCACACTATAAAGTTCACTCCCAGTCGACGATATCGCAGACAGCGTCTGAGCAACACCGATAATCACAATGAAGGCAGTCGTGGCAGTGAGTATGGGCCGAGAGGATGGTCGACGTCTCCATCACTAACACAGCCCGGAAAAGCTTGGTTTTGCACCGTTATCTCTGCATTTGGAATCGTCATTCTCGGCGTCCTGGGCCTCCTGTTCCAGAGCGGCAGCGAGTCCATGGTCGGTTCCATCAACGACCCCAAGGATGGAGCAGCGTGAGTATTGAGGGGAGGGGTATGAGGTGACATGACAAATGTCGTGGACCCGACATGAGGCGAATTGACTTGTACAACGATGGTGCGGATTGAGTGGTTGTCTGACTACGTCGACATTGTCCGACTATCGTACGTTCTGACTATCGTACGTCTGACTACCAATGTCACATGACAATCACGTGACATGACCATCTTACGATATCTGACTCTACAATGTCTGACTATCCTACATTGTCTGAGTATGGTCAGTCATGACTATGGGTCGTCAAGTGGTGTTCGTTGTCTGACTATCGTAAATCGTCTGACTATCTTTCGAAGACAATGACGTATCTGAACGGACTTCCATGTCACGTGATTGTCGTGTCACATGACCCTCACGTGACATGGCTATCTCACGATGTCTGCCTATCGTCTGAGTATGGTACGGTCTGGTATGATACGGTCTGACTATCATACAATGTCATCATCTGGGCATGGTATGCAAGTCTGGCAATCTTACCAAATCTGACTCTTGCATGTCTGACTATCGTACGGAACGATTGACAGTCTGAAAGAAGTATACATCGGATACTCACACGTTGACTATCGTATTGTCTGTCATACACATCGTCTGGATATGACTGCCATGTGGATATCACGTGATATGACTATGGTACGATGTCTGACTCCACGGTATCTGGCTTTCGTATGGTACTTCTGCCTATCGTACATCTGAGTATCGTATGGAGTCTGACTGGTGCGTCTGACTATGATACTGTCGCATGTCTGCCGTACTTGGTCTAACAGATAACATGACCACCACCACCACTAACACAGCGTCGCATCTACGATTTTCAGCGCCGTGCTGGTGTACATTGTTCTGTTTGTCTTTTGCGGGCTTCAGATTGTGCTCAACAACCGGCAGTCGCAAATCCGTCTCTAGGACCTTGACGTAATAATGTATTTATTCAATTCTATGTACATTTGTAAATGTGTTTGATGACGGTTGTTGCGTGGCTGGTTAGGTCTGCAAAGTCGTTGACCATGAGTCCCAGACGGGATTGTCCAAAGGGTGAGTCTGGACGCAATGAGTAGACAAAGGCGGCTACCAGGCAGTCCAGAGACGAGACTTGGTTATCTTCAAAGCCTGTATCTTTGACGTTGAAGAGATGGGATGGACTTTCTTTCAAGAGTTGTGAAAATGCGTTCAGGGCGTCGTGAGCCAGGCTGTAGATTTCGTCAATGTCTGCGTGGGTGGCGTAGACGGATTCCAATGAGGTTACCAGTCTTGTGGGCAATCTGGTGCTCTGTTCCATAGCCGAGGCTAGGTTTTTGTGGTCTGTGATGAGGTCCTGCATGAATCTGATTTTGAGGGGTTGGACGGATCGGGCGTCTGTGTTTGATTCGAGCGACTTGACGCTGAGAAACGTGGCCTCAAACTGGGAGGAGTAGGCCGGGTCCAGGATGGTCACGAGCCAGGCGTGGTAGAGGTTGGAGAAGACCAGGGCGCTGAGCACGTTGATTTGCGGCGTGGACGGCACCAGGTTCTTGTAGATTGAGGAGAAGGAGAGAAAGGTGCGGGTTGAGGGCTGTTGGGCCGTCAGCAGCGGCAGTTTTCCGTCCATGTTGGCCAGATGGGACACTGTGGCTAATTGGGTCGATTTCTGAGGGTGGAAATGCGACAACAGCAATTGCACGGCCAATGACGTGGGTTCTGTGCACAATGACGTTCCTAGAGCCTCCTGGTGGCCATAAGTGTAGAGATAAAAGTCTGGGGATTCTGCCGATTTGTGTCCGACAATGGTGCAGGCTTCGGAGTCCGTTTCGGAGACTTCCAGAGCCGGCAGTTTTTGCAGTGGAAATGCGTCGAAGAATGTTTTGATTGGAGCCGGTACTTTGAGCATAGTGGAGTAGGAGTATAAGTCTTCTTGTTGGTGATATTTCGTATTCATATTGCATTAACTTTATCTGCATATTTAAGTGTAGTTACTTTAAGACCTAGCTTGCTCAAGAACGATACAATGCTAAGGAGTCTGAGAGTCCGGTCAGCTGTTGGACCAATCTGTCCATGTGTCCGATTCAGCTCACAACTGACAATCACAGACCCACTACACATTTACCAAAACAAGGTGGCTCGAGGAGAACTAAAGGCCGATGAAGCTCAATTGAGAGTGGCAGCAGAGCTCCAGAAACTGTACCATCGTCTCAAAGACTATACTCCTGCTCAGGACTTTGCGAGAAAAGTGTCTGCTCTTCAGACACAGCTTTTGGAGATTGAAAAGGAGGCAGCTGGAGAAGATATGACCTCGAAGAAGAAAGCCTCCAAACCCTGGTACAAGCCCGATCTCAAGTCCATGGAGATGGTCAAGACTCTGACGGACGAGGAGGAGCTCATCAATTTCAATTCTCCCCAGGGTCTGTTGATTCATGGAGAAGTTGGCTGTGGAAAAAGTATGCTCATGGACATGTTTGCTGACTCATTACCTCATCAATCGAAAAAACGAATCCATTACAACAACTTCATGTTGTCTTTATATGGAAGTATCCATCGGTTGACTCAGGAACGTCAAAACAGACTCCGGTCGGCTCAGACGCTTCTTGGAGCAGAATCAGACGCTCTTTTGACAGACTACATTCTGCTAGAACTGGCCCAGGACATGATTGACAACCATACCGTGCTTCTACTGGACGAATTCATGCTTCCGGATATGGCAGCTGCCAAAATCGTCAAGACTCTCTTCATCTACTACTTCAAGTTTGGAGGTGTTTTGGTGGCCACAAGTAACCGACTTCCAAAGGATCTGTACGCCACCAACTTTTCAAAGACGCAATTTGAGAGCTTTCTGACCATTCTACAGGCCCGATGTGTCACCCATAACATGCTCAGTGACACCGATTATCGAGAAGTCTTGTCTGGAGAGGAAGCCAAAGATGACGAAAAGCCCATTGTCAAGTATCACGTGAACGATCCATCCAACGATATCGTCTGGGAAAACACCATCAAGACCCTTTGTCCGTCTTCCGAGGGCAAAGAGGAGGAGATTCTTGTATATGGACGTCCTTTGGTTGTTCCATGGACCAAGGATGGAGTGGCCATGTTCAAGTTCAGTCAGTTGATTGAACGACCCTTGGCAGCTGCAGATTTCATCTCTCTGGCCTCCAGATACCATACCATCATTGTTGATGAGGTTCCCGTCATGACTCTGGCCAAGAAGAACGAGGCTCGACGTCTGATTACTCTTTTGGATGCGGCCTACGAGTGTCGATGTCAGCTCATTATTCGGGCCGAGGCTGGTTCGGACTCGCTCTTCTTCCCCGAAATCAACGACCCCGAAAAAATGAAGGAGGAGGCCGATATCCAGGCCCAGGAAATGTACTCGGACACTCTACAGGACATTGAGAACCCCCATCGGCCCAACGTGGCGTCCTACGACACTCCCACGGGCCAACGAGAGTCCGACGAGAACAAGCGGGTGATTAAACCCACCAATTTCGCAGATACAACGGCCTTTACTGGAGAAGACGAAAAGTTTGCCTACAAGAGAGCCGTTTCACGTCTCAAGGAAATGACCCAGAGTCCCCATTGGAAAGTGGACAAGTGGATGCCCTTGCCTGCCTCGGATCGACCCTGGGAGGTGTTTACAAAGTCCGAGAGCTACAAGGAGCAGGAGAAGAAGCGGGCTCTTACTGATGAAGCAGCTTCTCTAGCCAGTATGGGATTTCGACCGGTGAAAAAGATTACCCCTGATGCGCCAAAGTTCAACGAGTCGCATTTCTGGTCCATGATCTCCTGGGGAGATCGAGTTCCCAAAGATGAGATTGCCGCCAGATGGAGACAGGGAGTCGATGTTTTTCGAAAGTAACAGAGGTGGATATAGTCAATGTACATAGTCAGAGTGTGAGTACTCAAAGTGAACTGATTCAGATAATCACTATAACCATACAACTGATACATTTGATTGTGAGGGTGACAGTTAGTCGTCAAAAGTATCCTATACAAGTCAAGTCAGAAAGTGAAATCGTCACGGTACTACCTTGGAGTCATCAACAATCCAACAGTGGATGGAGGTGACCAAGTCAAGTACAAGTACAATTACCATGGTCTCACATTGCAGTTATGGAAGATACTGTTGCCTCTCTACAGACATGGCCAGGTCTTCGATGGTTGTAGTAGATAGCGAGAGTAAGATCAGTTTTCTACGCTCTATACTTAGTCCTGGTTCGTTTGAAAATGGTTAGCCAAATTAGTTAACATTTGTTAAACAACAAATCCTGCTGGGGGTGCATATTCAATTTTGCAGAGGTGGTACACATTCGACAAGACACTCATACAGTAGCCCAATATCGATTTCTAAAGTACTTTTTTTCTACAGAGATATTCAGTGGTTGATAATGTTGCTATGTTCGTTTCAAAATCTGGTCCCAACTAAATTAGTTAAGTTGTTTAGTTAAGGTGTCAACCAAGAGTGTATGACAGATGGAGATAATGTGTATGAACGATATATGTGGTTCCATTTACCGAGACAAGCAATCGACTCGATTCTGAAGGGTTGGATTGGAAGCTGACCAGTCTCCCCACAGCAGAACTTTTCGACTCAATCTTGTACTAAGACTGTCATGGGTGGTGGATGGAGATTCCATCTTTAGAAGGTCAGATTCGGTAGCTACGGTGCCTTAGTTTTACCACCAGACGGAGATCTCTCCAGCAGATATAATCAGTCAAATACTGTTAGATACCGTCAGACACCGTCAGACACCATCAGGTACTACTTGTGCCATTATCTGATACATTTGTCAGATCCAGATGCAACTTGTATCTTTAGATGGCTTGGTTATATTCTCTCCACGAGATGTCTCACCACCTTGTTCAGATATCACAGTAAGATACCATCGTAAGATACAATCCAGCTCAAGTCAGACGAAGATGATTA
The DNA here is from genome assembly GCA_900518995.1 of Yarrowia yakushimensis. NCBI lineage: Eukaryota > Fungi > Ascomycota > Dipodascomycetes > Dipodascales > Yarrowia > Yarrowia yakushimensis. The sequence goes on from ULGW01000002.1 coordinate 1,919,653, forward strand.
TGCTAGGGCACTTAATCAACAAACATGCAGCCAATCGCTCTTCTACTACTTGTACTATCGTCTTAGGACTTGTCTTTTGGAGGATCATAGTAAAGCTCAGTCACCGTTTCTGAAGTTGTTTGGTGACCGTCCTAAACAGTCTCCAAAGCTGACTAATCAGGAATTGAGACACACACAACTCTCGTTCACGACAGGATAGCCATGGTTGTTCTTCAATATGGTGTTAAGAATCGTAAAGGAATTAATTAGGCTTTTGTAGAGTTCAAAGCCAGATCTCACTGTAAATGCACAGTTTTCGTCTGAGACATTGTCAAGGGGGCACTAGATCTGCATACAGAGAGATTTGAGTACCAGATTCATGTCTTGTAGAAAGAGCGATACACACCAAACATCAAGATACAAGTACGACTACGAGTACGAGCACGAGTACTCCACTCTTATCATCATCTCAACTCAAACAATATAGCCACCAGTAGTATCTTCTCTACGCTCAGGGAGTACCAAGGCAACTTGTAACAATCAGTCTACTCCCAGTTTAGGCAGCAATGGATCTATATGTCGGTAGCATGTCCTTCTGTTTGATCCTATGACCTTGAAAGCTCGTAATTCTAGTCGGTGTTTTTTTCCGTAATTTCCAAGACTTTTCCAGATTTTCCATAAAAACAGAAAAATAACAGAAAAATCAAAATGACAAAATAAAAACCTCGATACGTCCATCTCATGCGCCACAATCAATCTATATATCACCACGAGCACCTGTACCACATTATCAACTCTTCAAGGTATCGCAGTATCGTACCAGTACCAGGTATCTTAGTAATAGCAGAAGTCTCAGGTAGTAGTGATTGTCCAACTTCTAGTACCGTCCAAGACAGACTTAAATCACGTGACTGTGAAAAATGTACCAGTATCGTCCTAGTCATCAGCAATCCCATTCTCTCATAATGCAATTGGCAGACTAGACATATATGTGAACATGAGTCAAAGGGTACTACTTAGTTATCAATCCCTTCAGAAGACCTGAAATGGTAAACTACGATACCGTTCTTATCACCACTTTGTCATACACTTGTAGTACAACTCAGACAAATGATCTGTAACGGAGAATGGTCAGAAACAAATATTGAGAAGTTTTGGTATTATCACAGGAGTCTGCGGTAAGTACAGTAATTAATTCAATATTTTCCTAAAATGTGGCCGGTATATTCGAATCCCTGTATCATCATTAATCTGGCTCTAGGTTCTATAACGTCCATTGTAAACGGTAACAAAAGGAGTAATTGGACATTGTAATTATGGGCCATTTTGCACTCTCCATTCAGAAATCTGCCAATCGTCTTCTCATTCACATTATCCAGCCTCACAATCGCTCTGCTTCAGCTCATCCAAGACTAGGGGGGATCTATTCCGAGGAAAGCCACCCCATGACTCAGACCAGATGAGCCTGGGAAAGACTGTTCCAGAAACGGAGAGGCGGTTCCATGGACTCAAGACTGGTTTTGCGCTCTGGTTTTGGGCTCTGAAAGTAACTACAAGTTATCAAGTGGTTTAGGGCTCTGATTGTTAGCGGGTCCGAACAATAGATTGAACTACGATACAAGTACGACGTACAGTAGTATAAGACTGGTTTTGGGCTCTGAAAGTAACTACAAGTTATCAAGTGGTTTAGGGCTCTGATTGTTAGAGGGTCCGATACTATTCATCAACCACTCATCGATGTTAGGCGAAAGACATAAATGTGGTAACCATGGATATTGAATGTCAGAGCTCAGGACGAAATCAACGTCAAACAAAGACATGAAATCGTGCAGTTATTGTTAAAAGAACCCATATATCATAGGGTAAAAGCATCCCTTTACTCTGTTCCTCTTCGTACTCTTCCTGTCATAGCGACCTCAGCATTCTGTCTAACTACCCCTAGACTTTCTATTCCGAGACTATTCCATATCAATACTGTACCTGTCAACCATTGAACTGATTCTGCCCAGTTGTCAACCCGTCTCACATCCCCTGTCTATCGGCTAGGTCCCTCCCCTCTTAACAAATACACGCAACTAATAGTTAGCCTTTTGTTGAAACTCTAATTACCACTTTCCAAAATGTACATGCCACCATTTCAATTTTTTCAACTTTGCGGTATCCTGGCCGAGCGGTCTAAGGCGCCAGGTTAAGGCTAACACCTTGACGAATTTCCTGGTCTCTTCGGAGGCGTGAGTTCGAATCTCACGGATATCATTTTTGCGGAGTGAGAGACGCGAATCTTTTGCCTCGGTCAACGTGTTTTTGATTTTCACACACCCCTCTGGTCATGCATATTCCGTGCATGCGAGATGCATGCCAAGTTTTTATTGTTCGCCCGTTTGGGAATCTAGGTTACGATTCTTCAGGTTTGTAGGTTTCAGGGTCTATTGTGACTGTAGTCGAGAAGTCAAAGCCGTTTTACGTCAGGAATGTGATCGGACAGAGAAGTAGGATGTCAGTAGGGAACCCATTACTGCATACACTTCCACAGAAGACAAAGCATTTCACACTTACTCCTTCATACTCCACATACTGGTACACCCCACCCTTCTCTGTTTACTCCCTGATTGAGTTTCATAAAACCGTTTAGATTTTCGGAGAGTTTTTCGGAGAACGCGTTTCAAGGCGTTAACGGTATTATACGTAAATGTGCCGTTCGTATGTTTCACATTCCGTGTTTTGAGTGAATGTGGGTGTTCTGTTTCAAAGGGGTAAAGTGGTGTTGCTGGTTCTAGGAGAGTATGACCTAAGCCTCCATGGATGACAGTATTGTACTTGTAGCTTCTATAGCTAGTATCGTACTTTTCCTATTTCGTCTGCCAGAGGAGAGTACTTGTATGAACTCCTTGTACCTGGTGTTTCTTCAGTTCGTTAGTTCTTCTGTCTCTTCTCTCTTCTGTCTCTTCTCTCTATCTCCTCTCCCTTCTGTCTCTTCTCATACAATTCAATTCAATTAATTAATTACTAACCTCCTCCCTCTACCTCTCATTATCAATTAACTATGGTTACAAAAGAAGAGCGGCGAAACCAATGGCAATGGCGGCCATTCCGGGAACGACCGTCTCGGCGCCGTTCTTCTTGGGCTTGGGCTTGGACGACGACGAGGCCTGGCCAATAGACGCGTTGGACGACACGTTGGGGCCGTTGGCGTAGATGCCAGGAGCAAACTGAAGCGCCTTGGCAGCATCGTCGTCAAGCTTGCCGTTCCAACAGTACTTTGAGAAACACTGGTCACAGTCGGAGCCCAGAGACTGGTTTCGACGGGTGGCTTCTCGCTGCAGAAGAGCACAGCCCAGACAAACGGGCCAATCGGGGTCCACGGTGCCGTTGAACTGGGTGGTGGTGGAGTAACCGTTTTCAATCATACCGGCCACCTCGTTCTTGTCGTAAGACAACTTGGTCATGGTCGACGTGTTGGAAAAAAAGGTCCAGGGGTAGTTTGCAATGTAGACAATGAGGGGAGGCAGAGAAGAGGTGGTGTTAATGTCCGTGTATCCGTTCTTGTCGAGAGAAGTCAGGTTCTGGACGTCACATCCGAAAAAGACGGGTCGAGAAGTCAGGTTCTCGTTGATGAAGGTGTTGACGTCGGGAACGTAAGGGAAGATGGTTCCGTTGGCCTGGTTCTCAAACTGTCGTCGGTAGGTCTGAATAGCAGATGTTCCGTTGGGCCAGTTGAAATCCGTGTCTGCAGAGTTGTCGTAGGAGATGACCACGTCGACAGCTCGCTCGGGCTGAAGGAGAGGGTAGTAGGGCACGTTCTGTCCATCTTCTCCTCCGTCAACCAGATCCAGATAGTCCGTCTGGGCAATGGACGAGTTGCCGAGATAGGAGACGCCCTTGAATGGATTAGGCGAGTAGATGGCGATATCGTCCGAGTCCTTGTCGAGACGGTTGAGAATGGAATGGGCCAGGGAGTAGACGACTCCGGTGACTCCCGTGGAGTTGAGTTGCAGAATGAACTGGTTGAAGAGCGACGACGAGGTTCCGACAATGAATCCGGCGTTATCAAAGCCGTGAATGCAGGTTCCGTTGGGCACTCCGTTGGTCAGATTGGTGCCTAGCCACTGTGTCTTTGCAAACGAGTACACGTTGGGGTCCCAGGATCCGACCTCGTAGGGCGACAGTTCAAAGATTGTCGAGTTTCCAGCAATGATTCGGGTTCCAGGAGCTCGTCCATCGGCCACAACAATGGGATAGGGCATGGTGTGGTTCTTGAAATGGTCGTAGTTTTGGATCTCGGACCACGTGAGTCGGGCGGTATTGGAGGCGTTGAAGAACTGGTACGACAGACCTCGGCCCCAAATGTCTGTGAATGACGTGTTAAAGCCGGCTCGTTGCTTGTCGTTCACGTCATCGTTAATGTCGTCCCAATACGAGCCCGTCTTGAAGATGTTGATTCCTCCAGGGTTGATCATGGAGTGCTCAAGATCCCACACGTCGGACGAGTGCTGCAGATCGGGAATGGTGGAAAAGTTGTTGACAACAACAGATCCAACCATCCAGTTGCCTCCAGAAAGACCAACCAGATACGTGGCGGCCTGAACTAGTCCTCCCACGTGACCAGGAGACGTGGCGTTGGGTGTACGGGCGTCCAGAGCCGCAAATTGACCTGCTCCAGCCAACATGGCTCGATAGCCTCCTCCGGAAAAGGACAGACCAATGGTGATGTTTGTGTCCTGGCCAAGGAACTGGTCGGGGTCCACGGACTTGAAGCCCACTCGTTTGAGGTAATTGAGCAGCTCAGGACGAGTCTGTTGGTGTCTGTTTTGAACCCACTGTTGTTCTTCGGGCGAAAGACCCTCACTTTTTCGAACAAAAACAGTCGAGTTGGAAGGACAGTCGACCGAACCAGGAGCATACGAGTCGGTGGGTGAATACAGACTCTGGGCCAGACCCACGGTGGCCAGTAATAGGGGGGAGAATTTCATGGTGCTGTTTGAGACTGAAATCCAACCGTAGCAACCCTGAGATATTTAAGCAGGATGAGTTGGATAAGGTTCGAAAAGTGGTGCATGTTATAATTTAGACCGAAATAGGTGGTTCATTTGGGGTGTTCCAGGTGATAGATTGTCCTCAGAATTCGTTATATAGCAATATCCACCCTGATTATTCTCATTATCCACTTTGTTCACCCCCACTCCTTTTAGTTACCTCCTTTTCAACCCCTCCTCACTCAATCCAAACTAACAATGATCCTCATCCGCACTCATTAGGAAACTCACAACAAACCGGAATGTACCTTGAATATACGCGTTCAACGGCGCGTTTCAAGCGGCCGGCTCCGATTATAGAAGTCACGTGACCTTCCACCGTGCCCTTTTGCGGCTCTTACCCAGTCTCTACCCCATCCCAGATGCACGTTACATCTGTCAGGGTACGAGTACGACCTCATTACAGTAGACCAAGTTGAAAGTCTAATGTAGGGGTAAATTGAGGACAACTCGACAGGATATGTCTGGTTCTCAAACACCTTATTCACCCCTCCATATTTTTGCACTTTCCATTTATTTCAAATTTCCCGGATTTTCCATTTCCCATGATTTTCAGATTCCAATTTTTCCGTGATGCAGTCAAACTCTAATTCTCAGACTGGTCAGATACATAAAGTCTATTGTGCGTGTGCATCAACTCTATTTCTCCCCGGTGACGTGCATTCCAGTGTTTACGATGTACAGCAACAAGAGAGCGAGAGTCATCTGAGAGCAGAGAGTCATCTGAGAGCAGAGAGTCATCTGACACGCAGGGGTCAAACTTGTACGCACAGTGCTATGTTTGAGCTCGTCATTCCGGTCTCCATATTCACACAATCTAACCTATTGCACAGCCCCTGATTTCAGCACCATCGGAGTTATACTCAAGAGGCTGAGTTTGGTACAGTAGCTTGTTTGGGCGGAACGAATGCGCACCGTTTTTTGGAAGGTTCCGTTCCACCATGTTCAGCCCACCGTCCGTGTCCACGACGCCCACCTTGCTGATCCTGGTCACCATGGACATGGTGGTCTCCGCATGGTGCCTGGCCACAATGTGCATGGTGCCTGGCCACAACGTGCACGGTACCTGGTGGTCACTGTACACCGCCTGACCACCGTACACGGTACCTGATGGTCACTGTACACCGCATGGCCGCCTGGCCACAACGTACACCGCACCACCACACCTCATCAAATTGCTCGCGTCTCTGCATCATCTCCATTGCTCCTTGCTAGACTTGCTACTGCTAGACTTGCTTCGCTTGCGGATACAGCCGGAAAGAATAAACCCCAACTTTGCCAACTTTAGCTCCTCACATGGCTTCACAGCCCTGGTTATATATGCCTATATTTGGTTCTCTCTCTTTATAGATGGGTTACAGTTGCGTTTGATAACCGTACAGCTCAGCGTGGCTGTGTCCTTGTCGCCAGAATGAGACACTGTCTGGTTGGTGGATGGTATTTGATTAAATTCCATTTTCCAATTAAATCGGTTAAATCCGTTTAAATCAATAATACCTCAAACTAGCAAAAGTATGCATATCGCACCTCGGATAATATTCTGAACCGTCGCCACGACGTCCAAGACTGCATTAGTGCGAGTCCAGTACGGTTCCGTTACCACCTTGTACACGTCAAATCGAAGGTCCATAGCATAGAGTTGTCCGAATCATGCACATGCGATGAGTACCAGATGAGTCGATTTGACAGGTCAATGGTGATAGAGGTTAGGTGGTGCAATCACGTGATTTCACCAGCAATATCCTGACCACACAATTGCCCAGAAATGTGATACATGCTGTTTCATTCCTACACATTGACCATACTAGATATCTATGAGATCACCTTTTCAACGCCTGTAATGAATGCTACGGTAGAAAGAAGTGGTCATGTATCATGTTAGAATCTCTGATAGAGCACGTTATGAAATACCTTATAAGATGGTCTTCTTCAACCATACTTACATTCCAAGTCTCCTTATGAAGCCTGGTCTATCTCTGGAATCCGATTAACAGCATTCATACGATATACTCCATGTACTTGGATTATATCGTCTGTGAGCGTTGTGGTTGGCTTATATCGATGATACTGGACACTGAGAAGAACTCATCTGAACCCTCACTACTACACAGCTCCTGTTCGAGACAGCTCTTCTAGTACAAGTAGTAGTGAAGAATCCTGATAGTCCACCTCAGAAGCAAAAGTATAGCAATATTCTCCTCGAATAAGGATACTCAGAAGCCAGGAGCTCATTAAACGGTTGATTCACACAGTAGCCACTCTGACCAAACATTCTACACTTGTAGTTATTCTCAGAGCCGGACAATTCTTGTAGTTACTTTCAGACCCGAAACCACCACATGTAGTTATTTACAGACCCAAAGACCACGGGGACTGCTCCTCTATTGGAAGTACGAGCATCATTTCCGACTCGAGATTCCAAAACTTGAACTTTTGCTTTCGATATCGGACTTGTAAATCAACCAAGATCAAATATGTCTTTATCATCTGACCATGAACTTTTCTCAGCAATATTACCCCACCTACAAGAGAGCAACTCACTCATACTCCACCTGTGTAGATCTATGGAGAAGTACTTTTCTCTGAAAAGATACTTGTACCATGATCTCTCAATACAGAAAGATTCTAGACACTGAAGAACTCAGGCTAGGAGGAACGTACTACCAGACCCTGTTATTGAAAGGATACATCTTTCTAATCCAAATCTTCGAACTAAATTACTACAGGTTCGCTGTTATATGGTACTCAGAGCTCCAGCTTACGACCTGGTATTGTACTGAACATATCCAAGATATACTACAGTCACCTACAATAATAACTCAGCTTAGCTCTTCTCTCTAGTACTGTTTCTCGTATGGTGTTCTGTTCGAGAGAGAAGACCAAGGACTGGCTGAAGGACAAGCTGAAGGACAAAAAGGCAAGATAAAAATATCACTTGAATCCCCGACGTTCAATCCAGAGTCCAAGTTGCCGAGTCAACAAGTCTAACTTGTCCAAACCTCACCATCTCGTTCCTCAACTGGAGGTCTCGCCAGTGTCTTCAATCTCATTTGTATTGCAAGGGTCGTCTGGGAGGTGAAGCAGCCCTCCCAAACACTTTTCAACCTCTCATATCCTACTCGTACGATACAATACAATACGAGAATGATGACAACCCCATGGATCCCTCTGCAAAACAGTTTGGCCACCTGCAACCTGCTCTCTGACTGGTCTCTTACGGCATAACTTCGTAACGGAACTCCTTTTCCGCTTCACTGAACAAGTGTTCAGCTCTGCTTCTTAAGAATGAGTCTGGTATCTCCAGTACAACTAAACCAACCAAGGCACTCAGCCAAACGCCAGTCCAGTCAACTCCGCCGGAAGTGTCCCTCTCGTGGACGAGGAGGACTATTTTCTACCCAAGTTTACCAAGTACCAGTATTGTAACCTATCGCACTAGAGTACTCATTCTCATCTCCAAGAATACGTCAGTTTGAATAACCATTTGTCAATTGCCCGAAGGTCAATCGTCTTTGTAAAGATTTCGGGCTCTGAGAGTAACTATCGATGAGGTGAAGGCGGTTTATTGGTGATATCATCAACAGTACAAAACAATAAGAGAGCCGCTTTGCGACTCTTACCAAGTGTCCATTACTATCATTATTAATCCATACATACTGTTCCATGCATATAACTGTGGTATCTGTTAGCGGCTGACAGAAATCTGTCTTCCAAAAGCTGTTTGTTGTTTGCTGGGGTGTCTATCGCTTGGTTCGCGACACCTTTCTGACTCCCGTGAGACTCGTGTCGCCCACGGGTCTCGACACCTTGCGAGACGCGCTTCGCACCTTGAGCGGCGACTTTTTCATGTCGTTTTCCTGCTCAAAGTCCAGCTGCTTGGAGGGCGATCGCAGCTGTTGCTGGTGCGACGGACGTCGAGACGGAGAATGGGACGCCGTGACAATCAGCGATCCCTCGGCGTCTTCACACACCGACACGGACACTGATCGAGACGCGTGTCGCGACGTCTGCCTGCTGACCACCCGTCGAGCAGACGCAATGGAGCCCTCTCGCTCCTCGTCCGAGTTGTAGACGGCGTCGTGGGACGTGGAAATGTACCGTTTGGGCCGGATGGCGGAGATGCCCATGCTTCCGGACCGATGGGCGGGGCTGGGGGAGTTTTTTCGGGGCTGGCCGGGGGTGGGGGCTGGCAGAATGGAGTTGCAATGGTCCATGTCGCCGAGAATCGAGCGTTCGGGGGTCTTTGGAGGCGGCGTGGACGGTAGAATGGATTCGTGGGTCACTGCAGAGGCGCCCAACGAGCCCAGTTGCTCCTCCTTGCGCCGAATCTGGTCCTGTAGAGCCGTCAGCTGCTGCCGAAGCTTGCACTGCTGGTCTGCAATGGGTACCAGGGGTCGCAGGTTGGCCAGCTTGTAGCTGGGGGTGTCACTGACGACCATGGTTCGTTTCCAGTCGCGGAACTCGTTCTGATGCAGGTACAACCAGTGCTGCTGGGGTCCGACGACCATGCCGGGCCGTAGAAACCGCATGTATGCAATGCACTCTGCGGCTGTGAATCCGTACGAGTAGATGAGATGGGCGCCAATCAGACAGCCCGTGCGGCCCAGACCGGCCTTGCAATGGACGGCAATCTTGCCTCCCTGCTCGATGATGCACTCTGCGGCGCCGACAAACTTCTTGACCATGTCCATGGTGGGCACGGTGCCGTCGTCGAAGATCATGTCAATGTGCTTGATGCCACGCTGTTCAAACTGGCGGGCGTCGTACAGAATCGAGTTGAGTCGCACGACAAGCTGAACGTTGTGGGTCTCAAAGTAGTCCAACACATTGTTGAAGGCGTGGTCCAGAGGAGTCAGAAAGTCCTCCTGCTGTGGCGACGCAAATGCCACGTAATGAGGTGGCAACTCGTTAAAGTCGCCCTGATCCACCTTTTCGTACTGCTCGTACTCGTCCAGATTGAAGTGTCGCAAATCCAGAAACCCCTTCTCCTTGGCTCTCCAGCACCCGTAGACCACGTCCTGAATCGTCAGAATGAAGTCTGCCGTCGAATAACCAGCGTCTCGAAACGGCATAAACGGAGGCTCAGCCTGAGCAATGGGAGCCAGAGCCAGATGAGGAGGCCACGACTGGATCAAAACCATGTAACAACACAAAAGACAAGCTGCGTTGGCTCTGTATCTCGGATCAGGATACGAATAAAACATGACGGCCTTGTCCTCATTCTCGGCCAGAATCTCATGAAGAGCAACCGCAAACCGATACAAATGCCCGGCATTCAACGGCCCAAAATCCAGATGAAAAGGATTGTAGGGAAGAGCATCATCAACCGTGAAATAAACAGTGGTCTCGGTATCCTTGGGGGTGTGAGAATACGCTCCAAGATAGACTCTGTCCTTGAGAAACTCGATGGGTTCGACTTTTTTCATTGCTCCTTGAAAAAAAAAACAACAACAACAATTGTGCTGAGTGGTCTGAAAGATCTCAAAACATCTACAGATATACTGAGGCTAGCATGGATGGATAAGGTTTGACTTGTTTATGTTTGGGACGAGCCAAATTGGGAAGCCCTAACCCTGTGAATGGGGGGACTGGGTGGAGGGTTGTGGAGGGGGCCGATTGGAAATTTGAGAACGGGAGATTGTTGTTGACTCCTTGGCCATCAAAATGCACTCTTTAGAATCTCAATATCACCCCTGTTCGTCCTTTTAAACCCCCCTCCTCTTCACCAATGTTTAACAAAAAAAAGTATAATTTGTATATAACAAACAGACGAAATCACAAGACAGAGTGACAACTGAACGATCTAAACAGATTGAACACCAGATCAAGACTCCAAACGATCCAATTGCGTCTGTAATATCTCAGGTTTTCGATTACTAAGCCATCCAACGTTTTTTGACGCCAAAAAATCGCTTATTAAGCACCCTGCCCCCCGTTGTTATGGTTAGCGCCGTTATTATGCTTCCCCGTTGTGCTCAACGGTGTTGGACGGATTTGATAGTGACGAAATGGAGTGGGAATGGGGGTCATGTGATGGTCACGTGATGCTTATGTAAGCAATCACCCTCGCCTATACTTGGTTCTTTTTGTCATTACTCGTTTATTTCCCACATCAAATCTCACACCTCCCCAGTGTTTGTTTTGACCCCTATTTATATTTGTACAGTGCAAACATTGGCAAGGGGAAGGCTCAGAATGGTGAGGAGTGGAGGTATGTGTTTTTTGACTGTATATTTGGAGTCACAAGCCCTAGGGAAAAATAATGAATCCACTTTTGACCAATTTCAGACTCTTTTCAAATTGTCCATTATTTTCTCCGGATTTTTCAATTAGCCATTTTTTAAAGTTGGACATGCATATCCCGTGCAGTTGAGACGCACAAGAGATGGGCTGGTCATGTGACCTGAGACAGGAGAGAGGAGACTTTCAGAGTGGCTATGAAGAGTAGATAGACGTGGTAAGGGGTTTTATTGGGTGTGGAGAACAAGGTGGTGGTGTTATTTAGTTCTTTGGTTGTGGGTTTATGACTCTACGCTGTTTTGTCTATCTGAAGACTCAACTCTCTGGAAACTGAAAGGAGGATACTACGAGTAATAAATGAGTTTTAAATGATACTATCCGACACGGAGAACATGATGGTGTCGTTATATAGTCCATTGCTTGTATATTTCTCACTCTGGAGACTGCCTAATGTCTACCTCAAAAGACATATGTAGAAACAGAAACAAAGATGCTACACAAATTTAAACGACACCAAACGATACTACTCGACAAGGAGAATACATGTTGCTTATGTATTTTTCGTTCTACCGATGGTACCACCCACAGGACCGAAAGAGTATATAATGGCCTACAGACAAGTCATAAGGTGTGTCAATGAAGGTGCTGACTAAGTATCTACGGTCACGTGACCATAAATACATCCAACCTTGGTCCTCGTTCTCAACCAAGGTCATTTGAACAGTACTGGTACCAAAGTGTGAGTCCAGATTCGGCTTACTAAGCCCCAAAGGTCACGTGACGTAAACAGTGGAACGTGTGTTCATAGTATGGTCACGTGACGAAATGTAGAATGTGTGCTCATAGTATGGTCACGTGATGACAAACCCTTTTCACGTCCAAAACGGCTGTAGTTGGAGTAAGAGCTACTGTCACGTGACGGAGTTGTTGACTCATAAGATCAAAATGCTGACTAAGAAGGATTATCACGTGACGTGTGATCACGTGACTACCTTCCACCCAGCCCTTGACAAGTCGTCAATTTGGCTGCTGTTTCATCCCATATTCCGCTGACTAAGCTCCCATGCATATTTCAACGGTGTTGAGATTAGTAATCGGAATAAATGGTTTCAATGGTGACGTTCGTCAGTGGAATTGTGCAATTTTCGTCCATTTCAATTTTTTCCGATTTTCTCCGATTTTTTCCGATTTTCTTTTTTTATTAGATTTTTTTCCAACATCCCATCTTTCTTTATACTATAAAGCGTACCGAGTGAGATTGAGGGTGATTGGGGGGAACAAACAGAAGACCCCCCCTAACCGTCACGTGACTTGAAACCATCACGTGCCATTCTTCTTGTCACGTGACCCATTCGCTTACGTAAACACTCCCTCCATTGACTAACCTACTCTGCCACGTCACCCCACACAATCTAGAATCACATGTTGACCAATGGTGGGTGGTGGATAATGATGAGAGGAGTCAGAGAGTAGCCAATGGGAAGACGATGGAATTCAAATGTGTGAGAGTCACGTGACACTCAACGAGCCCCAACAACGTCCAATAAAGTATTTCACGCATGTTGGCTCGGCTGAGAGCTGCAACACGTGACTTATCCCCGCGCAAATGTGCCGAACTTTGATTGTAGGGTAGGAGGGGGGGGAGGGTGTTAGGAAGAGGGTAGGGTAGGGGGTAGGGGTTAGGGGAGGGTGTAGATGGTTAGGGGAGGGTGTAGATGGTTAGTAAGCAGTTGTACGGCGACATTGGTGTTGAATTTCCATCTCTATCTCCTCATTTGATACATCCTCATCGCGTATCTCTCTGCCATGTGTTAAAGCATGAAATCTGGAGATGCGTTAGAGTTAGTACCGAGCCGAGGCGTTATGAGCTGCCGACCCCACACTTTTGCACGATGGTGTTGAAAGTTGTTTGTGTTGGAGATATCGGCGAGGTTGAAACGGAAAAATGATGAGTACGTGGAGCTGAAAAAAATGCACTTTTCAGAATTCCGTCACGTGATCTAGAACCCATTTTAAACACTCCCAAAAAACACATTAAAGTTCACCCCCAGATACCCCATTTTTTCATGCTGGCCCTTATAACGACCGAGTTCCCTCTCTCTCTCCACTACACTACGATACACCACAATGACCGCCGAACTAATTGCTGCGGCTGCTATTGGCGCCGCGTACCTGGAGGCCAAGACCCTCATCAGTGAGGACGCCTACATGATTCGAGGAGCCGTTACCAATGGACTTGATTTCTTTTACAATGCCTGGAAGGGCCGAGTTCAATACTGGTATGCTTTTGAGGACGCTGTCAAAAAGTTCCCCAACAGTCCGGCTATTGTCTATCCCAAGCCCGTTGAGGGTAAGAAGCCCAGTGGCGACTCGTACGACAATCTGTTTGACGTGGAGACTTACACTTACCAGCAGTTGTACGACGAGGTGCTCAAGATGTCACATCTTTTGCGTAACAAGTACGGAGTCACGGCCAACGATACCATTGCGCTCAACGCCATGAACTCGCCCCTGTTCATCATTGTGTGGTTTGCCATCTGGAACCTGGGCGCCACCCCGGCCTTTATCAACTACAACCTGGCCGACAAGTCGTTGCTTCATTGTCTCAAGGTGGGCCATGCGTCCATCATGTTTGTGGACACGGAGGTTGAGGGCAACGTGCGACCCAGCGTGGGCGAAATCAAGTCCGAAGCCAAATGTGACACCGTGTTCATGGACAGCGACTTTCTGGCTGCCTACGCCGCCTCTCCGGCCTACAGAGCCCCCGACTACGAGCGTCATCCCGAGCAAAAGGAGTTTGACACCGCCGTGCTCATCTACACCAGTGGAACCACGGGTCTTCCCAAACCGGCCATCATGTCGTGGCGAAAGGCAAAGCTCATGTCGTCTCTGTACGGTCACTCCATTCGGCTCAAGAGCAACGGTGTCGTGTACTCTGCCATGCCTCTGTACCACTCCACTGCCGCCATTCTGGGCTGTCTTCCGTGTCTGAACCGAGGAGCTGCCTATGCTCCTGGTCGAAAGTTCTCCACCACCACCTTCTGGACCCAGGCCAAGCTCACCAAGGCCACCCACATCCAGTACGTGGGTGAAACGTGTCGATACCTGATCAACGCGCCGACCTCTCCGGACGAGCGAAGCCACCACATCAAGGTGGCGTTTGGAAACGGTATGCGACGAGACATTTGGGTCAAGTTCAAGGAGCGGTTCAACATCCCCGCCATTGGCGAGTTCTACGCCGCCACCGAGGGGCCTCTGGGAACCAACAACTTCCAGCAGGGAGAGATTGGCGTGGGAGCCATGGGCCGATACGGCAAGCTTCTGGCAGCCGTCATGGCGACCCGACAGACCATTGTGCCCGTGGACCCCGAGGACGAGACGGAGCTGTGGCGAGACGCCGAGACGGGCTTTTGTCGAGTGGCGCAGTCGGACGAGCCCGGAGAGTTCCTTCAGAAGATTCCCAACCCCGAAAAGGTGCACGAAACCTTCCAGGGATACCTGGGCAATGACAAGGCCACCAACTCCAAGATTATCCGAGACGTGTTCAAGAAGGGCGATGCCTACTACCGAACGGGCGATCTGGTTCGACTCAATGACGAGCAGTGCTACTACTTTGTCGACCGACTCGGAGACACGTTCCGATGGAAGTCGGAAAACGTGTCCACCTCGGAAGTTGAGGAGCACGTGGGCGCCTCGGACCCCAACATTGAGCAGGTGGTTTGTGTGGGAGTCAAGGTTCCCGAGCACGAGGGCCGAGCTGGCTTTGCCGTGATCAAGCTCAAGGATCCTTCTGTCAAGGTCAATCTCGACACCATTGCCGAGTACTCTCTCAAGACTCTGCCTCGATACGCTGTTCCTCTGTTTGTCAAGTTTGTCGACGAGATTGAGCGAACCGGAAACAACAAGGTCCAGAAGGTCAAGTACAAGAACCAGAAGATGCCCCATCAGCCTGGCGAGACCCCCATTTACTGGCTCAAGGGCAACAAGTACGTGGAGCTCGACGCCGGCGACTGGTCGCTGCTGGGCTCTGGAAAGATTAAGCTGTAAGTGAGTGGCTGAAAGTCGCAAGTGGACAACCCCTCAGAACGAGTAGATAACATGTTTATATGAATGGAAGAGTAGGTAGTGGGAGAGACGAGAGGAGAGTGATCTGATTGGACTATCAGTGAAGCGTTCAAGTCACTAACCATGACAATAGTGAGGTCAAAGTACATGTTCAAAACCGTAGACAACAGTACTGGTACAGAAGTGACAATACAAGAACTTGTAGGTGTTTACAGACAAGGGTAGATCAGACAACAGAAGGACGTAGATGCTACAGATCAAGTAGTCAGTGGACTGTACATGTTCAAGCGAGTGAAGTCATTCTAGAGTCCAACCAAGGGATCATGTGTCAAGTAGAGTAGTTGGAGTATGGAATTTTGAGCTGTGGAATACTCATGTGTTGTCACGTGATCTCACGTGATCTCACAACACTCCATCAGTTGTCTATGTATACCAAAGAGGAGGAAGGGACTGTTCTTGTTCACTCAAGTCAAGAACACTCGTCCAAGTCGTTTACTGACATCTGTAGGGAATGGAATTATGGACTAAAAGCACTGGTACTCTTCCCTGATTGGTCCACACAACAATTAGTTGTCTTAAGCTCCTGTCAGAACTACAAGAGGAGTGTGAGTCGAGGCTCTGAAAGTAACTACCGATACTATGTTCACATCCTGGCTACTTTTCTATACTATGACAACCCAAGTCACAAAAAAATCTTGTGGAGGGGTTTTCACACCACAAATACTTGTACTTGTACTATCTCCTGTTTGGTAAAGACCCTTTCAGACGACCCTTGACACTGACCAGCTCCGTAAGAGCAGAAGGTGTATCAAATAGAACTGTTGGAAAGACATGAAGAGAATATTTAGACGTAATATCTTAGATAACTACTCCAGAATGATCTTAGACGTCTTCTCATTGTCAGAAATGCTCATTTCAGACAACTGCCCACACTCCAAATATGTGGTCTGGGGCTCTGGTTGTAACTGTGGTCTCGGGCTCTGGTTGTAACTACAAGAAATATCCGAACTTGGTCTGAGAGTGACTACATGCGCTGGTAGTGTTTCACAGGTCTTGGTTATGCACATATTATTCAACCTGATCTACAAAACCCTCTGGTACCGACTATGGCAGTGACATTTGATCCAGCTGGCTGTTACACTTTAGTTAGGAATTTGTTAAAGAAAAAGTGTGCTGGGGGTTCAAATTCGGGGTTCCTGGAGTCTCACATGATTGATAAGGGTATAAGGATGTAGATAATCGATCGGTGATTTAATTAAGACATTAAATAGAGCAATTGACATTTTATTAGTGCAGTTGTAGTGATTGTTGTGCTCTCAATACCACCCATATTACTTAAGTTTAGTTGACATAGTACTATAACAAAAGGTGTCCTAAAAGGTGTCCAAAGAAGAGATATTCAGTAATTTAAATGACAGGAATGCTTAAAAGAGGTTTAAATATCACTTTGATCTTGTAAAGGATACATTTTCAACATCTGAACAATCAATTATTGTAGTTGTACTTTCACCAGAACAATCACTAGTTCAGACTAAGATGATTCATTCAATCAGATTATGAGCAACACAATCGAACACAACCGACCACAAGGATCACAATGATCACCTTTAATCCACCATCCACCATCTCTGACCCGCTGACTAAGCGACAGCACCCCCTCTTCTTAGCTGACTAAGCACTCCCACGGCTGACTAAGCAACCTCCCACGGCTGACTAACTCTGGAACACGTCGCATCTGCAAGTGTGATCCTAACCTCTTCACTACACAACATGACTACCACTATTGAGAGTGAGTAAGGCCACAAAGCCCGATCCAAAAACACCGTTACTAACACAGACATTCTGGACGCGCGATTGGCGTTTTTCACGGGCGACACTCAATCGCTTTTGGCTGTTTCTGTGTCCGATATTCGAGCTGACAACAAGGATGCCGTGGCGTTTCTCAAGTACCGAGCCGAGATTGCCAGTGGCGTGACTCCGGCCAACTACAATGACGTGTCATCTTCGGTGACTCAGAACGCTCTCAAGGTGTATTCCAAGTTTGTTTCTTCGGGTCACAAGGATGCTGCGATTCTGGCGGGTCTGGCTTCTTCAAACACAGACAATGAGGCGGTTCAGTTGTTTGGAGCCACGGGTCTGTATCTTGAGGGTCGTCTGGATGAGGCTCTTTCTCTTTTGGAGAAGCACGAGGGCTCTTTTGAGGCCGTTCTTTTGACGGTGCGAATCCTGGTGGACCAGAACAAGATTGATGCTGCCCAGAAACTCATCCACGATTACGCCCGAACCTCGGACGATGACGTGGCCTACCTGCTTGCGTCTGCAATTGTCGCCATGCGAGCCAATGGAGACGATCACGTGCGATCAGCCTACTACATCTTTGAGGACTTGTCGCAGCACAAGACTGGAAACATGCTGCTTGGCCAGGCTCTGACGGAGATTCAGCTCGGCCGAATCGACGAGGCCAAGGAGACCCTGTCCAAGGTGGACGAGCTGGCTCCCCAGGACCCCAACGCTCTGGTGGCCAAGATTGTGGTCGGTCTGTCCGAGGGAGACGACGTGACCGAGCTCAAGGCCGAGCTCAAAAAGGTGGACGCCAAGCATCCCATTTTCGAGGAGCTGGCCGAAAAGAATGCCCTTTTCGACAAGGTGGTTGCAAAGTACGCAGACAAGATTGTCGCTTAGACAGGTTATATATTGGTTAGGTAGAGAGCAGATATGCAAGATGGGTTTGGAATGACGGTAGTATGTGTAGTTGTTGGTACCGAATCCAAGCTGATATTGAGATGAGTTACGAAATTGAACGATAGTTACAATACGAGCCCTAGATCATCATTAGCTAAGTAATTGAACTGTAGTTACAATACGAGCCCTAGACCATCATTAGTTAAGGAATTGAACGGTAGTCACACTACGACCCCTAGATCATCATCAGAAATTGAATGGTAGTTACAATACGATACCTAGACCATATGGCGGAATGGTACCTCAGATGTAGTGTTTACAGACTCCTCAATCATCCTGTTGGGTTTATTGATGGGAATTGTATTGCATTTTATTCCGATCTAAGACTCTTAATACAAGTACGAGTACCTCTATTGTTCCATTTCTCATCTAATAGTTGTGTGAACATGGAGTGTGATTGTATCTATAATGAGAAGATCATTTAGACGGTAAGTAAGACACCAACTATTAGGGCAAGTTATATATAGGTTTTTCACGTTAATGGATGATATGTGGTCCACTGAAAGTGATTTGGACGGTCTGACATTGGAATGGTCTTTGGGTCTGAGAGTAACTATCAAATGGGGTGTCAGACGGTTGTTGTCAATGTTGTAGTTATTAGGAGATGCCAGTATCAATGATTATGCTGCTTGATTGATGATGTAATATATGCTGAATAAAGTGAATAAGTGAATTATTCGAGTCGTGGAAGATGATATTTCTTCAACCTGATATTTTCCAACTATTAATGTGTTTTTTTAATAATTCATTTAATCACTCCTGGCTCGCTTAACAAACCTAATCAAGCCGTTTGTGGGGTACAGAATTTTTTTTTGAATTTTCAAATTTATTTTTAATTTTCACCTTATTCTTATCTCTACCTCTTATCACAACATGACTGACTACACGACTGAACCTGTTGTGGTATCTCTTGATGAGCTGAAAAGCGGCTCAAAAGACTCGTTGCTGCCGTCTGCATTTGGCCCCGACTCTCTGGGCGTGATCATCGTCACGGGACTGCCCTCAGAGTACATTGGTCTTCGTCAAAAGGTGCTGCTTTCAGCGTCCGACCTGGCTGCTCTTCCAGACACAAAACTGACTGCGATGGAACACGAGCCGAGCTTCTGGTTCCAGGGATGGTCACGTGGTCGTGAGAAACTTGCCAGCGGAGTACCGGATTTCAACAAGGGCTCGTTTTACGCAAACTGTGCGTTCCACAAGGACCCCAAATTGGAGGCGCCTCCGCCCGAGGAGACGGTGGGATATGAAGATATGCACATGTACACAGATCCCAACATTTGGCCTCAGGAGAGCGACTTACCCGGGTTTCAGAGCAATCTCAAGGCTTTGTGCAATCTCATCATCAATGTGGCTGAACACGTGGCTCGAGCGTGTGATAGATATGTGGCTGAGGGTTCCAAAATCGAGGGATACACAGACGGATATCTTGAGGACGTCGTTCGGACTTCCACGACCACAAAAGCTCGTCTATTGCATTATTTCCCGATTGACAAGTCTGATGAGGAGACTCCAGATGACGCCTGGTGTGGAACTCACAAGGACCATAGTTGTTTGACTGGTCTTACTTCGGCCATGTTTCTTGAAGGAAGCACAGTTTTGCCCCAAAGTCCCGATCCAGACGCCGGATTGTACATTCACAACCGTCATGGCAAAGTTGTTCAGGTCAAGATTCCGGCAGATGCTCTTGCTTTTCAAACGGGATCTGCTCTTGAGACGGCTACTTATGGCGAGTTCAAGGCCGTGCCTCATTTTGTCAAGGGAGCCCGTACCCCCGGAGTGTCCCGGAACACGCTGGCTGTTTTTTGTCAGCCTTCCATGAACAGGCAGTTGGGCTCTCATGGTACCTTTGCCGAGTACTCGTTGGGGATTTTGCAAAAGAATCATTGACAAGGAGGACACGAGATGGGGCGGGAGATGGGGCGATATGGGGCGGGGCGATATGGGGCCAGATGGCGATGGGGCTGACCTATGACCTTATGACTTCATCTTGTACCATAACTCTGCAGTCCACAGTATATAGAGTAGGTACTATAGTAGAGGTATTTGTAGCACGAGTAGTGCGAGTAGTTCGACACTCGTAGTACAGTAGACCACCACCACCACCGCCAACTCCTTGTGCAATCAGACAATCAAAATTACAAGTGAAAAACTGACAAGTCGCAAGTGAAAAGTTGGATCAGACATTTATATATGGGAGGGAAGAAGGTGATCAGTGTATGCTCAGTGGAGGAGTGAGGTGACAGTCTTCCAGAGTGAGTCAGTGCATCTCATTGAGCATTCAGAGCATTCATCAGAGCACCAGTACTACCAGAATCACCAATCGTCAAAGTTATCTCACGACCTTCAAACCGCACAAAATCGATAGTTATCGGCAGACCTCCAGACCACACAAGATCGATAGTTATCCCGCGACCTCCAAACCGCCCAAAATCGATAGTTCTCGGCAGACCTCCATACCACACATCAAAGTTATCTCACGACCTCCAAACCGCACATCATAGTCATCTCCAGACCTCCAAACCGCACAAAATCGATAGTTATCTCACGACCTCCAAACCGCACATCATAGTTATCTCACGACCTCCAAACCACATTTCACATTGCTCAATTGAGCCCAGAAACACTTCAATCGTCCATTTCACACTATCGTCTACATCAAATCGCCTCATTGCCACCGTCTACAGTCAAATCAGCCTCATATTGACAGTATTACAACGACCTTTGCACTCTACAGCCTCATTGTCTACAGCCTCATTGATTGTCACTTTATCGTCTCAGTCTCAAGCCCCATTCAAAGCTCATTTCACCTACGATACTTGTACATTGTCACTCACCTATCGTATCATACATCAACCACCTTACACCCACCTCGTCACCCACCGACTGCACGACCAAGGACTGTATACTCTGTGCAACTGCAGACACTGTTTGAGTCGTAACGATCGACTTTCTTCCGCTACATCGACGAGCCGCATCCGTGGCAGCCATCCCTTCTTTTACCCCTGTGCTGAGCACGCGCAGACCTTGTTTTGAAGACTCCTTTTTTCCGACGCGTGTGACGTGAAGCCTATCCAGATATCCAGAGGCAATTTAACCCGCATTCGGTAAGTACCCTAACCCACGCGTTACAACAATAGAATAAGCTTTTCAATTAGCAATCCCAGACTGGAAAAGTAAACAGTTTGGGTGAGGCAGGGGAAGGGGAGGTTGAAGGGGGAGATGTTTGAAAGTCGATGAAAATGGAGGTTTTTGAGAGGAGAAAAAGTCATGTGATTAAATGATCCATTATGAACATGCTGACACTCCTCTTAACCCCACTAACAGCCTTTCAACCTCATCTTTACTTCCCACCCCCCTCCATCCCTTTGTCTGGTGACACGCGTCTAGTGGGCAGAAACCTTAATCTAACGTTTAGATAATATTAGCATGCGTCTTTCCCAGTTCGAGTCCTTGGAGTCTCCGACTACTTTTGAGCATTTCGACCTTTGCTCTTTTCTTGCGCCCAGTCCCTCGTTATCTTTTTCCAGCGCAGATTCGGCTTGTGTTTGTGCTCCAGACGTTTTCAGCTTTCTAGGGTGAGTACCGATTCCAGGGGGGTTTTTTTTGGGGGATTTTGGGGCCAACTCAAGTGACATGACTTTTGTCGTGGGTCAGTGACAGAACAACAGTAACGACAACAGGGCCCTCGCTCTCGCCGTGGATATGTGCCTCTTCCTACTGGCTCACCCATTTGGAAAAACACAAACAGACGCACAGCTTTTTGCACATAATGGTGGATTCTGCTCCTGCGTTGCATCTCCCTTGCATGTTGGCCTTTTGGTAGAAGAAAAAAAGTCGACCCTTAAAAAAAAAACCATTCCACTCTCTCACCACTTGGTCTCGGACACAAAACTAACCCAGAATCATACCCTCTCAGTCTTGCAATCACACCAACAACCACCACCACCACTCGGTCAATTACCCCCACCCAACCTCCCAAACACAAATGAGTCTTGCTGCTCCTACACCTCTCGCCCTGCCAGCCTTGTACGACTCGGCCAAAATGCCTCTAGGCCACGACCTGCCCAAGAAGCGACGAGGTCGGCCCCGCAAGCGACGGCTCGACTCGGGCGACTCCTTCAGCAGCGCCACCTCGTCCGACCCGTCGTCGTCGCCCCTGCTGTCCACAGATGGAGCCGTGGCAGCCAGAGCCATGGTCTCGCCAACCACCACACCCACCAAGAAACGCATGCTCGCAGCCCCATCACAAACCGCACAGCTCTCGTCGTCGCCACCCACGGCCGCCCTCAGGTCCTTCGACACCCCCAGCAGCCCCCCTCCCCGCCCACACACCCCCGTGGGATTTGAGTCCGTCCTGCACACCCCCAAACAGCTGGCCAAACCTAGCCACTCGGGCTACCCCACCACTAACCAGACGCCACGCAGCCGGACACTGGCCCGATTCGAGTCGTCGCACGTGAACCCGTCGCTCATCTACGCCTCGACAACCACACACCCGTCGTCGTCGGCGTCGCTGGACCTGCCGTCGTCCCCCACCTTTGCATCCTCCTCCTCCGTCATGTCGCCCCAGACGCCCCGCAACTTTTCCTTCTCCACCATCATGGCGTCGTCGCCGCTGTACCACGGCTACTTTACGTCGCCGGCCCAGAACGGCTCGCCCGGCGGCTCGGGGCTGCTCAAGCTGTCGGTCAAACCCATGCCCATGCCGTCGTTCAAAAAGGACGCCGAGCAGCTCGCGGACCCGTTCAAAAACTACCCCGTGCGCGCAGGGCCCCTGGGCGGACCCCTCAAGCCGCTGGAGCAGTCGCCCGTGCAGATCAAGCGCCTGGAAATCAAGCGCCGCATCTCGCTCAACATCTCCGCCACGGGCAAGGCCTCGGTCGGAATCGCCGACGAACGCCCCCCGCACATGACCCGGTCGTACTACACGGACCCCGACCGCGAAAACATTGACAAGCTCTTCCCCGAGCTGTCGCCTCGCCAGATTGTGCCGGAGGACGACGACTCGAGCGACGACGACGACTGTGGGCCCGGTCCCGGCGTGAGTCGTCGCTCGCAGAGCCAGGACCCGCTCAGCGACGCCAAGGCCGCGCTTCAGTCCATGATCAAGGGCCGGCCACGGTCCGGCAGCCCCCAATGGAGCATTTTGCATTAGTCATATTCATTAATTTATTCAAAGAGGTGGTACCTGGTAGTTGAGACGAGCAATGTTCGATGAGTAATACCTTGTGGACACCTTTTTTAGGTCACATGATTTCATGCTTCGTTTTATTGGAATTATGCTGTTTAATGTGAATAAATATAAATTAATTTGGAAAATGCCATCAAACTTGTCACGTGACCATAATGAGTCCAGACAAGTATGGTAAAGTAATCTACTTAGGGTCTACTTGGAACAACTTGTACAGAGCAATGGGAGAGATATCAAAGAGTAAATCAGTGTCAAAAGAAACTACTCGACTCGGAGTATCCGTCGGTACAATTTAATTACCACCTTGCTTATGTATTTTTCGTTCTATCTCGTCAGGCATGCTTTACAGAATAACACTACTATTTTCTTTCTCTTTAATCATTATATTAACATTAAATACATAATTATTGCGATAATACTAACACCAGGTGGTTTCCTGATCTGAACGTGATATTGGTGCCTGGTGGATATAGTCGTTCCACTGTCACGTGCCAAGGAGTATACCATGGTCGGTCATACTCCATGATGTTGGTTAACAAAGTCTAAGTAAAACTTTCCCAGGAGGATTCGAAAGAATGGATATTACTCGAAAAAAATGTATGTAAGATGGTGAATTTTATGACGTTATATGATTTCATCAGTGTGTACCATCAGTTTTATATAATTAATGTTGCTGTAACGTTTTGGGAACCCCGAATTTGAACCCCTAACTCACTTTTTTCTTTAACAAATTCCTAACTAAATGAGAGAGAGTTGTTCCTACCTAGAAACGGACAGTTTCTGAGGACCAGAAGTTGAAAGGTGGTTCATAACATGGAGAGGGATGTATGCAAGTGCTTAATACCTTGATACCAGAATCCCACGTGCTAAAAAGTTCATATTTCAGTACTTGTACTTTTGTTGATTGAGAGTATATTTACTTGAACTTATACTTGGCTTTAGTTCACCACAGAACTCCCACATCAGCAGGGTACATTCGAGTATCTAACAGAAACGTCACGTGATAAATAATCGAGAGATCACGTAACAACCTTTCAGAATCAGAATCACGTGACCCATACCTACTACACGTGACACCCTCGACTGGTAATACTAAGACAAGTTGTCCTGACATCTATGATATATGATAGGGAGGATAGGCTTGCTGCTGAAGGGTGGTTCTGATTACATAATCAATTGTTGTTTCTGGCGTAGCCGTACAGTGAGTTGATTCATCACAGGATGCCCACAAGGGAGCGTCTGCTGGAGAGTACTTGGTCAGCACTTCTAGACGTTGATTAGTCAGCACGTCTAGGCGTTGATTAGTCAGCAAAAGTAGAATGCTTTTAGTCTGATATTGATTAATCAGCAACATACTGTTGTCAGCTCGTGTTAGTCAGCTCAACAACATCCCTCCCCCTTCACCTATAGCCAGTCTCCCCATTGTTCCACTGTCCAGTCACACGACGCACCATGTGCAGTATCTCAACTCTAAAGATGATTATTCGACATCGCGACACTGGTGATGTAAGGACAACAAGTGGCATACTCGAATGGAAGAGATCAATTGTGATTGAGGAGGTTGTGAGATTGTTTCTGTGACGACAACAATGACATTAACGACGTGATCCTTGCTGGAATCGTTGCTGGATCTCACTCTAGATCCTGGTCTATCTTCCATCACAGTCCTCACCACACCTGTCATGACACACCTGAGCAACTCTATTGCATTTGTGTCTCTGGGAACGATATATAAGACCCCATTACGCACGCTCCTCCCTTTCTCTTTACAATCACCAGCATCTCTCTTCCACAGCCAGCAGCTCGCTCAGAACCCAGCCCAGCCCAGATAGCTCCTGAAATGTCCAAGCCCACCCCCACCACCACCGCCGCAGAGGCGTCTGACATTGCCTCTGTCACCACGGACCTTGCTTCCCTGATTGTTTCCAGCGAGGGTAAGAACTTTTGCTTTGCCCGCCACGACACTCCCGTTGTCACCTCCTAACACAGCCGACCTGAAAGACAAGGTGCTCGACGTCCTCAGTGACCACGACGACACCGCCAACAACAGCATTCTCGATGATCCCGAGCCCAACTCGTTTGTCTCGGACTCGCTCACTGCTCCCGAGCCCGAGACCCGCGAGGAGGACAAGGGCACGCCGTACTACCCCAACCAAGAGCGGCCGTCGCGGCCGTCGTCGTGCGTGTTTGTGGCCAGCTTGAACGCGACCCTCACCGACGACCAGCTCAACAACTCGGTGACCCGCCACTTTGCCCAGTGGGGCTCCATTGCCTTTGTCAAGGTCCTGCGCGACCTGTGCGAGCGGCCCTACGCCTTTGTGCAGTTCAACACGGACCTCGACGCCAAGAACGCCATCGCCAAGGGCCAGGGCACCTACCTCGACAACCGCTACATTCGGTGCGAGCCCGCCCGGGTCAACCGGACCCTCTTTGTCTACCAGCACCCCGCCACCACCTCTCCCCAACTGAAAAGCTATCTCGAAGAGTTTGGCGAGGTTGAGGATCTCGTCGACACGTGCGTGCGGTCGCGAACCGCCGAGACCAACCGGGGCTGGTTTGCTCGCTTTGCGTACCGCTCCGACGCCATCAAGGCGTACCTGCATATCCGGACCCAGGGCGACTTTGAGGTCGAGTGGGCGCAGAACCTCAACAACGACTTTAGCAAGACCACCGTCACCACGGTCGACCCCAAGTCCATCTTCATTGGCCAGCTCAACCCGGCCACGACCCCCGAGGACCTGCAGGCCGTGTTTGGCCGGCACGGCGCCATTGTGTCGTGCCAGATCCAGTTCAAGGAGCGGGACAAGACCGCGTCCATCAAGTCGCTGGCCCGGCGGCCGTCGGCCTTTGCCTTCATCACCTACGAGACGGCCGCCTCGGCCGACGCCGCCGTGGAGAAGGAGAACCACAGCATTCTCCGCAACCACACCATCCACGTGCAGTACAAGGAGGTGCAGCACCAAAAGACCAACCCCAACCACCTGCCCACGCTGGAGTTTGCGCCTCCCCCGGTGAACATTCCTGCGCTGGGCCGCCAGCAGCAGCAGCAGCAGCAGCAGCAGCGACGGCACCACTCGCTGCCGTCGTACGCAGCCGGCCCGCCCTCTGGTCCTCGCTTCCACGGCCAGCGGCCCAAGGTCCCTGGCCAGGACACGGAGAACCAGCCGGACAAGCCCCAGGAGGGTGACGGCGCGCCCGTGCCCGCGTCCAAGGTGAACATTGGCACGCCCTTTTACCCCAAGCAGCAGCGGGCCGTGTCGTACGGTGGGGGTCTCCAGAACAGCCGGTGGGCTCCCCAGGGCCAGTACCGGATGGACAAGGAGAGCCAGTACCACCACGCTGCTCCCCACCACCACTATGGGGGCAGCGGCTACCGGGGCGGAGGCTATGGTGGGCGGCGCCAGTACCGGCCCCGGGTGTATGGCCCCGTGCCCTACTATGTGGACTACCAGGACTGGTATGCGTCCAACGGCATGCCCATGGCTGGCGGGTACTACATGGACCCGTCAATGGCGCCCAAGCCCCATGTGCGAGGGGACAACTAGGTGCCCGGGGTGGCTTGTTTGCTTGTGAAGATGCTTACTGAGGGGCCGCGCGCATATGGGCGGCGTGGAGTAGCACATGCCTGTGTGCGTGTGCGTCTGGGTTGCAGACGGCGTGATTGATCTGCTGGCCCGAGAGTGTTTAGTGTATCGTACGAGTGTATAAGGAAATTTAAAAGCTACTGAGCAAACCCTGCGATAAGGGCTGTCGGCGCCGCTGTTTGTGTGCAATGACAGTCGCGTGGGCTATATAGGGTTGGGAGGGCGATAAGAGCCCCGCACTTTGAGTGCATGAGCAGGTGGCTCCGCTGTGGCAACAATGTCCGTTTCATGTGGGCCAGGGGCGTGTGCCAGGGGGCGCCGTGTGGGACTGCAGGGGGTTTGTTGTGGACAAGGATGGTCACGGGGTGGAGGTGTGGAAAGCCCGTTTGCAATTGCATCTAGGGCGCGTGGTGTGCGGCGCGTGGATCACGGTTGCGAGGGTCTAGTTTTGGGTGAGACTGGGCGTGTGACCATTTTTTAGCGTGCAAATCAGAGTTTAGAGATAGCGGTGACCGAAGAAAAAAAATGTGCAGGGTGAAAAAGTTGGGGGGGGAGGCTGGAGGAAGTTTGGAGGGCGAATTGAGGGTTGGTGGAAGCAAAGGGGAGTTGTGTGGTCTATGACATGGTTACACAGATACAACTCTTTGTATCTGCTTGTCAAACTGCTGTCTTGTCAAAGTGTTATCTCGGATCTCTGGCGGGCAATTAAGGTTTTACGAGCTAGACAACAAAGGTTTCGGGAACTAAGCAAGGTCGAAAAGTCGTTTAGCCAAACAGACCAAAAGACAGTCAACAGTTTGAGTGTTTGTTTGTGTTTGCTTCCGACAACGTGGTTGACGATTTTGACGAGAGCGAAAATTCGAGCCTGAAATCGAGCCTGAAATCGAGCCTGAAATCGCCTGACTACAAGACACCACCTGCTAGACGCATATCAGACGCTATTGCTGGTGAGATCCTCATCCCCAATCATATCCACTGCCTGAATGTCGCACAGAGACAGCCCGACGAACCCCGTGAAACCCGTGAAACCTGCAAAACCAACAATGTTTGCGTCGTCTCCACAGACCCAGCCCGACGACAGTCCTCTAATGACTCCCTTGGCGGTGCCCAGCCAATCGGGACTCACTCAGGCCATTTCCAGACTCAGTCTCAACAATGCGGCTCCTGGATCGGTCGACAAGCCCGTGCGACCTCCTCTGGCTACCCGAGTGTCTGGTCCTCATATCAAACTACGTCGGTTTTCAGGCACCAAGAGCGAACATTCTTCTGCTGGAGAAGAAGATCTACCTCCGCCCAATGTCAACTTTTTCCTCGATAACCGACTGCCCACCGAGTACTTTAAGCAGGATATCTTGATGCTGATCCATACTCTCAAGATCCCAAAGTGGAAGTACGTGGAGAGCACCATGGCGGCGGATATGGTGGTTACCCGGCTGTCTGGAGCGCTGACCAACGCCGTTTATCATCTGGCTCCTCCTCCGTATCTCAAGGAGCGTCTTCGAGAGGCCAATGAGGGGTTTGTAGCCAAACATCGGCTTCCTTTGCCCCTTCTTCTTCGAGTCTATGGACCTCAGGTTGAGCATCTCATTGATCGGGTTTCTGAGCTGCGAATTCTTCAACGACTTGGACGCAAGAATATCGGTCCAAAGATGATTGGAACCTTCACCAATGGCCGATTCGAGCAGTTTTTCCACGCAAAGACGCTCTCCAAGACCGATCTGAGAGACCCAGACACTTCTGTGCAAATCGCCAAACGAATGCGAGAGTTGCACGATCACGTGCGTCTTCTTCCTGAGGAACGCATGTCTGGACCTGGAGTGTGGGTCAACTTTGAACGATGGGGTGTTCGAGCCAAGGAGGTGCTTGAGATTCTCGATGGACGAGCCAAGACGGATCCTGCTGCTCAATGGACGTCTCAGAGCATTGTTCAGAGCTCATGGGCCGATTTTGTTGCCATGGTTGGCAAGTATCGATCTTGGCTCGAAAACCGACATGGAGGAGAAGAGACCATCAAGAAGAAGCTTGTTTTCGCTCATAATGATACCCAGTACGGCAATTTGCTTCGTCTGGAGCCTCCTCCAGGTTCTCCTCTCCTTCGACCTCAGCTGGAGCATCGTCAGTTGATTGTCATCGACTTTGAGTATGCCTCGCCCAATGCTCGAGGATTTGACATTTGCAACCACTTTTGCGAGTGGATGTCCGACTACCATGACGCCCAGCATCCCGAAAACATTCACGAAAAGGCCTTTCCTACCGTCAAGGAGCAGCTCAACCTGCTCAACGGCTACGTGGAGCACGGAGTGGAGTCGTTTGACGACGAGGAGCTGATCCAGAGCGAGGTGGACGGTCTGATGCAGGAGGTGCGCGACTGGAGACCCGCGGTGCATCTGTACTGGCTCGTCTGGGGCATTGTACAGGCCGTCATTGACCAGGAGGAGGACGACGAGATCCGAGAAGAGCTCAATATGGAGACGGGTCAGTACACGTTTGAAACCGAGGAGGAAAGGCAGCAAATGTCCGCGTCTTCCGGATCGCCTGCCAACCTCAAACCGTCCGTGAGTCACGCTTCTGCTACCGAGGTCGAGGAGGAAGAAGACCCCTTTGATTACCTCAGCTACGCGTCCCAAAAGGCCCAGCTTTTCTGGAGCGACATGATCCGATTCGGACTCATGGACGAGAAGGATTACAAGGGTGTTACTCGGTTTATTGAGTCCTAGGAGGTGTGTCTTGGTAGTGGTGGAGATGTATGTAACAGTCGAATAAAATATTAAACAAAAATTCAAAAATATTGAAAAAAGAAAAAATAATCAGAAAGGTCAGAATCAGGGCTAGGGTGGAATAGGGAACACCTACCGTGTATAGTCGAACTTGTTAGGGTTGTCGGAATGGTAAGGAATGGTACAGGTGGATTCTCTGGTCATTAGAAGTTCTCATGGTCATGTAATACATCATGATGACAGTATAAGGACTGCTCAGACAAATTCAAACGCTCAGACTGATATGAAGAGAGAATGGTAGAGACAGAATCGTGTGGTTAGACTATATACGGGGGTCTGAAAGGACCTGACTTCTCATGTGTGTTCAAACAAAGCAATGCTAATCAAGTAAAGAGTAAGTAAAACCCTAACAAGCATTTCAGTCAAAAGCTTGCAATATCTGCTCCAAATGAAAATATTGTGTGACTACAAGGGGATATGAGTGGATAATAGTTAAACAATCGACTGTTATCTATCGTCTGGGATCATTCAATATGTGTTAGTATTCCTGGAACACCAAAATAGGTACCCCCAGATGGAATCATTTCTCAAGTAATTCCAACTAAAGTTAACTCAAGAGATCAACATCTATAGCACGAAAAACTGGGTCATTATTGAGTCCATGATCTTACTTATATATAAAAGCAAGGAAATGTACTGCTTACTAATCAGCACGCTTCTATAACTGCAGTCTTTTATTTTACCATTATGAGAACAGAAGCGTGTATTCAGACGTTCCTATTACGACAACACTGTTCAATGGCTTCTAACTTGAAATGTGTTTCTCAACTGCAGTAATCACGTGACTGACTATGAAAAGGACACATGGGAAGAGAAAATAACTGTCTGAGTGTGCCATCTTATACCAGGTACATTTACTGGTACTGGCTGGTACTGGTACTATCATAGTATGTCCTACCCTACTACCCTTGTACTTCAAACTTTGACCTATCCCAAAATATTCATCAAAAACCCAAGAAAATTCTAAGTAAGGTTTCGACATTATGGACACATGGGATGCAAATATCTTCTGTATTTCGAGCCCAACGTCTTCAACTCGCTGTATTTGTTTAGAAATGTGACATTCTGCATCTGATCATTTCTTCAGAATTCCTCCAGCTTTTCCCTAACATCGAAATTGGACCCCTAAATGACTTTGCTCTTTAACAAATTCCAACAAAAAGTCTAAGTAAAATGTCACACCAAAGAACAACCCCGACCGAATCATTCTCAGGAGAGATGGGATCAGATGAATGAGATGGGATCAGATGAATGAGATGGGATCACGTGACGGTAACAAAATAGTCAACAGAAAACTCATACATCAGGACGTACTCTCATCCTCGTACATGTTCTCTGTCGGAACCTTTCAGGTCCTTTACATCTGTGTTCAAAACATTGCGTTGGCTTCGTCATTCAATATTATATAAGTTACATGAGGAGCATCTTTCGAGGGTCCTCAATGAGCTCCTTGATGGTTCGGAGGAAAACGACGGCCTCCCGACCGTCGAGAACTCGGTGGTCGTAGGTCAATGCAAGGTACATCATGGGTCGAGACACCACCTGGCCGTCGACAACGACAGCTCGGTCCTTGACACCATGCAGACCGAGAACGGCAGTCTGGGGCATGTTGATGATGGGGGTTCCGTACAGAGAGCCAAAGACGCCTCCGTTGGAGATGGTGAAGGTTCCTCCGGCCATGTCCTCCAGAGTGATCTTGTTGTCTCGAGCCTTGACTCCGAGGTCGTGGATGGCCTTCTCAATGCCCATAACGTCGAGCTGGTCAACGTTTCGAACAACGGGGGTGACCAGACCCTTGGGGGTGGCAACGGCGACGGAAATGTCAACGTAGTCTCGGTACACAATGGTGTCACCGCCGTTGGGGCCCTCAATGGCAGCGTTGACGGCGGGGACCTCTCGCATGGCGAGAGCAGAGGCCTTGGAGAAGGCGCCCATAAAACCGAGCTTGGTGCCGGTCTTCTTGAGCAGCTCGTCCTTGTAGAGCTTTCGCATCTCAATCAGAGAAGACATGTCAACCTCGTTGAAGGTGGTCAGAGAGGCGGCAGTGTTCTGGGACTCCTTGAGTCGCTCGGCGATTCGGAGACGCATTCGGTTCATCTTGACCCGCTCCTCCTTTCGGAAACCGCCAAAGGCCTCGGTGGACTCGGCCTTCTTCTCCTCCTTGGGGGCAGCCTTCTTCTCCTCCTTCTTGGGGGCAGGGGCAGCCTCCTCCTTCTTGGCGACGGGAGCAGCCTCCTCCTTGGGGGCAGCAGCCTCCTGGGGAGCAGCCTCCTTCTTCTCCTCCTTGGGGGGCTTGGAGCCGCTGCTGGAGCCCTCGCCTCGCTCAATCTTGAGCAGGGGCTGGCCGACGGTCACGGTGTCGTCGGGAGAGACCAGGAACTCGGTGATGGTTCCGGCAAAGGGGGCGTTGACGGCGACATCGATCTTGTCGGTCTCGATGGTGGCAATCTCCTCGTCGGCCTCCACAAAGTCACCAACCTCCTTCTCGAAAGAGGTCAGGGTACCCTCGGTCAGAGACTCGGCCATGGGGGGAACCTCAACAACGTCGGCGTAGCCTCGGGACAGAAGCATGGGCTTGAGGGTCATGACGGTGGGTCGGGACACCTGGGCGGTCATGGAGGGGGTCTTGAGCGTTTGTCGCAGCATGGATGTGGAGGCGGAAGACATCATTCTTCGCGACGAGGCGGAAGCCATTCGCATGGACTGGGTTCGAATTGTTCTGAGCATCTGTGTTAGACTAGAAGGGGAGTCTGAAGGAGGAGACCCTGATATTCTCAAATGGGTGACATGGACTCTGTCGTGGTGACGTGGCTCTTATGGTGACATGGACTCTGTGGTGGTCTCTTTTGCTCGCATTGGGTCTGTCAGGTTCTGACTTTGTCCTCAATCTCTCTATCTCCGTGTGATTCGCAGACTCTCACAGAGACGCTGGAACAATGAGACGGGATCACTTGCAATGACAATCTGTGATTCGCAACTGTCTCCAGTCTCAGCCAGCAGTCATTGTCACTCAATCACCGCACCGTCACAGCACCGTCACAGTACCGTCTCAGCACCCATCACAGTACTCGTGTCACTTGTGCGCAACTCGGAACTTGGCCACATTCAAATCACACTGGTTATGTCACATTCACCCATTCATTCGCTCCTTAACAGCATTCCGCCATCCTTCATTCACTCACCTTGGGTCAAGAAAATTTACTGTCGTGGAGGAGGAGCTCTGCAGTTATAAGCAAGCGATGGAAAAGCTACTGGGCCCGTCTTTGTTCTGGGGGAGGAGGGTAAGGGGATTTATTGCGCAGTAATTGGCCAAAACCTAAACAGAAACTCCGACACACATTGCGGAAGAATTCGGACGGTGGTTATTATGCGGCAATTTACAGCGAGGAGAGAGAGAGAAAAAGGAAAAAGAAAATGAAAAGAAAATGCGGAAAAATATGTCTGGGGAAGCACGTGTGCACGGTTGAGTCATCCATTGAGTCATCCGAGCCAAAAACCAACAACTGCTGTGGAAAAATCAATGCTACTGATACTGTACAAGACAACTGTACAGTATAGTAAAGACTTGACTTGCACCCTACCCCTACAATCTGGGGACCATTCTGCACATACACGTCTTCTCAGTCTGGCTGCAATGCATGCACTCAACAAATGCACGGAAAGACCGGGTTGTGACATGTATGATAATCGGTTGTGTGAAAATCGGTTTTTCGACAATCGAGTACAAGAACCATGGCTCTGTTGCTACGGTGGAGGAGGTTATACTCTATTGTTATCAGCTGAAGAGTGTCTCAAGGCTTGTGAGTGGTGATTTGCGTGCTGATTAATTGCAGGGTTATTGTCCAAAATTTCCCAGTTTTTTTTTTTTCTTTTTTAGTACAACCCATCAAACACCGGGCTTGAGTTTGACAGCTGCTGACATAATCCAATTCCGAATTGATCCGACACAAAAGCAGCGCCAGACGACACTTCCCCCACACAGTCTTTCTCTTGTCTCATTACTGATATCTCGGATCGTGATTATCTCCGACTTGACTCCAGACCCAGATTTAAGACGCCAAAAACCGTAACTTTAATGTTTAAAAATTGGAATTTTTAGACAAAAATTAAATCAGGCGAATATTCACCTCTTTTGAGGTGGAAGAGGCAAAAAGATCATCTTTTTCTCTCTCTCCTCTTGTTGAATACCCACAAAACCCCTTTTATTTGATACTTGCAACTTCCACTCACACATTATTAATAACTGCTTTGTCATCCGTGCTGCAGAAAGATTTCTTATTGGCCATGCATCTTCCGAGATTTGCACAGTGAGTTGTTCCGTGATTTGCGAGGTTGAACGGTAGAATTGATTGTGCCATCGACTCAATTAAACGGCTGAATCTCTTATATTGCGCAAACGAGGAGTTTCTGACTAAGCGTATTCAAGTATTTCTGACTAAGCGTTTAAGGTTTATGACTAAGCATTCAGTGTTCGGGATGGGCTCAAAACCCCCTTTGGACAAGTAGAAGTGATCCTATTTCTATCTAAGAGCCATAATTAGCCGTTCCAAACACTGAATTGCGAGTTTCTAAGTACCGATGACTAAGCAACGATGACTAAGCAATTTTAAGTTCTGACTAAGCAAACCCTCCCCTCTACCACTCCCAAAACACCTGACTAAGCACACTTTTCCTCACCATGAAGGTGGACAAGAAGAAACTGCCTCCTCTACCATCGTCATTCTACGATTTATACACTTCAAAGCCGTCTCAAGTCGACACAAAGAGCGAAACCGACAAGAATGGAAAAGTAAGAGCTCTTCCTCATGTTGAAGGACAATGGCCAACACATGTGTATCTGGAATGGAAACCTGATGTTGCCTGGAGACGATTGGATAAGTTGAATGGGGCTGTTTCAGATGTGTTGGGGTCACGTGATATGGTGTATCACAGTCTTGTCAAGTCTGAGGTTGGGGTTCGGCTTGCTCTTCATGTTTCTCTTTCGGATACTTTGATGCCCACTACAGAGAGCAAGCAATCGGTGATAGACGCTATTAGTGGGTCAATCAGTGGATGGAAGGGTCCTGTGAGGCTCGATTTGGGTCGTACAGAGTTAGAGGTGGTTTTGAATCGGCAAAAGACGCGTGCTTTTCTTGTTTTGAGCTTTTCCAATCATTCTGTTATAAGTGGATTGATTGAGAGAGTCAACAAGGCGATTTCTCCGTTTGGACTTTCTCAGTTGGAATCACATCCTCACGTGTCCATTGGGTGGTTTATTCCGGGAAATGAGGTTTCAGACGCGATTTTCGCGAGTGACCAGGTCCAAAGACATTTGGCTTCCCTTTTCGGTAAAGTGGCTTTGGACTGTGTGAAAATCAAGTGTGGAAGGTTAGTACAGTCCGTGGACTGTACGGGTGGTACGGTTTGAGATATTACGGTGATCGGAAGACCAGTGGGCAGGTGTTGAGGGGGTACATTGTGGTCAGGGGGGGTACACCGTGGCCAAGGGGGTGTACAATATGGCCATGGAGGGATATATATACAACAAAAACACAATCAATTCAATCGTACGTCCTCGTACATACTACGTATGTACTTTGAACGTACCACTATCAAGATTCAGGTACACCACACTGCACTGTACAACATGGGCATCTCAAAATAAGGTTTTTCACCCTCAAATAAGCTCACTTGACGTGTTGTGAATATGCCAAATCGGGTAATATCCATACGAAGCGCCCATCGCTCTCAGCCTCCAGACAGTATATGTACAATGGGGTATCCGGGGCCACAAAGACCAGATTGAACCACCCCAAGTCACCATGAACTTCGACTACGAATTTATGCAGTCGCAGCAGAGCCTTCATATGAAGAAGGGTCCTGCTTCTCAGCACCCTCATCATCATCATCATCATTCACAGCATGCTCCAGGCTCTCAATATGAGGTCAATTATCTCGATATTGGCTACAATGAGCTTGAGCCTCCTTCTACTCCTCAAATGGTTCCTTCTCAGACCAACAATGTGAGTCCAGATACTCTTGCTCGGTTTTCCAGACTGTTGAATTTCTCGTCCACTACTCCCAGTCCTACCAAGCCTCTGAATGATCCTTCTCAGTCGGATATTTTTCTTCAGCAGCCTCCCACCATGTCGTTGATGGGAGCCATGAGTCCTCCTCATTCGTCTCATCCTCCTGCTGCCGAATTTGGACATTCTCATTCCACTCATTTGCAACAGAATCCGTTTCTGAATCCTCCACAGCTCAATTACGATGCCGATGCTCTGGCGTATCTTTCTCCCGAGCCCGGTTTCACTTCGCCCGAAATGGACAATTGGAACAACTACGAGTCGCCTCATGACCATTCTTCGCCCGAGGGACCTCTTGGAGAGCCCTTTGACGAGTACGGCTTGGGCATCTCGTGGCTACCAGTCGTGACCATTCCTGAGAACACGGAAACCGAACAAATCATTGAGCAGCAAAAGGTATCCAATCAGCCGCAGCCTCGAAAGTCCGGCCTTCCTCCTGGAAAGCTGGAATCGTTCATTCATGGGCCCTGTGAAGACGGAAAGTTTCTTTGTCTGTATCCAGGCTGTGCAAAGAAGTTTGGACGACGATACAATATCTGTTCTCATATTCAGACGCATCTGGCAGACCGTCCGTACGCGTGTTCGTCTTGTGAGGCTTCGTTTGTTCGTCAACACGATCTCAAGCGTCATGAACGAACTCACGCAGTCGTCAAACCTCACATTTGTCCCTGTGGAAAGGGATTCAACCGTCCAGACGCTCTAAACAGACATCGAGCCCGTCAAATCTGCTCTGGAGGAATCGAGGTGCCCGGACAACCCAAACCGTCGCCTGGAAAAAAGGGACGGCCTCGAAAAACAGAACAAGCCATCCAAATGGACCATTATGAGTACACTCATCCTTCTCCAGACTTGTCGTCACCAGACTACTCTTCGCCGGATTATGAGTAGATGGAGGAGGATTGACAGCTAACTATTTATAGGGATGGGACTTTTTATATATTTATTAAGAGTGAGTGAGTATTGTGCGAGTACGAAGTAAGAGGATTGTACGAGTACGAAGTACGAGTGCAATACGAGTACAGAGTACGAGTACAATACGAGCAAGTACTTGTAGAGTGAGTGGAAGTATTGTACGAGTACGAAGTACGAGTACAATACGTGTAGAGTGGAAGTAGAAGTATTGTACGAGTAGATTATCTGGAAGAAGAAGCAGCAATGTAGGAGTTCAATACGAATAAGTACTTGAAGGGTGAGTTGAAGTATTGTAGGAGACAAAATACGAGTTCAATACGAGTTAGTACTTGAAGAGTGGAAGTATTGTAGGAGTACGAGTACTGGTAGTAGTAGTAGTAGTAGTAGTTAGTATTTGGGCTTCTAGTACTGGTACTTGTAGTACTTGTAGTAGAACGGCTTCTAGTAGTAATGGTACGAGTAGTTGTATTGTCGTAGTACAAGTAGTACTGGTAGTACTGGTTGTACTGTTACTACGTAGAATACGAGTAGAGAGCGGAAGTAGTGTAGGAGTACTCGTACAATACGAGTTCAAAAAATGTAGAGTGGAAGTACTCGTACTTTGCACTCCTACAATACGAGTAATACGAGTAATAACGAGTTAAGTAGATGCTGGTACTCGTCCTTTGAGTAAGAACGAGTCGAGTAAATCCTAGAACTTGCAGTATCGTAGCATGTACTTGTCAACATGTCAGGTAATTATCTCGTGTCAATAATTCCAAATAATTACGAGTACGCTTGTACAATATGTCTGAATAGACATGACCTTGTTGGTTCGTTACACTATTGGTAGGACTCAAGTACGATATTTTTATCATACCACCTATCTATCCCAATATACGGTTCTTGAAAAGTTGCGATTCCACAAATGTCGAACAGTCTGAGCTCCTTGGACTTGTATGGTTACCCTGGTAGTCTCAGATTGCCAAGGAACTACAAGTCTCAGAGATGCTGACAGTAAGAACTGCTACAGGTCTCAGCCTGGATCTAGATCAAGTGCAAGTCTCTTCTTTCTGATCGACTTGAGTCTGGAAATCATTTTAACGTACTATGGCCTTGTAGTAGAGCTTCTAGTAAGATACTTGTACCTTGTAGTATCGTAGTAAGGCTTGGAAGTATTGTATGAGTACAAAGTACGAGTTCAATACGAGTATTAAGTGGAAGTAGTATTGTAGGAGTACGAAGTACGAGTACAATACGAGTAAGTACTTGTAGAGTGAGTGTTGTATGAGTAAGGACTAGTACTGGTACGTGTAGAGTGAGTACAACAGTATGAGTTGTAGTACTGGTAGTAGTAGTAGTACGAGTTGTAGTAGTAGTACCATTACTAGTAGTAGTACCAGAAGTAGTAGTAGTAGTAGTAGTAGTAGTAGTAGTACAAGGGTAGTAGTACTTGTACGAGTACCAGGGGTAGTAGTACTTGTACGAGTACCAGTAGTAGTAGTACCTTGTAGTAGTAGTAGTAGTACTTGTACGAGTAGTAGTACTTGTAGAGTGAGTGGAAGTACGAGTACTTGCAATAGTACTAGCAGTAGTATGAGTAGTAGTACTGGTAATACTATTCCTACGTAGAATACGAGTAGAGACAAGAAGTAGAAGGATTGTATGGAAGTACGAGTACAATACGAGTACAATACGAGTAAGTACTGAAGAGTGAGTAGAATAAGTTCGAGTAGTAGGGCTTGTAGCAGTACTTGTAGGAGTATAATACGAGTAATTGTGTGTAGAGTAGGTGCTAGTACTTGTAGTAGCAATGGTGGTAGTATTAGAGCTTCTAGTAGTACTAGTAAGGCTCCTAGTACTGGTACGATTACCTGAACTATCGTAGGACGAGTAGTAGTACGAGTAAGTACGAGTAGAGTAGGTTCTAGTACTTCTAGAATGAGTGCAAGTTTTGTATGAGTAAGTACTGGTACTGGTACGTAGTAGTATTGGTATGAGTGCAAGGGCAAGTATCGTACTTTTATGACTACATTACAAGTAAGAGTGACAATGAGTACTAGTAGAGTACAATACGAGTAAGTACGAGTCGAGCAAGTTCTAGTACAAGTACTGGTACTTTAGAGTGAGTGGAAGTAGTAGTAGTACCAGTAGTAGTAGTACTTGGCCTTCTGGTAGTAATGGTACTTGTAGAGTGAGTAGAATCTCGTATTTGTAGTAGTAGTAGGGCGCTTGTTGTATACGTTTGAAGCCCTCTTTCGTTCAACCTTCCTAACCAGTAAAGACACCATTCCCTCAACACCAGATGAAGATGAGGAGACGAAGGAGTCTACAGAGACTCTGCCAGTGGACAAGGGTGAAGAGGAGCAGGAAACAAGAGGTGCTCAAAAGACGATTCCATACTCTACAGAGAATTTGCTCGACTGGAGCAGAAACTGCAGACTGCTGCTCTTCTGAGACGATATTGATATACCTGTACCAATGGCCGGTCCAGACTGAGTAG
Organism: Yarrowia yakushimensis; assembly: GCA_900518995.1. Classification (NCBI taxonomy): domain Eukaryota; kingdom Fungi; phylum Ascomycota; class Dipodascomycetes; order Dipodascales; genus Yarrowia; species Yarrowia yakushimensis. Next base: position 1,958,723 of record ULGW01000002.1, read on the forward strand.
GGAGTGCAAGTATTGTAGGAGTATTAAGTACGAGTCCACGCATAAGTACTATAAGGTAGTACGTGTAGAATGAGTATAATCACACGAGTATGTGTAGTAGTAGTTGTGGTAGTGGTGCGAGAACGAGTAGTAGTAGTACTGGCAGTTGTACTGGTAGTAGTAATGGTACGTGTTGAGTGAATTGAATAAGTTCGAGTACTATACGTATAGAGTAAGTAAAAGTACAATCTGAGTAGAGCAAGTACGAGTATATATTGTAGTACAAGTACAAGAAGTAGTATCGTAGTAGTAGTACAAGGTAGTAGGACTTGTAGTAGTATTGTATGAGTACTTGTATTATCGTAGTACCATGTACAAGTAGTAGTACGAATACAATACGAGTAGAGTAAGTAAGAGTCCAATACGAGTATGAGTACTTATACTGGTAGTGGTATTGGTATGAGTACTTGTATTGGTACAAGGTAGTACTATTAATGGTAGTAGCAGTAGTACAAGTAGCACTTCTAGAAGTACTGGTATGAGTACTGGTAGTATCGCAGTAAGGGGAGTATCGTAGTAAGGATAGTATCTCAGTAGCATGGAGGACTTGTACGTACTTGTAGGGTACATTGAGTCACTTGTAATAGTACCAGGGTAAGATCTGCTGTAGTGTACTGTTCCAGGTATCTTTGTAGTAGCTGAGATACTTGGTAGTACTCATACTGATGAGATACATCCTACATCTAGTACCCTTGTACTATGAATGAGCAGTAGAAACAGTAGTACTTATAAATACTTGTAAGATACATTGTATTGTGCTATAGTAGGGTACTTGTAGTGTACTGGTACTTGTGAGGTACATCCTACTTGTATCGGGTAGTACTTGTGCTTGTAGGAAGAGAGACGACCAAATACGAGTACAGTACAGTACAAGGACTAGCGATATTTGTACGATATTACGATACTTGTACAGGTAGTCAGTATCAGTACTTGTATTTCTAGGGTACATTGAGTGAATAGTACGATATGATACTTGTAGTGCTAATACTTGTAGTACTAATACTTGTACTGGTAGTACTACCATGATACGATACTTGAGAGTACTTCTAGTACGAGATAGCAGTAGTACTGGTCCTTGTAAAGTGACAAAGTTTTTTTTTATCAGTCAATATTGGAAGGATTCTTACTGAGGTTATTATGATAATGAAGTACTGAACGAGTAGAGTATAGTAGTAGTAGTAGTAGAAGAAGTAGTGATAGTGGGGGTGGTAGTTCCTGTAGTTGTCCTAGTATCAGGTAATAGTAGGTAGATGACTTGTACGTACTTATATTACCTGGAATCGTAGTACGATACTTGTAGTACTGTATACGGACTGACTTGTAGGATTATTTGTACTTGTAGTACCGGTTTCCTATCTGAGCAAAGTACAAGTTCATGTACATTACTTCAGCCAGTGACCAGTGACTATTTTTGATCAATTGATCGTCTTAACAGCTCATCCGGTTCAATATTGACCTTGTCGACATTCCATTTAAACAGTTTATCTAGTTACCCATTTCAAGAGTGGCAGGAGAACTGGAACCGAATATATCACCAATATGACCAACTTATCATCATATTGTTCAAGCAACTACACCCATGAGACTGTCTATTCATTCAATTGAGAAGAGAGCTGTAGGGTGGTTGTAGTTAGAATGAACTTCTTGTAGTTCTTCAGGACTTGTACAAAGTACGATAATGTACAATACAAGGTGTCATGACATCACTTCTATCAGAACATGTTCCACGAGATATCTTCTCCTAGTACTTGGAGATTGTTCTAGATTGCTCAAAAGAGTGCTTTCCCCACAAATCCCCAAGTATACTCAGTTAGAATACTTGAGTTTTCTGAGACTTGAAATACGGGTAAGAAGTGAACTTTTTGTATTTGACTCAGCTAAGCAGTTTAGACCACCTGTGTGAATGGACCAAACTGCCAGATTGGACGTTTCATCAAGGAATTTATTTTTCAGATTTTTTCAGATTTTTTCAGATTTTTCCACAATTTTCACATTTTCTTTTTTCAATTTTACACATTTTTTCAATTTTACATTTAATTCTCTGTTAAATTGATATAATTATATGAACAAATCTTGATCACTACATTACCGTTAACAAATTTCACCAGTGATTTCTTGTCTTTCCTATAACTTCCTACAACATCGGATACAGCTACACTACAGTACTTGACATACAACGAGCAATTAATCTTACAATACTAAGAGGAAGCGGCAACAGACAGCTTCTGGAGATGGGACATGAAGGTCTGCAGAGACACGTCGTCGGTGAGCACCACGGCGCTGCCGGGAGTGCCGTAGCCACTGTCGCTCTGGTGGGTGTTGGAGGGGTTGAGCTTGGACAGCAGGAACCGGGCCTGCGATCCGCCAGCGTCAGTGTCAATGAATCGAGGCAGAGGGAATCGGTCCACCAGCAGATCCTGGACCTCCAGACGCGGGGCCTGCAGCAGCTCGGCAAAGTTGGCGTACTCCTCCTTTTCTTGGTAGCCCTGGTTTCGCCAGTTGGCAATGGTTTCGCCGTGGAAAATGAGAATGTGGAAAAAGGTGTCCAGCAGCAGAATGTGGTCGGGCTTGATGGACACAGAGTCCAGCAGCACCGGCACGGGCTGCTCCTCCTCCAGCGAGTACGACAGCAGCGTCGGCTGGATCATAATCAGCGAGTTGTTGAGGTTCTCGCGGTTCAGGCAGTGACGGTAAAAGGCAGTCTCATCAGGCGAGTTGTTGAACACCTGCAGAAACTGCGACCGCCGCAGATGGAACATAAACTGCGGGTACAGCGAAAAGTTGTGCGCAAGTCGGAACGACGACGCGTCGTCCTTGCGGTAGTCGGCAAACTTTTGGCACAGCCGGATCAGCATCTTGTCGGTCCACCGCATAATGTCGTTGCCATCCTCCGTCTCGGACTTGAAAATGGCAATTCGAGTCATGAGCACCGCGGCAGCCTCCTGGTCAAACGAGACAGCAATGTGAGGGTCGCCGCCAGGCACCAGCGCCTTGGCCACAGTGGTCACTCGCAGACGCTGCTGCGTGGACGAGTGGTGGTAGTGCGTCAGGAACTGCACGTAGCCGGGAGGGCTCTGGCCAGCAGGAGTGCCCTGCTGCTGGGCCACCTCAAAGAAGGTGGCATAAGTGTGCGCGGGGGTGATGGAGCACATTTTCCACGACGACGTCTGGCCAATACCAATCTCCGTGTCGGCCACGCTGGGGTTCTTCTTGTTCATGGACACGGCGTGGCCAATCAGACCCGACACCTTGAGCTCCTTGGAGGGCACCACGTCGAACGTGGCGTTGAAGCCCATCTGCAGAAAGTTGTTGGCGTCCCGAGCAAACAGCTTGGTCAGCGACGACTTGAAGATGGATGTGGAGAAGGCATCGCACAGCACCAGCGCACCACCGGTCGAGTTGGGCAGCGACCGCATCTCGTGCATTCCAATCTGGTCGTAGCAGCCAGCAAAAATGTCCACCGCCTGGCCGTGGGTCGTGGCCCGCTTGGCCAGCCCCTCGTAGTACTTTGTGGCCGCCTTGGAGTGCTTGGCCGTGTCCTTTTCAATCTCGTGGTGCGATCGGATCGCCTCCTTGAGTTCGGGCCCCACAATCATACCGGGACCCTCAGTGGGTGCGCCGCCAGCAAAGAGCATGACTCGCGCGCCGCAGTTGGGGAACGATGTCTCCAGCAGACCCAGCGCAATGCCGAGCGCCACGCCGGTGCACCGGATGGGCCGTCGGTCAGCAGCCACGGGCCAGGGGTCCTGCTGCAGGGCCTCCAGCACGTTGGTGAGCGCAAACTCGGCGTTCTGCAGAGGCAGCAGGAACCGGGCTGCGGCGCCCTGGGCCTGGGGATGGCCGCCCTGGTGGGGGGCTCGCTGGCCCACGGGCTGGTTGAGTCCCAGCTGCTCCTGCACCTGCTTGCTGGTGTACTCACGGTTGCCTCGGAAGACAAAGCTCTTGCCGCACTCACGGTAGCCAATCTCGTGGACCTGGGCCATGGCGCCAAAGGTGATGAGGCCGACGAGCGCGTTCTCGGGGATGAGCGAGAGGGTGGCGACCAGGTGGTCCTTGAGGGCGGTCAGGTTCTCTGCGTCCAGACACGTGTCGACCACAAACAGAAAGATGGGGTTGGGCGCGGGCCGCGACAACACGTACTCCACGGTGGTGCACTCGGGCCGCAGCTCGTGGGGCATGTTTTCGGGCGTAATGTCTCTGTACTGCGGGGGCAGCTGGTTTCGAGACAGACAGAAGGGACAGACCCAGGCCCGGGCCCGCAGATCCACCTGGCAGAAGGAGTTGAGCACCGCTCGGCACGGGGGCCGGCAGGCAATGGGCTCGTACTGCAGCACGGGGAGATTGGGCTTTTCCTTGAGAGGCGTGTACAGAGCCGAGATGGGGACCACGGTTCTGGACGCCTCGATCCGTGTGGACGGGATGCAATTCCAGGAGAATCGCACGCCGTCTTTATCTTCGAATTCTTCAAAGTCAGACTGAGTTAGTATGATCCACGACGTTGTCAATGTGACATTGCGAAATCCGTCTGATCTGTCTGATCTGTCTCACGATTGCATCCTCAGCAACACAGACACTAGGCCGTGTCTCTCCTCTCCTCTCCTCTCCTCTCCACTCACCATTGTTGTTGTGTCGAATAGGCCACCTAAGCAAGTGAACTCAATGTTGAAAATGCCAGGTCGGTCGTGCCAGGTGGGACATTCACGTCTGAACCTAAATGCGACGAGTGCAACCGGGCCGGGGGACCAAGACCTCCTTATATACTAATAATTAGAGGACGGTGACAAGAGTAATGTCGTGACCACCTGACCCACACCCAAGTTGTATATATAGCCCAACTCCCCAACTAAAACTCCCAACCAATTCGAATATCTTGTTGGCCCCATCAGCCATCTGACTAACACACGCAACTTGTAATACTGACACACCACGACCCTCACCATGGAAGCAGCCACTCTCGCACTAGGAGCAATTGCTCGGATAGTGGTGTATCGACTGTTTGCGTCTGTGCCCGCGACTCTGGATGGCCACGTGGAAATCTCCACCCCCGTCACCTCCTTCAAACGCCTCCAGGAGGGCCTGTATCTGTACGGGCAAGGAATCGATCCGTACGACGGCGGCATCTTCCACCAGTCGCCACTGCTGCTCGGAGCCGTGTCGGCCGTGTCAAAGGTGGTGCCCGAAGCCATTGCAATCGACCTCTTGTACGTGCTGGCCGACCTCACGGCAGCATGGGCGCTCGCTCAAACCGCAAAGCGAGCCGCCACAACCTTCAAATACGTCTTCAAAAAGAAGGACACAAAAGAGCCCCAGCCGTTCGCGCCCTGGATCATCGCAGCAATCTACCTCTTCAACCCGCTGCTGTTTCTCTCGTCAGCAGCAAAGTCCACCGCCGTCTTCAACAACGCAGCCCTCTGCTACACCCTGGCGGCCGCCACCCACGGCCACTTTCTGACCGCAGCCGTCTCAATCGCATTGGCCACTAACCTCTCATACTACCCGGTCTACCTGGCGCCGCTGGTGTCGCTGCTGCTGCACGGAAACAGCGCCACGCCTCTCAAGACCAACAAGACCCAGTACGGCTTCCGGTTCTGCCTGCTGGCGGGCTCGTACACGGCCGCCATCCTGCTGCTGTCCCAGACCATTGCGGGCTCGTGGAACTTTCTGGGAGCCGTCTACGGCACCATTCTCACCGGAAGAGACCTCACGCCCAACATTGGCCTGTGGTGGTACTTTTTCACGGAAATGTTTGACTTCTTCCAGCCCTTCTTCACGGGAGTCTTCCAGATCCACGTGTTTCTGTACGCCGCTCCCGTGACGCTGCGATTCGGCGACTACCCGCTGTTTGCAATCACGCTCTATCTCGGACTCGTGGCCCTGTTCAAGGCGTACCCGGATACCGGCGACGTGGGTCTCTTCTTTGCGCTGGTGCCCTTGTTCCGAACGCTCTTCCCGCTGCTAAAGTACCCCATTCCGGCGTTTTTGGCGCTGCTGTACTCGTCGGTGCTGCTGCCCACCTTCTTCCACATGTGGATCTACCTGGGCTCGGGCAATGCAAACTTCTTCTACGCCATCACCCTCGTGTATGCGCTGGGCATGACCGTGAGCATCTCCGACCTCACCTGGGCCATGCTTCGCCTGGAACATGACGGAGGAGAGGACCCCAACCTGTCCCAGATTTAGATAATGAACGATATGACTGTGGGGGTGTAGAGTAGGAGATGGATAAAATAGAACACGAATAGAGGACTACTCTCTGGGGTAAAAAAGACATTTCCCTGAAGGAAAAAATTCTGGGCCCAACCGGGAATTGAACCCGGGACCTCTCGCAAATTGCCTAGGACACCCTAAGCGAGAATTATACCACTAAACCATCGGGCCAGATTTTTAAAAAACGAAAAACAGATTTCGGGACGCTCGACCGATGATGTCACGTGACCTGAAAGAAAAGGTTAATTTGTTGATTATGTAATGACAGTGACTTATTAATAAAAAGAAATAAAAAAGGGGTAAAAAAAAAGCAATATTTGGAGTATATGGAAAAAGGGGGAGATGCATAAATTGCAAAAATGAATAAAATAATGCAATTGTAAAAATGATTAAAATGGGGTTTTGGGGAGAGAGGAAATAACACCGAATTAATTGGAAAATCAGAAAAATCAGAATAAAATCAGAAAAATCTGGAAAATCTGGAAAATCTGGAAGAATGAAATGAATGGAAGATTTGGAGCAACAGGAACATATTGAAAATAGTGAGAAATTGGTAAAAAGAACCAAAATCGGGAAACTCGGAAACTCGAAAAATCGGGAAACTCGGAAAATCAAAAAATCATGAAATCGAGAATAATGGTAGGAAAAATCTTCCGCCGATTCAACCACCACCACTGACCAAGAAGATCCCCTGAACGACGTGACGACACGTGCACATGATCGATCAATTTATTTTGATTTTTTTCTGGTTTTTGGTTTTCGATTCTCGGGAAAAGTCTTCGCTATGGTTTCTTTTTCCTCGGTGGCTCTTTCCCTGGCGGCAAAGAAGCCGCCGATCTTTTCTTGTCGAGGAAAATACTCCTTTTCGCCCACCTTTGGAGCTCTTGTACGAGTTGTACAGTCTGAGAGATTTCTTTTTATAATAAATGTGAAAAAAATATATGATTTTAGGTGGAATGTGGAAAATAAAAAAAACCGAGAACTCTGCAACATGAAAAAGCCCTCGGATGACTCTAAGGAAACGTAGACTTTGGATCCAAGGGTGAAAAACTAGTTGTTGTCGATGAGAGAGTGGCATGGAACATTTTGAATCGAAAAAATGTTAATCGTCCGGCGTTATCGAACCACAGAGTGAGCAAGCCGTTTTATTGTCTGACGAGCAACGCCACTGATTGGCCGATAGTGATGTTCACGAGCTTCGAAAGCCTGCTGATTGCCGATCTTTCAAAAGGATTATCTACGTTTTAGGCGTGCGTGGGGGTTGTGCGGCAAGCAACCTGCTGACGTCGGCACTGCCGCCACAAGACTTTTATTTCCGTCTTTATCATTGTTTCGGTTTAGTCACCGTCAGTGGTTTATCCCTCATGGGCTGATGTACGGGTACGATAGAGTGTGCCTTTGAATTAGAGCAGAGACGTAGGTTTGAGGGAGGGGGTACGTTGTGGCAGAGGTAAAGGGGGTACGTTGTGGTTGAGGGGGGTACGTTGTGGTTGAGGGGGGTACGTTGTGGCCATGGCTGGGGGGGGGGGGGGTACTTGTGGCCATGGCTGGGGGGTACGTTGTGGCCATGGCTGGGGGGTACGTTGTGGACATGGTCGGGGGGTACGATGTGGCCACGGCCAGGGGGTACATCATGGTTATAGTCCAGACCATCTAGAAGCCAATTAAAGTGAGGAAGGACGGGATGAACGTATATTGTAGATAGATCGACATGCAAACCTACTGGTCTTGGTATAGTGTTATCCCGTAACCTTGTTCCTGGAAGTCTCAAATGCAAGTTTTAGTCAAGAAATATTCTTTGATTATATTAGAAGCTTAAAGAGTTGTAAAAGATGGAGCGCGAGCCAGTCGGGCGTCCATAGTAGAGCATCCTTGTCACTAAGAGACAATTTAGTGAGCGGTGGAAGGAGGCAGAAGAGAAGAGAGCTCGGAGCCAAGAGAAGAGGTGGCAGAGAGCAGAGGAGAGAGAACACCTCCCAGAGAGCTGAAGATCTTCTCAAAGGCAGCAACAAGCAGGCCAATGTTGGTCAGAAGAGTCTGGAAGATCTTGGTGGGGTTGTTCCAGGTGTTGAGGCCGTCAACGGGAAGAGACAGAAGAGTAGCTCCAATGGTCTCGACAATGAGAGCCAGGGTCTTGAAGATGGGGTTGATGATGATGGTACCAACGGTTCCGGCAAGACCAGAGATGAGGGGAAGGTTGAGGCCGTTAATGTCCTTGACAAGAGCAGGAATCTCCTGGTTAAGAGAGTCAATAGCAGTCTCGAGGTTCTGGAGCTCAGTACCCTTGGAGGTGTTGGTGAGAACAGCAAGAGTTCCGGTGATGGCGGTCAGGAAGGTCTCAGCAATGTGGATGAGGTCTCCGGCAACATCGAGCTGTCGAACCTCCATTCGCTGGAAGCCAGCGTTGGGGGCGGGAGCAGAGACGGCCACGGAGGTGAGGGCGGCAAGGAGAGCAATGTTCTTGATGGCAACCATTGTAGTAGAGTAGAGAAGTTCTTGAGAGAGAAGAGAGGAGATGAAGCTGTGTGCTGATGAAAATTGAGGGTCGTTGGACGTGTATTTATATTCTTTTCGACTCGAGTACTCACTCCTCCACTTTGCGTTTTTCCCCAGAACCTCCACCCAAACCTAGCGCTCGGGAAACCGTACTATTGCGACATTGGATGGCGGATTTGACAAACATGCTCTATCGACGTTGGTTAGCGGCAAGGCGAGTTTGCGTCGGCCAAGCTCAACGATTGGCAGGAGTATAGACTTGGTCGTGGTGTTGGTTTGGGGGGGGATGTGGGGGGTTGAAAAGAAGAGATTTTCAAAATCCGACTTGACAGACTTGTAGCCATGAGAAATTGGACCAAGGATATCAACTCGACGGCCTGGTATCTCCAATATTGGCCTGGTCACCTCCTCATAAAGTGGTACGATCTCAACCTTGTATACGCTGGGCCGGCAACCGCCACAGAGACTTTTTCTTGTCGAGACTAGTTTTTCAAACCCCAAAATAAAGAGTTATCCACGTTTAACGTCTTCCCGGCCAATTTGATCCGTGAAAATTCACACTGTGCGTCTCAAATGTCGGTTCAAAGTGGAGGTTCCTGCTTCTGGCATGTATGTGTTGTAGAGTCTTCAAACGGGCCCCAGGACACGTCCAGGAGCTCTCTAAAGTCGATCGCCCGCTAATAACGGCCCCGAGCGATCATATTCTCGGAAAATACTCTTAGTTCCAGTCCACTAGTCGTCTTCCACTAAACTTTGGCCCCGAAGGTATATGACAACCTAGTCCAGGGCAAACTTGTGGTCATGCAATCGAGCACCAGCGATCTCCGTGGATGATCGCCCGTAATCCACCGATTGGCCGTCGACGCCGATTAGCGGCTTATATTGCATGAAATCAGGTACCGTCTGAGAGCCAATCCAGGCCAATCCAGGGGTATTTCAGCAGCACTTTTGGATGAAGACAGACAGACATGAAAAGAGCAAGGCTGAGGTAGTTGTAGACATGATTCAATTCAATCCTATAGTCTCATTCTAGTCTCATTCTATAGCCAAAGTGTGGCTCGGTCGAGAACTTGTGAATTGCTTTTCTCAATTGCTTTTGTCACTCGCTTGTCACTTGTTTGAAAGCAAGCCCTATTTGGCAACCAATGGAGACTCCGAGTCCAAAAACCTAGCCTAACGGCATGCTTGTGGGCCCTGGAGGTCCATGCTCAATCTCACGCTTAGTTTAAGGATATCCCTTTGCTCACCCAAGAGCCGCCGAAGCAGCGTGGGGATCTACGGGGCCTCTTTCCCCAACGGGCTTGCCCTATCTTGCGTCCTTGCTGTGTGAAAAGTCTCCGTGGTGGTGATGGACATGGACATGTGATGGCGGTGGGGGGAGGGGTGGACGTTGTGTCCAGGAGAAGGGGGTACGTCGGGGCCACAAACTCTGTCTGGAATGTTGGCCTCGATGTACCCCCTATCTGACACATGTTCCACGTCGTACCCCCCTCCCCTCCTAACCACAGCGGTGCTCGGGTGGAGCGGCGAGCAGCAAAGTTTCAGGAACAGTTTGCGTTAAAGTGAAACAGACTCTGAGCTTGTGGGCCAATGTCAGGTCAAGGTTTTTCAGCGCGGAGCTTAATTCAAAGTGAGGTGAGCACTTTGTCCAGGCCGTGGAGCTCGTTTGGACATTGTGCGATAGGTGGGCCCTGCGTGAATCCACAGTTTGAACGGCGGTGATTCGCAGGGGGGCCAGGGTGACACAATGTCTCAGTGTGGCTTTCCATTTCCAATTTGGGCGTAGATTTCTCAGCATCCCAGTAGCTCTCGTCATGTATATCCACTGCACCTCTGAGCTGCATTTGGTGCATGCATTTGATCATGTGTTATCAGATGAACGTGAAGGGGGTGAGGGGAGGACATGTAAGAAATGATTCAGGGGTTGTAGTACCGAGCTATTCCGAGCTGTCATACGGTCCACTCAGATACAGTTCCTCCACTCTCACGACGATCCACGTGGAACCGTTTTTCTCAAGTGAGACATGGAGTGTGGGTGGCTTGCAAGTGAGACGGGTTGTAGTTGGAGGCTGTTTTCCAATGTAGCAGTGTGGCGGGGAGTGTTAGTTGGATGAGAGGACGAGTGGGAGGTGTCTAAGACATGGTCCAAGGCTGTCAGTGAGTATGAGTACAATATTAGTCTAGAATCGTAGTATCGATTTAGTATAGCTCTACTCGTACACCACCTACACCTCGTACACCACCTACACCTCAATGTACACCACCTACACCTCGTGCACCTCGTACACCTCACCAAAGTTCAACTCTACTCCACCCAGAGAATACGAGTGGTGTCATTGTGGCCTTGAGCCCACTTGAGAGAGGATCGACTCGAGTGTCCACGAGCAATTGTGTGGGTGGGTAGGAGCTGGCGATTGTAGGTGGATAGGAGTTTTCGATTGTTGAGTTGCTGTTTGTCCAGTAGCTATGTGTGTCTTCTCCACCTCACTATGGGTGTTGTCGACAACGTTGCATGCGATCGGCCCAGGCGGGAGTGAGGCTATCTCATTGGTTGTATGAGGGGGGGTGAGGTGAGAGTGAAACGGGTTGAATCAGCCAAATCAGAGGTCCAAATCAGAGGTGCCAAATCAAGTGTATAGCTGCCTTTTCAATCTTGGCTACTCCTCCTACTCCTACTCCTACTCCTACTCCTTCTCCTACAACCACCACCACCACCCCCCTGATCTCCACCGAGATTGAATTCAACCAATTTTTCAGATCAACGATCAATCATGTCTCAAACAACAGCCAATGAATAGACGGTAGACTTGGGCAGACTTTAGACGGCAGACTTTGACAGACTTTAGACCTTGGACTTACCTTGGACTTGACCTTCGACTAGACTTGCAGTTTGCCAACTCGTGTACTCCAAGACGATGAGGAGTGTCTTACCCCAGCCGGAGGATGCCCAAAACCGGGCTTTCTCGTGTTTTGGACCCACCCCTCAAATATTTACCGTTAACAAATCAGCTTGACCTTCCACTTGGACACTCTGTTTTGACAGTATATATCCAGTGGTCTTGAGTTCGATTTGGGAGAGGGACAAATTGCAACCAAGAAAACCAACCAAGTTTAGTAGTCGTTCTGGAGTGATACGAGTGAGTTACAAGACCGAGTTGCAGTAGCAGTACAAGTAGCTACAATGCTACAACCAGATCCTCCTACTCACACCACCCACACCCTCGGCTCGGAAGCTTGTCTACATACCACTCCCGATAGTCGAAATGCGCGAATTGAACTATCTGAGAATGACCCAGTATGATTCGAGTACTATATTCTCTGACTAATCAAAACTCGACAGACCAGTAGTAATATACTTGTACAAATATTTTCATTCAACACTACCAACCCCCTCCCCCCCTACATCCTGGCTGCTCATTCGCATGGAGAGATCTGCATTGTCGTCAAAGCCTGCATTTGCAAAAGTGTGTTTGCATTTAGATCCGAGAAATTGAGAATGTGACAGAAGTGAGGGAGGGTGAGGAGGGTGACGGTAGGGTGACGAGGGAAAGGGTGAAGGTGACGGAGCACGACGGTAGGGTGACGGTAGGGTAACTATTGTCACGATATGATACAAACAATCGATTTGGACCTACTCATTGTTATCTCCTTACAAGCTGTGCACTTCATGCATAGACAGTCAGTATGCGGATGACCTTCACTGGTGGTTGACGAATGAACATGTGGGTTAGAGTCACGTGATCAATCGTTACAAGACCAATCGCTACAAGACCCATCTTGTCACATGACCAACTCCCCCACTGGGGTCACATGACTCCCTTACCCTCCCCCCCCCCTCCTGCTCTAGCTCACATTTAAGCAGTCTGCCCGGAGTTAAAAAAACAAACGGACCTTTATTAGTCAGGAGTCAAAACAATTCAAGCTTGAGTTTTATACCGTTTTGGACGCACAAAAGAGACGAGGCTGAGCTCCAACATGGTCAACTAGTGTGTCTGGCGTCTCCCCTCCCCCCTATTGTGTTCTCAACCCGTCCATGACCACGTTGGACTATGCTCTTTGTTGTTGCACCGTTGTAAACACCGCAATTCTAAATTATAATTCAGCAGGCCGAAGAAGTGTATTTCGGAAAAAGGCTCACCATCACGTCCCTCACTCCTGTCTCGAGGACTAGTGTCTGTCTCGGTAGAGTTTGCTTCGCCGTGACCTTACCACAACACTACACGGGTAGTTGCGTCCATCACAAACACTCTCTTGTCAGCCTGGTAACAGAATCTGACTCACAACATGAGGTCCGACGGTGAGTATGAGGTGGAGCAATACAGCAACAGGAGCAACAGGAGCAAGATACACAGAGCAAGGATACACGGAGCATGATACACAGAGCAATCAGATACACAAACAGAGCAATCAGGACAACAGCAGAACACAGAGACTCCTTCTTTCAAGACGACCTTGAAGTCTGAGTACGACGACACGAGTACGACGACATACAAGACGGTACGACGACACGGGTACAACACAACTATTGTGACCACGCGAGTCTGAAGACTCGTTAAAAGCTTACAGACTCCTGACATGACTCTTGTAAGACGACTCGGGCATTCTTACGAGACCTTGTAAGTCTCCTGAGACTGCTGACATGTCTTTATAACACGACATTGAAAGACTCATGGGAGCTGAGAGTCGTTTCATGACTTGCAAGGCTCGTAAGGCTCGTGCGAGACTCGTTTCTCTTACAAGACTATAAGACTCGTTACGCGACCTTACAAGCCTCTGAGACCCGCTACAGTCTTGAAAGACTCGTTACACTCTTGCAAGACTCTGAGACTCCTGAGTACAGTTTTGAAAGACTCGTTTCACGACCTTGAAGGACTCTAATACGACTCACAGACTCTGAGACTCGTCACACGACCTTACAAGACCTACAAGACTCCTGAGACCTGTTACACGTCCTGAAAGACTCCTGAGACTCTGAAACTATCAAGCTCCTGACTCCTGTATCCTCCAACATCCTAGAGACGGATGTAATCGTCAAACGTCTGATGACTTTATCATTCGTCATGACTGGCCATGACTTTGTTATAGCTCTTCATGCCGTCATAAATCGCCACGAATCTCTGTGACTGGTCACTCTACGTCATGATTCCGTCATTCACGACTCGTTATGACTCGTTATGACTTCGTCATAACTCCTCACAACTTCGTACTAACCCAGCTGAGCTCGCCGAACAAGGCGACAATATAGCGCCTCTGCAACAAATCGGCTCCAACATTGACACGACGCAATCCAAGCGTCATCGACTAGGTACCCAACGCCGAACCCATTCCGTCAACCGACGACGGTCTCTTTTCCAGAAACTCGTGCATCCCGAGCGAGTGGAGGTTGACAATACGCACGAGGTGACGGACGAGGCTCATGGACCGTCTCGAACCGTGTATTTCAACGAGCCTCTTCCTGATGACCAAAAGGACCCCAAAACGGGCCATCCGCTAGCCCACTTTGTTCGAAACAAGATCCGGACGACAAAGTACACGCCCATCACGTTTGTGCCGAAAAACCTGTGGTTCCAGTTCCACAATGTCGCCAATATTTATTTCCTGCTTGTGGCCATTCTGTCGGCCTTTTCCATCTTTGGAGTGCAGTCTGCCGGTCTGGCGGCCGTGCCCATCATTGTCATTGTTGTCTTGACGGCCATCAAGGACGCCATTGAGGACTATCGACGTCAGGTTCTCGACATGGAGGTCAACAACAACGTGACACGCGTTCTCGACGGTATTGAGAACCACAATGTGGAGGATGACGACGTCGGAGTGTGGCGACGGTTCAAGAAGGCCAACTCGCGCTTCTGGGGGCCCATGGGACGAGGCTTTGTTCGTCTTTTCATGCCCAAGCAGAGCCGACTCGCGTCCAAGGAAAAGGAGCTGGAACTCCACCGAGTTCTGTCCAACACGACCGTCATCACGGCGCGAATGAGCTCGGATCTCGGAGGACGTCCCTCGGGCGTTTCTCGAGGCCGACGATCCGACGTGAGACGATCTGATGTCGGAAGAGACCGGCCCTCGTTCGATCTGGGGCTGGATCGACGACGGTCGTCCGTGCGCTTCTCGAGCGACTTTGGAGAGGGTCCTGCTGGGGATTCTCGTACTCTGCGAGCCAGCACCGACAACCGGGACGGCAAGGTGCCCGCTCATCTGTCGGACGACCCCACGGTCATTGACTACAACCAGCTGCCGCAGGGCGTGGCCAAGTTCCGAAAAAAGTACTGGAAGCAGGTCAACGTGGGCGACATTGTGCGGGTTCTGTCTGACGACGAGGTGCCTGCCGACATTGTTGTTCTGTCGACTTCGGACGACGATGGAGCCTGTTACATTGAGACGCGTAACCTGGACGGAGAAACCAACCTCAAGGTTCGTCAGGCTCTTTCAGCCACGAAAAACATTCGTCATGCCGCCGACTTTGAACGATCCCACTTTGAAGTCATGTCCGAGCCCCCCCACGCCAACATGTACTCGTACAATGGTGTTCTCAAGTGGCGAAACGCCGAGGGAGGAGCTTTCAGCGAGCCCATCAACTCCAACAATCTGCTGCTTCGAGGCTGTTCGGTGCGAAACACTCGATGGGTCATGGGTCTGGTGGTCTTCACTGGAGACGATACCAAGATTGTACTCAACACTGGAGAGACTCCTGCCAAGCGGTCTCGAATGACCCGAGAGCTCAACATCAACGTGTGGTCCAACGTTGCGCTTCTGATTGTCCTGTCAATTGTCGCAGCCGCTGTTCAATCGCAGCATTTCAGACGTCACGATACCTCTGACCACTTTTTCGAGTTTGGAATCGTCGGAGGCACCTATGCCGTTGGTGGACTTGTCACCTTCTTCACCTTCCTCATTGTTCTGCAGTCGCTGGTGCCCATCTCACTGTACATTTCGATTGAAATCGTGAAAACGTGCCACGCCTTTTTCATCTACAACGATATCGACATGTACTACGCGCCGCTGGACTACCCCTGCACGCCCAAGAGCTGGAGCATCTCCGACGACCTGGGCCAGATTGAGTACATTTTCTCGGACAAGACGGGAACGCTGACCCAGAACGTGATGGAGTTCAAACAGTGCACCATTGGCGGCAAGTCGTACGGCAAGGTGTTCACCGAGGCCATGCTGGGCCTGAGAAAGCGCCAGGGAGCAAACATTGACTCCCTCAAGCGTGAAATGGAGCAGGATATCGCCAACGATCGCCAACTCATGGCCCAGGAGCTCGCAAAGGTCTACCACAACCCCTACATTACCAGCGAGCCCACGTTTGTGTCTTCCGACATTATCCGTGATCTGGAGGGCGCTTCTGGCCCTGACCAGCAGACTCGAGTGCACTACTTTTTGCTGGCTCTGGCTCTTTGTCACTCTGTTCTGCCCGAGGTTGACGACGAGGGCACTCTGGTGTTCAAGGCGCAGTCTCCGGACGAGGCTGCACTCGTGTCTACGGCCCGTGATCTCGGTTTCACCGTTGTCCAGCGAACGCAAAAGTCCGTGGTGGTCGACGTTATGGGCAAGCGAATCGAGTACGACATTCTGGCCATGCTGGAGTTCAACTCGACTCGAAAGCGAATGTCGACCGTGGTGCGACTTCCCGACACGGGCAAGATTGTGCTGCTGTGCAAGGGAGCCGATTCAGTGATTCTGAGCCGTCTCAACCGGCAGATCAACGAGTCGTCGCTGGTGGACGAAACCGCACGTGATCTCGACAGATACGCCAACGAGGGTCTGCGAACCCTGTGTCTGGCTCATCGTGAGATTGGCGAGCGTGAGTACGAGCAGTGGTACAGTCTTCACTCGGAGGCTGCTCGAGCTATTGAGAACCGAGAAGACAAGATGGACGAGGTTGCCGAGCAGATTGAGCGGGATTTGCGACTTTTGGGAGGAACCGCCATTGAAGACCGACTTCAGGAGGGTGTTCCCGACTCCATTGCGCTTCTGGCCATGGCTGGAATCAAGCTGTGGGTCCTGACCGGAGACAAGGTCGAGACCGCCGTCAACATTGGTTACTCGTGTAACCTGCTGGACAACAGCATGGAGCTCATCACGATTCAGGTCAAGAGCGCGACGGTGGACTCTGTGGGCGCCGTTTTGGACGAGTACATTGCGAAATTCAACGTGGACACGTCCGCCGCGGCTCTCAAGGCTGCCAAGAAGGACCATTCTCCGCCCAAGAACAATGCAGCTGTTGTTATCGACGGAGACGCCCTCACAGTTGCTCTTTCGGAGCCGCTGCGAATCAAGTTTCTGCTGCTGTGCAAAAACTGCAAGTCCGTGCTCTGCTGCCGAGTGTCTCCGGCCCAAAAGGCGTCTGTCGTGTCGCTGGTGAAAAACTCGCTCGATGTCATGACCCTGGCCATTGGAGACGGAGCCAACGACGTGTCCATGATCCAGGAGGCCGACGTGGGCGTGGGTATTGCTGGAGTGGAGGGCCGACAAGCAGTCATGTCGTCCGACTACGGAATCGGCCAGTTCCGGTTCCTCAACAAACTGCTGCTGGTGCACGGCCGATGGGGCTACCGACGAATCGCCGAGCTCACGGCCAACCTCTTCTACAAGAATATTGTCTTTGCCATGACAATCTTCTGGTACCAGGTGCACACGGCCATGGATGGTGTCATGCTATTTGACTACACGTACATTACGCTGTTCAATCTGGCCTTTACGTCGCTGCCCGTCATTCTGCTGGGTATCTTTGACCAGGATGTGAGCTGGCAAATCTCCATTGCCGTGCCCCAGCTCTACCGTCGAGGAATCGAGCGACTGGAATGGACCCAGTGGAAGTTCTGGGGATACATGGGCGACGGACTGTTCCAGTCGGTCATTTGCTACTTTTTCACGTACCTGACCTTCTACAAGGGTCACGTGACCACCAACGTTGGTCGCGAGATCAACTACCGGGAGGCCTATGGAGCGTATGCTGGTACTGCGTCCATGATTGCCTGTAACATTTATGTGCAGCTCAACATGTACCAGTGGTCCAAGCCGTTTCTCATCATTTGCTGGGTGTCTTCTGCTTTGGTTTTTGCCTGGACTGGTATCTACACTCAGTTCACGGCGTCCCAGCTCTTTTACAAGACGGCCCAGCATCTGTATGGTGCTCTCAACTTTTGGACCTGTCTCCTGCTCATGATCGTTGTGTGTGTCTTGCCTCGTCTGCTTGGCAAGTGTGTGCACCGTTCGTGGTTCCCCATGGACATTGATATTGTGCGTGAAATGTGGTGGCACGGCGATTTCGACTACCTCGAGAACCAGGACATTGACACCATTGTGTCCGAGACGACTCAGAGCTACGGAACTGCTGCTCGAGAGAAACCGGGCTACGACCAGCCTCCTCCCGCCGACGAGTACTCGGAGCCCACCTCGGACCCCGTGTACAAGTCCGAGCAGAACTCGTTCAACTACCCCGTCAAGGGCTACTCATCGAGCGCGGTGGAAATGGACAATCTGGAAAAGCGGCCTGTGGACGAGTCTCACCTGTCGCCGTTTGCAGACCCCAATCCCAACACCAGTAGCTCGCCCATGCAACCTGCTGGACGAGACGTTTTGCATTCCGACGACGACGACCATTTGGTGCCAAAGTAGCTAGAAAAGTGAAATGCAGGGGAGGCCTGCCTTTTTGATCAGTAATATATGAAGCATGTTAGAACCGCGAAAACGTAGCACATATCTGAGATGTATATACCGGTGTAACACTATGACCCAGGTGAGTGAACGAATTCTTGTTGGACCAGATTCCTTCGTTTTTGAATTAATCTGAATTAATCTGAATTAACTGATAATTCTGAAAAAATTGAAAAAAGTCTGAAAAAAATAAAAAATAAAAATGAAACCCATACAACCTGCCAAAGTACTACCGCTATAAAACACAGACTGGGCTTCAATTTGGACCTAGTAGGCGTACAACTATTTGAACACCACTGTATTCACATTCTCTAAAGAGCTCTAGAAAGCGAAGAAGCAATAGTAACGAATGGTATTACTACAAGTATTGCTTTTCTGGTACGGTGGTGTAGTTCTACATTGCTTCCTATAGCCATATCGAGACCCAAATAAGTGCTGGTAACGTCCCAATTCATCTCTTACACTCGTTCTATACTATTCATATCAGGAAGTGAGGTCCAACAAAAACCTAACTATAACTACGAACATTACTTACCATTACTCAACCGCCAATCTACATCAACATCCTCAACTACGATCTAACCAAGACTCTCTCCAGACACCATAACGGTACTCGAACATGACATTGCTTTATCTCGATAGTCAAATTCAGACACGTGTGTATATGTTAATGTCAATGCCAAGTCTCTCAGATACGGCTCACACTCAAACGCGGTTTAGGGCTCTGAAAGTAACTAACCCCCGCCCTTACCACGGTTTACGGCTCTGAAAGTAACTAACACCAGCCCGTCCCGCGGTTTAAGGCTCTGAAAGTAACTACAATTATTTTTTTTCACATGACAATACTACAAGGCTCTGAAAGCAACTATCCCCCAAACCAACACCCAACCTCCGCCGCTTCACGCTCATGATACTTCGCCAAGACGTCTAGACGCCCAGACACGGCTAAATTTAACTCTGTAGGTGCATGTTCCGTGGCATCAAGGGCATTGTTTGTCGTATTCGTGAGGTGGTCATGTGGGGTGGTGTGAGGGTGGTGTGACGGGTCACGTGACTCCAGAGAAGCTGGTCACGTGACACAACTCGTAATATGACCCAAATAGGACCCAAATTTTCGCCCAAATTTTCACCCTTCTCTACTGATACTATATGTCATCTGTCTAGCATATTGAAGGTAAATTCAAACGACGTATTTGAACGCCATTGGGGGAGAGGAGAGAGAGGCGGAAATAGGGATATATAGGGTCACGTGATTTAATTACGGTCACGTGTCATGATGCTACACTACACTACACTACCATATCCACCTCTCACGTGACCACCGCCCCCTCCACCCTCCACCAACCCCCCTGCATCGAATACGGCTACTGCCCTAACCCTAACATGCAAACACCACAGCCTCGTCATGTCATGTCAAAGTCTCGCTCGCATAGTCCAGAACACACCACTGTGACGGGCACATTTTCTCTCTTCAAATGCCCTCTGTATCTTTTGAACGGCGGCAATATTACGGCGACACCTGCTTTGGCTGGGGATGTGGAGGCAACTCCGGATGGAACACTTGGGGTCGATGGATTCTTCTGGCTCTGATTATTGGAGTGTTTCTCATTTCGTTTCTTCTGGTTTGTACCACAAACAAGAGACGGTTGAATCGAGGTCAGCAGCCAATCACCGGAACCTCGTGGATTGTGCCTCCCACATATCATCAGTCGGAACAGCAATATCAGACCCAGGCCGCGCCACCTTACAATCCCAACGCCAACAGTGACCCTACTGCGGCTGGATACTATGACCAATCGGGCAACTTCATCAACACGTCACACAACGACCAGGGCTATGCTTCCAACAGCGCCTATGGTCCTCCCGATCACAATATCGAGATGGACCAGTATCAGCCTCCCTCCCATCCTCCTCCTGCCTTTGTCAAGAACTAGTGTGTGGGGTGGATCCGTATTTAGATTCAGTACAGTATTTATTTGTAGGAGATTTGTGTAGGTGGTGGAGATGTGTAGTAGGTGGTGGAGATGTAGTGGATAGGTCACGTGACTACCAATCTGGTCACATGACTACCAATATGGTCACATGACTACCAATCTGATCACCTGACTAGCAATGCAGCCTCGCGCGGGGCTCGTATCTTCACTATCACCCTGTTTAAGCTTGAGTGGGTCCTCAACATGTCTTATAACTACTCTCCATATCCCGATAGTCTGTAGCCTGTTTACACCTCAATGTTCAACTTTTGGGTACAAACGGAACCCACAAACGCCGTGTGCATCTCCAGCAGCTCGGGAACCACCACCGTGTGTCTTCCGCAAGACTTTCAGCTGCTCATCCATATTCTTCACAAGGACAGATCTGCTCCAGACGAGTTTCACTTGTACAAAAAGGGCAATCCCACGCAGCCACAAGAGCATGGAGAGTATTCTGTTGATACCGAGTCCGTTTCCATGCGGTTGAGGTATTCCCAGTGAGGGATTTCGAGGGTGCAGTTGGCTAGTTGTGTCTAGAGCCCAACCACAGAGGGATAGTTATGATTAGAGCCCAACATCAGTTGACTAGTTATGATTAGAGCCCAACATCAGTTGGCTAGTTATGACTAGAGCCCAACAGCAGCTATGGCTAGTTATGATTAGAGCCCAACCACAGGTGACTAGTTATGGCTAGAGCCCAACCACAGTTGACTAGCCCTAGAGCCCAACCTCACTATTTATGACTAGAGCCCTACCACAGTTAGTTATAACTACAACTACAATGACGGCTCTGACTACAATGACAAAATCTATGACTACAACGACTAATATGCCTACGATACCATGACTACTAGGACTCTCTGGTACAGTCCTAGTACTATGACTACAAGTACTGGTAACAGCTACAGCTACAAGGACCAGAGAACTACCTGGCTATGACTACACTACATTGTAGTCTACAGCTAAGACTACTCTGACTACAACTACTCTGACTATAGTTACAACCACAGATTTCTCTACAATTCAATTCTTCATAGTATATTGAATGTAGTTGACTGATTATATAGCTACAGTCATTACCATGACTACAGTACTGTGACTACTATGGCTACAGTAAAATGAATACTACTATTACTAGTACGCTGGCTACAATGACTACTGTATCATGACTACTACTACCAGTACCATGTATCGTACTCTGACTACAATGACTATATAGCTGTAGCTACAATGACTACTAAAACTACGATACAATGACTACCATGAAGACCACGATATAATGACCTCATTTCAATGACTACATCTACTCTGACAACTGCTCTCTCTGACTGCAGCTACAGTTATGACTACTTGTACTATGACATGGTAACGTAATAAGAGCTTCACCATTCCCTCCATTGAGCAACTACAGCTAGATATCCGACTCAAGATTGAGATAAGGCAATGGAGTGCATTATCTATGGCTTGTCATTGCCGCAGTTACAAAATATGAATAAATATCTTCTCACTGAGGTCACGAGGTCAAGTCATCAGCCCCCTCACTGACCTCACTGCCCTCCTTGACAGCATACATCAAGTCTCCGTTCTGACCGAGCAACTCCTTGATCTTCTCTTCAACAACAACTCCGAGTCCCAGCAAGACAGACTCGTCCAGCCGACCCATAAGCAAAGGATAATGTCTATGAGCGTATCCAGAAGCGTACCTATGCAGCTGTTGAAGCAGCTCGTTGTCAGGCATTTCGTTTCGAGGAGCATTTTGGGGGATTTCAGGAATGTCGTAGGCCGGAATCAAGTTTCCGTCTTCATCAACAATCCGAGCAGTCTTCTTTTGAAGCTCGTTGAAAAAGTCGTCAGCAGCATAAGGAGCCCATTTCTGGACAGGATCCTCATACGAGTACTGTCCATTGACACTGGCGTACAAATTGGCCTCGAATTTCTCTGGCTTTTGGATCTGACGCTTGAGAGCCAGCCAATCGGCCACACGGGTGTCATTTTTCTTTTCCAGCCACCCTGGAAGAAAGTAGTTGCACACAACCATTTTTTTCGCCTCTCCAGCCTGCTCAATCACCCGTCGAGGAGCCTTGATCACCTCACTCAGATTATCGTTCTCAACCAGCTCTCGGGCCTTGTGCAACATTGTAGGAGTCAAGGTCGCCCAGCCAAACAAACGTGGGTCCGCTCTTGAGTCCACATAAACCTGGACTGGTTGCAAGAGTTTGGCATCATCCTCTTCAGGATCAGGAGACGGTGGTCGCTGAGCCCAAGATTTCACCTCATCCATTTCAGCAAGCTTGTAATGTTTGATAGTTCCAGGACGACCCCGAAACCGTGGTCTGTCCATATTAGGATAATGCAGAGCCGTAGACTCTTCCAGAGTGCCATTTTGGGCCATTTCGAGCTGTTGTTCCTTCCAGACCTTCGACCGTTGAGTTCGGGCCTCAATTCTTTCATTTCGAAGAGCTGTGGCCTTCTTGGTTCGCTCATTTACAAGCTCCTGTTGCTTGTAGAGTTGCGCCTGTAGAGTGTTATGCAACCGTTCCTTTTTAAGATTGAGTCGTTCCTTCTTGGCCAAATCCTCCTTTCTGTATCGCTCAGCACGCAGTCGAAACTCTTCGTAGAATCTGTTCTTGCTGCCATTGATAAACATGCTCCTTCTTTTACGACGTAAAGAAACTCGTGCACGATACCGTTCCCTGATTTGCTCCCGATAGAGCAACCGTTTCTTAAGCCGAGCTGCTCTCCTCACCATGTTCATTTTGTCTTGCGACAGGCGTTTGGGTGGGTTTGTGTCGTTTGTGTCGGTTGTGTTTTCAGCCCTCACATTGGCTTGTCCACCAGAGTCACGCTGTCCGAGAGACTGATTTTCGACTTCATCTTGGGTCTGGGCTTCGACTTGGTCTTCTTTGTGTCCTTCTTTGTGTCCCTCTTTGTGTCCTTCCTCAGCTCCCTCACGTCCCGAGTCACTAGCCCCATCATGGACACTAGTAGAGCGATCATTTGTCATGAGTGAGAAAAGAGTGAGTGGTGATCTTTTGTTCAGGTGCAGTTTGAATTCTTATCAAGCTCTATGCAGGAAAAAAGGTTAATTTCGAAAGATTTTGGATTTTTCAAGAAAATCAAGAAAATCTGGAAAAAAAACAAAAAATATTCATATCTTAGACAGAATCGTTTGCTACCTTTATAGCTGAATCATGAGCCATTTTATTGTTCCTGAGTCCCCAGATTAGACCTAGTCCGTGTTTGTAGTTACTGTCAGACCCCGAGACCAATACTAAAAAGTTAGTTACTGTCAGACCCCAAGACCGCCAACAACAGGGGTAGTTACTTTTAGACCCCGAGACCACTACAACGAAGGTAGTTACTGTCAGACCCAAATCACTGTCTAAAAGCGGCTTGAAAGAGTAGTGTTGAAAATATCCACCCACAAATGAGAATCCAAACTAGGGAAAGACTCAAAACCAACCTGAATCCAAGTACGATGCGTCTTACCAGTACTACGATACGTTATCTAGACCAATGCCATCTCTCAAGAGTGATTGTTCTATGCATTGAAGAGAAAAGTAAATATTTGAGTCAATATCCGATATTTAGAATAAGACCAGTATTGTGCCAGATACCATTGCACTGAATTCGACTCATACTCGTAATCTGTTTAGGTGACAACTTGCCATTACTGAAGTTCATGGTTTAGGGCTCTGAGCGTAACTATGAAAGGAAGTCCTGGGATAGAGGCTGCTAGACGACTACTGCGATCATTCTAATTGCCCAATTGGTTTCATTTGGCAATTCTTTCGACTATAGGATATATCACGTGACATTACATACCCTTGAGCTGACTAATCTGGTGGATGTAATCATGTATTCTGAGACAGAGAGAGTGAGGGTTTGAAAGTTGACTGGCAAGTGTGTGGCAAAGTTGGCTGTGGCTTTCGTCGAATAAGCGCGTCGTAAGACGCGCTTATTCATCTCTCTCAACAGAATAATTAATCATCACTCCAAGACCTCTCTTGTTCAATCTCTGAGCAGTCTCCAAAACCTCCTGATGATTAGTTCCTCCACAATAAAGACGATAAACGACCATTTTGACGACCGAATTGGGCACGTAGGGCAGCATTTTGGCACACAATTTGACCATGAGAGGAGTACAGGTCATGATTGAAGCCAGACCAAGAGCAAAAACATCTCCAGTAGACATTTTAGAAAGATATTTGGGTGGAGCATTCGGTTCAAGAAGTCGGGGAGAACAAGTCACGTGATTAGACTTGTCCTTGGACAGCTCAATTGGCACTTGAGAGACCTGAGAGACTGGAGAGACCTGAGAGATTGGAGTGTTAGACATGAGCCTTACAGTAGAAGGTCGAATGAGTCTGAGGAGTCGAAGAGAAGGGTTCATGATGAGTTATGATTAAGAAAAGCCCTCTACAACGTCTATATATACTCTGAGATCGCTACTTCCTTCTTGTCATTTTTCTTGTTCAAAAAAGAGAGACCGATATTGGACGAGTCTAAACAGCATGTGGGAGAGAGTTTCCAGATTGGTCTGCTTGAAATGGCAGGAGGTGGAGGGTGGTTTGGGGGGTAGGGGAATATCACGTGATCGGGTTTAGGGGTAGGGGGATATCACGTGATTGTGGTAATAGGGGTGATCAACAGGTCACGTGGTGGTTGTGGGGTCACGTGGTTGTCACGTGATGGTCGTGGGGGAAGGAGCATCATGTCACGTGGTCGTGGTCCTGGTCACGTGACAACCACGTGATGTCGATTTTCATTTCATTCCCATTTAAATAAATTATTAAATTAACTTTTCGCCTCATTACCATGCATCAAACGCGTACTCATTCTCTCACTCACTCACTCACTCTGTGTCATGACGAAACGCGATTTTGAAAACGGGCAAAACGGCTCAAACGGCGTGGCAAAACGTCGCCGCGTGCAAAACGGACACGGCAACCAATTGGATGAGTCGGACGACGAACAGCGCTCGTACAATGAAGAGATTCGGCTACACGATCAACAGCATGGATCTCGAAAGATTGCACGACCAAGTCTGGACATTTGCGAGGACACGGGGTATCGACCCGGCAGCATTCTGCAGATTTACATGAAGAATGTCATGTCTTATGACGAATGTTTGGTCAACTTTGGACCCACTCTCAACTTTGTCATTGGTCCTAATGGTTCTGGAAAGAGTACAATGTTGGCCGCCATTTGTCTGGCTTTTGCGGCGCCTATCACGTGCATGGGCAAGGCCGCTCTCAAGGCGCAGCAGCTCATCAAGTCGACCAAGGACGCGCTGGAGGTGCGAGTTGTTGTTCAAAACTTTGCTGGACGCGAGAATCTCACGTTCCGACGGACCCTGGCACGTGACGAGCGGCAAGGCAAGTTTTTCATCAACGAGAAACCGGCGACGATGAAAGAGGTGCGTGCCACGGCACGTGATCTGGACATTCAGATCATGTCCATGACTCGGTTTCTTCCCCAGGATCGGGTCAAGGATTTCACCACCATGAGTCCCAAGGATTTGCTCATCACCACCATGGAGGATGTTGGGTATCAGAACATGAGCAGTCATTACAACTCTTTGGTTCAGCAGCAGGAGCACAGTGCGGATGATGAGCACAAACTCAAGCTTGCTACTGACACTCTGGCCGATTTGGAGCGTCGTAGCGACTCGCTTTCTCAGAAGATTGCGCAGCTTGAGGAGCGGGAAAAGCAGGAGGAGATGGTCAACAAGCTCGAAAAGGTGGCCGTCTACACCAAGGGTTTGAGTCTGGAACATGAGACCCAGCGAATCAATGCCGAGATGGACAAGCTAAAGGACACGTACCGAAGTCTGGTTGAGGAACGTGAAACGCTCACCTCCCAGATGGAAACGTACCAGCTGGCGATCCAGAACTGCAACAGCGAGCTCACCGACAAGGAGGACCAGGCCAAGCAGTACTGGCGCAAGTTCCGGGAGCTGAGGAACCGGGAAAAGGAGATTGGAGGAGAAATGGCAAAGTACGAGGGAGAATTGGAGGCTGCTCAACGTCGACTTGAAAATCACAACGAGGAGACTACCGATCTTCAAACCAGAGCAAAGAATGAACAGGACACGTACCAGAGCATGTGCAGAGAGTTGGATGATCCTTCGTTTCAGCAGGAAAAGGAGTCTCTCAAGTTGAAACAAGTTGAACTTGAACAGTCGTACAATGAGGCCAAACAGGTTGTTCGAGACCTGGAGGCCAAACGACGAGCCGAATCTGAAAAGGCTGACGAGATCTACTCTTCTCTAGAGTCTGAGAAACGGGTCAATGAACGATTTGTTCCTGTTCAGAGATCAAACCAGAATCTGATTCAAAAGGTCAGACGAGTGGCTCCAAAGGACCAATTCCGATACTCGTTGCCTGCAATCAACACTGTTCGTCTCAAACAAAACAACCTGGAAGACCAACGAATGGTCAGTGCAGTGGTCAAGACGATCGCCATGCATTTTGTGGCACGTGACTCGGCTGCTGCGGCCCAGATTGTGCGTGTTGAAGACCAGATTACCGTTCGAGAGATTTCAAAGTCGCTGCAAGAGGCCGCCCACATTGTTCCTATTGCACGTGACCGGCTGGCAGGGTACGGGTTCGACGGGTACATTTTGGATCTTGTGGAGGGTCCGGATCACAATCTGGCGCATCTTTGCGAGACGGCCAAGATCCATGCTGTTCCGTACAGTCGTCGGGGTCTTTCTCCTGAGCAGATTTCGCAAGTTCCTGCTTCTGTCAACAGATTCATCTCCAAGAACATGTTGTATACGGTGAAGCAGTCTCGATATGGTCAGCGGTTTGTTTCCACAAAGTCCGAGCCCATTGACACGTATCCTCTTCGCAAGGACTCTCAGATCATCTATGAGAAGGTTCCCGATCGGACTCGTGAGACTGAGCTTCAGGCGCAGTACGATGAGCTTGTTCAGCAGCTATTGCCCATCAAAGAGGAGGTCAAGCGTGCCACTAGTTTGCTTCAGGACAAGTCGCATATTCGGACCCAGAACTCTGAAGAGTTGCGACGGTACCGGTCCAAGGAGAGCAAGCGGGAGATTCAGGCCAAGAACTTGCAGACTGCCAAAGCTCGGCTCAAGAAGCACGTGGACAATCCTCCCGAGAGCCTCGATGTGGTCAAGGCTCGTCTGGAGCAGAACCGCAGCAAGATCAGAGACGAGGTAGCTGCCACGATGCTCAGGCGAGTCAAGGTGATCCAGAAACTCGGCCAGATTGTGCCTGACGCTCAAAAGGACGCCGTTGAGCTTGCTCGGGCCAACGTGCTGGCTGGTAGTCTCAAGACCCGGCTCAATGAAGTCGACGCGGAGCGAGCCCAGTTCAAGGACAAGGGTCAGCGGCTCAAGGAACGGTACCGGGTGGCCAAGGCCGAGTACGAGGAGTTTATGGCCAACAAGGAGGAGATTGGAGACGAGTACGTGGCGTTTTTCGAGGAGCTCAAGAGCCAGTATGACGGTACGGACTTTCTGGCTCACGTGGACGCGCAATTGGAGGCTCTTAGACAGGAGCTGACGTTTGCAAACGTGGATATGGACGCTCGAAACAAGTACGAGGAGGTGGTTCGACAGGCCGAACGTACCAAGCAGGAAGTTGAGCATCTCACCAACAAACGAGATCACGCTGCCGAAGAGATGCAAAAGACTGTTGATGTTTTTGTGCCTGAATTGGAGCGGATCGTCGACACTGTTTCGTCGCGGTTCTCGCTGCTTTTGAGTGCCAAAGAAAAGGCCTCTGGAGTGGTTCTTCTGCGTAAAGTCAAGGAGAAGACTACACCTAACGACCCTGGACCAGAAGAACCTCTGCCCTTTTCCCAATGGGGAATTGAGATCATGGTGAGTTTCCGAGAAGGCGGTACTCGATGCAAACTGGACGGAACCACCCAATCGGGAGGAGAACGGTCCATTTCAATCGGAACCTATCTTCTGGCTCTTCAGCAGGTTGCTCCAGTTGCCTTCCGAGCTCTTGACGAGATTAACCAGGCTCTGGACGCCAAAAACGAGGTGATCATGAACCAACATGTCGCCGATACAGCCGCGCAGTTCCACCAGCAGCTGTTTTTGCTGTCGCCCAAACTCATCCGGTTCAACTACCCCAAGAAGATGCGCATTCTGGTCATTTGCAACGGCTCTGGAGTCGACACCAAGGGAGCTTCTGGAGGCTCCTTTTTGGCCCTCAAGCATCTTCAGCAGGTGTTTTCAGAGTAGTATAGAGTATAGATGAGTATTTATTAGTCCAGTGACTGTAGGATCAGAGGTGAATAGATGGAGAGTGTTGACCAGATGGGTATTTACTTCAACGATCTAATAGAGTTTCAACTGGAGTTATTGGAAAAGACAACTGTCTAAGTAAATGAAACTATATAGGAATTTTGAAATCGTGATACAGCGTGTGTGTGTAATATATTAACGGGTGATTTTATCTGCCAAAACGATTATACCAGGAATTATCTATCTGATGACACTTTTCTTTTGTCTCTGAGATGTCAGGAAGGTCGAATTTGAACCCCCAGCAGACATTTTGGTTTAACAAAAGTTCAAGTAATTGACCAACAATTGACCAACTAATTATTTGGCCGATAACACATTCTACTGACAGATGAGCGTGTTCACCAGTTACATAGTGAACTTTCCAAGACTCAATACATTCCTTCTCTTACATAGTGTATTATATCTATACCAAATGGACTTCGTACTCTCACCAACCTCGTCTTCAGCTTTGTATTCTGTATCACGTGATACACTTGTGATTGAGCGAATCGCAACTGACAGAATTGAGCTGAACTCGTTCGAGAGATACTAAACTGAGCATAGTCCTCGACAGAGTAGAAGAGGAGTTGGTAGAGTTTTCAACTTCTAGTTCGCTGGTTTCTTAAGAGCTGCCAGAAGACGATTAGAGCACAGTCGACAAGTCATTTTCTTGTGTTCAACGTCTCATATCACGTGACATAATCTCTCCCCACCTCCCCCCCTCACCTCCTCTCTCGAAGAGGAAAAACATGAAGCAACTTGACATGTCTTTTGAGAGAGTCTTCTCTTACAAAGCCTCGATCGCAAACGTTGCACGTGACCAAAGTTTGTCTATGAACCGAGTTTGTGTGTCTTCTGAGTTCTGACCGAGTTGAAAAGCCCACAATTGCCCAAGGACATTCTTGATTGGTGCATTTGCAGCTTCGATCATGGGCATGAGGATGAGAGTCTAGATGGGCGGCAAATTCAACCATGGTTTTGAATTTGAGAGAAATGCCGAGTTTCGAGCAGTGACTGCACACATAGGCTCCCTTTTTGACTGTATTTGCCAGAGTCCACATTCTGGCGTTTTCTCTGAGTTGGTCCACTAGAGGAGGAGGGAGGATTTGGAACTCGTTGAAAAGACTCGGAGAGCTTCCACAAGACGAATCTGACGTTTCAGAGACTTCTTCTAGCCATATGAGGCCTGTAATGGGTCTGTATTCGGCTGGAGGACTTGTTAGAGAGCTCCAATCGAGATATGGAGGGGTGATGGGTATGTTGGTGTGTGGAAGTGTTTCAGTAAAGGGGGGCATGGGGGTGATTTTGGGGTTGTTTGGACGCGTTAGACAACTTGGAGTATCCACTCTAGTTATATACGGAGTATTTGCACAATTTGAAGTTTTACAAGGCTCATCGGCTTCTTGAGATTGGGTTTAGATTAGAGCTTCGCTTAGTTTTAGTCTTTAATATAAGTGGAGACTTGACGAAATAAAGACCCGAAAAATATGTTGTAAAAAAGGAGATATGGAAAAATAAATACCACCAGGGTGTTGAGAAGGTCAGGTTTATTACAGAAATGTGTTTTTTTCACTCATTTGGCCAATAACACGGAGTCTACAGAGTCCCTTGTCTGACCCATTCTAGCACATGCACATGGTTCAGGTCCACCTTGAACTTTGTCAAGAGACTAAAACGAAAAACAGGGGGAGGGTAGGAGAATTGGTAAAAGTGGCAAGGACAAGTCTCGGGGGCTCAGATTGTGATTATTCAGTTCATTTCACGAAATGGTAGAATTGGAGATATTGTACCATGGTACTTTTGTACACATTTCATGCCTATCATCATGGCCGTAGACAACGTTCATTCGGAACAAGATCGGAGAGTCGGAGATTCCAGCGGGGTTTGGGTGGCTCCCTGATAAGACTTCTGAATGTGGAAGTAGATGCAGTCTAGATGAGGCTGCGTAGACAGACTGAGAGGGAACGTGTCCGAGTCGAGTGGCGAGACCGTGTCTGACACGTGTCTGACACCGTTTCCGACAATGATTCTTTGTCCCCTTGAAGGCTGTGTTTGGTAGTTGACAGTTTGACAGTCTAGTCTGGGTGAACTATAGGAGCGTGTTATGTACGATAGGAGGTGAGCTGGTGTTAGAAAGGAATATCTGGATGAATTTCCTTGAATAAAACGTCCAAAATACATAAAAAATTCGACAGGTTTGAATGTCTACAGCTCCCCATATTCATTCTGTCAAGTCGTCTACTGTAAAGCCCTCCACACCTGACAGAATATCTCCATGGGGAATGATAACATGTATTATGCATTCTGCAATCATACATCTCGTGTTATCCGCAGGTCTCTGTCTCATGAGTACCAGTAGTACGATTCATGGATCGTAGAAAGGTGGGTCCTTTAGTCAGAATAAGTGAGTGACAGCTTACATTGATTTGAGACTCATTGAGGAAGACAGAAATGTCGTTCTAGTTCATAGAGACTTTGGAACAAGGTACATGTACCGGTTCAAGGACATCCACCTATATTACTCATCAATGATGAAACGAATCTCTGGTTCAGACATCATCTCAGTACTCGTTTCAGGAAGTCCGAGCACTTTGTAAAAGGAAAAAACCATACCTCTTTCGTGTTCTTTGCGTTCCTTTATGTGCTTGTTTGCCTTTCAATTTTCCCCCGATTTTTTCCGATTTTTTTGATCAAGAGATACACAACCAGCAGTGACAAATTGCGTAACTGACTTATGTAAACGATCTGAGATGGTACCCAAAGACCAGTATAAGTCTCAAGTTCCTTCTGGATCCTCTCTTATCGTCCCTATGATTTTATTTGATTTTATATGATTTTATTTGATTAACTTCTATTATTTTGCTGACTAATCACCCCCCAGCTAGCCCAGACAAACTTTTTCAATTTTTAAAAAAATCCGCAATAGTTTAGTGGCTAGAATTTCCGCCTGTCAGAACAAAGTTCAGCACGCGGGGGACCGGAGTTCAATTCTCCGTTGCGGAGTTTTTTTTCAACCCCGGAATTCAATTTTTTTTGCTCGGAGATTGGTTGGAGGGATCTTGGCCATCTTTTACTGCCCATTACCCATTTCCCAAACACATCCAACCCATTTCAAACATTTTCGAAGCCCCATCTCGAGTGCATTATCTGCTTGTCTAGGCCCTGCATAAAGTTTTTTTTTGCTGCTTGACGGACATTATCTTATTTTGCACCTTGAAAAATACGCAGATTATACATGTGAAGGAGATGATATGGTGATTACGTAACCGATTGGATGACTGTATTACAGGGCGGAAGCTGACTAATAATCTTTCAACAAAAACCACAGCTTTTTCTCGCTGGAAACTCTTACAGTGTAGCAACCTAAAACTGAGTCAATTATCATCACATGGTGTCATTATTGGAAAAACAAACTTGTTGTCTTGACGACTCGAAACCTGCCCAAAATGGCCCCCAAAATCGCAATTGTCTACTACACCATGTACGGCCACATTCGACAGCTCGCCGTGGCCATCAAAGAGGGCATTGAGCAGGCAGGAGGCTCTGCAGATCTCTTTCTGGTTCCAGAGACTCTGTCAGAAGACGTTCTGGCCAAAATGGGAGCTCCTCCAAAGCCCAAAGATCCGCTTGTGACCAACGAGATTCTCGCCACCTATGATGCGTTTCTGTTTGGGGTTCCAACCCGATTTGGAAATCTACCCGCTCAATGGAAAGCCCTATGGGACCGAACGGGAGGTCTTTGGGCTAGAGGATCGCTCTATGGCAAGTTTGCCGGTGTCTTTGTGTCCACAGGAACGCCTGGAGGCGGCCAAGAGACCACCGTGGCAGATGCCCTTTCCACTTTGGTCCATCATGGCATGTTGTATGTTCCTCTGGGCTACAAGCCTGCCTTTTCTGAGCTCACCAGTATGGACGAGGTTCATGGAGGATCTCCTTGGGGAGC
Organism: Yarrowia yakushimensis; assembly: GCA_900518995.1. NCBI lineage: Eukaryota > Fungi > Ascomycota > Dipodascomycetes > Dipodascales > Yarrowia > Yarrowia yakushimensis. Next base: position 1,991,307 of record ULGW01000002.1, read on the forward strand.
AGGAACGTTTGCAGGAGGCGACGGAAGTCGAAACCCGTCCAAATTGGAGCTCGAAATCGCCCGCATTCAAGGAAGAGCTTTTTTCGATATTGTTAGTAGGTAGGAGGTGGAGGAGGGCGAACAGACTGCAATCAGGCACAGATGTACGTGCATGATATAATATACTATTGTAGTATCGTACTGGTACTGCCGTCTGAATAGTGCGTAGAAGTGTAGTTATAGATAGAGTCTCAGACCATGAGGAAGTAGATGTACAATGGTACTGGTAATATGGTACGGAAGAGTACTCTAGATTACAATACTCCATCTTCGATTATTTCGCTGTGATATCCTGGTCCATACTTGTATGGTCAAACCTCCCAATTACATTACTCGGAATTAGTTAAAGTATAGTTCTGTCAATTGACTGGAATGGTTGACCCTTTTCAACATCCAAAATCGGGGAATGACACGTAGATCAATTGCAGCAAGACCAACATCCACATTTGCTTCATTTAATTCCTCAATTTCTTTTCAAATATCAAATTTCACCATTAACCACTTGTTTAACTTGCCTTCTTCTCCTGAGTCTTCACAACCAGAAACCCAAGTTATCTCTCCTACCAGGACTCAATTACCGATAAAACCCGCACCATTGTATTCTCCTGACTCGCACGAATCGATTGGTACAACTCCCACTCCAGTCCGACCGACGCTGCCGATTATAACCTCCCCAGATTACAACCTCGTGTACTCCTTCACAGTCTATCCACTCATCATCTCCAAGTATATACATTACCAGTCAAGTACGACGTACGATAACAGTCCAACAAGTACAGTACCACTACCAATACAAGTGTAGATCCAGCTCTAGGCCCAGTACCAGTTCTCGGATACTGTTTTCTCATACTTGACAGTATACATATTTCACAATATACATATTTCACAATAATTGTCTCAAATTTGAAATGGTAGAATTGATCTGAGAGATTATCAACAATCGATTGAGATATCTATGGGCGAATTGGCTTTATAGTTACTCTCAGAGCCCGAGACCATGATTATTGTGGGGTTTGGGATTGTAGTTATTATCCGAGCCCAAAACCATGAACGGGGGGGGGGGGCTTTGGAGACTTCAGAGGGAGCATTTCACGTTGATGTGGTGGTAGTTATGATATGGGAGGAGTCTTAGAATCAACTCAACATCATTTTCACAATTGGTTACTTCGAAATACGACGCTATTATTCATCTATTGGGTAGACTGGGGTGGTTGGATTTTAGGTCTGAGAGTAACTAACATCTGGGTCCAAAGCTACTCGAAAATATCTCGTGATAACACATTAATAAATACAATATGGAGGGTGAGCATACTGACATATCTAACAACAGAGAATGTCAAGATGGTCGGTTCTTTCAGTTCATTCGTCGCTCGTCGCAAGGTCAAGTCAACATCGCTAACTACTACCCTGACTCATACTCCCCCGTTTGGTCCTCCTATCGAGTTTGGATTGACTTCTGTCACCTCTTTGGATCGAACCGACTCACTCATACAATTCAATTCATTATAACATTAGTAAAAATAACTCCAATATTGTGCCCGTCCCTCTATTACTGTAGTAAGGCCACCATAGCTATAGCTATGAAACTCACATAAATCATGATGACTGGCCTCGGGGCTCTCGCTCCTGCATTATTTGCAAACACTTGTGAGTACTGCACCCACAAGTTCGAGCCATTGCATAAAAGATCCCAGCCTGGCTCGACTGTATCATTCTGCCCTGGCCCGCAACTAATACTTCTTCCCGTATCTTTTGGAATATGGGGGTACTTATGTTGTTCTAGTCTCTCACAGACAGACAGACACTCTCATAACAGACTTCAGTGCCGTGCCAATAGTGGAGAGATAAAAAGAAAACAATCGAGATACTCCGTGGAGTACAGTATGCTACCATGTACAAGGGTATACCTGTAAACAAGCGTAGACGAAGAGTTTGAAAGTCAGGGATGAGAATATCAAGAACCGGGTGGTATATAGGACTGTCGACTCTTGCTAGAGTCTGTAAGCACGACCTAATCTCACGCACCGAACTGTAGTGACTCAATCAGGAAGTCCCTAGGGTACCTTAGATCTGTTAGAGAAGGTCATTTGGGGTGTTGTATCGTGCTGGTACTATAGAATTGCACCAAAAGACCGTATCATACATGTTGAACATGTCAATTAACACATCTACAAGAGGATATACAAGTCATAGTGTGTACTTCAATTGGTACGGTATGGTACTTGTTCACATGGTATCATAGAGCCATTCAGACTCTTCGCACACTAGCCATGTCTATTAAAGCTATGTGTACAGCTGCTGGAGCGGTATCGTCCCTTGCACCAGCAACCATACGAGAACGCTCACAACCGTGGCAGTCGACATTCTCTCTATTCCTATTGCCACTGTTAGAACTGGAAGCCGTGCTGAAAGTGGCCTCCTCCTCCGGCTCCCCGGCCCTGCCGAGCCTGCTGCTTCATCTGCTCCTGGAACATTGCGGCAAAGTCGAAACCCGCGCCCTGCTGGAACTGGAACCCTCCTCCGCCTCCTCCAAACGGGTTCTGCGCCTGGTGCTGGCCCTGGCCGTCAAACTCGCCGCCATTGTCAAACGCAGCCTTCTTTTGCGGATCCGACAGAATCTCGTACGCCTCGTTGATCTCGGCCATCTTTCGCTCAACCGCAGTCTCGTCCAGCTCGCCCTTGTACTTGTCGGGATGGTACAGCTTGGATTGCGCCCGGTAGCCCTTCTTGACATCCTTTTCCGAAGCGTCCCGACCAATGCCCAGAATCTTATAGTAGTCCTTGGACTTTGACTGCTTGAGTAGCACCGCCACCTCCTGCTGCCGCGTCTGCAGCTGCTGCACCTTGTGGCTGTCTCCAAGACCCTGCCAGTACTGCACCTGCTCCGCCAGCAACGCCTCGGCCTGCTCAAACTCCTCCTCGTCCACCAGCTTGTTGGCCTTTAGCAGAATGGCCGGAACGAAATGCTCGTCTCGTTGCGAAACCAGGTCGCAGAAGACGGCACGTGACGCCGGCGGCTTGTTGGCCTTCTTTTGTGACTGCTTGGAGTACGCCTCGCAAAGCACCTGCTCCATGTTGCCCACCAGATTGGCCACCGAACCGAGATTGTCGATTCGATCCACCGGACCAACCGTTAGAGAGTCCATAAACGTCCGGGTGTCCCGCACAAGGTCGTCATAAAGGCCCTCCTCGACCCACTCCTTGAACAGCCGCTCGTACAGCGGGTCTGCGGGTTTTCTTTCGCGTTTGCTGTCTAGCAATGCGAGTCCAGGCTTTAGAGCCTTGTCTCGTTTTCGAATCTCCTTGGCCAGCCGTCCACACACCTTGTTTTCGGGATCTTGACGCAGACACTTTTGCCGAATCTGCTTGAGCGCGTTTTCGGGCTCGTTGAGCATGTAAAAGTAGATTTGCGCCATGTTTTGCGCCAGAAAAACGTCTGCTGGATCAGCCACCTGCAGATACGACAGGTCCACCAAAGCCGATTGAGCCTGGCCCAGAACCAGATGACAATTGGCCTTGTATCTGTGCATTGTGATGGACTTTTTGGCCACATTGAGCGCCTCGGTGGCGTGCAAGATACATGATTCGGCAAGCATCTTGTCAACGGGCTGCTGGGCGTCCTGGGCCACGAGAATGGACTCGTAGGCCCGGGTGGCGGCCTCGGCATTCACCAGACCGGTTTTGGCGCCCTCCAAAAGCCGGTTTCGGTCTCGTTCGTCCAGTCCCTTGAGTCCCGTGAGCGGTTCCAGACGCTCGATGGACTTGAAAAACTCGCCCTGACGCAACAGAGACTCTGCAATCTTGATGGAGGCCTTGTGCATGTTGGGGTTGAGCACGAGGGCGGCTTCAAAGTCGTCCAGCGCGAGCTTTTGCTTGTCTTTGAGCAGCAGTACCGTTCCACGTCGGTACATGACCCGAGCCAGCTCGACGGGGTCGTCCACGGCGTCCTGGGCGTGTGTTTTCTGTCTTTCAAGAGCCTTGTCATACGACTCCAGAGCCTGGTCAAACGCTCGCTCAGACAGATACTTGTCTGCCTGCGCTATGAGGTCGCCCATGAGCGGCTCCTGGGCCATGGCCAGCGGCAGTAGCGCAACCAGCGGGTAAATGAGTTTCATAGTGGCGACTGTACTTGACAAGACAAGAACAAGTTAAGTGAGATGGTGGTATTAAAGCGTGACGTGGAATCCAAACTCTAAAGTGTAGATCATGGAGTAAGGCAGACAAAGAAGACAAGAGAAGAGGTTGGAAGGGTTTGAGGACAGAGGCGTGTGAGAGGCACGTGAGAGGCACGTGACTCAGATCACATGACTCAGATCACATGATTCAGATCACAAAATTGCCACTCTTTGTGCCACTTTTGGACTGACGATTTTGGACATCTCCTTTTAGACTATAGTTGAAAGTTGAAATTTCAAAACGCCACGGATTTCAGAGTATGGAGTAGAGAGGTTATGAGTTGAGTATGAAGGGTATGGATTCCGAATACGGCAATATCCACGTCCACCAGATCACCAAAACCACAAAACCACTCATTCACACCTCAATACCAGTTTGGATCTGAGTTTGATCTGAGGCATCTACTGTGCAGTCTAAGAGTATGTATAATTACGAATAAAAACACATTTTTTGAATAAATCATCTTAATACGAGTATTATTTGTAATAAATGTATTCATAATTACTCATATCCAGAGATAGAGAAGCGATTAACTCTAGTCTAGATAGTAAAGAGAACTGTCTCACTCTAGAACACTCTACAACACTCTACAAGTGTTAACAGTCAAATATCACTAATCTATCGTCTATTACCCATTTAGTAAGTACAACAGCGTTTCAAAGGTTCATGTTGTAGTTTCCGTTTCAGGTTGAGTCACGTGACGGGTTCCAGGGGTCCTAGAAGGATGAAAATTGGTCCAAAATGGAGTCTTGGATGAGGAGAATACATGATGTTTTGTTTGATCTTGTTGTAACATTAGGTGAAGGAGAATTCTGACTTGTTACAGATGTCTCTGACGATATTAACTTTAGTTAAAAACTTTAGTTAGATATAGTTAAACGAAAAGTTCGGCTGGGGGTCCCTTTTTGGTGTTAGAGAGGAGTTGAAGAGTTGAGATCATGATTAAGCGGTGCGGAAAGAGCAGTTTTTAAAGTAATCTTTGAACGGATTTGTTCTGTAGTGCATATACATCGAGCTGATTGTAATTGAATATCTCCTTTTAAGTAATATTTGTTAGAGTTTTAGTTGGCCAACTCTCTGCTTCCTTTAGTTATACTTTGTTAAGAAAATGGGGGTGCAAATTCCAGGTTCCAGGTATCCCAGAAATTTGAAAATTGTACCAAAATGGAGCCTTTGACGAGGAGAATAGATTGATGGCAAGATATTAGCGATTTACTCAATGTAATCACGTTTTTGAGGGTGTTAAAAATATTTAAAGGTTCATCTTTTACTTAGGTTTAGTTGGGATAAGTTAATAAGCATATAGTGAATGATAAGTCGACTTGTATATCAAGTCAAGACAAAGTAGAGCGGAAGACTACTTCAACCCCCATTGGTACCACTCCTCTCACCAGTCCCACCCAGTTCAATCTTTTATTAGCATAAATAGTGCTGATGAATTCTCGAGGTCTTGTCACCTCTCCACCTATATACGGATCGCTCGTCTATCGCTGGCCACGATCAATGGAAATGGACCGTCGGAACTGCTCGTAGGAGGATCGGGACCGCACGGACGAGGACGACGACCGTCGGCGGTTGCGCCGGGCAAAGTGCGGGTCCAGGTCCGAGTTGCCGGCGTGTCGGCCCAGAACGTTGAGAATGTCCGTGAGCGACACGACGCCAATGAGCTTGCCGTTGTGCGACGCGTGGTGCGCCGCGTGGGCCTTGCCGGGCTGCACGGAAGGCTGCGGCTGGGGCGAGGGCACGTCGGGCTGGACGACCCACAGCCGGTGGGCGTTGGTTGCGACCATCTTGGCAATGGTTCGGCCGTAGGACGTGTGCGGGGTCACGTGGAAGACGGGGAAGGAGTCCTTGCCGTCCTCGAGGCCGCGCGAGTTGAGAATGACGGACAAAAAGTGCGCGCACGTGGCCTTGAGCAGGTGCGACTGCGAGCTCTTGGACACGAGGCGCACGTCGACCACGCTAATGTTGCCCAGCAGGTTGTTGGCCGAGTCGACCACTGCCAGCGACGACACGTCCTGCGCGTTCATCTTGCGCAGCGCGGCAATCACGTACTCGTCGCCGCCAATGGTGAGCACGTGCGGGTTGGGCTGTGCGAGCCCCAGGTCCGTGAGCGGGGTCTGGAAAAGCGGCTCCAGCGACTTGAAGAGCCGGCCGTTTTCCCAAATGTAGCGCACGGTTCGTCGCTGGGACAGAATGCCAATGACGGCGTCGGATCCGGGGCCCTCGGTGACGGCGAACCGGTGGACGCCCGAGCCGAGAATCTCCACGGCCGTGGCCAGCGTCGAGTCACGTGGCACGGTGATGAAGGGGTCCTTGGCTCCTAGGCCCGCGACAAAGTTGACGGGCACGGGTTGTCCCGATCGGGCCTTTTTGACATTGTCCAGCGCCTCGGGCGTGGTGTCTGCGGCGTCCACGTAGCCCATGACCAACAGCAGGTAGGCATTGAGGTCTGCGTAGTCGAACGAGTGGGAGACGGACTTGTGTTGGGGAGCTGTTCGCACGGGCAGCGAGGTGAAGTGGTTTTCGACGAGCTTATCAAACGCCTTTTCGACCGGCGTGTCTCCTTCCACAAACACCAGCTTTTCGGGCTGCACCATGAGGTCCAGTCTGTCGTCTTCCCAGCGTCTGTGGGAAGCCGTGGACTCGTCGTAGGCCGGGAAGACGGGCGACATTGCAGCCTGGTTGTTGTTTGAGGTAGCCGACGACGACCGCGACCTCGACGGCGTGACGACCGGAGGAGCCGTGACGAGCTCGGCAATGGAGGACTCGGCCACGGTGGGCGAGCCGGGAATGGCAAAGTTGCTGGGACGTTCCATCTGGGAGGCGTGGCTTCCTTTTCGGGCTCGGGCAAAGGTGGCCTGGATGGAGGAGTTTGACGGGGAAAGAGCAACCTGGGGAGATTGCGGAGACGACTGGGCGATGGGCACGGCCAGAGAGGGAGTGGAGGGCGTGGAGCCTGTCTTTTCAACGACGATGGGCTTTTCCACAGCAGCCTTTTCTTTGTCCATGGTTGCTTGTCTGTTGCAGAGAGAGTGTTGTGGAGAGATGCACCAGACAAGGTTAGTGAGGTGAGGTGAGTGAGAGGTGAGAGAGAGGTAAGAAGTGAGAGTGAGAGTGACAAGTGGGAGAGAGTTCAAGAGCAGTTGAGGAGATGATTGTGGTGATTGTGATACTATGTTACATGACCAATGTCACCGATTACTAATCCCAATTCCAATACAGATTGCTTTTTTTCCGTCTTCTGTTTCAACTCTTTTGACTCTCTCTTGCATTGAGTCCTACCATGGCTGAAATTTCATGAGATAAATGGCGCCATGCCAAGAGCACAATGGGGCATGAGAGAGACATGAATTTGGCAGAAAATCGACATTTAAATGTTGGTTTTTGTGTTAGATATTCGTCTCAAAGTGTTACCCTGTCTTTTACAGTCAACTACACCTCATAATGACCCACTGGAAGTCGTCTTACCAACTACAATCTCATGATTAGGTTCAACCCAACAGTTATCAACATCATGTGAGCAATCTGACAGCACGTGATGAGGGAGTGGAGTGGGAAGAATGGAAGAGGAAGAGGAAGAGGAGATGATAGTACGAGATTCAATCCTGGCCATGGATTTGACGCCCTTACTCTTCCTACTCCTCTTGTCTTTGTCACTACTTCACTCTCCATCCACCACCTCATTCAGACCTGCAAATGGGCTGATCGGAACGGATAGACGGAGATCTGAGACTGTTGCACTTTGTACAGAATGTATGCAGTGACAATGTAGGGTCACGTCAGGTGATCTTCAAGTTGTGCTGAATCTATGAAGTTGAAATTTATAGTGAAAAATTATAGCTGAAAAATTATAGTGAAAAGTATTACCTAATCGGAACATCTCAACAGTTCCAAGATACCTTCTTGTACTGGTTCATTCACAGTCAGAACTGCTTCCCGTCATCATGCTGACTAATCATACCTCCCCATCGCATTGTAACCCTGCTTAGACCAAAATCATCTCAGTTGATAGTTACTCTCAGACCTAAACATCAAATCCAAACAACTCTACGATACACCCCTCTTCGAGATACAACTCCTTTGTTACGTATAAAGAATGCTCTAAACGATCATATCCCCCGTTTTAATCATACATCTTCTCTAAATATGCCCTACTAAAGATCTACCATGAAACACTCTGTTGCTCAATCAGAATACATTACTTCTCCTCTTGAATCGAAAGATATGATGAATTCAATCTTAACAGACTTAATGGCCGCCAATATCATCATTTCTCCTCAATCCCTCACCCTGTTAATCCTTCAGACTGTGATACAAGGGAACAAGTTCATGGTTTCGGGCTCGGAAAGTAACTACTCTTGTCGGCGCGAGTTTCAGGCTCGGAAAGTAACTACCCTTTATATCAGGTCTGATGATAGCTACTCACGATTGCCCAGTATATGATTTCATGCTCTGAAAGTAACTACAAGTTTCCACCCTCCCAATCACATGCTAACGCCTCATATCTCATTATCTCTTCTGTTATATACTGTTATTGATGCTCATGCAGTGATGTGGTCTAGTGAGCTCTAGAAGTCACCTTTTCGGAAGATTCGAGAGCTGTGGTTGCTCCGGAGGCCACGGTGGCCGTCTTTTCGTCTTCGGATGAGGTTCCGCTTCGCGACTCGACCCATTCCTTGTACTTTTGGGCGGTGATTTCCTTTTGCTTCTGTGCGTATCCTCTGGTTCCGTGGTATTCGGTGTTGAGAATTCGGTCCCAGAAGGTGAAGAAGGGCTGGGAGAAGTTTGTTTTGATTCCAAAGCTCTGGTGGTGGATGTCATGGTAGACGGCGTTGTTGGGGAAGAGGATCTGGAATGGGTCCCAGGGGATGCAATAGCCGCAGTGGTCGTCGACGGTTTTGAGCGTTGAGAAGCAAAAGAACCAGATTGCTTCTCTGGTTGTAAGTCCTGCGACCATGTATGCCAGTCCAGCTCCACAAGTGTCCATTAGGACGCCCTCCAGAGCAGTGTTGTACAGAGCTCCGATGGCGTAGGGCACATAGAGTCTGTGGTGACGCGAGTGGAACTGTTTGTACAGCCATTTGCTCTGGTGCATGGCTCTGTGCAGAAAGTACTGCCACGAGTCCAGAATGAAGAAGGCCAGGGCCACCTTTGCCAGCGGAAGCATATACGTGTAAGCAAAGGCGGCAATCCAGGCTTTTGTGGGGCTGGATTGGCCACCGAAGCGAACTTGCCACGTCCAAATGTCGTGGGCCTCGTGACCAGTAGTATTGGGTTCTTCAAAGTAGTTGAGAAGAAGACCCAGACCCGTCTGCAACAAGTGTTGTTTGATCACGTCTCGAACAACCTCAGCAAACGTGCACTTGTTGCGCTTGGTCACCTCTTCGGGAGTGTGGATCCGGTACTGCTCCAGCAGCTCGTATTGGTCAATCAGATGGAACATGATTCCCGAGGTCCAGTAGCAGATGATGGGCAGTAATAGGGCCAGATTTTCGTCCGAAATCCACGAAACAAGAGGCGGAATCGCGTGCTTGAATACCGGAGGAGGTATCGACGACACGTTGGGCGCCATGAGTGTTATTGGGCCGAGAGAAAAGCTGCCGTTCGACATGTTAGGGTGTGGTGTGTGGTCAGGGGAAGATTGACGCGCCAGAAATCTTACTCTATGCAAAACATGTCAAACCTAGAGTTATCTGATGAGATTGTGGTGGTGAGATGAGGCCATCTGGAGCATTTAAAGGCTGATATTCGTCATCTACGAGGGTGTATCTACATTTCTATGCTCTTTTTTCACTCATAAACACCCACAAACACGCTTTTGAAACCCCCTCCGTGCCTCCTTGTACACTCTCGTACCACAAGTTTCGCCGTTGGATGTGAATGTTAATGGGACCACTTTATGGCACATGTGCGGAAGGTGCAAGGGGGAAGATAGGGCTGTCGTTTGGTCACGTGATGGTGGTAGTTGGTGGTAGTTAAGGGATTTGATTTTTTCAAAAAAATTCCGGTTTTTATATATTTTTATTTTTTTCGAATTTCCAAAATATTCCAAAATATTCAATAAAATTCACTTTCCATTCCACACCTCCGCTAACTTCAAAAGTAGGGCAGTAGATTGAAGGGGGGATGAGGGGGTTGGTACGTGATTGCAAAATTATACCTTGATTTCAGATTTTCTAGATTTTTTCCGATTTTCCAGATTTTTCGATTTTTCCAATTATTCATTCATTTTAATATATTTTAATTCCATTTAAACCCTTCCCAACCCTCTCCTCCCTCCAACCTGATAAGCAAGGCAGGAGATTTTAGGGGTGTGAAGAGGAATGTCGGTTAGGGTCACGTGATGGTTATAGTTGGTATTGGTTTCTGAAATTCGATTTTTCAAAAAAAACGATTTTCTCTGATTTTTTTCGATTTTCTCCGATTTTTTTCGATTTTCTCCGATTTTCTCCGATTATTCGGAATTTTTTTCCCATATACCCAAGTCGTCATTCCTCTCCTCCCCTGAGAATTAGGGTGTAGTCGCCTCAGGGCAGGAACAGGTGGTGTTGAATCAGGTCACGTGATTGGATTATTTGACTGAGGATGCGATTTTCCATTTTTTCCATTTTTTCACGATTTATTTTTCTGATTTTCACAAATTATTCCAAATTATTCCCTTAATTCCATTTAAACCCTCCCATTCCCCAAACTGAGAATAGGGCTTTCTGGGACAGGGCCACAGGGGGTGTTGACCAGTATCACGTGATTGTTGTATTTGATCTGGATTTCTGGATTTTCAATTTTTCCGATTTTCCGAATTTTTCGATTTTCAAAAAAAATCAAAAAAATCAAAAAATGGGGGGCTAGTACTGTACCATTGTAGGATAGCTTATTTGGAATGTAGTCAAGGGGTAACGGGGGTGGTTTCGTGTCACGTGATTATTTTATTGTGCGATTTTTCCGATTTTCCGAATTTTCGAATTTCCAATTATATTATATTTCCATTTAATCACTCTCGATTCTTCGCACGCAGTTCGAACCCTGGGAACGCCCTCCATTTTGTGGTGAAATTTCCAAACCCTAACGAGGATCAAATTTCAAATTTGGTTGCACCGTGCAAATTCCATCTCCACACCACAATGGCTCACTACACCAAAGCCATGGGCACTGTGCGAAAGCACACGCCCGCGACGCTCAAGCGGGACGGCAAGCCCGCCTTTGTCTACGTCTACAGACACCTCCAGACCGGACAGGTGGCCTACACACAGGTCCCTGGCGTGACGGAGCACCATCTCAACCGGCAGTTCAAGGACCCCAACTGGGAGAACAAGCGGCCCACCATGCGGCAGGATTTGTGGCGACCCATGGCGGTGGCCGATTTCGGCAACCATCAGGCCGCTTGTGACGCCTTTGACGGACTGGTGTACCTGCGATACCAGCGGACCCACGACGGCAAGAAGGACGTCAAGGGCTGGAGAAAAACTAACGCCGCCGGAAACGTGTGGCAGGACGGCCAGTACCGGCCTGTTTACACACAGGAGGCGCTGGCAGACCTGTCGGCCGTGGCGGAGGCCGTTGAGGTGCCCGTGACCATCCACTGGGAGGATTTGTGGAGACGAGGAGCCGCCGAGGCCTGGCCCGAGAACACGGAGCATAGTGTTTTGAAGCGATGGGACGCAATCTACCCGCAGTCTCTGGAAAAGCGACTTGCAAAGGTTGCCAAGTCAATTGAGTAAGCATGAGCGTAGCGAATGCGAACGGACCTGTTAGCTATTAGCATGAGCCTGCGAATGCGAATAGCGGTAGGTGTAGATGTACATAATAAGAGCTGAGCTGAGTGAGCATGAGCGTAGAGCTATATTAGCATGAGCCTGCGAATGCTAATGTAGCTGTAGATGTAATGGTGTAGAGCAATGAGCATGCTAATGTAGCTGTAGATGGAACTGTAGAGCTGAGCTGAGCCTGCGAATGCTTGTAGCAGCAGGTGTCGTGCTTTAGAGCAATGAGCATGCTAATGTAGCTGTATATGTATTGGTGTAGCTGTAGATGTAATGGTGTAGTAGCTGAAGTTGTAGAAGCGGTCTGAATCGAGCTCATAGCTGTAACTGTGGATGTAGCAGTAGAAGCTGAGATGAATTGGCCGGATATTGAAAATGCTGTATCAAACTGTGGATGTAGATGTAGAAGTAAGAGTTGTACAGCTACAGTATATAAGCTATATAAGCTGTAGATGTAGGTGTAGAAGGAGCTACCAGTAGATGTTGTAAAGCTCCTGCTCATAGCTGTAGCGGACGAGCTATGAGTTGAGTCTGAGAATTCGAATGTAGCTGTAGAAGCTGAGCTATAGAAGCTGTGTCGAACTGTAGAGCTCTAGAATCTGAAGGGAATTGGGAGCTATATAATCAGTCTGAGTGACCTGTAGAAGCTAGAGACCTTGGCCTGTGAATGTGTAATAAGAGGGTGGAATGCACTACTAGACGGAGCTGTAGAGTTGTAGAAGTTATAGAAGTTGGCTGGCTAATGTACCTTGTAGCTGTATCTGTAGCTGTAGAAGCTATATATCGTGAGCTTCTAATAAGGGTAAATGCTCTTCTAGATGAGGCTAGAGAAGATGTAGCTGTAGATGGACATAATAGAGAGAGAGCTTGAGAATGCGAACGGACCTGTGGAGCTATATGGGCTGTAGATGTAGTTGTAGATGTAGTTGTAGCGTTCGCTGTAGCTGTAGCTGTAGATGTAACTGTAGCTGTACAGGCTATATGAGCTGATCTGTATTATCCTGCGAATTCTTTGTAGCTGTAGATGAGCCGTATGAGAATGAGCCTTCTGTAGATGTAGTTGAAGTAATGTGTGCAGTGGCTGTAGCTGTACAAGAGGCTATCGATGAAGCTATATGGAACTGAGAGCTCTAGATGAGCTATATAAGTAGCTCTAGAAGTAGGGGTAGAGATGCTGTAGATGAAGCTGATGAAGCTGATGAAGCTGATGAAGCTGATGAAACTGGAACGGTAGAGATATGTAGACTTGAGCTATATACTGCAGAACCTGGCTCGTAATTACTAATGTAGCTGTAGAATCTATATGAGTCTGCCAATACGAATGTAAATGATGAAGCTGTATGGATCAGTAGAACTATGTAGTGAGCTGCGAATGTGTAGTAAGGGTGAAGTTATGTGAGCTCTAGATGAATCTATCGAGGTAGTTCTAGATGAAGCTGTATCATGAGCTGAGGTGTAGCTGTAGCTATATGAACGATATGAACCTGCTAAAGTAGTCTAGCTGTAACTAAAGAAGAAACCAAATTCATAATACTAAGAGTGACTTATATATGGCCTCTGTTACCTCTAGCTGAGATATACTTGCATTAGTACCGTACTGTACTTGTAGCTACACCCAGACTCATATAGCTATTAGGTGAAGTGAATGTACAATACTTGTAGCTGTAGGTAGGCACTGGTACAAATCAATTCGCTGTAGTTGGACATATTCGGAGAGAGTCTCTTTATATTCATACTCCACATACTTATTACTTTCTTCCCCATCTGTCAAGTACTGGTACACTTGTCTAGAATGACAATTGGTACGAGAGAACCATACTTGTATTACCAGTGTGATTTTCTTGGTACTGACCAAGAATGACTGTTTTGACTGTTCTGACTGTTCTGATGACTACTCTTACCTGACAGACTCTAACAGTTGGCTGATCTTGGACCAGTGAAAATGGTAAGATGGTCATCTTCAAATACTGTCAACGGCTATAGCAAACATCGAGTCATATATAGTACAACGAGTGACAGTCAATCGAATCTCATTCATATCATCAAGTGTATCTATTTTCTCAGCAGAAGGACTCATGAGCGTGAGGAATGAATTAATCGATTGAATAACTCGGCCTCATCAACTCTTTTCATCTCCCTGAAACATCTCTCTCCTTCAACGAGAAATGTTCAGGTCAGACATTCTGGAATCACTCCAAGCCTCTAATCTCACCACAATGGCACAATTAGAACATTCTCCACATCAGACACAACCCTTCGGTCCATATTTCACCATAAAATAGCCTCCTCTCAGCTCTAGTAATCCCCTGCCAACGGCACAATCTCATGGTTTAGGGCTCTAAAAGTAACTACAAGTGCATGATACTGGATTCGGGCTCTGGCAGTAACTACTGGTTGAGGCTCTGAAACTACGGGTTTCGGGCTCTGAGAGTAACTACAAAGCGACAGCCTCAAGGTGGCTACAACTACACTACTTGTACTGGTGCCATCATACTCCTACTCATCAATGTCATACATTACTGACCACCTACTGGTCCTTCTTCTCCTTCAACTCCTCGGAGACTGCGGTTGCTCGAAGCCACTTTCTGACAATGGCCAGAGTGACCAACAAGAAGCCAGCGACAATCATGACCGAGGTGTAGTCTCTGACAGCGGCGAATCGGTCGATATCGGCCACGGGGGTTCCCCAGTAGGTTGTGAGGAACGGCAGACCTCGTCCGTTGGCGTCTCGAGGAGCAACATGATGGTACGACACGGATTCGGGGAACAGACGCATGTACGAGTTGTGGGTCACGTCAAAGGGCGACTGTTTGAAGTTTGCGAGCTGGTCTTCGGACTCTGCGCATGCCCAGAAGACGAGGGGCCAAGGAGCGTCGTTGGGTTCATGGGTCTCTCCTTGTTTGGGTTCCTCGTATCTCAGATGAAGAGGCAGAGTGAAGTTGAGGTTGAAGGGGGTTCCTTCGGGGGCGTCGGTGATGGGGAAGATCTCGACCAGAGCCTCGGAGCCCCATCCCTCGGTGTGGTAGCGGGGTTCTTCGAGATCGGCTTCTCCCCAGAGCGCCACGAGTCGTCCCTGGCCGTTGGGGTGCTCGGAGGTCTTTCGTTCGAGATCCGCGAGCTGGTACTTGTCGAAAAAGAGCGAGGAGGGCGCAGAGTACTTTGCAAACAGTCTGCATGTCTTGACTCCGTCGTCGTCGTCCTTGGGGTCCGAGGGAATGGCAATATGTCTAAGAGCAAGCTTGGACTTTGGATGAAGACCCACAGGTCGCTCAAAGTCGACGGAGACGGATCCAGCGCCGAAATTGTGCCGTGGCTCAATCACAAGCATGGTCTCTTGAGGCTTGTCCTTGGTAGAGTCGTGCAACAAGCCTGTGAGCTCAATGACACCTCGGAAAGCGTAGGAGGTGGCCTGTTTGTGCAAATCAAAGATTCCAACTTCCAGACGGTCATTTTTGCAGGCTCGGGAAATATGCTGCTTCTTGCGCTCAATGTAGTGCTTGAGATGCGGAATGGTCACCTCGGCAACCAACTCCTTCTTGTCGTGATCAATGTGGAACGAGGCTCCATGAGCATAACTAATAGAAGCCACGTCATTGACAAACTCCTCGGACTCGTCCAAACACGCAGAATGCTTGCCAACAAAATGCCCAAACAGCTCGGGCCCATACAAACTGTCATAGTAGGTGTAATCGGACCGAGACTCAATAAAGGCCTTGGGGTCAACAGGAAGTCCAAATTGCTCATGGAGGAACTTGGCCACGTGCTCGAGTTCAGGAGCGGCATCCTGGGGTTTGTCCTCACCCCATTTTCGAGGTTCCGACGCCTGTTTCTTCACCACGGTCACGTGAAGTCCAGGTTCGTAGGCAGCCGCAAACAAAACAGGCTGCTGGAAGGCACTAGGACGTCCCCAGGCCACAGAAATGTCTGCCACGTGATCCAGAACCTCGAGATCGGCGCTGGAAGCAGCCACAGTGAACCGGTCTTGTCGAGGCACGTTCACAGACACGGTCAGCTTGGACTTGTTATTGTCTCCAGCCTTGAAGACAATCTTGTCTCCGTCTTCTTGGAGATTGGCCAAAAGAGTGACTCGTCGGTGCATGTTGGGAGTGGCAAGAAATGTGTAAGAGGAAGAGTTGGAGCGTCGCCTTGTGCACACAAAAGAAACAATTGACCCTGGTGTCGATCAATGCAGGGTCGAGGGGGGGGTGAGAAGGAGGTGAGAGGTGGGACGACGAAGACACGAATTTGTGGTTAGGATAATCACGTGACTCAAAAACAGCACGAGATTTCCAATCCAGAGTTTGAAAAAAGCGCTACAAGCCAATTGTCTGATTTATCGGGGTCATGTACTTGTAGAAGGTACGTGGTGAGTTAATCTGGCAGGAGTTGATAAGGTGTTTTGAATGATTAACTGAAAAATCTGGAAAAATCTGAAAAATTACTGGAAAAATTGAAATATTGAAAAACTAAAGAATCGGACGAACGGAGATACCTGGATAATTCAATAATTGAATAATTGTACTAAATAACACCTTCTGTATGACGCTCAGATGACACTTTGCAGATCATGTGATGCATACAGTTTGAACTCTGCTTTTCAGGTCAACTGGTAAGACAATCAAGTCACGTGATGTAAGACGAATCAAGTCACGTGATGTTCACAGTGTCACAGTGCCACAGTCTTACTGCAAATATCATGGTATCGTAGTCATCAAACTGTCACGTTACTCTTTCTCAATTCTTTGTTAGCAGCATCAATTACAGTACTTGAAGGTACTAGAAGGTAAGAAGAGACTCTTTGAAGACGTTTATAATAAAGCTATATACAAGTTTCAGGAAGGCAGAAAGCACGTGACCAGGTTAAAATGGCTCAATTTCCATTTATAACGAACCCTGCAGAGTGTGGGTGTCCCAGAATGTCCACTACTTGTCCCTCCATCAGTTATCAAACTCAGTTGACATTTACTTAGGTAATTACTTGAGTTTAGACTGTGGTAGCTTTGGTAGGCTGATGTACCAACATCATGAATACAGATTTGGAAGATGAAGAGAATTGTTGCTATCTACCAGTGGGATCATCAGGAATGTCTTTCTGACACTTTCAAGAGGCTTCATTTGATTTTAATCGCGTTCAGACGCTCTCAGTCATCACGTTCAGATCATGGGTTTAGTTGAGAATTTGTTGAAGATAAAGTCAATCTGGGGGTGCAAATTCCATGTTGCGAAAGTCGCAGACACATTAAAAGAGGATCAAACGATAGTCCTGTTGTGGGTATATAGGTTGGTGGTTATTATGGGTCACGTGAGTACTTATATTCCAAGTTGAAGATGATTTAGTTCATTTAGAGGTTTAGAACTTTGTTGGCATTTACTTAAGAGTGAACATCAATCCAGCACCATGTGTACATGGGTATTTCAGATGTCACAGGCACTTTTTAATACCATCATATTGATTGTGACGATGTAGGAATCTTCTGTATCACGTTTTCGAAGAAAAATTCCAGTCCACTCTGCCTATTATACCTACATCTTTGCTGTTCACTATTGTCCAGAAACAAGTCCATATCGTCTCTCTGTTGGTTTGTATATTGACCAATTGAAAACAGGCTCTTGGTATATCAACAGGCTTGCACCTATTTGCACCTTCAACAATGACACACAACCATTGTGGTGTTACGTTTCAACCAAGTTCGAATGGTTTACGGCTCTGATAGTAACTACAAAGTTATTCTGTCCTACTCTCTGGTTTTCGGCTCTGAGAGTAACTACAAAGCTAGTCTGTCTGACTCTATGGTTTATGGCTCTGAGAGTAACTACAAAATGACTCTGTCTCACTCTATGGTTTACGGCTCTGATAGTAACTACAAAATGACTCTGTCTCACTCTATGGTTTACGGCTCTGATAGTAACTATCGTACAAAATAACTGTCTCACTCTATTCTCTCACCCAATGATATATGAAACAAAGCTGATTGAACATGGAGTGACCTCTACAGTATCAGATATGAATATCAGCTGATGGAGAGAATCCCCTCGATTAATTGCTCTCAATCATGTATTTATTAATTATTTAATTATTTAATAATTTCCCATTTCCCATCCCCCTCCCAAATCGAACCCACGAACTCTCTCTCCCACCTCCACTTGGCACGCCACTGCATAGTGCCACGACAGATAATCAGATAACTGCTCTCTACCACTGCACAACTCCTCTACGCAATTGACATGTCCAACAACACGTTGCAAGAGGCGCTGACCGAGGTGCGGCAGCAAGAGTCGCAGATGCGCCGGTGTCTCGAACACAAGGGCAAAATCATGGACGCTGTAAAGCACGCCTCTACTCTGTTGGCCGAGCTACGATCGTCCACCCTGCCGCCTAAACAGTACTACGAGCTGTACATTGTGGTGTTTGATGCCTTGGCGTATCTGGGGGCGTTTCTCAAGGACTCTCATCCGACCCACCATCTGGCTGACCTCTACGAACTCGTCCAGTACGCAGGCAACATTGTGCCCCGACTCTATCTCATGATCACCGTGGGAACCGTGTACATGGGTCTGGATGACGCCCCCGTCAAGGAGATCATGAAGGACATGATGGAGATGTGTCGAGGTGTCCAGCATCCCGTCAGAGGTCTCTTCTTGCGATACTACCTGTCTCAACGGTCCCGAGATAAGCTGCCCACCCTGTCCGAAACAGACGACAATGCAGCCACCAAGGGCTCGCTTCAGGACTCAATCCAGTTTGTCATCACCAACTTCATCGAAATGAACAAACTGTGGGTGCGATTGCAGCACCAGGGCCACTCGCGAGAACGAGATAAGCGAACGGCCGAACGACAGGAACTCCAGATCCTGGTGGGCTCCAACCTCGTGCGGCTCAGCCAGCTCGAGGGAATCGATAAAACCTACTACCGCGAGTCGATTCTGCCGGCAATTCTCGAACAGGTGGTCCAATGCAGAGATATTCTGGCCCAGGAGTATCTGCTGGACGTGATCACCCAGGTGTTCCCGGACGACTTCCATCTGGCCACCCTGGACATTTTCCTCGACACCATTGCCAACCTCAATCCCGGCGTTTCTGTGCGACGCATTGTCATCACCATGATTGAGCGTCTGGCTGCCTACGCTGCTCGAGAGGCCGAAAACGAAACCAACACCGTCGCCAAACAGCTCAAGGATGCTCATTTGGATGATAAGGAAGAGGACAAGGAAAAGGAAAAGGACGAGGACAAGGACGAAGACAAACCCTCCCCTGTCTCTCCCTACTCGGAGGAATGCCACCGGGGTATTCCTGCGTCCATGGACCTGTTCAAGGTCTTCTGGGACCACTTTTTGGGTCTGCTCAAGGCCCGGCCAGACCTGCCGCTGGAGGACCAGATGGCCATTTTGGGCGCGCTCACCAAGCTCTCCATGAACGCGTACCCCGAGCGGCTCGAGTTTCTGGACCAAATCTTTTCGCATGCCGCCGAAAAGCTCAAGGGAGCCGACTCCGCCGCCGCCTCGTCCAAGGAGACGGTCGACGCGCTGCTGGCCATGGTGCTGGCGCCCATCAACTTTTACAGCCGTCTGCTGACGGTTCTGTCGGTGCCGTCGTACCTGGAGCTGCTGCAGTCCCAAACTGCGGCTTCCCAGCGGGTGGTGGCCATTGCCGTGATCGACTCGGTGCTCAAGGAGCAGGCGCAGATCACGGACATTGGCGACGCGGAGGGCGTGTTTGGACTGCTGCAGATTCTCATTGTCCCCCGAGGAGCTGCAGCCCAGTCTGACGACGAAGAGTCCGAGGAGGTGGCTGCCGACCAGGCCAAGATTGCAAAGGTTGTGCATCTGCTGTTCCACCGGGACCCGGACTCGCACTACAAGCTGCTGGTGGTGGCGCGAAAGGCGCTGTCTGCCGGCGGCCAGCTTCGAAAGTACACCTATCCTGCTCTGGTGTTTTCGACGCTGCGAATCGCTCGTCGGTACAAGGCCCGCGAGTCGGTGTTTGTGGACTGGATGCAGCGGACCACGGCGCTGTTCAAGTTTATCCACAAGCTCATTTCCGACGTGTCCATCACCGGTCGGGCCGAGTACGCTCTGCGGCTGTACGTTGACGCAGCGCAGGTGGCGGACCAGTGTGGCGCCGAGGAGGCTGCGTACGAGTTCTTTGTGCAGGCCTTCACGGTGTACGAGGAGGCCGTGTCGGACTCGCGAGCGCAGTTCCAGGCCATTTGCATCTTCATCAGTGCTCTGCAGCAGACGCGCAACTTTTCGCTGGACAACTACAAGCTGCTCATTTCCAAGACGGCCGTGTACGGCAGCAAGCTGCTCAAGAAGCCCGACCAGTGTCGAGCCGTGTACATGGCGTCTCACCTGTGGTGGACTGTCGATGAGGACGACGACGAAGATGAGGACAGCAAGGAGACGCCCGAGGAGGACGACAGTGGCACAGCGTCTGTGCGGGACGGCAAGCGGGTGCTCGAGTGTCTGCAGCGAGCTCTGCGGGTGGCCGACGCGTGTATGGACGTTGCGGTGCAGGTGCAGCTGTTTGTGGAGATTCTCAACCGATACATTTACTACTTTGACCACGGCAACTCGGAGATCACCGTCAAGTACATCAATGGTCTGGTGGAGGTGATCCAAAACAACTTCAACGACGATGGAGCCTACGATGCTCAGAACATTGAGGCGCCCAAAAAGTTTTTCGACCGCACCCTCGACTACATTGCCAGTCAGAAGGAGGTTGACGAGCGCTACGAGAGCATTGTCTGGTGACTAACGTAATGATAATGAGATATGATTGATGAATGATGGTGGGAGTGTAGCGTGAGTGAGTGTAGTGAGTTGTTGATTCAGGCTGGTTTTTTTTTTTTAGAAATATTAGTCACATTTCAACTTTTTTCTCATATATAACATTAATAAGCATAATTAATTCCAATATTGATTTTAATTACTGATAATAGAAAATATCAAGTCAAGACAAAGGTATGAGATCATGTGACTGAGGAAAGTGATAACACAACTTTTTGAGTCACGTGATACCAATAATAGCCATATGTTGTTGTTTTCATTCGTTTCATTATAAAATTGGGTTAGTTAGTTGGGTCGTTTAGTTATGATTGTTAAACTGCACCTGTATAGTGTGTGAATTATGAGAAAACTGAAAAAAAAGCAAAAAAAAAGAAATAAAAGAAAATAAAAGTGGAATTATCACCAAGAACACCAACTTGATTGCTCACGTGACTTACCGGCTCTTGATTGAACTTTTAGGGCCACTTACAAACCTGGTAGAGTTGGTCTTCACATTGAATATGCAATTGTTTATATAGAGATTTGAAGCTGTCTAGAAAACGCCGTAGAACACATGGAACCAGTCACATGACCACGGAAACTGTCACATGACCCCACGTGACCTCCACCCCTCTAAACCAACCTCCTCGTCGTCTTTCCTCCACCCAATAAAAACTCACTAATTTATCATTCATCTCTGAGTCAAAAGATGCATGTCAAAACATTGAGTTACGATAGCCGACATTCTGAGGAGAGATTAAAAAGGGTGAATATTGGATCGATAGGAATAAAAATTGGATCGATGGACTCGTGACGGTCACGTGATCTCAATTATCGCCTCAAAAGTCGAATTTGAATCGATTTAACACAATTTCATCTCTTCCGCAAGAAACAATAAGCTTTCGGTCCTCGAGGTGGGGTATCAGAGAGCTGATCATGTTGACTGAGGTGAGACGAGTGTATGGGTGACGTAAGCGCCGTACAAACTTTGGCGACTCTGGGTGATTTTTGAGTCACGTGATCACTCCAAACCCCTCTTTTCATCCCCATCTCCCCCTCCCACCTCGCTCTCTCTTTCTTCTCTTAGATTGAAAAATGAAAAACCTTTTTTGGAAAATATAGACGCGTACAAGGTAGTGGAGAGTGCATGGGTGCAGTAATACATTTTGGGGGATTGATTTGTCGACGGTTCAGCACCTCACACATTACACAAACACAATGGAAGAGCCCGTGATCTACGACGAGAATCAGATTGATGATAACCGGGTTGTCAAGGATCTGATTGCTGGTACTTTTGGAGGAGTTGCTCAGGTTCTTTCTGGTCAGCCCTTTGATACCACCAAGGTGCGACTTCAGAGTGCTCCTGAGGGTCGGTATTCGGGTGCTATGGATGTTGTGAAGCAGATTATGAAGAATGAAGGATTCAAGGGCTTTTATAAGGGCACTTTGACTCCTCTGATTGGAGTTGGAGCGTGTGTTTCGATCCAATTTTCCGTCAATGAGTACATGAAGCGAATGTTTGGTTCTCGAAACTCGGCTCTTGGTCTTACAGATACCCGGTTGAGTTCGTGGCAGTTTTATCAGTGTGGAGCGGCCGCGGGATTTGCCAACGGATTTCTGGCATCTCCCATTGAACAGATTCGTATCCGTCTGCAGGTCCAGACCGCCGATAACAAGCTGTTCAAAGGGCCCATTGACTGCATCAAGAAGATGTATGGTGCTGGAGGAGTTGGTGGCATCTATCGGGGCATCATGCCGACTTTGTGGCGAGAGTCGCACGGTATGGGCATGTACTTTTTGACATTTGAGGCGCTGGTGAAGCGAGAAATGGCTCTCAAGGACTGCCAGCGAAAAGATATCCCCGGCTGGAAACTGTGCATGTACGGAGCCGGAGCCGGCTACGGAATGTGGACCACGGCGTACCCCATTGACGTGATCAAGTCCAAGATGCAGACGGACTCGATTGTGCCTGGCGAGCGCAAGTACAAGAGCTCGTTTGACTGCGCCAAGCAGATTCTGCGAGACCAGGGAGTCAAGGGCTTCTTCCGAGGCTTTGGACCCACCATGCTTCGAGCCGCCCCCGTCAACGCTTGCACCTTTTACGCCTTTGAGCTCGCCTGCAGAGCCATGGGTTAGACTAGACATGGATCATGTACCACTACGTAGGGCTTATAGATGAATATACAGATCATGGGTAGTACCATCTACACTCTAAGGCTTCAGAGGAGGACCCATAGCATGTTAAATAGTATGAGTACCACACGATGTGGAGTCAACTACGGTATTGGTACTTGTACTACTATCATTGTACTACCAGGGTAGTAGGTCTTAAAAACATGAACTAAAGTTATCAACTACAGTGGGTAGGTGTACTTGAGCTAAAATCTCCTCTTAACAAGATAGACTCTTCTTTAAAAGCTGATCACAACACTGTCTGGATACTTTCAATTGGAAAAGTCGGTTACTCCAAATATCAATAGTATTGCATCGTCCCAGTAGCAACCTCAGACCCTGTCCAAGTAGATATTGACAAAGTACGCTAGTTACGCTCAGACCCCAAAACCAGGGACTGTGGGCTATTATATCAGTCCTCTGAGTAGGGAGGACAACCTACAGGAGTCTAGTTCACGTAATTAGGGACATAATGTGTACTTAGATCTATTACTCTCTTAATAATGCCATTCTGATACAGTATTGGTGTTTCGTTGCTTGCTACACATGGTTTGGATGGTGCTCTCTGTATTGAGAAATCAGAGACGAAATAGGTGATCACCAACTGATCAAGACAAGCATTGCGACCCCTTTTGACCTTCAATTATCCGCAACGGAGGATAATACAGTCCAGAGTATTCCTCTGGGGTACCTTGCACTTTTGGTTTAGGGGTCTGAGAGTAACTTTGCTTCTGAAACATTGCTCTGACTACGCTGGCACCATCTAGAAACACTGAACTACTACTGGTATCATATACACCAACTAGAATCTACCTCATAGTCATTAAACAGTCATTAACTACAGTACCGGTCTGTACTTGTTCGATATCTCCACTCTGAGTCTTCTTACTGCAGTACTAGTATGAACGATCGTTTACCATCTAGACCTAGACTATTGTAGGTCATTCTAGGAACTATCTACAGTACTACAGGTACTATACCCTCAGTAGTAGAGTCCTTCAACACTCAACATTCAGGCGAACTACAGTATAGTCATTCTTATATAGTACCAGGTACTACTATTACCACCCGGTACCATCTCCACTCTTAACTAGAGTCATGGATTATATAGTCCTACAGTACAAGAGACTCACACTCTTATTAGAGTCATTCTGAGCAGTACGGCACTACAACTATATCCATTGAACTACAGGCGTTCAAACACTCAAACTGCCCTAGTCTGTCCTACAAACACCATATCCACTCTGAACTCTTTGAATAGTATGAGCTACTGTATTAGTACGTACTACTGATATCTACACTCCAACAGCATGAACTACAGTAGAGCAATTGTACTTGAACCACATCCACTCTGAACTAGAATCTCGTATTAAACAGTCAAATTGCTCTATCATGGTACCACCATCTCACTCATATGAATAACTATAGTGCCAGTACCAGGTAACTGTACAACTAGAGTCAATATTTATACAGTAATGAATTACTCTTCTGTACTTGTAATGGTACCATATCTACCTCTTATCATTCTTTAAGCACTCGTATCAACTACAGTACAGTTCTAAGTACTACCATCTTAACACTCTGACTAGAGTCTTTCAAACCCTCATATGAACTACAGTCATAGAGTCACTATTTAAACAGTATTCTACGATACCATCTCAACAGTCAAACAGACTTGAACTACAGCATTGTACGAGTATCATACTACATTTCAACACTGAACTACCCCATTGTAGAGTGAACTACGGTTCTACCAGGTACCTGGTACCATCTCACCAGCTAGAGCCATTCTTTCAGTCATTCTTTATCGTCATCAACTAGATCACCCCCACCTACTCCAACCGCCTGAGCAAGTAATCAACCTCAACCTTTTTAGTCAGTGGAATCACCCACTCCTTGTAGATGCGCTTGACCACCTCGGCGTCCACCTTGCCCTGGGTTCGCTGCGACCACCGCAAAGTAGGATCTGTGCCGTAAGCAAGCGCCTTTTCACCCAGCCGAGCCAGAATCGTCTCCTCAACCTTGGCGTTGGTGATGGCCTCCTCAATGCCAGGAATATCCTTGGTCTCAATGAGCTTGGTGAACCGCTCCGTCTCGCTCAGAAACTTGGACTCGGCCACAAACTTGCCAAAGTGAATACGCCGCGACAGAGCCTGCAGCGTCTCAATGTCGCACACCATGACGGAGCCGTAGTTTTCGGGCTGGTCACGTGCCCCCGCAGCCACCAGCGGCACAATCTCGTCCGTGTAGATCCGCTTGATCTCGTCGTTGACGCTCACCTCCTTGCTGTACGGCGCCAGAATGGGCGGGTAGTCGACGAGCGGAAGAATGGCGTCGGGCAGGTCGTTGGGGAAAAAGGCCTGCTCGTCTGGAGCAGCGTACCGTCGCAGTTTGGCATGCACCTTTTCCGACTCCTGGAGAAACCAGTCCAGATAGGAGCCCTCAAAGCCGGGAATGTCCGAGTGGCCCTGGTTGTAGACAAACTCGGTGCGCGGGAACTGGGCCCGCTCAATCAGATTGAAGACAATGGTGTCTTCCATTCGCACGAGCGAATCTCGAATGTTGGCGAGATCCAGCACCGTGTCGGGTTTCGTAAAGTCCATTTTGGGGTGTTTGGAGCGCAGATGGGTAGATGCACAAGTCAAAAGTGTCCGCACAGTCCGTAAAAAAGTCACCGTGTCCTCGTACGTGCTGTACTTGTACTTTTACTTGTAGTGTGTCCGTGGTTTTTTTCCAAATGTATATGCACTGCGGCAAGCTTAATGAGTCAGACCTAGACTGAGGGGAAGAAGAAGAAGAAGGAAGACAGGACGGAAGAATAGGTTTATATATTCTAGTCGAAACACGTTACACAAACACCCCACGACACAACCCAGGTAACATCCTCTCCTCCACACACATATATCACGTCTCAACCCCCCTCCACCCAAATCCAAATTCTAATCCAATACTCCTCCACCCTTATCAGTCTGCAGCTCAGGTTCAACCGAGAGATCACGTGACCAAAATGCAGGTGGAGGCAGACAAGGGGAGAATGTGATTATTGAATTGGAGCGCAGACAAAAAAAAAGAAAAAAGGCCTTCTTTTAAAGACAGGATTATGATATACAATGATATTTAGACTGATAAATGTACTGTTTAGATCAAGAATATAAGTTCTTCAGATTCAATGGTATGGAAAGGAGAGATACACCATTGTGATCAGAAAGTGACGAGGAATCCAATGGTGTGGTTTTTGTACTGATTGGACGACGATTTTGTGGTATTGAGTGGTGTCTATGAATGAAAGAGACAAACTAGACTATCACATGTTATTGAGATAGAAAGAGTAGACCAAAACTGTCGAATGTGGTGGTTTAAGTATTTCTAGATTTTTGACGATTTTTCTAGATTTTCTGAAAATTCCCTAGTTTTTTTATTTAGTATTTATGGCTCAGTAAACACCCACATCAACCAGAAACATTTTTTTAAAAACGCAATATTAATCCAAAAAATTCGAAAAAAACCCCAGAACCACTCAATACCACTATTAACCATTCTTCACCACTTAAATCCCCATATCTCCCCAAACAACACCCAAACTAACTCCAACCAACCCCCGATCTCATCAAATCCGATATAGTGTAGGGGCTATCACATCACGCTCTCAAGTTGAGAACCGTGGAGACCGGGGTTCGATTCCCCGTATCGGAGGATGGGAAGTGGTGTACTTCTTTTTTGCCCCGTATACTACCATTTTTTTTGCACCTCGGATTTGCTTACTAAGCAACCCCGTTCAAATCCGATATAGTGTAGGGGCTATCACATCACGCTCTCAAGTTGAGAACCGTGGAGACCGGGGTTCGATTCCCCGTATCGGAGGATGGGAAGTGGTGTACTTCTTTTTTGCCCCGTATACTACCATTTTTTTTGCACCTCGGATTTGCTTACTAAGCAACCCCGTTGGGACGACTCAATTGAGTCATCGACCCCACGAGAAGACTCAATTGAGTCATGGCAAACTTTTTTCCGTCCCGAAATTAAACCGAGTGGAGAAAAAACCCTGGATCCACTATATAACCCCTCATAATCTTCTCAACGCTTTTCTTGTCACCCCCAACATGATCTCACAACTGGAAAAGATTCTCGAGTCGCGACAGACGAAAAATCGGTTTCGGAAATTGACGGTGATGGATCCTGAATCGACTGTGGATTTTTCTTCAAACGATTTTCTGTCGTTAGGAAAGTACCAGCCTTTCAAGGACAGTGTCAGTGGCAAGGTTGCAGCTTTTTGTGCACAAACGAGCTCGTCTCTGGGTTCTGGAGGGTCTCGACTTTTGGATGGAAACAGTGCATTATATGAGGATCTTGAGAGGCAGATTTCGTTGTTTCATGGCGCTGAATCTGGTTTGATTTTCAACTCTGGATTCGATGCAAATTCTGGCTTTTTTTCCTGTGTTCCTCAGCCTCAGGATATCGTGATTTTCGACGAGTTGATTCATGCTAGTGTTCATGAAGGAATGCGTCAGAGTCGGGCTCAAAAGCGGCTCTTTTTCAAGCATAATGATGCTGCGGATTTCGAGCGAGTTTTGAACGAACACAAGGGCATTTCAGGCAACATTTTCGTGGCCGTGGAAGCCGTATACAGTATGGATGGAGATACTGCTCCTTTGAGACAACTTTACGAGGTTTCTCAGCGTGTGAATCGCGAGATTCTGTTGGTTGTGGATGAAGCACATGCTACGGGAGTTGTTGGTGATCAAGGAAGAGGACTAGTGAGTTCTCTTGGCATGGAGAAGCAAGTGTTTGCTCGAATTCACACTTTTGGAAAAGCTCTGAGTGCAAATGGAGCCATTGTTTTGTGTCATCCGGTTGTGAGGTCTTATATGGTCAACTATGCTCGATCTTTCATCTTCACGACCGCTCTAGGTCACATCAATCTGCTCATCATTCAGGCGACATATGAGCTTTTGGAGTCTCGGGCGGCTGAGGAGCTTCAGACTCGTCTGTGGAACAATCTGGAGCGGTTTTCGAGCCAGATGAAGGGCTCGGGAGTACATGTTTACCCTCCCGTGCCTCGATCAGCCATCTTTTCCGTCTTTTGCGACAATCCTCGGAGTCTGGCAGCTCATTGTCAGCATGCTGGGTTGGTTGTGAGACCGATAGTGCATCCCACGGTGCCCAAGGGGACTGAGAGAGTTCGGGTTTGTGTTCATAGCGCCAATACCGCCAAGGAGGTTGATTTGCTGGTGCACAAGATTCTCCAGTGGCATTCCCAGCGGGAGGTGAGGGGAAGGTTGTAGGTGGTGGGGTGAGATAGAATGTGGCTTGCCTGGTAGGGTGTGTGAGGTGGGCACAATAGAGTAAAGTATGTTCAATGGAATTGTTTTGTAGTTTTCCATTTATTTTCGATTTTTCATTAATAATTAGTTTAATTCATAATAATTCAATTCAAACAGTCTAATTCAAACTCCATCAGATGAGTGGAGAAAAACAGTACAAGCCGGAGAGCATAGTTTGTGGAGATGAACGGCTCCAATTGGCGTGATTTGGACGACTTGGCGTCATTGCCTGGTGTGGCGGGTTTTACATCTGTGGAGAAGGTACGAGTACCCTTGCACAAGGGGTACTCTCGTTGTGTCGTACTCTGCAGATAATTTCATGCATGAGTGCCATGATACAACGGTGGTGTAGATACGACTTGTTGTATTGACGTGATGATAACATGACCTTTGGAGCCGTGCGTGAGACGGAGTTCTTGGCATGTCATTGTGAGGGTGAGAATGTGGTCTAGTTGGATGACTGGGTGCCGTGTCTGGTAGTATAGTACTGTCTAAACTTCAAGTACTGGTGATTTGATTGGTTGAATGATTAGTTGAATGATTAGTTGAAGGAATGAAAAATTCGATTGGTTGAAAAATTGATTGGTTGAATTCAATGGGTTGAGATTATAAATGATTCAGTAATCACTCGTCTCACTCTCACTCCTCTGTCACTCCCGCTGTCACTTGTCCAAACTCAGACACACACGGCACCAGTCTAACTCCACACTAGTCTTGCATGTTGAAAGTACAGTCCCATTCAGCCGTGCCGGAAATGCATCCTCAAATTTACGCTGTCCTCTGCATAACATCACCACCATCAGATATCACATACCCACACGAGATACCCCTACCAAGACACCCACACAAACCCATATGAGATACCCACAACAAGATACAAGTCATGTCATCACATCTAGCATGGTCTTGGCTAGTCTCACGTCAAACGCCACCACAAGGACCTAGTGGCTCTTATCAGCACTACCTCGTCTTGACACCATGATACCACCCACACGGCTCCATAGACCAGATACCGGCTCCAGCAGGTACTTAAGGCCATGACAGAACCCCCCAGAAGGCCCTAGAACCTCACCAACATGACTGACAAAGACCAAAGCCCCACCACGGTGCTGGAGGTGTCCTCCTTGTCCAATGGTAACGACAAGGAACAGTACGTGACCAACGTGACTGAAGTCGACACCTCTGTGCTTGCGTGGATCGCAGACCTGCTCCAGATTCCCCCCTCCGATGACGACGGCACCTACGCGCCCGAAGTGCACTTTATGGCTGCCCGTTTCGAGGAAATGAACTTTGAGGAAGCGTGCAAAATCGTTCGAGAGAACATGGAGTACCACGACACCGATAACAACTTCCGAGACGAGTACCGACGGGAGATCCGAGACCTTCTGGAGGCCCTGGACTCTGGAGAAGACGAAAAGCAGGCTCTGGACGACCCCACCGACAAGGTGATGCTTGTTCGATACTGGGGCACCATCTTCCACTGGTGGAGTCCCTACCCCGAGGTCCGAGCCGTCACCGACCCCCAGGACGATACCGAGTCCACCGCCGAGACCTGGCGAGTGTGGGTGCTAGGAACCGTGTGGGTTGGAATCGCCGCCTTCGTCAACCAGTTCTTCTCACCCCGAATGTCCGCCATTGGTCTTGGAGCCGGTGTCATTCAGCTGCTTTTGTTCCCCTGTGGTAAATTCCTTGAGTACGCCCTTCCCGATAAGGGGTTCACGTTCCGAGGAACCCGATACTCGCTCAACCCCGGACGATGGAGCCAGAAGGAGCAGCTGCTGACCACCATCATGGTCGGTTCGGCCTCTGGAACCCCCTACATCACCTACAACCTCATGACCCAGATTCTGCCGACCTTTTACGGCCAGGAGTGGGCCCGATCCTTCGGCTTTGGCTTTGTTTTCATGCTCAGTACCCAGATGATGGGTTTCGGACTGGCTGGTCTGCTCAAACGATGCGCCGTCTACCCCGTCAAGGCCGTCTGGCCCTCTCTACTGCCAACCCTCGCTGTCAACAAGGCTCTTCTGGCCCCCAACCGTCAGGAAACAATCAACGGATGGACCATCACAAAGTACAAGTTTTTCCTGATTCTCGTGGCGGCCTCCTTCACCTACTTTTGGCTGCCAAACTTTCTGTTTGAGGCGCTGTCGTACACAAACTGGATGACCTGGATTGCTCCCCAGAACGAGACTCTTGCTCGAGTCACGGGATCAATCGCAGGATTGGGATACAACCCCTTCCCTACTCTGGACTGGAACATTGCCACGGCCGCCTACCTGCCCGTCGCAATGCCTCTCTACACCGTTCTGAACGACTACATTGCTGCCTTTGTTTCTGGATTCGTCATTCTCGCTCTCTACTACACCAACAACTCGTGGACCTCCTACATTCCCATCAACACCAACCGGCTGTATGACAATGAGGGAAAGCCCTACCAGGTTATGAATATTCTCACTGGCAATCTGTTTGACGACGAAAAGTACCAGGCCTACTCTCCTCCCTTTTACGGAGCCGCCAACCTCGTCTTGTACTCTGCCTTCTTTGCCATCTACCCTCTGTCCTTTGTCTACGTGACCCTCATGGAGTGGTCTGCCACCAAGGAGGCCATCGTTGAGACCGTCAAGGCTGTCAGACACATCCACCGAAGCAACTACGAGGGCCGAACCGACCCCTTCTCCAGATACATGCGAACGTACAAGGAGGTGCCCGACTGGTGGTTCTACATCGTTCTGGTGCTCATGTTTGTTCTGTCGATCGTGCTGGTGCAGGTGTGGCCTGTGGAGACCCCCGTTTGGACCCTGGTGTTTGTCATTGGTCTCGTTCTGGTTTTTATCATTCCCTTCACCATCTTCACAGCCTACACGGCGAACCAGCTGACTCTCAACGTCATTTCAGAGCTCATTATCGGCTACGCTCTGCCTGGCTCTTTCATGGCTCTCAACCACATCAAGGCTCTGTCTGTGACGATCCAGCTGCAGGCCCAGAACTACGCGTCGGACCAGAAACTGACCCACTACGCCCACCTGCCTCCCCGGTCCATTTTCTGGCTGCAAATCTGGGCCACCTTTGTCAACGGACTCATCTGTCTGGGCGTCCTGAGCTTCCAGGTCGACTTGGAAGACATTTGCGAGCCCACAAACAAGTACAAGTTCACCTGTCCCGGAGACACGACCTTCTTCACGGCCTCGGTGGCCTGGGGAGTCATTGGTCCCAAGAAGATGTTCGACAAGTACCCCGCCATGAAATACATGTTCCTGCTCGGAGCCCTGCTCGGAATCTTCTTCTACCTGATCCAGGTGACCCTGCCCGCCTTCCTCGCCAAGAAGTTCCCCGAAAAGTCCAAGGTCATTGACAAGGTCCGACGTCAGCTGCTCTACTTCAACCCCATCATCGTCTGCGGAGGCTTCATGGCCTGGGCCCCCTACAACCTCTCGTACCGTACTGGAGGTCTGTATCTGGCTCTTCTCTTCAACCTCTACATCAAGTCGCGATACCTGGCCTGGTGGAAGAAGTACGCCTACATTCTGGAGGCCGGTATGGGCACTGGAATCGCCATCAGTGCCATTATCATCTTCTTTGCCGTCCAGTACAACCCCGTCTACATTGACTGGTGGGGCAATAATGTTTCGTACGAGGGTGTCGATGCGCTTGGAATCTCACCGCGAATTCCCCTTCCCGAAATCGGCTACTACGGCCCTGCCCCTGGCAATTATGATTAGTTTAGTGTTAATTTAGTGTTATTAGTGTGTCTTGAGAATAGTAGACGAGAAGCAGTAATTTAGGCCTTTAGGCTAGAGAGGGTTGCTGGACTGGGGGAGTCGAGAGAACGAGTAATAGTAGACCTGGAAGGGATAAGAGAAGTTGAATGGCTCTGGAGGAGACGAGAGAACGAGAGAGATCTAGAACTATCAGTTTCAGTAGACCTTTGGGAGACTCAGATGCATTCTATAGTCTGATATACATGTTCTTATGTTGTAAGTAATTATAAGATATAGTCAACTAATACAGTTGAGAATACTATTGTAGCAATAGTGTACTTGTAGAGAGTAGAAGATGGTCAGAGTACGTCGTGTAAGGAGCTAGAGTTATCTGTGTGAGCTTTTATCGTACATGACCTGGATCATTATCAATTGGCCTTGTGTTAAATTCAATAAATGATCTCTTATCATAACAATTAGTAATATATGGACTAATGGAAGTTCTGAACGAAGCAGACTTTCGATAAAGATGAGGCCAAGACCTTCCATCAGATATTATATCCACTAGTGAACGATCCAAGGGCTCTGGGATCAGATATTCCGATCTAAAACATTAGTCGGGTTCTTTTCGACTCTCCAATGGCATCGTTCTATTTATGTTAATCACCAAAAATGTAAATCCTTGGGGTTGGCTTTGAAGATCCTGATCACCGAATTGTCAAACAATAGAAGCTGCCAATCGGTCGAAAGACGAAGAACGAGCTGTTGATCACTGGATTGTCTCATCTATTTATATAATTTCTGGATTGAGAGTCTTCGAGTCAGTCTTCGGAACCCAAGTGAAAATCGTACGAAGAAGAATAGAAAGATGATAAACAACAATGACACGGGGAGACGTTGATTAACTGGATCGTATGGATTTTTTTTATTTTTTTAAAATATTATATTTGTTTTGGATCGTCTTCTGAGAATATTCGTTGTCATCTTCAGAGCCCCAGCCTAGTCGCTGCGCTCCTAAGGCTGTGCTCTGAAGACTGAAAAAAACCTCTCCCCCAGTGATCGGTATCGAGTTCTGTCCTTGGACAGGCCACGCATTGCACTAAAGACTTTCGTCAATCTCCCGCAACGCACTTCCATACCAGGACCGCCTTTTACAACGGCCCCAGTGTATTTTCTGATGACGTTGTTCCATGTTTCCACATGACACTCTCACGAGACACGACCAAGATCGTTATAGAGAGAAGAGAACCACCGAATTTCCCACCTGGAGTCGAACTGCAAAGCAGTCTTGTGTAGCCAGGTACGCGAGGCCAGAGGGAGAGGCCGGGTAACTGCGGGCTGACCGCTAGGCCAGCGCCAAAATTTCCCGAAAATAGACTTTTTTAGACCGTTTTGCAGCCCGCAGGGACTCAGGGTAAGGGTTTATACCTAAAGGGGAAATGTACAGAAGAAACTCTGCGTTTGACAGGGTTTTGGAGCAGCCACTTTGGCGACAACCAACACAACGTCTACGTTTCGGAGGAGGGTCGGGTTTTGGTTTTGGATTTGTTTCTGGTTTTGAGACTTTATGTTTCATCAGAAAGAGGGGTTATTTTGGTGTCTATTGTGTTGTTGTTGTTGGTGGTGGTGGTGGTGATGTTTTCATGATGTCTTCCTCTTCTCCTCCATCTGACATCCTTTGGAGATACTCATTCTGGCTGCTTTGTCTGCAAGTCTTGTTTTGCATTTGTCGTGGACGTGCGTTGACCCTGCACGGCTCCACGTGTGAAGTAGGCGTCTGAGGGACTAAGATAGGAGGGGGGTAGGGGGGTAGGGGGGTAGATGAGATGTCAGTATCAGTATCAGTAGGTGAGATGGAAGTACTGGTTATCGTACTCGTACTATGAGCATGGTCAGGTACTAACGTGTACTCCACCCTCTCTCCACATCTTCACTCCCTCTATCTATTTATATCACCTCCTGCTCAGCCGTCACGTCTGTTTTCTGTTTTCTGTTTCCTTTTTTCTTTTCTTTTTTTTGCGTGTTTCACATCCACAGGGATCTCCATGGTTATGAAACGATAACAGTTGAGGCTTGGAGTGGAGGTAGCTCGAGCTCAAGAAGACCGACCCTAACAGCCCCGAACCAATCGAGCACACGGCCCCGACCAGCCACGGCTCCCGTTATCTCTCGTGAGAGTGGGCGGACGATCTTGACGAAGATCTTTCACGACGATCGCCAGCGCCAAACCCAGTTGGTGGCTTGCGGCTCAGCGCCAGAAGAAAGCAAGACGTGAGTCGCGACTTCCCCTTGCTGGCGTCGATCCGTCGATCCATCGCGGTAGGGTCCAGGTGGGGGGAAGAGGGGGTTGTCAGGAGTGAACAACAAGTTGTGAATCGGAATTTGGACTCAGGGATCGTCTCAGAGTCCAATCGAGTCTCCAACTCCACTCCACCTACTGGTCTTCCACCTACCCTTCACCTCCCGACCCCTCCAGGAGTGAACTCTCTCCGTCAAACCAACCCTCTACAAGCCAACTCTCTCCGACTCAAGCTCCAACCAAGAGCTGGATAAGCTCCCACTAACCGAGCAGTTAGTCAAGCAGCGTCAGAGAGAGGCCAGGTATATAGATGGGAGTGTCGCCAGATGTACTGGCCACGCAATGAAGCTCCTCCACTCTCTTTCCGCATGCCTGGTGGCCTCGGTAGCGCTGGCCGCTCCCGTCATGGACCTGGCCTCTCGAGACCAGCAGATCATCAACACCTTCCAGGTCACAGGCCCCAACGTGCCTCTCACTTCGGTCGACAAGATCCATCTGTGGCAACACACCTTTGCCAACAGTTATGGAGCTCCCCAGGTGGCCCAATACACTCCTCCGCGAATCTCGTTTGATCGCGTCCGGCTGTCGTACAACTCGTCCGTCACCTCCACCCAGTACGACCGGCTCATCCAGGTGTTTGTTGGAGCCACCGAGGTGTGGCGATCGTCCACCGCCGAGCCCGTGGGATCTCCCCTGGTGCAGTTTGGCTTTGAAAAGGACGTATCCCAGTACCTGGCGCTGTTCCAGAGCCCCCAGACCATCACCTTTGTGCTGGGCAACCTGGTGCAGAGCGGACTCGAGGGCGAGTTCGATACAAACTTCTTCATCGAGTTTCTCCAGAGTGGAGACTCGGGCGACTCCACGCAGGTCGGCAAGTCGCTCACCTGGAACTACGGAGCCGGAGGAAACCACTTCCGTCCAGCAGACATTGTCATCGGCCTCTCAAAGCCCGGAAACGGAAACTCCTACTCCTTCCCAGACGATACCGCCCAGACCATTGTCAGCCTGCCCCGAAACGCCACCCGAGCCGTGGTCGAGATCCACGCGTCCGGAAACGCAAACGAGGAGTTCTGGTACACCAACATGTTCAACGAGCTGGCTGGCCAGGACGGAACCGGAGATGGAGGCCCTAACCGGATCGTCGAGGTCTGGATCGGAGGACGACTCGCAGGAGTAGCCTTCCCTTACCCTGTTGTCTACACTGGCGGAATCTCGCCCTACTTTTGGACCCCCATTGTGTCTCCCCAGGCGTTTGACGGACCCTCGTACCGAATCGACGTCACGCCCTTCCTGCCCTGGCTGTGGCAGGGAATCGAGCTCGAGCTCAAACTGACGGCCCAGTACACCAGCAAGCCCCAGAACCCCGAGGAGAACTGGCTTGTCACAGGCGCTCTACTGGCCTGGACCGAACAGGGAGTCCAGGGAACCGGTAACGTCTACGTGGCTACAAACACTCCCACCTATGCACCCACCTGGAACAATCTGTCGAGCTCGGACCTGGTCCAGGTCTCCCACGTGACCCGAGTCGTCCAGGTGTCGTCTCAGCTGCAGTTTACGTCGTCCCAAGGCACCCTCAATGCCCAGGTCACGTGGAACCAGAACGGCGTGTCCAACAATGTGCAGTACTACACGTCTTCGTCTCAGGCCGTTCTTCAGAGCACCACGGGTCAGGACTCGCTGCAGGTGGCTCTCAACGGCCAGGCGGCCCAGACGGTGTGGAACTCGACCTACTTTTACCCCTTGGTTCTCAACACGGTGCAGCAGGGCCAGGTGGCCAATTCGGACATTGTCACGGGCTACGATCGGGTCCAGACCGGTCTGGCGTACGAGCGGACCGTTCTCAACGCCACTTCTCAAATGGGAGGCTCGTCGTCCTGGGGATCCACCTTCCAGTCGTACTGGCGATCGCTGGCCGGAGCCTACGACGTGCCTTCCAACTACGACTCGACCTTTTACTCCGAGGTTGCGCAGGCGGACCACGGCAACCTGCAGTACCAAACGCCCTCGTCGTCGAGCTCCCCGACCTCGTTCAGCGACCCCAACACCCTGAACCTCGTCAACCAGTTCACGGCCGCGGCGTTTGCAAACGGCAACACCCAGGACCCCTGGAAGCTGGCCGCAGCCCTGGCGACACTCATCCAGGCGCTCGGATACACGCCCGTACAGCTGCCGTCGTCGTCCAGCGACCAGTCGTTTGCCATCCAGTCTGCAGACGACTCCTCGGGACCCTACCGAATCGTCTTCTCCGGCGGAAACGGTCTTCATCAGCACTAGATTTCAGCTTCTTAATTTATTCCCTTGGAGAGCCATAGAGTGGGCGGAGAGTAGTCTGAGAGACGAGAGTAGACAGAGAGAGTAGACCTACAAGGACATCTATCTAGGGTAGTCAAAGTACATACCTAGAGATAACTCCAAAACACCTCCTAGATCTATAGAGTAGACCTAGAGCAGCTAAATAGTGTCTTTGGAGTATCCCTTAGAGGGTAGTCTGAGAATATATACCTCGTAGAGTACACCTAGAGACTCCTAAAGTGCGACATCGTGCCTTAGAGACCTATTGAGGAGATCTAGGGTGGTCTGAGAAGATCTAGGGTGGTCTGAGAGTCCTTGAGGGAACCAAAGGGTCTGAGAGTATAGACTATACAGTAGTGAAGGTGATCTAGAGTGCCTAGAGATACAACTTATAGGTACCAGTAGTCTGTAGACTCAGTAGATGTCTAGAGTAGACTGACTTAGAGAGTAGATCCAGAGACTCTCAGAGTACATCTCAGAGTATATAGTACATTAAGGAGTCACTTAGAGACCAAGAGGGCTAGAGTAGATCTAGAGAGACCTAAAGTAGATGTAGATAGGTCCTGAGGGTCGTCTGAGAGTCATCCGAGAGTAGCCCTAGAGACCTACAATGGGTAGAGAGGACTAGAGACCTAAAGAAGATGTAGATAGGTCCTGAGAGTCGTCTTCTAGGGACCTAGCGACCTAGAGGCACTCAGAGAAGTCCGAGAGTAGTCCTAGACTTCCAATTAGAGGTTTAGAGGTTCAAACGTCTAGAGTCTAGAATCTAGAGAGTAATCCAAGAGACAAAAGTACAAAGATAGACCTTGTAGAGTACCTCAGAGTAACGAGATGATACTCTCTTTCGCCAGAAGACACAGAAACTCCTACACTGGAGACCGTTGACTTCTTTCACACTGACTGACATGTGTCAATAATCAGGTGAAACGATATTATTCAGAGTGAGACAGACTCTAACAGACTCTAATTGTTAGCGTGTCTTGCCGTAGACTTGTCTTACAAGACGATCAGCTGTCTTAGCGTGGGATCAGCATACAGGGGTTGATTTGCACCATTGTTCGTCACTGTGATATCGTGGTGTAGGTCTGTGGTCATGGTCAATAGGTCTGGTTGTAACTACAGCACATGGTTAATAGGTCTGGTTGTAACTACAACACGTACAAGACCAAGACAACCAATCCAACTAATCCAACTAATCCAAACGAACCCTGTTCACCCTGGAAATGTCTTGAACACCCTTGGAGGTTTACACCCTTGTAATGACGACATCAGAACCAAGCTGAAATTTCACAGGAGACTAAGACTGGACAATTGAAGACTCAAAAGGTCAGACAAGACTGAAACAGAAACGAACATGTCAATAACTCCACCTGATGACCCCCACTACCCCCACTACCCCACTACCCCACACCTGTACCTCTCACATGGCAACTCTGTTAAGCGAGAGTAGATGTGCTAACGATGTGGTAAGTCGAGGTGTGGAGGTGTGGAGGTGTGGAGGTCTGGCGGTTGTTTACGTAATCACAGAGTTATGGCCCCATCCCACTCTTTTTGATCGTCTCATTGATCATCTAATTAGGAGCATCTGGTATCAGCCCACCAGAACAAGGTTGAGAGGTCAGAAGAAGTAGGGGTGGTGAGGTGGTAGAGGTTATGGATTGGTATCAGGGGGTGAGAATATGTGTTTAATTTTTTAGTGTGATTTTTTTGTGATTTTCCCCGATTTTCCCCGATTTTCCCTGATTTTCCAGATTAATTCCTAAATTCCAGCTCACTTCTCCCTCCTCTTCCTCCCTCACTTACCCTACCTCGTGTGGGGTGATTTGATTTGCCAGTTTTGTTCCAACAAAATCCTTCCTCCCACTTACCACTCCCAACCAAGCACCCTTCCGTCTGCCCATTATCCACTTATCAAACTCAAACCTAGCTATCTCTCCACACGACACACACACGACCCGAAAAAAGAACCTACCAACTACACCATGCCGATTTACGGAGCGCGAAACGTGGACAATGTGCGGATCGGCGTCATAATGGTCGGGCTTCCGGCTCGAGGCAAGTCGCTGATTGCACAAAAGATTGTGCGATACCTGTCGTGGCTGTCGATTCCGACCCGCTGCTTCAATGTGGGCAATTACAGACGCAAAGAAACGGCCCATCCCACGGCCGAGTTCTTTGACAACTCCAACCCCGTGGGCGAGCGGCTGCGACGCAATGCCGCGGCCGCCGCTCTCCAGGACATGATCCGGTGGTTCGAGGAGGACGACGGAGTCGTGGGTGTTTTCGACGCCACCAATTCCACGGCAGAACGGCGCAAGTGGATCGCCGACACGCTGCTGGACGCGGGCGTGGAGCCCATGTTTGTGGAATCGTGGTGCGACGACCAGTCGATTGTGATGCACAACATTCTCGACGTGAAAACAACGTCGCCAGACTACGTGGGCACGGACCCGGAAAAGGCCATCACGGACTTCCAGAACCGGATCAAAAAGTACGAGGCCGTGTACGAGACGCTGGGCGAAAACGAGACGGACCTCACCTACGTCAAGCTCATGAACGTTGGCGCCCAGGTCGTCATCAACCGCATTCAGTCCTACCTCGAGTCTCGTGTCGTCTACTACATTATGAACCTGCACATTAAGCCGCGGTACATTTGGTTGTCTCGACACGGCGAGTCTGAATACAACCTCGGTGGCCAACTTGGAGGCGATTCCAATCTGTCCGAACGAGGCCAGATGTACGCCAAAAAGCTGCCCTCTCTGCTCCAGGGCGCCCTGGAACAGTCCGTCTTCCCGGACGGAAAAGTGCCCGAACTCACCGTGTGGACGTCGACGCTCAAACGAACCAACCAGACGGCGCGGTTCCTGGACTACCCCAAACGGTCGTGGAAGGCTCTGGACGAGCTAGACGCTGGCGTGTGCGACGGAATGACGTACGAGGAGATTGAGCAGCAGTACCCCGAGGACTTCAAGGCCCGAGACAACAACAAGTACGAGTACCGGTACCGTGGAGGCGAGAGCTACCGGGACATTGTGATCCGGCTGGAGCCCATCATCATGGAGCTGGAGCGGCAGGAAAACATTATGATTGTGACCCACCAGGCTGTGCTGCGGTGTCTGTACGCGTACTTTATGAACGTGCCGCAGGACCAGTCGCCCTGGATGCAGGTGCCTCTGCATTCGCTGATCCGGCTCGAGTTGAGGGCGTTTGACACCATTGAGACGCGAATCAGCGCAGACATTCCCGCCGTGTCCACTCATCGAGAAAAGGGCAGTCGAGCCGTCCACGCATAGGACGAGTGCATCTCAAACATTAGGGATCAGCCAGCAATGGCGATCTGGATAGTAATAGATATTAACATGGAGAGTGGTAGAGTTAAGGGGGCCACTTGTGTCATATATTGGGCTGTATTGAGCATGGTGGTTCCATAAAGATCATGCTTGTAGGTGAATGGTGGATCTTTGGGATGTTGACATTTTTGAAAAAATAAAAAAAAATCAAAGAAAATAGCAAGACCTATATTGGAACAGTACAAGTGCAGATCTGTATTATGGACTCATCGTACAGAGATATCTACCATAGGATGTCCGTTTGGATCAATGATATGGGATATATAAAGGTACCATTGTAATGAGAAAGTGAAGAGGAGTCCAATGGTGGAGTTTTCGTTCCCATATTATGACTTTGAGAAGTTTTGGAGGTGTATAGACTACTGGTACCATGGGGTGTTCTCTTACTTAGACTATCATTGACTATATAGATAAATAGATAACAATGGTGAGTGACGATATCTACATGCTTGACTCTGGATCAAAGAGTTGGGGAGAAATAACATCACTTTTGTATATGAATATGACCACGGGGAATCGATTGGTGTTGTTGGATTTCTTGTCAGAGGTCTGTAGCCGGTTTTATAGCATTGGTGATACTTTGTCATAATCCAACAAACTCTATTAAAATTTAGTTGGATTTTGAGAACACCATGAGTACAATACCAGCTACATCTCCTCGGTCATAGGACACCCTCTAGGTCCATAATAAACATCGATTCATCTACATCTACCCTGACTTGTCCGTCTTGATATCGCCAATGACGGAGCTGTTGGTCTTATCCTGACGTCCCTGGACGACTCCTCCGGGATGGACCGTGTTGGTCTTGTCCCAGGCCTTTTGGGCACTGGTCTTCTTCTTTCGGGGCGCCTCGTCAATGTTGGCGTACGACTCGCCCACCAGCTCCTCGTCGGTGCTGTAGTCGTCCTCGTTGAAGTCCACGTTTCGCTCTTCGGGCAGCACATTGTCGAAAATCTCCTCCATCCAGAATCCCACCTTGTGGATGGGCACCTTGGCCTCGGGGAAGAAGGGCACCATGTTGAGGAAGCCGTGGGAGTAGCCCTTGATGATGGACACCTCGACGAGCTCCTCGGCGTTCTTCTTGCCGGCGTTTTTGAACGCTTGACGCAGCTTGGCTCCAAACAGCACCGTGTCATCTACCAGAGGATCCACCTCTCCGCAGATGATGTACGTCTTGGGGAACTGTGCCAGCTTGTCTTCCGGAGCAAGCATGGGTGACATGATGTAGTCTTGGGAAAGATCGCACTCCGTGTCGCCGGCATACAGCATCAGGGCCGTGTACAGGACCTCTGCGGGCAAAACTCGGTCTCCAGAATACAAAACCTTGGAGGTCAGAGACAGTCTGTTTCCAGGACCCTGTTCGGAAGGAGAATCAGGTTGTTGAGAAGACAGCACCTTTTGTTGCTGGGCCAGGTTGACAAACGACTTGTTTGCTCGAACAGACTTGTGGGCTTCTCCAGCATACGACTGGTAAACGTCCTTCTTGTTCTTGTAAACAAACGGAGTGGCTGTCTCCTTGGTCACCTGACGAATGAGTTTCATCTGTTCTCCGGAAAGAGCAGAGGCGAAATTCATGTCCAGAGTAGGGTAAGTGAGCACCAGGCCGGCCGGACGCTTGATCTTCTTGGGATAATCAATGATTTTGAGCTCCAGAGCTGCAGCGAGGTTTCCTCCGGCAGAGTCTCCGGTGACCACCACCTCTGGAACGACTTCTCCACTGAGTCCAATAATGGTTCCCTTGGACTTGATGAGCGCGTAGTACGTGTCAAACGCCTCGTCAATAGCGTAGGGGTAAGGGAACTCGGGGGCCTTTCTGTAATTGACAGAGAGAATGGGCACCTTGAGTTGGGTTGCCCAGGCAATGAGGTAATCGGAATGCAACTTGGGCTCCATGGTGGTGAATCCTCCTCCATGAAGATGGAAGATGATCTTCTTCTGGTTCTTGAGCTGCTCGGGGGTTCCATCAAACAGAACCAGACACTCCACGGGCTCCTCGTACTCGGAATGGGCCGGTCGTTTGACAAACACGTCCTTGTAGATGTTGATTTTGGGCAACATGAGACGTGTAAAGGCCCGGATGATGGGGTTTCGGCCCTTTTCCCACGACACTCGACACGACTCAACTGTCATCTTGAGTCTGTATCGTCGCACCTTTTCGTTGGCTGCATCCGAGAAAATCAGATAGTAAATTGTGAGAACCAACGACATGACATTGCGCACAAACACATTCTTGATGGGATAGGCGGTCCAGAACCCAGCATCAAGAGCCTGCATCACCCACGTGGCCCGATAAAAGCCAGGAGTATAGTGGTTCTCAAACGGAATCGGAGGAGTCAAGCCGACAATCTTGTCAAAGTTCTTGAGCACATAGTACCCCGTCAGAGTGAGCACATAGATTTGCCAGGCTGTGATTTTGGCAGTCAGAGCCTGACTAAGAGATCGGATTCCAGGAGGCCCATGTTTGTTGCCTCGAGTCACAATCAGCCACCAAGCCACCGCCACAGCCAGACACTGTGCCCGCTTGAACTTGGCACTAGGTCGTCCAAAGATTTCGTCAATCATGAGTGAAGTGGATGAGTTCAAGATACTCTTCGCGGGGGTCAAAAGACCGCAGCTAAATGCATGCACCCCGCTTAGAGTTTACTTGTAAAGAGAATGTGATTGTAGGGAGTGAGGAGGAGAGAGCAGCAGAACCAGGTGTGGGTCACGTGACAGAAAAAAGAATGCAACAAAAGTGGAAGTGGTTGTATCACGTGACCATCCACTTTTGTGCGAAAAAATTCCCCAAAACGCTCTTCTTTTGTCTCGTTATATCGTCACCATCCATTGTGGGGTAGTCAGGGTAAACGTTCATAGAGGGGGAGAAAAAAAAGTGTTCGGTGATAACGCGTGTGATTGCGTGG
Organism: Yarrowia yakushimensis; assembly: GCA_900518995.1. Classification (NCBI taxonomy): domain Eukaryota; kingdom Fungi; phylum Ascomycota; class Dipodascomycetes; order Dipodascales; genus Yarrowia; species Yarrowia yakushimensis. The sequence goes on from ULGW01000002.1 coordinate 2,034,087, forward strand.
GTAGTCACGTGATCCCCCCAGCTTTTGGGACGTTCGTCTGTCCATCATTCTTTGTTTAGCTCGGGTTCGGCTCAGGCTCATTCAGGCCTCGGCTCAAGAATAAAATATCAGTCATCTGACAGTAGAGATTTTGGGGTATTTGACCGGGACAAGAGTTGGTGTTGGTTTTCGGTTGTCAATTGGCGATTGTCAAATGGCGACTCAATCATGTCGTTAGTAGTTCGTCACCTCTCTCAATGTATTCCATTCTCCTTCTATGCAGGTGGGTGGAGGTGCAGGACTGGAAATGGGAATGACAAGAGGTTGTGTCTTCTGAAGAAGTCATGTGATCTGTCAAAAGCCGAATTGAATCGCTTCATTGTGTTTTAACCACCGTCTGACCATTCAGGCGTGGGTTTCACACTGTAGTTACTTTCAGAGCCCCAGACCATCAAGTGCACTGTAGTTACTTTCAGAGCCCTAAACCATGAAGTTGGATCTCAGGTGGAGGACACTACGCTGTTAGAAAACCGATCCAGAAGTCGTAAAAGCACAATTGCAGTGTTTTTGATCTCTCCATGTGATTGAAAATATCTTCGACCACCTTTTCCAACAATTGGTGAAGTTGGCGGGAGTCCATGTTGTGCATTCTAGGTCTGAACATAACTACAATTGTATGTTGGGGAGGTCTGACTGTTGCTACCAGTAGCCCTGAAGTACCAGTATCGTAGTTCAGCCACTGAATCTGTGAATATGTTAAAAATTGAATTCAATGGTAGTGTAGTTGTAGTTACGCGAATACCCGAGAAAATCTGAATAAGTTGTTTCTTAAGATACCATCTCGACATATCCATGGTAGTTACTTTCAGAGCCCCAGGCCACCATGTTGTCGTCGATGAATGGCATTAAACAGTTACAGACTGATTCAACAAGGGTATAAGAAACATAGGGGTTGATATATTCACGTGATTCAGCTTATTAAACTCTTGAATTGGTGAGGCTACGAATTGATCCTGTGTGGTTTTTAGGTCTGAGAGTAACTATGTTGGATTGTGGAACCTGATATGCCTGTAAAGTAAATCTGTCACTGAAATAAATGTTGTATTTAACACTTTGACAATTTGTAAGGCCATTCCATGGCCATATCTCATACCTGAACCTCCTGTGACCTCTTGTTGATTTTTCAGTACAAGATACTAATTCAGCAGCCAACCTCTAAGCTATCTCAACTCCAGTAGCGTTCAATTCAGCCTTGCTCATTCAAAGACAAATCTTCCTTGGTTATCTGAGCTCGGTGATAACAGGGAATTCACATCTACACCGTAGATATTGCATAGATTAGGCATGTATCAGGGGTAGTATATTATCAGATTCAGGTTCAGGGAAGGTGGTCTATGTCGAGAACAAGAAGGCTATCTCAAACCATCCCGTCGTATTCGCTTAAATGACCCTTCGGGGATGTGTCACGTGACGGGAGGGGCTGGGAGGGTGGCAGAACAGGGTACCCGGTGAAATGAGAGCATGATAGGCTGTACGGCGTAGTCGTACTCGTAGCACCACATTGTCATATTACTCATGCTGGATTACCTATGATTATCATTACTGTAAAGAGACTGGTTGTATGTAGAGTGGGTCAATTGGTTGACGAACCTGAGTGAGATTTGACGTTTAAATGGAGATTGTTCGTTTCAGACTAGTCTTTGTGGTTGACTCACTAGCTAGTGTCATACCAACTACCAGGACTGTACCAAACGAGTCTCTGACAAGCTACGAACTGGGCTGTGCTGAACTTAGTGCATAATGTAGGATGAAAGTGTCTTGGTTATGGTGAGTTTGGCAAGCAAATGGGTGGTGTGAGATACGAGGGATACGACGATATTCGATAGTCGATATTCGTACGACATGCATTGTTGAGACGCAGGAGAGGAGACGGGAGAGAAGCCAGGAGCCAGGAGAGAACATTTGGATGAAAAAGAAAACAGTCAACAGGGATTCAGACAATTGAGTCAAAGTTGCATGTATTCTTGAGCTCATAAGGTTGTCTATAGGGGAGAGGAGGAACTACCAGTAGATGAAAGAGAAGACATGGAGTGAATGAAAGAAAGAAAAGAGACACAAAGAATACGTCTTTGTACGACAATTTGATACTACTGGTATACTGTCAATCTGATAATGACCCTGCTTAGCAACTCAACTCACAATTCAACATGAACTCTGTTGCTCAACATAACTGAACTGAGACCACCAAAAAAAAAGCTGGGGAAGCCGTATATCCGAGGGAGGAGGAGGTGAGGTTGAGTGAGGAAGACTGATGGTGAGGGGCACGTGTTCAATGATAGATGAATAGTTATGAATAGAGCTCTAGATCACGACCCCAAGCACCACACCACCACACGACCCCCAGACTACAACCAACCAAAAGCTCCTACTCCCACATGCACTTTTGATAAGCTCATAAATCCGAAAATCCAAATCCAAATTCAAATTCAAATCCAAATGCAATTCTGATTTGGCCTATTATTAAGGTTGACGATAGACGGATATACAAGCAGACAGGGGCCCTAAAAGCAGTCTTATAGGGTGTCCAAACGTGCACAGACCCCCGTCCGTCCCCCGCAGCATGTCCACGACCCGAACCACCACTTCTTCTGGCCAGCTGCGGTTCCGGGCAGCCCAAGATCATGTCCATTCGACCCACAGCGTGAAAGACGCTCTCCACGACGTCAAAGAATCTCTGACCCATCTGTGGGACGAGATTCCACTGTGGCAACGCGACAACTGTTTCATTCGAAGCGGCTACGTTCGAGAAACAAACTCGTTCAAAAAAACATTCAAATCCCTCGGATTTGTCCATAATGAGACCGTCAACATCTACTCTCACCTCTTGCCCGCCCTAACCACTTTTGTGGGCGGTCTAGCCACTTATAGTGTTGGAACATACCTCAATTTGGGCCTTCCAATCTACCCAACAACCACATGGAAAGATCACGGAGTCTTCATTCTCTTCATGTTTGGAATCGTGTCCTGTTTGGGAATGAGTGCCACCTTCCACTGCATCAAATGCCACTCACAACCAGTCGCCCGAACAGGCAACCAGCTCGACTACCTCGGAATCGTCTCCCTCGTGGTCTCGTCCATGTTCGGAGTCATCTACTACGGCTACGACCACGGCGACTACGAACGCTGGCTCTACTGGGGCCTCACCTTCACTCTGGGAACCATCTGTGCATGCGTCTCGCTCATGAAAAAGTTCCACACCAGCGAATGGCGGCCTTTCCGAGCCCTCATGTTTGTGCTCTTTGGCCTCTCGGGCGGTTTCCCAGTCATCCACGCCTGTTTCCGTTTCGGATACCAGGGAACAGTTTTACGAATCCAATTGCCCTGGATCCTCCTAGAAGCCGCCTCTTATATCGGAGGAGCGGCAATCTACGCCGCCAGAGTGCCCGAAAAGTGGTCCCCAGGCTCTTTTGACATTGTCGGCTCATCTCACCAGATTTTCCACATTTGCGTCGTCCTCGGAGTAATCCTCCATTGGATCGCCCTCCTGGGAACTTATCACGCCTACCACGGATGGGAACTCTCAAACAACCCAATCTTCTTCCGATAGACTCCTGGAGAGTCTCAGAAGACATGACAAGACTGCTCTGGAAGTAGTCATGATGTAGTTAACAGTATTGTAGGGGCACGTGACGGACAGCACGTGACTTATCTAGAATGACCGAACTGACACTAGAATGAAATCATCCATACTCCCTTGAAATGATCTTCTACTGGTACAAGTACCTGTACTTAAGTCTTAACTGAGTGTCTACACCAGTCCAATTATTACTTGAAAAAATGTGCCTCCCATTTGTTATCACCCACTTAGATTCTAATTAGAGATTACTAGATCAATCAATGGTTGTAGAGTTATGGGGTCTAGATACCGATACTGGAACGATTATCGAGTACCTAACACTCCATTTTCTTCTACTACTAAACTGATCTTTCTCAAAATCAATCTTTCTACAATCTCAACTCGCCAAGACTGAAAAAAATCATCTCATCGAACCTTGCAGAGAGATACAGTTATCAGTACAGTAGTACATTTTGCTCAGTAAATGACTACGATTTGTGATTGTGATAATTCAACGTTATAGACGGAATACTAGTGGTCACGTGACCCCAGACATTGATCTCATGAGGTTGAGATTGGTCACTTTTCACTATTGGAATCTGAAAAGTGCATTTTGATAGTCGTCAATGGTCTCGTAAAACACTCGACTGGATACACACTCTGGGCGATAAAACAAATACTTGTATCCAGAATCAGTGCTTCTGGTCACGTGACCACCGTCTCTCAGCTTTGTTTCAGACTGAAATCGCACATTGAGAACACTACAAGACTATCTACAATAAGTGGGTCCTAAAGAGACCTGAAAAAACTCAGTGTCGTCCTATTTGTCAGTCTAAAGTGCAAACAGATGAGAGTGTAGAATTGTAGTTATTTTCAGAGCCCAAAGCCATTTCACCTCACTAGGTGACCAGACCACTTCAGTAGAGCTTGAAGCAGAAGGAGTGGTTGAATAGGGATAGGTGGCAATGAATTGACCCTAAGACCGTCCAATGGACCCAAGTATTACACAACCATCAACCTACTAAGCCATGGATCAAATAGTTAACTTTAGTTGAAGATAAAGTTCTGCTGGGGGTTCAATTTCGGTGTTGTAGATGTGGTATGCTCAGAAGAGGTATACTATTGACTTCATAGGGTACGGCTTTTAAACAAAATTCAAATCATTAAGCGGCAACCTCAATAATTGAGGTTATATCTCCAGTTTAGTATGTACCACCAAGTAACCTTAATTGACAAATTAGTTGGTATTCTTCAAACTATACTTTAACTCAACTAGCAGAGGCAAAGACATCTCAGAGAGCCAACGACTACTGAAACTCCGTCTAGAGTCAATCATCGACAACCAAATGCAGCTCAGACACCCATTTACGGTTACATTTTGAACATTGAACGTCCACAGTAACTTTCAAAGTGGTCTGACTTATGAAGGCCGTTTGGAGCTACTCATTGGAAGTAATCGAGGCTAGGCACGTGACTAGGATCGTATCAGTGTAAGCCACCTGATAGGTCACTTTTCAAAAGTCGCTAAATATAACCAATATCTATATATAGCTACCTGATGTGGCTTAGGTCTCACTTTACATTCCTTCTCTTGGACCTTCCTACTTTCTCCTATCATGCATACTCCTGCATAATGACATAAGCGAAAACGGTCCGTGAAAAGTATATCTGAACAAGGAGGGGTATTATGACGTCATTGGGGAGGTGTACGTGATATATTCACTGATTCAGTCCACCTCCATCACCTGATAAAGTTGCGGAGTCTGTTTTTGGAAGCCGTCCTGTCAAAGAGACTCTTTCAAAACGTGCAGTTGATAAAGGGAGCTATGACGTCAGACCTAGGGGTGATATCTTTCTTTGTTTGTTTCAGTCGAGAATGATTGTACGATACGATTCTAACCAGTACTATTAGAAGATGAGTACCGTAGTAGTACTGGTACTCTGGTCACCTCTTTATCTCACTAATCACCAACCTCCTACTGGACCATATCTCGATTGCTACAGCAACTCTATATTCAACTCTATACCACCTTTTGAGAGTGTATATGTACTCTTGTGGGTCCGTTTCGCCTTGTAACTCTCCCACACACCCAATTGCCATGTCTGTCAACCCCCAGGATCTCGGCGACAAGCTGCACAATCTCAAGCTGGCCGAAGATGGCACTCCGAGCCGAAAGATCATCAAAACCACCAAGGAGGTGTACGATCCCGTGACCAAGGAGAAGACCATTGAGTCGTCGACCGAGGAGGTGATTTCGCACAATCGATATGCCAATTATGCGTTTGCGTTTGACATTGACGGTGTTCTTCTAAAGGGCCCCGATGTGATCCCCCAGGCGCCCGAAGCAATGCGAATCCTCAATGGAGACAACGATTACAACATCCGGGTGCCGTACATTTTTGTCACCAACGGCTCGGGGCTCACCGAGGAGGTGCGGTGTCGCAATCTGTCAAAGTTGCTGGAAACCGAGGTCAATCCGGGCCAGTTCATCCAGGGCTCGACGCCCATGCGATCTCTGGTCGAAAAGTACGACACGGTGCTGGTTGTGGGAGGCGTGGGCGAGGCGTGTCGAAAAGTCGCCGTCCAATACGGATTCAACAACGTGGTCACTCCCGGAGATATTCTCAAATGGAACCCCAACGTGTCGCCGTTCAGAAAACTCACCGAAGAGGAGTACGCAGCCTCCCGAACCCTCGACTTTAGCAAGATTGCCATTGGCGCGATTCTCGTGTTTGCAGACTCGCGAGAATGGGCCTCGGACCAGCAAATCATCCTCGAACTGCTCATGTCCAAGGGCGGCGTCATGGGCACGGAATCCAAACAGTTCAACGAGGGCCCAGACATTTTCTTCGCCCACGACGACTTTGTATGGTCTACAAACTACAATCTGTCCAGATACGGAATGGGAGCGCTCCAGGTGTGCATCTCGGCACTCTACCAGGCCCACACCGGCAAAGAACTCAACGTGACCAAGTTTGGAAAGCCCAACAAGGAAACGTTCAACTTTGCAAACAGCATTCTCAAGAGCTGGCGTCAGGACGCGTACGAAACGCACTTTTGCAACGACAAGGATTGCGAGGACCTGCATTCCGACCAGGACGAAAAAACCGTCGTCGCAAAGACTACAGAGACAACCAACGCTGACGGCTCCAAAACCGAAGTCTACGACCTCCTGCCGGCTGCCCAAACCGTCTACTTTGTAGGAGACACGCCCGAGTCGGATATCCGGTTCGCAAACACCTTTGACAAGTCGTGGTACTCCATTCTCGTCAAAACCGGAGTCTACCAAGACGGAACCGAGCCCGCATACAAGCCCAAGAAGATTGTAGACAATGTTCTGGAGGCAGTCAAGTTTGCAATCCATCGAGAACACGACAAGGAGCTCGAGCTGAGAGAACAGGCCCGCTCGGCCGTGGCAAGTGGAGCAGCCACCCCGGGATCTAGAGGAGGTGCAAAGACCCCAGTCGAGAGTCTACATCCTCATGAGCTCCAGCAGTTGATCATGACTCAAGCTAGAGATTGATAAATGATACAGACAAGTAGATATAGACAGATAGATGTATGTTGGTAGTTGTAGAGATGGTAGAAGTTCGCTATTAGCTGATATAATCGATATAAGACGACATTAGCACTTGTAGAGATAGTAGAGATAATCGGTATAGTCGATATAATCGATATAAGACGATATTAGTACTTGGAGAGATAGTTGGCCCTCTGTCTAAAGTAGATATTACTTCTAGAGTCGCTACTTGTACTATACTATAGTCGTCTGACTGTCTGTCTCAGTCTGTCAACTCCATAATGTCTAGATGGTACTTGTACTGTACTATACGTCAGACTGTCCGATTCTTGCTGTCCAAGACGATACTGTCTAGAGTGATTGTATCGACCTGGACTAGACGTATACTTGATCACCGCATTCAATATCATGACAAGACGTTCTTGAACTCTCGTTCTTCCACAATATGCCAATCTCTACTCTCTGAGAATGCCATGGTTACCCTTCGGTAGTCTTATAGGGCAAATTGTCCTGGTGCAAGAAGTCTCAGTCAGATCAGAGTCTGATCATACTGAATCGGACCAGATCTCGTCCCTTGAGCCATGAAACACGCCCGAGTCAAGCGTTGACATTGCATTCGATCTGTCGTGTCTCCATCTCCAATCAGAGTCGTTCAAGTCGTCTAGACGAAAAGACAGATTCAGGGTGACATTCTTTAGTACTCGAAAACGAAAAGTGGTTTCGGTGGAGGGTTCACACAGTGTAAGTGGCCTAGTAGGTGACTGTATTTGACTTCGATTTCAGACCATGTAGTCAACAACCACCGTAGTATCAGGTACTGTTCAGACTTGCTCAGAGTTGGTATCAGCTTGCCGTGAAGAGAGTCAACTTCTCTGGTACAAGTAGAGCACCAGGTAGTGACACAGACGCTGTAGTTGTAGCAGATGTTGATGCAGTAGCAATATCGATGCCTTACCATGGAGGTAGAGAAGTCGAACCATATGGGTTCTCAGAAGCCATTGGTTGGTAGTTCAGGTGATCAGGTGATTAACTGATTGAATAAATATGTTGTCGTGGTTTCGTCGGTTGTGGGTTGATTTCGAGTGAATATCAGTGATTTAGAGTCACTTTGAGCGATTTTGAGTGACTTTCTGAATTTCAGCGAATATCCGAGAATTTAACCGAATATTAATGGAAAAATCGAAAAAAATCAGCCAATCCACCATCATCAGAACAAGTTCCTTCTCAAGACAACGCTCCACCTTTAGAACGTGTAACGACCTCCATCACGTGTCTCAATCCACCATAGCAGCACTGAATCATGAAATTCATGTCACTTTGCAGACTTCACCAATTGAGCTGTAGGATGCTCTTGGTTGAGTCGGAGGTCATCTCGTGTCGTTCGTCACGTGTTCATGTCATTCGTCACGTGTTCATGTCGTCCCCCAGATCTTGTCACGTGTTCCATGGCGTCCGTCACGTGATCCACCCCTCGCCCTTCACAGCCTTCTCACTCCCCATACAAAACCTTTGAAACATCCACCAAGGGCAAATCCCAGACTCCATCTGTGGCCTCCCAGAAATAATCACCATCCTTACCTCCATCAACTCGAGCATGCTCATCAACAATCACCTCAAGACGATCCAAAGGATAGGTCAAAACCTCAATGTTGTAGAGAGTCAAGGACACGTAAGTGAAAATGAAGGCGGCAATGAGCCACGAAGGCACCGCTAGAGCCCACCATCGCGAAGGAAAGTAGTAAATGTGCAAATAATGAAGAAGCCAAGTGGGAGACAGAGACCAGAGAAAGAAGACAAGAGCAGCGATATTGGCACCTATATATAGAGCCATTCCCTTGTATTCTGTTCGTGGAGGTACTGCAAACGCTCCTACCGTCACATCCGAGTTTTTCGCAAGAGTATCCATTGTGGTGCGGAGTGGACAACTGGTAAAGTACTGTGAGTTAGCTTGTTAGGAGTAGGGAAATTTAAATGGGAAATTTTGTTGGGAGTTTTGTTGGGAGTTTTGTTAAAGATTGGAGGTTGGAGAAGACCTTAAGAAGACACTGAAAGAAGATAGATGGCAACATATAATCACCGAACAGTCACCCCGCTACGCAGATATCACACCAAAAACAAAATAAATCACATCTTCTAGAGATGTCTGATCCAAGTTACAATCGTATCTTACTCATCAGAGTGTCTTATCGTTAGACTGAGCATCCAATAGTAAGATACAATAGATCCAAGTTGCGGACGATAGTTGTATTCGTGCCAGAAACTGCCTGGATGCTCATTCCTCTTCTTGCTTACTACTCACGTTTGCTTACTAATCACGTTTGCTTATTAATCAACTTACCTCCTGGTCTACTATCCAATCACCCCTCCTCGTGCATCTCTTGTTTACTAATAGTTGCTTACTAACAAGTTATATCCGCTCTCTGACACCACTGTCTGCTTACTAACTAATCATTTGCGCTCTCATACCACATTTGCTTACACCACCAGTGTCCCCTCGTATAGCATCTTGTTTGCTTGCTGCTGAGTCATCAAATTGCTTACGATTCAGTTGCTTATTACAAACCGTTAAGTTGCTTACTAATCGAAAACGTGCGTTTTCAACAATCCAATTACTCCACAGTTTGTTTACAACCAACATTGCTTCTCTGTTATCCAATCCTCGTATACTGAGTGCTTACAGCTTAGTAATCATGTTTCTTAGTAATCAAGTGCTTAGTAAGCAAATCTCCTCCAGGCACAATTACAGGCAGCAGACTCGTGGTTCAGGTACTTAGTAATCAACCCAACTCGTTTGCAACCACGACACCCCTCTCTATTCTTGCGCTTACTAATCACTATCATCCAACTGTCCAACCCTCTTGCTCATCTCCGCTGATCGTGACAAAGTAGGTGTCCGAAGTCAGCTCAGTTTAATTAGACTCTGACCTATGATTGGTAATGTGAAGGGAGACTGAGAGGAGAAAGAGATTAGCCAATCACGTGGAAGCATGCGACCCCCGTTTCTGGTCTCGTGACAAAGACAAACATGGGGGGGGGGGGATTCTGCTGCCTCCAATCACGTGGCTCTTTGTTGGTGGTTTCACGTTTTCGAAACCTTGACCCTCGTCTGACAAGGCCAAGATTCTTGGAATGGCAAGCGCAAGCGTGAGAGGGGAAGGTGGTGTTGTTGAGTGGAGTTGAGAGTGGAGTTGCAATTGATTAGTCAGCCTAGGAGTACTTGGACTACTTGTTTTTGTACCAGTACCATACCACCTTTACTGGTCTTCTCTCTACCACGCCATAGTGCAATAAAGTTGAATGAGGGTTGCGTGATAGAAGATGGAGATGGATGTTGTGCTTCTGGCATGTCCGTGGATTGTACATGAATGGTACGACCCGAATCACTTGCATTCTTGTCTGCTCGTGTTTTGGACATGTGGACATGTTTCGGACTGGTCTTTCCGTGTTCACTTTTCGGGTATATGGAGGTGCTGTAGCAAGTGAGAGATGTAATCAAACCAGTCAGCGAGTGACAAATAAAACAGGTTGTAATCAAACAGACAAGTCAAACAAATAAACATTGACAATTCAAACAAAAAAGCAATCACGTGACTCACACATGTTGGCGTATGTTGACTACAGAGAGTTGGATGCAGTAGACTGAGAGACTGAGAGACTGAGACAAGTCAAAGTCGTCACCTCAAAGCCCTGTCACGTGACCACCGAAATGACACATGACCACCGTCTTCACCCTCACGTGACCACCAACATGACCAATCACTACTCCATTCACTCCCCACTCATGCTTGCTCACAAAAAAAAGTTCAAATGCGTCATGGTGCATCCACGTGCAGACAAGTCAAGAGTGAAATCTTGTCCAGCAACTGGGCAGATGGATGAGAGCAGTGAAGAGGTGCCAGAACAGGTACCAGTACTTGGATATTGTCAATCACGTGATATCGACCAATGATTAGTCATCAAAGTCATTCCACTCCGTCACCAGACCATACAATAGCAGATTTGTATGGTCCTCGTATGGTCCTCATAAACAGCATACACTATACTGCCAGACTCTGGTCTATGGACCTATTATGGACTAACGTAGCGTGATTATCCATACACTTGCAGTCGAATGGCTGTCGTTGTGTTATACTGGCTTGTTTTGCCGGTATTTTAATGTTTTTTTCTTCTTCTTTTTCTTCTCATTGCTGCCTCTTTTCCCTCGTCTCTCCTCTTCAAGTTGTGCTCTGCCTTGAATCCTTCCCTTGCATTTTCTGCTCCTCAACTTTTTGGTTTTTTACAACCACCCTTACTTTTTTGTTAAAGTTAACTCAACGAGCTCCATCTCGCCATTCCATCTCTCTCTCTTGTCAAGCCCCACAACGCTACCATGACCGTGCAAACCTCCACCGAAACCGTGGACGAGCTCCAGCCCGTGCCCGAGGCCTGCGGGTCCTGCGAATCCGCCGACGGAGCCACAAATTGCCACAGTCACCAACAACAAGCCCCACAAGCCCCGCCGCCCACAACACAGACCTTGTCACCCACCACACCGGCAATGTCGCCCCCACAGCCCCAGACGCTGCCCCAGCCCATCCCGGGCGCCCGGGCGTCCCGCTCGGCAGTCGCCGTCTCGTCGTACGGCACCTCCATCCGCTCCACAACCTCCACCGGCTCCAACGGCGGCCTGATCATCGACACAGATCTGCCGTCCCACCACGACGTCAAGCTCAAGGGCAGCTCGTACGTGCCGTCGTCCGGCGAAGAAACCACCGACGACGAGGGCATCAACTTCATGGCGTCCCGCCGGTTCCCCGCACGCAACTCGCCCTCCACCGACAAGGAGAATCTCCACGACTCGTCGCCCGGATCGCTCGACAAGAAAAAGTCGTCGCGCGGCCTCTCCAGACTCTTTTCAAAGACTAAACTCTTTGACCACAAAGATCACCCCAAAGAGCATCCCAAAGAGGACCACCCCAAACGGGAACGGGGCTTCTCCCTCACCCGACGCTTCACCAAGCAGGACAAGGAAAAAGACACCTCCCACCCGGGAGGCGTGGACGTGCCCAAGTCTAGACCCCGCACAAACACCCTGGACACGGCCCACTCGACAAGATCGCCCTCAGGATACACCCGAGGCTCGTCCGTGCCAACAAAGGGCATGACCCGGGCCAACACGGATACGGAGCTGTCGCGCAAGGAACAGTCGCTCTCGTCTTTGCGAAACGGCGGCCATGCCACGTCCGTTGGCCGAGGACCATTGTCTCCAACCTCCTCTCGCCGGTTCTCCAACAACCAGGCCATGCGACCCCGAGTCATGTCGCAGACCCGGCTGCCGTCTCTGCCCCATAACAGCGACATTTGCGACATTCCCTTTGTGCCGTCCACCCCCAAGTATCTGCTGAGTCCCGCCAAGGTGATGAAACCGTCGGAGTTTCTGCCGCCGGCATACAACACGGACCCGCCGGACATGGACATTTGCACAAAGTACGCGGCCGACAAGAAGCTGTCGAAAACCAAGCAGCTGGGCCGCGGCGCCACGGCCGTGGTCGAAAAGGTGAACGAGATTGAGTCGAAAATGGTGCGGGCCGTGAAAATCTACAACAAGCGCTCCGCCGACACGGACGCCAAGGACTTTTACGAGTCGGTCGCCGAGGAGTATGTGATTTCGCGCAAGCTGCAGGGCCACCGCAACGTGGTGCGGGTCATGGAGCTGTGTCTGGGCTACCACGACTCGTGGTGCTGCGTCATGGAGTATTGTCCTCAGGGCGACATGTTCACGCTGCTCGAGTCGTACAAGGCCCAGAAGAAGAAGATGCCCAAGGAGGAGCGCAACTGTCTGTTCCGGCAGCTGCTCATGGGCGTGGCCTTCATGCACCGCCATGGCGTGGCCCACAGAGACATCAAGCCCGAAAACCTGCTGCTCACGGACGGCACGCTCAAAATCACCGACTTTGGTGTCTCGGTCCAAATGTTCGACCCCGAGGACCTCGAAGCGCCCATCAAGTACTGCGCCGGCGTCTCGGGCTCCGAACCCTACATTTCCCCCGAGGTGTTTGAGTCCAAGGTCAGCTACAAGGAGTCCACGCCCGAGCAGCTCATTGGCCACTACGACGGCCGGCTGCTCGACGTGTGGTCCTGCGCCATTGTCTTTGTCAACCTGGTGCTCAACGGCGGCCTGTTTGCCAAGGCGTCCATGGACGACCTCAACTACAAAAAGTTCCAGGACGAGCTCGACCGCTACTGGCGGCGTGAGGAGAACTTTCAGCGGTTCCACCGCAATGAGCTCATTGGTAAGGGCTCGCAACCCGACCTGTCTGACTCCTGCGGTAACGGAGCAACTCAGATGGGTGCTCTGGAGGCCGCTCTCCAGGAGGAGGCCAACCTCGTGTCCTCTGTGGCTCCTTCTCCCCGACAGTCGTCGTCCAACCTGTCGGGAATGGGCTCCATTTCGCGGTCCGATCTGCGTCTTGGAGGTGGCGAAATGGCGCCTCTGCCTTACTTTAACGAGATGGGCTCGGGTCTCAAGCGGCTCATTGCCCGTATGCTCATGCACGACCCTCGCGACCGGCCCTACATGCCCGAGATCATCTCGAGCACGTCTGTCCGAAACATTGGCATGTGTTACGCGGTCAACGACCCCGAGGATTATGCCCCGGACCAGTACGTCAAGGGCTCGCTGGCGGAGCTGTACGGCATTGATCTGGCCATCAAGCAGATCACCAGCGTCGAGCAGACGCTCAAGAAGGAGGAAAAGTTTGTCCGCAACCACAACCACGAGCCTCTCAGCGCTCCCCCCAGTACCTTTGGTATTGGCACTTTCCGGGACCCCTACTAGGGCCCGTTATTCTAGCATCCGACAACCTTTAATACCACACAAGGTTTTGAATTTATTTATAGACATTTCATGGTAAGAGTAGTGTTGCTTGTCGTGGTGACTTGGTGTTGTAATAGTTGGGCTTAGTAATAGTCGCTGCATCGTTGCTGACTAAGCACTCTCATTTTGATCCGCTTAGTAATCACTACACCACTAACTAATTGTACATTCTCATATCACCCTATCCATTCATTCATAAATACTACTGTTCATCTCCGTCATGGGCATGTGCAGCCAGGACCTGAGCCTCGGCCTCCTTTTCAATGGCCTCCTTGACATGTGGAGGAATGGGGGCAGCAGCAATGGCGGTTCCGTTCTCGGTGTGCTCCTTCTTGACGAGATCAGAGTTGATGTGTGGAGACGAGGGGTTGGAGGAGGAAAGTTGACGTTCTCGGGCGATTCGGGCCTCGATTTCCCGCAGCTCCTGTTCTCGGGCCAGCAGCTCGAGTTTCTTTTCGTTGATTTCCTTCTGCACGCGGAGTTCAATCTCTCGCAGCTTTTCTTCCTCTCGGGCCAGCTGCTCCTCCTTGAGCATGTAGCTCTGGTTGGCGAGCTCCTCGGGGTTGAGGGAGTCGTCGTGTGAGCCCGAGGGGTTGGGGCCCGAATAGCCCTTGGACAGTCTCTCGGTTCGGTAGTTTTCGTAGAGAAAGTCGTGTGTCAGGAGCTTGAGGTCCTGGAGGTGGGATCCGAGGAGTGCCGACTTGAGGGCCACAAAGTCGCTGTGTTCGGGGTTTTCAATCTCCACGTTGCCCCAGGGGTAGGATCGGACGGCGATTTCTTCTCCGTTGGGGCCCTTGACGTAGCCGTTTCCAGACACAATGGCAAATGGAAGCAGCTTGCGAAGATAGGTGTTTTCCTCTATGGTTTCCTCGTCGTCGTCTTCGGGATCGAAGGGGAAGTTGTAGATGGGGATCTGGTGGTGGTCCACGTCGTCCATGATGAGACGTTTGTTGAGGGCGACTTCTGCGGGGGTCAGGGCGTCGGATCGGCCAATCACGGGGATGATGTTGACCCGTTTGGACAGCTTCTTCATGAGCTCCACGTCGAGTTCTCGGAGTCCGTGGCCCGTGGCCTCGATGAAGTACAAAAGTACATGGACTCTGCTGTCCTTGAAACGCGGGTTTCGACGAATTCGAGACTCCTCGGACAAAATGTCGTCGTATTGGTGCTCCAGGTACTTGAGAATGGCGTCGAAACACTCCTCATTGTTGATATTGTCTCCAAAGCCAGGAGTATCAACAATGGTCAGAGTCACTCGAGTTCCATCCTCCTCATCCAAATCCACAGTTCGAGGCTGAACCTCAATTCCAGGATCAAGATGAGCATGCTCCGGAGTATACTCTTGTGGAGATAGAACCTCAACACCACAAAGCGAGTTGATGAAGGTGGTTCGTCCGGTACCCGAAGCCCCCACCACCATGATGGAGAAGGAAATGCCCTTTTTGACGTTTTTCTTTCGTCGTAGCTGTGTTAGAAGAGCCGCTTTTGTGTCATTCACAGCCCGCAACAACTCACAATAGCAGAAGAACTCATGGTTATCTGTTGACAATGTGTACTTGGAAGCGTGTGGTAAAAGGGGCCGTGTAGACCCAAGTGTGGGTTAGGGTTGTGAACAAGAATGGAAAAGTGTCAGGTTGTCACGTGATTTCGCCATTGAAAAGGCTGGATCTTTTTACTGTGACGTGTCCAAATCAATTATCCATCCCGATTTTCAATCACAAATCTTTCCGTCGAAAAATGATCATTCTAGCAACTTTTGGAAAATCTCGTGTGACACGTACACTCAAAGTTTGGCAGAGACTGCATTGATAAGTAAGCCACGCGTGGAGATTGTCTGACTAATGAATGTCTTGAGAGTCTTGTGTTGGTTGGTATTCTTTGTGTAGGGTTGTTTTCATTACGTAAGCAGTTGTTTTGTGTATTATATACTCGTCTTTGCTTTGTCATCACCATGTCGTTTACATAAGTCTCTCCTCTCCTCTGTTTCAGGGGAATTCTGAAACGACAATACGAGCTAATGTAGAGTTTGATGTTTGAGACCTGATTGAGAGATAGGGGTGAGAGGGTGAGGGTGGAGATAACGGAATGTGAGACAGACCGATTAGTTGTTGGACTGCTTGGGTTTTCTTTGACTGGAGGTCTCTAGGGAGGGGCTTGGGTTCAACTGGCTTATGGCTCTATTGATCACTAAGACTTGTACTGTGGCTTCAACAGTTTAGTTCAGAGCTCGAAATCAGATGGACTACTGTATCAATCTGTGTTAACGACTTGGTCACCCTGAGAAGATGTCTGTTGTATTTCTGAACATGATACTACCAGGTACTCATCTAGCGATTCGAGAATTCTATCGATAATGGTGTTGGTGCTTTGTTGAGTACAAGGTACTGGTACTTGCTTGAATGACTTGAAACGACGTGTTGACGCTCTATCAAGATCTCAGCTCATGAATATTTCATCGTCTCATTCGGCCAATTCATGTAGGAGATTCATATTGACCATATTTCACACTTCTTCTGCTCGTCTCAGTGTTAACGGTTGCGTTGAGATGTGGATTCAACAATCCAGTCGTATCCAACTAAACCTAAGTAAAATATGAATCTCTGCAAATTTTTGTAGCCCTCAAAATCATGCTTATGTGACATAAATCACAGATTTTATCGTGAAATAATATTCCCCTGAGCACGGGCTTCATTTCAATTCAGTTTCGGTGGTCCAGGGACATCTGGAACCCGAATTTTTAACCCCCAGCACAACTTTTGTCTTAACAAAATCCCAACTAATTGGGACTGGACAACCTTCAAACTGACCATGGTACAGGCAGCGATACTCAGACCCAAATCCAAGTCCTTGAAAGTCATTATCAGACCCCTAAACCACTCAACACACCCACTGAGAGTACTTGAACGTGATATGGAGGTACTTCACCCCTATGAGACTATCGTCCAGTTATATATATCCCTGTTCGAACAATCACACACGATCAATGACTCTATTTGAGAACCTGGATGGCCTATACACTCAATATGTTGGCCTTGGACTCTGTCTATCACTGCTGGTAGTTCGGAAATCTTCACTCCATCTTTCAAGTCGGAATTGAAGACCTGCTCATACCATACCTTCAAACATAGGTAGGGAAAACAGATATCCCAAATAGACACGAAAGATACATCTTCTAAGTATCGGTACTGTACCATAGTCCTATCGTACTGAGGTTTTCATCATCAACCTACTCCAAGTGTTTCTCTCAGGACTGAGCCACTCGTACAACAGATCATGTTCTGGGAGCTTTAGGGGTCTGACTGTAACTACAAGTATTGTAGTGGTTTCGGGGTCTGATTGTAACTGGTTTCGGGGTCTGGCTATAACTACAAGTCCCACAGTGGTCTCCAGGTCTAACTGTAACTACAAGAATCGTAGTGGTCTCCGGGTCTGACTGTAACTACAAGTACCGTAATGGTTTCAGGGTCTGATTGTAACTACAAGTACCGTAATGGTTTCAGGGTCTGATTGTAACTACAAGTACCGTTTCCAGGTCTGACGATAACTACAAGTCCCATAGTTCCCTGGTCTGGTGGTACCTAACCCAGAGCATTCAACCGCTGATCTCGTGTATTGTCATAATCATAAATAACTACTTGGAAGTGTCGAGGACGTATCGTCCAGCAATCTTGCCCTCCTCCATGAGTTTGTAGACGGACTCGAGCTCGGAGAGACCCACAATGATGATGGGGGACTTGACGAGTCCTCTGGAGAAGAATTCAATGGCTTCCTGGGAATCGGCTCGGTTTCCGACGTAGGAGCCCTTGATCTGGATGGATCGGGCCACCTGTTGGAAGATTGGCGACTTGCAGACTGCTCCAGCAGGCAGTCCTACGAGAACCACGGTTCCGAGGGTTCGAACGTACTCGATTGACTGGTTGACTGCGTATTCGGACACTGACACGTTGATGACTCCGTGGGGACCTCCCTTTGTGGCTTCCTGGACGTCCTTGACGAGATCCTTGGACTTTGCAAAGTCGATGAAGATTTCGGCTCCGAGATCTTCGCACATTTTCTGCTTATCGGCTCCGGTATCGATTCCCAGGACTCGGTAGCCCATGGCCTTTGCGTACTGGACTGCGAGTGTTCCGAGACCTCCTCCAGCTCCAGTTACAGCGACCCATTGGCCTGCCAGAAGACCAGCCGTCTTGAGAGCCTTGTAGACGGTGATTCCGGCACATAGAATGGGAGCGATTTCTGCGAGATCGCAGTTTTTGGGAATATGAGCGGCCTGAACAGCGTTGGCAGTAGCATACTGCTGGAAAGAGCCATCATGAGTGTATCCAGACATTGTAGCGTTAGGACAGTTTGGTTCGGCAGCAACTTGACAGAATTCGCAGCTATAACAGGCCTTGTTGATCCACTTGATTCCGGCGTAATCTCCGATTTCAAAGGTGGTAACATTCTTACCCTTGGCAACGACGATTCCAGCACCCTCATGGCCTCCTACAAGAGGAAGTTTGGTGTCCAGAGGCCAGTCACCCTTCCAGGCATGAAGATCGGTATGACAGACGCCGGAAAACTTGACATTGACAAGAATCTCGTCATCAGCAGGAACAGGAACAGGGATATCCTTGTACTGAAGAGGACCTCCAGAGGTCTCGAAGACAACGCCCTTCTGGGTCTTTGGGATTTCGGGAGCAGACATTTTGAGTTGGTGTAGGTGATTGTTGGGGTGTTTGAAGGGGATTTGACGGCTCTTTATACCCCAGAAAAAGGCCCCACAAAAGGTCACATTGGATACATTGCAGTTTGACAAGGTTTAGCCCTATGTTTTTGCTGTGGGGTGGGTTTTTGGTCGATTTTTCTGAAAACTCGGATCTGGGGTATTTTGGAGGTTTTGAAACGATTTACGGGCTTGAATTCACTCAATTCCTGCTCAATTGCGTGTTTGAGTGCTCTTAGAAACCACCTGATTGCTCTCCACTATGCGTCTCATATGCACAGTAGAAGTGTAGATTGCATGAGTGAAAAAGGTTAAATTTCAGGCGGTAAAAAAAAGAAGCAATTTTAACGGTTGATAAAGTACTTGTGCGAGTTGTAAAGACGAGTTGTAATCTCGGCAAGTGGTTCAATTGAGTGATATCTGTCATTCCTCACTTGTCCATTCACTCAATCAGTCACACTCGCAATGCATGTGGTTCCAAGAGTTGCTCTCAAAATGAGCCCACTTCCTTGTTCAGAAAATGTACAAAGGTAGTCTTAACCTAACCTTGGAGAGATACGATGAGAGTAGGTGGTATGAGAGGAGGTTGAGGGTGAGAGGAGAGGGTAAGGATGAGACACAATTGTTCGTGTACACCTGGTACTTGTATCACTTCAGAGTCTTATACTCGTACTGACACCTCCCTAACACACATCATACTGTACTCTTCAGATGCCGATTCAAGTACCCCAACATAGTTGCATACAGACCTAGGTACCATAAGATACTCATGTCTCCTCACCTCCGCTTATCAACTTGACTTTGAGCGATTTCATCTCCTACACCTCTGGGCTGATCCACTGGGCTGCCACCACTGGTCTATTCCCTCAACTTTGACCTCTTTGAAGTGAAACTCGGATAAACGGCTACATGTATCCGAGACAGATTGATAGATTCAACGTCACCATCAAACTCTCGTCTCGCTTGTCTCGCTTGTCTAGATCCACACTGACTGCAGCACTCATGTCCTCCGGAAGTCCTCTTCCGTGGAGTGCAGGAGAGAGTACAAGTGACAGGGCTGTGTACAGCATCCGAGTACGACGGAAGTTGTCGTTGAGTCGGTTTGATCCGGGTTGGGTGCGTAGATCCTGGGGCACATGTATAGCTCTGGAATTGGCTCAACAAAGTCTAAGTAATAAGAATGTTGGTGAGACAACAAAAAGACTTACAACACGAAATATCAATAAGCAAGTGTGCATTTTTTCAGGTCACTTGTATATAACTCCATATTTTCCATCTACTAGACTTGGTTTCATGTCCATCAGACATCTGGAACCCCAAAATTGAACCCCCAGCCCAACTTTTGCTTCAAGTAAATTCTAACTATGACATAAACTGGCTCAAAGGAATCTCATAGTACGAAAAGTGCGAATATTTTACTGTCAAAAGTACTAAAACAAGTGCATAATCTCACATATAGAGCAATATCGACTCATAACCTCTCTATACCTACAATACCACTCTTGTCCTCTCTTATGTCATTCTCACCAATCTTCAAAAGTCGTTTTATCAACATGCAGAGCTCAAAGTATCGTACATGGAGTTTGAATCATCAGAGACCGTACTGCCACAGGATTGTAACCACCCCCAGATGGATATCCAGGCAAAACAGCGGTTGTAGTTATGGTCAGACCCAAATACCGCTACTTGCACTGTAGTTACTCCCAGACCCCCAGACCACATCATACTGCCAGACTGCACATGTCATCTGTTAGTCAACACCAGATCGTCAGGATGGAGTTGATATGTGGCAATCGAAGGCAAGGCGATCCAGTAATCTCTTACTAAGCATTTTGATGCATAATATGGTGAATATTGATGTGTTAGTAAGCAGCCCCAAACAGGTCTGAGAGTAACTTTCAATGTGAGATGTGTGTTGAATGACGTTGGTGTTTGGGGGTTGGGAGGACTACAAGTAGAAGGTCGAGGTGGATTTACTTGTATCTTTCCGTTTTTGATTTTTTCCGATTTTTTTCGATTTTTCCAATATTTGATCTCTAAAGATCAACTTTCACAAACAATACCAACTTTTACATCTGTCAACATCAGCCAAACCCATTGAATACCTTCAAAAGACCATATTGACACTGTGGATACTTCAATTCCACTCTCATGATAGCTCAGTCTGTTTCTACTGTACCACCCTCCATTACGGTTTGGGGCTCTTATTAGAACTACACTTTGTGAAATCCATAACGACCTCCAAATGTGTGTTTTTCGGAAGAATTTGTCAGAGAAACGATTCATAACACTCTAGTCAGTCTTTTAAACCTCCTCCATCATCTTTTGTTCTTGTACTGCTCCTCTACAGATCTTCTTCTGGGGCCATCCACTTTCTCCATCACGTGACATGCATGCACATGCACTTCTCTCACCACCACCTCATCTCCACCCATCAACATGGCAAAGAAAAAGAAGCTGGACGACGGAAAGGCGCAGGAGATGCCTGAATCGGGCGACGAGAACGAGGAGGAAGACGAGGACGACGGCCAGGGACTCACGTCGTTGCTGGGAAACAACGCCAGTGGCGAAATGACCAACCAGGAAATGGAGGCCGAAAAGTTGCGGATTCTCATGAAGAATTTCGACACGGAGCAAATGAACCGATACGAGGTGTTTCGACGAGCCAACATCAACCGTCCGGGTGTCAAGAAGCTGGCTAATGCGGTTCTCAACCAGAGTATCACCGCCAATGTTGCTGTTGTTTTATCTGGAATTTCAAAGGTATTTATTGGAGAAATTATCGAAAAATCCAAAGATATTCAACTACGAATGAACCAGCGATACGACGGAGATGACACGTATGAAAACGCGTCTCCGTTGCTTCCAGAACACGTCCGAGAGGCCTGGAGAATGTACAAGTTGGAAAGTGGCCAGGTTCCAAACGCCCATTGGAGACGTCAAGGAGGAGGAGGAGATGGTCGAATGTTTAGATAGATGTATTTATTGGTGAATTAAAAAAAACGAAGATTATATATTGGCTGAAATAGGCTCTTCTTTCTTCTCATACCGCTTACTCGGCTTGGAAGAGTTGATGTGGATGCAAAGAGACCGTTTTTCAGAACCAAACAACTTTTGGTAAAAGTCCTTCATTTCGTCCAGAGACACGGATTGGGCCAATTGGACGGCCTCCACGTCATCGTTGAACCCCCAATTGTTGCACAGTTTGCTCCAGACCTCTCGAGACTGAACCAGGAGCGACTTTGGAGGTTTGGACACTTGAGCAATGAATCCAGAGGTGTACTTTTCAAACTCCTCCGCCGTCATCTTGGCCATGGTTTCGGCCATATGGACAGATAGAAACTCGTCCATCAGCTCCTTGATGTCGTCTGAATGGTAGGCTGATTGGGTGAGCAAAGAAACACCACCAGTAGAAAAGTTGCGTTCAAAAGCTGCTCGAGCAACGTATCCAAGCTGTTTCTTGGTCCGAAGAAACGTATAGGCAGGCTCCTTGATGATAAACGCCAAAAGACGAGCCTTTTCAACCTCCTCGCTCTCAAAATAGTACAATACACAGTTGTCAGTATTGTCAACGTTGAGAGACGGTCTGGAGGCGATAGTAGAGCCTGAAATGGACGTGGACACGAGCTTTCGAGGCGTCTCAAGCCTATCTCCACATTTGAACTCCTCAACCAACCTGTCGTGAATCTCCCGAGCTTTTGATTCGCTAAAATTGCCAGAAACTAAAACCCGAGGAGAAACCTCGGCCAAAAGTTTGGTCACGTGACCCTGGACCTCCTCGAGCGTGATTTCACCCTTTTCCATCACCTCCAGACGCTCCTCGAGAGTGTATTGATTCTCGTTGACCGAGGCTGAGAGATACTCGTTAATGAACTGAAACGAACTGTTGAACTTTGCGTTTGAAAGAGATCGTTTGAGACGTTCAACAATCAGAGAAAAGCGTTCAGGATCAAATTCTTGCCCAACAGTCTCATAGGCTTGATCCAAAAGAACAGACAACTTGTCATTGAATCCAGAAACCTGTAAAATCACTCCATAATGACCTCGATTGATAGATAGAGATAGTCCAGCACAAGAGGCATCATAAGAGTACTTTTCAGCAGCATCCATCCAAAGAGAACATGCCACTCGAGTCAACAAAGACGCTCGAACGGTTTCGTTGGCTGAAACATGATTCAAACCAACAATAATCACTCCCTTGGGGGTCTCAAAAGTGTGATCCGGAAAGAAGGAGAGTGTTGGAGACAAGATGTGGGGCTTGTAATAGTCTGCGAGGCCAATATCCTCCTTTTTGGCGTTCAAAATGGTGAAATCCTCTGCAATGTAGGGATTTTTTCGAGGAAGATGGAATCTGGAGGTAGTAGAAGACTTTAGAGCATTGGTGAACTTGTCGAGAGTCTCAAAAGACAACTCTGAAACTCCATATTTTGTTCCACAATGTTGCTCGACCAAATCACACTCATCCTTCACCTCTGGAGCAACAATAGTCACTCTTAGATTGTCCGGAGTCAATCGAGACAAAAACTCGGCCAAAACGGACGCCGAAAACGTTATCATTACGTGACCCTCACTAACGACGTTCTCGGCCTTGCATTGTTTGTTTGCAAAGGTTGCAGAGAGGGTCGAAGCTTCGCTCATAATCTGAGTGGGGGTCTCTTTGTAGTCAAAGAAGAGTTGACTAATGTCTTTTGATTCGTCGAAGAACCATTTTTGGGGTCCCTTTGCTCGTAGCATGGCCAGGTATTCAAACAATGCTTCTCCAATCTCCTCGGTATGTTGTACTCCTTCTTTAGTGAGATGGACGGTCACGGTGAAGAGTCCTCCTTCTGATGAGAGATTGTTGACAAAAGCCGATACGGAATCGGTCCATCCCAGTTGTTTGAGGTTCCAGTACAAGCTTCCTGGAGATTCGTGTCCCACCAGTTTGGCGTAGTATGAGATCACCGAAAACTCGCCCAGTTGACGCCATCCGGGGACTTGGAACTCGTATCTGACGAATCGTCGTTCTGAGATTGGGGTGATTTTGAGGAGCGAGATTTGGGGGTCCAGCATGGGTTGGGTGAGCACTGCAATTGGCAGGTTTTTGTTTGGAATGTCTTCAAACGTCTTGACCAGCGTTTCAAGTTGCTCCATATCGTTGCCCATGAGAACGAGTCTCATTTTGGACGCACAATATTGGCTCTTGTGGAACTCCAAAAGCCGATCCCGAACCCCAGGCTTGTCCAGAGTGTGTTTACTTCCGGTACTAAACTTGTGGAAGGGATGCAGTTTGTTTGCTGTGAGTCTGGACACGTGGAGGATCCGTCTAGTGTCCAATTGGATGTTCTTTTCGTGCTCCGAGTTGACGGCGTTGATTTCTCGATCCTTGCAGTCTGGATCGAACAAAGGCTCGATGAAAAACTGCGCAAACCGGTCCACGGCCTCGGAAAAGGCGCTGTTTTTGATCTGGAAGTGGTAGTTTGTAATCTGAGTCGAGGTGAATGCATTACTGGCTCCACTGTGAGTCATAATGAACTGCTTGTACTCGTTCTCTCGAGGGTACTTTTTTGTACCAAGAAACAAGAGATGCTCACAAAAGTGCGCCAGACCAGCCAGATCGTCCGGATCATCATAATAGCCAGCATGAACGGCCAGAGAAGCTGAAGACATGGTCGTGTTGGAATCGGCTACAAGAAGAGCCTCCAGACGGTTTGACAAAAGCACAGACTTGTAGTCACGTGAATCCAATCGTGGTTTCACGATCGCATTCGTCGAAAATTCCATTGCGGGTTTGAAACTCGTCTTCAGACCTCTTTTCAAAAGGAGCATAGACAGAAGACTGTGTACTTGTACTTTATCGTGCATGTTGAAAAAGTTTATTTGAGAAGAGTGGGGCAATTTCAGGATGGATTTATTTTGCGATTGACATGGGTTGTGGGTGGGGAGGTTGGTTGAATGGATCAAGTGGGTTTTTTTGGTGCCCCAAGAGGTTTTGGTTGGTCCATATCGGGTCTGTATTGCACTAGTTGTGTGGTGTTATTGACTGCAATATTATGATTATTGTAGAAAATCGAGAAAATCAGAAATAATTAAACAAAGAAATACTCGTCTTTGTCAGTGTGTGTACGGCACTCTCAACTTTATTGGAGTCGTCCAATATCGAATTCCACGGCGTATATCGAATTCCACGGCGTATCCCAAGGTTGACATTAGTGCCGTGCCAAATCAAGGGGTAGTTACTCTCAGACCTTGAGGACACTGGGGAGACATTAGTTGGAATTTGTTAAGACAAAAGTTGATTTGGGGGTGCAAAATTGGGGTTTTAGAGGTCTGAGGGATTAACAAATTGTGTTAAAATGGAGATTGTGACTGTGTGAATATAATTAATTGAAAAAAATAAATACTTTGTATTATAAAATCTCACTTTTAAGACTTCACAGACAATCCCATGTCCTGAATTTACTTAGACTTTACTTAGCCTTTCCCACCCACAAATGACTTGGTTTCCTTATCAAATCGCTACAAAAAGTAAATCAAAATCTAAACCACGTGCTTCTCTTTGTTATCTACCCGGAGTATTCTCATCAATTCAATCCATAGTTACAGGTAGAGCTTCACATCATAGATACCAGTCGTATAGAGAAGCTGGTTGAGTCAAGTTGAAGGATGTAGATTCGACTAACGCCTCTATCCTGACACAACTCCGCAATTCGAGGCTCAGAATCTGAAAAATGATGTTTTTCTTTTTTCTGAAAAATCTACAAATTCAGAAAAATTCAGAAAAAAATCGAAACCCTGAGCTGAAACACTCACATAGAATCATCTCCCACTACCATCTGGTCACGTGATCTCCATATCGCACTCGTCTACTGGTGCTCTCCAATCATAAATCATTACCCAAGGCTGACGCAACTAGTCACGAACAGCATGCTATATACTTGCCTCTACCTACAACTTAACCTCCTGCCTAGTAGGATCACTGCTTCGACGTTGCAACTCTGGAGGAGAGGTCCATTCTGAAGATCCATCCACAGGAACAGGACCAGTTCCCAAAGGAGGCACCGAGAGACCCACAAAGTGACGACGTCGCTCGGTCATGAGCAGATGCATCTGATGCCGCAGCCCAGAGACTACATTGACAATGGCATGAATGTCATCTCGAGTGCGCATGTTTTCCCGCATGGTCTGCATGGACGTGTTGACCTCGTAATCTGCCAGCAGCTGGTTGATTGCGAGAATGTCGCCTCTCATTTTGTCGCATTCGGTCCTCACTCCCTGCAGATCGTCTCGTGTGACGCTTGGAAGCAGTTCGAAACCCGCATCTGCAGACTGCTGGAGATCCAGACGGTCCAGACGGTACCGTAGGGCCTGGTTTTCGAGCCTGAGCCCGTCAATCTTGCTCTCCTGAGCCTCCAAAACAGGCGCCAGTTGCGCATAAGTGCAGGAGGCCGAATGAATGTTGCTGAGACGTTGAGCGCCTTCCCAACGACATCCAAACTTGGCTGCAACACATCCGACGGGTCGCTCGGAGCACTCGGACATGTGGTCATCATGCAGCTGGGCTGTGATGGTCTCGTGACAAAACAAACAGCTCAAATGCGACTCGGTACACTCCTGCTTGCAATGGTCAATGTACGCGATAAAGGGCATTTCGACGCCACATCCCTGGGTACACGTGACCTTGGTATGGACGCACGTGACTCCCGGAAGTCTGTGCTGCAGCTCGTTTGTGTGTTCTGGGGCCAGGTGGCGTCTTAGCACCAGTTCCCCGCATATCGTTTCTTCTAGAGTTGTCCCACGACATGGGACTTGTGCGTAGCCGCACTGTTGTCTGCAGTGCATTTCCATCTGGCTACGTGGCCCCACGTGGTCGCATCCTCTTGCGGCAAACGGGCATTTGACCTGGAGTTCGTTCACGAGATCGACGAGCACCAGGGGCGCTGGAAGCAGCGTTTCTGGGTCGATTTGGGTGCGGCAAATCGGACACCGGTTCCCCGAGTCGGCCACGCGCATTGTGGACAGAATGCACAGTCGGCAGAACGTGTGGCCACATTTCGTGGAGTATGGGGTGACAAATCCACAGGCACACACTGGGCAGCACAGCTGTTCTGGCAGGTCCAGGTACTCGAGCGACCAGTAGTCGAGGGTGATATTTTCGTCTCCCGGCGGTATTGTTCTTGCTAGAGGTTCCATGGGGGCAGGAGAGTGGTGTTGGAGTTGTATGGAGGAGGGTCTTGGGTTAGTATGGGGTAATGCATGTAGATATTTAACTTTGTCTTGCTGACTAATCTATCGGGACATTACTTTGGATATTAGATATTACAACTTGACTTTAGAACGACATCACCAAGGTCATACAGACATCTCATTTGAGAGGCGCACATAAGAGACGACTATAAAGAGACGAACACAAACAGATCGTCACACAAACAGAACGCACACCACTACCTCCATGACAAACTTGGTACTACTAGTGGACCAAACTCAGGTGGCTATCGATGAACGAGAACGACTGACTCTTCTGGGAATCAAAGCGGCTGAGTCGGATGACCGCGATATCGAAAGAGCGCTGGAAAACATCAAACAGGGTCTTCTGGACAACCGTCAGGCAGCCACCCACGGCAAGGACGTGGGAACCCTGACCCGGGTCAGAGAAGACTACCACAACCTGGTGCAGGCGTACGAAAAGATCAGTGACACGGACCTGCCGGACCTGTATCTTAACGAGTCGCTGTTTGTGAGCAAAAAAAAGTCGGTCAAGTTCCGAGACACCAATCTGGAGGAAACGTCCGAAGCCCACAGTCTCAACGATCAGCATGCAGACTTTGAGCCCTATAGAGACGACCCCGACGCTCTCATTCCAGAGAGATATACAGACGAAGAACCCTCTGTTGCAGCGCGATTCGAAGGACTGTCGTCACAGCAGATTGTCCAGTCGCAACAGGAGGACATTGGAGAGCAGGACGAGCGTCTCAGCACGCTGGCACAGTCCGTGTCGCGCCAGCATCAGCTCAGTCTGCAGATTGGAGCCGAGGTGGACTCCCACAATGTCATGCTGGACGATATCGAGGCCCAGGTGGACAGTAGTGACGCGCGGCTGAGTCTGGCGCGACGGCGATTGGACGACTTTTCCCGACGCGCCAAGGAGTCCGGCTCGCTGTTAACCATCATCATTCTCGTCTTCATTCTCATTATCTTGATTGTTTTGTTGAGTTGAACAGGCAACGGATGACAATAATGACCTTATGACTGTAATTAATGAGATATGACTTGGAGGAGGAGGTACGGATGAGACGATGATGCTAGAACAAGAACAACAGCAAGTCTACTTGTGGACACTCTGAAGATCAAATCTACCATGTGGTCCTAGGTGATCTACAAGTACAAGTACTGTACTTGCAGAACATCAGACTTCTAAAGACTATTGAACACTTTTCTTCATAACATGAAGATCCAGATCAAGATTGTACAAGTCTTGTAGAAGACGGTATCTTGTATACCACTCATCTACTGGTAGTATAACAATATACAGTACTGTATACTTAACTCAGGGCTGTGGATTAGGACTCTCTTGATAACTACAACATTTTTTTTGTGGTTTAGGACTCTCTTGATAACTACAACGTGAGATCAGTCTACAAGTACCCTGGTAGAACATGTATATGTTGTACAACAATCAACTTGTATAATGAATGTAGACTAACAGTCGCTCTCTACACTCACTTCTAGATCCAGATCACTCTACCTTGCAGAACAACTACTTGTAGAAGATATCTTGTATCTCCCTCTCAAGCAATTTAATACATTACTCGTTCGGCAAAGATCAGATCTCTGAGATCTATTTGTAGACTACGACACTTGTAGAACAATATACTTGTAGACAATTCAAGAACTCTTCACTCTAACTTGTAGAACTACTTGTAGAAGATATTTGGTACAAGGGATCTAAGACTTTGTAATATCTACTTGTACACCTTGTACTCTCAAGCCTGTGTACTCTTCTGATCATTCACTCTAAATTGTAGAACAATCTACTTGAGAAACTTCAAAGTCCTGACACCTTCTGAGGACTACTTCATTCGCTTCCAGAAGGAGATAGATATCTTGTATCAAGTCTGCGATATCGCCTTCTCCAGACGATACCATTTGAACGATTCTTTGGAACGGTCTGTGGAGACTCTTTTTAGCCAGTAGACATGGTCCCTCTATTTTTCTCTCTTTTCTCCATCCCTTCTCACCTACTTTTCATACGCCCAACACTCTTAACAAAGTCTAAGTAAATTCCCACTTTGATTTTCGACAAAACTGTGAATTCTTCCATATCAAAGAAATATACACACCTAAAAACGACACAAATATAATTCAAAGTCCTCAAACTACATTTCAACACTTCTTTCATCTTTATTGCACCTCTACAACACCAAATTTGCACCCCCAGCCGACTTTTGACTTTAAGTAATTCCAAGTAATGTAAATTGAAACTTTGATAACTTATCAAAAGTAAACAAAACCCCTAAACATGAAATATAGCCCCCATCATGAACATCACCACTTAAATACACCAATATATTGCTTAGTAATCGACTCCATCTCTCCTCCAACCTGTGTCAATCTGTTTCACTCAGAGTGATTGGACATTTCAGCCCTATTCCACATTACTCTAGACAATAGAAATCTACTTGTAGAATATAACTAGTCTTCTGAACACTCTCTCAAGACCCTTCCAGATCATTCTACGACAGTCAATCTGAAATAATCAACCTGATACTTGTACTTGTAGACTGTCCTCAAGCCTTGTACACTCCTTCTTCTTGTAGACAGCCTTATTGTAGAACAATCTACAAGTACTTTTACCAGTACCCCGCCATAAACGATAATGTACATTAATCGCATCATAGCACTGCGGACTCTTACAAGCCAGCCATGCTCCGCTTCTATAAGTTATGATGCAATAAATATCTAGAGCTTCCGAGGAGAGCCCGAGTCCATGTTGGTCGGGGTGGAAGCTCTGCCCGTGGCCGGGTCGATGATCTCGAGGGCCTTTTTGGCCCGGGTCACGCCGGCAGAGCCGCTGGGCGAGGGCGACAGCGGAGACGAGTACGAGTAGTTGGACCCGCCGTACTGGCGCGAAATGGCGTTTCGCAGCTCCTGGTCGGGCGTCAGCATATGGGGGGATGCATTGTTGAGTCGTTCTTCCTCGAGCAGGTTGGGGCAGAATTCCACGTCGTCGAGCGAGTCGAATGTCCGTCCTGCGTTGAATTTGATTCGCGAGGTTGCCACTGTGTTAGTTGGTGGGTGAGGGGGTGTGTGAGGGGGGTGAGGGGAGTGGTGTGGCTGTAGTTGTGGCAGTTGAAAGTTCTGTCTGGTTGACCTGAAAGACGACTTGGATGTCATTTCGCATGTCGTGGGTTGATAGGTCGTGCATCGTTCCCTATGTCGTTTCTTATTTCTCGCACATATCGTTACCCATGTCCTGCCATGTCACACCAATGTCGCCAGATCAAGCTACTGCCACATTCCAAGCAACAGAGACAACCTACTCGTGGCACGACGCAAGGCACAGCTCATGGCACAGTCCATGACACAGTCCATGACACAACCCATTACACAACCCATGTGACTGTATCTGTGTCTGTGTCCGTTATCCCTCCCTCCTCCTCCTCCCGTTTGTGACCTCTCTACTCACAATTCTGCATTCTGACAACCTCCGAGTTGTACCCACTCGGGTAGTTTGCAGAGTATCCCTGGTATTGTGGCGGTCTGGAGTACATCTGGGTCTGTGCAAAAAAGGGGGTTTCGTTTTGGCGCTGAATTTTGAAAACGGGTGCTAACAGCAGTTGCAAGTGAGAGTGATGTGCAAAGAGTTACCCCAATATGCTTTGACATGGATCCTTGCAAAAAGAGCTTGTGCCATTTTGGAACTCCAAACTTTGTTTTTTCCAGCATCACGATTCAACCGAGCACGCAAACATGACGCTCTGGATCCGCTCAGGATCGCGATTGACGTTGTCACGTGCATCACAACCGTTGCTGACACGTATACAGACCCGCTACAGCTCTTTCAGTCTCCGAAAGGGCCCAGAACGCAAGAAATCGACGTCCCCAGAAAAAACCGCCAAACCCGAAAGAACCAGATTTGCACCCTCTCCAACAGGCCTGCTGCATCTGGGATCGCTCAGAACGGCCCTCTACAACTACCTCCAGGCCAAGGTCACGTGCGGACAGTTTTTACTGCGCGTGGAAGACACAGATCAAGCCCGTTTGGTGCCTGGAGCCGAGCAACATTTATATGAGACTCTGGCCAAGTTGGGGATCAAGGCGGACGAAAGTCCCGAGGTGGGCGGTCCGTACGGCCCCTACAAGCAATCTGAGCGGTCGGACATTTACAGAAAGTACGTGGATCAGCTTTTGGAGTCGGGACATGCCTACAAGTGCTACTGTTCCAAGACGAGACTGGATGAGCTCAGAGACAGTGCCAGGGCTCTAGTTCCTCCTTCAATGGCGTCGTACGACCGAAAGTGCGCGCATGGAGTGGGTTCTGAGTCCCACGGCGACTACGTGGTCCGATTCAAGGCTCCAGACGTGTATCCTTCGTATACGGACCAACTTCATGGACAGGTGAACATTCAGGTCCAGAGAAACGCCAATGACATCCGATTCGACGACATTGTGCTGCTCAAGAGCGACGGACTGCCCACGTACCACCTGGCCAACGTGGTGGACGACCATCTGATGCAGATCACGACCGTGATTCGAGGTGAAGAGTGGATGCCCTCCACGCCCAAACACATTGCGCTGTACGAGGCGTTTGGATGGACGCCTCCTCGGTTTGTGCACATTCCGCTGCTCACGTCTGTGGACAACAAGAAGTTGAGTAAGCGGTCTGGAGACACGGACGTCATGTCTCTTATTAACAACGGATATCTTCCCGAGGCGATTCTCAACTTTGTGCTGCATTTCGGCTGGTCTCATAACCACATTCAGACGTCGGACCGGATCGGTCTGGCCCGAATGGAGCAGATCTTTGACCTCCAGACCCTCACCAAGGGCAACGCCAAAGTCGACTTTTCCAAACTCATCTACTACAACAAGTGGTACATGTTTGGACGAATCAAGGCGCCTGGCGACCGGGAGTGGCTCAAGCCGTACTACGAGGCCATGAAGCGCGAAACAGGCACCTCCAAGACCCTGGACGACTGTCTCACGGCCATGGAGATTATGAAGGGCGCTTTTGGCAACGTGGAGGAGTTTGTGAGCACGTGCAGATTCCTGTTTGAGCGTCCTGAACGGCCTGAACTCACTCTTCAGGAAGAGAAGATGGTTCGAATTCTCGCTGAGGCCAGTAACGTCAAAATGGGTATCGCCATGCTGGACACTCAGTATGAGAAGAAGGAGATTTACCAGGTGCTTCGAAAGGTGATTGCAGACGATACTCCCGGAGCTAGTATGGACAAGATCCGGTGGTTTCTCGGTAAGGACGAGGTTCAAGCGAGATTGGAGGGGTTTTAGGAGGGAGGGTCAGTATTCTCTGTGAGAACATGTATATAGTTAATGGTGGTGATTATAGTGAATTGGGTGTTGTATTAATACTTGTAGGTCAGCTTTTGTAGTTGCAAAATCCAGGTTGGAACAGGTTAGACTACAAGTACTGTACTGGTCAAAACATATGCCTGAGACGGTAAATGTGTTCAATCTCTCGAATTTGTTTAAAAGTCGGGTGTTTAGAGTCGGATGGTCGACTCCTGGTGGCTGTGGAATGTCTGGTTGTCGAAATACAGACCCCCAGCAGGATTCGAAAGTCAAGTATTTCTAAGTATAATAGTTGGGTTTGTGAAAATGTATGCTACGGCCAGGGAAGGAGTAACAGCAGTCAGCTTGGATTAGTGGACAATTGAGGCCTTGTAGTGGCACAGATACTCGAAGATAGGTCACTCCTTGATCCTGGAGTGATATAGGTATCTAACTAGGAGTTGATTAGATGTGGTTGTACAGTTGATGTTGACAGGATGGGATGACAGAGAGATCTTAAAAATATCTGTCGTCTCTATAGGTCTGACTGAATTCCAGTAGATATTCTGGATATGTCTAGGCTCAGATTTTTGACTGGATTGTATCAGAACAGATGGTCTTCATTGGACTTTACTTTAGAGTCCAGATTCGATCTTTTAACCGAGCCTTTGGCAGAGTGCAGATATAGTGACTCCATGAGTTGTGAATACGATACAAGTTCCAGTACAAGAATAGTGTAAGATCCTTGTACCAGCCTCAATTGTATAAGACCAACCTCGATCTTACTGCCACCTGCTCCTGTCGAACACTTTACAGAATACTCCATTCAAGAGATTGCAAGTGAGGTATTACTTCATCCTACCTCATACCATTGCTATGCACACTAAATGACACATGTATGGCGTATCGTCTCTCACCATGAGCCGTTCAATGTACATACACCACGGAGACTGATCCGGAGCGTCATTCTGATGCCGCAGAATCTGGCCAGTGTCTCACATGTCTACAAGTGGCAAGTGTCTTAGATCTGCCGTTTTGGATGTCTTGAAAGGTCTGGGTCTGGGAGGTTTAGTCTTAGACAGTGAAGTAGAAGACGATTCAGACACTATATCAGTGGTATAGTAGTTGTAGCAGTAATAGTCCACCACAATTAACCACCACCCTTGAACCTGGCACCATCCACATATCTCCCTCCCCTACCTCCCTCCTACCCTACCGTGCCGTCCAAGAGTACGTTTGATCACGACGGACATTGCCTGTCAATGCACCTCTCACATGGCTGCAGATAGACACCGAGACGGGACAGACAAGAGAGCCGCAAAGAGAGAGGCAATAACCTGCAGACTCACGTGTCGTTGCTCCGGGATGGTATTGTCAGGTCATTGGCCCTAACCCGAGTTGAGTGCATTCTCCAGGCGCCCTACGTTGAGGTGAAACATGGCAGACAGAAGACAGAACAAAAAAAGGAGTCCGTGGATTGTATGAGAGGTGAATGAGGTGTGTCAGGTGTGTCAGGTGTGTCAGGTGTGTCAGGTGATATCAGGTGATACAGACGGTACTGGTACTCGTACTGATACTCGTACTGGCTCTTTCTTTCCTTCTTAACTCACACTTGTCTACCTCTCACCAACCTCTTAACTCCCTGTTAACCTTGAGACTGCAGAAAGACAGGACAGGTAAATAAGAGGTGAATAAGACGATATATTTGTGTATTTTTGGTATATATTCATTTGTAATGTAATAATGACTCGATAAATACATCATCCATTGCACCAAATCTCTCTCCTCACAGGCTGGTCTCTAGTCCGATTATGACAGTCCGATTATGACAGCCTGAAATTGACCACCTTTGTCTCAAGGTTCAGACACCTGTTTTCGTGCATACATGTAATCTTGTTGGCTTCGACGTTGAGAGGGAAGAGAAGACTGAGAGATGGAGGAGATGAGAGATGGGGAGATGGGGGATTATATAGAGAATCAACGAGACGACACAAACACACACAAACACAAACACAAACACAAACACATCCAACTTATCTACCACCACTTTTCTCCTCCCACATGTCCAAAGCAAGGAGTGTGGCAGAAAGAAAGCAAAAAAAAAAAGACAAGGCAATAAGACGGACATTTATTTGAACAGGTAAGAAAATGAGTCGAAGAAAAGGTGTCCGAAATCGGTCTAAACACCCTCAAACGAGGCTCCAAAAAACCCATATCCAATCACCATACGCGTCACAGTTTAAATCACCGATTAAATCACCGTTTGAGACCCCTTTCATCCCCCCCCCTACCCCCCTCCCAAAGACAGACGAGATTCTGCCTGACCGGGCTGTTTCACTTTTCTGCACTTGTTTAAACTTTGGGGCTCTAATTCAAACTATCATTCGGGACAATGGTAAGCTCGCCTTACAGACACTATATAATAACCCAACCTCCCATCCATGTCTAATTCCTCATCACCTAGACCCTTCTTCCTTCGAAACGAGACTTCTGTTGGACCCACACTCCTTGCACTCCTTGCACCGACACTCCTTGTGATACTCCCTCTCATTCCCTTCCGTTGACCGGACCACTTTCCTTAACGACCCTCTTTTTCGTCTAACCAACCCCACCACATCCAACATGAAGTTCTCTTTCGTCTCCATTGCCCTCCTGTCCCAGGTGCTGGCTGCCCCCATCGCTGCCGAGGCTGGCCTCGCCAAGCGAGCCGTCGTCACCGTCAAGAACACAAACATCATCTACGTCAAGAACATCATCTACGTGGACCAGAACGGTACCCCTTACTCCACCGAGGTGGTCCCCTACTCCACCGAGGTCCAGGTCGAGCAGCCCACTCAGGCCCCCGTGGCTCCCACCCCCGAGGCCGCTGCCGCCGTCACCCCCACCTCCGAGGCTCCCGCTCCTCCCGCCCCTACCCCCGAGGCCCCCAAGTCCGTCGAGCAGCCCATCCCTGCTCCCTCCCCCTCGGCTGCCAACTTTGCTGCTGCTAACGACAAGCCCGAGGTTGCCCCCGCCCCCGCCACCTCCTCCAAGGCCGCTCCCACCCCTGCTCCCGAGCCCACCTCTGCTCCTGCTCCCGCTCCCGCTCCCGCCACCTCCTCCGCCGCTGCCCCCGCTCCCTCTCCCTCTGCCCCCTCTACCGGCGGATCCGGCGAGCACTCTGGCCAGGCCACCTTCTACGACACCGGTCTTGGCTCTTGCGGCGTGACCAGCACTGATTCCGACTTCATTGTTGCTCTCAACAAGGACATGTGGCAGGCTGGCATGATTGACGGCAACCCCAACCACAACACTCTGTGCGGCAAGACCCTGACTGCCTACCGAGGCGGCAAGTCTGTGACCGTGACCGTGACCGACATGTGCCCCGGCTGTGCCAGCGGCGATCTGGATCTGTCTCCCGCCGCCTTTGACGCCATTGCTACTCCCAGCGAGGGCCGAGTCGAGGTCACTTGGTCTTGGAACTAAGTCATATAAAACCCTCTTGTAGTCTGCGCTGGCGCCGGCTAATTCAAGATCTATATATTAACTAGAGCACTTCGTTGTGAGAGAGCCTTGTAGTTCGTTGTCGTCGTCATATTGGTTAAACTTTCTCCACATTTTAAAGTTGAAAGGATCATTGTGAACATTTTCAACCAGCCCCTATTGTAGCCTGCATACGCATGGTTGAAACAACAACAGACCATACGCCGTATACGCAAGGCTGGGGAGCTTACAGCGTGCGCAGTGTGCAGGAGTCGGCTGTAGAGTATTTTCTGTTTTTGTGTCACTAAAAAACGTGCAGATATTTTTCCGCTAATGCGTGACATGTGGTGTTTTGAGATGATGCAGGGATTTACCTACGATTGGCGTACGCGATGGGGAGGTGATGGGGAGGTGATAGGCAGGGGTGGGAGGGTGTAAGGGGTGAGGTACTTGTAGCAAGGGTTGACCGAGATGCAATAGTTGACTCATGACATGTCTTGTAGACGTAAACCGCGTTTGTTCTCATCCGTAAACTCCGTTTTGTCTTCATCCCCAATTAGTTATATTTTTGTTAAGATATAATCCAGTGGGGGTTCCAAAAACGAGGTTCCAGAGTAGCAATTGCAAGGTGATGAGGTTTATTCTGTTCAGAATATCGTATATATTCACTTCCAGAAAAGTTTACCCCTTTTAAATCTCGAAATAGCGAAATAGGGACCCTTCTTCATACTCCCTAGTCTTGACTTTACTTACAACTTAGTTGGAACGATGAAAACTTGAGCTTAGAATCGAAGAGGAGAAATCTGGACAATTGTATCACGTGATCACCAATATAGCCGAATATATCTGCCTACACACACATGGAGATTCAAATAGGACTCTTCTTCTTGGAGTATATCTGTCCAACTGACAGTCTGTTTAATTGAGACTCTTCGAAGTTGTCTGTTTAACAAGAAGCTGGGGTCAAGGTCAGTGTTTTGTTAAGGGTCAACAGTGTTGCAAGAGTGCTCAAATCGATATATTGAGTCGAGTTCCAGGTCTAGTATTGTACTGGTACTGGTACTGAACTAATATCGTCTTGAGAGAATCATCTTGAAAGCTCTAGTTCAGCGTAGTCAGTAGAATCAGTGATGAGGGATGAA
This sequence comes from Yarrowia yakushimensis, assembly GCA_900518995.1. Classification (NCBI taxonomy): domain Eukaryota; kingdom Fungi; phylum Ascomycota; class Dipodascomycetes; order Dipodascales; genus Yarrowia; species Yarrowia yakushimensis. The sequence continues at coordinate 2,070,856 of ULGW01000002.1, forward strand.
TTTCACTGTACAATCACTGTTTCGGGGTTATAAGGGGATTACATAGGCGTACTACAGCGAGAGCAAGTTATATATAATTCCAACTAAGCAGTTAAAGTATTTTGTTAAAGATACATAGCCTACCTAGGGTGGGAGATATGACTCTACAACTACAAGTACCATACAAGTAGACCATTCAAATTGATCACTTGGTACCGGTACGATAGGTCTACTCGACTCACTTCTGCCTTAACAAATTGGTGTGTATAATCACCTTCTCATTGAGGGTTGTCATGTCATACCCCTGAATAAGCACTGTAAAGAGCCTGGATCGGTTTATTATGGAAGTCATACATGATTTAAAAGAATTTACGACTGTCAGATGTCCTCTACTAACACCCCATTTGCTGTTCCAGTCCTATGACGTTGTTTGGCCCTGGCTCAACTTCATGGTTTAGGGCTCTGAAAGTAACTACAACATTATGCTTGGATTTCAGGTCTGACAGTGACTACAGTACAATACCAGTACAAATGCTGTTGTTCTGAATGGTTCTAACGAAAGAAATGGAGTCTGTGAAGATCCAAGAAACGATCTCAATCCATCTTGAGGTCACGTGACCAAAGAGGATGTTGTAATGAGTTTCTATCACTTGGTATGACGATGTCTGCCATAGCCTTAGACAGTGTATTTGAACGACAAATATAAGTCAAAACAGAACTAAATTTGCGGAATTCAAGGCCATCTCCTTGCTCACACCAACCTTTGAACTCGTTCGATACTCTTTTACTTCTCCTTGACGTTATTCTGTCCTTTTTCTTGTTCAACAAAACTCCAAGTAATTCTTAAGTATTTCCCACGACATTACTTAAAACACTACAGCATCAGACTAACGAATCTACAGCAACAATCCTACTGGTACTTGTAGCACATAACTTTTGCCAGAATAACGCACCCAGACCAACCACACATCTGGTCCCACCCACCTCATGCACGTGACCAGCATATCCCCACATGACCAAACTCTGATACTCAACCTTGAGTCATGCGAGCACCACTTTATCGACCGGGACTAGCACGTCCTGTGGGCGTTTTTCTGAATCGAAATGCGTTCAAACGACTTTTATCGACGGAGATTTTGCGAGCTGAGAATCTTTCCGACCGTCAATCGCCCTATTACGTCCAGGAATCGACTTCTCTGTCTTCTCTAGTGTGGGACAAGCCTCTTGAGAATGTGTTGATTGTCAAGAAGCCGTGGGATTCCAATGTGCGTGAATCTCTCGTGGAGATGGCTTCACATATCCAACGTCGGTATCCCCAAGTGAATATTCTGGTTGAGGAACATGTTGCTGATGAGGTTCAGAGACAGATTGGAGCTGCTGGTGTGACAAGTATCCATACGGGTCCTGCGGAAGTTCTGACACAAAAAACCGATCTTTTGGTGACTCTGGGTGGCGATGGAACGATTCTACATGCAACTTCCATGTTTGCAACAGCCGAAGTTCCTCCTGTACTGTCCTTTTCATTGGGCACTCTGGGGTTTCTGCTTCCGTTTGATTTCAGAGACTTTAAGACAGCTTTTGAAATGGTGTACTCTTCTCAGGCCTCGGTGGTCAACCGTGCACGTCTAGCATGTCAGAAAATGTCCATTCGCAAAGAAATCACTCATCTTCCTACCCAGTCTCTCATTGAACATAACTCAACACATGTCTACGGAAACCCGGACGACTACACCCTCAGTCCGCTAACGTACGCCATGAACGACATCAACATCCACCGTGGAGCCGAGCCGCATCTCACAAAACTCGATATTCACGTCGACGGAGAGTTCATCACCCGAGCCATTGCCGATGGAGTCACTATAGCCACTCCCACGGGCTCCACGGCGTACTCGTTGTCGTCTGGCGGCTCGATTGTGCATCCGCGGGTCGCGTGCATTCTTCTGACCCCCATTTGTCCTCGGTCTTTGTCCTTTAGACCTCTCATTTTCCCAGCCACCTCCAAAATCTGCATCACCGCCTCGTCCGAGTCTCGGGGCCGAGGAGCAGAGCTGTCAGTCGACGGAATCGCCAAGGGACTGGTTCGTCCGAGCGACAAGATTCTCGTCGAGAGCGAAACAGGCAACAATTCGGGAATTTGGTGTGTTGCAAAGACGGACAGAGATTGGGTCAGTGGGTTGAATGGGTTGCTCGGATTCAACAGCAGTTTTGGCAAGGGAGATGTCAATGTTGCGTGACAGAAGACCAACGACGGTGACGACTTCACGAGCTAAGGCCCTTTCGAACCTCATGCTATAACTAATATTGGCCACGAAAGGCCGTGTATATAACTATTTTAATGATCAGATGACAAACTTGAGGCATGAGAAGCTCAACTTGACCATGAAAGACTTACTACCTACCAGTAGTATATCTATGATCAGAGACTGCAAAGACGAATTCTGTTGTCATTCGAAACTGAAGTAATTACTTGTGCAGTTGTATAGACCATACGGACTCTACTATTGGTTATAGACAGGGAAACGAACGGTCTTATAGAGACTTGACAAACTATTGGTCGTACGAGCTCAACTACATTAATTTACCAAAGCTCTGATTGACAATGACGAACTCGACTATTGATCTGAACAGCTGTGTATGTCAGAGACTAGCAAGATGAGTATTCTTATTCTATACTCAACTATTGGTTAGACTACAAGTACCTATTGGTCAGACGGACTTGTCATGCTTCTCAACCACCTGAAAGGGCAATGAATGTCACGAACAGAGACTGTAAAGATGATGCAACTATCGGTCGTTGGAACTCAACTAATGGTAGTACGAACTCAACTATTGGTCGTAGGAACTCAACTAATGGTCGTTGGAACTCAACTATTTGCCGTAGCCCTACGCCATGCTTCTCTTGTACGATTCCGTACGTACTCACACACTCAGTGGTTTCTTCTCGATTATTATACACATTACATTCGGTCGACGGGGGTCAGGCCCAGAAGAACCATACCGTTGTAGAGAACCTGTCGGGCGGAAGAGTAGAGAGCCAGACGGGCGGTGGCCAGAGCCTCCTCCTGGCCAGCGACCCACAGAACGTCGTAACAGGACGAAACCTGGTGAGTCAGCTTGAACAGATAGGTGACAATGGTGGCGGGCTCCTGGGTCTTGCCGGCGTTGAGCACAACGTCGGGGAACTGGGTCAGGGTTCGGATGAGCTCCTCGGCGATGGGCTCGGTGAGCAGAGACATGTCGGCGGCAGCAAGCTTCTCGTCAATGGTGAGACCAGACTTTCGCTCGACGGATCGAAGTCGAGAGTGAGCGTACTGCAGGTAAGGGCCGGTGTCACCCTCAAAGGAGAGCATTCGGTCCCAGTCAAACTTGTAGTTGTTGACTCGCTTGGCAGACATGTCCTGGATCATGACGGAGGAGATTCCAACGAGATCGGCAATCTCCTCGGGGTTCTCGACCTGGTTGTACTTGACCTCGTTCTTCTTCATGACGTTATGCATCGACTCCTTGACCTCCTCGAGAATGTTGGACAGGAAAACCACGGTTCCCTTTCGGGTGGACATTCCCTGGACCAGGCCAAAGTTGACGTGCTGAAGACGGTCGACCCAGTCAAAGCCGCACTCCTTGAGGATTCGGAAAAACTGCTGGCAATGCAGATCCTGCTGGGATGCAATCACGTAGATCATCTTGTCAAACTTGTACTTTTCCATTCGAGCAATGGCTCCTCCAACATCTCGGGTAATGTACAGAGAGGTTCCGTCCTTCTTCTCGACAATCACCTTGCCCAGCTTCTTGTTGAACTTGGTCAGATCAATGAGCTTGGCGCCTCGGTCCTCGTGCACCAGACCCTTCTCCACAAACAGATCCTTGGCCATCTTCATAAACTCCTCCGGCACCTGCGACTCGCCAGAGTACGAGTCGTAGTGGATGTTGAGTCGGGCATAAGTGTCCTTGTATCGCTCAATGGACAGGTCTCGGAATCGAGACCACAGAGCCAGAGCCTCCTTGTCGCCGTCCTCCATCTTTCGGAAGTAGGCTCGGGCCTGGTCGTCAGTCTCCGAGGTCTCCTCGCCAGTGGCCTCCTTGGATGCCTCCTTCTCGGCCTCCATGTCCTTGTTGATTCGCACGTAGACCTCAAACAGGTGCTGGATGGGGTCGGTCACCAGCTGCTCCTCGGAGCCGTATCGGTCAAAGCCCACGGCCAAAACACCAAACTGCTTGCCCCAGTCTCCCAGGTAGTTGAGTCGGATCACCTCCCAGCCCAGCTTCTCGTGCAGGTTGGACAGGAAGCCTCCAATGATTGTGGATCGCAGATGGCCGGCGTGGAACGGCTTGGCAATGTTGGGCGACGAGAACTCAATCACAACCTTCTTGCCCTTGCCAATGTCCGACGAGCCGTACTCGAGCTTTCGCTCCAAAATGTCCTTGATGACAATGTTGTACAGCAGCTTGGGCGAGAAGAAAAACTGCATAAAGGGACCCATGGCCTTGACGTCCTTGAGATACTCGCCCTTGGGGAACTTGCCGGCCCACTCGGTGGCCAGCTCCTGGGGGTTGACACCCTTCATTCGAAGTCGGGGCAGAGGAATCACCAGATCTCCCTTATCAGAAGTAGAGGTCCACTCGAGAGCAGGGTAAATGAGCTCGGGATCAACGCCAGACAGAGCAGCAAGCTCCTTGGTGATGTAGGATCGGAAAACGTCCATGGTGTTGAGGGCAGGGCTGGAGCCGGGGTACGCCTCGAACTGGGCGATTCCAAGCTTCTCCAGCTGCGAGGACAGCGAGGCAACGTCAGGGGCGGCAGCGGTGCTCATTTTCACAGTGTAATAGGGGACTACCGTCTTGGTGCAACTTGTGAAAGCTCTTGTTGAAGCGGGGGTGAACAAGCGTCTCAGAGTCAGCATGCAGCTTTAAATTTTCAGTCGAGCTGCCATGTCCCAAAATTTAGAGTCTCCAAATTCAAAATTCAAATTCAAAATTGTTATCTTGACTCATCGCGTGACTCGAGGTGAGGGTAAGACTGACCAAAACGGCAGTCGCTGGCAGGCGGGTCATGATTGAGAGCAATATCATGACTCACGGCGCACCCTATCTGCTTAGTCAGCACATATGGCTTAGTCATCAATCAGATTAGTCAGCAAATGTCTGCTAGGAAAAATCCAGATACCAATCGACCACGAGCTGGATATCTTTCACCTGATTCTTGACCCGTTTCAGAAACCTTTCATCCTCGAAATAAGTTTCGTACGTGTCTCCGAAAAAGTCCATCTCTTGTACTTGCTGTTTGAGAAGTTCCAAGGTGACAAGCAGCTGGTGGTATTGTTTGACAATATCTGAGGGAGGCATTTTGGAGAATAAAATGGCCATGGAAGGAGCTCATATATATCCCAAGGGTGTCTGATTTTCATCTTTACTTGGGTCTATCATTTTTAGAGATTGAAATTCCACACTATAGTATAATTTATAAGAGAGTTATTCTCCTCCTCCTCCTCCTCCTCCATCTCCTCCTCCTCCACCATCTCCACCAGAGTTACCTCCGCTATCTCCGTGGCCTCCATGTCCTCCATGACCTCCACTATCTCCATGGCCTCCGTAAGAATCTCCTGGACCCCCGTAGATGGTTCCATCTCCCCTAGAACCACTGGAGCGAGAGTTGGTCTGGGTTCTTTGCTTGCCCCAGAAGCTGGTGCGTTGGGGACGGGAGTTGGAGGTGACGGTGGCGAAAATTTGCATGGTCTGGGACTCGGAAACAATGTTCACGGGGTTGTACATGTTTCTGTGGCCGCCAGTATGGTAGCCTGGAGGTGTGGATCCATCATACGTCTTTGGAGGAGGTGTGACGATCACATGGTAGGCTGGAGGCACATCTGAGGCCACCTCTGCAGTCTGCTGGGCCATTGGAACCGTGGTGGTCCCTCCGGCATTACTGTAGAAGAAGGTGGTTTGATGCACTGTGTTCGGGAGGGGGTCTGGGCCGTGTTCGAGCTCCTGTCGTCTGCGTTCCATGGCTGCTCTACGTCTGGCGTTTCGTCCAAGCGTCACTGAGAGCACCACGCTGGCTGCGATTCCCACAAAAAGACCTACAATCCACCATTGAGTCATGTGTGGTGTGGTTTGGTGGTCTGGTCTGGGTGTGAAATGGGTGATCTGACTGATCTGACTGATCTGAGTGTGTGACTGTGTGACTGTGTGCGTGATCTGTGGCGACTTGGTGAAGACCTCCGATACAGACGAATATATACCGCCTCACCTCATAATACCAGTTCGCCAAGCTGCCAATGCGGCTGACGGATTATGCAGGAGCGACAAGCGAACGCAGCATGACATCATCGAAATAGAAATCGGCTTTCGGTGAAACCAAATCAAAATGAGCCCGTGGCTGAGCCGATATCTGGTGCCAATGAGAAGACATACCCGCCCAAAAATCATCCGCATGCCACACAAGAACCCCTCCCCTCACATGATCTCCATACAGAACGTGGGGATAAGCACCTGTGCAGTGAACCTAACGCACGTGCCAAGTAAGATGACGGTACTGGATGGGCATGGAGTGGTCATGGGGGTTGTCACGTGACAGCTCCAACTGTGTTATGTCTGAGTCATGAGAGGGAAGATGGAGATGAAGAGGGGAGGTTAGGAGTTCTGAGCCTTGAATTACACCATACTGAACAATGGTCGAAAACAGAGAAGATGATTTTGAAGAGGCTGGAGGTCACCATCTCATTGTCACTGTCACTATCTCATTGTCACTACCACAATCACCACCACAATCGCAAGGTCACATGTGGAGCTCTAGGTAAGGCTTCTCCTCGGACCAACCTAGATCTCAACTGAGACTTACCATCGAAAGCCGGACATGGGTAGTAACCATCGTTGGATTGGATGGAACATTGTCCAATCAAGATGATTGAACGAGTCATGTCCAATCAGGACAGTTGACGGTTGCAATCAGGATTTCTGAACGTTGTCCAATCACCTTGTCCAATCATATTTGTTTAATAATCGATAATCCCTGTAAATTCATCAAAAAATAGCCATTGTGAAATTCCTCCAGAAGGCTCTTTACTACTGGTACAGTACAAGTAGACATGATTCGTCGCTATACTACTTGTACTACAAGGTACATCTCTGCCTATGTCGCAATGTAGCATTTCACCGTATGTTGTACACTCAGAACAGTAGTTACTCTCAGACCCCTAAACCAAAAGTGCACCAGAAGAACACTGGACGGTATTATCACACAAGTTACGGATAATTGAAGGTCAAATCGCTTGTTTCGATCAGTTGGTGAAAAATAATATCTCTCATATCGTCTATTAGTACTCATTCAGAGAGCACTATCTACACACCAGTACTGTATCAGAATGGCATAAAAAGAGATTAATAGATCTAAGCACACATTACGTCCCTAATTACATGAACTAGAGCCCTTTTGGTTGTCCCCAATACTCAGAAGACTGATATAATAGCCCACAGTTATATTGGTGATGGGGTCTGAATGTAACTAGTGGTTTAGGGGTCTGACAGTAACTAGCAATATCGGCTTGGACTAGGTCTGAGGTTTCCATGCCATACTATTGATATTTGCAGTAACCAACTTGTCCATCTAAAACTACCCAGACAGAGGGCTTACATTAGACGGTACATGGAGTGTCATTATAGTTCTATATCTCTCCTAACTCCACCTTCTGGTAATACAGTAAAAACATGTTTATTACTCTAACAACACTTTTTCTTGGGGAAGCAGCACTTTTTCTTCTTGTGGCACTTTTTCTTGTGGCAGAAGAAAAACTGGGGGCTTTCCTTGACCTCGACATTGTCGTCGTTGTAAAGCACCGTGAGATCGTACTCCTCCTTATCCAGAGCAGGCATATCATTGACGGGCAGATCAATGTGTTCGTTGGCAGCCTCGTTGGTAGCGACGGCCATGGAGGCCAGAAAGATGATGGAAAGGTGAGTGAATTTCATTTTGGATGATGATTGAGATTTCGAACAATTACGGCGGTTATATATCTTTTTCGGGGGTCTACACTCGTTCCATCATGTCTTGTCTTCAAACAGGAAACTGGATACTTGTAGTTTCCTCTTTTCGTTGTAATTTCCGACTTGTTTACCCCACACTCTCCTCAGTTCCGATTTCTACAGTCCAAATCTCCATCTTGAGTGCACTTTCTAGTCTGGAGTGTACGTTGTGCGGTTCAATAGAAGAGTATGTTATGCCGAAACATATATCACAGTGAAATGAGTTGTAAATGAACCTGCACCTACCCTTTGAAAGTGATATTGATACCTAGCCATACACTAGACATATCACGCTCCTTGAAAAGTCCTATTTTGAAACTGCAGCTGAAGAAATGATCTAACAGTGGTCTAGAGTTCAATATTCCTTCCATCTGGTCGAATGTTCAATAATCGTTCCAAATCTGTCCGTTCTCGAGAAAAACACGATCATAGGAGTGTGAACTACACGTAAGGAGTTACACACTGTATTAGGACATTGTATAAGAACATTATCAGGAAGTAAAGCCCTAAAACGGTCGTCATAACAGACAAAACTACATGGGGTACTTTCTTTCCTCATACAAAGTCCATAGTACAAGAAATACTGGTATGAGGAAGGTCAAGTTCTGAACTGACAAGTTGTCCTGGGTCTCCAAAGAAGGAATAAACTACACGATCAAGTGGTAATAGACACTATCAGAGTGTGTAAATCTACATTGTTGAATTTTATGGACCGAATATCAGATTCTTTCCCCTTTTTATCTCCCCAGTTTAGTTCTTATCCAGTTAGTTAAGTAAATCACAACCTTATTTAGACCATTTGTTAAACATGGAAAGGCAATATAAACGGAGTTCAAAACAATAAAATATAAGTATTGAAACCTGTAACACCATCACACTCATCCACATACGATACCCATCGCATTAAATCACCCATCAAACCCTCAACCCTCTCTGAATACACCATTGTCTTGTTTAAACGAGAAGTCGACGTAAAAGCCGTCACACCCCATAAATCAATCTAATAAAGCTATTGGCATCTTCTTCTTGTCCTTCCAATACCCCCAATTTCACTCCCTTTTATTCCACTCTTTCCAGTGTCATGTTATAGCCGATTGAAAAATCCAGGCACGTGACTTATTTGACCCGTTGTCAAGGTCCAGTGAAATATTTTTTCAGTTGCGGCCATATCCTGGTGAAAATACGGCTTCCCGTCCGATCAGCCATAGTCAAGCACCAGAGAGCCTAGTTAGTATTGTAGTGGGAGACCATACGAGAATCCTAGGTGCTGCAATTTTTTGCAGCTCTCGAGCGTAGCGAGAGGCTGTTAAAAGTATTTTTCTTGACTCCCCCAAATATGATAGAAACTAGAGCCTTTGGATTGGTCCTAGAACGGTTTTGGAGGTTTCAGGGGTCAGATATATCGTCCACTGGCCAACTTGTATGATATATAATGGTAGTTACTCTCAGACCCTAAAACCAAAAATATGAGGTGATCTTCTAGAGCACAAAACTTGGACTTATTCTGCTCTGAGAAGGACACACGGACCCTCTGATCTGTATTTGGTGATAAGATGTTCAGATTATTGGTTGGTGGAGCTAAGATGTTCTATTGTCAGATGTGATATGAAGCTCTGATTGTACCTATAATAACATGCCCTGATTTGGAGGTGTTGTAAACTGCTCAGATATCATCGTACCAGTGGAATGATCTCTGATACAATACTGGATCACATCTAGTAAAAGTATTACTCTTCATTACTTCACTGAGGTTCATAGTAGACAGTTACAACCATGACCTTAACAGTTCCTTAAGAAGAACAAACTATTAGGTAGAGTTGATAGTTAAGAGAGAGACTGTATAGTCGTATTATCAAAAGAATTACCCGAGTCCAACACTCAACAATCTCGAGCCATACTACAGCTCTACTACTCTCAAACAATCTACTAGTAATCATTTCTCTCTTCTACTTGTCATACTCTCTTGTACCAAGGTCTACAGTTGAAGACACGAACAAAGTACAGTAAGAGTACTTGGTACACGGGTCTGAGGCCGTAATTCTTCAGAGAATGGGGTTTAGGTCACGTGACGGACTCCTACAGAGTCACCTTTTGGTCACGTGACCTACATGATGGGTTATAGTCTGAAGTTGATTCAACATTAGTTGACTACGATGAGGAGGACTATCGAAACATTTTCTCTCTTCTCTTCTCTGTACATCTCCTACAGCTCTACTCTCTTTCATCTCACTGTGAGTTGTTCTTGTTATATATCTCACCAACGTCTAGTTAATCTAAAACCATCTATCTCATGGTGACGAGCTCCTCGGCAGAGGTGGGATGAATGGCGACAACGTTATCGAAATCGGCCTTTGTGGCTCCCATTCGAATGGCGACTCCGAAACCCTGGAGAATCTCGGCCGAGTCGGCTCCGACAATATGGAGACCGACAACCTTCTCGTCCTTACCGGCACACACAAGCTTGTAAGCGGTAGGAGCCTTCTCCTCGAGCATGGCGTAGTACATTGCGACAAACTTGGAGGTGTAGACCTTGATGTTTTCCTCGCCGTACTTTTCCTTGGCGGCAGCCTCGGTGAGACCGATAGATCCGGCTTCGGGGTGAGAGAAGACGGCGGAGGGAACGTCGTGGTAGTCCTGCTTCTGGTTCTTGAACTCTGCAGGTCCAAAGAGTCGGTTGGAGAGCTTTCGACCGGCAGCAATGGCAACGGGAGTCAGCTCCACGTTTCCACAAACGTCTCCCAGAGAAAAGACGTTTTCGACAGACGACTGCTGGTACTCGTCCACCTCAATGTATCCTCGCTTGTTGGTCTTGATTCCAAACTCGCCGAGGTTGAGGGTATCCTTGAGAGGTTCTCGTCCAATGGTCCAGATGAGGGAGTCGAGGGTGATGTTCTTCTCGACGCCGTCCTGCTCGTAGGTGACTTCCAGCTCGCCATTGTCCTTCTTGGCCACGTTCTTGACGCCAGAGCCCTTGACCAGATTGATACCCTCCTTGACGTAATGGTCGGTGATGGTGTTCTGGATGAGGATATCAAAGGCTCGAAGAACCGTCTGGCCTCGGGCAAACAGAGTGGTCTCGGAGTTGAGTCCGTGGAACACTCCAGCAAGCTCGACTCCAATGTATCCTCCTCCGACCACGGCGACTCGCTTGGGCTGGGTCTCGAGAGCAAAGAATCCGTCGGAATCGATTCCATGCTCAGCTCCAGGAACATTGGGAAGAGAGGGCTTTCCTCCGGTGGCAATCATGATCTTGTCAGCGGAATACAACTGAGTAGATCCATCATGGCTCTTAACCTGGACCAAAGGAAAGTCCTTACCCTCCTGCTTGAACAGAGAAGCCCATCCAAACACAAACTCAACACCCTCCTTTTGGAGATTTCGCTCATAAATTCCATTGAGACGCTTGACATAAGCATCCCGCTTCACCTTGAATCCCGCCCAATCAAAATTGTCAGCATACTTGGGATCCACCTCGGGAAATCCATACTCCCTGGCCTGTCGAATTCGTCCAGCCAAATCAGAAGCATTCCACATAACCTTCTTGGGAACACATCCCACATTGACACAAGTACCTCCAAGAGCCTTACCCTCAATCAAAAGAGTCTTTGCTCCATAAGAAGCTGCTCGTCGAGCAGAAGCAACACCTCCAGACCCTCCTCCAATCACAAGATACTCGTAATGAGGAATAGAAGCCATTGTCTGTCGGGCGAGATTGGAAAGTCGGGCGAGAGAAGAATGTATCTTGAAAAAAAGTGGCAATTGAGAAGAAGACTCAATCGCTTTAAAAAAAGATCCAAAAAGATGAAACTATCGTCTCAGTGGCGGACCCGAGCTTGCTCACTGCATAATGTAGCATCCATCCAAACCTTATTTCGCTGTCGTCATCCATTACTAACCTGCATTGATTACTAATGCTGCTGACAAATCGTCGAGACTTGCTCCTGTGACCATTCTAGTGTTGACATGAGTGTGGCAACTTGGTATCATGACCAGACTTCTTTAGAATACATGTCTTCAACAGAGCCTAGACTCGGCTTAATAAGCAAACTGAAATTTGAAGGCACCGGATTAGTAATCAAAGTGAAACTTGAAAGCACCATCAAATGACTCACCAGCAGCAAATTATATATCTTGATATGACAGATCTGCTAGGAGTGGCTTAGTAAGCACGGTGAAGACAGTTGCTTAATAAGAACAATACCTGAATTATAGTAAGCAGATCGATTTAACATACGCCTTCATCATTTAGGCACCATAGAGGAGAATGTCAGCACTAGCTTAGTTGGCACGATAGTGGGCCAAATGTGGCTTAGTAAGCACTTTGAGATGTGTTATAATCGGCTTAGTAAGCACATCTTTCCAATCTCAAACTCAAGTTTCTGTAGCATCAGTGTATTCTGCTTACAACCCAGATCTTATTTGTCAGCTACATTTAACTCTTGTAGCATTTCCGAGTGACTTTAACAAAAGTCTCAAGTAATTAAAATGTATTAACAAATAACTAACTAATAGAAACGATTCAACCAGAAGATTATACACATTTGACTGTAAGGGTTTGCTGAGGTTGTTCTAGACTCTGAAAGCTATACCTAACTTGATCCTGAAGCTCTTGCCTGTTCAGAGAAAACACTTGGTAATCACACTGTGTGGCTTACTAAGCCAATCTACTCGCTTACTAAGCACATTTCGTGCGCTTAGTCAGCAACTCCATGGATTAGTCAGCAATTCCCTGCGCTTACTAAGCTCCATCTCGCCAACGTTAACTCTCACACCAACAATGTCATCACCAAAAGACGTGTCCATGAGCGATATCAAGGAGCACGAGTCGGAATCGGCGGTCAAGACGGAGCAGGAGGAGTCTACTGGAGGAGTTGAACCCGAGTCAGGTTTGGAAGGTGCAGGTGAGGCTGAAACCGAGGAAGGAGCAAAAGAGGATGGAGAGGGCGAATCAAGCAAGACACAAACAGCAGCAGCTAGTGGAGGAGAAGATGTTGATATGGAGGATGTGAATCCCGAGGAGAACGACATTGATATCGATTTCGAGCTGGAGGAGCCGGTTCAAGAAGAGGAGAGTGCACAAGTTCCTGGCCCTGTGGCTGTGACTCGGAAAGACAAGACTCTGAGTGAGTTTTTGGAGAATATGAATGAGTATGCTCCAATCATTCCGGATGCGGTGACGGATTATTATTTGGCCAAGTCTGGGTTTCAGACCAATGATGTTCGGGTCAAGAGATTGTTGGCTTTGGCCACTCAAAAGTTCATTTCTGATTTGGCGTCGGATGCGTATCAGCATTCTCGGATTCGGTCGTCGTCTTCTGTGTCTTCTGCTTCCAATCCTCAGGCTCGGGCCAAGGCTCTTGTTGCTGGAGTTGGAGGTGCTCAGGTTCAGAGCAGTTCTTCGGGACGGTCGAAAATCGTTCTTACCATGGAGGATTTGTCGTCTGCCAGTTCAGAGTATGGTCTTAATCTCAAGAGGCCTGATTTTTACAGGTAGAGCAGGAGGCAGGAGGGAGGAGAAGGATATCTAGGTAGCAATGTATTTTAGCAATTGTATGAGAAAATATGAAAAATTCCCTTCACATTGTTCCTTCCTCTTGTGGTGGATGTCAATCAGAGCATAGGATAGGGCAGGAAGCAGGGGAGAGGGGTTACAGGGGAGGTGAGGATCAACAGTAGGATTGGTGGTATTATCAAAGGAGGTTCACTGAGAGACCAAGGAGTCTACAAAGTGTCTTTGGAAGGAATCAGTTCACAGAGGTAAGTCTGTAGGCAGATGAAGAGAATGTTCAAGGAGGTTCCTGAGGCTATGAGCATGTCGAAGAAGTCTGAAAAGGGAGAGGTATGTCGAAGAAGTAGGCAAAGGGAGAGGTATGTTTTGGAATCAGTAATCAGTTTAGACTAAGAGAGACAACTGATGGCATTATTCAGGGGTTCGTTGCTCGTCAAGTGACATGTGTACAGAGGCTGTTGGGTATGTTCATCTAATCAGGTGTTGGAATGTCTTCTTTAGAAAGAACCAAGTGTCAGAGTTGGAGGTATGTATAAGGAATCAGTTCACAGAGTTGATGGTATCTCCAAGGAGTCAACTCGAAACCAGGATGTCGTCTTTGGAAGGCAACAACAGGTTGGCAGTCTGTTGACGGACTGCTGAAGTTGCAAGTCTACAGAAGGTGGTAGGAATGTTCAAGAGGTTGATGGTATGAAGGAATCGAATTGATCAAGTTGCACAAGTGATGGAATGTTTAGGAGCAGGTTGTGTGTTGGTGGAATGTCCTAGACAAGTTTACAGAGTTATTAGTTAGGCAAAGGAATCATGATTGAAGTTGAGAGGGGGGGGTTAGGAAGCAAGTTCACTGGGATTGACTATCCAAGTTCACAGAGTTGAGCATGTGGAAGGAACAATAGGTGGATGTGTAAGGATTCATTGAGTTGAAGATGTTGGTAGAGATGATTGGGGTATGTTCAACAAGAGTTTGTTGAAAAGGTACTGCATTTAGTTAAACTTTCAATGTCAGCCATAACTCCACCAATATTGATACTACAAGGAAATAAACCAATCCAAACGAATCCACGCTGTTCCCTTGTTGTATTTCCAAAAAATAAACCAAATCGAACAACTTTTGACCTATTTTGAAACCCCCCAAATCTGCACCCCCAGCCGTGCGGCTCGGAAATTGCGGATATGGTGTGTCACGTGACCAGACGGGGGGTTGCTCTGTAAAACAGGCAGGGCGAATGGAATCGATGAGATTTTTTTTCAGACACGTTTTTCAGGTCGCTCTTTGTGTGTCTGAGGACTGTGACGACAGGTGAGGTTGGTGGTATGTTGAAGAGAGTGTTGTTTTCATGTTCAAAGAATCAAGTTCAAAGATCAATGGGCATGTAGGCAAGATTACTCGGGTTGGTGGTATGTGGAAGAATCAGAGCGGCATGTTCAAGACTCAATAGTACGGGTTTCAGGGTATGTTTGAGAGTCGAGTTTCAAGAGTCGAATCACAGTCTGCATGTTGAGGCAAGAATAGTGTGCAGGGGTGCTATGTTCAGGTAAGAAGAGATCAATGGGTGAGATAGATTGGTATATTGAAGGAATCGACTGTACAGGGGTGGTACGAGTTGGTGGGTATGTGAGGTAAGAAGAGTAGTCTGAAATGTTCAAGGATTGAAGAATCCGAGGGTGGTACAGAATGTTTCAGGAACAGGTTGGTTGAAGGAATGTCCAAGACAAGCTAACAGGAGTAAGGAATCAAGTTGACTGAGTTGAAAGGGGTGTCTAAGAACAAGATCTGGAGCAGGTTCCTGAGGGGGAATGAAGGCAGGTTGAGGGACGAAGTGGGTGAGGCAATGTATAGATGAGTTTACAGAGTCAAGGGTTGAAAGATCAGACTCAGGACAAGAAATGTCCAGGATTGGTGAGTATGTCAAGTAATGAGAGTGCACCAATGTTCATGTTAGGAGGTCAATGGGTATGTTTAAAGAATCAAGTTTACAGAGACTGGTTAGTTGGAGTCAGTATTCAGAGTGAGGGAAGTGCAAGGAACAAGAGGTGATGGGTGAAGGAACATGTCAAAGAGCGTTGACAGTATCAATAGGACAATGGTATGTTCAAGAGACTGGTTAGTTGGAGTCAGTTCAGTCCCTACAATAGGTCATGGTAAGATGGTTGGAGGTATCTATAGATCAATGGAATGTGAAGGAGTCAATAGGTCTCTGGCATGTAGATTGGAATGTTCAAGGACCAGGCTAGTAGGAGCATGTCAGACCCCATGAGGGGAGGTAAGTGCAAGTACAAGTAAGTGGAAGGAACAATGGTCTTCCAAAACATGTCTCTGGTATAAGTAGGAGTGTGTCCTCGTTCTAAAAACTCACCACCACCACCCATCTCAACCATGCAGTTCAAGAACATTGCTCTCCTTGCCTTTATCGGATTTGTTGCCGCCTCCACCGAGGCTGTTGACGAGACTCCTTCTCTGGACGATCTGACTCCCGAGGAGGCTGCGTTTTTCATGGACAAGTTCAAGAACAAGTGTCCTATGATGAACAAGCCTCAGCCTTGTCAGCAGCAGCAAAAGTGCTCCAAGCAGGCCAAGGCCGTCACCAAGACTGTTACCAAGACTGTCAAGGGCGGAGTCAAGACCATCAAGGGAAAGACTGTCACTGAGACTTCCACTCAGGTCCAGTTCCAGACCCTGACTTCCACCCAGACCGTCCAGGGAGCTCCTTCTACTGTGACTCAGGTTGTTCAGGGACCCGCTTCCACTGTGACCCAGACCGTCCAGGGAGCTCCTTCTACTGTGACTCTGACCATCCAGGCCATTCCCGTCACCGTGACTGATTACGTGACCGACTTTGTGACTGATTACGTGACTCAGTACCAGACCCAGTTTATTACCGTCAGTCCCGTTACTCAGACTGTCACTCAGGCTGTCACTCAGGCTGTCACCCAGACCGTCCAGGGACCTGCTGCTACCGTCACCCAGACTGTCCAGGGTGCTCCCTCTACCGTCACCCAGACCGTCCAGGGACCTGCTGCTACCATCACTCAGGCCGTGACCCAGACCTCCATGGTCATGGTGCCCGAGTACGTGACGGTCACCAAGACTGTCAACGGCAAGCACTACCCCAAGAAGGGCTGCAAGAACCGAAACTGCCAGTAACCAGTGTGTTTGATTAGTAATAAAAGTTCTCACTGAGATGGGGGAGACTGTATTGTAGATGTTGTAGAGGCTGCACTTATTAAGAGGAATTGCCATGATAACACCTTCCAAGTTGGAACATGTCTTGTACGGTGGTCAGTCCCAGACGACACAACAGACTCAACTGATACATGTAAAGATGTAGTGTTCTTGTAGCACACTCAGAGTATACTCAGGTATCCTCAGGAGATGTTGACCACGAGTACTGTTGAATCTGAGCAGACTCTCAATGACAAATGTTCCACCATGTTCCTCCTGCCACAGCCATTTTTCTTCGTTTACAAGCACGGACAAGGTATTTCTCCAGCATCGTTTTTTTTCGACAATGTGAATCATTTCGTTCGACTATGGAATCAGTATCCTTCAGTTTGGCTGACTATCAAAGTACTCTTTCCAAGCTAAACTCGCCCTCAACCCTGGATAACCCTGAATAACCCTGTAGGACAGAGTAACGTCTCTACCGAGTAACGACCTCAACCCTGAGACTGAATGGCTGTTTAGCACGAAAGAGTTTGATGGTTCAAAGAGTCAGCAACAAAGTCATACGCCTTCTACTTGTAAAATGTCAACTGAAGTGACAATTCGACAAGACAAGTTCCGTGAAGTGCTCTTTGGTTAGATGGACTAAAAGGAGTGGGAAATAGACGTCTATTCAAGCTCAATCGTCGCAAAATCCAACCTACTTACATGATTCTGGAGAGTGAGACCTGTGTGACAGAGATAGTAGGTAGAAAAGAGCATTGGAGTGACGACTTAAGTCGAATTGCACCAGAAATACCAGGAATATGACTCTCCGAGACATAAAATTCCTCCCACGAGACACCCAGATCTTTCAATGACTGTACGAAACTATCTAGTTCACGCAATATGACTTTATTCAGAGCTAAGAATGCTCTATTACTTTTTTCTAGCCCAAATTCAAATAGTAGAACCCATGGTTCACCTTCCAGTACCTAAGGTGGACAATTGGATGATGTGAAAGAGCTACCGTAGTATTAGTACTCTAAAAAGCCCTGTTTCTTCCAGGAGGATAGATTCAAACTCTTTTCGGAGGATACACTCACTCCTACCTTACCCATTTGGCGTCCAGTGTACTTTAGAAACTCGATCCAAAGTCCTCCATCCAGGTCCCCTAAGTTCAATGAAGTCTGCCTCGTCAAAAGTCCCTACATAACCAGCTTGTTGGACGCTAGTGAGTCAGAGCCTGGGTCACATTCAACAAGTTTGGAATCGCGAATAGATCATGGCCAATGCGCCCGCCATGGGTCACGTGACCTCCTCTCCTCATCACGTGACACCCCCCACAGACCTGCTTCTCTGACGTATGGATTAACCTTGTCACTCGCGTATCGGATTTAGAGTGCGATGAGATGAGATGAGATAAGATGGAGGGTGGATGTGAGAGATGATAGGATCGAGTTGGGCGGATTCTGAGGCCAGTTTAGTAGTGTAAAGTGGATATGGGGAGTTGATTGGTGGTGTTGGATTTTCCGTGGAGGGTCTGGGGCTCATAATATAGACCCTTTTATAGTTGATGGAAGCTGCAGGTCCTATGCATTTATTAGGTACGGTACCTGATTATATATGCACAAAAAAAGTTGTATCTGGTACTCAGACTGTGGCAACTAATGTGACAATGTTGCGATTACTGGGATGGTCTTATGGAGATGTTGAAACTACCAGTACTGGTACTACATCAGATGATACATAGTCGTATAGTTGGGACATGTTATGGAGACTTCAAAGATATAGCTGATGTTGTGTAGGAAGGGTTCAGATTATGAGCTCTTTGGTAGTGTGGAAGTCTGTACCAAACCAAACAACCGTCACAACTATCACTGTTGCAGATGACAATATGACTGAAGGAAGTGCAAGGAGACTAATACCTCTAAGGTGACCAAGATCTTGGACCCTGACAGTACATGACCAAAATTTGGACTGGCTCGTCTGACCAGATCTGACCCTTGAACTACAAGAGTGTGAGGTATCGTATAGTCACCAGCACAGGTGTTGGTGATAGATGCCTTCTCTGTAGATAGAACGTCCTTCTGGTGAATTACCAGTGTACTACCGGAATGGTATTCTTCTGAGAGGTTTCAACAGTACAAGGGAGTAGCTTTCACCATTAGATATCGTGACGTCCTTTATATGACCACAACCTATGAAACGAAGTATATTAATCACGCTTCTCCACCTATACTTCCTATCAGTACATCACACAACACTTGGTGAGAGGAGGGTATGACCTGTGAACATGCATGGAGGAGAGATAGGTGAAGACAACACCACGACCTAAGCTCACACAGATAACTGTAGCTCCTTACACATGGTACCAGTGGTAGTACTAAAAATCAAGTCAAGATGAGAACTCGTGTGACGGTTTACAGAAAATCCATATGTCACAAGGTACAAGTACTAGTCATCAACAAAAATCAACTTCACTCTCTTCCTCGTGAGAACCTTGTCGGTTACTGTAGTTGACATAGCGAGTTGGTCTATGGACTCGTTCTGGTTGCAGATCAACTTTTCGCATTTTTATATTAATTTATATTAATTTACTGCATTATTAATTAACTGATACTTGTACTATTTTAAACCCTCTGGGCGCCCTTTACGAGCAACTCCTGGTCTTGCTGTTGGTCTGGCTGGTGCTGGAAATAATTGCCCTTTGGTCTGACGAGAATTCCGGCTTTGCCCCAGACAAAGCCCGGGTAAAAGACGGTGAGAATGACGACTGCAATGAAGATCATGAGTCCGTCCAGAACAAGCAGATAGACCTCGTTGAGGATGAGGACTCCGTGGGCTCCCTGTGCCAGCTCGACGACTCGAAACACACACCGAACGTAGACAAAGAGGAGGGAAATGTAGGTGGCTACAACGAGTTGTTTCATTTTAGACGAGTGTCGAATCTCAATGATATCGGGATCGTTTGCTCTTGAGTCCACGAGATTGGGGTTTCGAATGTGATTGTGGACTCTGTAGAGAAAGTCCGAGGTGATGATGAAGAAGAGAGACATTGTGAGGATCTGGGTAGCCATTCCTGCAACCATGATATGGGAGATTGTGTCTGCCTGTCCGCTGGAAGAGAGACTTGCTGCTACAATCTGCATGATGATAGCTGCCAAATCGAGCACCACAAAGACCACAGAGTATCTCTTGGGCTCGAGTCGACTGTAGCTTTCTCCGTAGATGATGAAGAAGTTTGCCAGTAGACAGTAGTAGCTTCGTCTGATGAAGACGGGAGCAATAGCCAGACAGATACTCTGCATGATGTAGTAGCTGACGTTGTAGAGGTCCCAGGTGGACAAGACTCGGCCCAGGTAGCCCAGAAACTCGAGACACAGACCCACGAAGATCATTCCTCCAAACCACTTTTGATGGAACTTTGCAGCCAGTCGAGACTGCACGATCCACAGGATGATGAAGAGAATCATGGCGACAATGTTGGCGACTCGACTGGGTTTCATTCCGTAGACTCCATAGTGTTCGTAGAGCCAGGCCGTCCATTCATCTTGGGTCAGTCCCAGGTCTTGGGCGGAAGGAGGAGTAGCCATACAGAAGCCAGCTAGAGCCAGGAGGGTGAGAGTTGAGATTTTCATCGGTGGTGGTGGGGATTCTGGCTCCGTCTACGTCCAGCTATATATACAAGAGCCGACCCAGGTACATATCGTGATAGTACAAGGGATGACTTTACTTTTTTGATTCTTGGGAATACACATGAATTTACGGTTGGTTTATCTGATGGAGTACCAGGGTGAACAAGAGGTGATTTGATTAATAACAAATATTCAGGAGAATATGTCAATATCCAGATCCTATTACCTACACTCTTTTTTTATTTTTTTTATTATTTATTTATTTAATTTTAAAAAATTGTTTTTTTTTTTTCATTTTCCCCCAGGGCTATGCCCACCATCTAGGCGCAGCATCTCATGCGCTTGTAGACCAACGAGGCGCAGCAGTGTTCAAGTTGTTCACGAGAAGTCCGACAACAAATACCACACTGAGAGAGATATTCCATCTGTGACACTCTTGTCATCGACTATACTGCCAAGTCTGACATGTCATATACCAAGAAGAGAGCTGCGATACGAGGGCTTGGCACCTTGGCCCAGTACATGCCATGAACCGGTATCGTGAGTCTAAAGAGTAGTACGGACTCCGAAATGCTGCCGCATGGTCCCGTGACCTCTATCGAGGCTGAGCAAGGTCTTGCACTGCCTGATTCAGCCGCTTGACGGTAGATCTGGCAACAGAGAGATCAATTAACTGGATGGTGGAGGAATTCACATGTCGGTGGTGGATATGCCGTCTCATGACCATCTAAGACTACTGAGTAAAGAGAAAGCCGAGTCACCTCTACCTATATCATCTCCTTTCAATACAATGAGCTACCAGTACCTGGCCCTTCATCAAGTCTGATATATCATCAATCCCCTTCAATCTACATCCCCCTCAATCAATCTTCATAGTCATGATCAAAGATCTAATCGTGCCAAATCAGGACAGAAGCTCTGCAAGGAGTACGATACAAGGTACAAGTCCTTTGTTCATTCTGAGACATCTCCAATAGAGAGTAAGATAAACCTGGGCTATGCTCGGTCACGTCGAATCAAATTTCGACTATTGCCAATGTCTCTTGATCTTCCGAGGTTACGTAGAGCCCATTAAAACACCATAACATCTACTTCTCCAACTTGGAATCACATGATCAAGGAGCCAGAGGAGTTCAAAATTCAAATCTATACATCAAATTCTTGATATCTGCTTTAAATTTGGGTCACGTGACCCCACACTCGCACCCTACCAGGGAGTCTCTCTGGTCTCTCTTGTGTCTGACTTATTGTTTCTAGAACATGTTCCTGAACTGATAAACTGTGTTGATATATACCATTCGAAAGCCAGCGTCATTCTGATCACAATGGTCAACTTCTCATGTTTGTCACGTGATTACTTGGAGAGTTATCGATGGAACACATTATTCAAAATCATCCAGACGATAATTCAGCCTACAATGGTTATTATCTACTGATAGGACAGTCAGAAAGCACCAACAAACTCTACGGTACTTCAGAGTACTTGTACATTTACCCTCGTACAATCACACTATTCTCATACCATCTCTTCAAAGAGAGACCCGAAATGGCAGGAGTAAATCATTTGATCCCTACATCTGAATAACTCCAAAAGATGATCTGAGGATCCTCGACAGGTCCAATTCCATGACTCCAATGTGTCAGCTTCAGTTACTTGACACGCTCATCTTCGAGCCCCGTTATGGCCTAAGGGTCTGAGAGTAACTACAAAAACATACTGGTCTAGGGCTCTGAGAGTAACTACATGAAAAGATGCACATACAAGCTGAATGGCTCCCATTGTAGAACTCTTGCTGCCATAGAAACTTTCCGATATTGGTTACGTGAACATATAAACGGTGTACAACCATATGACAGACCCTTGACATCAATGGTAACGCCCTAGGGTACTCTGAGACCCTATACCATTCCATGTTGAATCTGTATCCTGGTCCCTCCACTTGACTAGGTACCAAACAACTCCTCCGTGATCTAGAGGTCTGAGAGTAACTTCAAAGGCGACTTTCAAGAACCCCAACTCACGCAATTGTGCGGTACTCTGGATTGTACCAATCACCTAATTCGTCAACTCGACTTTAACAAAACTTACTTGGAAATTGTTAAGGAAAAAGTCATCTGGGGGTACCTATTTCGGTGTTCCAGATTGTTCAGAGAACCAATAATGGTACCAAAATGAAGCTTGAAGTTGGAAGAAACACTTCATACTAAAATAAAAACCTGCTACAATATCAAAAACCGCAGATATCGTCGTTTCATCACCTTCGATTTAAGTACAGCTACTTAAAAGTTTAGTTGGTTTTAGTTTAATTATACTTTTGTCAAGTAACGATTACAACCACAAGGCTTTGAAAGCTACAGGTAAGGACTTTCGGTCTAATCACAGCTACTTCCGATTTAATCTATTTATTCAATGTCCAACTCCCTCTAATGTCTCAGTTCATGCTCCTTGACAAAGTAGATGCAAATGGTACTGATTGCGCACATTGTAGTTGCAAAGAAGAAGACGTCTTTGATTGCGAGATCGTAGGAGGCGATAATGGCCGGCTGGAATCTCACGGGAGCTTCTCGAATGGCACTGACGGATTCCTTGACGGCTGCAATTGTCAGTTCAATCAGTCGAATCTCCTTTTTGGTCGGGTTATCGAACAGAGCGTACAATTTGAGAGGCAACCATTTTGAAATGATGGCCTGGAAGATTGTCGAAGATAGAGAGACTCCCAGAGTGGATCCCACGCCTCGGAAGGCGTATTGGATGGATGTAGCTGTAGCCTGTTCTTCGCTTGAGACTGCTGAAATGAGAGCCAAGAGAGAAACGGTCAACATGGCTGCGTAGCCTGCTCCAGGAACAAACAGCATGGTGTATTGGAGCCAAGCAGGAGTATCTTCCGAGAGAGGGATTAGGGCAAAGGTTCCGATGGTGGTGAGAGCTCCAGCGACGATTCCGAGGTTGTAGTACTTTCCTGTTTTTCGCATGTAGATTCCCGAGGCCATTGATCCAAAGGAGACTCCGATGAAGTTTCCAATGAGTCTACCTCCTGCCTGGGCGTCCGAGTAGGCCAGAACGGACTTGTACCATAGGGGGACGTTGTAGAGCATTGCAAAGACGCCCATTGTCATGAAGAGGTTGGTCAGGGAGGACGCAAAGATTGTCTGTTTGTACAACAGGCTGACTGGGATGACGGGGTTTGCACACTTGAGTTCGTAGTTCCAGAAGGCGAATCCGGTCACAATCGACACCAGTAGAGGTGTGTAGATGATGGGTTCGGTCCAGGCTGACTTTGAGGCCGACGAGATGGCAAACAGGAGCAGAGAGAGAGCTGTGACCAAAAGAGCCGATCCCACGAAATCAATGGCCTTGACTTTTTGCCACGTGGTTTCAGCGGCTTCAGAAGCGGGCTTTGAGGCCTGGGGAAGGTTCTCGGACTCGACGGAGCCGTACAGGACGCTTGGATTGGCTCCAGACACTGGGTTGGCTGCGTCAGAGGGGGCCAGAGGAGCTGTAGACGCCTCCTCGTCTTCCACCTTGGCCTGCTTATTACTGTTGGTCATTCCAAAGGCAACAAGGGTGCCGGAACACACAATAAGCGGGACCTGGATGAGAAAGGCGCCTCTCCAGCCGATCCATTGGGACAGAACGCCTCCAAGAGCGCCTCCAATGGCGGCTCCAGAGCCATAGGCAATGTTTCCAATGCCCTGGTAGATGCCACGTTGACGCAACGGAATGAGATCGGACACTGCAATGGTGCTGACGGTCAGCAGACCGCCTCCTCCGATTCCGGCAATGACACGGCCCACAATGAGCGGATAAAGCGAGTACGACAGCCCGCAGATGGTGCAGCCGACTCCAAAACAGCCCGACGACACAAGCAGCATGGCCTTGCGGCCGAAAATGTCGCTCAGCCGGCCATACAAGGGCTGGAAGGCCGCACACGAAACCAGATACCCCGTGGCGATCCACGAGATTCGAGACAACTCGTTGAGATCAGACGCAATGGTGGCATAGATGGACGTGACAATCGTGGCATCCAGCGCACTCAGAAACACCCCCGTGTACAACGCCACAAGAGTCAGTAACATTGTAGAGTGACAGTGCAGGGTGAAGATGGGTTCCAGACGCCCAACATGACGAGATAAGCATGCAAGCTTAAGCACTCTCGGAGTCCGTGGGATTTGAAGAGACAGATAAAAGTGCTGAAAATGGAGGAAAGGGGGTCAAAAAAGACGGTCACGTGGTCAAACCCAACGGTGACATTGTGTTGGATCCAATTTTTCACCAAAATACAAACCCAACACCGAAATTTACACACCCCAAAACCCCCCTCATCTGCTTCAGCCACTCCAAAAAGGGAAATTCCAACCTAAAATCCATTATCTGACTCAGGCCGGATTTTCATCTCCGACCCGAGGTTCTGCAAAGAGGTGGTGGTCACGTGATGGGATGCATCCAACTGTGGGGAAGCAAAAGAAATGTGGGGTAGTGGAGAGCGGGGGAGCGGGGGGGTTGGTCACGTGACTCAAACGCTGTGGATTGGTACTTTAATGGCGACAAGATGCTACTGTTCAGATACCATCGTCTGACAGTATCTCCATCCAACTGAAAGACGTCATTTGTCATCAGAATGGGTTAGGGTCATGTGATTAGGAGGTGATGGGAGGTGATGGGAGGATATAGGGGGTCACGTGATTTGGTTATGAGGTGATGTGACAGTACCAGTACGGTGTCGTATTGTTCTTGACGGGTGGTGATACAATTTAGGTAATTTAATTTAATATTGGAATTATGCTAAAAATGTTTAAAAATATTTGTATGATTCGTACAACTCCGAAAAGGTGTTTTGACGTTTTGTTTTGGAATTTTGACGTTTTAATGACTCATTCCATTGGTTTTGAAACCTCCTTAGACCCGTTACAAACGCTACAATCGAGCTGAATCAGTGTACTGTTATTAGCTTGAATTATGCTTATTTAATGTTAAAATTAGTTTGAATTGTTTGATAAAAGAAATTTACAACTCCAATATTGTCTTAAAAAGTGAAACTGAAGAGGTTTTGTGGACAACTGGGGGATAGAGATCTGTAGATGTTCAATTAACGACTTTTGGTCTAGTTTCTTTCTGATTTGAATGGTTCATAGTCTTTAAGTATATCCTAACAAATTCTTCTACAAACTACACTTCACTCTCCCCTTGAAGATCAATATATTCCTCTTATTATGGCTATAAGATCAATTACATCCATATATTTGTTTAAAAACAATCTCCTCTCTATCGAATTGCTTCCTCAGAATTCCTATAAAATACCTGGAACACCGAAATATATACCCCCAGCCAGACTCCACTCTCAACTAATCCCAACAATCTTTTTACCTAGATTCATTCTGGATAATCATAGTTACTTTAAGACCCAAAATCCAAACATTATACCCACCCTATCTTCGCTACATTGGTTCAATCAACGGTAGAGAAGTTCTATCGAGATTCAGAGGTCATTATATCTCTTCCTAAACACTTCCATTCTCTTTAGAACCTCAGGAACCTCTCAATCTTTGCACTCAAGACTGATATACATCATAGTTACTATCAGACCCTAAAACCAAATTCCCAGTTTTGGGGTCTCTACATCTACTCCACTCACTCTACTCTCAAAAGTCCGCTCACTCAAGCATGTTATAAAAATGTATATGCTACCGGCACCTGGCTGCCCCATCTACTCCTGGCCAAAGCCCACCGTCTCCTCCACGGCCATGGAGAGCTTCTTGACCAGATCCTCGTAGTTCTTGTACGGGGGCAGATCGACTCGGTTGAAACAGGTATGCGACTTTGGCAGATGCTGGGCCTCGCCGGCCTTCTCAATCGTGAACCGCCGGGGACCGTCGCTGCCCTGCAGGTCCTTGAAACCGTTGACGGGGATTCGCGACGTGCCCGTGGTGAACTGCAGCAGCCGCGACTTTTGCTCGCTGTCCCACGACCGGATGCACTGCCAGAACCACTTGATGACCTCGTCCGACTCGGAGTAGCCCCGGTAGTCGGTGTGCTTCTTCCAGTCGTCCACGTCAATGTCGGCAATACCGCCAATCAGCAGCTCCAGCTCCCGCTCGTCAAACACGTTGACCAGCTCCTGGGGAATGAGCTCGTAGAAGCCAGACACAAACGCCTGGAACTGCTCCTCCACCCGCTTGCTGATTCGCCACTCGGTCACCAGCTCCACGTACTCAATCTTGTTGTCGTTGGTCACCTCAATGTTGCGGCCGTCGGGCTTGAGGTCGATGGTCACAATCTCGCCAAACTGGTCGTCCTCCACGCTAAAGGTCAGGTCCAGCACGTCGGTAATGTCATTGTCCAGCGCCCACTCCAGGTTGCGGTGGTAGTCCGCGTCCACGCCCTCCATGTCCTCCAGCATCACCTTCTTCTTGAGAATCATCTTGTAGAAGGCGCCAATGAAGAAGGCATCCAGGAACCGTCGGTGGAAGATGGCCAGACCCACGCATCGGCCAATGAACTTGAAGTAGTTGAGATGCTCGGGGTTGATGCCACTATGAGGGTTGATCTGCAGGGTGTAGTTGTCGTGAGCAGAGTACTCAAACAGACAGTAGAAGGGGTTGAACATTTCGTGCGACAGCAGGAAGAAGAACTCTCGCGACACTCCACCATAATCCAGACCCTCCTCGCCGTCGAACTTGATCATCAGCCGCTTCTGCAGGTCCTGCGGCGTCTGCCGCATAATCTCCTGGTACGAGTCTTCGAAAATGTGGTCTCGCCGCACCTTGATGTGGCACTGGCCCGGCAGGATACGCAGCGCGGGCTGCGACCGGAAGTAAATGAGCTTTCGTCGGAAGTCCCGCTTGTACTGCGGCACGCTCTGGTCCAGCGACGACGGTAGCCGTGGGTCCTCCCACGTTGTCGTCTTGGTGTTGTGGTCCACAAAGTACACTCGCGCCGTGTTGGTGAGACGCATCTCCCAGCCGGATGGCAGCGGGCCCAGATGGGACACGGACATTTGCTGCACCGTGGTGTTGGTGCCGCCGGCCGCATTGGTGCCGCCGTACATTCGAATGTACTGCTGTCGTCGAGGGTCCACCCACGTGGTGGTCCGCGTGTTGTGGTCCACAAAGTAAGGCCGGCCCTCGGGTGTGAACCGCTGCTCCCAGCCCACTGGCAGCTCGCCAAGCGCAGGTGTGGTGGCGCCGGACACGGTCATGGCCACGGCGTCGGATGCAGACCGCGGCGTGCCGCCCGGCGAGCTGGCTACACCGCCAGCGGCAGCTCCAGCAGCGGCGGCCGCGCCTCCCGCTGCAGTCGCTCCTGAGCCCGACCGCGTGTGCGAGCCCAGAGTGGGCGACTGGGCCCGTTCCTCGGGCAGCGTTCGGTTCTGGTGCCGCTGCCGCTCCAGGTTGGTGTTGTTCTGGCGGGCCTGGCGCGACTCGGACTCGTTCTGCGAGTTGGCCGGGCGCGTCCATGTGGTGGATCGGTTGTTGTGGTCCACGTAGTAGGTTCGGCCCAGGTTGTCTGTTCGCCGCTCCCAGCCTGTGGGCAGGCGGCCAAACTGGTCCTCGAACGACGAGAAGCCGCGCGAGTTGGCTGCGGGACGGGCACCTGTGGCCGAAGGGGGTCCTGCGGGCGCTCCGGCAGGCGGGCCCGAGGTCGAGCCGGTGCCTGTGGCCGTGGCCGTGGCCGTGCCAGTGGAGCCCACGCCGTTCAGGGCACTGGTGGAGGTGCTGTTAGTGGTGGCCGATGGCGTGGCGCTGCTGTGCGAGGTGGAGCTGCTGCGCACGCTGGAGTTGTCGATGCTGAGCGACGAAACGTCCGGGAGGCTGGTGCGGGCAGCGGCTGCCGCGACGGAGGCGGTGGAGGGAGCAGTGGAGCCCGAGGCGGAGGAGGCTCCGGTTGCCCGACGGCCGGCGGTGTTGGTGCTGAGGTTGAGGATGATTTTGCCGTTGACGACGAGGGAGTCGTTGGCCTTGCGGAGGTCCTTGGTGATCATCTCGTCGCCGCCCTGGGCCAGGTTGAGCACGTCGCCGACGCGGATGTTGATGACGCCGAGGAAGCCCTGGTCCTTCTTTTTGAACTTTTTGTGGTCAAAGATTTGCACGACGATGATGGACGACGGGGTCACGTCCATGTCGAATGACTCGTTCCAGTAGGGGTTGAGAGTTTTCTTGATGACGGAGGTTGTTCGGGTCTGGCCGCCGTCCACCAGCACCACGGCGAACGGGTCCGGTAGCCGGAACACGTCTCTTTTGTATAGTTGGTCTGCGGCGATGACTGTGTTAGTAGGGTTCAGATACCGTCATTAGCATAGCTGTCGATGCAGCTAAGTGATACATCCACAGGGATGAACATAACAGCTCATGCGACAGTAATGAGGGATTGAACTGTTTGAGTCGTTGCGTTGTCGGTGTCTTCAGTGTCGTTCGTTGTGTCCTCTCTGTGTCCTCTCTGTGTCCTCGTCTGTGTCCTCGTCCGTGTCTTCAGCCTGTCATCTGCTCCGTTTCAGTCTCTGGTCTCATTCTCACGGTCATTACACAACCCGTGTAATATCCTCTCCTCTCATACTCACCCGTCAGCCGTAGCTTGGTAGTTCTGGGCATGCCGTTTCTATCGCTCTAGTGAGAGGAAGACTGAAGAATCTAGGAGCTTGCAAGCCCGGGGGTCGATAACTAGCTCAAGAGAGTGACACACAGTTGGGTGTTGTCTGGCCGCCTCCCAATGTCAAGGTTACCCGGGGTACGTAGAGGCATTTAGTGGGGGGAGATTGGGGGTGGGGAGAAGAGATGTAAAGGTGCAAGAGAGATTTAATGGGTCACGTGACCACAAAAATACCCCCCAAATACCCCATATCCGCCCCGAATCGTCTCTCTCATCGTCCTCAGTCTTCATCGCCACCCTAGCTTGAAACTTTAGAGCCATGCATAATATGCGGGACGGGAATACCGCTGTATCACGAGAGGGGATTTGAATGATTTTGAAAAATTTGCAAAAATCGAAAGAATTAAAGAAAATTAGAAATCCTGCCCTTTTTGGCCTGAAGAATATTATGGAGGTATTTTCAAGCCTGAAAATCCCAGTAATCGCCAGAATAAAGCCGCATTAGTCATCTTGTATTCACACTAGTCTCACTGCGCCTTGATCTGACTAAGCGGTGGTACTGTACGTACAATACAATGACATGACGGGTGTACGATTGAATCACAAGTTCGAGTTCTGATCTCGTTCTTTAGTCAGCTCGATATGTTGTAGAGAAGTCGATCTACAAAACGGTACTTGTACAGCTCCACCGTACAACGGCCAAATGTCTCACCAAATGTACAGCTGCACCGCTGCGGCATATCTACAGGGTCTGAGGCGGTTGCTTTTTCGATTGCTTGGCTCCTCGGGTGCGTGACTAATGTGGGTCGCTGCGCCTCGATCCGAGAGTATTTCGGGGGAGGGCTGGGGGACGTTGGTTCGAGTCCGACTGGGGATGCGGAATAGGGAGAGAAAAATAAATTAAAAAAATAAATAAATAAATTGGAAAAAATGGAAAAAATGAAGAATCCAGAAAGATAACTTCTAGAGGACACTCTGAGTCTCGAAAACCACTCAATCAGATTCTACACACCCCCTGAGATGTTCGATACTTGTACTGCTGAAGTAGATCACCTACAAGATCAGAGTAACGGGAAGACCATAACCTGGATTGTTGCTTTTGACTGAGATTGAACATGGCATAAGACCCTACAGATGACATCTACAGGAGACACAAGTCAGTCATTTCCTCGACACAACCAGTGCCGAGATATCGACTGAAAACAACCCCAAAATGTAAAGTTACTTTAAGAGCCCAAAACCAGTCCGAATTGACCTTGCAAATGGTCTCTGAAACATACTCAATGGGTATTTGAATGTCAAAATGAAGATATCACTCGTCTATTCCGCTATGAGAGCCCTGGATCGATTATAACAGTATAGCTATCGTAGAGTCCAATATCATATTGAGTCATTACCCACTAGTCAGTTCTGTGGATTGAGGGTCGGATTGTAACTGTCTATGAGTCTGCTAGTAGCTGGTGGTCTGGGGGTCGGTGAGTAACTATGACTGACCAAGGAGTAGAATCAGAATGATTCGCACCACTATCTCGAATACATGTTGGATGTGTGAGATCGTGTGGCCACCTCTTGACTGGGTAGATTATAACAAGTAATCTGGGGTTGATCTTGGTTAAGTCTACCCTACAAGTAGGTCTAGTAGACTACAGAGAAGTGAGTGAGTTGGATTTCAGGGATACCATCTGTAACAATTTTCTAGTCACGTGATTCGTGTTTGACTGGAGATTTCGTATATACGTATGAATTCAAGTGTTTGACTGCTTCTATACTCCAGTACATACAAGCTCTTCGATGTTGAATCTAGTGATCAACTAAGATATCAACCAATTGACTGTTTACGATCTCGATCCTCTCGACCAATAAATATCATCCATTTCTTTTCTCACTTCAAAATACAGTCTCCTCATATCTCCCCTCAGATCCTCCTTTTAATCTGTTCTCCAATACACTCTCTAACTGTAGAGTACTGGAGTGATAGTATCGTACTCAGTAACAGGAATCTCAGTCATGCGTATCCACCGTAGTTACATCCAGAGCCCCAAGCCACCCCCACCGTAGTTACATCTAGAGCCCAAAGCCACACCCCCCCCCCCCCCCCCCCTAACCCGATCACTAATCGGAAAAGAATCAGACCATCGATAGAATGGCGCCACTGAGTAAAAGTGGTGTGATTCTCGGGTACATATAGGACTTGAGTCCTCTACAATTGTCTACAATCACTCACTCAATCAGACTCATGCAAATAAATACGGGGTTAGACCTGTTCCTGTTGGACTCTAGCCCAATCTTTGGCCTTTGAGGGTTCATCAAAGGAGTTTCCCGACACGCTGGGGGCGATTCCCGAGAGAAACTCGACGCCATTGGATGACTGTTCTTCCAGTTCGTGGTCCTTGTGGATGGCGTGTTCCAGGTTGACCTTTGGACCCTTGAACCATTTTCGGGCGTCGACCATGAACCACACAAAGGCCAGAATCATGGGTCCAAAGTAGACAACGACTGTCCAGTTCATGGAGTCCAGGTCCGGATTGGCTCCTCGATACTGGGGGAAGCAGAGAATGGGGGTCATGAGGGTCACGTAGGCTACAGAGAGGATTCCACAGGGTCTGGACCATTTTCCGAGGTTCCAGGGTCCCGGTTTGAACTTGTCAGATGACCAAAAGACCTTGATTCCAATGGGCATGGTGAAAGCAATGTATCCTGAGATTGCTCCGACCGAGAAGATTGCTCCGATGGCTGTATCTCCTGCAAACATGAGCAGTAGCAGCAGTTGGCCAATGATCCAGTTGAACCACACGGCGTTGACGGGAGTCTGGGTGTAGGGGTTGACTTGGGCCCAGAGGCTGGAGAGAGGGTAACATCCGTCTCGAGCGTAAGCAAAGGCGACTCTAGAAGCTGCCACCATGCAAGCTTGGCCCATAAAGTATCCCGAGACGATTGTGAGGGCTGTGATTGTGGTGACTAGTTTTGGAGTGAGGCATTGTTGCAAGTAGGTGACAAAGGGTTGTCCTAGGGCGTCGTCCATGACTCCAGCGACGTCTCGAACCGTGTATGCGATAGCAATCTGGAAGGCCCATCCCATGAGTCCTCCGATTCCGGAAGTCATGACGATTGCTCTTGGGGCAGCGACGGAGGCGTTGGAGCACTCTTCGGCCAGATGGAAGGGCGAATCGTAGCCCGACATTGTCCAGATGATGGAGATGAAGGACATGAGAACGGCGATTCCGTTGGGCCAATCGGTTTGGTTATCGATAAAGGACCAGACCTCGTGACTATTGTTGAACTTGTGGCCATCTGGGCCCGGTTGGGCGCCTCCCACAATCATAAAGAGCACGACAAACAGACAGATTGTGTTGAGCAGAGTTCCTGCCGAGTTGAAGCGAGCAATGAACCGGGTGGGCATGGAGGAGATGATTCCGTGAGAAAACATGATTGCCAGAGTCAACAAGTAAACGTGCCACGTCTGGGCGGTATAAGAGGGATCATTCATGGTTTTGAGAGCCAGAATCATGGAGGCTGTGGAATAGTTGACTGAAGGGGCAGCAGTCACCTGACACAACCAGTTGGACCAGCCAGTGAGCCAGGCCATTAGAGGGCCCCATTTGGGTGGTGCCAGAACGGCTGCGGCGTAATAAAGACCTCCTGAAGTGGGCATTGAAGAACACAACTCGGCCATGCTCATGGCAACAGATTGAACTCCAATCATGGCCAATAACCAGCCCCAAGTCATACCTGCAGTTCCAGCATATCCCAGACCATAAAACAGGGTGGATGCAATGGAGGGTAGAAGTCCTAGAACAGAAAAAGAGACGGCAAAAGTGGACCAAAGACCGAATTCTCGCTTGAATTCTTCCTTGTATCCAAGAGCTTCCAAATGGGCTTGATCGGCGTCCATTTTGAAAAGGTGAGTGAAAGACGAGTGCAGATAGAAAGGCGTGGGTTCGCTTGAAGCCCTCTCTGCACCCTCACTGACATTATATATACCACCGTCAGGCCTCACTGATAAGCGGGGACTTTTGACTTTGTTCATGCAGCCATTTCTGCACCATCCTAAAGAGGATGTTGTATGCTGATAGCGGGGGGAGAGGGAGAGATGAAGGAGCAACAGAATGAGAGCAAGTCAAGATGACCTTGTCAGTCGTTATCGTACACGATCATTACAGTTGTGACTGTAACTGTAACTATCACTCTCACTATCGTCATAATCTCACCTCTCACTCTCACTCTCATATCTCCAATACATCTTATCTACATTAACATACAAAAGCACACATGCAAAAGACACGGTGAGGTGCAGCGGAGCCCGAGCCTAGCCCCATTATTCTCCAGCTGTCGAATCTCAGCCCGAATCCTTGTCCTTTTCGCGCGGCTAGAATTTCCACCCTTAAGCTTGATATCAAGGTTTGATCCAATCACACTAGTGGAAGTTTATGAGGTGGAATAGACGAGTGAAGAGATGATACTATCAATATAAGTGTCCGTAGCGATAGATCATTCGGTACTCTCCAGTTGTATTACTAATCACCCCTCCTTTACACACATCCTAGGGCCAAAGTGGAGTCCCCTTATCGAAGAGCAACACCAGTACCCCTTGTACTTGTAGCACTCTCTGACTCAGTCTAACGTTCAACATGTGGATCCGGCTTATCAGGCTCGGCACGTGACCCGGTAATAGCACTACCTCCGGCTTTATTGTGTTCCATGTACCCCAGATGCAGATTTGGAGTGTGGGGGGGTGGACTTGGGTACCAGTACTTGTAGGTACATGTAATTAGGTGGAATTTGAAATTTCACGACTGAAAATTTTTGGAAAATTTGAAAACTGAAAATTTTTGGAAAAACATTATTTTTTTGACTCAACAATCTGACGATCGAGCAAATCATAGTCTTCCGTCGCAGATCTCACTATCTATCACCACCTATCACCTCCTACCCCACAGCTTGGCAGGTGACTGGAAAAAGTCCCGCTTATGCATCCTGCTGGTTTGAGCATGTCCAGGCGAACCCCGCAGTTTCATTGTTTGGTCACGTGATGGGGATGTGGGTGGGTTGGAATAAGAGTGAGTGGTGAATGGTCCGGTATTGCCCTTGTAGACTTGTATAGTAACGGTGTTGGTCAGGACAGAGCAATTTGATGGTATTTTTTTGTTGCTTTTTTTTTCAATTCAAGGTGTTTTTTTTCAACCACCCAGACCAGCTGAAATATCCGCTATCGCAGTTTCAGACTGAGACAAGCGACAATGGGTGATTCTTTGTCCGCATGTCAGATTACCATGGTAACAGCTACGAGTACTCGTACTTGGTCGACCTACAAGGTGCTCACTTGCAATCTACAACCGAGAACGAACTCGACTTCCATGGATTAATTGAGACATTTACAGGGGTTCAATTGCGTGTGCAGGTTTGGTGATTCAATCAGGGCAGTTTGACTCGAGACTCGCGAGACTTGACTCCAGACTTGACTCGAGACTTGACTCTGTTGTGGACTGTCGACTGACACTACTCGACTCTCGACTGACCTTGTTTTGATTGGTCTGACTTCTCATTCTGCTCTTGGACTTCATAGTCTGACTGCTCATACACTTCACTGGTCAGTCAAGGGGAGTAAACCACTGTCTAGTCGCCCTCAGTGATCAGAGAAGACCTCGAGCTTCTGTGGGCACTTGTTTGGGGCAGTGGCCATCTTGTCTGATCGACAAGGCCACTCAGAACGATTTTCCTTATGATAACTCCTTTACAGCTCCATGTTGACAATGAGACCGACTTTGACATCTCCTACTCGCTTTGCTCATGAGGAGACTCAGTCTCTGGACCCATGTGACTTTGACAGTCTCTCCAATCATCAGCTTGTCTTCAGAGTCACAGGTCTCACTCTTGTCTGAATAAACTGAATCGGGACTCCAACTAAAGGACTCTAACAGTCAATCATCTGCTCTGAGAACGGTTCCTCCCGGATCTAACTTGACAACTGAAACTGTACTAATCAATGTGGACTCTTTGCAAGTTACTCACAGACCCTACATCGTCCAAAAGTGTACTGTAGTTTCTCGAAGACTGTAGTTTCTCGAAGACCTGTCTACTGTAATATCTCTCAGATCTTGACCATAGGAGATGATGCTCTACTTTCAACCATTTCCAGAGCAATTATGATCATGTAACCCGTTGCACACCATCAATTGTGTGTATCTATTTTTATTTTTTTATTTTTTTATTTTTATTGTTCTATTCCACCTCCATCCCACTTTGCTATCTCGACAACAACAACTCACTCAATTATGCCGCTATTCGAAATCTGAAAAGGCCATTCTCCTCAGAATTGCACCAGGATGGCCCACGAGGTTTCAAATATCGATCAAATGCAACAGGAGAACACTCATGGACAGTCCTTGATATTGATCTAGGGCTCGGAGAGTAACTATTGTCACGATCTAGGGCTCCGAAACTAACTATAGCAACGATCGAGGGCTCTGGTCGTAACTACTCTGTCCGATCGAAAGCAATTATTGTCACGATCGAGGGCTCTGGTCGTAACTATTGTGCCGATCGATGGCTCGGAAAGAAACTATTGGACCGATCGAGGACTCGGAAAGTAACTCTCACAATGTCTCTCATCGTTTGTAAATCATTCGACTCTGACGAAGTTTTTGCTTATACAAACTCTGTTGCTCGCCTATTCTTTGTTCTCCCCACAGTTGTACGTCAAAACTTTAAATGAACTATATTCAAACTTAATCTTGAGGTTAAAATATCCGCCCTGTATAAGGTTCGTCATAACCAAGCAGTACATTCTTGAGTGGATCATCTCTTGTACGATACTGAGTCAACGTGACTCGTTTGTGGACAATGAACCTGCTTCCGAGTTCTTTATTCTGCGCGGGTAGCCTTGGTATCTGAAGTTAGACCATCAGATGAGGTAGATAGCATTGTAGTCACGCTCAGACCTGGAATCCATGTCGAAGTAGTTACGTTCAGACCCTGAGACCAGTTACTATATTGTAGTTTTACTGACGGTATAACGGATCCTGGGTCCATATTCTGGTGAACATTTCAACTCGGTGAACGGGATATCCCTTCCATATTACCCCTATGGGTATTCGAGTAGATGGCACGATGGCTTAAAGGTCTGGGAGAAACTAGGGCTTGCAGAGTTGGTTCAAGGGTCTGGGAGTAACTTTCCAGGAGTGCCATCCAGAGAATGTACTTTTCTGGGAAGGTGTTTGACTGGAGATGGTATGACGGTTCTGATCTGACTCTGTTGGAGTGTTCAGACCGATATATGGTCTTCTACGTACTGAAGTTGTTCTACATTGTCAGTTGAAAGACGATTGAGGTGTTGGTCTAATGATCACAATATGTCGTTCATATACTCTTTGTAGACTTGAATGTGCGAAAAGGGAAGAGATAAATCTGTTTAGGACTTTCAAATGGCCAGGTTGAGGTCTACAAGACTTCTCATGAGTATCTTGACTCGAATATGAGTTCTGACGACATTGATAGGAGTGAAATGAGATCATATTGAGCCCGGATTGCCCTCAGGAGCGTCTTATCTCACTAGAATACCGTCTACAGAGTGAAAAGAGCTCATACTCTCCTCTCAAAAAGCTAAGTAACACTCAACTCCATCAACTAAGTTACTTACAAAACATCTCTCCATCATATAGTGATATTCAGGAACAGACAATCCAATACAGCGAACACATTGCAGACAAACACCCACAATTCACTCGTCCAATGCGAGTCATTTTCTGCACGTACAGTAGATTTCGTTGAGTCACTGATAACGATTACATATGTCACCTGTAGATAAATGTCTCATTTGAGTCCTTGTCGAATTAAGGTTGGTGGTTTCTTTGTAGCTTTAACTTTAATGTGTTAACCTTAAAATAACCTATTTTTATTTGAACCTTATGCATGCTCGTGTGACCCGGTATACATGTCCATGGAGGATCTAAAAGTGGGTTTTAGTGCAAACTTTCCGATAACCACCACGGTTCTCCACTAGCAGGTGTGGGTATTTTTGGTCTCGGTTTCGGAGCTATCCTGGTGTTGAGGATAATAGGGTATTGTGTTGTTTAACAAAATGTTCACCTAATTTGTTGACTCTAAGTAAATGAGCCAGATTCTACAGGATCTTTTACTTGTACCGTACAAGAGCACAGGAGGGTTTGAGTGAAACTAGATGGTCGTACTGATCAATACCACCTCCTCAGACCATTGTGATCTGTATTGTAGAACTGTACTGTACTGTACTACGGATCTCAGCCTGACAAAGACATGAAATCAGCATCCAAGCGATAGTAATTGTGTCAGAAGAGGTTATGAGGGTTATAACTGGATTCTCACTTGTCTACATGGGCCATTGAACCAGTGTCGATGTTATTATCATCACAGAGATGGTATAGCTGTAACAGATATCTTGTAGATGATATTGGAACATATGACCTATGAACATCGCACAGAAAACCACTCGTGAAGTCTGTGTACTGAGTCATTCACGTTCTCTTGCTCAAGAGTCGACATGTGGCAATCGTAGGTGTCACTTAGTAGCTGAAGTACTTCTCATCACTTCTTTGGGGGCACATCTCCAGCTCCAGGCGTAGATGCTCTGGTATAATCCCCTCATATGTTCGTCTAGGTCAAACACTGATTTCATAAATTCCATCGACATTGATAAATAGCAACTAACGCATATGAAGCAACCAAGCTCCAGGGCATAGAGATCAGACTTGTCCATCACGGTACTGCCTGGACTTGGTTGGCGTGCCCGAAAGTCACCTGGAAGTCACGTGACATATCGTATATTCACGTGACCAGAAAACTCACGTGACCAGCTGAACTCACGTGACATATCGCATCCTCACACGACACTGGACCCACCACCTGCAGCTCAAACCCAGAAGATCTACAGGGCGTGACAAGATGAAACATGCACTTGGTTGCTCGTCAAGGCGTGGAACGTTGCTATACGTGTGGATACGTTCTCTCTGTCGGTTATTCTTTCTTTTTGATGTTTCTTGAGCGACAGAAGATGTACGTATCATTCTTGTATCGCACTACCGGTACACGGCTCTCTACCTGTCTCAGCAACATGTTTCAGAAGCGAGAATTTTTCACAGCCAAAAGATTGTAGCAATTGAGCGATTGAGCAATTGAGCGATTGAGCGATTGAACAGACCAGTACCGGTACAGTGGAGCAATTGAACAGTACGAAAGTGACTTGATGTTCTAGTACGAGTAATTACTGTACCATGTATAGTACCACTGGTACCAGTATTGGTAGAAGACTCACCTCTTCAACTGGTGTCGATTCATGAACGGATCCATTTTCAATCACCTCCAATCCACCATCTAATCATCTCACCTCTCACATCCTATCTCCCTCACTTCCTCTAATCTCATCTACCATGGTACTCTCTCTTCTCATCTCCCTCCCATTTACTATGCATAAAAGAGCAATGTAAACCGAGTCTCAGACCGTTCCAGAATCCAAGTAAATTAACAGGCGTCTCGTATTCGGCAAGAAAATGTCCGCCCCGAACCCAGCGCGCTTGCTCAAAAACGCGCAGCCATATTAAAATTAGAATAAATTAAAATAGAATAAATAAATAGATTAAATTAAAATATTGGAATAAATCAAATAAATAAGAGAATAAATCAATCACACCACCCACCACCACCACCACCACCACCACCACGTGACCACACCCACACACCTCCTCATTCACTTCCCCTCTCGGGATTAGCCCATGTCTCACTATGGGCACATATCCCTCAAACCCCACCAGTGCCGCCCAAACTCAACCAAAATGGCGTGCGGGAGCGCGGCGGACGACCCAAGCGAGGGGCCAGCAGAGTGCGTATTTCTGCGCATTTATTTTGAATTTTGCACGAATATTCCGTCATCCGAAAATGGCCACCCCTTGACACGCGTTGCTTTTTCCCGTTTGGTACAAATGAACGGCTCACCTGCCCAATGGGATTAAACCTTATTTGCCCCATCTTCCCTTGGCTTGCCTAATGCGGGGTGCGTCCAACCGAGCAACCCTTGCCCCATCTGGAAGCGGGTTAGGGGACATGGTGAGGCAGTCGGAACAATATCGGCGACTCAATGTCGGTGGAATCCACATGTTCTCACTCTCAAATTCACCCAGAATAATCACGTTCAAACACTGCATCAATGATACGCGAACCGTGCAAATCCGTCGACACAGACGCGAATCAACCCGCAAATAGATCTACCCTAACCCTCGCTCTTCTCCCCTAGCCCTGCGGCTCCCGACCTACCACCCCTCTGGCCGATCGCACCAGGGTGGAGTTGCAACTTTTGTATCTAATGGCAAGCCCAAGGGTAGATGCATGTAGATGCGACATGGGCTGTGTGGGTGCGACATGGGCGGTGTCGTGCCATCACACAGCCCATGTCGTGCCATCACACAGGTGTCGCACCCACACACCTCTCGCGTACTCGCCACAAACAGCACAATACTCCACATGGTGTGTTGGCCCTGCCTCCAATAACCATTTTTCCGAATTTGGAAGCTGCAATATTTAAGGTTTACACGTGGGAGATAGGCCATCCTATCAGTATGGAACGTGGTGAGTTTGGGGGAAGCGATAACGGAGAGCGTGGATCGCGACAACGTGGGTTCGGGCAGAAAAAAAACACGAAATTGGATTTCAGCCACTTTGGGCGTGATTTATAGGCGAGGTTCCAGGGTCCAGGACCGGCTCCCCTGGCCCTGGCTCTGGCCCTTTTTTGCACGTGTAGTATCGTATCGTAGCCTACCATCTCTACATGGTCCATCTTTTTTTTTTCACACGGTTGGTCTCAACATGGTGGTATACACATGTGGGAGACATGCACGGTACGAGACATGCACTTTGTTAGCCTTGAGAAGGGTTTTGTAGGTGCAGGTGAGGCATTTGGGGGGTTGTTTTTGTGGCCGTGTGGCTTGTGGAGAGGCAGATATCTGGTGGTATATTGCTGTGTCTGTGAAATGACTCAATCTTTGCAATCTTTGTGTTTCTTTGCTGCGAGTCAGCTTGCATCGAGTCGCATATGAGGTGCATGAGCAGTTGGTTTTGTGCTTTCTGCAGCGTGCAGCGAAAAAATAAGCTCGGGAAAATTTATTGTGCCACTGCAAAATAAGCTCGCGTTGCAGCTCTCTCAGCCTTAAGCCCTTGGTATATAACCGAGGGGGGAGAAGTATCGAGGTTGAAAATCTCCAAACTACACTTTTTCTCACAACACCACACACTTAACGACATGTGGTCTCACGACTTTTGCACCGTGTGCGACAAGCAGTGTGCCTCGGGCTCCATGTATTGCTCGGACGAGTGTAAGAGCTCTGACACGGCCGTGGTGGTGCCTGCCACCAACTCGTCCACTCTGTATACTCTTCGGCCCAAGAACGCCACCGTGCCTCTGTCGCCTGAGGAGCTGTTTCTGGACGACCACAAAGCCGACAAGAGCGAGCACAAGGGCGAACACAAGACCCACAACGCCACAAAGTACTCGCCCCGGGTGCTGTCGCAGTCGTTACCGGCGGCGGCCATCTCGCAGCAGCACTTTGGCTCTCCACCAACCTCGGACGAGGAGGACGACGAAAACTACCCCGAGTACAACTCGCATCTCATGTACCGGTCGCCTCTTTTGTGTGCCACGACCCGAAAGGACGCCTCGGGCAAGAAACTGAGTCCTCCTCCCTCGCCGCTCATGATGCCTTCTCTGGCCTACAACCACCAGCAGATGGGCCAGAGCGTGGACGCTGCCGGCAACTACCGACGGTGGCTGCGAAGCTAGCGGAAGGACATGTTACCACACCCCCCTCACGACTAAACCCCAAAAAACGCTGCCAGTTGACTCTGTCGGCCCCCAAAAATGCGGCGCAAGCCTGTACGAAGTTATGACATAAAAATGCATTGTAAATACCCACCAGGAGGAGGAGTCTCACAAGTAGGAGCTGTAGAGTTGTGGACTGTAGACTGAAGGTCATCGGAGTAGATGGAGATACAGATGAAGTGTAGATGGAGATAGATTGCGATTATTCAACAGAATCAAGTATCGTATGACAGTCAGACTACTCAGTGTACAACCCCTGATATGGTATCATACGGTACAGTAGATGGTAGATGGTACGTACAAAATGCAGGGGATTTTTTTGCGCTCAAAAATCAACTAAAATCACCTGTAAGGAGTCAGACCACGCGATATATACCTACTGAGTGACTCTCTATAGTATCGTCTTCATCTCATCTACTGGTACACCCTAAATCTCATCTGCCAACTACGTACTGGTACTCGTACCAGAAATAGTTTGAATTTGTTCAGCCACGTTTTTTTTCTGTCACGTGACCTACGCCTCACCCACCACTTTTTACCCCAGGCAGATGCATCTCAGTGACGCCATAGGGGTGTGGCTTGAGGCATTTCATTAAGATTTGTTAGATGGAGGGAAAAGAGGACCTTGAAAAAGTCACTCTTGTAGGATAGATAAACGGTAGGTAGATGTAGAGCCCGAAACCACAACATACGGAGACCTCCTGGAACACGTGACCATCTACAAGTACCATATACTGTACTCACCTCAGCCACAATGCAGTGCTGCAGCTCCCCAACAATTGCTGTCATTATTTTTTGCATGGTTTTCCGATCCCATTGTTTGGCCGAGGTTATCGATTTTGCATATTCGGAGAAACTGAGACGAGTTTATTTTAGTTTAAAAAATGTGAAAGAAATAAACAGAGAAAAAACAGAGAAAAGAAGGAATAAATGAATGAATAAATGGAAGGAATGAATGGAAGGGATGACACAGAATGACACAAAATGAAACCGAGTGGATTGGATGCTCACGTGACTCACCCATCACATTCACCACCTCCTCTCCCTGACCCTGTCGTCTCATGCATGGAAGCTTTTTACTAATTTTAGAAGGAGATGAAACGTAAAAAACGTGTATAAAAAACGTGAAAAAAAGGTAAAAGGAAAAAAACAGCAGAAAAAAGAAAAAAAAAAAAAAGGAAAAAAAAAGGGAGAAAAAAACAGGGGCTATTGAAACAAAAAATGGAAAAGAGGGTGAATAGAATTCGACACTCACACATTGAGAATACGATATGACAGGTGTGGGGTTGGAGGGTGTAAGGGAAGGTGTACCAGTATGATACGAGTACCGTAAGACACTCTTCATACTCTCTACAGGAACCAGTCCGGTTTCAGATGGCCACACCGTCTCCTCCGTCTCCTCCCTCCTCTCTCACTATCTACGCACGGCTAATTCTCCGTATTGTACATGACTCAGGTACCGTGGCTGCTATAGTTTTTTTTTCAGAGTTTGACGAAAAAATTTGTGCAGGGTGCAGTTTAGATGCAGGCTGGTCGCCACGATTGTTGATGATTTGCAGTCATGTGACCGGGGGGGTGGGCTGTGTTCATCATCAGGTCATCAACGGACCCTGTTGGCTTGTTTCAGGGTGATTATCGTGAACTTTAGATTTTTTGGGAATTTTAGCCGAATTTTGTGAAAAATCGGAAAAATCAGACAAAAAGGGAAATAAAGGGAATATCACATTCGGCCGTCCGACGCGTGTGAGAGGCACTCGGTTAGCGAGGTGGGGTCTGTGTGGGGTAAAATGCATCCCGGAGAGCCGAAGTAAGCCCGAACCGGAGGGGTGTGTTCAGAACGAGAGTCGATTTAGGCGATTGCGGTAGTATAAGGCGGTAGTGCTGGTACCAGTAGTTCAGTCTCAGACTAGATATCTCAATGACTCGATTACATGACTCAATTCTTGTGTGGTTCAGTCAGATGTTAGAACCTGATTTCAGCCACTTGAGATGGTACGATAGTATCAGTTCACTTGAAGTCTCAATCTCGTTCAAATGGTGATTCAAATGACGATTCAAATGACTCACAAGTCTCAGTCAGTCTCAGATCGACCTTAGTTTCTCACAACAGTTAGAATCAGAGCTTTAGATCAGAGCACCATCCAAGTCTCAAAAGTCAGATCCAATCGATCACTCAATCACTCTCGCTGGATCCTCTCACTCGATCCTCTCACTAGATCACATGCATGACACATTTGCTCATACATCAATCTCACGTCTACCAGGATAGGTTGCTCAACTCTCACTCATTGACATGCATAGATTTAGGCAGGGGTAGTCGATCGAAGTTTGGAAGTCATGGTACGGTGTTGTAATGGCTATCACGTGACTGAAAGTGAACTTGGTGTTAAACCCGAATAACTCACCCATACAGAAGGCCAATTAAACACTCACTAAGCTCCTTAGAATCAGGAGGACGTGGATATGTTTTGTTGGTGTCACGTGACCACCACCACCGTCACGTGACGACCACCAACGCCACAATCACGTGACGACCACAATCACGTGACCATCACCATACCACCCTCGCACCTCACCTTTGCAACTCGTGACTTGAACAAAAGTGACATCCGAGCAAGTGTGAGCTACGAGTGTGTTTTCGATCTGGAATTGAGGTTTTCTTCGTCTCAATGTTCCTAGAGGACCACTACCAGTGAACAAGTATCACCAGTAGTTCTTTGGCAGTTCTCTTTTTGGACTGTCCTTGAACTATCGAAACTAAGTAATGTCCTCTATTTACTTGACATGTATCAAATCACCTTAGATTTGTAGTAGCAAGTCGCAGGGCTGAGTCAGTCATTCTAACAGATTCAGACTGAAACTGAGTCTGGAGTTCTCAAGGTACAGCAATAAGAGCAGCTACAACTGTCACATTTGGATGTACACAACTTCAACTGACACTCGGTGATAGTCTCAGTACTGGTACTAACAAGAATGATTAAATCAATCTCATCATTCATCGAACCGCAGTTTGCCTCGCCCTTCCACACGACTGTTGTATCAACAGAATCCGACTTCAAGACTCAATCATCGATATCCGTGCTACCAGCGAGATCACGTGATTGATTTCAGATATGAACAGATAAAGCAAGTGTTTCTGAGTTGTGTCGTTCTTGATGTCACGTGACTGTCCCCTCTCGACAATTGATACCTACATCACGTATATCGAGACTCGCACTCCATGGCACCACACTACAAGTATCGTACTTGTACTTGTAGCACATACAAGAGTGAATTTGAGCGAGAAATACATATGGAAATTGTAAGGATACAATGTCATTGTATTCCATGGACCCAGAATGGTATTTGAGAGCTTCCTTTGAATGCCTGTACTATGTCAGATGGGTGAGAGGTGAGAGTGAGAGATAGACGTATAGTGGTGTTATTTGAGAGTGAGTGGTTAGGATGTAATCTGTCAAAGATGATCAATCCACTCGATTGG
This sequence comes from Yarrowia yakushimensis, assembly GCA_900518995.1. Lineage (NCBI taxonomy): Eukaryota > Fungi > Ascomycota > Dipodascomycetes > Dipodascales > Yarrowia > Yarrowia yakushimensis. The sequence continues at coordinate 2,115,047 of ULGW01000002.1, forward strand.
TTCTTCTTACTTGTAATGTGTAGTATACCACTTGGTCCGTCTTTAAGACTTACCATCTTCAACTACCAACAAAACTTGGTCTGGATATCGACTGAGATGGAAATTCGGGTTTTACCAAGATACCAAGATGTGAGCATCTCACAGACTCCAAGTCCAGAATTCATCTTATTTGGACATGTCATTTGGTTCTTATCAACCCAAGTTATTGATCTGGGGACTTTTCCGAGTCTGAGAGACTGTCTATTGTCTTCAACTAGGCACCTCTTATGGGAGCTGAGGTCTCAACCATGGAGTTCAGTGTCTGTCAAACAGTCGCTCCAACCTCTGCCTTCACATGGAGTACTTCAAGAAGATTGTCATGACTCACCTAGACAAAAGAAAAAGTTCTCAACAACCAGTTCCTCAAAGCTAACAAGTGAGTTCAAGTAATTGTTAGCTTACGGCGTTCCCAGACTCAGCACTCTGGATCCCAATTTGGTCACTCCTTTGGAATTAGTTAAAAACTCGACAATTTGTCGTATACTTGCGCTTTTTTCGTTTCTCCAGAGTGTCTAGATCCCATAATAGGCACCCCCAAAGGACTTTTTTCTTCAACTATTTCCAACAAAGTTTAACTAATTGGGGACTAGTTTCTATAAGCCTCGTTCGTGCACAGCAAGGACAGGCACATGTCTAGGATGAGTACCTTTTCTTTGCGACTTCCTGGGCCTGTGTTTGAAGGTGGTGGGTCTCCTTGTTCTCCTTGAATCAGACCAATGAACGATTAGTAAGCTGTTGTATCTGCCATGGTAGAGCTGGTTCATGCCTCAGGGGTTCTGCCATTCAGCGTCTGTACCTGTGAGTTCTCTCAAATCGTCAGGAAGCAAATGCCCCATTCTTTTTCCGTCTGCCACTCCTCCAAGCGATTCGATTGAAAGTCAATGTTTCGGAAGAGTCCCAAGTAGACTTAACTAAACCACCATATATCCCAACAAGATCTCAACTACTCCCAGAACAACCAATCCAGAGCTCTGTTGAATCAACAAAATCACAATCACCTGGACTGAAAGAAGATAAAACCACTACCAATTCAACAACATCTTTACAACCACATTTAATGTCAGATTATGAGCTTTTGTTCCCCCTACTTCATTGCTCGTATAACTTATCTTGTTGCAGATAAGAAATATAAAGTTGCGGGTACTTTTTTAGTGCCAAATGTTCACCTTACAAGAGAGAGTCAAAGAGGAGTGTAGGGTGTGCTTTTGGTCATGTGATCGATGGATACTGATTGGTTTTGGTCATGTGATCAGACGAGAGGGAGGCAAAGCTCTCGTTCACTGTTGTTTTTTTTTTTTTTAGAACAAGAGTCAGGTCAAAAAATTCCAAAAAATTCCAAAAAATTCAAAAAAAATCAGATCAAATACGAGAGAGCTGATAAATTGATTTTAAACCTCGGATATCGCTCAATATATCCTTTCAGGTCACAATACGGCTGAATTTGCATCGTTGACTGGAATATGACTGCGTTAACTGAAGGTATTGTTCGATGAGTGATATCTATAGTGGGGTGAATGAAGTGCTCCAGATTGGGATGGTTGACATCACGTGACATTGTACAGTTCGACACCAGTATACTACTGGTACTGGTACGATACTACGGTTGTTTAGTCTACAGAAATCACTTGGCTGTCTTATTCCATCTGAGAGAGACTTGGATAGTCTTGATTTCGCTCATAAGGACTCGTAAGGACCACCTGAGAGGACTGGAGAGACGACGAGACTGATGAGAATGTACCATGTAGTTTTATTTAACAGGTAGGGGGATGATTAGGTCTTATGAGGAGTAGAAGAACAGAACGGAACAGCAGAACAGAATACCAATGTCTTAGGTATCTGTCTGGTTCCTCCCAAACATAAGTCAGGACTTTTATCTACCATTTCATTCTCTCTAGATTGACTACAATAGTCTCATGGACCACATCTCCAGTTTCATCGTCTATTGGAGTCATCTTGGATGGATTCTGCCAAAGTATACAACCTGTGGAGTACCACGAGATGGATTTGAGGTACCCCAAGACCAAGATGAAAGCCACACTTGTCTCAGCTTGGCTATATCGAGTCGAGATTCATCTCAAGACAGGGTTAGAAAGTGTTGTTCAGATTGTCGTTTGATTGAGAAGTTGAGTAGAGAGAATGAGTCGAAAGTTGAATCGTCAGGTGGAGTTGTTCCCATTCGGTACATTGCTGTTGAGTCTCTTTGGTCTCTTTGGTCTGAGCTTTATACGATGATAGGCAAAAAGAAAATCAGAAAAAATAGAAAAATCAGAAAAAATCAGGAAAAAATCACGATGGACTAACACCAACTCAACTGTGACAATCTGGCTCACGTATTCCTCTACACTGTCCTTCTGACAGCTCTGATAACTGAGTGAGTTTTGTCCGAGACTAGACTGAGACCTATGACGTCTTTTGGACTAAGACGAAAAGCAACTGGAGAATGTGTCTGACAAAAAATCAATGTCCGAAAGCAGTAAGATGGACCTGGAACGGACATACTCTTTTAGTCTCAAGTTGGTCTTTGAGTCTTCAGACTGACCTTCTGTCTCTGAACAAAGGGATGGGAGAGTCAGGTTCTAGAAAAAACAAAAACAAAACAAAACAACACAAAGAAACGAGAAACTAGAAACGAGAAACAACAAAAATCAAGATATACTCCCTGACGTTGACGTTTAGGAGCTCTCCAGTGTATAGTACTCAGGCACATTCAGTCTCAAGTGCCTAGTCTTCATACGACTGAGTATCGTACAAGAATCGTACGACTCATTCTTCTGATAGAAGTTGTGCTGACCCATACCATGAACATGTATTTAGGGCAACTTGCAACCCCTCTGTCATCCAAGACATGAAACTTTCCATTTATGATAACTAGAGTATCGTGTTTGAGTGGACATAGAAGAAGTAGACTGAGAACTAGACTAAGAAGAGATATAGAAGATATGGAGAGTCGTTCAAATGTCAACTCTAGTCACGTGGATGAACACTCTTGGTTCCAACTACACCACTGACAGACTCTAGGGCAGAGTTTCTCCTTTATCAATTTATACCTCCTGAACTTTGACCAGGTCTTGAGAGTCCATTTCTATATTAGGAAGGGGAAAGAGATTGGTTGGACTTCAAAATCGATACGGACAGGTTTGAGAGCGTATAATCGACTTGGAGACTCTCAAAAGCCCTCAAAGATGCTTAAAAGATGCTTAAGCGCGTGATAAGTTTGTCATCATGATGACAAGTGAGAATTTTCCTTTATACGACAAGTACGTGGTTGATAGTTGGGGTGGATTCTGACTTGCTGTTTTTGAAGTCAACGAGGGAGATTACCAGTACCAGTAGTATGACCAGAGAAGGTCTTGAACGGCTCCTAAGACCTCCAAAGAGCACATCCGCCGCTTCCGAAGTCTCCACCGTCTTACGGACTTTTTCTTGTCAAACGACCGCTCTTATCAGCACCCTGCAATGTACACCTGTGGGCGGATGCAGCGGGACTAAAAAAGTCGTTGTTTGAGCTGAAAAAACGGGAGAGCTAGGAAAAAAGAGCCGAGGAGGTGGAGGAGGGTGGACAGAGTGGGATTTTCAAGTGTTTTGCAGGGTTTTGAAGGAGTTTTGATTTTCTTGGGTTTTTTCCGATTTTACAGAATATCCCTCTTTTGTGGGGGTCAGATCCACAGTTCAAGAGCATACTTTAGGACGATTCAGAAATGGATGTTGATTTTTCGGTGTTTTGATCGACAGAATCAGGCCATTAGGAGGTGAGATGAGGGGCAGTGGCAGTGGCAGTGGTACAACTGATACGATACTACAACCACTACAATACTGACAGTCACAGTCTGACCTCTTCTAGACAACGAAATGAGCTTTTTTGTTGTTGCAGTTTGAACCGGAACAAGACTTGAGACACCCCCTTGTAGATTGATATAACAGTGATGTGATAGCAGGCGATAATAATCAGCTCAAACCAGTCAAACCACAAACAACCACTCCACTCCACTCCACTCCACATCCAAATTGGTACTCGTACAGAAACCATATCGAAATGGCCTCATGTGGTCATGCACCTGAAGAGCAGCCCTATTTGGACGGTCCAAGAGACACAAACACCCCCTATACCACATTATATCACTCTCACAAACCCCCCTGACTCCATTCCGTCTTGTTTCCGACTCTGGCGACGATCATAGGAACGTTCCGGAGGATCACCCAAATTGATCAAATATGCGCATGTGGGTCTAGTCTTTGTTGTGTCAATCAGATGAGAGGGGAAGATGGTGAGATGACAAGGTGAGAAGAGAAGACAAAACTACGAGTATTGTGGTGGTTGACACGTTGTACAAGAGTACCACTTCACCGCTTCACTTGTTGTCTCCTCACCCCTCTCCACTGGCTCACTCTGCCACCCCTAATCCGTCGTATCTTCATTAAAGCTTTTCTCTTACACTTTGTCTTTGTTTTATCTAGCGCAAGAAAACTGAAGGAATAATAAAAGACCAGAGCACCCGATAAGAGCCGAATCCGCCGTAAATACGAGGAGAAAAAACTCCACAGATAGAATCCACAGACTGAAATCATCCTTCAAACACCCTCCAATAAATAAAAAACATTTTTAAAATAAAAAAACAAAATCATCCAAAATGGCCTCACCAAAACCCCCCACCCAAGTGCACAGCAACTCTCCCATGATCCACCATGCCACCCCCTGTTTTCCCTTGTTATCCTCGGCGTTACTGCACTCTCGCAAAGTGCCGCTTAGGGTTAAATGCATGTCTTTTAAAAAGCTGTCTTAGATTGATGTGTTTGGTGGTGGTGAGAGCGTGGTTGGATGGGGGTGGTTCGGTCACGTGACCCATCAAGTTTGGGGCTGGCAGCTGACCACCCCTCACCCCCCGATGGCCACCACGTCCAGGTGCCGCGCTCTCGTATAAGCACGTGTCCAGCACTTTATGCAATGGCAACATTAATTAGAGTTTGCAATACTCGACAATCGTATTGTATGTGTGCATTGTTCGCATGCAGCCAGCGACGGAAGATAACGTTTGGTAATATCTGCTTGTAGCAGGGCCGCGGAAACCAGGTCGGGCTGGTTGTGGGAGGTGGAGGGGTGCCGGTGGACACAATGTGACGGGGTACGTTGTGGCCATGGTTGCAACCTGTCGACCCGACTGGTCGTGCGGCGTCTTGGCGCGGGTGTACGTTGTGTCCTCCCCGAGACTCGCTTTTTTAAACCATCTTGGCGGTCGGAAAAACGAGACAAAAACACACATGGACATGGGGGTCACTGTGGGAATGCGAGGGGGATGGGTAGGTTGGCTTTTTTGAGACATGGTTGCGAGGGTTTTTGTATCTTGTTGCGTCGTTGCTGCGACCGACTTGCGTCCATCTTGCGTCAGTCTTCGTTCATGCCTTATGACGGAAGTCCGAAAGAGGTAGAGTGGAGCAAACTCTTGATCAAACTTGTCTTTAGCATGTTGGACAGGTTCTCTGTCTTTTCACGTGTCACCTGGTCTCTTGGCTGGTTGACGGCTCTTGAGCAGTAGAATGTGTTTGGTGAGTACTGTTAGGGGCTGGATTTGGGTGTGGATTTGGGTGTGTGGTTTGGTGTGGTTTGGTGAGGTTTGAGGGGTGTGGTTTGAGGACATGAAGAAACGTTGTCAGAATGAGGCTGGTATTTCAGGACTGTGTATGAGTGGACACAGACAGACAGGTAGACTTAGTAGTTGATCTAGACGGTCTTTCTGGGTTCAGATTTGCCTACCAAGGTACTCATACCATTTCAATGGTCTGTTTCAGGTCCCAGTGGTTACTGAGTTCTTGTCTTGGGTCAGACAGACATTCAGACATTCAGACTGTCAGCTTTCAATCCCAATCGGGACTACAACCACATCAACTCAGTCACAACCACAAACACATTGCCCTACTATCTCTGCTCTCTTGTCACCTCATCTTCTTCTCAGTCACCACACGGCACCATTAAGTTCTGGAGCTTGTGGAGGCGGTGTTGATGACTTGAATATCGAGATGAGAAGAGCAACGAGTCGGTGGCGAGTCCGAGACGACTCTGGCACGTGACCCTGTCTCTCTCTCGAGTCCCTTGTGTCTTTTGCGACAAGTACATTGTCGTGATCGGGTTTCCCAGGACAACAATGTCTCACTTGGTGTTGACCACTGGTGACGCAAGGAGACGACGGGAGATGGATGAGACGAGCACAGATGATCTTGTGACTGGTCACAGTTAGGTGATGAGGTGATGTGATGAGGTGAGGTGATGAGGTGATGAGGTGAGACGATGACAGAAGACTAGTGACTAGTGAAGACTAGTGACTAGTGAGCTGAAGAGTCACTGTGAAGACTCTGGACTTGAGTGCACGTTCGACTTGAGTCGAGCGTAGACTTGACTTTCGACTCAGAGCTCATATCACAAGCTCACTCTCGCTCATCACAAGCTCACTCATACCACAGCTCACTCTCACTGATACTACTGATTCATCCTCGCAATACTAACTCAGTGATTGAGACGATGACTGCACTCAAGTGTCAGAAGACGTTCGACAACTGACGACATTTCATTGGTACTCTCAATGAGTCCATGAGTGCTCTGAGCCCACTCGATGGTGTACTCGTCAACACTCACTCGCTCAACACATCTATCTACACAAAAGGATTGAAGTGATACCAAACTAATACCAGGACAGATTCCGGTCTGGAGACTTGGCAGTGATACGAGGGCAGGAGGTATGAAGAAGGATATGATAGGGATATCACAAGGATATCAAAAGGATATGATAAGGATATCACAATCGAAAAGAGAGAGATACCATGCAGGAGGTTGCCCAGGTTGAAAACGGTCGTTTCATTGACCAAGTTCAATCCACTCATGACAGCCCTAAATCTGATTACTAATACACACATACTGAGAGTATGGAAGTCAGATTGAAACGTCAGAGAGGACTCTGGAGCACTGGAAAAACAAAGATGGAGGATCTAGGACCGTCCACAAAGGCGTGTATCGACTTTTCCCAGCTCCCAGACTCTTATCGGCCACTCTGGAGTGTGTTGTTGGGCTGGGTGCAAAAGTCGTTATTTGAACACCATTGAAGCCAAGTGGACAAGTAATGCAGTGATTGAGGCGCTGAAAAGACTGAGATGAAGGACTGAGATGCAAGATTGAGGTGACTAGACTGATTTGACGAGCTCTGTCTTCCGTTGATGTCGTTTGTTATGCTCTCTCACAGCACGATATCAATGTCGTTCATTTGTCATTCTGGGTGTCTGGAAAATTACCAAGGAGAGTCTTAACACCATCTTTGGGCACATCTCTGGGACATGGACACCACCATTGCTGTCCAACACGCACTGATGTTGCTCCTGGGCCTTCTCTTCATGCCGCTAGAAGGTTAAGGACAAGACAGACTGTGGTGCTAGTTTTGTGGGATAATATCTGTTGTAAACAGGTGATAAGCATCCCTGGCTGTCCATGACCGTGTTGCTGGGCTCTCCATGGCTCTGGCTTACGTGTCAACCCTCTGAGCTACGTCTATAAACATGCACAGTGGTGTGGATGCAGATTTTCGTGTTTTTTGGACAATCTACGAGGGCGAAAAAATGGAGAAAAATACGACGGTGGAGAGCCCAAGCCAACCATGAAGGACACCACCACGCTGTTGCCATTGTCTTGTTATTGGCGAGATATTTTGCCGCTAAAGCGCATGATAGGGGGTGGAAAATGTGTTGATGGAGATTGTCGGCGATTGAGAGGAGGAATGGGGAAGCCAAGGATACGAGAACGGTCGTCTGGACGCGCTCATTCTTTTGGTACCGCTCTTGATCTTGTGGGAGGACCATTGCGTTTTGTTGTCCGTGGAGACTGGTTTTTGGTTTTTTCGAGCAAACTAAAAACGGTCGTATTTTGGCCATTTTTGGACCGATTACAAAAGTCTTTGCACTACAATGACTGGAGGGGTCTGCTACTTGTCTCTATGGTCTTGGATTGGTCCAATTTGGCCTTGTTGACGTTGTTGTGCCGTTGCTACTGATGGTCAAGAGGAAAGGAGGATTTTGACGTACTTCATGAGTCATGGAAAAGAGAAAAACAGGCTCTAATGGTCGGAGACTTGGCAGGGCGGCTAAAAAGGGGTTTACGACGTGCTACTCCAGGTCTATTCCTAAATATAGCTACAGGTTGGAGTTCTCTCGCCCACCGAGACCCCGACGGTTTACGGTGGAGGAAAGAGAGGTGAAGAGCACGATTGGGACGCTTGGCACCGCCCGCATTTTTTCGGCTAAACTGAGCTGGCGGAGATTGCAGGTGAGACAGCGAGCCATGTCTGTTGGTCCGGTCAAAGAGCGCTTTCGGACAAACTTCGCCGATCAGTGGTTCCACTTTTGGGGGGGGACCGTCGGAGCTACCTACGGCGGTCGGTTCGTATTTGTGCTTGACAAGGATCTCCTAGGCGCATGTCGATCCGGATAGATCTTGGGTTGTGGAGCGAGTCACGTGAATGGGCTCTCTTGGAAGAGAGGGAGACAGACAGAGAGTTTGGGCGGGCTGACAAAGTAAATATGCTGAGTCAGAAAGTCAGACTAGGGCTCGCAATCTCTGGTGGACGATCAAAGGCAACTCTAGTCGACGACGATACAGCAAAAGCAGTTACCCGGGTTGCCGCAGTACAGGAGGATGCATGTGTGCAGAGCGGGTACGGGGTAGGCTGGGCTAGCTGCGAGAACCGAGATATGCTTATTGGTTGTGGTTGTCGATCGACCACTTTGTACGAGAGCCCATCGAGCTATGCCCACTGTCTCACATGGCAGTAATATCTTGAAACAGTGGGAGAAGAGAAGTTTAAGCGGGCTGGAGGAGGTTATCCGAAGTGAGACATTGAGTGGGGGGTTGTCGGTCAAGATTGCAGCGACCTTGGAGTCGGAGGGAGTCAACCAGAGACCGTCTACGGTACCTGAGACTACAACTGTCTTACCAGGTCTTACCTCGTGTCTTTTGCATACAAAGAGAGGTGGCTGGCAAGAGTGCAGACGAATGGGAGCCATTTTAGTGCAAAGACACACGGCACAAGGAAGCGTCTGGCAAAGTTGCGAGGGCCGATGGGACATGGTCCAAAGCTTGCTCACGAGGCCATCTCGTCATCGCCCCCAGCTTGTCCACGCCGTGATATCACATGGAGGTCTCAGAGACCAAGGCTAATTGACCAAGGGAGCATTGTCTGGAGGGGGGAAATTGTCTCTGGTCCACAGGCTCCAGCCAGGGTTATTTTGCCGCCATGTGCACACATGTGTGGAATATTATTTGGCAAACCTTGTTGAGCCAGAGGTCCCGGGACATGGTGGCTTGACTCAACCCAGTCGCTACATGGTTTGCTTGACTCACCGTGAGCCCATGGCCTTGCCAACTGTATCACTGGCGCTCTTGTCTGCGGAGCTCCGCCTTGTCTGCATCTTAATCTCCTTTAACCCTAGCGGCTTGTTTACTTAACCTTGCGTCCTGTGTCACTCTTCCACCCTTAATATGGAGATGTGCAACCGCGAGCCACGACTTGACGGCGACTTGGATTGCATTCTCGGGGCACAGCTCCGCGTCTGCCACCGTGTACGGGGGGGGGGTACCCCGTGGCCCAGGCTACCCCGCCCGGGGGGTGGCCCCGGCGTGCCTGGACGTTGTGGACCCTGGTGCGGCGATCAGGGATGCTCGACGGTGCAGGGAGCGCGCAAGAGGCCCACGAGCGGCAAGAGAGAGGGAGAGCTGTTTGGGGGACATGTTTGGACGTGGTCGACTTTTCGGTTTTGCACTTTGACACTGGGACAACAGGGCCAAACCCAAATTAGACTCTGGCTTTAGGGGCAGTTGAGTGAGTGGTCAAAAGACAAAGTGCACGGTAGGCAAAAAGACAAAGGGACTCCATGCACAAGGTGGCCAAACAAAGGGTGCAAACGAAAAGTGTACACTCGATGGTGCGGTGGGCGAGGAATCTGGACGTGTGTGGGCTCAATTGGGCGGTGGTGAGGGAGGGAATTTGTGTGATTGCCATTTCGAGGGACTCCAAACACGGCCCATTCTCCACTTGGTCACACTGTAGGCTTCCCCAGAAGGCTCTGTTGGCTTTTTAGTTTGCTCGTCTCTATGCACTCTATATGTTTTAATCTAAACTATCTCCAGCATTAGAGACAGCTTACTCTCACATCTCAACGACCATCGTTACCGCTACACCCATTGCCACCCCGTCTCTTGGAGATACTGATGCGACTGGTCCACAGCCACACTTGTTGAGCGGTATTAGAATTGGCTGCTGGGGCACCTCCACGACACGAGAGCCAGGCACACATGAAGTTGGAAAACATTTTGAATGAGGCATCAAGAGAACAGTCCGAGGTCCCACGTCCGCAGGCCTCTGCCGACGACTCCGGCTCCAAGCGCGACGGTAAGCGTCCCGAAACAGACCCCCCTTCGTTTCCCTCAGACTCGGCGCATTCGCCCACCAGTCAGACGGCCTCCAGTTCAGGGTCTGCTCAGATTCCAGGCGGTCCAATGTCCCGTCCGGCAAGTACACAGCCAGGCCACTTTGGCATGCCGCCCATTGCGCCTCCAGACTTTGTTCCGGGGCCCTTACATGCTCCTCAGCCCTACTATCCGCATCATTTGCAGCACCAGGGCCATTTCCCGCCTCTGCAGCCCATCCAGATTCCCCAATGGGCTCCGCATCATGGCCACCATCCCAGTCTGACTCCCGGGCCGTCTCCCACTGCCACTGCTCCCGAGCTGCGTCATCGGCGCAACTCGTCCGTGTATTCGCCGTACCAGCGTCCGCGCGGCGGCTCGGTGGGCCATCTGAGCACCGTTCCAGCCTCCAGCGTGCTTCTGCCTCCTCCGGCCACAGTCACCTTTGCCAGGGGCGGCTTTGAAGACAAGACTAGCGACGGAAGCCAACGGAAAAGAAGCAAGGCGCCAAACAGCACATGGACCATGGAGGACGACAACCGGCTGCTGGACCTGGTTCTGGCCACGTTGCCGCGCCAGGACTACGCCGAATACGCACGGCTGCTCAACAAACGAGACAGCCAGACGGTGCGGTACCGGTGGAAGGTGCTGGTTCGAAGGGCGCGTGGAGAGGGAGAACAGCAACAGGAGAGATGATGAAAACGATACTACAATAACATGGCAGACTCAAGACGCTGCCTACAATCAATCAAACAAACAAAAGATGGATATTATGGGTTCCGGTGATAGCATGGTGGAAAGAGAAGGAATAGGAGGAGATGAAGGGGGGAAAAAAGTGTCTTCTTTCCGACACGCTCCAACCGTGTAATATATACGCATTGTGATAGACGTGATCAAAGTAGTACCGTACAATGTGCGATAGTGTAGTCTTGGAATGGGTCATGGAATGTACAAGTAGTCCATGGTCTGTTGGACAATGTCTCACTTGTAACGGACGAAGAATGTGTACCTTGACCCTTGTTCTATCGACTGTTGTACCACTGCTCAATCGCGTCGACTATGACGTTCATTCAGACCGTCGATATGACTCCTCGTACTGGAGGAGGCTGAAATGAATTTGACATTGACAGTTGAGTTATTGGACGCTGTTACAGAGTGGTATCGTACTCATACAGAGTGGAACAAAATGGAACCTTTGTTGAGGTGAGTACGATACGGTATAGATAGATGGGTGAGAGAGCTGATAGCATCTGTGCACACTGAAACAGTCAATCAGAGTAGAGCAATCAGCCATCTCTCATCCCCAGAAACATTGCTCGGCTAACTCCGAAGAGTCTCTTACTCTCATCCTTTGTACAACTCCCACAACAAGACACGGCACTCTACGGCCGCCAGGAGCGAGCTACGGAGACGAGAAGTTGAGCGGCGGATTGCTGTCGGTCAAGAGAGTCGAAATTCCGGTCGATGGCCCCTTGCGACGTGTTTTGCGGATTCTGGCCTCCTCAGGGGTACGCTAGAGTGCCGTGGACCAAGTGGCGGTAGACTGGTTGGTACACGTGGTACAAATGGACGAGGTCTTAGGGCAGTGTTTCAAGGGCAAGTCAAACCAACACGTGAACTGCTTCAGGCTGTGCGGCACCAATACGTGCTGTTCACACAACTTGCAATATCGTACGATGTCTATACGGACTCTACGTAAGCCAGCCGAGCCTAGCGTGCCGAAGGGTGTCGGAAAGCGGGTCCCGAAGCATCTGACGCTCACTTTGGGATCTCCGCACGTTCATTTACGGATCTCCGGACCATGATGACCCTGCCAAGTGGAAGGTGATGGGGGAGGGATCTTGGCAGAGGTGTGGATTGTCAGGGGGGGGGGAGGATTGTGGAGCTGTGGATGGAGTAATTGAGGACGATTAGAGGAGATTAAGACTCTTGACTCGACTCTGGTTCGCTCGTAATAAAGCCAAAGGGTCTAGACGTTGGTCTATAAGTTGGTCTTGGTCAACAAGTTGGTCATTATACTCATCATTATACTCAGACCCACTAAGATGTTTGCGTTCCTGCTCCTTTCACACTTGACACCTCCCTTTCACTTCACACTTCACACTTGGCTCTCTCTCGTCCACATGTTCCACGTATCTGTCCGATAAAGAATTATCTGCATCAGATGACTAACGACGGAGTCCGAGCCCAATGCCACGGAGAAACAAATGAATAATCAAGAAACGGGGTTTGGCCCCAGCGGTTGCTTCTTCCGTGGAAATTGGATTCATGTTCAACATATTTGGAGTCTCTCCATACATGGCCAGCACTGGGCGTTTTGCCTTTCGGTTGCAACCTTTGCATCGATACTTTAGCTCCATTGTAGGGATAGGAGAGTGTGGTATATTGCCGTTATGGAGGCAATTGACACGTCAAACACTGACGATAGACGTCAATTGCAATGGCCAGAGAAAATGGTGTCCATTTCTTGCCTGCTTGTTTTGTCTCTTTCTTCCACGCAAGGCTTTCACAAACGCAAGGTTGGAACCGTTATTTCGCCAAGACAAAGAAACACGATGGAGGCAAAGCCTATTTCCGTGAGGTTGCATTGTTTTGCGTATCACGTGCAGGTAGCCCCAAATATGAAACATGTTGAGGAGGTAGTGGATGGGAGTGGAAATGAGCTTTGTGAGGGAATTGATGATATCCGTGAATGGAGCCCTACAACTCGTGGAATGGGTAGTTGCACCATCTCCACCATCTCCACCCACCCCAACTCTCCCCACATTAATACCTCACCAACGAAGACAACAGGGTTGGCTCGGAATTCTATTTTGACAGGGAAGAGACATTGGTTGCTGGCAAAGACCCAATCCAGAGAAGCCCGCGCCCAAACCAGAGCCCGGCCGCTGTTGACGTTTCAGAATGCCGGAATAGTCTCGTGGGCCTGCGTCTAGCCAAGGTTGGCTCCAACGGTCGGAGCAGGGAGTTTATAGGCAGAGAGGGTGGGAGCCTCGAGATGGAGGAGATGCCGTCTGTCATCCCTGGCAGCCCGCCGAGTCGATCTCTCCACCCAGCTCCACTTTGGCTCGGCTACTGTTCACGCGAGTAGGTTAGCGTTGAGATCTCACCGGTTGGAGCTGTAGCTGTAGGCTCGCACTGCATCCCCAACAGGCAAGTGTAGCCGTTGATAGGAGGTCTGATGAAGTCTGACGGAGTCAGACGGAGTCAGACGGAATTCAGAGGAGGACAGGAGGTCAGAGATGAGTGATTGATCCAGTCTCATCAATCATCGGTCATTCTCACCACCACCCCCCAAATATGCGCCATTTTCGCCTTGAACGGCACAGACAAGTTATCCCAACTTATCCCAACTTATCGCCCAACTCACTCTCCACTCCAGTCCGCAAGTCCACTGCCGGATCGGGACAGAAAACAAGCCTATACGTTGTGTAAACAAAGCAGACGCACAAGACATGTCGGAGATTGTATCGGCAACTCTGTGTGGGGGGAGGGGGAGAGTGAGGAGAGAGTAGACTGAGTGAGTGAATGAGTGGACTTAGTGGACTAAAGAGAGTGTTCGATTGCACTTTGTACCACCTCAGTCACGTGACTAATGTCGATTCAGACAGTCTGCCCTCCCCCCCTCCTCCTCCTCCACCCACAAAGTTGCTGTACAGCCCTTGTACCTAAACTTCAACAATATATGAAACTTTGAGCGGTTGACAAATCTAATCTGTACTTAAACTCCCATCCGTACGGGCGGTTATCAGGACGTGAGAATCGGCCCCTAGAGCAACTCTGTCACGTCCATTAGTCGTCTCCAGATGTCCCGATTCCGCACAATGACGTCCAGATGCGTCTGTCACTCGTACAGCCTCTTTCATGCATTGGTTTTAGGTGTCAGGGTAGGGGTGGAAGGAAGAACCAACAAGACGTCTTCAAATCCGTCTGTCTCTCTGTCTCTACTCGTACTACTCATCCGTCCGCATCGGTGCAGACTTCCACAAGTCTTCTAGAGATCAGACACATGCAATCGGACCGTTGAAGTCTTGCTTCACCCCCTTTTTAACCGCGCTTGTCAAATAATATCCGTCTTGTGGACAGATACGGACCTTACAAGCCCCGACCGGCCGATCGGAGCCATCGTCCGGGATCTCCTGTCTCAGATCAGCTCTCGTTTCATAGCAAAGTTGCTCTGGAGCTTCAACCGAGACACTCACCTGACTGTCTAGTTTGTCTTGTTAGTGTCATTCAGTTGGCCCGTGCCCTGGCCCGGAGTCAAGATGCCCCGAGATACGAGATATGAGGGGAGTGGGTGGGGTGGCAGGGTGGAGGTACAGGGTGGTGCCATGGCAACTGGTGTTGTCTGAGGAGTAAGGGAGTGTTCAGAGTGTCCACAAGCCCGTGGAGTCCTGCGAGAGTCTTCAGAGAGTCTCAAAACTTCCTCGGAGTCTGCAGAGAGTCTCAAAGTGTCTTCAGAACGTCCTCAGAGTCCTTGGAGGATCTCCAGAACGCCTCAGAGAGTCCTCAGCGTCCTCAGTCCAAAAAGACAGTCGTTCAAAGTCCTCAGAGAATTCAGAAGAGTCTTCGGAGATTCTAATAACTTTATCCGAGTCCTGAGAGAGTACTCAGAGTATTCAGAGTCTTCAGAAGAGTCTTCACCAGTCCTTGAAGTCCTCAGAGTGTCTCCAAGGATCTTTAGAGCGTCCTCAGAGTCTCAGAGAGTCTTCAGAAAGCTCAGAACCTTCTCAAGCTCCCAAGAACCGACTTCAGAAGTCCCTGGAGTCATCCAGGCGTCTTAGAACGTCTTCAGAAGTGCTCAGAGAGTCTCCAGAGCGTCTCAGATTCTCAAGAACGTCCTCAGAGAGTCTTATTGAGTCTCGGAACATCCTCAGATCGATTCTTCAGCTGCCATTGTGGTCATTCGACCTCCAAGCTGACACCAGAGTGAAGCCCAGGTCGTTCACCAGCCAATTAACGGAACTGCCAGAGATGAGAAACGAACCCAGTTCAGAAGTAGGCTTTTCAGTAAGTATTTCCTAGGTACTAAGACTTTCTTCACAGTCAATTTTTCAAGAGTCAGCAACTAAAGCACTCGGGTTCTGATCAGCCTAAAAATCGATGTCCAGAGAATATGGATACTCTGGTGGATGAATTGTATGAACCTCTCCAGTACAGTAACTCTCGATCGGAAATGCTTGCTATTGATTTTGAGGAGTGTGGAGTGTCTAGCGATTATCCAAGTAGATTTCTGACAGACTGAAGTAGATAGTTAAGGGATGTCCAAGTAGATTTCAGACAGTCTGAAGTATATAGTTAAGGGAATGTCTAAGAGGATTTCTGACTGAAGTAGATAGTGAAGACATCCTACATTGTTAATACAATAATGGTGTTTGAACCTGTCCGGCTTGTTGAAGAGCTGTTGTGAGAGATCTCAATCCACGTCTTGTAAGCTCTATACGAGTCGTGATTCTGAGACTACCAGTAGAGCTGATTATAAAGTCCTCTTTGAGAGTGATTAAATAAAATAAATTAAAATTAAAATTAACAAAAACAAAAATAAATACACAAGTACAAAAATTACAGTACAATACCTGTCCCAGTAATTCCACGGAACTACCAGATGCCGACAAGTTGCATCCAAACATTGTTACACCTCCTTGGACTATCATATGCATATCTCATTATCATAACTGACTACTTATCATAACTACCATCTACTTTGCCTGGGAGAGGTACGAGTCGAGGGCTCCGACGAGAATGTCAGCGTGCTTCTCCTCAAAGACGAGCATGGGTCGCAGTCGAACGGTCTGCACTCCACAGGCTCCAATGTTGACTCCAAAGGCCTTCATGCCGGCCACCAGGGCGTCCTTGGCCTGAGCAGAAGAGGCGTCCCAAGCCAGGTAGGTACCGCAGTCCTTGCCTCGCAGGTTGGTGATCTCCTTGGGGTACTTTTCGGCGAGCTTCTCAATCTTGGCGTACAGGTACGATCCGACCTCAGCGACCCGCTTGGACAGATCGTGCTTGTCGCACTCCTGCCAGATGGTCTTGGCAATGATGGCCTTGGATGGGTCACCGCACCAGGTGTTGAACTGTCTGTAGGGGAGGTTGGGCTTGATGCTGGGGTCCGAGAAGTAGTAGCCGGCGGCCTGGAACTTTTTGGAGAAGGTGACCATGTCCGGGGGGAAGGGCAGGTTCCAGTGCTCGTGGGCCCAGAACTTTCCGGTGGCAGCGACACCGGTCTGCACCTCGTCGACAATCATGAGAACATTGTGCTTCTTGGTGATCTTTCGCAGGCCCTGGAAGAAGGCAGGAGAGGCGTGGTTGTCTCCTCCCTCGGACTGGATGGGCTCGACAATGATGGCGGCCACGGGGATGGGGTTGCTGGCGAGAATCTCGTCAACGGCCTTGAGACATCGCTCCTCCTCGGCGGCGTTCTCCTTGGCGTGCTTGTCCAGAGGGTACTTGAGCATGGGGAAGGGGGCCTTGGGCCAGTCAAAGGCGGGGATATCGAGCTTGTGGATGGGCTTGGATCGGGTGGCAGACAGAGATCCAAACAGACGGCCGTGGAAGGCGTGGTCAAAGGACATGATGGACAGAGAGGCCGAGCCGGGACCCTGGTTGTTCATGACGGACTGCTCGTCGGCCTCGGTGAAGGGCTGGCCGTCTCGCTCAATGGTTCGTCGCCACAAAAAGGCGGCCTTGAAGGCGGTTTCGTTGGCGTCGGAGCCGGTCATTCCGGTCCACACATGCTTGAAGCCGGGAGGGGCAGCAGCAATGATTCCGTCCTTGAGAATCTCCTCGTAGGTGGAGGAGGGGAAGTTTCCGAGAGCAGGTCGGTTGACGAGCGACGAGACCATCTCGGGGGACTTTGCGGCCTCAACCAGCTTGGGGTTGTTGTAGCCCAGAGCAATGGAGGAGATCTGGGCATACACGTCCAGATAGGCGTTACCATCGACATCCTGAATGTAGTTACCAACAGACTTTTCGTAGTCGGCCACAAAGTTGGCGGCTCGGGTGTCAAAGACAGTGTCGAGAGCCAAAAGAGCGTCCTTGGTGGCAGGGCCAGGGAAGGCGGTCTTGACAACAGGAGCCTTGGGCTCGTTGGGGAAGTAGGTCTCACAGAGAGAAGCGTAGCCTCGAAGACCGGACTGGAAGCCGGCTCCGGATCGCACTCGCACCGCGGAAGAGAGAGTCTTGAGTCGAAGCATGTGTGTGTGTTGATTCTGGGAGGAGGACAACCTCGTGGTTATATACTGTTTGGAGCTTGAAAGAAGATAATGTTGCCGCCGAGTTAAAGTGGGGGGTGGTGTGGGGCGGGGGTGAGTGGAGGAGTTGAAATGCGGTATTTTGGGAAAATAAAAGCACCCCTGTGTTCGTCAATCACGTGAGAACACGAATATACCAATATCTAACCAATTCATCCAACCAATCACAAATTAAACAACTCATATATGTCCCCATTTTACCGCCGCTCCATGCACTACCTCTACAACCTTATCAAGACACGGCCATTTCCACGCCGCATGGATGATGCACTCCACATTGGATCAAGTAGAAATATCCGATGTGGGGTTGGAGGTTGGTGTGGTCATGACTTGACGATTGTCGTGAGGTCTGTCGCGAGATCTGTCACCGTGTCTGTGGCACGTAATGGCCTCATCTCACACTCAAAACTCACCCCATTCTTCCAAGACTCTTTAACCGCTGAGCTTGTCCCAGGCGGCTAAAATGTCTAGGAGATCCGGCGGCAATCTGGGCGGTCGTGCTGTCATTCTGCATTGCAGAGTGGGGAACGTCACAGAGGTGGTGTTCGTCGAGAGCTTGTCGGGGGTTATTCTGACGGTATTTGCAACCGTTTTTTGACACTTTTAGGAGACAACTTTTTTTGCAACTTTTTTAACAAATTTTCAATGATTTAAACTATAGTGAAAATTGAGGAGATAATCAGGCCAGTTCAGTGCGAATACGAATACGAATACAAGTGGATGTATTAGGGTCGAACTGGTATAAGTACTCGCACGAACATCCCACCAATAGCGCACTCACCTCACTAACACGACTCAATTGAGTCTTGTCTCCACTCGTACCTGGACATTGCATGGAGGGGAACGAGATACATATCAGGAGTACCGTCAAGGACATGTGGGGAAGTTGAAAGAACGGTATTGGTGGTTGTGGTTGTAGGACGAGATCACGTGAGCATTTGGATCCACGTGATCCCACGGGTATTCCCTCAGGCGCTAGAAATTTCCACTTTTGGCAGAGACATGGGGCCATCAGAGAGTCTAAAACGGTGAAATTTGCCGAGCGGAAGAGACTGACGAGTTTTGGGGAGTCGTGGGGGGTGTTTGAGAAGAGTATTCAGCATACAGCCCCTACTTTACTCCCATAGAAGATACAGCTACAGGACTGACATTCATATGGATTATGGTTATGGGCCGACGAATAGAAGGTCAATGAAAGAAGAGGTTGTGGACATCCAGGAGATTAGATATTCGAGAATTTGATTAATGACGACTCCAGAAATCGATTCCATCTTCTTCCATTCGCATAACCCTTCTACTTGTCATTCTATTGATCCCTCTTAAATGCCCTAATCCTATTACCTGATTCGACAATAGGAGTATCGTACTCAACAAGAGAGTCGATTGTAAAGTACCAAAGGTCAGGTTTTTTAACACTTTTTTCAGATAAATTCGTTCTATGTACCGTTCCATACCACTCCTCTATATTTCAAACCAATTGGTTGTTCCTGGGTGCTGTTTGATCACCATTATGATCTCTCTTAAATTGCCTTTAATGAAGCCTGTGTTTAGTTGACAACAGTTAAGGTAAGTCAACTGGTTCAAAGTCGGATTCCAGATATCCCACAGACTTGAGAATCACACCAGAATGTTCACAAACGTGCGGTATTTCATCCAAACAAACACCCATAAGTTCTCCACACAACCCTTCCAGAGAGGACCGTTGTTGATCCTCTCCACCTGAAGATGTTACCATTTCTCTCCTAGGTCGCATCTACAAATCTCACCTCACCATCCTAATATACATACTAATTATACACGAGCTCCTAATCACTCCAAATCAATCTCCATATCCACCTTGGGCTTCTTGACCGCGTCCGTCGACGTTTCGGCACTATCATCGTCGTATGTGGGTCCCGCTTGGTATTCGGGTTCGCCCTTTCGTTTGATACCCCGATCGGACCGATCGGACCGACTAGATCGTCCACCCTCCTTGCCCTTCTCCTCCAACCGCTTGACCACCTTGCTCATATACCCCTTGACAAACTCCTTGATCTTCTTGGCCTTTTCGGCGCTGATTTCGGCCATGGGTTCCGGCCGCTTGAGCTCCTTGTCCACGAGAATCTGCACGATATCCTTGGCGCACTTTTTCGCCCGCTCCCGGTCCACGTCGTACTTGGACACCTGGTTGGGCACCACCTTGGCCAGCAGCTTGGTCAGACGGTGGGCCTGTGAGTTGACGGGCTTGGCTGCAGCAACAGGCTTGCTCTGGGCCACCTCCTGCTGTCGAGCCTGCTCAATGATGCGCTGCAGATCGCTCTCGCGCTGAGACTGCACCGACAGCGACTCCTGGGGCTCGGATCGGTCACGACGAGAACCCTTGGGGTGCTTGGGGGCCACAGGAGTCGACGGCGAGCTCACACGTGACGCCTTGGGGAACTCCCACTGCTGGATGTTGAGCTCCAGATTGTAGTAGTACACCTTGCCCTGGGGATCGTTGGCAAACTGCCAGCCCTTGGGCAGGCTCCTTGGAGGCACCATGGGCGACGCAGCCTGCTTGGAGACCTTCTTGGGGCCCTTGGGGGCCGTTTTGTTAGAGTAGGGGGTGGGGATGAAGGTGAAGGGCGATTCCGAGCGCGTGGAAGGCGAATCAGAAGCTCCATGGCCATTGTTGTCCGTCTTGACAGCAACTCGAACAACCTCCACGTCGTTGGGCTCCTCGGACTTTGAGCTTTCCTTTGTCACCTCTTCACTGGTGCCCCGGGATCCTGATCCGTCGTCTCCATCAGGATCAATCTTTCGACGGGGGATTCGAAAGGCCATTTTCAGATTGGCCCACTCGGAAAGCAGCTCCTGGGCAATGGTGGCAATGTCCGAGTTGTCCGAGGACGTGAGGCTCTTGATGACAAGCTCAATCTGCGACGAGGAGATTTTGTTTTTCGTGATTCGGGGCCACTTTTGCAGCACTCGCAGCAGCATGAGCGTCACGTTGACCCGGTCGGCGTCCTCCAGACCCACGGGATTGTCTCCCCACGTGGCCGTGAGAATCTGCGCGAAAATCTGGTATCCATGCATCTTCATGACTGCTCCTTGAACAGACGAGTCTGTACTGAGAGCCACTCGCTGCAGCATCAGATTGACCTGCCACGCCTCCTGGCTCATCATGAGCGACGCCATGACCCGCGACACGTCCTCCACGGTCAGGTCACGAGGTTGCACGTCTTCGGGCGACTTTTTACCCCGCAAAATCGCGTTAATGTCTCTGGAAGTGAGTCCCAGAGCAGAAGTGAGTGTGGACGACACTTTTCCGGCGCTTTCCGTCTGTGTTTTGCCACCGAGAAAGCCCACGCAGTTCTTCTCGCCACAGTAGCACGCCTGGGCCTCGGCGCCGTACCGGTCCACGTTGTAGTCAAACGTGACCTCCTCGCCCTTTTGAATGTGTCTGGAGGCGAAAATGCCCATGCGAAGACGTTTGCCAACAACCCACTTTTCCACGTGACCGTTGGGCGAACACGAGTGGTTGCAGAACCGGCCCAGACCGCCCTTAGCGGTGGCGTCGATGAACTCGCCCTTTTGAAGCATCATAAAGTAGAAATGCTTGACTCCTTGCGTCATGTACACGGTGGTACGCTCCTTGAAGGTCGGCTCGTCAATCACCTCGCCCACGTATTCGTACACAAACTCGCCGGCCTGAATGTCCGCCGTGGCTCGTAATCCAAACCCCTTCTTTTCGGTCCGGATCACGTCCACCGAGGCGTACTTTTTGCCCTGAAACCGCTTGTTCTGACAACCCTTGCAACACCGAACACACTCGATCGACGTCAGCCGATTGATACATCCACTGTCCTCATCACAGGCACTGGAACCAGGCTTGCAGTCACATGCCATCACCTCGGCCTGCTGAGAAGAGCCCAGATTCTTCATATAAGAACACTCGGGAAGCTCCACAAAGGTCGCCAGAGCGTCCTGAGTCACATCCGCAGCGTCGGGAAACAGCTGCGCGTTTATTGGTGAATTGTTGCCCGACATGTCGTGTGTCAAAAAGTCGAAATAGATGGTGAGAGAAAGCTGGGAGGTTGTTAAAGTGCAGAGACATGGTCTTTGACAATTCTGGGGGGACAGGATGGAGTGGTTGGTCACGTGACACAAATACTGACGCGACCACAGACACGTCAATCAGCGGATATTCACGTGTACATTTTCAACTTGTCTGAAAAACCAGCTCTTGCACCCTCCAGACTGGTTGCGGTATAGGATATACGCTGAGAAGGTGTTTTGGCGTACATTCAGGACCAGCTCCTATCTATACATGTCTACATATAATGCCGCTGGATTATTTGGGACGTGGAGGGGGTTAGAAAAGGTCGGTGGACGAGTCGATGTCTCGTCACGTGGCTCAGATCTCTGTCACGTGAGATATACCTGTTCTGACTTCGTTTTCGGAGGGGGATTTTTCCGGATCAAAATTTTTCACGGGATCGAACTGGGGTGAATATGATAGGTGAGTTTGTCAATTGTTGGGGAGGAGCTCTTTTGCGAAGATGTCGGTGAGTTTTGGCGAGAGTTGGTGATTTCCTAGGTGTGTGGCAGTTTCAATGAATTTTTATGAATTTTTTACGATTTTTTCGATTTTCGACAATTTTCAACGAATTACCTATATCCCTGTTTACTTGAAACCTTGTCAAAACCTTGTTGGAATTTGTTGAAGAAAAAATCCTGCTGGGGGTTCATTTTCGAGGTTCCAGGAATGATAGAGATACGGGAAGTGTTTAGATGGATAGATGGGATTGTGTTTTTTAACCAATTCGTGAGATTGAGAGGTTGGGAGTGGTATTGCTTGAGATATTCGCTGATGGAGTTATCGAACCAAGTAATTTTAGTTGGGGATTTAGTTATGAAGTTATATGAGGGAGGATCAGCAATTCTGAGCCCGTTGTTCGCTCTCTACTCCTCGCACAGTATCAAGTACGATACTGTACTTTGATTGTCATAAAAAATACATATCTATACATTTTGGTTAGCAGTGGTCTCCCACCGATTACAGACAGTCCGTCTATTTCATGCAGTAAAATCGCTTGCCGTTCTTTCCCTCGGCCTTGCACTCCCAGTCGAGAGTGATATCGAGGTCTCGGTTGTTCTTTTCGTTGGGTCGGCAGTCGATGGATCCCTTGACCTCGTCGCCAGCTCGCAGAGTCAGCTGACCGTCAATGTAGAAGACGGTCTGCTTCCAGTGGGTGTACTTTGCGTGGGGGCCGGTGGAGAACTTGACGGGGGTGGTGAGCTTGTTGAACTCAATGTCGAACCAGCACAGAATGGCGTGGGCCGTGTCGTTGACTCGGGCCTTGAGGTCAAAGTTGGCCTTGAAGGCCAGATCCTCCACCTTGACGGTGTAGAGGTCGATTTCAAACACCTGGCAGGGGTTGGAGATGACGTGTCGCAGATCGACGGTATCGACCAGAGGCTCGGACAGCACAATGTCCTTGAAGGGCGAGTAGTCAAATCCGTACACGTCATCCCAGAAGGACACCTTTTCGTCCTTGTACTCTCCGTCCTCCAGAAGAGCGGCGTAGATGGTGGACTTATCGGGCATGATGATTCCTCCGGGGACCAGGTACTTGTCTCGGGCGTACAGAACCGTGTCCAGCATGGATTCGTAGAGCAAAAAGTAGCCCATCCACTCGGAGATGATAATGTCCACCTTTTGGTAGGGCAGGGTGATTTCCTCCATCTTGCCCTGGATCAGGGTGATTTTATCGCTGAGGCCGTTGAGATCGACGATTTTTCGGGCCATGTCGATGATGTTGGACATGTCAACACCCATGACGTGCTTGGCTCCGGCCTGGGCAGCAAACATGGACAGAATTCCCGTTCCACAGCCCACATCCAGCACAATCTTGTCCTTGAACAGGTCTCGGTTTCGCAGAATGGCGTGCTTGTAAGACAGAGTTCGAGACTCGTCCTTGAGCATCTCCTCGTGGATGCCAAAGTGGTCGTATGACGAAAAGTAGTGCTGCTCAGAGTATGGGAGAGACATTGTGGTGGTGTGTGGTGGAGATGGAGTTGGTGAGAGAGGAAAAGAAAGCTTCTTTATAAAAATTTCCAGTCATGCACGATAACTTTATCGAGACCCACTGAGCCGTATGACGACCAGTGAAATGAGTGATTGGGGCAGAAAGGAGGTGAAAAAAGTGCCACCATTGATTTCCACGGTGTCATAAATCGTTATAACCAACTTTTGAACCCCAATTTCGCTTCAAAACTGCTTATATCACACTCCTCGGATTTCATCAATGCAGTATTTTTCAGACAAACCTTGCATGAACCTAGACGATTGACAAAAAATCGTCTAGACGATGAACAAGGGGAATTTTGCTGAAAAACGGTCGAAAAAGTGATAATTTTTCAACTCATACGGATTCGTCATCTTCCAGAGTCTCAGATTCTCTTCACCTCCCTCTTACCTTGTATCTGAAAGTCTACAGTAGATTCCTCAACAGACTTGTTATCGTGCGAAAAGTACGTGCAAGTACGACAAAGTAGCTGCTAAACTGTACCAAAGTGACAGGTTATGAGTTGAACCATACGTACAAGGCCGATGATAACTTGTACGGTACGACTATGGCAACTCATACTATGACTACCAATAGGTGAGACTACTAGAGGATAGTATGGCAGTACTCAGTGAATTGAGCTACATACAACCAGCATCCAGTCATGCGAGAACATGGTCTTGGTTATATGGTATAGCAGTCAAATTCAGACCAAAATGCAACCCTCGTGGAAAGTTACTTTCAGAGCCCTAAACCATGAAGTTGGCCTCGTTCAATGGCCTCGTTCAAACAGAACCCCATACTGGAAACTGAACACAGATTGGTGTAGCGTACCATGGTACATCGCAGAATTGACCCATTTGATCAAATATGGACATATTTCGTTAATGGAGATGACCTTTATTGGATCATGGAAGAGACTGCCGTACTGATCAGAAAGCATCATGGAGAGGTTATTTGAGGGGATGTTGTAGAATGAGTTCGTATTTCACGTTCTATGGACTTGTTAGTTAGACTATCATCCATCTGACGAAACTCAGTCATTCCAGTCGCTGGTAGACTGTGGTATACGGGTCTGCTCGTAACTAGTGGTCTCAGGCTCTGAAAGTAACTACGGTTTTACAAGTCAACCTGGGTCGGTCTGAGTGGCTACAATGATTATGGGATGTCCTGTGAGTGCGGTGGATGAGTTGTACTCTTTGTAAGAGTGCTTGATTCGTACTTTGATCGCACTTTGAACGCACTTGGATGTACTTGACAGTGTCTCTGTATGATAGTTAGACGGAGTGTGAGGCTCTTCCATTCTGTCTTCTTACTCCATTTTCAGATGAGACTTCCTTCTCAAGAATTGTACGTTCGTTTGGAGGTGTGTTCAACTGACTACCGTTGTGTTATTTATTTATTTATTATTATATATATTCGGATATATTCTGACTACCCTACAGTCCTCTAGGTGAGAGCTACTCTGATATCTGATCCTGAGCTACCCTGGCTAACCAAACTGCCATGTAGGACCGGTACAGGTATGTAATTAGGACGATCTCAACTCATCTACACTGGTACTTGTCTCTCTACCAGCTCCTCGTATCTCCTACAAGTACTCATTATCACCATTCAAACTCTAACAAGCATGACTGACAAATGACAAGATGAGGTAATTTCAGATTATGATGTAGTTCAGTAACAGGAGGGTAATATGTGGTCAAAGAACCAATCTGAAACACTAACGGACATATGCAACACCCCAATAGTCACCCCAATAGTCACCCCAATAGTCACACCCCCTCCTACCATCAAATCCCACCCCACGTGATGACTGCATCAAGTTTTTCCAGAAGCATATCTCCGAGTCACTTGCTCGTCACTTGATCGGAGAGGCAGTAAAAGTCAAAGAGACGAAATTGTTGTCGTACGAGGTAGTCGGTAACCACGTGACACTCCTCATCCCACCTATTCACCCGTACCTACCGCCGCTTCTCTCCGCCAAGATCTCCTGCTGACAAAGAAATAAACTCCTGCGGGGATCGGAACAACTTTGGTCCAATAAAATTCATCTTGACGGGACATTACTCCAGGAGAGGTCATTCAGCACAACGCTCTGAGACGAGGTAGTTGTCTGATATTGAAAAGGAGACACAAACACAAACACACACCCCCCACCCACATGTCCTTCTACCCCATACTTCGAGGACCGGCCAAACTGGAGAGTCCTCCTCCTCCTCCAGCGCCCAAGAAGCGAAGAAAGACGGCCAGGGCGTGTCTACACTGCCAAAAGGCGCACCTGACGTGCGACGAGGGCCGTCCGTGCTCGCGATGCATCAAAAAAAACATGGGCGATCAGTGTGTGGACGGAAAGCGCAAACAGGCAAAGTACCTGGTGGGTCTTCCTCCTTCTCCTCCAGCACAGGTTTCGCAACAAAAGCAGACTCCCCAGACGTCTGTGCAGCATGGAATGGGACCTCCAGACACGGATTTCGGCTCGTCAGCCGCAAATCTCGAATATTCCATTCTCTCAAACATTCTGGGAAGAGGAGACACCTCATCACCTCCAGACTTTTTTCCGGCCCCAAGTCCCCATATGCCGTCTCCAATGTCGATTCCTGGGCTCCATATGGAAGAAGAAGGCAGCCAAACGGCCGGAACACCCCAAGGATCGCCCATAGACATTTACACGAGCATAACCAAGCCGTACGCATACACAACGGGGTTCCACGCGCTAATTGCGTATCTCAAGAGCCGATTCGAAAAGAAGGAGCTTCTGGAGGTGGTCAAAAGCATGGCCTTTTACCGGCCGTCGTTCATTGCAACTACTCAGACGCTTCAATACGAAGACCTTGTGTTTATGGAAAAGTGCTTCCAACGCACCCTGCTGGAGTTTGAAAAGTACATTTCGCTCAGCGGAACGCCAACAGTGCTGTGGAGACGAACGGGCCAGATTGCAGCTGTCGGAAAGGAGTTTTGTGTACTCACCATGAGATCGCAGGCCGATTTGCTCAGCCAGTTTATCATTGAGTGCATGGATAACAAGTCCGTGGTGCAGTATTTTGACGTGTTTTCAGAACTGGCGTTTGGAGACAGCAGAGGCACGATTACAACGACTTTTGGACTGACAAAACCCTCGGGAGAAGTGGTCAACACAGCTTGTTCTCTGA
Source organism: Yarrowia yakushimensis (assembly GCA_900518995.1). Classification (NCBI taxonomy): domain Eukaryota; kingdom Fungi; phylum Ascomycota; class Dipodascomycetes; order Dipodascales; genus Yarrowia; species Yarrowia yakushimensis. Next base: position 2,141,955 of record ULGW01000002.1, read on the forward strand.
CCATTAAACGAGACGTGTTTGACATTCCCATGATGATTGTGGGGAATTTTTTGCCTATTTTGTAGGTTTATTTATACGGTAGTGAGCGGCCGTAGGTCGCGAACGGACACTGAACTTTGGTAGAGAACGGCCGTAGGTTGTGGCGGACGAAAGAACCATCTAGGTAGACAACTCCGTAGGTCGTGAGTGGACAGCAGTAGACTACAGTACCAGTACCTGAGGTTGTGAACGACCACTACAGACTATCTACGGTAGGTAGTGTAGGGTGTACGGTCTAAGTAGACAACTGTAGGACATACTACTGTAGGTAGTGTAGGTAGAGTGTGAAAGGACAACAGTTTAGACCCTTGTAGGCTCTATTACGAGAATAATTGTGTCTGCAGTTGCTACTATTGTACTATCATTCTCTAGTTGAAGTACATTTCTCTACTGTACATCTAATACTGTTGTTAAAGTAATATCACTGTACCTACTACCAGTACGAGTACGAAAACAACTGTAGTCTCATTTACCTTCATCATATCAAGACTTGGGTGGAAATATGTATATATCCTCTTACAGTACCACTCACTAATCAGACATACATCTCTTACGCCTCTACTGCTTGTTCAACCACTGGTGCCCGGTCTCATGTCTCTTACTGTCGAACTACCACGATCTGAAGTGACTCTTCCACACAGCACAGTGCAGCCTCTCAGATTGTATGAGCCAAGTGACTCTTACTCGAGTCTTCCAACTCTAGACGTGATCGTACCAGTACCACTGAGACAAACTCCGACTTGGTGAGCCGCATCGAATTAGAGATAAGAGGTCTTCGGTACCTGTACGATACCTGTACTATCTACATGTCTACGTTCGACGGACCCACTTACAAGGACGTGAAGGAGGCTCAGGAGCGACTGCAAAAGGTGGCTGTCAAGACGCCCGTGCTGTCGATCCAGCTGGACGACACCCAGTACTACATCAAGTGCGAGAATCTCCAGCGAACCGGAGCCTTCAAGTTCCGTGGAGCAAGACCGGAGAGTACTGACTTATTCGTCTGGTAACCAGCATGCCTTTGGATGCTCCCCAGACCAAGCTACAAGGTACCAAGGATCTAGGAGCCACAATCGTGTCTTATGACAGATATAAGATGGATGAGGTTGAGCTTGCCCAAGCCATTCTGGCTGAGAACCCCGATATGACCCTCGTTTCTCCAGATGATCATCCCCATATCATTGCAGGCCAGGGTACAGCCGTCAAGGATCTACTGGAGGAATGTGGACCTCTGGACCACCTGTTTGTGCCTCTGGGAGGAGGTGGACTGCTCTCTGGGTCTCTTTTAGTGGCACAAGAGCTTGCTCCAAACTGCAAAGTGTGGGGAGTGGAGCCTAAGACAGGTAACGACGGTAAACTGTCGCTCGATAAGGGCGAAATTGTCCATATCGATTCTCCAGTGACAATTGCCGACGGCGCTCGACCCCAGCATCTTGGATACAGGACTTTCCCCATCATCAAGAGACTCGTGACCGACATCAAGCTGGTCTCGGACAGACAACTCATCGACACGGTCAAGTGGTGTGCTCGAAAGCTCAAGCTGGTGGTCGAGCCGACCGGTTGTCTGGCTCTGGCTGCTGCCTTTGCTAGTTGTTCTGGAACACACAAGAGGCGAGTTGGAATCATTCTCACTGGAGGAAATGTCGATCTCGACAAGTATGCCACATTTCTGAGTTGACAGAATGACGAGATGGCTAGATCCACGCATTCTAACTTGTGAGTACCAGGTAGATGATCCAAGCGCACTTCTAAGTATAGTTAAACAATCTACTTTTAACGGGAATGCTGATGACCAAAGTGCCAAGTATGAATACAACACCAAAACCAACACAAAGCCCCTAGCACGTGATCAAACGTCCCAAATACCATCAATAGGTCACACCATATCGCTGCTATTGTAGTAGTAGCTATTCTGAACATCCTTCTCTCACCTACAAGTAGTCATCTCCGAGATGTTGTATACACAATTGATGCAACACGTGATTCCAATCAAATAATCCATCTCAACTTACTCAGAATCGGTATTTTTGCCTCTATATCTCCTCCACAACCCCTCAAGACACACGTCCTTAGTTCTCAACAAAGTTCAAGTAATTAGTTGGATTTTGTTAACGTAATTTTACGGACTTTGCCAAATTAGCCATTAAGACCTCACAGATATTCAGTCCAAGAATCAGACATTGGTCTCCAATTTCTCTAGCCATATACATCGTTATCACGTGATCAGTTTCATTACCAACAACCTGTTCAACTCGTTTAGTCCGTCAATGCTATATCCTTACAACCTCATCAAACGCTCTTCATCATCTTCTCCGTCAATGTCAACAATCCCTCTCTCTTTGACCGTCTTTTCCTGAACAACTCCTCGAGCCACGTATTTGACCCTCTTGAGCTTTGAATCTGCCATGGCCGGATTCCACACATTCTGCGAGTTGAGTTCGGCAACGTTTTGTTTTTCAGACTTGATTTTCGACTCGAGTTGTCTCAGCTCCTCGTCATCAGTGCTATCGTCCTCCATATCCTGCTCGCGGATCTTTCCATCGAGTCCCAGCGAAATGACGTGTTTCTTGCCCTTTTTACGGGCGTCTCGTTCCTCCATTTTGGCGAGTTGACGTTGCTGTTTTTTGAGCTGAAGAGCCCGTTCCGTGGCTGACGCCCATTGGTTGACTCCAGCTGACGGCAGTTCAAAGTCGCCCACATTGTCAATGATCCGAGTTCGTTCAGCCTGACTATCTTGGAACGCCATCAGAGTGTCTAGACGCTCCTTGGCCTCCTGAAGCTCCTTCTCCTTGGCCTCCTGGGCCTTCCGGTCCTCCTCCTCCATCTGCTTGATGGCCTGTTCCTGAGCAGCCCGTCCTCCAGCATTGGACAGGTTGTACTTGATGGCCTTTTGCTTCTGCTTGGGAACCACCGGTTTGGGACTGTTGACAGCCCGAATGTCCTCCTTTTGCTGGTACAGAACCGACGAGATCTCGCTCCGCTCCTCCGCACTCAACAGAGGCGTTCCACAAAACGTACATGGCCCTAGACCCTCCTTGAGACAGTGGATCTTGCCACAATTCATGCAGTTTGGAGCCACTTCCAACAACGGATGTCGCGAGGCCATACAGTCGCACTTTGAGCGTGCGGTGGAGCCGTCTTTGCGCACATTACCGTACTCAACCAGCTCCAGATCCCGTAATGCCTGGTCAATCTCCGCAATGGAATCGACCTTGATTGTGTTCTTGGCTCTGGTTTTGGGCTTGAGATCCAGCAATTCCGACGTGGTGGCGCCAGATTTGCCCACCCCCGCCAACCGGTTACGTGGCGTCTTTTCCTTCTTGGACTTGTCCTCCTCCACCTTGTCTCCAGCCGTTCGAGAAGCCCACGACGACTTCTTCTTGGAGGGCTCCATTTGGGCCATTTTTTCGGCCTTTGACTTTTCTAGCTTCTTGGACGAAAACCGCTTGCGATTGAAGTCCTCCACAAAGCGGAAAACGGGCTCAGACTCGCCCAACAGACCCACAAAGTAGCTGCGAACCTCGGATGGATCCGTCAACTTCATGCCCTGATCCACCAGCTGAGCCACCGTCTCGTTGTCAAATCCGCCCAGTAATCGGCCCACAGTGTCCTTGGCAAATTGCTCCGTTTCTGTGTACTTTTCCATGTTGTTAGGAAGAGATGTGTTGGATCATCTCATGTTGGAAAGTGATAAGCATGCATGACCAGGCACTGCAGAGTCACGTGATGCACTAGGGAGTAGTAAGAGGGATGATGATACACAGACATAGAAGGAATAAATGAATATAAAAGGGAATTAAACGGGATTAAAGGTACAAATAGGTCGTTATTTGCATTTATCCATCCTTTGGGCGCTATAGTCATGTCCCATGATGAAGTTTGGTGACATGGTATACCAGTAACAATATGAGCCAAAATCCAGACCAAAATTGTTCCTACAAAAGAGCCATTTGTAACTACAAATCGCCCCTCTAAATGTATCAAATGATGCGTTACAACAATATTGTTCAAGCTAACACAGTCTGATTCGGTCAAACTGATTTCACCCATTTTTCCAATTTTGTCCAATTTTTCGATTTTTTCGCAAAATTATCCGAAACTCAAAATTGTCCACCTTTTTCAACCATCAAATCCGATATAGTGTAGGGGCTATCACATCACGCTCTCATGTTGAGAACCGTGGAGACCGGGGTTCGATTCCCCGTATCGGAGTGCCGAGCGTCTTCTGATGTTCTTTTTTGCTGCATTTTTCGAGCAGCCATTTTTCTGCATTTTCCTGCATTTTTCTCATTTTTGGGTGGGATGCTGGACAACACGAAAGTGACAAAGGAGGGATATGTCTGTCAATATTCCGACACATTTGTTAAAAACATGCTCATGCTCCATCGATTGATACTATTTTCATCACTCTGAAGCAACTGCAAGACCGAAATGACACCCCCAGCTGACTTTTCATTTTAAACAAAATCTTCAACTAGATCAAGTAAACGAGGAGTGAACACTTTTTTTACATTTCAGTCAATATTCCGACACATTTGTTAAAAACATTCATACGCTCTATCGTTTGGTACAATTTCCATCACTCTGCAATAATCACAAACCGAAAATGGCACCCCCAGCTGATTTTTAATTTTTAACAAATCTTCAACTAACTCAAGTAATGGGACATTAGCCTGAGTAGCTTACTAATGTTATAGATACGCACAACACGCTCAGAACCCTCCCTGTTACAACTCCACCTACAGCTCTATCAGTTAGATTCATCACTCTACCTCTGTACTAATGAATACCGGCCAAACGGGCCGTGTTGAGATGGACAGAGATATCCAAATCGTCCGTCTGCTCGGCAATCTGGTCGAGCTTCTCGTTCTGCTGCTCCACCTCCTCGTTCATGGCAAGACCCAGCTTCTTGAGCCGGGCAGCAGCACTACTGAGCTCGTCCAGATTGTTGTCAATCTCGTCCTCCAGAATATCGTCCTCCTCGTCGGCCTCAAACTGGTACCGATCTCGGCCTGGCCGGCTGCCGTACTTGCTCATCATCTCCTTTCGATGCTTGGACTTTTCGCCCACGCCGTCCAGAGCTCCAACCACACGCTGTTGCGAGTCGTAGGCGTCCCGACGACGTTGTTCCCGCTCCACCTGCGCCACGGCCCGCTCCCGTCGGATACGGTCCTCCTTCTCCTGGGCCCGTCGCTTGGAGTTGAACGGGTTGCTCACGTGCGGTGCAAACATGGATCGAGTCACCGTCTTGAGCTCCTTGGCCTTGTCCTCGGCAATCTTGTGCTGTGTGGTTGCCAGCGCCAGGGTGCTGTGGATGTTGTAGAGCCGCTCACCTTGCGATCCGAGCATTCCCAGTGTGTTTCGACCACTCTCTTCTGCCTCGGCAGCATGTCGAAGAGCGTTTCGAGTGGATGCTGCAGACTGCTGCTTGGTGAAGCGAATCTGTTGCTTGACGGCCTCCACGTCCTCGTCCTCCTGCTCCTGTTCCGTCTTCTCCTCCTCCTCCAGCACCGTGTCAAACTCGTGGCCCTGGTTGTAGTTGTACGAGTAGTTTTGCTTGCCGTACTCCTGCTCGTTGCCGTACGAGTACGAGTCCACGCGGCCGAGATTGAGCGTCGAGCCGCCGCCCAGAAGCAAATCTTCCTCCTCGTCCACAGCAACGGCTGATTCGGAGTACTCGGCCACTGGAGCAGCCTGGGGAGCGGCAGCAGGCTCCTTTTGACGCACCTTTTGCGACAGCTGCTGCCGAGGCATGGACATGACGGACTCGGCGTACTTGGGCTCCGAAAGAGCGGGGTTGTAGCTGCTGTCCATGGGCGGGTCGTCACGGGGTCCAAACAGCTCGTTTCGGTCCTCTTCGAGCTCACGGTCCACGTTGCCGAACCGCGATCCGTAGCCCTGGTTGGCTGAGGCGTAGGGGTTCACGGCTCCAGGCATGGGTGGAGGAGGCAGTTCGGGTTCTTCTGGAAGTCCGACGTCGTAAACGGGCTCGTAATCTTCCCGTTCTGCGTCGTTGTAGTCCGAGGGAGCTGCGTACTGACGTGGGCGCAGTCGGGGGTCTTCCAACGGAGGAGGGGGAAGTTCTTCCTTTTTGCTTCGTCCAAATCGTTTGAATTTCGACGGTTTCGAGTCGTTTGGAGGGGGAGTTGGGGCGTTTTGAGTGTATGGGTTGGGAGTGTTGGAGGCGGGGGTGTTGTAGTTGTTTCCTGCGTTGTAGCCGCCGCCTCCGTTGCCACCGTTGCCTCCGTTTCCATAAGCATCTCCATTGCCACTACCGTATGGATCACTAGCATAGCCTCCAGCTGCACTGGCGGCAGCATAGGGATTTCCACCTGAAGGCTGCTGGTTCTGAACAGCATAGGGATTGCTTCGGGCCGGAGGAGGAGCTCCAGAGGTCTTCTGAGTCACCTGAGCAGCGTAGTTTTTGTATGCATCAAACTTGTTTCGGTTGTATCCGTTCACGTCCGTCTTTACCACGAGGCCAGCATCCTGCATAGAGTCCCGGATCTCGGCCTCGGTGGGATCCTTCTTCTTGAACATTTTCTTGAATCCCATGGTGGACGTGGAGTGGTGTGGTGATGTGGTGGTGAACTGATCAACTGATGAAGTGTCGAGTTTGATGCACTGTTGGATTCGAACTGTATTTGAACTATATTTCAGGAGGCTGTGTCCGAGAAAGTGGGAGGGGAGGGGGAGGGGGGTGATATGCTCTCTTTATGTGGTATTTATTTATTTAATGTCGGTTTAATGTCAATTAAATCTCTTTATTCTCTCTGTCACCCCCTCCACGTCCGTTTCACTCCTCCTATTCCCCCTTGAATGATCTACCACAGGGTGAAATATGAAATATCCCTCCCTATACTCCTATACCGATTGCCTTACAGCAATTGCTGCAACCTTGAGACAACTTTATTGAGTGGCAAGGAGGGTGAGGGAGGTGTAAGCGGAGGCATTAGGGAGGTGTAAGTGGACAGTACAATCTGTATTAGTCATTGACCAAACTTGTGTGTGGTTCTTGAGCTGTAGGAGAGATCTTCTGTTGCTTAAGTAATTCAGCTAAGGTCATCATACTACAAGTAACAGGACAGAACACACTATTGCCATGGTACCAGGACATGAGCTCAGTATGGATATTTTTATCGACGCTATCTACAGATGTCGTCACTTTCAACATTTTTATATATTTTATTGGATTTTATTGGATTTTTTAAAAATTCTTTTATTCCTTTGGGGGAGGGAGTTTTAGAACTGCTCGGGGGAAGGACTGTAGCTCCTTACACCAAGATTGAAGAAGGAACTGAAATCAGTCTGGGACTCGTATACGAGTTATATACACATTGTCTTAATTCCTGACCAATCAGACTGAACTAGAAACTAGTATGGGTTAGTTTGATCTAATCTTAACAAACTTTCAACTAGAGTTCACTAAAGTTACTTTACAAGCACTGATATCTCTCTATGACCTGCTCGAAGTCAGAGATAGTGAGAGTGAAGGTGAAAGACGACCTCTCAGGGACGATTCGATCTCTTCAAAACAACAGCATCTTTCATCTGATCACTCAAAACACTTTCACCACTATAGAATATTTCACCACTTTAAAACATTTCATCACTCAGCCTAATCTTTCACTCTACTCAATACGAGTACACCCTCAACACCAATCTCGATCTGAAAACAAAAATCAATCACTACACAACCAACGGCAGTTCTGTACCACCATCACTACCAGTACTTGGACACACCACCACTACCGTTGTACCACCACTCTTCTCACCCCCCAAAGTTAGATAACATCCACATGCATAATCGAAACTCTGTCTATGGCAAAAACACACTGGAATAAGACTCAACATCTCTCCGACAACAAACACAGCCCTTGAAATTCTTCCACTGCAGCTCGTGACGACAAATTCCACACAGCGCAAAACATCGACACGGCCATACAATCACCGACCGCTCCTCGTACTGGCAAACCACACAGTATCTTCGTTCGTCCTTTCTCTCCATTCCCGCGTATCGTTGTCGGGCCTCCATAATCACCTGGGCCAGTTTTGTGCCCTCGTCTTCGGCAAGTAACCCGAATTTCGACCTCGTCAGCCGATGCTGGTTCATGTGAGCAGTCAGAATCTTGGACTCTTTGGTGTTTGGCTGGGAAATGATGGACGTGAGCTCCGACGGGTCGTAGAGCGTCTGTAGTTCCGATTGACGTCGTTTTCGGAGCCAGTTTTTCGGTCGCTCCAGTTCTTTGGCGGTTTCTTCAGTTTCGGTCCCCGAAGATTCAGACACAATCGCCTCTTCTGTCTCTTCAGTTTCCTCCTCCTCCCCACTGCCATACTCCGAATCCAACTCGTATGCTCTGTCGTCCTCATCGTAGACGGGTTCAGAATACACATAGTCCTCTTCTTCGGACTCGTCAAAGGACGCGGAGAGAATGGTTATCGACTCGCCGTCGGCCGTGTGGAAGTTTTGGCCATGTTGCTGTTGCGATTTCGGCCTGAAAACAGACCGAAACACGCCCCGTAGAGTGAAGAAGACCATGAGAACATAGACACACAGAAACTCCACGTACAAACGCACCCGCTCAATCAACTGGTATGCAATGCCCACATTGTACTGGTCAATGAGATGCTTGACTCCGTCTGGAGGCATAAAGACCTGGTTTCCGTAGCCCGGAGTGAGAGCCCGTGTTCGGTTTGGGTCTCTGAAAAACCGGAGTTGTTGATCAATCCACGTTTCAGAAGGAGTCTCAAGATATCCTGCGTTAATATATCTGTTTTTGGAAGCCGATTTGGTGACATTGTTGCTGACCACCTCGAACCAGGTGTAAAAGTCCTGGGATAGCGACACGCGTTCAAACAGAATGGAGGGCACTCGTTTGCCGGTCATGAGCATCGTGGCAACCTCCATCACCACCGTGCTGAAAATGACATATGTGTAGATGACCTGGGGCATGAATCCCAGCACCAGAATGAGTGGGAAGTTGAGTAGACGGCCTCTCATTGCTTGGAGCTGGAAAAAGGCCAGAAAAGAAAGACCCACCAGAGCAGAGGGGATCAATCTGTACCTGTTGAGCTTGAAGATGGCCAACAGGTGAATAAATACGTGGCTCACGAGCCCCATGAGACAGATGACGATAATCTCCGGCACGGGTTCCTTGAGTTGGGCGGCTTCATGGAACGAAAGAGAGTACTCGATCAACGACATGTTGGACTCCGAGTATGGAACCTGGCCCTGGATAAGTGACACAAACGTCTCCACCAGCTGTGAGATGCAGATGCATCTGAACATGCCCGGATAGGCGTCCGTTAGGGTATCTTTAGTCAACACAGATGCAGGCAGCATGTAACGGGCTATAGCTCCTATTCCGTCTGGTCCCCAGGTAGCAGAAGCCTTGAAAAGACGCCACAGATACGGCAACGACAGCATGATGGGGATACTGCGGGCCATAATCTGACTGGCAGCTGGTAAAGCCGTAGCTCGACGCCGTTGAGCAAACTCCCACATCCGGTTCATGATCACAGCCATGATCACAGACGTGGAGGCGTACGAGCTGACCACGTAGACCACGTGGATGGTGAATTTTGAGTCTGGTTTGAGCCAAAACTCGAGGTTTTGACGCAACGTGTCTGCAAACGGAGGAGCAGAGTGAAGTTGGGCCGTGGCCGTGGCCGTGTGGGCTGTGATGGAAGAGAGGGTAAGAGTGGCTCTGGTTGTGGCCTGAGCGGTTGTGGAAACCAGAGTCTCGGTCGCAGCCACCCCGAGATCGCCCCCGACCCACTGCACAAATTCCAGAATGTCCATTCACGTTGTGGGGAGGTCTGGAGGATGTTCAATAGGTAGGTACAGCCCAGCTGCATGTTGGATGGGAGTGGAATTTCAGATGAGTTAATTAGCTCAGTGGGGAGAGGGGAGGGGAGGGTGGATGGTGGGTGTTTGGTTGGAGAAGGAAATCTGGTAAAATGGTGGTAATTATTGGATGATTTTTGTGGTTATATAAATGGTTTTTGTGTATTTTTGAAAAATGTCTAGTCTTCAATTGACTGGACTCTTTTCCGTATCTCTCAACTCTATTGAGAGTGATTCCACGGTATAGTCATACTGGTAGGACTACCCTGGTAAGATACTTGTAGGGCTAGATTTATAAGATAAGAATCGATGTGACTCTGAATCACGTGACGACAGTTATTGACCTCTTTTCTATCTATTTCAACCTCCAACTGGACTACATATCAGTATACGTTTGATGACTATGCTTCTTAGGCTGTTCAGTGATTCCATTTTACGAGTGTACGAGTGTATGAGTGTGCGTACTGACCGTGGTACGTATCTTGTACTGGTCTTGTACTGGTCTTGTACCTATATTGTACAGTTCCGGTTTTGTAGTTATTTTATTTTATTTATTTTAATTTATTTTAGTTTTATTTTTCAAATTAACTTTCGAGATCATTCTGGAAGGACTTTAGATATCGGTGTTAGGGCTGGTAAATTATGAATTTTTTCCTGCCAAATCAAACTCCCAACCTCAATTACCCCATATCCGTCTTTCTTCGGTCTCTACATCTCCCCCTACACCCTTTTAAATCCACCTCTCCCTCCCCTCCCACGTGACGCTGCCCTACAGCAACTGTACATAATACGTTTGATCTCTCCTCACCACACTACACTCTACAACCCCCACAACACAATGGTGCTGGATTACTCGAAATGGGACAAGATTGAGCTGTCGGACGACTCGGACGTGGAAGTGCACCCCAACGTGGACAAGAAGTCGTTCATCCGATGGAAGCAGCGAGACATTCACGAGAAGCGGGATCGCAACAAGATGGAGATTGCGTCTCTGGAGCTGACCATGAAGATTGACGTGGAGCTGGTCGAGCGTCTGGACAAGCTGCTGAGTCTGTCTCAGTCGGAGCTCGCCAAGGATTCCATTGAGGAACTTTTGGTCAAGTCCAAGGAAGGCCTCAAGGCTAAGGATACCCCCACTGCGCCCAATCCTCAAAAGGAGGGCGAGCAGATGAACTGCGACGATATGCTGGAGAGTCTGCTGGACATGATCAAGCCGGATGTGGATACTGATAATGGAGCGTCCTTCCACGACAAGCTCAAGGAGCACCGGGACAAGCTGGTGGACCATGACAAGAGCCACCAGGAGCGGCTGGCTGAGCTCTACGACGAAAAGGCAAAGTACATCACGTCCGACGACGTGCACGACGTGTACAACTCGACTGTTTTGAACAAGACGGTCGAGCCCGAGGCTGGAGAGGACGATCTGGCCGAGCTCGAGAAGCCCACCAAGACCGAAACGTCCATTGAGACTCTCAACAGCCCCATTGAGAGCACTCTGGCCAAACCCACCGAGGACACGGACGACGACTACTCGGACCCGTCTCCTGCTGCCCGCAAGTTTGCCCAGATCCCCGCCGACGATCTCAAGGAGTGCTACCGGTTCGTGTCCAAGCACCCCGAGATTTGCACCGAGAAGGAGAAGGACGCGCTGGTGATGGAGGGATTCCAGCTGCAGCTGGCCGGCAAGACGGCGGACATGGAGCGGACGGTCCACAATGCCATTCTGCTGCAGTACTGCGCGCAGCTGGGCCCCAACGGGTACCGCAACTTTTTCGAGCGGATTCTGCAGCCGCAGGGCCACCCTGCGCTGGAGGTGCTCAACAAGGACGTGGCGTTCACCATCAACCACGTCAAGACGCGGTGCGAGGTGCTCAAGCGGGAAAACGAGCAGGAGAGCGAGCAGATCCAGCTGCACGCGGTGGACCCCAACACGGAGATTGTGGTGAACCAGCCGCCGCAGGAGGACGCAGAGGCCATGAAGGTTTTCGGCGAGCTGTCGCCGGAGATGCAGCTGGCCGTAAAGTCCGGCAAGCTGGACGAAATCAACAAGGTTCTGGCACACTACTCGGTGGAGGACGCCGAAAAGGTGCTGCGGCAGTTTGACGAATGCGGCATTCTCGCCGTGGAGGAAAAGATCTACGATGCCACCGAGTGGCAGAAGCAGAACAAGGACAAGGAGGTGCGAGATAACGTGGACCAGATTGTGCACAAGGAGTGATGCATGCAACATGGACTAGATGTTGAAAAAGCAACATAGAACCAAGAGATGAAAAAGCAAGCCCAGACAGCAGCCGCTGTGCAGTACAGGGGGTTCGATGATCAGCAGGACTTGTAACAATGGGTGCATGGCTGCAAGTATCACGAAGACGTTGGGTTGCAATGATAGTGTTACATTGTTCAGTGGCGGTTGAACGTTTGCCGGTTGCTGGTTATTGGTGCTGGTGCTGGTTGACTGTTGAACTTCAGCTTGCTAGATGGATGTAGAACGTAGAGAATGTAGATATTTGTTGTATGGAACTACCCAAGTCCTCGGACCCTGTATCACGACCATGTCTCAGTTTCTCAATACAATGAGCACTTTTATGCCAGAGTGAGACGGCGCATCAGTCCAGCTGTGCTGACAGCTTACTCTTAACTCTAGGACGCAGAGTCAGGACCGGGCATGAGTCAAAGGTGGGCAATCTTGACGCACAATTGAGTCATTGCAGAGAGATCGGAGAATGTCGGAGAGTTTGATGGAGGAGTGTAAGTCACAATGATGAGCTCAGGCGACTGCGAGTACGAACTACTATGTACAGTTCTATGATGGTTGAAAGACTATAATACTGAAGACATGTCAATATGAATATCAGTTGTACCCTCGTACCAGTACAATGTTCAACGTTGTAAGATGTGACTATGTTATACGTTCTGTTGCACCAGGTACTACACTTGACAATCTCTTGCTCTAGGATGTACTTAACAGATTTCATGGACTACATACAAACAATTGTCTATATTGTACTTGTACTTGAAAGTGTACTTAACAGATCTCGATGTGCCTGCTGTACTTGTACCAGTAGCACGTCAATGTTCAATGTTACAATGGCCAATGCTGTCTTTAAAAGTGACTACTCTACGGTACCTACAGTGTTCTATGATGTATGTGAAAATACATACATACCGGTGTTGTACTTTACAATGTTCAATATCGTACTTGAAGGATTCTGTGACTACAATTGTGCGTACACTTTCTGTTACATGTTGAAAGATATCCATGGAGTGATGTACTGGTAATTGTACTTGCAGTATCTACTAGGTTGTACTTAACGGATCTCAACAAGACTACAAGTATGTACTTGTACAAGTACTATGTTCAGTGAGGTAGATGAAAGATCTCATAGACTTCAATTACAATGATGTACAGGTGGAAGATCTCAAGATTCTACAATGTTCAATGTGTCGTGGAAAGATCTCACGTGCTAAGTACATACAACTGGTACCAGTACTATGTTCTATAATGTACTACGACGTATTACAACAATGATGCTCTTGACCAGAACCTGACTACTTGTACCATGTACTTGAAAAGATCACATGACTTTGTACGATGATCTCAATATGACTACAGTACCATTGACTGTTCTAACATGTCTCTCGATTTGACTACGCCATCTATATCATGTAGTTGAAATATCATATGCTACAGTACCCGTACAACTTGAAAAGACGTTAAAACAAGTACTCCTTTCAATCTTGCAAGATCCAATGACCACTGTACTTGTTGAATCATGTACTGTACTGTTGTATGAGTACTTGACTAAATGCATCTATCTACTGGTTGATAATCTTCTGGTAGTGCTCGTTGTCCTCTTCTTCGGCATGGACCATTCTGGGGAGCTCGTAGCCCTCGGTGGTTCGGCCGTAGGTGATTCCTCCGAGCCGAGACACGGCCTTGAGCTTGTCCACGTCCAGAAAGTTGAGATCCGCGTTGATCACGTCCTCTCGGGCGTGGAACTGCACCGCCTGGACCAGAACGGTGGTGTTGGTATGCTTGGAGGGGTCTGCGGTGGAGTAGAGGTCGTAGTGATGCAGGAGCTTGACCTCGACGGAGAAGCACGATTCGGCCACGTGTGCGGGCTTGACAATGTCCGACTCCACGGGAGTCAGGCCACTAACCAGCCACTCGTCCACGTTGGCAGGAGCCGCAATGGCACACGAGTTGGCGGCCTCAATGAACCACTCGCTGATGAGGTTGATGGTGGCCTCCTTGGTGTCCAGGAGGTTCTGACAGCTGTCTTTGTGGCCGTTGGGGGTTCGGGTCATGCCAATTGCAAACACGGGGGGGTCCGAAGACACCATGTTGAAGAAGGAGAAGGGAGCGAGGTTTCGCACTCCATCCTTGCTCACGGTGGAAAGAAACGCAATAGGACGAGGAGTAACGGCTCCAATCAACAACTTGTAGTTGAAAACGGCAGGACGACCCTCGGCGGTGGGGCTAAAGCTCACCTTTTTGTGTTTCTTCCATCCGTCGTCCAGAGAGTTGGCTCCATCTCCAAACTTCCACTCCGTGTTGGGGGTGTTGGTAAAGGTGAATCCGGCTCGATCCACAAACGAGGGACGTTCCTTTTCGAGATCTTTGAGGCTGGGATGATGAGACATTGTCCTTGTGCAGTGGTGGAGACGGTGTTTGTGTAAAACGAGTCGTTGGGCGAGTCGTTGACTGAGTCTGAGGGGCCGTGTCATCAACGTCAAAAGAGAGAGCTTATTATAAACATTTGAATAATGCAGACCGTTATGCATGGCCAGAGAATAACCTTCTTCTTCCCCACCGGTTATCGATGAAATGTAGGAGGGTGGTTTAATCGAATAAAATGGTAATTTCAAGATTAATAATGGATATTTTTGAAGAAACAAACCGGAAATACCTTGGTTTTGGTCACATGACCTTCATCCCACCCCAACAAGGTTTGTATTCTCGGCTAGCGGGGGCGAATGTTCCAGGTGGGGTAAATTGTGCATACGGAAGAACCAAGGTGGGGATACGATGAGGTTCGATTTCAGGAGTCCTGAAGATGGTCTAGAGGTGAATTGGGGTTATTGAGTGGTTGTAGAGCTGTTCCAAGGTTGTTTGATGACCATCTGGTCCGTGCAAGTTTTTGAGTCATTTTGGATTAGAGATATTGAGGAGAGACAGAGGGCTGATTGAAATCGAAGAGTTGGGTGAAATGAGTGATTGAAATTAATCGATGAGTTGGGTGAGAGAGTGACAGACAAAAAATGAAGATGAATAATGTCTTTTACAAGTAGATTCTGTGGAAATGAATCCTTGGGCAGATGGGTAGCTGAGTTGAACGATGGTATCTCACTCTCATCTCATTCTCCTCACCATACCTCTATCTAAGATCTAAGGTGGGACTCAGGACGGAGTATACTGGAACCAGTACAAGTACGAAGATGATCTATGAACATGAATGGGGACTTAGGGAGTAATCTGGAGTAATCTGGAGTAATCAATTGCATATCGATATTGGTTGGTATTCGAGTCTCCACTTTAGTCCAAGATCTCTGGTTCTGTGACTGTAGGTGCTGCTGTAGATTTTACATCTCCGGATTGAACCTCAAAGTCAGTGTGGATTTGTTAATTCCAATGGATGAGTGAGGCCAGTTTGTTAAGTATACTCATTTACAGCTACAAGGGTGGTGGCTCCAGTGTAGGTAGGTAGGACTGTTGTTTGATATATGATATTACTTAAGAGTTGTTGACTGGGGTCGATCCAGATCTGCCAAAGACTTGAAAAGTTGAGGTAGGAAATTGAAGCTTTGTAATAGTTGATTGGTACTACGATACTGGTACTATTCCGAGTATCATCAGGGTGCTTGGTGAGGATGTGGTTGACTTGAGGTACCAGTAGTATGTCTTTAGTATAACTTACGCATTGTACCTATATAACAATCTCACAACTCTTTCTCCAATCAGATCTGACTGTACAAGTCCATTCTAACAGTGTCAAACTCCATAACTAGTACTATATCTAGACTGTGTATACAAGTAGTACTATATCTAGACATTTGGGTACCGGTAGTCTCTCCACAACTCTCAGTATATCTTACTATGCACACCAACCTCCACTTACAACCTCATGACACTCTCTCTGGCCACGTTATGAATCTGCGAACACGACAGTCGCATTCTGGGACTGCTCTGCATGGGTCGGAAAAACGTCTCGACCGCCCACTCGTACCAGACGACCTTTCCGTCCGTCTTTCTCCAGAAACAGACGTCGACCTCCGAGTGATCAGGCACATTCAACGGCGTCTTCAGGGGGAACCAAATGGGGAACCACGACAACATGTCTGGCGACTTGTGGGACGTGTGTGGAACCGTCGAGAGACTCACGTCCTGGAAGAGAACGGCCTCAAAGTAGCCAGCCAGTCCATGAACACAGGCCTTGGACGAGACCTCAAACGACGTCTTGGAGAAGCGCGCATTGTGTGTATTGTCTTTGGTGTAGGCTGCCGGGTTGCCTGGATGAGCAAACGACCAAAGAGGTTTGGCCTGGGCCAGCACATCCACCTGCTTGAGCATCACCACGTAGGGGGTATCAAAGGAGTTTGGTGAGCTTGTGGGGCCACCAGAACCCTGCTGGGGACCCTGAGCAGGCGTAGGACCGCCGGAGAGCACGGAATTGTACAGTTTTGGAGCCAGGGCCGGAGCAGCAAATGCAGTGTATGACTGGGGGATCATGATGCCTCGGGTGGGATGCAGGAGCTTCTGGATGGGGTCCAGAGACTCGGGGGACAGTTCATTATCTCCAAAGGAGCCCAGTAGCTCCGAGATGATGAGATCGAAAAACTGCTCGGCCCGGGTCTCGTAGGTGCGCATATCTGAGAGAACCACCTCGACACGATGTCCTTGGGCGTTCCAGACGTCATTGTTGCGTTGCATGAGCTGCACGTGAGCCGCAGGGTTCTTTTCCACAGCCACGATTTTCACCTGGACCCCAGTAGCTGTTGCTGCAGCAATTGTTCGGTCGACTAGAGGTCCTCGTCCGGCTCCAGCTACACACACGGTGAAGGCAGTAGTTACCGTCTTCTTTTCGCGTGAGAGATGCACCAGGGCCTTTCCGATAGCTTCTTCGTACAGGGCGTACTTGACAGGGTCTCTTTCAAAGGCCTCGTAGGTTCCGTTTTCGAGATTGTCGGCTAGAGGTTGCAGAGGAGCCTGTAGAAAGTCGTGGTATCCGTCTGAGAACTTTTCGAGTGCCGAGGGACCTGGCCGACGGGCGTAAATGTATCTCAGGTATATGAGAAAGGCCTGGTCTCCTCCACGGAACTTTTCTGCGGCCAGAGCGTCTTCTTGGAGCAGAGTGAGGGGTTTGAGGGTCAGGCATCGCAAAAGCAGCTGTTGAAGCGACTTGCTGAAGACAGGATAGCCCTTGGGGTTGGGGATGAAGGAGCCTGCAGATACACAGACAAAGGAGATTGGTTCAGCCATCCAGCGATCCACCACGTGTTGTGGAGGCAGAGATCTGGGAAGTTGTAGAGCGACCGAAAGAGACGACGGATAGCCCGCCAGAGTGCGCACCGAGTGCCACACCTCCCAGATGGACAGTGGATCCGGCATCTGGGACGGTTTTCGAGCATGACCAGCTAGATGGGGACTGGTGCTTTGGGACGCATCAGCTTCGGCAAATGGCAAATGGATGGCCACTTGGATGCAGGGAGAGTGTTTGAGAGCGGCTGCGACGGCGTGGGCGTAAGTTGCCACGTTTTTGCGACTCTTGGGGCCCGGAATGATTGCAAAGGCAACTCCACAGTAAGAAGCGTATGCCAGCTCATGTTTGAGCACCTGGAGTGACATTGCGGCTGTAGCTTCATTTTTGGCATCCAGCTCGATCCACGCACTCGCCAAAACAACAGTCGAGTGCACATGTTGGCCTCCAGGCATGATTGTAACGTCATCCAGAGACGGAGCAGGTACAGTCAGCTGTCCGGCAGCACTGGCCTGCTCCACCTTTGTGCGATAATGAGAATTGGTGATGGTTGCAGTGATCATGTCATAGCCCTGTTCAAGAGCACAATCCACAATCACCTGAGACGAATGTCCATCTGCACTGGGCATGTTGATTCCAATAAAACATGGGGCGGCCTGATCGGGAGACTCAGACTCCGGAGTGGTATCTGCTCCACTGCCCGATCCGCCTCCGTATCCCACGTCAGGTGACCCCGTGGCTCTGCTGGCCGAAAACACGCTGCTTGTCGCGCTGGCTTTTCGTTCCATTTCCTATGTCGTACTGTACTTGTACTTGTAGGTCTACCCCTGAAAGTTCCAAATTTTAGGCAGTGGGTAGGTGCATGAGATGGTTGCCCAGCAACGCGGATCGACACGACGAGGCACCATAGACGCGTATTTCTCGTGATGGAGCGGGTTTGTGGCGATTGACGGGGTTTGGAGGGCGGAGGAGAAGGGCTGAGGAGTTTTGGTCACTGGAGAGCTGAAATGAAACTGGTTAGTCATCATATAGAGTTTTTCAAAATGCATCATTGTTTATTTTGGTGCTATAAGTAGACTTGCAGAATTTGTTGAGTGTTTAGTTAGAGTTTAGTTGGTATGTGGAGTTACGATTTAGAATCTTGTAGAGGTGAGACCTAAGGCGGATCTTAGCGGGTATGTATCAACAGTGATCTACCACATTCGTTGAGCTTGTATAGAGATCTAGATTGGTCCCTCTTAGTCTTTGGTATTTGATTGGCATTTGAGAGCCGGAGGATGATACACATTCACACGACTTGACGGAGCCTGGGATGCGAATTACGCATCATCATTTGGCCAAAAGACATATTGGATGCTCTTTAAAGTGTCAGTGACAGTATCAGACGGACTACAAGTACTCGGGATGTTGATTTGTTGGGTTGGTTATGCTAACTCCAACCTCGGTCTGTCACATCCAAAATCTTTCAGTTTCTATTCAGTCAATTTAGAGGTCACGTGACTCAAAACCTGTAGTCATGTGACTCCACTGGTAGTCGCCTCTTCAAGTATACTCTCTATCAAGGTGATGAGAGTAATACAAGTCTCTTCCAGACTAATTCATCATAACATTAGTAAGCATGCCTCTTACAGTCCACCATGTCTGTTCAGAGGCTGGGCATGTCACGTGACCAGGATCACAATAAAGGAGAAAATAGGAAGAATCTACTACCATTTCCAAGTCCGGTACAAAAGACAACCCTCAGAATTGATATATATAGGTTATAATATGGATTTGAATGTCACTCAACCTATGTATGATTGTTTTTTTTGCTCATACTTCTCAATTCATTATAACATTAGTAAGCATAGTTCCTATTGAATGTATGATGGATCATGTGATGGAATATGTGGAATATGGGAGTGTGTAAATTAGATCAACTACATGTTCAACGCCTCTAGACTGATTCATTTCCATCTACCTCTTCCACGTCATTCCATTGGCTCCCCCTGTATCATTCTCCAATAGCTCTTCACTCACCTTATCTGAAAACTCATTTCCTCTTATCTAGAAGCTTCCAATCCAAGTACGAGTGGAGTAATTACTCATCATTAGTAAAGCCGAGGTTTGTTGTCATGTGAGCAAGGTCTGGGCTCTGTCACGTGATCTCTCAGAGCACAGCCTCGTTGCCACTGGTTCCAAAACGGCAATGCAGCCGATATTTGTCACATTTCAATCATGGGATGAAAAAATAATTCCGCCTTGTCCGAGCTTGTCCGTGCAGTCCGCAGCTCTTTGCTAAAATTAGCCCTGCAATCAGACTCAGGTCATTGCATATGCATAAACTGTGATGAGTTCCATGTAGAGAAGCAACCTGAAGAGGCCAGCTGGACTCTGATTCACTCACCCTCTCCTCTCATACACACTCGCTAACAACATCATCCATGTCATTTATCATGCCCAACTACTCGGAAACCGATCAGGCTCCGTCTCCTCCAGCCACCCCTAACCCCCACTGTCAAACAGACCCTTCGGCTCCTCCAGTCGACATTTACGACCTCGGAAACATGTACATTGTGGTGGCGAGTCTTCCGGCAGTTCGGTCGACGGATCTGGAGACTTCCTACGACGCTGAATCAAACAGTGTGACAGTTAGTGGGTCCTATACAAACCCCTTTTCTCACCTCTCCAACTGTCTCATGGTCGGAGAACGAGATAATGGCTTGTTTCAGCGAGTCATTCGGTTTCCTCCAGGGGTGCAAATCGACTCGCAAAAGGTCGAAATGCATCTCGCCAACGGAATTCTCGAACTTCATTTGATGAAGCAAGAAAAGTGAGCTCTCTGTCCTGCTCTCTGTCCTGCTCTCAACGATGTTTAGCATTTTATTTATTCTGACTAATTTTGACAAATCGTATTAGAAGAGATGAAGATGGTACGATACTTGAGACAAAGAAGATACGATATTAGAAGGTACTGGAAGATCTTTGAAAGCTCTCGAGAGCCGAATACATACTACCAGTACCTGTAAATGATTCGTTGAACTGGTTCAAGTCACTGACTGTCTTCCTCAGTAAGTTTAAGTAGAGAAGCAAGTATTACTTATACTATTAGAAGAGTACCAGTACTACGATACAACAGATGAGAACTCTCCGAGAGACTTAAAGAGATAACCAAGCCCTTGAAGCTATCGTTGAAAGATACGTAAATCACAGGCTGTCTTGGTAAGGTCTTTCTTCAACATGTTATAGCTCCTGTATATGAACATAGTACGATACTTCAGTACGAGAGTCCTCGTAGAGACTTGAAGGTACTAAAGGACTTCCTGAAGAGACTATTCATATAAATCACAGACTGACATTCCTCAACCATGTGTAGTATACCGATGTAGACTAAGACAGTGTTTCTACTTCTACTTCTACTTGGACTGCAATTGTAGAAGGTACTGGTACTACAGTCTATCTCACCTTTGACATTCGTCTCCCACAATCATCATACTCTACAAGCACGATACTCTAAGATAGGTATTCTACCGCATTTTTATCAACTCATTCTCCTCTACAAGCACTCACTCTTTGGTATTCTTCGATTCATTCTATAAATAATCATGTATGTACATTTACTCGGCAACAACCAGAGAAGCGGCACCCATACCGGTACCAATGCACATGGAGGTGACACCGACCTTCTTGCCAGTAGCCTTGAGCTCAGAGAGCAGGGTGGCAAACTGTCGAGCGCCGGTGGCTCCCAGAGGGTGGCCAATGGCAATGGCACCACCTCGGGGGTTGACCTTGGACTCGTCGATTCCACAGTGCTGGATGGAGAAGAGAGCCTGGGAAGCGAAAGCCTCGTTGATCTCGAAAACGTCAACGTCCTTCACGGTCAGACCAAGGTCCTCAAGCACAGCGGGGATGGCGTAAGCAGGGCCAATTCCCATGAGCTCGGGAGGAACACCAACAGTCTTGCAGTGGACAAACTTGGCAAGGATGGGCTGGCCAAGCTTCTCGGCAACAGATCGTCGCATGAGGAGAACAGCTCCAGCTCCGTCAGAGATCTGAGAGGCGTTACCGGCGTGGGTGGTTCCCTCGGCAGAGAAAGCGGGCTTGAGCTTGCCGAGCTTCTCGGCAGTGACACCGGGACGGATACCCTCGTCCTTGGTGACGGTGACCTCCTTCTCGTTGTCGTCCTCGTCGAGAACAGTAGTCTTGATGGGCAGAATCTCCTGCTCAAACTTGCCAGCAGCCTGGGCGGCGGCGGCCTTCTCGTAGGACTTGGCAGCAAAGGCGTCCTGGGCCTTTCGGGACACGTTGTACTTGGCGGCAACGTTCTCGGAGGTGATACCCATGGGAATCAGACACTTCTTGGCCTCCTCGTTGTTCTGGAACTTGTTGGAGAAGGGGGTGACCGAGTTGGGGCCGTACTGGTTGGACATGGACTCCACTCCGCAGCCGATACCGATATCAATCTGGCCGGCTCGGATCTTGTTGGCAATGTCGTTGACGGCCATCAGACCGGAAGAGCACTGTCGGTTGACAGCCACAAAGGGAACGGTCTCGGGGATACCGGCCACCAGACAGGCGGCTCGGTGCTCAGTGGCTCCAGCTCCAGGAGCAAGAACGTTTCCGCAGACAACATCACCAATGAGCTTGGGGTCAATCTTGGCCTCCTTGATCAGACCCTCCAGCAGACCGGCCAGAAGCTCGGAAGAAGAGGTGTCCTTGAAAAGACCCTTACCTCCCTTGGTGTGGGCGGTGCGGTAGGCGGCGGTGATAACCACATCATTGGGGTTCTTGGTGAAGAGAGCATCGAGGCCCTTGGCGGGGTTCTGCTCGAGCTGGGTGGCGAGGTTGTTAAGTCGGTCCATTGTTGTGTGTGTGTGGGTTGGATGTGCAAGAAGAGAGGACTAGACTGCCTTTATATACATGTTCCAGTTGCAACTTTGGGTATGCTCCCCACGAAAAGATAAGGTTCAGCATGTGGAGAGCCGAGGTAGTGTTGGAAGACCGTGCAAAAGTGCATATGCCGTGAGAAGGATATTGGGGGTGAGGGGGGGGGGTCATGTGACACTCATTATATGTGTCACGTGACTATATACACGCCTGCTGCTCTCTCAACACGGTTCCCCCAGCCAACTCCCGTGAAAGTCACTTCCACCAAGTTCCATGACGAAAACTAGGTTCTGGCGAAATCCGGGGCGGCATTTCTGGGGTAATAAAGGGGAGTATTTAACTGACCAATTGGCGGGGTTTTTTGCGTCTGAAAAGCCGAAATCGAGTATTTTGACCCCGGAGAATCGTCCTAGACCATTTTTACAACCCCCTCTTGCCCCCTTCATCCCCTACTACTCTCCCTCTTACACCCACCCTACCTCGGTTCATATGCAATCTGCAAACCTTGACACTCCTCCGAGCCTGTGAAAACGTTGTCATGAAAAAACCACCCAGTCCTGGAACGTAGATAATGTGCATTCTTATTGGTTTGTCACATGTCAGTTGGGAGTACGTGACGTTGTCGACTAGGACGTGCTGGTCACATGTTACGATCTAGACACCTCCTACGAGTACGATACTCCAGTTCAGATCTCATTGTAGTATCCTACAGAGCCCCAAGTCACAAGACGACACATTCTGTAAGATGATAGGATAACCTCCCTCACTCATGTCTTCACGTGAAACTCTCTGTATTCCGAGCTTCCGCAAGATCGCATCTTCCAGGAGCAACCATGCTGGAACGTTTGATGTTATCTGCGGGGTACTGTGGGGATGTCTTCGGTTCGGCTTTATCATGATGTGGGGATATTCCAGTAATTTAATGATTAAATGGATAAATGGATTAAATGAGAGAAAATGGAAATAAATGTGGATATGAAAATGAAGAGAAAATATTAAATTTTTGCAAATATCTTTATGGTAGTGATCCAACCCGACCATACTACAACCGTCACGTGATGCACACAGCCTATATACCCGCTACTGCCGTTATCACCGTTATCGCCGAACTCCATCTCTTACAAATCTCACAACACATGACTCGATATATACATTTGTCAGCCTAAGAGAATGCTTATGTAATGTGTCATCTGGTTTGATCATGTGATCTGGTCACGTGACTGAACCACTGATCAGCTGACCTCTGGCACCGACCTGATCACCCGACCTCCCATCTAACCACCAAACCTCTCTCCGGGCAAAACCATCTTACCAATATCTGCACATCCCGGACCGTAGCCATCTGCTTCAGCCACTCCGAGCTGTTTCAGATAGTCCACTGACCCGAGCCAATTGACAGTATGAACTGGAGAGCCGATCATGGACTCGTAAATCTCGTCAGCTGACCCAAAGGGTTTTCCTGAAGCGTTAGAAACCACCTGGGGCTTGTCTGGGCTGAAATCGGGCCGGATGTTCAACTTTTGACAAAGCTCATCGAGTTGCGAAACCACCGGGGTCATAATAGTTGAATGAAATGGAGCTGAGACGTTGAGAGGAATGGTTTTCAAAACCCGCAATTTCAAGGTCTTGAGATGCTCAACTAGTCCGTTGATTGCGTCTCGTTCGCCACTGAGAACCACCTGACCATTACTGTTGATATTGGCCACATTGGCTCCCTTCCAGCCTTTACAGGCCTCTACCAGCTTGTAGACGTCGACAGAACGATGTAGAAGCAACGCTACCATTGCAGTTTGCTTATTTTGCTCGTCATTGGCCCGTTGCATGTAATAGCCACGTTTTTGAACCAATTGAACACCTTGTTCGAGACTCAGATATCCTCCACAGACCAGAGCAGAGTATTCTCCCAGAGAATGACCCAGGAGATGGGAGTAGGATCTGGAGGGGCCGTTATTGGCAATAAAACTTGCATATGACGACACGAGGATGCCTGGTTGGGCGTTTTCCGTTTGTGTAATGAGTTTCATTTGGTCGTCTTCATTCAGACAGCTATCTCCTAGTAGCACCTTTCGGACCTCTGGGTTGAGTTGATCCAGAGCGGGTTTTATTGTTTCTCGGATCGTCGTCTGTTGCCATAGTTGCTGTAGCATTCTCGGTCGTTGTAGTCCCTGACCCGGGAAAAAAGCTGCCCTCAGAGACATTTTGTCTTGTTTGAGAGTCTTCTCTGATGTCGTCTTTTGGTCTTGTCTCGACTTTTTCGATTAACTATTTCATATCTCAAATAAACTCCCAACATGCAGACAAGAACCTCCAGAGGTGGCGATGTAGAGAAGCACTCACCGATCGACATTACTCTAACCACAGATACAGAGGGTCCAACACGAAACGAAAACCGACACAGACTGAAGAAACGCCATATAAATAAGATCCCGCACCCCCGACAAGACCCAGCTTGCTCCACCCGCCGTCCAAGCGCCCCCAAATGAACCCTCTACTCTCGTTTCTATTCAACCACCCAAACCCGTCGCAAAAGTTTCGAGACCAGGTCGCGCAGCTGGCACACTCAAACTACGCGATTCTGGTGCCGCAAATCTCGCTCGACGACCACTGTGACGCCGACCTGACCCCGGAGGCCGTGTTCTCACACGTGATTCGCATCTCAAACACAGGCGACAACCAGAGAGCCCGTTACTTTGCCTCTGTCAACGGCTGCACCGTCATCTTCAAAAATGACCAGGTCATGACCTACAGAGGTTACAAGAACAATGTCACCGTCAACATTGTTGGTCAATACGTGTACACTCCCGTGTGCTGGTATCTTCCCCGGACGTGTTTCCAAAACTTTTTGGTTTACGAAATATCCGGGTATTTGACGGAAAAGCCGCTCCCCGAGGCGCCCAAAGAATCGGACCACCAGCAGCAGTATGACGGACCCAGTTTCGAAGATATCTTGCTCATATATCCAAATGTGGGCAGACAGCTTTCCAGACTACTGGCAACCACATTTGACAACTACTCCAGCTCAGCTACCAACACGGAGGAGCTGGATCTCGAGTTTGAACGAGCCACAGATCGAGCAATTGAGTACGTCCAGGCAATAGACCCGCAGATGGTGAGAAGAATCATCGAGGAACAACGGCTGACTGAAACCCAGCTGGAAAAGAAGATTGACGAGTACGTGGAGAGTCAACTATCTCGAAAGCTGTGGAATGCATTGGTAGCTCTTCGAGCCAATGAAGATGGACCTCTGGATCAGGCCGTGGACAGTATCAAGTATCTGTCTCTGAATCAGGTGGATCTTCCTGAAAACGAAAAAAATTGGGAAGTCAAGGTGGTTGCAGCTGCCACCGTTCTGCAGACCCTTGCCAACACCAGCTCAAACGAGTCTCTTCCGTGCAACTGCAGATATCTCGAAAACACACTCATGAAGTGCAGTGATACGCTGACGGACGACTCGATCCAGGTCAATGCCGACGTGCTGGTTTCGCTGCTGCTGGTGGTCGTGGCACGTGCAAACATCTCGCATCTAAACTCGACTATTTATTACATCCGCTCCTTCTCGTCCAACGCCGTGGACTCGGGAAAACTCGGATACATGCTCAGTACCCTCGAGGCGGTCATGTACCACATTGGCGAGAACCGAGGACAGCTGGAGGCGCTGTCAGAGGCCAACAGATGGTTTTTCGAACGTGTTGAAAAAGGAGATCTCACAGAATTCGACTTTGAACGACCCTCCATCAAATCCGGACTCCAGAGAGACGAAGCCGATTGGAAAACGGTGTTTGCAGCTACAAACCCGGCGGGAGAAAGCGCCCTCATGTGCGCAGTGTCTTCCAATCAACCCAGCTCTCTTGTTTGTCTCCTAGACCACTTTGGATACTCTCAAGAAGACATTCTGGCCGACCGATCTGTCCAGGGAAGCACTCTTTTGGTGTCTGCTCTTAGAACCGAGAACGAGGACATTATCAAACTGGTTCTCGACAGAGTCAGAGATAGTGCTGGTCTGGCCCATTACTTGTCTGTTGGAGACGAATACGGACGGTCCGTTGGCCACTACTTTTTCCACTCGCTCTATCTACAACAACAGGTGGGAAGTCTCATCAACTGGACTGCACGTGACAACCAGGGTCAGACTCCTCTGTCTTCTCTGTGCAGATCCTACGACAATCCAGACTACCATGCCTTGTTCAAGAATGCTCTCAAGACTTGTCTTGATGCTACAGGTATGGTTGATCTTCGAGTTCATACTGACGCCAAAGGCAACACTCTACTGCATACGGTGAGCGACGAAAAGGTTCTGAGCGCTCTACTGAACCATCCAGATGTGCTGGTGAACGTGAATCAGCCCAACAAGCGAGGAATGACTGCTCTCATGGCCCATGCAAAGTACGCCCGACTCAAGGCAATCGAGGTGCTCTGTAAAGACCCGCGCATCGACTTTGCACCCACAGACAACAAGGGCATGAACGTGTTTGACATTGCACGTGACCGGCGCACTGCCGACTTTCTCGACGAGTGTTACATGTCGCTGCAGCCCAATCTGGGTGACACGGACAAGTACTGCGAGATTCTACGGTCGGTGATTGCGGACGGCGAGCTTTGTTTTGTCATCAAGACTCGACAGGACGGGAAACTGGCTGCTGTGAGACGTCCCTACAGCGACTTTGTGTTTCTGCAAAAGTGGCTGGCGCACGAGCAGCCTCTGTCATGGTTTCCAGCTCTCATGACGCCTACCAATCCGTTTGCGATTCCGCATCGGCCGTCGCGTGAGATTCTGCACGCCATGCATCTGCGTCTCAATCTGTTTCTACGCACGCTGCTGTTGCATCCCACCTTTAGCAACCATGAGCTTTTGTGGGAGTGGCTTCTGGTGCAGGACATTAGCCATACGCATCTGGCTGAACGGACAACCAAGAAGCTGGAAAACAAAAAAGAAAAGGATCTGGAGGAGTACATCATTCTGGGCGAGCCCGAGATGGACGAGATTGAGGGGTTTGTGAGCCATGCGCTTCAGCAGGTGGATCTCATGAGAAAGGCCACCATGAACCTTCATCAGGCTAGCGTCAAACTGTGCAATGCGCATCGAGACTACTGCAAGTCTTGGGCGCTAGTGAAGGAGGTGTTGGACGAGCTCAAGACGATTCCTGGCGAGTCTCCGAGGGAACAAATCGTGTCAAACCTGTCTGCTGCCATGGTCACGCTTGGAGAAACGTTTCGGATCAACAACTCGGCGCCATTTGTCTTCTCCTGCTACATTGAGTCGCTTCAGAACATGGCTGACGCCACCACTCTGGCTCTGGCGCATCCTTTAGCTCAAATCTCGCACTTGAGACTCCAGCAAATGCTGTTGGTCAAGCTGCAGGCCGATGCGGTCGGTCTGTCTGAGAAGAAGACATTCCGCGACTTTTTCCAAGATAGAGACAAGGAGACTCGGCTGATCAAGAACCGTATCCATATCACGGAGAACGAGATTCGACGTTTATCCATGGAGACGAAAAACGCCCAGATCACGTTGGCGTCCGAGCTGGGAGGCTTTTACCAGGTCCATGAACATGAGCTGACGTTGAGCATCAAGAACCTGGTGTCTCGTAATATCAAGCGCCACAAGGAGCTACAGGGCGATCTGGAGGAGATTCAGCGGCGTTTCATTTAGTTGCATTTTTATATTTATATTTATTGTATTTATTTCATTCTATTTCCGACTTTTGGTTAGTTCCTGTGCATGCATGTGGGCTGATAGTGATAAGGCTGTGAGAACAGACTAAGGCGGTTGAAAAAGAAAAAAATGTGAGACTTCCAGCCGCACAAAGACACGTGACATTGTCTCGGTTGTAATACTCTCTGATTTTCAGTTCAAAAGTCGTCCCGTACGATTCTTCAATGTCTCCAGGGTAATATCCTATAACCCATGTTTTAGGTCCACGTGTATGCAGTCTAGAGTCTTGGCTGCAGGAGAGAGAATACAGGTGGAGAAGAAGGGGTCTTCAATTGGTCGAGTAGGAGATATTTTGGCAGGATTTTTTTTCCACAGAGAAATGCACACTGTTATTGTTCGATATGTGTCTTTACATTTCCGTTTTCACGTCCCAATCACATTCTACAACCAATCTCCACCACGCATAATCCCGCAAGGTTGGACGATAATCTAGGTTCACCTGTCAAACCAAGATGGGAAATTTAAAATTGTTTATAAAGGCAATTATCCGAGATACTCTCTTGTTACTCACCTTGTTACAATGCTACGACTACGATCTACACGACCCTCGGCCAGCAGCGTGCGAGCGGCTCTTACGCCTACATCCTCCAGAAACCTGTCTTGTTCAACCCCCTCCTCTTTTGAGTACTCGTCTTATGTCAAGGGCACCCGAGAACGAAGCCATCGAAAGGCCCCGACTACTCGTCTGTCGGTGGAAGGACCTATTTACGTGGGTTTTGACGGAATCCGACTGCTCAACTTGCCACATCTCAACAAGGGCTCTGGATTCCCTCTCAATGAGCGTCGAGAGTTTGGACTGAGCGGTCTCCTTCCCTCAGCTGAAGCCACCCTGGACGAACAGGTGGACCGAGCATACAAGCAATTCCAAAAGTGCGGCACTCCTCTTGCCAAAAACGGCTTCTGCACGTCGCTCAAGTTCCAGAACGAGGTGCTGTACTACGCTCTGCTGCTCAAACACATCAAGGAAGTGTTCCCCATCATCTACACGCCCACCCAGGGCGAGGCCATTGAGCAGTACTCCCGGCTGTTCCGACGGCCCGAGGGCTGTTTCCTGGACATTACCAGCCCCTACGACGTGGAGGAGCGTCTCGCAGCCTTTGGAGACCACGACGACATTGATTACATTGTCGTCACCGACTCGGAGGGTATTCTGGGAATTGGAGACCAGGGAGTTGGAGGAATCGGAATCTCCATTGCCAAGCTCGCTCTCATGACTCTTTGTGCCGGTGTCAACCCCTCAAGAGTCATTCCCGTGGTACTCGACACTGGAACCAACAACCAGGAGCTGCTCCACGACCCTCTGTATCTGGGTCGACGAATGCCTCGAGTCCGGGGCCAGCAGTACGACGACTTTGTCGACATTTTCGTCCAGTCCGCCCGAAAACTCTACCCCAAGGCCGTGATCCATTTCGAGGACTTTGGACTGACCAACGCCCACAAGATTCTCGACCGTTACCGGCCCGAGATTCCCTGTTTCAACGACGACATTCAGGGCACCGGAGCCGTAACCCTGGCCTCAATCACTGCTGCTCTCAAGGTGCTCGAGAAGAATATCACCGACACTCGAATCCTCGTGTACGGAGCCGGTTCTGCAGGAATGGGAATCGCCGAACAGGTGTACGATAACCTGATTGCTCAGGGTTTGGACGACATTTCAGCCCGTCAAAACATCTTCCTCATGGACAGACCGGGTCTTTTGACCACCGCTCTCTCTGAGGAGCAAATGAGCGAGGTTCAGAGACCTTTTGCCAAGGATAAGGCCAAGTACGTTGGAGTTGACACCAAGACGCTGGAACACGTGGTTGCAGCCGTCAAGCCCCACATTCTCATTGGCTGTTCCACTCAGCCCGGCGCCTTCAACGAGGGAGTCGTCAAGGAGATGCTCAAACACACTCCCCGGCCCATCATTCTGCCTCTGTCCAATCCCACACGTCTTCACGAGGCTGTTCCTGCAGACCTGTACAAGTGGACCGATGGCAAGGCGCTGGTGGCCACAGGTTCGCCTTTTGACCCCGTCAACGGCAAGGAGACGTCCGAGAACAACAACTGCTTTGTTTTCCCTGGAATCGGACTCGGAGCCATTCTCTCGCGATCCAAACTCATCACCAACACCATGATTGCCGCAGCCATTGAATGTCTGGCCGAACAGGCTCCCATTCTGCAGAACCACGACGAGGGAGTGCTTCCTGACGTGACGCTCATCCAGACCATTTCTGCTAGAGTGGCTACCGCCGTGGTGTTGCAGGCAAAGGCCGAGGGTCTGGCCACTGTCGAGCAGGAACTCAAGCCTGGAACCGACGAGCACGTGCAGATTCCAGACAGCTTTGACGAGTGTCTGGCTTGGGTCGAGACCCAGATGTGGAGACCTGTGTATCGGCCTTTGGTTCATGTTCGGGAGTATTAGCTACCGTAGGTGTACGTAGTACACCGGAGGTACCGTAATTGATGTGGTATACCGTGATATACCATATGGTTGAGATGTACGTAATTGATGGTTGATATTGTAAGTGTTCTGTAGGTATACAGTTGGCGTATGACTAGACCAACATTTGAACTGGCAGTGTCCCCGAGTGTATTCAAGTAAACTCTAACTAAATATTGTCTGGAATAAATCGTAAACTGCGTTTTTCTGGAAATTTACTGAGAGAATTGTTGTATTATTGTGTGTCAATTGAAACCTGTGAAGATTATCTATCTATTCATACAACTTTCATTGTCTTTAAATGCCTGGAATACCAAAATTGCACCCCCAGCGGAACGTTTTCTTCAACTAAAGTTTAACAAATTCTGGAAGACCGAGGATGAAGTCCATCTAAGTAAACTCCAACTAAATTGACTTTCCAACATATTGGATATGGAGATTTACTAGAAATCTACTGAGAGAACAGGTATATTATTGTACATTAGTTGTCATCTGTGAAGATTCTCTTTCTGATACTCCAACTCTCATGGTCTCTGGAACTCTGGAGCACAGAATTTGAACCCCCAGCCGAACTTTGAACCCCCAGCCGAACTTTTTCTTCAACTAAAGTTTAACAAATTCGTGAGAGGCAGAGAACATTCAATATTGGAATTATGCTTACTAATGTTATAATGAATTGAATTGTATGAGAAAAAAAAAGGAGTCCATATAAGTAAACTCTAACTAAATAGACTCTCTGCATATAAGGGAAAGAGGTTTTTTCTAGAAATCTACTGAGAGAACGAGTATTCTATTTGGTATTAATTCAGACTCCTGGAGATTCTCCATCTCTCCATACAACTTTCATAATCTCTAGACATCTGGAACACCAAAAATGAACCCCCAGCCGAACTTTTCCTTCAACTAAAGTTTAACAAAATCCGAAAGTGCATCCAGCCCTAAACTAAGCTAACAAGTGGAAGACATCTGACTAGATTCAAGCACAGTGCTAGTGGCACAAACACAAACTGTACGACACTCGTGCTACTCTTTCTCACTCCGACTCCAACTCTAGCCAATTGAAACCGCTTCAAACCTATCTTGAGGTTAGAGTTGAAGTCCATGGAGATAACTCGGAGATAAGCCATCCAAATTGGAAGCACAATCTGTAGGGCAAGTCGGTGGAGTGATTACATAATCAATCGTCATCGTCGTCCGATCGCACCTCTTATCACTCTCTTAATCCCTCCCACCTGCTTACTAACCCATCTAGTCATCCCCTCACTGCATATGCATTGATGCATAATCTGGGTTGTCTGAAAATCAAGTCAAAAAGTGTCAAAAAGTGTCAAGGTGTTTTTTTTCAATGAAGCGCGACGAGGAGACACAAAAGCAGGGAGAGCCTCGAGGCGACACAGACGAGATTGTGGACGCGCCTGTGGTGAAGAAACGAAATGTGGGAACTCGAGCTTTACGAGCATGCGACATGTGTCGGCATCAGAAGACGCGATGTTTCCCCAAACCCGATGGGCCGGGGTGTTTGCGATGTCACGTGCTCAACACCACGTGTTCGTTCATTGACAGTGAAAGGGACGATTTTGATGTATCTCAGACACAAAAACCCTTTTCCAAGGTCCCTGATGAGGTCAATGCACGTTTGGACCGTATGGAGAAGAGTATGGAGACTTTGATGGAGTTGGTGAAGGAGTTGAGGGATGAAAAGCGGCCCAATTCGACGAGCACGTCTGTGCGGCTCAGTCGAGCTACTACGGCTCTTTCTCCGGGCACAACTGCCGATTTCAACTGCAGAAATGTGATTGCTTCGTTTGGAACTCCTGCCGTTCAATATGTGACTTCTCCGTTCCAGATTATTGCCGGAATTGTGCCGGAAAAACACATTCCGCTGCCTGTTCAGCGGCTCTTGAATCCGCAGATGGTTTTGCATGACCAGGACGTGATTTCAATGGACATTGTCAGTGAAGCCATGGTGTTGCGGTTTCTTCAAGATTTCCGTCAAAACTGCGGACGATGGGTCTCGTTTCCGTTGGATCTTCCGGCGGAACAGCTGCTGGTGCGTATCAGACAACGATGTTCGCTTCTGTTGACCGTCGTCTGCTGCGTCTCTCTCAGATACAACCCCCAGATGGCAGAATACAAGGCCAAAGTGTACCCTCTGCTGCTCAACAAGCTGCAACAGGAGCTCACGGCGTCGCTTTTGGTGGTTCCACAGACGATTGAATTCATGCAAGCACTCACTCTGCTCTCAATCTACGGATTATCGCTATCTGCAAAGGAGTTTGTTATTGACTCATGGTTCATCTCATCAGTGGCTCTACAACATTTCATCACCAAGGACGCTCTTGGATTGGTCATGTCTGCCGACGGAATCTCGCCAGTGACGGAATTCGACGAGGTCACCACGTACCGAGTCTGGAACCATCTCTGTCTAGCTCATCTGGTCAACTGCGTCATGACTGGAAGAATGTGCATTCTCGACGAAATCCGGCTGGACCAGTGCCGTCGATCTCTAGACCTATCTTCCGCTACTAACTTTGACGGCCGAATGATTGCCGAAATCTCCTTCCATCTCATTGTCTACAACTTCATCGAGACTTTACAACCACTACAGACGTTTGAAGCAGAACTCGCCCAGTGGCTGGACGAATGGGGATACCTGTTTGAACAACCCACCACCCAATTCACAGAAATGGGCTACCATTACGGCTACCTGGTTGTTCTCTACCACTCCCATTATCGCTCCTTGTATCTCAAGAAAAAGAGCCAAAAGCCGTCCAATCTCAACAATGACAAACGTGGCTTCACGTCGCTGCTGGAGCTCACAGAACTGTCAGACTCTGTCTTCGATCCCTTCGCTCTGGGCCTGGTGTCCGACGACCCCCAATTCACAGTCGTCAGCGACGTTCTCGAAGAAGTCAATCTCTCAACTCTCTACAAAATGGCCTCTCTGGGCAGAAAAGTCATTGACGGACTGCTCAATGTCGTCGATGACGAGTACTTTAGACACTTGTCGGACCAATTGCACTTTAGCGGCGTCTTCACAGGCCTCTTACTGTGCAGAATGATGTCTGTCATCAGAGATAGACAGGCCAACAAGAAACCAAACTCGGCATCAGATGCAAAAGAGGCCTCGGAAACACACTTTCAAACTGTCGCAGACGTGGACGTGTGGATCCGAGAAATGCTCAGCAAGGTGGTGGCGCTTTCAAAACGATTCCATCACAATACAGGTCTCTCCACCGATCTTCTCAAAAAGTACGCCCTGGCTCTCGACGAGAATATTGCCTTGTTGACCAATACCGTTCATGTTTCCTACGGTTGATGACTAATCATAATCTATAATAATATATGTCAACTGTCCATTCTATGCAAATAAATAACCTCTACGACACCTCCTGCTCGTCATGTAACCGAGCACTAAACACGTCGTCATTGTCGTCAATCGTGTAGTACAAATCCTCCTCGGTGGCAGGCGGCAGCTTGAGCACAACCTCGTCACTGAACATGGCCTCATCGTCCAGCGAAATGAGCAGAGAAAGCGAAATCTCCGAACTCTTTTGGTAGTCCGGATTGACTCGATACGACTTGCCCCGTTTGAGAATCTTGCCTTCTCTCAGAGCCCGTTGTAGAGCCATGGTGGCTGCCTGCACAAACTTGGGGTCCACGGTATCGGGGTTTGTGTCTGACGCAATCCACTTCCAAATCTGTTGAGCACTGGCCTCCTCGCCGTTGGACTTGGCCTTGAGCGTGTCAATCAGCAGATCCTCGTAGTTGATGGAAGACAGCAGCCGACGGTTGCTCTTGGTTGTATCTGTCTTGTTGGAGTTTTCCAGCTGCATCTGGAGCACAATTGAATGGGTCTGTGGCGAGTAAATGGGCAGCTTGGGCACATTGTTTTCCGCGTACAGAATGAGCTCCACCAGCTGGGCCTTTGACAGAGACGAAAGATAAGTCTTTTTGACCTGAGTCGAAAAGCCTTCTCCGGATTTGCCCGTTTCGAGAGGCCGTTCTCGCCGTTTAGGTTGACAGTACTTGCAGAACCACTGAGCATCTGCCACGTCAACCACAAGCCGGTCAATCGGAGGATTGTGACAAAGCTGATGATAGGGCGTTCTGCACTCGTCGCAAAAGACAATCTGGTTGGATTTGGGCGAGTTGCCTCGGTGACACAACCGACACACATTATCTAACACTGAACCTCCCGTGTCACTCGTGTACCCGGCGTGGTTGGAGTTGTGACGTTCCCGAGAAACGGGCTGTTGCATCTGGGTCTTGAGCACCACAGAATGCTTTTTGGGGCCTCTTTCGATCGGAGAAAGATCGCTATCGGCCGAGTCTGTGCCTGCAGACGTGCCTGTGGGTCCCTCCTCGTCTTCTCCGGCTCCACTGTTGAAATCAAAGTCTCCATCGTCATTGAACACGGGCCGGGGGGTCTGTCGGGTGTGAGAATGTGAGTGACGCGGATGAGCGTGTCCATGGGTCTGTTTGACCGGTTTGTCTATTTTGCGTCGCTTGTCATCGTGGGTCCAGTCGGTATCTGACATGTGTTTGTCAGTAAAAGTGAGTATTAAGTGGTGTGAAGATAGTAAGATTGAAAGATTGCATAGAGGTGACTGTAGGGTAACTTGGGTGGGTGTGATAATAGGGGAGAGATAGGTTGGGTAGTACGAGTAGTGTTGTGGTGGTCACGTGACATACAACCTCTACCCGGGTCTGTCTCGATTGGTTTCTTCACCACCCGGTCTGTCTCGGTTAATCTTTTTTTCTTTTCTTTTTTCAACCTCCAGAGTTTTCTCGTGCAGTATATTATTATGATACGACGTCTTCTGCAGACCCTTGTAACCTGATAATACTCTGACATGTGATAATGACGAGTGGTAGTAGGTCGTATATTACGAGTGTGACGTGGTACAAGTACGTAGCAAGATCTTCAGGTCACGTGCGCAAGTATTCTCCTGTTGTTCAGTGAAATTTCACCGCACTCTATCCTGTGCGGCTACGATCTGATCGCGAGACCAAAACGAGGTGTTAAGAGAGTTCCGAGTGTGGAGACCAGGTGGAATGGAATGAAGGGGAGTGGATGTGATTTTTTGAATAAATGGAAAATTCTGATAAATTTGGAGGAAAATATGAGCTCGGTCACGTGACCAGTTCTGTCCGGTTTCCTAAATAATTCACTCTAGTCCTTACCACACTCTGGCTGGCCTATACACTGTCGATTTAGTGATTATAATGTTATGATGAATTGAATTGCAAAAAAAAAGAAAAAAGAAAACAACAAAAAAAAAGGTTAATGTGGTTCATGTGGTTCAAGATTCGTCTCCACACTCACACACACACCCATGCATGATTATTAAGAAGAGCAGCCACAAGACCCGGTCCAAGGGATAATAGTTGGTCCAAAATGGTGTGAAAAAAAGGTCACAAAGCGGTCCAAATTGGTCCACGACTAGTTGCCGACTGGCGCCGCACCCTCTAGTCTCGATACGCGTCCAAACAATGGAGCTATATTTACCCTGAGGGGTACGAATACTCTGCATAAGGCTCCCCACTAGAAAGGAAATAAGTCTGAGGTTATTTTCAGCACAAGGGAGGAGGATTTCAGTATGGCAACATGGGATTATGGAATGTTTGAGGGAGATGAGACCATCTGGTACAGGTACAGATACAGACAGATATAGACAGACACAGACAGATACAGACAGATACAGACAGATACAGATACATAAACATTTACAACTGTTGAGTGAAGCTATTCGAACAGTCTCAAGTAACCTCCTTGGTCAAGTTCAAATTGGTCAGACTCTTTTTTCAGTCTCACCTCCCCTCAAGTCATCGTGACCTAGGAAGCGGTTGAAATAGACCATGGATCAAAATAGACTGGACTTGTCGTCTAAAAATGGTCCAGTCACGAGGTCAGTGGTAAATATAGCGATTCCAGAACGTATGAGGGAAAGAGCGATTCCAGAACGTATATGAGGTGACTGAGCTGGAAAGAGCTGTCACCCATATCATACTCACACTCACTAAGTCACTCACTTACTATGTTCACTCACTCAATGATCACCCTACTCCTCCTGTCCCTCCTAACAACCGCGTCAGCTCACTTAGGGCAAAAGTTGCTCAACGGTGCTGGAGCCGAGATGGCTGCTTCCTCTTCCGGCCATGAAACCCGGGCCCTTGTCAAGGAAAAGCCCGAAACCTGGATGCATGACGAGCGAAAGATTCTAGATGCCTTCGAGAGCGTTCCGAGCTTCCAGGCTGTGGACCGGGGCGTCGACAATGACAAGCTGATGCTGGACCCCAGACAAGCTCTTGAAAAGAGACAAGCCACCGTCATCCAGGGTCTATTCAGTCGTCATCAAAGTGATCGGGATTCCACCTCTTTTAGGCCCGGATACGGTTTTGTCTGGAATGTAAGTGCGGTTTCTTCAGAAGCGACTCATGCGTCCTCAACATTGGACTTTGAGAGCTTTACCAACTCGAGTATGGATTTGAATACGGGTTTGAATGCGGGTTTGAATACGGACTTGAATACGTCCACCACGTCCTCTGTTGTGTCTTCATTGACTTCTCCTACACCTTTACAATCCACTAGTGGCTGGTATAACACCACTTGCACTAGCACGCGGACAAGCACGGCTAAACCGACCCTGTATTGGACGCAATTGCAAGCCCCTAGCAACGCGGCAGGACACGCCAGAGTCGCTCTTGGTGGTGTGTTCCTTGCAGTCGCAGGGCTCATGTTGTAGTAGAGCAATTGCTCTGACAGGTTGAATGAATGTTTCAGCTGTTTCAGAATGATTGAGTCGCCTCAACAGCCACAAGAACCATGAGCAAATTGCTCTCTATACTGTCCGTCTATACGGAGTGCGCATTGGACCTGTGAAGATCAATGCTACCTACCATCCTTTGTAAGTAATTTATCAGTACAAGCAGCATAAACAAGGCGTACACCGCATCATCCGCAGCGCTCATTGGCCGCGACCCGGAGACTCAACAAGTCTTGCACATGCCTCCGACTCGCACGGTTGTTCCATCTATCGCTTCACCCTGTTCCATGTATACCTCGGGCACAAGGCGTGGGGTGCATTAGGCTGTTCTTTTGGCCACCCCCCCTGCTCTCATGTCGATAATATTGCTTGTGGACGTTCCCAATGAGGAATGAGACTCTTGTTGTACGTCGTATAAACTCGCCGGCTGCACCGCACGTTGAGATAGAGCTCGATCGGATTTCTGGGCGACTTTTTACATGCACCTTGAAAATGCAAAAGTGCATAACCTCCTGGATCCCGGAAGCGTCATGTGAAAGCCGCAATAGGAAGTTGTGGAATGGTGGTGGGGGTGAGAAGGAGACGGAGTGATAATCGACAGTTATTGAGGGTGAATATAGCACGATATCGAGTAAAAGTAGGAAATCTCGGGGTTTCATCATGTACTTTGGTTGGTAGGCAAAAGCCGAATTTTCACTTTTCACTTTTACTTTTTCAATTTTTCACTTTTCAGTTTGACTTGGCCATGCTCACTGTCAGGGTCTGCTTGCCAGGGTCTGCTTGTTGTCCAGATCCCCCTGCAAGCAAGCGGGGCATGCAAGCTACCATGTACATTAGACGCTCGTCCATTCGACGCAAAAGCAATCCCCTTGCAAGTGACTCTTGGGGGAATGTGGAGTTGTGGAGGAGGTCTGAGGCCAACTACACTGGACTGTGCGGTGTTGGGCTCGGATCCCAACTACAGTTGACTTGTCGGCCTTTTGACCTTTGATCCATAAGACCCACCTATAATCTGACCATAATATCCTGTCCTCCACTCGACGTTCATAATATCAGTCTTTGCCGAAAAGTGTCAGGGGGGCTGCCCACCATGCTAGGGCCGGAAACAGTTTTCAGGGACTACGCTATTACAAACCCTACTTTGTCGAGACACACACAGTGGCACAAGACAGCTGAAACAGAGATACCTGGACACAGAAGGAGCCACACACACTCGAGGGGCGATCGGCCGGGAGATTGACAGCCGCTGTCTCGCCAAACGTCCATCTATCGTCGATCCGCCGATCCACTCATTGCCAATCTCCCGCTACTCCATGCAGGTTGTGCTGCTGACGCACCGCCACTTTAGCGTCCAAGACACGGTTGGACGCGAGCTCAAGAGGTAAAACTGCAGGGGGCCTCGTCTGCCCCTGTCGGTTGCTTGTTGTCGGGGCAGCCCAACCCGGCAGCCAGTTGCAGAGCGGTCGGTTTGTCAAGACATGCGAGAATGAGCTGAGGAGCCACTCAAGTCGATCGAAACCGGAAGAGGATGAAATCAAGCCGATTCCATTCGTTCTGGCGCTCATTTCCAACCCCCATGCTGACTAGCCCGTGATACCAACACCTCCCCCAGACTTATTACGGATGCCCATCAACCTACTCTTGTCGAAAGACAAAGACACCCTGATCCGTATAGCCAAGAGATGTAAGCGCCTCGGTGCGGTAAGGTCGCAAAAGCAAAACCCCTGGCAAAACATCCAAAACACTACATAAGGATGCCCATTCGACCCCCAAATACACAGCATCCGACCCCGTTCATTCTTTAACCCCCCACCAGGTTCAGGTATGAAGCTTTCTTTCGTTCTCATTGCTGCCGCCGCAGTAGCAGGCGTCCAGGCTCAGGCTGGCCAATTGACCACCGTCGAGTCTCTCGTCGCCTACCCTTGTCCTACCGCCCCTGCCCCCAGCATCAGTACTTGTACCACCACCTGTACTCAGCTGCTCAACACCTTCCTGACCTGTGGCGGTCTCATCTCCTGTCTGTGTCCCATCATTCTTCAGGTTGAGGGCATTGTCACTCAGTGCTTGCTGTGTCTGCCTATTCTGGGTGGCCTTTTGGATATCGTCACCAACCAGATTGTCAACGTTCTTCTGGGATGTAACGTCGCCACTACCGTCCCCCCTCCCACTTCCGTCTGTTTCTCCACCACCTCTGTTGTGTCCACCCTTCTTCCTGCATCCACTACCACCCCCGCCACCCCCACCTCGGACCCCGCTGCTCCCGCTACCTCTGCTCCCGCTTCCTCTGCTCCCGCTGCTTCCTCCGAGGCTCCCGCTGCTTCTTCTGATCCTGCTGCTTCCACCGGTCCCGCTGCGTCCTCTGGAACTACTGATGGATCTGGTGCCTCTTCTACTACCCCTGCTGGCCCCGAGGTTACTACTATCACTACCCTGGTCCCCGTCGCTTGCCCTACCACTGCTCCCAGTGTCAGCACTTGTACTACCACCTGTAACCAGGTTCTGACCACCTTCCTCACCTGTGGCGGTCTGATCTCTTGTCTCTGTCCCATCATTCTGCAGATTGAGGGCATTGTGACCCAGTGTCTGCTCTGTCTCCCCATTCTTGGAGGCATTCTGGACATTGTGACCAACCAGATTGTGAACGTTCTGCTCGGATGTAATGTTGCTACCACTGTTCCCGCTTCTACTTGCTTCTCCACCTCTACCCTGGAGTCCACCATTACTAACCTCCCTGCATCCACCACTGCTAGCGATACTGCTGCTGCTTCTTCCGAGCCTGCTACCTCCGCTCCTGCTACCTCTGCTCCTGCTTCTTCCGAGCCTGCTTCCTCTGCCCCTGCATCCACCGAGCCTGCTTCCTCTGCCCCTGCATCTTCTGAGGCTGCTTCCTCCGCTCCTTCTTCTTCCGAGCCTGCTACCTCCGCTCCTGCATCTTCTGAGGCCGCTACTTCCGCTCCTGCATCTTCTGAGGCCGCTACTTCCGCTCCTGCTTCGTCTGAGGCTGCTACTTCCGCTCCTGCTTCGTCTGAGCCTGCTTCCTCCGCTGCTACCTCCGGCCCTGCTTCCTCCGAGGCTGTCACCTCTTCCATTCCTGCCTCCTCCGAGCCTGCTACCTCTTCCACTGGACCTGACGTGACTACTATCACTACCCTGGTCCCCGTCGCTTGCCCTACCACTGCTCCCAGTGTCAGCACCTGTACTACCACTTGTACCCAGGTTCTGAACACCTTCCTGACTTGCAGCGGTCTGATCTCTTGTCTCTGTCCTATCATTGTTCAGATTGAGGGTATCGTCACTCAGTGTCTCCTGTGTCTCCCCATCCTCGGAGGTATCCTGGATATCGTGACCAACCAGATTGTGAACGTTCTGCTTGGATGTAACGTTGCCACTACCGTGTCTTCTTCCACCTGCTTCTCCACCTCCACTCTGGTTTCCACCATTACCAGCCTCCCTGCATCCACCACTCCCGCCAGCGACTCTGCTGCTGCCTCTTCTTCTGCTCCTGCTACCTCCGCTCCTGCTTCTTCTGAGCCTGCTACCTCTTCTGGAGCTGCTTCCTCTGGTCCTGCTTCTTCTGAGCCTGCCACCTCTTCTGGAGCTGCTTCTTCCGAGCCTGCTACCTCTTCCGGAGCTGCTACCTCTGGCCCTGCCTCTTCCGAGCCTGCTACCTCTTCTGGAGCTGCTTCCTCCGAGCCTGCTACCTCTTCTGGAGCTGCTTCCTCCGAGCCTGCTACCTCTTCTGGAGCTGCTTCCTCCGAGCCTGTTACCTCTTCTGGAGCTGCCACCTCTGGTCCTGCTTCCTCCGAGGCTGCTACCTCTTCTGGAGCTGCTTCCTCTGAGCCTGCCACTTCCTCTGGTGCTGCCTCTTCTGGCCCTGCCACCTCTGCTCCTGCTTCCTCCGAGACTGCCTCCTCTACTGGTGGCAACGGTTCTTCCGAGACTGCCTCCTCTACTGGTGGCAACGGTTCTTCCGCTACTGGATCTTCTACTGGTGGTAACGGCTCTTCTGCTACTGGCACTGCCACTGGTGGTAACGGCTCTTCTACCGGAGGCAACGGCTCTTCCGCTACTGGCACTGCCACTGGTGGTAACGGCTCTTCTACCGGAGGCAACGGTTCTTCTGCTACTGGCACCGCTACCGGAGGCAACGGTTCTTCTACTGGCGGTAACGGTTCTTCTGCTACTGGCACTGCCACTGGTGGTAACGGATCTTCTACTGGCGGCAACGGCAACGGCTCTTCTGCCACTGGCACCGCTACCGGCGGCAACGGCTCTTCTACTGGAGGCAACGGCAACGGCTCTTCCGCTACTGGCACTGCTACCGGTGGAAACGGTTCTTCTACCGGCGGCAACGGCAACGGCAACGGTTCTGGCTCTGCTACTGCTACCGGTGGAAACGGTTCTTCTACCGGCGGCAACGGCAACGGCAACGGTTCTGGCTCTGCTACTGCTACTGGTGGCAACGGCAACGGATCTGGCACTGCTACCGGCGGCAACGGCAACGGATCTGGCTCTGCTACTGCTACTGGTGGCAACGGCAACGGTTCCGGCACTGCTACCGGCGGCAACGGCAACGGATCTGGATCTGCTACCGGCACTGCCACTGGCGGCAACGGCAACGGCAACGGTTCTGGCACTGCTACCGGCACTGGAGGCTCTACGGCCACTGGCACTGGTTCTGGAAACGGTTCTAACACCGGCTCTGGCAACGGTTCCAACACTGGCTCTGGCAACGGTTCCAACACTGGTTCCGGCAACGGCTCCAACACTGGTTCTGGCAACGGCTCCAACACTGGTTCCGGTAACGGCTCCAACACTGGCTCTGGCTCTGGCACTGGCTCTGGCTCCGAGTCTGGCTCTGGTACTGGCTCCGGCAACGGTTCCAACACTGGCTCTGGCTCCGGCACTGGTTCTGGCAACGGTTCTAACACTGGCTCCGGCTCTGGTACTGGCTCCGGCTCTGGTACTGGCTCCGGCTCTGAGTCTGGCTCTGGCACTGGCTCTGGATCCACTGGATCTGGCTCTGGCACCGGTTCTGGTTCCACTGGCTCTGGATCCACTGGCTCTGGCTCCACTGGATCTGGCTCTGGCACCGGTTCTGGTTCCACTGGCTCTGGTTCCACTGGCTCTGGCTCCACTGGCTCTGGCTCTGGCACTGGCTCTGGTTCTGAGTCTGGCTCCGGTTCCACTGGCTCCGGCACTGGCTCCGGCTCAGGCACTGGCTCCGGTTCTACTGGCTCCGGCTCCGGCTCCGGCTCCGTCACTGGCTCTGGTTCTACTGGCTCTGGCTCCGGCACTGGCTCCGGCTCCACTGGCTCCGGCTCTGGTTCTAACTCTGGTTCTTCTGGTACTGGCTCTGGCTCCGGCTCCGAGTCTGGTTCTGGCTCCGGCTCTGGTCTGGAGCAGGCCAACGCCGGTGCTCAGCAGAAGGCTAGCGTGGTCATCGCTGCCCTTGTTGGTGCCGCCGCTCTGTTCATTTAGAGTGTTGTAGATTCCCCATAATGATTATTGTATTTAATGTTACCTACGAGATTGACCAGTAGTTGAGTGTTTTGTTAAGCGACAGGGGTGAGTGCGATTCTAGCTCTTACACCAGATACGAATATAGACACCATATGGAACGATGACAAGTTGCGGGATTACTCTTTCGGAATTGTGACCACGTGTGCTCATTTTGTTTTTTTGTTTTTTATTTTTTTAATTTATTTTCATTTTCACGAAATTCCGTTTTATTCATTCCTCCGACGTTGTTAAGATTTGGCTCTCCAGTGGGCTGTTATTCACCTCCCAGCGGACATCTACAGTATGTCTTCATCTGCAGCACACCAGGGGCAGTTTTGGGTGGAATAAAAGTTTATATTTGGCAGCAAGTGATTGTTTTGTGTCGTAAGAACACCTCTGAGTCGTTTAATTACCTGAATATGTGTTTTCGGCTCAAACAACCACCCCAGTAGAGATTCTCCAACCACGTGACCTTGGCAAAACTTTAGCGCGCATGAGCCCTGATTTTGAAATTTTCGTGAGATCAAGAAGGCAAGACCCCACACTACACCTCGGCCATGTTGGCAACACGGGTACTGAGGAATGCGTATACGAGGCGCATGATAGCCGAGCTGGCGCGCAAGGGCGAGCTTCTTGGCCCTCGTCCAAAAGCGGATCCCAGTCGCAAACCGCGCCGAGAGCCCATCAGAATGGCTCCTCCAGTCGATAACGGACGAGAGGCGTCGCTTTTTTTCCACACGGGCAGCAGGGTGCGCGAGCAGGCTCCCACGGTGCACGTTGGTGTTTCTGTGGCAGATGTGAGTGGCATGTTGGGCCAATTGGAGGAGGTCAAGGTACAAAGGGAAGCATATGGGGTGAGGAGTCCGAGAGTTTCAAAAGCAGCATTACAGAGGACTGAGAGCATTGGTGGAGAGGACAAACGCGCGGAGGGTGCATCATACACAAATACGACTACCAGGATCAACTCGGAATGGTTAAAGGGGATCTGGAAGAAGATTGATTCGGACGCTTCCATGACGGAGATACAAGGGTATATTTTGGAGGGAATCAAAAAGGGATACAAGTTGACGCCACGGCATAGAAAGGGCGCTTTTCTGGGGTTATACAACAAGGAGGAGTACAAGACTGTGGTTCAATTATGCAAACGGTTGAAATGTTTGGATCTCCAAACTGCAGAATTCGAGGCCATTTTGCACAGTGCTGCCGAAACCAACCAATGGCGGTTTGCAGACCAGCTCATGAGCGACAACTGGGAGCTGGTTGAAAAGGGACCTGCTAGTGTGTCTTTGACTGCTCTCAAGATCTTCATCAATGTGGATTTCTCAATAGCACGGGCTTTTGTCGATCAACTCATGCATGACAAACGGTTCAGCACCCATAAAACGTTCCAGGAAAAGGTGGCCTACGTTTACTTGAAGGGGGCTCGGACGGTGGCTCTTAATCTGTCTGAAATGATACGTTATGCTACCCAATATCAGGATCTGCCGTTCATGGAGTCTGGAAAGGTGCTTGGACAAATGGTCCGAGGATTTCATCAGCTGGGAACACCCAAACAAATCAGGGTCTTTCAGCAGTATCTGTGCAGTCGGGGACTAGACAAGATCCAGGGGGTCAAGGAGGCCATGTTTCTGCGATATCTGTATCTTCGACAGTTTGACAAGGCTCTTACCATGGTCAAAAGCAGACATTATTACACCTACAAGGTGACGATTTCGGGCTACTTGGCTCTGGCAAGACGTCAGGACTGGGACGGACTATTGACGTTCCACAACAAGTTGCTGGAGGTTGATCCAAACATGAAGATTCACGATACAATGAGTTGTTGTTTGGTTGAAGCATATGGAGCGACTCAATCGATGAAACGGGCCATTATTCAGG
The DNA here is from genome assembly GCA_900518995.1 of Yarrowia yakushimensis. Taxonomy (NCBI): domain Eukaryota; kingdom Fungi; phylum Ascomycota; class Dipodascomycetes; order Dipodascales; genus Yarrowia; species Yarrowia yakushimensis. The sequence continues at coordinate 2,186,464 of ULGW01000002.1, forward strand.
CTCAATCACAGCCCTCGTTATCTCCAGCAGCGGTATCTTCTTTGTTCCGGGTCTTTTGTCATCATTATCCCGAACAAGCGGGTGATCTGGACCGTCTACTGGCGTCCCCGGCCGTTTCGGAGCTCAGAGTGCTCACCAAGAACCTCGATCTACGAACAATGGTGCCAATGATGCTTCTCAACTCAATGGACGTGCGCAACGCAGTTTCAATCGCGGCCTTTGAGGGTGTACATATCAAGAGAAGACGGACCATTGAGGCCATGGTTCGACAGGGACGTCCAGAGCGAGCATACAAGTACTACACGGTCATGACCAAGACGGAGATTCCGTTTTCGGAACACGACTACCTGACGCTGGTGCGAGGGCTGTGTGGACAAGGGTTTCTGCAGTTGGCAGAGGAGATTCTGGCGGACTTTGACAAGGCTGTTCCGCAGGGATCGTGGAGAAAACGGGTGTGTCGATTGGACGTGGAGATGCTGCGAAGCAAAAACGCAGGCATTGACAGCACAGAAAAACACGCTGGCTCGCCACGGGCCATTCTGGCAGACTACGTGGCCAAACATTGCACTTTAAAGGGTCCTCGAAGAGACGGAACGGTGCTGGGAAGTCCAAAATACAAGACCAAATCGGGTTACGAATGGATCGCGGTCGGAATGCACATGGTGACACAGGGGCTTTATGTGGAGGCACGTGACTTTCTCAACGACGCTCAGCTGCGAGAGCCCATGGCGTATGCTCTTGTGGCCGAGTGTCATGCTCGTTTGGGCAACATTGGAGAGATTGACAAGCTCATCAAGGAGATGCGGGCTCGAAATGTACGGGCTGATCAGACGTACAAGACTCTCATGAGTCTGACCGAGTACCAATATGGCACCGGGTTGGTTGCTGTTTTGGACAAGTTGAAGCTTCTGATTGACGAGCGGCACAAGAATGCGGTTCGAGAGCAGCACGACTTTCTCGAGGTTCTGGTCAACGGAGTCAAAATGCATGAGGAGGACAAGAGGAAACTACAAGAGTAGTATGTATATAGTAATAGCATGTGGTGGGTGATCTTGAGTGCGAGCTTTGTAGGAGCTGGTATAACCTACCAGTACGATACAAGTACGATACCGTACTTCTACTGTGGTCTCACAGTAATTGTCCTCTGTCCTCTGCAGAAATGTTTCAAATAACGAGGGTTCCACGGCATGTTGACATGATGACGAATCGTGTGTCTTAAGAGTGTCTCAGTGAAGGTTACGGGTAGCGGGGAGGTATGGAGGTAGGGAGGTAGGAGAGGAAGACAAGAAGAAGACAGTTTAGGAGTACGTCTTATTTATCTCATACATTCAATTTTGTCGTACTGTACTCGTACTCGTACAACGTTGGTATCTCAGGAAAACCAAATAATGACCGACTTGCCTGAATCATCTCAAACAAATGTGCATCAATGACCTCCAGATTGCTTGTTGTCAAAGTTCCATATACGAGCGTGGGTTTGATTGTCTCGACATGTGTCCGTTTCAAACTGTGTCAAGTTTAATCTAACAAAGTTTTGTTGAAGATTGAATAGTGTACTTGAGTGCATGTGAATGACTGAAAACGAACATTGGTGAGAAGTAGGGGTGATCTGGTAACGTACTGTCCACTACTACCCCTGTACGATGTGCTAAACCCGGGAAAGCGCTTTCGACAGTCCTGAAATCACCCCTCTTGTCTCCATGGAACTTTGACTCCAACTAAAGGTGCATTCGCGGAGTTAGACTAGCATGCCCTATTTGGTGTGGGGAGATGAGCATGAGCAGGAGGGTGAGAGTGAGAAGGGTGAAGGGTGAGGAGGGTGAGAACGGTACAGTGAGAACGGTACGAGTACAGTAAGGTACATATTTTCAGTCCGTAGCCAGCTCCGCTCAGGAAATCATCTCCTCTCATTCTAGTCAACGTCTTAGACACTGTCGCACTCTTGGACCCCTGTATTTTAACAAGGGGTGGGAGGTTAGTGAGAATAGTCTTCTTGGTTGTTGAGGTGAAGACAAGAGGAGTAGAGTACGTACTGTATAACGTATACCGTATAACGTATTACACCGTATTTGTAGTATCAGAGACATTGTTTTTCAAGTACCAGTTTTACGGACTCTTTCACCGAACAACTATGGCTCATCCACGTTCTTTCACGGGAAATTTTATTTTTCATGCACATCTCCAAACACGCCTATGCAGACTGAGGCATGGGAGATCGACGGTTTCCTGACGATCATTGATGGACAATGATGAATACGAGCAAACTGTCTGGGCGAAGAATTGACACCACAAAATCAATTCCACCCCCTTACAACTCTCTGTGATACCCTACACTCTTCTTTTGATACCCCTATCTTTCCTAGATACCACACCTCTCACCCCTCCACCATCTCGATAGTCGGACTAGTTTCCAATAGCTTGAGTCTATTGCACCATATACCAGGGCTGCGACATGTCTGGACCGCGCAGAACAAACATGAAACCCCCGAACCTCTGTCTCAGTACATAAAGTCCTGGCACCCCTCTCGTACCTATCAAGACCACTATGAAGTTGTCCACACTCGTTCTTCTGGCAGCTGTACTGCACCAGACCACTGCCCAAAACGTGATTGCCGACGGAGCCATCGATGGAGTCTCCAGAGGAGTCATTTCGGCCCACAACTCGCAAATCAACGACGCCCAGGCTAAATCAGAGGTCGACCAACTCATCAAGTACATTGCCTCCAATCCCTTGATTTACGATGTTCTGGACCAGGCTGCAAACTCCATGCTCGGCGTGTTTGACACTGACAACTTTCCCGCCTTTGTCACCGCAGCAATCAGCTCCATTAGTGCCTATGAACAGTCTCCCGACTTTACCACCGCTCGTTCTCTGGTCTCTCAGTACCTGCCCCATTATGATGTTCAACAGGCAATTAGCAACGCCAGAAGTCAGGACGATCTTTTCTACACTCTTTTCACAGGAGATGTCAAGTCCCTAGCCACTAATTCCAACGTCCAGAGTGCCGTTGACGCTGGCGTTTCAGCAGTCTCCCAGCTCATGACCGATCTCGGAATTTTGGGTGCAGCTGTGGCCCCCACTTCCACGATTGCCACTTCTAGTACTGAGACTTCCACTTCTGAGGCTACCAGTACTGTGGCCCCTACTTCCACTTCCGAAGCTCCTACTTCCAGTACTGAGACTTCCACCTCTGCTGATTCTACTACTTCTGTCTCTTCCAGTACCGAGGCTCCTACGTCCAGTACGGCTCCTACTTCCACTTCTGAGACTTCCAGCACTGAATCTTCCAGCACTGAATCATCCAGCACCGAGACTAGTTCTACTGCTCCTGTCTCGTCTGCCCCAGCTTCTACTGCCCCAGCTTCTACCGCTCCTGTTTCGTCTACTTCTTCTACCGAGGTCACTTCTTCTACCGAGGTCACTTCTTCTACTGAACCCTCATCGACTGCTCCTTCTACTTCTTCCACTGAAGCCTCTTCCACCGAAGTCTCTTCTACTTCTACTGAAGCTCCCTCTTCTGCAGATGCTTCTACTTCTACCGAGACCCCTTCGTCTACTGCTTCTGCTTCTGCTTCTGCTTCTGCTTCTGCTTCTGCTTCTGCTTCTGCTTCTGCTTCTGCTTCTGCTTCTGCTTCTGCTTCTGCTTCTGCTTCTGCTTCTTCTCCTGCCACTTCTGAGACCACCTCCTCCTCTGAAACCCCCACCTCTGTTCCTGCTTCATCTGCCCCCACCTCTGAAGTCTCCTCTGCCCCCGTTTCATCCACCCCTGCCTCCACTGAAGCTCCCCTATCCACCCCTGTTTCTTCTACCGAGAGTCCCACCTCCACCCCAGAGGCAGTGTCGTCTGATGTCCCCGTTTCCGAGACACTAGTTTCTTCGGTCCCCGTCTCCTCTACACCTGGTTCCACTACTTCCGAGGCTGTTTCCGAGACTTTTGCTTCTTCGGCTCCCGCCTCTTCCACCCCTGTTTCGACTGCTTCCGAGGCTCCTACTTCCGAGGCTCCTACTTCCGAGGCTCCTACTTCCGAGACCTCTGTTTCTTCCCTGGCTCCTATAGAGACATCTCTTTCTTCTACTCCTGTTTCTTCCGAGGTTCCTGTCTCTTCCCAGAGTCCTACTCCTATCTCTTCTGATGCTGTATCCTCTGAAACCCCTGTGTCTTCCACTCCTGTGTCTTCCACTCCTGTGTCTTCCAATGTCTCTTCCCAGTCTCTTGCTTCTACGGCACCTGCTTTTTCAGTCGTCTCTACCACTCCTATCGCCACCTCCTCTCCCTCTGAATCCGCAGCGGATCCTGTCACGGTCACCTCTGTCAACCACATCACCTCGACTCTGACCCAGACTGTCACCCATTGCGAAGACAACAAGTGTGTCACTCCTACCATCACTCTCACCACCGTTGTGCCCTCCAACCACGCCACAACCACCATCCAGACTGTCGTCGAGGACGTCACGGTCACCATCACCGTTCCTTGTGACACCACTGACGTGCTGGAGTCGTCCGAGTTGTCTCAGTCTACCACTCAGGTGTCTTCCACGGAGGTTCTTCATTCTTCCATTCAGGCTCAGCCTACTACTGAGGCTGTTCAAGCCACTACTGAGGTTGTTAAGCCTACTACTGAGGTTGTTAAGCCTGTCACTGAGGTGGTTTCTAAGTCTACAACTCCAGTGGTTATCCAGAAGACCTCTCAGCCTATTGATGTTTCTCAGCCCACCTCTAAGGAAGTTGCTCAGTCTTCAACTGTCGCTCAGCCCACCACTGCTCAGCCCACCACCCAGGCTGCTCCTTCAACAGTGTTCCCTTCGTCCTCCCAGTCTGTCCAGTCTAAAACGATCGAGTACGTGACCCAGACCATCATCAAGACTCTGACTCACTGCGACAACAACAAGTGCGTCACTCCTACGGTGATCCTGACCACCCGAGTGCCCACCAACGCTCCTCAGACTGAGATCCAGACCGTGGTTGAGGGCGTCACTGTCACATTGACCGTTCCTTGCGATACCGCTGGTCCGGAGACGCAGTCTCAGTCTGAGACCCATCCTGAGACTCGCCCCGGTCAGGTTCAGTCTGTTCCCCAACCAACTCAGGTTCAGTCAACTCAGGTTCAGTCTGAGACTCACCCTGTTCAAGTTCAGTCTGTTCCTCAGTCGCAGCCTATTCAGACCCAGCCTATTCAGACCCAGCCTATCCAAACTCAGCCTGGAGTTCCTTCTCCCACTCCTGCTCCTTCTGGACCTGGTCCTCAGTCTGTCCCTCAGTCTGCTCAGTCTGTCCCTCGGTCTACTCCCCAACCTATCCCTCTTCAACCTATTGCCCCCCAGCCTACTGGACCTGCTCCTAAGCCTTCTGTTGGTACAGTCATCCAACCCGTTCCTCAGCAGACTGTTCCTGTCATTCCCGTTCAGCCTGTTCCTCAGCAGCCAGCTCCTGTTCAACCCGTTCAGTCTGCTCCTATTCAGCCTGTTCAGCCTATCCAGCCTGTCCAGTCTGCTCCTATTCAGCCCGTTCAGCCTGGACCTATTCAGCCCGTTCAGTCTGGACCTCTCCAGCCAGTTCCTCAGCAACCTCAGCAGCCCACCACTGTCCCCCAGGTCCCCCAGTCTCCCAAGGGCTCGGTTCCTGCCCAGGCCAACGGCGCTTCTACCGTCGGGGTCTCTGTAGCCGCTGCCGTCGCTGGAGCCATGGTCTTCCTTCTCTAGGCTTGTTTAATTAGTTAATATATGTTATAAAGTACTTGTAGAACGATTGAGATACTACCAGTACTTGCACTCAAAACCATACAGGTTTGACAAGCTGACAGAGACGGACGGTGAATCTCAACAAAACAGACACTCTTGGTCAAGTAATTTAGTTAGCTGAACATACAGTCTTGTCCTGACAAGTAATACAAGCAACTATCGTAGTTGAATGAGATGGAAGAAGATAAACCATCAGAGCAGCTGGTCATATCTGATCTGACATCAAACTCCAAGCTGCTCACTCGGCACAGCTTACGAACGGTATTTGGAGGCTATATATCTCGAACCGAGGTTCAATCCGACTCGTAGCCAACCTGCAGATCGGTACGGCTCTGCATCGGAACATGTCATTCTGGATGCTGTCATCAGCCGACATGCTGACACATATCGCAATGACAGGCTTGCACGTGGAGTCTCTGGAATGAAGAATGAGCGGGTGCGGATTGGGCTATGGAGTTGGCTAGCTAAGCTCACCAGATAAGCTAGGAGGTGGAACTCTGTAACTATTTCAAGGTTGACTTTTATTGAGATAGTTTGAGTGGAGATATCATAGGAGAGTACGAGTAGGATACGATACGAGTACTCGTACGATTAGGTAGGACGTATATGGTGTCAATGGAATGGTAAACACAGTGACATATTCAATCAATCTATATTTAGTTACTCACCCACCATTCTACCAACACTCATGCTTACTCCTACAGAGGATCGACATACAGCACCCTTGTACATGTGAGAGATTGACATTCCGTTGAGCAGTCACCTGGTCCGAGTGGAAATGTGGCTTGAGGAGAGAGATAAATACGACAGCCGGGTTGTCTGGACAACGGTATTTCGTTTTTTATCCACACTTGCATCTTCTATCCCGATTTCGTAAATCCTAATGGTTCACGTCTCCACTCTTTGAAGATCTCTACCAGGACCCCAGTGTCTCACCTAGTCGATGAAAAAACTGCTGATCGGCGCAGATCGACGGTTTGGTTGGACACGTTGAAAGATCTGGATCCACGGAGATCTTGAGGGGGGGGGGTAAGGAAGAAACAACCGCAGCACCATGGTCAGAGTATCTACCATCTACAGCACTATTGGTTCTTAGTCCATCGTCTATCTTTTCAACTAACACCACACTACACGCAAGTGTGTGAATGAGAGGGACAAAGAACATGCGTAAACACGATTCCTCGTTTTGCTGGCGTCACAAGGAGTCCGAAGATGCAAACTCCGAGTAAGTTGCCCGTTATCTTGCAGTTTCCATATTTGGCCTGAATGACGCTTATTACGTCGACTGAAAAAAATCAAACCAAAGACTGAAAAAAAAAAACTGAAAAAAAAAGTCAAACCAAGAGTGGGGGTCATGGAGGAGTTCGAATGGACTAGGAATGGACTCCGAATGGACTAGGAATGGACCCATTCTGACCACACCAACCAAACACCCAACCATCTCTCGGCTGTTTCTCCTTCCAACGCAGCAGGGCTGCCTGGAATGCTTAATGTTTAATGCCGTAGGCAGGGCTCTGCATAACCACCGTTGGACTTGATATAGTTGTTATGGTGAAGATGTCAGTAAGAATAACATGTCATAGATGACGTGAGTGAAGTGTACGGAAATTGGAGGTCTGTGAAATCAATCGCTTGTTCAATCCATCGTGTTCAATCCTTCGCCTGTTCTGTCTACCTCACCTGACCAACAACACCCCTGACACGTATCTGGCCTGTCGTGTCGATCCTTGCCTTGATTCCAGTGGTGTTTTTGCTAGACCCAATTGAGAGTGTCAGACAATCAAGCTGTTTCACTCTCACTCGTCAACTGTCCAAATTTCGTCTTCAAAACGTCTCTAGACCAGTCGATAGCTGTAAAACACAAACGATCCGTCACACATACACACCACCCTCAAAACACACCCTCAAACCCACCCTCCAAAACACACAACCAACCCATCGCTCTCCAACGCATCACACTAACCCTTGTTCCTTGTTCTCCAGCCTAAAATAGACTTGCATCAAACAAGATGGCTCTACAAGAGAGCTATTGCAGGTGGCCTGTGATAGACCCCGACATTTAAATAGACCCGTGGAGCCCCCAATCTACATCCTCATCCCAAAAACACACACAAAAATGAAGTACACCGCCGCCACCATTCTTTTCGCCGCCGCCGCCTCCGCCCTCGACGTGGTCTCCGACCCCTCCAAGCCCTTTGGAATCCTCACCCTGCGAACCGGATCCGCCATCCACCTCTCCACCGTCGGTGTTGCTGACGGCGCTCTCAATGTCGGCCCCTCCACCGCCGCCTTCACCATCAAGGACGGCGTTCTGTACACCGAGGGCGAGCCCGTCGACTTCTCCTCCGGCGTCGCCAAGGTGGCCACTGACGGTAAGGGAACCACCGGCATCACCATCGACCAGGGTTACGTCACCATCCCCGGCTTCAACTGGGCCGCCTGCCCCGAGGGCTCCGGCTTCTCCGTCGACGACAACAGCAAGTGCGAGGCCGACGGTATCCCCTTTGGTGCTTTCGCCATTGCTGACGACGAGACCACCGCCGAGACCTCCGCCGCCCCCGAGTCCTCCGCCGCCCCCGTCCCCTCCGCTGCCGCTAACGCTACCGTGGCTGCCCCCGCTCCCTCTTCCGCTGGCAACCTCACCGCCCAGGGCAACACCGGCGCTGTCGTCACCCAGATCGGAGACGGCCAGATCCAGGCTCCTCCTTCCGCCCCCGTCCAGGCCAACGGTGCCGTTGCCGTCGGAGTCTCTGCCGCCGCTCTCGGAGTCGCCGCCGCCGCCCTCCTCATCTAAACGCCCATTGACCTTTAACCACCGTGGAGCAAAATACATACCCTCATGTTAATTTAATATTTGAATATCAGTGGCGTCGTGTAGAATGCAAAATGTAGTACTTGTATGCGGACTATGGCCCTTGTACATGGACAAATACCTGTACGATACTTGTATTAGATCAATCTGGAAGTTTCATCTCATGGTCTGTATCTTACTATATCCTTATCTTGACACTTTATCGTCTACGCTTGACTTTATTTTTCACTCTGAAATTCAGATAATTTTGACATTTGATCTTACTCTACAGTCATCGTCAGGCTGCTCCTATACACTAGTCAGACTGTCTACGTGTGTAGAATCTGCTTCAATCTCATCAGACTAGTTTCTTTGATAACCCACAAGGTACTCTTACCACGTGACATGTAGAGACTCTCACCTTCTGATTGAAAAGCAGAGAGACTGTTATCAGAGAGTAGAGTACAATACAATTACAATACTGGTACACTTGTGGCCACATATACACTACAAACAAGTACAAGACATCGTAGATCAGCTAATCTCTCAGTCCACCTACATCTACAGATTAGTTCACCTGGACTCCAAAGTCTGCAAGATATAAACGAGATTCACTATAATGTATCTATCACTGTATCTATGTCCATTTCATGATAGTATATACGAATTCGAGACTGTCATACTCCAGTCATACCGTCTTGTCCTGAAGCTATATAGGAACTCTAGAAGATGTAGGATCGTCAATAGTACTGCAAGAGTGAGTATTGATTCAACCGAAAAGAACTCCGTCACTTTGTCAAATGAGACAAGATTGTAATTACCAGTCCCTACGATTGAATTTCCTCTGTCTCGCACTGAATCCAAGACTGATTTCTGTAAGCGATATTGGTTCTTTTTTTGCAGTAGAGAAAACAACTTGACAAGGTATCAGAGCTACTATCCCAGTATGGTCAGAGACTCCCCAAGTCGACCGACCAACCTCCTCAAAGAACACTCGGAAGACTTGATTGAATGGAGCCCTACGAATGTCTCTTCTGCCATTTACAGCCCCCGGCCATCCACTTCTTGTATATGTATTAGTGTATGTTCAACCTCTAGACTCTCTAAATCTTCTTAATGTCCACTCTCAATCTCTCCCATGCCTTGGCGTCTCCTCCAGTATAAGGAGCCGAAGTCAACAAGGCATAAGACCCTCCACTGTCCATACGGGTGAGATAGCCCGGGTTGATGATGACAATGGAGTTGACTACTCTAACAAAGGCCTGGACCTGCGAGGGCATGATGATCACGTCTGGAGACACGTCCACAAAGTCGCACAGTCCCAAATACGCCTTGTCCAGATGGTGGTAGGTCAGAGTCTGGTTCTCCTCTGCCACTCCGGGCTGTTTGGCAGAAGGGCCAGGAAGAAGAGGGTACAGAGACCGCTGTTCAACCACATATCGTCCTGCTCGAGACATAAAGTCCTCCTGCGATCCCTTGTTGAGCTCGCTCTGGGCCACGGCTCGCACAATGTCGAGGTTGGCAGTGCCAAACATGAGCTCGTTGACGGAGAACTGGGCCGGGTTTGTTCGGCACGTGACGTTCTTGCCCAGAGAGAGAGTCTTTCGGGCCAGGGCCGGCTGGGGGAATGCAAGATGGGCCGAGACGGAGTCTCTAGTGGACGGAATGAGAATGATTTGAGCAGGACAGGCGTTGAGAAGAGGTGTAATCTTGTGAACAAACAGGTCTTCGACCGTGGCCACCATTTTGCCAGGCACAGAAAAGCTGCCCTGAGCCACCAGTGGGTGTGTAGAATCAATAAAAGGACCCAACAGAATCAGAGTATCTGCCGGTTGTGCAAGAAGATCCTTGAGAGGCTGAAATTCGAGATCCTTGGACGTGGTGTAGGGTCCTGCGGCGATGATTTGGGTGAGGGAAGGCGTAATGGTGACATTATCAACCTCTCTGAATGGAGGAGGAGCCAGTTTGAGAACCTCTTCAACCACCAATTCTCGTCCACTGGAATTGACTCCCTTTAGAGCAACTAGTTGACCAGGAATAAGAGACACGGAAGAAAGCAGGGAGAGGTTGAGTTTGACTCGTAGAGCTCCTCCTCGGCTTCGGGGAGTTTCCAGTAGAACAGAGGCGTCTGTAAGACGGACTGTTTCGGGAGTATCAAGAACAATACGACCAGCACAAACAATGGAGTTTTGGTCGCTAAGAGACGGGTTTTTGAAATCCGTATTGGATTTGACCAGTCCTGCTTGAACACACCAGTCCATGTATTGTTCGATTTGTTCATCCAGAGTCTCAGAAGCCTCAGACACCTTTTGGTACATTGTCTTGTACTTGTATTTAGCGGCCTGCACGTGATCCGAGACGACAATCTTTGTTTCGGGGTCTGCTCGACCGGCATTCACTGCAATCGAGCTGTTGAGACTCTCAATGACAGTTCCTGCTCCCTTTCGAGACGAGTAGGACGACGTGGAGGGGGTAGAAGGAGGAGGGGTTGATCTGATGGGAGTCACGGACAAGGGAGGAGACATGGAGAGTCCGTTTGTGGCTCCGTTGGGCTGGGCGCGTTTTTTGACGGGAGTTTGGTCATTATCAGTTCCTGAAGGACCACGTTTTCCACTTCCAAGAGATCCACTGGTGAGCTGATCAAACAGATCAACGTCTCCTGTTCCTTCTCTATTTCGTCGAATTTTCGGACGAGGGGTAGTGGTTTTGGCCTTTTTGGCCTTTTCGATTTCCTTTAGCAGATAACTCTTGAGATTGGCCAGGTTTGAGAGATCCAGAGGGGTCTGTTCGTCGCCATTGGTGTTGATTGCAAAACATTCCCATTTGATGAAGAGATCGTCCTCAGAGAGGTTGAAGATGGACATGATGTTTGCGCACTCGGACTTGAGGTCCTCATTGTCGTCGTAGACGGCTCCAAACTTTTCCGACAGAGTCATGTTGGGTGTGTATGTTTGACAAAGTGGTTTGGCGATGTTAATTCGCGACGCGTTTTTGACTTTGATATTAGAGTTTTGAAATTAATTTTGAAGAGAAAAAAACCGAAAAAAGCAAAAAATGACTGAAAAATACCAGATCACTACAGATGATAATCCTTTGTTTACCCCATACCCAACTCATACATCCAAATTGATCTATTGTTTTCGTCTATAATACACTAGTCTCGTCCTCCTCGGCCACGGCCACCTCGGCCCCGACCTCGTCCACCACGACCACGTCGAGGGTTACCTCGCTGTCGCTTGTTGTCTCCGTTGTCGTCGTCGTCATTGCCTCGCTTTCGCGACTCGTTGTCCTTGAAGCCGTTGAACTTTCGGGGTCCTCGCTTGCCGTTGGCTCCATCAGTGAAACCCAGCTCGGCCTTCTTCATCTCGCAGTAGGCGGGCTTGGACATGGTCTTGAGCTCTCGGCCCTGGAAGGTGGGCTTGGGCTCGAGAGCCAGGAACTTGGTGGCGTCCTCGAGCTTCTCAAACTCGGCGAAAACAGAGCCCTTGAACCGGTTCTGCTGCTCGGTTCGTCGTCGCAGACGCACCTGAACAATCTTGCCGTGGCCCTCGAAGAACTGCTCAATCTCAATCTGCAGAGCCAGCTCCTCCTCTCGGGTCAGAGGAGCACCCAGCTCGGAAGCAGGAGTGTCCTTGGTAGGCACCTTGTCCTCGGGAAGGAATCCCTTGGCATACACGGTTCGGGCGTTGGCCTCGTCCTTGGACTTGTCATCGGGAGCCTGCAGAGCCTTGACTCGCTTCACCTTGGAACCGTCCTCAGACACCTCCAGAAGAGCAGGGGACTTTCGCAGAGCAGACACAATGACGGCCAGAGGGTCCTCGGCCTCGGTATCGGCAAACTGCTGCATTCGCTTGAAAGAAGCAATGGTGTGAATGGGCACCCAACCGTCGTTGCTGTGCACGGCCTTCCACAGAAACTTGTCTGTGGGCAGGTTCTGGTCAGAGAAGTAAAACTCCACCTGCTTGAGAATAGGAGCCTCAGCCTCGGTAACGGGCTCCTTGGGCTCAACAGGCTTGGTCTCAGCGACTTCAGCAACCTCAGCAACCTCAGCAACCTCAACAACCTCCTCCTTCTTCTCCTCGACGGTCTCGACAGGAGCCTCCACAGCCTCGACGGGAGCCTCCACAGCCTCGACAGGAGCCTCAACGGTCTCCTCGACGGCCTCAACCTTCTCCTCAACGACCTTGTCGGCCTCAACCACCTTGTTCTCGATCTGTTCAGCCATTTTGTGTGTGTTGTGAGAAGAGATTCAAAAATTTGGGTCTGCTGGAAAAAAAATTTAGTTATGCATTGGGTCTGAAGCGCAACGTAAAGACGCTCGACAAGGCGGGTAACGGACGGAATATAGCGAAATTCGGAGGTTTAAAGACGAAATATAGACAAACAAACCACTAACTACTCATTACAGCTCTTCTTTCAGCCTTCTCTCTTCTCCACCCTCCAGATCAGCTCCTGGTCCTCTTTTATCTAGCAAACTCTGTTAAGTTCAGGGTAGGTGCAGTTTGAGAGGCCAGATGTATAACCTGCAGAAGATGTAGCTCCTGAGATGACTCTGGAGATGATACTGACGGTATATCTCTGAATATCTCGTTTTTATTTGAATCCGCTACTTCTAACAAGACATTCCTCCACCTTGGCTGCAGTATCGATAAACTTTCAAAGTGAAACTTTTTATCAATCTCTTGGATAAAAGTTCCCAACTGTAGGTATAAGTATGGTAGTTAGCATTTAGCCAAGGCCGCCACGACACCGTACTGGTTGGAACATCTATTATATACACCAACCGAGTCTCTAAAGAACAGCCTTGAACTGGAGAAGAATCTTATGAGCCGAGGACTTTTTCTTGCGTCGAGGAACCTGCCGGGTGGTATTATCAGCCTTGTCGTCGTCTCTCTTGTCTCCATCCTCGCTCTTCTCATCCAAAACCCGAATCAGACCGTCCTGCATAAAAGTGCACACCAGCTTGCCCGTGTCGGTATATAGCCGACCCTGGTACTGGGCTCGACAGTCTCCCGCCCAATCGGACCACGTTTCCATGGGCATCCAGTTTCCATCGACTCGAGAATGCATGTCGTGCATAGTAAACTGGTGGTCCAGGGACGCCAGACGGGTCAGAACCGGAATATCGTCTCTCAGATTCATGCACGTGAAGAGCGAGTTTCGATCCGACAAGTACAACATGGCTGCCACATGGTAGTTCATGTTGTCGGGAAGCCGGTAGGGGACCCGGAAAAAGTGCAATTGGCGTCGTTCAGCCACATCCTTGCCCTTGTTAAGGTCCGGAAACACCTTGTCCATGTCCACCTTGCGCATCTCAATGGGGTGGGGTTCCAACTGGTACCCATTGGCAGGGTCCTTGGCCCAGTCCACCCACATGGGGATATCAATGTCTGGGGCCAGATCGTGGCCCTCGGCGCCTCCAGGCACGTTTTTTGCGAAAAAGGCACGCCGCAGCTTCTTCTCGTGGAACATTGTGTCTGTTTGAGGGAGTTTGATGGACGAATGGGCCGTGTAGGCGAGCCATTTTTTGTTTGCTGGCTCCGAAAAGTCGAAATCCGACGGCTGCTGGAACGGAGACTCGGGGAATTTGAGCCCCAGGTCCGGCTGGAACGCCTTGACTTCTCGGGTACAGTATGATCTGCCGTCTCGAACAGATTCCACTCTCCACAGAAAAGGAACGTCCCACCGACCTGGTAGAAGAAAGTAAGAGTGTTGGTTGTGCACCACAAAGCCATCAGGACACGTGTATGCCGCCACCAGAGCTCCCTGGGCCAAACAGAAGCCGCCAAAGGTGCCAGGAGACGAGAAGGGTCGCCATGCCTTGGCTACCGAGTAAAAGTACCGGATCCCGGGCTCGGGGTTCTTGGGGTACGGAATCTTTGTAAAGCAACAACTCGGGAGTGTTGCTGGGTCGGAGCAAGCTCAACGGGGACCGATTTGTACTGTGAAGAGAGAGTAGAAGGAGTAGTGGGTTTTAGTAGAAGCACGCTTTTATCATGTTGGAGTGCATTTTAAACTCTTTTAGGAGGTGTGCGCGGGGTAATCTTATATTGAGAAGAAGGTGGAATTTTTGGAGCGGGGAAATCGGTTTTGAGGGATTTAAAGATGGAAATGTATACATGGAGGCTGTATGAACCTCGTGAGTGCTTTTTTTCTGCTTCAAACCGACTCCAAGGTACTTTCGAAGTGCAGTGTAACATCTGTTCTTGGTCATGCAGAGTTTCTTAGTCCGGGGTAATAACGGTTTGCATCAAGAGCCGAGGTTGATGATGAACCAAGTCAGATGATGGATTGGAGTCAAATGGATTAGTAATTTTGGTGGCAAAGAGATTCGACAGGTTATGAGGTGATTTTGGAGTGTCTCAATGTGAGGTTTCTGTGAAATTCGTCTTCAAAATTCGTCACTGGTCTACCAGTACTCTCGGTTGTATTCTCGGAGTGATTAGTAATATGAAAAGCAGTTGCCAGATTTTGATCTTCAATAGTTGGTGTAAAATTACAAATGATTCAAGTATCGTACTTGGAGAGTGGAAGTAGCACGGTACCCTTGTAATGTACTGACTGCAGAATCTCTTCATCTGAAGGTCTGAGGAACTGGTATCGTAGTGCTGTAGAGAGGCCATGTCCATGTCCAGATTTCAAGATCAAATGTGAAGATACCAGGTACGGTACAAGAGTAGTGGCAATTTACTCTCTCTAGCCAAGACACTTAAATACAAATACAAGTATTACTTCTAGTGACTAATACGAGTACAAGGGGGTAGGTTCGAGACGAGGTTTCAAGGTACGCTAGGAAAGATCATACTGTAGATCATACAGTAAGGTGATCCACAGTGGGAAGATGATTGGGTGATTGGGTGATAAGATATAGAGGGTGAAATCGTGGTCGGATATAGGATGTTTCCACTCTTCACTTTCTCCAACTTCTCCAATGATGAGTAATACTTGACAGTATCGTACTCTAGTGCTATCTTTGGTATCAGCCTTATACTTTGACCTCAGTGTAACGTACGAGTTGGTGCTAGTATCGAACTGAAGGCGTGAAACAGGTTATGGAGGTAGTTGAGAACCAAGTACAAGTACTAGTAGTTGTAGTCGTAGTTGATTGCTCTCGAATATCACGTGACACGGCTCTACCAGCTTTCCCCTTCTCCCTTCTGCTGTTGTTCACTCTCCATACCTAAACGCGGTTGCTTGCATCAAGGTGCATAGTTTCCTGTTGCAACCCCTGACGCACGGTGGTGATGCACCACAGGATATACAGTAGCAAGTGAAGCGTTCATTCTACGACAGAGTTTACCAGAGGACGAAAAATCGCTCGAGTCGCCAGGAAAGTGAGTATGACGTTGGCAGGTGTGGTGTCACTACGATACGAGGTAGGGCAGGTGACACGAGCTGTGAATCGTGTGAACTTG
Source organism: Yarrowia yakushimensis (assembly GCA_900518995.1). NCBI lineage: Eukaryota > Fungi > Ascomycota > Dipodascomycetes > Dipodascales > Yarrowia > Yarrowia yakushimensis. The sequence goes on from ULGW01000002.1 coordinate 2,202,410, forward strand.
AAATGGGGTAGAAGGAGTTTTGTGCGACTTGTCACAGCCAGCATGTCACCACCAGTTCAAGACCAGTCACAAACAGCATGTCATACGTGTGCCTCAACAGTCTCCCACCCACAACTAACAAAGTGTACTACGACGACGCTGCGGACTCGGATTGGCAGTCGTCCGACTACGACAGTGAACATGCAACGGTGAATGTGCCTCTCCGCAGCAAACGGAAGCGAAACACAGACCAGGAACAAAACAAGGTCGATCCTATCAGTGAGGATCCGGACCACGAGTACTACTCTTCTGATGCCAGTGAAGAAGCAGGACCTAGTGCTCCCTTGGCCGAAGGATACCTCAACACGGCTCCAAATGGCGTGTATTCAGAGGAGAATCTTGCGGGAACCCGTCAGGTGCTCCCTGGACCTCAGGAGGTTCCCGACGTGACTTCTACTCCTCCCATGATCCACCCAGCTACAGCAGACGAATCCACTCCTCAGGGCTCCAGGTGGGGCAGAGGTAGAGAGGGATTTGGACATCTGGGCAGTCCGTCGTTTTTCAGACGACACAGTGCAGTTGAAGATGTCACTGCTGGAGGAGGAGGAGGAGGTTCTCGACGGCTGTTCAAGCGTCCTCAGCTCAACTCCTCCAACACAACATCAGGCCAACGATGGAAGGAAATCAAGGCTGGGCTTCGTCAGCGATTCCGCAAGAAGAAGGACGAGAAATTCAGCGCCGAAAAGGCGTACAATCAGGCCATTCTGGGCCAGCTGGCAGCCGGATCTCCCGCGGCTCTCATGGTGGCCTCTTCCATGGTCCGGGACGAAAAGAATATGAAACGGGTGCCCATTCTGCTGGAACAGGTGCGTTTTGCGCTCAGAGACGTGACAAAGGACGCCCATGAGAAGAATCGACAGTACAGAATCGATCTGTCGTACGGATCGGGCCACACAATGCTGGCCTGGACCATCTACAAGGACTACAAGGACTTTATGTTTCTGCACAGCCGGCTGCGAACCATGGCCTTCAACGCCAAGAACCCGTTCAACTCGTCCAAACAGCCTCTTCAGATCCCCGTCTTCCCTACCCGAAACAAGGTCGGCAAGAAGGGCAAGAGAGACAAGTCCAATCCCGGAGACGACGACTACACGGACACGGACGGCGAGTCCGACTGCGATTCCACCACACAACAGCAGCCACAAACCCCAGGAGGACCCTCGTCACATGGACCTCGGATGGTGAACCAGTTCTTTGACAAGCGACGAAAAAACAGAGAAATGATCAACGAGCGCATCAAGGGCGAGCTCGAACGGTACCTGCGTCAGCTGTTCAAGCTGCTACTGTTCCGAGGCGAGGCCAACAAACTCTTCCAGTTCCTGGAGCTGTCCAACATGTCGATTCGACTGGCTCCCGAAGACCATTTCCACGGCAAGGCAGGCTTTCTGGTGAACCGTACATCTGCTCGAAAGGCCGGCTGGAGAGTGTCGCATTGGCGGGTCGACGATATCAGACAGATGGTGGCCCGTCACACGTCAAAGTGGTTCATGGTGCGACACTCGTACATTGTGTGTGTCGACAATCTGTACTCCACAACGCCTCTGGAGGTGTTTCTGATCGACTCAAAGTTCAAGGTGTCGCACAATCTCAAAAAGAACAAGAATGGAGGTGGAGTTGTTTCCAACCCAAACACTTCGGGAGAGTCCGACCTGGAGGAGCTCCAGAAACCAGGAAGTACCCACATCACTCTCCAGGTGGAGAATGCATCCCGAAAGCTCAAACTCGTGGCCACCTCCGACAAGCAACTCGCCCAGTGGATGGAGAGCATCAATCTGATGAAGGAGCGGTCGATTTGGGCGCAGCAGAAGCGATTCGACTCGTTTGCTCCAGTACGAACCAACTGCAAGGCCCAGTGGTTTGTGGACGCCCGAGACTACTTTTGGACGCTATCCTGCGCTCTGGATATGGCCAAGGAGGTCATTTACATCCACGACTGGTGGTTGTCGCCTGAAATCTACCTGCGACGACCTCCGGAGGGCAACCAGGAGTGGCGTCTGGATCGGGTCTTGAAACGAAAGGCCGAACAGGGCGTCAAGATCTTCGTCATCGTGTACCGAAACGTTGGCCAGACGGTGCCCATTGACTCTCAGTACACAAAGTTCTCACTGCTGGACCTTTCGCCCAACATTTACGTCATGCGGTCGCCCAACCAGCTCATTCAAAACACCTACTTTTGGGCCCATCACGAAAAGCTGTGTCTTATCGACCACACGTGTGCGTTTGTGGGCGGCATCGATCTCTGTTTTGGCCGATACGATACTGCTGAGCACGTTCTCGTCGACGATGCACCAACGTTTGTCAATGCTGACAAGCAGGATGGCTACACTGGTCGAACCCAGCTGTTCCCTGGCAAGGACTACTCCAACCCCCGTACCAAGGATTTCTTCTCGCTGGACAAGCCCTTTGAAGACATGTACGACCGCCAAAAGGTGCCCCGAATGCCCTGGCATGATATCCACATGATGGTTGTGGGCCAGCCCGCACGTGACCTGGTGCGTCATTTCGTGCAGCGGTGGAACTATGTGCTTCGGCAGAAGCGTCCTTCTCGATTCACACCTCTGTTGCTGCCTCCTCCAGACTTTAAGGAGGAGGAGTTAGCCGAGTACAAGCTGAGCGGCACGTGCGAGGTTCAGATTCTGCGGTCTGCGTGCTCGTGGAACACTGGTGTGCGGGAGCACGAGCAGAGTATCCAGAATGCGTACATCAAGAGCATTGAGCAGAGTGACCATTTCGTTTACATTGAGAACCAGTTTTTCATCACACACACTTCGTGGCACAACATTGTGATTGAAAACAAGATTGGAGACGCTCTGGTGAACCGAATCATTAAGGCGCATCAGAATGACGAGGACTGGCGAGCCATCATTGTCATTCCTCTCATGCCCGGCTTTGAGGCCGAGGTGGACGAATCCGAGGGTTCGTCGGTGCGTGTCATTATGCAATGTCAGTACATGTCCATTTCTCGGGGCGCCAACAGCATTTTTGCGCGTCTTGAGAACGCAGGTATCCATCCGGAAGACTACATTTGCTTCTTTTCGCTGCGAAAGTGGGGCAAGATTGGACCCAATGACAAGCTGGTCACCGAGCAGCTGTACATCCACGCCAAGGCCATGGTTGTCGACGACCGAATTGCCATCATTGGTTCGGCCAACATCAACGAGCGGTCTCAGCGAGGCACTCGAGACTCCGAGGTGGCTGCCATTGTCCGAGACACCCATACTGTGGACTCTGTCATGGCCGGACGTCCATACAAGGTGGGCCATTTTGCGCATACTCTGCGTCTGCAGCTCATGCGAGAGCATATGGGTGTGGATGTGGACCATGTGGAGTTTATTGAGCGAAAGGCCGAGTTGCTGGAGAAACACAAGCTAGCCGAGGCTAGCCTTGACACTCCCCAGGAGCTGCCGATTATCAACAAGTCCGCTCGTCGAGGACGGGGCCGACGAACCCAGCGAGGAGTGGAGGACTCTGACGGAGCTTCGGGCTCTGAAGATGAGCGGGTTCTCGATATCTCCACCTCCATTTTTGGCGAGACTGTGCAGGCTGCCAGGGCTGCCAACGGCAGTGCTTCGACGTCAGGTTCGGCGCCCGTGCGACCTCGTTCTTACCAGGGAGGACCTTCTTCTCTCATTGACGAGGACTGTGTGATCGAGGGCACCACGTTGGACAATGCTGACCAGCAGCTGGCCAACCTGGATGATGCGTACGACTCTGATGCCGAGGTGCTGCTGCGAGACTACGACGAGGACGTGGAGCAGCTGAACCGGGGCCTCGACATTTACACCTTCAACTCTCTGGCCGGTGTGGACAACAAGGGTATCCGGGAGAAGAAGCTGGTGTCCTCGGACAGCCGTATCCAGGGCAACGAGAAGCACCGTGCCGACGTTGATGGTCGGGGTGTAGATCGGGGCGCAAACTCAAGGGAGTCTGCTGAGGATTTCCGAATCCGAATCCAGCGCCACGCGCAGTTTGCCAACAAGCTGACGGAGCACGAGCTGCAGCAGGTGAGCGAGACCGTGGACGACGTGACGGAGCTCAAGAAACGCGTCTACTACGAGCAGATGGAGCTCAAGCAGCGGTACCATAATTCGCACATGGAGGCCGAGATCGCGTTCAACAACCCCCCGACCTTGGAGGAGCGTCTTGCTGAGAAGAATGGCACGAAGAGCGTATCTCCCGAGACGACGGTGCCCGTCAATCTCGTGTCCGATACCAGAGGCAACATTCATCCGGATCTTCCCTCAGGATCCGAGATCTTGTCGTCGTCCGAAGATGAGGGTTTCCAGATCCCCAAGATCCCGCCTCCCGTGGACCCCTACTGTTTCAAGGATCCTCTGGACGACGACTTTTACTACGACGTGTGGCTGGCTACTGCCGAAAAGAACACCAAGCTGTTCCGGGAGGTGTTCCGGTGCCAGCCCGACGACGAGGTCACCACCTGGAGAGACTACAAGGACTTCACCACTGCTGCCGAGCGGTTCTCCATGTCCCAGGACACGGGCGACTCAAAGTCTCCCTACGAGCATGAGCACCAGGCGCATTCTCCTCTGGCTGTCAAGATCTCAGCGCCCGACCAGGACGACGAGAAGAAGAAGAAGCACAACAAGAACAAGGTCACTCATGACTATGACAAGTACTATGCTCGTCACCAGCACCACCGGTCGTCTTCTCCTCACTACCGACGGTCTCATGTGCCTCTCAAGGCGGGTGCCAACTTGACCGATCGAATCGCTCACGGAGTTGACGATGCTGCGGGCCATCTCAAGTACGCTCTGGGACGTGCCAACCGTCGTGGTAGCTACCATGAGCCTGCTGATGAGGATGATTCTCCGCCCAAGGACTTTCTTCCTGATAATTTCGACGAACCGGTCCCAGTCAAGGAGGTGTCGGAGAAGGTATCTGATAGCCAGCTTCGCAAGCGCGAGAAGCGAAATATTGGCGAGGTTGACCAGCCAGACGAGAAGCCTCCTGTCAATGAGGGCTACAGCACCGGTGTGTCAACTGGGCAGCATCAGCCGCATCTCGAGGATGAGGTGGATGCTGATCTCCAGGAGGATGTGCACACGTCGCATTGCACGCCCAATGCGAGACGGCGACGACGACGACGAGCTCGACAGAGATCTGGGATGGACAAGGTGCATGACAAGGCGACTGCAGAGAAGATTCTCAACGGTATCCAGGGGCATCTTGTCATGTTCCCGACCCACTGGCTGTACAAGGAGCTTGACAGCGGTAACTGGTTCTACAATCTCGACAGAATTCCTCCGATTGAGATTTATGATTAGTGGAAAGGGGTATGCTAACGGGGTGGATAAATATGGTAATACAGAATGGTGATAATAATATGATATAAATAATGGTGGTCAAACTGCAAGATGCAACGCGGCAACGGAGCCCAGCTCTTCGGAGCCATCATCGGAGGTTTCGAAATCAAAGAGCTCACAAGTATCTTGTTCGTCCTTGTGACCACTGGCAAAGTTGCAATATTGACGACGGACGATTCCCGAATGGGTCCAGATTTCCACCTGTTGTTTGATCTTGTCAAAGAAGACCAGAGCTATCATTGCCGAGGCCAGCTCGGGAGTAATGTAGGGCAGTCTGGGTAGGATCTCGTCTGGCTGAAGAGGCGTCTTGTCGTCTTCAGGAAGATCCGTGAAAGTGGTGTATAGAAACGAGAAGGCGATATGGATCTGCAGAATCTTTTGTGTTTGCAAGGCTGTGTTTACAATCTTGAGTATGGTCGCGTCGTAGGCAGCCTTCTTATGGGCGTCTGGAGGGCCATCTAGACCGGTTGAAAACGAATCCACAATCACGTATCTGATTTTCGAGCTATTATTGGACTTTTCAATGTGGCCAATGATAGTGTCGGCTTGCAGCTGGGTCGCTAGTTGGTCAAAGGCAGTCTTTACAATCACCAGGTTCTGACGAATGTAGCTGGCCAGCACATTCTCTCCCAGTCCAGTCGATTGATCCAGTACAAAGTAGTTGATGACGTTAGTTGGGGACCACGAGTTGTCGAGATCGAGAACCAGCACGGTTTTGTTTTCGCCTCCTGGAGTGTCAAAAGGCAAACAAACGCGACATAAGTCGTATAGAGCAGTCGTTTTTCCTGATCTGGGTGCTCCAGTTAACGAGATCAGGCCAGACAGCTTTGCAGACGGCAAATGCAGCCAGTGGAGCGAACTTTCGGCTGCATCGCCGGGTTCGTACTGTTGAATCGCGTCAAACAGATTTTCCATGGCGCGAGTACCAGTACAAGTATGATATCTGGTGAGACTTTGAGATGTCGATATGCATGACGAAAATAAAGTTTAGATATGACGCGTCTCGATCAGAGGATTCTATATACGAATAATTTATTAGTACAGATAAATATTGCGGAACTACTTGGCTAGAACCTCGGCCATCAGATACATGTAGACGGGGACCACGACATTGTCGTTAATGTCCGAATTGGCCTCCAGAAGAGCAGTCGCCGTGGTGGTGGCCACAATCTTGGAAAGAGGCATGTCGCTGATGACAGAGTGGGTGTAGCCTGGAATGAGCTGCTGGCAGAAGTAGATTCCAGCTGAAGCCATGATGATAAATGCAACTGTGCCCTGCACTGACTTGTTGGTGTCGAACCACTTGATGGACCCGATCCGTCGTCCAACAATAGATGCAGAGCTGTCTCCCAGTCCCAGACACACGATTCCAATAGGAGACTTGTGGAAGAGAATGGGTAGAAAGATTCCCAGCATGAGGTAGACGTGAGACACGACCAGAGGTCCAACCGTGTCTCGTTCGTCAACATATGCCAGGAGAGCTTCGTGGATCTGGGATCCAATGGGATAGAGGGCCGTGGCTCGAATGAACTCGACCCAGATGAAGAGCACAAACGTGCAGCCCATGGCGAGCATGGTGAAGGTACTGTCTGTGTTGACTCCACAGGGCAGGAACATTCCGACGATGCAAAAGTGCCAGATTTTGCGTCGAATGTCGGTGGAGAAGTTGAATTTGTTGCCAATCTTGTCAATCACGGGGATTGCAGCCACAAACAGCGCCCAGTAGGCCATCATGTACAGTCGGGTAGGACCCACTCCGGTTTCCTCGTTGGGGTTGAGATAGAGCCACATGAATTCAAAGGGAGTGACTCCGAGAAGATGGGTGCAGACTGGCACGGTGAGCACAATCATGAGCACGAAAAAGGTGCCGAGAATGGCCACGCTGAGCTTGGTGAGCGTCTTTTCCCAGTCTAGTGGACGTCGGTGTCTGGGGGTTCGCATGATGGCGATAGAACGCTCGACCCAAGGGTATGTGGGAAAGATGCAAAAGACGGAGCCCAAAAAGAGACATTGAAGCACAATTGATTCGGGCGACGGGTCTCTGAAGAGATGCATGCAGATCACGTTGACCACCAGAGACGAAAGTAGTCTCTTTTCGACCTCTGTGAGTGACTCCTGGGTCAACGACGACACAGCTTGAGCCACGTAGTCGTAGGTTGATTTGAGGGTTCGAAATGGAGGCGTCACGTACTCTAGAGCCAGAGTTGGGCCGACCAGATTGAAGTCTAGAAACTTATCCCAGACCACGGTAGGGTAGGGCAAGGTGCAAGCAGCCAAACAGAGGTTGACTGAGAGAAGAGTTGTGGATGATTTGTTGGTTGTGTATGCCACAAGAGGGGGTATAAGAGCCAAATAGAGAGTGTTGGCGATGAAAATGCTGCTGGTATAACAGTAACTGAGAGAGATGGCCAGACCAGCTATCCAGACTTGCAAAGATAGAGCCAAAGTTGCATATTTGGGATCAGTCAGATCGATATCTTGTTCCCGATAGACGGCGATGGCAGCAGGCAGAACAATGAGAAACACTTCTATCACGTTTCTGGTTCGCTGTTGAGAGGACTCGATTGGAGTGAGCTCTGGTCTATCTAGAGTGCCCAGAGATCCTCGAGATCGGGTTCTTCCGTGTTTGAACTGTTTGGTATTGGGGTTGACGAGTTGCGGCCACGGTTTTGTGGTTCTTCGTCTCAGTTCATTGAGAGCCTCCTTTTCCGATTCGTGTCCTTCCGAGTGATCAGCTTCCAGACCTGATTCGACTCCAGAAGACACCTGGTCGCCTGCAATGGACAGTTCGGACATCTCCGACTGGGTGACGGTGCTCGAGTCCATGATCCAGGCTGTGACAAGAGTGGGTCCAAAACGATCTTGTATGGGTGTCGCGTTGGAGAGTCTCGGTTGGACGTGTTGCAGAGTTAATTTTAGCAAATGAATAATTAGACAAAGAGGGCAGAAAACTAGGGTGGAGATATCAGAGAGTCGTTGAAAGTCAAAAGAAGTCTTGAAAACAGATTTATTCAAGACAGTATTGATCTATCAAGTAAAATATCGCTTATTACGCCTCATACCACCTGACCTATCCAGTCTATGCATCTCCTGATTATCTCGACCATTGCTTCTCGAATCATTAGACCGAACCTTGTTGTCTTCCTCGGTAGAGTTCGGCATGGGTGGGGTGGGGTGAAGTGAGGCCGATTACTAATGGCGGGGAATATCGATGAGTTTGAAGTCACGTGAGTGGATTGAATTGTTGAAGTTACGTGACAGACCCCCAAACGGCCGAATCGGTTATCTTTTCTACTAATCCAAACTAATGATCATGTATATCTAGAAATGGCCTTACAGGTACACCCACCAGTACACCTCCTTTACCTCGGTAGAAACGTCTCTCATAAGAGACATTACTACCATTGTAAAAGTACGGAATCTATCTCTCTCGCTGAAACTACTCAATATCTCATACGCTCGTAGGGCTGGATTCATTACTGTACTATTACTGTACTATTGCTGTAGTCATCGGATCCATGGTTGCACCGACTACTGACCAGCGTAGCCAAGCTTGTCGGCGGTTTCGCACATGGCCTTGTAAGTGGTGGCCATGAGAGCATCGACGTTGCTGGCGTCCAGGCCCTTGGTCTCAATAGGAGGTAGGACGTCGACAATGACCTGTCCAGCGTCCAGCTTGCCTCGGCCAAAGGAGAACATTCGCGACGTGTTCTGGACCACCACGGGCACGATGGGGGCTCCAGACTGGACGGCCAGATGGAAGGCTCCCTTCTTGAAGGGCTTGATACCGATATCCTTGGAGTAGGACCGGGTTCCCTCGGGGAACATGAACACGTTCTGGCCCTTGCCTCCGTTACCGCTCTGGATGGTCTTGACGGCGCCGCTGAGGGTCTGCACGGACTTGGCTCGGTCCTTTCGGTCCAGGAAGATGGTTCCGGACAGCGACATGAACTGGCCCAGAAGAGGCAGCCACTTGAGGGCCTTTTTGGCGGTCACGGAGCAGTACTGGGGGAAGAGCCGGCCCAGAACCAGAATGTCCATCTCGTTCTGGTGGTTGGAGATGAGAATGCAGGGTCGGGGAAGATGAGAGGTGATGTCGTCAATGGGCTTGGTGGAGTCGGAGACCTGGACCTTGGCGGGGTCCAGGCTGGCGGTTCCAGCGACCTCTCGGCTCTGCAGCTTGACGCTGATGCCCAGAACGAGGCGGATCGAGTGATAAAAGGCCCGGGCAACGGTCCATTGAGCCAGACCTTGCTTGCCAATGGCGGTGAGAATGGTGGAGGCCAAAACTCCATAGGTGGCACAGGCGGCGAAGATGACCACGGCGAGAGCCGCACGGACGAGAAAAACGAGCTTGGACACGGCGGGCATTCGGGCAATGGCGAGGGCAGCAACTGCTATCACAGCGACATATATCCAACTGTTCATGTTTGGTTTTGGCACGGTTGCACCTTATTTTTTTTCCAATGCACCCAAGTCCGTCTGTCTTGTCTGGGACCAACCCCAAGTTTCATTTTCACCCGTTCTCCTTGAGAGTCTAATTGACGGGGGGTTTCAAGCACAACAAGCACGGCTGGCTTGTTGGGAAACTTTGTCTACAATGCCACGTGTGACGGGGGGGAGTTTGAACGTGTCTCTGTCGTCTATAAATCGTCTATCCGTACCAGTATCGCACTGTCGTATCGTCGTATCATACTGCTCTGACAGTCCCTCTATAGCATAATACAGTACCCTTGTTGACGTGCGGCATGAGCGGGGTACGACAGATGATATTTTATCTGGCGGTCCATGAGCGCTGAAATACGTGTAATACAGTACTTGTACCGGTACGAACTATGGCACGTGATTCAATCCTGGAACCGTACCATCATCGAATATACGAACAGAGCCCCTAAACGTCTACTCCATTCTGATAGACGAGAGTTTCACTCAACAAGCCGAGTTAAGCGTAAATGAGACTGGAGATCTTCACTGGAGTTCAAATATAGACGAGATGAATTGGGAGAAAAAAAAGACCTGTGGCAGTGTGTTCTGTCACGTGCCGTAGCCATTTATTCCATCATCCATGAGTACGAGTGCTTGTTCCAGTATCATATCGTACTCGTACCATTATCATACTCCTTTAATAACCCTATTGTCATGAAGGGCAGTTATCATAGATTCGAGATTCGAGTCATCAGCTGTAGAACTGCCTAAGTAAAAGTGCTTTCTACTGGTCATGTCGAGGTCAATCTCATATACAGCTGGTGTCTTATCTCACGTCTGTTGGTTGTAATAGCTGTCGCTTTCTGTAGGTATCTTACAAGCCAAACTGCTTATCGACTTTGATAAGGTGGACAAGCATAAACTCGGTTCTGGCAAGATCGGGCAGGTGAGTGTCATGTATCTGTCATGTAGTAGTCGTTGAGCGGTTGAACTACGAGTAGTCTCCAAGGTGTTTCAAGGTGGTGTACTGGTACTGGTACGGGTAGTATGGTATGGTCATGTGTGCTTAGTACTGGGACACCCTCTGATACCTATACCAGACATGCTCTCTAAGGTACCAGTAGGTTGATATCTCTGATAACTGAATCCAGCCATACTATAAGTAACTTTTAACTAAATGTCCTTGATTTTCTTTTTCTTTATTGTTGACCAAGTGCCAACTGTTCTTGTATCATACCCCAGTCAGTATGTACGATACTCGTAGAAAGCAAGTCTACAGACAATGGTTCTTCAGACAAAGATGGCCTCAAAGCCGAGTCCCTGGTACGATACGTCAACGACAGTCTCCCCTCGTACTTTCACTCATGCTCGTACTCGTCGTATCTACTGTAGGTTTGCACTGCAGCCTGAACGACACCATAGATCCAGTTCAGAGCCTCACTACTGGTACTGGTACCATCATAAGCGCTGTATATAATCAATTGAAATGCCATCTATACAATCAATCTACCCATTCAAAGACCCAGCTCCGAAAGAACAAGAAAACGAAGCTTCCGAAATTACCGCGGTAATTTAATCGTACTTTTCACTCAGCTGACAGGCTCTTCAGAGCTACAGTATGACAAGTATCGTACCTCAAGTATCGACCTCAAGTATCGTACCTCTGAAACAATTCCGACCTCGTCTTGCTCGTAGCTGTATCATACTCACCGTGTCCACAACGCACTCCTACATCATCAGACTCACACGGCATACGGCTGGTTGATCGATAAAGAAAATGGATAAAGGAATCCGCAAGCCACACCCCAACTTAAATATCACAAGAATACGGAGATAATACAAGGGTCTAGACACAAATCCACATATACAATATGCCCTTTTGTGTCTCTCAGCCGGCATTTATACTGCCCCATTTTACTCTTCTCCACCACCCAATCACAATACCTCCTCGAAAGTGTGCTCTCCTCAACATAACTCCGGTCGGACGTTTTGCCATAATTAATGCACGCTTATTTCCAACATACAGCACGTTACATAATCATGCCTGCTTAACGCCAACTCTAAAAAAGATGGTCGTCGACTAGCCCCAAACAGGACCGTTAGAACGGCTGTGGAAAAGATCCGGGGCGCCGGAGTTCGCTCGTCACGTGACCTGTCACCCCCTAGCACGTCTCCACAGCTGCTCCCACGCCTCTAGTCCGACCCACTGTGGCTCAATCAAACTCTCTTCCGGCTCCCATGGCATCAACATGCATGAACCCAGGGTCAGAGAGAAAAAAAAATGAGGGGCAACCGAGACTTTTTGCCGTGTCCCATTGAGCGACTTGTACACTGTCTTCTGATTGCGTAAAGACCGATTTCAGCGCAAAAATCCCTCTCACACTCCTTCTAGCAGGTTCGCTCGTGTGCTTCGACTGGGTTGAGATAAGCGCTAATCATGCTTGTATTACTGTGCGGTGGCAACTCATAACATGTAGGCGGCGCTGTTAAACCTTATTTTTACCTTCGGGCCTACACGGATAACCCGTCATATATAACTTGGCCCCACCCGCCAACTCTCTTGCTTTTCTACAACATTACTTGTTGAACAGATACAACTAAACGACACGCAAAAATGCAGATTTTCGTCAAGACACTGACTGGAAAGACCATCACTCTTGAGGTGAGTATGATAGAGGGGTTTTTGGGGCAAACGGGTGGCGTCCATGTTCGGACACAAACAGAATAATGTACTAACCATAGGTCGAGTCCTCCGATACCATCGATAACGTCAAGTCCAAGATTCAGGACAAGGAGGGTATTCCTCCGGACCAGCAGCGACTGATTTTCGCCGGAAAGCAGCTCGAGGACGGTCGAACTCTCTCCGACTACAACATCCAGAAGGAGTCCACTCTCCATCTGGTTCTCCGACTCCGAGGTGGTATGCAGATTTTCGTCAAGACCCTGACTGGAAAGACTATCACTCTCGAAGTCGAGTCTTCTGACACCATTGACAACGTCAAGTCCAAGATTCAGGACAAGGAGGGTATTCCTCCGGACCAGCAGCGACTTATCTTCGCCGGTAAGCAGCTTGAGGATGGCCGAACTCTGTCCGACTACAACATCCAGAAGGAGTCTACTCTCCATCTGGTTCTCCGACTCCGAGGTGGTATGCAGATTTTCGTCAAGACCCTGACTGGAAAGACTATCACTCTCGAGGTCGAGTCCTCCGACACCATTGACAACGTCAAGTCCAAGATTCAGGACAAGGAGGGTATTCCCCCGGACCAGCAGCGACTGATTTTCGCCGGAAAGCAGCTGGAGGACGGCCGAACCCTGTCCGACTACAACATCCAGAAGGAATCCACTCTCCATCTTGTGCTTCGTCTCCGAGGTGGCCAGTGAGGTATATAGATTAGCTGTAGCTGATTAGTATTCTCTGGAGAACTTTGTGTGTTTTGTAAGTGTAGTAGCCTGTGTACGAACGATATTTGATATCCCTCATTTGACATTGGGCCAATCGGAACTTTATGATAACGATACTCGAGATAGTTGAGTGTGTTTGGGTTTGCAGCTCATCTCAGGTTTTAGGAACTTTGAAGCAGTGTATTCTGGTCTTACTGGTGCTTGGTGTGGTATATATTTGACATCCCGGAGGTTAGACTGCTTTTTAGTGTTTATTTTAGGCGCCAATTGGGTCTCAGAGTGGTAGATAATAATGGTGAGATTCTGTTGTTGTAGTGCGATACCTCTTTGTCGCACAGCCCCCTTCCCTTACCCTTATCACCCTGATATTCGTCCGGGTAAATTGTGGTTAGTAGGGCTAGGGCTGGGGGATGTTTGAGCGCCTGAGGAGGGATATATTAGTGGCATTTGTTGATTGGACAACGCGGTAATTGTTTCAGGCCAGTGAGTGTCTGTTTTTGAACAAGCAGCAATCTCCAGTCTTCTTTTCTTTCCCGTCTCGATTAGAGTTGCCGTCTCACGACCCCAGGGTTAAGCAAGAAATATTAGTTCATCATTTTCTCAGAGGCGGCACTTTTCACGGCTAAGACTTTGAGCGGTACAAAAGGTAGAGAAACGACGAGTATTCTGCCACAAACGTCTTGAAACGATCTTTGACGACATTTGAACATTCTTTGACATCTTTGAAAAGACTCCTTCTGACCTCAGATCTACCGTACCCCTAATCACTACACTACACTACACTACACTACTGGTACCATGGACAATACACAGCTCTCAAACGCGGTAAAGGCGTTCCAGAACCGCAAGCCGCTGCCGAAAATCGATTTCACCCAGCACACCATGGAGGACGGATCGGTGGTGTCGACGGTGGAGCGGCCCATCAAGTCGGTGCCTGCTCCTGCCACCAACAAGCCAACTGACGACGAGGTGTTTGACCGGGTCACGGGCAAACCCAACCTCGAGTTTCTCAAGGACCACTTCTACCGAGAAGGTCGACTTTCCAACCAGCAGGCGATCCGGATCGTGGAAGCTGGATCGCGCATTCTGGAGCAAGAACCTACTCTTTTGGAGGTGGATGCACCCATCACAATCTGTGGAGACATTCACGGGCAGTTTTTCGACCTGATCAAGCTGTTTGAGGTCGGAGGAACCCCTGGACCCAGCACACGGTACCTGTTTCTGGGCGACTACGTGGATCGAGGCTACTTTTCCGTCGAGTGCGTGCTGTACCTCTGGTCGTTGAAAATCCACTACCCAGAGTCAATCTACCTGCTTCGAGGCAACCACGAGTGTCGACATTTGACCGAATACTTTACTTTCAAGCTGGAATGTGTCCACAAGTACGGCGTGGACCTGTATGAGGCGTGTCTGGCGTCCTTCTGCACCCTGCCTCTGGCGGCCATCATGAACAGACAGTTTCTGTGTGTTCACGGAGGCCTGTCGCCGGAATTGCATACACTGGACGACCTGCGACGAATCGACCGATTCAGAGAACCCCCTACTCACGGCATCATGTGCGATCTTCTGTGGGCAGATCCATGTGAGGACTTTGGCGCCGAAAAGGGCAACGAGCACTTTGTGCACAACTCGGTGCGAGGCTGCTCCTTCTTCTACTCGTACCACGCGGCCTGCGCCTTCCTGGAGACCAACGGACTGCTGTCCATCATCCGGGCCCACGAGGCCCAGGACGCGGGCTACAGAATGTACAGAAAGACCAAGAGCACGGGGTTCCCGTCGGTCATGACCATCTTCTCGGCACCAAACTATCTGGACGCATACAACAACAAGGCTGCGGTGCTCAAGTACGAGAACAATGTCATGAACATTCGCCAGTTCAACTCGTCGCCCCATCCCTACTGGCTGCCCAACTTTATGAACGTCTTCACCTGGTCCATGCCCTTTGTTGGCGAGAAGATCACCGAGATGCTCATCACCATGCTCAACATTTGCACCAAGGAGGAGCTTGAGGACGACGACAGTGCCAGTGGAGTCAGTGAGGTCACCGAGTCCAAACCTGCTGCGTCCGTGGCCACCGCGGACTCCGACACTCCCAGCACCATTTCGTTTGACCAGCGACGGGCTCTACGGAACAAGATTCTGGCCATTGGTCGAGTGTCGCGTTTGTTTAATGTGCTGCGACAAGAGTCCGAGTCCGTGTCTGAGCTCAAGGCTGTTTCTGGCGGCAAGCTGCCCCAGGGCACGCTCATGCTTGGTGGTCAGGGCATTCGAGACGCCATCACGTCGTTTGAGGAGGCTCGAAGCGCGGATCTGGGCAACGAGCGACTGCCCCCGAGCTCCGAGGAGCAGGCCAAGGAGAAGCAGCAGCAGCAGGAGGGGTTCAAGAAGGCCATGTGTGAGCATGACGAAAAGATTCAGCGGCTGGCCCGACGGCTCAGCAGGGGTTGAGTTTAGTTGAGACCCAATGAGGGGGTGCAGAGTAATATAAGGCATTTAAATTATAAGGAGAATGCACCATTTGGTAACGAGTAACGAGTAGCGAGTAATGAGTAATGAGTAAATAGTTCTAGAGTTCTAGAGTGTATAGTCAGAGAACTCGTCAGTGAAAGTAGAAGCTGACATGAGTCTTGTTCTAGGTACCAACAGGTCATTCCAGATACTGGTATGCAACATCGGGTACCAACGGAAGAATACTACGAGATACCAAAAGGCACTTGTGGCGTGATTGCAAGGCACGGAGGCTACAGTACGTACTCGGCGACCCATGTACCGTACCAGTACTGTACTCGCACTGTAAGGATTTTGTTGGATTTTGTTTTTCAAGGCCAAGACGACATTCCTCACCATGTCCCACCATTGATTTGAAAACGCAGATCAAGCAGCACCCAAGAAGAAGCTCACTTTTAGTCTGCAAGGAAAAAGAAACGTGGGAGCCGTGAAGGTGAGGAGACAAGAGATTGGAGACATGGACAATGAGGATATTGCGACATTGAAGTCTTGGAGCACGTTTTTTGACCGCAATATAGGTCTGTACAAGTTCCACGGAGCTGAGTAACGTTTGATTAGCTCTCAACCTGACCCCCAATCTTGGCTTGTTCAAAATGTAACTGGAGTATGGCACAGGATCGGGTGCAGTGCCGCAACGCAGAGCTGCTGCAGAGTGCATTGAAAATGTGGGCTTGGAATGAGTGACTGACCCGATCTTTGGCCAAAAGTAACCCACGGGGCTTGTCCTCTCGATCTGCGATGGTAAACAGCAGCCCTCAGGCGAGCACGTCTGTGTGTGGTGTTTGTATGCAGTCATGAAACAGATATTGAATGCGAAGATGAGATTGCAGAGTCATAACGGTGAGGAGCATGTTACGAGTTGGCAGATATTACGAGTTGGCAGATGTTCGAGTTGGCAGATATTACGATATTACGATGACCTGTCAGTCAATATTATCAACAGCCAACGGCTTTAATATGACGTAAATCGTCAACCGTTTAATACGACTGGTCAATCTAACGGTTCTCTCAACCAATCGCCCACCTGGACGCCGTATGTCTAATCTCTCAACTCTTCGGGCCGAGAAGCCGTGCATCAAACTGCACCTATCCAAGGTGTGTCTGAATCTATCTTTAGTCCACCTGTGAGCAGTGCCTCTGAGCATCTGGCCAGAATATCCAACTCTCAACACCCTGTCTTGAACTGTGTCGATCACAGCTAATCTCCCGCTCTGTCTCAACGGGAGCTGGCTGATCTACAAAACCTCACCACACCACACCTCCAGGCTTACTAACCCATCGCTACAACTGCAGGGCTTGTACCATACATGACAATGGAAAAAATATTTTTTTCCCATGTTGGTCGGCCACATTCCAGGTGCCTGAGACCTGTGCCTCTGAAAGGTGACTTCAAGTGCAGGTTTGCAACTGTATGCAAGGACTCTTTGGGTTCACGTGCCAGCTACCGAAGCTCCAGTTGCGGCGGTTTCACACCCGTCTGACGTTCCGTTCCTGGTGCCTGGACAGGGTGGTGCCTCACGACAAAAACCAATCATAATACTGTCCTATTCCGGAGAAGAGGGTATTCGGTAGTCTTTTAAATGACGCTTCACATAGTCGGTCTACAAGTATGACAAATTCCACAACGGTACCAACCCCGTAGAGTTCCCACAGCTGCGCAGGTCGCGTCATTCCTGCCTAAAGGCTTAGCATGCCGATGGAAGTGTGGTGAAACGCCTCTCGTATTGGTACAAGAGCTCCGGGCGGGGAAACATGGCTCTATCCGCCCCAGTGTCTCGTTCTCCCTTTTGGTTCTTTGGTTGTGTTTATTTGTTGTGTCTCACTCGGGTGGAGAGATACGACTCTCTACATGAGGCAGGCAGATTTGAACTAGGTACCAGTACGAGTACTGTATTTCACGCAATCATGTGGTTCACGTGATTACTTTTTCCTCTCCCTTCCCGCTCTTCAACTGGCCTATCATGATCTTCAGTGCCGATCTCGAACTGGGGTAGAAGCAGCCTGTTCAAACCGAGAGATTTGAAACTGCCTCATTACCTGCCACTTTGTCAGCGTAACACCGAGGTCACCTGTCAGAACGATTGAACAACTTCTTTGTCTACAACCAACAGTTTCAACGCAACCAGATGCTGGTGGGGAAAAATATCGCCAAAAATACACTGTACCGACGCGACTTTGACTTTTTCAACCTGCGAGACTTGTTCCGACAGGTTAGGGTCCTTCTGGGTGTATCCAGAAAGGTCTAAAACGGCATGGATTGCGAATACACGTGTTGGAGAGTCGTACGATCGTCTTTCCATGCTCTTTTGTGCTCCATATCACACTATACTCTCCCTACAGCCTCCAATCTCACATGGATGTCGAGAGTGTAAAGTTTGGCACTTTTATACATGCATTTTCTTTTTCAAGCCGATCGAGAACGGATCTACATAAGGAATTCTGGCGGCCAGAAGCCTCCAAACTCTCCCCCACCCTCCCCCCACGCATCCCATTGAGTAGTACAGTATTTTTTTTTCTTGGAACCTGACTCCATGTGCCAGAGTCGTGTCAGTCATTGTTTCTAGCCTATACACAGTGTTGGAGACAATGGAACCTTGTTTGTATGACGTTTTGACAGGGCAGCGAAAATGGCACGGCAATGTAGGGTGCAGGGACTGGTTTGTGTGAGAGCGGTCCAAATTAACGTGCTTTTACGATATTTTTCCCGATGCTCCAAAAGCCAGCACTTGAGGTTCCCCATCTTTACTGTTCTGGGATAAACATCAACATTGCTGGAGCTTATTTTTTTATACTTGCGGGTATGCATAGCTCTTGGTTTTTCGTAAAGAGGGTGTTGGGATTTCGGAGACTGGGAGAGGGATGATTGTGTGTGTATTTGGCTGATTTTTGACATTTATTCGCCGTAAAAGCTGTAATTGTGTTGTACTCGTCATTCCCTGTCCAATGGACCTGCTTTTGGCCTCATGGGCCCACCCCAAGCCCCCATATCGGAGATGCACTCCGTAAATGAGTTTCTCCAACTCCGAGACACCAAGAACTCTCTCAGATGCCCTCAAAAGACGCATATAGGCAGTGCCATGCCGTCTGAAATGTAGGGATTTCAATCCAAGTTGCAACTGCACTCTTGCGCCAACGTCCACATCCTAGCGAGAATGTCGCTGAAATCCTTCTTTCTCCGTCGCAGAAAGCCCCAGTTCGAAGAGGTGGCTCCTCGAAAGCTCCGCAGCAGCTTTTCCATGCCCAATATGCGAGCAGTTACGATTCTACACGGCCGGGGAGACTCTTCATCGCAAGAAGACCTCGTGGATTCTCGCCAGAGACCCTACCATGATCCCTTACCTCGATCCGACCCCGTTCCAACAACACACTATCTCGACTATCAGAGCGACTATTCCAGCGACTACGGCCCGTACGACTTTTGGTCGACTCTTTCCGAGGAGGAGCAGCGACGCATCAGCAAAATGTACGAGGATGCTCTCAATGTTGTGGAGTACTACAGTAGTTGAGAGAGATGATGGGGTAGCTTTCCCCAACTACTACATGTCAGATCAGAAACGACAGTCCTCATTCACAGACTCATCGGTCACAACCACTCAACCGCTCAACCACCCAAATCACAATGACATCATCACTCCCCATGCACCATTCATCATTCCACCATGTTGACATTTCCGTGCAGAAGAATGGCCCACTTCTGCATACCCTTGTTCCCCCAACGAGCCCGGCGCCCAGTCGTCTCTACAAGACGTGTAGCGGACATTTCTGGCCCTCAATCGACGTCTCCACACTCTCTGCACTCGCTGGAATCCCAGCCCACTTTTTCTTTGTTTCTATTTCGCTTCTTGTGTGTTTCATATCTCGCGGGCCCGCGTCTTCTTTATTTATACCCTTTGTCCACCACCTTGCATCTAATATTTATATAATGGCTGGTCCATGAATCTGTTAACGAATTGAGTACGATAGGTAGATATGAATAGTTGTGTTGGTGTTGGTATTGTACTGGCATCGCACCCTCGTGCTTGGTAGTCTGACGTCAGCTCGTATTAGTTCTTTTTCGTTTTTTTTTTTTTTTCAAAAGTGGAGACTGCTTGTTGACAATGAATACTGCATATACAAGCCCAACGCACCACCCATACCACATACAAGTACTCGTTCAATGTGTCTAATTCTATTAAATCCCTGTTGAAAGGTATAGTACAGTTAGTAGTTGATATCCCAGACATTTCTCATGTCTCATTCCACCCTCCTCCATTTCTCGGCCTGCTCCTCAGATCCCTCTCTGGGCCGCACAATTCCTGCACGCACCTCGTTTTCCAAAATCACCTCCAAAGACGCATTGTCCATGGAATCCGTCTGGATTTTCTCGTGAGCAATCCACCCACCCACTCCTTCCTCCCCAAGGTCTCCGTCGGCCTCCAAATCCTCCACTTGCATCTCCAGAGCAGGTTGGGGCTGACCCAGATCATTGTCGGAATCCGAGGGATCAGGATGAAGAGCTGCACACGTAGATAGAGCTGCAAACAGAGTATCAATCAGAGTATCCGGCTGAGTGGAGATGACCACCTCGCTGAACGATCCCTGAATCGCTCCAGAAAACACTCCCACACAACTCAATGGAGACTCCTCAAGCTGCAGGTAGATTTGCTGATGACCATCAGAACCCTTCTGAGTGGCATGGAGTAAAATTTTCTGATACGGAATGTTGACTCCAAACGAGTTCTGGGCAAACCACAGAGTCACATGACTCGTCAGAACGTAAATCTTGCCCTGTTGAACCGCACTTTCATGTCCGTCTTCTGCTAGAAGTTGAACATTGACAGTTCCCTCAAAGTAACAGACGACATTGTCTTCCAACGAGAAAGAAGCCGGGGTGGACGACTGGTGTTCAGCCAGAGCCACATAGTCTTCCCGCGTGAGATCGTGCTCGATGGTGCTGTATTCCATATGCTGGCTGGGCTGTGTGTGTTGCAGGGTTGGTTTGTTTGGTGATGTTCTGACCAAGGAGGTGTCCCACGTGGTGCATGAAACCAGAGGATGCAATTTTATTGCCTGGTGGGATGGTCACGTGATTAAGAGTAGTCCTGGGCGGGTCGGTTTGTGTTTATGGAATCGTCTGAGACCACTTTTCGGTCTGGATCTTGGTTTAGGCTTGATTTGACTGTTTTTTTCAGCTTCTGATTGACCATTCAGATACCCCGATTAGTCATTGATTTTGGCTATATGAAACTTTGCTGCAGGTTTGAGGGGCAGGTTTAAAAGATGGTGTTGGGGATGATTTTTTGATTAGTAATGGATTCAGAGTGGTTCTGATACGTCAAGTAGTGGATTGCTCGAAAATCGGCTTCTCATTTCTCTTGCAAGGTGGTCTTTTGAGGATGACCCCTGGTTTTCCTCCAGTCACATGACCTGAGCTAATCAGATAACTTTCAGAGCTTGCTGCAGTCTTTAGTCAAGCTCATGCTGCATTATTACCAAGCAAGACGTCACTTGTTGTATTGGATTTGAGGACTGAAAAGTGACTGAGCGAAATCTGACAACATCTTGATCACCTCCCCATTTGAGCACAGTCATTTGATACATTCTCAAATATGGCTCAAATGTACTCTACAGCTACGGAGTCTTCTCCGTCTCTGGCTGGAGTCAAGAACATTGTCCTGGTTCTTTCTGGAAAGGGAGGAGTGGGCAAATCGTCGGTCACCACACAACTGGCTCTCACGCTAGCATCGCAGGGCAAAAAAGTGGGTGTTTTAGACATCGATCTAACAGGACCTTCTATTCCTCGTTTCTTTGGAATGGAAGACAAGCAGGTTTACCAGTCGTCAGCAGGCTGGGTTCCAGTCTACACAGACGCCTCCAAAAACCTGTGTCTCATGTCTCTGGGCTTTTTGCTGAGTTCCAGAGGCGATTCTGTGGTTTGGAGAGGTCCTAGAAAGACTGCCATGATCAGACAGTTCATTAGAGACGTGGTCTGGGGACAACTGGACTATCTGCTCATTGATACTCCTCCTGGAACGTCAGACGAACACATTTCAATCGCTGAAGAGCTCAGATACTGCCACCAGATCCTAGGAGCAGTCATCGTCACCACTCCACAGGGTGTAGCTCTGGCAGATGTGCGAAAAGAGCTGTCTTTCTGCAAAAAGATTGGTTTTCCCATTCTCGGTATCATTGAGAACATGAGCGGATACGTGTGTCCTCACTGTTCCGAGTGTCAAAACATCTTCTCAAAGGGAGGAGGAGAGAACTTGGCCAAACAGTACAAGTGCAAGTTTCTGGGAACTGTACCCATCGACCCCAAGTTTGTTCTCATGGTGGAGAACGCCAAAGATGGACTTCAAGACGTTTACGCTCAGACAGATATGGCCAAAATCTTTGCAGAAATCTGCGACAAGGCCTTTAGCGAAGAGGATGAGGAGGTTACTAATGGAAACTGACCTTGTATGTATCTATTTAATGATTGATGATTGATGAACAAACTAAAGTGTGCTTGTACCAGTACAAGTACCTGGTAGTTGAAAGTTGGTAAATAATCGAAAAGATTGCTTCTCGACAAAAAAGTGCTCCAAGTCGATAACATCAAAAAAGAGAGGACGACAGGACTCGAACCCGCAGCCTTTGGAGGACGTCGTTCAGAAGAACCGAAATCCAATGCGCTACCATTACGCCACGTCCTCGGACGATTGGAAAAAAAATCGCTTGAAACAATATAATCTTAGATTTGTCTTTTTTGGCCGGATTTGCATCTTTTGGTGTTCAACAATCATCAGCACTTTCTCCTTGCTCTTTAGATTCATGAAATGAACGTTTAGCTGTCTTAATTAAGCCAAAGTTCGATTTCGAGCATGTATTGGTGCACTGAGAGTAAGACATATTGATAGTGAAGTTCAACACAGGTAAAATAGATTAGTAAAACACATTTGATGATCAATATATGCTCTATCGATTATCCACTCCTTACATCTCAAAAACCAACACATTCTCACCAGCGATTTACCAACTCCAGATGACTCCTCTGACAACTAGTTTATCATCTCACGGTTTCATGTTCACCCATCACCCGCTTCAGTAGTGTGGTCATGATATACTGGTCGTTTGTCTAGTGGTCATGGTCATGGTCATTATTGGTCATTGTATAAATTAAAGAAACCCTCTGAGTCTCTGTTCGGCGGTCATTTTCTTCTTGGGCGAGCCCTTGAGGAAATCTGCAATGCCCCGGAATGAAAAGGACGACTTCATGGTGGCAGCACGTGACACGGTGGACGCCGAATCGGCCTCCATAAGAGGCAAATGGCCCGAATGAAGACTCTGCATGCTCCTCATACTCTGCATAGAAACCATCCGTCGAGGAGTCCGAGTCGTAGCTACAGCCTCTTCAAAAAGAGTCTGAGGCTGAATGGGACTCATAGTCGTGGACACGTGACTGGTAGACGACATGAGCGACATCATAGGCCGAGGATACAGAGAAGGATACGTTTTGGTGTTGAGAGCACGTCTGTTGTCGCGAAGAGACCGAAGCGACTCGCGCGAGTCCCGGGAATCACGTGACTGGCTGCTACTGGGCCGCAGAAACTCGGTCGACGTCTGTTTTGAGAGAGTTGGACGGTCGACGGTTGAGTCACGTGACCTCACTGTCCTGAGCGACTTTTCCTGGAGTTTTGACAGCGGCGGGGTGTGGGAGGAGGAAATTGAGTCTGTGCTTGTGTTTGGGTCACGTGATGGGTGTGATTGGTTTGTTGGGGAGTCTTCTTGTGGTGAGGATGGAGTTGGTGGTCCTCTATCATTTGCTCTCATCCATTCATGTAGCACTGGGTAGTGTTGTTTATGGGGGCTTTTTTGGACTCCTAATCGTTCGTATGAGGGGAGTTTTTCTTCGATTTCAAACAAATGATTAATGATTGAGTCCAGACGATGGTAGGTCTGTTCGCATTGTGATGAAATGTTTTCCACGGATTTTAGGGTGGTTTTTGAAGTTTTAAACTGCTGGATATTGACATTGATCTGGGTAGCAGTATTGACCAAAAGAGAGTCGATTTCTCCCATTCGACGAATGAGTTCAATCTGGGCCTTCTTGACCTCGTCCACCTCGCACGATAGATCATGCTGGTACTTTGCTGCAATGTGTTGGAGACAGTCTGTCATGTCTCTAGCCTCGGATTCACAGGTCGCCAGAATGGAGTTGTATTTGAACGATGCGATTGTGGGAAGCGGTTTTATGGCGCGTTTCTTGGCGTCTTTGGCGTCCTTGGAGCCAGATCCACGTCCATTGTTCACTTTGGCGTTCACAATCACCAGATTCTCAGGAGGACTGGACATGTTGAGAGTTGTATTAAGAGAGGTTGTATTAAGGAGGTGTATGCAGGCCGAGCTTGATAACCTCGGGTTAGGGTGAGAGGAGTGGTGATGGAGAAGTAATGGTGGTACAGGTACAAGTATCGTCATGGGATTTGTAATTGTGTCAGTTCATTACTTGGATCGGTTGACATTGTCTGGATCTGGTTGTCGACTCGCTTGATTGGTATAGTCGTCTTCAAACGTCTTTCATGGCTCTTCTAGAAATTAATTGGTATAGTTAACCAGTTACTTACAATAGCATTTGCAAAAAGAAACCGCCTACAAAAAGCAAGAGCACCTCTGCGAGGTGCAAAAGATTGCAGCACCCAGGATTCTCGTATGGTCTCCCACTACAATACTAACTAGGCTCTCTGGTGCTTGACTATGGCTGATCGGACGGGAAGCCGTATTTTCACCAGGATATGGCCGCAACCGTTGAAATGTAAGGACCAAGGTCTTACTAAGAGTCGAGATCTCACCGGTCACGTGCGAGACGCGCGTCAGTCATGCAGTGGCTGTCTCCCAATGGGAACGCGCAGGAGGATGGCAGTATAAGGAAGGATTTTATGTATGATTAATAAGATAAGTTATTACGGAACAGCTTCAGGGACCAGGACCTATAGCCTGACACGGGATACAACAGTTACAGGTAGAGTCAACGGGAGACTCGAGTCAGCTCTACTAGAATACGGGATCGGATCTTACATGAAAAAAAAACTAGCTGGAGCGTTATAACCGGATACGGAAGTCACGTGACCGGAAATTTGAAACGGTCGCAGTTCGCCCAATACTGGGGTTGGCAAGCTGAGATTCTGGGAGGTGACTATATCGACTATTTTCTATCTATTGGAGTTGTTTAAATTGGAATATGATCAATCTTTCATGATCTGAAGGGAGTTCTGGTTCTCTCAAACAAGAGTGTATCAAGGGGAGCAGTAATCTTAGTGTTGGAGTGCGATAGAAGGGTGTATGGAACTACGGGGTGGAACAAGAGGCCGGTACCGGTGCGTGGACGCCTTTTTGAGCATCTTCGTGTTCAAATACCTCTTCCTTTCAACCTGCTCTCTCTATGGTCATCCTGATTAACGTCTATAATTTACATAGGCAAACTTGACATTACGTAACACACCATTCTCGGTATACAACAGCACAACCACACCTCATCCAATCAGAGACACCAACTTCTAACCCACTCACCCCTTACTAAGCAACCCCTCTTCACCTGACCTCACACGGCTCCATACAAGGTTGCATGACATGCATATTTTGGCATCACCGGATAAACAGCAAGGTGGATCGGAGTTTTCAAGCCAAGCTGATAAGATCAAAGGGAGGTGGGTAGTCACGTGAGCAAGATAGAGAGTGTGGGAGGAAGTCACGTGACTCACACAACTACACAACGAAAGAAAACAGACACTAATGCCAAAAGTGAAGTCTTCCACACCCTTCTGTAGCCTTCTGCTTCTGCTTCTGCTTCTGCTTCATGTACGTGCCGTATGAGACTCGGCTCTAGAAAGATACAAAGGGAGACTGAAGCGGTTTAAACGGCTCGGAGTGTGAAATGGGGAGTTTTATACTGGCTATCAACAGTTGAAGAATTCTCCAATGACTTTGGTTAAGTTTCAAAGAGCTCAACAGACATTTAACCATCCCCAACCGGCTGTGAAATTATAGATAGTCAAGGGCAGGCAGTTAACTATGATACGATACACGTACGAAGCGTACCACAGGCGGAGTCCGAATCACGTGATATAGAGATGCGGCAAAAGTGTTTCAACGCAGCGGTGACTCAGACCAAACGCCGCTTTCATATCCACGAGTTGCTCCGCACAGTTTCACTTCTTCTTCCGTGGCTGTCTTTGATGATGCTTCGGTAGCCGAAGCTACAATTTGGAGTATATGATTCAGTTATAGAGGGGGTTTTTGGGTGAAAAAAGCAGTGAATATGGAACAAAACAACATCAGAAATCGATCTCCAACCTCTCCAGACCCATATCTACCTCGAAACACCGATTTAACAACCCCCCTCCATTGTCCAAAAGAGTGAATAAAGTTTAAACTGAAGTGCCGCTATATATCTCCCACCACCCCCCACCCCACAATCTTTCAATGCTACGATTGCGTCGTTCTCAGCTCTCGTTTCTCACCCGAACCCGTTCTCTACACACCGATTTCACCATGACCGCTTCTTCCGGCGAAAAGCTCGCATTATTGCGTCAACTCATGGCTTCCAAGGGTCTTGGAGTCTACATTGTTCCCTCTGAAGATGCTCATCAGAGCGAGTACACCTCCGCCTGTGATCAGCGACGGGCCTACATTTCCGGTTTCAACGGATCGGCTGGCACTGCCGTCATCACCCCCGACACTGCGGCTGTCGCTACTGACGGACGATACTTTTTGCAGGCCGGCGAGCAGCTGGACTCAAAGTACTGGAGTCTTCTCAAGCAGGGAGTCAAGGGAGTCCCCACCTGGCAGGAGTATGCAATTGACTACGCCGTCAAGCACGGAGTCAACATTGGAGTTGATTCTCGTCTGGTTAGTGCCGTCGAGGCCGAGGATATCACCAAGAAGCTTGCTCTTAAGATTGAAGAGGCTTCTGTTCTGGGAGACGAAAAGACCTCCTCTTCTGTCCAGCTGATTGGTCTGCACGACAACCTGGTTGATGCCGTCTGGACCAAGCTTGATGACCAGCCCTGCAGACCTGGAGGAGCCGTTTTCCCTCTGGACGTGGAGTACACTGGGAAGCCGTTTGATCTCAAGCTCGAGGAGCTGCGAGTCAAGATGCGGGAGTCTGGAGGCTCTGCCATCATCATTTCTGCCCTTGACGAGATTGCCTGGCTGCTCAATCTGCGAGGATCCGACATTCCCTACAACCCCGTCTTCTTTGGCTATGTGATTGTCACCCCCAATGATACCACTCTGTACTGCGACTCGAGCAAGATCACCGAGGCCACCGAGAAGCATCTGGACGGTCTGATCAACATCAAGCCTTACGACGAGGTGTTTTCCGACTTTAAGAAGCTCGGCGAGGCTGCCCAGCCCGACAAGTTGGTGTTCGTGCCCAAGAACGGCTCCTGGGCCCTGGTCGAGGCGCTCGGAGGCTTCAAGAACGAAAACAAGACCTACTCCCAGCTCACCAGCCCCGTGCTCATGGCCAAGGCCATCAAGAACAAGACTGAGCAGGACGGAGCCCGAGTCGCCCATGTCAAGGACGGAGCTGCTCTGTGCGAGTTCTACTGCTGGCTGGAGGGTGTGTACAACGCCGGTAACCCCGACAAGCTGGACGAGGTGGACGCCGCTTCCAAGCTGGTGGAGATTCGAGAGAAACAGCCCAACTTTGTCGGTCTGTCGTTCGAGTCCATCTCCTCGGTCGGACCCAACGCAGCCATCATCCACTACGCCCCCGAGAAGCCCAAGGCCGCCATTCTCGACCCCTCCAAGGTGTACCTGTCCGATACAGGCTCTCAGTTCCTGGAGGGAACTACAGACACCACCCGAACGTGGCACTTTGGCACTCCCTCCGACGAGGAGAAGACTGCCAACACCCTGGTTCTCAAGGGCCACATTGCTCTGGCCGAGTCCGTCTTCCCCGAGGGAACCACCGGCTTTGCTCTGGACATTCTCGCCCGACAGTTCCTGTGGAAGTACGGCCTTGACTACCGTCACGGTACCGGCCACGGAGTCGGAGCCTTCCTCAACGTCCACGAGGGCCCCTTTGGTATCGGATTCCGACCTGCCTACAGAGACTTCCCCATGGAGATTGGTCACGTGGTGTCCAACGAGCCCGGCTACTACAAGGATGGCGAGTACGGTATCCGAATCGAGTCGATTCTCATCTGCAAGGAGAAGAAGACTCCTGAGAACTTTGGAGGCAAAAAGTACCTGGGTTTCGAGACCATCACCCGGGTGCCTCTGTGCCACAAGCTGATCGATGTGTCCATGCTGGATGCCTCGGAGAAGAAGTGGGTCGATGATTACCACCAGATTGTGCGAAACGAGATTGGACCTCTGGTTGAGGGCGAGGTCAAGGAGTGGCTGCTCAAGGAGACTGCTCCTTTGGAGTAGGCTGTAATTATGAATGCATATGATTTATGACTGCTATCAGTTGAGTTCTGTGGTACAGTAGTGTATGATCTCAGCGGGAGGTGATGGGAGCATGACGGGTGCAAGTACAGTAATACTTGGAGCTTTGATAGGCTAGATGGATAGAAGAAGTTATCTTGGTGATGGTGATGTGAGCTGTGCACTGGTAGTCGTACTCGTACAGTGTCTAGATTGAGCTCCATCTCTCAGAAAGTCGTACTTCCCAAGTCGTTGACCAAGACAAATGGTTGAAATAAACAAGAGCTAAATACTTTCAAACTATTTTAAAGAGATGAAACTGATCATACTATCAAATGCCAGAATGAAAAGTCATACTGAGAAGACGTCAGTCTCGACCCGTTAAACACATTGGATGACTCGATACGTATTCATGTCCACTCATGGCGACACAGACTCTCACGTCAAAGTTTGACAATCGTTGATAAGGCATGATAATAACTGTATTGATTTCTTTTTTCAGTATTAGGGCATCCTTTCAGTATTAGGGCATCCTTTCATGGTCAAGTGGGGCATCACTAAAAGTGATTCAAAAGATCAGGTGATTGTGTCAATGCTGCACTGATGCCTCAAACGTCCAACCAACGCCCAAACCCCAAACGCCCAAACGCCCAATCGACTACTTGTACTGGTACATATCATGTCATCGCCTCATACTTTTCATAAAGCAGGTTTTACGGCAGATAGAGTTGGTGCCTCGGATGTGAGGTGCCTGAACGATGGTATCGTACAAGTGTCATTGTACTGGGAAATGTATTGCTAAGCAACCGTCAACCTGTTGGAACCGCTTACAACCGCTTACAACCTCCTCCATCCAATTTAATCCACTTTACTATCCTCCAATGAACTACTCTACATCTCCTGTTATCCCTAAACCCTACGCATGATTACGTACAGTACATTCCACTTACCCCCACATTGCTCAACCAATGAGAGCTCGTGCAATTCAGACCGGGTCAGCATCTTACTAATGTGTTTTCCACAACCTTCCACGGGCCTGGAGCGCAAATACGGGTGCAAAAGAGCACTTTCAAGCTCGTTGTCACACTCACACGACCACACCAGTTAGTCTTCCACTTCTTTTTTTTAAGCCGCAACACTCTGGATCGATGGTTACTGGCGGAGTCATGTGATGCATCAGGGGCAGCATGTGAGAATAGAGATGCGATATAGATGTTGGATTGAGCTGGATTTTTGACTAAATGAAAGCAGGAATCTGATTAGTAAGCATAAAAATGGAAGAATAATTACAACCACATCAAAAACACCAGTTCAAACACCCTCTTGAAAACCTCCAAGGTCTTTTCATCTACCAAGAGACCAGAGTCATTTCCGAAACCTTAATTTCATTATAACGCCGGAGTGTGATTGGTCGAGAATGGGAGGTCTCGGGTGGGCTAAAGGGGGATGATTTTGAATGTTCATAGTTGATAATACTACCTGCCCGCACGGGTTGGTTCACGTGACCACTTCCCCGACTCGATTCCATCTCATATTAGTCTTGTTTTGGTCACGAGGCTGTTGGATGACCACTTGATTACATCACAATTTATGGGGAACCTTATTTGCACTCTTTCTGAAGTTTAATTACAACCAATCACAGCGTCCCTATACGTAAGCTGGCAGTCCCAACAGAAGGCCCGGGACGGAGCCGAAGTTATTTAACCTCCACACATTTTGATTTATAAGAGCAAAGGTTCCCTCCACGCTGCAACGCCAACACAACAACACTACACATTATATCACATTGACAATGTCGCTACGAAACAAATTGACGGTCGGAAAGCGATTTCTGCAGACCGCCGAGCGGTCGACTCCTTCCATGACCCCCTTCATGCTCAACAACCCCAATTCATACCATTCGTCCAAGAGCGACAACTCCAGCGAAAGCAAGCCCCAGGGTTTCACATGGGCCCGACACCAGCTGCCGCGATTCGACGCCGCCTCCAAAATGTCCAAGATTGAGACCCCCAAACCCTTTGCATTCAAATTCCCCACCACACAGGACAAGTCGTCGAGACCTGCCACCACTCCTTTTGCATTCCGACCTGCTGCCAAGACCAGCGCACCAGCACCGGCCAACAAGGCTGCTGCTGCTCCCGCTGCTGCTCCCGCTGTCGCCGACAAGACTGCCGCTCCTGCCGCTGCTCCCAAGCGAACCCGAAAGCTGCGACCCCGAAAGGCGGTCATCACGCTGTCGCCGACCGCCGTGGACCACCTCAAGGCTCTGCTGGACCAGCCCGAACCCAAGCTCATTCGAATCGGCGTGAGAAACCGAGGCTGCTCCGGACTCACATACCACATTGACTACGTGGACAAGCCCGCCAAGTTTGACGAGCAGGTTGTCCAGGACGGCGTGCGAGTGCTCATTGACTCCAAGGCCCTGTTTAGCATTATTGGATCCGAGATGGACTGGCTCGACGACAAGCTGTCGTCGCGGTTCATTTTCCGAAACCCCAACTCCAAGGGAGAGTGTGGTTGCGGCGAGTCCTTCATGGTTTAGAGGACATGCATTGACCAGATACAAAGACAAGACTAAGACGCTCCCAGAGCACCTGCATTATTTATAGCATAATATTATTGATATCATCAGATAGAGAGACGTTGTAGAGAGGCTATGGGTTGTATGAGAGACAATGAGTTGGTTGTAGACACTCATAAGATTGAACAGTATGACCATGAGAACGAGGTGAGATATGAGTGTGATACTTGTACGAATACCACGATGCTTGTACGTACTGTGTGTGTACCATTGTGAAGTACTCGTCCCTGGTACCAGTGCCAGTATCGTACTCAACAGGTACCAGTACCTGGTACTTGTACCAGCACTTCTAACTTCGAATTGTTACCTCTCCTTATCACGAGTCTGGTTTACTATACTGTATAGCTTGATGTAGTACAACATTCCTTAACAAAGTGTTGACTATTCTACAAGTACTTTGTTCAATTGACTTCGTTCATGAAGGGAAGTTCTAGTCACATGGATACTAATGAATATGGTCAGGAGGGGAAGTATTGTACAAATACAAGTATCGAACAAGTACAGGTATCGTTTAAGTACCCTGTTTGTCACAATGGACATCTCTGTATGCTCTTTGCTTCTCTCTTTACTTCTCTCATACAATTTAATCAAGTCTAACATAAATAAGTATAATTTCATTTTATATTTGAGTGATCATGTTCAGGTTGTACCTGGAGTATTATAGTCCACCACGGCCACAACCTGAGCCTTGCTCCTGGTACGAACACTCCAGGAAGACAAACAAAGTCAGTATAGTATCACCAGGTGCTCTGTCGTATCTCACAGGTACTCTGTCACATCTATCAGACCCTCCTAATCATGCAATGTCCTATAACACACCTCCCGGGGTGCCTACAATGACGCCCGACTGTTTCATGCCCTCGATATGGCGGAGCATGAAGACTGGCTGTTTTCCGGCGTCTTGGAGCTCCTTGAAAATGATGAGCGGTTTTTCCTCGAGACCCAGAAGCCGCTCCTGGTCTCCGTAGCACACCAGCAGCGCGTACTGTTTCCAGTCGCCGTTGATCTTGTATCGTCTTAGGGCTGCCGGCAGCACCTTGTAGCAGGGGTCGTCTAGGGTGACGCGGAACGATTTGAACGGTTCTGCCGCCTGGGTGGTGTTTGATGCCAGTTGGCTGGAGCTGGTCTGCGGGTTGCTTGTGCTTGGCTGGGCTCCAGGCGAAACCAAAGATGCGTTTGAAAAGTTGACCTGTGACGAGGCAGCAGAGCCAATCTGGTAGGGGTGGGAGAATTGTAGGGTTGTGGAGCCTCCTGGTGTGACCACGGGCGTTGCAGCCACGGAGGAGTCCGAGGGAGAAAGTAACGACTTGACTGAGCCGAGATAGAGGTTTGGACGCTTCTGATCAGAGGAAGGAGGTCCCGAGGGCCCCGTGGAGGCTGCAGACTCGGGCTCGAGGGTCGTGGGCGACTTTTGGGCGCTCTTGTTGTTGAGTTTGCTCAGCTTGCGCACTATCGAGGGCACCGGGTTGCTGGAGACTGAGGGGGTCTCTTTGGGGGCTGTATTTGGAGGAACAGGGTCACTGGGGGTTCCTGGAGAATGCAAGTAGTGGGATTGGACTGGGTTTGGTCCGTCTGGGGTGGGAAGAGGTTTGCTTTCCTTGACAAACTTGAAGAGCGGCAACAGATCTTCTCTGATCTTGTTGAAGGACTCGATGAGCTTCTTGAGCTCCTGTTCCACGTGATGGACACGCTCGTCTCGGATCTCAAAGCTCTTGAACAGCCGGTTGTAGTCGTCCGTGTCTGCAGGTTTGACTGACGGAGGAACATAGCCAGCGTCTCCATCGCCCTCATCATAGGAGCCTCCCTCCTTCTCCTTCAACTGGTATATGCTTTTGAGAATGAGCACTCTGTGACCGATTTTGGCCACGCCAATTTCGCTGATATCGTCGTGGTCAAGATGGACCAAAACGTCGCCCGTGACATTGTTGTCAATGAAAAGCTTGGAGTACTGGGGGAACCCAAGAGACGAGATCCACTGACCCACCTGGTCCGAGTTCCACGCTTGTGATAACATGTCTGTGTCGAAGAGAGCAACAGACAGTCTATGGCTCTGTCGAAACGCCCCTGACTATGGTTGTTGGTTGTTGCTGCAAGGTCCAACCTGATAAATACTCTGGTAGATGTAATGCCGTTTCCTGCACGTCGATGATGCACTGACGGGGGTGGATACCAATCGATTTTTCCGCACAATCTGGACCTCCGGGCTTGCCACTGTCAAAACAGTAAATCAATATCTGACACTTGAGAAATCCCACGGTGGTGGCTTTTAAACTTCCTTAAGATACCTTTCAGAGCCCTGCTTTTTTTGGAACACTCTTAAAAGTCAATTGACGAAATACAACCAGACGAGCCAGGGTGGTGGAAAGTACGATAGTGTAGACCCGGAGACCGAGAAAACACGTCACGTGAAAGAACAGATCACGTGACAAATTCCCCACAAATCCCTTCCCTCTCATCTTCTCCCCTCCTCCATCTGCCCTTCCCCACACGACAAGCACAGCACATTGTAGATCCAGGAAATCGCTCGTTAGAGTTGTGCGCGTTTTCCAGTGGAAATTTTTGGACGAAAATAATATACAACAAGGAGACGACATTCCTGAGATATCACGTGATATACACCTTGCGCACGTGACATGCACGTGACAACCACTCTCTCCCCACCCCAAAAAACAACCAAATACTCACTCTTGGACTCTGTTCAGACGATCCCTCACCACACTCTATATACTCCTTTCTGCAAGGCTGTGGGCCACCCACATGTCTGAAAACCAAAAGTAAAAAAAAAATAAAAAATAAAAATAAAATAAAGATAAAAATTTCCTGACTGCCCTCCAACTCAACACTTGTCGCGTACAAATATTACATTAGAATAAATAGTGATAAATAGGATATAAATAATGGTCTGGTCATGGTTGGTCATGGCCATTCTTACTGTCGGTCACGGAATAACAGCCGTACGGCCTCGGATACGTTTAAACACGCGCGCCAGCTCGGACTCTTGCTGCTCACTAGTGTGTTCATTCTGGCCATTCAGCCCCTGAACAGCCTCCAGAGACCGGATAGAGCCACTCTTGATGCGCTCCACGTGCTCCAGCAGCTCCGAATGCGATCCGGACCGCGTCAGCTGCTGATGCAAGGCTCCAAGTGGGGACAGCGGCGTTCTGGGAGACAGAGAAGTCGAATCTGTGGCCGTGGTAGTGCCCGGAGTCAACGGGTTTCCCGGAGATAGCACCTCTCTACCCGGAGACATTGGGAATGGCAGAGGTTGTTGTTTCGGTGTGGACGGAGATTCTGAGGGTATATCAGCTGCACGCAACGGTGAAGATGGAGGTGAAGGAAGCTTTGGTGAAGAAAACGACTCACGGGGAGGAGAAGGCAACATCTCTCGAGGCGAAGGAACAAATCTCCCCGGAGTGTCGTTCACGGGAGTAGATCTGAGATTGTCCCGAGTAGGGGGTGTTGACAACTGCATGGGGCTCAACAAAGGCCAAACTCCTGAAAGAGGCGACAGTTCTGTGGGTGAAGACACTCTTGTGGCTGGGGACTCTTTCCGAGGAGTTTTTGGCGTCTTCATGGGAGACATTCCGAGCGTCGAAAGGGGATCTTTGGTGGGACGGTGGACACGTAGAGGTGCCACGGGTTCATGTAATGGAGAAACTGGGGTGGAAATGTGGTTCTTGGAATCTGGAGTTTGAGGGGTTTCTTGGAGTGGAGAAGTTCTTGTTTCAGCTTCCGACACTCGACTGGGTGTCTTGGGAGTCTCTGAGTCCATTTCAGAATCCAACTGAACAACTCGAGATTCCTCAAATGGAGCTCCAAGATACCGTTCTGAGACCTGCTCAAGAACACTCTCCAAGTCCACTTCCAAGTCCACCTCCAACCCAGTGTCAATGTCATGCACCGAGACATGTTGCCAGTCCTCCACCAACCCCAGCCCTTCCGTATAACTGGCCAAAACAGGGGGTTTATCGTCAGGCAGGTTGAGGACGCGTTTGAGCTCTTGGATACGCGCCTCGGCCTCGAGAGTGATTCCAGACGGCGCACGGGTGCCCTGGGGATTGTATTGGGGCTCTTGAGACGGTTCTTCAGCCCCAACAAGTCGATACAACCGCAACAAACCCGAGGCATGTCGTGAGAGACGAGCGTAGACTGGAGCCGGACAAATGGAAGACAAGGGTCGAGAACGGGTGATCATCAAATGTAGTGAGCCGGAACGAGGTTCAGAAACATCGTCTTGAGGTGGAGAGTCGCCCGTGGTGGTTGTAGAGGTGGTTGTGGAGGTGGCAGTGGCAACTCGAAGTCTCCACCGCTCAAATCGAAGCGAGGGAAGCTCCCCATGGAAACGAAGCAGTTGTGTAGCTACCATGGAAGGATGTTGACATATCCAAGTTAAGCTTGCAGCAACAAGGTGAAGAGAGGTCTTTTTAGGTGTGGACACAGATACGCTTACAAGTACGCCGAAGCAACCGTTAGACGTCTCTATATATTTAAGACTCAACTAGGTTTCGAACCTGCAGATGGTCGTCTCCTAAATAGATCAGATAAAGGGGTAGTGGAGGAAGAGAGTTGAGGCTGACGAGATGTACAGTAGGTCATGTGATCACGTGTTACAGATCACAGGTCTTCCACCGGCTCTCTTACCCTCCGTCAATCCTCTCTCTCATCTCACCCCAACCACTCTCTTCCACCAGACCCATTCCATCTATTTTATGCTTTTTTAATAATAATTCTAAACTTGCCAAAAAGGGAACTCTACATTCCAGCCCTACCACTGTAGATTGCTGACTACGATACCAGGGTGGGCTGTTTCAAGAAAGATATCTCACATTGGACATGTTGTGAGGTGGCCTAGATCCGCCACAGGTGCCATGAGTACGAGTAACACAATTACAAATCCGTCTAGGTTCTGCTTCTCTCTTGTTAGACCAACTTAGAGCCGGATACGACAAGGACATGTTCAGACGGGGCAGGAGTCACGTGACACACGACTCGGGCATGTGATTGAGTCACGTGATTGATGGGCTAGATCACGTGAGCAGATATTCAGGATCCAGCCCCATTCTCAACGCCGTTCTGTCTTTCTCAGAGCAGTGCTCTTAGCTGCGGTAATAATACAGGGGGATGGATAATATTCTACCCCTTGTAGGCCGAGAAAATGGCCATTTCGAAAAGAACAAGAATGTCGAAAAGTCGACTAGAGAAGATCAGAGATGGTGGCAAGCAGACTATCGTACAATTCTCGAATTTGTACGGTATATGGTGTGTGTACTGTACGCTACTGAGTTGTAGTTCCGACACGACCCCTAAACCATTATAGGAAGATTGAACGACTATACTCAGTAGGAACTGAGACAAATATCGTACCCTGGTAAAAATGACTTGGGGAATTCGTGTGATAGCCCTCAGACACATTCTGACTTATATTGACCGTCAAACGGTGTTCCTACATTTGTCTAGAATCAGACAGTATTCAATTGATCTCAGGCCAACTACAAGTACTGCACAAGTACGTACCATACTACAAGTAGTATGTGTTATAAGGATCTAATACACAAACCACTGGCCCAGAATCTTCAATATGACACTATTGGTCACAATACCAGGCCTATATCCCCTATTCCACGTACCAGCCACTCTCACCATCCCATTGGCTGAAATCTTCTTCAATTGTGGCGTGAGCATGAATGGTGCATAATTGAGGCTAATAGAGTTTAGAAATGTGGCTGGTGTGAGCAGTGAAATATCACCCTAAGTCAATCTGGGTAATGTCATCCGATTGGAACAATGGAGGATTCATCGACATGCTTAGTAAGATTACCTCACATGGCATCACGTGACATCCCGTCTTGCCTCCGTCTTCCTCCTTCCTCCCTCCTCCAGTGCATAATCTGAATGTTGTGCGAGCAAATAGCAGGGTTTGGGTGCATGGTAGAGGCAAGTGAGAAGCTACAGTATCACCTTTTAGTTCTGACATGAGTCCTTCTTTCTTTGAACCATTCGACAGCTACGACAGAGTGTGAGACGAGCCACAAGGGACAGTCCGGATTGAGCACTACATTGAAATTGACCAGCATTATCACACTATAACTATCATCACCCTCAGCATCATCATACATCGTGTGACCTACAACGGTAGAGTCTCAACATGAACAGAATCAAAACATGTGGAGGGCATGTTCTCTGGGTGGCGAATCGGAGCTTTTCTTCGTCACACAAATGCATGGATTATCCCGTCCACGATAATCCCTCTCCTTATGAGATCTTTGGTATGGGTCCACATAACTTCAACCAAAAGACTCTCAAGAGCGAGTACTATCTTTTGGCGAAAAAGTACCATCCCGATTCCAACGGGACCAGTGAGGAAACTGCTGGGTTGAGCAAGGAAACCAAAGATGCCCGATTCAGAATAATCTCAAATGCCTACGAGATTCTCAAAAACTCAGGCAGACGGCATGCCTATGACAGATTTGGCCAGGGCTGGGAAGGAGCTCGGCCTGGACCGTACGGTCAAGATGGAGCCACTTCAAACATTTACAATGCCTCTGCGGCTCGAGCTGGACATGTACCTCGGTATTCAACCCATTCCGACGGCTTTTGGGGTGCGTCTGGATGGCAAGACTACGAGGATCTGCGTAACCATGGCAACGCGAAAAAGAAGGAGAATGCCACCATGATTGGCATGGCGTTGGTTGCATGTGCCGTGGTCATCACGTACCTGCAGATCAAGCGGATCATCGACACCATGGAGGACCAGTACTTTCGGGTCAAGGAGCAGAACAAGAAGCTGGAAGACTCCATGTTCTGGGCTCGAAACAATTATGGATTTGCCCAGGGTAAGGACGATCGAGTGTCACGATTCCTGATCATGCGACGAAACTCGCTGGCCGATGACGGAGATTATATGGATGCTCAGTTGAGTGAGGACAATTGGCGTCGGCGAAAGATTGCCGAGAGACGGGCTAAGAAGGCAGCTGATAAGGGACACGAGGTGCATGGCAAGCTGGACTCTGGGCCCGAAACTCCGTCTGCCAGCGAGGTGGTCAAGGCGTTTTCAAAGTCCGAGCTCATTTCAAAAGCCGTTTCTCTCACCACCAAGGACGCTGTAGTCTCCACAACGTCGGCTGTGTTTACAGACTCGTTGTTGACGTCTGTGCGGGCTGACGGTGGGAAGAAGTAGTCTGGATGGGAAGATTTAGTATTTATTAGCAGAATGGATGAAGTGGTGACGTTTAGCACGGTGCTTGTAGTACAAGGTATGATTGAGGATTCAAGCATAGAGTGAAGAATCAAGATGAATTCGTCACTCAGATCATTCAAGGTGAATTCGTCACTCAGATCATTCAAGGTGAATTCGTTAATACTCAGAGTGAGGACTAATAGGGTACAAGTACTCTACCAGAATGAAGTATGAGTTCGTCAATCTATACCAGATTCGGTATCCTCACTCTCACCAAATTCGTTACTATATACCACATGATTCAGTTTATCCCATCACTCTACTTGTACTGTACTAAAATATCAGTATCATCACTAAATATCAGATCACGTGACTCTCTACCAGTATATCACTCTAGTACCGGATCAAGCGTGACACACTCTATATATACCTCCTCGTCGTCACTAGACTTCACCCTCAGTTGACTGTTTCAGACATTCGACACTCTACATCAGGATTCAGTTTTCCTGTACGATGATAAAACCTCCGTAATAAGACATGCACTGGTACTAGTACAATACACTAGCTAACCGCCCTGAGCTTGCTTTTGGAGCCGTGCACAGACCCTAGCTCGGTTCTCCACTTGTCCACCATCTGAAACCCCAACGGGACGGATGCCAAGCTGGTGCTAGTGCAGCTATCATCTGTCCAGACAAGGCTGATAACAGATAACCGACTTGGCGGGAGATTACAAGTCCTTGGCTCCACTGCACGGCGCTGCTCTTTGTTGCATGAGAGACATGATCATGTCAGGAGGGTCAAGAAAGGTTTGACTGCTGCCAAGAACCGTTGTAGGGGAAGGTTCATACTAGTATAGGCAACCAGATGAACCACATCCAGTGTAACAGTGGATCATTTCTTCAAATGAGCAGCCCACCACCTCTCAATCACAAGGACGACTTTTTCCTTGTTGCTTTTTTTTTTTTGCTCTCGCTTGCCAAGGTCTAAACAAGATACGAGTGAGTCTAGTGCCAAAGGGGCAGAAATCTTGGCCGGCAAATTAAAACGTAAACTGCAGTCCAGCCTGAAAATGTAGACCCGAGCAAATTATGCCGGCAAATAAAACCTCCGCATCCAGAAACTGGGGCGGGTGAATTGTGGGGAAGCACTGGGTCAGGTTTTTTCTTCTTTCTGCCCCATCTCCAGAGTCGGACGCCGACATGAACTCCGAATCGGAACCCCTTGTATTCCACGGCCGCATTGCATGGCACGGCACTGATGGATGGTGAGACAGCATGCGACCGGGCGTTCGATTCTTTGTCTGTTTTTTTGCATCCCAAGTGCAGACAAGCGAATCAGCCTGTCCCCACACCAAGAGACCTTATCAAAGTTCACGGCTGAAGATGGGGTATCTGGGGGTGGCTGATATGAGGTTGTGAGGGTGGAAAATGGAGTACGAGGAGAATGGAATAAAATGAAGAGAGACTGAAGCGGTCGTAACCACACACCTGTGCCCTATCACAACACCTCTATCAGTTGTCATCACCTTCAAACTACTTTAGCGTCAACTTTGAGTTTGAACCATGTAAGAATGTGGAGACCGAAAATGGCCGAGAGGACGGAGGGGCGGAGAGACAGATCCGAGACTAGAGGGTGTTTTCTGGCGTGACGTGAAATCTAAACGCCACAGAGCGGATTTTTTCTCCCCACAGCCTCAACGGCTCGCCAAGTCGGGCCTCATCGCTTGGCACACTTGGCGCACTTGGCGTCTTGGCACCCGCCCCTCGTAGTCCCACTGTAGCCACGACACACAGCAAGGTTTGGATCGACGATCACCATCTGAGACAGTGTTGAATTTAGGAACATTCGATATACAAAGAGAATGACGCCATGAACTAGACCCTTAGTATGCATTGAGCCGCCGCACCCTACATGACAAAGAGATGATGAGAAACTGCTCAACGCGAGTATTATTACCTGAACCAGGATCTTCGGGCTACTTATAGTCCGTGGAGATCCTCAATACTGTTTCTATAACCACCAAAATGTCCGACATCAAGCCAGTGGACCTTGACACCAAGGAGTACAACTCGGCCGATGTCCTTGAAATCACTCTCCATGCGGAGGAGTGGATTGCCCAGAAACTCGTTATTGCTCCTTCCGATGTCGACGGCTCGTATCCTCGAAGCGTGACCGTCCTTGCTCAGGCGTTTGAGAGCATGAGCGAGTCTGAAGCCATTGCCATTGTCAAGAAGGCCTGGGAGCAGCACAGTTCCGATTCCAACCTGACTGCAGACCATAAGGATATTCTTCAGCATCTGATTGAGGTGATTGGAGAAGGTAAGGAAGGTGAAGATGAAACTGTTCCTCCGGAGGATCTTGAGGAGCTCAAGTATCAGGCTTGTCTCTTCCATCACTGGTCTCCTTACCAGCAGGTTCGATCCGTCACTACTCCTTTTGACGATCAAGACGAAGAGTGTGAGACTTTCCGATGCTATGTGATTGGTATCATTTGGGTCGGAATCGCCGCCTTTGTCAACCAGTTCTTCAGTCCTCGTCAGCCTCCCATTCAGCTCACAGTTGCTGTCATCCAGCTGCTTCTCTACCCCTCTGGACGACTGTGGCAGTTCATTTTCCCAGACTGGGGTTTCCGGTTCCGGGGAGTTCGATACTCGCTCAATCCCGGTCCCTGGACCCAGAAAGAGCAGCTTCTGGCCACCCTGATGGCCTCGGTCGCAAACGTGCCTCCCTACATTGACTACAACATCTTCGTGCAGTACCTGCCCAAGTTCTACAACCAGCCGTTTGCTCTCAACTTTGGCTACATGGTCATGATGATGCTGACGACGCAGTTTATGGGTTTTGGAATGGTTGGTTTCCTTCGAAAGCTCTCCGTCTACCCTGCCAAGGCCGTGTGGCCCACTCTGCTGCCCACCCTGGCAGTCAACAATGCCCTTCTGGCCCCCAACCGAAAGGAGAAGATCAACGGATGGACCATGACCAGATACACATTCTTCCTACTGGTGTCTGCAATCGCCTTCATCCAGTTCTGGGTGCCCAACTACCTGTTCCAGGCCATCTCCACCTTCAACTGGATGACCTGGATTGCTCCTGACAATGTCGTTCTGGCTGCCGTCACCGGAGGAGCCTCTGGTCTGGGCTACAACCCCATTTCCTCGTTTGACTGGAACCAGTTCACCGCCGCTCTGTTCCCCGTCATGTTCATGCCCATCTCGGCGCTGGTTCTCGGAGTCTCGGGCATGTTTGTTGCCGGTTTCATCATCCTGGCCGTCTGGTACACCAACACCCAGTACGCCGGCTACCTGCCCATCAACTCGGCCAGCGTGTTTGACAACACTGGTCTGCCCTTCAACGTGTCTCGAATTCTGACCAACAACGAGTTCGACGAGGCCAAGTACCGAGCCTACTCTCCTCCTTACTACGCCGCCGCTAACCTCGTGGTCTACGGAGCCTTCTTCGCCCTCTACCCAATGTCCTTCTTCTACACGGTCATCATGGAGTGGGACATTATGAAGGTGAGTCTGATCGACCTGTACGAGGGAGTCAAGCACTGGCGACGAAGCAACTACCACGGATTCGACGACTACTTTAGCCGAGCCATGGCAAAGTACCCCGAGGTGCCCCAGTGGTGGTACATGGTCATTCTGCTCATCACCTTTGGCATGTCCATCGCCCTCATTGAGCACTGGGACACTAAGGCCACCGTGTGGATGCTCGTGGTGGTCATTCTCATCAACTTTGTCTGTCTCTTCCCCTTCACCATCGTCATGTCCTACACCGGTATCCAGTTCACTCTCAACGTGCTGGTCGAGCTCATTGTCGGCTATGCTCTGCCTGGAAAGGGTATTGCCATGATGATTCTCAAGGCCTTTTCCGTGCAGATCCAGATCCAGTGCCAGAACTTTTTGACCGACCAAAAGGTGGGCCACTACGGAAAACTGCCTCCTCGATCCATGTTCCGAGTCCAGATGCTGGCCACCGTCGTTGCTGGTCTCGTCACCCTCGGAGTCATGCAGTTCCAGCTCAATGACATTGAACACATGTGCGACGTCCCTTACCAGACTGCCCACGAAAAGTTCACCTGTCCCTCGGAAACCGTCTTCTTCTCAGCCTCGGTCATCTGGGCCGTGGTCGGACCCAAGAAGATCTTCGACTCCCAGTACCCCATTCTGCGATGGTGCTTCCTCATTGGATTTGGAATCGCCCTGCTCTTCGTCTTCCTGCAAAAGTTTGTGCCCCGAATCCTCAAGAAGCGATACCCCGACCGAACCTCGGAGATTACAAAGTGGGAGGCCCGATTCAAGGAAATCAACCCCTCCATCATCTGCTACGGCTTCCTCAACTACGCTCCCTACAACCTCACCTACGTGTGGTCCGGAGTCTACCTGGCCTACTTCTTCAACGTGTACGTCCGAAAGCGCTTCCCTGGATGGTGGGAAAAGTACCTCTACGTCTTCTGCTCCGCCATGAACACGGGTATCGCTCTCAGCGCCATCATCATCTTCTTTGCTCTCCAGTACACCAACGTCAACCTCGACTGGTGGGGAAACAATGTTTCTTTTGCTGGAGTCGATGGAGCCGGCGGTCAAGGCATCGTCCCCATTCCCGAAAAGGGCTTCTTTGGCCCCGACTCGGCCCATTATCCTTAGTTAGTCAGTATAGTCAGTAATATGTGTTTGCAGAGTTAGAGTAGATGTGATAGGAAGGTGAAGAACAGTAACATGTGGTTGAAGAGTTCAAAAGTATTACAATTAGTACAAGTAGATTGCGATAGAAAAGTAAATTTTGCATTTTCTCAGGGTTTCCGATTTTTCCAATTTTTTTTTGCATCACCCATAACTTAAGAGGTTAGTTGTCTAGCTCAGGGATATATTAAGAAACTAAAATCGAGCGCAATTATAAACAGTAGAGACTTATTTATCTACTCCTTTTTCACCCAAGATGATTCCTCCACTTTCAAATTTATTACAAAATTTTCATATTTTCCCAAATTCTTTCAAAAATCCCGGTCACGTGACTCACCCCTCTACACCTGGCGGTCCTAGAATTTTTCAGTCTCAGCTCCCGGTTTCTTGGTCTAGTTGGTCATGGCATCCGCTTTACACGCGGAACGTCGGCAGTTCGATCCTGTCAGAAATCAGTTTTTGTTGGGCGTTTAATTTTTTTCAGGAGAACTTTTGATAGTTAGATTTTATCTTCATACAATTCTTACTATACAATCAATTATCTATATCTCTTTTCTCGATCACTTTTCAAGATCCCAGGCGTCGAAAACATTGTCCTGTTGACCAACCTCGGCTCGAAAGAAGACCCGCTTTGCAAACTTCCAAAGCTCCACCAGCACGAGAAAAATGCCCAGAGCGGCAAAACAGATACCCCACTCCCAAGAAATGCCCTTGTGAAGAAAC
Source organism: Yarrowia yakushimensis (assembly GCA_900518995.1). Classification (NCBI taxonomy): domain Eukaryota; kingdom Fungi; phylum Ascomycota; class Dipodascomycetes; order Dipodascales; genus Yarrowia; species Yarrowia yakushimensis. Next base: position 2,245,670 of record ULGW01000002.1, read on the forward strand.
ACCTTGTCGTTGATGACGGGAATGTAGATACAAGGAAAGACTGTGAAGAAGCCTCCAATGACGGACCAGAAGAGCAGCTGGTTGGCCCACAGGTCGTGGAAGGCCTGTTTGGGGGCCTTGAGGAAGACGGATCGTCTCATGTCGACCACTTCCCAAGCCAGAAAGAGCATGAACCAGGTGATTTCTGCAAAGGCCACGGATCTGGCTCGAAACACGTGATGACACGAATCCGAGTACTCCTTGTTACACATGGATCCGAGCTGTCCCTCTCCGTCTCCGTAGACGACAATTGCAAAGGATCCCAGACATAGGCCGGCCATGACGAGGCCGTAGACCAGCATGTCGAGGAGCAGCTCGTAGGAGAAGACTCCCTTTTTGGGGTCACGTGGAGGCTTGTCCATGAGATCGGGGGCTCCCTTTTCGAGTCCTAGACCCATTGCTGGCAAGGCGGAGGTGACCATGAGACACCAGAGGATCTCAATTGGGGAGATTGGAAAGGTGGAGAATCCAGCAGAGTCCATGAAGACGAGTCCGACCATTTCAAAGACGCAAAAGGCGACATTTGCAGCCAGGAGATGAAGTACAAACTTTTGAATGTTGTCTGCCATTCGTCTTCCTTCTTCCACGGCGTTTAGAATGGAGGCAAAGTTGTCGTCGGACAGAACGATATCGGAGGCGTCTTTGGCGACATCTGAGCCTGCAATTCCCATGGCGATACCTACATCGGCCTTTGCGAGCGATGGAGAGTCGTTGACTCCGTCTCCTGTCATTGCAGTGAACCTGTTTCGTCGATGAAGAGCATCAATCATTCGGACCTTGGTGGTTGGAGAACATCGGGCTATGACCAAAGGAAGAAGGGAAAGAGAGTCGATTTCTGTCTCGGAAAGAGCGTCAAACTGAGTAGCAGTCATGACCATGGTCGAAATGACAGATTCAGGATACGATGAGATATCACGAGGAAGAATACCCACCTCCTCAGCAATGGCTCGTGCAGTGGCAGGATGGTCTCCAGTGAGCATATGGACGTTGATTCCGGCTCGATGACACCGTTCAACGGCTCCAGCAGACTCGATTCGAGGAGGATCGTAGATTCCAACGAGTCCCAGAAAACAGAGTCCCTTTTCCATCTGGGCTCGATCCTTGGCGTCCTCAGAGTCCAGATCCACAGAACGAGAAGCAAATGCCAAGACTCGAAGTCCCTGTTTGGCAAAAGCGTCCATTTGGAGCTGGATCATGTCATCGATCTCAGAAGTGAACGTCTCAGAGTCTCCATTGACATTGATCCACGAAGTGCAGCATTCGAGAACCCGTTCAACGGCTCCCTTGGTGTGGACGGACGACTGATTGGTCTCGGAATCAGTGTAGATTGCAGACATTCGCTTGATGGTCGAGTCAAAGGCGTGTTCGGCAACATGAGTGTATCCGATTGTGTTTCGTCCATATCCCAGACGAGACGTGAACACCTGGATGGCAATCTCCGTGGGGTCTCCTGAGGCAGTCCAATTGTCGGACTCGTCTCTCTTGAGCTCTGCAATGTTGGCCAGAGTGGCAGTGTAGAGCCAGGGGACGAGCGATTTGGGAATATCGGATGTTGAGACGGTCTCCACATCATCGTCAGAAGACGTTTCCTTGGAGATGGACTCCTTGGACGTGGATGCATCCTGAAGGGCCAGTTGAGAGTCAACAACAGGATCCACTCGTCGAAGTTCAACAGTAGCCTCGGTTGGATCATAGGGATGACTGATATTCTGGACAGACAGAGTTCCAAGACTAGGAACCCAGCATTTTCGAGCCACCATCTTTCCTTGGGTCAGGGTTCCGGTCTTGTCTGAACAGATATCATTCACGGCACCCAGGGCTTCCAGAGAGTCAAGTTTTCGAACAATGACGTTTCGTTTGACCATAATCTTGGTTCCAACGGCCATGGTGATGGTTAGAACGACCACCAGAGACGCCGGGATCATGGAAACGGCCACTGCCACAGCGTAGATGGCAACTTCTCGAGTCACGTGGAACTTTTGAGCCGCCATGACGACAATGGCCATGACCACGGCAATGACGAAAATGAGCACCGCCAGTTTAGCCAGACGGATCTGCAGAGGAGTTCCAGTGTTGGTTCCGAGAAAGGTCTGGATGAGGTCCCAGCATGTTCCAAAGAAGGCGTCTCTCTTTGCTGTAAACGAGTCGTTTTTTGGTTTTCGAAAACTCGTCTTTTCGCCCTGAAGAGACCGTGCAATCGTTCCAATCTCCGTGTTCATACCCGTGGAAGTGACGATTCCTCGGGCTCGGCCCTTGGAGACGACCGACGAAGAAAAGGCCATGTTGAGACGGTCTCCAACTGGACAATTGGCGTCCTCAAGAGTAGCTGGGTCCTTGACGACCGGAAGAGACTCTCCTGTAAGTAGAGCTTCATCTGTCTCAAAGTTGACGCCCGAAATGACTCGAAAGTCCGCTGGAATGGTATCTCCGACCTTGACGGTGACAATGTCGCCTGGAACGACGTCTTCAGAGTCGACCACGAGCTCCTGGCCGTCTCGAATCACGTTTGCAGACGGAGAAGACAGGTTTTTGAGCGAATCCAGAGTCTTCTCAGCATTGTACTGCTGGATCACTCCAACGACGATATTGATGGCCACGACACCTGCAATGACGCCGGCAGAGATCCAGTCGCGGATTCCAAACGCAACACACATTGAAATGATCATCACCATGATCATGGCGTTGCAAGACTGGCCTATAATCACTTGCAGTAGTGAGACCGAGTCTCCCATCTCCAGAGCGTTGAGTCCATGCTGCTGACGTTGAGTAGCCACCTGAGACGACGAATGACCGTCAGATTCATTGGAGGCAAAATGGTCCAGCACTTGAGCCACCTCCAGAGTGTGGAAGGTGGGGGTAGGAGAATGTTGATTCATGTTGTTAGGGATCAAATCAGAGAGTCTGACTGATTCATGGGTTTGTGAAAAAAGTTGGCAAGTCCAAAAATCCGACTTTGGAGCAGCTTATATACAGACTGCACCCATAAGCCAAGCCTTTTTTCCCCGGAGCTCTTTACATTATGGCGTTGTCAGAAGCACAGCTGAAATTTCACTTGCCCAAAAGGGAAATTCCCTATTAGGCTTATCAAAGCGCATGCGGCTGAGTTAATTAGACAAGGATTTTGAAGCAGAGACGAAAGGACATATCATGCGAGGTGGAGGAATTGGAGGAGTTGGAGCCGCGGATATAGACCCCTTGGACGGAGAATATCGAGCCGGAATCCACCTCCGGGTCACGTGAGTCCTCACACCCATGGTCTAGTTTCTCAAACTAGAGTCAAAGTTTGTTATCCAAGGATTGATCACACAGCAAGTAATTAGTTTAAGGATTTGACCAGGGATGAGTGGGAAAAAAACACTTGAGATTCTGGAGTAAAAGTACTGGTACAAGTACTTGAACACCGTCATACAAAGATGAATCTGTTCTTCTCGGTTCACACCGTCACCTCCAGCTACGACACCAAATACGTACTCGTAGTCTACCAGTAGCGTCATGTTAGTTTTACTCAACCATTTCTTCAAGGTTATGCCTCCTTGTATGTCTCTCTGCAGAGACTACATGTCAAGCACCATTGGTCTCTACGTCTCTGAGGAATCTTGGCGGTGTTAGAGAAGCAGTATCTGGTTTATTACTGTATCTGATAGTTCTGTGGTCAATCTGTGTACGTCCTATCGTACTGGTATGTCTGTAGTGACACTGCTAAACTAGCGCTTACCATTAGAGTCACTGTGATAAAGGCAAGACCTTTCTGACAGCCCTAACCCTATGACATACCGTTACATTGAGCAAGCAGATGTGCTGGTTATGGCTGCACATGAGCAATGTAGGACGAGTTGAAGGAAGAGATTTGACAATCAGGAGACCGCACTAACCTGCGTTGGTGAGGTTCTGGATGTTCCCATTGGGTGCTAATAGCTGGTGAATAGTAAGATACTGGTACGATAGTTGTGTTTATCATTCGCTACATTGCTCTAAATGTGCATTAGGATTTTTTTTGATTTTTTTGAGATTTGTTGAATTTTCGCAAATATTACCTTGTTCTACCCCTCTTATGGTGATAAATCAAGAAAAAATCATTCAAAGCAATTGAGACAGGAGATATCAGTAACGGTTGTTAACCCGTCAAACGAGGACAAAACTCCTCTCACATTCTATCAATGTACCACCCCTCAGTGTATCAGATCACCCTACTGGTTATAACTACAAGTACGCTCAACTCCACTATTGAATGTTCAACCATAAGTCAGATACCACCATGGCACTTGTAGAAACCAATTGCCAAAAGGTGACATATATCCAACCAATGAACTCGAAACATCCCCTTGATACACCCTCTCTGACTCTCTCGTCACGTGATCTTATTGGAAACTGACAAGCCAAGTTTGTTTCGACAAATCAGTCAACAAGTAGAGTGTCAAAAGGAGGGATATTGAGATCATAGAATGGCTCTGAAAGGGGATTTGAACGAAACTGATTCCAGTCTCAGATAAGAACACGTGACCAGCTTCAACTCCAAAGTTGTATAACGAGTCTCGAAATCACCACTCTGCTAAAACAACACCCGCCAAAACCGAACCGACAGCCTCTATACCCTACTGTAGATCTATGATCCCAACCAATCATCAAGCCCCACTGAAGACCCCTATTCAACAATAGGGGCAAGTTGCTGACGTAATAAAAGAAACGAACCCTCAATCTCATTGGCCAATCAGATCACACCCGCTTTACCCCTCACTCAAAACCTGTCCTCTCATGCTGTACGATACCGTCCTTTGAGGCTCTCTCTCTCCAGGTCAGATTGCGCGTTTCAGTTGCGCGAAACTCTATCACGAAAAGATGACATGAGAGAAGCTCAACACACCAATCTGAGGGGAGAGAGGGTCGTTAAAAAGGGGCATTTTGGAGAGAAAATGGAGGATATTTATATATTAAAATGATGCTACAACTGAGATGAATACAATGGTATAATTTCCATCTCTATATCTCCCCCCAATCTCCCCAAAACACGACCCTTTCTTCTCCCCCAACTTACCCGGAAGTGTTTCTTGGGCAACGCGCCGCGCCAGGTTGCCCAGGCAACGCCCTTTGTTTGTCTGGCCACCACACACACACACACACATTTTGGTGTCCCAGTCTCCCAACCTTAAACTGTTTTTGTCTCGCCAAACTTGTTCTCCTGTATCTTCCCCTTTCTACAACACACAACTACACAACATGAGAGAAGTCATCAGCATCAATGGTGAGTATTGCGATTGATGGAGAGGGAGTTTGTGCGTGGCCAGGGCCGTGGATGACGCGTTTTCCCGTCTCAATGTCGTCAGGAGGAGGTAGAGGGCTGACAACAACAAGACATGTGAGACGGCCACAGCAACAGACGTTGATCGCGATTGGAGGGAGAGAAAAGGGAGCATTGGAGGATGGATTCACATGTGTCGGTGTGAATTCATGGAAATTCGCGCGCAATTCTTCAGTAGTGATTCCCGCCACTTTCTCATCACGCGTCGCCCCTATTTGAAATACTAACCACAGTCGGTCAAGCCGGTTGCCAGATTGGTAACTCGTGCTGGGAGCTCTACTGTCTGGAGCACGGTATCCAGCCCGACGGATACCTGGACCCCAACCGAAAGACCGGATCCCGAGAGGAGGGATTCTCCACCTTCTTCTCCGAGACCGGGTCCGGCAAGTACGTGCCCCGAACCATCTACGTGGATCTCGAGCCCAACGTGGTCGACGAGGTGCGAACCGGAAAGTACAAGAACCTGTTCCACCCCGAGCAGCTCATCACGGGAAAGGAGGACGCCGCTAACAACTACGCCCGAGGCCACTACACCGTGGGCAAGGAGCTGATCGACCAGGTCATGGACCGAGTCCGACGAGTCGCCGACAACTGTAACGGCCTGCAGGGCTTCCTCTTCACCCACTCCTTTGGTGGAGGAACCGGTTCCGGTTTCGGAGCACTGCTGCTGGAGCGACTCTCGGTCGACTTCCCCAAGAAGTCCAAGCTCGAGTTTGCCGTGTACCCCGCCCCCCAGGTGTCCACCTCCGTCGTCGAGCCCTACAACTCCGTCCTCACAACCCACACCACCCTGGAGCACTCTGACTGTACCTTCATGGTCGACAACGAGGCCATCTACGACATGTGCCGACGAAACCTGGACATTTCGCGACCCTCGTTCGAGAACCTCAACCGAATGATTGCCCAGGTGGTGTCTTCCGTGACCGCCTCTCTGCGGTTCGACGGCTCTCTCAACGTTGATCTCAACGAGTTCCAGACCAACCTGGTGCCCTACCCCCGAATCCATTTCCCCCTGGTCACCTACGCCCCCGTCATCTCCAAGTCGCGAGCCAACCACGAGTCCAACTCTGTCAACGAGATCACCAACGCCTGCTTCGAGCCCAGCCACCAGATGGTCAAGTGCGACCTCCGAGAGGGTAAGTACATGGCCAACTGTCTGCTGTACCGAGGAGACGTTGTCAACAAGGACGTGCAGGCCGCCGTGGCCTCCATCAAGGCCAAGAAGTCCATCCAGCTGGTCGACTGGTGCCCCACTGGCTTCAAGATTGGTATCTGCTACCAGCCTCCCCAGTACGTGCCTGAGGGTGACATGGCCAAGGTTGACCGAGCCGTGTGCATGCTGAGTAACACCACCGCCATTGCCGAGGCCTGGAAGCGTCTGGACGCCAAGTTCGACCTCATGTACTCCAAGCGAGCCTTTGTCCACTGGTACGTGTCCGAGGGTATGGAGGAGGGCGAGTTCAGCGAGGCCCGAGAGGACCTGGCTGCTCTGGAGCGAGACTACGAGGAGGTTGGCGCCGATTCCGCCTACGACGATGACCTTGAGGCCGAGTACTAGTTTGAGTTAAAGTGTACAAGCCTACTAATTAATTTAATGATACCGTGTTGAGTAAGTGTAGGAGGTGGATGGAAGGGATTGTAGATGTAGAAGTAAGTGGATAGAAAAGTCACGTGAACGAAACAGATTGTGGTCAAACACGTATCCTGGTATGTTCTACTGGTAGTCATAGGTACTCGTACAATACGACCCTGAAACCACCCTACTCCGTATACCCAGCACTGAACTCATAAATACAATAAATAACACTATAGTCTATCCAACCGTCTTAACGTCTGTCTGTTTGCGTCTTCCACTCTCTACCTCCTCTCTGGCTTGACGGGAAGCTCTCCAATGACCTCCTCATTGTTTCTCAGTCTCTTTGCTCTCTGGCTTCGGGTGAGTTTCTTTTCATGTCCCGAGACAATGAGTTTCTCCTTCTCGAGGGCCTGGGCTCGGTCAGCCTTCTTGGCAGCAGCCTTTGCAGCCTCTTCTCGCTTCATTCGCTCGGCGTGTTCCTTTCGGATCTTCTCCAGCTTTCGTTCCACCTCCTTGGCCGTATCGAGCACCGACGAGCCCTCCTTGGTCTTGTACTGGTCGATGGAAATGTCCAGTTTTCGAGCCAGAGCCAGATGGATCTTGGTCGGGTTGTTTCTCTCCTCGAGCTTGAACTTGTTTTTGATCTGGCGTCGAGTTCGACCGGGGAAGAACTGTGAAATGAGATTGAAATCGGATCCCCACTCGCTGAGCTTGATGAAGAAACGAGTCGTTTCCTCCGCAGACCATCGAGCAGCCTTTTCGTTACGTCGATGGGTCACCGAGGTTGTGGGTCGAGAGAAATCCTTCACCACCTCCTCAACCTCTCTCTGGTCTCGTCCTGCCTCCACATGTTCATGACGGTCGACAATAGTGGAAGCCTGGTCCACCACAAACTTTCCGCCCTTGATTTTCAGCTCGGGTTTGGTTCTCTGCTGCGTAGGAGCACTGTCCAGAGCCTTGACGGCCATATCCTGCTTGGTACGCAGCTCGCTCTTGGGCTTGACTCCCTTCTTCTTGTCGTCGTCATCGTCAAACAGAGCCGCCATATCCAGCGGAATACCCTCCACCTTGATGTACTCAAAGCCATCATCTCGAACTCCAGCGTTGGGTCGCACGTAGTTGGGGTTGTATGCCAGAGCTTCTTCCAGAGTGGGAATCTTGAGCTCCTTGCCCTCCTTGTTGAGATTGCATCTCAACGGCGGCTCTCCGGTACGGTTCTCCTCAATCCACTTTTTGGCTCGTCGGTAGTTGTCTCGTTGACGCTCCAGAACAGCCTTGTGTCTGACAGCATCGTCGTTGTCAGAGCAACTTTCGCCCATGCGCACATCCGAACACAACTGAGCCATGGTCACCGACTCGGGGTCCAGAGTCCACTCCTCGGGCTTGTCGATGAAAATCGACGGCTTGGTTCGTCCAGAAACAAGATACAATGTTTCCGAGTCAAACACCTTGTTTTCCCGATCGGGAAGCCGTCGAGGCGGCAAAAGCGGCCCAGAGGGTCCCTTGCGTGCCCGTCCAGCCACAGAAATGTGTGTGATGGGCGCAGCAGACGCAGACGCCTCCTCTTCGACATCCTCATCTCGCAGATCCAAAACATCTGTAGTGATTCTGTCGGTTGTTGCGGAACTGCTGCTGGCTACTGCTCCCTCGTCCTCTCCTCGCTGCGTGGACCGCAACGAACTGGACCCAGAAATCTCCTCTGCATTCCGCTTGCCACTTCGAGTAAGAGTGGGCGACCGAATGGAAGAAACAGGTCTGTTTGCAACTGCAAAACCAGACGACCGAATAATAGTCGTGGGCTCCTCGTCCACCTGAGACGACGGAGGAGACGCCACGCCACCCACCTCCTTTTGTGTCTCGTGACGAGAAGAAAGAGCAGGCCGTTCAACGGGAGTCGCAGCAATACGCGCCCGAGGTCGTGGGTGCAGTTTAAGAGCAAGTTGAGGTGAAACTGGGGTATCTTCAGACACAGAAACGCTCTGAGAAGCCTGGGGAGTGGCTGGAAGAGACACTTCTTCCTCAACAATGGCTTCTTCGTTGGAAACGAGTTTGGACGCGGCTTCTTTCAGTTGTTTGGTGGCAGCAGCACTGGGCTTCTGAGACACAGAAGACAGTCGTCGACGGCCGCCACGAGGTTGCACCTTGGGCACAAACCGTTTGGTGCCCTTTTTCACGACAGAAGACATGTTGTAGTGTGGTGTAGATGTTGTCTTTTTTTTGCTACATTATGGATTTTTTGGACGTGACAAAAATAAAGTTGAACGTTACCCTGGAGTGAGTAGGAGTAGTGGAGACAGAGTGATGAGAGAGAGACGAGTACTGGTACAAGTACCAGGTAGGAGTAGTTGTGTGGTCTGTTGTGTTCAGGTCACGTGATTTCCCAGGTCACACATTTTATTTGATCACGTGAATTGGCTCCCACAACTACATGTACTTGTACTATCAAGTGAAGACAACAATACTGAGAATGCTGTAGTGAGGGAGAATATCTTGAATGAATATCCTGGTGTATGTTGTTGTCACGTGACCATAATCGATATCGGACCTCATTATCACTCTCCATTTGGTCTCTAACTTCTTCATTCCAATTCCGTTGTTCATTCTCACCACCTGCTAGATTACAGTGTGGTGCGTCTGAGATGCAAGACGCTGTATATTTTTATTTTTCCACCATCTTTTTTTTGTCTCATCACAAGACTTTAGAATGAACGTTTCGGCCGCCAAAGAAGTCCAGTTGTCCAACAAGGAGTATGTTCTTGCGATTGCGGGTGTTCCTGCCCGAAAAGCGATTGCTGTAGCTCTTTCAGACAACTCGATCCATCTTCTGTCTCTGGATCTTTCTCAGAGCACCAAGATTATCAACAAGAGTCATGAGCGGGTTGTTGGCATGAAGAATTTCGACGAGAGCACGGTGATCACGTGGGGAGACGATGGAGTCAAGCTGTGGGATCTTCGGGAGCAGAATTCGGAGCCCAACAAGCCGCTTTTGTGGATGAAGCAGGGTACTCTTGGACCTATTGTCAGTTGTGATTTCAGAGACAATATTGTTGTTGGAGGGTCCGAGTTGGTTGGAACCGATGCTGGAATCTGTTTGTGGGACGTTACCAAGCCCAAGGCCGATGGTATGCCTTTCATTGAGTTCCCTGATGTTCACAATGACGATGTGACCGAGTTGAGGTTCCATCCTACCCGAGACAATATAGTTGTGTCTGGCAGCACTGATGGTCTGGTGAATGTTTACGACATTAAGGAGACTGATCAGGACGAGGTTGTCAAGCAGGTTTTCAACCACCATTCGTCCATCCACTGTGCTGGGTTCACTTCTAGCAACCGAATCTATGTGATTTCGCACATGGAGACTCTGAGCATCTACGAGATGGATTTTGAGAAGGACGACGATGTTGCACGTGAGCCTCTTGAGTTTGGAGATGTTCGGGCCAAGTTTGGATGCGAGTACGTGGCCGATATTGTGCCTGGATACATCATTTCAGGCAGCAACAATGCAGACAGTTATGCTCCTGGTCAGGTGCAGTTGTTGCCTTTCCGAAACGAGACTGTGACTTATGAGAACGAGGCTTCTGGGGTTGTGACTCTTCACGAGGCCCATGGAATTGAGGTTGTTCGTTCCGTGTATCTGGATGCTTCCAACGATGCTGTTTTCACTGGAGGAGAGGATGGATATGTTCGACTTTGGAACGTTCCTCATTTGCAGCTTGGATTCGGTGACTCTGTTTCTACTGAAGACACTGAGATGGGAGATGACGACTGGCAGGAGGTTCCCAAGAAGGAAAAGAAGGAAAAGAAGGATAAGAAGGACGACAAGGAAAAGAAGGAGAAGCGGGAGAAGCGGGAGAAGCGGGAGAAGAAGGAGAAACGCAAGAAGGAAAAGGAAGAGGCCGATAAGAAGGACAAGAAGAAGAAGGAAAAGAAGGACAAGAAGGACAAGAAGGACAAGAAGAAGGACGAGCGATTTGCTCCTTACTAGAATTACTTATTAATTATTCATCATTATCAGAGTTTGAAGGAGAGTTTAATGCTGCACATCACCCCATCGGTAGCTCCGGATCGTTAGCCGAGTCTTTTAATGTTCAATCTTGAGTTGGCATGTATAGAACAGGTGGGCGAGGTGGGCGTGGAATGATTTGATCTTTTGAGCCTTTGATCTTTTGATCTTTTGAGCCTTGAGCCTTTGAGCCTTTGAGCCTTGAGCATTTTTTGCCTGAGGAGACAGTATGGTATATGGGTGTGTATGGCAGTGGTGTGAAGAGTACCGTTTGGTGAGGTGTTTTGGTTTGGTTTGGAAGACAACTGAATGAGGTCTTGGCACCGTACGGAATGAAAAGGTTGGGATTTGTTTTTCAAGACGGCTCGATGGGTTTGCTTAACTCAGTATGGGTACGAGTACATTCAGTTTGAGACATTCGTATGATGACCGAGTGCATTCGGTTTGAGACAGTGCAAGTACGAGAATGATAACCGAGAACTTTCTGCGGGAGGCTTCAGAGGTGATACTCGGTTGAATATCGGACTTATTTGAGATAATGAGATTAGTTTGGAGTACTTGTACTTGTAGTACCTGTACCAGTACTGATTACAAGTTCTTTAAACAATTTCTCTTCACATACAAGTACCTATTTCCAAACCAACAGCTCCTGAAGTGAGTCAAGTAGTTGTACTATAGTTGCCACAGCCAGTTGAATCTTGTAGAACTTCAGAAACGAAAAAATGGTCAAGATACATCTTTTGACGTCGTCAGTTCTACCAAGCTGGGAAGTTCAATCGTACTTCTCCAGTACACTCAGTACACTCAGTAGGAGTACACACAGTTAGTACCAGTACCAGAGCATTCGTTAATTCAGTATTAATCTGGACAATCAGAATATGTACATCAGGTCATACTCTCCTCTCACCAGGTACAGTATATTCCTTACATTCAACACACTCAATGTTCACAAGTGTAATCGTACACTCTACTAATACAAGCACTCTACAACCACACCTACATATACAAGGTACTACGATACTGGCTCTACCAGTACTGCTACTGCTCGTACACCCTCGTACAACCGCTTCGCGGTCGTACTTGGCTGCACTCGTGTCATCAATCATATCTCATTAATTTTACACTCTTAGATAAGAGCAAGAGCGATACCGGCGGCGCCCATGGCTCCTCCGAGAACAGCCTTGACGGCGGAACCAGTGTTCTTCTCAGCGGCCTTGGAGGTGGCGGCAGCAGAAGTGGCGGCGGCAGAAGAGGCGGCGGCAGAAGAAGGAGATCCAGAGAACTTGCCGTCAGCAACCTCCTGGGTAGTGGGGGTGGTATCGGGGGCAATCTCTCCCTCGCTGGTGTTGAAGCACATGGCGGAGAAGCCGGTGTTCTTGAAGTCCTTGAGGTCGACAAAGTAAACGTCGGCACACACGTAGTGGGAGATGTTCTGGGTACCATCAATGGCGTTGTACTCGAGCTGGATGGTTCCGTTCTGGCCCTCCTTGACGTTGCTGGGGATATCGGGGAACATGTAGCAGGCGTGGCCGGCGTCGACCTCGTTGGAAATGTTGCTCTTGAAGATATCCTCAAAGTCGTCCTCGGAGGTGGGGTTGTTCTGGTAAGAGATTCGAACTCGAATGTCCCAAGCGTCGTCCTGAGCAACCAGAGCAATGTGACCTCCGGTCAGAGGGAAGTTGGTTCGGTTGGACAGATGGGCAGAGGCTCCGGCACCGCAGGGAGCAGTGTTGTCATCATCATCAGCCCAGGGTCGGTCCTCGGGCCACAGGAAGGCAACGGGACCCATCTGCTGGGCGTACTGCTCGCCGTGGCCCTGAGCGGCGGCGATGGAGGCAAGAGCAAGAGCGGAGATGGAGGTGAGAAGCATGGCGATGGTTCGATGGCTGGGGAACTAGATGCGATCGATTAGATGTTTATATAGTTATTCGGGGGCCTTTAGAGTTGCAGGGTGTGTCTGGGGTGACCTGCGAGGGGGATGAGTGATTGGGTGATCAGGGCAGATATCGGGGTTGTTATTGGTGTCAAAATAGTGCTTGAGGTGAGGGGAATCGAATGGTATAATCGTCTTTTCGATATCTTGTCTCCAACGCCAACTTTTCATCTCCAGTGATTCTGACTGACCCCTTAAATAAGGTTCCGTACCATAAAATGCATGTTTATCATTTTCATCTGCTGAGGAAGAGTGCCAAGGAAGAGGGGTGGTTGTATGTTTTGAGCGGGTTTTGGGATTTTAATCGTGTAATTCTAGACCCAAGGAAGCTGTTGTCCATCTCACTTAATCCCAAAACAGTCCATGTGGCTCCTTTACTCTGGTCTTCTCGGGCTCGTATCCATCTGATAAAAGTGACTTTTTCAACTAGGTTTGGACATGCGGCATTCAAGAGCCCAGTCCCAGAAATACAGTTCAACAGTTATCAATCTCATCTGGGTTTTTTTGCAAACCATATTAGCCCCCGTTGCGGTTCCCGAAAGTCTCGCTGCGTGTCTTTTAGCCACGTCCAGGCTGCATGTCTTTGTTCATGCTCGGAACGTGGTCCTGCTGCAGCCCGACCCGCGACTTTTTATGCGCTTTTGCTTTGCTCTGCCAAGCTGGAATGGACGAGGGGAAGGTGAGTGAGTTGGTGTGGTTTGGGGTGGGTGTTGGTGAGGGTGTGGTTTTGGTGAGGGAGTTGGTGAGGGTACAACGTGTCAATGATCTATTACTGCTGTCTCTGTCTACCGTCTCGTCTAGAACCTTGGTGCTTTATCTGATTCTCTCACTTTCATCATCTGACGCACAGAAATGTACCGGTCCAAGGTAGGTATCTTGACGCTAGTATAGTGCCGTGCGAGGTGAGTGAGAGTGTTGTAGTTCTGTGACAATAATGGGCAATTGTAGATAGTTGGTCTGGTTGGTCTTGTGGGTCTGAAGTCTGGTTGGTCTGGTTGATTCAGTTCCTAATTTTGTAATTTTGGCCTGTTTTCTGAAAATCTGAAAAATCTGGAAATTGCCTTGTAATCAGTTAACCACGAAAACAAGCATGAAAAGATGCGCCTGTTATGTAAGGATTACCAATGTGGAGCAAGTTGCGGGTATCGGACAGCATTCTCACTCGGCGCGGATGAGCGATAATTGGCCTATGGGGCTCCGTGCAGATATTACGGGCCCTTCTGGACATGGTTTGCTCTGGTCCAAAAAAGAAAAGACGTGTTGGAAAAAAAAAGCCGCCGAAGATAGATGCGTGTGCATATTGGAGACAACAAAGAAATCCTTGTCCCAGACAAAGACCTTTACCGAGGTCGTTTACCGAGGTGGTGGGGTAGAGAATTGAAATTTTGTACTGGTGGTGGTGTGGTTTGAAGGTGGCCAAAAGGGTACGATAGTACTGGTACCAGTATGTCGTACCAGTACTGGTGACAGCGTTTTGTTTTCTTCTTCTTTCGGTTATCTTATTCTCTTCATCTAATACACTTTGCTGCTCATCAAGAGTCTGTCTCAGTCCAAGGACCATAAAGTTGCTGATCTGGACGCCGAATCATAGAGAAATTACGTCACAGGCGCGTATTGGGGCTGCGATTGGATGTCCAAACTCATTGGAGGACATCCTATGACGTATGACTGTAGACTCAAGAGGGTAGTACCTGTACTTGTAGAGAGAGTGACAACGTCTAACACACTTGGTCTCACCCAACCATCTCCACCTCACCCAATCACCTCCACCTCAACCTCCACACCAGCCACATGTCTTCCCCACACGGACCAACTTTCAAGTCGCAGGGATAGACTCTGGCAACCACATGGTGATCTTGTCGATCTGTTGATCCATCTGATAATTATACGGCACTAAAAAAAAAGTTCAAGTACCGGTTCCAGGTACCTTGGTAGACTGGCCAATCAATTGATTGTCAGATCATAGACTGTACCGTCTCCACTCATACAGCAATAAAGACCTTCCAGAAATGGATACATTAGACGGTGGGGTTTTCATTGTCTTATAACGTCCATTTGGAGTGTCTCATTGTCTCCAACGTCCATTTCGAGTTACTTTCTATTGACATCTTCTTTGTATATCCTTGTATGCGATCATCTAACTCCCCTCTGTCAACCTCACTCAGTAATCAATGATATATCACGTTATCATCACCGAATGACCAATATCATAATAAATTTGTTAAAAACTCGTGTATTCTCTATCAATTGGTACCAATTTCACCACCCTAGAACCCCAGGAACCCCGAAATAGAACCCCTAAATGAACTTTAGTTCTTAACAAATTCTTCAACTAACTCGACAAATGGAGATGGAGGTATCACCTTATCGCCCAAGCCAAAAGGAGTTCAAGAGGAATATCATACAAGTACAAGTGCTGAAATCATGTACTTTACTGTATTCTACAGGGTTTCTGACTCATATGGAAGCCTCCAAATCCTCTATATGTTTTATTGCTTAGTAAGCAATATGAGGCTGGTTTTTTCTGGAGTTGAAAAGTCGCGTGATGAAGCTATAATTGTCACATTACACATCTCTTCACGTGATCTAAACACTGAAACGACCCAACAATCGACTTAACATTACATCTCTCTTCTGTATACTCTCTAGCCTACAGTTTGGCTTACCAAATCAACGACAAGACAAGAACGTCGACAACTTCCGGAAAAAAACCGGAATCTCGAAAAACAACTGATAATCACGTGACCTACACTACTAACCACATATCCACCAAATTTGAACCATATTACACTCCAACTCCACACACAATTGCATTTTCAAACTCCTCCACCTGTTGTTGACCTCCTCCACTGCATAACTCTAAAGCCCCTCCCAATATGGCGTTCATGACGAGAGGTTGTGAGGCTTCTGTCAATCACACAATTGAGTGAATTTTATTCCGCGACCTTTTGTTTGTGTTTTGTGTCTGTTGAAATGGCCCGACGATCTGCCCGATTAGCTGGAGAGAAGGCTCCTGCTCCCCAGGACCTGCCTTCCAAGCGTGTTAAGAAGCAAAAGGTGAATGGAGAGGAGGTTGACAAGGTCGAGACTGAGGCTGAGGACAAGGTCGAGACCGAGGACAAGGTCGAGACCGAGCCTGAAACCAAGGCCGAGACCGAGACTGATTCCAAGACCGAATCCAAGACCGAATCCAAGACTGAGACCGATTCCGAACCCTCCGAACTCCAAATCGGAGACAAGTTGCCTGAGAAGCTGACTCTTCTGGACCAGGACAGCAACCCTGTCGACATTAGCGCTGTGGTGGCCAAGGAACCCATTGTCGTTGTGTTTGCGTACCCCAAGGCATCCACTCCAGGATGCACTCGACAGGTGTGTGGGTTCCGAGACGCGTACGAGGACTTCCAGAAGGTGGATGCGACCGTTTTCGGGCTGTCTGCGGACTCTCCGGCTGCGCAGAAAAAGTTCCAGGCCAAACAGAAGGCTCCTTACCAGCTTTTGTCGGACCCCAAGCACGAGCTGATTGGGATTCTGGGAGCCACCAAGACGCCTGGAAAGGTGCCCAAGGGCGTGATTCGAAGCCACTGGATCTTCAAGAACGGCAAGCTGGCAGTTAAGGAGGTCAAGATTGGCCCCGAGGCCAGTTATACCAAGGCTCTGGAGGAGGTCCAGAAGGAGTAATGTAACAAGTATTGTAACAAGTATGTATGTGGTTGTGGTAGTGACTAACTGGTACGAGAATATGAACCTCTAATCGTTGACCTTCTCTAGTATGGGTAGTCTTGTATGTTGGAAAAGATCATGGCCTACGATGGCCCACTTCATGGTTTGGGGCTCTGATTGCAACTACAATGGCTACCATAGTCTGAGGGCGTAACCAAAGGTTTGAGAGTTGATATTGGTGTAGTTTTTAGATCTATAGTTTTGTTAATGAAGATGTACCAATTGTTCAACGTGATAACTATTATTGGATCTCTACACTATCTACCCTACCATGCGATAGTTGAGAAAGTTGTCCTAACTGGAGTTGTTTAAAAAAAAAAAAACCTGGCATGCGATTAGATATTGTAACCTCTACCAGGTAGCATCAATTGTAGGTCACTCCTACCATTCAAATACCTCCAAATACTTCTTTAAATCCCCTCCTTAACACTCCTAACTCTCCTTAAGCTCTACTTAAATATCCACTCTCTACTTTAACTCTACCACTCTCCCACACAACCCATGTCACAACACATTTTCGAGCTCCAAAACAAACGAAACTCGCTGAGAGAAACGGTCGACGCGCTGTACGACGTGCTCAAGTCCCACAATGTCACCATGACCACTCCTCTCACCGTGGACGGCTTTCCTCGAGCAGATATCGACGTCCATCAGATCAGAAACACTCGCCACCAGATCATCAGACTGGAAAACGACATTGACGCAGTTCAAAAGGAGTTGGAGGAGTCAGTCATGGCCCATTGGCAGGCCAAGAGTGAGGTTAACGGTAGTACTGCTGTTAACGGATCTACCGGATCTACCAACGGATCAACTAATGGTTCTACAACTGCTACAACTGCTACGGCCGCTACAACACCTGTCACTGCCCACATAGTGCCATTTGCAACAGTCGGACTAGTGTCGGACGGATCCCCTGCCGCTACTGCAGGTCTCAAAACTAACGACAAAATTGTGCGACTCGGAAACGTCCAGGCTACCACCCCTCGAATCCCCCAAGCCCTGCCGCTAGCCGTGGTCGAAGGAGTGAGTATATCTTGACTATTACATTGGTCATGTCGTGGCGTTGACGTCTTACTAACACAGAACCCCGTGGATGTCGTGCTTCTCAGAGGAGACGAAACCCACACTCTCACTCTGCTTCCAGCAAAGTGGGAAGGAAACGGACTCATTGGAGCAGCCCTGAGACTCCTTTAAGCCTCTTCTCTATACTCGTCTAACCACCGTGAAGAGTGGAGGCGAAAATGATGACATCTCGTGGCTGCAACATGTACTTGTCTTCGCCCTCCAGCTCCCAGTCCGAGTCGTTGATGAGCACCAGGACGCCCGGACGCACGCTGTCGTCCTGCATAAAGATGTTCTTGCCCTCCTCTCGCTTGTGATCCGGCATGAGAGTCTCGACCATGTGATGCAGCAGCCAGTTGACGGACGAGCCCTCGGGAACGTCCAGCACGTGCTTTTTGTTGCCGTCAAAGG
This sequence comes from Yarrowia yakushimensis, assembly GCA_900518995.1. Classification (NCBI taxonomy): domain Eukaryota; kingdom Fungi; phylum Ascomycota; class Dipodascomycetes; order Dipodascales; genus Yarrowia; species Yarrowia yakushimensis. Next base: position 2,263,710 of record ULGW01000002.1, read on the forward strand.
CGGTTTCGAGCCCTCCACTTGGTTAGTTTGTGGTTCCAGCGCTGGTTGCTTGTGTCACCCGCTACTCACCTGAATTCCACAGTAATTTGCATGGTGTGATTTGGATCGAGACAAGAAAAGGTGCATCAACTTTGATTTAAACATGATGATTAGGGTTGAGAGTGATGATGGAGTGGGGAGGTTGGGTGATGATGGGGTGGGGGAGTTTGGGTGACGATTGGTGGTGGTTGGAGTGACGATATGGTGTATGTATTCTATTTAGTGGAATATTGAAAGTATTGGTTCCAATTTTGGTGTTTTAAGAAGATATGAAATTAGTTAAGAGATTGAAACTTTTTGTTAAGATTTTAGTTGAACCAGAACCATTGTAATGATTCACCCAAGGATACATCAAAAGAACCACAACACCAATCACTCCATGTCCTCGGATCATGCTATCAATCACGTGACTCACTTCTAACCCCATCTATCCATCCACGTGGTTTGCTTACTAAGCAGCCACATTGGGATGGCGTCAGACCATTCAACAAGAAACGGAGAGTCCATAAAGTGATGAAATGTTTGCAAACCCGGTATTGTAATGTCACGTGACCACCCACCCCGCAGTATACTCCTTCGATTAGTCATCTTCCCATCGTCACCATCTCGGTTAAAGATTCCACGGGGTTCCACACTATTTACGTAGGTGCAGCCATCCATCAAGTGCCGTATGTTGATTTGAGATAGGGAGGTTAGTGTGAGAGGAGAGTGTAATTTTGTGGGGAGTTGATATTTTTGAGATTTAAAACCACCAATTGGATGAGAATCACGTGCTGATTCCGAATCCGGGGTTATTTTTCTTGTATCTCCTCCCCTTCTTCTTCTACAGGGTGGTCGTGTGTCAACCTGTTGTAAGGTGCCAAACTTAGATTCAGTCTACTTGTCTCCACATCGTACATGGACACCTGTCTTACCATCACACATCACACTACACAACTTTGCACATAATGAAGATCAGTCTTGTTGCTGTGGCCATGGCTCTGGCCGGAACTGCTGCTGCCTGGGGCAAGAAGCCTGGGCCCGTGGAGATTCCCGTGGCCTCTCATTTGCAGTTTTCTGCCTCCGCTCAGATCGGCTCCAACCCGGACGAGTCTGCGTCTGATGCTGGATTTTTTGTGGCCAACACCTTTGTCAACGGTGAGGACGTGCCCATCCGACTGTCGTTCGACAACAAGGAGAAGGATGCTGTTTCTGTGGTTGCTGTTGGAGGCACCTTTTACGACCTCAAGACCAACAAGGTGGTGGTCAGCGTGCAGGGCACCCAGGTGGGACCCGTCGACGTGGCCAGCGGCAAGACGGCCGAACTGACGCACCAGTTTGAGACAAACCTCGACGCTAACGTGTACCGAAACGTGATCCAGGTCTACATCCAGCATGGCAACGAGGTGTACCAGGTGCACGCCTACGACGGTCCCGTGACCATTGTGGACCCCTACGTGTCGCCTGCGTCCTTCAAGTTCATTTTCGCTCAGGTTGTGCTGGGAATCACCGCCGCAGTCATTGGATACTACGTGGCCACCGTCTACGCCATTCCCTACGCTACCGGCACCTACGGCCAGGAGAAGAAGCCCGTTCGAGCCAAGACCGTGGTTCCTGCCGGCTCCGGCGTCAAGACCGGACCCAAGGGCTACGACGAGAGCTGGATCCCCAAGCACCATCTTGATCAGGACAAGTCCAAGGTCAAGAAGCGGTCGTAAGATGTTGAACAATGGCACTAATAGTCTAATTTATGTTATGTTTAGGAGGGAGGGTGACAAGTCTTTGACCATTCTCTTATTGAGGTGAAAGCCATACTAGATCTGGTACAGTACACTGATATTTCAAACGAAAAGTACATCTGATCTCTCAATCTTAGATACGTAGCTTGCAATTCGGCTGTTTTTGATATCATCTCACCTATTCCCTGCGACTGATCTGATAACAATCCCATAAGTAATGTTGCACTTCAATATGGTCGTAGATCTGATCTCAATCTAGCCACGGATGTATTACTTCATTAGGAAGTAGATCTGATATCAATCTATCGCTTCTTTGATCTCGTAGATCTCATCTCGGTTACATTTATGCTTCCTTCAATACGGTCGTAGATCTTATCTATAGACATCTGAAGACTCAGTATAACAAGACATCTGACTGAGATCTGGATCTGAAAAGTACGGTAAACGATTGAGCCGATGATGGAGATCACTTGACCTGAAAATTGAAGGAGTTGGCCCTGAATTGGAGATTCAGAGTGGTGCCAGCACGAGTACCAGTACGATACAAGTCTCTATACTAGTGTAGGGAAGTCATGTGGAAATGAGGTCATGTGATATTACTTCATGTCATTGGATCACGTGATCTGTCACATGATATAAGATCACCTGGTCCAAGTCTCGTGACAGCAGAACTTCAAGGGAGACAGTTACAAGAGAGAACTCAGATCGAGTCAATTGGTGTGGGATGACTTGGTTCGATTGATTTTTCGTTTTTCGAGCGTTAAACTACGCGATTATACTCTCTCAATCAGCTCCTGTCAGGGAGGACAATGAAAGGATGTGTTATCAAGTGTTCAAGATCCACTTGTAGACTCCATATATAGAGCAATTGACAAGTTGAGAGATTGACTAACGACCAGTGGTTGAATTCCAACCATTTACAACCCTAGAGCTCTTGTGGAACTCTTGTAGAACTCTTGTAGAACCATCTCCTACTCCCTGTATCATTGATTCTATGAGACTTTCGAAAGGAGGTGTATATAGAAGCTAGACGATTATACGTATTCTGGAGAAGGACTTCTACTATTCAGATTTTCACTAAAGGTCGTCTATATGAATCGTCAGATACAAGAGATCACTCATCAGGGTAATAAAGTGGGTTACTCAACTGACTGAACTGATACTGTATAGAGAGAGGTCTGAGTGATGATCTATAAAAGTTCTTCAACCATTGGCTTGAAGCCGGCTAAGACTTGAAATATGTATTCTCCACAACCTGTATATTCATTTTGAACTTCACTCTCAAGTAAGTACTTGTACTTGTAACATCCTGTTGTATTTGGTCAAAGGCATAATCTCTTGTCAATTGCAGTCACGTGCCTGGGGAGATCTCTCATGAAAAGCAGCAATTGATACACCAAGCAACTCGTCCTTTTAGGTCTGAGAATAACTATCAAATGAGGATGGATTTTAGGTCTGCGTGTGGCTACAACAAGTACCACTGGTAGACATCAATTGTGTCTAGATCTGAGTACTCAAAACCCATGGAATCATTCAAACAACTCACACTAATAATTTAATGAAAAATTCACACTTATATCTCCTTTTTTACCCATCTCAGATTCTCCCCTCTAATTTCAAATTTACTTACAAAACCCACCCCCTCTGAATTCAAATACCCACCAGAATTCGTAATACCCATGTAAATCCAAAAATCACCAAATTTTTGTTAAAAAACCACCCATTTTCCACCATAATCCACCCTCGAAATACCCCTACAATCCCTGGATCACACAATTGGCACCCCCAACCAACTTTTTTCCCAACTAATCCCAACTAATCCGAGAGGCTGCATTTCTCGGCCGGGTAACCTTGCAATTTTGCACAACCACTCAAAGTTTATTCTTTCTTGAGACTGGGCATTTTCTTTCAGTCGTTCAAAAGTACCCAATTCGAGTAAAACGCACCAATATAAATGCACAAACACAATCCCCCAACCTCCCTCTCCACTCTCCCGTTTTCCCCGTCTCTCCACCCCTCCTCAATCGCCCAATAAACGCTCTCCCAAATCCCACACCTCATATCTACCCTAACCCTGAATCACAGCGGTGTCCTCCCATGTACTCTACATCACCACCTCAACCACACCGCAACGTACCTTTGACAATGTCCTTCTTCGGTATTGCACAGCCCCACCAGGGCAACGTGCAGGAGTACGAATTCGACGACACGTATGACGACAATCTCGGAGGTCAGCTGGAAGAGTCTGGAGACGCTTTCAACGACGAGACCTTTGGTGGAGAGGCGTCGGTGGGACGAGATTTCGATTTTCATGGAGAAACGGCTAAAATCTCTTACGCCATCGACGAGGACCAGGTTGCTTATGAGCGTCGGGCTCCCCAGCATGCCCAGGTGCATCATCAGCAGCGTCAGGCTCCTCCTTCTTTGCAGCCCATGGCTTCTCTTTGGGGAGCTCCTGACCAAAAGGAGCGAATCATGGGCGATGAGGCTCAGCATGGCCACCATGTCCAGCAGCCCCAGGCTCATCTGCAGCAGCAGCAGCACTACCAGCATGTTGCAGCCCAGCATGATCAGCAGCCCATGTCTCTGGAGCAGATTGAGGCCCAGTTGATGGGACGACAGGCTCAGGGTCAGCAGCAGCAGCAGCAGCAGCAGCAGCAGGGTGTGCCTCCTCAGGGCCAGTTTCCTCCCGGATACGGCTACCAGGGATTTCCTCCGGGCTACCCCCCTCCCCAGGGCCATCCCATGCAGTACCAGCAGCCCTGGCAGTTTCCCCCTCTGCCCAATCATGATCTCAACATGCAGATGATGATGCACTACCAGCAGGGACAGGGTCAGGGCCAGGTTCAGGGACAGGGACAGTTCCAGGGACAGCAGTTCCCGGGCCAGGGCCAGTTCCAGGGTCCTCCCCAGGGTCAGGTTCCTCAGGGCCAGTTCCAGGGTCAGGTTCCCCAGGGTCCTCCTCAGGGTCAGGCTCCCCCTCAGGGTCAGGCTCCTCAGGGTCAGGTTCCTCAGGCTCCTCAGGGTCAGGGTCCTCCTCAGGTGCAGGCTCAGCCTGAACCTGTGAAGGAAGACAAGGCTATCCCCACTGCTCCCCAGGGCTTCCAGGGCCACCAGGGTCCCTATGGATACCAGCCTGGTCCCGTTCACGTGTCGCCCAACCACACGATTCCTCCCATGGAGGAGAATGCTCGTCTGGCCAAGCGAAACGAGATGATCAGCAAGCGAAAGCCGCACAACAATCTCATGACCGGCGGTGACAAGGACTTTGTGCTGCGAGTCCAGCTCCAGCAGATGGTCACCGAGGATCCCTACAACGAGGACTTTTACTACCAGGTGCACTCGGCCATCAACGTGCGGTCCAACCCCAACCAGCCTCTGGACGCCTTTGCCCGAACGTATTTGTACCAGCGAGGCCAGCGGGGCCGACGGGCTCGTGGCAACGAGAATGGTCTTCAGCGTCTGCAGCAGCAGGTCCACAAGGCCGTTCAGTTTGTCAAGGATCATCCCAAGAAGGACTCCATCATTTCTCAGGGAGCTCTTGGAAAGATCCATCTGGGCAGCAACAAGGGTCCTCGACAGGCTCTTGATCTGCGAAAGCGGGACGAGACTCCCGAGGAGGGCGCCGAGGTGTCTGCCGACGTTTCTGCTACTCCCGAGCCTCGATCTGCAACCCCCGTGGCCACCACCACGGCCACCACGGACGCTATTCGGGCCATCACCACGTCCATCTCCAAGTTCAACCTGCAGGGTGGCTCTTACGTGTCTGCCAACGACAAGCGGGGCATTCTGCGGGCCATTGAGAACGTTTACATTGTGCTTCTGCGGCTGGAGGCGTCGGAGCGAACACAGCCCGAGGACGATCTGTCGGACGAGTTCCAGGAGTGGAAGGCCCAGAAGGATGGCCTGGTGGCACAGCTGTGGCGAGAGCTGCAGATCACGGCGCCCATTGACCAGGCCGATGGCTCGCTGCACCCCTTCATTGCCATGCTGTCGCACGCAAAGTGCAAAAAGGCCATTCCGCGGGTGTTCCGGCACATTTCTGCCGAGCAGCGGCTCACGATTCTGACCATGATCATGGCGCACATTGGCGATCTGGACGTTGTCAAGAACGGTCACTACAGCGGCGAGGACTCCAACCTGCCGGCCAAGTCTCGGGAGGCCATTGAGGTCTTTTCGCAGACTGTTCTGCCCCCGTTGGTTCAGTACATTTCCGAGGCTGAGTACGGCGTCATTGTGGGTCTTTTGGAGCTCATGATGGACCGAAACGACACTGCGGCCGTGGTCAAGACCAAGGTGGGCTCTGCGTTTGTGACTGTGCTCATTTCGCGGGCCGAGCTCATCAACCAGGAGGGCTCTGTTTCTGCCGAGGACGAGGAGACGTGGAACCGCATCTTCAACCGGGTGTTTGGCATTGTGCAGCGCAACAATCTCAACGCTCTGTTCCCGCCTCGAAACGTGGACGATTCGTATGTGTGGCAGTTCCTGGCGTCGATTGCGCTGGCTGCCAAGATTGACCATCAGCGGGTCATGGTTGATGATGTGCGAGACAAGATTTTTGGCACCATGAACGAGGCCAAGGCTCTTCCTCCGGATCTGTCGCAGCAGAAGATTGTCAATCTCAACCTGTTCCTCAACGTGATGGGTCTCAATGCCACCACCTCGGAGATTGGCGAGTTGCAGGGCTAGGTTTGTAATATATGTTAAATGTGTGAAGGAGTGTATTGAAGGTGAGCTTGTTATAGCAATAGTTTAAGACAGTATTGAGAGTACCAGCACTTGGAGGCTCTGATGGACATGAAAAGTTGATAATCGAGATGTACACCAGGTTTAGAACCGAATGGTGTTTTCCGATTTCGAATTGATTGATTATTGCGGTTTTTAGTGATACTGGAGGTGTAGATCACGCCTTATAGAATTAGAGGGTGATGTCAAAGATGTTAGAATGTCAGAATGTCGATGTTTTTTTATTCGAGAATGGGGAATTGGGTTGTTTCATCATATAAAGGTCTATAAATATCTCTGATTTCTGTTTATTTATTTTTCATTAATTTATTGATTTATTATTAATTTCTCAATTAATTCATTCTTAATTATCCTTCCCTGGTCCCAACAAGGAAATAGCCTTCTCAGTATGCCAGCATGCCAGCATTGAACTTCAGACACATCATCACGGCACACTACAACCATGGATACTTTGGATCGAGAGAAGAGTGAGTGAGGAGGAAAAGACGAGGGATGGATCAGATACACAAACAGACGACGCACAGGACTTCCACTAACACAGATCTCTCTGTGGATCCGATTTTTCTGGTTTCGGCCGAATGTCTGGCCATCACCTCAGCCATGCGTAAAAACGCTCGGTGGGCCAATTCCGGCGTCTCCAGCATTCTCAGAGGCCCCAGCGACACGTCTGGACGCTCGGGATCGGATATTCGTTCGCGTCTGGGGCTCCGAACCCGAGGTAGCGAGTTCACGGCTGCTCTGGAAGCCCATCACGACAGTCCTGAAAGGGGTGCGGACGACCCTCTGATTGAGGCGTTTGCCCGTCTGAGAGTCGCAGTGGCGCAGCTGGACTCGCTGGAGCACTTTGACATGTACCAGCTGTTTGTGCCGTCCATCGAGGTGATCAGATCACCCAGCACCACGGGACCCATCACCGCCATGGCCATCACGGCCGTCAACAAAATGTTTGACTACAACATTGTGAGCACCCGCAGCGTCAATCTGCAACACGCCGTGTGTCAGCTGAGCATCGCCATCACGCACTGTCGCTTCGATGCCACCGATCAGGCTGACGACGACGCCGTGCTGCTCAAGATCCTCAAGCTCATGGACACGCTGGTGGGCGGCGCGTCAGGTGACCTGCTCAACGACGAGTCCATGTGCGAGATTTTCGAAACGTGTCTGTCCATGGCGTGCCAATTGCGACGCTCCAACGTTCTCAGACGCTCCGCAGAAAACACCATTCTCGACATTACCCAAAAGGCCTTTTCCAAGCTGCAACGGCTGGACCCCGAACAGGAGATCCCCGTCGGAGCTCCAATCGTCCAGGACGAGGTGGTCGTCAACGCTCCCGGCGTCGTAGAGACCATTGTTCGAGACGAGGGAGAGGAGAAGCCCGAAGACCAGCCTGAACCCGAAGTCCCTTCTGACCAACCCCAATCAACGTCAACGTTTGGAATTCCGGCAATTCGGGAATTCTACCGGGTTCTCACGTCCATTCTGGACCCAGCAAACCACCACCAGTACACGGAAAGCACACGGGTCATGTCGCTGCAGCTCATCAACGTTGTGTTTGAGGTGGCCGGCAAGGAGCTGACTAAGCACCACTCGCTGCTGCAAATCACCACGGACACGCTGTGCAAGCACCTGTTCAAAATCATCCGCATGGACTCGCTTCCGCTGGTCCAGGGCGCTCTACGGGTCATCTCCACCATGCTTCACACCACGCGCTCGCATCTCAAGCTGCAGCAGGAGTTTCTCATGGTCTACTTTATGAGCTGCTGCTGTCCTCTGGACGGCCCCTCAGACGAGCTTTCTTCCGATATCATTGCTCCGTCCATTCTGCTGGAAAAGAACTTCAACTACAGCAACAGTCAGCTTGGCGAGGCGAGCAAACCGGGCACCCCCCGGCCGGATGCGGGCTCGCCAGGAGCCGACGATACAAACAATGGCACTCCTGGCCCGTCCCAGGCGCAGTTTGCAACCTCTCGAAGCCCCGAGATTCGAGAAGCAATGGTCGAGACTCTTTCCACACTGTGTCGAGAGCCGTACTTTTTCGCAGAGCTGTTTCTCAACTTTGACTGCGACGTGGACCGGGTCAATCTGTGCGAGAACATGATGCAGTTTCTGTGTCGGTCTGCGTACCCCGATGCGGCCCAGTGGTCGTCGTCGTCGGTGCCTCCATTCTGTCTGGACGTTGTTCTGCAGCACCTGTCCAAGCTGGTGGGTCGTCTGGACCAAAAGGGCGACAATCTGGAGACGTTGGTTTCCGAGTCGGTGGCCCGAAAGGCGCGCAAGAAGGAGATTGTCGAGGCCATTGACGCCTTCAACGTGAACCCCAAGGTGGGCATCCAAAAGTTTGTGTCTGGGGGACTCATCAAGGACACGTCGCCGTCTGAAATTGGCTCGTTTCTGTTCCAGTCGTCTCGAATCAACAAGGCCAAGCTCGGCGAGTTTCTGTCCAAGCCAGCCAATCTGCCTACTCTCAAGGCGTACACTGCGCAGTTTGATTTCGACGGTAAGCGAGTGGATATGGCTCTGCGACAGTATCTGTCTGCGTTCCGACTTCCCGGAGAGTCGCAGCAGATTGAGCGAGTCATGGAGTGCTTTGCGGAGCACTACTCGTCCTTTTCCGAGAACCAGAGTGTGGTGAAAAACTCCAACGATGGTGTGGTGCTGTGTTTCTCGGTCATCATGCTCAACACGGACCTGCACAACCCGCAGGTCAAGAACCACATGTCGCTGGACCAGTACAAGCGCAACCTGCGGGGCCAGTGCGACGGCCAGGACTACGACGCCGAGTTTCTCGAGTCCATCTACCACGACATTCGCACCCGCGAGATTGTCATGCCCGACGAGCACGACTCCAACGAGTCGTTTGAGCACTCGTGGGGCGAGCTGCTGACCAAGACGGACCAGGCGGGACTCATGGCGACTGACCTCAACTCCAACGCGCTCGACCGGCACGTCTTTGAGGTCACGTGGCGACCCATTGTCGCCATGCTGACGCGAGTCTTTTCTGCAGCCACCGACGACGCAGTTTTCAGCCGTGTTGTTTCCGGACTGGACCAACTGGCACGTCTCGCAAGCGACTATGACATTGACGAGGTCATCCACGTGGTGTTGGAGCGGGTAGGAGGTATCATGGCTTCTCTGGGCGAGCCCATTGACAGCCGACAAAACATTGACGTGTGGGTGGACCCCAGCCAGACGGAGCCCATCACCGTGTCGGATCTGTCGGTGCAGTTTGGTCTGGACTTCAAGGCCCAGATTGCCGCGGTGGTGTACTTTACCATTGTGTCCAACCACAGCGCGCATCTGAGCGACAGCGTGTTTGTTTTTGTCGCAAAGGTGCTCAACAACATTTACGAGAACGGGCTGCATCCCACTCCGTTGTTTGGAGCGTTTGACAGCACTGGAGAGCACGCCTTTGCTCACAGCCTGCCGAGAATCGCAGCTCCAAACAAGTTCAAAAAGTACGAGAGCGGAAAGGAAGGTGTTGGCCTGCTGAGCACACTGTCGTCGTACCTTACCGGAGGCTACAACGAGACCAACCAGCCGTCGGACGAGGAGATTGAGGCCACTCTGAGCGCCCTGGACTGTCTGGCGAGCTGCAAGGTGAATGAGCTGTTTGCACGACTGCAGGTGGCCGAGGCTCCTGCCACGCAGTTTGTCAACGCCCTGACGGGAGTCCCATCCGTGTACTCGACGCATCTCATGGCGCTGCTGGGACAGACGAACGGACACGTGACCTCCCTGGTGCTTGCGCGGTTCGGCGACTCTCTGGACGACGGAGCAACCATCAACTATCTTGCTGGGTTGCAAAAGGACAGCAGCAAGCTGTTTGAGCAGCTGTTGCAGGTGGACTCGGAAAAGCTACGATCTCTGGCTCCCGAAATTGACACACTGATTCTGTCCTTTGGACTGTTTGACAACGCAGACTACCTGGAGGTTGTCAAGATTCTGGCGTCCAATGTGGCTTCCAGCGAGCGGGTGTTTGAGCAGATTGCCAAGCACGTGGCCGACATTCCCGTGGTCAACCTCGTGTCCATTCTCGACGAGTTTGTATCCGTCTCGTCCGTGAGTGCTCCTCTGGAGCAACGGGGACTGGTACTGGACTCGATCACAGCCTCCAGCACCGACAAGGACGTGGAAAAGCTGCTCAGCAAGGTCAAGACCAACAAGGACGAGACTGCGCAGACTGTGGGCCACGTGATCCGCGGTCTCCAGGCACTGCAGCTTGCGCACCAGGCGGCGTCTACTCAGGACACGGCTGCATACATTGAGTTTCTGGCCCACCAGAGCTACAATCCCTGTCGTCGAATCCGGTCCGAGACTCTCAAGACTCTGGAGAATCTGTTGCGAGACAAGGCCATCTATTCTCAGCCGGGCTTTTCGTGGGAGGAGAGTGTGTTTGAAAACGGGCTGTTCCCGCTGGTCAAGGAGCTGCTCAAGCCTGAGGTGTACGAGCTGGACAGTGCGGGAATGGGTTCTACGCGAGTCAAGGGTGCCATGCTTCTCTGTCGCACGTTTTTGCATTACGTGGATGCGGCCGAGGCCAATGGAGGCGATTTCGACAGTGTCCATGGCCAGGTGATCCAGCTGTGGCTCACCATGTTGGCCATGCTGGACCGGCTCATGTCGTCGTCTTCCGACGCCCAGGAGGCTCTGGTGGAGTCGCTGAAAAACGTGCTGCTGGTTCTCGTGTCCTCCAAGCATCTGGTTCCCGAGGAGGGTGGATCCGACTGGGACGATTCGTGGAATCTGCTCGACCAGTTTGTGCCTGGTCTACGGACCGAGCTGTTTCCCGACAGCAAGGAGCCTGAGGTGAAGAGAGCTCGAGAGGAGAGGGAGGAGTGATCAGATAGTAATAGATGTGGTATGTGATGAGTTGTAGATGGCTGAGGACGAGGGTGATGACTAAGCGGGTGATTAGTAAGGTGTGCTTACTAATCCGCCCACTCCACGGACCCACTCCATCAGCAAGGCTGCGATTCGTACAGTCGTAAACAAACATGTACGGTGCTGCACGGGCTGTAGACAAGCAGGACTCGGAAAGCGGTCTAACTTGTGCCGTCGGATTTAAATGGTTATTTCCGGCTCCGGATTCCGAGCCACTAATTTTTTATTGTTTTATTCTACTGTATTGTTAGTCAAGGGTTAGAGAGGGGTAAAAAAAACTAAAGGAGGTTGATGAGACATGGGGTGAGATTGTGAGCGAGACATTAGACGTTGTGGTTGATGAGTATATGAAGATTTAATCTGTTCGAATCCCAGTTTTGGAGATTTTGCAGATGGTGTGGCGAGAAAAAAAAACGTTTTTTGTTTCCGATTTTCCGTTTTGCAGGTTTTCTTTTTTTGTCTTTTGTCTTCAGGGTGTATGAGCCGATGTCTCAATTAGAGCCGAAGTCAGAGTGTCGATCTCCGAAGCTAGATGGGGTGTGAAAAGTCGATCTTTGTAAATTAGCCGATCTCTGAACTGTAGCGGTGTCGGAGCTATGTTGTTGGGGGTTGATTCAGGGATGTAGGGTGATGTTTTGGGGTGAGTGAGCTGATTGAGAGTCGGTTTTCAGGCTCAATTGATCTCTTGTCGGAGGTTTTTCGGGCCTGTCAGTTTCTGAAAATGACGCATTGGCTCGTATTGAACGTCGCTAGAGCCGCATGCAGTGAGTTGTTTTCTGGAGGTGATTATGTAATGATGGTGGTGGTGGTGGTGGTGGTACAGTATCGTAGGTGAGCTGGGGTGATCTGACTGCTCTGAGTAGCGTGGTTTGCTTACATAATCATGCCATTGCTTACATAACTGCAGATTCTGAGTGCTTACTAATCTTGAGAGCGATTTAGACCAGCTCTTACAACCCCCCTCTCCACGTGAAAGCAATATCATGATATTACGGTGAGTCATGCAGCTGTTGCAGGTGATTGTTGCTCTTTAGGAAATGGCAGCCAATATTTGTATGCAACAATATACAGTAGTGACTAAGGTTGCAATATGGTTTGGCCAAGGGCTTCGGGGTCTTGGTAGGAGGAGATTTGAGGGCCCTCAGTGGTTGTATTTGTTTGTTTCTTGTGATTATCCGGTTTATCTGGGTTCACGTTGCACGTTCAATACAAGTATTTTCTATAGCTCACTTTGTAGGTGCAGTAAGAGGTCAGATGGCGGGGCGTTATTACCTCTAGCTTTGAAGGCAAGTGAGGTGAAATTGCTATTGTGGAGAAGCAAGTCGAGGGGAAGAGATGTGATTGGAGAAAAGGTCATTTTACGAGCTGGGGGGGTCCATTATGGCCCTGTTTAGGGGGTCAGTATAAGCGTATATCCATCCACCACCTGACCCCGTTTTTCTTTTTCTTTTTTTTTTTTCCAAAAAAACAGATGGTTGCGGCATTTTGGTGTATTATCCCAGGATTAGCTCAGTCTAAACTTTAGGGCGTCTTGAGCCTCCCTGCGTTGGTGGGCTCGATACAGTAACATGAGTAATATCGGAAAAGCCCCACGGGCCCCGTGAGTTGTTTTTTTTTGGAGACACGAGTGTGGACAAGGTCCAAAAGGGGCAAGTCGAGCTTTTGGCTCGGGTCCACGCACCTGAAACTGCCATTGGCCCAAAAATAGTCCTCTTCAGATCCACATCATCTGACTGTGGGGCCACTACAGGTCTAAGGTGTATTTTTATCTGCCACACCGTTGGCACTGCCTCTTCTTCGGGGTCCGACTGAGTCAGCGTGCTGAGTAAGCGGGTTGGATGGGGACATAAGCATTCAATGATTTATTCGTGGGCACCACCCCCTCCCCACCACCCTGAGCAATCGAACATCCACACCACGTCAGGTCGGTATATTATCCAACTATCTCCGAAATTTAAATCCGGGGCCTGCAGCAAGGCAGGGTGGCGTGACCTAGTGAAAAAGGCACGAAGCAAGCTGCGATGGAGCTGACGAAGGGGCGGAGCGCACAATTGGCCACATTGTCCAGCTTGCACAGCCCTGACGGAATCTCGTCAGACTCATTGGTTTCGATTGCCAGGGCTGAAAAAGCTAATGCACGTGAGAAGCTTGCAATTGCAAGAGCACCTTTTTTGGAAGGGTTATTGGGTTTGCATCTTAACGTTGCAGCTGAGATGCGCCCAGTGCCCAGATAAAGACATGTGAGCGGCGCTTAAATAAAAGTATTTGTCAGGGCTCCTCATTATTTCGGTGCGTTCTTTTCTCCTACACTCCACTTGGACCTCTCGAATCCACCCTCTCCAAAACAAAACCTCCTCCCCACAACATCTCCAGGAGCACAATGAAACTCTCCATCAGGTGCTCCATTCTACTGGCAGCAGCGGCCTCTGCAATTGCCATCCCACAACTCGCCCAGCGTCATGAGGGACATGATGAACCGACCCTGCCACAGCCAGTCCAAGACCACGCCACCCATGGCAACTCCACAGAAATGGAACCCAGCCCAGCGTCCATGGAAGGAGGCCACCACTCACATGGACAGCCCATCCTGGCCCATCCAGAGACCCTGGAACCCCAGCAACTGGCATACTGGACCGCCTACGACCCCACCAACTTCTTCAACACAAAAACCCCCGGACAGAGCCTGCTCACATGGCACATTGTCCTGGTGGCGTCGTCGTGGCTCGGCCTCTACCCCATCTCCGTGATGCTCTCAGCTGCCAAATCTGGACTCTATCTGCCCGTCCAGACGGTCCAGCTCGCCCTGTTTGTGCTCGGAGCCATTTTCCTCGGAATCTACGGATCCTCCCCAGAGGTCGAAGCAATGTACCCCGGAGCCATCTACGGCAAGTTCACCGTGCTCATGCTCATCCTCTCCCTGATCCTCTACCTCGCGGCCCTTCTCACCGCCCTGGCCTACAGAGACACCACCCCCAATGAAGACGACCCCCGACAGCTCGCAGAGGCCTTCCAGCTCCAGCCCTACCACCGGGTGAGCGACTCGGACTCGGACCACACCCTTGACGGCACTCCCTCGGCCACCCCCACCGCCCCTCAGCCCTCAAAGTTCCGAATCTCCGAAGACGATACCCCCATGTCGCCATGCCAGTACTACGGCGACGACGAGTGTGGAGCCCAGCCGTCGTCGTCGTCATCGAATCGACAGCCCTTTGAGCAGAAGATGGAGGACAAGTGGGTCACCAGACTCATGGCCAACTCGCATGTCAGCACCACCGTGGACCGGTTCGGAGCCCTGGCCAACTTTGTCCACCACTACCTGCAGGGCACCATGCTTCTTGTTGCGTTTGCGTACATTGTCTGCGGCGTTGTGACGGGCTGCCGGCTCGGAATGGGCAACAATGTGTTCAACATTCTCGCCCACTTCATCAAGGGCGGCGTTTTCACGGCCCTCGGACTCTTCACCTTTGCCCGATACGTTGGCGTCTTCACCGAAAAGGGCTGGGCCTGGAACCTGAACCAGGAGCAGGTCAACAGCGTCAAGATGCTGCACTCGCGAAGCCGGGCCAACTCGCGTGGATCGCGACGACGGGTGCGATCTTCTCCCCCCGCCCCCGCTCCTCTGTCTATCGTCCGGATCGCCGTGTCCAAGGTCTTTGGAGTGCTTGCCGTCTTCAAGCCCCAGTCCTTCACGTTTGAGTTTGTCGAGTCCGCGCTCATTCTCATCTACGGCGTGCCCAATATCTTCATGGAGCACCTGGCGTCCAAGGACGGCCAATGGACGCCCGCAGACCTGCAGCACGTGTCCATCGCCTTCATGTTCATTGGCGGCGGTCTGTCGGGCGTGCTGCTCGAGTCTGCGCTGGTCCGAAAGCTGCTGAGCTCCAAGACGTACCCCATGTCCTTCAACCCGTTCCCCGCGCTCACCATCTTCTGGACCGGCATTCTCATGTCGCAGCACGCCCAGGCGCTGCCTCTGTCCACGGCCATCCACACCCAGTGGGGCTACCTGCTTGCCATTGGCGCCGTGTTCCGAGGAGTCACCTACCTGCAGTACTTTATCGTGTACTCGCAGGCTCTGGCTGGGCTCGATGCCGGCGCGGACATGAACGTGGACCAGCTGACTCTGCCCAGCCGGCCCTTCACCGAGATTGTGGCGTCCTTCTGTCTGATTTCGGGCGGCCTGGTGTTCATGCAGAGCAACCGGGAGACGGTCGAAGCGTTTGTGTACCGGGGAATCGACTCCATGTTCACGCTCAACGTGACTGTGGGCGTCACCTCGTTCATCATGGCGTGGGAGCTTGTGGTTCTCGCCATCAAGGGCTGGGCTTCTCGACGGAAGCGAGTCTAAATCGGCAGCTATGGAATGCCCCTCAGGAAATACCCGAGACGAAAAGACGGGGGGCTGTTGCTGAACTCACAGCACGCAGACGTGCTACTCACTTAATACCACCACCAACACCACCACCACTTACAGGTTCTTCGCATTCTTTACTTCTCTGCATTTGCTTCTTTTTTGGTCTCTCCCGGCTGAGCTGGGAAGAGCACTTGATGTAATATAACTATTGATATTTGATTTGGGCGAGTGTAGACATTGAGCACCCTTGCAATGTAGCATGTAACGTTACAGAGTCTAGTTGTATTTCTGGTAGTATCCATCGTATTGTAAGCGAGTCGACCGTTACGGACAATTAGATTTGTGGATCTGAAAGTGTCCACCGTGGTGTTTATTTTTTTATGATTTTTTTTAAAAATATTTTTCCATTTTCCATTTTTCACTTTTCACTTTTCACTTTTCAACGGGCAGTGCTGCGCATCGATAAAGCAGGGTGGACAAGGCAGATGAGAGATCCGCGGGGGGCTGTCAACGTTCATGCTTGACGCTTTGTGGGCTATTTATATCTCCGCAGAGCCGTCATCATGTGCACAGCGTGTTTCAGGGACAAGTCTTTCTCCACATTATTTTTAGCCCTTTGTTTGTTGGCAGGTGTGCAGACAAAAAATTGGGAGGAGTGTATTGGTGAAATTTGGATTTACAAAATGTGAATTTTTGGCAATTTACTGGAAAATCTACAAGTAAATAATTCAATTGATCTGATTTGTTCACAGGTAGGACCAATGCCCGCATAGTCCTGTTTAGAGATGGGACGATAGACTCCAATGTCTCAATGACGACTGATGTCAGAGACTGCACTTCCTTCACGACTTCACACATGGTCATAAAGCCGGGGATAGGAGTATCGATGACGATCCTCGTCTGGATAACGTCTGTGATCCTCATCTGGATAACGTCTGTGATCCTCATCTGGATAACGTCTGTGATCCTCATCTGGATAACGTCTGTGATCCTCATCTCGATAACGTCTGTGATCCTCATCTGGATAACGTCTATGATCCTCATCTCGATGACTTCTGTGACGATCGTCTGGATAAAGCAGATGTCTGTTTCGATTCAGCTTCTCAACCTGAGACTGCACTTTGACACGCTGGATTGCTCCAGTCCAGGATTCTCCAGCCAGTTCAGACCATCGAGACAGCCATCCTCGCTTGGGAATCGTGGCTTTTTGTAGCCATCTCCACGAATAACGATGTCTCAAGAGACTGTCAATCTGCACAAAAAGATGCTCCAGATTGGTCTGTTTGTTGGCGTAGATCCACAGCCACGCGTACGTGACGACAAAGCCTCTCAAGGACTTGAAGTCTTGGGGTCGCAACTTGGCCAGCTCCTCCGTGGCGGTATCCTGGTATGTGGAGGGTGTATATGCTGCTACAGACGCGAATCTGCGGTCAAACCATCGACCACTGAAACTACAGCACGCTTCCAGACCCACTTTGGCACACAGAGCAACCCACATCTCGCCAGCGGTCCAGGTGAGATTGTTGTCGAGGTTCTTCTCAGCACACCGGACCAGCCGGCGCTCCACGTCATTGCACGTGGTGATCACCTCGACCATGGAAAGACGAGACAGGTTCTTTGGAGACGTCCAATGCTCCTCTTCGATGGCTTCCCACTGCTTAATGGTCAACCCCTTACCGGGACCAGTTTCACTGTGCAAGTCATACAGACCGCCACCGTTATCCTTGATAATGGAGTGCATAAAGTCCAGGGCAAAGGTCCGGCTTTGAATCAGCTCTCGACGCAGTTCTCGTCCTCTCCACAGGGGTCCCACGTAGCTCGAAAAGTGGTTGTTTCGGTCAGAGAGGACATTGGAGGTATCAAATTTGACCCGCTTGCAACGTTGATAGTCTGCCTCAGAGTCTCTCGAATGCTTTCTTGAAAAATCATCCGGTTCTCGTTTGACAGGGGAAACGGAATCTCCTGGATGTCGAGTCATTGAGGTGGAGCTACTTGTAGCATATCGGTTCTCGGAGTTCATTGAATGTAGTTGTCGAATGTATAAGAGAAAGGACTGAGGAAGGAATTTGAGATCCTTAAATACATTTTGGACTTTGCCTCATTGCACAATCCCCACTTGATTGCTCATGTTGTTGTTGCGTTAGGTATCAATATTCGTTTGTCTAGGTCAACCTCATCGCTTCTCAAACTCTAATTGCCTCACCCTAGAGAGTGAGGCTGTCTGGCTACCATGGTACGACTGTTCTAGTGGAGGTAGTTTTATAAGGAGACTGGAGTCTGATTTCGTCTCCGCCATTGTCTCCGCCATCGTCTCTCATTTCGCCCTTCACACTCTTTCTCCAGACTCTCCAGACTCTGAAACAAGTCATGTAAG
Organism: Yarrowia yakushimensis; assembly: GCA_900518995.1. Taxonomy (NCBI): domain Eukaryota; kingdom Fungi; phylum Ascomycota; class Dipodascomycetes; order Dipodascales; genus Yarrowia; species Yarrowia yakushimensis. Next base: position 2,281,822 of record ULGW01000002.1, read on the forward strand.
GTGCAGTGTGCTTGCAGACTAAAACGGGAACCAAATGACATGACTGAATGCAATGAGGCCGGATATACGTTACTGTTTTTGTGAGCGATACGTTTGCTGTATTGTACGTACCTGTTACAGGCACTTCACGTACCCTGTCAGTTATGTTTCAGGTCTACAGTATTCACCTTGTTTAGTGTATGACAGAAGACTTGGCTGGGAATCTGTACTATATATATTCGCGTGATTATCTTTTCTGAGAGTATTTATTGGCATTATTCTAGGATTTTCCATTTTTCCCGATTTTTTCCGAATTTTTCTGATTTTTTCAAAATTAAAAATTTTCACATCACCAACAGCCCCACACAACTGAACCCAGTTATTGCTTCTCTCTGGCATCATACGAGTCCAAAGCTCTACATTTGTTTAAAAATGATATATTCTCTATCTATTCATCTACTTGAAATCGTCCAATCTCTTCAGTATCACGAAAATGGCACCCCCAGCTGGATTTTTCTTTAACAAATTCCCAACAAATTCCAACAAATTAGCTAACGAGTCTTACCCAGATCACACAGTGCTCAGGTATTGCTCAGACATTGCTCAGAGTGCCAAAAACCCCATTTAACGCTTTAAACCACTTGTTATCCTCGTTTACTGTCTTCATTCAATCTCCATATCTCTTCCTAGGCTCAGTATGTTGTTCGTCTAGAGGTGTAGGAGGATGAGATAGTAACCATAAAAAATATAAAAATAAAATAAAAATAAAAATAACAGCAAAATAAAAATAAATCAGCACACAAAAGGGCCACCTACACTTCTCACCTCCCCTCCACACACTTCTACCCTATCAAATCCACCTCTTTGTTCTCACAGATGAAGTTCGCAGCGTGTGATTTTTTTGTCTTTTTTGGGTATTTTCTTCTTATTATTCCCATATATATCTATATTTAATATCTGATGTAGGTTGAACAACTACCCCATGTAAACCCCACCACCGACTTGTCTGTGCATACGACGATCCTTCAACAAGTACTGGTACCTCCCCTACACCAGTTTTCTTTTTCTATTTCCCTTATTTTCATTTCTTTTTCCCTACTTTTAATTCTTTTATTTATTTACATTCTCAATATTATCTGATGCGGAAAAACTTGAATTTTGAATTTTCAAATAAAAACACGTCAAACTGCCCACCTAAATGTGCACCAATAGTACCATGGTAGTTATAAAAGCCACCATATTCGTACAAGTAACGTTCTCCCCTTCCACACTCCCTTATTTCCTCACTCCTTATATTCCTCTCACTCCTCTCATTCCTCCTCTACTCCTCTCTGTCACTCCTCCATCACCATGCAGGAACTGTAAAAAGGTATTGGCGCAGTCTTCATCACATCCCACATCACCACCTCACAACTCCTTGTACCACAAACACCACGACCAATGGCGCGACGAAGTTTTCTTCCCGAGTCGTTTCTGTGGATCTTCCCGCTCCAGCAGGCCGCAGAGCTCATCATAGCTCTGGCTCTCTTCAACAAGGCGTACGGTCTCTACGCGCTGTTGTGTGCCTTCATCACGCCTCTCTCCTTCACCCAGGTCTTCATGGCTCTGGTCTCGCTGGCTCTGGTCTTCCCCTACGCGCTCTCCATCCCCGTGATTCGCGCTCTGCCCGTCACGGGATCCGGACCCGGATCTCTGGCCTCCACCATGGCCTCCATCTCCCCCTCCACAATGTCCCCCAGAGACATTATCCACAAAATCCCCATTGTGCTGCTGGCCTGCGTTCTGTACACGTTCGACCTGGTGCTGACTGTGTTCAGTGGCGTCATTTTCGCCCACGACTGGGCCGAGGACTGCGAGGAGTGCGACGCCAGCCTTACCGCCAGCGCCACTGCCACCGCTACTGCTACTGCCACCAGCAGCCTTGTCGCAACTGCCACAAACAGCGTCGTTGAAACCGCAACCACCGTCTTCTCCGAAGTTGCCTCTTCAACCGCATCCGTGGTCTCCTCAACCGCATCGGCCGTCTCCTCAACCATCTCAGCTGCAGCATCCATCTCGGCTCCTCCAGACATGAGACTCTTCATGCGAGACGCAGACAGAGACCTGTCGCTGGACTCGGCGTCACGTGGCCAGGAAACCGCAGCCACCATCTTCATCGCCGTCTTCCTGCTGCTCGTCAGAGTCTACTTTGCCCTGCTGCTGCTTTCGTACGGCATCAAGCTCAGAGCCCTGCTCAAACAGCTCAAAACCAACCAGACACAGCTCCAGACCCACGGCAGCCGCCTCGCGGTCCCCGAGGCAAACCCCCTGCGGCCATGGGCCCAGGGAAGACCGTCCATTGGAGGAGGAGGACTCATGGAGCCCAACTCGGGGTCCTCTGCAGATACAGACCCCATCCGGGGCACCGACTTTGGGCCTTATTCGCCCGACAGGTCTGTCCCTTACTACCTGGACTCTCTGTGGCGGTCCTTTGCCCTCAAGTCCTTTGATCTTCTGTCGGGACAAAAGACCTCGAGAGACGGCGTTTACTAAACGTCAACAATTTACTTAGAGACGGTTGTTCTCTGAAACGATACCACTTATGCATATTAATAGAGTACACTCGTTATGGTGGGTAGGGTGAGAAGATAGTGGAAGTCTTCGGTTGTAGACCTTGTTGACTCTGGAGTTGCTGATGTTGCTACAAGTACCTGTAGCAGATGAACTAGAGTTGGAATTATGCTGATTATAGTGTAATTAATTGGATTTTTTGGAAATTATGAAAAAATGAAGAAAAAATGAGAAAAAATACAACTGAATCTGACAACTGAATCTGACAGCTTGTAGAATCATATATTTGTTGAACTGATCCATTAGATTGCCATTTAGTTCCATTCACTTGAATGTTTCATTCAAACCAGTATTCATGTTCACAACATCCATAGTCCCATCATCAGCCAATAACCTCACCTCAACACCACTACAATTGATCCATGGTCTAATATGATTCTACTACGTCTAATTGACAGGGTGAAGACCCTCGCCGCCAGCAAGAACATTCTCAATGTTGTCGAGCACGTTGAGCTCGGCAGTCAGAGCATTGTCCTCGGTTCCACTGCCCAGATGGGGCAGCACCTGGATATCCCATCGTCCAAACAGCTTGGGGTTAACAAAGGGCTCGCCGACCTGGACGTCGAGACCAGCAACGGAAATGTGTTTCGAGTTGAGAGCCTCCAGCAGATCGTCCTCGTTGATGAGAGTGCCTCGGCCAATGTTGACGATGGAGGCACCCTGGGGAAGCAGAGCCAGAGTCCGCTTGTTGACAATGTTGAGCGTGTCTGCTCCTCCGGGGAGCGCGAGAATGAGCTGGTCGGACGCCTTGCACAGCTCGTCAAAGGACGAGTGGAAAACGAGGTTCGAGGGCAGTCCAGCCTCGGCCAGTTCCTCGGCGCTCAGCTCGGACCGCTTGTAGTAGTGGATCTCGACTCCCAGAGGCGCCAGACGTCGCACAATGGCCTTGCCAATGTTTCCGAGTCCAGCCACACCGACAGCCCGGTTTCGGCACATTCGCGCGGATCCCTTGGCGGTCATGTCTCCGAAAGCGAATCCGGCAGCAGGTCCACCAGTCACCTGACCCGTGGAGGCGTCAAACTCGCCCTGGGCAACCACCCGACGGGCATCGATCGAGTTCTTCTCCTTCTGGAAAGAGCCCTCAAACAGCGGGATCTTTCGCATGCATCCAATGGACAGATACAGAGCAATGTCGGCCACCTGCTCGCCACTGTGCGAGGGCTCCATGGAGGGAGTGTTGGTCACCACAATGCCCCGCTTTCGGAAAGCAGCCACGTTGAACTGATCGTACCCAGTGGCACACAGAGACACCACCTTGAGAGAAGCAGGCAGTCGGTTCACCTCCTCGTCCGTCTTGATGCCTCCCATGGCGTAGAATGCAGGCCACGAGCAAAACAGACCCTCGATCTCGGCCAGAGGTCCGCCAGGAAGACAGTCCTTGAAAAACTCCTCCTTGGTCGCAGGAACATTGTAGAAGATGGTGTTGAAGTTTTCCAGCCGGCTGAGCACCTGCTCAAACCGCGAAGTGCCTCCTGCAAGAGCAATTGTCGCCGTCATTGTGTGTAGTGGGTGGATAAGTTATGCAGAAAAGACTAGAACCGTGATATATGGTGAACCTTGTTGGTCACGGTAGGGTGTGATATGGGATGATCTAGACGTCAGATCTGCGCTAGACAAGGTGCGTTTGATTCGTGCAGATAAGACGAATCTTGTGGTGGTCTTGGTTTCCAAATCAACCTCGAGCTTCATCTTAAAGTCATTCCGGGTATAGACGGAGACAAAGAGGGGGAGGTTCCAAGAGACCTGTTTCAGTGCAGGTCCCGGTCTCGGCCTCGGTCACGTGAAATCGCGTCACGTGTGTTCCTGCCACGTCGCGTGAACGTTCCCGCCACATTTGGTCCGTCACGTCATCCCTTCCAGAACCCATCACTCATGTCATGTCTTAGACCCAATCTCTTATCTCCATGGCGTCCAATGCGTCGTGTGAGTTTAATCGTGGTTGGGGAAATTAGACAAGTGACAAGTCAATGAGATGAGGAAGACAACTGGGAGGGAGAAGTAGGGTATATGTAGTTTTGGATCGTGTTTGTGGTCCTAGATGTTTGAAATATGTCTTTGAAATTTGACGTGACAAAGTTGGTAATGTAATGATGTCTAATCCGGAGTAGTATATGGGGAGGTCATAGGTCACGTGACCGTACGAAAAAAACCCAGAAAATAGCCAGCAATCTGACAAACACAACCATCATTTATCCAATATTATTGCGATTTTATATAATTAATTACAAATCATCAAACCAAACACCATCTATCCATTTAAGTTTCTTCTCTGGCCCAATCATTATACACGTTTAAATATATAACGACAACAAGAGTCGATTTAAAACGACGAATAGTTGGTATTTTTGAATCAAACAAGATTGGTCAGATTCCCAGAAACGTCTACTATCGAATGATACCACTCTCTCACCTTAAACTACAGTATTACGTTCACCATTGATTACGTAATAACAAGAAACTTGATCACAGACTATAGACTTGACCAAATGACCAAAGAAACCACACGACCAAAGTAATCACATGACCAAAGCAATCACGTGACCAAACAACCACCCCAACCCCCATACATCCGTCTATAACCAGCTCCAAGCTCGTCCCCAACTCAACTTAAACTTCCCCACTCAGTCATGCATGTCGATATACAAGCACATTTCAACACGGCACACGATAATAGCACATTTTGGAATGCTTCAAAGAACAGGAAAAGCCGGTCTTTTTGTGACACGAGCACTGGGCGGGGGAGTTCGGGCTCGTCACGTGACCCGAATGTACTCGTCGAGTGCCACAACGACTTCCACGTCGACGGTTTCTGATCAGGCGATTTTCGAGCGCAACAAACGCCTTCAAACTGAAACGGATGCTGCAATTGTGCGACTTGCGGCTCTGCCACAAAAGACAATCACTCTGGAAGAGCTGGTCAAGTTCCCACGTGATTTGGACACAAAAGCCCGAAACGAGATTCTGATAGCCAATGCTCAGGATACTCTTGAGCAGATCAAGATTGGTCTTGCGCATCGTCTGAATGCTCTTCGCAACCTGCAGTATCTTGTTGCTCTGAATCCGCACATTGCGCAGATTTACCAGTTGTACTACTGTTCGTTTCTGATCATTTCGTCGTTCCAGCCTCCTCAGACGGTTGAGGAGAATCTTCATTTTGTGGAGCGACTCAAGGATCTGGTTCAGACGCATTCAAACACGATTCCCGTACTGTCGCGGGGCTTTTCCGAGTGTCAGAACCTCATGCCCATGTCTCAGATCAACACTCTTTTGAATGCGCATTTGGTGGCTCGAATGGGAACCCGTCTTTTGGCCGAACATCATATCGCGCTGACTAATCCGATTGCCGACAACTTCATTGGAGCCGTTCAGCTCGACTTTTCGCCCGGAAAGATGCTGCAGGAGTGCTCGCAGTTTGCTGGCGAGATTTGCAACCTGTACTATGGAGTTCGTCCCGAGGTGCAGATTGACGTCGGAGAGGACGTGACGCTGCCGTTTGTGCCTGATCACGTGCAGTACATTTTCCAGGAGCTGCTGAAAAACTCGTTCCGAGCACATGCTGAGTCAGCCAAGGGCCAGAACCCCATCATTGCTACAATCTCCAAGACCGAGGACGGCGTCATGATCCGACTGAGAGATATTGGAGGAGGTATCAAGCCCGAGAATGAGGACAAGATCTTTGAGTTTTCGTTCACCACGTTCCAGGACGAGAGTCAGGGCGATGGGTTTTCTACGCTCAACACGTTCCATGGAGGAAGCAGTATTGCTGGAATGGGATATGGTTTGCCGTTGAGCAGAGCGTATGCTGAGTTTTTCGGAGGAAACTTGAAGCTGCAGAGTTATTTCGGGCTGGGAACTGATGTTTATATTAGTTTGAAGGGGCCGAAGGAGTGAAGAGTTGAGAGTGAAGAGTTGCCGAAGGCAATTCTGAGCGGTGAAGTTGAGCTATGAGAGCAAAGAGTTGCCAACGGCAATTCTGAGCGGACGAGAAGTTGATGAATGTTGAGTTCAGTTGAGAAGTTCAGAGTTGATTGGATGATGAGTTCAGTGTTTCGAGTTGAGAATTTCAAGGTCAGTGTTCGAGTTGAGAGTCGAGAGCGAATCCGACTACGTGCTTCCAGAGTCTGACTACTAGGTCTAGACTCTCCCAGGCCATATTGATAATAAATTTGCATGATATTGAGTGGAGTTCGAGGTGTTGGGTGGGGTGGTGTTGGTGTAGTGGGGGAGAATACTACGATAGTACCATGGTACGATAGTTACTATAGGGCGTGCTATACAATGTATTTTCGGACAGTCCGTGTGGTCTATCACCTCAAGTCACTCAATCAAACATCTTAAAACTTCCACGGTTGCAGTTAGTATTGGATGGAACTCCAATGGATACCTGTTGGATACTAGAGTTGACCAGACTACAGTACAGAACAATAGTCGTAGTTTGGAGTTGACTTCTTCATCTTTCATATAGGTCCATTGTAGACATTCTTATCACAGTCTGGTCAAGTAAACAGAATGACTCCAGAGGATTTCGGTGTACTGATGAATACGTGAATGCCCGAGACACTAGAACAACTAATTAGCAGTATCTGATTATGGCTTACTATAAGTCTCACTTGATGACTCAATATGGAATTGTAATAGGAACTTGACGGTCTAGAACTGAGTAGTAATACACTTGGTTGAGCTATAGTACTGAATATTGAAGTCAATCAGATAGTTGGTTGTTGTAATTGTAGTTAATCAAGTCTCTCTGGAGTCCTTTCTCAAGTCTCTCTTAAGTCTCTCTCAAATCTTCTCAGTTACAACCAGAGCCTTCAAACATGTAACGGACTTGAATTGTCAATGAATCGCACAAGGAGATTGACTCATTAACTCCCTGACCCTACTGACTCTGTTCATAGAGACCGTCTTAGTTGAGATTGAGAACAAGACCGCACTATGGAGGATACATCTGTATATATAAACATATATTCAGGTGAATTAAATATATTTCGACGTAGTACACCACCAGTACATTTTTTCTTCGGCTTTCACCACTCAAATAGCACTGGTTCTCATATCCATAAAGCCAGTTTGAGATTAGTTAGAATTAGTTGAGACAAAAAGTCAGCTGGGGGTTCAAAATCCATGTTACAGGGGTCCTAGAAAGATGAAAAGTTGATGGAAATGTAGATATACATGACGTGATTGATTAACGACCTCATTATTGATAATATAACCCAAATTAAAGAAGTAGTGGACACTATTGTGACCTTATGACTAACAGAATTACTTAGGTTTAGTTGATCATCTGCTTACTAATCAATCACATCAAAAAAAAGCGGATACAATAGCGAGTTCTGCCATAAAAGTCCATTATCGTTCCTGTAGGACAGTGTACTACCACATTCAGTTAACAATTACTGACAAGTTTGACATGACTATCAGTTTGGCTCTTCTACTCGTACTCCACAGAATCTCATACATAGTGCAATTTTTTATATACCCCCGATTTAGACAGCAACCTTGGCGGCGGCGGCAGGGTTGATCTTCTTACCGTCCTTGTTGAATCGGACTCGCTGGGGAGGAGTTCGAACCTTTCGGCCCTCTCGGGATCGGACTCGGACAACCTTGGAGTGGATGGCGCAAGAGACGCAGTACTGGATCTTGAGGTAGAGCTTGGGCAGCACGTACTCCTGGTAGACGGAGGCCTCGGACAGATCTCGGATGGAAGCAGCCTCGACCATGTTTCGGATGGTGAATCGCTTGATGGCCTTATCCTAGGGTTAGAATGAACGACAAATAAAAAAACACAGTGTGCTTTTTTGCGTTTGCGTTTGTGTAATGTACTTGCAGCTTGGCTACAAATATCATGTGATACTCACCTTGGGGACCATTCGGGCGCAGTTAGAGCATCGGATGGAGGTAACGTGTCCTCGACCCTTCTTGTTTCGTCCGTTGGAAGCTCGCTTCTTGACCATCTGAGTTAGTAGTGTTTTGTGGCGATACCGTTGCAAGTGTACGATTGATTGTGACCTTCTGCGTGTGACTCTGATTCGCAACGATTGTGTCCACGACATGTTGAGTGTCACCCTTGACTCTTTGTGTGATCCATCATCCCCACATTCTCCATGTCGCAATGTCGTGATCCAATCATCAATCTGTCGCTAGTCGCAGTCACGTCGCAGTCCTGTCGCTCTCTTGTCGTCTCCTTGGTCGCTTTTCGTCATTTCGTTTAACATACCTTTGCTGTGTTGTGGATAATATCAAAAGGAAAGAATGGCTCTTTTTTTTCACCCAACTCTCCAGTTGGGACAAGACCCAAAAGAGTAAATTTCAGCCCGCGTATCGTATGGTCTCGCAGTAAACTGGGGACCGCTAACCCTATTGGGACCTAGGGTTGGTCATGTGATGCATCCAAATTGGGAAAGAGAGACTTCGGAATAGTTCAAGGCACGTGACATAAATATTGATTCGCCCGTTAATGGCCCCCGATAAGCGATATTTAACCATATAAACGGATCAGTATACATATACACAACCGTGGCTAATCACCCAACCACTCATAATTTCTATACTGCTCTTACTCGCCATTTTGAGTGCCATTGCCAACAGGTTATGACAACTCAACTTTTGAAAGCGACTCACAAATTGGCTTAATAATCATACAAGTGAGAAGAGATAAATATCGCCCGGTTCAATCAACTCACGTGATCGATCACTGGTTCGGCGTAAATAAAAATATCCATTGTTGCCATCCACCTCTGATGACGTAATTCACTCCCCAGGTTTTCCTCCCGCAGCTGCCTCTCGCAGCTCACGTGACACACTGACTAAGCATCACCACCAGCCACATCCCAGCTCCCAGCCACATTTCACACCCCTAACCCACGACCCTAACCCAAAACAGTGCCAGCCAGTCAAACGCGCTGCTTAGCTAAGCTTAAATGTCGCTTACGTAAGCTTATACCCTAACCTTACATCCCAACGAAGAAAATGACCTGTTATTTTAAGGTTTCGTTGTCGGCCCACTCTGCCGCGCTGTGATTGGCTTAGCTCCGCTAACAAATCATGTCCCAAACTTTTAACAGTGTGATACGATTTCAGTGTTGGCTTCCACATAGCACCTTTCGGTACATTCCATATTTTTGCATAAAGTGGGTATTGGAGATTGCGAGGCGGACAAGGAGGATGGATGAGACGGGGTGACACGGGTCGTGTCATGCCCATGGATCGACTAGAGCACGTCTTGTGTTTCTGAGCAAATAACGACTGAGCAAAGACCCGACAGCAAGGGAGGATGAAGAGAGAAGGAATTACAACGACAAGGATGACGACAGGAACGATTTCGGGCGGATTACATGGCTTTTGTGGTGATGACGTGGATGTTTTTGGGTGACACGGAGAGTGTTGTGGGGTGACATGGAGAGTGTCGTGGGGGACACTGGTGTGGTGACTAGGGGGTGGAAGGAAGACGCGGTGTACTGCACGTACATGCAGGCGATTCGAGTTGAGAAGTCGAGAATGAGTCGATGTGTCCTTGTTACCACTGTTACCACTGTTACCACTGCTATCACTTGTCCTTGTTACATTGTCACCATGTTACCTTCTGGTGTACTCCTTCAAACTATGTCACAGATACCCAAGACACGATACCTTTGACTGACGTGGTAATGCCATGATTGCCATCAATGGTCTATCACTTATCCTCCTGATGCCATTTGCCGATACAATGCGATTGTTTTTCTGACCTCCATACTAACACAGATGTTCGCCCTGAGAAGATCTCTGCTTTCCGCAGGCCGAATCGCTCGACCCCAGCAGGTTGCCCGATTTTCCTCCGCCTCTGCCCTGATGCAGCACAAGGCCGTCAAGACCGCCGAGAAGCTGTCTGAGGTGACTGGCCCCGAGTCTCTGATCGGAACCTCCGCCGCCCCCGGCACCGTGCCCACCGACCTGGAGCAGGAGACCGGTCTGGCTCGACTCGAGCTGCTCGGTAAGATGGACGGTATCGACATTTTCGACCTCGGCCCCGTCATCCGACCCCAGCACTCCGTCAAGGGTACTCCCGACGATCCCATCTGGGTCCCCACATACGACAGCTCTCGAATCGTCGGCTGCTCCGGAACTCCCCACGGCACCCACGAGATCCAGTGGTTCCACGCTGGTCTCGACAAGGTCGGCCGATGCGACGAGTGCGGCGCCGTCTACCGAGCCTACGAGCTCGGTGCCGATGAGGAGGCCCCCCATCACTAAGCAATCAATGTATGTTAACTGAGAGTAGACTGTAGTGGTAGTGGATTCCACAGATGATGAGGATGATAACAGGACTACCAATACAAGTAACACTTCGAGAGGAGTGTAGTTTGAATCAAAATATGAATTGTAGACTTGGTAAAGAGTATGTCATGTGAGATGGAGCTCTTTGAACAACTACAGAAGTTTCAGTAGACGATAAGAGCTGTTTGATATACGGGAGATGTGCTATTTTGATCAGATGGAGTTTGGTCAATCGTATGAGTTGGTACCAGTACCTTGTACTGGTACTATACCTCTATGTACAATATATCTCAACAACATCTAGGACACTAGGATGTTCAATTGGTGGTACTCTGCTGATGTACCATGGTATGAATCTCTCCTCTCGTCTCCTCCGAGACGACTGATCCGGAGTGAGTGATCCGGAGTGAATGCTCTTGCCAGTTCTGCTGAAAGTGAGTCCTTCAGTTGGTTCCAGTAGAATCCTTAGAATGGTACCTGGTACGTATCCAGTGAGTTGTACTTGTACTTGAACTATACTTGACGTCTACTTGACATTTACTTCAGTATCGGCTAGTGATCAATAAAATAGTTGACATTTCTCTTAGAGTGTGGTTTAAAGTGGATTGTATACTGTAGGCGTAGTCATAGTCCCACCTAACTCCATCTCACAAGTTTTGTATTGCCAGATGAGATGTTCAGTGCGACAAATACAAGTTGTATTTTCTCCCAGACCCAGTATCAATGTCTCAATGGATCATTTGTAATGGTACCAGTACTGGTACTTGTAAGTATCATACATTCCACACTGTTCGTATCAGAGAAGACACTACAATACTTATACTAGGAAATATCTGGATCTACAAAGTCAATGAATTCAATCAGGATGGTTGCTGGGTCCGATCAATTCATCTGGAATCCGTTTACCCACCCTCAGTCGTGTTGTCCATGGCCCCTAGTTTCATGGTTTAGGGCTCGGAAAGTAACTACAACCAATTTTGTCCAAATCAGGCTTACTACGTTGAGAAGGAGTTTCAAATGTCGACTAAATGACCATTAGTTGGTGTTGGAGGTTGATTACTGTTCAAAGCAGTCAATTAGAGAGGTTGACAACTGACAAGACTGAAATTTGAGACTGTCAATATTCATGAGATCAACTGAGATCAACTGATTTTTGAAATATCACCAGTCAATTGTCTCAATCTACCATTATTCAATGGATACGTCATTCATACACTTCAATGGCGAAAGGTGTATCATTCAATTGACATCAATCCTGAGGCTGAAAACAAATCCTTAATCAATGCAGGATCGTTCAGTTGACATGTTCAGTGTCATACAGTACTAGTACGACCATACTTGTCAATCCCTGTGACGATTGACTTCACTCCATCTCTCAAACCCATACCTCACTAATCAAACGTTCATTAATATACATACCTCATGTGTCTAAAAGAAAGACTTGACAACGGGGGTGAATCCCGAGAAGACAGCAGCGCCAATCAGAACAGCCTGGGAGAGCATGTTGATGAGACCAGGCACCTTTCGGTTGGCAGGGTTACCCTTGGAGTAGGCAATGACGTAAAAGAACCGAGAAACGGCCCAGGTGAAGAGCAGAGAGGCGGCCACCTGGGGGTAGTACAGACCGGTGATCCAGCCGGCAACCAGAGTCAGAGCGGCGTTCTCGTTGAACTGCATGTGGGCCTTTTGTGCGCAGTTGAATCGCTGACGTGCAAGCTCCAGCTTGGGATCCTCGGCGGGCACAGACGTGTCTGCAAACAGCAGGGGAAGAGGAGTCTTGGACTGGGCTCTCCAGTAGCCCGTGTTGAGGGTCTGGTAGAAGCCCAGAACGGGGTAGAGCGACGTGGCGGCGATCACGTACTTGAAGTCGATGGGCAGGGACATGTTGTTTGTGTTTTGAAGAGTTTGAGGCTGTTGGACGTTACAATTGTAGTGCGATATCCAGCCTTATATACTTTGGATTATGGTTATCGAGTCGTTATGATGGGGGTGTGATGGGGTGATCTAGGGGTGATGTAGAATGGGCTGTGGGGGTCGTGGAGACTCGGGAAAAAGTTCAAAATGCTTTTAATGAGTCTATTAATCGATCTATGCAAAAATCTCACCAATTGGAGCTCATATATAGTCTTTAGAAACACCCATATCAAGACCAATCTCCACGCCAAAATAACCTTTCAAAGCAATCAAGGCTCCACTACAGATTTAGACCGAAAAAATGGGTTCGAAAATGGCTCGAAAAAGGCAAAAAAGTCTCAGCCTGAAACCCAGCCATGTGGCGAGTGCACAAGGGGGGCAAATAGCCTTTGTTCACAAGGTTACATTGGCCACAAGGCTCCAATTGCACGGCGTTTCGTGCAGCAGCCATTTGCCACTCATGCAAGACGTGCATGGATATATGTAGAAGAAATGCAGGTGGCGATGATTTGTCAGCGCATGTGGGGTGAGAGCAGGGGGTTGTAGATGGAGTTTTTGTGGTTAAAATCGGTTCTGTCGTGTTTCCATGGCAATCATTCACTCAATTGGCTCAAATATGTCCTTCTGAGACCTTCTACAAATGGTTCTTTTGGGCCGTTTTTTTTTTCGCCGTTTATTTTAACCTACAATTGAGTGAAACTTTCACCTGCAATCATCAGCTTTTTTGAAACCACTTTAGTCAGCCGATAGGAGAAGATGAGAGAATGAAAACTATATCAATTTGCTCGTCAAGATGTGCTCTTTCTGATTGGGAGGGTTTTGTTTTGATCAGGTGGTTCATTGTTGTTTGAGAGTGTGAGTAGGACAACGTGGGAACAAGAGGACGTGCTAGAGGGAACTCTCAGTCACGTGGGTATAGATCACGTGATTAGACATACAGTCACGTGATTAGACACACGGTCACGTGTATATATACTAACACGTCACGTGACACAGCCATTGCACTAGTCACGGACTCGAATCGAACCAACGAGTTCCACTTGGCTGATTTGAGGGGAGTCGATATTTGTGAAAAACAGACGATTTTTTTGCAATTTTTGGACGTAAATCGGAAAGTATGGCGTTGAAAAGACCGGTCACGTGATCCAACGCTCTTCAACGACTTTGTCTCGTCCTAAAATGACGATATCTTGGTTCGAAAGATGAAATCTCAATAGTGGTAGGTTTTGGTAGATGGAGGGTATTAAATCTGTATTTTAGGCCGTGAAAGTGTTTTTATCAGCATTATGAACAGATCTATCCACATATATATGTTCTTCTTTCGTTATATGTCGTTCTACATCATCTTCAGTTCAGTATAGCTATTACTTGGATATGCATATTCAATTAAAGCTTTAGTGGGATATTACTTGGGACCAAAAGGTATCTTCAACTCCGTCAATTTCTAGCCAATCTTTACCAGAATTGAACTGGAACATTTTCTGAGCATCTACAACTGAATTATACCCTTGAATCCCCCCAATTGACCCAAATTACCGTTCTGAAAACAGTTTTATTTCCACCCTGAAATTTCGTCTCCCTGAAAAATAAACTTTATGCCACGTTCTCCCAACACGTCACTTGAGAACGCACCGAAGACGATCTTCTTCACTGACGAGAACATCATCTCACAATCCTTCAAGATGGAGATGCTAACAAAGGTGAGTGAGAGACGTGGCAGTTGCGTTTGTGTAACACGCATCGGTGCATCGTGACGTGGCACAATCAGATCAAATGGAAGAACGACTGAATGAATGACACACCAAGTAACGACACGACCAATGAAACGACAAAACCAAAGAAACCAAACAAACGACACAAACAATTCAATGTTGCCACGACATTGAATGAACTGTCATTCATGCTCAATGATTGAGTGCTTTTGTGTGCAAGGGGTTACGACGTGTTGTGGTCTTGGGTGCTGTGAGTCTCACAACCGGTTATACTCTAACAGTCTGGTTGTGATCTCAGAGTCTTGTCTCTTTGGAGTCTTAGAACATGATATTGCCTTGGAGTCTTTCATGTTGTCTCATAGAGCCTTGTCGTGCTCTGAGTCTTACATGATTCTGTCCTCTTAGAGCCTTGCCCTGCTCTGAGAGTCTTTCATGTTTCTGTCCTCTTAGAGCTGGTTGTTGTCCATTCGCGACCTACAGCCGCTCATTTCCGTGAAATCGCTAACCCAGTTTGAATCAAAATCCTCCCGAGCCAAAGGCCTGGCCTTTCACTCGACCCGACCCTGGGTCCTAGTGTCGCTCCACTCGTCCACCATCCAGCTGTGGGACTACCGAATGGGCACCCTGGTGGACCGATTCGAGGACCACGACGGCCCAGTGCGAGGCGTGGACTTCCACAAGACACAGCCTCTGTTTGTGTCGTGTGGTGACGACTACAAGATCAAGGTGTGGTCTCTGCAGACCCGAAAGTGTCTTTTCACTCTGGTCGGCCATCTGGACTACGTGCGAACCGTCTTCTTCCACCACGAGCTGCCCTGGATCATCTCGTGTTCCGATGACCAGACCATCCGAATCTGGAACTGGCAGAACCGACAGGAGATTGCCTGCCTCACTGGCCACTCCCACTACATTATGAGCGCCCAGTTCCATCCCTCCGAGGACCTCGTTGTGTCCGCCTGTCTGGACCAGACTGTGCGAGTGTGGGACATTTCCGGACTTCGAAAGAAGCACTCTGCCGGCGGAGGCGTGTCTGCTGGCGGCGCCGGCTCGTCCATGTCGTTCGAGGAGCAGATGATGATGGCTGCTCGAAACAGCGCCGGTCCCGGAGGCGCCGGTGGACACCCCCAGCAGGGTGGCCAGGACATGTTTGGCAACCAGGACTGCATTGTCAAGTACGTTCTTGAGGGCCACGACGGCGGTGTCAACTGGGCCACATTCCACCCCACGCTGCCTCTCATTGTGTCTGGTGGCGACGACCGGGTGCTCAAAATCTGGCGAATGAGCGACACCAAGGCCTGGGAGGTGGACACGTGCCGAGGCCACACCAACAACATTCTCTCGTGCTGCTTCCACCCCTACCAGGACGTGATTGTGTCCGTGTCCGAGGACAAGACCATCCGAACCTGGGACCTGCACAAGCGAACGCTCATCAAGCAGTTCAAGCGAGAGAATGACAAGTTCTGGGCTCTCACCGCTCACCCCAACATCAACCTGTTTGCCGCCGGCCACGAGAGCGGTATCATGGTGTTCAAGATGGAGCGAGAGCGACCTGCCTCCACCATTGACGGCAACTCGCTGCTGTACATGTCCAAGGAGAAGCAGCTCAAGCTGTTTGACTTCAACTCGGAGCAGGACAGCCTGCCGCTGGTGTCGCTCAAGAAGTACGGCTCGCAGTACTCGCCCATCCGATCCA
Organism: Yarrowia yakushimensis; assembly: GCA_900518995.1. Classification (NCBI taxonomy): domain Eukaryota; kingdom Fungi; phylum Ascomycota; class Dipodascomycetes; order Dipodascales; genus Yarrowia; species Yarrowia yakushimensis. The sequence continues at coordinate 2,297,986 of ULGW01000002.1, forward strand.
TCAGCTACAACCCCGCTGCCCGGGCCGTGCTGCTGCTCACCAAGGACAAGGACCAGTTCAACTACAACCTGGTGCACCTGCCCAAGGACACCACCAGCGGCATTGAGGCCACGGAGGAGATTGGCGGCAACGCTGCTCAGGCCGTGTTTGTTGCCCGAAACCGATTCGCTGTCTTCAACAAGAACGCCCAGACTATTGACATCCGGGACCTGAGCAACACCACCACGCGAACCATCAAGCTGCCCAAGCAGGTCAAGGACATTGTGGTTGTCCCTGGCTCGTCTGGCCAGCTGCTGCTTCTCGGCCCCTCGCACGTCTACCTGCTGGACGTTGCCCAGAAGACCATTGTGGCCGAGCTTGCTGTCTCCGGCGTCAAGTACGTCAACTGGAGCAAGGACGGCAAGTACGTGGCTCTGCTGACCAAGCACACGGTGACCATTGCCGCAGCCCCCACTCTCAAGTTTATTTCGTCGCTGCACGAGACAATCCGAATCAAGTCCGCGTGCTGGGACGACAACGGCGTGCTGCTTTACACCACGCTCAACCATCTCAAGTACACTCTGCTCAACGGAGACTCGGGCATCATCAAGACGCTCGAGAACACTCTGTACATTGTGCGGGTCAAGGACCGACGGGTGTACTGCCTGAACCGAGCTGGCGAGGTGGAGGTGGTGCGAATCGACCCCACTGAGTACCGGTTCAAGCTGGCGCTGGTCAACAAGAACTTCTCCGAGGTGCTGCGGATCATCAAGTCGTCCAACCTCGTGGGCCAGTCCATCATCTCGTACCTGCAGAAGAAGGGCTACCCCGAGATTGCGCTGCAGTTTGTGCAGGACCCCAAGGTCAAGTTCGACCTGGCCATTGAGTGCGGCAACCTGACCGAGGCGCTGGAGCAGGCCCAGGTGCTGGACGAGCCCTCGTACTGGACTCTGCTCGGCAAGGAGGCTCTGTCCCAGGGCAACTTCCGAATCGTCGAGCTCGTGTACCAGAAGCAGCAGCTGTTTGACAAGCTGTCGTTTGTCTACGTGCTTGCTGGCGACTCGCCCAAGCTGCAGAAGATGGCTGCCATTGCCGCCCACCGAGGCGACGGCGCCTCCATGCTCCAGAACTCCCTGTACACGGGTTCTGTTGAGTCCCGAGTCGATCTCTTCCGGTCGGCCGGTCTGCTGTCGCATGCCTACGCTGCTGCCAAGCACGGAGGTCTGGACGACGTTGCCGCTGAGATCCTCGCCGAGGCCGGCGTGGAGGAGGGCGATGTCAAGATGACCCTGGGAGAGGGTCTCAAGCCCGCCACCCCTGCTCTCCAGCAGCCTCTTGGTGACTGGCCTCTCAAGCAGACCGCTCTGTCGTTCTTTGAGCAGGCTCTGCTGGGGCAGGTCGAGATTGACGAGGGCGAGGACGAAGAGGACGAGGACGACGGAGTCCGAGCCGTCACCTCCGACATGGTCGATCTGGACCTCGAGGATGGCGATGAGGATGGAGATGGAGATGCTGGCTGGGACATGGGTGACGATCTCGACGTGGATGATGTGGATGTGGCTCCTATTGCCCCCTCCACTCCTTCGTCCAAGGGCCACAAGAAGAACGCTTCTGTCAACCTGGCCGCAACCTCCTCCGAGCCCGAGAACTGGATCCGGGCTTCCTCTGTTGCCGCTGTGCACGTTGCTGCTGGCTCGTTCGAGACTGCTGCCCAGCTGCTCAACCGACAGATTGGTATTGTCGACTTTGAGCCTCTGCGACAGCGGTTCCTGACCGTGTACGAGGCGTCCAAGCTGTACTACCGGTCCAACGCTGATCTGCCTCCTCTGGAGCTGTACGTGCGAGGCGCTCTCAACGACGATACTTCTCTGCCTCTTGTTCCTGGCTTTGACTCGCTTTCTGCCGATGTCAAGGCCGCTTTCCGGCTGATCCGGGCCAACGATGTGCCTGCAGCCATTGCTGCCTTCCGTCAGATTCTCTACACCGTTGCCGTCATGCTAGTGCCCACCCACGACTCTGTGGACGAGTGCGAGAAGATTATCGACATTTGCCGCGAGTACATTGGTGCGTTTTCCATTGAGCTGGAGCGTCGACGAATTGCCGAGGAGGACCCCAAGCGCAACCTGGAGCTGGCAGCCTACTTTACCAAGTTCAAGCTGCAGCCCGCCCATGCTGGTCTGCCTTGGCAGGTGGCCATGACTCAGGCATTCAAGCTTAAGAACTACGCGTCTGCATCCGTGTACGCTGAGAAGTTCCTGGAGACCAACCCTGCGCCTGCCCAGGCCGACAAGGCCCGAAAGGTCAAGCACCGGGCCGACTCGCAGCCTCTGGACGCCATTGAGCTGGACTTTGACGTGACCGCCAACTTTGCCATCTGTCCCCGGTCTCTCAAGCCCATCTACCCTGGCGATGCTTCTGAGAAGGATCCTTTCACTGGCGCCGAGTATCTGCCCAAGCACAAGGGCCAGCTGGATGTCATTGGAGGCATTTCTGCCATTGGAGCTCCTTCCACGGGTCTCAAGCTGATTTAGCCGTGAGGAGAATCAGAACTTGTTTGTATGTATGTAAGAATTAGAATGTTTACCCTTCAAGTAGAAGATTGGTCTGCAAGAGTCCGATTTGAAGTGTTTTTAACAGAATCGGAGTTGGTCACTTTTCTTGCATGTTTGACTTGACTTGACATATGATTAATAATCTTTTTTTTTTAAAATGGAATATTAATTGAAATTCATCTTTTTGATCACGTGACTTGAATCTAGTCAAACTGTATTTGTTAAACCCAAGTAATTTTGAAATTTAAACCAGTCATTGTGGACGTATTAATTGGGTAATTTCTTATTTTATTACGTAATATGAATACCACCTTCGCTATTATTACATTGACCCCTTTATTAAACTTGTAAACCCCCAGGAACACCGAATTTGAACCCTCAGCTGACTTTCTTCTTTAACTAATTCCCAAGTAAATAAGCTCACATGTGAAACTCTGTTACCCCACACTTTTCAGAGTGACGGACATTTCCGAGTTGAATTAGAGTCGATCGGGAACGGTTTCAATGTATTTACAGGAATATCTGTACTCAAATGCACAATATATTCATCTGATGACATGGATGATGTAGTGGCCTGACCCTCTGGGGATATATAAGTAGCTGCATACCCCACATTTGAGATGACACTACACCTTCACTTTTAAAACATGGGAGAATTATCGACACATAAAGCCGTGATCACGGGTGGATCAGGAGACCTGGGAATGGCGATAGCCGAAAAACTCGCTCTCAACGGATGTACAATCATTCTTTTGGACTTCAATCAGGAGATTTTGGCCAAAAGTGTTTCTGTGCTTCCTCGTCCGGAGGGCCAGAAGCACGAGGGCCATTATTACGACGTGACCGATGTCGTGCGTCCACCGGTCGATTTCGCTACCGTTGATATTCTTGTCAATGGCGCTGGAATCGGTCTGGGCGGGTTCTTGCCGGATATGGAGGTGGACATTATAGACAAGATTGTGGCCACAAACTTGACTGGAGCCATCAAACTGACCAAGTACGCTTTGGAGGCGTGGGTGGAGCGCCACGAGACTGCTCCTCGGCCCAAGAGTCGTGGAAACGGAGTCATTATCAACGTTGCTTCTCTGCAAGGTCTGAGACCAGTTGTTCCCGTTTTGTCCGTCTACTCGAGCACCAAGGCGGGTCTGATCATGTTCACCAAGGCCGTGGCAGTCGAGGGAGGCGCCCATGCGATTCGCAGCAACGTGGTGTGTCCCGGATACGTACACACCAACATGACTGATGGCATGGACGTTCCTGAACCGCCATCGTTGGTCGAGGAGGAGGGCGACGAGGGCTGGGTGTCACGTGACAGCATTGCCAACGCGGTGTACTACTTTGCTACGAATATGCAGGTTTCCGGCGCTGTTTTGGCCGTTGACAAGGCCATGTCTTCATTGTAGGGTGAGTGAGCGACGTGTCTGTATTTGGCAAGTCTCCTCTATGCCCGTGTCGATCACTTGGTCGTATGGACTGTGCAATGGGATGGGTAGGAACTAGAGTCGTAATCTTAAGAAATAGTTCATTTTGGATAAGAAGCGAGAGTCATAAATAAAAAGCAATTTTTAGGGTGAACATTTTAGCGTGCAAGGAGTCAACTTTTGGAGTCATTTTAGAATGAAGTTTTAGGGTCAACTTTTCGTCTTTATTTTCAGAGTGCCCATTACAGAGCAAGTGTCACCAGGTCTCTCCTCAATCACTTATAAAGGCCCTCTCCCCCTAATCTTACTCATCTGCTCACGCGCACATTAAACTTGGTGCAGGGATATGACATGCAGGAGGACATGACATGAGCATCTTACGACCCTGCAACACAGACCACCACCTCTCTCAGCGACACCCCGGACCGCTCTCAGCCGACAAATATGTTTCCGCCGGCCTCCACGCCCGACATTGAGGCTCTGGACGCGCTGGCTGCTCTGGACTGTCTTGCTTTGCAGCTGCAAAACATGCTCGACCTGGCAGACCATGTGGGCCGCAAGTACAACGAGGACACTGTGGCGCGAGTTGCTCGCAAACGGAAACCCGACGACGTGTGCGAGGAGCCGGATCACGTGAAAAAACAGGACCCGCCACTCTCAAACAGCTACGGAGACGAGGGACATCCCGAACTGGCCATGGAGAACATGAACGCCCGCAAAGCGATAGTTGGAGAATCGGTCGATTTGCGCGATCTGGCTGGAGTGCAATCTGAAGCGGCTAATCCACAAATCGAACCGGTTCCAGAACCCTCGCCACGTGGCACAGCCTACCTCAATATTGCACGAACAATCTCAGACATGGTGGACATGGAGGCAATGGCTGCCTCCGCTCATTCAGGACCCAAAAAAACACCAACCTCACACTTGCAACGTGAAAGTCTGACCCGAACGTCGTCCACAACCTCGTTAACTACCCTGTTAACAACTAGAGGAGACAATGACGAACCCAGCGTGGTCCAGGCCCAAAAACTGACAATTGCAAAACGCTTCTTTCTCAAAAACCCACCGCCCCTTACAATGGCCCAGTACCTGCAACGCATCCACAAATACTGCCCTCTCTCCACGTCAGTGTTCATGGCTGCAGGACACTACATTTCGAAAATCTGTATCAAGCACCATAGCGTGCCGTTTCTGCCTGAAAACGCCCACAGAATGGTGCTGGCGGCTCTGAGAATCGCCTGCAAGGTGATTGAGGACCTGACGTACCCCCAAAAACGGTTTTCCATGGCCGGAGGAGTCTCCAAAGTCGATCTCTTCAAGCTGGAAATTGCATTTCTCTTTCTCATCGACTTTGACATTATAATCGACGCCCCCGTGCTCAACAGACACCTGCAAAAGCTCGTCTACATCCAGAGAGCCAGAGACGCCTTGGTCGGCGATATGGACGTGGATCACACTTAGATCTGACGTGAAATAATTGATGATATGCTTATGACAATGATAAGTTGACCTTGTAAAATTGCTACCCTCAGAATGGCTCTATATTTGACAGTCTCATTAATATGGCCTTTATCAATAGACTCAATTTATCTTGTTTTTATTTTTGGATATTTATTTTTGGTTCCACGGAACACATAGCAACGATAGCAAGTGACCGATTGGGGTGTAAACCCAGTGCATATAGTTGTACATTGTGTGTATAAACAGCTCTTCCCAAATAATCTCAGATTTTGTAATGTTTTTGATTTTTCCCTATTTATTTCATATTTTTTCATATTTTTCGCAGGATGACTAAGCACATATATCCCAGTGGCACACATTTTTTTCGTTTTTTTAACTTTTCGCGCCGATGGTTTAGTGGTAAAATCCATCGTTGCCATCGATGGGCCCCCGGTTCGATTCCGGGTCGGCGCAGTTTGGTTGCGGCCATATCCTGGTGAAAATACGGCTTCCCGTCCGATCAGCCATAGTCAAGCACCAGAGAGCCTAGTTAGTATTGTAGTGGGAGACCATACGAGAATCCTGTGTGCTGCAATCTTTTTCCATCGCTCACGAGCGTAGCAAGTGGGCTGTCTTTTTGTTTTGCATCGAGACCTGAAGTATGGTTTAAGTAAATACTTGACAGATTAAACGGAATGTACTTGTACGTTGCACCTCAAAAAAGAACATCCACGATCTATATTGTCAGAATATAATTTGGCAAAAAGAAACTCCGCAACGGAGAATTGAACTCCGGTCCCCCGCGTGCTGAACAATGTTCTGACAGGCGGAAATTCTAGCCACTAAACTATTGCGGATCTTGAAAAATTCGAAATTTGGATCGGTTTGGGGAGATGGGTGCTTAGTCAGCTTTATTGAGACAAATCAACGAAATGGATTTAAAACGTGAAATAGGGGTTCTAATTGAATCAATGAAGATAACCCAGCAGTTATATTGTCAAGGATGCTTGAAAGTACCCTTTTTAAGGAGTTTACGTAATCAACTGAATTGTGAGAAATGAACGTACTTGTCGCAGTAATGATGCTGTCAGACTACAAGCAAGTATCAAGACGATCAGGAGAGGTAGACTCAAGAATACTAGAGCAAGAGATTTGATTTTTTGTATCGATTTCAGTCAACTTCTGTATAACAGCATTGCCCACGTTGTACAGCTTTAAACCGGCTTTCCGTCTTACCCCACAGTAAGCTCAAACTCAAATTTCGATAGACTTTATTAAGGTTTCTATATCGAGTTGAGGGAGTTCAATTGAGTGGATAGTGGAGAATTTGGGGGAATTAAAAGATGGTAGAGGTTCTAAATGATGTAATGTTATTGTGGGGGTGCAAAAACATTCCCAAAATACTCCCACATTCCCATTCTACACCCGCCTCAAATCTCCATGTGATAAACTAGAATAAAACCTTAAAGGACATTCACATGCGGGGCACGACTTACTGGACGATTCTTCGTGAACAATTTCCGCTCAAGTCAACATGGCACATCTGACCAAAGAATACTACGAGCCGTTCCATCACAATGTGATTCTGGGCGGCAAGAGATGGCACTATTTGGACATTCCTCCGGAGGGCAAGGACAATGGACGAGTGTTGGTTCTCGTTCATGGATTCCCCGATTTCTGGTACGGATGGCGACATCAGATTCCCGTGTTTCGAAAGCGGGGTCACAGACTCATTCTGCCCACTCTGATGGGGTTCCCTGGCTCTGAGGTGCCTGAACCTCCGTCCATGGAGGAGTTTGAGGAGAATGAAGAAGGACTCAACATTTACACCGAGTTGGGTCAGGAGGACGATTGTCGAGAACTTCATTATTATGGGTTCAAGTACTTTGCCGACAGTATGGCTGAACTTCTCAAGGGCCTGAATATCAAGTCTGCGACGTTTCTAGGTCACGATTGGGGAGCCCATTATGTTCCAAAGGTATGGGCTTACCATCCGGAGATTGTGGACGCAATTTCGTCGGCCTGTTGGTACTACCAGGTTCCCGAGCCCGAATGGGTGCCTCTGACGGAGTTTTCCGACAAGTGGCGCACCACAAAGTACCAGTTGGAGTTTGGAGGAGATGCTGTCAAGAACATTGGGCCTGGAACCATCTCCTTCTTCCTACGACGATCGTACACTGTGGGAGCCAACTTTGACGGAGAACCCGATCCCGAGGCTGGCTTGCACATGACCGAGGACGAGTTTGCCGTTTACGAAGACCACTTTTCAAAGGATAATCGGTCTCTAGCTGGACCCTTTTCGTACTACCGTTCTCGAAAGCTCAATTGGGAACAGGACAAGGAGAACTTTCTCGATAAGGGAGCGACCAAGAAAGATCTCACCATCGATGTGCCGTACCTGTACATTGGGTCCACCAACGATATTGCTCTGATTCCGGAAATGTCGTTCCATCTGGACGAGTATGTCGAGAAGGGCAAGTTGACCCGAGAACACGTTCCCACGTCCCATTGGGCCCTGTTTGAGGCCCCTGAGCTGGTCAACAAGATCTACGTGGCCTGGTTGGACAAGCTGGACAAGACTAGCAAGTTGTAGTTGAGTGATTCTATGAGTAGTTATGATGAGACCTTTTTTCAAGCGTAGTTTGGTAGTTAAGGACAGACCTGAACATCAGCACCGATACTAGTTATTGCCAGACCCAATACCAACAGGATCGTTCAAAAGCTGTCAAGTTGATCTTCGTATTGGACAAGTCGTGAGGACGACTGATACCACTCTGTAGTCAGATATACAACTACTAGTTTCGATTAGAGTAAGCAGATTTAAATGAAGAATGCGAGTTGGAAGACCATACTGCTACAGATGCGTTGGACGATTTGGAGCATGTTCTGATATCAATCCTGAGTGCCGTAGATGAACAATACAGGCTGATTTAGAGCCCCACGCGCTGTTATGAGCATCTCTGAGTAATTCTGAGCACAATGGCTTTTTCAGATTTTCAATCGCTGCACAATTGCATTAGTTGGTGGTCATAGGCCCTATCAAGGTGAGATAGTGGACGTGAAAAATAGACTAAAATAAAACAAAATAAATCGACTTGATTAGACTCTGGTATTTCACTATCATCACGTGATCACCAACCCCCTGATCTCAGAAGTCCTCATCAACGACAGTATGGTACTGAATTTCATATGATGATCTAGGGGTCTGAGAGTAACTACCAAATCATCTCTATTCTGTACCGATCCGGAGGACATGTCGGAGCTCTCTCGGAGTCCGCACAAAGACTTATCTCGTACCGGTTCTGTTTGTAATCTGGTGTGTAAGCCACTGGACCCACACAAGCCACAGACCTTCGGATGAGTGGATGAGTGGATGAGGTTTGAAGGTGGTTTATTAGAGAGATGGTGGAGATTAGATAGTGGAGTGACTGGACTGGAGTATAAAGTGCTCTTGGTGAAGTTTGAGTATTTGATTGAATGTTCAGTCTCTCACGTGATCTTTCACCCATACTCCATTACCAGTCCAGCAACTGATATCGTAGTTACCTCCTTTCACTAATACATGACGAATACATGACTTGAGGACAAGGTTTGCATGACGAGATGTGCAGCCACAAGCCACGATAATGCAGCGACATGCACCACCTGCACCACCTGCACCGCAACATGCATATATGTTGATAGGTCGAGTTGTGGGGATGAGAAGTTGAAACAAGCTGGAAAAAGTGCAAATTTGGTTCTGGAAATTGCACACACAAAAAGAATGGCTCCAACACGTCCCTAGTGCTCCCCGCGGAGGTTCCAATCACCTGAGACACTACCTCCCATCACGCACGTGTAACGTCATTCAGAGTTGTGGCTTGGGCACTGCGGAGATGGCGGAAACCAGACTTTGGCCGTATAAGAAGAACGGCTGGGTTTGGATCCGGATTTTTTCCACCGAAAATCAACATGCCGACCGTCAAAGGACCCATTCGACAGGTGCAACTGGACATTCCGGGGCTGGTGGAGCGAAAACGTGGCCGTGAAAGTCTGCAATCTCCAGGCCCTGAAGACGAGCAACTTTTCGACAAAAAGAGTCGATTAGATGAGGAGGAGGAGGTGGAAGAAGAGTCGGAAGAGGATACAGACGTCAATCACGATGTCTCCAACCACACAGTGGTCCTTTTGGACAAGAAAGGACCGTATACGCATTCTCTCACTTCGCACTCTCGATACACACCTGGTCCAGACGAGGTCCTGGTTCGAAACAAGGTGATTGGACTGAATCCAATCGACTGGAAGGCCGTCAGATACGGATTTGGAGTCTACTCTTTGCCCTGGATCAACGGACGAGAGTCAGCTGGAGTCGTGGAGACTGTGGGACGTCATGTGACCCGAGTGAGACCTGGAGATGAGGTGATTGTCACTTCCACGTCTTACAGAGACAATCGAACGTCCACTTTTCAGCAGTATACTATTGCCAAGAGTGCGAATCTGATTCTCAAGCCTTCTAGTCTCAGTTTCGACTCAGCAGCGACTCTGGGAGTCGGAGCCGTCACCTCCACGCTTGCATTTGCCGACAATCTCAACATTCTTGCTCTGGACGAGCTTCCGACGCCCAAACCGTCGCCAAAAGAGTCCACTTCATGGCTCGTGGTCTGGGGAGGCGCCTGTGTCACGGGCATCTACGCTATCCAACTTGCAAAGCATCTGGACTTCAATGTTCTGGCAATCTCCAGTAAAGAGTCGTCGGAATACGTGAAATCGTTTGGAGCAGACGTGGTACTGGATCGACACGAAATTGCTGGAAAGGAGCAGGACTCCATCATCGCCGCCATTCCCGAGTCCCATTCCGTGTCTCATGGCTTTGATTGCGTGGGAAGTACCAGTAGTAGCCATCTGGCCGGAGTACTGAGTCGGCAGAACAAAACAGACGAAAAGGTGCCTCTGGTATGTCTGGTGAAATCGCCTTCAAAGCCCGACGAACTGGCCCGATTCGACGAAACAAAAGTCAGAATCGAATCGGTCATTATCAAAAAGTTCCATGAGGACGAACATCATGGACTCAAGGTCTCGAGATATCTGGAACAACTGCTTGAATTGGGCATTTTGAGACCCGCAAAACACCAACAAGTGGCAGGAGGCCTTCAATTGGGCGTCATCGAAGGTCTACGTAAACTCGAACATGATAATATTCGAGCCCAAAAGTTGGTTGTTCCTGTTTGATAGAGTAATGACAAGTTAGATATATGAGAGAGTGTAGACGGAAAAAGAAGTATTTTTGAAGTATCACGTGATCCATATGAAACGTCACGTGATTGTTCGTGTCGACAACTTCCCGCACAGCCACTCACAGCCCTGGTATCAGCCATGACGCGATAATAGCGTTCACTTTTAAAAGTGTGGCTGAGAGGGTATATAAGGAGGGCAGTGGATGTTGGATTTGATTTTTCAAAAAATCACCTTACAATCAATGGACGTGAATTCTTACAAGGGCGTTGAAAACGGCAAGGTGGCCGTTTCTGAGCGGGTCACGGGACCTGAAAAGAAGAAAATCATTCTCAATGCGTTTGTCATGAACACCCCCAATCATCTGAATCCTGGACTTTGGCGACATCCCGAAAACCAGCAGAAAAACTGGAATGATTTGGATTTTTGGGTCAATTTGGCTCAATTACTTGAACGGGGCAAGTTCCATGCCATGTTTGTGGCTGATACTGCTGGAATTTACGACGTTTACAAGGCCCATAAGGATACTGCTATTGAGAGTGGTACTCAGTTCCCCGTGAACGATCCTCTTTATCTGGTTCCGGCTCTTTCTTTGGTCACCAAGAACATTGGATTTGGAATCACCGTTTCAACCACTTATGATGTTCCTTATGCTCTTGCTCGACGGTTTGCTACGGTGGATCATCTTTCCAAGGGTCGAGTTGCCTGGAACATTGTCACTTCGTATCTTGAGTCTGGAGCTCTCAATCATGGTCTGGATCATCAGGTGCCTCATGATGAGCGATACAACATTGCTGACGAGTATCTGGATGTCACTTACAAGTTGTGGGAGTCTTCGTGGAGAGAAGATGCTCTCAAGACAGATGTTGAGTCCAACGTTCTTGCTGATCCCGAATTGGTGAGATACATTAACCATAAGGGCAAGTATTTCAAGGTCCCCGGTCCGGCAATCACTTCTCCTTCTCCTCAACGAACTCCGTTTCTTTTCCAGGCAGGCATGTCTTCTGCTGGACGCAAGTTTGCTTCCAAGCATGCTGAAGCCGTCTTTGTAGCTGGACCTACTCCCCAATTCATCCGAAAGTCGGTCGACGATCTCCGAGAACAGGTTTCCAAGCTCGGACGAGACCCCCAGAGCATCAAGGCGATTCCTGTGGTGTTTGTGGTTGTTGCCGAGACGGACGAGCTGGCCAAGAAGCGATACGACGACTTTTTCTCGTACGTGGACCGTGAGGGAGCTCTGGCCTTGTTTGGAGGTTGGTTTGGACTCGACGTGAGCAAGTATCCGGACGATCTGGATCTTCGTCAGGTGACTGACAATGATACTCTAGTCAAGTCCATTGAGCAATGGGCAGCCTCTTCGTTCGACACAGACGGACTTTGGAACAAGTGGAGAGTGGCCAAGGAGTTTTCAATTGGAGGTCGAGGAGACGTGATTATCGGCTCTCCTACTACTGTGGCCGATCGACTGGAAGAATGGGTCGAGGTCGGAGACGTGGACGGCTTCAATCTCGCCAACGCCATCATTCCAGGAACTTACGAGGCGATTATCGATCTGCTGGTGCCCGAGTTGCAGAAACGAGGTCGGTTCTGGGAAGATTACGCTGTTCCCGGTGGAACTCTTCGAGAAAACGTGTATGCAACTGCTGGTCAGGCTCATTTGAGAGATGATCATCCTGCAAAGAAGTACACTTGGAAGAAAGACCAGCCGTTTCCTCTTGGAGAAGATGGTAATTTGTTGGACCTGGAGGAAGAGGAGGAGGAGGAGAAGGATGAAGATGAGACGGAGACTGAGACTGTTTCTGAAGAGCCAGTTGCAAAGAGAGCAAAGGTTTCTGTTTAGAGTGTTTAATATGATGATGTTATCTTGAGATAGTAGTGAATGAGGTGTTGCACTTGTAGAGTTGATGCATATGGAGTCTGCAAACTTATGGCTCTTCTTACAACCCCTAGATGAGGGAGACGTCTGCCAGAGATGTCCCTAGAATACCAATCATGCTGAGACAGTAAGTTGGCACATATAATCTATAGTACAAGTACTATTGTTGAGATCATTAATAGACAATGAATGGCAGCATCAGACTGAGGTGTCATCCTAGAGCCTACAGATATCAAGTGGAGTGACATATTCCACCAGGTTCTATTTATTCACTTTGACGATTTCTTAGATGATCTCTAGACGATGCGTTTAGTCTCCCTCAGATTCGCTCTTGGTCTGGTCCATTATCAACGCTGGAACTCTCCAGAGGTAGACTGTGCAATCCTGTCAACAATGGCCTTACAGGATGTGCTCTGCATTCTGTATAATCCGCTCTATTCAATCAATAACCAAAGATGGTACTTGTAAGAGGTAGTTTTTCCTCATTCCAACTGACGCAATATGACTTCTATGAGAAAACGGAAAAGTGCAATCGATTTTTCTCCGTTCCTTTGACCGGATAACCGTTTCCTGGATTCACCAATCAATTATCAAGTCTTCAGGTTATGAAGAACACACTTAATAATACTTCACTTGTAGCCGAAACAACAAATTCACATTTATATAATCACATATAACGACGGTAACAACCCTTTCTCGTGAAAATTCTTACTCTCACTTATTGTCAAGGCTCAAATAACACCCTTTAACATCTCGTATTATTCATCTCTCATTGCATCTTATATGCAAACTGTGCATATGACGAATCATTTCAGACTGGTCAAGGGAGTTAGGTGTTGTAGAAAAGATTGCGAGTCTTTGCAATTCTTTCTATCATCTGTAGTCAGCACTTGGCTCCTTTGACGATTCTTCCACTGGAATCTATATCGCACCACGTGACATGGTTCTGTTGGCTGTTGTCGTTACATGATCCTTCTTTTGTGTTTAGTTGGTATTTGTTAACTATATCGCTCGACTTATAAGCTTATTACTTGAGATTAGAGTAAAGTTCCACAGTTCAAGGTATCATACTTGACAAGTCTAACAAATGTCAAGACGAAGAAACATCAACTTGGAGCTGTGAAACTCATCCTTGGTAGTCTGAAGGGTGTCATCAATCCAGGCAGTCAATAGACGAGTACACATACAAGTACTATAATTGTAAGACGAATTAGTCTGTCTTCAGTCTGTCTGGAGTCTGTCTGTCTGTCTTCAGTGATGATTGACTCGGTCTAGATGACCATACCTCATCTCTCTAACAGACCATCTCAACAAATACTCAGCCAAACTCTCGATCATGGGTTGGTGTTCCTACTTTGTCTGAATGACGATATTGAACTTGTACCGAGGTTGAGGCATTCCTAGAGAGGATTCAGAGACATGGTCTGTCAGCGTAAAGACTCGTATGGTAGCGTTTGGTCTACTATTGGTCTGAAGCCTTCGCTTCTTCAATTACAACTACCAGTACCACTCTGGCTCCTGTGAATCTCTTTTCAGCTCTTGTTCAGCTTTTGTTGTACTGGTAGCAGCTTCAGAACAAGTCTCAGAACAGGGATACCACATTTAGAGGAGAGTTTGCGATTGTAAGGAGACAGAAAGAGTAATTGACTGTCAGTAATGGTGTCTTTGAAATCTCTCTTGTATGGACAGACAAATAATTACCGTAGCTTTCGTCTGATCTTGTTAGAACTACAGATGCACCAGAACGTCACTGCCATTAGCAGGCATTATTTCTCAACAGAAAAATCCTCTTTTCATCATCAGTCTTGTTAGGCGATTTTTCGGAACTTTCCTCGATTTTTCGGAATTTTCCTCGATTTTTCGGAATTTTTCGTTTATTCAAAACAAATTCTCCAACTATACAATACACAACCAATGTCTCAAACTGCGATAATTCACACCTGAGGAATCTCAGAGGTGATAACAAAACTCTCAATAGTGTTAAATCTCACTCTCTGTTTCTCAATATTTTTTTTTTACTTTTTTTCCCCTTTTTTTACTTTTTTCGTTTCTTTTAATTCATTTTTTATTTTAATTCATTTTATTTTGTCAATTCTACCTCAATCCACAACTCATACATCACTCGCATTGTAGCCTTCATTACTCGTTCACTGAGAACACAAACATCACCACTTCAGTCAGCCCATCCTGATCTCATATCAATCCACATTTCCAGACTTTGCTTAGTCAGCAAATCTACCATATTTACAGAAGCCAATGAGATCCCTAATAACATATATAAGCGGATCCACTACCCTGGTACGGTACTCGTCATGCTTTCAACCACTCATCTTTTCTCTATATAGCACAATCACGGAAATATTGCAAGTCCTAAGAGTTAGTATGTTTTGATGAAATCAAAAATGATTCTTGAGAAACGTTTCAGAAATAAAAAATAAGGTAGCTTGGGTTTTTCCACACCGACATAACGTCTCGAGCCAAATGCACTCTTGTCATCATTTTATCGTGTCCTTGAAGGAAGCTGTTGTACTCACTGTTTGCCCTTGTCGTGATGAGGAAAAGAACAAGTTTTTTCCTCGCCTTTTATAGTGCACCCTCCCACCATAACCCTAAGTGTAATTTTGGGACTTTGGGTTACCCTGTCTGGGGGAGACAGGCTGAGTTACGTAAGCATACGCTTATTCACCAAAAATACATCAAACATCATTCGTAATTCATTATCATAAGAGAAACCGGCTACTGCAGCTTTCGGTAGCTGATCTTGTCCACCTTGACGTCGCCATCAATGTACATGTACACGTAGAGCACGCATACGGACCCTTGGATGTCCAGTAGACAGAAGGAAGGGATGGCCTCGGAAGGTTCCGTGATTTTCTGTTCCTCTCCATTGGAGTTGGAGGACTCTGTAGATTCCTTCTTGGACTCGTTTTCGTCCTTTTCATCGTCCTTTTCGTCCTTCTCGTCCTTCTTCTCTTCGTCCTTTACGTCCTCCTTGTCCTCCTTCTTCTCCTCGTCCTCCTCGTTACCGTTAATAGTCTCTCCCTCCTCATCGAGACCATCGTCGGTGTACTTTTCGACGGAAAAGGCTCCGGTGGCCGAGCCGGGCGACACAAAGAACTTGCCGTCCAGCTCAAACGCCTCCACTCGATGTGCTCCGCCACAAATGAGAATGTCCACGTCCAGCTGACGAGCAATGATCAGCTGAGTATCGGGATCGTGCAACGACAGCGTGTTGTGGGACGCGGTAATGCCAATCCGCAGCTCTCCGTGCTGCACCGTCTTGAACAGAGGCAAGGCGGCGTAGATCTTGGACGCATTGGTGCCTCCAGGAACCTCGAGGTCCAGAGATCGGGGCAGAGACGAGTAGATGAGCGACGAGGGCTGCGAGTCCTGGTCACCCCGGATGAGCTGGAGGTCCGGCGAGATCGATCCCAGCCAATCCAGCGTCTGCTTGTCGGTGAGATTGCCCAGACAGAGGACTTGGGAGATTTTGCCAGCCACAAGCAGCTTTTTGAACTTGGCAGGCACGTCCTGGGTTAGTAATGGGGTCACGTGGTCGCACAGTCCATCCTCGTACTCACAATCGCCCGGTCGGGGATATGTAGGTCTCCAATTGCCAGCACAAGCATGATGTCGTGGTGTGGTGTGTTGATTAGAGTGATAACATGCGTGGCGGAGTTTATCTGGGAGTAGGGGTGGTGAGTCAGGTGTAGAGAAGAGAAGGATGGGAGGATGGGAGAGTGGCGAGGGAGGGTATATATATGATTGGGAATGTGTTTGTGTCACTTTGGTGGATGATTTGGGGTTTAGTTTTAGATGAGGTATTGTGGACGTTCATTTACATGTGTATGTCATTGTGATTAGTCATGTGGAGGAGGTGGTGAATTAATGAAATGAAATGAAAATGGAAAATAAATACTAAAATTAATATTTAAATAAAATAAAATAAGTAAAATAAACAGAACGCGCATGTAAAAGGAATGGAAGGCACGGCCCGAAAGAAACAACAATGGACACCGGATCAGCCATGTTCAAATGGTAAAAAAGCCCCTTCCACGAATAGCTGAACCCCTGTTTTTTTTTTTTTTTTAGAAAAGCATTTTTTCCACAAAATATCGATTTAAACCGAAAAAATAAAAAAAACGTGATAAAAATACCCCAAAACACCGAAAGCAGATTAATTACTCCAACAAGTACTTACCACTCAACAGTTTCTTTTTTTAAATACCCAAATAAACAAAACCCGACCAAAAGCCGTTAAATCACTAATAAAATCAGATATATCTCAAAAATTCAATAATTCAAATAATCAGGGTTTTAACATATTAAAAACAGATTTTATTCACAAAAATGACATTTAAATCACTAAAATTCTCGAAAAATCAGTTTTAATCCGGATTTAAATCCAAAAATACAAATTAAATCCAAATAAACCAGAAATAAATCCAAAAAATCCCCAATACCCCAACTCCCTCCAAACTCCATACCATCTTATACTATATACAGCTAAGCCTTTGGGCCAATCTTGAAACAGAGAACGTCGTTCTTTCCAACGTCCACGGTATCCTCCTCGCCGACCCGAGCTCCTCCAACGCCCTCAATGGCGGTGATGGGCAGATCTCCCATGATTTTGCGCACCACCGAGGCCACGGTTGATCCTCGACGGACCAAGGTGCAGTCTCGAAACACCTGGGCTCCTCCAAAGTTGTTGATGTTTTTGACGGGGTAGATTGGCACGAGTTCGAGGATGTTTGCTGCTGCCTGGAGCACCTGGACCAGTCCTGTGGATCCGAATCTGTAGAGGACGAGATCTCGCACGTTTTCGACTCGTTCTTTGAGTTTTTCGTCCAGCGGCTTGAGTCCGGCGTCTGGAAGGTCTTCGGCGGTGTCTAGGAACTCGGTTCCCTCCTCGTATTGAACGTAGCCCTGTTTGGCTAGTTTTCGGATGAACACCTCCGAGATTGCGGATGTGAGCACCGAGGGAACGTCTGGATGCCGTTTCATGATCTTGGACACGTTCATATCTGCGTCTGGATGGTCCATTTTGTTGAGAGCCAACACTGTGGGGAACTTTTCACGTGTAAAAGCTCTCACAACCTCGCTGATCTTGTCGTCATCCCATTCCTCCATGGGTGGAAGATTGAGCTTGTCGATAGCCCGATGGACAATGTCCTTGTTGGAGCCGTAGCCCGAAAACTGGTTCTGAAGAGTGTCCACAATGTGACTCTTGGTGGAGGTGTGTCTTCGGACAATGGAGCCCCACTTTTCCTTGAGATTGCCCTCGATCCAGCGGAAAATCTCGTCCTGAAGCCACTCAATGTCGTTGACGGGGTCGTACCCCCGCGTATTCTTGCCCTCGGCATCCGTGGTGCCCGAGACGTCAACCACGTGGATCAGAGCGTCAGCATGACGAAGATCGTCCAGAAACTTGTTGCCCAAACCGCGGCCCTGATGAGCTCCGGGAACCAGACCTGCCACGTCAAGCAGCATGATGGGCACAAAACGACGACCGTCCTTGCACGTGCCATAGTTGGGCTTGCACTTGTCCTGGACCTTGAACCGAGCACACGCACATTCTATTTGTAGGTATCCCGTGGCCTTGTTGGGGTCGATGGTTGTGAAGGGAAAGGAGCCTGTTTTGGCCGTGGCGTCCGTCAGCGAGTTGAGCGTCGTCGACTTGCCACTACTGGGTTTTCCCACCAGTCCAATCAGCGGATCTCGAGCCATTTTGATAGTGGTGTGGGTGATGAGATGAGATGTTGGGCTGAAACTTTGGGATGAGTCAGCAGAGCAAGGAGGAGATTTAAATAGGTGGAATAAAAAATCAGAAAAAATCAGAAAAAATCAGATTTTGTTGTATGGGTTGATAAGAGAGAGACTGGGTTTTTATATGTTTTTTTTTCTGTAAAAAACGACTGAATTTGACTGAGATGGTTGGTGGTGTGAAACTTTTGCTTAATTTTTCAACTTTCATTATCTGCAGCGCATAAAATAGTGGAAAATGGGAAAAATCAAATAAAAACAGAAAAAATTGAAAAAATAGGAAAAAAAAATACAAACATCAACTGGACCTCTAAAGCAAACATATCGGATTATACTCTCTAAGGATATTGACTCTATACCAGCACCATATCGTATGACTTGTGTTTAGATCGACTTTTAAATCCAGAAAACTCCAGAAAATCAGGAAAAAATCACAGCAACTAATAAATACTTCCAATAGACGCATATTCACACGCTGATTCGAATGGTAGTAAAATATCGACCTTTAATACAATATCCCTATTTTTCACTACATTTCATACAAACATTCTTCTATTCACAGTCTTCACCATCATAACAGCCAATATTCTGGTGTCAGAAAAACCTTCACAGATTAGTTAAAAAATGCACCATTTACTATCGTTTAGAATGGTCAACTTGACGCTCACATCTCCAAAAGAGGTTTTAACCGACCCCAGTAAGAATCATTTTTATTAACTAATGTAGTTGACTTTGTTTAGACTCTGCATCCATGTTCTTTCAGGGACCAACATCTGCCAATGTCACGTGACGAGTGGTAATGGTATATATTTTTGCCATTTGCAAGCGATTGAATTGATAAATTCTATGCTCACACTTCTGAATCACATAATTGAACCACCTAGGCCGCAGTCATTATCATACAAGTACCAGTATTTGTAGTATTAGAATCGACTGATGGACTCCACGTCTCTTGAACAAAAGATACCAGTATAAGTAGAGTCAGATCCAATCTAGAAGTACCATGGTACGATAGTAGTAAAGTGCCACCTACAAGTAAATGTAGCGGGGATTGAATCGTACCCATTCGTACAGTACTCATACTACAAGTAATACAAGTAATACATTTACTCAGAGTACAGTATCTCATACTTGTTCATACTGTACAGTACTCATACCTAGTAGTTATACAATACTTATACTCATTCGTACTGTTCTCCAACTCATACTATACTCGCTCTTACTGTAACGATACTGCACTCACACTAATTGGTACAGTTCATACTGATACTCGTAAATTTCTTCATCTCGTACTTCGTCTGCTACTCATACTAAAAGTCATACTCACACTGTAGTCATACATACTCGTACAAGGCGATAAAACACACTCTTACACTCGCTCAGACTGATACGATCGAACTAGCCACTCATACTAATACCCATAGTGTACGCGGACTCGTTCTTACTGGATCATACTGTTCTCCTAATCATACGAGCAGTACTCATACTGATCTCATACTGTAACATCTCATGAAACACTCAAACTTGGTTCTGGTACCCTGATACTTAGACTCCTACTCATCTCATATTCATACTTACTCATACTCTCTCAAATACTCGAATTTCACCCTCATATGGCACTCTACAAGTACCCTTGTGCTCTACAAATGTACTCACATTATAGTCATAGTCATAGTCATAGTCGTAGTCATACTATACAGTACTCTTCCTTCGTACTCACCCTGTACTCGTAAAGTAATCTACAAGTGCTGTACTCACACTCATAGTTGTACAGTTAGGTGCTCATACTGTACAGTACTCGAACTTCGTTCTCAACTCACTCATGCTGATCTCATACCCGTTCGTGCTGTACTCGTACTGGTACTACAAGTTCTCATACTGTAATCGTACCAGTAGTCATACTCAAAGTACTTTCAAGTACAAACTTGATTCTCATACTGCACTCCACGGGTACTCCACGGGTACTGCTACTCTCTCGTAATGGACTCATACTGATACTGTACTTATTCTCACCACTAGAACTTCACTCATTCTTATACTCATGCTGTACTAATACTATAACTTGATACTCATACTAATACTATAACTTGATACTCATACTACTCATACTCATACTCATACCAATACTGCAACTTGATACTCATACAGTACTCATAATATACACCTATCGTACTCTACTCATACCAGTGCAAGTACTCGCTCTCACTCACACTATACTGGACATTACTCCTTACTACTTGCTCTTACTCTACTGTAACCTGATACTGATCTCATACCAGTCGTGCTCGTCTTACTGTACCAGGTGCAAGGAGCTACAGTTATCTGCCTGACCCCTCGATGTGTGTTCACAGGTCATCATCTCCTCTCACCAGGTACTCGTAGTCATACTCTTTTGTACTGTCCTCATACTCATACGGTACAAGTACGATACTGTACTCATATTTTTCGTACTCATGCTGATACTACTAACAATTCTCATTCTCATCCAATACACTCATACGGTACCTCATACTGGTCATAATTACTGGTATTCATACTCCTACGAGATACAAGTGCTCATACTGTACTCATACTCATACTCCTACGAGGTACTCATACTCATACCATCACTATAACTCCCTCTTACTCTCTCATAACATACTCGTACTCATACTGTACTCTTACTGTACTCATACTGTGCTCGTACTCCTAAAGTACTCCACTGTAACTTGCTCCTACCTGTACAGTATCACTCATATTCGCTCTTTCACTTCTGGTCCTCATACTGTACTCATACTGTACTCATACGGTGTACTCGTAAAGCACTAATACTTGTCATATTCGCTCATACTGTACTCGTACTTCGTACTCCTAAAGTACTCTACTGTAACTTGCTAGTACTGTACTCATACTGTACTCGTACTTCGTACTCGTACATTATTACTCGCTGTAAACGTACTGTACTCGTACTTCGTACTCGCACAGTACTATTTCTCACTCGCTCATTCTGGTACTCATACTGTGCTCGTACTCCTCATAATATACTCGTACTTCGTACTCGTACATTACTCGGTCGTACTCGCACAGTATTCGCACTACATCCATATCATACATGTATTTTAGTATTTTTACGCAACGACCTAAGAGTACTTAAGAAGACTGCATGATCTGCCAGACTCGGATGACGTTGTCAGTGTAACCAGCAAAGAGGTTCTGGCCATCAGCAGACCAGGTGAGAGACAGAGCCTCGGGCTCCTTTCCGTCCTCGGAGGTGGTCTGGGTCTTGAGCTCGTCAATCAGCACTCGCTTCTCCAGGTCAAAGACCTTGATGGAGGTGGAGGTGGCAGCACAGAGCCAGTATCGGTTGGGGGAGAAGCACACGGCGTGGACCTCATCACCAGCGGGCAGGGTGTAGAGGGCGGTGGAGGAGGTCAGATCCCACAGGAGGATGGAACCGTCCTTACCGGCAGAGGCGCACAGAGATCCGTCGGGGGAGATGGTGATGGTGGACACGTATCCGGTGTGACCGAGGTGGTCAGCCTTGAGAGTGCAGGTATCGAGATCCCAGACCTGAGTTAGTATATTGTTTTTGTTGGCTTATTAAGCACCTTGTGAAAATCAGAGAGTATGGATTTTTGTCTCATAGCCTTTCGGGCTCTGAAGTAGCAAATATTCATGTTTTTCCGTTAAATCATCATGCTGGAATAGGGTATCACTGTAATTGGTTGAAATGGTTATACTCACCTTGACCTTCTTGTCCCAGCCAGCAGAAATGATGGTGTTGGCGTTGGGAGAGGGCTCCTCCTCGTCCTTGGTGGCGGGGTTGAATCGAACAGTGGAAACCCAGTCCTCGTGACCCTTGTCGGTGATGGTGTACTTGCACTCACCAATGGTGTTCCAGATCTTGATGGTTCGGTCTCGGCCGGCAGACACAATCTGTCGGTTGTCGGGAGAGAAGGAGACGGACAGAACGTCACCAGTGTGGCCGACAAATCGGTCCTTGGAGACACCAGTCTTCAGGTCCCAGACTCGCAGAGTCTTGTCCCAAGAGCCGGAGATGGCGTAGGCACCGTCGTGAGAGATGGCACAGTCCTGGACAATGTGGGAGTGGCCCTTGAGAGACTTTCGGGGGACACCGTAGTTGGTGTCGTCTCGGGTCAGAGACCACACAATCAGAGACTTGTCTCGGGATCCGGACAGCAGAATGTCGGGGTTGTTGGAAGAAGTAGCGAGGGAGGTGACCCAGCCGTTGTGGCCTGTGTTAGTAAAAAATTCGAGAGGGTGAAATTTGAAAAATCGACAATTTGAAATTTGAAATTTGACAGGTCGACTTTGAACCGCTTGGTCGAAAAACAAATCCACAAGTTGTCTGTCGCCAAGTGTCGTCTGTCGCCAAGTGTCGTTGTCGCCAAGTCGTCATTTTCGGTCGTGCTCAAATCGATTTGTTTTTTCATCTCTCAGCTTGTCGATTTCAATCCTGTCGTCTGTCGTATCATCTCATTCCTTCAATAGCACTCACCCTCAAGGGTTCCTCGGAGAACAAGAAGAACGTTCTGGCTCATGTTGTATTATGCTAACTGGACCGTGAGAAATTTCCTGCGCGCAGTTGGAAATGACAAGATATCAAGCGCGCGGTGAAGAAGCTGCGTGAGTGGGTTACTTTTAGAGTTCGTGACGGCTTTTTTTCAAAACAGGAAGGCGGTCACGTGAACACATGCCTGGCAGTTCGATTCCAGCGGTGGGAGACCATTTGCAAAAGTGGTGGATTACAAAAGGAGAGTCCAGCACGTGGAATAGCAGGTATTGGATTAGGTAATGGTGGATTGGTGTCGAATAAGAGGTGTAGTGATTGATTAAACCGGTTGGAAGGTTGTAGGTTGAAACAGAGTGACAAGGCTGAAACAGGAGTGAAGACAGACCAATATACGACTACAATTTCGAAGGATATCTCTTCATACTTGTTCAGAAAGTCCTCTTTAGAATTGGTATACTGAAAGTACCAACGAGAGTATTGTAGATATGGTCAATCTCATGTCTTGTGAATGGTCCACTAGACTTAATTATATTTGTTCATCTTTGTTGTTTAATTTGTTAAAAACTCCAGAACGTTTTGGCTTATATTAGAATGGCCTGAGTGACGAATTGACAACTATACAGTCTGTTCTTACATTCAGACTTACTTCTCATGAGTCCAGATCGATATAGATACCCTGGTGGGTTACTTTCTGAGTACACGGTAGATGATATAGGAGCAACACTGTGGAGTGTTCATATATTTGTTGGAAGCTCCTTTTGATGTTGGACGTCTTCGGTGAACTCCAGAAACGAGTCTGGATCATCTAAAAGTAGCCATGTTTCACAGTATTGAGTAAAGAGAGAATTAATCTACAAGTACAATTCCAGTCAGTCGCCAGGTTCCCTCAGACGTTTGACAAATCTTCTGTGGAGCTCATATGGATACTCCTGTTGTACTGATAACAGTCAGACCTCATGGACTTCAAATCTGGGCTTCCAAGATCTGTAAAGATTGCTCTAGTCCTCCAATATCATATTCAAACGTTTATAGGGCTGATTACGACCTTCATTGTCCAAAATGAGTCTTACGAAACCGACTCCAAATGATATTAGTAGATGAGTCGGATGTGGAGATTACGGAAGCTGTCGAGAAAACGAATTGGATTATGATACAAATGACCAATGGAATGTATTCATGTACTACCAATGACTATGACTGGGACTCTGACAATAGTGTCCCCATTGACAGTGACAGACACACCTGAGATTCAAGCGAGGCAGGTACCAGTACTTGTTCTTCTCCCCTGCCTTCAAAGGAAATTGCACTCTCGTCATGTCAGAAAAGTGCAACTGAGAGCTGCTGATCGAAACTTCCAACTAACAACCATGACACGTTAAACACCACCCATATCGTGATCCTCACTGTCACCTCCCAACACGCCCTTGATCTGATTAATAATCTTGTCGTAGTTCTCAAGAGACGTCCATTGAGCCTTGGTATCCGTGTTGATTGGAAGCACCTTATCACGACTAAAGTCGTTCAATCGCTTGATTTCCTTTCGCAAAGTCGTCGAAACCTCCTCTAACGATTGTAAGAACTCAATGGAGTTGACTTTGAATGCAGATTTGAGAGACGGAAGACCCCTCTGAATGCCTGGCTCCCAGCCCTTATCGCCCTCCTTGAGCTCGAAACTGTTGATATCCAGCTCCGATCGTGGAATCAACAAATCAATCGCTTGCGACAGAGTCTCTGTCATATCTGCAATCTTCATATCCGTCTCATGAAGCGTTTCCAGACGCTCAGACACCTCATCTTGAGTCATGGGAAGTGTAGCAAGATCAGTCGCATGACTATCATCTAGAGTGAGAGCTCCACCCGTCTTTGTGTCTCCCACAATCTCCATCGACTCATCTCCAACCGCAATCGGCTCCTCCTTGTTGATTTCCATTTCAAAGTGGTGATGATGTGATGCAGTGCATGTCGAGTTTATTCTCAGAAGAGAGTCAAGTAGGATACTCGTAATGAGGCGAATGAGGCTGTTTAATGGAGCAAAATATCTCAGACAGTGCCAATAGAGGGATCTGTGTACTTTGGGCGAAAAAAAAGAACTTCGAAGCCATTTGAAACCAAAAAAAAGATTGCCATCACCCAGAATCGAACTGAGGTTTCCACGGCCACAACGTGGTGTACTAACCACTATACTATGATGGCTGGCACTTTGTTAATATTTTGTTTGAAACACCTAGGGCAGAGGTCTGATTAGTCAGCCCGAATCTTAGAAATAATTAATATTCAAGAAAAAATACAAACAAAATAGAAAATAAATTTAAAAGTCCCAGAATAACGAATAGAAAGTCCAATAACTGAAATATGTTTCACAAACATAGATTTCCTATAAATACAAACAGTTGAATTTCAATTGTATAATCAAAATCATTAGAATAATAATAATAGAAAAAAATAGAAAAAAATCAAATGAGCATTATTAACTGTGCAATAACACGCAATTGCTTTGTAAATACCCTAATTGAGGCTCTAAACCGGACAAATTCTTGTTCATTAGTAAGTAACCGATTACTAATCCAATAATACCATTTCCACTGATTACATAACCCTACGGTTCATCATTCATATGACTAAGCACGGCACTACACACTCTTCTTAATACTGTTGAAGGGAGCAAGCTCCATATATTGATAAATAAAGCCTTGTGGCGTGCTGTTGAAGGTTGTTAATTGGCGTTTGTGAGAATCTACTTCTGAGGAGAATCTCGGTAGAAATGAGTGGGGCACTGGTATCCTCCAGGCTCCTTGAAGAGGTACTCCTGATGGTAATCCTCTGCATCCCACCAGTTTTGGATGGGCTCGATTTCGGTGGCAATGTTATCTTTGAACCACGTGTCCTGCAGCTTTCGTTTGACTGACTCAGCAATCTTTTGCTGTTCAGGCGAGTGTGTGAAGATGACGGATCGGTACTGCGAGCCCAGATCTGGTCCTTGACCATTGGCCTGTGTGGGGTCATGGATCTTGAAGAAAAAGTCCACCAGTTGCTCGTATGTCACCTGAGAGGGCTCAAACGACACCTGAAGAGCTTCAGCGTGACCAGTGGTGCCAGAACACACCTTTCGGTAAGATGGATCGTCTGTGTTACCTCCAGAATACCCCACTTTGGCGTCAATCAGACCTTTGTCAGCAAAATGCTTTCTGTAAATGTGCTCAACGCCCCAGAAACATCCTGCTGCCACGGTGAGAAGCTCGGAGGTAGGAGTAGTCTTGAGAGTGGGAGAGACGGAAGGCATTGTTGTTGCGGAAGACAAGTGACGAAGTAGAAGAGTTGATCTAAACATGGCAAAGAGAAAAGAGATTCTAACGCTAGGTTTGGGGGTGCATGCATTGACGCGCCGTAGGAGCACTCGGAGTCATTTGTGGAGCCAACGGTAAACGTTGAGGGTGCGCTAGCGCTTGTGACATGTCACGTGGGAGGCGGGCAGAGACTGATTAGTCAGCGCAAAAACTGGCCCGCTGGTTAGTAAGCGCCAAGACCACAGGTTAGTAATCATATATTAGTAAGCCACCCTATACCTTAGTAAGCCAAGTTCGCCCAACGCCTCCAAATAACCTCGTCTACTCAATGGCGGACCCACATTGCGACATTCTCCTTGCACTTGCACCGAGTCAACTCAAGCAGATTATCTGCACATCTGCACAACATACATAGCTCTCAACCTAACCATGGCGCCCATCTCACCGTCTCCAATCGCAGCTGTGGCCTTTGAGGCTCTATGGGCCAAATTGAACAATGCTGCTCCTCGTCCTCTGACGTATTTTGCCGAGAAATTGTCCACAGACATCACTCCGTTTGAACACAAAAAGTTCCCGCTTTTTGTGACCTGGAACACAGTCGAAGCCCCTGGAGAACACAATCTGCGAGGCTGTATCGGCACCTTTTACCCCCTGGAGCTGCAGAAGGGTCTGTCTCAATATGCGTTGGAAAGTGGACTCCATGATTCCCGGTTTTCTCCAATCACCAAATCCGAACTGTCCAGTCTCGAATGTGAGGTGACTTTGCTCTCAAACTTCACCCAGGCTGACGATATCTGGGATTGGACTGTGGGAGAACACGGAATTCGAATTGCGTTTGATTATCGAGGATCCGATTACGGAGCCACATTTCTGCCTCACGTGGCCTCCGAATACAATTGGACCCAGAGACAGACGCTGGAACAGCTTGTGAGAAAGGCTGGAGCACGAGCAAAGCTCGAAGATCTGGACATTGAACTGACTAGATACGACGGTCAGGTTTACTCCATTGATTGGGACCAGTATCAGAGTCTGTAACTAACATATTTATTAACTGATTAGTAAGTGATGGTGGCGGGAGAGACCTAATACTGAGAGAGGGACAGATGCTGACTAAGCAACAGGTGGATTAGTCATCAATATGAACTTTGGCTTACTAAACACAACACATGCTTAGTCACTCTCAGATGGACTACAAGTACCAGCTTTGGCTGAGCTGAGATCACACTGCTAGAGTCAGCCATGTTTTCAACCTCATCATTCGACACTCAGCTTAGTCATCATATTTTCTCGTTATTCATCTATTATACAATAAGCTATGTTAGTAATGTCTTTCTTTTTTCTGACTCAGCGTCTACTTTGCCTGGTAACCTCGTTTGAAAACGGACTGGATTTCTCCTTGGGCATTGAGAACGACGAGATCGGCATCACAGCCTGGTCTCAGGTAGCCCTTATGAGTGACTCCGATAGCTCTAGCAGGGTTAGAAGTGACTGTTTGAAGAGCCTTTGCCAGGGGAATCTGGGCCCAATGGACGAGGTTTCGAATACATTGATCGAGAGTGGTTGCAGCTCCAGCAATGGTTTTTGTGCCCTTGAGAGTGAGGATTCCGCCTCGTTTTTCAATCTCCTGGTTTCCCCAAGGATGGGTTCCGTTTTCCAGGCCCATTGCGAACATTGCGTCGGTCACCAGGAAGCATTTTTCCGGGTTTGTATGGTAAGCGATAGCCACGTAGGAAGGATGGACGTGTACTCCATCTACAACGAGTCCATATGAGGGTTGTTGGCACTCGTGAGTCTTGATGAGTCCAAAGAGTCCGGCCTCTCGATGGTGGGGTTGCAGCATGGCGTTGTAGAGATGAGTAATCATGGAGGCTCCTCCCTGGGCAGCTTCTTTGGCGTGAGCGTAGGAGCAGGTGGTATGGCCGATGGAGATGGTGAGATGGGGGTTTTCCGTCTTCAGTTTGGGGATGCAAGTTTGCATGTTTGGAAGTTCAGGGGCCAGAGTGATGACCTTGACGTGTTGGAGGTTCTCCTGGCCTCCGTATGTCTCGTACATGTGTTGGAGGCTCTGGGGGTTCTGCAGGGCGTCCTGGGGGTGACATCCGGGCTTTTGGGGCGAGATGAAGGGTCCTTCGACGTGGATACCGAGATTATCTGCTCCTTGAGACGTGTTAGGAGCCAGAAGAGGAAGAACGTGCTTGTAGACGTTTGCGTAGGTGGAGGGAAGAGTAGGGCAGTAGGCGGTTGTTCCGGTGGTCAGAAGAGTCTTTTCCATGGCCAGAATACCCGATTGGTACTCCTGGGGGCTTTCTGGGATCTTTGAAAAGTCGAAACCAAAGGCTCCGTTGATTTGAAGATCGATGAATCCTGGCGACAGATAGGATCCGTTGAGATCGACGATTCGAGGAGATTGGTGCTCGTCAGGCTCGACAATCTCACCGAGATCCAAATCGACCCATAGATCCTGGACGTACTCTTGTCCATCGTCCACCAGAATGCCATTGGTGAACTTGACCAGGTTCCGAGAGTAGGAGGATCTGGAGGACATTGAGTCGAAGGAGAATGAAGCTGGAGATGACATGAGAGAGAGGGGGAGATGGGCTTGAAGAAAAGAAAAGAAAAAGCCGACACAAAACCGGACTAACCCTTATATATAATCTCTCATAATGATGGGTCCCTGATGTGCATCTGTCATGTAGTCGAATCTCCAATTCTCGTATCGTGCAGAGAGTTAATTACCCCCCCCTCGTGGGTCGTCCCAAATGTAACATTGCAGCGTTACATTGGATTAGTGCAACGCGGGGTCCAATACATGATAACAACGGTGATAGGGAGGGGAGGGGTTGGAGGAATGAGGGTGAAGGGGGTCACGTGGTGCACAAATTGTATCATTTAATGTGTATATTTCATCACGTGACCACTTGAAGCGGCTGATTTGTTGTGGTCTGTTTTTTTTTTTTCATTTTATATTATTTCTTTTTCTTTGACTTGCTGCACCCATCTACAGCTCGCATTCCTATCTCTGGTTAGTCTGAAGATATTTCAACCTAATGCAACGCTACACCGAGCGGTATTCCCACCCCATCACAACATGGAGGATTTGACCGAGGAGGAACGAAACCAAATCGGCCAGCTGTTCATCTGCGGCTTACGTAACGCCGAGGTGGACGAGGACATTTTCGAGCTGGTTCACACGTACAAGGTGGGTTCGATCCAGGTGAGCCTCAAAAACCTGCCTTCTGTGGATGAGGCACGTGAATTGATTCGACGAGTACAGCAGATTGCTTACGAATCCGGCCATGAGCAGCCTCTAGCCATCTGTATAGATCAGGAGGGCGGTATTCTCAACAATCTCAAAGGAGTGACTCAATTTCCCTGTCCCATGGCTTTGGCTGCTTCCAAAGACACAGAGCTGGTGGAGGCGGTGGCTGAGGCTGCAGCCAAAGAGCTGTTGGCC
The DNA here is from genome assembly GCA_900518995.1 of Yarrowia yakushimensis. Taxonomy (NCBI): domain Eukaryota; kingdom Fungi; phylum Ascomycota; class Dipodascomycetes; order Dipodascales; genus Yarrowia; species Yarrowia yakushimensis. The sequence goes on from ULGW01000002.1 coordinate 2,327,479, forward strand.
TGTGGAGTCAACTTCACGTTTGCTCCTTGTATGGACGTTCTCAAGTCGACCTCGGCTAGTGCGGACTTTCTTCTGGGAACCAGAACCTTTGGAGACGATCACGAGATTGTGTCTCAATTTGGATGTGCGTTTTTGCGTGGTCTTCAAAAACAAAACCTCATGGCCTGTGGAAAACACTTTCCAGGCTACGGAACAGCCACCTTGGATTCAATCATGGGAGGAGTTCCTGTGGTTTCAGATAACGAGCTTCAAATGCAAGCACAAGCCTTTCTTCCATTCAAAGCAATCATCGACATGGATTGTGACGCTATAATGGTTGGAGGATGTTCAGCTCCCGGCCTGGACCCTACTGAAGCCCATGCTTGCTTATCATGGAAGATTTGCACCGACATTCTCAGAGACCAATTGGGATTCAAAAACGTGATTGTTTCAGAGTGTCTGGAGATGGAGGCCCTTTACCAGCAGGTTGGAGTCAAACAGGGCACCGTTTCGGCCAAAATCGCAGGTTGTGACATGATCTTGTGCTGCTCATCGTTCAAACTCCAAAAACAGGCCCTCGAGGGACTCTCAGGAGCATATCTGGACGGCCTGGTGGAACCCGAAAGCATCATAGCGTCTGCCGAACGAGTCAAACGCATGAAATCAACCAGAAACCTCACCTGGCAGAGCATTTTGGGAGATCGTCCGTTTGTCACAGAACTCATGCAAGAACATAAACTGTTGTCTGCTAGAGCCTACGAATCAAGCGTGGCTATAGGACGAGATTATCTCCACATGATTCCGCTCTCTCTCAAACGATCAGACAGAATTCTGCTTCTCACACCATTATGTGAATCTGATGATATCCACAGCGGAAGAAGCACTCCAGCGCCGTCAAACGGCCACTCAAACGTCCGTCTACTGCCTGGAGAAGCCACGTTTCAACATCTCGGCAAATCAATCGCCTCCTTTCACTCGGGAAAAACCCTACACACATCTTACTCACAGAACGGAATCATCAAACTGCACGAACAACTCATTGCAAGAGCTTCCATTGTCATTCTCGTCAACACAACCGCCTACTCAAACATGTACCAAACGTCGATAACGAAATACGTGCAGCTTTTGTGCGACCAAAGACGTCTGCCGTTTGTCCTGGTGGCAGCATCATCTCCACACGATATGGCGTCGTCAAATCACATGTCCGACACAAAGACCTACGTGTGTGCGTTCGAGTTCACGCCGGAAATGCAGGTCACGTGCGCAAAAGTCTTGTTTGGCAAGCTGCCTGCTCTTGGTACGATTCCGTTTTCGCATTTCTGGGGTCGTCAGCGGTCGGGGTCTCGGTCTTTGAGCAGTGTTTCGACGCGCAAGACTTGGATGGTCGAGACGTATGGAGGAGAGAATGTTCAGCCTTTATGGGATCTTTGTTTTCCGAAACGCAAGCTTCCAGCTGAGGCGTTTTCCGTTCTGGGCGAGATTGACTGTTATGTGGTGAAAAACTCGTCCACGGGCAAGCTGTACGGGTTCTGTGCGGCACACAAGACTCAGGTTGCTCTGCTGATGGTTGATCCGTCTCGACGCAAAATGGGCATTGCTGTGAGTCTGTACAAGCGAGTTCAGCGAGCCAAGGGTCGCAAGGATCCGTCTTCGGCGCAGCTGACGTCGTTTGGATCCGTTCTTCCCGCGTACTTTGCAGGAGCCACCCCCGAGTCTCTGGCGTGGCTGCAAAAGGTGGATCGGGCCATGATCTTCCGAGACAATGTGGTTGTGCTTGTGAACCAGCGTCTGCAGGACTTTCGGGTTGAAGCAACGGTGATCCAGGAGCTGCAGCGCAACAATATGCGGTTTTCAATCTCCAGCGTTGCAGAAACAGACGCCCAGGATCTGGTTCCCGAGGAGCTACGGGCGTCGGATGCATATCTTGCCCAGTGTCTGCAGGACGGCTCTGTGGTTGGCTCTGTGGTTTTGTTCAACCAGAGTTCGTCTGTGGCACGCTGGCTGCCGTGGATCTACGAGTTTGGGCCGTCGGTGGGTGGTATGACGTCTCTTCGATGTGACTCTGATTTGATAATGCAAGGGCTTGTCTGTTGTGTTATGAGGAGTTTCCGGATTGAGGGGTTTCAGACGGTGGTTTTGGACCACATGAGTCTTGCTCAGCGCGATTCTCTGAGCGGTCTGGGCTTTTCAGTCTGGCGAGTTGAAGAAAAGTTCAGTCGGTGATTGAGGTCAGAAGGACGATACTCTAGTATGATACGAATACGATACTACAACTAGTATGTTACGTAGAACACGTACCAGTGAGATATATGGGGTTGTGGGGTATTATGATAGATTATGGGGTGGATACGGGGTATATGGGGTGGATAGGTGTATACGGGGTATGGTGAGTGAAATTAAGTACGAGTATTTCAAATTTCAATTTAAAAATTGGGAATTAAAAATTTGGGAATTTCACGAAAAATACAGAATATCAAATAAATCACACACAAATTAAAACCGAATATATCCGTCAAATAACTCCGATCATCCGAATCAGACTCAAAAAACAAAAGCTGTTCATGGTCGCATGCGCTTCCCCGGACAAGGTAACATTTCCAACGTCGCATACAACCTTGTCACGATTTAGTAGCGACGCCGTTCCCGACACGGTGCATACTTAGGGTGGGCGCAGAGGATTTATATATGCACCCGGGGGAGTACGATCGGCCGCGTCACCACCCAATGTCTGTGATAGTGACTGCTTCCAACCCGGGCTCTTTGGCGGTTTCTGAGCTGCTGACCAAAGAGTCGCGTCTCATGTACGACTTTGAGCGTTATGTGGTCCGAAACCCGTCCTCCTTCAACCAAAAGGTGCTCGACAACCTGCGCATTCATCACACCTACTCTCGGTCGTCTTTGGACGCTCTGGTGGGCGATTTCCTCGACGAAATTGCTCCTGCTTGTTCAAACACAGACGCCCCTTCCATGCTGCCCTCAAAAATGGGTTCGTTGCCCAGCGACTCGCTGACGGGCTCGGTCTTGTCGGTGGATATTGGAGGAAGCACGCTGCGGGGCTCCTTGGTCGATCTGGACTCCATGACCATCACCTCTTCGGTCCAACATGTGATTTCGGACTCGGTTAAAAACTACTCTGGATCCGACTTTTTCGACTGGATCATCACGCGGATCCTGCCCCTGATCGCCACCCGCTCAGACACGGTGCCCATGGGCCTGTCGTGGTCATTTCCCATTGTCCAGCCACACATTTCCTCGGGCCTGATCCAGACCATGGGCAAAGGTTACGGGGTGGCTGACGAGATCATCAACCAGGATCTCAAGGAGCTGTTTGAGCGCCATTTCGCCGCCCATGGCAAGTCCGTGCAGGTTGGAGCGATTCTCAACGACTCGGTCGCTTCTCTCGTCGCTGCAAACTACATCTCCAAGGCTCATCTTTGTCTGATTCTCGGAACTGGCATCAACGTGTCTGCTTTGTTGCCTAAACAGCAGCTTCCCAAGACGGACCAGAGCCAGGACAAGTACATTGTCAACTGTGAGGCGTCTCTATTTGGCAAGTGCGTGTCCAAAACGTGCTGGGACCTGGAGCTGGACCAGGCTCTTGAACGGCCCGGATTTCAGCCCCTAGAGTCGCTGTCGTCCGGCCGGTACCTCGGCGAGATCTGCAGACTCATTCTACGAGACCTGGCCCAAACGGGGTTCCTGTCTCGACCCGAACTGGGGCCCTACGAGCTGACGACGGCCGAAGTGGCTCTTTTGGAAACGGCAGACTCCGGGGAGCTGGACTACGTGCAGGACATTATTCTGGCCACCTCTGACCGGTCTGCGGCTCTGGCGGCGGCGTTTCTCACGGCCGTGTACAAGCTGAGCGGCCCTGACTGCGAGTCGCCGCGCATTGCGTACGACGGCACCATGGTGCAAAAGTACCCAAACTTCCGGTCGCGGATGCAGCAGCGGCTCAAGGAGCAGGGATTGCACGTGACGTTTGTGGCAGTCGAGGAGGGCACCGTGTTCGGCTCGGCCATTGCCTGTGCCACCCAGCTATCGCGGTAGTCTACATGGTAGCATTGCATTGTGGTTTTCCACACTTGAATATATTGCATAGAGTATTTACAGTGAAGGGGTGGTATGACGTGAAGGAGTGACATGAGCATGACATGACAAGACGGAATGAAGAAAAGACGTCAGATATGGGACGATGACATGATGACAAGATATGACTTTTAGAGAAAACATCAACATCAACATCAACATGAGAGGTCTAAAAATACATGTAAACAGGAACGGCATGTCAGACGTAGATGGCAGATGTAGAGTGAGGATTGAGGTGGTGATGAACTGGTTTGACTGATTAATTGTTTAATTCAGATATCGTGGTCTCTTGACTCGTATTTGAACCCATATTGGAACTCACATTGGAACAGTGGACTTACTGGACTCACTCCTGAACTAACCATTTACTAATACGGACACTGTGACTATCCCCTTTGGTCGTGCCAAGGAGAATGACCACGGAAAGGGCGGACTTTAATCAGGAATGTGCGAAATTGTGTCATCACAACAAATTTGTCTGCACGGTTCTGTCAGAGAGTGTTGGCGAGTGATAGGGATGGAGCAGACGAGATAGGTGTAAGAGGATAGAGAACGAGGACAGAAGGAGTAAAGAACAAATAACAAGGCAAAAGTTGGAATTACTATGTGTTTCACGTGACCAACTCCCCAACTCACCAACTCACCAACATCACCACCCCAACATCACCACTCCTTCTCACGTCAAACGTCAAACTATTAACGTGACAGTCTAACGTCAAGACATGGAAACGTGACGGACTAGTGACATACCAAAATGACATGAAAATGACATGAAAAGTGACATTCAAAATGATACGGCACTGTGGTCAATATATATAAGAGCAAGAGATACTCCCTCATACCCTTCTTCTCCCCAGACTACACCCTCAACCCACACATTACTACCAACTATGTTTTCCTTCGTTTCCCTTCCTCTGCTCGCCACTCTGGCTGCCGCTCAGGCCTTCTCCAACACCACCGTGGCTGACAACTCCACCTCGGCTGACATCTCTTACTCCACCTACACCACCGTCTACACCACTGCTGGAGCCGTGGTCACCGAGACCGTGACTGAGGAGTGTCTTCACCCTACTCCCTCTGCCAGCTACACCACCTACACCACCGTGTACACTGTCACTGGCGTCGAGGTGACCGAGACCGTGACTGAGGAGTGCGTTCACCCTACCGAGGAGGTTCCTGCTCCCGTCTCCTACACCACCTACACCTCTGTCTTCACCACTGAGGGAGTTGTTTCCACCGTGACTGTCACCGAGGAGTGCAGCCACCCCGCCGAGATTCCCGTGACCATTGCTCCCGTCCCCGAGACTCCCGTTGCCGTCGAGACCCCTGCCTCCGAGGCCGAGACCACCCGAACCACCGTTGTCGTCAACACCACCATCACTGCTCCCGGAGGAGCCGTCGAGACCCCTGTTACCGTTGCTGCTTCTCCCGCTCCCCCCGCCAAGGCCTCTACTCCTCCCGCCGAGGTCTCTACTCCTCCTCTGGCCCCTGCTCCCGCTCCCGCCGAGAACATCACCATTGCTACTCCTCCTCCCCAGCTCGCCAACTCCGGTAACGGACTCGAGGTCGGCCTTGTCCTCGCCATTGCCGCTCTTCCCCTCGTCCTGTAATCACGTCAAGTAGCAAGTAGATTTTTATTGTCACATGGTTGTAGGCCTGGTATCGTAGGTGTCTGAGGGTATACTGTCTTATTTTAGCTGTTACAAGAGGTACCAAGCGGTATTATTAGATCTACAAGGTCTACAAATGGTGTACTGGCAGCGCTAGTGTAGTTCTCTACTATACCTAAGTATCTACTTAACAATAGCAGTCTACTACAAGTAACAGTCTAATGACAGTTCCTAAAATGCCTCCAAAGGTCTCCACAGGTCTCCAAAGGTCTCCAAAAACGTCTACAAGTTGTCAATAAAGGCCTCCAAAAACTCTACAAGGGGTTCTATACTCTAGTATCTCACTGGATATAGCTATCTACAGAAGCTGACAAAGCTGTACTGTTATCTTACTGTACCAGTAGTTGCACTAGGCTGTACTTAGATGGTATCTACAATGGTTACAAGTTGTCTCCGAGTCGGATTGCTTACTCGCTTATTGCAGGTCTAACGGTATGGCCAGTCGAAGCGTCGCTATAGCAACCAGAGACCACTCAAACATCCCCCTACTCCATTTAGTTGAGAATTTGTTAAGACGAAAAGTGCTTTAGGGGTGCAAAATTGAGGTTCCAGATATCACATGAAAATGAATATAATTCCAGAATGTAGAGATTTGCTAGAATATTGATGAAAGACCTCATTTTCAGCTCTTTTCCCATAGTTTCCACATCCACGACCATTATTCTCACAGTTTCAATGCCAAAATTACTTAGATTTAGTTAGAGCACCCGAACAACTCCCACCGATGTTTTGGTTGAACCCGGTTTAGTTAGACTTTTGTTAAGACAAAAAGTCATTTAGGGGTTCATAATCAGTGTTTCAGATATCCCACGAGGGCTCTGGCAGTATTGATTCAAAAGGTGTCTACTTGTACAAGGTCTACAAGGTCTACAAGGACCCCAACTGCCTTCAAAAGCTGTCCTGAAAACTGTCCTGAAAGCTATCTAGTGCACTCTATATCTCTACAAATGCTCTAGTATATTACTTCAGCTTTACTTAAGCGGTCTCTATAGCTGTCTACAAACGATGTACCGGCTCTCTACTCTGAAATATCTGTATTATGTCTACCAGTACGATACCAGTACGATCGTACCATGGCATGTGTACGAAAGCTATCTAAACGAGTCAAAGTCTACGATGTGCAGAAGTCGTCTGAAAAAGTTGTCTGAAAAAATTCCAAAAAAATACCTAAAAAATCCTAAAAATTGTCACCAAAGTGGTCTCCAAAGCTGTATCTTACTGCATTATCTCTAGCTGTCTCAGTGGTCAAAGCTATCTACCGTACTAAAGCTGTAATTAACTGTATCGCACATCTCACTGTACAATCTTGTCCCATCTTATCATACATGTTCTACTGTACAAACATCTCTATCGTACATAATATCCACGATACGATACTCTGCTATAATGAAAATATCTTCCCTCCCTAAAACCACTGTTTACATGTACTGTATGCGACACGTTTACGAGAGATCGTCACTCATCGCCAATACAGTGCAACCCGTGTCGATTACTTTCCGATCAGATGGGCTACGTGAGTCGCGTGGAGATGTGGCGTAGATGCGATACCATTGTTGTCCAAAGAGCGTACTGTACAGTCTAATATCGTGAGACAGTCTTACAATCTCTAGAGACGCGTAATAGGGGTCAACCTAGTTCACCAGAGTAGAGAGGTTGCAAGTGAAAGAAAGAAAAATGAAAGAGGAATTTTTTTTGAAACATCTTCAATCTGGAAATGTGAAGCATTGTCGGTCTCTCTGTCACCTCATCGACGTCACATCCCACACATTTTCACCTCATACTCTCCTGAAACAAACACATCTGTCAGGGTTTGAGATGCAGAAGCTTCAACTTTGAGTCTGTGGGGTGCTCATACGAGCAGGAGGGTGTTGTGGGGGGTTGTTGGAGTGGTGTGGAATGTCACGTGATCCACCAATTGATTCTATTATCACGTGATACAACTCCTACCGCTCATTTCCACCCCAAACCTCCACTGAGCCTCTACAAGAACTAATATATCCTGGTTATACTTTTGGGCATTTCAAAAACAACCTTTTCCAAACAAGCTGATACAGTCCAACCCCTGAACTAGTGTTTTGGAGTACAGCACATTGTAGGACTGGAGAGAGTCGCAGAGACATGCAGAGAGTGCGTTTCAACTCCACAAACATTCTGAAACAGTTTCGACACGCTCAATCGCTCGCTACGGTGTCAAATCATCTCTTCAACCTGCCCCCTTGCTGTGCTTAGCCTTTCGCTTGTCCCACCAAAAAGCTCTGGGTTTACTGCAACGGTGCTCCCACGCAGATTGTGAAACCGGGCGACCCCCTACCTCCGTGACATCTCCGACTGCGCTCAAATGGCGTCCACGGCCAGTGAGATTTTGCCCGCCTCTTCTGCGGGCGTCTCGACTCTTTCCGACCCTTCACACGCCCGTCGACGGCCCAAAATGTCCGATCTGGTAGCTAGGCTCACCAGCTCCACCGCCGCCAGTCGAGCAAAGAGTGAGTATGGTACAAGTAGGTTGGCAACCGATAGGTTGGCAACCGATGAAGACGACAGGTAAGACGATGAAGACGACAGGTAATACGAATCTGAAGACAAGACGACAGGTCAAGAGACCAGAAGACGAATCAGAAGACGAATCAGAAGCTGAAAAGCTGAAGTCCGTGAAAAGCTGAAAAGACCAAAGTCCCTGAAAAGTCCCTGACGTGACCTTGAGAACAAGCTGAGACCTGAAAAGTCCCTGAGAAGACCTTCAGCATCCAGTTGTCGACTGAAAGTCCCTGAAAAGACACTGGAAGACCCTGGAGACATTCAGCAGTCAGAAGTCAGTAGAGAAGCTGACGAGCGCAAGGAGATCTTGAAAGTCTCTGACTGAACGTTTCTGAACGTCTCTGGACGTCTCTGACAGTTACTGAACGTCCCTGAAAGCCTCTGACAGTCTCTTAAAGCCTCTGACAGGCTCTTACGGTCTCTTACAAGACTCTGACTGTCTCTAGCAGTCTCTGAGAAGACCCTTATAGTCCCTTGGAGTGTCTGAAAGTCCATTGGAGTGTCTGAGGACCCTGAAAGTCTCTTACAAGAACCTGATAGTCTCTGGGAATGCACTGAAAGTCTCTTGCAGTCTCTGACAATACCCTGAGAGTCTCCATCGGTCTCTCACAGTCTCTGAAAGTCCTTGAAACCAGCTGAGAGTCACTGACAGTCTCTTTCAGTCTTTTTCAGTCTCTTTCAGTCTCTTTCAGTCTCTGACAATACCCTGAGAGTCTCCATCGGTCTGAAACCCGCTGAGAGTCACTGACAGTCTCTTTCAGTTACTTACAGTCTCTTGGAAGTCCTTGAAGATCCGTCCAAGTCTCCTGCAGTCTCTATGCCTCCCTTCCATCTCTTCTTCAATCACCCACTAACAAAGCAACCCCTCCGGTCGAACCCCGAGCCCGAAAACTCGGAATCGAACCTTCGTACAAAGGCGACCTTCCCACACGAGACTCATCTCTACGAGCAAGTGGAAGCAGCTCCGAAGGCTCCACTTCGCCGTCTCCTCCAGCTCGCAGATCTCAACCTCGTCAAACCCCCACAGATTCCACTCCAACCCCTTCCTCTTCTTCTTCCACTAACAAACCTTCGGACCCCACAATCGTGACTCCCACAAGATCCACACATCGCAAGTCTTCTCTGGCAGAAGCGGGAGTCAAGCCTCTACGTCTCAAACCCGGGTCTGGACCTGCTCCCAGCTCCACGACCCCCAAACCCCCCTCCAGACCGTCTCTTTCGGGCAAGTCCTCGAGAACGTCTACTCCGTCGAAACCGTCTCCATGGTCTTCTTCAGGCACCACTACTCCGTCAGCGCGGCAACAGTCTCGTCCGTCGTTGGCCCAGGCCGCTGGAGCAGCCATCAAGGGTCCTGAAAAGCCCCGAGTCTCGCCAATCAACCCGAAAAAGGTGCCTCCACGATCGTCGTCCATCACGGAGCGATCGTCGTCGATCCACCGACCATCCAGAGAAGTGGTGGAGATGAACAAGCGGCTGGCTGAGACGGAGGAGAAGCTGAGACGGTCGGACGAGCGAGTAGCAAAGCTCCTGGCCCAGCAAAAGACCCAGCTCAAGTCGCTGCCCCGAACCGAGGTCGCAGAGGGAGATAAGGACTCCATGATCGCCAGCTTGCAGGAAAAAGTGGCCGATTTGGAGCTCGAACTGGAGAACGCAGAATACTGCGAATCGACAAACCACGCAGAGACATTCATGCCAATGATCAACGACCTCCAGATGCAGTTGACGGCTGCTCGAAAGGAAAACGGACGAGTCCGAGAACAGCTCGAAACGGCTCGTGCAGACTCTAGAAAACAACCGTCCCCAAAGACTTCCAACGACGACGATGAAGAGGACTACAAGGTGCCGGATCTGGCAGACTCGGCAGCGATCCGATACTCGAATCACGTGAACGAAGAGGAGCTCACGGCCCGAAACTTTGAACTGGAGGCCCAGGTGAACGCTCTGGAACAGCAGGTCGAGAGTCTCACGTCCAAACTGGAGCTTCAGAGCCTCGAGCACGAAACAAGTCTTGCCAAATTGGCCATTCAACACAAGGAGGAGCTGGAGAAGACAGAGCTAACTCTACATGCTCGGGAGTCGGAAATGTCCAAGCTCAATCTGGAGCTGGAATCGGTGCTGTCTCGAGTGTCTCAGCTGGACAAGGATCTCAGACGACAACAGACCCAGTCTCTGGACCTGAAAATGACTCTGGAAACAAAGGCCATGGAAAACGACGAGCTCAGACGGTCGCTGATTCGAGTCGCAGAAGATACTCCTGAACTGGACAAGGCTGCCACTCGACGATCCATTGTAATGGCAAGTCCAGCCATGGAAGGAAGCAAGTGGCAGGTTGAGTGATCAAAACTACTGACATTAAAAATATTTAAGCATTATAATACCTTCAGATGGTGTATTTGAGTACGAGTACTGAAACGTTATAGTTATGATCCGAGCCCAAAACCACATGAATGGCACCAAGTTGAGAATCTGACAAGGGAAGACAAAGACTCAAGACCATGGTGATGTATTTACCAAAGCGTATGTGTGTCGATCTATCCCTAATTGAGAGCAAAAGAAGCTGTCGTAATGTTTCCGTAAAGAGCAAGTCAAGGACTGATATCTGTAAGGCATGAGTGTCAGTCCATAATGGATCATGGATGAATGATGCAGATGAAACGATGACGACTCGGATGACTCAGACGATGCTCGAATGATCATATCCTCTTCTGAACCGCAGTTTGGCAATTCTTGCACATCGTTAAGACTTCGAGAACAGCGTAGACCTAGAGCAGATGGAGAATGGCCTAGACAGGTTGAACTGGGTATAGAGGAATGTGATCATGTGACATATGAACGCGTGACATACTTTGGTCACGTGATATACTTTGATCACGTGACATTCCTCCTCCCATGACCAGAGGACTGGTGCACTGAGACTTGTATCGTCATGTACTCCAACAAGTCCAATTGCATTCAGAACGGGATTCGTTCCGCTAAGTCGTTGTCTCCTCTCCGAGTCTCTCATTTGACTCAATAACCGTTTCAGAAACGTACTTTTCCAAAACACGTGCTGATCTGACTGCCAGAATGGCCACAGTATTACTGAGTCTATCGAGACGGTCTTCTGCCTCAATCAAGTCTGGATTCTTCTCCATGACTCTGGAAACCGTTTCGGGAACCAGTTCTCCAACGCTCTTGATTTCGTCGACTCCATTTGCATGAGTGAAGGAAAGTAGAGATTCCGGATCCAGAGCATCAATGACCACTTTGGCTTCAGGAGCAGGCTTTCCATTGGCCCGTGCAGTTTTCAGGAGCCCCAAATCCTGCTTATAAGGCTCAATTGACGCCAGATAGTCCCGAAACACCTTGTTCTCCTTGATGAGCTGCTGGAACTTGGCCTCTACTAACGAGAGCTGTTTCTCTAGAGATAGTCCGTCGACGTTGACAAAGGCGTCGTCCACCACGTGATCGCTTCTCATGAGCTCGTTAAAGAGTTCGTCTTCCGTGTCCAGTTCAAACTGGTTTTCTTCTCCAGCCAGAGCTGGTGCTCTTTGTGTCAGAAACTCCGTGTCACGGATTCGAGCATCTATGATGTGGAGAGATCCTTCGATTGGCATTGTGGGTGGGTGGGGTGTATCGTATTGAGCGTTTGTGTGGGTGGGTGTGTTTGTATGTTGATCGTTTCGTCTTTTATCGCTGTGATCGCGTATATCGCGTTCTCTCTGGTGTGGTGAACTCTTTCAGACTGGTTAGCGTACATCTACAGGTTCATGCATAACCTTGCATATTCGTAGTGTAACATCACGTGACCAAAAAGAGAGAAAAAACGAGAGAAAATGAAGTGACAAAAAACAAATGGAGACGTACAGAAACGAGACAAAAAAGAAAGCCCGACGTGGGGCTTGAACCCACAGCCTTGAGATGACCTTTGAATAAGAGTCTCACGCTCTACCGATTGAGCTAGCCAGGCATTTTTGTTTGTTGAAAAAAATGTGTGTCAATTTATTCTCGAAAAAAGCGAAAATTTGAAGAAAAAAAGAAGAGTTGGAAAATACAGAATTTTACTAAAATAAAAAGAAAGAGACCACCTGAGCAACGTGATACATGCTCTAATCATCCCTGGGTGATTACATGAGTCTCTAAATCGCATAGTCTGGATGTTGGTAGAGTAACCAATGATATATAGCTTATTAAATCAAATTTCACTCTGAAAAAAAAATCAAGATCACGATTCAACTGAGTGAGGAGGTTGAGATGACTAAGAGAATAACCATTGTACGATAATTAAATCAAATCTGGCCAAATAATCAACCTGAAACCCGTATATAACCAAATTTGAATCATAATCACAACTACCAGGGTACTGGTACAATCCTACAGACACTTTGAAACAGACAGTAATTAATTCACTAAAGCGATCACTCGACCTTGGACCTACTTACGACCCTTGATGGCCTCGAAACAAACATAGACCATCTGGTAGCCGTCAAACTCGTAGAGAACCTTGTCGGTTCGCTTGTAGCCGTCGAGATGACGGGCAAACTGATGACAGTCCTGAAGCGAGTTGTGCTCGGCCTCAAACAGAGTCACAGACAGCTTGCCGGGTCGGAACACGTTGAGCACCTTTTCAATCACGTCAATGTTGGACATTCCGTACTCCTTGGCGGGCACGTTGGTCTCGAAAGAAGCGTACGAACAGTGCTGCTCGGGAGTCACGTGGATCGTGTAGTAGTAGCCCGAGTCCACAATGGCGTTGGCCGAATAGCCGCAGGGAGTGAAGCAAAAGGAGTCAACAGCAACACTGGCCTTGTTTCGAGGATAAATGTCGGCAATTCCAGACTGCGTAGACACGTAGGCGCCGAGCACGTGACCGGGGTCAGGCTTGCAGGTGCCATTGTCACAGGCCGGGGTGGACGGGGTATCCGAGTCGGACGACGATGCCGAGTCAGAGTCGGCCTTCACCACGTGCTCCACGCCCACGAGCAGCTCCTGCTTGTGCTGGAAGCCGGCGTTGTTGGCGTCTCCGGGGAGTCTGTCGGTGAAGAACTGCTGGGCTCGTGAGGGCAGCAGGTCCGTCATTAGAATCTCCATTGTCTCGTCCGGGGGGGAGATGACGTGATCCTTGTGGGCGGCCTGCTGTTCGTGGTCGTCATGGCCCGTCACGTAGCAGTACCAGTGATGGTCCGAGGTGGTGTCTCCTACGAGGTAGGCCTTTCCGTTGTCAAACTGCGAGTCCAGGTATGACACTTCGTCGGCCCACGATTTGTGGGGGGGAGCCTGTTTCTCGGGGCAGTTGAACGTCTTGTGCGAGTAAAAGACTCGGTAGGGGGTTGCGGAAGCTCCAAAGCCTGCCAGGGTTCGTGCAATCTCCAGCATTTTGGGGACTCCGACCAGCAGGGTGGTAGTTCCGCATGTCTTGAGCACCAGTTTGTGGGGGAAGACAAACATGGACGATTCAGACAGCACAAAGGCGTCGAGAGTGGAGGTGTGCACAGACGACAGGACCTTGCACTGGACGATATCGAGCAGCTGTTCCCACTGGGCGGTGTTGACGTTTCGCAGCGACTTGTTGGTTCCAATGAGAGATTCCTGGTTGGGTGCAAACCAGACCTCGAGCAGCTTTTCGGGGCCCTCAAAGGCCTCGGCCGAGTCGAGGTCGACGGCCACCTGGTGGTTCACGTGATGTTCGAGGATCATGGCAGGGAGAGAAGGGGGATGTTTTTGGCTTTGTGGTACTTGTACTTGTAATGTGGTTGGCGATATCTAGAGACTCCTAGACCTGCTACCGGGGCTTAGCGGGGCGAGAAGAGATTCTGAGCAGTTGCTCTCGGGTCATAAAAAGGGGGAAACCTGGTTTGAGCAGTCGGCAATCGGGGTAGATTGTCGAGTGCTGGGGGGGGCGCAAAAGAGGCGTGAAGAGTGTGGGTCTGGGAAGGGGATGGAGACTCAAGAGGTCTTTTATGTGCCGTGAGAAAAAAACCAGACCAATTTAAATTATACTTTTTTTCGTCTACTGAAAAATCATCTTCCTATCTAATATTGAGTCAACCTTCAACTCTAAGAGAGACAGCAAGTCTGAGACGAGAGATACAAGGAGCAAGTCTAGTGACAGATCGGTTGCAACCAGGCGTGTATTCTTGTACAGTCCGCCGTCGTGTATCCCGTAAGGCATTCACCAATAACTCCAAGCTCACTCAAAAATTTCTCCACCACAATTTTTTTTCCTCCCAAAAACGGTAGACCACCCGCGGTAAACAAGAAGCACACTGAGATAGATTAGTGGACCAAGATGCATCTATTGGCAGTAGAGACGCGAGAAAATTAAAGACCCCAGCTGGGGTAGGCTACATGGTGCATGTCACAGCCTCCCCGTGCTCGCTCTCGGCCAATGCGACCCACAGTCGAGTCTATCAAACTTCTGCTTGTCGTGTGCGTCTTTGACCAAAGAGGCAACTTGAATGTAGATCCAGAAATTTGAAGGGCCGTCGTATTCCTACCGTTTGGCGTATCTGCAGGGTGAGACGTTAGTTTTGGATGATAAGCCAAACCAGTGTTATCGCAGGATTACGTTTGGTTTTTTTCGGTCGTTTTACGAGCGCTATTTGGACCCCTTTTTCGGTATCTCCAGCTGGGTCGCTTCTATTTTAAACGCATCCAAAGTTTCAAGAGTTTCAGTCACCGTGCTTCTAGTCTGCAGGTAGTTTACAGTGTCAAGGAGGACAGGGAGGGGTCATGTGATCTGCGTATTTGGGTGGTGATCAGCGTTTTTATGTGGTCACGTGACTCTTGGGGCTGGTCACGTGACACCGTCCCACGTCTTCTTTTTTTTCTCATACAATTCAATTCATTTTAACATTAGTAAGCATAATTCCAATATTGAATGTAAGTCAACTGGTAATACTGTACTAAAAATCAAGTCAAGACAAAAGACGAGAAATCATGTGACGGTAAAAAAAAACCTGTTTACAGCAAAACCATGTGTCACAAGGTACTAGTCATCAACAAACATCAACTTCACTCTCTTCCTCCTCCATACTCGTCCTGCCTCATTGCCCTTGATTCAACATTCTGTGACATTCTACTCTCCGTAGCAAGACTGTGCCCTCTCAAGCATTGAACTGAACTTGTCCTGGATTTCGATCTTGTTCCCATCCTCCCCTGTCTGACGGCACGTTGTTTATGTCATAAAAAGGACTGGTACTGCATATGGAGTGTTGTGGATGTGTTCTTAAGTAAACTTAACAGAAGCATGAGAAAATCAGACGGAGATAGACGAGTGACTGGAACTTACGACCATCCTGATGTAGACATAAAATGTGCCACTAAGAGAGGTCATAGCATCCAGAATTGTCTCAGGATTGTGTTTATCCGCAAAAGCTCGCACACAATAAGAGAAGTTTTGTCTGCGGGGACATTCTGGTGGCATTATTGAAACAGGAATCAAACTAGCCCTCATCTAGAGCAATTCTTATGTCTATTAGTACGACTTTTACTCGATAAAGCATCTTGATTCGTTTTTCCGTCGAGATATTCCAAATTCTGAGTAAAAAATTTCATGACATGCACATGCAAATAGGTGTCTATTGAGAGAATGGAATATTGAGACTCGTAAACCCGCCATACTCTCAAAAATGATGCCAAATAGAAATATGATATATTAATCTCTTCGCAATACGATCCTTGCTACGGTAATCATTCGATTTTCTCTCTTTTACGTGATTGAGCATCACCTGTGACTGTTTTCACTATTGAACAAATACTGGAATCCAATTGCGAAAAAAAAAGCATATCAACTATTGAAAATCTTGAATTTTTTTAAATCTATTGGTTAAGAATAGCGATACATTCATTTTTTACATATTAGTATACACGACGGTTGATAATATGGTCCACTGTGTGTGGTGTTATGTCTGGATGGTCAGAATGATGTGGTTTCTTAACTAATGTCAACTATATCTGGGGTTGAGGTGGAGCAGTATTCTTACTTGAATATGATCTGAAGGTCTGAGAGAAACTAAGCTTAATACTTTATTGCACCATGGCTTTGGGCTCTGAGAGTAACTAGCGACGAGATTTTAGGCTTTTAAAGTGCATTAGACTGCATTAGACTGCATGAACCTACTTACTAAATAGGCTCTGATATATTGCACATAAAACTGGTAGCTTGACGGATATATTACATCACTGGGCATTGGCAGAAGATGTGCTTGTGTAGTTTCTCGGTGGTCTCTTGGTGGCACGTGCCACATCCTGGCTTCTTCCACTTTTCCGAGTGGGAGTTGTCCAGGTGCCCTCTAATGACTAGTCTCTTCTCTTCTTCACCTCTTCAATATCTTGCCTACAGTTCTCACTTGTTGAGTATTTCAGCAGCATAAGCTGTCAAATGATTGTCAGGTATTCTGGACGGTGGTCCCGACCAAACAAGAAAGTCAACCATCTGGGCTCCACTGCCGTGTAGTGTTCCATGAGAGGCTGTGGAACGATCGACGCCGTGTCATGTCTCTCAAGAGAGAGTCCTCCTGTTAAGGGAGAGAGTGCACATTTGATAATCGACAAGATGAGCATTGGTTGAGCTTTCTTTTGGACTTTTTCTTGAGGGGTTTTCTAAAGTCGACATGTATACATTTTTTTATCTCGGCCTTGTCGTATCAGACTGAGACAAGATGTAGCACTTGTTCGGATGATCAAACGGACAGGGTAATTTAAGTGAGTGTGAAAAAAGCCCCACGCCAGTGCCGTATAATGGCTGCTTCTTTTTAAAAAAAAAAGCAGCATGTCAGCCACAGAGCGTAGAATGACACCACGAGGTGGTCCAAACTTATATTTTACCAGTCCAGGGCCGGTTACTTTGGTCCAAAAGATCTTGATCCCCCACTTTTTGACAATAGTAGTCGACAATCCCCCCCCACTGCAATGACTCGGGGTCTGAACTACTTGTAGTTGTAGTTGGAAAGGTGTTTTTGCTCCGTCAGTGTCAAATGCACTGATAACGTGAGTCTAGGGTCAAGAGCCGTGGTCTAGCAATCTATACATGGTAGGTCCGAGTCTGCCCAGTGTGAAAATCTGTCCACATATTCTCGTCTCCTTGTCGTCCACGTCATGACGCATCTCGTTACGACGGTACATCGCCATACTGTACGTTTCAGAGCTCTCCACCCGTGCTAGACCGTGATTGAGTTCTCCACCCGTCCTCCACCCAGAAGCCGTGAGCCTGCATGCAGCCGTAGATAGATAAGAGGGTGGGGAGACGTATACTACTGCTAGGTAGAACGGGACTATATCAATCAGTCGTCGTGATTCGAGAGTACCAGACCCTCCACCACTGGCATGACTCAGGTCATCGATATGGCCTTAATGACTCAAAACACGAGATAGCTGAGGAGTTGCTTTTTCCATGATCTGCACACCTGCTTCTCGTACTGTGGCTTTTTTATAATGTGGAGAGAAGTCTATGTTGAGGTAGGGCCTCACGCTACCAATCAGCATGTCTTCCAAACGCGAACCAGAACCGTCAGAGAGAAAGGGATTTGAGGGGAAGAATGCTGTTGATGAGGGGATCACATTGGCCGCAATTTTTGGCCCACAAGTGCCGTATCCATCCCGTAAAAGGCCTATCCAAACACACCCTCTCACACCCTGGTATATTAGACTACTGGCAAACTCTCGCCTGGTTCCAAACTCTACAATGCCAAGATAGGCGGTATCGCATTAGTTTGGACGGGTGACCAACATGGTGTCTCGGCTGACAGTAGTGTATAAGCGGCCATTTTTTTGTCGTACGTCGTGCATTCTGGCCGCGAAAATGGTTCCACATGTAGCGCCGTTCATGCCGCTTACCCCACATTTTCTTTTTAAGGGTGAGAATGGATGATAAGGACAGGGTGAAGCAATGCATGGTTCGTTCGTAATCTAATTGTTTTTTGTATTAACTCTTTTCTTGTCTGAGTCTTAATCGTACCATGTCCAGCCGAAACTCTCGTCTGCAGCCAATCACAGGCTGCGGAATGGCTTCGGGCGGTCTTTGTGCGTCGACAAACTCGGTATCGTACAGTCGCGGGATGGACCCTGATTTGGTGCTAAGAGCGCAAGTGGTAGTACCTGAAGAAATCTGGGCTTGGCACGTCAGACTACTCGTATCCCACGTGCAAGGGCCCCCAGTGATCCCGTATTATCACGGAAAAATAAGTGTAGCACCTTCCAATCATGTTATCATAACCATAGATAAGCCACAGCGTGAATTTTCTTTTGGAGTAGCTTTTCTGGGTTAGGAAGGAGTTGGAGATTATGTAATCTGTAAATACCAGCTGGCCAATCAGGATCTATGCAAACAGTCTGGCCAATCAACAACTAAACAAAACAAAGCATGGCCCACTGAGTGGGGTAAACTATGAACACAAGCCAGAAACACTCGATTCACCACCTCCAAGTCACATTCACCAACGTCCCGACTCACCACCAAACAAGGTGTTTTCTGCTGCAGTTGCATCCCCCAAATTGCAATAGAATTTAACATCATGTGCGTCCATGCTGATGGCCCAAACTCTGCCGATTGATAAAAAGTCGACTCCAGCGATCCGAGTCTACAGTCTTGCGGGTGGGAGCCATTGGAGGTCTTTCTGGGTCGATATTATTCCTGCACCCGCCAAAGATTTATCATGGTGCGTTTTTTTCACGCCAATGGCTTGGCTTGCATTATCTCATCGCAGTCAGCTTGGCGTCATGAGACTGTCACGTCTTGGCATCCAAATAAGCCACCGACTTATGTCTCAGTTGACGCACTAAACCTTGAAACCCTATAAACGAACCAGGTTGATTGAAAGTTCGCTTCTTGTTGTATCACCGGTGCTGTAGATATCGTCGGAGCCGTGCGTAGTGCCGTGTGTATCAACCATGAAGTACTTATACTACGGGGATCAGGGAATGATTTTGAAGCGACATCACATATCCACCCGTCATGAGTGAGTCGATCGAGTTCAACGAAAAGTCCGGAGCTCACTTCCGATCCGAGAAGGATAATGGAGAGATCGAGTTCGAGGCCACCGAGGTCACGGATTCTTCATTCGTTGATTACGTGGGAGAGAAGCTCAACTTTCCCGCCGATGAGGACGGAGGACACACCAAGAACATCCACATTATGGCCAACTATGTTGCCGATTTGTCCGAGGAGGAAGCCATCGCGATTCTGCTCAAGTTCATCCCCATCCACGAAGACGATTACAACCTTACTCTGGACTACAAGGAGTATCTGCAGGCTCTTGTTTCTGGCGAGAAGTCCGCGCCCCCTGCGCCCAACCCGGACACTTACTCGATGGATCTGCGAATCCAGGCTGCTGCCATCAAATACTGGTCTCCCTACATTGAGGTGCGAGCCGTTACGGATTGTTACGATGATATGGACGAGCCCTGCGAGACAATCCGATCTTACGCCATTGGTCTCGTGTGGATGCTGGTTGGCTGTTTTGTTAACCAGTTCTTCATCTTCCGATTCCCCTCGATTAGCATCGGTACTGATGTTCTCCAGCTGCTCACCTACCCCTGTGGAGAGTTCCTGGCCAAAGTTCTTCCTGACTGGGGCTTCACCTTCCAAGGCACTCGAATCAGCCTCAACCCCGGCCCCTGGAGCCGAAAGGAGCAGATGTTTGCTACCTTCTTCCTCGGAGGAGGAGACGGAGCCACCTACGTGTCTGCCTACAACCTGCCCACCCAGCTGCTACCCATGTACTACAACCAAAAGTGGGCCACCTTTGGCTACCAGATCATGCTGACTCTGTCGTCGCAGTTCATCGGTTTTGGATTCGCCGGAATCCTCCGACGATTTGCCATCTACCCTACCAAGGCCATGTGGCCCCTGAACATGCCTACGATTGCCCTCAATCGAGCTCTGCTGGACCCCGAAAAGAAACAGAAGATCAATGGCTGGACCATTACAAAGTACTGGCTCTTCCTATTCACCTTTGTCTTCTCGTTCGTGTACTACTGGATCCCTGATTACCTGTTTGCTGCACTCTCCAACTTCAACTGGATGACCTGGATCGCTCCTGATAACATCAACCTGGCGCTCATCACCGGACAGTCTGGAATGGGTATCAACCCCATCCCCACTTTTGACCTTACCGTGATTGGTGTTAGCAACGTGGTCGTCCCTTGGTGGTCTGTCGTCAACAGTCTGATTGGTCTTCTGATTGGTACTTTCGCTATCATTGGAATCTATTACTCCAACGTGCGATGGACCGCCTACCTGCCCATGAATGTGCCCGGTATCTTCAACAACAAGGGTAACCCTTACAAGGTGACCCAGATTCTGACCAACGGAGTCTTTGACGAAGAGAAGTACCAAGAGTACGGGCCTCCCCTCTGGAGTGCCGGTAACCTCGTGGCCTACGGAGCCTTCTTCTCCGTCTACACCCTGGGCTTTGTCTACACCATGTTGGCCTACTGGCGGGACATGAAGCAGGCTTCCATCGACTTCTACAACGGAGTGGCATTCTGGAATGGAACTAAGCGTACCGAGGTAGACTCTCCCTTTGCTCGACAGCTCAAGAAGTACCCCGACGTGCCCGACTGGTGGTTCTTCCTCGTTCTGCTCATCGCCATCGGCTTCTGCATCGGTACCGTCAAGGGATGGGCCACCACCACTCCTGTGTGGGGTATTTTCTTTGTTCTCGGTATCAACCTCGTCTTCCTCGTGCCCATCTGTCTTCTGCAGGCTTACACCGGTAACGGATTTGCTCTTAACGTTCTGGTCGAGATCATCTGTGGTTACGCTCTTAACGGTCGTCCTACTGCCCTTAACATCCTCAAGGCCTACGGAGTCAACGTGGACGACACGTCGCAGGGCTTTGTGTCTGTGTGGAAGACCGGAATGTACACCTATGTTCCCTCTCGAGCCGTTTTCAGATCGCAGATTCTCTCCACCCTTATCAGTGCCTTTGTCACCGTTGGTATTCTGCAGTACCAGTTGACCCTGAAGGATATTTGCACGCCTGCCCAGCGAGCGACGACCAAGTTCACCTGCCCCAGCCAGAACACCTTCTACGCCGCCTCCGTGCTGTTTGGAGCAATTGGAACCAAGCGATTCTTTGGAACCGGAGGAAACACTGGTCTCTACCCCTTCCTCAAGTGGTGTTTCCTTCTGGGAGCTGTCGTCGCCCTCGTCTTCTACGTTATCCAGTACACCATCCCCCAGTACATTGGACGACGGTACCCCGAGCGACGACAGGCCATGACTCGACTTTCCGAGCGTCTTGGAAAGTACAACCCCGTCGTTATCAACATGGGACTCATCAGTTTTGCTCCCGGTAACCTGTCGTACTCCCTGGGAGGAATCTACTTGGCTGCCGCTTGGACCCTGTACATCAAGAAGCGGTTCCCCGAGTGGTGGTCTAAGTACACCTACGTCGGAGTTGCTGGTATCAACGTTGGAAATGCTCTTGCGGGTATCATTGTTTTCTTTGCTCTGCAGTACCACCCTAAAAATTTGGACTGGTGGGGTAACGACGTGCCCTATGCCGGAGCCGATGGATTGGGCACTCCCCTGAAGGTCATTCCTGAAGGTTCCATCATCGGTCCCCCCAAGGGACAGTTCCCGTAAGGATCTTGTAACGTTCATTTTTGAGATTCAGAGAGATAATAATAATAAAGTGTCAATGTTGTGAGTGAGTTGAGATTGGTGGGATTGAGTCTTAGTAGATATTCAGAGTAGACCAGAGTTCGAGTTAACTGGTAGAATAATCTGCTGATAGAATTGTTGAAGTGGTTGGGAGTCGGTTACATGATCGGGATGTATTCAATAGAGATGCAACGTGCTTCAATTTGTTCTTGAATGTATCTGGTGTAACCGTCGATCAGAGGAGGTGTGGTTTCATAGAAACTGATGCTCTTTCGCAACAAAGTCTGGATGACTGCTTGGTTATCTTGATAGATGGTAGTAGGCGGTGCGATCTCAGCTCCATCCATGCGTGGATCGGGAGCTGCTTGGAGGATTGTCATTTCTTTCATAGAGTCCTGAAGTGATCGACGTACTTGACTGCAGAGAGTGTAGCTGACATTTCTGTGTCGCGTGTCGAAATTGAGATGTGCTTCTGTTTGTGCACTTTCCAGCAGAAGGCGTTGTCAGCCAATGTTAGTAACATTCCTGAGACTGATGCCGACTTTGGTAAGTTGCTTGAAGGATACATCCGCGAAGGCTTCTAACTTGCATTCAGTTGTCGCTTTGCGTGTGAATGTCATAGTGTAGTTCCTTGTGGTGGCCAGATAATTCACTAGTCTCATAGCTATTCCCCAGCTTTGTCGAGTCGGTTTGCTGCTCTGTTGTGCTAGGACGCTGACTGTGTATGTGATATCTGGGCGTGTTCCCGTTAGCCATTGTAGTTTGCCGATTAGGGATAGGTAGTCATTGTTTGGTGGTAGGGGAGTCTGATCACCTTTTCCGGCTCTCATCATCCTTCCTTGTTCTTGTGTCATCGGTGTCAGTGCGAGGTTGGAAGACTCTTTCCAGGTCGTGACGATGTCGTGGTACTGATGGATGGTGGTTCGACCTTCGATTAGGTCTTGGTGTATGTTGAGTCCAAGATACATTCCAACACCACCTTGTGTTTCTTTACCAGGGAATTTCTCAAAGATCCGTTGCTTGATTCTGTTTGCAAGGGCTTCGTCTTTGTGAATGATCAGGTAATCGTCTACATGAAGTAGAACAATTAGTGGGTGAGTGGATTTCCTCTTTCCATAAATCCGTTTGTAGATGACACCTGGGTCTCTCGTGGAAACTTCAAACTCCAGTTCGTTGACTAGGAATCTTGTGAAACAGAGGTACCATAAGTAGCCTGATTGTTTTAACCCGTACACGGCTTTGTTGACTCTCAGTAGGTAGTTGTCATGTGGTTGATGAGGCGATACCGAGAAGAGTTCTCTAAAGGTGTTGGAGGGTCTGATGTAAATCTCTGTGTCGATGTCCGCGTTCAGGTAAGCGTGGCTTATGTCGATCTGTTTGATGTGCCAGTCTTTCTGCGTTGCGGCTGCTAACATGAAAGGAACGGTTGTTCTCATTAGGACAGAGGATGAGATTTCATCGTAGGACGAGACTGATTGTAGATCTCCTCTCAGTGGCATTCTTGCTTTTCGGAGGATCACTTGATAGTTGATGTCTCGTTTCAGTGTGTAAACCCAAATGACAGGTACGATCTGTTTTTCGCTGATTTGTGGGGTTGTTGCTACTGGAATCAATGCTTCTGTTTTTAGTTGGTCATATAATTCCTTTTTCATAGCGTCCATCCAGCTATCAGAGTCGATTGCCATTTTGGCTTCTCGTTCCGTCTTAGGGAGAGTTGCCTCGTGTGCGGGTGTTCGTCGTGGACAGTCAGCTTCGTCTCTCTTGATCTCGTGCCAAGTTAGGACTTGTTCTCCGACTGGAGGTTGGAATTTGTTTGGATCAAACTTGGCTTTTCCCTCGTTCCGGATCTTTGTGTGTGCGATGGTGTACATGCTTTCCGACGGGTCGTATGTGCTGATGTGTGCAATCCTGTTTCCATCGTGTGTGTAGAGATCTCTGTTCGGTACTTTTGGATCGTTGGAATTCATCCAGTCGCGTTGTTTGTCGGTTGGTTCCCCGTGTTCTCCTTGAACGTCTATGGTGTGCGTATGGATTTTCAGGTGGAATGCCGTTGTCAATTACGGTGCGTGTTGCGTTGTGAATAGGGTCCACTTCTTGTGTCACTCGTTCGTATGGAGTTGTGTTGTTTTCGGTTCGATGCGATTCAGCCCTCATGTCGCAATCCCTCTCAACCGTGGCTAACAGTTCAGTTTGTTCTGCATAGTTAGGTAGTCGCGTCCGCGATATGTGTGGCGACGGACGTGTTCTCAGAGCTTTGCTCGTTGCTTGTTCCGGTGATGTCTACTTGCTCTTCCTCCCCCTGATCAGTTCGTCTGTCTGCATGGGCGTTTCCTGTACAGTTTCCGATCACTTCGTCAGTGTTATGGGCGAGGTCACAGTGTCAGCTGGGATCATATCCGGTAGTGCTGGTGCATTCGGGATTGTATCCGGTAATGTTTGTACATTTGGGATGGTATCCGGCAGTGTTGGTCCAGCTTGGATTGTGTCTGGTGTTGAGTCATGTCCCGGGGCATAAGATTGCAATCCAGCTTAGACACAGATATCAACCCCATTTATTGAACTTTGTTACCATTGTAGTTACCATCAGACCCAAATATCAAACCAAAAACATGTTAAACTCCAGCACCCAGAGGTAGTTGTTCTCAGACCCCGACACCATGAATAAAAAATCCCATGAACATTGTCCTCAAAAGAAAATGGATTGGGACTGCATATGGAGTGCTGCTGGAATCTTCCTAAGTAATCTAAACAGAAGCATGAAGAAATCAGAGGAGTGACTTGAACGTACAACCTTCCTGATGTAGACATCAAATGACACATGCACTAACGAGTTTATCATATTGAAAAGTTTCAGTAAGAGCAGAGTGAGGGTGTTAGTGGTTCAAATATCGTGTCTGGAGTATGCCAGTATGAGTATTTGAAGTACATGTTAGTTATAGGTGCTCTTGAAAGCAAGAAGTTGAGGGTCACTTAGTCAACAGACAACTGTCAAGTCAACAGACAACATACAGACAACCGTAAAGTCAACTGACAACAAAAGTCAACTGACTCAGAACAGACATGGTAACTGTCTACTCAGAGTTCAACTCATACAGTCAACTCCGACAGTCAACTCAGATCAGACAGTCACTATACTGTCATCTTGGGATCGTTTGAATGGATCAATTGGACAAAATCCACCATGTCGACTTCACACCAAACTTATAAATATAAAATGTACGACCGGTTTTGAAACAGAAACAACCATCAAAATCCTGTGCAAGGGGGCGAGACTGCGATTAAACGGCGAATTGCTAGACCTCAACCGGACCAGCTGAAGACGCCATGGATCCAGACCACAAGGGCCCGGGACACCTCCAAACGCCCCTAGGCAAAACGCTGTCGGGGAAGTTGAGTTGCAGAAGAAGAGATGGAGCGACAATTTTTCCTTTTTCTTCGCCCAGAAACCGGTAGGGTAACCTCCACTGGAAGCCCTCCATTTGCTCTCAGTAAATTGTGGGCTGGGAGAGTAAATATGGGTCCGATCTACAATATGACGTCCTGGTAAGCTGACAATACGTCCATACATGGCCCATGCAGCTGACATGTTTTGGACTGCACGAGCCCTTAGTGCGAAGTAGGCCGTGAGGGGGGTCTGGGTGGCAACCAAGCCATATGGGCAATTGTTCGGAGATAATTCTTAACTCCGACAAGTATCCACTCTCCAAAATACCCTTTTCCACTCTCTCTGATTATCTCCGACTGCGCGATAATAAGCTCTCGGAGGAACATTTCCCGCAGTGATACGAGAGAGACATACAAGAACATCTACACTACCACTTTACCACTAGTCCAAAGACCTCAATCACCTAGACAATCATGAGCGACAAGTACGGAGTGAGTGTTATTGCTTGAGAGATGGCTAAATCATAAGATCACAATCTAACACAGGCCCCAGCAGGTCCCCCACCCATCTATGGAAACCAGCGAGGATATGACCAGGGTTACCAACAGGGCTACCAGCAACAGGGAGGATACAATCAGGGCAACTACTATCCACAGCAAGGATATGACCAGGGTTACAACCAGAACTACAACCAGGGCTATCAACAGCAGAACTATGCTCCTCCTCCCCAACAGCCCATGTATGCTCAGCAGCAGCCTGTCTATGTTCAGCAGCAGGCAGCTCAGCGGGGCGGTCAGGACGACTGTCTCATGGCCTGCTTGGCCGCCATGTGTATTTGTTGCACTATGGAGATGCTCTTCTAGAGTGAGTGTGGGGAGCATGACATGACTGCATGGTGCATGTATGGCATCATGGTAGACATTTGGCTGTGGATTTTATGTATCAACATCAACAGATTATTAGCACCGTGTAGGTGTCTCGGAGTAAACGTGTATCGTAGATCGGGCTATGTCAGCACAGCCTTTATCACGAGCTAGTGTTTGATTGGTCAACTTTGTGGGAGACGAATATTGGTACAATACAAGTGCTGTGGTATTATTTCAGGTGTGAGAATATTATTCAACTTTGCAAGTTCGAATTTTACGAATTTGTTGGACTGCAACGTCCAAGGGCACTGTCTCGGTCGGGTAACTAGATTCTTAAGTAAAAGTTTCTGAGCTTGAGACTGTGATCTTTGATAACATGAGTGTATTGACGGAATAGTTGGGATATTATTGGTTCATTGTGATCCCCAGACTGCTGTCTACATGATGGTATGATCAGAATTGCTCTTGGATTGCCACAACACAGAAGTGGCACCCCCAGATTACTTTTTCTTTAACTATTTCCCAAGTATTTGAGAGAATGAGGATCACGATTCTGACCGATGCGGATTTCAAGTTACTGGCTCAAGTCCAGTGTTTCAACTCAAGTTCTCAACTGAAACCAAATCGATTGTTCAACTCCGGTCGTCAACTACAACAACTTCCCTCCACCCAACTGACCACTGAAAGTCTACATCTGCATGTTGTGGGGCAATGGAAGTAGATTTGTCATCAAAAAAAAAAAAAAAAAAAAAAAAACAGCACCTACACTGACGATACACCTACCAATGGTACACACACCATTGGCATACCGTACTACTCACACATACAGATAATACCACACACCTCACCTTGACAACACAATCATCTCTCGTCTATCCTCTACACCTCGCTGGACGGCTTCTCGGAGATAATCTAGGTTCCGTCATAAGGTTTGATGAGCGCAGATTATACCCAGAGGAGTGGCGTGAATGGTTTAGCTAGAGTAGTTGTATTTGTGTTCAGAGTGAGTGTGGTATTTGTACGTTCCTTTTTTACACCTCATGACACCACCACTGGTACGCCCAGGACATGTCTATCCACTCACCATTCCACATTGACTCCGGATATGCATCTCCAACGGTTATTTCGATGCAACCCCAACGGTTTTTTTCAGTCGTCAAACTTTGAACATGGCTGTAATCTTGAGTCCACGGCTACTGGAGGAGGAAGTGTTGGAGTTGGTCTGAAGTTTAGTGGAAGCTGGAAAGTCGTCAAATCCGGCGTTTTTCGACCCCTCGGGATATCTACCTCGGCTGTGGCCCACCTCATGCCGAATCTCCTGCATTTAGCCGCAGCACAAGGGGATACACGTATACAATGGCAACACATACAGACGATTTGGACCAAGTGAGACCACAGAACTTTGCAAGTACATTGCACGAGTGGAATACGGGTTTCTTATTGCGGGAGTTGGAGGTGAAGGAGTTGGAAGTGAGGGAGTTGGAGGAGTAGTGGAGTTACAAGAGTTATAGTGTAGTAGCTATATAGACACCTACCCTGGTACGATACCAGGTAGTATGGCTCGCTCTGAAATCTCTCACCCATTCTGATCACTCATTCTCTCTGTCCACCGCACGCACATGACGCACCAATCTCGCAAACTCTCTGCAGCACCATGGACTTTGGAAAATCTGGTTAAGGAGCCCACCCCGCACTTTTTCTGCACCGTCAAACTTTGACGAAACGGAAAGTATATATATTTTATGAGAGCCCCACACTAGACAAGCTGCAACCCCACAGAACGGCCTGAGGAGCAGATAAAAGCGCGCAAAATGGCCCAGATCATCCACAAGTCGCCCAAGGGTGATATCCCCGAGTCCGAGCTCTTCTACGGCTCCATTCCGGACTTTATGCGAACCTCACGGTTTGCCCAAGATGAGTCCAAAATCTCAGTGGTCGATTATGACACAGACAAGTCCATGTCTCTGGCTCGAGCCCTCAAGGTCTCGGGAATGCTTCGGGCCCAGTTTTACCACACGTACGACATTGGCAAGAAGAAGGACGGAGACGCCAATCCCAGAGTCGTCTTCAATGTCGGCAATTACGCAGACAACCTGGCCTTTCATATTGCTCTTCATGATCTGGGAGCCATTATTTCTCCGGCGTCCACCTCCTACGACGCCAACGATCTGATGCATCAGATCAACGTTGTGGATGCTTCTCTGGTTGTCGCGGAGGCTGCTACAGCTGAGGTAGCTCGACAAGCCGTGGCCCTAGCTGGAGACAAGTTCAAGGACGTCAAGGTTGTGGTTTTCGAGGAGCTTTTGGAACAGAACCGACGGGTTCGACCTAATCTGATCCGAATCGCACCAATTGTCCATCTTTCCAAAGAAGAGTCCTACACCACTCTGGCTTATCTGGGTATGTCTTCAGGCACCTCTGGAGGAGTCCCCAAGGCCGTGGAGCTCTCACATTTCTCAATGATCTCCAACGTGCTTCAGACAACCAAGAACGCGCCCAATCTCGTCAGTGACAAGACTGTGTGTTCGGCAGTGATTCCCACCTCGCACATTTACGGTCTGGCTCTGTTCATGCTGCACATGCCCTTCCTGGGCGCCAAGGTCGTCTACCACAAGAAGTTTGACCTCGTGGAGATGCTGGAGGGCCAAAAGAAGCACGGAGTCAACCACTGGGTGCTGGTTCCTCCCATCATTGTCGCTCTCGCCAAACACCCCATCGTGGACCGGTACCTGGACTCCATCCGGGCCAATCTCAAGACCATCACCAGTGGAGCTGCTCCTCTGGGTGGTAACGTGGTGGATGCTGTTCAGATGCGGTTCACGGGTAACACCAAGGGTCTTTTGCCCAACAACCGACGAATCGTCGTCTACCAGGGCTACGGTCTCACTGAAACCAGTCCCATTGCGTGTCTCTGCGACCCTCTGTGGGACCAGCTCAACGTGGTCACCGTGGGCACTCTGGTTCCCAACACTGAGGCTCGAATCGTTGACGAAAACGGTGTCGATCAGCCTGCTTTTGAAGTGACTGATGCTAGAGCTCTGGCTGACGCTGTTCGAAGAGGAGACAAGATCCCCTCGGGAGAACTGTACCTCCGAGGCGCCCAGATCATGTCTGGCTACCACAAGAACCCACAGTCGACCCAGGAGTCGTTTGAATACGTCGATTACAAGGCGCAGGGACTGCGACACTACCAGGATCGATGGCTCAAGACGGGAGATGTGGCTGTGATCGACAACCTGGGCCGAATCCAGATTGTCGACCGAACCAAAGAGCTCATCAAGTCAATGTCCAAGCAGGTAGCTCCCGCCGAGCTTGAGGCTCTTCTTCTGTCTCACGCTGATGTCGTGGACGCGGCTGTGATCGGAGTGTGGCAGGAGGACAAGGCCACCGAGTCTGCCCGAGCCTTTGTGGTGCTCCGAGACCCCAAGGTGGACGCCGTAGCCATCAAGCGGTGGATGGACGACCAGGTGCCTTCCTACAAGAGACTGTATGGAGGAGTGGTGGTGATTGAAGCTATTCCCAAGAACCCCTCGGGCAAGATTCTGCGACGTCTTTTGCGACAGCGAAAGGACGACCATGTGCAGGGTCTGGACCGGGCCAAGTTGTAGACAGTCAGATGTAATTACATGTATCCAAGTCAGTGTCGCAGAGTTGCGGGTTTCACGTAATACGAAATGCTCTAAAAGGAGCTATTCTTGGCTAGCCGCCTTTCTGTCAGTTGAGTTGAGTACGACGTAGAGTTGAGTGGGTTAACTTAGCAATCTGGGCCAACTTTGGTTGATCCAAACAGGACGGAGATCTACATACATTCTGCCTGACGTCTCCAAAGGGGCAGCATGGGTCTTCCGATGACCCTGCTGACCCTTGCGCCCACTCGTGTAGACCCACATTTCTTCGTCGGGCGATATCTATGGAGTTATCTGTTATCTCGGGAGTAGAGGGGAACCGAGAGTTCACGCCAGTCTACAACAATGGAGAAAATGGGAGTCCGCAAACTTACGCGACCATTTGTCATGGCTGTTGAGGACTGTGTCAGATACGAATGCCAAGACTGGCTGGAACATTTTGGCTGAAACACCTTCCTTGTACCATGGTTCAAGCTTGGCACCTCCAACTTCCTCCCTGCCTCCAACACAAGGGGCCGATCGACCATGTGGGTCCATACGACGGTCATACGAAGGTCGTTAGCAAGGAAGGGGCGCGAGAGTTCACAACCAACGTTTGCAAAAGACTTGGCTCCCACTTAACATTGTGGGGTAAAGGCTGCACAACCTTGCCCAGTCATAACTCTAGGATATAGCAACTCTATAATTAGCGAGATGTCCAAAGACCCACTTTGGAAACCCAGAGGCCACTTTGGAAAAGCGAGTGAATTCCCACTTTGGGAAACCCCTGCTATAGGGCTTATGGAAGCGCCCACCTGCCCAACCGGGCCCAGGGATGGGCACCAGGCTTGCTGCAGGACCCTGGAATGGGCCCAGGGTCTGCTGATGACGATCCCTTTATCGCCTCATTTCATTTCGGCTCATGCAACATGCAACCGTACATCGTCAGACTGATTATTACCGCCTTGTCCACCCATCCAATGACGATGCGAAGGACAGGTTGCGCGGGGAACTGACAACCTTGGCTTTTGCCACTTAATTCAGTACAAGCCATGGTGACAGAGCGGCAGGCTTGATTATCTCAACTAGCCGCGTACAACGTTACATAACAGCCGTATCGGCACATCAAAACGTGTTAGCGAATACGACACCAGCAGATGATGACCATGGCACAACCGCGTCAACAAACATGGATCTCCAGCAATCAATATAAAAAGCTCTACAAGGTTGGTAAAAGGAGAAGCTATCTTGCCCGGTTGAACTAAAAACAATTTGTGACACACTCTAGTCCGCGTCCTTGTCTTTTTTGTAATGTTGTGGTGGTGTCATGTCCCCAAGCATGTCGGATAAAATTTGTGCATGTGCGGGGCAGCTTGGGCTCATCGCCAAGATGACGATAATAGGGTGCCAAGATGTATACAAGACAATGGACAATAAAAAGGCACCTATTCCGCGTCCGAAAAAAAACCCGCTTTTAACGGTCGACCGGCCCCAAAACAACACCCATGACACTATACATTCCACACAGGCTAGAGTTAGACAGCAGAGTTTGCAGAGCCAAAGGTTTGGGCACGCCGTACTAACAAAGACTCGTGTGGGGGGAGGGTGTAACAATGCCCGGATGTGCATCTCTTGCGCAACCGGCAGTCTGGGAACAAAGATGGACATGGTGAGCCCCCATCATGACGCGTCACTGTCTAAAACTCTGCCTTCCGTCTGGAGGGTGGGCGGAGGGGGAGTGTTTGGGTGGGCTTGAGGGTGAGCCAAGAGAGGTAGACATGTGATGGCCAAGATATGACCTGTCGGGCCAAGAGGGCCAAGAGATGACACGTCTGGCTGAGATGAGCTGCGACATGATGAGCCAAGAGACCAAGACCTGATAGGTCAACTCCTGCTAGCTCCTTGTCATTAGTTATTCCGTGGCAAATGCACACTCCCTGACACACCATTTACCCCAGACTAGACTCTAATTAAAACGAAAAGTCAACATCCGGCAAGCCCAACGCAGACTCAACTCCGTAAAGACATATATAGAGGAAGGTGTAGGAGCTGGAGGACTCTTCTCTCATCATCTCAAACACTTTGACAGCAATGTTTTGGATTTCCATGAAAAACGAGCCCAAGCAGGTGCTCAACCGGACCCTGTGGTTCGCCATCTTCGTCTTTGGACTGCTAGGAACCTCCAGAGGTCTTGACGAGGGTAACATTTCCGGAACCGTTGCCCAACCGGCCTTCATTTCCGAGTTCAAGCTCCATGACCCCAGTCTCTCTGCAGATGCAAAGGCAAACCTCCTCTCTAACATCACCAGTATGGTCCAGATTGGCTCTGTAGCCGGTGCTCTCATTGCTATGCTTGTTGTTGATCGTATCGGCCGACTGTGGGCTCTGCGAGAGATGCTGGTCATCTGGATTGTCGGAGTCATCATTCAGATCACTTCCAAGGACATTGGTCAGTTGTATGCTGGTCGGTTCATTGCCGGAATGGGTATTGGACAGTCGGTAGTCATTGGTCCCACCTATCTGGCTGAGATTGCTCCTCCCCATGTCCGTGGACTCGCAACCTGTGTCTTTTCGGGCTCCGTCTACCTGGGTGTCATGCTGTCGTACTTTGCCAACTATGGTACCACTCTCCATACCCCCAACACGTCTCGAAACCAGTGGGTCATCCCCACCTGTCTGCAAATCATCTTCTCGGGTATCATGCTGATTGGCTCCATTTTCGTCCACGAGTCGCCCCGGTGGCTGCTCAAGATTGGCAAGGACGAGCTGGCCGTCGAGACCCTCTGCAAGATTAGAAAACTGCCCGCAGACGACCTCTACATCCAGGGAGAGGTGCTCATGGTGAGAGAGCAGATTGAGCGGGAAAAGCAGGCCATGACTGGAGCCTCATTCTTCTCGCTCTTCAAGGAGCTTCTGTCCACCAAGGCAAACAGATACAGACTCTTTCTTTGTCTGATGATCCAGATTCTGGGCCAATGGTCCGGCTCCAACGCAATCACCATCTACGCTCCTTCCTTCTTCCAGATGATTGGAGTCACGGGCCAGAAACAGACCATGTTTGCTACTGCCATTCTGGGAGTTGTCAAGTTTGCTGCTTCCATCATCTGTGCCGTCTTCCTCATTGATACCATTGGACGACGACGATCTCTGTACTCGGGTATCACTCTTCAGTTTGTCTCCATTCTCTTTGTCGCAATCTACCTGGCTGTTGTCCCCAACGATGCTTCTCACGTCAAGAGTGCCTCTGAGCGACATGCTGGAGTCGCAGCTATCGCCGCCATCTACCTGTCGGGAGTGGGCTGGGCTCTGGGTTGGAACTCGATTCAGTATCTGATCAACGCCGAGATTTACACCGTTCGACACCGGTCTCTGGCCTCGGGTATCATCATGACGGTCCACTTTGCCAACCAGTACGGCAACTCCAAGGCTCTTCCTGCCATGCGACTGGGTATGACCGATACTGGCACCATGTTCTTCTTTTCGGGTATCATTGTTATTGGTCTGGCATGGTCGTGGTTCTTCCTGCCCGAGGTGTCTGGCCGATCGCTCGAGTCCATTGACGAAATGTTCTCGCTGCCTTGGTACCTCATTGGCCGACGGGGCCACCAGATGGTACCCGAGACGTCTGCGGCCGTCCAGATTGCCGCCGACGACGACGAGAAGAAGGGCGGAGTTGTCCACGTGGAAAACTGCTAGTCAGCAGGTTGTTGTCTTTATATATATTTATCTTGTTTGCACTAACATTGTCTTGTATCTCGAGTGTGCGTGGAGTAGGTTTGGACTTGGGTGGAGAGACACCGTTTTAGTGGAGAAGCCTGTTTAGGTGGAGATTAGAGTCGTCCATCTTCATTAAGCAGCTACCATGGTGTTGATAAGAGATTGGGTGGGTGGGGGGTACGTGGTGTGGTTATGATGTCGATATGGAGACAACAGTGTGTCCAGTAACACCCCAAAATCCCTTCCAGAACCACTCACACCCAACCAAAGGAAACTCAACGATATCTCCAATCAGATTACAGGTTAAACTCTCTCCACGTTGAGGACGATCATTGGGGTGCCGTGCGGAGTCCCGAACGGTTACTTTCCGGAGTCCGTGCGTGTACAAATGGAGCGATTTTCGATGGCAGCGACTATCACACCTGTTTCCGGACTCGCGTCGGACGTCAGACGTCATCCTGTCACCTCTCTTAGCTTGTCAAGGGATATGTGCAGTCTACAGGAACAGTACTGCCGGAATGCCTGTACCGCAACCTAACCAACCTTCAAACACAGTGTTACATGCGCAGGGGCCAGTTTGAGATGGTGGATGTATCAGGTGTGAGCGGTGTCGTGGAGTCATGGTACGAGCCAGATATGTTGTCATGTTGTTATCGTGTTGGTCCAGTTCCTAGGCACCTTGTTGGTGAGTACGACAACACTATCGTACTGGTACGGTACTCGTACCTGGTGCAAATCCCAGGCCAAGTTTTTTCATCTGTCAATATCGTACTTTTGTCCATCAAATCTGATTGGCTCTCGTGCATAGACATCCACTATTCCGTCATCTATAGTGTCCACGGTACCTGTAGTCTACAGAGATAATATCCCAGACTCCCAAGATAGTCCTAAATCGTCTAAAAAATCATATGCCAAAAGTCATATGCAAATCGTATGCCAAATCGTATGTCAAAATTGTACAATTACTCACAACCATCTACTTCCACCTCCAAATATCCAGCTTCTCTTCTACAACACCGCCCAAATATGCATAATTGCATTCACCGATCTTCCCGCTATGCGAGCATCAAGGTTTGGCTGAAATGACGGGCTAATTAGATGGCTCTTTGGAGCTGCATGCATGCAAACAGACACGTTGGAAGAGAGACATACAAGTGTAGAGTCGGTATTTTTACAGCGGAGGGGGGATGCAAGGGGTGGTGGCGTATCACGTGACCGTATTCACATGTTCACACGTCGTTTCTGTTGTAATTTGTTCTTTGTTTTTTGTTCACCCCAAAAATAACACATTCCATATACAAGGTCTATTTAAGGAGTGTAAACGAAACAATTTTGAGTGAAACATGGAAAGATGAAAAAGACATAACTGGACATATACAACACACCATACGAACCTCAAATCCACGTGAAAACACGGCACGTTGCAAAATTCCGCGAAATTGACCTCCTCAAACCCCCTTACTCCCTCCCTCATACACGTTATGTACATACACGACACGCTCTGTTATGCAGAGTGGCAGGACGTTATTGTTGTGAGTCTCTTGTCGTTCAGCCTCTAACCTTGTACAGTAGAGGGAGAACGTGAGAGTATGATCTGGGGTGAGAGGGACGGTGAAATGAGTCTACAAGGGGTCTACGAGTGGTACACTCCACCCCCATTATATTATATTTCCCTTTCCTCTCCCCCCTCAACCTCCAACTCCTCTTCCACCCTCCGTGTTGTGGTTCACTCGCATACAATTATGCTTTTTGAACGACCCGAGCTGCAGCTGGAATGAAGAGCCTGTTGAGACGGGAGCAAAATTGACGAGGGTCCTAAAGTGGAGGGTCCGTTTTCTGGGCCGATTCCGCTCAATTGTACAAAAAAACACGTCAATGGACTCGTAAACGAACGGTATACACGTCTTCAACCGCTCTTTGCGCCCAAACTCGCCCACACGTCGCGCAGCAGACGCGCTCACACACGCTCAGCAGGGTTAGGGCCAACCAGCATACTCCCCTCAGGTACACCTCACACCCAATTTACCAAAAGCGTTTGCAAAGTGTTTTTTTTGGACCACACCTTGTCTTGCTCCTGGCTTCATCCTGACCACCCCACCACCACCACCTGGACCTAGACAGCATGGATCTGGCGAAAATCACCGACGGCTTCGTCAAGCACGACTCGTGCTCCACAACCACAAACACAGGCCCCACTCCAGACGGGTCGCCCGTGACACCCTCCAAGGAGTGTGAGAAGCGGCCACGAGAGGACGACCCTGAGGAGGTTCACGAGGTGGGCCACAACACCACCAGTGTCGTGACGCTCATGTCGACACCGGAACCAAAGTCGTCGTCGCCTCCTGGACTGTCGCACTTTGCCCACCTGATGCAAAAGTCAGACACCATGTACCGTCAGAACCTCAACTCGGACCAGTACATTTACTCGGACGAGGAGAAGGAGAACCACAAGCCGTCGGGCCCGCCGCAGAGCGCCCACGAGCCGCACACGCCCTCCAGCGTGCCACCACCCCCCCAATATGCATTCATTTCACATTCCATCACGTCGTACCCGTCCAACGAGCCGCAGATTGACAACGCGCGGCTGGCACGACGAAAACGACGTCGAACGTCGCCCACAGAACTCGCGCTGCTCGAGCAGGAGTTTGCCCGCAACCAGAAGCCCCCCAAGCACATTCGCGTGGACATTGCTCGTCGTGTCGACATGACGGAAAAGGCAGTGCAAGTGTGGTTCCAGAACAAGCGACAGAGCGTGCGCAAGAGCATGAACAAGAGCATGACCGACGACACGTCGTTTGCAGACTCGTCGTTTGCCGAAACCACCTTTGACGACGAAAACTCCACCTTCTTGTCCCATTCCATCAACAAGTCCATTGACAAGTCCACCCTGGACAAGTCCATCACATCCTCCATCTCCGAGCTCAAGTCGGCTCAGCCCGCCTCATCCACAAACGACTCCGAAATTGCATCTGTGGCCCCCAAAACTAACGGCAGCTCCTTCTCCGTCTTTGAAGACTCCCCCGAGACCCCTGCCAAAAAGAAACCCAGTGCCCCCAGACTGTCCATGCGGGGCGGCAAGGCCACCGTAATCTACGCCGGCAAACCCAAGGGCGTCGCTCTGTCCTCTGCTCGACGTCTCGGTGCTCCTCCCACTCCCCTGTCTCCTGCCAACAACTCGCTGGGTCTGGGAGGCTCGCCTCTGGCCATGTCTTCGCCCATGGCCCAGCGAACCGCTTCGCAGCTCAACCAGGCATCTGCATCTTCTCCGCTGTCGGCTCTCAAGTCCAAGTCATTTGGAACCGCCGAGGAGAGCCTGGCCGCGACGCTCAAGAAGCGCCTGCCGTCCATGCACTACGACCTGCCCGTGACCAACAAGACGTCGTCCGTGCGTCAGGGCGTGAGCTCTCCCGTGGTCGACGCCGGCTCCAGAGAGGCCGAGTGCATCTCCAACCTCCTTTCTCTCCGAAACGGAGGACGATGGTAATGATTTTATATATACGAATGATCTAACGTGCTAGTAGGTGGTGGGTGTAGGTGGGAGTGAACGTCAGACGTACTGGTATATGCAAGGAGCATGTGGATGTGAACTACAGGGGGGAAGAGGTAGCCGTATCACCTTATGTTCACGTGATATAGACATACCAGACCCTGGTAGTTGGAATTGTTGTTGGAATGAGTTGTAGCTGTTGTACCAGGTGGATCACTCGCGTAGCTGAGAGTACTCGTACTCGTAGTATAGAGTGAGTACCAGGTACCGGAAAGATGGAAGCTCACTGTGCGTACGATAAGGGTGCATTTGTGCAGATAATTGGACAAGTGAGGATGTATTGTATTCATGAAGTTGTTTTGGATGGGGTTTTACCATGAGGTTGTACTATGAGGTTGTACCTTGAGGCTGTATCAATGAGATTGTACCATGAGGCTACACACGATTTTATTCAAGATGTCGATATCGAAGGACGTACCATGGTACTCTGATGCATCAATGACTGAAGATGCAATGAAGGCGTCTTCAATGAAGGCATCTTTGAGGCACCCTGAAGGCACCCTGAAGGCATCCTCAGGTCTCCTCAATCAAGACACTCAATGAGGGGTATCTCAACAAGGTACCATGTACAATACGTCATACTCGTATCTCCCCGATCAACGCGGGGTCACGTCAAGTGGATCCTATCGGACACACCTACTGTTGTAGGAGCGTGGGGGCACCATGTCGTCAGCAGAGCAGAGTGCGTATTCTACAAGGGAGGGTTTCAGGGTTCGCTGGACTGCATGTTTTTTGTTTGTTGCGTGTTTGCAGAGGGTGCCTTGTCTGATACGCAGTGTGAGCTTGTCGTGCTGCTGACTCGGTGACCCCCAACTTCCATTAATCCGGAGTCGACAGCCGACATCGCAGAGCGAGATAGAGACCAGTACGATACTGGCTATACAAGGTTGGTTTTAGTTTGGAGTCGGATTTAGTTCATACTTGTAGTATGGGTTATGACGATGGTGCTATGACGATTGACACAATTTATGATAAAACAATCCATCTATTGCACAAGGTACCTAGAACATATGACTATACCGGTACTAGCACCAGATAATACAGTCCATGCCTGCCTAAGATGCCATCGTGCGGGGATAAGAATTAGCGCCAGTATCAATAGTCTAAGGTGAAGAGGGTGTGTCGTTTTTCACTGCCGCACACACGGCTAACGAGAAGTGAAATTGCCGTACAGTTGCGGACGCCACAAGGATGGATTGCCCCTGTACCCCCACGATCATGCAGCGCGATCCTGGCCTATTATTCGCTCATGTTCACAAAGACGGTTTTTTCACTTGGCATGCGTTTCCAAAGTCGACCTCTGCCAGGTTTTTTCTTGTCCCGTCTTGCGGGGGTTACCCCACATTTAACGTGCATATACCATCAACCTTGCGAGCTTATTCTGCACGGTGTTTCTCGTGTTCGTGGGGGGACTATATAAGGAGGCAGATTGGCTGATGAGGGTTGTCAATCTACTCTACTGGTATCATCTCTCACCTCGCCTTGACAACAATCTCGTAACACTTTTACGACAACTCTTTGATTCACACACAACTTTTACACACACACCACAAGATGGAGAAGGAAGACGTGAACCACATGGAAAAAACGTCCATCGAAATCTACGAGGAAACGGTGCGTAAGCCGACCTCGGCCGAGGAAATGTTCCCCAACATTGACAAGAAAAAACTGCTCAAAAAAATGGACCTTCACATCATTCCAATTCTCTCGCTGTTGTATCTCCTATCCTTCCTGGATCGAGGCAATGTGGGTAATGCAAACATTGAGGGACTCTCTGCAGACCTCGGACTCACAGGACCCCAATACAACATGTGTCTGACGGTATTTTTCTTCACGTACTCGGCGTTCGAAGTGCCGTCCAACATGATTCTCAAGAAACTCAGACCCTCCATCTGGCTGCCTCTCATCATGGTGGCCTGGGGACTTGTCATGACCCTCATGGGTCTAGTCAAAAACTACCACGGGCTGCTCATTTGTCGAATCTTTCTCGGAGTGACTGAAGCTGGTCTTTACCCTGGAGTCGGATACTATCTGACCCTGTGGTACTGTCGGTCCGAGATCCAGTTCCGACAGGCAATGTTCTTCTCGGCCGCCTCAATTGCCGGAGCCTTCTCTGGTCTGCTGGCGTTTGGAATCGGAAAAATGAAGGGAGTCGCTGGCCTGCACGGATGGCAGTGGATTTTCATTCTCGAGGGAATCGCTACCGTTCTCGTCGCCTTCATCGCCTTCTTCTACGTCCACGACTTCCCCGAGACGGCTCGATTCCTCACCGAAGAAGAACGTGAGTTTGTCATGTGGAGACTCAAGTACGACGGAAACGACAACAGCGCTGGCGGAGAACTGGTTGAGCAGAACGACTCCAGAGACTGGAAGTACGTCTGGGCAGCCTTCACCGACATCCAGGTCTACGTCCACCTGCTTCTCTACTTTGGAGTCGTGGTGCCTCTGTACGGAATCTCTCTCTTCCTGCCCACCATCGTCAACAACCTCGGATACACCTCGTCCACCGCCCAGCTCATGACCATCCCCATCTACATCATTGCCGCCATCGCCTCGGTCACCCAGGCCTGGTTCTCAGACAGATACGGCAAGAGATCGCCCTTCATCATCGTCAACCTGTGTTGCATGCTCTTTGGCTACCTGCTGGCCTTCAATCTGTCCCACAA
Source organism: Yarrowia yakushimensis (assembly GCA_900518995.1). Taxonomy (NCBI): domain Eukaryota; kingdom Fungi; phylum Ascomycota; class Dipodascomycetes; order Dipodascales; genus Yarrowia; species Yarrowia yakushimensis. The sequence goes on from ULGW01000002.1 coordinate 2,367,126, forward strand.
GAAACCCACCGCCGTCTACGTGGGCTGCTACTTCATTGCTTTGGGTCTCTATCCTGCTCTGCCAGCCATCGTCTCGTGGATGTCAAACAACGTCGCAGGCACCTACAAACGAGCTGTGGCTATGGCCATCCAGATTGGAGTGGGAAACTTGTCGGGAGCCATTGCATCCAACATTTACCGAGCAAAGGACAAGCCCGAGTTCCGACTGGGCCACGGCATGGAAATCATGTTTGTCTGCATCGGAATCGTGGCCCTGTGCGTTCTCAACTTTGGTTACCACAAGGTCAACAAGCAAAAGCAGGCCATGATCGAGTCTGGCGAGTGTGAACATCTCACCGCCAAAGAACTCTCCGAAATGGGCGACAGATCTCCCTATTTCAGATACAGACATTAGTTTATGATATGCAATGACCTACAAAGTGATATAGTAGTTGTACGTAGACGAATCCTCCTTAGGGAGTCAGAATAAGATGTGATCTTGATCAATGGATTATCAGAAATGGATTTTTCTAGACCACCATCACCAACACGGATATAGGTCTTCGTCTGACACTCCATTATGCATTGCAGTCCATAATATGACATGGTTTCAGGCTCTGGTTGTAACTACAACATTGAGTAACACGAATGATGTCGACTTTGAATCAGCTCGTCACAAAATTACTGGTACTACCACCCACATGAGCAAATGCTTATACTATATACACTAATTAGTCCAGGGCTTGAAAGAACCATAGAGATCCCGGTTGGGGTACTTTGCGGCGAGCCACTTGAGCACGCTGTACTCAACCACCACGTTTCGGGCCTTGAGAATGTCTCGCACCTCAATGAACTCCTTGGGCACAATGTCGGCCTTGAGGTTGTCCTTTCCGAGAACAGAGTCCAGAACAGGTCGCTCAGTGTCCACCAGGAAAACAGTCATCTCCTTCTCTCCAAATCCAAGCTCGCCCTGAAGCCACTGTCGGCCAAAGGCTGTGTTGTCCTTGACGGACTCTGGCAGCTCGCAGGGGCCATCGACCACGAAAAGTCGACCCTCCTGGTACTGTGAGGTGAGAGCAGCTCGGATAGCAGAGGCGTAAACCTGCTTGGGAAGTCCGGTAGCCATCTTGTTGGGGGCGTTTCGATCAAGTGCGTAACCTCCCTGTGTTCGTGTGGGCGATCCAGCATCACCAACTCGGGCCTTACCCATTCCCTTCTGCTTATGGAGCTTTCGGGTGGAGTAGCCCATCTGCTCTCGACCAGGAGGGTTGGAGGCTCCAACTCGCTGTCGATCGGCCTCATAGACCACGGCTCGCCACAAAAGATCCTTGTGGACCTGGGCTCCCAACACTTGCGACGTGACGGGCTGTAGTCGTGTGGGCTCGAGAGAGGGAAACTGTCGCACTGAGGCGAGAACAAACTCGGGCAGTTTTGCTGCTCCGGGCAGTGTGTCGACGGCCTGCTTGGCCTCGGAGGCAAAGCCCCGTCGCAGTCCGGAGCTCAGTCCTGGAATTAGTCGCCGGATCATGTTGTTTCGTCTCGTTGTGGTGCTGTGAAATTTTGAATTTTCACTAGAGCACTTTTTACCCTGGAGTCACGTGAGCTGGGAGGTGGAAAGCTGGGAGGGAGTAGAGTGAGAGTGAGAGCAGAGCAGGAGCAAGTGGGATTTGTGGAATGCGTGGGGGGATTAATTGGGCTGTATTATTCTCTCTATTCATCATTTTTCTTCCAAACGGTGTTTCTATACACAACTACAATGCTGTAACCTGTACCATAACAATGTTCAACTAATTATACTTTAATTTACTTAAACATTAGGGAGATCAGGATCACCTAAATAGAGCGATAGATCAGGTCCAGATGATGTTCAAGTCACGTTCACCACCACCACCACCTCCAACCTATTCATTTCGATAGCATGCAATGATATATATACTCCTATGGAACCATGTTCCTCCTCCCCTCGGCAGAATGATGTATGCGGGCCGATCTGTACCAGGCAGATTGGCCATGTGAAATGTCAAATAACAGCTCCTGCTACAGAGCTCCGCATCAACTAGTGATGCGCACAATCCACTCTGCCAAGCGGGTGACCATGTAGTTTGTACAAAGATGGCCGACGCCCTCCTGACAGACGTACTCGAGGGAGCCGCCTCTGGTTTTGAAATGCTCGATCCACTCGTGCGAGTACGAGTCCTTGACGAGCTCGTCGGCCTGGCCCGTGGCGATGAACACGTGCGTGTCTGGGGACATGTCCAGCACGCGGGCGTCATCTCGGGCCATGATGGTTCTCAGCGGCTCGGGAATGAGGTACTGACAGGGCGGGTTTGTGGATCTGAGAGAGCCTGTTTTTTGGCGATGTTGGTCCAGCCGGTCGTCAAACAGCGTGCACATGCTGGGCGAGCCGATGATGGGCGCAATCGCGTAAATGTCCTGGTCCCTGTTGCGGGCTATCGATCTCCAGGCAATGTGGCCACCCAGAGACACGCCCGACACAATGTTGTACCACTTTGGGGCCACGTTACACAGCTGGGCGTCCAGCACCGCAGGCAGGTACTGCATGACCAGCAGCAGGTCGTCGGTGGAGCCGTCTATGATGGACATCATGTCCACTCCATGGGTCTCGTTTCCGGCCTCCCAGTCCAGAGACCGCTGGGCCGCCAGTGTGCGCGATCCGTGGTTGCGCAGATCGAACGTGACGGCAATGTAGTTTGTCCACGGCGTGTACGAGTGTCTGCGGGACGTGTGGGAGTCGCTTCGGGTGACATGGGGTCGTGCAGCCTTGAGAGCCTCGATCCCCGAGTTTGGACAGGGCAAGTCTCGCTGGTCGGCCTCGGGAGACTTGGCCACGGCGGCCTCACGACACTGGGACAGTAACTCGTGCGCCAAGTACTCGGTGTACATGTAGTTCTGGAGCCTGGGATGGGCCAGATAGAGCACTCCGACGGCCTTGCAGCGCTTGGGCAGCTCGTCGAGGCCGTAGACCATGGTGCGGATGCCGCCCACGTCGACCACCTTTTTGGACGACACGTGGGTGTGGGGCTGCAAATTGAACGCTTGGTCCATTATTCCATATCGTGTGGGTGAGGAAGAGTGAGAGAGTGTAATATGGAGGTCTGGCTTTTTAGGTGCACTGCCAAACTGTGTGGGTTTCGGGTCCGAGTTTAAGGGTTTCGGGGTGGATTGGCGTGTAGTAAGGGTTTGGGGCGTGGGACAAGATATCCGCCATCTCCGTCGTGGTCTAGACCCTCATTATAGGTCCACTACGTCTTCTACACTACCACAACCCGCCTTTTACACATCTTGGGTCCTCACCCAACATGGACTCCAGGGTTCGGGTCGACTTAAAGGGTCCTTCCTTGCATGTTGCACATCGTCTTAGCAGGTGAGCTGTAGCTGTGGAATGGGAGAAGAGGAGAAGAGGAAGAGAGAAGAACCCAAACTGCAATCTTCGGTGATTAACAGGTGAGTAAGGAGGGTGACAGAGCTTGGTGGAAACATTCGCAAGCACAAAAAATACACCCTGAACCCTCCTCAACCACCCTGAACCCTCCTCAACCACCCTTCATCTCCAAAGTCATCCCTCGTGACTATATTACTGCATCCATCACGCTCATCTGCATGCATGGTCATTGTTCAGGGGAGAGTTCACCTACAAGTAGCTAGCCGTACCGAGGCCACTGGGCTGTGTGAGACACACGTATCCTGATAATATCATTTGTTGACCAGGTAATTTCGGCAAGGGTAATTTCCGATAATTTCCACCATCCATTTCGGTCCTCCCAAGTGCCTATCCTATACAATACAATACGATAATTATACCGCTCTCTCTATACTCTCTATATGTCAACCTACAACATGTATATCGTGAAACACCCTCTCTTTCATCTGGCTTGATCCAGGACCCACAGTAACCAACAGCAACCCACAGCAACTCACAAACACAACAGTCACGTGACCGTTACTTTCCCACAACCCTCTAACCTCACCGATCCAGACGGATGGTCCGGATCACTCGTATCCCGTTGCCTCATCATCAAGCTTCAGTATGCACGTTTCGGCCGGGTAACCATCTAACAAAGACGGCCTCCTCCCTCACACTCCGAAAGGTTTGCCTCGCGCATACTTCAATGTTGCCAAAAATGCGGCATTATCAGCACCACCTGTTTCTCGCCCCAAACCCATGAAATCGCCATGAAACCCCTCTCCTGAGCCCACAGGCGACCCCGGCACCCAGCCACGGTGCCCACGACACTGCCCTTGTGGGGGTTTGACGGTCCAGTTGCCGAGGGAAAACACAGCGCCACGTCTCCTCCGGCTGGCTTGGCCCTAACTAAAACCGAAAATCTACCCAGCAGCTCACAGGCGTGTCATGAGAAGGCCGCGTGGAGCGACACAGACGGACCTGTGTGTGTGCGTGCAACGTGTCAGCTGGTTGTGCGGTGGTTTTTTTTGCTCTTTTGTGGCATTTCCCATTTCCCCCCACAGTCGCAGGTTTGGTTCAGCACCAACAGGCTACCCCCACCTTGTGCTCCCTGTCGTGGGTAGCCTTTGACTCCCTTTTTTCGCCACCCAAAATTTTTCCCAACTGGCTTTGCAGGAGTCATTTTAGGCTTTGGGATGCCCTTTCGGGACACTTTTACTCCTGGTTTCTCCCACCCTCTGCAGCATGGTGTGGACACCGCTCCTCACATTCCCAATCATCGACTGCTGCTAATGCGACAAAAATTTTTCTTTACACTTCTACGTCTCACTGCGACTAGACGTTCAACTTTCTACCCTCCTCCATCGTCGTTGTCAACATGCTTTCGATCAAGGTGAGGAGAAAAGTCCGCGAGTTACTCTTGCAAATCGACACAAATCTAGCCCCGTAGACTCACGTTGACGGGCAGTCTAGCCGTAGCCTCCCCCCTTCTCTCGTCACTCTTGCCAGCGTGGCCCTATAGCCTTGCTTGTATATTTAGACAAAAGCAGTAGTGAGCCCTATCCCGAACCTAAAGTTGCGTTTGTGCTGGGAGGAATGCTAACCGTGCCAAAGTACTTAAGCCCTCGGGCTCCCAAAATTTCAAAATTCCTTTCATCGGACAGAATTTGTTCATACATTTCGCGCTTTACCCTACCGTAACACGAAAACACTGACTCTCATTGGTCAGTTTGGTGGGTACAAAGAACAAAGAGTGAGTACAGACAAAGAAATGTTATTGCGTTGGTATGCACACGACATGCGTCTGGTGATGTTGGCTGTTGGCCGTGGTGGTGAAGATGTTGTTGCAGGACATGGTGATGGTGTTGTTGCTGGAAGTGGTGATGTTGTTGTTGTTGATGGTGATAACGATGATGTTGATGGTGATAACAGTGACATGATGATGTCATAGTCCACACCGTTATCTACGCGCTATACACCGCCGCACTACTGCCTTTGTCCCAGCTCCTCTCGCACCTGTCGTTCTACTCGTCACTTGGCCTCAAGGTTATGGTTCCTTGCCACCACACACATCGTCACCATTACTAAGGCGGAGTCGGGTCAGATGACAGCGCCACCAGCAGACATGATCGTGGCCATGCCTCTTAAATACCCTGCCCCAGTCCCTCTTTACCCTACTAACCCAAGATAGATATATTTTAATTAATATATCTACTGTACATATGACTACAATGGAGACGACTCCCACAGTCAACGCTTCAGATGTGGATGTGAAGCGACCTGGCGACGAGGTGGAAAAGGACGACGTCAAGCGTCCCCGTGTGGAGGAGGACACTGACGCCATGGACACAGAGGAGCCTACTCCCGCAGACTCCAAGGATACCACCGAGTCCAAGCCCGAGGAATCCGACGACAAGCCCACAGAGGAGACCAAGCCCGACGTCAAGACGGAGGAGGAGTCCAACGAGCAGCCAGACGAGTCTGCTCATTCTGAGGCTGCTTCTCTGCCTACTCCTTCCTCTTCTATTGTCGAGTCCGACAAGCCTGTGGTGGAAATGCCCAAGCACCAGGTCAAGTATGCCGCATCATCTCTCAAGGCCGTGAAGCGGCTCAAGGACGCAGCACCGTTCATCCACCCCGTGGACCCCGTCAAGCTCAACATTCCCACATACCTGGAGGTCATCAAGCAGCCCATGGATCTCGGCACAATGGAGAAGAAGCTCAACAACGGCGAGTACGGCACCAAGGAGGACATGATTGCAGACGTGCAGCGCATCGTCGACAACTGTCTGACGTTCAACGGCGCCGACTCTTTCATCTCCAGCATGGCCAAGTCGCTCTTCACATCGTTTGAACGACACATGTTCAACTTCCCCAGTGTCGACGCACCCGTCGAGCCTCTAAAGAAGAAGAAGTCTCTGGGTGGCGGCTCCAGCACGCGGACTCCCCGAGGATCCATGACTGCCGGAAGCGAGGAAACATACGCTCTGCAGCCCAGTGGCGTCCCCACGATTCGACGAGAGTCTGCCATTGATGGACGTCCGAAGCGAGAGATCCACCCCCCGAAGCCAAAAGACCTCCCCTACACCAACATCAAGCCCCGCAAGAAGAAGCATGCCATCGAGCTTCGGTTCTGCAACCAGGTGCTCAAGGAACTGAGCAGCAAAAAGCATGAGGAGTACTCGTTCCCCTTCCTTCTGCCCGTGGACCCCGTGGCCCTCAACTGTCCCTCGTACTTCAAGATCATCAAGGAACCCATGGACCTGTCCACTGTGCAAGAAAAGATGAACAACAATGCGTACGAGACTGCCGACGAGTTTGAGAGCGATGTGCGGCTCATTTTCAAGAACTGCTACCGGTTCAACCCCGACGGCACTCCCGTCAACAAGATGGGCAAGCGACTCGAGGCCATTTTTGACAAAAAGTGGACTGAGAAGCCCATCCCCCCTCCTTCTCCCCCTCCCACCATGGACGACTCCTCCGACTACGACGAGTACTCTTCAGACGAGGACCTGGCATCTTCTATCACTAACCCTGCCATTGCATTTTTGGAAGAGCAGATTGAGAGAATGAAGCAGGAGCTCACCAAGATGAAGAAGGACGCTGCTCGAGAGATGAAGCGGTCGCGCCGACGAGGTTCGTCCAAGCGGTCCAAGTCTAGCTCAAAGCGAAAGGGCTCGCGGTCGTCTGACTCTGGAGGAGTTGTTGTCTCGTACGAGATGAAGAAGGAGCTCAGTGAGCGAATTCCCCAGCTCAAGGAAAAGCAGCTTCAGCATGTCATCAACCTCATCCACGAGTCGATGCCCCAGCTCAAGAGCGAGGGCCAGGATGAGATTGAGCTAGACATGGACCAGCTCGACCCCCACACGCTGATGAAGCTGTACAACTATGTTGTCAAGGACGACAGTAAGAAGAAGGCATCTTCCGGAGGCAAGACCACGTCTTCCTCGCGGCCGTCTTCGTCTGTCTATCCTGGTCAGCGGAAAAAGTCCAAGCCCATGTCTGAGAGTGAACAGGCACAGCAGATTGAGCAGATTCAGAAGAAGCTGCGACAGTTTGATGAGGCTGAGGGCGGCTCTGCTACCCCTCCTCCCACCAACGGCCACTTTGATGATTCGTCCGACGATGACAGTGGATCCAGCAGTGAAGAGGAGTAAAGGGAGTAGCAGACAGGTTATTTATTTTAATGTGTCATGATGTATATTAGTGATAGAAGTTAGCTGACTTAATAATTTTTGATGTGGACTGTAGATGTGTGTGTTGTAATAGATGGATCTGGTATCTTCGGTTTCGGAGCCCATGTTGGAGTTGGAGTTTTATTAGTGAACTACTTGTACCCTGGTACTCGTACAAGTACAACTACAAGAGGGACTGCCGAAGTACTGTACCATGGTACTGTACATTCATCCACTTTTGGATAGAAATTACTTGACATAACTAGAATAAATATAATTTACAGATGGTTTTGAAGTGTGGAGTTCGACAATTAGGACTGTTCAGAACTCTTGTGCTCTCAGATTAGCAATGACTTCTTTCTGGGACGCGACTTCGTGTCGAAGAGCCTCGATAACCAGATAAAGGCCCTGTTTGTCAGTTTCAAGCTGCGAGATTCGAGCCTCGCTTTGAGCATGGAGTTCAGCCAGTTCTTCGGCTGCGTTGTGTTTGACGCGTTCCAGCGCCTGTCTCAGAAGTTGTTCCTCCGAAGGTGGTGGTCTGTCTCCAAACACTAGTCCTGTGGTTTTGGTTCTTTTCGTTCTTGGTTGAGTTGGACTGTCAGCCTCGCAGATCTCGCTTCCCATGCCTGCCACTAGACGCACACTTGCACCTGGAGCTGCACAGGACAGGTTCTCCTTGTCCGAATCTTCGGGGTACTCTGCCTGGGTTGGAGGAGTGGAGTTTTTGAGGTCCACCGAGTAAGGCGACGAGTCCTTGTACTGAAACCGTGAGTCGTCTGGCGAGGTATCTGACCATGAATAGACGACTCGTTCGGATGGCGAGTTTCGAGGATGTGTGTGAGCAGTGAGGATTCTGATGGCCGATGGAGACCGTTTACGCGCAAGACAAGGCTCGGATTGTATCAATCGGCGTTCTTCCGAGTAAATTTTGCCTCGACCATCTCCTTGTTTGTCTTCAGAACCCTCCTGCACCAAAGTAACATCTCCTGAATGATCTTCATCAATATACGTTTCCTCCCCAATGGTCTGGTCTGCATCTTCTGTATCTTCCACCACCTCTTTTCCTCCACGTGACGGAGATTGAGGAGACTCGTTTGTGATATTGAGACCACTTAGAGGTACTCTTGCAATCACGTTTGAACTCTCGTGGTTCTCCTCTCCAAATGGGTCCGGAGACATTGAGGCACACCGAATGGGGTCAATGTTGTCTGAACAAGACGGCGAAATGTACTGATAATGTCGCTTTCCCGGAGTAAGAGCCACAATTCGTTTTGTGACCGTGTGCATGGGGGTCTTGTTGCTTCTAGGAGGCCGAGAGGGAGTATCTTGAGGTTCGGTTTGAAACTCGTCTTCCTCCTCCTGTTCTTCTTGCTCAGCTTCTTGGTCGCTGTCGGAATGAATGTCGATAATGTCGCTTTCGTCCCCACTGTCGTCCCTGCCATACTGTTCCTCCAAGCTCATGATTTTATCGAGTTTTCTGTGCTTTCGTCGCTCTCGTGCTCTGCCGCCTATTGGGGAGTTTGCCGCATTTAAATTGCAGCACACCATGTTAATTAGTTACGCGTCCCACGCGAGTTACCCGGCCGACCAGCTCCTCCCCAGCCATGCGCAATGTAAGTGAACAGGGGACATTGAGGGTTGTTGGGGGGTTGGTTTGAGCTTGGAGAGTGATCTATTTGAGCGATATAGTCATCAGAATCCTCCATTGCTTTTCTCGTCTCCTTTTACGCTCTCTAATCGTCTCAATTCCTCTTAGTATGTTTCGCACCATCTAGTCAAAAACGCGACAAGACGCGACGGCACCAACCAGACGAAAATGTCTAAAAGACGTGCTGGCTACGAGATGTATGGTTACGCCAATGACGTATGGTGGTCATCATCTTGCGGCTATTCATATTTATATCAGCAGATGTTTGTCCAACATTCTACAAGTGTAGTCTTCCTATACCATCGTCATCTCCGCATGAGGTCCAATTACCACTCATCTGAAATGATGCTCCTTCGATCAAAGCCTACATTCCAATTCAAGGCGATATTTAAGACATTGGATGTGGAGAGCGTGAAAATGTACAAGTGAGACATCTATCACGTGACATAAAACCAACAATGCACTTATTCTCTCTCCCTTTACATTCAGAGAGGATATGCTTACACAGCACTACGCCTTAGGTGGGGTAAGGACTCTGAGAGGTAGATAGGGTCGATGTCCTTCCTTTAAATGTTCTGATGTATAAAGAGACTTGTCAAGCAGCTACACACAAATTACCAAACACCACTATAGTGCAACACTTGTGCAACTCCTGCCAATGGGACTCCCCATTTTTACCTTCTTAACAAAATAGAGCAACCACCTAACAGAGGTTGTTGGGGCCTCGCTCGTCCCCCGGATCACGTGCATACTGCCACTCCTCCCAGCAAGTGTGTGGTGAATAAAGTTGAGTGGTCACATGACCTTTCCCACTTTGGGGGGAAAAGACAGTCACGCTGAACCTTACAGATTTCAAACCTCCCACTCGCGGTGAATTTTGATTTTGAAGTGCTTGACTACGAGACTACGAGACTCTCATCCCACGACGATACACGCCAAAATGTCATTCAACAAGGATAAGGCCGACGCTGAAGCTCCCCAGCAGCTCCGAAAGATCAGAATCACTCTGACTTCCACCAAGATGAAGTCTCTTGAGAACGGTGAGTGAAAACAGGACAAGACGAAAACGGAGGATTCGAGATACCAAAAGTGCCCGGGAAAACGACCCCGCAAAACCAGCGTTGAACCGCTCTCTGAACAACACATACTAACCCAGTCTCTGCTGACATCATCTCTCGAGCTAAGAACTCCAACGTTGGCGTCAAGGGCCCCGTCCGACTCCCCACCAAGGTTCTTAACATCACCACCCGAAAGACCCCTAACGGTGAGGGTTCCAAGACCTGGGATCACTTTGAGATGCGAATCCACAAGCGACTCATCGATCTCCACTCCCCCGCTGAGGTTGTCAAGAAGATCACCTCTATCAACATCGAGCCTGGTGTGGATGTTGAGGTCACCATTGCTGCTTAAGCTTGGCGATCCCAAAACTCGGTATAAAAAATTGCACATGTATTATTGATGTCAGGTGGTAACTTAACTTATCTACAATAACATGTATTTATTCAGTATCGGATGTAGTGGTATGGTACGGCTGTAGACTCCACAGATGAGAGTTAGTTATGATTCAGACATAGACAAGATCAGTACGGTAGCACTGACAGAGTGTACGTATGACACGATAGGTGACCATTGCCATTATTCATCCATCTCTCAACCTCGGATCTATAATCATACTCAAAGTCTCTATTAGTCATTACATCTATATGCTCCCTGCTCTTACAAAAACTTGCTGAGCCAGATCTCGTGGATTCGAGTATCGTCACTGAGCTCGGGGTGGAACGAGGTGCCCATCATGTGGTCCTGCTCCACGGCCACAATGAGCTTCTTGGCGGGATCAGAGGGATCCTCAACCTCAGCCAGCACCTTGACATTGTCGTTGAGAGTCTTGAAAACGACAGGAGCTCGGATGAAGACGGCCTCAAAAACAGCGTCCTTGTCGGTGATGGTGGAGGCGGCTCCAAAGTTGCTCAGCTTGAGAGGAGCAATGAAGGAGCCCAGCTGTCGGCCAAAGTAATTTCGAGACACCACCACGTCCAGGCCTCCAAACAGAGCCGAAACGGTCTGGTCAGCGACCTTGTTGCCGTGAGCGTCAATCTCAGGAGTGCCAGCAAGAGTCTGCTTCTCGGACTTGTGGTCGTAGATGCCAGAAGAGATGAGAATCAGACCAGCACAGGTGCCCCAGGTGGGCTTCTTGTCCACAGTCACAAACTTCTGCAGAGCCTCCAGCATGCCTGCAGATCGCTGAGCAACCAGAGAGATGGCGGTGGACTCGCCTCCGGGGATCACCAGACCCTCACACTTTGCCAGCTCGGCGGGAGTTCGAACCTCAATCACCTCAACGTTCTTCTGGAGCTTGGTAGCGGCCTTTTCGAGATGCCGACAGTGCTCGGCAAAGGCTCCCTGAAGAGCAAGCACTCCAACGGTCTGAGTCTTGGTCATGGTTGTGGAAATGTGTATGCGTGAGAAGAAGAAGAGGTGGAGACGGTAAGGCACAGTATAGACTGTTCTACAAAATCATTCAGACTCATGTCCCAAACTCTGATCCACCGGCGGGTAAAAACGGGAGGGGTCACTGAGGGGTGCTGTAGGCCGAATTTTCCGGTTTCAAAGGTGGAATATTGCTGATATCCGCTCATTCACGTGATAACAAAATTTTTTCACTTCTCTTCTTTACTTCCAACCCCAATATACCTCCTCTCATTCTACCCTCTAGAGAGTATAAGGTTCCATTTAACCCCCCACTAGGAAAACGGATATACTCTCCGACAGTGAATAACCGAAGCTGTAGAGTAGATGGAGATGTGGAAATACCAATACTGTATATATATAATCATGGCCGATATTTCAAGATTATTATTTTTGTAACTACAAATACTCATTACTGTAAATCCTCCAAAATCAGAACAATCGTCTATATCCACTGAGACAAGCCGTTAGACTCGGTGATGACCATGAGTCTACCATGAGTGACCCGGTTCCCACACTGTGGTGAGACAGTACGAATACGATACGAGTAAGAGTACAAGGTGGACAGTCAAACAGTCGTCACTCACTCCACCACGTGACCATACACGTCTGAAAACAATCTCCCCCTCAAATCCGAGTAAACTCACTACGGTTTATCGTTATGTGGAAGATGCATGTCTACACAATCCATGCCAGATTGTAAATCAATGTATAAACAATAAATGCGTTAGTCACCAGTTTACCACTGTGGAGAGGAACAGTACACGTCAGTCACCAGATCAATACTTGACCTTCTTGGTGGCATAGAGACGGTCTCCAATGTCGCCGACTCCAGGGACAAGGAAGCCCTGTTCGCTGAGTCCCTCGTCTCCAGTGACGACAAACACCTCGACGCCCTCGAGTTTCGACAGCTTCTCAATGCCTTGTTTGGATGCAATCAGCGACACAATGACAATATGATCCACGCCCCATTCCTTGAGAATGTCCACCACGGCCTTGGCGGTGCCTCCGGTGGCAATCACGGGGTCCAGCACAAACGCGTGGCTGATCTTGGACGTGGCGGTGGGCGACGGGGGAGGCAGCTTGTTGTAGTATTCCACGGGGCTCAGTGTCGACTCCTCTCGGTACAGACCCAGATGGTAAACTGCAGGGTCGTCCTTGGCGGGCAGTTGGGCTAGGAAGGGATCCAGCATAGCCTGTCCGGATCTCAGTACGGGAGCAATCACATACTCGTTGTCACTGGGTTTAAGTTGGGGCACCACCACCGTGTGTCCCAAGTCTGTTGTGACCGTGTTGGATTGGTCCTTTTCTTCGGGCTCTTTTCGTTCAAACACCTTGGACAGAACCTCGGAGGCAAACGAGCCTGCGATTTCCGCCACCAGTTGTCGGGTTTCTCGCGAGTTGAGTTTGCGGTCTCGGAGCTGTGCCAGCTTGGTCTGCAATGCTGGTTGTTCGGAAGTGTATACCATTGTCAAAGTGGGTGTGTGAAATAACGTGCTTGGAAGATGTCTTAGGGAGGGGGGTGTTTATGTAGCAAACTGTACCTAGGGCTTATCAGTTCTCGGGGTGAACTTAAAAGTGTGGATGTAAGCAAGAAGGATGGATGAACTGGTTCTGTAAGAGCAATTTGGAAATATGGGGTGTGTGGAGAATATGGAGAGTGTTTGTGCACGTGACAATCCATCTGGTCCTTTCACTACACAAACCCGTGAGCATTAATGAGGCCAACAGACCTGTACATTTCTGGCCCCAAGAATCAACAACAAGATAAAGTTTCATCGATAAGCCCAAAATGACAACGTGGGAAAACGTGGTGTTTTGGGGGGTCGATGATCTGGCTCTTGGGGGTTATTTATAGCGTGTAAAATATGTTTTATTCTGTTAAGGATCATCCAAGAATATCACAAAAGCTGTTATCTGAGCAATTGCTCGTTTCCACGTCGCTTTTAACAGCCCCATGACCTCTCTCCCCCTCCGGACATGCCGACGGATAAAGAGTTATGCACGCACTACATATAGTGCATAATCTCTCCTTCGAGTCCTTGCATTCCCTATCTCGACAAGTTGATTGGTAGATCTCTTTGCCACATTGAGCAGTACTACATCAACTTCAACTGACACAATCACTCCTTACACTCACTCCTCACCACCCCACCATGGACTACTTACTAACCCTCCCGTCTGTAAGAGAACGGTCAACTGCCGTGTTCAACCAGGCCAAGGTCGACAAACTCACCAACTTCTCGGCAGACTTTGACAAACTGCCTGCCGTGGCAGAGTACGTCCACAAACTCATTGAACGAGACTACCAGTCAGACGCGTCCAAAATCCCCCCTCATGGACGATGGCAGCATTTCGACGTGGGTCACAAACGTCTGGAGCCCCTCATTGAGTCGTGGGAAAAGAAGGGAGTAGCCAAAGACGAAATTGCAGCCAGATTGGTCGATCTGTTTGTGGTCTCCGTGCTTCTGGATGCAGGAGCAGGCTCAGTCTGGAAGTACACCGAGGGCTCGGGAGAACAGACTGGACGATCAGAAGGAATCGCAATTGCATCTCTAGACATGTTTGCCGCAGGTCTCTTTGGAGATCCAGATATCGTCACGGGTCCTGGGCTCGAGAGACTCACTCTCAACCAGCTCAAGGACGGGTTCCAGGTCAGCGACAAGAACCCCATGGACGGCCTGGAGGGACGGTACAATCTGCTTGTGCGACTTGGAAAGGCTCTAGTCGCTTCTCCCGAGCTCTTTGGACCTTCTGCTAGACCAGGCCATCTCATCTCTTACCTCAAGAGCACCGAAGAGCCCATCAAGATTGCGACTCTCTGGGAGGCTCTAATGAAGGGTCTGGGTCCAATCTGGCCCGAGGGACGTCTCAAGATCAATGGAAAGGCACTAGGAGACGCGTGGGTGTGTTCTTCTCTCCCCAACCCTTCTAAAGACGAATCTGGATCAGTCACTCCGTTCCACAAACTCACCCAGTGGCTGACATACTCCATTCTGGTCCCCATGAAGGAGTATGGAGGTCTCGAGTTTGTGGGCGAGGAGCAACTGACGGGTCTTCCCGAGTACCGAAACGGCGGTCTTCTGGTTGATTTTGGGGTCTTGACTCTCAAACCCGAGGCTCTGAAACAGTCTCTCAGTGGCCCTGAAGATCTCCCCAAGTTTGAGCCCTCTTCGGACGTGATTGTCGAATGGAGAGCCCTGACTGTTGGCTTTCTGGACGCCCTTCTGCCCATGGTCAATGCAAAGCTGGACAAGCCTCTTGTTTTGCCCCAACTGCTGGAAGCTGGAACCTGGAAGGCTGGTCGTGAGATTGCCAAGGAAAAGCGGGCCAATGGAGGACCTCCCATTGAGATCCAGAGCGATGGTACTGTCTTCTAAACGTCTCTGTAAACCTATCTATATGTTATTAATATACATTATATGCACCCATACCAACGTTGAAACTGTCTACGCCAACCGATCAAGAGCAACAAAGACTCCGTCCTCCACTCGAACCGGACGCTTGAAGTCCACCTTACTGTCAAACAGCTCCTTGGCTCCAGACACTCCCAGAGCAGCGTCATGCTTGACAGCGTCCTCCACGTGATCCCACTGTCCAAAGACGAAGAGAGGTCGCTTGACGGTTCGGGGCAGAGCCAGAATGGGCTTGGGCTGTGTTTCCGGCTCCACTTGGCTCTGTCGGAACTCTCCTCCAGGACACCAAACTGTGTAGTCGTATCCTTCGGGAGTAGAAGGCATGGTGAAGATGTGAGAAAAGTCGGTGGCCACACGGACGGAGTAGCCTGTATCTCTTCCGTAAGCTTCAGAGGCCGAAACCACCTTGTTCTCCTTGGTGTCCACGGTCACTCTGACGCCTACAGGAACAGTCTGTCCGTATTCGAGCTCATGGGGCTCTGCAGCTCCAATGTTAATGTAAGGAGTGAAACCGTCGACGGTTGGTGGCTGCAGCTCGATTCCCTTGGCCTCGGCCTTCTTAACGTTTCGCTTCTGCTTGGAGATTTTGGACTTTACGTTTTGGTTGAGGATCATGGGCAGCGACATGCCCTCCTTGAACCGGGCGTCTCGCGACTCCATGAACGGCAGCAGCAGCTTGGGCAGCTTTTTGGCGTACTCAAAGTTGGTTGTGGTGGTTTCGGGCGTGAAGATGGACTTTCGCAGGTAGTCAGGGGTGACGAAGAACTGCAGCAGAGAAGCCAGAGTCACAGCTCGCTCCGACAGCTGGGGCTTGATCTCGTTGGAAGCGTCCGAGTTGAAAACAATCTTGGGCTTGCCAAAAGAACCTGTGTCGGCCTTTTTGGTCTTCTCCTGCTTCACATCGGGCCGCTCAGACGGCTCGTAGATGACAATCTCGTCAACATGGTAGGCCACAGCAGCTCGGGCAATCTGGTGCGCAGTGTGAACGGCTTGCTGGTAAGATTTGACGACAGAGTCGGAAATGCAAGTGGACGGAACAACCAGGGTCACGGAAAGCTCGGCTTCCTTGGGAGCGGTGGTCTGGAGATCGCTCTCTTGGTTGGGGGTCAGGGTGGACTCGAATTCCTGCTGCTTGGCCTTCTTCTTGGCCTTGTGCTCCTCAGGAGTCTTTCTCTTGAGCTGGGTTAGTGGGTGTGGGTCGAAATCGGCGCTCTTACACCGTCAATACTCACTTCGGACATTTCTTGTCGTGGTGTGTATGCTTGATGAAAATTTCAAAATAATTTCCATTAGGCTTCGTGATCTCGGATGCAGGTGGGAGGTTGTTTTTAGTTGAACTATGATACTGCACCTTGCATTAATTACTTGACAGCCTACAGTAAGTATTTATATACGGCTACCTGGAAAGCTGATCCACAACGGCAGCAAATAAATATGCGCCAGGATCGGGAACCTCGGCCGTCTTGGAAACATAACTAGCCCGTCCATATTGGGCCTGCAGAGTCCTGGTGCTCTCAGCTCCCTCCAGAGCAGCCTCTGCAGCTGCCTGAAGACTTCCAGACAAGGAGTAGACCTCACAGAAGGGAATCAGAGCGTCCATGACCGTTCGGTCGCCCTTTTGAGCCTGAGTGTGAGTCTGGAGAGACTGAGATGCCTGTGCTACGGCCTTTGGAGCCTGCTCAACTCCCTCCTTTTGCAGGTTATAAATGAGAGCACTAACAAAGATACCCAGAATGGCTCCCAGCGATCCACCCATATCGTCCAGACACGAGGAGACGAGATTGAGCGTTCCCTTTAGAGTTGACTGTTTTCGAACATTCCACTCTCTTTGAATATGGAGTGCAGCGTCTCTGGCAGCCATGCCGCAGTCTCCGTCTCCCATGACTGTATCCCAGGTTGTCAAAGAAGGCTCGATTGAGACAATGTGTTTGCAGATTCGTGCAATAATACGGTCGTAAGGCGACTCTTCGCAGTCCTGGACTAGCAACTGTTCCTGTTTGGAAAGCACCTTCTGTTTCTTAGGCTCGTTCACTCCAACCTTTGGCCAAGCTGGAGCGTCAGTTGGAGCATCAATGAGCTCAAGAAGTTGCTTACTGGACACGGTTTCAAGCAAAGAAGCCGAATATGAAGCGTTATAAAGAGTGATAGAGAAACCTGGGCCGTCCAAAGACGTCTCGAATGCTCCAGAGAGTACTCGACAAGGGACAAGACTGTAGTCCTTTTCCAGAACAGAAAGAGCCACTTGGGTCAGAGCTCCATTTTCCAAAGTGGACAGTCCTCCAAAGTTGTTGATCAGCAAAATCACCTCGTCCTTGTCCTTGAACGGTACAAAGGCTCGCTCCTTGTCGTTTGGGTCCAGCAACAGAGTAAGCATCTGTCTAATGACATGTTCAGGCTGTTCGGGAATGTCAACTTCAACTAGACCTCGTTCGTTATGGATACCCATTCCAAGTACAGCCTTGTCGTTTGGAATGTGAAAGTCCACGTTTGTTCGTCCAGGAACACTACAATGGTCCAGAGAACATCCTACCGTGACCAGTCCGTTGTTGACAGCCTTTGCCACGTTCGAGACTTGATCAAACGAACCTCCAGCCTCCGCACAAGCCCCCATTGACTTGAGAACAAGCATGTTTCCTGCCAATCCACGTCTTCCAATCTTGGAGGATCGACTTCTTCCAAGAGCAACATCGTCCGTCACGGGAATTACAGCCACCTGCATGCCGCCAGACTCGGCCTGGAACTTTTCCTGGGCCAGTCCAAAGTGCAACTTGTCTCCGGTGTAGTTTGTGATACCGAGAACGACTCCCTTTTCGGGTTCAGAAGCCCGAATACCGGCCAGAACCTGTCGGGCAGAGGGACTTGAAAAAATGTCTCCAGAAACAGCAGCATCCAACAGTCCCGAGCCAACAAGACCGCTCCAACTAGGCTCATGGCCAGATCCTCCTCCAGAAACAACCCGCACCTTGTTGGGCTTCTTGTTCTTGTAATAGATGACTCTCTGATCTTCAACTAGACCTAGTTGAGGGTTGCTAGCAAGGAGAGACTGTAGATAGAGATTGACGAGATTCGAGTGAGCAAAGTGTTTCATTGGGTGAGTATGAAGTGGATGACATGTTTAGAAACCGCCCATTATATAAATCGAGCGTTTTTACCTCATGAATCGGATGTCTCGAGAAGCCTTGAGTTTATAACATTGTGGGGTAGATGAAAAGAGATTTCAATTGGGTGATAGAACCAAGTTTTTAAGGATTTTTTTACGTCATTGTGGTCCTTGAGTTGCGACAATTCTAATGGTATAATTATTTTTCCAATTTTTTATATTAAAACACCCATATTTTGGACCTTTGAAATATCTCAAAATGCGGGGTGCAATACTCACTAACTCTACTCGGGTGCTTCTTTGGGATGTCCCGTTATGCAGTGTGCGGATAGACTCGTTTGGGAAGTACATGCGAATGATGAAGAAAGAAGAAGATGGAGAGGTATACGGGGATATTTGATATCGTCAGAATCACCAGAAGACTTATCTGATTCGGATTCCTTTTTCGTTTTTATTTTTGAACTTTTTAAGTCCTTAGAGACGATCCTATATGCCATCTCTTTAGAGTGTACATCAGATCAACAGTTGTAGAGTTGATGTTCAAGTGAGTAGCGGATCATAAGTCACGTGAGTAGTTTAGAGGACGGTCGACTCCTTGATCATTCTGGGGTGTGTTTGTACTATCGTACCATGGCACGATACTTGTGTATCATCTCACTACGAAAGTCTGAAGACTAGTCTGTCAAGATCTCCACGGAACATCCGGCATCATTATCTACCAATACAGCCACTGAAACCGCGCCACAGGAAGTCTTGAGATGACAGTCTAGATGCAATTATCTTCCAGTACGGCTGACCTATAGACTAGACACGACTATCGTACAATAGTTGGACTAGTATCAGACTAGACAAGAAGGGGTACTTGTTCAGGTGCAATGGCTATACATGTATAACTATTGACTCTACCCGTACTTGTACTCTACTTGCATCAATAGTTGATAACATTTACTTTTGTTGGTTGTTGTACATTGTTACAAGCATGTGTCAGACTGACTACCATGACTCCTCCATGGAGGCTGAGAAAAGAAAAAGCGAGAGGGATTAAAGTGTCAACGGCAGTCATCGCATTGTGCATCAAGGACATGTGCCAAAAGTGCTTCTTTTCTGTTTATCTTGGATAGACCTCAGCAAGCCACAGTTTTGGAGGTGTAAAAGTGTGGCTTGCAGAGGAAGAAGGGACCATACAGGTACTAGCCTGTCTTTATGCATAGAATAGTGATTCACTTTTTGGTCCCTGAGTCTGATCTACGAGTAGTCGAGTATTAGCTTACCGTTCTACTGTGGGTGTGTCTGGAAAATGCAAATAAATAAAACTATGGGAAGGCGCACTTGCCTGAATTTAGAAATTTTCGCACACCTTTTTCCACACGGTCTTCTTTTTGGGAACTCCGTCAATCAGCTGTTCCTCGTCCACAACAGTGTCGAGGTCCTTTCGTCGGCCAGAAATGACGTCCATCTCGTTGGCTCGGACCCATCGGGTTCGGAACACAATCTTGTAGAAGAAGAAGATGAGGAAGAAGAGGGGAAGAAGAATGTAGGCGTCGACAAAGTTGCCGGCGTCAAAGGGCGACAGGGTGGTCCAGCCCTGGACCAGAGCCAGAAAGACGTTGGCAATAAGTCCAAACCAGGCGTTGTAGGGGAAGAACATGGCTCGGTAGGGCAGGTCTTCGGGAGTGTAGCCCTGGGCAGCCCATCCGGCTCGGAATCGCAGGTGGATGAAGGAGATGGAGCCCCAGACCAGGAAGGTGGACACTCCAGACAGGTTGACAATGTAGCCGTAGGCCTTTCCGGCTCCGGTGGAGATGTTCATGAGCGACAGGGCAGCAAAGGCGTTGGTGAAGATGATGGCAAAGACGGGCACTCCTCGCTTGTTGGTGTAGGACAGGAACTTGGGGGCCTTTCTGTCCTTGGCCATGAACAGCACGGTTCGAGAGCCAATGTAGATGGACGAGTTGACGGCAGACAGACAGGTGACGAGAATGAAGGCGTTGATCAGGTGAACGCCTCCGTGCCATCCGGCAGTCTGGATAGCCACAGTCATGGGTGACTGAAGAGCCTTGGCCTTTGCAGAAACCAGCTGGGGAGCAGTGGCAGAACAGACAAGTCCAAAGAAGAAGGCAGATCCAAGGTAGACGAAAATGATACGCCAGAAAACCTGTCGAATGGCTCGGGGAACAGCAACAGAGGGGTTTCGGGTCTCGGTAGCAGCCACGGCCACAGACTCGACTCCAGCGTAGAAGGTGGAGCAGAAGACAAAGACTGTAGCGACTCCTCGGAAGCCGTTGGGGAAGGCTCCAGGGTTGTGCCAGTAGTGGAATCCGAGTGCTCTGGTTGTTCCATCGCCGTTATCGAGTCGTCCGACTCCTCCAGCAGCGTAGACAATGGCAAAGATGAAGAAGGCAACCAGTCCGATGATCTTGATGAGACCCAGCCAAAACTCGGCCTCTCCAAAGGCCTCTACTCCTAGAAGCTGGAAGCCGAGGAAGAAGAACCAAAAGAGCAGAAAGTAGCCCCAAATGGGCACCTTTTCGGACCAGAAATAAAGAATGGAAGTCAGAGCATTGTACTCGTTGGAAAGAACACAGGCCCAGATGATGAAATAGTTCCATCCAACAGTGGCTCCAGCAGCCTCGTCAACAAACCGATCACCGAGCTTGGTGAAGGCTCCACCAGTGGGGTAAAGAGTGGTCATTTCACCAAGAGACTGCATAATAGAAAAGGCAATGATTCCAATAGCACCGAAACCAATAATCAGAGAAGCAGGACCTCCAGAAGTAAGAGCTCCTCCAGATCCAATAAGAAGACCGGGACCAATGATTCCGGCCAGAGCCATCATACTGAGATGTCTGGTCTTGAGACCTCGCTTGATTCCTTCTTCGGAGAACTCGGCGGGAGGTCCATCGCTAAAGTCGGTGGTTGTATGTTCGTGGTCCTGGAAACCTTTGACGTCGTTGAGATCGTCATGGCCGGTCTTGTTGACCGACTCTTCGGAGGGAGTATAACTCATTGTGTGTGTGAGAGTGAATGCGGGCTCTCTCTAGTCCTCCGTCATGGTTATAAACCCTTGAGCTCATCTGAAAACAAGCTAAATGCAGATCCCGATAGCCTCTGCGCCAGTTGCATGAGTTGATAAGCCACATAAACTCAGATATGCGACCCGAGGCAAGTGGGGGGTATGTAAATGGGGGCTTTATTGGTCGTAGAAACACGTAGGATGGGTGAAAATGAACTATACTGGCTCTAGAAGCCCAAATTGACCCACCAGGAGCCGTTTCGAACTCGCAACTCCCTTTTAGGAATGCACGTGACTTGTGCAAATGTGCGAAATGCGCAGTCTAATTCTATGTGAGACCTTGTCTGTTGGTAACTTTGAGACTGAGATTGAACTCAAAGTCGTCAATTAAATGACGTCAAAGAGAAAAACCAGGGTATGCGGGTCGGTGTAAGGGATATGTGCCTATCCAGTGGACCAAGGGACGTCACAAAAGTCTTGTTTATGCGGCTGTTGAGGAGCCCCATAAGGGTGGATACGATCACCATACGGCAACTTTCCCACTTTTGGAAATTCTTAAATCCAGAAGGCTATACGACTTTGGACAAAGGTTGATGTGAAAGAGCAAAATGACAGCCGCCGCTTGGAGGAGTTTATGGCAACTCTGTACCGACTGGGGCAAAAGAGAGGCGGTAGGAAAATCGCAAAGCGAACGGCTGTCATTGCTTTTGTTTGTTTGAGCCAAGCAGCCAGACCTTTGCGGGTCACTTTTGTCTTTTTTCTGCTCGGCCACGGCCTTTGGCACAGTGGCTGTCGGCCTTTGAGCTCTGGTTTGGAGTATCCATGTTGCTATTTACTTGTTGTGAATGGCACGTGCTCATTGACGTCATGGTGCGCAGGAACGATGATGTATACGGCTCTTCCAGGGGTGAATATGACTGGTCAAATTGGATGAGATGAGGCGAGGTGAAATGGGACATTTTTTTGCTCTCACACTAACGAAATTACCATGAGACGGCCACCTCTCCCTGTCAGTCTGATGTCCCCTCTCGCCACGCCACATTCGAGTTATGAATGTGGCTTGCCGAACGTTTCGTGGCTGGCAGAATACAATACAATTGTTTTGGGCACATGGCAATGGAGTTGCATGGAAAACGAGCAGTATTCGCTTACCGACGTGTGGGTATCGACATGATTGATGGGTAACTCTGCTGTCAGATTTTCGTCCGGTTATCTACCTTTCAGAACCATGTCGGACGACAGTTATCCAATGTCTTGGATTCTATAGCTCGAGATTAGCGAGCTCTATGGAGAGTTTGGCGGGATCCCAAACAGGCCGACATGCAAAAGTCGTCTACGCAAAGGTGACATGGGACACGTTCAGAGTTAGCAAACGAGCCGGATTAGGAGGAGCACACAAACAGACCCAAACAATGGACTTTCCAGGCATGTTTCAGGCGTCAGGTAGCCAAGCGAGAGCAAACCATCCCCCAGTAAAAAAGTCTTCGTCTGTCTTTTTCATCAACGTGATATTACATACTGTACACTTGAAGTGCAAGATTTTTCATAATTTTTTTTTTCAAGTGCACATCCCAAACTCTCATTGTTAGGCGCCCATCAAGAACTGAAAACTCACTTGATAGTGAAACACCTCTCTGAAGAAGAGATGCGTCGTAAATCATTGGTGGGATGCAGTAGAACCTCGCATTAGCATGAATCGTGTAAACGGATGTATCAGAAGTGCTAAATGTCATTCAATTTATTACCCGTTGTCAAGTCACATTTCTAGCCTCGTACCACCCCTCATATTGGCGTGTTTGCTTGGCTCTCCCGCTTACCCACAGCTCATTTCCACACTAATCTTGGCAGGTATTCATGCACGATATTCTGACTAAAAGAGCCTAGTTCCAGTGCTTGTAATATCTCTAGCTTTCGTATTCCAACTTGGGGATGGAAGCTGACAGCGAGCGGCGACTCTACCGGTGCAGGTACCAGTTACAGGTTGAGATGGCGGACTAGTCTTGAGCTTAGTGAGCGAGGTCGATGTCTGACTGTCATATGGATGCTACGACTACTGGTACAAGGGTGCTGGTACTCGCACTGGCATCGCCGGCCTTACCACGTCTCAACTTCCATACATACCCGTACCACTAACGACACCGTTTTCATATTAAATATTTGAACATTTTTTTTTTGTTTTCCCCTTTCGATGATACCGTCAACCTTCAGTTATCGACTAACGAGTAGGTCTCAAACTCTCACTGTGCGGTTAACCCAAACGAAAATACACACAATGTCGTGATATGTGGCTGAATAGTGGCCCAGTAACGCCATAGTGGAGTGGCTACGAGGCGCAGGTCAGCTTTTAGCCATGAAACAGCTCCCCGCATGCTTAAAAATGGCGTGACGGCATGAATCGAGCCCAAGAATCATCTAGATGCCTGTCATCACTCGAGACCCTTGAAGCCGTGTTGTCAAGACTTGTAGCCTCCAACTTCTCATTCTCCACAAGCCACAGCCTGCAACACTGCACTACATGGTCCAGACAATGAAGGAGATGAACAAGTGGAGCATTACCGATCCGTTGAGATTGTTGCACAATAGACGCTGGCGATGATGCCTTTGAAAAAAAGTATCCGACACTTTGATGAGTCTTCCCCGAGTCACACAGTCTTGGTTCATGTGGGGTCATGTCCACCTGATTGGGTATACTATAGCGATGTTATTAATTATGACTGTATGGAACATGCTCACAGCTTGCTCTGTCTTGACAAGACTCCTTCCACCAGTCGAACGATATCCAGGGCCATGCCGTACGACATTTCGTAGCCGCTACCGCCGCATCCATAGCCATGGACGACAGTTCCTTCTGCGACGGGCTCGGTTTCGACTCGTGATCCGCCCTCACGAGCAGGACGAAGACCCACGTTGACTCGTTTCACGTCGAATTCGCCGTTCTTGGACAAGAGTTCTGGAAACATGAGTTTTCCTCGCGCAAGGATGGCCCTGGTGTCTTCCTCACGAGGCTTGGGATCGCTCTCCCGAATCTGTTTGGTGCCTCCCAGAATCCAGCCTCCGTTGAGACCTCGAGGGATCATAAACGTCCAGTTTCCGTCCTTTCCCTGGTGAGTGATGGTGGAGTCCTTGTAAGACTGCGCGCTGGGAGCTCGAATGATGAGAGTCTGGCCTCGAATGGGGAAACAGTTTGGATCGTGCGAACCGTCATATTGAAGTCCGTTTCCAGAACAGTTGACAACAACAGAGACGCCTGGGACAAAAAGCTCCTTCAAAGAGGACACCCGTCGTCGCTCAAACTCAACTCCGTGCACAAACATGAGCTCTCGATACAGCCATTGCAGATAGAGAGGAACATTGACACTCCAGGCCTTGTAGGTAGCGATCCAGTTGACGCACTTTGGAACCGTAGCAAACGGGTCCATGTCAAACTGGGCAGTCTTGTTTCGCTCGTAGACACGAAATTCGGGGATCCCCTGACCCTGGTACTTTTGGTAGAATTGGTCAGGTTCATCCAACCAATCCACACCTTGAATGATCTGAGCAGACGATTCGGGACGAGTCTCTGCCAGATTGTTCATGAACTTTTGAGTGGCAATGGTGTACGTTGCCAGACGTTTTTCGCCATTGTTTTTGGCGGGAAAAGGTCGGAAATGAGCTCCTGCCCACGCTGAAGCATACGAGGCTGGAGCTCCATCACTTCCAGCGACATCGGGAAGATCTGCAGCCACGATTTTCACCTGGTGGCCATGTTCAGCCAGAACCAGGGCCGTAGAAAGACCAATGACGCCTGCTCCTAGAACGGTGATCATTCTGTATGGTAGTTGTAGAAAGCAGACAAGTGGTATCGTAATTTTTTTTTGGTCACATTCTGAAAGTTGATCCGACCCGGAATTCCTTATCCGAGGTTAAAGTTAATGTGTGGGGGGAGAGATGGAGAGTATGAAAGGGTCTTCTAGAGGCCAAAGGAGAGGATTTAGAGATGATTGGAGTTGTATTTTCGTCTTTAAATCGGAAACCAACTACTATGACTGCTTTTCCCGCTCAATTAGAGCCATTTTCTCCACACTTCTCCACACCTCAGAGAAGCACTCATGCAGCTAAGTCGTATAATGTGGGGTGAGTCAGCGGCAGAAGTTTAGAATCAGGTGAAAAAAGTGGACAGTTAAAAGTGCAGTGAGCGGACAGTAAAAGGGATACGATAGTGGCTAACAATACAGAATTGGCTATAATACACCCAGAAACATTAGACACAGAGTCAGAAATTACCAGATACAATTTTAATAAGCATAATTCCTATTCGATCAGAGACGTACATTACAGGACTGTATGATACTGTGCTGTAATAGAGAATCTCAAGTCAGAGTACCAGTACTAGCACCAGTACCGATAGGACAAGCCATTAAACGCTATCACAACCATCACCTCAGTCTCATCAGATTATGACCTTAGTCAGCAATTTCTACATTCCCAACTAACAAAGAGAACCTCACTTGTTGTGGAATATGTAAACTACAGGTACGATACAACCAGGGTATCAACGCGTACTGTAACTACACAACAGACAACATATTCTAGTAAAACGAAAACCCATAAGTAACGCCACAACAACCAACACTGTAAAACTCACCAGCCACTGATCACCACAATCACTAAACCTCCGTACTCTCTCACGGTGCTCATTCCAGACAGAGTTCATCTCTTTGGTTACCCTACCGGGACTTGTCAGGGTTAGGGGTACAGTGTTTGCATATTTCACAGCAATGTTATGCCCAACAGCGGATGTGGGTGATAAAAACGAGGGTGAGGAGGCTGTGATTAGGAGAGCTTGCAGGGGGAGAAGGGGTTCTTATAGGAATGAGAAAATAGTTTGGAAGCAACAAAAAGTCGATATTTTGCTCCTGAAACATCGCCTTGGCACAGCCACACCAGCCACCAGCGACCACGCGTCGGTGTTGGCGTCTCGTCTTTTGCCCCTTCACTTTAGTTGTTGCACTTTGGAGGTTTCTAAAAATGGGGCGGTCAAAGTTTGGAGATGGGGATAAGAGAGGAGCATCAAAGTCGGGATGCCGGGGTCTAAATCGGAAGTTGGAGGTATGTATGTGATGAGGGGGAGCCGTAGAATACAACTAAGGTCTCATATTCGCGATATCTCCTCTGTACCCCCCGTTAGAGACTCTCCAATAGTCGTTTATAAATAGAAGCACCCCCCCCGAGGCATTTCCTAAATTAGGCTTTGGCAGTGTTTTGGAAGAGAACCCCAAAATAGACTCTGACGTAGAGCCTTTGGACTCTTCTCTCCTTTTCTCCATCTTCGATCACAACAACATCTACTAATACCCACACTCGTTATTTATATTCTTCAACACAAATACCCCCCAACACAAAATGAAGTTCTCCATCGTCGCTCTTGCTGCCGCCGCCTCTGTGGCCTTTGCTGCTCCCCCTGCCTGTCTCCTGGCCTGTGTGGCCGAGGTGACCAAGAACTCGCAGTGTGATGCCCTCAACCAGGTCAGCTGTATCTGCAACAACCTCGGCAACTCCATCAACGAGTGTCTCGAGAACAAGTGCCCCAACGGTGCTGCCGATCAGGCCAAGCAGGCCTTTGCTTCCTCTTGCCAGGAGCAGGGTGCCTCTGTTGGAGGTTCCAAGCAGTCCTCTTCTTCCGCTGCCGCTTCCTCCACCAAGGCCTCTTCTTCTTCTTCCGCCAAGGCCTCCTCCACCGCCGCCTCTTCTTCCGCTCAGGCCTCCTCTTCCGCCAAGGCCTCTTCTTCCGCCGTTGAGTCTGCCGAGGCCGCTGAGACCTCCTCCGTGGTGTCTTCCTCCGCCAACGCTACCTCCGTCGAGTCCGCCTCCGACGTGACCAAGAGCACCGCCGTCATTGTCGAGTCCACCGCCATTGTCACCGTCACCTCTTGCAAGGACGACAAGTGCCACCAGTCCACTTCCGCTGCTTCTGCCGCTGCCTCTTCTTCCGCTGCCGAGTCCGTCGCTGCTGAGTCTTCTTCTGCCGTTGAGTCCTCTTCCGCCGTTGAGTCTTCCGCTGTTGTCGAGTCCTCCGCTGTCGTTGAGTCTTCTGCCGCCGCTTCTACCCCCGTGGTCGTTGCTTCCACCCCCGCTGCTTCTGCTCCCGCTCCTGCTGCTTCCACCCCCGCCACCGTTGCTCCCCAGGCCTCTGCCTCCGCCTCCACCCCCATCACACAGGCAAACGGAGCCTCTTACAACGGTGCTGCCGCCGCTCTGGCCATCGGAGCTGCCTTCGCCGCCGCTCTCATCTAAGGAGCTCTTCTTGAAGTATATATATAAAAGCATAACCATCTAGATTCTGATTCACTTTGACTAGTAGAGGTGTAAGTGGGTGGTTTGTCACTGTAAGTGCTTGGAGAATGGCAGAAATCTATCTGTAAGAAACACGGATCTTCACGTCACAGCGTTTAGACCCTTGAACGAAATCAAAGGTAAGATTATTTGAACGTGCTGGAGACTGTGAAATGTCTCAGGATCCAGATATGAGACATCTTGAGGTAAGCAACTTGTTAGGAGATAGTTGTAGAGATGAACTTGACTATATCGGTATTGTAGACATTATTTGTAGATGGTGTACAGTACTTCAACTGTCCTCTTACATGTGTTGGAGTGTCTCACCAGGATATACTCTCTGGACCTGATGCAATCACTCAGTCAACTCGAGTGTCTGGAGAAGACTCGTTCTTAGGCCCAGAAGATTACTACAGCTGTTTTCCTCAGTAGTTAGGATGCAAATGGATGTTGTACCTGTGAACTCGTAATAGACTCGAATGTAGGTGAACTCTCAGATCTTGTCTGAAACTACCTGTTAACAGTACTTCTTGATACTCGTGTTGTATTGCCACAGTGGAAGATTGTACAAGGTAGTGACCACTTTGCGAACTCTGGTGAGTATACAGTAATTAGTATGGTGTAGAGTATCTGACTGTAGGAACGTTCCATAATGTTGAAATTGAACCAGTATCATGGTCTGTCTACTTTGACAGATCAGAGCTTTAAGACAAGTTTTGGCTGTAACAAACAAAGAGACAGTATAGCACCATTCAATCCAAAGGGGTCGACCTTTGAATGGGCTAACGTTTCAGTCTTATCCCCTTTCCACTGAGTCACCCTGACAGATCCATAGATCTCAATAGATATCAGATTCTTACGTACACCTCCTTGGTCAAGTTGAATAGTTAACCTGATCAAGTCTGTTAGATGAAGACCTCGTTAGATCTGACATCGATGGATGACATGGTGAGTGCTAAGACAAGATGAGAGAATGAGAATGACAATATCAATCCGATGATGGACTGTGGAAAGAATGTTTGAAGGTGACCAGACCATGTTTCATCTTGACCGAGGAACAAAAGATCCACCTGAAGGCATGAACTTTGAGGATAGTTCAAACTGAACAAAAATCCAACAAAAACCAACTGAATACCTAACAAACTTTACTCAACCATATCTCTCCAAAACGACCAGATCTTCGATTTGGATATTGTGACATATAAATATTATAGTGTAAAGTAGATTTACTGAGCCCCCTACTCCTCTTGAAGCTCTCTTGGTGTCTCTAAATGATCTAGAACGTTGAAATAGGAACCCCAGGTTACTTTTGTCTTAACAATTCTCCAAGTAATTTCAAGGGGAGCCTGAAGTGAAGTACCTGTACCGCTAACTCTCAGTAGATGTGCATCTCAGGAAAGAGAGAACTGTCTGTCAGACATTGTTGACAATCTAACTCGAAGATAGCTACAGTATAGAGTTGTATAGGAGTTCTCTCTCGTTGTATAGGAGTTCTCTGTCAACAGTCTCTCAGTCTTTCACTACAACTGTCAAAGCTACCAATACCGAACTCCCCCTTTCTACAATACCTGCTCATGTCGTGCATTCCTTACCCCTCTTTTCAACGTCTTCTTGTCCCCTGCCTCTTGTTCAAGGACAAGTTCAATCTTTCCGTTTTCTCCCGCCGTGCGTACAGTAGCCTTTCATCTAGGGATTAACATGTGCGTACAGTGGACCCGAAAAAGCAAGATGAAGCAAGGCGGGAGGGAAGAAAACAAGGGTGGTCAATTCATTCGACCTTGTCATTTCATATGATCCACTCAACACATCTCCACTGTCCAAGGACGGACGATGGACTCCGCTTTGGAGACGCACCTCGTATTTTGTTTTCGAAAAACTTGCCAACTATACATTTGGTACATTTCAGACGTTTTCGTGGAAAAAGAAAACAAAAAACCCAAGCGAGGAGTAAGCCAACCAGGCAGAAGGTGAACTTTTTCTGCGCCTTGCCGCGCCTAATCAGAGCTCAGACAGATGAACCGCGAGAAAGTGCAACTGGTAAAAAATTTGAGTTGCACTTTTCAGACTGTGAATCAGTGCGGGAGTGTCTACCAAACATACAGTACCCCGGACGAGTCGCCTGGAGCAAAAGGAGGTGAAGAAAGAGAGTCTCAATCTCGGCTCTCGGCCAGTTAATTAAAACAAAAAACAAAACATAAAACAACTAACCGACATGAACGCATAGAAACCCCTTGTGCCAAGGCGTCCATGTGCGATGACCTTGCATGGGCTATTGAAACAGCTGAAGACCAACTTAAACGGACAAAGGTAAAAATATAAATCATCTGATTCTTTGAACAGCAGAGAGAGAGAGGCTGTACTTTTTTAGTCAGTTGAGACAGTCAGCCGAAATTGACGATATAGATATATGATAGAAATCAACCAATCCTTTCATTAAATAGTTAGTAGTAATGATGCAAATAAATAATAAGCTGTGGACAGCTCTGACTCAAGCTCTCCGTTACAGCTGATAACGAGCGGCAATGTAGACAATGGCCACCTCCAGAAGCCCCAGAGCAATGCCCAGGTACGACCGAAGACCGACCAACATGGTGAAGGAAATCATCATGCAAAAATAGAGATAGGTAGGAGAAGAGGTGGGGGTGTTGTGGAAGGCGCGTAAATGACGCTCCCATTCCGCCGTCTCGGCCTCGAACTTGAGGTTCTGGAACCGGGTGTATTCCGACAGATTCTTCTGGTTGAATTCCGTCACCGGTAAATCTTCTTCCCAGTCGGGAAAGGACTCATGGGCATTCACAGTGGTGTATTCTGGGTAGAATTCTGCCGAGTCCATCATTGAGTGTGAGAGAGGTTGTTTGGTATGGTACAGGCAAGGCCCGGGAGGAGAGCCGTTGCAAAAGGTATTGTGGAGAGAGTAGCGGATTCTGCTTCACCCATGCTCCCGGGACTCTGCTTGTACATATACCCTTTGAAAGCGTGACCCGAGTGGTCTCATGTGTGTGGTGCGTGAAACATCAGTCCACTTCTCTCGGGAGGCATGGAATATGCTCGTCATCTGCAACTCCCAAACCTAGATCCCTTGTTCTCCAAAACTGCCCAAACCTAATGTCTATAGCATCCCCCAGATAACCCACGATCCACTCGGACATTATAGATTTCTCAGTCTGTGGCTTTGCAAAGTAAACAACTCGAGGTTTATATCGAGGGTTTCCGAGCCGAGATTTTGCTTCTTGCCCACAATGATGCCTTGCACCAAACCAAGTCTACAATCTACGTCCCTGATTTTAGGTCTCACTTGAAAATGGCCTGATGGCCCCAACATGAGATCACTTAGCCTTCCCCACTCCTACCTGCGTGGAGATGGAGATGTTACAGTAGTCTCAGTGTAACGTGTATAACATGAATCAATTATTCGTGTTCGGACCAATCTACAGTACGGTGACTGTAGCCTCACGTTGATACACCATGTTACTATTGGGACAAGGACGATACTCGAAGTCCACTACACTCATACACACCTCAGCCCCAAATCAAAAAGGTGAAACTCCGCGCCAAAGTTAGCTGTCGCCACTTTGTTGTATTATCCCACCCCGATACACTAGCGTGTAGCGTGTAGCGTGAAAGACTGTTGATCTGTTCCAGGACTGCAGCTCTTGGCCTTCTCCATGTTGATGATCTCACAACGTGCCTCATTCAAGCACCTCGCTTAAGACATGGCTCCAGCAAGGACAATGCTCAAATATGGCGCCAGTTGATGTCTTCGTCTTCATTCAAGTCTGCTGCAATCTTCCGTTATTGGCTCACTTTAGTCCGGGCTTGAGTTTTTCCGAAATACTGCACGCTAGTGTCAATGCCGTATACAACCATGTTCTACATACCTCAACAATAAAACAAGGCGCGTAGAACTCGAATTGACATCGGTTCGTGACGAATTAGGACCTTTTCACGTCAAAAACGCCAGTGGCGTGAGACTGAGGAAGCTCTGAGACTCAGAGACTCTACTCTCCGAGCCTCTCCGAGCCTCTGAACCTCTGAGACCCGACTCTCTCACGATATCTTCAAAGGTTGCTTGCGGGTTTCTTTTTACCAACTCCGGCTGAACCAGATAACGACCCACATTGCTTCTTTTCTTCAACTCGCCTCGCTAAAGGACTACAGGTGAGATCTACATGGCTGACTCTCCACGGGAAGCGTGGACAAGGGTATATGTATGGTGACTCAAGTTGGAGCCCGTTCAACACCTCAAAACTTGCACAAACAAACCAGGAATGATCGTACCATACTTATGATATCCCCATCAACCCCCTGCTGGTTTCCGCAGCTATACGGCATTCCCGCAAGGGTGCCTGAAATGAAGGGTCTGTTGAGGAGAAAATTAAAGTCCCCTTCAAAAAGAAAATGGTGTGAGTGTACACCCAAGGTTCACCTTCCGTATCTCACGAGAGTTGGGTAAAGTGATTTTGTTGTCAGTGATTGTTTTTTTTTTTTTAGACATTTTTTTTCTTTTTCCAACGCCCGTACCCGTACCCGTCGTTTATTTAGGCGAGAGTAAAAGTCATTGTAAGGTTGCTGAGTCTAGAGTTAGAGAAAGGACCCTTTGGATATCTACAGAGACCATTCTTTGTGGATTGCAAGTGTGTCTATTTATATGATGAATCCAACCAGATATTCACTGATAATTGCAACATTCTGTAAATGGTCTGATATTGGAACCCTGTCATCTGTCAAACCAGCTAACTGACATCTCTCTAGTCCAATTTAGTCGGGTGAAACTGGTCTAAAAGTCCGGAACCAAAAGAGCCGTTGATGCGGCTCCAAGCTGACAAAAAATATCAGACATGTATCACCCCATAATTACGGTACTTAGCACCCTTCTCCAGGAGTAGAGTTTCGAGAATAGGAGTGATGATGCCATGACCAGAGATGCATCTCTAGGTTGCGGATGATCAGGGTGCAAGCTAGACACTCAACTGTCAGGTTTGAGCTGATTTCTGGCGGTCCTTTGGTCACGTGACTTAGAGTATTTTCGCCAACGGGTCCAGATACTTTTTGGGGGGAGTTAATGCACTCTTTCGGTCTAGTAGAGACTGTTTGGAGAAGAAGAGAAGAAGACGCAGTCTTTTGAGGGTTTGTAATGATTTTCAAGTCGAGTATTATATAAGCAGTGGTTCTTTGGACTCTGGGATTCTGAATTTGATATTCATCATGATTGTCAATGTTGTCATTGGTACAAATCATCAAAGACTCGGTTTAGATGACAAATACTGAATACACACCTCGACTCACCTTGTTGCAATACACGTGTTTGATATAGCAAGGATTCATTCCACGGCCCCACTGTCTCATCCAAATTGAAGTCTCGGTTATGAAGTCTCGGTTATGGGCTTTCTGAACCCTACAGTAGAGACAACATCAGTGTATCAATCAAGGTAGCAGTTACTGTGTTGTAACCAAGATGATTGACGATTACGAACAGGTACCCGGGTCCTATCTGGACACTGTAGGAGTGCCTATTCTTCAATATACTCCACTCTGACCCCCAACGTCTCCTGCACCCACCCCCACCCTTTGCTAAAGTTTTGGCAGGGTCTGAGATAAGGCAAGACGGACAGGCACTCAGGCACGGTGTAGATGAAGCGTCGATTCAGGTGTAGGAGATGTATTTTTGACTATACCATGACATTTGGATTGTATATCACAGATATATTGTTCAATTACGTCTTTCGGAGTCATAATTTGTGAATTTCTCGTTATTTTTCACCAAATTCACCGCAACGGCTTTTTTGTCTCACGGCTTGGCTTGTCTGAGTTTTCCACCCACCTGTTGCTAGGAGCCCTTATCAGTAGACACAGGTCCCTGCACACAGTCAGGAACCCGGGCTCCTCAACTGTAAAGTCTTCGAGAAAGTGCGAGGTATTTGTTTGGTTTTCACAGCTGGCTTGAGTGAGAGGTATCGTCTGCTCTCGCTTCTCTCGTCGGGTCTACATCTGACGATACTGCGTCTTCTAGAAGGAGTTGTGGTCGTGTTTGCAGGCAAAAAAGCCTTATCTACAGCGGACAGGGTGCTGATTCGAGGGGACCTGGATAAACCGTGTGTTTAATTGGCTTTCATTTGGTTAGGTGGGGGTGTTGTACGCCAGGGGCTGTGGGTCTAAGACATGGTACTGTACCTGACATTAGCAACTAAAGAGGACCATACGATCCATAATGATACCAATTGAATCACTGAGATATCTGGTTGTCAATAAATCGATCCCCCCTGAACAACAATGGTCGACCACAATGACATCTCTCCCCAGATCGACAAAACTCTCTCCAATCCAACCCACCAACTTAACCTGGTCAATGTTGCATCGACAGAGCCGTAGACCAGAGCCGTAGACCAGAGCCGTGGCCCAGAGCCGCTTGTGGCTGGTAGTGAAATCAAACCAACCATGGTTCACGATATTGGACGGCTACAGACATATAAATAATGGCCCTGGCGTCCCCAGATGTCGTCACACAGCTCTCTCCGCTTCAGTCTCTCCTCTCCAGCCATGAAGTTCTCTCTCCTCACCATCGTCACCGTTCTGGGTCTTGCCGTGGCTGCTCCTGCCAACCCCGGCTTCGTCCACGTTCCTCTGTCCCACCCCAAGCAGAACAGCGCCGATTCTCTCAGCGACCCCTCCAAGATTGCCGGAGAAGTCACCGCTGAGCTCGTGAACGAAATCTACTCCTACCAGGTCGGAATTGAGCTCGGAGGACAGACTCTCCAGGTCCAGGTCGACACCGGATCCCCTCTGCTGTGGGTCTGGGACACCAACTCCAACTTCTGCCAGAGCAGCACTGGTGTCTTCCAGTGTCTCGAGAACGGAGCCTACAACCCCTCCCAGTCCTCCACCTCCCACAACACCGGAAAGACCTTTGGAATCACCTACGGTCTCGGAAGCGCCAGCGGAGACTGGTACACCGACTCTGCTGCTCTCGGAGGAGCCACCGTCCAAAACTTCCCCTTTGGAGACAACACTGGCGCCTTTGCCAACAACTCTCTCGCCGTGTTCGGAATCGGACCCACCGGAGGAGCCGCTGGAAAGAACACCTCTTTCCCCACCCAGCTCCAGGAGCAGGGTATCATCAAGCGAACCGTCTACGGTCTGTCTACCCCCTCTGTGCAGAACTCTGACTTCAGTGAGATCACCTTTGGAGCCATCAACACTGGCCGATTCAACGGAGAGCTCAAGACCGTGCCCATCGTCAACGACCTCTACCACTACCAGGTTGACGTCAACGCTACTCTCAACGGAGAGACCTTCCTGACCGGCCAGGGTATCCTCGACTCCGGAACCTCTCTGACCTACCTCAACACGGTCTCTTGGCCCAAGTTCGCCCAGGTCCTCAAGGACTCCGGAATCGTCTTCACTCCCTTCAACGGTCTCCAGTCGTACACTTGTGCCGATGGAGAGAAGCTCAAGTTCGAGTTCGACTTTAGCGGCCAGATCATCAAGGGAAACCTCACCGACCTTTCCCTCAACGAGGCCGTCTTCTCCGGATCCACTCCCGGAGCTACTTGTGTCCTCGGTGTTCTTCCCGGAGGAGCCAACATTGGCTCTTACAACCTTCTCGGAGACACCTTCCTCCACAACGTGTACGCCGTCTACGATCTCGACCGGTCCGAGGTCTCCATTGCCCAGGCTGTTGATGGCAAGCCCAACAACTACGTTGTTGTCACCAGCGACATCCCCAACAGCAACTAAGCTGTCTTGTTCTTCTTCAGCGCTTGATGCGTCTTTATAGCAATGTATTCTTACTACGACCCCACAGACTAGATATCGAACTTTTTTTTGTTTTTTTTTGTACAGATCTTCCATGTTAGCCACGGGTGTATGTATTCAATCAGTGAAAAAATCCTCATTTATCCAATTTTCCAGCTTCTATAGTTTTCCCCTTGTTCTGCACCATCTCGCGTACCTCATGCACACCTGCGAAGAGGTTCCTTGGTCAAGAAACTTAATCTGGTGAATCCGATTAGCGAGAAAAGGAGTGATTGAGAGGATAGATTGGTGGATTGAAAAGAGATTATCAAACAGAGCTACCATTGGTATTTGTGTCAGTCTTCTGAATCACCTTAACTGTCACCTTTAACTATGGCTCCAATGAAGTGACTCTCTCATCCTTATCCAAAGTCCTTTCAACTGGATCAAGCTGAGAAATAGTAGGGGCAAAAGTTCCATGCTCTCCATCTCGCTCACAATGATTTAAACCCCCTAATTTCTCAATTATGAACGGTCTGGGAAGCTTTTCATCTGTGAACTCCATTCTCAATTGAACTCCTCTGCAACTAGTTTGACCTCATCCACCAAGTTGATCAGATTGAATACCAAATTCTCACGATTTCGACGTCATGTGCTCAGTTGTATACCGGGAGGAAGATTAACCCGTTCCAACAGCCATATAATGCTGGTCTTGCAAAGAGGTCCAGGCCCTGTTAAAAGGAGCCACTATTCGGAATTCACCTGCTTGGTGTTGCATGTTTCTACTACAAGTACTGTTTCAATACCTCTCACGTGTCTATTGATACCTCTCACTCTGGACAATCACAAGTACCCACCACTCTCGTATTACAACTTAATACAGACCCACCAAGTAGATATCACATGCCGACCCTGCTATCTAACACCACTCGTCAACCTCCTGATCGACCTGATATGGACGACTCGGTCCGCAAAAAGAAATATTCTGGCACTTTTCGGGTCGTAGTCGTGATATTTTATGACTTGGCTTATCATACACCAGAGCTCATCTCGTCAAACTCAAACCAGCCACCCCAAGTGAACCTCATGAACCTCAACTCAAAATGAGGCCAGGTGAAATGACCCAGGGGAAATGAACCAGGGGAAACTAAAACCACGTGAAAACTAATGAAACAATGAGAATGACACATGACGTGCAATTGATTTGCACTGAACTCTTGGTGATCGATACATTCCTACATCTTATCCGAAACAAATCATCTACTCGCGCTATAGACCCTGTGTCCCCAACGGTATGCGGATGCGCATGAATTAGACCACCCGGGGCGGGTAGGCACCCGATCAACTCGGTTCCGCACACATGCACACCCCCAGAGACGTTTTTCAGCCAGATCCAGCCGTATGCGGAAATCTTCTCCAACTAAACCTAATCCTGCTTTTATCATGACCCCAACAAGGAGAGATAACCAGCCCACCTGCATGCTGATGCACGATTGAAACAGGCCCTTCGAACCACACAAGGATGACAGTTTCACACCTCCTTTGTGTAAGGCCCCAAGTCGAAAATAATTATGTCCTTAGACCCCACGGCTCCACAATGCATCTGGAAATATTATGACATGCCTGTGGCCAGCCCTACATGGAGCATGAAAATATTTTCGAGTAGAGTGGAGTCCACACCATTATCAACATGTACATAAACATGGTGTTTCCAGTGGTGATGAGAACCCCAAGGACTGGTTCCACACACACACTCGTTTCAAATGAAGGTTCTCTTTCTACTACCGCTGGCAGGTACTCTTGTTGACATGGCTATGGGGATGCCTACTCTGATGAAACGATCGGCCCCCAAGGCTCTGGAGATCTCCTTCGATGTGGTCAAGGGCATGTCAAACAAATGGAGTGAATCTCAAACCGATTCTGGATCATCTTCTTCTCCCCAAGACAGTCTACAAAACATGGGCTACTTTTACCAAATCAATGTTGGTATTGGATCTCCTCCTCAACAAGTGGCTCTTTCTCTTGATACAGGATCCTCCGACATGTGGGTCCCCTCTCCCAATAACAACGAGTGTCTAAGTCCCCTCTTCACTGGTAGAGGCGGAGTATGTGGACAGACGACGAATATCTTCAACAGAATGATTTCGTCCACCTTTTCTCTCATCAACGACTACTTTTACATCTCCTACGGAGACTCCACCTCTGCATACGGAATTTGGGCTAACGATACTCTCAATTTCAACGGCCTGACTCTCTCAGACTACACTTTTGGAGTTGCCTCGGGAACCACTTCTACCACCAATGTCTTTGGAATCGGTCTCAAGGGTCTCCAGGCTTCAAATGATACCATTCCTGACCAACCTCAGGCTCCAAAATTCACCTACTCCAACCTCCCCTATCGACTGGCAGAAGAGGGATACATCAACACCCCCTCTTACTCGCTCTATCTGGACTCGTTGCAGGCTACTTCTGGTACCATCATCTTTGGAGGAGTTGACGTTTCCAAGATCCAGGGTCCCATCACTCTGCATCCTCTCATCAACTTCCATCCCGAAAACCACCCGGACCCCGTCTCCTTCTTCATCACTCTCGACTCAGTTGATCTGGTCGGAGGAGTGCCATTGAATGTTCTGGGAGTCACTTCGGCCGCCCTCTTGGACTCTGGAGCCACTCTGACGCTTCTTCCTCCGTCTGCATACGCTACTCTTGCAGACCGACTCCAGGTCCACCAGGACGCCTCCACGGGCTACGCGGTCACCAACTGCTCCTCAGGAGCCACGGGCGAGTATCTGGAGTTTTCTTTCCAGGGCGCCCCGATCCGAGTGCCAATCTCGTCCCTATTGGACCCACTCAAGACTAAAAACGGAACCCCTTTGCTCTCTCCACAAGGTATCCCCATGTGCCAGCTTCTCGTGGCCCCCAACGCCAACGACCAAACTGGCACCAGCAACATTGTTCTAGGAGACTCCTTTCTGCGATCGGCCTACGTGGTGTACGATCTGGAAAACTTCCAGCTAGGACTGGCTCAAGCAGCCTCCTACAGCGACGGGTCTTCTTCTCTGGTGTCTGCTATCGACGAAAACGGCATTCCTGGTTCTCAGCAACCACCCAGCTCTCAGACCTGGCAGGTGAATACGCCAATGCCCACCTTTCACGCCTACGTTCCCCCTCAAATAGACCTTCTTTGGTAGGTAGATGTACTAACAGTAATGAATATCTTGACATGTAAGATCACGTGGGAGACAACCTCCAAAGAGACTTCTCCAAATAGACACCATCACGTGTATGACAAACCCATCTTGAAACAGGCACGCACGTGGGGCTTGTCAAACTCAACGTATAATCCAGCCCACTGAAACTAGTGGAGATGGTGAGTTGAGATGCAGCCAGAGAACAAACAGATGCGGTGTAAAAATATGAGCTAAAACAAACACTTAATTCGAGTTTGTCTCTCATAAGCAAATCAATTCTCTCGAAGATTTCTCTCGTGTAAGCAGTCAATATTCCCTTCGATCTCAAATGTTAAACGGCCAATATTTCACTCGTTTCGGATCATATAAATGGCTGTTTTGGGCATACGAATGAACTTTGCACCATGCACAATCAAAGTGCTTATCTGCAGCTCTACCGAGCCGATGTGCGAGCCTATCCAGTAGTCGACTATTGGCACTTTTCGGCAAGTTTTGACAAGTTTTTGCGTCTCGTCGAGGCCTTGAGCCGTTCTATAGCCGCTATACGATCTTCAATGACCGTCATCGTCTTCGTATTTAGGGTAACTTTTGTTGAAAGATGATTACGAGAGGTGGGGTGGCTGGCATCGCTTCGGCATGGACGGCGTAGAAAAAACCGTATAGACAGGCACGGTGTCAGATCATTGGCTCTTGCACCCCGTCAGCCCTTGCACAACGTTTCGGAGTTTCGGGGATAGACGTGAGGTGCATATATTCAGTTGTGGAAGGCGGAGATAGAGTGTGGGAAGCAGGAACAGAAGAGGCCTGATTTGGACGTTTTTGGACACAATAGAGAGACAGGACTATTAATTGTGTCACATGGAGTCGGTTGCGGGTCCCATTGAAGCTGGACTTTTTCTTGGACCCCGATCTGAAGCAAGATCCACATCCAAAGACAATTGCTACAAGACAAAAAAGATTTACGATAGCATGCCAATTTGAAGTCTAAAAAGTAGCGTTACGAACCATTGAAAAAATGGCAATTTATACCTAATCGCTCCGGGTCGCTTAATATGGCTAAAGAGAGCAATGTCAACCGCGTGTGGGCCCGAGCAGACGGCTCTCATTAAACCTAGCTGGCTGGACAAAGAGTCTCTTGGCTGTATAAATACTGGGGTGTGACGGTTGCCAAGATGAGCCAAGAATTGCAAAAAG
This sequence comes from Yarrowia yakushimensis, assembly GCA_900518995.1. Classification (NCBI taxonomy): domain Eukaryota; kingdom Fungi; phylum Ascomycota; class Dipodascomycetes; order Dipodascales; genus Yarrowia; species Yarrowia yakushimensis. The sequence goes on from ULGW01000002.1 coordinate 2,406,775, forward strand.
TTCACAATGAAATTTCAGTTGCTTCTTTCGGCCGGTTTGGCTCTGGCTAGCTCCCTCATCAAGGTCCCAGACACGCGATACAAGAGCCACGCCGAGCTCGTGGAGTATGGAGTCAATGCCATTGTGGATCTCTACAACTCGACTCATCTCGACAAGTGTGGCAGATGTCTTTCTGCTCTTCAGCTCGGAAAGGCTATTGCTCTTGAGAACGACAAGGTGATTCCTGAGATTCTCATCCGACTGTGCGAAAAGTACAAGTGGGAAGAGTTTTGTACCGTGGAGTACCAGGGCTTCAACTTTGGAGTCGGCTCCAAGGGTGCCCATATCGCCAATGTTCTGACTCTCATTGATCCCACCGGAATCGATGGAGAGTACCTGTGCTACTATCAGGTTGAAAAGTCCTGTCCTCTTCCTGCCACCCCCAAATACAACCTCACTGGATGGTGGCCCGAGAAGCCCAAGAACCTGTCTCTTCCCAAATCTGACGGAGAGACCTTCAACGTGGTTCATCTGTCCGATTTCCACATTGATCTTCGATACCAGGTTGGAGGAGAAGCAAACTGTACTGGAGGCTACCACATGTGTTGTGTGGACGCTCTTCACAATGGTCCTGCCTACAAGGCCAATTACACCGATATTGTTCTTCCTGCTCAAAAGTACGGCTCTTACGACTGTGATATTCCCCAGATTCTGCTGGAAGACTCTCTGGCCAACGTGGCCAAGATTGGCCAGAACCTGTCGTTCGAATTTGGTATCTTCACTGGAGACATGGTTTCTCACGATATCGACAACTGGTTCTCTCTGGCCAAGATTGTCGAGTCCGAAGAAGACATTTACTACAACATGAAGAAGTATCTCGGTGATATCCCCATCTACTCCACTTTTGGCAACCACGACTCCTTCCCCTACGCTCAGCAGGCCCAGAACCGATCTGGATTCCTCGGAGAGTTCATCTGGAACGCCCAGCTGTCTGCTGACTTGTGGAAGGACTATGGCTGGATTGACGAAGCCACCCAGGCAGAAGCTATCCATACCTACGGCTCTTTTGCCGTTAACACCAAGCGAGGTCTGCGAGTCATTTCTCTGGACTCCAACCTCTGGTACCAGTCCAACTACTACAACTACTGGAACATGACGGAGCCCGATACCTCTGGGCTCATGAAGTGGCTGGTTGACGAGCTGGTCGACGCCGAGAAGAAGGGTATCCGAGTGTGGATCATGGCCCACGTTCCCACCGGAGGAGGAACCGGAAACGCTCTTCCTCATCAGACTGAAGTCATTCGTCAGATTATCGACCGGTTTGCTCCCGAGACCATCGTCGCCCTCTTCTTTGGGCACACCCACGAAGACCAGTTCAACGTGTACTACGCTGGAAACGGAACCGACAACAGTCTGGAGAACGCTCTCACTGTGGGCTGGATCTCGCAGTCAGTCACCCCTCTGCACAACTACAACCCGTCGTGGAGATACTACGAGGTGGACACCAAGACGTTTGAGATTGTCAACTCCATCAACTACTACGCCCAGCTCAACAAGACGTTTGAGTATGACATTGAAAAGCCCGAGCTCTCCAACTCCACCACCTTCCCCCACATTACTTACCCTCCTCGAAAGCCCGACGAGAAGCTGGACTGGGTCTTTGAGTACTCGGCCCGAGACGTGTACGACCCCGATCACCACTGGCCCAAATCTGCTCCTCTTAACGCCACCTTCTGGCATAACGCCATCCAGTACATTGTCAACAACCAGACGGGTCGAGAAGACTACCTCCGATACGAGTACCGAGAGAGTCCTTTTGTGCCCGATGGAAGCTCGCCCAACTACATCAAGAACATGTACTGCTACTTTTCGTCTGGTACTGTTCCCGCAGTGTACGAGTGTCAGAAGAGACAGAACATTACCAAGGAGATTTTCATTTAATTAGTCTTTGGTGATTATGTGGGGGGAAGAGAATTGCATGAGGGAAAGGGGAGGCTTGGAGTTTCTACATCACCATTTATTGGTGTCATTTTTTTATATCAACAAATATATTTTTCTTCTTTTTTTTCAGTAAAATTCCAAGATACAGAGCGGTGGGTCTTGAACCCCTACTGTCGCTTTCGTCTCAGTCGTTAAATACATGTTCCACCTCTATGCTCATGCCCGGTTCTCCTGGTCCGTCTCCAGCTTGACATCCCCATCGTCATCCTTTTCGTCGGTACTTGGTGGCGGAACCTTGTCCTCCTCATCCAGCACAGAAGGGTCCTCTGGGTACTGTCGCAGCCACTTCATCCTCGGGCCGCTGTAGCTCATCTCGTTGATGCGGAAGCCAAACAGCTTGAGCTCGTATATGTTTTTACGCAGAGAAATGCAGTTGCGCTCCACCTCGGGGAACATTTTGAGGAAGAGTCCCACAAAGGAGGTACCGAAAAAGGCTCCGTCGACATTGAGATATCGCGAGTTGGGAGGCACGTACACGTCGCAGCAGCACGGGCAATAGAGCCGTACAGACTCGTATCCGGGAAGGTCGTGTCGACCTGTGGGAAGCAGACGGGTGCCGTCGCAGTAGTATCGTGGACAGGTGCCAAACTGGGCCTCGTCGTACTTTTTGGCCATAATCTGCAGACCCGTCTTGGTGAGCAGGAACCGAGCATGTATGAGGCCGTAGAGAAGCTCGGCCGAGTGTTCAAACATGGGGATTGAAGGCACCTTGAGCGGGTCTTCGGGCTCCAGATCCAGAATCATCTCCAACGCCTCCTTGTAGTAGGGTACCAGAAACATGAGGCCCGTGAGGTTGAAGTCGTCTTCGATGAAGTCTTCAAACACCTCCACAAAGTAATCGTGGCCGGTGGACGAGCAGTAGTGCGAGATCCAGGTCTCGACCTCCTCGCTCTCGGAAGAAGGGTCGGTCATATTGTATTCGGCTTGTTTGTCCTCCATGTAGCGCCCTCCGTAGTGGGTAGGGTGGCAGTCGAGAGAGGATGGAAAGACCGTGGCAGAGTCGCTGTCGTGGGGGCTCTAGCAAAGTCGGGGCCGGAAGTCTGCGAGTCGGATGATTCCCCAAGGATGATGGAGAACGGAGAAACGCGCGCTTTCGTTGAACTTGGTGGTTCTGTTTAAATTTTCGAACCTCTGCTCCAACTCCCAGATACAAGAGACTCTCCCAACCTCCCAGTCGGAGAAAAATAGTGAACTCTAAAGGGCGTAGTAAGCACGTCGCTCAACATGGGGAGCTTGACTGCGCCTTGCACTACACACTTGCACACCACTAGACGACATGGCCGAGGCGAATATTGTGGACGCTGGCTTTGTGGGAACCGCCTCGGGCGAGTTTGTGCACATTGATCGAACCCCTGCCGCAGGACTGCTTCTTCTGGTGGCCTTCGTCGTGCTCTACGCCAAGATCATCAGCAAGCTGGGCAAGCCGGTCATTCAGGAGTTTGTGAGTATTTTGACGAGAGAGGACAAGGTCCAAATCACATGACTAACACAGTTGTGGGAAATCATCACGAGAATCGTGCCCTCCAAACAGCTGCGAAGAAGAAAAGAGGCCCAGTTGAGAGCCATCGAGGTGCATACCCAGAGATCAAACACCAGCTCACAGGACGAGTTTGCAAAATGGGCCAAACTGGACCGAGAATACGGAAAACTCAAGGTGGAAATCGAAGATATCAACAACTCGCTGACGGCCTCAAAGGCCCGATTCTTCACAATCATCTCATCGGCCATCTTCCTGTCAACCACGGGAACCAAGATGGTGCTGCGACTCCGACACAGAAAGGCGGCCATCTTCTGGCTGCCTCCAAACACCTTCCCCTACCCAATTGAGTACATTCTGTCCTTTTCGTCTGCTCCTCTGGGCTCGGTCAGCGTCAGCGCATGGCTCATGATCTGCGACGCGGCCATGGACTTGATTGTCTCCATTTTTGTGGCTCTGGTGGTCGGAGCCATTGGCATGCTTCGCGGCAACAAGGTCAAGCCCAAGACGGCCTGATAAAAGGTATATAGCAATGTTGATGATTACAGTGGATAATAAGTGTGGTCACGAGACCGAAGCGAGATATTTCAAAACCTACCTGTTGGGCACGTGACCAACTGCAGCTCGAATCCGAATCTCATAATACAGTCAATATGGCAGATCTCGAGATTATGCTGTCCATCTGTTTTGCCAGTATAAGCTTCATAAGAATACGACATGGCTGCTTTATAGGCCAGTGTTTGACGCGCGGTATGAAACAAATTGTAGTGAAACAGTCTGAGAGAGAGAGAGAGGCATTCGGTAATTGGTTTTGGTGATCGGCTTTGGCGATGGTTCGGCAATGGGTTTGACTGAGTTTGGAATTCACATTTTTCAATTTTGGCCAACCCCTATATGAACGCGATCGACGTGTTCCTAACCATGATGACTACGCGCGTTGAGAATGAGAAAAGACTTCTTTTCATTAGTTTTGTCGTGGTTATATACCTATATGACGACATTGGAGAAGGAGGGAAGGTGTTCCGGGTGAAGTTAGAAGGAGTCAAGGGAGTTCCCAAGTACATTTTTGGACTCGGAAAGTAGATAGTACCAAGTTAACGTATAATCAAAAGAAGCAATCAGACTAATACTCCCTCAAAGGCAATTATCTACAATCTATGTTATGCTCTGGGTCTCCATCAACTGCAAGGCTCTCTGACAAAACTCGTCAATGGCTTCGTTTTCATGCTCTCCTCCTGCTCTCAACTCCAACAGTCCCAAATTGGCAATCTCCAAACGACCCTCCTCGGTCGCCTCACGTGACAACTTGGAGTCCTTCAACAGCGTAGCAATGTGTTTGAGGTGCGTCTTGGTCGACTGGTAAGACAACAGTTTCTGGAACACATCGTCCTTGACAAGAGGATCGAATATGTTCAGGGGTTTTGCTGTGGAGATTGAAGTTTTGTCTGCTGAGATTTCAGTGTTGTCGCTTTTGTGAATCTCCTTCTGTTCCTCCTTCTGTTCCTCCTTCTCCCCCCTTCTCCTCCTTCACCTCATGCTTGTCATTATGCTGTTGTTTCTTGAAACAGACTAATGAACAGCTGTGTTAGTAAGCCATATTATCCAGGTTCCAGTAGTAATCACTACTTGGATTGGCATTTTGGACACGTGTACTTGGACTCCCGGTCACAAAATGCACACTGAGCCATGGTAGATGCTGGTTTGAATGCCGCAAGAGGTTCTGCCAATTCTCAAGAACAGGTTCGGAGATAATGCATAATTTTTAGCTAAGGTTAAGCGATAAGAGTGTGCCTGAAGCGTGCTTGAAGGCGGACGGAATTTCACGTTTCACAAGCTGTTTCTGTGTAGAAATCATTTCAACAAATGTGGACTCGTAGGATACTCGTCACGTGACCTCCTCACCTTCCCACCTCGCCACCAACACCCATCCCCTATACCTACATGCAGGTATCACCGCCACCATCTCGTATCAATTGGTTTAACTTTCATGTTCATCTATCGCCAAGTCTCGCGTCCTGTCTTAGATCTGACTAGTCGTCTACAGACAATTTGAAAGATGTCAATTCCCCAGTCCGACGACGAAAAACAAGTGGCCAAAATCAAAAAGGTGGTTGGCAGCTCTCCTGACGACGAAGAAGATCACGGAGGAGTCCGATACGCCGCCTACGCCAGCCGAATCAGAGTGAGTGTCAATTGAAGTCAAAATAAAATCCCTACGCTCTAACAAAGACTATTCTCTCCGATATCGGTGAGCCCTTTAGACCCGTGGCCCATCCCAAGCTCATCTCGCTCGCCTACGGAGTCTCCTGGGCCTATCTTGTTGGAGACGTTGCTTACAAGAGTTGGAAGGCCCGGCAGATCCAGCTGGGTCTCTATGTTCCTGGAGAAATGCCCTGGTCCAAGCCTGTGCCTCTTACGGAGCAGCAGCGTCACGAAATCTCTGAGGGAGCCGAAGATTGGCGTCTGGTTGGTTTCAAACGAGCTGTCTTCCAGTTGATTGCCTCCATGGGTCTTCCGGCCTTCACCATCCACTCCACCGTCAAGTACACGGGTCTTGCTCTGAAAAACAACCCCAACAAGACTCTTCGAACCCACGGACCGGTGGCTCTGGGTCGGGGAATCGTTCCTGCTCTTCCCTACATGTTTGACGAGCCTGTGGAGCACGTCGTTGACTACGTGTTTGACAAGGGAGAAGCCATTTACAAACAGGCTTTTTCCAAGTAATAGCCCCCTGAAGCTGGAAACAATTAGATAATAATAGTAATAAATAACTATACAATGCACCCCCCTCTCTAACTGTACAAAGTTGTTCGGTAGTTCATTCCAGCGTTGGTAACATCATAGCCCTACCAGGTGAAGGTTGTGTAAAATCGCCGGAAACGAGAGGAATTGGGGTTTAATGGGTGTTACCATGATGTACAAAGTCTGTAGAATCCAATGGCGTTGTTTGAAAGACGGTACCTCGATAATATGTACGCCTTGATGAAGGATGGTCCGGTCTTGTGGAATCTTGGTGGTGGTTCCTCAATGGCTGGAATGCGGAAATGTAGTATGCAAAAGTTGAGTCTGACGTGTTAGACGAGTGTGAAAAGCGCACTGAGAAACAGCGACAGAATCAACAGGTTGATGATGCTGGCGGGATGGGCAGTTCTAACGCCGGCGTTAGTTTTGCTGCCGTTTTTTTGCGGGGGGTCGAGCAGGTTTGGAGGAGCAAAGTCTGCCGAGCAGTTTCGGTCAATCACCTGCGCGGCGCCCTCGTACGTCTGTCGGATGGGCTGTTTCGGGTCGCCCGTGAAGGTGTGGTAGATTTGCATCACCTGTCGCGTGCAGTCCGAGCAGCTGGGGGATCCGTATCCGGGGCCTGTGGGGAACGACGTGCCCAGCGGCAGCAGGTACAGGAAGCTTTCCGAGGCGAGGGCCTCGTTGTAAAGGGCGTTGATGTAGCAGTACTCGGTTCCATTGGTCTGTGGGGATGAGGGCATTCCAGCAGGAGAGTTGCTGGCAGCGGTCTTTAGACAGGTGGTCTGGTACACGACCGGATAGGCCACGAGATTGGAATAGGCCTGGACCACGTTGGAGTTGTTTTGCTGGTAGTCGAGGCCACAGGTGGAGTTTTGCATGATTCGCACCGCCAGATCACTCATTACGGCGGTGCAGTCGGTGAAGGAGGAAATGCCATTGCAGGATGTGTCGAGAATATCCTCCAGCGGCTTGGTTGTGTTTGTGGCCGAGCGGATTGTGGCCACGTATGACGCCGACGATTGCAGATAAAAGGACATGGGGAAGCAGTCGGTGAAGGTCTTGTTGGTGAGCAGCTGGTCGAAGAAGACGGGGCATGTGGAGGAGGAGAAGGAGCGGCCCAGGGCCGAGTCGAAGATGCGGGGCATTCGGGAGGCCGGCAGAATGGTCATGGCGGGCGCGGGGAAGACAATGCTCTCGAGACTCGGATTCGGGTCTGGCTGGGAGACCTGTGGGCGGTTGGGGGTTTTTTTATTTAAAGAGAATGGAGGTGAAGATTTAGGGTTCCAGTCCATGTTCTTTAGGTTCCTCGACTGCGTGTAATAGGTTCTAGCGAGGTTTACTACGGATAAGGTCCTTTTGTTGGCCCAAACACTGTGGATACCAGACGGATATAAGCCACCGAGGTAACGGAGCAGCTGTCAGACGGCTATGTGACGTGCTCAAAGGAGATAAGGGTGGAATTTGGGTGTGTGGGGGGGACGTGTTTGTGCGTGCGACAATGCCAATATCGGCTCGGGACCCTCGGTTTCTCGGTCTCGGTGTCTTGCACTGGCTTTTCGTTTCACTGCGTATCGTACATCCATGCGCCTCCTAATTGTCTTTTTTTTTATATTTGCCAATTTTGCCTTTTCGGCCTCCCTTTCATTTCTGAGGGCGTTTTAACGTCCAATCCCTTGCGCCCCAACAGCGGAGAAAGCGAGGAGACCCGAAAGAAGGCCGCGTACATGCCACCATGTCTTGGAATGCCTCTTTCGCGTGTCTTGAGCTAGTGCGGAGCCATTGCCCTTGTGTGCTGTGGGAGCTTGTCGGCCGACCCGACCCAGTTTGGCTATACAAAGAAAACACTAGATGAGCCGAAACAACGCTGTCAGATCCGGCTGACCCCGTATAAAAGCATATTGGGGCCCATCGCGGCCATGTCGGGCTTTGCGGCGCCAAGCTGTCAGCTCTGCTAGTACACATTCCCTCACGTCGATCGCGGCTGTTGCTGCAGCTTTCTGCCATTTTATTTTTTCCACACCTTTAAAAGTTTGAGCTGCATTGTCTATGGATGGTGCGTGATCAAACCAGAACAATGGGTAGATAAATCGTCTTTCAATGTGAACAATGGATCCTTACGTGGAGTAATGAACACAGCTCTTCTTTGTATATATCGCTGACTTGCAAGACTCTTGTACATGTACCGCTTCTGACAGCCCCTGCAATGGAAGGTTCTGCAATTTCCGCACGTAGGTTCGACTAAAGCAAACCACACCGAGCCCCCGACTGGACTTGTTAGAACCACACTACCAGGCTCAGTGGCTATAGCTAGGGATATAGGGGTACGAGTAGTACCCTTGTGACACTGTGTCGTGAAATTGTCAAAATATCACTTCCCCTACCCTCCAAAAGGCCTCAAGCTACCTCCATCCCTGGCTTGGAATCAGGGTCCTCGATCAAGTCATAGTTGAGACACTCTTGAGTTTAGCTGCAAGACAAGAGCAAACAAGAGACGCTCGGAGACAAGCAGCTGATGTTTTGCATATCCACAGAATACGACCGTTAGACGGTGGAGTCTCTGGTTTGAAAAAATAAGTCTGGACACAATGCTTCGACTTTCTTACAAGTGCCATACCAATGGTACCTTCATACCAACACTAGCACTCCACTAACCCACTTAGTCTCGCTTAGCAATCATCTGGCAAGAATAGGCAAAAGAACGAGCACAATGTCGCTGAGCTATAGTTGTAGAAAAGCCCAATCTGGAATTCGATCGTCGGCCAATTGGGCCAATTCAGCGGTCAATTCGTCCTCCAAATTCTGCAATGGCCTCATACATCCAATTCAATCCATCTACCTTGTACTTGTACCAGGTACCAGGTAGTACTGTATCGTACATACTGCACTCACTGATGTCACCCCTTTTCCATGCAATTCAAATCATGATAACATCAATAAGCATAACGCCCAAACTGCTGCCCCTCCAAACCACCTTCCTCCAACCGAAAAACTTATCCCCATTTACGAATAGATCGGCCGGTAATAAACCATCATAGACCCTTCCGTCCTATAGCCGTGCTTTTCCAGCTCTCGGGATCACATTTAGTCAGATTCTTGTAAAAAAAAACAATCCCACCAACCCCCTGCTCGTCTATTTATATCTCCCCCTAAACAACATTCTCCATGCACCTTGGAGGGTTAACAAGACCCCATGTGTAAAGTCTCGCCGATGGAATAATCAAGGCCATCCACAGGCTTGTAGATAATAATAACAGCAACCTCGCCACTCCATCTCTGGACTCGAAAAAAAGTCTCCACCCCACCAAATGATCTTTTGGCACCAATTACTCGGAGTACTCGGAATTGGCCATTCTAACCCTACAATCTACAATTGCTCTCGTACTTGGTGAAAAAAGTAATGTTCTTGCCTAAACACCTACTCTTACATACCCTCCACCCGTATTCCTATAATACATTGCTCGGAAAACGTGAAACTTCAAAAGTCCACGTCTAACCATCATTGCTCACTCATAGCATCCTTGAAGTCGGTCATATCATGGTCTCCGTCTTCGTCCTCCTTGTCCTCCTTGTCCTTAGATCCCTTGCCAGAAGAAGCCACACCCAGAACGTCCCCTTCAAGCAGCCCAATGGCCTGGCCGTAAACAACAGCCACCCGCTGGGACTCCCGGTACTTGCCAATCTTCAAAACAACCTCCTTGAGAAGCTCATGCTTGTCAAGCCCACATACCGTGGGGCTCCAGGTGGAATCTTGAGCCTTTCCAGGTCCAAGAAGCTCGCGACAGAGTTCATCCACACGTGACCGAAGACCTTCCTCGGCTATCCGTCGCGCGTACATGATGATGAAGGTTCGCAGCTCATGCTTACTCTCGAGCATCTCAGCAGCAGCAATTCGGTTCTCCAAATGCGCAATGCTGACAACCCCCTCCATGCCTTCGTAGCCCTCACGGTTGAGAGTTGCCCGAGTAAGCTGCTTGAGGTACCGACCACGGCCTCCAGCCCGTCTCTGAGCCTCTTCGGCAGTTCGCTCCTCCACCGCAAGAACCCACCGGCTCTTGGTGGACTCGTCTCCCAGTAGTTGGGTGGCAGACCAGTACTGCGAACCCGTTGCCCACCAGGGTTCACTCAGACGACACCAAGACCGCAGACCCTCGTCGTAAGTGTATCCACAGCCCGTCGACAGCGTGATGATGACTCGTCCGGAGCCGGTAACACCGCACTGGGTCACGTGGGGCCCTCGGAGCACCCCTCCATCCTCGTATCGGCTGCCCGAGTCCAGAATCGGTGCCAGTGACACCGGAGGGAACACTGCCTTCTTCTCGACCACGTTCCATAGATAGAGCATACCCACCGACGAGATGGCCAGAAGATACTCGTTCTGGGACTCCAGGAAAGACAGAGGCGCGCCCGTCACCAGAGGAGGCAGCATTCGCCGTCCATTGGGCGAGTACACCACAATGGAGCCGTCCTCGGCAGAAGTAGCCCAAAAGTAGCAGCCGTTGCCGGCAATGAGATGTACGTAGTAGGGCACAAAGTCCACAAACACCACCTGCGAGCTTCGGGTGACGCTAACTTTGGTGGGCGTCTGGTCGTTTCCAGAACCGTTTCGGACCTCAAAGTTGAACGAGTGGGGCGCACTGCTGCTGGACGTGGATTCTCCGTTGGCCAGAGCCACGCTTTCGTTGGCCATTCGGGGCTTTTCCGAGTCCCGAACAGTCATGGATCGCATGAGCAAGTTTCGCACCTTGGGGGCTCCAAGACGCACCTGCGATGTGGTGGTGGCAGGAGATACAACGACAGGAGCAATGTACTCGGGAACGTCATCGTCGGGACGAGTCTTCTTGAGAGCAGTCTGGATGCCGTTGGTGCCGTCCTCCAGGTCGTCCGATCGTCGCTTGCTTCCAATCACCAGAGTAGCAACTCCGCCCTTGGGAAGCGCGTAGGAGGGTTTGGAGAAGTCGTTCACGGGAATAGTCTCTGCGGTGGCCGAGGCAGCAGGAGCTGCAGACGTGGTAGCAGCCGGAAGAGTGGCCTGGACCGAAGACGAAGATGTGGTCAGAAGCTGTGGAGCCACTCGCTTTCGGCCGTCCTTGGTAATGGTCACCTTTTGCTTGGTGGGTTTAGCAGGTGTGGACGGATTGGAGGTGGCAGCAGTGAGCGGAGTAGTGGCACGTGCCGTTGTAGCTGGGGCTGCTGCTGCTGCTGCTGCCACTGTGCTTGCTGGCGAGGGGACCACTGTAGCTCCTGCGGCAATGGCCTTGGAACCTGCCCCTGCGCCCATGAGCTCCTCCATGCGCTTTTCGCTGTCCTTGACCTCCTTAGCCTCCACCTTTTCTTCGAGCACCAGCTGCTCGACCGACTCGGGGATCTGGGCAGCCTCCTTGCCGCCTCCGTAGCGGGTCAGCCGGCTCTCGTTCTCCTCCATGGACACCACGTAACCCAGCTCGCCCTCCTCGAACTGAACGTACGAAATGGAGCCGTCCAGCGACGTGGCAAACAGCGACATGCCGTCCTGCGACCATGCCAGGTCGGTGATGGTCTTGAGCGCCATGTCGTGGCACACCACCACGGGCCGGGGGTTGCTCGTGTTCCAGATGGTCAGGGTCTTGTCCTGGCCGGCAGAAGCAATGACGGTGATGGGCACGCTTTCGGACACCTTGGGCTCGGCGTCCACGTCAATCACCTCCGAGGCCTTGTCCTTTTCGCCGCTCGACTTTTTGTCCTTCTTCTCGGCGGCCTCCTTGGTTCGGGCAAAGATTCGGGGACAGAAGGCAGCCACCTCGCAGGGAGCCTCATGGCCAATCAGCGAAATGTCAGAGTCCCAGGTTCCTCTGTTGATGATGGCGACAACGGAAACAGGGCCGTTGGTTGCGTTAGCTGCAGCAATATGGTTGCCGTCAGGCGACCACGAGCACCGTCGAAAGTATGTGGACAAGGGTGACTGCTTGAAGGGACTGGTGATGGTGGCCTCAGTCGAAAAGGTGACATCGGTGGCCGAGGCTCGGTTGTAGCGGAAGATTTGGACCGTTCGATCGTCGGAAGCGGTCGCAAAAAACTTGTTGGCCGGATCGAACGTGATACCCTTGACATGGGAGTTGTGGGCATCCAGACGCTGAATCTTCTCAAAGGTGGAACCACTCCACACAATGACGCCTGAATCCAGACCAACCGTGACGAGAATGGATGAGTCCGGGGCCCATGCCAGGTCCTGGATATCATTGTCGTGGGCAGCCAGTCGTTTCCGAACGATCCACGACTCGGTATCGGCCTCTCCCGAGCTTCCAAACTCCTTTCGAGGCACCTTGGTGGAATCTCGTTCCCAAACAAGCACAACACGGTCATCCGATCCCGTCGCCAAATACCGTCCATCTGGCGAGAATCGCACAACCGTCACAGCGCCGTTGTGAGTAGCCATGGAACATAGCTGTTTGGCTCCGGCCGCAGGGGCTCCAGCGACATTGGAGAGCGTGTCGGAGGTCTCATTGTCACCCTTGGCCGAGTCACGGATACTTTGCGCGCTCCAGATGCGCACTTTTCCGTCCTGGCCTCCAGTCGCGACTCGCTGGTTGTCAGGAGAAACGGTGACGGAGTAAACCTCGAATTTTTTCTGGTCATCTGGGTTAGTAATCGGGGACAATTGTCACGTGTTGCTGGTCACGTGTCGCGTGACCCACTGCTCTCGCACTCACCCGAATGACAAAGCCACGAGGGCTTCACAATGTACATTGTAGGTGTTGTTGTGTGGGGTTGATGTTCTGTCAGATGTTAGTTGGAGGTCTGATGAATCAAGGTTAAGAGTATGTGGGAGGGTATGAGCATGAAAAGATAATGCAAGTGAATGATGGTGTACTACCTCGGGTTGTGGTATAAGTAGAGTACAGTTGTATTGTCAATCTGCTTTGGTACCAGTGCCATTGTTCGTACCACTATATCAACTTACTAATACACACTTGCCATTGACTACTACTGTATGATGGCTGCCTATAGAGATAGGATGCAGATGAGTAATAGAGAATTGAAAAAGAGAATGTATAAGAAGAAGGTGAAAAATCAATAAAAATCCAAGTTCCACATTCAATACTCAACACCAACACCAACATCACTATCCTCTCTCATTCTCCTCGCACCTCCATATGTAATCGCTCATCCCCAAGGTGCCCATGTCCTCCCAACTCCTACAACCCAAAATTCTCACGACATCTGTCACCACCCATATCCACACACTACGCCACTATGGGAGACAAAAGCATCGACCAAAAGGTGGACTACTACACCGACGGCTCCGAGTCGGGTCTGTCCGAGGAGTACTGGGTGGACTGGTTTCTTCGAGCCAAGGGAAATGAGTACTTTTGCGAGGTGGACGAGGACTTCATCACGGACAGATTCAATCTTACGGGCCTCTCGACCGAAGTGTCCCATCTACAATACGCCGCCGAGCTCATCACAGACGCACTGGACCTGGATTCGTTCCAGGACCCCGTCCGACAGGAGATTGATGCCGATGCCAAACATCTGTACGGACTCATCCATGCCCGTTACATTCTGACACCCCGAGGTCTGACAAAGATGATGGAAAAGTACAAGCTGGCGCACTTTGGCAAGTGTCCGCGAGTCAACTGCTATTTCAACCCGCTGCTGCCCGTGGGTCTGTACGACGTGGCTGGCCAGTCGTCCGTCAAGCTGTACTGCACAAAGTGCGAGGACCTGTACATTCCAAAGTCGACCCGGCACGCCAACATTGACGGCGCCTACTTTGGCACGTCGTTCCCGGCCATGATTCTGCAGGCCTTCCCGCAACTGCTGCCCACCAAGACCAACGAGAGACACGTGCCGACAATCTTTGGCTTCAAGATGCACGAGCACGCAAAGTGGGCCCGATGGCAGGACAAGCAGCGCCAGGAAATGAACAAGCGAATCCAGCAGTACAACAAGGAGCAGCAGAACATACAGCAGCTCAAGGCGCAACCAAACAACAGCACCCCGTCGGTACAGTCGCAGCAGTCACAGACCAAATCGCAGTCGCAGTCGCAGCAGTCGCAGTCTCGGTCTCCATCTGCCCAGCCACAGGTGGAGGCAGCATAACTATAGATTGCACTTTTTCAGAGACACGGCCTGTTTCTTGCATTACTCGGCCTCTCTCCCACATGTACGGTAACGGTATCCACGAATATATATTAATGGTATATAGTAATAGCTGATAGAGGTGTTGGTTTTAAGTCATTGATAGAAACACTTGTGCATTTCGAAACCATCGATAGACAACCTTGGTCGTGATGGTTATCTAAGATTATTACTCACGCTACTTGTTCTTAAACCATAACCTCCGTTCTAACTATACACGTCTATATATAATACTTTTGTCACCCATTTAAAGCTGGAACTCTCGCTTGACAACCTCGGCGAATCGCTTGACTCCCTCATCGACAGTCTCGGTGGGGACGGCGGCGTAGGTGCCTCGGAAGAAGAGCAGAGACTTCTCGGCCTCAGACATGGGCAGAGGCTTCTGAGCAGGCTCAGTCACGTCCTCAGATCGGAACCACTGGCCGGGGATGAGAAGAGACTTGTTCTTGACACCCTGCTCGTAGAGGTGCAGCTCGAGCTTGGCGGGGTCAGAGCCGTACTTGGTAGCAAACTCGGGGTGCTTGGAACCGTCAATCTGGAACCAGAAGAACATACCGGCGGTGGGGGCGATCCACTCAGCCACCTCCTTGGGCATGTACTTGTCCATGGCGTCCAGGGCGCCGTCTCGCTTGATGGAGTACTCCTTCTTGAGGTTGATGAGCCAGTCAACGTAGCCGGACTGACCCCATCGGGACAGCATGCCGTAGAGAATGGACTGGGTGAAACCGCAGGGGAACTGGATGGAGACCTCATGCAGACGCAGGAATCGCTCGACAAAGGCCTCCTGGGCCACGATCCAGCCGAATCGGGTACCGGGAGCCAGAACCTTGGAGTAGGAGTCGAGTCGCAGAACTCGACCGTCGGTGTCAAAGTTGAGGTAGGAGGCGACCAGAGACTTGATGAAGGTGTCGTGGTCCTCGAGCTGCTCGTAGTTTCGGGCAGCCTTGTCCTGCTTGAACTCGTCCATCTGCAGGAAGTAGTAGGGCTCGTCCTCGATGATGAGCAGGTCGTGCTTCTGGCAGATCTTGTAGACGCCCTCTCGTCGCTCGGCAGGCATGTTTCCACCGGTGGGGTTCTGGCCGGTGGGGATGGTGTAGAGCAGCTTGGGCTTGGGGCCGACCCAGTTGTTGAGCTGCTCCTCCAGAGCCTCGGGCAGAAGACCCTCCAGATCCACCTTGGCGGGGATCACCTTGAGCTGCTGGCCGTGGGCACACTCAATGGCGGAGGAGAAGGAGAACTCCTCGCACAGAATGGCGTCACCGGGGTTGGTGAAGGTTCGCAGGACAGAGTCCCAAGAGTTGGTGTTACCGGTGGTGGCACAAATGTCCCAGTTCTTGTAGGGGATCTTGTGGACCATGTTGGTGTGCTCCTTGATGAAGTCCATCAGGCACTGGGCACCGCCAGACAGGCCGTACTGAAGGGTCTGCTCGAGGGGCAGATCAGTCTTGCCGGCTCGAGAGGCATCCTTGGGAATGTGCACCTGGGTGATCTCGTCCTCAGACAGAGCGTTAATGTCGGAGATGATGGTCTTCTTGAAGGGGGGCTTGGGGGTGTTGACGGTCACGTTGTCAAAGGGGAAGAAGGAGGGCAGAGGAAGACCTCCTCCGAGGAAGGCAATGGAGGGGTCCGACTTGTACACGAAAGCGGCCTTGAGGTTGGACTCGTTTCGGGACTTGGCCTCGGCGGAGAGCAGGTGCGAGAGGTCCTTGGCAAGAGGCAGGTTGTCAGTGGTCATCTTTAAGTCGTGCTTTTTTCGGTACGCGATGTTGGAGAAACAAGAGTTGGGAAGTTGGGTCCTCCGGTATCTTTATATGTCGTAATATGCACCACGGGCTGTAACATGCTCTTTGCAGAAGTCACTTTAAAAGAGTCGGGTTTGATCTGGGCTTGTAGAAGAGGGTGTAAAACGCAATAAAAAGGCCCCAGAAAGTGCCACATACCCTCCAATCGCTGCCCCTACAACTACCCGCGACACACCCTCCGTGGTGACTCAATATGCACTGGTTAACCGCTCGGGGTCCCAATGCCGTTTCTATGAAACTTTCCAAACTCCAAAACCTTAACGAGCCCCCTCGCACTTGTTGGCCCACGGATATTGGCATCGATTGCCGCTCAGTTTGACATGGTCTCGAGAGTATATAAGAGGCTTGATCCGTTTGCGTGGGTTCTGAGTGTGGCTGAAACTTGGTCCTTAGCCACACTTTTTTTTCACTTTAACGCTTTCGGTCGTCTACTCGTGGCTTGCCATCATACCATCCACATCAAGTAACGGATCCTTCCAAGGCCCTCACGGTGGGAGAGAGGGGAAGCCAAGTGGTCTCCTGATAGCCGTGAGGGGGAGGGCTGACGAGTCTTAACAAACACAAACACTCATCCAGACTATATATATACCCTCATAGTGTCCCTCGTGACGCATCCTACAAGCCCCATTTTCTCCCTCTGGCTCGGACCCCAACGGCTCCCGCTCTCCTAAAAGACCCTGAGTAAGGTAAGGTTCACGGTGGTGATAAGAAGTCAGAGTGACATTCGGAAAGGCGATAAGACTAGTGCCGTGCACCATGTGTGCAAACATGCGGCGCCGAGTTGTTGTTGAGTGTGTTTGATGCGTTTTGGCCAAGAAACCCCCGAAAAACAGCCCCTCAAACTCCTCCAAGCAGCCTCTATCTTAGCTCTCTCTAGCCCGATATCGCTTACCCCGCTAAACCCAAGGAGTGTAGAGTTCGCAGTTCGGAGCAGACTAAATGTTAGATAAAAATATAGCGGTTGATTTCTCTACAATCAACTGTCTCAGATCTGGAATGGCTGCATGTGGGTATGGGTTGAACGGCATGGTCTGATCTTCCGAATCTTCTTCATTGTAGGTAGGACTTGTTAGTTGATAGTGGCTTACTAGCTTTACTGATCTAGTCATTTCGGACTATTCTCGGATAGAGTAAGAGATAAGTAACTAGATTGTTGTTTCTCATACAATTCAATCTGATCAGCAAATGTGGTACCCTTGTACCTTGTAGTAGTCTCTGATTACTGTTTAAGGAGCTACAAGTTGTTTTTTCTCATACAATTATCTGTATTACAGTAGCAAAGGTCGTACTTAGCTCCTAACTCATTCCAACTATCTGTTAACCATTACATCTACCTATTACTTACACTCTAACTACTACCAGAATGAGGAGCACTGGGATGCGCATCTGAGGGAATGGAAAGCCAACCCTCGTGGAGATTTCGGGCTGAAATGGAGCCAGGCTCGGCCAAATAAAAGGTCTTGTCGCCCTCATGATCATCGATCCACGTCTTTCCTGACCCAAAGTACGCAAACGGATCGTCATTGTCCAGGTACTCGTAGTCGTAGTCTTCCCACCGAGGCTCCCGAAGAACAGCCACAGCATGAGAAACGGATCCAGGCCACGCAATCTTCAGCCGACGCTCTCCGTCTCGAGTCTTCTCGTTGTAACTGCCATACGATCCCTTGGTCAGAGATACGGCCTCAGACAGCTCGGTGATACGTCTGTTGAAGGCCTTGGTGGCCTCCCAAGACGGAACAAGAGACAGAATCTTCTCCAGCTGCTTCTTTCTAATCACCCGGGCAATGTACGACGCCTGGATCTCGGCAGTCACGGGAGCTGTGGTCTCGGGAATGTACGAGTTGACAGACAGAGTGTAAAAGAAGTTGGGGAAGCCTGGAGCAGCCAATCCAAGGTACGAGGCCAAATAGCCCAGCTTGGACTCTAGAGGAGCAAAGTGCTGTCTCAGAGTGTATCCTTCTTGGCCAATGATGTCAAAATTGGGTGCAAATCCCTGTCCATTGCCAATGGAGTACCCTGTAGCCGAGATGATCACGTCCACCTTTCGTTCGACACCATCGAATCCAATCACTCCGTCCTTGGTGAACTCCTTGACTTCTCCAAGATGGTAGTCCACGTTGGGTTTGGTCAGAGCCTCCAGGTACCCCGGAGCAGGCAACAGACGTCTAGGACCGGGAGTATAAAGAGGAATCACCTTTTTGAACAGCTCAGGATCCTTTCCTACTCTCAGCCACGCAACAGCAAGAAGTTCCTTAATTCCTTCTCTGTAGGCCGGAGTTCCGTAGAACAGGTAGTCGTACTTGCCTCCAATCTCGGTATGGAGCGCCTTTCGGAACTTGTGGTACTCTTCGTCCGTCTCAATTGCCTTGATCTCTTCCTCCGTGTACTCCACGTATCCAGGAACGCCCTTTCCGTACAGAGTGTGTCCGATCCAGGTTGCCGATTTGGCGTAGTGGTCGACATGGGCCGCCTTTTCGACAATCTGGGGCAGAATCTGCACTCCAGTGGCTCCGTTTCCAATCAGAGCGACCCGTTTGCCTGTCAAATCGAGTCCCTCGGGCCACTTTTGCGGATGGAACTTGACGCCTCGAAACGAGTCGAATCCAGGCTGGTACGGCGGATATCGCGGGTTGTTGAGAGAGCCTGAAGATGAGATGAAGATGTCTGTTCGGATCTCGGTCTTCTTCTTGGCGTCCAGATCCTCGACCTGAAGAACCCACTGGTGGCTCTTTTCGTCCCATTTGGCCTCGTCAATGTTGTGACGGAACTTGATCTTGTTCTCCAGACCGTACTTTTTGGCCCGAGACTGCCAGTACCGCTTGATATCGGGTCCTCGAGCATACGCTCGGTCCCAGTCCTTCTTGGGGTCGAACGAGAGCTGGTACGAGTGAGAAGGGACATCGCAAGCAATGCCAGGGTAATGGTTGTCGTACCAAACTCCTCCAGCCTCAGGACTTCGCTCCAGAATGGTCAGATCAATGTTATCAATCTTGTTGGACAGAAGAATGCCAGTGGTGATTCCTGCGAGACCAGCGCCCGAAATGACCACCTCGATGGCTTCCCGGCCCAGCGGAGGCCGCGACAGAATCTTGTCTGCCCATTCCGAGGGCTCCAGGTTGTTGAGATGCTCGAATCGGGACAAGAGCTCGTCCTTGTCGATTCCAGAGGTGTCTGTATGACCGGTTCCGTTTTTGCTGGACATTTTGTGGTAAAGCTGCGGTCAATTGAGTCCAAAGCGTTCTGAACACACGTTATATATCGTTAGCCACTAGTTTCCTCATCATCACGTGGCTTCGGTGGCTGTAAATTGTCTGTTGGACTATCTCTGTCGTGCTTAAGCCACACAACCTTCACCAGAGAACCAGGAGAGATCAAGACATCTTGAATGTGGATACAGTGCAAGTTTTTTGACTAAGATAATAGATCGATTGATGTTGTACACAAACACTTGCATCCATCTACAATCTACCCCCCACTTATACCCACCTCTAGATAACCCCTCATGGTGTCCAATTGATAGCCACTTAATAAGCCAAAGTAAGACCAAGCCACCTACAGACTTAATAGGTCCACGGGCAAGAGAGAGTGAGACAGTGGAAATTCGCTAGATGTTCTTTAGCGCGCGATAAGAGCAATCCACGTATGGTTATTACCCCGCACCTTTCATCACTGCCCCTGGACAGCTGGTGGTCTAGGAAATTGCGCCATAGTAAAGATGGTGTGCGACTAGTGTCTAGACCAACAGATATTGTACTATCGTACAATCGTAATCTGCTCATACGTACAGAATATAATTGCATAGAAGACAAACCGAGTGGTGCAATACATACAGTATCGTACATAGCTCCGCCAAAGCCGAGACATTGATGTTTGCAGATTAGAAAAGATGGCGACATCAGACTAAAAACTGGGACTACAATTCTAAAGTTTCCATAAAATCCATTTATTCTCTATTCAATAATCAATAAAATATTTCCAATCCACCTATCACGCCGTCTATGGCTTGGTCGAGTAGGACGTGGTGTGGGAGGGGGTGAAAGTCCACCACACATGGGTAGACCAAGAGCCAGTAGAAGGCAGCAGACACTCGGTACCGTTACCAGTGGAGCATCGTCCAGTATCGTTCTGGTTCTGAGATCGGACCTGAACCAGACCCTTGAGAATACCAGCGTTGACAATGGAGTCGTTGGTAGCAGCACCACCAGCCAGCTCAGACAGAGAGTCCATGCTCATCATGGGACCAGCAACCGCAGGAGCAATCAGCACGACGAGGAAGATAAGAAGAATGATAAAGTAGAGAGTAGCATACTTCTTAACGATTCGCTTTCGGAGCTGGTTCTGCTTGAGCGAGAAGATGGGAGGTCGGATCTGACGAGAAGGTCGCAGCCAGAAGAGCATCATGGAGTGCCACTTGTCAATGTAGGGAACACACAGCACGGGGAGCTGGAAGAAGAGAAGCCAGTGGCCCAGGAAGAAGTCGCCAGCAAACAGCGACATCTCAATGAGCTTACAGACAAACTCTCGGAAGGGCTGGGAGATGGAGGCCCATCCCAGACCAGCACCGTACCACTTTCCAGTCCACCAGGCCTGGTTGGCGTGGTCATGCTTGAACTCTCGAGTCAGACACAGAATGGTCAGAATGTTGAAGATGAGTCGCATGATGGCAATGGCAGTGACAGTTCCACACAGACCCTTGACGAAGGACCATCCCTCAAAGAACCACATGAGCTCGAAGAAGATGAGATGGATCACAACGGCAACACCGTGGGCAATACCGGCCATGACGGGACCAGTCTTCTTGCAACACAGACCAAGCATGGGACCAGCACAACACGAGATACACACAAGCACCAGCAGGAGACCGGCGTTGATGACAATGGGGCCGACGGCACAGATGACAATTCGCAGAATGGAGTTGACAATCACGGGCTCGGCCACACCAGTCTGGGCGTTGATGAAGGTGAAACCACAGAAGCAGAAGGCGGCAACCAGCAGGGGCAGGAAAATCTCAGTGATGAACACGTTGGAGATTCCGGCTCGAGACAGATCTCCGGCACCCTTCTCGGACTCGTCGCCAAGCACCTTCCTCTTGTATCCGGTGATTCGGGTTCGGGTCAGTCGAACGTAACCAATCCAAGAGTTCTTGTGCCACTTTGCGTTTCCTCGAGACAGCCATCGAATGAAGTCACGGTAGTCAATGAAGAAGTCGGTCCATGCAAACTGATGAGGGTTGAAGACAAAGGGAGAGATGCACATGGCAATCAGAGTCACCCAGAACCACAGAAGAGCGGCCTGCCACATGGCAATGGTACCAAACAGAAGCATGAGCACGGATCGAGCTCCGAGGTAGATGGAATCACCAGCGAATCGAGAGTAGAGCACACTGAACGGAAGACGGGCAGTGGCGAAACCTCGACCGGTGGCGATATATCGAGCACCTCCAAACGCCAAATCGTTGATGAAAGAGTTGGCGTACACCTGACAAACAAACACTTCGAACAGAGGCGAAAGAGACATGAAATGTCGGGCAAATCGGAAAGCAGCTCGGAACACACCTCGCTCGGTAAGCTCCTGAACAACCAGAGGAACAAAAGAGATGAAGAAGACAATGAAGATGGAAAGAACACATCGTCGAATCCAGTCCAGAACGGGCTTGAGGTTGTAGCAACCAACAGGGGTCTGGGGATCGGTGATGGGCTTGTCCTTGTCGTACCAACAGATTGTCGACTTGGTCTCGTGGGCAAGAGGACCAATGGACATCATAACAATCATGAACATCTGCACAGAGGTGATAATGAGCAAGTTATTGATATGGAATCCAGGATGGGCGTAGAAGAAAGACAGGAATCGGTCCAGAGGCAGCTGGGTACCAAGGTAGTAGTACTCTCGAGAAAGCATCTGCTCACCCATACCGGTACCAATCTTGGTTGTGAAGTTGAGAATGGATCCAAAACCGAGATCTCGACCCTTACCACACTGGTAGTACTCACAGTGCTTGATTCGACCACCTCGCAACAGAGCGTTCATACCGGCGTAAATATCCTCGTTAAGATGCAGACCCTTCTGAGCCTTGGAAACACCACCTCGAGTGCACATGAAAATCGAGTTGAGGAAATCAGGATGACCGTAATGGAGCTTACCACCAATCTGGGCAAGAGTTCGGGCAAACAGGGTACCGAACGTCTGTTCCTTACCGGCAGCAATGTCACCAAGAATACCAATGTTCTCAGAGAAAATGTACTCTCGGGCACCAAGAATGGCAACGGGGCAGGGAGTCTTGTTGTTGACACCGGGGGTGTAGGGCGACATGTTGACGTTCTCGACGTTGAGCTCCTCAAACTCGGCAAGCACAGATCGAATCTTCAGACACTCCTCCAGGTAGTTATCCTGGTTAGCATCGATAAGCTGGATGTACTCTCCTCGGTGGAAAATCAGAGCGTGGTTCTGGTTATCAGACTTACCGTCACCAAGAATGGGGTTACCGGAAAGCTGGATTCGGAACTTGGGTCGTCGTCGGCCGTTCTCGAGAATCTCACAGTGGCCATCAATCAGAGCAGAGAAAAGTCGGGGCTCCTCACCCTCGTTGAGAGGAGGCTCCTCGTCAAGGTAGGCAATCTGCAGATCGGGGTAGGCACGCAGGAGGAACTCGGTGTTCTCCATCTCATCGGGCTTGAACTTGGTCAGTCGCTGCATGGACACAATGAACTTGAACTTTCGTCGGGCCATTCGCTCGAGCTCTCGCTCCAGCTTCTCGGTGTTACCGCCAAACATCTGCACAACCTCGGGGTTCTCGACTCGGTACAGCAGCTTGATGGCTCGAGAGTAGTTCATGAAACCAGACACGGTTCGGTACAGAGTCTGGGATCGCAGAGAAGCCCAGATTCGAGTTCGAAGAGTGTACTCGGGAGCAGCAGACTTGAAACCAATGCAGTAGAAGGGCAGATCGTCAATCTTAGCCTTAACCTCGTCAGAATCCTTCTCAGCCAGGTCGTCGTTAGAGCCCTCGCCAAAGCCAGCAGTCTCCTCAGCCAGAATCTTGGTGTCCTTAACGAAACAGTCCCACTCGACGGGATGCAGCTGCTTCAAGTACTCAAGAAGAGTGACTCGAGAGAACTGATCGTCTTCTCGGATAATCTCACGCAGAGACAGGAGAATCTTTTCAGAGTAGTGGGGCACGAGAACGGAGAAAGTAGGCATGTTGTCGACGGGGAGAGGCTCGGGAATGGGAGTAGACAGGGACTGGGCGAAGAAGGAGATTCGTCGCTCAGCCTCGGAGTTTCGGGGGAAGAACTCAGTCTCAAAGGCATGATCGTCCTGGGTGATGAAGAAGGTAGGAGCTCGGAGAGTTCGCTTACCCTCAACCTCAGAGGGGACCTGGTGGTAGAGAAGCTTCTGCACGTGCTCAATGGCCAGCAGATGCTCTCGGTACATGGAAATGACAATGGCGTTCCAGATCTGAGAAATCAGCACCTTGGGCTTGTACTTAATCTCCATATCGGTGGTGGCAAGAATCTTGGAGTAAATTCGCTTGGGCAGTCGGGAGAAGATGTTTCTCCAGGGAGTCCAAATGGAAATACCCAGGTAGAAGGATCGAGCCACCGAGAAAATGGTGTTGCAGATAATGTACCAGAGGTAGGTATCGAGGAAGAAGAGAATCAGATCGGTAGCGTACATGAGACCGAGAGTAATCTGGGGCTGCACCTTACAGAGGGCATCATGGTACTCGACACCAAACCATCGCTCACCAAAACATCGCATTCGCATCTGAGAGAGATCTCGAATGGGATCTCGCAGAGACAGAATGAGGAAGTAGTAGGACTCGGAGAGCTTGGCACCAAAGACACAGGTCCACAGCAGATAAGACATGATCTTGTCGTTGAACTCCAGTCGAGGGT
Source organism: Yarrowia yakushimensis (assembly GCA_900518995.1). Classification (NCBI taxonomy): domain Eukaryota; kingdom Fungi; phylum Ascomycota; class Dipodascomycetes; order Dipodascales; genus Yarrowia; species Yarrowia yakushimensis. The sequence goes on from ULGW01000002.1 coordinate 2,430,789, forward strand.
ACGAGTTGGTGAAGGTCTGAGAGGCAACGTATCGTCGAGTGCTCTTCTTCATGTACGAGGTGAACAGGCCACCCAGAGGCATGATGGAGAAGAACACAAAGGTGATAACGGAGATGATGAAACCAACAATACCAACGGCCAGAGCAGAGGTCGACTCGCTGGTGGTGCCAACGACACCAAGAACGTAGACCGGGGCAACCAGGTTGACAATGAGGATACCAATCAGAAACATGAGACGTCGAGTAAGATGCTGAGCTCCAGCCCACTTTCGAGGCACAAAGGCCCACTCAGAGAGTGTGGCAACAATCTGCAGACCAGTAGCAATCACACCACCAATGGCTCCAGCTCCCCACTTGCAGGCGGGAGGAGGATGGTTGTCCAGGGTGGGGATGTAGTTCTTCATGTAGAGAGTGGGGGAGTTGAAGGAGGCGTAGTACCAGTACATGGTGACGTGGATAATCCAGATTCGGTTGAAGTTGACAAACACGTGGAACCAGGAACGGGTCTCCTTGTATGTCTTGAAGAAGACCTTGTCCCAGATAACGTCGCCGAGCTTCATGTATCGCTCGGACTGAGGCACGTCAACCAGACGAGACTCGTCCTCAAAGGTGATTCGCTCGATACCCTCGGGGTACCAGAAGAGCTGGTTGACATCGTCGTAACCAATGACCTTGTTGTGGTCTCGCTCTCGCTTGACGAACTTTCCGTCGAAAATCTCGTAGCCCTGGCCTCGGATGAACCGGTAGAGGGGGGTGATGATTCGGTTGAGGTAGTCGCCCTCCTCGACGGGCTCGACTCGCTGCTGGCACTCGGCAGAGGTGTAGTAGTCGTCGGCGCACTTGAAGATGAAACACAGGCACTCGGGGGTGAATCGGACCTGGTTGGCCTCACCCCAACAGAGCAGCCACAGAGCAACGTGTCGCACTCGCTCCAGAGGCGACAGGGCGTTCATCTTGGTCTTCCATCGGTATTCGGCAGCCTCGAGGGAGTTGTCGCCCTCAATCTCCTCCAGAGTCTTGGCAGGGTCGGCGTTGGGGTCCTGCATCTCCTTTCGGAACTTCTTTCGGGCCTTTCGGGTTCGCTTGTTGGTCTTTCCGAGCTTCATGTTTCGGAATCCAATGTCGTCGTCGAGATCCAACTGGGCAGCAAAGTACCACTTTCGGTAGTTGGCATTGTCTCCTCCAATGTAGTCGGCGTGCAGAGACAGCAGCGCCTGGTTGGGGGTCATTCGGGACGATCGCGAATCGAGCAGAACCATGAGGAAGTCGTACATGTTTCGCATCGAGTCTCGCTGGAATCCAAACTTGTTGGTCAGGTCGATGAACACGTCCTCAATCTCCTCCTTGGTCACGGGGACCTGGTTGTCGGCCGACCAGGCAGGGTAGGGTTCTCGAGAGTGTCCAGAACCGGCTCCAATGCCCTGCTGAGAGGCAGCATAGTCCAGGCCGTAGATGGGGGTGGAGGCTCCAGAAGACCGGAAGGAAATCTGCGAGGCGTCGTTGTACTGGCCGTACTGGTCGTAGCCACCGTAGCCCTGGTTGTACTGGCCCTGGTTGTAGCCCTGGTTGTACTGGCCCTGGTTGTAGCCCTGGTTGTACTGGTTGTAGCCCTGGCCGTTCTGTTCGGTGAAGTCGGAGAAGGTCTCAGAGCCGTCGTCCTTGACGTTTCGGTAGCCGCCAGAGGTGGCTGCGGCCACGCCGGCGTGCGGGTCGTGCTGGTACGGGTTGCCGTGCTGGTCCACGCCCTCCTGGTACCCCTCCTGGCCGCCGTACTGGTTGCCGTATCCGTCATCGTAGTAGTCGTCGTAGTATTCCTGCTGACCGGGGTGCTGCTGGGGCTGGCCGGAGTGCTGGCCTTCCCCGCCCTGCTGGCCCGGTTGCTGGTAGTCGTAGTTGTAGTCGTATGACACTGTGTTAGTAGCTGGTATCGCGACTGATAAGAGCAACAATGTGGGTCTTGTTGGAGAAGGCAGTATGACGGTTGTCGAAGGAAAATATTAAGCCATTCTCTCGCCCTGTGCCCACCGCTTCCCTCTGAAAATACTCACTTAACCACGAATTTCAAATTGCCCGCGACAAGTGCAACAGTGAAGAATCAGAGTCGTGAAGAAGAAAATGTCAAGGGTTGGGAATAAAGGCACACCATATCCGAAATTCCCAAGGAGCAAACTGAAACAAGTTTAGACGCACAAAGCTTTTGAACCTTAGACGCGCAACCGAGATGGTTGAGGCGATACAACCAGACGGGCGGGCACAAGCACGTCCAAGAGGGGGATTGTCGGGGGGGTTAAAACGTGGGTTTCGGCTCTCTTTGTGGCCAGAGACGGTATTTGGCCGCTTTGGGGCTCGGTAGCACAGAAAACCCGGCCCCCAGCAGCCCTACTCGTCTTCTAGAAGCCCTGCCCCTCGAGCGACCACCCTCCTGCGCAGCTTTGGGCGCGTGCTATTTGCGTTTCCCGTGCCGGCTCTAAGTAAAATTTGCGTTCCTGGAATGGGACGACGTGGCAGGGCTGAAAATCCGGACTGCGGAATTTGCGATTTTTGGACGATACGAGTGGTGAACGGCTTACAATGGACCATTGCGGATTTGGGGGGCTTTTTTCCCGCCCGATTCGACCAAATCTCGCCGATATTAATGCCCCTTTTTTCTCGTGCCTAAAAAAGCGCACTCCTCACTATGCTGCTCCCTTTCACACGAGTGCAACTATACAGTGTTGACGTTGTTAATTGATTTGGCGCATGGCTCAAGCGGGCGTGTACAGTGCGACGGAGGAGCATGGAGATGGACACCACGGCCATTGTGTCCCCTGGAGTGGTCCCAATGGCCCTGGAGACTCGCGTAGAGACTAGCCAGCTTCCTCCCTCCTCTAGCCCTGCTCATTTGGGATTGGCTACGGTCGCTTTGGGATAGGTCTTGGGCCTTGAGTGCCTTAACGTTTCAGAATGACAAAGGTGGCGACCTCGTACACAGGCACCACTTAGTAATCCATGCACGCGCAACGTGGTGAATGTGCATACCCTTGTGCTGACAAGTACAGCGTCCAGTTGGCATGTGGACCGAGACACGTTTGAAGAGCTGGATTTGGGGCTCCAAAAGCGGCCAAAAGACGTGTAATCGTGCGCACGACACCCCCACGGCGCCAAACGCCCATTTCTGCCACCATTCCAGCCTGAAATGAAGACCTGGTAGGGCTATCAGCGCAGATCTGGTGCCAGTTGGGCAATCTAAATATAACTCGCCGAAGGTTGGCTCCAACAAAAAAGCGTATTTTGAAAATGTCAGCTCCGGAATATGGTTGAGGGAGGGGACACTATCGGGAACAAGAATGAACACATGTGATTTGCGTGCCGATGAGATCTCCTGTGGGATAGGGCAATTTCAGGCACAGAATGCTTTTGTGTTGACCAGGGGGGTGCGCGATCGGCCTGCTTCCGGACGGTGGACTATCTGTTTCATCGTCTCCTGCAGGGGCACGTGACGACAAAATGACAGTGAAGCGTTACCCTGTCTACTTGTACTTTGGTGACTTACCCTGTTGTGAAGATACGGTGACGGCTCCATAATGAGGTAAGATATCAGCTACGACTAGCGGTATCCTTGTACTGTATCGTACGTACGTCTATAGCCCTACAAACTAAGATGAGGTCGGATCCCTATTTTGGGACTACAAGTTGTATCTTGTTCCCACCTGGACCACCAATAGTGAGGCATTAAACAGATCCATTGTCATGTGCAATTGCCGTTTTTTAACAGAACGATGCGTCTAGTGACGTAAGAGTCAGGGGCTAGAGATACGGTGGTGCAAGTACAAGTATCGTACAAGTGCTGTGCGAAAGGTTCAAACGCGTGATTGTAGAGTCCAGTGGGATCAACTCTGCGGCCCAATAAAGCCCAGTTTTGGACCTTTGGGGTGATCCAACAGACGGCTTAGACTCTGGAGCAAATTGCTTGTTTGCAAATTCGTCAGGAGCCAGAAAAGTTTTCGAGTTTGAATTTAAAAATAGAAGCGTCGCGCTAGAGCAATAGCAAAAGAGCAAGTGAGGGGATGGAAAGGTGCAAGGCGGTGTCTTAGTCGTACGAGAGCCGTCTTTTGGACGTTTTCACGTCACATTTGTCAGATTTCCACGCTCCAATAGTCGTACATCCCACGTTGTCCGTATTGCCATTTTTAGGACCCACATGCACAGGGCAGGACAAGCACAACAGGAGAGTCGTATTCGGAGGGGTGCAGAAAGGAGTACCTTGGATCTGTGGTGTTCCTGGGTCCAGTATCAACGGGGACACAATGGGCTTGTTGTAGCAGCTCCTAAAGGGTGCGCAGAATGTGCTGGTCTTGCCTGCCCTCGTCACGTATAGCTACTCTAACTCATCTGGACTCCACACCAACATTCCAGCAATGTATAATTAGTTGCTTGTTTATTTTTGGGACAAACAATGGAGCGATTGACCCATCAGACTCCACAGTACCTTGCGCGGATAATGCACGACAGGTTGAGAGCTGAAATACCTCCGCCAAGTAGACAGTAATACACGAGTTGCCGCCTGAAAAACACCCCGGTTTAGCCTCCACCACCCCCGCCTCGTCAACATGGCCCAGCAATAACAAAAGTAGGCTCCACACGATAGAGTTTGGCGCTGGCGAACCTACCGGGATAGGTGCAAGTCCAGAGACGGACTAATGTGAGACTAATGGAGCTGGAGTGCGTGAGCTGATGAGAAGGCGAGGGCAGTTTTCGCGGCTCAACAGGTATATCTCTCCGTTCCATGTGACCCCACCAAACTACCCCTATCTAATCTGGGTTTGTCTGGTTGCCGGGACTCCTCTGTTATGTTAGGTTAAAACGCTCATGCTGCGGCAACCTTAGACGGTGGAGAGAAGCACCAGTTGCAACCCAACTGAGGCTTGTCACCATCTTTCCACCCACCAACCCCATTCCCTCGCTAGAAAACGGCAGCCGCAATGAGACTCGCCGCCATATTGCTGTGTTGGCTGGCGACCCTGGTGCTAGCCAAGGAGCGCCAGCTGTCGGCAGACACCCTCGTCACCTGCATGCAAAACTCGTCCTTCACGGCCAATTTCTTCGACGTCAAGTTCTTCCCCGACAACGGTACCGTCAACTACAACATCCAGGCCAAAACCGACATTTCCGGCCGGGTCTATGCCACTCTGGACGTGTGGGCTTACGGCTTCCTGGCCTACTCGGTCAAAGTCGACCCCTGTACTAACGATAAGCTGCAACAGCTGTGTCCAATGTATCCCGGAAACATTGACCTGGAATCAACGGCCACCCTGTCCAAACACGACGTGGACCAGATCCCAGGAGTGGGTTTCACCTTCCCCGATATCGACCTCATGATTGTCGGAAGCGTATACATGCTAGATACAAACGCTAGAGTCGCATGTATTGTCATCCAGATGACCAACGGAAAGACCGTGGAACACACTGCCGTCAAGTGGGTCACCGCCTGTATCTCTGGTCTCGGTCTGCTCGTTGCTGCCTTCGCTGCCACCTTTGGAAACTCCATCACAGCATCCCACATTGCTGCAAACTCCGTCTCTCTCTTCAACTACTTCCAGGCCACCGTCATTCTGACCATGCAGGCCGTGCCCCGAGTGCCCCCCATGGCTGCCGCCTGGGCCCAGAACGTGGCCTGGTCCGTGGGTCTCATCCGAATCACCTTCATGCAGAAAATCTTCAGATGGTACATTCAGTCCACGGGCGGAAACCCCACACTCTACCTGAGTCACAAGACCATCTCCATTCTCGTCCAGCGACGAAACCTCTTTGTCGAGAGGGTGGCCAGCTTCAGCCCCGTGCTCGGAAAGGTCGTAGACCACCTCTTCATGGCCTCCTACGACGCGGCTGCAAACGTCTACAAAAATACAGACAGATACACCCGTAACCTGGTGAGCTACCACCCGTCTGGAGTCCGAGCACGTGACCTGGCCCCCGATCACGTGATGAACCTGCTTTCGAAGCGGGCCCAGCTCGACGATCTCTCTCCCGAGTCCTCGTCCACCCTTTTGGTTCTCAGAGGCATTCTGCGAGTCATCTACGACGCCCATATCGAGCAGACTTCGGGAACTATCACCTCTTTCACCTTCTTTGTGCTCTTTGGACTGCTTCTGGGCATTTGTTTCGGAATCTTCAAGCTCTTGCAGGTGTGTATCCAGCGAAAGAGAGGAGGAGAAGGCGCCCCCAACCTCTACTACGCAGACAACTCCCAGCAAAAGGAACATGATCAGGACGGATACAGACACGACTACTATGCTAGTTCGGAGCGAGTTCTGCTCAAGGGAGCTCTTTCACGAACCCTTTTGCTCTTTTGCCCTCAGCTTCTCGTCTTTTCGCTGTGGGAGTTTTACACTCGAGACTCTGCTGCCGTCATTGTTCTGGCCTGCTTCTTCCTGGTGCTGACTCTCGGAGTCCTGGGCTTTGTGTGCTTCCGGGTCATCTACTTTGCCCGTCAGTCGATCCGAGAACACAACACCCCCGCGTACCTGCTGTTTGGTAACCCTCGAATTCTCAACCGATATGGCTTCATGTACCTGCACTTTAACGCCGACCACTACTGGTACTGTGTTCTTCAGCTGGCGTACACGCTGGTCAAGGCGCTGTTCATTGCGTACGGCCAGCAGTCGGGCAAGACCCAGGCCATGGCCATCTTCATCATCGAGCTCTTTTACTTTGCTCTGTTGTGCTGGAGAAAGCCGTACATGGACAAGCGAACCAACGCACTCAACATTGCCATTGCGCTGGTGACGCTGATCAACTCGTTTCTCTTCACATTCTTTTCGCGCATCTACGGCCAGCCGGCGTCCGTGTCGTCGGTCATGGGCGTCATTTTCTTCATTCTCAACGCCGCCTTTTCCCTGGTGCTGCTCATCATCGTCATTGTCACGTGCACCATTGCCATCTTGTCCAAGAACCCCGACAAGCGGTACCACCCGGCCAAGGACGACCGGGCGTACTTTATGCCCAACCAGGACGGTCTGCAGGGCGACAACGAGTTTGACGCTCTCGGAAACGCTGCTCAGGAGGGCCACGATCTGCCGTTCGAGGAGGAGCTCCCCGACAACGACGGCAGCAACTCAATGCTGGGCGTTGAGACCAAGAGCAGCGAGGATCCTAGCATGCAGCACCTGACCAACAGCAATTATAGTCGCCACAACGTGCGTGACTCCTTCCGAGATTCTATGCCTTCGGGCGCCTCGTTTGACTCAAGGGATACCCCACTGCAGGAAACGAAAATTGTTTAGCATAATAGATTGAGATTTTTATTGTACAGATGTAGGTGGATAGCTGTGTGAGTACAGCGTAATGACTGTAGATAGTCACTTCAGACAGTAACTTGAATCGTCTGGATTGAAGTATCTGTCGTAGTTCTAATTGTAGGGATATGGGGTGTATCACGATTGGTGGAGGAGGTGTAATTGTAGGGCAGTACCTGGTGTAAGGAATATCTGTGTGAGTTTAGGTCATACTCTCCTCTCACCAGGTAGTTCTGCTGCTTGTACTCAGAACTATTACAAGTACCAGTACTTCGAGTACAAGTGCAGTATCGGTATCCTGGTTTCAGGTACTGTTGTATAGGTAAGGATCATGGCACCCTGCCGTTGAGTAATGTCTGAGAGATATCCAAATTCCTAGAATTTTTTGTTTCCGAGTCAGACAGAGGTGGGGAGCATCGGCAACTACAAGTATCAGATACCATACTACCTTGTACCAGCTTGTAGGAGCGAGTAGTGCCACAAGTATGGTATACTGCTGGGCTGAAGAAAGCTTACTCTACTCTCCCATCTTCAACTAAAGTCAATACAGAGCAGGTCAAATGATGGTGTTTATTTGAGCCAGTAGTCGACTGAATTGACAATAAAAAAGGCGGTAGATCCTTGGATAGTGAAGTAGTTTGTATTTTTTCAATCCAATCTCGAAAAAAATACATTCCCCCATGTTTTCCATGTCATTGCTTTCTACTCACATCAGTCCTCCCCTAAAAGGTAATTTGCAGTTCTGCAAAGCGGTGGATTTTCAGCGTGCAACAATATTAAGACGTCTCAACACCACACCATGAGCGACCCCAAACCTCGAGCTCCATACAATCCGTTCGATCCGACCGAGGCCCGGCCGCCACAGGGATATCCCAGCGAGTATTTGGCGCCCACCGAGTCGCGAGGATGGTCCAAAACGCCGAAAAATGCGTCAAAGTACCAGCAGGCCCGAGCAGTCATGCGTCAGATCAAATACGACCCCCGGCCACCAAGTGAACGGTACCCGGGGCAGTTCAAGAAGCTGCGACGAGTCAACACGTCCGAGGGATTCATGCGAGGCATCAAGCTGACCGGCAAACTGCTGACAGTGTCGGTGTTGGGCTACGGAATCTTTTTCATGAAGTGGGATAACGGCTACGAAAACGTCTTCAGTCCCTTTTATAGAGCACGAATCCGTGCCAAGGAATACATCATGGGCTCCCTCTCGGAACAGGACCAACAGGACCTCGTGGTCAAGGCCAGAGGATATACCAAATTGGCATCCAAGGGAAACAACCCTGACATGCCCGACGGAAACCCCGGTCACGTGGCAACTACCGAGGTTCCCGACGTTGTCTACGAGCGACCGCAGCAGCACCACATGGTTGCTGCTGAAAAGACGTTGTTGGCTCGAGAAGAGGCCATTCTTCGAGCAGTGGACATTGCCGAGGCTGAGGTGGCCAGAAAGAAGGCCGACAAGAAGGGATGGTGGTAATTGGGTCCACGTGATATATCTGAGGGGAATGGTTGTATATAGTGAACTATTGAGGGATGTTTTATAGGTTTCGAGGTATTGTCAGTACAGCAGGTGTATAGTGATTTGACTTGCACATGTTGGTCTCCAGTGACTCTTGGGTGTCAGTGGTGGGGGTTGTATAGCTCGACTTTGCGTGGGAGGGTCTTTTGGTGGAGTATTTGTTGGTCACATGATTTCCACACAGGTTATGAGCGAACTCGATGACTAATCAATCGGTTAGTAATCATTGTCTGATTGGTAAGCATTGGGAGTGCTAAATTGAGAGCATATAGGATAGTAATGAAGAGGGTAATATAATGTCATTTTGAACGTTCAAGAATATATACAACGTCACGTGCAATACTCAGCCGGCGGAATACAATAGATTGCTCATAACCAACCCCATCCCCGCCTAACCCACTCATTCTGACTCACTGCTGACTTGATAAGAGTCCACGACGTTGGGCTTATGCAGCCAAGAAAAGAGGCTAATCTACTTGTTGTATAGTGACCAAAAGTGAGTCAGACGCAGTCATAGACTGTGAAAAAAAAGTCTGCTGGGAAGCTTTGCCGGTATCGGGGCAGTCCAAGGTGGTCATGTGATTACGATGATCATTTTGGTGCTTGTCTCATGGTCTGTATGCACTGCGGTACTGTGGTTGCTGTGAATCGATGTTAGTCATAGAGACTGTTGCTTCGGTCTAGATGTTCCTAATACAGGTGGGCATCCAGATGCATTGATAAGACAGTACATGGAGGGTGGAGGACTAGAAGAGGGGTAAGAAGGTACTGAGTTGTCACTGGAGTGGCTTCAGCGGTGTTAGGAGTTTGTAGCGACTCTGACTGAGCCGTTTGGTTGAGACTGGTGTACTGTTTTTTACTTGACTATTAGGTAGGGTTTTGTTAGCCAAAAACGGAAAAGTAACTTCCGTCCTCCAGTACAGCCACAGCCAGGACGATTGCCCTGTAGCAGTGCAACTAGCAACATCAGCACAATAAGCGAGAATAAAAGAGTCAAACGGGTATTATCTATCCACGGACAACCCACGGACTACCCTACCATACTCACACCTACCCTGCAGCTGATATCACCAACGTCATATCTCGTCATACTCACATCAACTGTAATCAGAAGTACTACAGTATGGATGAGCCGCTGCAGGACGAGTACTCCTCTGAAACTGATATCGGTCTACAAAACGGATTGGATAGATAAGAACAAGGACACGGTGGCAATTTACTTGTATCGTACCAGCCAATATCCTCACCACCCTTACGCCGCATGATATCTATACCCTCTAGTCTTATCGTATTCATCTACCCGCCAAGACCTGAAAAAAGGCATCAAGGGAGTAACCGAGATACGAGTATCAAAAGACCCAAAGTGGAACCACAAACCCGGTTGAAAAGCCCCATTTCGCGTCTGCAGACCTCTGTGGCGTGGTTGCGTCCCTCGACCAAGTCGTGTCTAACTCCGAAATAATGTCTTACCCTGTTGGGGCCTTGCCGTCTGGAACGAAAGGCACTTGACAGGTCATCCAAACGGCAGTGGATGAATAAAGTTAAATTTTCGGAGCAAGTCAGTGCCGTGTGTTCTTCAGAGGGGCAGTTTAAGGGCGTTCAGAGGGACTCCAGAAATACAGCCAACGCGGAAACGTCTTTGGAACACAAAAATAAACACAATAGTCGCTTTATCCCCCAAAATACACCCCCCCAAACCCTCCATTCAATCCCCCTCCCCCTCCACCGTTTGCCGTAGACTCCCGTAGAGCCCCGTTTGGGACAATAGGGTTAGGGCACATGAGCTATGCGGCTGCAGAAAAAATCCCAGCACACTCTCTCCATAGGGCTAAGTCTCCAACGTTCGCAGGCCACACTTTGCAACAGGCTCTTTCTCCTTGCAATTCTCAGGGTTCCAGATTTTCTTTGCATTGTCACGGAACTGACGCAACAGCGCCTGGACTCGAAAAGCCACGTCTTCAACGCCACCAGCCCTTTCAGTCGCCTCCCAACCAGGATTCAGTCGCGCCTCTGACTCATACTCCAAGCTCATTCAACCTGAGTCTTGAACACCACCACACAACTGTTGTCGCTTAGACACCCTTCGAATCGCCTCGCAGCGCCCTACAACGACCTTACACACCCTACACCGAACCCGCTACGCCAAAATGTCCGTTTTTATCACCGTTGTGGTGGTTTAAGAACTCGGACGCTCGAAGTTTACAAGGAAGAACACGTGACCGAAATCCCACTGTTCTGCCTGCGAAAGCACAGCTCGGCAAGCACAATACAACACGGACAAGCGCAACTCGCTTCTACTCTCTCAGTTGATTTTCTGAGTCCTATTTTTTTCTCTCTTAGGACCCGCTCAATTAACTTCCTCCCAAACTGCTCAACCGCTGTGAGTCACCACGCATTTAAGCTCCGTGACTAACAACCGACCCGGTCTCCGCACAGTGCATAAGGCCCCCATTGTTAGAGTCACTCGACGCTAAGCAGCCGTCTCCCAGCTTTCTCCGCGTCAAGCACGCCACCGATCTCGCTCGGGAAAACCTAGTCTTGATAAGAGTCACTATCGCATCAGATAGTAACTATATCTAGTCTAAAGTCCCCGGACCTTTTACCTTGGGCGTGGTAGAGCTAGTGGTCACACGCAGTGTCGCTGCTCATCTACATCTACAACTACAACACCAACACCAACAACAACAACTACAACACCCTCAACACTCTTATTTATATTTTGCATAATGGCCTCGCCTACTGACTCCACCTTCACTTGTCCTTCGACTTGTGGCTCAAACAACACAACCCCCGGTGTGCTCCTTGATAAGAAGGAGCCCATCGTCACCATCGAGCCTCCCAGAATCAACCGGGTACTCTCGACGCTCAACGACTCGCGCAAAGAGCAGTTCATTTCGCGGCTCGTCGAGTCGGCCGTTTGGATCCTCGAAACCATCTGGCCTGCCACCTACCGGGTGGGCGAGATCCAGGGCCAGCTTCTCGGTGGCTCGTCCACCGTGCGTTCAATTTCGCTCAAACGGTTCATCCAGGAGGTTCTGCGACGCTCTCGTTCGTCCTTCTCCACCCTGCACGTGGCTCTCTACTACCTGGTGCAGCTCAAGCCCCAGATCATTGCGCTTTCGCGGAATCGATCACCCGAGCCCAAGAGCCCCGTGGGCAAGGTGAACATTCTCTCGTGCCCCCGACGGTGCTTCCTCTCGTCCCTCATGGTCGCCGACAAGTTTCTGCAGGACCGGAATTTCAGCGCCCGAGCATGGGCCAAGATTTCGGGGCTGCAGGCTTCGGAGCTTTCTACTAACATGTTGGACTTTCTCAAGGCTCTCGACTGGAAGACGTTTGTTGCTGGCGACGTGTACGCCCAATGGAGCGAGCTTCTGTTTGAGAACGCTCTCATCGACATGCCTGAGGATGAGCTCAACCCCCCCACTAACGGAGACGAGGATGTTTCTCCCGTGACTGTTTACACCCCTGCTGCGTCTCCCGTTTTTGGCGAGAGCGAGTTCAGCAGAACAGTCCTCAAGCGATCGTTCGAGGAAGAGGACCTTCGCCAGACTAAGAGACGTAATATTTAAATGCATTGTATCATACTATTTGTTGTGATTTTTAGACAGTCTTTACTTGTGGCTTCATCACCATTGGCAAACCAAACGGCACCGGCAATATCCGGCAAGGTTCCCAAAGTGCCTCGGAGTGAGTCATCCGGAAAGTTTGGTGGAGCAAGAAAGAAGCAACAGAGAAGCAAGAGAGAAGACGGATACAAAGAAGATCCAAGCAACGAATCGGAGTGAATCGGAGAGTGGGGGAAGATGAGTTTGGAGACAAGTGGGGGTTTTCAAGTGGGGGTTTTTCTTGGTGAAAGAGATGTTGCTTTGTTGGAGATGAAGGATCATGTTTCAAGAGTCAGACATAGAGAGGAGAAGAGAAGAGAGAAGAGGGGTATATTGTTGGACTTGCTCCATATGAAAATTATTAGTATACTATGTTCATACAATATTGTAAGAGATGCATCCTTCTACTACCATTACCATTCTTAGTTCCACTTCTTCGTTGATACATTTTGGACATATGTCGAGTCCAAAATAAGGTTCAGTGGATAGGGCAAAATAGGGTTATCAGAGATGAGGTGATAGAAGACCAAAGTGTCGATTGATCATCCAGCCTTGGGTGGGCGAGTGAGTTGACAGAAGAAGGAAGAAAAGATGTGTGAAAAGAGGTGACTGGGCCAGCGTAGTGAGGTGAGTGAATAGGGACGAATAGAGAGAGGGCTGACAAACGAAAACGAAAGAGACCGACCAGTCTGACAGTCACACTCCCACACATGGTTTGGTGCCTTGGGATGACATGACTCTATGGAAAGTTCAGAGTCATCTACAACAGATGTCACGGCACACGCAGGGCTGCAAGCGATATCGGATGGATGTTTTGTGCGTCTTTTTGTGCATATTTTATCCGTAATTCCGAGACCATGTCATTGTGTGTGCAGTTCGTCACCTGTACAGTCATCGTCACAGTCCTCTCATCTATACAGTGTCTGTCTACTTAGCATGGCAAAAGAATAAATTAGAATATAAAGACCGGTATTTAACCGGCATGCAAAGCGCTAAGCGGAATACTTAGCATGAAAAAGTCCAAGGGTAGTGCAAGGGCACTTACTGAAGAATGTTGATGATACCGAAATGCTGCTCAACGTTGTAGGGGCCAGGGGCCTTCCACAGATCGTTGTACATGGTGAAGAAGGTTCCGTAGCCGTTGAGAGCCTTGAGAAGAGAGTTGATGGCAATGTCCTGGTTCTCGGGAGTGGGCACATTGTCTCCGTTGGTGTCTCCGGCTGAAGGGTAGCCAGTTTCAGTGACAAAGACAATCTTGTTGTTGCAAGTCTGTCTGGTGAGAGCCATCTCGCTGAGAGCAAACTGGCCTGCGGTGGCAGCAGACTGCTGGGCGTTGAAGTAGGCGTGGCTGTTGATTCCAACGTAGTCGAGCTCGGGGCCGGTGCACAGCTCAGGGTGGGTGGTGTAGGAGACGGCAGGCTCAGCGGTAGTAACCTGTCCCTGGTATCCGGCAGCCTGGAGCTGGCTCTTGACCTGGGAGATCTTGGAGAGGAGATCCTGGGGGGTAGCGTAGCCATCAATGATGGCCTCGTTTCCGACGGTGATGGTGTCGATCATGCCCCAGGCCTGGTTCTGCTGGACCCAGGTGATGAACTCTTGGACGCCTGCGTCGATGGAATCCACTCCGGCAGGTCCGATCCAGAATCCCTGGTTGATTCGGAGACCCAGCTGCTTGGCGGCAGGCTCAATGGTCTGGACAGAGCCACAGTCGGTGCCGTAGACACGGATGACCTTGATTCCCTTACCAGCGATGATCTGGAGGTCGCTGGTCACCTGCTCCAGGGTCTTGCACGAGGAGTCGGGGTTGTAGGGCGAGTAGGTGAGCGCAAAGGGCAGGATTCCGTCGGGCTTGAAGGAGGGAGTGGCCTGGGGAGCAGCGGATGAGGCGGGAGAGGGAGCAATCACCGAAGTGGAGAGAGTGGTAGGGGAGGGAGCAGGGGCAGGAGGGGCCTGAGAAGTGGGCTGAGGAGCAGGAGGAGTCTGGGAAGTGGGTTGGACAGGAGCAGGAGCAACTGGAGTCTGAGACTGAGGAGCGGGAGCAGGAGCAGCAGGGGTTTGAGACTGGGGAGCGGGAGCAGGAGCAATAGGAGTCTCAGACTGAGGAGCAGGTGCGGGAGCTGGTGCGGGAGCAGGAGCAGGAGCAGGAGCAGGAGCAGGAGCAGGAGCAGGAGCAGGAGCAGGAGCAGGAGCAGGAGCAGGAGCAGGAGCAGGAGCAGGAGCAGGAGCAGGAGCAGGAGCAGGAGCAGGAGCAGGAGCAGGAGCAGGAGCAGGAGCAGGAGCAGGAGCAGGAGCAGGAGCAGGAGCAGGAGCAGGAGCAGGGGTAGGTGCGGGCTGCTCAGGGGCAGGGGCAGGAGCATCCTGACCAGCAGTGACCGTGACTGCTGGTGCAAAGACGGTATTTGTGACAATGACGGGCTCAGCAGTGTGAGTTCGAATGACAATCAGAGGGTCTCGCTTCTGGAGAATGTTATCGTTAGGGAGGGCCTGTCGAACAGGGGCGGCCGAGACCAGAGCCAAAAGGGCAAAGACAGTGGAGATTTTCATGTTTAGAGAATGTGGATGTGAATGTGAATGTGAGAGTGAATGTGAGAGTGAATGTGAGAGTGAATGTGAGAGTGTCCAAGTGTTTGTGGAGTTCAAGTGTTCAAGTGTTCAAGCGTAGAATGTCGAGAATGAATGTGGTCAAAGGTATGACTATAGTGATGTGATGTAGAGAGTGACGAGCCTAGGGCTATGCTGTTTGTAAGAAGGTGAATGAGAGTCGAGAACTATTGTTGTTTTTCTCATGGCTGATCAGCCTCAGTATATATACTGATCTGTGCTGTGGTCCGGGGCTGGATCATCCTGCCGTTCGCAGAATACGAGCAGGGTCTATGTTCCCAACCGGTTGGGACGATATTACTCGGTTAGCAGTAATATCTGTGCGGTTCAGAGTCAGATCTTGCCTCTTTGGGGTCTTGGCTACCAGCATCTTGTGGGCAGCACATGGTGCAGGAAAAAGACTTTGTATTGTGTGCGTGGTTCAATGGCGATTGAGTTTCCAAAAGTTCCAGATTGGCCCTGAGAAAGCCAGCCTCCGTTGGGAGGAGTGCATAACGGTGGAGTTTATTTGTAGGTTAAATGTGAGGGCGACTTGAGAGCAGCACCAATAGTGCTGATATTGACACGTGGAAGAGAGACAATCGGTGGAGACCCATGTATCAGGCGTGGCTGGCTGGCTGGCCGTCGTGTTTCATGCCTGTAGGGCTTGTGATTGGACGAAGAATTGTGCTCTGTCAGGGCTAGACTGTGCAGTCTCCACAGTGCAGTGAGACAGATGGATAATATGTGTTGATATTAACGCAGGGCCGTAATAGTTGGCGATGATGGTAATAATAGCTGAGTACTAACGCTCCAAATGAACCCTTTGCACTATCGCCATTGTATAGCTTGCGTTTCTACGGTCTATAGATGACGGTGAAGACTTACTTGGTGCGGCTCACTAATTATGCATCCCAGACGCTGGCTTGTGGTTGCTTTTCCACATCTGCCATCTTCACCAGCCCAGTGGAGCCCTTGACTAGGGGGACAGTAACAAGGGAGGGGAAAGCGAAAAGTCGGAGGGGAAGAGAATAGTGACCGTGTAGACGTCCAAATCGCCGATTGAAGCGGTATCGGTGATAATTTTTCAAGGAAAATGTAATCTACACAGTGTTGCTCAATGTACAGCGATTGGAGGCTGATCATGGAACAGATAATATCGGGATATTAGACGAGATGCGTCTCAGGGTCCACGGCGATCTCATCGATCGGCCAAAAGCACCATTTGAAACAGCTGGCTTGGCGATCGAACACACGGATCGTTTTGGGTAGGAGTATCCTGCACCCTGGCACCCTGGTTCGTACGATGAATGTCTGTCAAGTGAGAGCCCAGTGATTTAGAGGGTGAAAAAAAAAGTGAGTGAAAAATAGACGAGTGAAAAATAGCCAAGTGAAAAAAAAGGCCAGTGAAAAATATTCCAGTGAAACTAGACAGCACATGATCGATTTGAACATGATCGGTTGATGACTAATATAAATACTGGAGAGAAGTGTGAGACTGCTGAGAGAACCATGAGAAGCTCTGTAGACTGACAGGGTCTAAGCACATTGCTAAAATAGGTATTCGACATATTCGACAAAATCCAAAAAATGATGACGACAAAATCGAAATAAAAAATAGCTACAGAACGTCCATTATTCTTCAATCTACAACCTCTACCCTCGTCACCGTCACCCCCACAGCCTCATTCCTCTTCATCCCTGACTCTGTGTGAAACTCCCTCAACACGTGACTTTGACGAGAGCCAATAGATGTCTTTTTAAAACATGTGTCAGCGGAATCGTATTCTTAAAGAGAGTCTTATTTAGTCGTCAAAAAACCGATAAAACCAAGATTAGAACACAATCCGGCTGTCCACTCTGCCTATACACCTCATTCGGTCTCTTGCCTGCTTCTCAATTCCTTGCAAGATCGAACCACCTCACCCTCGAACCACCTCCGAACCTTACGCGTGAACATGCTGAAACGAGGATAATGAGAGTGAGCTGGAGAGAGTAAAACTGTACAATTGAGTGAGAAAAACGAGTTGGAGTAATATTGAACAATAATGAGCAAAACCGACCACAAAACACACAAACTCACCCACCAATCACAACATCTACAATCCCCCTCTCTCTCCATCCCTTGCATTCTGGACCTTAAAAAATAGAGTGTGACGAGGTAAAGTGATGTGCCTGAAGTAATAGACCAGACTGTCTTCACAGCACCACCACCACAACCACCACATGTCGTACAAGACCCGCCAAGAGGTGCTTCCACGGTCGGAAATCGAGGCGCTCATCGCCGACGGCCACCACATTGTCATCTACAACGGCAAGGTGCTCAAGCTGGACAAATGGCTCGATCGTCACCCTGGAGGAGACACGGCCATTTTCCACGTGGTAGGACGAGATGCCACCGACGAAATCAACGCGTACCACAGCGACGAGGCCCTGGCTACCATGGGTGCATTCCAAATTGGAATCACGGGCGAGAAAATCTGGGAAAACTTCCTGCCACCTATCCAGGGAGGAGTGTATCGAAAGCGGGGCAGTATTGCTGCTGACGAGGGAATCTCGCTGTCCAGCAGCACATCCAGCTCGTCCCAGGAGGCCGTGACTCAAAAGCCCGCTCCCATTTTCACAAACGAACAGATTCTCAAGGCAGAACGTCTCAAACTCATTGAGGAGGACGAAAACAGACAGCTCCAACACGACCTCGAAATCTTCCCTTCTCTGGACTACAAGACCCAAACGGAGATTGCAACAAAGTACAAAGCCCTGTTCAAGCGTGTGGAAGAGGCCGGTCTGTTTGAACCCAACTACAGAGGCTACTTTAGAGACTTTCTACGTATCTCCACAATGTTCACTTTGGCTTGGTATCTGTTTGACAAGTCCAAGTTCATCTCGGCCATCTTCCTGGGACTGGCATGGCACCAACTGGTCTTCATTGCCCATGACGCAGGCCATATCGGTATCACCCACGGATATCAGATGGACAACTGGATTGGAATGACCATTGCCGCCTGGATCGGAGGATTGTCGTTGGGCTGGTGGAAGCGAAACCACAATGTGCACCACATTATCACCAACGATCCCGTTCACGACCCCGATATCCAGCATCTTCCCGTGTTTGCTGTCTCCAACCGGTTCTTCTCATCGGTCAAGTCCACCTACTACGACTGCGTGCTCAAGTACGACATCTTCGCTCGATACCTCATCCCACTACAGCACATGACCTACTACCCCATTCTGTGTCTTGGGCGGTTCAATCTGTACGCGCTTTCGTGGGGTCACGTGCTGCTTGGCCGAGGTCCCCGATCCGGTAAGGCTGCGTGGTTCCGATGGTACGAGCTTATGGGACTGTCCTTCTTTGCCTACTGGTTCTTCTACCTCATTGTGTACAAGAGCATCCCCACTGCTGGCCAACGATGGATGTACGTCATTGTGTCGCACGTGGCCACCATGCCTGTTCACGTGCAGATCACGCTGTCGCACTTTGCCATGTCGACCCAGGACCTTGGAGTCTCCGAGTCCTTTGCCCAGCGACAGCTGCGAACCACCATGGACGTGGACTGTCCTGCATGGCTCGACTTTTTGCATGGTGGTCTGCAGTTCCAGGCCATCCACCACCTGTTCCCGCGAATGCCGCGTCACAACCTGCGACGGGCCCAGCGATACGTGCTGGAGTACTGCAAGGACATTGGCGTGGAGTACCACATCTACGGCTTTGTGCACGGCAACCAGCACGTGATTGGTAAGCTGGGCGAGATTGCCAAGCAGGCCGAAATCTTCCGGGATTGTGAGCGACATCTTCGAGAGGAGCATGTTGCAGAAATGACCGAGGCCAAGTAGGTAGGTTCTGCTGATTATTTATGAATGGATACGGATGGTACAAGTACTGTGATCAGGTAGTTTTAGCTGTGTTAGGAATATGTATATGGATGGTGCTGAAGTTGTAGTGACTAGTTTAACTGTATTGTTATGATTATAGTTAAGAACCCACTGTAAGTTGGATGTCTACTGATACCCAGGAGATGTCTTGTAAATAGCAATCTCTCGAGGTAATAAGTTGATCCAATCAACTTGTACATGTACCTATAGTCATTCTTGTTGTAAAATCACTCTACATACTCTACAGTACATCACCTTACCAGAACTCTCTGTTCTCCGAATCCGAGATGAAGATGCACCTCAACTTAAACTCATTATTTATCCAAACAAAAAAAAGAAACAAGCCTTCTTAACAGTGAGAGGCGTGTCATTCCAGAATGTCGTCGCTGTACTCGGGGAATCTGCCGAATTTCAATCCCCAACAACCGCGACAAAACGGAACCCGCAAAACTAGCCACTACGACAATCTGCGCAAAGACAGCAACTCTCCTCACGACGACCCCTTCAACCCCACCACTAACCGCCCAGAACGGGTCTTCACCCCCAATAAGAGCCTTGTCAGCTACAGAGACGACTTTGTGCGCCACCAGGCAGCCCCACGGGTCCTTTCCGGCTCTAGAGGCGCCCTCGATCTGCCCGTGCACGGCTCTCTAACTGCCAACCAGAAACGGTCCTATCTCGAGGCCTTTAACGTGGTTGGAGAAACAGGACACTCCAACCCTCCTCCCCAATCACTGTACTACCAAGCCCAAGATAACTCGCTGCTAGCGGTACGAAACCACTTTGATCCCATTGTTGATCACCCCACTATGGACACGGTCAAAACCATTGCCCTGGAGGCGTGCAAGAACCTATGGAGAGGCACCAGTCTGCTGTTTTTCGCGCTCAGAGCCAGTGTTGCCTTTGCGTACAATGCAGTCTACACCTCTGACACAAAACGACGCAAGGTTTCGAATCCCACAGCAAATAGAGGCTCTTTTGCCGAATCAGACGCCAGACTGAACCGATATCTGGCCCAAAACGCCCATGAAGAGGGCCAGGACGTGGAACTGGAGATTGTGGGCTCGAGACAGGTCGATCAGTACCCCAGCCGAATCCCAGGAGCCTTTGTGGACCACCAGTATGACGACTATTACGCCAAGGCTGCTCCCGAGCAAATGAGAGCCGCCAAGGCAAGCACATCTGTCCAGGAACCACCACAGGTGCATCTTCGGTCGTCCAACAACAGTTACGACGACTCTCTGCATTTCAACGGCTCATTTGCCGCTTCTTCGTCTCCCCATTTCCAGCCCAGCAAGTCGCTTCAAGACGAGTTTGACTCCGTCGATGCCTCAAACCAGTCCTTCACTCCCATGAAGCTGCCCAAGCGGACTGTGGCCATCGACAACGTTCTCAAGCCCAACAGAGCTCCCTCTTACGGTACCACTTTTCTGCAGAGACCTCTAGACGGCCCTGTGGTGGGTCATCAGCCCAGCAAAAAGTTCACCGAGCGTCTCTACAACGCCTTTTCCGGAAACTACAAGCCTCCCGCTACCGTTGTGCCAGAGACGTCGTTCGATGCGTCTCATCTCGAGTCTCAGGACAGAACCCAGTCTGTTTTCTCCGCGTGGGGCAACAGGTCCACTGTGGACCATGCTGACGAGATGGAGGACGCCAGAGAACGACACGCAGCCCAGCTGTACCGCCAGCAGCAGGCTGAGCTGGAACAGTCGCTGCAGGAGGCTTCTCGGGTGGACTACAAGGAGTCGTACGAGGTGCTGGAGGCCCGCCGACTGCAGATCCAGGAGCAGATTGAGCGACAAAAGGCACAGGCCGAGGGCCGACTGGTGCGAAGCAAGAAGGCTCCCGGAGCATTCTTGGACCTGACGTCCGAGCAGCTCAAGCAGGTGGACGACCTGTGGCGATCATCACCTCACAATGTGATCATTGACAAGTTCCGAATCGATCTCAAGGGCGACGACATCCACAAGCTCAAGGACGGCCGGTGGCTCAACGACAATGTGATCAACTTTTACTTTGCCATGATCACCGAGCGGTCCAAACAGTCCCAGGGTAAGCTGCCCGTCATTGGATGCATGGTCACGCAGTTCTTCAAAAACTTGCAGGAAAAGGGATATTCTGGAGTTGCGCGATGGGCCAAGCGAGCAGGAATCGACGTGACCACAGCCGATTACGTCTTTTTCCCACTCAACCTCAACAACAACCATTGGTGTCTGGCTGTTCTGGACAATGTCAACAAGCAGATTCGACAGCACGACTCTCTGAATGGAGACGGAACCCGAAACCTGCACATCATCAAGGACTACCTTCGCCAGGAGGCTGAGAAAATGCATCCTGGGTCGGGAAGCATGTTTGATGGATACGAGATTGTGTCTCGAGCAGAGTCTCCACAGCAGTTTAACGGTGTCGATTGTGGAGTCTTCACGTGCCAAAACATTGAACTCATGGCACGAAACGCTCCTCTGAGCTACTCACAGGAGGATATGCCTACGGTTAGAAGGCGAATTGTATATGAGGTGTGTACGGCTGAGTTTCTGACTCATGCCCAGGGTAAGCTATAATCTGTAGCAGTCAGGTAAAATGTATGTATATATATATATTCAATGGTATTTTTAATTATAATCACCAGTTCCACCAGCTCTTGGGCTCCTCCTTCTTGGCAAAGACCTTTTTGGTCTGGGCCAGCTGGGCATCAAAGTTCTTAATCTTCTTTTGACAAGCAGCCATCTTGTCAATGAGATAGTTGACTCGGATGTTGACATCTTCTCCCCACTTTGATGGGAACTTGGCCAGCAGTTGAAGCTCCTCCTCGTACTTGACAATCTTGTCGTTCAGAAGCTTCATCTGGCTCTCCAGGAAGCCCGACTCGACCATGGCAGAGAAGGTCTTGTCTGACAAAATGTACTGAAAGGCTGCTCGGTACAGAGGCTTGCCTGCCTTGATGTAGGTTGGCTTTCCATCTCTGGTGACCACGGTGACCATTTCGCTTCGCTCCAGAGCTCCAAGAGTGGACTCTCCAGACTCGCCTTGGGGCTTGAGGGCTCCCTTGAACATGGGCTCGGTGACCATGAGGTCGGCGATGGACACGCCGTTACCGCTGTCTCTGCTCACCTTCTTCATTAGACACCACACTTGTTCCTTTGTCCACTGGTCATTGTCCTTCATGAGGAACATTTGGACGATTTCAGTTGCCGACTGGGTGATCATGCCTCGAAGAGCCTCTCGCGGGGTATCTCCGGACTTGAGTCGTCGAATAAAGGCCTGAAGATCTGTCATTCGGCCGCCCAGAGGAGTCAGAGATTCGTCGAGATCGCTGAGATCGGGAATGGGAATTGCAGCCAGCGAAGCCTCGTCGGATCCAGGAGGAATCAGTGACTTCCAGGTGTTGATGTTGTCAATCTTGGTTTGCTTTTCGGACTTGGAGTTTTGAGCAGGTTCGGTTTCTTCAGCCTTGATTTCAGAACTGGTCTCGATAACGACTTCAGAAGGAGACTCCTTGGACTCGCCCTCAGAAGTGGCGTTGGTCTCGGCTCGATCTCGCTCCTCAGCTCCTCTTTCCTCCTTGATGATTTCGTCCAGAGTATCGTCAATCTTGTCTTCTCGCTCCTGCTTCTCTCGCTCGTACGCCAGATCAGTCTGGTGAATCTCCTCAACGGGAGGCTTCTCTTCCACCACCGTCTCCTCCTCTTGCTTCTGCTCCTTGTTCTCCTCCACTAGACGTCGAGCAGCCTCAATGGCCGTCTTGAACTCGTCCATCTGCTGCTTGACAAAGTCTCGGGCAGAGTGAACAGAGGCGTCTCCGGCATGGACCGTCTTGAAGACCTGGTTGGGCAGAGCAGCCGACAGAACCTTTTGGAAACTGACATCGGAGGTGATGAAAATGACATGGGCAGTATTGGACTGGATCAACGAAGCGGCCCACTCGGCCAGATGCTTGTAAACAAACTGGTTGCGGTCTGTTCGGGCCAAAAAGTGCTCAATGACAACCACGGGTTTGGCGGTGGGATGGCTCTGCAGATAGTCACTGTTTCGAGTGATTTGGTTCTTGGCATGGTCTTCCTTGTTGTGGTTAGCCAGAGCAACGTCGGCGATAGCAGCGGAAGCAATACCAAGCATGCTCTTGAACTGGGCCTCGGTTGTCTCGGAAAAGCCAGCCTTTTGACCAGTGAGACCCTGGATTGCCAGATCGATGAACGAGGAAATGTTGTTCATCCAGGGGAACACGGGGAAGTATCCGAGCTGATGGGCAGCCGTGGTGATGAACTCGGGGTCGGTTCGTGCCTTGACCAGATCGATACAGTCAATGGTCAGAATCTTGCCTCGTCCTCCACTGGCTCTTCGGTCTGCAAGAACGTAGTCCATGACGAGCTCCTGTTTTCCGGATCCTCGGGGACCGTTGACGACAATGAAGGTGTTGACGTTCTCCTGAAGCCACTGCTTGACGTCCTCAATGGCGGCCAGACGCTCGGGCCACATCTGGTGCAGCTGGGTGCTGAGTCTCTTGGCATTGGGTCGAGGATGGATCACAATCCAAGACCACAACCAGTTCCAGAAGGGCTTGAGAATGTTCTTCGTCTTGACGTAGAAAATGTTGCTGTCGAGATTTATGATGGGCTGGATCTTGCTCTTGATGGTCTCTTTTCGGATTGGGTCAAAGATCCACAGGGAGACCGTTGCCAGCAGAGCCAAGAGAATGGGAATGGCGATACGCGTATGGTTGGTGACAAAGTCCTTGAGATACGACAGCTTGGTCCGGTGGTCCGCAAAGGTAATGTGCAGAATGGTCTTGTCGTTGACCGACATTCCGTTGAGACAGTTTTTGGCTGTGGTGGATGAGCCCTTGGACGAGTAGATGATCTTGGCAAACAGAATGGGGTCCTTAGAAGCAGCATCAGGAGGAACAATGTTGTCAATGTAGCCGTATCGACGGAACAGAGAGTACAGCTCTTCCTGGGACAGAATGGGGCCCTCGAAAAAGACCTTGAGGGTCTTGTTGGGGATTCGTTTGAGATCCTCGATCCACGGAACACCCTTGACGGTGAAGACTCGACAGGTTCGGAAGGGATCAAACCACGGACGGTAGTTTGACTTTTTCAGCTCGTTGATGATAGCGGCCTCGGCCTCTCGGGGAGTCGAGTACTTGCCACTATGATCTCTCATTGAGTATCTGACAAAGGCTCCTCCATCTTTGGGTCTGAGAATGACTGAGTTGAAGTCCACACGAAGACCTGGGGGAATGGCGTACTTTCGAATCACGTCCTTGACTCGATCTTCAGACCGATTCCGCAACAGGGAGGGGAATTGGTCTCCCAACAGAAACGGAGGAGTAACCATAATGATATTGTCAAAGTAAAGAAGTCTTTCCTTCTCTGTGGTCTCAATGACACCGGTATCATGGATCTCGGCCTTTTCGGCCTTTTCTTCCTCCTTCTTTTTGATATGTTCAGGAGAAGAAGGGTCTGCATTGTCAGCAGCAGTATTGGCAGCCACCTTGGCGTCCTCCTTGAGAGCCTTGAGAGCTGCATCAACCTCCTTACTGGCAGCATTGTCTTCCTTGACGACCTCTTGAACTCCACTAAGAACAGATTCCTCAGACGAGCCCTCCTCCTTGAGCTTCTTGTCCTTCTCGACCCGCTCCTGATGCTCCTCCAAGGCATCCTGCTCCTTTCGCATCTTTTCACTCTTGGCAACGGGTGTATGTTGCCATCGTAGCTGCATAGACACCCCCAGCGACGCCCGGACGTCCAGAGGCCTCAATGCGCCTTGACGACCCGCCACCGTCCGCCAAACTGGTCTGAACTTGTGCATTGTTGATGGAGAGTTGCTGTGCTAAGCAAGGTTATGCACGTCAAGTTATCTTAGTATGCCGGTGAGACGCACGTCAAAGTCACGTGTGATACCAGTCACGTGATCAACATGAAGTGAACAACCCCATTCGTATTATCCACATTCTACCACTTGTACAATTATCGATATCTCCTCGCCACCCATGGCCTATACATACGGTTCACGCCAATCTCTAATCAAAGCCTATCTTTACAGCCGATTTACCCTTTTCAATAAATTCATCAATACATATGCTAATTTTGATCCAGAACCAATAACCAGATTGTGTTCTCCTAGGCCTCCATGATACAGAGACCTCGTGATACTCGTACTCTCGAGAATCTTCCCAGCGACTTTTTTACCACCTACGCATGAGTGAGATGCTCGGCAGAGACTCCCAGACCGACAATCTGGAACACCACGCCGCAGAACATGACCAGACAGCCGATACCCGAGTAGACAATGAGCTTGGTGACCACCTCGACATCGTACCGGACTCGAGGAGGCTGGATGGAGGCAAAGAGCTCGTCTTGAGCGTCGTGTCCATGATCGTGGTCACACTTTTCGTCCACCTTGGAGGTCTTGTCTCCTCTGTAGCTGACACCTTCCGTCTCGGGGTAAAGAGCGTCATCGTCAGCGCCAAGCTTCTTGTCCTGTCGCTGTCGCTGGTACTCGGCGTAAGCGATGGACTCAATCACGTCGGCGGTGGACTGAGGACCCACAGAGTCCTTTCGAGCGTGGCCCAGCTTGTGGATGAGCGAGGGAATCTCGTGGGGCTCAATGAGCGTGGAGTCGGGAATCTGGCCAGGCACATCCTTGTACTCGGAGGCCGACAGGAAGAACCGTCGGGGCATGGACAGACCGACTCGCTCGATGATTCGGAAGAAAGGAGGCAGGTAGGTGTGCATGATGGGCTTGGCCACGGCTCGCCACACCAGAACCAGCATGATGCCGACCACCACTCGCAGCACGGACTTGATGATGCCAATGTCCTCAAAGTTGTAGGCAATGGCGCCTCGCAGGGGCTCGGAGGAGGCGTACTGGGTCTTTCCAAACAGCCAGATGCCCACGTCCTGGCCCATGATGACACCCATGAAGGCGACTCCGTCGTCGAAGCAAGGACACGAATCGACAGGTTCGGGATGCACTCGGACAAGCAGCAGACCCAGAGGAATGGCTAGAAGCGCGTAGGGAGCCTCGGCGGTGGTGGTGGCGTCCATGAGAGGTCCAAAGGCCAGACGGATCCACCACAGCACAGCACCTAGCACGAAACCGGAAATCACGTCCAGGAAGCCGTGCATGCCGCAGTAGATTCGTCCGCAGATGATGGAGACTCCGTAGAGCAGACACAGGGCCCGAAGAGCCTCAAAGGAGAAGGACGAGAGGTCGTCTTTGCACTCGTAGAGCTTTTGGAGGAATAGAAGCGTCACGGAAACAGCGTTGGTCGTGTGGGTAGAGGGGAAGCCGTACTCCAGAGCAGCGGATCCTGACATTGTGATTCGATGGAGGGGAGGAGACAGGGGTCGGGGAAGACACAGCAGGTCCTTGATGACTCCAGACACGTAGACTCCGTAGGCCAGGACGAAAACCAGACCTCGGGCCATATCGGCTTGTCCGAACCAAAAGAGCACGGGCAGCATGATGACGTAGAAGGTGTGGGTTCCCAGGTTTGCGGTCATGGCAAAGTAGACGTCGAGCCAGATGTTTCTGGACGATTTTTGGATCTGGGCCAGATAGGGGGTTTCCCATCGGATGAGAGGGAGCATGGCGGAACGCATTCTGTATCTCCATGGCGACATTCTGCTCTTGTAATGGTCTGTGGATTTGTTTCCTGCGGCCTTGTGGGGTTCTACCTGGGGCATTTCATAGTTGCCGAGGAACGATTGTATCGACGAAGTTCGGGACGAGGCCGAGAAGTCGTTTCCGTTTCCATTAGTGGAGGTGCCATTGGTGCTAGGATACACCTCCGAGTCGGGTTTCTCCGTCAGGTTGTTTCGCATCAGGCTCTCCTGGGCCTCGGGTCGCAGGTCTTCAAACGAGTAGGATCGCGTTGACGTCGGCACCTTTTTTGCAGGTGCAGGATCCGATCTACCGGGGGTTAGGGGATTGGACTCCAGCGAGGGAAACGGCAGCAGGTCGGGAGAGGTTGTGGCAACGGCAGACAGGTTCTCGGGAACGCTTTGCTTGGGTGTTGTAGGAGTGTCAGTTTGCATGGGTCCGTTGTATGTTGTACTACCTAGGCAAGGTGGTGCACTCGTTTTTATGGGGTAAGTGTGACGGGAGTGGGTGACGTCACTGAATGATAGAGTGTTGCGATAAGGGCCTGAAACGTGGATCTAGAACCGGACGAGTAGGGTATATGATGTGGCCTGAGCGTGGGTCGTACAGACGTCTCTGGACTATGGTGTAGAATTCTTCGCGACGATACCGTAGTTGGATTTGGCTCCTAAAGCGATGGTCGACAAGGTTGGGTTCGGGAGCCTATACAACTAACTTTAGGCAGTGCTGGGAGAAACGGAGGTCCTGGAAAATGGTTTCAGGGGATTATTTCGGCGCTACTGGGCGCTGTGAGGCATTTGGGCCTGTGCTACACGTGCGGGGAGCGTGAAAAGGGTCCCCAGACAAAAAACAGAGTAGTTATCGCGCCATCAGAGCCGAATTAAACTGTGGGTTTTGCTGGTTTTTTTTTTCCCCCCGTCCTGCACAGTGATGCACCTCGGCCGTTTGGAATAGGATTGGCTGTAAAAAGATGCAAGGTTAGTTAGAGTCCACTTTGGAACGCGTTTCGCAGTATCCGCTTTGGGCGGAATGTATACTTGTTGCAGTATCGACGGGGTCTTTGTGCGTGGGCCCAGTACCAACAAAAAGTAATAACCCCTGCTCAGTCTGGGTCTACGATAAAATTTTGAGCCGCTTCTTCCCGGATTCCTAATTTCTTTTTTGTTTTGATTATTTTTGTTTTGGATTTTCATTCACACATCAGCCCTTGTTTCAATGTCCCACTTGCACATGATCGACATCTCGCATCGGCTTTAGTACAAGACCGAAGAGTCTGGATTCCGGTTCAAAAGACCCTAAAGGACCCGTAAAAGACCTGCCCTTGTAGACTAGCACCTCGGGAAACCCACGCGGCTAAAATCCGGGCTATTTATAACCCCTCATCCGCTTGAAAGTGGCTCAAAAGGGTGCTATCATGAATGCTCCTCCATCGACACCCAAAAAGTTGCGTATTTGACGTGACCCACACCAAGTCTAATCCAAAGTTGCCCCTGTCGATTCAGCCGCACGTGGGAAGCCGAAAAGTCAACGTGCTCGTATCGGATGGGTGGTGATCACGTGAACAACGAGAAAACCTCGGCCGTTGATCCTCTCTCTCCAATCCACAACCCATTTTAACACATATCTCTCTAATCGTAGATCCATTCAAGGTGCCATTTAAGAATGCATGCATATAGTACGGTAAAATTATAGGCGGGGTGTCTGATGGGAAGAACCATGGTGTGATACGATAAGCACAGTACTGTACGTACGATACGATACCAGTAGGTGCTAGTCTTACACCTGACAACTGTTGAAGAGAAAGAAACAGCTCAGGGATGACTGAGTTCATGTGATCCGTACGAATATATCAATATCACTGGCCTTAGATTTCTCCATACTCGCCATTGTAGTGGGGTGGTTATGAGATATCAAAGATTAAGGATTATCCGAGACAACATTCAAGAGACAGCAAAAGAACGCGTTGCAATAGATAAAACAAAGCAGAGTACTGCACCATCAATATCTGTCAATCCACCAGATGATTTCGGCGCCATTCTGCAAGGATCTGGTTACAAGTTCTTGTAGTGGCCCACACCCAACTAACTCAGTAAAGTCCTTGTAATTATTCAACAATAATACTTGACACTACACTCAAGCTCCTTAACTTTTGGTAATCACGTGACTACAGATACCCTCTCTCGAGTCTAAACGCAGCCAAACTCTTGAATCTCGAGCTGATGGGTGATATTCACGCACTAAAAGCACCAGGTAGACTGCAATACACGCCCACTGTGGCCCACTCTCTCCCAATCTGATTCTACAGTCACAGACGGGGTCCAAGTCCTTACACAAAGTTAGGGCTAACCCTAGACGCATCACATGACGTTCCCAAAAGGGTTCTCCCAACTCCCCAAAGATAATCCAACCCTAAACCGAGCTCTCCCAATCGGGAACACCACCACTCGCACCCACACACTTTTTCAAAGCTTTTAATTTTCATCTTGACCATAACGTCACGACACACATAACAACAATGGCCAAGGTTTCTTGCGGTGAGTAGCAGCAATGGACGAACGGCAGAGGAGGATGCGACGACCGCGATAGCGATTTGATTGGTGTTTGAGACAAGATATTTGGACGATTCGACAAGGATACATTTGACAAGCGACACTTGGGGAGCTCTAGGAGTTGAAGAGAGAACACAAAACGACGTGGCACGACATTGTAGAGTACTTCAATGGATTGTCGAGCATTCCATGTTGTTATCTGGTCATTTTTTGCAGTTTCAAAGCCTTTCAAAACCCCTCATACACCTTGACTAACTCAGACGTCTCTAGCTCTCGACGAAAGTCCCGAAAGGCTCACTTCTCCGCCTCCTCCGCTGAGCGACGAATCATCATGTCTGCTCCCCTCTCCAAGGAGCTGCGTGAGAAGTACAAGATCCGATCTCTGCCCATCCGACGAGACGACACCGTGACCGTCGCCCGAGGTGCCTACAAGGGCCGAGAGGGTAAGGTCTCCCAGGTCTACCGACTCAAGTTCTCCGTCCAGGTCAACTCTGTGTCCAAGGACAAGGCTTCCGGCGCTGCTGTTCCCGTCAACTTCAACGCTTCCAAGCTTCTCATCACCAGCCTGAACCTTGATGCTGACCGAAAGGCTCTCATTAAGCGAAAGAGCGGTGTTGATGCCGAGTAAGGGGTTGTACGATGATGTAAAGTAAAATAAAATTGCACTGGTTAGAACGTTTGGGTAGTAGCGTACGTGTTTGTGAGACTGATACAGACTGTTTTAGACAGTTGTTAGATCAAGGTGGTGATAGTATTTCTGGCGAGATAACCCTGCAAAAAGTTTCACTGGTTGCTCTCGAATTTGAGTGTCTCATGAGTAGCTATGACGACTACATAAGTACCCCCTTGTACTCGTACCTTGTACAAGTAACAGATACTTCAACTGAGAGAATGAATCCATTGTACTCAATGGTTGTATCCGATGTGGACATATCAAGTGTAGTGCAAGACTTTGTGTAGCCATAAACGAGCTCTTACTGTATCTTCCAAGATGAGAATATATATACGAGACTCACTTTCATGAACAAGAGAAACTTGCTGTGAAAGAGTTAAACGAGCTCACACCGTATGAGATGTATTCAAAGAGTCAACTGGTATATTCGCTTCTCGATGGCCCACTGAATTCTACCACTTAGTCTTCATGAGTTTGAATGGAAAGGTGTGTTCAACAGTCGACTTTAATATCTGCCAGTTTCCTACTGAAATTTTGCTATAAGTGAGGAGTGTTGCACAATATCGAGACTCATACACTGTCGTGCACTATTCTGTTTCTTCAACGGGTGCTGTTGTCTTACTCCTGATTGTGATGACATTCCCCCCCAAGTTAACTTGTACAAGTGTTAAGAGCAGATGGAAATGGTGTCAGAAGTGGCCTGCATCGAACATCAACCGATCTCAACTGGAATGACTTTACCAAACAACAAGTTGTCTCAACTGTCTCAATACCTCCCCACTAGTTCTTGACAAGGTTCCGATAAGGCGTGATAAGAGGGAGAGTCTTGGGTAAGACCAGACCACTAAAAGTGGTAATGGAATTCGAGAGAAGATACTTGAACGAGAAGTGTGACAGTAATCGAGCTCTTAACATACTTACAAATACTTGTACTGGCAGTAGTACTGGTAGTGCCATTAGTATGATAGCAAACTGAGACCAAGTGTTTAGTAAGCATAATACACTCTCACTTCACCTCTCAGTATAACTACAAGGGGTACGAGTACAATGGAAGTGATACTAGGAAAGCAGATATAAAACATATACCAGACGAGAATACCCCATACCCACACAGTGGATAAGGAGATACCGTACATGTGTATACGGCAATTAGTCACTCACTAACTCGAATCATGCATCCTTCGGAGTGCGACGCTTAGCGTATCCTTAAATCGATTTCGATCTGATTTTTCAGTCTAGCCAAGAGAACCAGTACACCAGGACTGCTACATTGGATCCAGAATTGGTACCCCAGCCCGCTTCTTTCGATAGCCGTTATTAATCAGATGGGTTTCATCATGCTGCCCCTTTTGACGGAGATAACGAATCGGAATTTGACAGCAACACCAACAACTGACTGTCTGGATCACACGAGAGAGATATAGCAACCCGGAGTCTCAATTTAAAAAGTTCCGAGCCCGAAGAACCAAGTGAAACATCATTACAAGCTCCATTACACCTCCTCAAACCCCATTACAAATCAAGTCGCACATCCATCCCCAACTTTTATTTTGTTGAAACTCAATAATATATTGAATGATAACAGATCATGTTGGGTTCCGTGGAAATGTGAGAAGGGAAGGGAGTACGATACCAGTATCACTACAAGCGTAGATGATACCAGTTATACTTGTACACGCCTCCAAGGACTCATCCGCCTACAACCCACCTGTCACATGACCTCGTATCCCATGACTTGCTCTTACCAATTTGCTCATGATCCCCTCAGTTTTCTTCACACGCGGCTAAATTGAGCGTAACTTAGGCAGTGAGGTAAAGGTGTCATTGGAGCCGCGCCAAGGAGGGTCCGAGGGGGTAGGGGTGTACGAGGTCACGTGACGGAGATGTACGATGATATATGGAGTCACGTGACCTAACACGCCCCCCTGTTAAACCACATCACATGATTCTGCTCTTCCCCGCCGCCAAGTAACGGTTACTGTCGGGCCTCGGCCGTTTTTTCCCCACAGTACATGCGTCTATAGTAGAGCAGAGTTATGAACGAGGCGGTGTGATTTTGGGGCTGAGTTGATTTGAGGCGTTTGAAGAGGAGTTTTTTGACCACAAAAACCCATCCAGATATCGATTCGACGATCCAAGCCACTTTTGGTCCTCCCCTATATCGCCATAATTGCTGGGTCTTGTCCCGTCAAGCACTAGACATAAAGTTCTGTTAGAGTCTTCGGTAGCTTGTGTGAGGAGTCCTTGTTATCCGAAAGCAATGAAGTCCGTCAAAGGTGATTTCTCGGAGGGAAGCAAGTCCGGGAAAAGGCTCTGGAGGGGTCCTAGCGGCTGTAGGGGGCGAAATACGAGTTTTTGAGGCTCGATAGCCCTTTCTGACGACAGTACAATGGTCTCCAATCTCGCCAGTCGCATAGACTCTGGAGCTAGAGTGTCGTTTTTTTTGCAACAAGTTTCAACAGAGTTGAGTCGTAAACTCTCTTTCTGACTAAATTGAAATATAAGTATCGAGGGCCAGCGGGTAAAGTGTAGAGAGACGGGTTGGAGAGAAGATAACGGGAGACAGACGAAAGACACACAGACAGAGATAGTAAATGCGACACAGATACAAAGAGTGAAAGCGACACAACTCTAGGAACATCACAGACATTAAATACAAAAGAAATCACTAAAGACTCTCCAAAATGTCCATCCACTCATCTTCTTCTCAAGATAAGGACATTGTCCAGATTGTGGAAGACTCGGTAGGACTGTCGAAAACAGATACCCATTCCTCCTATGTTTCGGGAACATCCCGAGCATCACGTGCATCTCGAGCATCTCGAGTAGCGTCGGATTACCAGATTGATCACATTTATGGAGACATGGACCGACGAGAAATTGCTCTAGCTCGACAAATCACCAGAGAAACGATCCTCAGTGCGTACCAGGATAAAGTGCGGTCACGTGCATCGTCTATTCTGAGCGGCAGGATCAATCCTTCGACTGCTCCTCCTCCTCCCTTGAAAAACGGTGGAGATGGATCTCAATTTCTCGACATTGATCCCGAGCTGGTCACGTGGGACGACGAAGATGATCCCGCAAACCCCCAAAATTGGCCCACATACAAGAAAATCATCACCACAGTCATTGTTTCGCTCTACACCTTTGTGTCTCCTCTCACCTCCTCCATCATCTCGCCAGCTGTTCCAGCCATTGCTGCAGAGTATAACGAAACCCGACCAGTCGTGCAATCGCTCATGGTGTCCATTATGGTTCTTGCCTGGGCCATTTGTCCTCTTTTCGTCGCACCCTTGTCAGAAATGTACGGCCGAAAAGTCGTCATGGATGTTTCTATCATCGTCCTTCTAGCCTTCACTCTGGGATGTGGAGGAG
Organism: Yarrowia yakushimensis; assembly: GCA_900518995.1. NCBI lineage: Eukaryota > Fungi > Ascomycota > Dipodascomycetes > Dipodascales > Yarrowia > Yarrowia yakushimensis. Next base: position 2,463,841 of record ULGW01000002.1, read on the forward strand.
CCCAAAACACAGCCCAGATGGCCGTCTGTAGATTCTTTGCAGGCGTCGGAGGAGCTGCTCCTCTATCGGTAGGAGCTGGAGTTCTGGCAGACCTCTATTCACCTCAACAACGAGGTACTGCACTCGCCTGGTACGCAATTGGACCCACTGTAGGCCCCGTGGTGGCTCCTATTGCCGCTGGATGGATCGTCGAGCTCACCAGCACTTGGAGATGGGTCATGTGGGTCGACGGAATCTTCATTGGATGCGTAGCAGCATGTGGAATCCTCTTCTACTCGGAAACGTATCCTCCTGTTCTGCTTCAGAGAAAAGCCTCCAAGCTGAGAAAGGAGTCTGGAAATTACGCCCTGCATACAATCTACGACATTGCCAGCGAACCTCTTTCGGCCAGACTCTACACCTCCATGACCCGTCCTCTGCGTATCCTTGTGACCCATCCCATTGTCATGGGTCTCGGACTCTTCATGGCCTTCACCTACGGTTTCATGTACATTATGATCGTCACCTTCCCCGCACTGTGGGTCGAGCGATACGACTTTTCTCTGGGAATCATGGGTCTCACCTTCATTGGTATGGGTGCAGGTTTCCTCACAGGCACCTGGTTCTGGTGCGTCTACACTCAAAAGGTGTACATCAAGCTGCGAGACCAGAACGGTGGAGTTGCCAAACCCGAGTTCCGACTTCCGTGTCTCTTTGCTGCGCCGTTTCTGGAGTGTATTGGACTCATTTGGTACGGCTGGAGCGCCGAGAAACACGTCCATTGGATCATGCCTATCATCGGAACCAGCATCTTCTCCTTTGCGGTCATGGACGTGTTCCAGACCATCCAGACGTATCTGATTGACATGAACCCGCGATTTTCTGCCTCGTACGTCGCTTCGGCCTCGCTCTTCAGATCGCTCTTTGGTTTCGCCATGCCCCTGTTTGGCAGACAAATGTACGACGCCATGGGCTACGGCTGGGCCAACACAATGTGTGGCATTCTGGCGGTGGTGCTGGGTCTGCCGTTCCCCATCATTGTGTGGTTCTACGGAGAACGCATCCGAAACCGGTTCGACAAGAACCTGGAGGCGTCGCAGGCCAAGAAGGACGAAAAGAACATGGAGAAGATGCGCAAGCGAGAACTGGAATGGGAGCAACAGCAGCAAGAGAAGCTCGACAAGGAGCAGAACATTGTCTCCGTCGAAACCTCGCCCTCCATCAAAAACCAAGACTCTCTCTAACTCTAGCATTTACAGTACATACTAATATATTGATTGATTACAGCATGGCTGGGAGATAGAGGTATCAGAGACTATCTCGAATGTACAATGGTACAGGTACAAGTAGGATACCGAACACCATATTTAAGATCCCACCGTATGACTAAATCACTTCATTCGATATCGTAACTATGCCTATCTTTGAATGATAGGAGAGAGAACAGTACCATAGTACGATACCGTACGTAACTACCTCCACCAGAAAAGGTATAGAACTCTCATGGTACCAGTACCACTCAACGCAAAACTCGAAACTACTACACACCAAAACAACAACTGAAAAGCATTGAAACTCTACCAAATTCCGTCACAGACAACTAATCACCTGAGAAAACACCCCCGACCACCTGTAACCCCCATAACTACCAAAACGGCTTTTTTTTGATTCTAGGGAAATGCATTAAGCTATATATTACGCAATTGGCATCCCTGACATGTCTGTGTGCACTGCGTTTTTTTTTTTTTTTATTCTAGGGAAATACATTAAGCTATATATTACGCGAGTATGTATCCCAGACTCGTGTTTTCGTCGGGTTGCGCCGAAAAAACGAATCTTACGGTCCAAATTGAAAGTTCGGTGTTTTGGGCCATAATCCAGACTGAGTGGCCAAGTTGGTTAAGGCGTACGACTGTTAGAAATATCTAGTCATCGTAAGATCGAGAGTTCGACCCTCTCCTCGGTCGATCTTTTTGCCCCAGGGACGGGGTCCTTTTTTTGCCCTTTTTTGCATGCCTACACCATGTAGTATGCACTCAAGTGGGGGTCAAGTGGGTCGAGCGATATAACTATCACCAGTATAGTTCCGTTACCCCGGACCTGTTTCCGTACAGTAGCTCTCTTTTTCTTGCCGTGGGCTGGAACCTTGCTCCATTAAGTTGGTCCAGGCGTTTGTTTATCAGGCGTGAAATCCAAATATGGATGTTTTTCAAGCTTGATAACTGGAACGGTCATTTTTCTTTAGGTTGGTCACAGGGGCGTGTGAGGAGATCCACTCTCCAAGGTGGGCTAATGGAAGCTATCTTCGTGGGGGTTAACGTGATCTACTAGATGATCTTTGTGGACTATTGGGCGGTGTTTGTGGTCTGATTACCTGATTCCTTGCGTTGTTCTACCCAACAAGAATCGCCGTGTTGTTGCTCCATAATATAATATAAGACCTCATCTCTATTACCAACCTTGCCTGTTTTCTGTTCTTTTTTCTCTCTTGTGCGCACGAGTCCTGAAACTTTGTCGACCCCCACATTTTTTAAACTCGGACATGCATACCCCGCCAAATCGGGGCCCAATAGAAAAGGACGTTTTAGTCGTGATTCAAGCGTCTTTCCACAAACACATTTCTTACATCTCCAACGCCATGGTTTCCGTCGAAGAAGGTGAGTACCACCAATACATTTCCTAATCGCACACTAACACAGTCGCAAAACACAACTCCAAGGACTCTTGCTGGGTCATTCTGCATGGAAAGGCCTATGATCTGACCGAGTTCCTTCCCGAACATCCTGGTGGAAAGGCCATCATTCTCAAGTACGCCGGAAAAGATGCCAGCAAGGCGTTTGACCCGATCCATCCCCGAGACGTGGTCGACAAGTTTCTGGACAAGGAGAAGCATCTGGGAGAGGTGACTGGCGAGATTGAAGCTGAAGCAGAAGAAGAGGTTTCTCCTGAAGAAAAGGCTCGTCTTGTGCGGTTCGAAAACCGTCCTCCCCTCAACCAGATCTTCAACTCGTTCGATTTCGAGTACGTGGCAAGACACACAATGTCTCCCAATGCGTGGGCCTACTACTCTTCTGGATCAGATGACGAGATCACGGTCCGAGAAAACCACAGAGCCTTCCACAAGATCTGGTTCCGCCCCCGAGTGCTGGTGGACGTGAAACACGTGGATATCTCCACCACAATGCTCGGCACAAAGTCCTCCGTGCCCTTTTACATCACAGCCACAGCTCTAGGTAAACTGGGCCATGCCGAGGGAGAGGTGGTGCTCACTCGAGGAGCAGACAAGATGGACGTGATCCAGATGATCCCCACGCTGGCGTCTTGCTCGTTCGACGAGATTGTGGACGCTGCTACAGACAAACAGACCCAATGGATGCAGCTGTACGTGAACATGGACCGAGAGGTGACCAAGAAGATTGTTCAGCATGCGGAAAAGCGTGGAGTCAAGGGTCTGTTCATCACCGTGGACGCTCCCCAGCTCGGCCGACGAGAAAAGGATATGCGAACCAAGTTTGGAGACGCCGGAGCTCAGGTCCAGCAGTCAGACGACTCGGTGGACAGATCCCAGGGAGCTGCAAGAGCAATCTCCTCCTTCATCGACCCCTCTCTGTCCTGGAAAGATATCCCCTGGTTCCAGAGCATCACCAAGATGCCCATCATTCTCAAGGGCGTGCAATGCGCAGAAGACGCTCTTAAGGCCGTGGAATACAAACTGGACGGTATTCTGCTGTCCAACCACGGAGGACGACAGCTGGAGTTTGCCCGGCCCTCAATCGAGGTGCTGGTCGAAGTCATGGCCGCCCTGAGAGCAAAGGGATGGCAGGATCTCATCGAGGTGTACATTGACGGAGGTATCCGACGAGCCACCGACGTGATCAAGGCCCTTTGTCTGGGAGCCAAGGGAGTGGGAATTGGACGACCCTTCCTGTACGCCATGAGCACCTACGGGGAGGAGGGAGTCTGCCATCTGATCCAGCTGCTCAAGGACGAGATGGAAATGAACATGCGTCTGATTGGAGCCAACAGAATCGAAGATCTCAACCCAAGCATGGTCGATCTCAAGAGCATCTTCTCCCACTCGGCAGATACCGCCCGAGACATTCTGGGAGAGAATGTTTACCAGCACATGGCCATGCCTCTTTTCAAGGGCAGTAAGTTGTAGACAGGAACAGGGTACCATGTAGAATAATAGAATATGATGACGATGAGAATTAGTATGAGTACTACGAGTACATGTGTTTCGTCACACATTTCAGATCATAGCTAATGTGTTTAGCACTCCTGTCTATCTCAATAAATATCTATTACCTTTACATAATGATGCAGCCAGAGATGTGTACGTGTGTGAATCATGTGGAGTGTCCAGGGGCGCTCTTTTCGTGGCATCTGTTGCGGACTCCACATGCTTACATGAGAATACAACAACTGTTGGTCTTCTTGGCCTGCTTGAAGAAGATCTTGGACGACTGCGACAGAGCCTCGGACTTGTCCACAAGGGTGTCCAGACGCTCGCCTCGAGCCAGCACAGACTCGATGGTCTTGTGCAGCACAATCTTGGTCTCGTCCAGCTCCTGCTGCACTCGCATGATGGCGTCGGCCTGGTGGGGGTCCTGGTACCGCTTGACGTAGTCCTCCAGCTCGGGCATGGCCAGCTTGGCAGAGCCCTCCTTGACGTTCTCCCACTCGGCCTTGGGGTGCTTGGTCAGATACTCCTCCAGCACCTTGTTGAGAAGCGTGTAGGCCACTCGAACGGGGTACTCCTGGTCGGTGATGATCACGCCACCCAGTCCGTCGCTTCGCAGGTACGCGTGGCCAACATAGTCGTTCTCCTCGACCGACTGTCGCTGTCCAGGCTCGGTTCGAGGAATGACCGTCTCAGCCAGAAAAGTGAAGGCCTGGCCAACAGTCGATCTCTCGAACCACGAGTACGACGACAGATCCGACGCGGAGGCCAGCTGCACGGCCTCGGGCTTGTTTGGTCGCAGAATGCCAATGTAGTACAGCTTCATTGCAGATGTTGGGGTGTGGTGGTGTTGAGGAAAAGACAAGTCGACAGGGTCAGTAGCTTCATGTTGTTCCACACCTCGTTTCTGAACCTTATTTGCAGGGGGTCTGTTTGACCGACAGACAGGAAAGGGGGATCAACAAGAGTATCAGGCGGAGTGGGGGGCTAGAGATAGGAGGCGTTCAGATTGGGCGAGGTGGGGGAATCATTTGGTCACGTGGTGGGACCGATCACGTGATGGCGAACTCACGAGTCAAGCGTTATGCTGTGTTTCAAGTACAGTACTCGTACTCGTACTCCAGCATCTAACAACTATCTCTACAAGTATCAATAGAAGGCAAAGCCAGTGTTTATATAGTGCAAGTACGTACCCATCACCAGATGGGTGTAACAACGTCGCAGGTCACGTGAGTGGCAAACCCATCATCTACCAAATCTACCAAATTATGATGTCACGCTGATTGCTTGCTTGCAGGTTGCTGCATTGCCACAGGTGAAAGAGTGAAGAAAGCCGAGGTGGGATATGAAAAAAAGATATAAAAGAAAATTAAATAAAAGAAAAGAAAAGAAAAGAAAATTAAATAAAATCTGAACATCAAGCCGAGTCACGTGATCTACAAACTGGAAAGGCAAAACAGCCATTCTGAAACCGCTTCCCGTTTGCCACCCAGGGCTGTGTTGTAGTTGAAACTTCAATTAACTTAGTCTATTTAGTTATCTCTTGTTTAACTGGAATGTATCATAGTCTTCGACGCTGTACTTGCCTTTTAAGACTGAGTCGATTTGGAAAGTGGAGGGTGTAGAGTGCTGACATGAAGGATTCGTTCTGACTCATACCCCCTAGGGTGGACCTGGTCCAATAAATAACCACCATGTCTAACCCCCATGAAGCTCGTTGAACTTGAACTCAATGGTGAAAAGAACCGGATCAGGAGACTCGACAATCACCTGGCTGTCCACCAGATAATTTGACGTAGAAATCTGGGTGTAAAATGACGTTTCCCAGTCCTCCACGTCCCATTGCAGACCCCTAGTGGTGATCCGGGTGGGTCCAGCAACAGGAATGATACCCACAGCCTTTCCAAGCAGGTTCTGGGGTGTCTTGACAACATTGCGCACATCGGGATGCAACAAAAAGGAAACACAGGCATCATTGAGTAGATAGACCGTCTGGTGGTGTTTGAGAGACAGAAACAGATGGAAGATGGAATGAAAGGTGTGATCCAGACGACCTCCAAGAGCTCCAAGCACCAACAGACCGTGCACCTCGTACAATTGGTTGCCCAGGGTCACGGCCTTCATGAAATCGGTTGTATCCTGGCTCTTGTCGTGTTTCACAAGAACTCCATGCTCTTCATACCACTGTCGAACATTGTCTCTAAGAGAGTCGAAATCGCCCACAATGACATCGGGGAGGAACTTGAGTCGTTTCTCGTCCGTCTCCAACGCATCAAACAGCCGATTGGCTCCTCCATCTGCACAGATTCGTCGCTCACAAAAAGTCCATGCTCGAGTGAACAAATCCATGTTGGTAATGGGCTGATTGAGAAGCACCAGACCATGCCGCTTCCTGTCACATGTCGTGTCGCCTCCAAGAAACGCTCCCGGCGAGAATGTCACATGAGCCATTGTGTAGTGAGACTAGCGTCTTCTCGGAGAGTAGTGTCGAGGACAAGTTGCTTGAGTCAATTCTTACAGCTCCTCGCAGTCCAAATGCAGGTCTAGGGCTAGGGCTTTGAGTCACGGTCACGTGGACGGATCAAGTCACGTGACCAAGCTGATCGCGACCGGCGAGGGCCAGTCTTCTGTGCATTAACAGTACGATACAAGCACCAGGTGTATTGTATCGGTGTCGGTACTTGTAGTGTCATCTTGACATACCAAGGTCAGCAACAGAGCAGAACAGGAAGGCCATATCAGAACAAATGAAACCAATTAATAATAATGAAAGGCATTAAGAACGAGAAGATACTGGAGACAATCTGATCGACACAACTTTCCAACTTTTGGTCTCTACTATACTGTTCTGGAGATAGTATTAATGATCTTCTTTGGTATTTGACTTTACTTGATTTGATTTAGAATACTTGAAACATTGGTTAAGATTAGATTCTATCTATAACATCACTCAAAGGAGCCACAAAGTTCCAAAATCACAACAAATTCCGTGACACCACTTACAACGACCATATAACCCACTTGTACCGCTTCTGTAAGCAACCAACACCTCCTCCGAAGCGACCAGTCAAGAGCAAGGAATTTTGGCTTAGTCTAAAATATTGGCTTCTGAAAGTTGAGTGAAATTTGTCACCTGAAAGAGATGTTATAGAGGCTCTCTGGTGGACTTATGGGAGCTCAGATTGGGCGATTAAATGGTCTTCTATTGAAACTAACGTCTGATATCCAATAATTAGTCTCCTTTTGCCACCTGCCACCTCAGTGGCAACATCCATCTTTCCTTCTCAGTCGCAAATCGAACCGACGTGCTCTTCTCATGCACAATTTGTAATGGATGGGCTTGGAACATGCATGACAGATCTGTTAGTTTGCCTCGAAGATTCCTTTGGAAACTTGCTACACAGCACCTCTATACCACCCGCAACATGTTTAGAACCGCCATTCGATCTCTGCGAACCGTGCGACCGGCCCAGATCCGGGCCATGCACACCGCCAGACCCCACAAGGCCGTTTCCCGGTCCGCCTTCGTTCTCGGAGCTTCCACCGCCCTCATGCTTGGAGGCGTGATTTTCAACGAGGCCACCAAGGAGGCTGAATCCGAGCCCAAGGCCGACAAGAAGGACGGCGCGGCCCCCGAGGGCCAGCAGGGAGCCTACGACCCCGAGACCGGCGAGATCAACTGGGACTGTCCCTGTCTGGGCGGTATGGCCAACGGTCCTTGTGGAGAGGAGTTCAAGGAGGCCTTTTCGTGCTTTGTGTACTCCAAGGCCGAGCCCAAGGGAATGGACTGCATTGAGAAGTTCTCTGGCATGCAGGACTGTTTCCGAAAGCACCCCGAGGTGTATGCTGATCAGCTGAGAGACGACGAGGAGGAGCAGAAGATTGTCGAGGAGGCTGTTCAGGAGTCCGCCAAGCAGTCCCCCACCGAGATTGTCGAGGTTGTGGACGAGATTGTCGAGATCCCCAACAACAAGCTGTCTGTGCCTGCTCAGGAGATCAAGCAGGTTGTTCAAGACACCGCCAAGGGCGTGCACGAGCTTGCCGAGGACGTTACCGAAAAGGTGGAATCTGTGGCCAAGAAGGTTGCAGTGCTCGCCGACTCGGAGGATCTCAAAAAGAGCATCACCGAGGCCATCAAGTCTGCCGAGGACGTGATTGACCACATTGCCGAGTCCACCGAGTCCATCATCGACGCTCTGGAGGGATCTGCCGACAAGGTGTCTGAGCACATCCAGCCCGTTATTGAGAAGATCACCCCCGTCATCGCCAAGATTGAGGAGCTTCTCGAGTCCGACAAGGGCGACAAGAAATAAATGTATATATATGTAAATAAGAACAAGAGGCTACTTGCAGTCTGAATCAGAAAGAAACAATCAATAATAGTATTATACAATGGCCACTTCCTTGACCACCTCTTCAATGTACCGAGGCTCATAAGCTGCTCCTGCCTTGACATAAAACACATGGTTGTCCACATAACAAACAACAGCCTGCTTACCGCCCTCAATGGAGTACAATGGAAACCCCTTGTGGTCATGGAACCGATCTGTGGTGCGATACAAGAGACCAGAAGCCACACAAAGCTCGTAAATGACATCGTGAAGAGTCACAGATACACTGATTGTGTCTGGATCGGGCTTGGAGGTCTGTACAGGAGTGAATTCGACCTTGGAAGCAGCCATATCTGCCCAGAATCCATCAATGTCCTTCTGGGTGACTTCTGAGAGCTTCTGAATGGCCTGTAGAACGCTTCCCACCTGCTCAAACTGCAGAGAAACAACATCCACATACACAGTGAGGTTCTGGGCGAAAAAGTCGCGCCAGATTGAAAACCAGGCTCCAGCCTGCTGAACAACAACACCCATGTCTCCTGCCAACCCGGATTCCAGCCACTGTTTGAGCGTCTTCTTCCACTTTGGGAAAAACTCCGAGTCTAGCACCACCCCAATCATCTCTGAAGACAGAACCTTTTGCCAGAGGAAAAAGTCCGCCAGAGGCTGTGTATCTTGATTGGCAGGGTTGATGACAAGATTGCGATGCAAAAACCGCGAAAGATTGGGCAAAAGATTCTTGACCACCAGAGAAGGCAGATCCACAAAGGGCGACAAAGAGATACACGCTTCCGGAAGCCCAGGAGGCGCGTTCTGGGCATTCCAGCTTCGAAGAGCTTGTCCAACCACAGTCTGAAGACGGCCCAGAACAACATTCTTGTCTGTAAGAGACAGAAAGGGCCACCATTGACGCAAGAAGGACAAATCGTGAGATTGCTGATTCCACACGATGATGGCGTTGAGCTTGGGAACAACAACCCGATGAATGAAGACGGTCCGAACAAAGTCGGGAAGAATAGGACCCCAAGACTCAAGCAAAGAAATGGCCAGATTGGAATTCCAGTTGTTGGTCAGCTCAGAACTCACCTTGGGAAGCCAAACTCGAGCGAGAAGAACCAGCCGAACCTCGGAAGGAGACTCAATCAACTTGTCCAACAGAAAATTGGGCTGCTGCACCACGCTCCAAGACGCAGTCACGTGACCGTACACTGGTCCCACGACGCTCAACCACATTTCTGTTGGGTCATTTTGTTTCAGAATCGAGCAGCATTCCAAAAGTGTATCTAGACTATCAGGATTTGTAGTCATCAAGTCCATGCATTTTTGCAGTCTTGCCAGTTGTTGATCCGATTCTGTTTCTTCACTCTTTAGATCCTCCATATCTTCCTTTACTCCTGCAATTTGTTCAGATACAAACACGTGACGGGTTCGTAAATGTTCGTTTTCCATCTGCAGACGCTCCAATTCAAGTCTCAGCGACTCTAGAGACGTGATAGCAACTGAATTTGCACTTGAGTCGCCCTCGGGTCGCATATCGATCGCCTTTTTCAGCACATTTTCGTCAATGGCCATTCCAGACTCTCTCAGCTCCTCCACGGTTTTGTAGATGCTTTTTGGCTTGCTTTTCTTGAACGTGACGGGGGTTTCCACGACATTGTCCATGTCAGAATCGGAGTCCGAATCAACCTCCTCCGTCTCCTTTTCGCTTTTCTTTGTGAATGCTGTCTGAGCTCCCAGACCTTGTCCTCTCACACTTCCCTGCTGTTCAATGGGACGAGTGATACCCTGGCCATCTTTACCGAGACCCTGGCCGGCCTTGTAGCCCATTTTCGCGAGAAGAGCGGCTCCGATTCCATACGGCTTTGATCTCGACTGCGAGTCAGTCCTGTTTTCCAGCTTCTTTTCGTTTTGTTGCTTGATGTAGTCCGTCACTGAAGGCATTGGTTCTGGGCTTGTTTCGGTATTTCCGAATCCCGAGCCGCCCATCATTCCACCCATCATCCCCATTCCCATACCCATGCTGTTCATACCCATGCTGTTCATACCCATTCCCATTCCCATACCCATACTCATTCCCATACCCATACTGCTTCCTTCGTCTTCATCATCCTGATCTGTAGACGCCTGAGTCTGAAAAGCCATGGGGTTGAATTTGAGCGACGGGCGGGGCTTTTGCTCCTCTTCATCGCCACCTTCCTCGCGTCGACGCCGTTTGAACATGTGTTAAAAGTGATTGGTGAGATGACAAAAGATATATTCTTGGGTGCATCTGATATCGAACCTTGTTTGATGAAGGAGAAATATTTGTTGTGAAAAGTTCCCCTATTGAGATGGTTTCGGGGGAAAGAAAGAGTCCATTTGTGTCTTTACAGCAGTTAAATTCATCTGGAGTGGTGTAAGTGTCAAAATCTCCCTCCAATCAGCTTTCAACATGATCCCTTCTGAGATGGCATATACTCAGTCTACTTGGGAAAGTTTGGTTTGTAGTTGAATCAATATGGCCAGATTAACCACACCAAATACGTGAAAAAGGGATAATTTCACAAAGAAACAGTGAATAATACTTGGAGTACACATTTAAAACACTACCCTTTACTCTCACAGCTATTAGCAACACTCATCTCGTCTCATCGCATCGCATCCCTGTCTCTCTCACATCCAACCCTAACCCCGAAATCCAGTATGACTTGACGCTCACACCAGACAATCTCCACACAACACCACCATGGCCGAAAAAGACAAGTACAAGTACCGGATCGAGATCCAGCAGATGATGTTCGTCATTGGCGAGACCAACGACCCGCCCACGGAAACCACGTCGTTAGTCGAGGACATTGTGCGATCTCAGGTGATTGAGATGCTGCTCCAGGCCACCATTCTGGCCCAGAAGCGTGGAGCTCGATCCATGGCTACCGAGGACTTCATTTTCCTCATCCGCCACGACGCCGCCAAGGTGTCGCGTCTCAAAACGTACCTCACCTGGAAAGATGTGCGAAAGAACGCCAAAGATCAAGAAGCTGGCGGTCTTGAAGGAACGGACATTTTGGAGAATGGAGGTGCTGGAGCCGAAGGAGCAGCAGCAGGAGCAGCTCCTGGAGCTCCCGGAGCGCCTCCAAACGCTCCCCCGGGCCAGGCTCCTCTTGCGACAGCCAAAAGATCCAAGGTCAAGTTGCCCTGGGAGTTGCAGTTTATGTTCTCAGAACAACCGCTACAGGATGGAGATGACGAGGAGGATGACGAGGCCGAGGCCAACAGCGCGACGGTCGAGCGGCTCAAGATGGCCGACGAGCGTACCAAGGATATGACGCGAGAAGAGTACGTTCATTGGTCCGAATGCAGACAGGCGTCGTTTACTTATAGAAAGGCTAAGCGGTTCCGAGACTGGGCTGGAATCGGAGCGCTGACAGATACACGGCCACATGACGATATCATTGATATTCTTGGCTTTTTGACGTTTGAAATCATCGCCAGTATCACGGAAGAGGCTCTCAAGGTGAAGGAGGAGCAGGAGGAGGTGGAGAGGTCCAATGGAGACCAGCCACGAAAAAAGCAAAAGATGTCGCATTCGCTGTTTGACGGGCCCGATGAAGAGGCGCGTCCCATTCTGGCCTGTCACGTGCAGGAGGCTTACCGACGACTTCAACATACCTCTTCCAAGCAAAAGAGTTTGAGACGGTATCGAGGAGGTTTGGTCAAGGTGAAGACGACCTTGATTTAGGGGATGATGAGATGTAATTATATGTATTTGTATTTTTGTGTTGTCCCGAGTAAATAAATACTGTCAACGGGCTGATTATAAGTGATGTGTTATGCTGAGAATGCTTTGGTGAGTGGAGCATAATTTTGAGGAGTTGGATCCATAGTCCATGTTTTTCACATTAGGAATCATTTTGTCTGACCATGGCTTGCATCTCATCATGGATGTCATCCAAAACTCCCCTCTTCTTTTTGTTTTCCAAAGTCGCCGTGGGACGCTCATAATGAGGAGACCATCTTGTGATTTTGCCATCCAACGACCCCGAAAAGTAGTCTTCATATCCGTATCCTCTTCCCGTGACACAGGCTGATCGAGCCACATCGTGTCCTCGACTCAATCGACATACCATCTTTCCGTCTTCGACCTGGTACATGAAGATCTCTCCCGAGTCACTGGGCACCATCACCTTATGGGTCTCGTGGTTCTGGAACATGAGACATGGGTTGATGGTTTGAAGAAACTTGTTCCGAAGAAATGGGCCATAATTGACCAGCTTGTTCATTCCCTCTTTTGGCAACAGGTCCCACAGCCGCAACTTTTCGTCGTTGCCAAACGACAACAATGTGGACCCGTCAGGCATCAAACAGAGACCGTTGGCAGCAGCTCGATGTGCTCGAGGGTGACTGAGACGCTTGTCAACTCCTCTTCTGAGCGGATTCGTCTGAGCTGTGGGAGTCAGAGTATGGTCCAACATGAGTACACACGAATCACTCCTTCGAACATCCCACAACCGCACACTTCCATCCGAACCTCCAGTCGCAATCAGAGACCCGTGAGTAGGCGACCATTTGGTCGAAAGAACTTTTCCCTCGTGACCCTTGAGAATCTGAGCTGCTGCCGTCGTGCGCAGATCCAATAACCGCACATATGGATGATCAGCCGCGGTGGCAACCATGGCATGCTCCCCCACACTGCTAATGTCGGCACTGTAGATGCGAGTCCCCAGATCGAACTTGTACGCCTCCTGCATGGAGTTTGTGTCCCAGACCTTTGTTGTTCCGTCAAACGACGTGGTCACAAACATGCCCGAGTCGTGGGGCCACCACTGGACGTGCGAAACGCCGTACTTGTGGCCCTTCTGACGGTCGATAGACGCCAGCTGTGAGTACTCCACGCCATCGCTCGAATTGAGACTCCTCCAGTCCTTGCGGGCATCCAATTCCAAATCCCACAATCGGATACTGGAATCGGCGCCTCCGCTAAGTAGGTATCTCTGGTCCACGTTTTCCACCGATAACGAGTTGACAGCTCCAACATGGACTTTGGGGAATGTAGCATGGGGCTCTGTCGTGTAATTCTTCAGAGACTCTTCATATAGAGCCTCTTTAAGCTCCCACGGAGGCAACACTCCACTTTCACGGCTTCTTATAAACGATAGCATGTGAGGAGTGAGGAAGAGTCAGGCAGCATCAGAAAGTGAAAGAGAACAAGTCAAACATGGTGATGTTAAAAATTAGGAAACATAGTGAAAAATATGCAACCATTAATCTTGGGAAACAGTATCAAGAGAAGACAAATATTCACTCCTCGAAAAAGAAAAAATATGTGTTGATCAGCTTAGAGAAGCTACCGGAATCAAACCGGCTTATTTTCCTCCAGTGTCATTATCATGACATGGACAGGAATTGAACCTGCAACCCTTCGATTACAACCATAGTTGACTGGAGTCGAAAGCTCTACCATTGAGCCACCACATCAACACGTTTTTTTTTAAAAAAAATGGGGCCTCCGCACTGGGCGGGGTGGGTCACGTGACCGACCCGAGACGAAAGTTTATTTCAACATGAAATGCCGGATTAATACTGGTTCTGATTATTAAATCGGTATTTAAATTAAATGAGATGGTTTTAAATACACCATTTAACCATATTATCCAATTTTCAAACTCTCCCCTGAGTTATTGGTGCTGTTATGGGACATTTGTAAACACTCTGTTTGCAAGGTTGCGGGATAAATATACAAAAAATGAGTGACTACACGAACGCTCCTCAGGGGCTATAAAAACGACTCAAATTTATACATGTATATCTAAATGTCTCTGAATTCATGGACATGCTCAAAACTCGACATTTCGAGGGTCCTTGAGGGCGTGTTTAATGTACTTTGTGTGTCGTCCTCGGGCAAACAGAGACAGGTCCGAGGCATTGTAAAAGTCCACAGAAGTATAAGCCAGAGATCGGCCCATGTTATCCAGCACACAGTCCATGATGATCTTGTTGCCAATCTTTCCTCCAGAGCCAATGTAGGACACGTTGATGTCGGTGGACACTCCTGTAGCAAAGACTCCAGAGGAAGCGACGGCCATGGAGCCTCCCAGATCGACCAGAGACGCAATTGTGCCTCCGTGGAGGATCTGTAGACGGTTGGTGTGTTCTTTTGCGACCGTGAGTCCGAGTCGGACCTTTCCTCGTTCAGCAGAGTCGATTGAGAGCTTTGTTAGAGGGAGTGGGGAGACAGGTAATAGGGGATGGGTTTGCAACTGAACGTACTGAGCGTACAGACCTTTCACAACACACTACCTGGTAGTTGTAACGGGTTCCAAATCCACATCTTCTGATACTTACATTGGACAACAAGGTGGGCTCTAGGCCGCTGAGTTGGAGGAAATCTCCCCAGACCTGTGTTAGGAATGTGTTTCGACGCAATTGGACGGTTTTCCGGGCTCCGTACTCACGGCTCTGACGTGTTTGAGAACCTGTGTGTGTGACATGTTGGTGTGGGGAAGAAGGATGCATATGCAGGGAATATTTCGGTGGGTCAGGGAGGTGAGTGAAGAAAGATGTGGTGTATAAATGTGGTGGAGAAATATATATATGAGATGTTGGAGAATGATTGGTATATTCAGAATGGGATATTGTTTTCAGAATGTTTGCGAATATCATTCTTAGTTACTGTTCTGTAGTTTGGTTATATCAAGTAATAGATTTAAGTAAATGAGAGGGATTAGATAACAGTCAAACTACATTTTGAGAGCTGATTGAGAGCTGATTGAGAGCTGATTGAGAGCTGTTGGAGAGCTGATTTTTTGTCAGATGGTTTACACCACTAGCCAAAGTAAGATAACACAAAAACAAGAACAAATACCCATCCTCATCGGTGTCCATATCCACCTGGTCTACCTTTCATACAGTCGTCTTCTGTCGAAAAATAAACTCAACATGCATAACGATTTGTAAGGAGCTGCAAGAGAGAAACCACTTGATATCACTCCGATACCACTCGGATATCTCCTCGATATCGCATCTAAAACACATTCTGACGACATGTCCGACATCTGGGACGACGAGGAAGTGGGAGAAGCGCCCAGCGAGGTCACCCGAGTGAAACGGGACCACTCCCAAGCAGGGTACCTGGCTGGAGTCACCAAGGCCAAAGATGACAGTCTTCAGGAGGGTTTTAACGCCGGATACCCGATTGGAGGACATATGGGACTGTCTATTGGACGGATTCTGGGCTATTTACAGGGCAAGGGTCTTGTTGAGGAGGAGAAACTGGCCCGTAAGGAGCTCTGTAGCACCAGAATCTTTGACAGACAGTATTGGACGACCGAGGCTGCTCCTACGTACGAGGGAACTCATCCTTTGGTGAAGCAGTGGGAGGAGAAGATTGAGGCTTTGAAGGGAAACTGAATGTTTGAGAGGCCAGAACACAGCACATGGCAGAGTATATAGCGACTAATGAGTAACGATTGTGATGAACAATAATAATAACGAAAAAACAAAAACAAACAAAAACCAATATGATAAAAGTCGATGAATGAAAGTGATATTTTTCAAGTTAACGTTCAAGTACTGGCACCTACACTCACACCCTCCTCTACGCTGAATAACCTTGCCCCGGCAAGGTTCAGACATGCATGAAATTTCAGCGTCTGGAGGTATCACCAAAACGAGCATTTCTCCTGGCCCCGAAAAACCGCCATGAGTAAACTGGTGGTGCTACAGCCCCACAGCGTCGGCAAACGGATCGCGTCGATAGCCGTGAGCGGCACGTTGGCCCAGCAGCAGCTGCGGATAGAGGAGGGTACACAGCGCGCGCGCAACCAGCTGCGCACGCGACAAAAAGATTTTTCACGACCAACGGCCAAAGACACTTATTTCGCCGGCGTGTCCAAGGAAACCCGGTTCATCGACACATATACGGCCTGGCTGCGCCAATCGCATCTCACCCTGCTGTTTGAGTGTCCTGTGGACTGGCAGCTGGTGAACGGAGGGCTGGATCCGACCGAGGATCAAGTGGGACTCTGGAGAGCACATGTGCGCAATACACAGACATGGGTGCTTGGAGACGGGCAGGAAAATGAGACGGCCGAGGCGCTGGAGGCAAAACTGGCCACAAACCAACAGACACAGGTGCTGCACAAGTCGCTGTTTGCGGGGACGCTCAAATGCATAGAATACGACGATCCAGCGCTGGATCTGGCGTGGACCGAAGGAAACGACATCAACAGAGCCGACAGCATGGCTCTCCGGGTCCAGAGAAGCCCTTACTCCATCATAGCGCTGTTTCTGGGTCCACAGTGGACCATGGAGCAGGCAACCCAGCTGTTTGACCAGAAACCACATTTACCGCTTCTGGGCGCCATCATGAGCTCCAAGTGGAACAAGCATCTGGAGGAGGCTTCGGCGTTTCTGACGGACCAAAATAAACCGCTCAAGGACCAGGCTGGAGCTCTAGCCGACTTGTTGAGACGGCTGAGTCACTATGGACTGACCCAGAGCAGCGAGGGGCTGGCAGATTATCTGTATTTGAGCAGTCCGGAAAAGAAGAAGAAGAAAAAGTCGGCAGAGGTGGAAGAGCCCAAAGAGACGGAAAAAGACGACAAATAGCATTGTACATAGCATAGGTGGAGTAATAGACATGATGTAATGAGAGAGTAGAGGGATGGTGACAACTGAGGTTGAATTCAAGATTTCTAGCTACGACTATAAGCATAATAACTACGAGAAATCTCTCATATTCTTTTTACATTCTATTCACATTACTCATAGTTTTACTGGAAGTAAGCTCTCACTCTCTGCTGAATGGCATCAAGCTCTTGGGGTTTGGAGGACTGAGAAGCCATGAGATAAAGCACGTTTCCAAGTACTCGAGAATGAACGTTCCAGTCGTCGACTCCCTGGCCCTGGAAAAGGTACTTTTGAAGCTCCACAGAGGCCGTAGAAGCATACCCTCCTCCAGACTCGTCCTTGAAGGTGATGGCAAGTACAGATCCGATAGCAAAGGCGCCCGAGATCTTGTCAGAGGCCGACACGTGATTCAAAAGGTCCTCGGACCAACAGGACCACGTTTGGGTCACTTTGGAGCTCTTCCAGTCTCGCTTGAAGGGAGCCCAGGGTCCTTCAGAGTCCCGCTCCATGCGCTTGAGACGTTCTAGAGTGTTAATGGCCACAGAGCAACCAATGGGATGAGCAGTGTAGGAGTGACCGTGTAGAAGAGCATCAGCCTTGGAGTCGCTCAAGAAGGAGTCGTAGATGGACTCGGAGGCCAGAGTGGTGGACAGGGGAAGAATACCTCCAGTGAGGATCTTGGCATGAACAGAGATATCAGGGAACACCTGGAGAAGCTGGGCAGCAGTGAAAGTACCGAGTCTGTACAGACCGGTGAAAACCTCGTCGTAGATGACAGGAAGACCAGACCACACGGTATCACTGTCAACATGGGTCTCTTTGAAGATATCAGAGTTTCGAGCAACATCAACTAGAGCTCTCTGGAACTCGGGGTCCACAAGGTTCATTCCTCCAGCTCCAAGAATCACAGGCTCCATCATGACGGCTCCAAATTCTCGACCGGAATCAACCAGTCGTTTCACCTCCTTCTCAATGTACTCTCTGTACTTTTGGTTGTTTCGAACAGCAAACACGTCTGTCAGAGAATCAAAGGATTGCTCACAGGATCCAAGCTCGGATTGAAGAGACTCGGGAACAGAAACAGTCCACTTTCCATCTCGCATAGCAACAGTCGGGTAATCCAGCCAGTCTCCTCGTCCAGTGTACCAGGGCACCTTTTCATTGTAGATGGAGGGCTCAGACATGTCCAGACAGCCAATGGTGTCTCCATGATAGGAGCCCTTGAGTCCAAGAATGCCAATCTCACGAGGTTTGCTGGATTTTGTCTTCTTTCGCTTAATATAGGCGTTCAAAGCCATCTTGACAGCAACCTCGGTTCCAGTAGACCCATTGTCGGTGTAGAAGCACTTTGAAAGACGGGGATTCTGAGAATAGTCAAGAATGGTCTCTGCAAGCTTGACGGCAGGCTCGTGGGCAGTGTTTGCGAAGATCACGTGACCGTATCGTCCAGCAGCGTATGCTGCAGTTTGGGCCAGTTGGTGGTCTCCGTGTCCCAGTGATTGGGTCCACCAGGAGGCACTTCCGTCAAACGAGGGTCTTAGCATGTTTTCCTGATTGGGCTTGCAAGTAGCGAAGAAGTCTCCGTAGGCAGAATCGACGGTGGTGATTGTATCTCTGGTGATTTCTCGATGTTGAGAAAAGGGGTACCAGACGGAGTTGAGGGCTCTTTCGGAGATTGAGTTGAGGGTCGAGATTCTCTGGTCATGGTTTGTATCGATAATGTCCTGGATCTCGTCAAAGGCACCTGAATCAGTCAGTCTAAAGTAGTAGTTGTCCATCATTTCCAGCTCATCTCGAACGTCAGTGTCCAATCCTCGAGGAGGAGGCAAGGGGAAGGGAATAGAAACAACCTTGGTGTCTCCGAGAACACCCTTGAGATACTGAGGTAGATACTCGGCGTTCTTGTAGGGGTCTCCTGGAGAGGTGAAGATTGCAATTGCATCGACGTCGAAACCTCGAGTTTTGAGGGATTCAAGAGCAGAGATGGTTGAAGAGAGTCCGCCTAGACGAGCGTCTCCAACCAGAATGGCTGGGACCCGCATACTTCGATACAAATCAGCCTGAAGAGAGCCGTTTAGAGTGGGAGAGAGGACTCCTCCAGCAGTCTCAATAAGACCATAACCGGCCTTGACCTTGGAAATGTGAGAATGTAACGTATCATTGAGCTTTGACATGACAACCTGATCACTAACCTGGGGTTCTTTGGTAGTATCTCTGACCTTTGATTCCAGTTGAAGGGCCAAATGAGGACTGCATGGAGTACTCAACTGAGAGAGACAATGCGAGTTGATCTGAGCCACATATCTGCTGACGTGGCCATCATCGGCCTCATTCAGATCGCCCGTAGAAATGGGCTTAATGTAGAGGGAGTTTTCATTGGCTAGATGTCGAAGTAAGGCCGTCGAGAAGATGGTCTTGCCGACATCGGTGTTTGCTCCAAACACGTAATGAACGGGGAATTTTTTCCACAGACCGCCGATCTTCATGGACGAAAGATGATGCAACGTGGTGTGTGGAGACAAGAGAGAGGACAGAAGGGGGTGTTGGATCGGGTTTGAAAATTTGTGTGGGGTTGTTAGCCTCGGTGTATTTTCGGATTAACTTTACTTGGGGGGACATGACTCGTTTCTTGAGTCACTCTGAGTCTATTTGAGTCATGTCTTCTAAGCGAACATGCAGAGGGGGGTCGATATTGGTGGGACACACAGTTGAGATGGTCATGTGATTGTTAAAGGGGGATTGTTGGTGACAATGTGGCGAGCTTGCAATCAATTCTGGAAGTACCTGTTGTGTATATCTTTGAGAGTCGGTCTTCATAATTAGGGCATACTGTTATACGAGTTATATGGGGTTATAAAGGGATGGTGAGTACAACTAAAAGTGATTGGATATTCGTCATTATCATTTCAAGAGTTTTCCGTGAGTTGTAACTATGACGGGAGATGTGTTTTTCACAATTGTTAGTACAATATTTCATCACCAACTCTGGTACATCCTCATCTGACGTCAAGATGACTGTACTGGAGAGCTAACATAAGACTCAAGGTGGTAGAAAAAAAGACAGCAGAAGACCACTGAGAGACTATTGAACCAATTTTTTTGCCTGTCGACACATCTAGTCACAGTGACAATCACTTCTCTCTGGTCCTGTCTCAACCTGAGAAAAATACTATAACTGTGGACTGACAAGTTCCGTAACACCTGCCAAATCTCCAACAGAATCACGAAAAAGTCTCATGCCATAATGCAATTCATTAATCTATATCTAAACAGCCGTGAGTGTTTCAAAATCGTATACCGACGTAAAACTCCTCATCTCCATACCCACTACATGTATGGACTGCTGCTAATCTTCTGAGTGTCCCGGCCATCCTTCTCGTACATCATTCGCTGCGAGAAACTCATCTTTCCGGGAGCCAACTCTCGGATCTCGTTGATCTTGATCTCCTCATCCACCGAATGGCTCACGTCGATATCGTCCCGTTCCTCCAGAGTCAGCCGACGGTGAGAGGAGGCAGCAGGTTCGCTTTCGATTCGATGCTGCTGCTTCTCCGTGAGCCCAACTCCCGAAAAAGACGTTCCCGAAGCAAACCGAGACACGGACGCCTGTGCAATGCTTCGATTGGGCTTGTACGAGTTGGACAGAGGGTTCTGAATGTACGGAATGGACCCAACGGCCATGGCGGACGACTTTGCGTGTGGAGAGCCGACAATCTCCGAGAAGGACGTCTCCTCGGGAATCTCTCCGATTCGAGGATTGAACGAGTTCTTGCCCAGAAACGACCGATCGTCACCAGCATCCTCCTCATGGACCCACATGTCGAACGCTCCTGTGGATGACGTGTCCGATCCGTACTTGGAAACAGACTGCGGACGCTTTCCAAGTGATCCCACCACCATGGGAGCCGTGGGAGCGGTAGAAGACATTTGGATACGCGAGTGTGCAGTGACAGAGTCTCCAGTCACACTCTCCACATCCTCCTCAATGGGCCCAAAGTACGACAGGTACTCCTTCTTGAGCTTGTCGGGCAGATCAGAGGCATCTCCGCCTACCGAGGCTCGACGGTGGGTGACAGGAGGAGCTGTGTCTGACCTGTCATCATGAAAATCGTCCTCGTCCTCGTCGACTGATGGAAGCTCTTCGTCAAAGTTGAACAGGTCTTCAGTGTCGCCGTTGGTGGCTCCGTGCTGACCATAGAGCTTGGGTTTGGGGCCAGAAGACTTCTTCTTCTCCTTGTAGCTGGACGCTGGAAGGTCCAGTTGAGGGCCCAGAGCCGTGGGTTTTTGTGGTGACGAGTACATGGCTGCCATGACGACTTCGCGGATTGTGGGCACGCCTGTATCTGCGGTGGGACGGACGTAATCCGGTTCTTTGGCGGGAGGATGGGTGGGTTCACCCTTGGCCAGTTGTGGGAACGGTTCCGAGAAGGAGTTTTCATTGAATTTGACGGCTGGTTGCGGGTGTTTGTCGGCCACGTCGTCCTTGGCGTCCTGATCATCTGCCTTGATATCCTGCTTGTCCTCCTCCTCCTCAAACATGACCTTCTTCTTGGTCGCGTCTCCGTCGGCCTTGAGCGACGACTTGAGCGGCTTAGTCAGCGAGTTTCGTCGCGACTGTTCCAGCGCGTTGATTGCTGCGGTATTGTCAATATCCAGGGGCACTTCCTGGGTTTCCGAGTCCTGGTCCGATGGTTCTTGGCCGGCCAGAAGCGATTCCAGCAGTGTTAGGAACTCCTTCTTCTTGGCGCCGAAATGGGTCTCCAGGTCGCCGACAATCTCCTTGCGTCGTCTCTCAATGAGCTCTCTGTCGTCTGTGTCCAGCTGGCTCCATTTCTGTGGTTGCAAAAGACGTTGGGTTTTGGCCGGCAGATGCTGTTGTAAGAGGGTGGAAAAAAGCTGGGATAACGGCTGGAGCACCAGGTTATCATTGGCGGAGGATGGCGACGACGACGAGTCGCGCTTGTCGTCCAGAGCCATGGCTGCTGCTACCACTTCCATTGTGATTTTTTTGAGCTGTGTTTTGGGCCGTGTGGTTTTGCTGTGAGGAGGAGTGATTGAGTTGTCGCCCAGTTTAATGTGGGTGCATGCAGATACGATCTGTGGGGGGAGGAGGAGTCAGACAGGGCAACAGCAGAATCAGAGTTTGCTAAGAGATACGGCCGGATATGGAGGGTCGTTAAAAGAGTGGCAGAACGAGTGATGAGGGAAAATGAATATTAGTAATCGTAAATACGACCTATTGATCCATATAAACACCCTTTTAAACGTTTCAAAATACCCAAACCCTGCTATTGTCAATTCATTACATAACACCTATTCTTGCTTGCTATCTATTAGTCGCGTGGCATGGTCGTGTAGACGGTCCAGATTGGGGACGCTCGGATCGCAGTTTGGGAGCAACAGACACAAAGAGAAAACCCACAAGTATATAATCAGCGTATTTCTCGGCCGATTAATGTCGTTTTCGGTATACTTTTCACACCTTCCTCTTTTACATCCTGACCCTCCCTCCCTGACAAGTCTGGGTCTATTAAAGTCAAAAGTGTGCACGGCTGGTCATGTTATCATGACGTCATGAGATTTGATTTGGATTCTGTTTCAGGTAAGTAATGTGATTCGGTCAGGTGTCCGTTGGAAATGATTGTGCATGTTGGGTTATCTGTATGGGTAGATTACCAGTATGCCTGGAACTGGAACTTGTACTTGCGTTATGTTTGGACCGACCTACATTAGTTCGCTTTTGTTGGGATATAGTTGAAGGAAATGTTTGGCTAGGGGTCCCTTTTTGGAGTTAGAGAAGAGTTGGAGAGTTGCTGACAGTATGAAAAGGTCCAAAAAGAGCAGGTTTTAAAGTAATATTTGGCTGATTTCTTTGGTCATTCTTGTATCTCTAGATAGATGAATTTGAATGTTTTGACCTAAGTAATATTAGTTAAGCATTTAGTTTAATTTTACTTCTTATACGTCCCCCCTTTAGATAACCAACAACTTCCAATATAGTGTCAGATTTTAGACCTGTTACACTCCATGCCACGCGCACAACCCTTCTCACCACCAGAGTTCAATCCCAGACAACTGCCCCTGTAATTCTCACGTATAAACTCGGCCAGTAACATTTGGGCTGGATTCATAAAGGAGAGTTATCCACATTTCAATGGAGGTGGGGTCTAAAGTGTATTACAAAGTGGAGAAAACCAAAAGGACGGGATACAGAAGAAGTAAGTGCGTTCAAGAGGGATGACTAAGCACAATTGTATCTCTAAAATAGATATCAAGAATATATTCGCCTTTTTTGAACAAGTATCCTCCTCCAGTTCAATGAAATATCAGGAAGCTTGTTTTGTAAATCTCTCTGGCCTAAAATGATTTTGGCTTGGTTGGTGGGCATAGTAATGATCCAATTAGAGCATTATAACAGCTCGTTTTTGTGGCTCATTATAGCGAATATTTAATCGACATGTCCTTTCGACAACCCCCTCCAACTCCACAAACAATCAGCCTCCTCCTTGTGCTCCTATCTGGTCACTATCATCACATGCCCTGCAAGGTTAAGTGGAGAGTGCATAGACAAGAATCTACAAGTGGATTCTCTCCAAGCCATGTTTGGCATGACTTAACAACACACCCATCTCTTTTTTCCAAAGACAAACCACGACACAAACCCACATTTCCGCACACAAAACCAACCATGGCCTGGTACCACCGTCCAAAAAACGTGCTGGCACTCGTACTGTGGCTTATAGTGGCAGCTTTTGTGCTCAACACGCTTCTTTCTCTGGAAGACCAAACCACAGACCCAGACCTGACATCTCCTCACGATGCGCAGCTGGCGCAAGCTCTGGAGGACACGTGGCATTTCCGAAAGAACGACGCAGAACAGCGTGCATATCCCCCAAATCTCGAGTTTGTAGCTGCCTGGAAGGCTCGAGGCTCGTGTCCTGACTACGAGGCGTATTCCCAGACCAAACACGAGCCTCTGAGCGACGGTCCTCTGCAGCTGCCGTACATGCGGCCCAGTAAACGGTGCCGTACGTTCCAGTCGGAAGAGGTGGAGAAGACAATTGAGGAGTTCACGGAGAAAATGGCAGACCCAGATCTCGCCAGATTGTTTGAAAACACCTTCCCCAACACCCTGGACACCACCATCCGGTGGTACAGAAGCCAGACAGAAGAGGCGTCGGCCCAGACGTTTGTGGTCACCGGAGATATCAACGCCGAGTGGCTCAGAGACTCGGCCTGGCAATTGTCGCCCTACAAGCGGTTCATTTCCAAGGACCCGCGCATCCAACAGCTCTACCGTGGAGCAATTAACACGCAGGCCGCGTACATTCAAAAGTTTCCCTATTGCAACGCGTTCCAGCCTCCAAGAGCGTCGCGAATCAAACCCCAACTCAACGCTGAGGGAGACAGAGTGACGCCTCAGGTGGACCACACCGTGGTGTTTGAGTGCAAGTACGAGCTGGACTCACTGGCGTCGTTTCTGACGCTGTCCAACGACTACTACGACGAAATTAAGGACAATGTGGACGAGGTCGAGGACACCTTTTCCAGAAACGATGGAGCCTGGTACAGAGCCATTGCCAAGCTCACCCGGGTGCTGCAAGACCAGTCGCAACCCACCTTCAACGAGTACGGCAACATAGTCAAAACCAAGTACTCGTTCAAGCGAAATACCGATCTCGGAACAGAGACTCTTAATCTCAACGGAATCGGCAACCCTGTGGCAGGCGGCACTGGACTCATTCGGTCGGCGTTTCGACCGTCGGAC
This sequence comes from Yarrowia yakushimensis, assembly GCA_900518995.1. Lineage (NCBI taxonomy): Eukaryota > Fungi > Ascomycota > Dipodascomycetes > Dipodascales > Yarrowia > Yarrowia yakushimensis. Next base: position 2,488,709 of record ULGW01000002.1, read on the forward strand.
GACGCCACAATCTTCCAGTTCTTTGTTCCGGCAAACGCCCATATCGCCGTCGAGCTCAAACGATCAGCCAAGATCTTCTCTGCGCTCGAACGGGACGATCTGGCCAAACAAGTGCTGGATTGGGGCACCCGTATTGAAGAGTCCATCTGGAAACACGCCACATACACTCATCCCAAGTTTGGCAAAGTGTTTGCTTACGAGATTGACGGCTTTGGAGCCATCACCAACATGGATGATGCCAACATTCCGTCTCTGTTGTCTCTTCCAGTGCTGGGCTTTCTGGACAAGAACAACGAGGTGTACAAGAACACGCGTAAGATGATCTTGTCCAAAGAGGGCAACCCGTACTATCTCACTGGACGGGCCTTTTCTGGAATCGGAGGGCCCCATGTGGGCATTCGAAACGCCTGGCCAATGTCTCAAACTATGGCGATCCGAACCGCCTCGAGTGACGAGGAGATTCTCGAGTCGCTGCATCTGCTCAAGACCACCACTGCGGGTCTCGGTCTGATGCACGAGTCCATTGACGTGCACGACTCGACCAAGTTTTCGCGTCCTTGGTTTGCCTGGTGCAACTCTGAGTTTGCCAAAGCCATCTTTTATCTGGCCGACAACAAGCCGCATCTGATTTTCGGGCCCAAAAAGGTGACCAAATCGGAGACTGAATAATAAATTGATTATAGATTTCCACTTTAGGACGGACTATTACTACCGGTGTTGTACCCATCTCTACCTCCTGTATCACTTCTGACCCTTCATGTACCCTTCAAGTCTATCGAGAGTCTTCTGGTCCTTGGCCTCCTGCTGGGCCACGGCCAAAGCTGCCTTGTAGCGTTCGTGAACAGCCTCATCTGCTGCATCCAAGCCAGGACCAGCAGCCTCAGCTCCAGGTTCATCGTCATCTCGATCAACCATGCCTGTACCTTCTTCGTCCTCGTCGTCCTCGTCAGTGTCCATATCCGAAAGGGTATCGATTCTGTCGGGCTTTCCAACGTCGTCTCTGGGGTTTGCAGACTTGGGTTCCTCGATGCCCATATCGTTCATAAGACGGGTGAGGTCCTTTGCCTTCTGCTTCTTCTTGTCCTCCTCTCGCTGTGCCACCACCCGCTTTCGCTCCTCGGCGTAGTCCTCCTTGTATTCCTTGACCTTGTTTCCCACTGCGTCCATGAAGTCGTCGAAGCCCTCGCCCGTGTACGAACTGACGGAGACCACGTCCAGATGGTTGTAGAACTCCTCGAGCATGAGCGACAGCGAGTTCATGAGCGAGCCCATGTAGCCGCTGGAGTTTTCGCCCTCGCCCGACAGCTCTGGGTCGTTTCGAAGCACCTCCTGGAACTTTTCAAAGTCCCGCATCCACTCCTTGAGGTCTGCCGCGTCCGCCACATCGCACTTGTTGAACACAATGATCATGGGCAGCTTGGTCTTGTACAGAATCGAGCACGCATACAGCATGTTGGACATGAAGGTGGCAGGTGACGTGGCTCGAGGAGTGTCGACAATGTAGGCCAGCACGGTGGGGAAGGTTGTGGCTAGCGAATCGGTGATGATGGTGCCTGATGCAGACCAGATGAAACACTCAATCTGGCCGGGGGTGTCGACGAGAATGTTGGAGATGGATCCGTCTGCATCTCGCTTCTCAATGAGACCCAGGACCTGGTCAATCTTGGTGGAAAACAGATTGAGAGACGTCATGATGGCTCCATTGGGACCCAGGTTGTAGTTTTCCATCACCTTTTTGTACTTGACCGAGTCTCGGATGTCAATGTTGGTGTGGAACGGCACCTTGAGCACCGCAGGGTCCAGGTTGACGACATATGGCTTCTTGCCGTCCTTGGCTGTGGAATGGAGGTGCGAGTTGAGACGCTGCATAAAAGTCGTCTTGCCACTGCCGGCCATACCCACACAGAAGATGGTGGGCGTGTCGGACTCGACGTGGGCGGGAGGCACGGGGGTTTCTGTGGATTCAGACATGTTATGGGCGGTGTAGAAAGACGTTTTTCAGCCCTGATATTGCTAAGGCGTAAAATTTAATATAGAGTTGTGCAGATGGAGCTGCAGGTCAGCAGTTGGGGGGTATGAATATTGGCGTAGTGGGGGGTTTAATGGGGAAGGTGAATAGATGGATTGGATTTGATTGGCTAGAAGATATTATATTTCAATTTTCATCCCTTTTGAGCACCATTTAGATACCGTTTAAACAACCCTTATTCATTCCTCTGGGAAATCAGACTTTTGTCATTTAATCTCCCAAACCTGCAAACAGAGTGCATCTCCATGCTTATACCTGTACCTGTAGGTTGTCACTTTGCCACCACTCCAACATCCACACATGAACCTCATCATTCCGTCAGTCTCGTGCGGCAACATTCCCCAGCTGACCGTCGATCTGCTGATCCACTCGCTGGATTTCCAGCTCGTCTCGAGACTCGACGACTCGTTTCTCCATCCGTTCGCCTCCCCGGTCGATCATGTGGAGGGCCAGCAGGTCGAGGCAGGCCACGTGGCGACGGCCATTGAGCTGTACCGGTCCGAGAAACTCGACACAGACGTGATCCAGATCCGCTCGCCACCAATTGCGGACTTTAAGCAGGCGTTTGCGGCCCAGCTGGACGAGCTCGCCAAAAGTTACACCAACATTGTCGTGCTTGGATCGTCGGACGCAGGACTCAGACAGCAGGTTGGCGCGCCCAAAATCGAATACTACACATCGGATCTCGCCACCCGGTTCCAGACCCTGTCTCTGGACGGCCCCAAGGTCAAGGAGATGCCCTCTGTGCTGCCCGGATCGGGATACTTTCGATCTCTGCTCAAGGGCTCTGCTTTGGGACTCGTTTTCTTTGCCTACGAGGGAGACAACTTTGGAGACGCCCATCAGCTGGCTGACGCGGTGGTCAAGCTTCTGGGCGGCTCTGAGCAGAAATGGACCCAGCCTGTGAGTTGGCAGGGAGCTTACGGACACGACGCTCCTCTCGGAGTCGAGCAGGGAGTTTATTGTTAAAACGAAGGAAATGGATGTATAATGAAGAAAATCAATACCGTACTTGTATCAGTCTTGTTCTATAGATCTGGTCATCTACCATCTAATGTGAATTGCCATATATAACTCTATCAACTATACTGCTTAATGAGTCTGTCTTCAATGCCGACTAGAATGCTCTTGGGCTTGGCCAGAGCCAGATTCTCGGCCTCACCCTTGTACACGTTGGCATAGACGACTCCGGGCTGCATGGCTCCAGCCTGTCCGGCTCCCATGGCCTGGACTCCTCCAGCCTGGTTCTGGCCGCCCAGAATCAGAGTGTAGATGGAGTTGAGACCCATGAGGTTGAGAAAGTACCACGACAGCGATGAGACCCATCTCACGTCGAGATTCTGGGTGTTGACGCCGGACTGCAGCATGGCCTTGAACCGGATGGTCAGAGGGAACGGCAGCTTCATGAGAATGAAGCCAGCGAAAAACGAGTTGACCCAGCCCATCATCAGCGTCTGCGGGATCACCATCATGGCCTGGCCCTTCATGGAGTCCATGAGCTTCTCAAACTGGCCTGGATCGCTGAGCATCTGGGAGGGGTTGGTGTTGCCGTCATTTTCGGGGTCCGCCAGGTACTTGCCGGCCTTGAACTGCTCGACAAAGTAGCTCTGGCGCTTCTGGAAGGCCGTGTGGCTCAGATTGACGCCATTGAGCCGCAGGTTGGAGCCGTACATGAGATACTGCTGTTGCCGGATGGTTTTGGTGTCGCCATTCTTGGGGGTCGGGTTCAGCAGAATCGTGGCGTAGTGGCGCAGCACTCCAACCAGAATCATGACAAAGAAAATCGGGAACAGAACCCATACCCGTAACGACGGGTCGATAGTGAGATCCATCTTTGTTGTGTGGTGTTGATGGTGGAGAGTTAAGTCGACTGTCAACGTTTAGGTTGTTCACTGCATGTTGGATGGACAGAGTTGAGATGGGACCAGGGTGGAAAGCGAGTAAGAGTCAATTTGTGGAATATAGAAGGTGGTTTTTGTGCTAAATAGTGTATTTATTGTCGTATATTTGTAAAGAATACATTTATTTGTTTATGAGACCATTATTCCAGTCGAAGTGGGGAGGTAAGATATCATCAAAACTATAAGAAAATCCAAGTATTGTACTTGAATAATACGCTATATTACTCTACAATGAACATACACCAGGGTATGATACTACAGTCAGAGTAAGAAGACTATACCACCAGCACCCATACCAGTACACATTCAAACCTCTATCAATTATCCTATTTTTACTCATGATATCGTCCTTCCTACTCTTCCCTCGCCTAATAATCATCAGTGCCGGTGACAATGACATCGTTGATCTTGAGAATCATTCGGGTCAACTGGGTGGCCAGCAGAAGCTGCTGTCGCTTGCCAATCAGAGGATCCACCACAAAGTTGTCCCGCATGTCATTGTTGCCAGTGTTGAGACAGTCAATGCCCAGTCGGGAGTTGCCCTCCTTGACCTGACGCGACTTGACAGAGGCCAGGCTCTCGATGGAAGACAGACCAGAGTTGTCGGCCAGAGCTGTGGGGATGGCCTCCAGCGCGTTGGCAAAGGCCCGGAACGCGTACTGGTCGATTCCGGTCATGTGATCGGCCTTTTGGGCAACAGCAATGGCACATGCAATTTCGGCGGCTCCTCCTCCGTACACAACTCGGTTGTCTCGCACCAGGTTTCGCACCACGCAGATGGAGTCGTGCAGAGCTCGCTTGGCCTCGTCCACAAGCATCTTGTTGGAGCCTCGCACAAACACGGTCACGGCTCGGGGGTTGGCACACTCCTCAATCACCAGCATTCGGTCTCTGGTGGTTCCAAACTCGAGCTCTCGCACTCGGCCGGCGTGACCGAGCTTGGCGGCAGAAAGATCCTCGAATCGAGGCACGATTCGGGCTCCAGTGGCAATAGCCAGAAGCTCAATCTCGGGGCCACCAACCCATCGAACGGCAGCAATACCGTTCTGGAGAAGCAGATGGTTGGCCTCGTCGTCAAAGCCCCACTGGCAAATGACCAGGTTGGCGCCGGTGGCCTTGACCTTGGCAACCATGTCCTCAAAGGTCTTCTGCTCGTAAGCCTGCAGCTTTCGGAACTCGTCCACGGAGCTAATGTCGAGCTTGTGCTTAGTCTTGGGCTTGGGAGGCTCAAAGGGGCACGTCAGAATGGCAATCTTGACGTCGGTGATGTCTCGGGGCATCTGGGGGTGCGACATGTCCTTGTCCAGCACCACGCCTCGAACAAACTTGGTGTCTTCGAGAGATCCTCCGACCTTGCCGTCGACCTTGATGAGCTCAAAGTCCACGTCCTTTCGGTCCAGGTCGGCCACGGCCAGAACGGCGTCCACGGCGATGTTAGTGAACAGATCGTGGGCCTTGGACACAATCTTGGAGCCCAGAGAGGTCTTGGCGGCCTTGAGAAGAGTCGACTTGTCAACCTCGGAAACAGGGACGGTGTCGGCAATCTCCTCGAGACGCTCCACAGCAACCTTGGACGCCTGGTCGAATCCGTTGGCGATTCGAATGGGGTGAATACCCTTCTCGATGAGCTCGTAGGCCTGATCCAGAAGAGCACCAGCCAGAACAACCACTCCGGTGGTTCCGTCGCCAATCTCGTCGTCCTGAGATCGACTGAGCTCCACCAAAAGTCGTGCAATCTGGTGCTCAATCTCCATCTGGCTCATGATGGTGGCTCCATCGTTGGTGATGGTGATGTCTCCATCAGGAGAAATGAGAATCTTGTCCAGACCTCGGGGACCCAGAGAAGTCTTGACGATATCCGACACGGTTCGGGCGGCCAGAATGTGACTCTTGACGGCCTCAATTCCGTGTGCTCGCTTCTTCTTTCCTTGGCTTGTGTTAGCGACATGTAACTTCCAGGCGTCTTGCCACTCCTACTCCTGCTGGTACTCACTCTCTCACAATAATAAAAGGCCGTCCCATCTCGTCCTGAGCCACAATGGCATTGGACATGTCAGGCATGGGCATTGTCTGTTGCTGGGCCATCTTGTCGTCTGGTGTGTTGATGTGATGTACAGTAAAGTGTCTTCTCTTTGATCTGTAATAATTTCAAGCCCAAAGATAAACGTTTACACGCCTCCCAAATCTTCTAGGCCGTTCGGAAGGGTAAGTTTGAGGTCACGTGCAGAGGGAGATGTAGAAGGGCGCTACGGGTGGAAAATGGAAGATAAAAGTGGATATTAATGGCCATAGTCACGTGATATACAACAATCAGCCATCTGTTCTTTTCCTCCTCCCCCCCGACTGCTCTCATACTGTTGTGGGTTGTCTTGACTGTCCTCATTTTAAGTTCTGGCAGAAGACATGGAAGAGGAAAGAAGATGACTAATAGTGGCTGTTATTGTTGGAAATGTGACTTTTTTTGTCATATATCACTATTTACGCGTTTCTCACTGTATCTCAACTGTTTATATTCTCTTATTTTGAACAGATCGAGTCTCTGTAGTATGGTTGAGAAAGGCTGTGTAAAACGATAAAATTTACTTATATTTTAGTGGACCCTAAACTTTCTCATAAAACTCGTTTCAGGCAGTTATAGCCCTTGAAACGAGTTCCAGTACTCGGTAATACGCTCAACAACCACACTCAAACCGCTTTCCATATAAATACTCCTCATATCAGCCAGGCTTAGTAATCAGACACTCACCTTCACCAGTCAATATATCAACTCCAAAGACTTGCTAATACCAAATACAACCCCCCAAGAAACTCAAAAACCCTCTAGAAACCCCCCTGGATCCATATCAGCCCTCTTGGAGCATTTTTTCGCGGGAGATTTTTCTCATCTCTCAGTTTAAAATGGTTCAGTCACTTTTTTTGCAACATTCCCTGAGGACGTGGCGTAATGGTAGCGCATTGGATTTCGGTTCTTCTGAACGACGTCCTCCAAAGGCTGCGGGTTCGAGTCCTGTCGTCCTCTCTTTTTTTGTTTTGGTATATTTTTGATCTCTCTTTGTTTGCTACAAGACATTCACAACTGCCCCGAAGAGGGCCATTTTTTTTCTCGCCTTGCTGCATGTTCCCTTCCGTATCTAAACTCTAACATTTCTCTATTTCAGAAACTTTATTTTGTTCATCAAGGCGTGCATATTTGTAGGTGGTGGTGAAGAGGGGGTGTTGCGCCCGGTCTCTTGGTCACGTGACTCGACTAATCTGCGGGCATACTTTTGGTCACGTGACTCGGCTCATAATCTGTACAAAAAACCTCATCTAGAACATTCTCAGGGTACCGTGAGGTACAGCTCACATGTGTGATGCATCTCCTACAATATTAACATCTCACCTCTCCACTACAACATGGAAGAGGTTACCAAACAAACAGAAAAGCTGGGATTGGAGAATGCGGACGACCAATTGAAGGAGCTGGGGTCGATTTTGAGCGCTGATAAACCCGATCTGGCAAAAATCAGCCCAGAAGCATTTGCCAAAGCAGTGGCAGACAAGCCCAAACAGTGTCTTCAGACATGTGCTGAACACAAGCAATTTGCGGCGGTTGCCAAGCTCGAGATTCCACAGGACACGGTCATCACAGACTCGTTGTCGTTACTCAAAACGCAGCCGGAGTTTTATCTCCAGGTGATTTGCATGCAGAAGAAACCGTTTGATAAAGACACGTTTAAGAAGCTGGTGGAAATTGTTCCCAGTTATGTGTCGAGTTTGGAGACGGAGGATCGAGCCACTGCGCTTGCGGTGATGATCATTGCTCGTCTTTTTGAGGTGTTTCCTGCCGAGGCTGAGAAGGAACTGGGATTCCAGATTGAGAACTTTTTGCTAGCCGAAACTACAGATAGTGTCATCACGGCCTTTTCGCTCCTGTCTGTGCTCTTTTCGATCGATAGCGGACGGGCAGCTGATATCTTTGCTTCGGAATGGATGCAGCAGTTCAAACTGACGCCTTCTCTGACCCATTCCGAGCCTACCATGCTGGCCATTCTGGACTGTCTTTCGTCGGCCTGTGTTTCCAAACAGTGTCGAGAACTGATTGGCGCCAAGTTTGAGAAAGACATTGTACAGCTTTTGCAGGCCACCGTGTCTCAAAAAATCAAATTGTACGCTGCCACCATTCTCACCAAGCTCAGTTTCAAGCAAAAGGACCCCAAACCCAAGGGCAGTGAACCTCAGCAAGAGGAACTGCTGTCGACTCTGGAATCGCTGTCTTCCATCTTTGAAGAGTCCTTGTCCGACAAGGATCTGAGAAAACAGGCTGTGGAGGGTCTAGCATACACTTCTCTGGACCAGAATGTGCGAATGGGTCTTATTGTGGACGACGAGTTGCTGAAACAGCTGGTTGAGTGTCTCAAGTCCAACGACTCGTCGTTGGTCTACGGAGCTCTGTCTGTGTTTGCAAACTTGGCCGTCTATCCTCCTCGTTTGTCTCCCGACCAAAAGAAGGTGGCTGATTTGAAAAAGTACGCCGAGGCAGTTCAAGAGAAGGAAGAGGAGATTGCACATATTACCAAGCAGACAGACAAGCGATGCAAGATTCTCGTGGACCTGAAAATCCCGGCCATTCTGTCTGCTCTGGTCAACAAGCTGAAACCCAATGCTCGTTCGGTAGCCGGCACTATTCTGACTTCTCTGGCGGAACAAAAGGCCCTGAGAGGCGTTCTGACGCAGCAGGGCGCCGTGGCGACGCTTCTGTACATTCTTTGCGACACTGACGCGCAACTGGAGCCCACCTCCAAGGTCTTTGTCACTTCTGGGCTGGCCAAGCTGCTGGTGTCTACGGATCCCAGTCTTGTTTTCGGCTCGAAAATCTCCGCGTCCGTGGCCGTCATCCCCCTGCTGGCCAACATTGACAGCGACTTTTCGCCTATTCCTCTTTTGGACTCGTTTGAGGCAGCCCTGGCCCTGACCAACCTGGCCTCGCTCGACGAGACGACCCGAAAGGTGATCATCAGCCACGGATGGGACAAGATTGAGAACATGATGACGTCGCAGAACCCCATGGTGCAACGCAGTGCCGTGGAGCTCGTCTGCAACCTGTCTCTGTCGCCCTACTGTGCTGAAAAGTACCTGGATGGAAGCAAGGCAGCCAACTCGCGTCTCAATCTACTGGTTGCTCTGACGGACTTGTCCGATACGGCTGGACGACTGGCTGCTATGGGAGCTCTGGCCATGCTGTCCGAGTGGGATCCTGCTCCTCCAATCATGGTCAAGAACGAAAAGCTCATGGCCTGCTTACAGAGAGTTCTAGATAAGGACACCGAGGTGGACATGCTGTATCGGGCTGTCGCACTGGTGGGCAGTCTTTCCCAGACTCAGGGAGCCGAGTTGACCTCTCTCAAGCCTGGTCTGTTGAGAGTCAAGTCTACAGTCAAGGACATGGGTCCCGAAGTGGACGATATTCTTACTCGAGTCAAATAAGCCAATTGCACTCAGTACACCTGGTTCTCTATGAATGTCACGCGATGTCTGGAACTGTATTGAGGCAAACCCAACGAGTGTGTGAAATGCCTCATAGGGCTAGTGAAGGGGGTGAAGGGACCCCAATTTGGTTGGGAGGCTGGCAATGTACGTACGTACTCCGTGCCGCTTGTCTAAATACCTCACGTGCCTGGGTCTCTATTTACTTTGGGTGACTGTATAAGTCCGGATGGGTGATACGGTGCATACGGCCTTAAATGTTCTTTATATGCGGTTGCTACGGCGTTGGTATTTATAGCTGTGGTGGAAGGAGATGCGGTACGATGCTTGAGACGGTACCACTGGCCGTCTGTAGCAGACTCATCTACCCCAACAAGCCCACTCGAGGAACATTGACTTCTTGAGTGCGTAAAGCCGATATATATATAGTAAACTTTTGACTAATACAATTTGCACTTTTCACCCCGAGCCAAATGAAAATTCAATCTGCTGGCATGCCCCTGAAGAGCGCGTGAAGACGGAGACTGCCAAGCCGGCAATGTGCAACGTGCAGACCACAGTACGAGACACGAGTAGTCTGGAAAGTGGCAAAGTAATAGGCCTAGGGCGTTTAGCGGTCACGTGACTGAGATATATTATTTGTCTCCACAGATACTCCAACAATCATTCCACTGTTCCACAGTCCTCTGACCTTATACTTTGCCTCTCAGTTGGGTTTTTTTTTATTCCGCCCTTGCCTGTAGATTAAGGGGGTGGAAAATCCACTGCGCACACGTAGACGCGTAAGGAGGCTGTTGACACCCCACACCCACCACGCCACAGCACTTTCCAAGCAGCCTGCTGTAGCGCCATGAGCACCGACGCAGAACTACAGACCATCTCGGGCCTCTCGGTGGCGTCCAAAAGCGCGCCGAGCACCCAGACCGAAGGCGTGACGGCCAGTGGCAAAGTCGAGTCCACCACCAACGCCGAGGAGGCAACCAGTGACCTGGAGGAGGAGGAAAACCCACTTGTGGTGGCAGCCCGCGACGGCAACACCGCAGAGGTCAAACGATTGTGCGAATCGGGCGAGTATTCGGTTCTGGACACTGCCGAAGATGGAGTCACCGCTCTTCATTGGGCCGCAGTCAACAACAGAATCAGCACCTGTCAGTATCTCGTGGAACAGGGCGCTGTGGTGGACGCCAAGGGAGGCCAACTAATCGGTACCCCACTACATTGGGCTTGTCGTCGAGGATTAGTGTACATTGTTCACTACCTGATCCAAAACGGAGCCGATCCACTAAGATCAGATGTCCAGGGATATAATGCCCTTCATCTCGCCACCCATTCGTCCAACGTGATGCTGTTGGTGTATCTTTTGCACCAGGGGCTCCCCGTTGACTGTCAGGACCCCAACGGACGAACAGCTCTGCATTGGGCAGCCTACCAGGGAGATGGACTCTCAGTGGACGTGCTGCTGAGATGGGGCTCGGACGTGAAAATCACAGACACCCAGGGCTTCCTGCCATTACACTGGGGCATTGTCAACGGCTCCCGAAACTCCCTGGCCCGGCTCATTGAAGAGGGCTCCGACATGTACGCCAAGAGCAGTGATGGAAAGACTCCTCACGTGATGGCTGCGGAAATGAACACCACAGCCCAGTTGCAGGGCGCTCTGGACGACTGTGGACGGTTCCCGGACGGTAGCCAAAAACCCAAATACTTTGACCCCCGAACCACCAACCTAGTGTGTTTCTTCACACCCTTCATTCTCATTCTCGTGGCCCTGGTGCTGTGCGCCTTCTGCGGCCCCGTTTTCGGGCTCATTCTCACCATCGCAGCCATGTTTGGATCCATCAAACTGCTCAAGAAGTTTGTACTGCCGTCTCTCTACAACGGACATGCTGCTCTGTTGAACTCGCCCTTCCAGGCAGGAATCTTCACCGGATCGGCCTTCTGGGTCACTGTCAAGTACCTGACCTCCGTGCTGCCCGTCACCTTTGCCTCCCATCCCATTCTCAACTTTTTCTTCATCCTAATCTTTGGCCTGGCAATGTACGCCTTCTTCCGATGCATGTCCATGGACCCCGGCTACATTCCCAAGTTGTCGGGCATCACGGAGCAAAAGGAGGTGATCGAGACCCTCATTGAGCGAGGAGAGTACGACACGCGGCACTTTTGCTTTGTGACCTACGTGCGAAAGCCCCTGCGGTCCAAGTTCTGCCGCCAGTCCAAGCGCGTCGTGGCCCGATTCGACCACTTTTGCCCCTGGGTCTGGAACGCCATTGGAGTCCGCAACCACCGCATGTTTGTGCTCTACGTGCTGTTTCTGCAGGTTGGCATTCCGCTGTGGCTGGCTCTCAACAACGCCTACTTTGGCGAGCTGCTGGAGGCAAAGCGATGGGACCCCATGGAGTTCTATCTCGTCATCTGGACCACTCTGCAGCTCATCTGGATCACATTTCTGTCTTTTGTTCAGATTTTCCAGATCTGCCGCTCCCTCACCACCTCCGAGGCCATCAACCTGCAGCGCTACGGCTACATGGGTGCAGACGACTACTCGTCCGTGCCCCTGGACCACTCTGCGGCCGCTGCATCGGCAAAGTCCGTCATGAACGCGCACGGACACGCCTCAAAGTCTCCCTGCTTCTCTTCGGTGCTCAAGCTGCTCGGAGTCGACCAGTTTGTCGCAACGGCCGGAGAAGCCATCAAGCATCGAGACAACCGGTCGTGGAAGGAAAAGAACCCCACCGACTCGGGCGCCGGCACCAACTGTTTCGACTTTTGGTTCCCCAAGGGCAAGTTTGATCTTGTGACCGTGTTCGAGGCCGGCAAGGGCGCAGGGGCCATTGGAGGACATGCCGTGGACTACTACAAGCTGTGGGACTTCCCCGAGGTGTCGCCCAACCAGCAACAGACCGACCATCGGTCCACCCAAGAAGATGGAGAGGCTCTCCTGGCCGAATCGCAAGTTTGAGCATTGATAGATAGAGGAACGCTAACGCATATAATATTGTCTAGAAGAGTAGAGTACGAGGTACGAGGAAGTAAGTGTAAGGAGCAGTCATACTCTCCGAGGACGATTACCATTAATACTCAATAAAATTACAATACAAATACATGTGCAACCACCGTCATTAGTAACCATTCCTCCTCTTTAAACCACATATTCTCCCTGTTCCATCAACTGCAATGCTTTTTCTGTCGGGTTTCGAACCCGTCCAGATCGGCTGGGAGATGCTGAAAATGAAATGCTGATGGGCTCCTTCTTGACCTGTGGAGACGCGGACGGGGTTCTCTTTGTCTCGGGCGACTCATGGGGCGACTTTCTGGGTCGTCCTCTTCCTCTAGGAGAGGGTGTAGTAGTAGGAAGAGATTCGGCAGCAGGAGTCTTTTCAGATTCAGCTTCAGGTTGATCCTCAGTAGATTCTCCAGTCGTCTCTCCAGTCGTCTCTCCAGTCGTCTCTCCAGTCGCATCGGCCTCCTTCTGCCTCCTTTCAATTGCCAGTTTCTGCTTCCAATGCAGTTTTTTCACCTTGAGAGGTCCTGAAGAAGGTTCCACCTTGAGAGTCACGCTGTCGTCTCCCTCGGTTCCTCTTCGAGCTCTCTTTCGTGCTCGAGCCTCTCTTGAAAGAGTCACATTGTCCTGCAAGTCTGCAGGTTCTGGGGCCGACTTTCTGACCCGCTTGGGCTTCTCTGGCAGCCCAGAAACCCGTCCAGATCGCGTCTGACGGCCGGCCTGACTCCACTTTTTGAGCTCCTTGGCACTCATGTCCTCAATGCGGATGCTGGTGATCTCGTGCGCAGGCTCCTCCTGGGTGTACTCCCACGACCACGCCAGCGACTTGCGCTTCTTCTGCACCAGCGAGCCGTCCTCCTCGAAGATTTTGCGGTTCTTAGCGCCAAACTGCTGCGCCACCTGTGGCTTGGACAGACCCCAGTCATCGTCCTCCAGCTTCTTGGGAGGCCGCATCATCAACAGACTCAGCGGAAGAGCATGCTTGTAGTTAGTATACGGCCAGACAAAGTTGTGAACTGCCGCATGTCGATGACATCGTGGGCAAAAGTGACCCAGCGTCTTGGGACCATCAGACTGATTGTAGACGGACCCACAAGACGCACACGTCTGCGTTGCCCCGGCTACCGAAAAGCCATACACCCCCGTAAGGGCATACTTGGCCGGATCAAAGGCCTGCTCTCGAGCAGACTTGCACAGTCTGTCAAAGCTGAGATCCTCCTGGCTGAAGGACCAGGAGCCCGAGTTTTTGCGTTGGGCTCGTCTGGACCGTTTGGCTCGAGCTCCGTCTCCGTCGTCACGTGAAGACGACTCTTCATCGCGAGACATGGCCGTGCTTCCGTCTCGAGACTCGTTGTCGCTCACCAGACAGCTGTCCATGTCTTCACTGCCTCCCCGCTCGTCCAGAACAGACAATCTGTCGTTGAAACGCACCCGTTCGTCCATGTTGTGCATGCCGAGGTAATGCTGTGTTCTGCGGGCGCTTTTCGGCTGGATGAACGGCGGTACTGGCGACTCTGGGGACGTGGTGGTATCTGGGCTGGGCAGAGACGGAAATCTGATTTCCGAGCTGGTTCCGTCCAGGATAGGAGATGCTGTGGGGGTTGATGATGTGGCAGAGGATGTGGCGGTGGAGGCTGAGACTATGGAGCTCGACATTTCCACGGAACGTAGGACTTCGACGGAGCTCGAAATCTCAACAGTAGAAACTTCAACAGAAGCCTCAGTAATGGTGGAACTCGAAACAACAGAACTTTCTGAGACTGTCGAACTCGAAACTTCCACATTAGAAACTTCGACCGTAGCAACTTGAATAGAAGCTTCTGCTCCAGAGGAAACAGTTGAATCAGCTCCGGAATCAATTCCAGAGGAAACTCCAATTGAATCTCCAGAAGAAACCTCAGTTTCTGCAGAACCCACTCCAGCACCCTCAGACACACGCTCAGCCTTGTCTGGGATGATCAAGGGCCAGGTTTTACTGGTGGAGATCTCAATGACCTCTTCTGAGGTTTCTCTGGAGGGTTCCGAGGAGTCTCTATCTCTGAGCTCTGGGGTGGCTCCTTCTCTCTGTTCCTGGCGTTTCTTTCTTCTCAGCAGCTCGATTTTGGTCAGTTCGTCCAGATCGTCGTCGGTCTCCTCGTCACTGCTCTCTTGGGGGCTTCCATACAGCCCTCTGGAGTTCTCCTCGCACGTCTGGCACAGGCACTCCTTGTTTCGGCGCCCAAAGTAGTTTTCCGCATACTTGACGGTGATTTCGTCGCCCACGTTGATGGGCTTGACGGCCTGGATCACCATTCCGGAAGGAACCGGAACAAACCGGGCATTGGCACTACAGTCGTGGTTTACAAACCGAGCAGGGCCCAGCATGAGACAGTTTCCGCCTCGACGCGACGAGTGGAGCACGGAAAAGTCGTTGGCTAGAGCCAGTTCCTCGGCCTTTGTCATTTTGGCAAGACATCCAGACAAGCCCACAATCTCGTCCCCACGGTTATATCTGATTCTGGAGATGACGCAGGACTCTCCTCGGTTTGAGCGACACTTGTAGCGCATGGACACGTCGATTTCAAACCCACATGACGCCTTGTAGATGGTCAAGTAGCGCACTGCGTGTCGTTGAAATTCCTCGTAGGCTAGTGGACTGAGCCGGCCCCTGTATCCTCTGACCTCCTTGAGTTCCAAAAACGCCTTTGTGGCCTTTTTGACTGCCAGATTGGCGGCTGCTCCCGTGTCACAGTCGGCAATGGAGCGCACCAGGTCGTGGATATGACGATCTGAAATGCCGCGTAACGGCTTGTAGTGGACGGACGCCTTGCGGACCTCGGCCCAGTAGAAGACGCGTTCCAGCAGCAGGTCTGTGAGAGCGTCGTCGATGGTCGCCAGCTCCCCGGGCGTGACCGTGATCATGGTGCGGTTTGGCGGGTCGTTGGTGGTACCAGTAGTTAGTATGGCAGCTTTGAATTTAGTCAAGCTGCGTGTTTTCATGCATGAGGGGAGGTAGAGGCCGGACGTGTAGACTGAGGTGGGAGTAGAGAGGGTGAAGAGGGGGGTTGTGGGGTGGAATTTTTGCTCTGAAAACGTGATATTTTTATTTCGGCGGTTTTTGAGAGTGATATTGTGTGTTTTGAGTCCTTCCGTTCTGCCTACCTGGTACTTATGTCGTCTAGTCTAGCTGTCAGGGTGAAATTTCAATGACAGCTTGTATAGCTTGAAAATACTCGAGTTTGAAAAATAACATGAAAAAACAGGAGCTTGACCTACAAGAGCTACAGATACAGATACAACTACCCCTAAGAGGACTGTATTCCTATACCTGAACAAGTGCGCTTGTAGGTAGCGTCACATTTAGCAATATCTGCCATTGAACTGACACCAGCTCTAACCAAGAGAATAGTTTGAGGCTGTGTAATCTGTACTGTATACTCTCTCTTGCTTACCAATTCGAACCTCGCCATATCTGACCGACCGATCCATTTGACCTGTTTTAGAATGAATGTTTCAGATCGAGACCTAGACCGGGTTTAAACCGCTCGAGAGGTTGTACCGTGGTAATAGCAACCTACTATGACGTTCAGATCCATGAGATTGTGGCAGAGTACTGAAGTATCTGTTGTGGGTGAATACCATGGTATCGTACCATTATCGTAGTATAGAGATTGTAGATATGCACTATGGAGTATGAGATGGTGGTAGAAGAAGGGTCTAGTGGTACCAGTACTCGTACAACGGGTAGGACAGTCATAGAATGAGAAACTCAATAGAGACACATTTATCTTTCGTCGGAAATAACTCCAAAAAAGTAATCTCTTTTCACCCGCTATGACCCCCTTATACTCTACCCCCACTCTTTACTAACTTCCCAACTAAAGTACCCCTGGTACTTACAATGTTGTCCATCCTAAAACCGCATATATCTCAACGAATTGAGTAAATATGGAAAATCTAAAAACACAGACTTGTTACACTCCCCGAAATACACCAATTAACCCTCTTCTCACCTGCGTCACTCCCCAATTCATCTCCAGCAAATGTCCCTCTCCGCTATTACTCAGCTTATCTCGCACCACTGCACTCTATTTTCAACATGCGGAAAAAGCGAGTGATTGGAACCAAGGTGGAGGTTGTGGAGACGCCCAAAGTGGTCCAAACGGCGGTCCAGTCCACTCCTCCGCCTCCCACAAACACCCAGACGCCTCCAGTCGTCTCCACGGCGTCTCCCGGTCCCGAATCGAACGCAGCCACGTCGCTGACATGTCCGATTTGCGACGAGACCATGTTGACTCTGATGCAGCTAAATCGGCACATTGACGACGTCCACGGCGACGGGAACGGCAAGCCGCAGCCCTCCAGCGAAAAATCGCACTCAAAACCGAGACCTACGGACGAAATGGTGACCAAACGGCACTGGAAGCATGCTGGACCGGGTCAAACGTGTCACTATCCAGACTGCAAGCGCAAACTGAGTGCCCGAAACGGATCTCGGCACTGCCGACACTGTGGAAACATCTTCTGCCATGGCCACAGTCGCTATAGAATGAAACTGAGCCGAGACGCTCATCACCAGCCCAACGGAGGCATCTGGTGCTGGGTGTGCAAAACGTGCTACACGGGCCGAGCGGGCTACAATGACACAAAGGGCGCCGAGCGAGATCTCACTCTGGGATTCAAGAAGCTGCGCCAGGCGAAAATCGACGTCCAGGAGCTGTCTGTCAACAAGCTGGAAAACCGTCTGAGACGACTCGTGGAGGAAAGTATAGACAACCAGAGTTCTGGTCCGTGGTGGAAACACAAGGCGGCAATTCTGGCGTCTGTTCCATGGCAACAGGACTCGTCACAGCCCAACTGTCCGGAATGTCAGATCAAATTCACCTTTCTGATCCGTCCTCATCATTGCAGAGTGTGTGGAAAGGTGGTCTGTGGACAAACGTCGACCCAGTGCTCTCTTCCAGTGGGCGTGGACATTCTAATCTCCAGTCTGGGCATGAAGGAGGAGTTTAGTGGTGCCACCTCGGCCGATTGTGAGCCCATTCGCATCTGTCTCACGTGCAAGAACACGGTGTTTGGCAAACGCAACTTCCAGCGGGACGTCAACTCGGATCCCAGCGACCTGCTCAAGCTGCACCATACCATGGGCCATCTGACCACGTCGATTGAAAACACAATGCCGCGGTTCCAGAAGGAGCTGGAGGAGACGATTGCGTCCAAGAAGATGGCCGGGATGCATCCCAAGGACATTTTGGCGGCGTCCAAGCTGCGAAAACGGCTGTTGGAGACCTTTTCGCAGCTGGACTCGGCCGCCAGAAGAGTCGGGGCCCTGGAGGGTCTGTCACCTACAGAGCAGCGACTTCAGCAGCAGATTTACACGGCGGCCGTTTCGTTTCTGCAGGAGAAGATGTTGCCTCTAAAGACGCTTCCAAAGGTGCTGGGAAGCGAAACTACGGCTCCAGAGCCCGCAAAACCCCGTCCTCCGGCAAACTACAAGGCTCTTCAGCAGCAACTGGTGGTCATGGAGGAACAGCGGTTCATGGTGGAGAACATGATGCTGGAGGCGAAACAGAGACGCAAGTATGACGAGCTGGCGCCTCTGGAAATGTCAGTCAAGGATCTCGACAAGGAGATTAACATTCTGAGACGAAAGCTTGGAGATGAGGCCTTTGTTTGATCCACGAAGTAATGAATAATGAATAATGAATAATGATACATATGTAATACGCTGGTTATTATAGAATATATTGTCTAAGATCGATCGAAAAGTCCATCGTCATCATCGTAATCGTCTCCTCCGCTGACGGACCAGTCGTCCGAGTCGCCCATTTCACTGTCATCTTCATCGTCATCATCGTCGTCCTGGTCGTCTGTGTATTCGTCCGACTCCATCAGACCCTCCAGAGACAGTTGCAGCATGGTTTCATTCTTGGCCACCTTTCCGGCCTCCACCTTGTATCCTCCCTCCACGTTACATCCCGTGAGTTTGGCCTTGGTTCCGACGGTGGTTTTACTTCCAACCAGACAGTTTTCCAGGGTCACGTCGTCGGCAATGACGGCTCCGTCGAAAATGACACAGCCGTTGATTCGACATCGCTTGCCAATCACACAGTTGTTGCCTACCACAGATCGCTTTATACTGGTTCGTTCTCCGAGCTGGGAGTCTTCGCCGACCAGAGAGTCGACTCCCACGGTGGCTGCGCCCTTGACGGCCGGAGCGGGCTTCTGGGCAGTGGCATTGGCCTTGGCCCGGGCCTTGAGAATCACCCGGTTCATCTCCATGTATGCAGACAGATTGTTTGCTCGGGCAAAGGACTGGGACTCCAGAACGCACAGAGACACGGACTTGAGGGGCTTTGCATGAGCCCACGAGCGTCGGGCCAGGTCCCGGACCACTCGGTCCCACTGTCGACCCTTGGCCAGAATGGTATGTGCCTCCTCAAGCTCCTGTCTGACGGGCGACGAGGATCGGGTGTCTGCGTCTTCGTCCGTGGACACCTCCTCGGCCACAGGCTGGGTCTCGGTGATGACTCTGCACACGTCTGCGGTGCAAAAGTAGACGGAGCCGTTGAGCAGCTGTGTGGAGACCAGAGACTTGGGGAAGTGCCACAGCATGGACCGTCGGATGGGCATGTTCTTCTTGTTGTCCACGTACTCACGGGAGTACGAGTCCAGAAGACGCGGGGTGCGCGAGTCCAGAGAAGAATGCACCGTCACGTCCTTGAGAAGCGACTTCTTGTCCACATTCTCCAGAGTGTTGGGGTAGTAGAAGGCTGTGAGAAGCGAGTCCGAGTCTCGGCTTCGGTATGTGTCCACCAGCGAGCTGGCGGGGATGTCGGTCACAAAGTCGCATCCCAACACAATGAAATCGCAGGGCTCTCCTCGAGTCAGCTCCACAATGAAGTCTCCCGACTTTGCGTCTGTCTTGGAACAGATGGTCACGTTGGATGCCACGGTGGACGAAGCATTCTGGGCCTTGAAGGTGTCCACGTACGCAGAAATGGCGGCCTCGTCAGAAGTGGAACAGCACACAAACACCTTGGGGTTGGGAATGGTCTCACACCACTTGAGGGTGTAGTCGATCACGGGCACATTGGCCATGGGAAGCAGGGCCTTGGGCACTCCGGACGCTCTGACGGATGACAGAGGCGCCATGTTTTTGCCCTGGCCGCACAGAATGAACACTTTGAAGTCGGTTCCCATTGTACGAGTGCTTGTAGCGGAGTGGTGTGGAGAGTGCTTTATGTCATCTTTTCAAGCCTAATAAATTTCACTGCATCATCCGAGTTTATTTGAGGGGGAAATGGGGGGATTTGAAACTGGTGAGGGGGCGTATAGTGGGAATATATAGACGATTTTATGAATGTTAAGATCATTTAATGAAGATTGCACTTTTCAGATTCTCTTTTGGAGCATTATTGGTTTCTTTGGAGGACGTCGATATCTTATGCCTAGGTTAAGTAGTTGACAGGATCAAGTTCATGAATTGTTGGAGTTTAGTTAAGGTTCAGGATGATTATATAAGCACCATATATAAGCGATTTCTGGATATTTTGGATACTATGGCCTGTCACAGAAACGATTGTCGCCGATTTTACACCCCATCACTTCCTCATCTCATCCTCAGCCCTACTTGATCATCCTTGTGAGTTTACTGTACTTGTAGTTAAGATCACGTAATCAAGGAAGGTCTCAGAAGAGAAGCAATTGGGCAATCTAGAATCTGGGGACATTGAGAGCAAGTTGAAGATATATAAAGACCATTGCGAGTCCTCTTTTCCTCCTCCCAACCACCCAAATCCTTACCACCATTCCCTCCATCTCGCCACCATACGCCACTCCTGCAAACACTAATCTTGGGAACATCACCACCTAGATTGGACCTCACCTCCACTCCACACCACACCACTACACAACATACAATGGAAAACGACCCTCTGCTTGCAGCTCTCAACCAGGAGGCGCCCGAGGTGGCCGCGGCACCCACAGACCCCGAGCGGGAAAAGGCGATCGAGTCGTTCAAGAGAAAACTCAAGGAGCATCGAGAGTACGAGGTCAAGCTCAAGGACCTGCGGCTGGGCATCAGAGACCTCGAGCGCAAATTCGACAAGACCGAGGACGACATCAAGGCGCTACAGTCCGTGGGCCAGCTGATTGGCGAGGTTCTCAAGCAACTGGACGAGGAGCGGTTCATCGTCAAGGCGTCCAACGGACCCCGATACATTGTGGGCTGTCGGTCCAGCATCAAGAAGGAGAAGCTGCTGCAGGGCGTGCGAGTGTCTCTGGACATGACCACTCTGACCATCATGCGAATTCTGCCGCGAGAGGTCGATCCTCTTGTCTACAACATGACCACGTTTGAGCCTGGAGAGCTCACCTTCTCGGGCATTGGAGGTCTCAACGAGCAGATCCGAGAGCTCAGAGAGGTCATTGAGCTGCCTCTGAAGAACCCCGAGCTGTTTCTGCGAGTCGGAATCAAGCCCCCCAAGGGTGTTCTTCTGTACGGACCTCCCGGAACCGGCAAGACCCTGCTGGCCAAGGCCGTGGCCGCCACCATTGGCGCAAACTTCATCTTCTCTCCCGCCTCGGCCATTGTCGACAAGTACATTGGAGAGTCTGCCCGTCTGATTCGAGAAATGTTTGGATACGCCAAGGAGCACGAGCCCTGTATCATTTTCATGGACGAGGTGGATGCCATTGGAGGCCGTCGATTCTCGGAGGGAACGTCGTCTGACCGAGAAATCCAGCGAACGCTCATGGAGCTGCTCAACCAGATGGACGGTTTCGACTACCTCGGCAAGACCAAGGTCATCATGGCCACCAACCGGCCCGACACCCTGGACCCTGCTCTTCTACGAGCTGGCCGTCTGGACCGAAAAATCGAAATCCCGCTGCCCAACGAGGCTGGCCGGCTGGAGGTGTTCAAGATCCACGCTGCCGGCGTCCAGAAGCAGGGCGAGGTTGACTACGAGGCGCTGGTCAAGATGAGCGACGGCTTCAACGGAGCAGATATCCGAAACGTGGTCACCGAGGCCGGCTTCTTTGCCATCCGAGACGACCGGGACTACATTGTTCAGAACGATCTGCTCAAGGCCTGCAGAAAGGTGGCTGAGAACAAGAAGCTGGAGGGTAAGCTCGAGTACGAGAAGTTGTAGAGTAAGTAGATTACGCATTTATTGGCATGTGATTGTAGTGATGTAGGGTCTTATTCGGCTATCATATCAAGAACCCTGTAGTCATCGTCGTCGACTTTCTCTGGAATGCTGTGGATTGTTGTCTTTTCGAAATCCTCGTCGAGTCTTCGTTTGGCCTTTGCAAACTTGTTACCATAATTTTCTCCGTCCACTATAATGTCTGATTTGATGAGTTGTTCCTGAGAGGCCTTCCAGACGTCGAGATTGGGCACTTTGAGGTCTGGAATGGCTCGAAAGGGTACGAAAAAGGCCGTTTTGAACGAATTGAAGTGAGTGCGGTTCTTGAGCCGTGGTGAAGACAGATCAGACGTCATCACATGAACATGGACATGGTTCATGCTGGGAACTGAATGAATCCCTGATTGGATCTTCACGTCCTTGGAGTATCCCTTTGTGCGGATGAACTCGACGGCAACCATCTTTTCCACTTGTTCCACAATGGCTCGTGTCTTGTTGTACAAGTCGTCCTCTTCAAACGCCTGAAGAGGATGGGTATCGGGCTTGACTGCTTTGGGTAACACCAGATAATGGATATGTGACTTGGGGAAGGCGTCTTTGATCACGACAAAGTCCGGTGTGTCAAGAACCACGTCATCAGGGAACTTTTCAGGACTCTTGATGTACTGGCCTAGTGCGTATTTCCAAGACATCTGTAGATATTAGAGTGAAGGTGATATGCATGTTGGAAAATGTAGACATGAAGTGAGAGACATGGTCAAAAGACGCAATTGACAATAGAGGAGACAGAAAGTAGTCTGAAGGAGGTATTATGATGACGCTGAATCCATTTCTCAACTCGGTTTGTCTGTAAGTGCTCTGGTCGTGGAGTTTGAAGGACTCTCGTTGACTGACCTTCCTTCACTGATGTTCAATTAAAGCTTGATATTTTACTTGACAATTACTTGAACCTTCACAGCCACATGATATGAGCCAAACTTGCCATGAAACCTCGTTTGAGACCACCACACGTGCATATGATATGATACACGTGACATTGTATCCATTAACGCAGCAATTTGGGTTCTCTATTGTTCTTGAACTACTGTAATACATGGCACTGCTTGCTCCATCTAGAAGGCAAGTCGACAGTAACAAAACTGAACAGTTAGTGCTGGTACTGGTACTGATACTCCTTACACCTCTCCGGTCACGTGACCAACGAGCTCACACTCCCCCCCTCTCGCCCGTCATCACTCTGCCGCACGAGACAACCCTGCATATAGTCTCGAGCTGCAGACTTGGTTGACAGCTCATCGAGTTAGCGAACGTGGTGCAGGTGGTGCAGTCAAGCTCCAAGAGGCTGCGTACAAGGTGCAAAACGCGAACTATTGGGAGGTTAGACCACCTATATATACGTTTTGAGCACGGCGGTAACCACACAGGTCGTGTCACACCCTCCAACTTGTATCTGCCACGAGTCCCCTTGTTTCGAGACACGCGTCGCAACTTTAGTATGCACACTGGAGTGGATTTTGCCTCGTCTGTCGATCTCTTGAGAGGGTGATATGAAAGCGGTGAGCTGGACCCGTATAGGGGAGATTTATATACCGTTGGAACCGTCCAAGCGAGCTGAACAAGATGCACTTTTCTGATTTGTTCCAGGACCCCCAAAAGACCACTTTCAAGCCCCCCTCGGGTGGGCTTACCCTACCTCTTTTTTCCATGTCCCAACCCACTTTACATTACGTGTCCCAAACAGAGTTAGGACAGGTATAATGCAGCATAGAGCTTTGACTAACGGCATCTTGTACACCTCACCACACCTCTCTCCCCTACACTACCACAAACCCACAACATGGCCGGTGTAAGATTTCTCGATCTGGTGAAACCGTTCACGCCCTTCTTGCCCGAGGTCCAGGCGCCCGAGCGAAAGGTGCCCTTCAACCAGAAGATCATGTGGACCGCCGTGACCCTCATGATTTTCCTGGTCATGAGTGAGATCCCCCTGTACGGAATCAACTCGTCAGACAAGTCCGACGCGCTGTACTGGCTGCGAATGATGCTTGCTTCCAACCGAGGCTCTCTTATGGAGCTCGGTATCACCCCCATTGTGTCGTCCGGAATGGTGTTCCAGCTGCTTGGAGGAACCAACCTGATCGAGGTCAACATGGACCTCCAGTCGGACCGAGAGCTGTACCAGACCTCCCAGAAACTGTTTGCTATCATTCTGTCGCTTGGCCAGGCCACCGTCTACGTGCTGACCGGCATGTACGGACCCCCCAAGGAACTCGGAGTCGGTGTCTGTCTGCTTCTCATTTTCCAGCTTGTTCTTGCCGCCCTTGTTGTCATTCTGCTCGACGAGCTGCTGCAGAAGGGCTACGGTCTGGGATCCGGAATCTCTCTGTTCATTGCCACCAACATTTGCGAGCAAATCTTCTGGAAGGCCTTTGCGCCCACCACCGTCAACAAGGGCCGAGGCTACGAGTTTGACGGCGCCATTGTCGCGTTTGTGCACCTGCTCTTCACCCGAAAGGACAAGAAGCGAGCCATCATCGAGGCCTTCACCCGACAGGACCTGCCCAACATGTCGCAGCTCGTGACCACCGTGGCCATCTTTGCCGCCGTCATCTACCTGCAGGGCTTCCGAGTCGACATCCCCGTCAAGTCGTCCAAGCAGCGAGGCCCCTACGGTGTCTTCCCCATCAAGCTCTTCTACACCTCCAACCTGCCCATCATGCTGCAGTCCGCCCTGACCTCCAACATCTTCATTATCTCCCAGATGCTGTACAAGAAGTTCCCCGACAATGTGCTTGTCAAGCTGCTCGGCGTTTGGGACGCCCGAGAAGGCATGCAGCAGCTCTTCCCCGTGTCCGGAATCGCCTACTACATGCAGCCCCCCTTCAACGCCAAGGAGGCGCTCGGCGACCCCATCAAGACCGTGGTCTACATTGCCTTTGTGCTGGGCGTGTGTGCCGTCTTCTCTGCCACCTGGATTGAGATTTCGGGCTCTTCTCCCCGAGACGTGGCCAAGCAGTTCAAGGAGCAGGGTCTGGTGATTGCTGGCCGACGAGACACTTCTGCCTACAAGGAGCTCAAGCGAATCATCCCCACCGCTGCTGCCTTTGGCGGCGCCACCATTGGCGCTCTGTCGGTCGCCTCCGATCTGCTCGGAGCCCTCAGCTCCGGAACCGGAATTCTCATGGCTGTCACCACAATCTACGGCTACTACGAGATGGCCGTCAAGGAGGGCTACGTTGACCAGGCCATCTAAATGCGCCAGATGTAACTGGTATTGAGTACGAAGTACGAGTCCGGTTTCGCAAAAATAATTGAAACTCGGCCATTGAGAGATCAACGACATGATCTTCTGATGACCCCTAAACCCCAAGTCATTGGTTCGGACTTGTCTCAGCATAAAATTAAAGACAACCAATAGATTCACATAGTGTATATTATTCGTGAGTGGAGTAGGTGAGTAAGTAAAGTACCAGTACGATACTTGAAGTGTAGTGTGGGGGTCACGTGATTTGGTATGATCACGTGACTTCCAAATCGCATGACCCATGTCACCGATTAAGACACAAAAGATACAATTGACATGTTATAAATACAGCATTGTCTTCCCCTTAAGTCAAACCCAGATCATGCATAATCTCTCACCATCTTGACCATCACAATGCGAGCCGGACTCATTGTGCTCATCATTGGAATTCTGTGGTGGACGCCGTCGTGGCTGACCAAGCGGTTCAACACGGATGGAGCGGAGCCGTCCATTGTTGGGCGTCACGTGACTCTGTTGATTGCGCATCCCGACGACGAGGCCATGTTTTTCGGCCCCACTTTGGATCTTTTGACGCGTGAGGACCACAAAAACACCGTGTCAATTGTGTGTCTTTCGACGGGTAATGACGAGGGTCTTGGATCGATTCGTCAATCGGAGCTGGTGGCTTCTGCAGCCATCTTTGGAGTGGGGGCTGACCAAGTGCATGTTTTGGACCGTCCCGAGCTTCAAGATGGAATGGAGACGGAATGGGATCGAGCGGTGGTTGCTGGAGTGATTGGAGAGATTGTTCCGTCGACCCAGACAATTGTCACGTTTGATTCGGAGGGTGTTTCGGGCCATATCAACCATAGATCAGTCTACTATGGGGCTCTTCTCTATGCTCAAGAGCACCCTGAAGTCACCGTTTGGACCCTGGAGTCTGTTCCCGTGTATCGAAAGTACACTGCTGTGATTGACGGCTTCTTTACGACTCTATTTCGATCTATTGTTAGGTCAGACTCCCGAGTCTCCACTGCAGCCGACTACAAGGCGTACCAGGACGCTCGAAAGGCTATGGTCAAGGCTCACGTGAGTCAGATGAAGTGGTTCCGATACGGCTGGATCACATTGTCTAGATACATGTGGTTCAATGAGCTGGTGAGAGTCTAACCCCAAAAACAAACAGACATAAAATCATTCATTCATACTATATACTATACTCTCTTGCCCGACTCTAATTATTACAACTGCAAGAGGCTCTCCTGGTCCTCCTCGTCTTCGGGAATGTACTCATATTCCTCCACCAAGGATGCGTATCCCATGCCCACGTCGTCGTCAATCTCCCGTCTGTTGATAGGGGCGTTTCCAGATCTCTTGTACTGCTGCTCGAGCTCGTCAATCTTGGTGTCCACGTACTCCTGCATTCGGGGGTGCTCTCTGAACGAGCGGACCACCTCGATGGCCTTGGGAAAGTCGCCTTTGCTAGTGTATCGTCTCAGAAGCAGTGCGATATATGTGGTGACGACGGCAGCCATTTCTCCGACCTTGTCGACCTTAAGGGCGTAGTGCATGAGTGTTTGCAGGTCGTCGAGACACTCTCTGGCCAGCAAGTCTCTGATTCGCAGAGAGTAGAGGGCTGGGGAAAGAGGATAGTCAAACTCGACAATCTGGGCCCACAGAGAGCTGCACATGTCTGGAGACGTTTGACCGTGGGGAGCAGCCGTGTAGAGAGCTGCTCTCATGAGATGGGTCCAGTATTGCTGGGCCTCGTGGCCGTTGAGTCGGATGCCGTAAATGTCGGCAATGGTCTCGCAGTAGGCCTTTCCCTCGACCAGACGGTCGTTGCAGCCAAAGGCGTCGATGATGGCGATGAGCGATAACGTGTTGGGGTGGTATATCGACGTATGGGGCAGTCGAGGTCGCTCCAGCTTGCCACTGGCAAATCCCACGCCCCACAGGTTCTCGCAGATGCTCACGGCCATGGGCAGGTTGTTCTGCTGGCCGTAGTGGGAGAGGGCGATGGAGTATGTGATTCTGGTGGGTTCGACTCCGCCGTCCCGCATTTCGTTCATGAACTCGAGGGGGTCCAGAAAGTCTGCTCTCGAGCTGGAAACGTCCTTGTTTGTGGCCCAGAACTTTGCGCCACCGACATCGGGCATGTCATTTGTGTCTCGCAGACGTGGCGACGAGTCGGTCCGCGCCTTGAGATACACGTTGTACAGATCCGACGTCTTGTCGCAGTCGCTGAGCATGGCCTGCTCCCACACGTCCTGCACCTGCTGGGGACGTCGGGTCAGGTGAGCCAGACGGATGAGATGTGTGTAATGATGAGCGTCCAGACCGGGCACAAAGTGCGCCAGACTCTCCAGACCCTGCAGACGGGCGGTATTGTATGTTTTCAGTCTGGCAATGGGCAGACCTCTCAGCTCCTCATACACATTCTCCAGCAACTGACCGTAGAGAATGGACGAGATGGCCTCGGGTCCACGGGTCTCGCAAATCTCCAGCGCGATTTTCAGGGCTCCAGAGCCGTTTTCCTTCTTGTTGCGCTTGTTGAGAGCAATACTGAGACCGTCAGACAGCCGGTGGCCATTGAGAGCCTCGTTGCCCTCGGGCATGCAGTTGTAGCGCCAGGGGGCGTCGTAGGGGTCTCTGTAGCCCCGTGTTTGTACGCTGGCGAGCCGTCGCAGCGGGGTAGCCGCTCTTCCGAAACTCCGTAGCATTTTTCGGGGGGTTGAGAAGACTCTGAAAGGATGCTACAAAGACATGCATCTCCAACTGAAATCCCAGATCAAAGTTTGATTATGTAAGCGAGGGAGGGGAGGAGTGAAAAGAATAGATGACTGTGAAAAAAGAGATATTGTTGTGAATGTATACTGTGACTGTGTGTTTGACATGTACATGTGACAAGGGCAATATTTCACTTGAAAAAGTCCAGTTCCCAAATTGTCAAATTCTTTCACTAAATAAAGTATTTCAGTTAACAGACTGGAGGAAAATATATGTCCGTTCAAAGTCGTCAATAATGGCCCGATTTGGCTGATTTTTTGGCAACAGATGGAGATGGGCGGGTTATTCGTATATATGAAATCACGTGATTCTCAGAGTACTATTACGTAAGATACACGTCCAAGTGAAGATGACTACTCCTTAAGAACATACTGTAAATGGTCTTCAGAATGGTCTTCAGAACAAGTACCGTACAAGAACACTTTCTCCACGTGATTTTCGTCTCACGTGACCACCACATCTTCTCCGTCCACGTGACCACTCTCCCTCCCCCTCCCCCTCCCCCTCCCCACGTGACCAAACTCAAAGCACGTCAACAAACAACTCTAAACGCCATTTCGATATAGCTCTTCACCAACCCATGCTAGCAGGATACGTCTTTTGTTGCACTGGAGTGGACGGCAACCTCAAGTCGTCCATCGTGGCCAAATGCCGGGCCATGAAGGGCGAAATGCAGGACAATCTGACGCCTGAAGCCCACTTTCTGCTGGTCGGAAATCAGGACAGTGCAAAGTACCTGTTTGCATCTCATCGAAGACTGGATATGACTTTTTTACACCCGCAATTCATTGAACAGCTGCATGCACGGTGGATTGCGGCCGAGACCGTGGATCTGGATCACGTGATCCGCGAATTCCGCATGCCGATTTTCTTCAACAAGAATCTCAGTGTTTCCAATATTGAGGAGCGACAGCCCTTGGTTGACGCGATAGAAGAAAATGGAGGTATTTTTGAGGGCAATGTCAAGGCTCTTGTGACCAACATTTTGGTTACTCCCAAGGCTCAGGGCAAAAAATACGACTTTGCCATGAGAAAAGACATTCCTGTGGTTCATCCAGTTTGGATCCAACATTGTATCAAGAGAGGAGCCATGTTGGATACCAGTGATTATCATCCGTCCAATGAAAGAGTCACAGATATGGATGTGTCGTGGCTCAAAGATATGCATCCAGAGCCTTGGAAGGAGGTTGCTCGAGTATCTGAAGAGATTGCCAGACAACAGTTTCGAAGGCCCAAAGTTGTAAAGTCTGGACTCTGGGACAGTCATAGCATGACCGAATCACGTGCAGAAATCGAGACGCCGTTTTTCGACGACGACGAGGAGAGCACCGAGGACTCGGTTGGGTCACGTGATACCACCACCACCGGGGTATTCTCTGGCCGGTCTATTCTCTTTGTCGGGTTTATCAAGAAGCAGCTTGAGAGGCTTGAGCAGACTGTTGTTTCACATGGAGCGTCTTTGGCGTCTTCGGAGACCACGGCAACCAACATTATTGTTCATCCTGAGATTCTTTCTGATCGGTATGATCTTTTGGCTGCTTCTTGTGATACTCGCATCTCGACCTTTTGGCTGGTGGAGCGGTCCATCTTTTACAAAAAGTGGACGTGTGATATTTGGTCGTCCTATGTTCCTGAGAAGGATTTGGTTGTCTTTAGCAACGTTAACATTTCCATTTCGGGCTTTGATGGAGTCGAGCTGATGCATATTGAGAAGCTCATTTCCATGTTAGGAGCTCGATACAAGCCTGTTTTTGGCGAAAAGACAGCCAGTGTGCTTGTTGCAGCGTCTCCTAATGCTCGAAAAGTGCGAAATGCGCAAAAGTGGATGATTCCCGTTGTGTCGATCGACTGGATCTGGGATTCGGCAGTGGCCTCCAAGATTATGGATGTTGATCGATATATTGTTGGAGCAAGTCGGGTTTTCCATGAGATGCGTCATTTCGACAGTCGAGGCAACATTGTGGATATTGCTGGAGAAGCAGCCACTCAGACGGGCTTGTCTCGAAAACGTCGTATTATCGACAGTCCTGTCAAACACCGTACTTCCACTGGACCCTTGGAATCTCCTCTCAAGAAGCTGTCTTCTTTTGGAAGTCCTAGTCCCAAGAAAATGAGACAACAGGTTCAAAAGGGCAGTCCTATCAAGACCACTCGGGGTCTCAAGGTGACGGTGGAGAAGCTGACCAGACAGGGCTCCAAGGCTGCTGTTTTGGAGGAGCTTTTGGGCTACACGACGGATGTCAGTGAGTTGGAAAGCAGTCAGAAGATCATGTGCGACGATTAGATTATTATTTATTTTTAAAAATCATGTATATATTATTAATATTAACCCATCAAATACGAGTTGACTGCGTTCAGAGTGGCTCGAGAAGGATTGATGTTCTTGCATTGTTGAATCATGTACACCAATCGTCGTCGAATCACCTCCTTGGACATGTTTCCTTTTCCTTGCTTGACAGAGACGTCTTCGTTAAAGTACTGGCAAAAGAGAGTGAGAACAATACAGACGGCCAGGTCTTCTGAATCGGCCATTATAAGCACTTTTTTGCCCACAAAGTCCTTGTAAAAGTTGGAGATTGGTTCTAGAGCAGTCCGTAGCTCCTTGGCGCCCTTCTTTCCGTCTCCTAGAGGCTTGTGGAGCAGCTTTTCATGATTTGGAGCTGTTTTGGCAACTGAAATGATTGCATCGAAAGATTCCGGTTTCTGAGACGTTCCAAAAGATAATCCTGTGGGTTCAATTGTCACATTGGAGTCTTCGTTTTCATCCTTGACCTCTTCGAGTGAGTTGACATAGTCCAAAAGTTGACTATCTGTCTTTGACTTGTCTTCCAAAACGTCTTTATGAGCCCACAAGAGCGCTGGAGTGAGTTTTTCAGCCCATTCCTCGTGATCATCAGCTGCTCCTTGCACGTAGACATATCCATCTCTTCTGTGAGTTCCATCCTGGACCATTTCAGAAGCCGTACAGAGAACCAGAGGGTAAAAGTCCGTGTAAACGGGAGGTTCTGAATGCAAGACATCTTTGGGGGTGATCCAGATTGGTTTGAGGGGCTTGTCGAGGGTCTGTTTGAGCTTGTCAATGTCAACTCCAGTCTTGAGAAACTGTTGGACCCATCCATCCACCTTTTTTTCAATCTCATAATGCTCGGATTTGCCCACTATGATTGGACTGGTGGTGAGAGGAGGAGCTTGGGACCCGAAAACAGCCAGATTGAGCACCCGACACCACTGAGGAATGGTCTTGGAGAGAGCATCCGGAATGGGTTTGCCTCTTCGAGTGGAATCCACAATCACAGCTCCTCCATGGACTCGGACAAAGTCAAGCAGATGCAAATTGAGTCTGCGAGTGGAGAAACTGTGCACGTTTGTGTGTCCATCAGTTGATTTGAAATAAACACTCTCTGCAATCTCATCAGGAGCAATGTACCATCTTCCACATCGTTCATTGGCCACTAGGGGCAGATTGAACGACGTGGCCACTCGTTTGATATGCTCAGAGTCGTGGAAAATGGACTGGATGCGGTTTTTCACAGATCGGCTGTCCTTTCGAAGATCTTTGGCCAGCTTTCCAAACGAAAGAGCATCAGTATCAGCGTTCAAAACGGTAGTCATTGGTTGCAAGTTTGTGAAAAGAACACAATCTCGGGCAAAAAATGGTATCAATCGATTCAGCCGGGTTTGGAGAATCTGGAAATCTGGAAATTCAGTCTTTTAGACTCGTCACAGATGAGCCTGGTTCTGCAGGAAGAGAGAATCGAAAAGATTTAGTGAACAAACAAGGTTGGAGGTGGGAAAGAAGAGGGTAGTTGTAACTGACTGGGGAATAATGTGATTTGGATGAAAATTGGTAATCATATAGAACTCGGCTAATTCATCTGATATACCACAAAAACCCACCCCCATCTTTTCTCCTTGACGAAATAATCCCACCCTCAGAATGTCGAATGACAAACCTTAAATTCTTCAACACCTCCCAGCATCACCACCAACCTACATGGCACTCCTCAACATCACACAATCATGTCCCGAAGACAAGACTACCTGGTGCGAGTGCGGTATCAGAATGAGTTGCCTCCTCCGGAGCTTCCGCCCAAGATGCTCAATATTCCTGTTCCTCCGGAAAAGTTGACTTCTTTGGGAATCAACATTTTGTCGGACATGCAACGACGAGAGAGTGCTCAAATCAACGTGGATAACGATCTGGGCATGCCGTTGGATCTCACTGAGATTCGAGGTGTGTTTGAGCAGGATGACGAGTCGGGTCTGTTGCCTTTGGAGACTCTTCCGGAGCTGGATCCTCGAGATTTGGTTCTTCTCAAGGAACCCCAGTCCACAGGTAACAAGTCACAACCTGGAGTTGCATTCCTGCGAAGAACCGAGTATATTTCGAGCGAGGTTTCTGGTGGTCGAAAACTGGAGACTCTGAGCACTTCACAACGTCGATTGGCCCAGAAGAGCCAGGAGGACCGATTCCAGGACCCCGAGTCGCAGCTACGGGCTGTTGAGGCGACTTTTGAGGCCGCAAACACGTCGCTCAAGACTCTCAAACACCCCAAAAAGCCACATCTCACCGCGGTCGAGTCGTTCCCTCTTCTGCCCAACTCGCAGATCTTCGATCTCACCTTCCTGACCATGAAGATGGTGGGATCGGCCGTGGGAGTGCCTCCTCTGGCCGACGGCTCTCCGGACCCCAAAATGTCCGTGTCGCTGTTCCGACCAATGACGCTGGAGACGGACGAGTGGATGAGCATGTTCCTGGCCAAGGACGACGAGTCCAAGGAGCTCAAGCGACAGCTGGACGCAACGGACGATCACGTGGCCGACGACAAACACGTGTACCGGTTCGAACACAAACGGGACTACGATATGGACCTGCAAATGAACGCAAGCCAGTTCGAGGAGATTGTCATCGACGTGGATCTGGAAAACCCCGGATCAGAGGCCCATTATGTGCCTGTTCAGGGTAAGACCAATCTTAAGCGACGACGAGTACTCAAGTCTCTGCGGTCGCAAATCAAGGAACACAACATTGCTGCCATCGACCTGACTCTGAGAGATATCACTGCTGAAGAGAGTATTCTCAGAGACAATACTCGAGCCGAGTATGATCCGGTCAGTTATACGGTGATGGATCTTCCTGCGAGTGAAGATGACGAGGACGATGATGATGATGAGTAATTGGACGTAATGTATTTGTATGTGGGTAACTGGACTGTCAGGTCTTGTGCGAGTAGTTATACTCATAACCTGAGACTAAGAGACTAAGATGAACTGTGAGAACTTGAACTTGTACTGATAGTATTAGTAATCAATTGGATCAGGGTACTCTCACCCACCTCTTACTAATCTTAGTCATCTTAGTCAGCAAAAACTGTCACTCTTAACAGCCTCCATCATGCGGGGGGGTACTTGTAGACTGCATACAGGGGTGGATGTGCTTGTACAGGTGGGGTGGGGGAGTGTAAATAAATGAGTATATAGTCAAGTATATGGTCACGTGACCCGACTGGCTCATAACCTGTCCTTCATTTTGTTTGTCCGTCCGGAAATTTACTCTCTTCTTGAACCCTATCAAATGCCGCTTAACTCCACCAAACCATCCAAGTCGACCCCTTATATTTCGGAGAAGTTTAACCTTGGCAGTTGATACTTAGCATCGGTCCGGTCTAAACAAGTTAGACGAGAAGTTGTCGAGGTCGGGGCAGGCTACTTTTGCGTGACGAGCGACGATCCAACGACATCACTGACGACATAACTGAGGAACGACAAAACGACACAAAGACACAACTAATATATCCACTGAAACAAACACTAGATCAGTCAACATGTCCGACAACTTGCTTGATCGTCAGAAGAGGGGTGAGTTTGTGTGGTGGATGGAATTGATGGAGAAGGGCCCTGTTACCTCGGTCGTGTCAGTCTCAGATCTGTCACAGATACAGTCACTGTTGGCCCATCTCTGGGTAACCTCGAGGAGATATCCAGATATACCATCTATCTAGGAGTCAGGGTTGTGTTGGACTTGCGACGACATGTTCCAGGTGGTCATATTATGTGACTTTCCAATTCTCGGGGAGTCTATAGGTCTGTTCTCTAGGTACTCTAGGTCTCTACGATCTATCCTCTAGATCTGCTCTCAAGGAGATCATGTCAACGTGTCTCTCCATACTAACAAAGTAATCACCAACGCAATCGACTCTGTGCAACCGCCGTCGAAATACAAATGTCTGGTGATGGACGTGGACGCGGCCAAGATTGTGGCCCAGGTTCTGGACGAGCACGAGATTCTCGATCGAAACGTGGCCACTGTCGAAAAGCTCGAGCAGAAACGAGCCACCCAGAACTACATTGACGCAATGTACATCATTCGGCCCACCGCTCTGTCCATAGACTGTATGAACGCGGATTTCACTCGGGTGCCCAATCGGTATGCTGCAGCTCACGTGTTTCTGCTTCCAGACCCCAATATGGCCGATATCATGCGTCGGATCAAGAACCAGCGGGTTGGCGGTCATCTGCGCACTCTGCAGGTTCTCTACGTGGACCACTATCCTCTAGAACAGTGCATTTTCTCCTTCAAACAGCCGCAGAGTCTGGAGATCTTCTACAACCAAAACTGCTTTGATCTGGTGCAAAACTACGTGTCTCAGGTCGCTGGCCAGCTGGTGGGTCTGTGTACGGCCTTTGGAGAGTATCCCATTGTCCGATTCTACAAGCCCGACGCTCCTCTCAACGAAACGTCTGTTTTGCCGTACATGATTGCTACGGCCTTTCACCAGGTGCTGGATGAGTACGCCAGAACCAACCCGGACTTTCCCGTGATTGACGAGTCGCGTCCTCGATCTGTGTTTCTCATCACAGACAGAACCATGGACGTCATGTCGCCGCTGGTGCACGAGTTCACCTACCAGGCCATGGCCTACGATCTGCTCAACATTGTGGAGGGCAATGTGTACAAGTACGAGCGTGTGGAGAAGGGCGAGGCCATCAAGACGTCTGGAAAGCTCACGGACAAGGACACGGAATGGGTTTCATTGCGTCATTTGCACATGCAACAAGCCATTGAGCTGTTCACGGCCCGGCTGGAGAAACTCAAGAAGGACCATCCTCATCTGGCCGACCAGTCGACCAAGGCGTCTGTTTCCGATCTCCAGGACATGGTTGCCGGTCTGCCCATGTTTGCAGAGATGAAGGAGCGGTTCTCGTTGCATTTGTCAATGGCTGGCCAATGTATGGATCTGCTGCAAAAGTCCAACCTCATGGACGTTGCCAACATTGAACAGACGTGTGTGACTGGCGTCACGTCCGACGGACGCAAACCCAAGACTCTTACCGACGAGTTTGTCGAGATGATTGCTTCCGACGAGGTTGCCCAGAAAGACAAGGTCCGTCTGGTGCTGCTGTACTGTCTGTATCGAGGCGGACTGGTGGAGGGCGATCTCGAGAAGCTCGAGAAGCATGCTGGACTCAAGGATATCGATCTGGAGGTGATTCGAAACCTGGCTCTTTTGGAAGGTCGGGTCACCAAACCCGATCTCAACAAAAAGACAGCCAAAAAGACCCCCAAGCCAACCACGTTCCATTCGGGAGCCACCGGCGACGTCTACGAGACCTCGCGGTTTGTTCCGGGACTCAAAAACGTGGTTGACCAGCTCATCCAGGGCACTCTACCAGCGTCCATCTTCCCCTACACCAAGGACGAGCCTCTGGACGACGAGATGGACATGTCTGCCAAGGCGTCGTTACGTAACCCTCGTCAACGAGCGGCCTGGGCCAAATCCGCACAGTTTCAGGCTCCTCGACAACGTATCTTTGTGTTTGTCGCTGGAGGCTTCACAATGTCCGAGGCCCGGTCTGTCTACGAGCTCAACGAACAGTACAACAGCAAGAGCATTTTTCTGGGTGGCAATGACGTGGTGACTCCAGGCTCGTTTCTGGCGTCTCTTTCGCGACTGAGAGCTCCTCGAGACAAGCTACGTCTACAGCAGGATGAGCCCAAGAAGACTCGAGCTCCCGCATTTCTCATGGAGCCCGACGGAATCAACAAGCCTGTGGCTCCAGCTCAGGCGTCTCAGGCGGCCAATCGGGCTGGAGGACCTCCCTTGCCGACATCTACCAGCACTGGTCTTACCAACATGCCCAAACCCAAGTCTGTATCGCCTGCTGTGCCCGATGCGACTTCTGTTTCAGCGGCAGTGGACACTTCAGGGGCTCCGGAGGAGGAGAAGAAGAAGAAGAAGAGCGGCATCAAGAAGCTGAAAAAGGTGGGCAAGTTTTTCAAGTAGAGCATGAGCGTAGCGAATGCGAATGTGCTGTAATTGAGAAGCTGTATGAGCATGAGCGTAGCGAATGCGAATGAGCTTTAGTTGAAGAAGCAGGTGAACAAATTATTCAATGTATGAGTACCAGTAGTTGTAGGAGTGAATATATCGACCAGTAACGTGTATATCCAGGTACACTCGTACCTAGAACGGGGTAGAGATGCTATAAAGCACGCAACTATCTCAAAACCGACTCACCAGACATTGAGACAGCGGCTGATACGACAAGGTCAGTCCTAGGAGGAGAGCAGCAGACAGGACGAGGTTGAGTTGTGTGTTGCTTGAAAAGGGAAACCCAGGCTGTGCCATCAAGGTGGAGACTCCAAGATGATTGCCTCTTATTGGAGGGCTGATGTTTATGTGCACTAATGCATTTATTTGACTGGGGGAGTTTCGCTGTGCAATAATATTGTATAGTTGGCACTGTTAGCCATGTGCCTGATCTAACCTCAAGTAATGTACTTAAGCTACAGTTCAAGCTACAACATAGGTTTACTGTGGATGAGCCAGTACGGTATCGGTATTTGTACATGAAGTGAATGAAGTGGAGGTCAGGCTCGGCTAAGGTTACGAGTATTGATAACAGTACATGTTCTACCAGACAGATGCTGTACTTTGGATGAGCTCATGAGCTGATCTCAGTTGCAGTCTTTGACGATCTGGTAGTTTGTTAATCTGTCGATCAGGTCGTTTCAGACAATCAGGTCGTTTCAATCGACAATCAATCAATCTCTGGAGATTGTCTCTTGTGACTTGTGCATATAAGAGGTGTCTGACAAATGTGGATCTATAAATAAAAAGTTGCACTTGTCCGAAATATACTTTGCAGCAAAAATTTGAAAAAGTGAAATTTGAAAAAACTGTGCATGCATGACAATACAGTCATGTTAGGTTTGATTGCAGAATCTGATAAAAATTGTGCCCTAATGGGAAGTTGCGAGTGTGGAGAGTGGGGTGTGGGTGGGGTGGTTTACCGAGGTCGGTTTTTCGTTCTGTTCTACCCCCTTGTAGTCATCTTGTTCT
Organism: Yarrowia yakushimensis; assembly: GCA_900518995.1. NCBI lineage: Eukaryota > Fungi > Ascomycota > Dipodascomycetes > Dipodascales > Yarrowia > Yarrowia yakushimensis. Next base: position 2,525,615 of record ULGW01000002.1, read on the forward strand.
TCGATCTACCAGTAGTATCGTTATATTCGGTCATCGCTCTACATACATTCCCTCACATCTACACTCAGTTTGTCATGTCTCAGATGTTCTAGCTCCAAACGGCATTGAGGTTTGTACTGGTATCATCGTAATGCACCTTGGCATCGAAGATCGAAGAGGTGATCGAGGAGGTGATCGAGATCGGTACTGCTGTTGATATGACGACCGCTTCTACACTACATTCTTCTGGATCTCACATCCAAAGACTATTCAAACTTATCTAATCCATCTACTGTACAAGTCTGTCGTATCCAACTTTGAGCCAACCATGAGCGAAATACGGACTCCGTACAGACGATACACCCGTAGAATTGGTCCTACATAGTCTACAGCTCCGTCTCTCGCTCAAAAATCTACACCACATGTCGGCACTACTTCCCAACAAGGAGATACTTCCGTCAGTCACGCATCACCCGATCAAGGGACCTTCTGGAATGTACCAAGTGTGGCCTTCTATGTCTCTGATGAACAACCTACAGTCCATATGACTACAAGTGCAAGTACAACCCAAGTACTCTTTACCATGGATAATCACTGAATAAATTAATCGGTATAACTCGGCTGTCCATACACGTCGTGGGGATCGGGAGTCTGATTCCGTTGCTGCTGCTGCTGCTGCTGCTGCTGCTGCTGCTGCTGCGGTTGCGGGGGAGGAGGGAAATTACTCGGCCAAAACGGCATGGGCATTCCTGGGGGAATCGGAGGCATACCAGGCATGTTAAACGGAGGAAACGGAAACGGATACTGTTGTCCTGCCGTCTGTTGCGTCTGTTGCGTCTGTGGTTGACCAGGAGTTGGAGGCTGGGGTTGTGATGGAAGAGGGGGATGCGAAGAACTGGGGTCGTTGGAAGATGTGTTCATCTGGCCCATCAGTTGTTGCCGCAGCTGCTGTTGCAACGCGAGCTGCTGTTGCTGCAACTGTCGTCGTCTCTCTCGCTGTTTTTTCGACAACCGTTTCTTCTTGGGAGGCGTGTCTCCTTCTTCCTCCTGGTCCTCCTGATCCTCCACGTCCTCCTGGTCCTTCACCTCACCGTCAGGAGCATGATCCGAGTACTGCGGCTGCTGCTGAGGAGACTGTGTGGCATGAACTTTTGGACTGGGTGGCGATGGAGACGACGGAAGAGAAATCACCTTACTGGATGCAGGAACCTCCCGAACTATGATACAATCATCATCTCCATACATGGGCTGATCAGCCTGAGTAAAGGACGACGTGGCAACAACAGAGGGAGTCGGTTGAGGCGTAGAACCGTCACTTTTGATGTTGCTGATCATGGCTGAACTAGGAGTCACCATATTACCTCCTCCAAACGCCTCCACTTGAAGAACCAGCTTGCTCTGAACCCCCGACAAGTCAAACGCCGCTCTCAACTTGTCATTGTCTTCCTCCTCGGCCTTTTCGCTCAAAAACTCGTCGCTCAAAAGATCATATCGTCCATGCTTTGCTAGCTGGAGCATATCTCGAGTGGTATCTCTGTCCTTTTGAAGCCGAGTCTCGACCACAAACCGCTTGTACCGTTGCTGAAATTGCACCAAGGACGGCGGCAGGTTGGTCGAGTCCATCGTCCACAGATTGGCGTCCTCCGCATGCTTCACAAGGGTATCTCGAAGCCCAATCACCTTTTTCGCCTCTTCTTCAAAGTCGAACATGGTGTGGAAGGGGTGATGTTTGTGTCGTCTGTGTCTGTGTCGTCTATGCTTCTCGCTTTTGTCGCTGTTTCTTTAGATCGCCGATTAGTATCGTGTTGTATGTAGCTGTGATCCAGTGATCTGCAGGTATTTTCGAACGCTATGCAGTAAGGTGTAAATTGATGACCACCTGAAACTGGACTTGCGAACATAATAGACACTCAAAAATTGATAAAAATGATTAAACACATCGTCTCTTTCCACCCATCTTTTCAAAAATCAAATCCCGACATTATTCACATCTGCTGACTAATCACATCCTATAATACCGCCGGTTCGATTTCTACCAATGTCAAAAATATCAAAAAATCCCACACAACCCTACACGCCCGTTCAATCACCTGACCCACCACATCACGCCACACCACACCACACATTCATTCCAACACCCTCCAAAACACCCTCCCCTTACCTCTCAGTTAGCACCCTTTCAGTCTGTAAAGTTTTTTCTCCGTCATTTGTCTCGAAAATAAGGTTTGGAACGCTCCTTCCATAACGAGAGATGGAACGGTCTTGGATGCGGCTGGTGAGGACCCGTGGCTGGTGTCGATCGCAGAGGATGAGATGTCGAGCTGTCTGGAGCGTGTAGGCGATCATTTGACCATCACGTGTATCTCCAAGTCACGTGACCCAAGCTACAAGTACCTTACTCTCTCTATCACTCTCCCTCATGAGGAATGCACTAGGTCGAGAGTGAGCTGGAATGCGTTGGTACGAATGACACCGCTCCTTGGAGAGCGCCAAGAAGTCGTGTCGCATCTAAACGGATACATTCCTCCCGTTGTGGTTGTCGGCAGTATGTGGACAAGCGTACGCCGAAACTCTCGACTACCCCGAACTCTGATGCATATCTAGATAATCAGCCGACAAAGAAGAGTCCCATAACCGTCAGGCCGGGTGTGCAGTAGACTCCACGACTCCTGGTAGTCCCAGACGTACACTGAGTAGGTTGTATACCGAGCGGTATTTGGAATTTGGGGGAGGTGCGATATGGGGTGTAGGTTGTGTGTGGGTGTTTTGAGGGCATGGATACAGTCATTGGTACTGGTATATTCTGTCGACTCTACTAATATCGCTTTTCACTGGCTAACACAGCCAAAACAGACCATGTATGGCCATCAGATTGTCCATCATCTACGGCTAGTGAAAACTCTAATACGCTGCCAAACTCTACATCTAACTCTCGTGTCGAACTCTATTCAAACTCTACCTCCAACTCTAACTCTCCCCCAAACTCTGATGAAAATGATAATCTTGGAGCCGTCTGGCTTGGCACATTTCACGTCCCGTCCAGCTAATATATAATCTGGTGTCTCCCCCTCCATAATCTCCACACTCAGTCCTCTCCACTCGTTAATCTTCACACAATGACCAAGTTCACCGCCGCCTCTCTCGCCGCCATCCTGGCCACCGCCGTTGTCGCTGCCCCCTCCCCCCAGGACGGTGCCACCTACCAGTGCCACGCCACCTGTGGTAACATGATTCTGGACGCCCGAAAGTGCGCCTCCGGCAACTCTTGGGACAAGGACTGTCTCTGTGACGTTGGCACCGCCTTCCAGACCGCCCTGGACCCCTGCCTCGACTGTGGCTCCACCCTCTGGAGCGACTACGGCAAGTACCTTGAGCCTCCTCTTGCTTTCTGCGGCTTCCCCACCCAGCCCAAGCAGCAGAACGCCGGTGCTTCTTCCGCCGCCCCCGCTGCCTCCTCCGCCGCCCCCGCTGCCACCTCCGCTGAGGCCGCCTCTTCCGCTGCCCCCGCTAAGACTTCTGCTGAGGCCGCCCCCACCTCTGCCGCCCCTGCCTCTTCCGCTGCCCCTGCCGAGTCTGCCCCCGCTGCTGAGTCTTCCGCTGCCCCCGCTGAGTCCGCTGCTCCCGCCGAGTCTGCTGCTTCCTCTGCTGCTCCCGCCGAGTCTGCTGCCTCTTCTGCCGCTCCCGCCGAGTCTGCCGCCCCCGCTGCCTCTTCTGCTGCCCCTGAGTCCGCTGAGGCCGCCCCCACCTCTGCTGCTGCTTCCAAGCCCGCTGGCTCCGCTGCTTCTTCTGCTCCCGCTGCCTCCAAGCCTGCTGCCACCTCCGCCGTTCCCCAGGCCTCTGCCTCCGGCTCTGCCCCTGCCCAGTCCAACTCTGGCTCTACCCCCACTTACGCCGTCGGCCTGGCCGGTGTCGCTCTCCTCGCTGCTCTCATCTAAGAGATCGAAGACACCCCCCACATTTAATCTGGCCTAGTGCCTCTGTAACGACTTAATGATAACTCTTAATGACAACAGTAGGTGCACCACAAACTGTGTAGCGATTGAACCGCTTCTCGACCTGCCTCTTGCGTAGAAAGAACTCAATTGGTTTCTTTATCAGATTGTTGTTTGGTTTGGCTGCTGCAGCTAAAACGAACAAACCGTATAACCAAACTCAATTCCCTTTTGAACTTTGAAAATTATCAGATTGGTCACAATAAGATTTTGTTGGAATTCCTAAATTGTCTCTAACCTTATTTTGATAAAGCTTATTTCAACAGCAAAATTCCCGCCAAGTCTAGGTGGCCCTCATGTGGACTGCACTTTTGCGATTGTTCCATCATTTTTGTCGTCGTGGTAATCATCGTCACGATCGTCGCCATCACCATTGCCTCCTCTCCTTCTCAGTACAGTCTCTGCTCCGGACTTCAATCCACTATTTTATCAATCTACAATTGTTATCAATCTGCCCTTGTCAAACTCCCCCACCTATTTACTATTACAAACGCGCAACTCTAACCTAACCGCGGTAATAAAGGTCGTCAGGCCACCCTATCCACCTCGGCAACAAAGAGATACTTCTAGAGCTCGGAAAACAAACGGCCAGTAACCCTCACGTGGGTAAACACAGTGTCTCGGAACATGTCGCCGAAAGCCGCTAGCATTCAATACAGCAACATGTATCTCTTTCTCTTGCTCTGGCGTTTTCATTTCCCCTGATAATCCGCCAAGAATGCTGCGCTAGAGACAGTCTTCTGCGCTAGAGACCGTCTACTGCGCTAAGAGACCTACCACTGGTACATGTGTCACAGCAGGTTGCACTGGCAAGTGCTACATGTTCATCAGATAATTCACTGCGATGGACGTCATAGATTATGTATATTGAACTGTATCGACAACTCCATTCGGAATAAAAAGAAACCTCCGACTGAATTTTATCACTGTTGATTGGGGTGGAAAAAAGAAAAGAGTCTTGGGAAAAAAATAAAAAATGGACGACACCGGAATCGAACCGGGGACCTCGCGCATGCTAAGCGCATGTGATAACCAACTACACCAGACGCCCTGGAAGTTAAAAAATTGAAAAAGTGGTCTCCGAAAGCTAAATTTTGACTTTTAAGTTGGGGTTAAACTTTATTTTCTTACTCATTTAGCCATCAAATTACTTAGCACATAGTTGAATAGCTAATCTATTGTAAAGCATGGCCCTAGAACCGGAAAACAAACGATTGAGGGGAGGGGTATTTCACGTGACTGTTTGTTTCTCTGGAGTGCACCAATCACGTGACGTATGTCCATCTCAATAGAATAGTCGCATGTCCAGTCAGAGCTGCTCGAGGCATGCTGATTGCTGAACTGAGAGGGTTGGTTTGACCATAAACTGTACTGTTGAGCAGGTTGGAATAGTTACTTACGGATACAATAATACCAGAGACTGATTCTTCAGAGTCCTCACTACCAATGGGGGTATTTACTTGAACTCTGACATAGTCATGGTTTGAAAGAACCAAGAACCAGGTAGATAAGCCTGAATATTACAAACGACAGTAGGTCTCAGTTATATTCTGATGACCTTTTCGTGACCATAACTCCCTACCCAAGTTATACAGTAATTATTATACCATTTCTAACCCGCCCAAAATATGTACCCTTTAATAGAACACTAACCTATCCTACAAAGATAACTATTGTGCTTGAGGCTTTTACCAATCATTTTGATGGATATCAAAATCAATTCAAACCCCCCTCGTTCAACTAACCGCTATTATCATCCTTCATGAGGTCAACAACAGTAAACCATGAAAAGTAAGAAGCTACCCTTTTACTTCAAAAATGTCAAGAATTATACAAGGTTATGTTACTGAAGAATTTAACCTTGAAAATCAAATATATGACCTCCAATAAACCCCCCTCAGCCAGTTCTGAGTCGATTTTCGCAAAAATTTCAAAATGGCAAAATTCGGATAGTGGTTTCCACTGTTTTCAATTTTTTAAAATCCTCCCGGTGGCCAAGCTGGTTTAAGGCGCGAGACTGTAATGGTAAAATTGTAATCTTGAGATCGGGCGTTCGACTCGCCCCCGGGAGATTTTTTTGAGAAATACAAAATCGCTTTTTTTGTAATACACATCACCAATGGATACTTGAAACACTTTTTTCTCACTGTTCTCACTACAATACTACACTCACTTAAAAAACAATAACTTATTACTGACACTATGCAAAACGCTTGATTACTCCTCCATTCGCTCAAGCTCTTCGTCAATGACGGTATCGACGTATCCAGCCCGCTCGGGGCTAAAGGTGACTCCCATTCGGTCCTCCACGGCCTCTCGCAGCTGCCGTCGGGTCACCGTGTCCAGGTTGGCTGCAGCTAGAGTCTCCTTGACGGCGTTGGAAATGGTCAACTTTTGGTGGTCGTCCAAATCCGCGCCCAGAGCGTCTCCCAGAGATCGAGATCGCTCGTGTCCAAGCATGACCGAAGACCGGCCACTCATGACGGACATGGGAGTGGAGGTCGATCGGGTCATGGTCTTGCGTTTGTCGGCCATGGGATCATAGTACGATCCACGGTTGCCCACAGAAGGGTACATTGCGTAGTGGCTGATGACGGACTTGGGACGAGGTTTTCTGCCTGTATGGGTCGATTGAGCAGGCATGACACTGCCCTCGTCGAAATCGTCGCCAAATCCAGACATGAGAGACGTTGTTCGAGAATGGTACGCCTTTTCGGGCTCGTGGTTGAACTGCGCCTGCTCGTCGGCAAAGGTCTGCATGTCGTAGCCAAACTCGTCCATGTACTCGTCGTCGTACTCGTCGTCGTTTCGGTAGATTTCGGACCGCTTCATGCCGTATCTCGAGTTGAGAACAATACGTCGTTCGGCTCCAGGAACTCCGACTCGATGAGCGTAGTCGGACCAGGTTTCAAGAGGCACAGAAGCGGGATCAAAGCCCTCGTCGGCAACAGAAACAAGCTGCTTACCTCCCTTCTCTCCAACAACCACTCGGGTGTTTCCCCAAGAAAAGTTATCCATGTTCCAGAAGGCGTAGATGGGCAGCAGGAAGGAGTGGATGGGGTAGGCAGCCACATAGATGAGCATCCAGCCCACATGCTCCCACTTTCTGTTGATGATGAAAATCAGAGCCTGAAGTCCATACACTCCTCCAATCATGGCCAGAGAAATGATGGGAATGGCTCCAGTATGAGATGCCAGCAAATAAATGAGATAGACGAGATAGATGCACACGGAGGGCAACATGAGGGTTCCAATCAGATCAATGAACACGACAAATCGCATGCCAAAGAAACAGAATCCACACAATTGGGACAGTCGAAGCAACTCCATCAGATTGTGGACCGTGGAATTGATCCATCGTCGTCGCTGAGACAATAGAATAGCAATGGACTCGGGAGCAGCAGTCTGAGCATGGGCATCAGGAGTGAACTTGTATCGCATCTTGGGGAAGTACTTGGACATGAGAGTGGTCAAGTATCGATCTTCTCCGAGAGAAAAGAGGTTCTTTTTGTGCAGAGTATCGACATTGTTTTCGGCGTACTCTCGAATCACCTCGTTGGAAATGATCAGAGGACGTCCTCGATCGGCAGTTCGAAGTCTGTACATGCAGAAACATCCAGGAAGACAAGTGACGGATCCAAACAGAGACTCAAACGCCTTGGCCAAATGATGCGAAATGTAGTACTCGTACACCTGGATCATGGTGGTCCACGACTTTTGCTCGTTCTGAAGAGAGGTTTCTCCGCAAATTCCAGCAATTCGAGAATCGTCAGCACAACACGAAACCATTCGGTTCAGAGAGTCCTCGGAAACAGACGTGTCAGCATCAACCATCATGATGTACTCGTAGAGCTCGGGATCCACTCCAATAATGTTGTTGATGTGACGGAACAGTTCCAGCTCAAGAGGAGACATGGGGGCCTGGTAATGCACCTTGTTGAAGAACTTCATGAGCATCACCTGCGAGTCTCGCTTTCCTCGGTTACCGGGCTTGGAGGTCTCAGAATCCTTGCCCACCTTGACAACAACAACGTACGGAGCAATGTTGCCCTCAAACTCGTACAGTCCAGAGTATACCTTTCCGTAGTTGAGCTGCTGGGAGCCCTCTCCGACGGAATGGAAGGCCAGAGCCGGAGGATTGACCTTGGGATCGACTCCAAAAATGTCAAGCACAATCTGAGGAGTGGTCTTGTCGTTTCCATCACCCACAATCATACCATCACAAATCACAAACAGCAACTTTCGTCGGTTGTCGTACTTGAGACAGGTCAGAGAGTCGATAGCGGCTCGAAGAGCATCCTCATCCTCAGTGTAGGCGGGAACCTGGCACACAACAAACTTGTCCTGCATGGAGGGTTGTCTGGAGGAACCGAATCGAACGGCAGAAACGAACTTGATGACCGTGACGGACGAAAGAAGACAGGCAATTGCCAGCAGAATGTAGTTTGCCGCCTGACATCGGGCCGAGTCTCTAAAGTCGAGCTTTCCATAGTAAAAGGCACTGTTGAAACAGCTCATGTGGGTCATTTTGTCGGCTGCGGAAATGTCCAGGTTGGCAAAGAGCTTGGTCACGTCGGTTCCAGCATTGTTCTCAATCATCTGCTTGACTTCGGGAGCCAAAAAGTCGTACTTTTTGTACAGGGGAGACAGAGTGGGGTCGTAGATGGTGAGGGTGTAAAAGTAGTTTGTAAAGTCGAAAATCTGGTCACCCATCATGATCCACATTCGCTGCTGCTGTTGACCCTGGTTCTCCACGTCCTTCTTGGCCACAACCAAGTCTCCCTTGTAGTACTGCTTGATGTAGGGTGCAAAGGTGTCGTCGTACCACGAGTACTGGTGCAGAGCCTGGCCCTCAGCAGGCACCTTCCACGAACCAGAGTAATGAATGGCCTGAGGGATCATGTTGACGGTATTGTTGTACATCATCCAAACGTCCTCGTCCTCCACCAGTCCCTGACAAGCGACAGTAAGAGGAGGTGGGAAGTAGTCGGTGAGATCCTCGCCAGCAAAATACATCATTTGGTCAGGGTTGGTCTTGATACCATTATCGGAATGCTGCTGTCGGTAGAACTTGGTCATGTCGTAAACCGAGCCTCTGATTCCCACAAAGTAGTCGTTTTCACCCTGATGGGTGTGCAACTCCTTCACGTTCCAGGCCTTGTCAAAGTTGGAGCAGATGATTCGCTGCAAAAAGATCATGTAGAAGACGATTCCGGCGTTGATGAGGAAAATGAAGACGAAAATGACAACCTTTTCTCGCCACGCCATTCGCACGTCAGGTCGTTTCATTCGTCCAACCCACTTGAGAAGAGGAGACGGGATCCAGAAGGTGAGCAGCCAGACAAAGGCCACCCACATTCGTCGGTATCCGGACGTTTTGACAACAACCGTATCGGTCGTTCCAACGAGATACTCGGGGTCGATTCCAAACTCCTGGGCATCTCTGTACTTGTTGGGGTCCATGAGTCCCTGGTTCTCGTAGCTGGGATGAGGGTAGTCGGGATCATCTGAACCAAATGATCCTCCAGGAAGACCACCTTCGGGAACCCGAGTGGTGATATTGGGCTCGGCAGGATGAAGCTGGGCCTCGTGGGTATGCATTTCTCGCTCGGTGAGTCCTCCTCCATAAGTTCCCATGTTGACCATTGCAGGGTTGACCAGATTGGGCATGTTCATTCCATGACCGCCCAATTGGTCCATGTAGGGAGCCTGGTGCTGGTCGTATCCGTTTCCATTGCCCAGACCCTGTCCAATGGCGTCCTCCAGGTGGTTCCAAGCCGGTTCACTGAGCCAGGCTCGATGTTGGCCCACAGCAAAGTCTGCAGGACCCCATCCAAACGAGTCGGCCACCCAGCCCTGCAGAATCATGTAGTCTGAGGGAAAGTGTAGAGCTGCGTAACGGTCTGCGAGCTCATCAAATGCAAAATCGGCAGTGTAGTCTCTACCGGCTCGTTTTCGGATCCATTCAACTAGAGCCCAGTTTCGAACCTGAAGAGAGACGGTGGCTCCAGTCCACTTTTCGAGAACTTCGCCCTTGGCAGAGGTATTGACGGCCACGTTGATCACGTTCCAGATACGCGAGGTGGTGAGCAGAGAAGTCACGTCCAAAATGTGCTCGGCGTAGTCGTCCCGGGCCAGAACAGACAGGTTTTCGTCGAGAAAGAAGCGGAAGTTGGAGATTTGCAGTCGCTGCATTTGCTGCAGATTGTGGATCTTGTCGCTGTTCCAGGTGGAGAGCATTTTTGTAACGTTTGGAGGGGTCTTGACCACCCGGAACCCCTCGTCGACCAGCTCTTTGGAGATTCCAACCGAGTCGTCGAAAACAGACCGCAGAATGACGGACCGTTCGCAGGGACCACATTCGACAATGTTGACAAGAGCCACAATGTCGTCTTCAGGCGATCCAGAGTCGCCCACAGGAGCCAGATCCATGCCCTCCAGAAACTGGTTGAGAAGACCAACCACGGTCTTGACCAGAGCCACATATGTGGACGCAATCACCTCGTCGGACGAATGCTTGTCCAGGGTGTCTGGAGACACTCCAATGAGGCCTGTGGCTTCGAGCTGATCATGCTGGTTACCCTGGCCCAGAAGCAGCAGGCCCGAGAGCGTGGAGAGAATGGATCTGAGGTTCTGGCCACGGATTCCGCACTGTTTGAGCGAGTCTCTCCAGTCGGTGGCCAGAGCATGGTCATCCGTGTGCTGCATGTACTCGGGCAGAGTGTATGTTCCCGAGGGTTTGAGCAGCATGTATTCGTTTGCGGGTTTGAGCGACAGGTGGTCGATTTCCGAGTCTGTGGCAGCTAGCAGCAGGTTGTAGAAGACGGAGAAGGTTCTATAGTCCGATTCAGCTGGCAGATGGGTCAGCATCTTGACCGACGATAGAGGCATGTCGGAGAGCATGATTCGGGTCTTGCAAACGTTTCCGTCTGCGTCTAGAGACACACAGACCGACAGGCCGTTGTGCAGCAGGGTGTCTACGTTTTCTGGCGTTTGGGCCGTCAGAAAAGGCATGAGCACGTTGAGAGCAGTAGCTGTCTGCGGAGGCATGTTTGGGAACTCCTGGACACATGCCAGGAACGACGACGGTGCCGATTCCAATGATGATCTGTGTTAGTTGTTGTTTGAGGTCTGTCTGATTTTTGAACTGAACTGGTCTGACTTGCCTACCATATCATATCACTCTCTCCTCACTCACCCAATGAAAATACTCTGGTCTTCGGAACGCTTCCAGGCATGCTCCCAGACGGAGTTGAGAAAGTCCAGGTCAATGTGGCCATCGAGAACCAGAACCGAGGTGGAGTCGATTCGAAGAGACCGATCTGCCGAGTTGTACTGCTGATGCAGCGTCCCCAGAAGCGCCGAGGTCGAGATGGGCACGGCGGCGGACGACAGCGGAGGCACGTTCATCTTGGTCGAGTGCGGGTGTCGAAAAGCAGAGTCTCGAGATGTCTGCTGGACAGAGCTACATACATACAGGCACATCCAACTCTCTCTCTTGCATGTACGCTAAAAATAGTATGGTTTGAAACCAACCTTGGGGGGAAGGAGGTAAACAGATATTGCAAAGGGGAGGAGTTATGAGGGTCAAAAGACGAATATGAGTCTGTGGATATTGTTTGGGGACTTTTAATCACCCAAAAATCAGCTTTTTCAACATTTTTGAAACCCCTCTCACTTGTCCAAATAGGGGTGCAGCCAAACTCCTCCACCACGCAACTTCATGCACTCTCACACATGTCATCATTCGGCTATATTAGGCCAATTATAGATTGCTAGACTGGGTCTGGCGGAGATCTGGCGGCTTTGGGGGTGTTTTGAGCACGTGAATTCCACTTTTGCTCGCTTCAAACCGAAAAAACCGACAAAAATACCAGCCTCTTTTCACTCTCCGCTGCCTTATATCTCTCACTGTACAGTCTCGCTGGTTTAGGCAGAGCCAGCCTCATGTATAAATGGTGACGAGTGAGAACGACTAGGGAAGTGAAAGACCACGTGACGCTGAACGAGATGAAGCGAGGCGGAGAGAGAGATGATACTACAAGTATCGTAGGACGTGTATTCCTTGTACGCCACGTTTTCCCATCTCAGACAACAACAATGATTGATATTTTATTTTTTATATTAAAGGCTAATCCCGACCAAATTCGAACTCACGATCTTAACCTTTAGTTGTCCTATCAAAAGGGGTATAAGCTGGAATTGTAAAGCAATTGTCATAATATGGGGAATTACTTGTAACAAAAAAAAAAAAAAAAAAAACTAGGAGGGTACAAGAATCGGTAAAAGTACAATATCACATGTAAGATGTGTAGAATAGTGAAAAAATCAACTAATTTTCACTCTACCTTAGTTCTACAAGGGTAGTACGATAGACATTTAACATCATCTAGCCCCCCTTATACAGTTGACTCACCTTAAGACCTGGTACCATGGTAGATATCTGTTCAAATAAACCCATTAAATCTACCTGTAACTCATTCTACCCACTCATAACCTGATCACACATCATAGTCCGCCCTATAACACAAACCCAAGACCCTACAAGTACCAGTACATATATGCTTACTAATCACCCCATTCAGGCACACGATCAAACGCACCAATGACCAGCAAGAGCTGTCGGGTGGACTGAGAACGTGTGATTGTGACCATGTGACCATGAGCGGTCGACCCACACGACTAATCTGATCACGTGACCCTACCTTTTACTCCAGATCATCTTCACATGGTCACCCTCGATTGCTGTGAATCTAGGTTTGGAATTTGTCATGTCTTTTTCTTGATCTGAAAAAGTGGAGAACACGGTTTTGTAGGGGTTTTGGAGGTGATTTTTTCACATTTAAAGACAAGTTGAAGCGCTCGGATCACGTGACACCCGTTTATTCTTTCCATTCGTCTCCTGATCTCGTTATGGCAAGGTTACCTCCTAACCACAACCCTGAACACGCGTAAAGTTAACACGTAACTATCACACGCTCTCATCTTTTCAACTCAACTCAACACACACACACACAAAATGAAATCCATCGTGAGCGTGCTGACCCTGCTGCTGCTCATCAACGCCGTGGCCGCGCTGCGGTTTGTGCTGCCGTCCAAGGACAAGAACGAGCTGCCCTTTTGCGTGCGAGACTTTGTCAAGAATGGCGAGCTCGTTGTCGTGACCGTCGAGTCGCCCAAGTACGCCGACGGCCAGCAGCTCAACGTGGTGATTCGAGACGCACACGGAAACGAGCATGCGCGAATCAAGAACGTTCTGGGCCGAGAAATCGCCACCTTCAGCTCCCACCAGGACACGGCTCTGGACGTGTGCTTCCACAATGTGGCCAACTCGCACCAGGATATCGGCAAGACCAAGGAGATTGATCTGTCTGTGGCCATTGGCGCCAACGCCCGAGACTGGGAGCAGATCCAGGCTTCGGAGAAGCTCAAGCCCGCCGAGGTGCAGCTGCGAAAGATTGAGGAGATTGTCGATGAGGTGGACAAGGAAATGACCTATCTCAAGATGCGAGAGATCCGGCTGCGAGACACCAACGAGTCCACCAACCGACGAGTCAAGTACTTTTCCGTCGGCATCACCATTGCTCTCATTGCTCTGGGTGTCTGGCAGGTCATCTACCTCAGATCGTACTTCCGATCCAAGCATATCATTTAAAAGGGTTCATTAAAAAGATTATTAGAGAGGTGGGGGTGTTGTGTCCGTGACGAGTGACAAGTGACGAGTGACGAGTGACGAGTGACAGACATGACACCCTCTCGAAGCGTAGAACATGTAGCTCATGGATCATGATCGTGGATCACGTATACATCTAAAACTCGTAATGCATATATCGTACTTGTACCTGGTACCTGTACTTGTGTTGTTCTCAATTTGTAATGCATTATATAAATAAATGCAGCCAAGAGGTCATCGCATATGCTTGACCGTCACAGCTGCTTCAAAAGCCCCTCAAACGCCTCAATGTCAATCTTGCCGCCTACTGCTCCGGCCACCTCCATCATGTCTTTGAAATCCTTGTCGCTGGCGTTATCTTTGACCAGCTTGGCGATTCGACGTAGATCCGCCATTGATATCGTATCGGATTTCGTGAACCATGAAAAGGCCAGCGGCACGTTTTCCGGGACCCTGTCGTTCTTTTGTTTCTTCTTTTTCGGTTCGGGTTGGGGAGTTTCGATGTCACCTCCGTCGTCGCTAGCAACAAATCCTCCGTCGTCACTTGCAACGAATCCTCCGTCGTCGTCGTCACTCGCCACAAAACCGCCCTCGTCACTCGCCACAAAACCGCCCTCATCGCTGGCCACAAAACCTCCATACTCATCCGAGACGTCTTCCTTCAACTCTCTCTCAGGCACCTGACGCGAGATCATACGTGAAAAGCCGTCGCTAAAGTCGTCAAAGGTGATCACATCATTCAGAAAATGCGGCTTGAGCGTCTCCACGCACTCATCGAGGCTTTCTGTGCCCGAAAACTCCTCCACGCTCCATCCCAGGTCCATGAGCACTAGCGGCACGTCGAACGCCGAAATGACTCCCTCTTCGGCATGCTCGTCGTAGGCGGCCTGTAGAGCCGTCTTTTCTGCCCCAGAAAGACGCACAGGTCTTCCAGGCTTGCCACTGCTGATTTTGAACGACTTAGTCCAGTCCATGTTCACAAGTGTGGTTCGTTCATCTGCATCTTCAAAACCCATGCCTGCATGTCTTTGTCCTGCAGCTTGTTTCAGCCTTGCCATTGAAGAAAGCTGAAAAAAACATGATTGGACTGGTGGTTAGTAAGCAGTGAAATGGCGAGTTCAACGTCCAATAGACACTTTCGACTTCTGACTTTGGCCTTGCCTTCCGACTTTGGCCTTCCGACTTTCACCTTCCTCGATCACTACTCTCAAACAAAGAGTTGCTGCTCCACACTCCACATGAAAAAGTCCCACTTTTGGACTGAAGCCTGTTCTGAGAACATATAAAGAACCAAACCGGTCCTGGAACATTCTGTCACCAAATCGCAACCTCCCCCATCGCCCTCCACCGTCCATCCTCACCCCACCTTCTCCACCTGCCTTTACTATCCAGACCGTTAAAGTTGCACCTCCTGAGCAAGCAGCAATCAACATCATCCCAACCCAGCCTCCTCCAACCAACCCTTCCTTCACAACCACCAGTACAATGTCCTTCATTGCCAAACACTATGGAAAGAAATACGTCACGTCGCAGCTGAACGGCGCCATCAAGACCAATCTGGAGCCAGCTCACCCGTACCACTACTACGAGGAGATTCCTCCTCCCGCAGGAGCCAACGACAAGGTGAAGCCCAAGCGAAAGAAGATCAAGCGAACCCTGCCCCAGGGCCTGCAGAAGCAGGACGAAAAGGTGCTCAAGTCGTTTCTGCGATGGTCGTACCAGCTGGACTGGATCTTTGACATGTGTGGCTTTGGAGTGGGATGGGCTACTCTCATTGGTCTGATTCCAGTGGCTGGAGACCTCATCATCTTCTACTTTGGATACAGACTGGTGCAAAAGGCCAAGAGCCAGCTATCTGGCGGTCTTCCCCCGGCTCTAGAGGCCCAGATGATTCTCAATCTCGCCATTGGATGTGGAATCGGCTTCATTCCCCTGATTGGAGACGTTGCCAACGCCGTGTTCAAATGCACCACGAGAAACGCAAACCTCATGGAAACACATCTCAGACAACAGGTCGGAGTTCCAGCCACAAGTACACCGTTGCACGACCTGCCGTCAAATTCCACAACCGTAGTCGGGTCCCATGGCAAGTGACCATCTGAGACTACACGAACCACAAACAATTGCATAGGTATTATATTAACGGTTGGTGTGTTTGAGGTAGAAGACCGTTCCGAGAGATTGTTGGAGTCGTCTCAGTGTGTATCTGGACATACTCTGACTATATACTCCATTAGTCCTAAACTTGTATCTCGAGTCTCGAGTATGGTTAGTCGTGCACCACCATGACAGCAGATTACCAGGTATGGTACTTGTACTATTGGTACTGAATCTCAATTCAACTCTCATTGACTTTGTTCCTGTAGGACTACTGGTACCAAGGGTGTGTATGTCTGTAGATCATCTTGGTTCAACATCTTGTGTCTGGTTCGAGTACAAGCTGAAAGTACAGGTAGACAAAGAGTCTCCAGCATCAGATGAGACTCACCACGAGGGTTAATGAGGGTAATTGTACCTGATGATTGTACTGTCACTCCTCAACCTCAATATGACCTGTCAAATCCATCGCACTAACAATGACATAAGTGCATAAGCGAAGTCGAGACAATGGCATGGTCCTGCATACGAACTCAAACTGTGTGGAGGGATGATACAGATTGGTTCGAGTGCAAGTGCACGTGAGAAGTATGTCAATGGATATTATTCATATATCCAGCAACTAACAGAAGTGTGTGTCAAAGTGTCTGAATCCACTCCCGGTACCAGATCAGAGTGAATTACAGACGACAAGAATATATGTTCAGAGTCCATTATTGCATACATGCTTCCGTACAGTACAAGTGCTCGACAATAATACAAGTAAGTACTAAGATATAGATAAATTACAGTCTTTTAATTAAAGTCAGGGTATTGCATTGATCAGAGATCAAAGACTTAGAGGAGAGCAGCGACGGCAACGGCACCGAGAGCAAGGACAGAAGCCTGGAGGGTGGCAGCACCGTTGGCCTGGGCAGGGACAGAGGGCTGAGGAGCAACCTGGGGGGTCTCGGGCTTGGGAGCGGGAGTCTCGGGCTTAGGAGCGGGAGTCTCGGGCTTGGGAGCGGGAGTCTCGGGCTTGGGAGCGGGAGTCTCGGGCTTGGGAGCGGGAGTCTCGGGCTTGGGAGCGGGAGTCTCGGGCTTGGGAGCGGGAGTCTCGGGCTTGGGAGCGGGAGTCTCGGGCTTGGGAGCGGGAGTCTCGGGCTTGGGAGCAGGGACCTCAGGAGTAGGCTTGACCTCAGGCTTGGGGGCAGGAGCCTCGGGGGTAGGCTCGGGCTTAGTCTCGGGAACCTCAGGAGTAGGCTTGGGCTTGGTCTCGGGAACCTCAGGAGTAGGCTTAACCTCAGGAGTGGGCTTGACCTCAGGAGTAGGCTTGACCTCGGGGGTAGGGGTGAGGGTGATCTCGGTGGAGAGAGTGACGGTCTTGGTGTGGCAAGTCTCCTTGTCGCAGACGGTGACGGTCTCGGTCTCACAGACGGTGACGGTGGCGGTCTCGGTCTCCACGGGGCAGTCGGTGACGGTGACAACGGTCTTGCAGAGGTCCTCCTCGCAGACAGTGACGGTCACGGTGGTAGCAGAAGGAGCGGGGGTGACGGACTCCTCGGGGATGGTGGAGGTGACGGGGTGGCACTCGACACCCTCCTCACAGTGGGTGGTGGTGAGGGTCAGGGTGGACTGGATGTCGACGGTGGAGACGACGGTGGTCAGGGGAGCAACCTCATCGGAGGCGGTGGAGTTGGAGAAGAGGGCAGCGGCAGAGGCGACCGAAGAGAGGAGGACAGCGGAGTACTTCATTGTGAACGAGTGTGAGGGTTAGAAAAGCGAATGTGTTTGATAAGGAAGGAAGGAAGGTGTGCTGGGGGGTATTTATATGTGTGTGTGCACGACATTGAGTCTGTTGTTTGTTTTTCTTCTTTGGAGTACTCAGCAAAAACAGGGCAGGCTGGAATGTTCGGTTCCCCGGAACCTGTGTATTTTTTGCCTTGTTTGGATCCCGATTCTTTGTGCAGAAAATAAGGTGCGATTTTAACTAAGTCCTTGGGGGTTTAAATTGGTGTTAAGTTCACGCGAGACGCGACGTGGAGGGGGTGTTGAGAGGAGTGAGAAGTCGTGGACGTTGAATAGAGATCAATTATATATTCCATACATCGCCAATCAAGTCATCTCGTTAGTCGATCGCGTGCCTGACGATTTGTAGATCCTCTGCTGATCCCTTTAGTCTCGTCTTTAGTCTTCCCGTTAATGTTAACCTGAAGGTTCAAGTCACGTTGTGCAAGCTAAAATCAGCCCATGGCGCGATGACTTCCATTGTCTGACGCTTAAGAGATGAGCAGCTGGAAAGTTGGTGGCTAGTGGCTGGTGGCTGGTGACAAGGTGAACGATTGATTCGAGTCACGAGAGATCATCCGGGTGGATAGAATCGTTTTGCATCCTCCTCCCCCCCTCATCTTCCACGGGTATCTTGTCTTTTCTTTCATGCAGGCTGAGAATGATGCAGAGTAAAGATGGGCAGAGGGGTTGGAAGATTGATTAACGCGTGACGGGAGATCAGCATGATAACGGTGTAGAGTGTGAGTACGAGTTTGTAGATGGAATCTGGATCTGACTGATGTCACGAGTGCTCATTCTGAACATACAACGAACCAATTAATCACTCACTACCCACTCACACCCACAACCACCCACCTCACCAACTCTCACCAACTCTCACGCTATTCTTCATGTTATGGATTTTGTTTTTCAACGAGAGTTTTGAAAAGACCCTAGCCCAGTCCCTTTCAGAATACGGAGTTACAACCGGATAGAATGTAAGTCAATCGGGACCTTGTCTTAGAGGCTGATGGGCTCGGGGTCCGTTGGTTGTACCAGTACTGGTACCACTAGTGTAATTCTCTGCTTGAACGGCCTTGTCTCATCTCGTTCTTACCCCTTGCTAACCCCGCTTAATGTTATGTACGAATCCACGTCTGGAGGGTATGCAGGTGTGGGGGCCTTGTTGACTACAAAGGTACAGCAAGGGTGAGCTTGCGATGTAAACACGACATTGGGGCTGTACTGGTGGATGTGAGTGAGTCTGAGTTTGGTCGACATTTTCCATCTCATCTTTTCACACTTTGATCGTTTTCACTCACTCTCACTCTCACTCTCACTCTTCAACACCCTCCACCACCCTACTACCACATCATGACGTCACCAAATCCACCTGAAAATCAGTACAGTCCCACGCGTCGCACACGGCTTCCTCCTTCGGGTCGTTACATGCAGATAACTTGCGCATACAACAACTTGTTTACCATACATTGGTATCTATGGTGAACCTAAAGGCGTCGAATTTCTTCATTGTTGAAGAAAAAGAAAAACCTTGTTGAGCAACTGACAGAGACAAGACCGGCTTGAAACCGGGCTGAACCGCCCTGTATCAAAAGACGCCGACCTGCACTCTCTTCATCAGTCGTCATGTCGCTTGAAAGGGGGCTGGACCGTGTCTTAGAGTGGTCTTGGTACCATATCATCGTCTTGGAACATACTACGCTGATCCAGATCACGTGAGCACTCCCTTCATCACTTTTCTAGCACTCCAATTGACCTCAAGAACCCTGGCAACCCTGACAACCCTGACAACTCCTTGCATGATACTAACAGGGTCGCGTACCTTGCGTTAGACGCATGGCTGGGAAATTAACCACCATGACCAGAGATTGTTCAGTGTATGCGAGAAGTTGATATGAGGTGATTCAGATACGGAACACGTGCATTTACGCGTGACTACGCTCCTTCGTGATCTTCGTATTCACGCACCATGTACATCCATGTTCATGTTGTCTCACCCATACTTCCTTCATGCTATGACCATCCCATTTATCATACATACCCGTATCCAATAAAAGTACATATGCAATGCTGACATGAGATAACTGGCCGCCTACCATGTGTCTGGCAGATAATATTACAGTCGTACATCAATTGCACGTGAACCACGATGACTGACCATGTTGTGCGTTAACTCTTAACAAACTCTTCAACAGAGTCTAACAAAGTTAACCACTTTATCAGTACCAGAAATACATCTTTCAGGAGGGATAAATGAGCCAAAAAGAAAGATGAAAAAATGACTAAAATAAGATATCTGTCAACAACAACCATTACCATCCACCACCATCCTCCATCCACCACCTAGCACCTCCACAAGTTCCACATCTACACCACCTCCCAACTCTTACCCTACCAACCCAGTTACCCTACCGAACATCGTCCGCATATAAACCTCCTCCCGCGCAAAACTTCTTCCTCAACTTTCATGTCCTGACGGGGCGTCGCAGAGTCACAAATTGGCTCTGTTTTGGATACCTCGGGCCTTTGTGTCTTGTTTGGGACTAGAGCAATATCTAGTTTGTATCTCCGGCGCGGAAATTGCATGAAGTGATCGGTCATAAAAATTAGGACATTCCACTGTGTTTTTTCAGTGAGCGTAACCTTGGTTTTCACCACTGTTTTCGTTAAAGCTCTAGTGAGCGTGTCAAAAAAAGTTTTTTTTCATGTCCAAAGAAATGAAAAAAATATTTGCCTTCGACCAGATTTGAACTGATGATCTCAGCATTACTAGTGCTGCGCCTTACCACTTGGCCACGAAGGCTGAGAATTTGAAAATATAAAAATGGTGGACTAGGCAATCTGATTTTAGATGACTAATCCGCATTTCCCTAGAATCAAAAAAAAAAATCCGGCGATTCAAAATGATGAATAACAGAACCAGAGAGTAAAACCAATGGTATAGACATAACAGGTAACCATTTAGTGACATCTTTAAATACATATTTCGACTCATTGGACGGATTTTTCACCTTTACGATAAGTTATGCTTCTAATGACTGATTCACAGGTCATGATCTACTCCACAAGATCGAACTGAAGCAAGAAGGGGAGCCAAGAACTGGGAAAGTTGGAACCATTAGAAAGTATTCAGGATCTAGTTGAATGGCTAGATTCATGGATTCGTAGAATACCAATTCCCTTCCTACTTCAGTGATGTAGGTGCAAGGATGGAGTCTCTATATCATATGAATCTTTGCTTCATACATTCCTAAACTTGAGAGAACAAAACAGGTCTCTATGTTCATATAATAAGGCTTGATATGGAGATATCAACTGCACTGAAAAATCTCAGAAGATCTACCTCTGTGTTGGATCTTCTCTCACAGAGGAACTATACTACGAAACGTGTATAAGCAGAGTATTCCGTATTCGATCTTACTTATATTTACCCTAACTGCTCACAAATACTCGCTCAGAATCACCCTGGCTTTGACCATGGCAACAAGAACATCCTCCTCCTGCTTGCAAAGATTCTGCACATGTTCATCCTTCTCGAGGTATGAGGACAAGGTACTGAGACGCGTCTTTTCTCCGACCTGAAGATATTTCAAGATATCTTTGTACGCAAAGTCGTCTGAATCCAGAGCCAACTTCACCCACAGTTGAGCATGTCCATAAAAGGCATACAGAACCGGAGAATAGAGGTCTGAGGATGTTCTCCCCAACAAATTCCTATCTGGAGTGTCACTAAGAGCAATCTCCAGCAAGTCCAGAGCTTCTTCAAACACCTCCTCATCCTTTCCTTTGTGCACCTGTTCCAAAAACCGGGTGGCATTGATAACATGTCTTTCGCGCTGAGTGCATGTTTTGATGTACCGTTGAAATATAAAGGTAGTGTAGTAGGGTGGTAGATGGACACAGGGGTATACTCTGGGGATCACCTGGTGATGTGTTGCTGCAAAGGTGGTGAATCTGTCTAGCAGGTACGATTCTGTGTGTGATCCTGCACCAATTAGAGCAATGTTGTTTCGTAGAATCTCGACCCATTTTTCTCGAATCCCCATACTTTCCACAAACGACACCTGTCGGAGATGGTCAATTGTGTGTGAATCGAAATTGGGCCCGAATTCCACATCTCCAACAAACAAGGGAGTGATAGGTCTGCCCTTTCCAGGCAAGATTCGGTCGCAGATTTCCGACATGCTGTTATGGGTATCGTAAAACTGCACCAGAATGGGCGGATCCGCCTCGACAATGTCCTGGATCACGTGCAAGAGAGGTTTCACCGTGACCCAGGCACTGAGATGCGCTGGACTGGAAGATCCGCTACAGGCCAAGTAGTATCCGTAGACGGTCCATAAAGATAGCCATAAGGAGGTTCTTGTGTATGATAAAAGAGGTCGCAAGTGGTCCGAGAGTTTCTTGAGTCTGTCATGATGAGGAACAAGGTCTCTTAGTAGACTTGAATCCACTTCCAGATGAATTGAACGGTCAACAGGTACCTTTGCCACATTGTCCCAATCTGTGATATCTGAAGCCTTTGTTCGAGTTTCTTTTGCTCGGGTCGACGAGGAGAGTGATTGGTCCTCCTCCTCTTTGATATGTTGTGTGAGAGACGCTCTTAGGACGAGTTTCATGCGTTGGTTTGCTTGGTCTGATCCCTTTGAGAATTCAAACAGGCGCCTGAGAAGCGCAATGGCACGTGCTCCAGGCGTCTTCTGGCCGTCTCGGGTGCCTCGATGCATGCTATTATACGCCATGGTCTTGACGCTTTCAGCTCCCAGATGTGACAGAGGATACGCCGCCAGAGTCATGAGAATGGAGATTTCTTTGGACGTTGGTAATTCAACTGGGGTTCGAAGTAGACCCGATTCGAGCACTCCGAGCGCCTCATCGAATATACACGAGTCCAGCAGATGACTGGCGAGCTCCAGATGTCGATATTCCATGAGTGGCGGGTGTATGTCTAGATCCATATTGGCGTGGAGAACTTTATGCACGAGATATGCAAGTGTTGAGAGGTAAAAGTGAAGGAGAGATGTTTGATTGTGGATATAATTGACGGTGATTTTCGGTATCGTGTTTTTCACGTGACATCAACTCCAGACCATTTGTTTCCGCTTTTCCGGATATAAAATGGGTGAATGTGGTGTGTCTTGATTTGCACCCAGGGCACAGTACCAGTAGGGGTATATAACTAAGATCAGCTATTTGAACGGGTTGTACAAAAGGTCAATTAACAATTATGACTGTCTTGATCTCTCTCCTCCTTCTTCCACTTGTTTTGAAAGGATCCCTATTTAGAGAAGAAAATGAGGCTCTAGGGAAGAAAATGAAGCTCTAGAGAACAGAATGAGGCTCTAGAGAACAGAATGGGGCTACAGAGAAGACTGTAGAGACCTTCAGCCTCCGATAGAATCATTTAATCTGCTGGATAAGTGATCCTCGAGATCTTCAGTGCACACACCCTTCACAGTTAGCCCATTTCCAAGCGTGAATAAATTACTGTCCTACAACACCAGAATACACCATAGACAAAAAACTACACCAAAACAATGCTCTGAACTTCCTTGGAGAGGATTATCGCGACGTCTACAGCATGACTGGAGTTGACGATTTTAGCCAAAATAGGATCACTTTTATCCCTGTTTCAGAAAGTGTAGCATAGCTCTTATGAACAACATCATGAAACATCTACAGTGGCAAGAGAGTCTTTTGATCAGTCTGAGTTGTGGGATAGGTCTGTGTGTACACCCCTAATGTGTTCCATATCATGTTTCTGCTTATATTCAGTCTTCACGAGGCGTTGGAGAAGACTTTAACATTTGAAGAGGTGATATTTAGCTCTATTTTCATACTTTTTCGATAAATATTACAATTTAATTAAGTATAATTCCAATAACGTCGAAAACCTGAATATACAGGCCGATAAAAGATTGTAATCCACACCCACTGTAATTACCGTGTAAGGAGAGCCTTACACCAGGTTGTAGTCCTCATGCACCATCGATATGATCCGTAAAGAGATAATAACACAGATGGAACGAGAGAGAAACAAAAGTATTATATCACTAGAACCACTCCACTCCGACGAATACGATAATACAGATCATTTCTTCATATCTCGAATATTTCAATTTTTAGAAATTTTAGAGTATTTTTGAGTATTATAGTGTAATATAATGCTAACTAGATTGCTAAGAGGTCCCTCAAAGGCCCAAAATAAACCACAGAAAGAAACTGACGATTATTTCAAACACAATAACACTATATTTATCACCCCAACATTTCCATATATATTTTATCTGATTTTCCAGTACTCGCTCTCTAAGATTTAAAGTTCACAATTTCCTACATCACATGACTCTTCCGCTTTGGGAAAACAGTCACAGAGGGTGGAAACTCCCAAGGTCTATATTTTGTAATGGTGAAAAATCCCGTTCCAACGTAACCAGTCCTCATCAACAATGGCTTTCCAGAAAGTGACCAAGACCTCTGCCTACCACTCTCGGTTCCAGACCCCCTTCCGTCGACGACGAGAGGGTAAGACCGACTACTATGCCCGAAAGCGACTCGTGACCCAGCACAAGGCCAAGTACAACACCCCCAAGTACCGACTTGTTGTCCGATTCACCAACAAGGACATCATTGCCCAGATTGTCTCTTCCCAGCTCAAGGGTGACATTGTCTTCACCGCCGCTTACGCTCACGAGCTTCCCCGATACGGCGTCAAGCACGGTCTTACCAACTGGGCCGCTGCCTACGCCGTTGGTCTTCTTGTTGCTCGACGAGCTCTCAAGAAGCTCGGCCTCGACGAGACCTACAAGGGAGTTGAGGAGGTTGAGGGTGAGTTTGAGCTCACCGAGGCCGTTGAGGACGGTCCTCGACCCTTCAAGGTTTTCCTTGATGTCGGTATGACCCGAACCACCACCGGTGCCAAGTGCTTCGGTGTTCTCAAGGGTGCTTCCGATGGTGGACTTTACGTCCCCCACTCCGCCTCTCGATTCCCCGGTTGGGACATTGAGTCCGAGGAGCTCGACTCCGAGACCCTGCGAAAGTACATCTTCGCCGGTCACGTTTCCGAGTACATGGAGGAGCTTGCTGATGATGATGAGGAGCGATTCCGACAGATCTTCCAGTCTTACCTTGATGACGAGGTTGATGCCGACTCCGTTGAGGAGATCCTCCAGGCTGCCCACGAGCAGATCCGAGCCGACCCCGAGCACAAGCCCTCTGCCAAGAAGACCAAGGCTGAGTACGCTGCTGAGTCCAAGAAGTACAAGCAGAAGAAGCTCACCAAGGCCGAGCGAGACGCCCGAATCCAGGCCAAGATCCAGGAGATCCGTGCTCAGGAGTAAGCAGGATTTTCAAATCTGTAAAAATAAAACTGTTAACACCTTTACCTTATTTCTGTAGTTTTCTTGAGTAGTAATTTGTAGGTGAAATTTCTCTCTCTGGGTGAAAATTTTCAAAGTTCATGCATCGTGTGATCCAGTGTGGTGAAGTCAGAGTATTGAGATTTTAGAGTGATGGAATTCGAATATAACAGGTATATGTGTCTGTGTCTGTGTGTCTGTGTACTTGTTGAAGTTGTATTACCAGTGATCCGTTTGTTGTCCATCTGATCAAGTCCATCGCTAGGTACTGTACTCGTACAATGGTACTGGAACTCGCTCAACCCCTTCAACCAAAGGAAGAACATCGATCCCTGGCTCTTTAGATATCTTTGGATTTCCATGGCCGATCTATTCTTCGTTCTTCAGATATCCTTGGATTTATATATCAATTATCTTGTATTTGTATACCCACCCAGTTCAGATGTTGAATCACCCTTCATCCGATTACTAAGCCTATTTCCAACATTGCAAGTCAACTGGTCATATCAACTTTGAGCGTCAGTTTTCAAATGTGCTCAAAAGCAGATCTGCTGTCTCACCCGGTTCTCCACTCCACGGTTCAATACAGTACACACTGGTCTCAGGTTCAGAGTCGTTTTCCAGAATGTCAATTTCAATAATGCAGGTCTTCAAAGGAACGTCTTCAATGTGTAGTCTTGCAAGTACAGATACAAGGAGAAAGCTACGAGTACAGTACGACACCCTGGTACACTATCGTACTCGTACTCCCACTAATACCGTCTCTGCGACACCCCACCACTCTACGCAACTGTTGACACGAAGACTTTTGACTGTCTCGCTTGTTAGCACATTCTTAACTGTAGACTCTGATGATTGGAGGACGATGAGAGATTTGTGATAAGCCCAAGGGGACGACCAGATGTGTAGTGTACAAGTGAGAGTTTGACAACATGTCGCGTTGGATTTGTTTTCAATTTTCCCAAATTTTGACAAAATTTTTCCAATTTCCCAAAATTTCCCAAAAATTTCTCCCCCTAAAATTACCATTTTCGTATTAGTCAACCCCACGGACTAAAATCTCGGCCAAGGACATGTCAGACAAGAGATGAAGAGAGATATAACACAGCTACGAAAACAACCACTCTGCTGTACTCGCACAACCACAATAACCACCCCATACTCTCACGTGACTTGTCTCTCCTCGGACATGTCCCGAATGTCTCGTTTTCGCATGTCTCATTCCGGCAAGATAAAAATGGCACATGGAGGGGCACAACAAAGAGAGAGTGTGACTTGGGCTTCAAGACAATGACTGGGGGTTTGAAAAAGGACAATGGTTGAGCTGTGTGAACATGATATATATCACAGACAGCTCTGACCCGATTCCCAAGATGCCTTCTCAAATATCTCGTATTGCGCAAATCACTCAAACAGGCCCGAAGTCTTCTTCATACGGATATGCCAAATTGTATTGGGTTTAGACCTTCCCCCACTTGTTTTTTTTGGGACTAGCGTGCATAGTGCTTTGTTGTGGTTTCATGTTGGTAGGGTAAGAGAATGGAGTGAGAAGAGAGGGAAAAAAAAGCAAAGGAGAAGGGGGACACGGTATAATCAGGTTTTCGGACAATGGTAGCTCCGAAACCTCATACCCTGCAAGCGTCAATATGTCTGCTACAAGTGTTCAAAATGTACAATGTTGCAGGCTAGCTGCTGGGATCTCCGAGATCGACAAGGGTAGGAAAAAGACAAGAATACGGGACGATAATATGACCGAAATAAAAAAGGGGGATAATGTGCATGGGGGCTAGGCAGGTGTTAGGGTCCGGCTCCAGACCTGTATACAGTAGCTGGAGCTCACGGTTTCAAACACTGACCTCCACTTGCCTCGAGAGAGAACATGTCTCACCTAACATTCTTGTTGACCGATGTCAGCAACTTTATATGGTTGTCGACAAGTGGGAATGTCTGTAGTGGTTGTGTGAGTGGATTGATAGGTTATGAGAGTGGTTGAGAGTGAGCAACGTCGTCTTACTCGTTTATTCGTTTCATTCACCCATCTTTCCCCATCTCGTCAACTCATGTACGCACGTCAATCCATATGTCGAACATCATGTCGAACATGTATTCTTACCCAACCCAAAAGTCAGTATTCTCCGCCCCACTATAACTTAACAAGCGAATGTGCAAACCAAAACAAGACAACAGGGAGTCTCTAGGTCGGGTATGAGAAGAGATTTCTGGAATCTGACGCCACAGATGAACTCACCGACCCCGAAACCCCGTATTTCCACCTTCAAACCCCCAAAAAACTCCCCCAAACACCAAATTCACACCCCTCCCCACACATCCCTGCAAACCTTGTAACGAACCTTGCTACCCCCTGGCGCTCTTGTCCCCTCACCTGTTTATAAGAGCTGAACCCTTTAGACTCGAGCCCACGGCCCATCACCACTCACCACACTCGTTATGAAATCTCTACTGCTGTCGTTGCTAGCGGTCCCGGCCACGGCGCACCTGCTGCTCGAGCTGCAGGGCTACGACACCACCGACCCCCGACACCAGCCACAGGGCCATCTCGCCAAGCGACAAACGGTGCAACAGAACCTGGTCCAGCAGTTTGCCTACTACGAGGCGTCTGTGTCTGTGGGATCTCCCGGCCAGACGGTCAAGCTGCTTCTCGACACGGGCTCGTCCGACATGTGGGTTCTCGGGCAGAACGTCAACTGTGGAGGAGGAGGAATCTTTAGCGGCGGCATCGACTGCACTCAGAGCGGCGTATTTGACACAAGCAAATCGTCCACGTACTCGCAAAACAAGTCCATGCCCTTCAGCATCCAGTACAGCGACGGCTCGCAGTCCACGGGCTACTACGGAACCGACAATGTGGGTATTGCAGGCACCACTCTCAAGGACTTCACTTTTGCCGTGGCCGACTCGGCATCCGACGGACAGGCCGTCCTCGGAGTGGGACCCATCGAAAACGAACAGTCCCTGTACACAGACAACCCTGTGGCCTACGCCAACCTGCCGCTGGCTCTCATGATGGACGGCATCACCCAGTCGTCGGCCTTCTCTCTCTGGCTCAACGACAAGGACGCCCTCCAGGGCTCCATTCTGTTTGGCGGATACGACCGAGCCAAGGTGAACGGCAACCTCTTCACCCTGCCCATCGTCAACCTCAACCCCGGAGGACAGGGCCGGTCCCGAGAGTACAACGTGGGTCTGGACAGCATTACCGTAGGCGGCAAGTCTGTGGGCTCTTCGACCCCCGCTCTGCTGGACTCGGGTACCACTCTGTGCAACCTGCCTCAGGCCATGGTCAACGCCATTCTCGCCGAGTTCACAG
Organism: Yarrowia yakushimensis; assembly: GCA_900518995.1. Lineage (NCBI taxonomy): Eukaryota > Fungi > Ascomycota > Dipodascomycetes > Dipodascales > Yarrowia > Yarrowia yakushimensis. The sequence continues at coordinate 2,553,812 of ULGW01000002.1, forward strand.
GCGTGTCCAACTCGCTCCAGGCAGGCTACTACACAAAGTGCTCCAACGTGCCCACTGGCTCGGTGGACTTTGTCTTCTCCGGCAACAAGCTGACGGTGCAGCTCGCTGACCTTATGAAGCCCCTGCAGAACCCCGACGGCTCCAAAATCACCACCGACGGCGAGCAGGCCTGCGGCATTCTCATCACCTCCAACACGGACTCCCACTCCATCTCCGACTCGGTCATTCTCGGCGCCTCCTTCCTGCGGTCCGCCTACGTGGTCTACGACCGAGACGCCCAGAAGATTATGATGGGTCAGGCCAAGTACGGCGTCACCACCAGTGATATTGTTGACCTCAAGGACGGTTCCAGCCAGGGTCTCGGATCCCAGTCTTCTCCTTCTTCCGGTTCCTCTTCTCCTTCTTCTTCCGGCTCCTCTTCCGGTTCCTCTTCCGGTTCCTCTTCTCCCTCTCCTTCTTCTTCCGGTTCTTCTCCTTCTCCTTCTTCTTCCGGTTCTTCTCAGGGAGAGTCTGCCCAGGGCGAGGGAGTGTCCACCATGGCCGTTGTGGTGCGACCCAGCGATACCCGTCTGTCGGCTTACATTACCAACATTATTGTGACTCCTTCGGCCACCCCCACCCTGTCCACCATGACGGTGGTTGTGCGACCCAGTGACACCCGACTGGGCGCCTACATCACCGAGATTGTCGTGACCCCCACGGCCGTGCCCTTCTCCACCGTGCTCTCCACCACCACCGCCCAGGAGACGGAGGTGGTCACCGTGACCTCGTGTTCGGACGGCAAGTGCCAGCACGCAAAGTCCACCGTGTACAAGGTGGTCGACGTGACCCTGACCCAGACCATCTGGTCGTGTGACGGCGACGTGTCCGCCACCTGGGCCCCTGCTCCCTCCGTGCAGCCCCAGGGACCCCAGGCACAGAACACTCCCGCCTACCAGGCTCCTTCTGCTCCCGCCGTCTTCCTGCCCGCCTGGGGAACCCAGTCCAACGGCGAGACCGTGACCGAGACCCAGACGGCCTTCTTCAACCCCGAGACTTACACTGCTCCTGGAGCCCAGGCCACCGGAGGCAGCAACTCTGGCGGCAGCTCGTCCGGAGGCTCTTCTTCTGCCCACTCGTCGGTCATCACCCAGGCCAGTGGCGCCTCTGCCATTGCTCCCATGACCTCGCTGGTTGTGCTGCTTTTGTCTTTCATCATCTGGGCCTAGGCCAAACTAACTTACTGTAGATGGTGCTAGTTTGCGCAGCGTGTGGGACTAGCATGTTTGTATCATTTAATACGAGATTCGAATACCAATAATTGTATTGTACTTTGACTAATTATGGGACTATGCGCTTGATGTATTGAAGACTGTTTCTGTTGCGTCTTGTCGTGATTGGATCATGGATGTATCTGGGGAACGTGGATTGGAAGTTGTACGAGTATTTGTACTTTGAGCACTCGGAACTGGACAAGGTATCTGTGGTGTCATTTTCGGGGTATTTGTGGGTGTCTTGTTTGTGTCTCTTTAATGTTGGAGTCCATGATGGGTTGAGCCATTGGGGACACTTTCCAGGAGTGCTAGCGACGGGGTAGTGAAGGTGTCGTCCGTCTCGCTCGATTGTAGCGTGGAAAACGGGCGTTGGCGATGTGTAGAGCTTTTCAATGTCGAGCGTGTTCATGAGTGGAGGAATGTGGACGAAGGTGAAGGAAGGTGAAAAGTGAAGATCGGGGAAAGCAAGGCCATCTCTAAATCAGAGTCTTTTGAGAAACTAATGAAATCGTCATGAGATATGGTATTGCCATTCTGGTCTAAGTAAGGCAATGAACAACGAACACGATCCACATGACTCATTGTTATCTGGGTAGAACATTTTACTGGTCTATTATGGCAGGGGTATATGGTGGAGGATGTTGAGGTCCGGTTTGAGTGTTGTAGATAAACAAATACAACAGAAGAAGCTGACTGAATGAATGTCATAGGTGTATTGTTTGTATTCGTGGCTTTTATCAATTTTTTTTTTTAAAAAAATATCCGCAACACTTTTCTAACCACCATCATGGTATCTACAACCTGTGATAATATGACAATGATCCCATATGGAACAACGATGAGTACTAAACACTTGTATTAAAGGATGAAAAAAATATTCAAGGATAATAAACTGATTGGGCGACGGAAAATCTTTGGAAATACTTAAACCACGAAAATATTTGTATCTTTATCTTTCAATTGGAGATGTTGCCTTGACTCTGTCTGACTCCTGACATATATCTGACTCTCTGACATGAGAGAGGAGAAATCTTTCAGCATTGAAAACACTGTCAAATCTCAGCTCGTGCAGCTCAATCCCATTGGTCGAGATAGAGACAGCACGATATCTCGACTTGACAGGGTCTTCTCCACCTTGCTAGGAGTAGCATGTGTGTGAGTTTCAGGTGGGCAGTAGGAGATGTTGGAGATTGATAGAATGGAAATTTGAATAGAATTCTGGGAATCAAAAAAAAAAAATAACTGATATCGATTCACGACTTCAATTAGTTTCCAATGTTTCCCTTCACTGTTTTATTTGGTACAAGTAGAAGTTCTGTTCGTCCTTTAGACTACTCCGGTGTTATCGTTAACCCGCTTCACAAGTCTCAATTCTAGAAGTGGGCAAGTACGTACTCGGACTTGTACGAGTTCAAAGTGACTTTTATAGCTCGAGTATTACATGTTTAGTCTCGTCTTCTGTCTGTTTTCTCAACTTTTTGCCTCTTTGAGCACTTCCTAGGGTGGAGGTGCGAGATGCAGCTATTACGCAGGGCCGATGGTGGAGATGATAGGGAGGAAGAAGGGGTGGATTTAGTGGAGGAGGGGTGGAGAGTGGATAAAAGATGTCCACAGTGGATTTAGGGGACACAGACTTGGACTTTTCAAGGAGACAGGTCATTTGGATCGAAGATGAGTACAGTCTGTATAGCTCAGACTTGGAAACAACGAAAAAGTCCTCACAAACTTCCAGGATCGACAGCCTGACTCGTGTCTCCATGTCTTGGAAAGACAGCCCCACTTCAACCCAATCTGACACCTAAAAACAAGTGTAACAAGTTCAGACCTCATTGTTCGGGAGTGGAGACAGGATACTTTCGACGAGATGCTAGAGGAATAAAGGGTAGCGGATTGAGAACTGTACAAGGAAGGGCAGGGGGAATTCCAAGTTCAATACCATACTATAAGTACAGTATATAGACTGTAGCTCACTACAACATACTGTATCGTACCAAACTAGTCCACGGTTGCCAAGAACGACAAATTAACCAGCCTTCAAGACTACCATGGTGTATCACACCCACTTCAAACCCCTGACAAGAGAATATTGAGTCTACATACAACTCTATGTTCTCCTTACAAGGCTTATCTCAACTACACTATGACCATACAGAGATAAGGATGACAGAAAAAGTACTCGAGTTGGGCCGGAAACAGCCTAGTTTGGAATGTGTTCCTGACTAAAAGCTTGCATGTTCATTTTACACACCTGAGAATGAATGCGGATGTTAGAAACAGGATACACGAGAAGAGCTCGGAGTAAGAGGATTTCTCAAGTCTCACCAGCTTTCCAATAGCATCTAACCCTTATTGGTTTCTCCACAGATCGCCAGATCTCCAGATCGTCGCGTTCTCGACACCCACCCAGATGTAGGTCGGTGCGTTAGCGTCAACCTAAAGTGGACTCTTGAACATGAGCTATGGAGTTACTAGACGGTGAGGGTGGCTGTAGAGTCGAAAAAAATGGTATAAATAGGGCTCTCAACTCCCCAATCTTTGCCCATCAGCTTCTGACTCTCTCTTATCTACAACACCCTCACTCACTAAGTACAATGGTTTCCCTTCGAATCATCACCTTCGCTCTGGCTTCTGCAGTTCTGGCTGCTCCTGCTCCTGACCCTGCTCCCGCTCCTGCTCCTGCTCCCGCTCCTGCTCCTGCTTCCAACCAGCTTGTCGGACGACAGCTGTGGAACGGAATCGAGGACGTTGATGCTGCCGTCGAGACCGTTCTGGCTCTCGTGACTGGAACCGTCGACGTTCTCATCAAGCCTCCTGGAGAGCGACCCACCGAGATTGAGGTTCTGATCACCACCCTTGCGTCTCTCAACGTTGGTGTGGACAAACTGCTTGCTGATCTCCGCCGAATCCCTCTTGTGGGCTCCATTGTCACCATTGTGGCCAAACTTGCTGCCAACCCCGTTATCCACGGCCTGCTTCTGGTAGTGGAGGCCCTGGTTGCTCTTCTTGTCGGTGGTCTGGTCGACTTTGTTGTTGTTCCTCTTGTCCAGGGCGTTGATAGTCTTCTGCACAGCATCTCTGACTTCCTCCAGCTGCTTGGTGTTCTTCCCGGCCTCGTCGAGCTCGCTGCCCTCATCAGTGCCACCGACGCCGTCAAGTCTATTCTTTCCGCTCATCCCGTCTGATGACTGTGAGATGTACCCTGGTACCAGACACTTTTCTATTCTTTAGTTGTAATCTTTAAATGACTTCGAGTAAAACGCAAGGGCTGGTTATAGTCGTTCCTAGATGGTTAGAGTATATATAAGAAAAGTAACTGTAAAGAGCAGAATTACTCTTGAATCATTCGTCTCTTCTTCTTCTCTTTAATCACTCTCTCGATCTATTCTCTAAGACATCCTCTCCAACACCTTCTGTTGAAGCTCTCTGGACACTCAGCCCATGGCCTCATTTCACCACAACACCGTCACAATGTTTACAGTCCGAAAACGTTTTTCTTCATTTTTTTCTTTCTACTCATAGCTCCATTTCATCCAAAGTCATCGTACCTGACCGGATCAGTCCAACACTAGTGTCCATTCCAACTCTGAGTCAAAGTGGAGAGATATTACCTAGTCGGGAAGCAATTTGAGAATATCACAAACCTCGATAAACTGCAACCTGAAATCATATCAGATGCACCACCTTTTATTTTAATCTCATCCTCAGGGGGATCTTCAAGATCTACAGATCGACATACTCTGAGTTTAATAGTGTAGATCCCTTAGCGAGAAGATGGAGAGAGTTGTATCCTTGTATCGTACTCGTACAGTACTCGTACCGTAACTGTAACACTAGTCAAGGGGATTAATTAGCGTACTTTTGGAATGTATGACTAGAGTCACATTATGACTTCCGCAGTAGGAAAAGAAACTCACCGTTCATTACAGTGTTTAGTGTGGAGACTAACCTGAAGTACCGGTACCAGTACCAGTACTACAAGAAATGAAAAGATGGACACTGTCACATTCAAAAGCAGGGTGGATCCTGTACCAGAATACGGTGTCTCTTCTGTCACGTGACACTTCTTCTACCACATGACAGATCAGACATTGTGTGTTCCTGATGCATGCTGCAGGTACGATGAGTACAATACCCCACTGGAAGAGTGCGACTTTGTCATTCACTCTCCAGCAACTATACAACTCTAGCAGAGTCGACACATACGGTGATAAAAATACATGATAAAAATACAATATGGAAGTAGACTAGACTCTCTTCATGGTCATGGCTCGACCCAACAAACTGTCCTGCTTGATGATATCCTTGTCCTTGGCCAGAGGGTTAATATGGTTTGTTTTCTTGAACACCTTTTCACGGGGGAACTTTTGATCAGACAAGAGTCCACCACTGTTGAATGTACGCTCGTCCCACGGACTCTGTTGAGGCGAAATGTTGGGAGACATGGACGGCGACAATGTAGGCGATCGGGTGTTGGACCGTGTACTCGTCAATCTAGCTTTATCCAACAGCGAGTTCTTGTTGAACATTGTGTTTGGAGCAGCCATTCGTGGAGCAAGGCGGCTTTGAAGGTGTGACAGAGGCTCATCTTCTCTAGGCATGATGGGGTTGGTAGGTCTGGAGGCGATGCTGACGATTCTGAGAATGGAATGCACGAGACTGACATCGTTTGTGGAGATGACGAAAATGGAGTCGAGTCTGTTCTCGAAAAACTCGAGGTTCTGCAGACTTTTGAGCACCACGGTGAACTGTTTCGGAGGCTTGACCGACTTCTTCTTGTTCTCGGTGTAATGGTAGATTCTGAAGTTGCTGAGACTCACGATTCGCGCGTCCTTATGCTTGAATTTCAGGTTGGGCACGCTGTGACTCGTGTGGCCTTCCCTATTGTAGTTTTTCGCGCTCTCCATGTATCCCAATTTGGCATCAGACTCCTTCTTGGACAGAATCAGACCCAGAGTCGTGGACATGTAGAGGTAGACTGACTTCCAGGAGCTCAGATCACGGTAATACTGCACCTTGGACATGATTTCGGTCTCCACGGGACTCTGGCTCGCTGGAAGCCGAGGAGTGAGGCTCTTGTCGACTACCTTGATGCAGTTTTGGGCGTTTCGAGGCCAAGAATCGACCGTTTTCTTCAACTCTTCCTCGGGCCGCATTTCCCGAATCATTCCTTCTCCCCAGACCTCGTAAACAAGACTTCCTCCCAGCGCTTGCGTGCTCCACTTGACCTGACAAAGTTGCAGCAGATAATCGACGGTCGCTGTGTTCTTGATGGTCATTAGACGGGGCTCCTCCGACATGTATTCGACCTGCACCTTGAGCGAGTCACGTGTGGCCATGGCTGCGCTTGGAGCAATGACTCGGGTAGCCGATCCCGCACTGTTGGGCGTATCTGAGTCCGAATCGGTCCAGTCAGTGTTCACCTTGAGTCGGGACCGACTGGTCTTGTGTTGGAGGCCTTGCAGACTGGGTTTCTTCTGAAGACCAGGCATGGGAGGTACGGAACCGACCATGTTCACGTTTGGACTGGCCTGTTTTCTGTATCTGGAACGCGTTCGGCCCAGATCGACCGGCGGAGCCGCTGGAGAAGCCGCTGGAGAAGACAGAAACGGGTTTCTGGAAGGAGAAGATCCGTTTCCATTTCCGTTTCCAGAGCCATAAGGACTGTTCAAATAGCCATTCTGAGGACTGCCAGAGCCAAAGGGACTGTTTAAATAGCCATTCTGAGGACTATTCATGAACCCATTCTGAGGACTATTCAAAAAGCCATTCTGAGGACTGCTCATATAACCATTCTGGCTGTGAAGACTGGAATGAGAACCATTGCCAGGAAACCCCCCCTCAAAGGGAGGTTGCAATGGAGCCTGCTGCTGAGCGTGCTGAAGCTGCTGCAAATGCTGCTGCTGAATCGTCTGACCCCATTCAAAGTCGGGAATCGTAGGAGATCCAAGAGGACTCTGGGTGAAGGGGTTGTGGTTTTGGGTGTTTGGGTTTGTGTTTGTGTGGCCCGGGGCTGCTCTGGAGGTCGACTTGGATCTGTATCGCGACAACGTCCGCTGTACTCCGGATCCGTCCATCATCGTCATGGGCTGGAGGTGCTGGGGTTGCTGGGTTCCGACGTTTTTTTCAAAAGAGATTGAGAGGCAATAGTATCAGCGTTTCAATCGTCACGTGAGCTGTGGGGTCCCGACCTACGTACAAATATCTGTATCCCCACTGACCCTGCGTTTGAGGCTGGCAATCTATTAGTATTCCGGTTTGGGCACTTTTCCGCAACCGGGGGGAGGGTCTATTTTTGGAGTGATATTATTTGAGGTGATCTTGTTGAGGGTCCGGGATTTTTTTTTATTATTATTTTCCAACAACTTTTTTGGGGGCTATTTTTGGGTCTCTATTTTTAAGCGCCCCGTCTATTTTGAGCCCCTCTTGTTTAGTGGGCGTGCAGGAGTGCATTATGTTTGTTTTTGGGCGCATCTGGAAGGTGGAATTAGGGTTGGTGTTGGTGAGAAAAACTCCTTCAAACGCGTGTAATAATGAAATTGTGCGGTAAATTTTCACATTTATACGATATTCACAATATTAGCTATCACATGAGCCAAAAATCAGCCAAATCGGGCCATTACATGTCCAAATATATATCCTCTCCAGTTTGGGGCCGTCCAAACCTTTTCGGAAGCGTATTTTTTCAACCGTCAAATGAAAACGTGATTTGGCAAGAACATGAGGTTTTGGATTGGGGTTTAATTCACGTGATTGGATGAAACTGGGGGTATATAAGGACTGTTGACACGTGTATTTACCCTAATATCTCTCTGTATTTGCTCTAATCAACAGTAGTATCGTCTGATAGTCACTCTCCAGAATCAATGTGCCGTATGACATCATATACCAACTTTATTCCATAGTGGTTGAAAAGTAAACAAAAAAGAAAAAGAAATTGTTGGCTGATTGTAAGACCATGTCTTGGAGTTTGAGACGTGGATTTAGTTAGGTGTTCGTATTGTTTCAGGTTATGATGGAGTTGGTGGATGGAGGATATGTGACTGAGCATCGATATGAGTATTGTATGATATAACATGACGTTCACTTTCGTCGTCCCTTGTCTGACGGGTTTCGACACTGCATATGACAGACAGATGTTGGAAAACGTGGTTTAGAACGGTATTATGAGAGGCGCGAATAGTAACCGTTGGATGGGGGAGGGGATGTGAGGGTGACTGAATATAATGGGCTGTATTCCTACTGGTACTCTTTTTGCTATTTTTTTCTCTTTCTCGAACAAACTCGATGCTCTTCACTGTTGCCTAATTACTGATACAAGAGATAGAAGGTTCAACTAATTACTTAACCCAGATCAATTGAAACAATATCGATCAAAACAGTCCTGACACTGGTCGGGAATATCGCTGGATCGTCTCTGAAACTCACGCAACAACGAAACACACCCCAGACAAACATTCCAACTCGCGTCCTCCGTCAAATTGGATCGAGTCACCATATTGTAGGCATTCAAATAGGTACCTCGGGTCTCTTCATGAGTGTAGAAGAACTTGCCTGTTGAGAAATTTGAAGCATAGGTCAGGTTTCCCATTGGAACGCTGACAATCACGGGAACATAGCGATCAGTATTATTGTACTGTTTGAGAGACGTGATATCACAGCCAAAGAAGACTGGTCGCATGGAAAAGTTGCGCCTTTCGTACTCATCCTTATCGGGAATCTCAGGATAAACTCCTTCTCCAAACTCCAGGTCGCTCTTTTGCTTGGTGCTTCTCAGAGACACTCCATTTGGGAACCCATGGCCATCTAGAGTATCTCTAGCAGGATCAGTAGCAAAGAGAAGATCAATTTCTCGCTCTGGCTGAAGAAATGGAAGAAGTGGAATGTTTTGTTGCTTGGAAAACCCTCCATCACACAAGTACAAGTATCTGGAGATTGTCTGGTTGGAGGGAATATCACTAATCTTGTAGAAGGGGTTAGGGACCAGTCCAACTCTCAATTCTCCCTCATTGACAATGTTGAGCAGCCCCAGGACTCCAGTCAACAGTCCCGCATGGTAGCCTTTCATTTCAAACCCAGCAATCACGTCTGTATTGAAGATTCCGCCAGAGGATCCCAGAAACAGTCCGTGATTGTCGTAGTTGCGCACACACTGGTCCACGGGCTTCGAGTTCTCCATCTCCGTGCCCAGAAACTCGGTGTCTGCGAAATACCGAAAGTTTCTGTCCCAGCTTCCGACTTCAAAGGGGGTCATTTCGACCATGGGGTTGGAATACTCAATGAAAGGAACGTCAAAAGCGGAGCCTGGAAACAGAGAAGTCGACGTGATGACGGGGAAGGGCATGGAATAGTCTCTGAAGGAACTCAAGTTGCGAATTCCACTCCACGTGGGGTCTGAGTAGCTCAAACCCGCTTCGGCAGTCACATAATGGAATAATCGGCCCCATTGATCGACCACAGAGGTCTCGTAACCAGCCTGTTTCTTGGCCACAGTGTCCAAAAGAACCTTCATTGTCATTCCAAAGGTGTCAAACGTGCCTGGGAACTTCATCTTCTCGCTCATGTCCACCAGTTGGTCTGCAGCGATCCAGTCAGACAAACAGAGCAGACCCACCAACCAGGAGCCGCCAGAGAGTCCAGAAATGTAGTCTGTGGCCTGTAAAAGTCCAATCGAGTCATTCTTAGCAACTCGACCGTCCAAACCAGCCAAAACTCCCGCTCCAAACAGAGCAGCTCGAACTCCTCCTCCGGAAACGGCCACTGCAATTTTCTTCGGAGATCTCTGATCCAAGAACGAATCGGCATCCAAAGAGACAATGTCAAGGGTCTTGAAAAACGTCTTGAGACTCTCTCTGGACTTTGAATGTCGCTCTTCAATGTAAGCTGCTTCGTCAGGATGTAATCCAAAGGCAGGACGAGTAAGATTGGAGGAGGGACATTCAACTCGTTCGGGAATGTAGTCTGCAGTTGCCAAAGAAGCAACGACCGTTAGAAAGGACCAGAATTTCATCTTATCATTTCAAACCAGGCTCATTCTGAGTATTAAGTACCTCTGAAGACCCCGCAATGACTAGATCACACTAGTGAGTTAGTAGCCGACTGGTAGCCGGGGTAATTTCCGAAGAGGAGATGAAAAGTTGGAAAATGAAGTCGAATAGTTCAATGAATCGAACCTACAACTCCGTGGCATGCTCTCAGTCCTCTATCTATTATCTATAGGCGCTTCTAGGCTCTATTAGCACATGTATCAATCCACCCTAAACGTAGAGAAATTCGACAAGAACCTTTGCAATGGCGTCTCCATCCTGTCGCTTGGTGGCCTTGTCTCGATAAATCTTCATCTGCTCCTCGGAGAACATGCCAGCCTGCTCTCTGAAATCCAGAATCTTGTCCACAATGCCGGGAACAAACTCGGGATGACCCTGAAGAGAAATGTAAGCATCCTTCTTGTAAAGACCCTGGACCTTGCATACCGACGACGAGGCCAAAAGTTCTGCTCCCTCAGGAACTCGAGGAATAATGTCCTGGTGCATCTGCATGATTCGCAGAGTTCCATTATGCTCCTTACTGAGACTGGAGAAGACCTTCTTGCCAACCTCGGTCAGCTCAATCTCGGTACTGGCCACCTCCCAGCCCTTGGGGTTTCGCTCTCCGTTGACTCCCAGAGCCCGGCCGAGAATCTGGTGTCCGAAACAGATGCCAATAATCTTCTTCTTGTGCTCCAGAGCCAGCTTGGTGTATTCGGTGAGCTTGAGAATCCACGGAAGATCGCTATGCGCATCAAACTTGGATCCCGTCATGACAATGGCGTCCACATCGGTGATGGGAGGGTAATCTTGATCCTTGACCACATCATAATAGCTGATTTGAGCGTCTGAAGGAATGCCTCCTCGCTCAAACAGAGCCCGGAAAATATCTCCATAAGATCCGTACCGCGCAAAGGCCGCAGCAACGGGAGTGTCGGTTTCCAAAATGGCAATTTTCATCTTGTATGTGTGCAAGGACTTGGTGGTGAGAGATCAACTTGGGTGTACCTGTAGATGTATCTCCACGCAGTCTGGTGAAATTAAAGTTCAATTTATTTCACCTACAACAACACACATTCCAAGCCACAGTTGAGAGGAGCAGTGAAATGGGTCAGAAAATATTCTAGTCGGAGTATACATCACACGACAAACACTTTGCACTCTTCAGATTTCTTGTACCGTTCTCACAGCCTGTTTTAAAAGCCCCTCTTATTTCTTCCATCCTACACCTGCACAACCTTAACTTATCGCAACATTAGGAATATGTCATTGAAGAGTCATCAAAGGTGCAATTGGAGGATGTACTCGAGGAGACTCGATTCTGACCAATCAAATCCGACAATTATATTGATGCAATTGCAAACAACGCCCCTGCATCTGTAGATTCCCCACTCCACGTGACATCTCACAATCATGCAACGCTGTATGTAGAATGCGCATCAGACGCGTTTCGAGCGGGGTGTACGATTTACGATAAGGTCACGTGACGTGGGGGTCGTGTGAGCAGGTTGTGAAATGGAGTGAATTGGCACGCCTTGTACAACATTCAGGACGTTGACTGGATGGCATTGTTTTTTTTTGATTTTTTTGATTTTTTTGATTTTTCTAAAAAATATTATTTTAATCAATTAAATTGTAAGAAAGTCAGGCAGTTGTACTCAGTTCAGCCTACAACCAATATAAAAACACAATAAATATATTACAAACCAGTGTCTTTACAGGTAAAGACTCCTCCAACGGTTCCAGCTCGGTAGGAGTCAATAATACCCTGGATGGTGACGTAGATTCCAGGTCCAAAAATGTATAGTCCGATTCCAATAAGAGCGATATTGATGAAGACCATGAACTTGCCCCACGGACTGAGAACCTTGAACCACTCTTTTCCTTTACCTTCCTTCTTCATTCGAATGTAGGCCACTCCCCAGAAGATGAAGCCGAACCAGGCTCCGAAGAGAGACGACATGAGCGAGAGCAGAGAGGAGAAGAAGGGAATGACTTCTGCAATGATGAAGGCAATGACCCAGGTGGTGCAAATGATTCCGATCCAGGACGCCCAGCCCTTGACAGTGTTGTGGGTTCGGTGGACGCTATCTTTGGCGAAGATGTTGTCAAACACCATTCTGGAGGTGACGGCAGAGTAAAGAACTCCAGCAAACAGAATGGTGGGCACACAGAAGGAGAAGGCAATCTTTTTGTAGGGTTCCGACAGCGATCCGTAGGCCGGGGCAGTGATGTATTCGTTTCCAATGTAAACGTACATGATGCAGCCCGTGATGGTGTAGAGGATGATTTCGCACACTGTGACTGCGGTGAGCACCTTTTTGAACTCTCGGGGATCCTTCATTTCGGCCATGAACGAGGGGTAGCACACCTGGCCAATGAAGGTGAAGGCAATGTTGAGAAAGGCGGTCATTCCGTCCACGTAGGTGGTGCCCTTCTGGGGCCAGCATGACCAGGTCACGGGGTGGCCCTGGACGAACTTATCGGGGTGGGTTTGGGTGCCTGCAAACGCCAGGGTCATGACGACCGATGCGAACATGGTGAGAGCCGAAAAAATGGCAAAATAGGTGAATCCAGCAAGAGTACGGGGAAGGGTGAGCACTGCAGACACAACCGCAATCACCACGGCCCATACAATGGTACAGGTAGCGTGATCAGACACGGTATTGAGCCATTCAGCTCCCACAAGCACGTGAAGACCCTGGATGAAGGTGTTGTTGAGCAGGAAACCACACAGGGTGAGCCACCAGGCCCACCGAGTACCAAACAGATGCTGACCAATCTCACAAATGTCCTAGAGATCAGGATAACGAATAACATACTCCATGAGAGTCAGACCGGTGTAGTAGACCATGAGAGCCATGGCGACGGTGATGATGATTCCAGGAACCAGACCCAGAACGGAAAAGGACCAGGGGAAAGACATGATGGCCAGAACAATGTACTCTGCAAACAGCAACGAGGCAGTCTTTTGCCACGAACATGATCGGTACTTGAACTCGTTTTCCTCCTCTTGCTTCACCTCATGATCCCACAATGGCCGATCCGAGGCTTCCAAAGAAGACAGGTCCGTGGGAGGAGTGTAGGTGCCGAGATTGGGGTCTTTCTCCAGAAATTCAGAGTCGTGAGATGTCATTAGGCGTGAGAGAGAGACTGCAAGACAAGAGAGACAGGTTGACCGGCTTCTTATATCCAGACTGCGTCCCTCTTTCGCCACAGATTGTGGCTTGCCCAAAGTCTATCCAAACAACGACCTATTATGGTATCATGAAATTCTATCCACCGAGTATCACCGGAAGCTTATCATGGAGGAGTGTTCAATAAGTCATAATACAGGGGTGTTTAGAGTGAAAAAATCGTCTAAATCCCCGCAACCAAGGCTCTAATTTCCACCTAGACCTTTTTCCCGCAGATTATGCACCTCTAGAGCCCCTCCTAGCTGTCAAAGTCTTGGTTATGGTTCCTCAGTCTATCTTTTTTACGCCAACTCTGTTTGAAAAGCCCCAACGTCAAATGCCGGGCCGATAAAGCAGCCTGAGCGAAATTGAAAAGACGGGCCGAATCACAAGAGCCCAATTTAAAAGCTCCAAAAAAGACATCCACAAAATACTCACCCAAACACCCACTATACCCCACGCTCATCGCAGTTGCTGTCCCTCATGCAGGGCGTCGCAAGCGAGATGCAGACAAAGAACAACAAGCCGACAAACAAAGATCCCAGAGGCCACGTGACACTACCACCCCCGAAAAAGCCCTTCCGTACGGGATGTGCGTTGGAGCCGTTCAACGGGTCTATTATCACTGGATGTCAGCCTCTGTGGCTTGACTCCTGTTTTTCGTTTTCCCATGAGATCAGTTTGTTATCGTCTACAGCTCCATGGGCAGCCGTCGCATAACAATTCTGAGCACAGTTATGAATTCTCCACTTCATGAGGAATCGAATGCTCTCTTTAATTTTCAAATAGCACCCAATCTCGTCTTTCTCATCGCACCCCTACTTCTCCACGACTTTAACAATGGACGCCAAAGTCGGTTGTTAAAAAAATTTAAAGCTTGCTGAAATTAATTTGTGAGACAGGTCAGCCACCACTCAAATCGGCAGGCTTGTCATCGAGACCAAACCAAGACGTGATATACAACTCGGGGAGGGGTAAAGAGAGACTTTTTTTTGCCATTTCCTGCAAAAGGACGGCTCCAAGAACCCATCTTTGGCAAAAAATACCGCCTTCACACACTCAAAACCCTCATCAAAGCGCCCTGAAAAACGTCCTGAAAGACGTTGCGTTGTCCAACAACCTTTGCTCCGTTTTCAGTGTGCCGTAAGGGCAGAAAAACCTAGCCACTGTGGCTTGAAGTCTGTAGAATTAACCGCGAAAGCTGAAACCGAGAAGAGTGGATCGCTTGGGGGTGGTCACGTGGATCGTTTCCCGAGGTCACGTGAACCACAGTCTGATCCTCGTTCTTGTCTTCTGTCGTGTGTTGTCTTGTGCCTGCCGAGACGCCAAGCAAAAAACCCCCCCTCGCTAAAATTACAGTCAAACAAAAGAGTAGGTTAGATCAACACGAGGATATATAGTCCAAGTTTAGCCCGAATCGGAGTTGCTGAAAGCCTAGCCATGTTAGCGCGCTAGCAATCGACCCTGTCATGTGGGAATTACGCCATTTTTATGTCCAGCATATTATTTGGTGGATTTGAACGTTGCGTAATGTGATCACTTGTCGTATATGCAAGAGATCGATCTTGCTCTAAAAAACAAAACAGCAAGAAAAAAATCGTCTCTGGAAATCATCTTTAAAGGCAAGACTAGTCTTGGAAGATGAAACAGGTTGACCCCACCGCATCTCAATGAACCTATCTTCGACAAAAGGAATAGACCAAGTTTTATAGATGCACAGTTGGCATGCAGTAGCAAGCTAGATGACGACAGCAATGCTACAGCATGCGACCGGACAAAAAGAGAGCGATTCCTACCGACATTGCCCTCGAACGTTCATTTCTCTGGATTTATGCTTATCGAATGTTCCAACGCCTTGAACTGTACGTAAAAAAAGTGGACGACACCGGAATCGAACCGGGGACCTCGCGCATGCTAAGCGCATGTGATAACCAACTACACCAGACGCCCAAAATTGAAGAGATTCAATGAGAAGTCTGATTAGTCAGCGAAAATGAAGGAAATGGAAGTAAGAGCATATGTATCCAGTAAATGACAAGAATGAGTCCAGCAGGGAATTACTATAGTCATTGTAACTTTAGAATTAGTACCTTTTGAGTTATTGGTTTCGGATATCAGTCGTTTGTTCCGTCTTGTTCAATGTCAGATATGAGATTTCATACAAATTGATTTGTAGGAAAAACGGCTTACAGCCAGTCGGTATCATCCGTTTTTCTGTTTTCACCTTTTGTATACTCCTGTAAAACTCTCTAGAAGAAACCAATTACTGTACAGAGGGAGGTCTGTCCTCATCGTGCAATTAGTATAACACTGCTTGAAGTCTTGGATCTACAATCTACTGTACATGTATATAAAACATCACTACAAATCGTACAGTATCATAATAAGTAATATTAAGACCACACTAGAAGTATGGCTAGAAGAGCATGCTAGAAGAGCATGTTAGAAATGCCAGACTATAAGAGCATGACTAGAAGAGGAATGACCAAGGCCGATGCGGCAAGCTTGGTGGAAGAGCCAGAAGAAGCCTGGGCGGGAGTAGTAGCCTCGGCCTGGGGCTGCTGGGGCTGGGGCTGAGCAGGCTGAGAGCCCTCGGGTTGAGGAACAGGCACCAGGGTAGATGCGGGAGTCTCGTGAGAAGGAGTCTCAGGCTGAGGCTGAGGGGTCTCGGGCTGAGGAGTGTTGGGAACCGATCCAGACTGCTCAGGCTGAGGAATAGACTGGATAGAGGTGTGAGCTTCAGGAGCAGGAGAGGGTTGAGAGGGGGTCTCAGGAGCCTGAGGAGTCTCGGGAGTCTCAGGAGTCTCAGGAGTCTCGGGAGTCTCGGGGGTGGGGCTAGAAGGAGTCTCGGGGTTCTCAGGGGTCTCAGGAGAAGGCTTGACAGGAGTCTCAGGGGTCTCAGTCTTGGAAGGAATCTCAGGAGCCTGAGGAGTAGGCTTGGACTGCTCAGAAATCTCAGGAGTAGGCTTGGACTCAACCTCAGGAGTAGGTTTGGACTCAACCTCAGGAGTAGGCTTGGACTGCTCAGTCTCAGGCTCACAAGGAACAACCACGGTCACAGTCTTGTTGTCAATGACGGTCTGGATGGTGGTAGAGGGGGCGTTGGTAGGAACCACAGTGGTGAGGGTGACAGGAGTCTCAGTGCAGTGAGAGTTCTCGCAATAAGTCACGGTCTGGACGACAGTAGAGGTGACGTGCTCCACGGGAGAAGAGGGATGGCCAGGAACAACAATGATGAGGGTTCCAGAAGTCTTGGTGACGAGCTCTGAGGGCTGCAGAGGCTGGTCGGAGGTGTAAGACACGGTCACTTCGGGAGTGGGCTCAGGCTTGGAAGGAGTCTCGGTATCACAAGGAACAGTGATGGTGACGGTCTTGTTTTCAATCTCGGTGGTGATGACGGTGGTTCCGGGGTTTGGAGGAACGACGGTGGTGACGGTGACGGGAGTCTCGGAGCACTTGTTGTCTTCGCAGACGGACACGGTCTGGGTGACGGTGGTGGTGATCTTGGTGGGGACAAAGACAGTCTCAGGGGTTTCAGCAGGGTTGGTGGTGGTCAGAGTGGTAGTCTCAGTCTCTCCAGCCGGGTTGGTAGTGGTGAGAGTGAGAGTGGAGATGGGCTCGGTGGTAGCAGGCTCAGAGACGGGTTCAGTGGAAGCAGGCTCGGAGATGGGTTCAGTAGAAGCAGGCTCTGAAGTAGGCTCAGTGGAAGGAGACTCGGAGACAGGCTCCGAAGTAGGCTCAGAGGAAACAGGAGTCTCAGTAACAGGAACACTGGAAGGAACCTCAGTGGGTGGGACTGTAGGAGGGACAGTCACAGGGAAAGTCACAGGAACAGTGGTGGAGTTGACCGAAGTCTCAGAGGTAGAGGGAACAGGAGATTCAGTGGACTGAGGGGCTGAAGTCTCGGGAACGGAGGTTTCAGGGACAGAGGACTCAGGGACAGAAGTCTCAGGGACAGAAGTCTCGGGGACAGAAGTCTCGGGGACAGAAGTCTCAGGAACTGAAGTCTGAGGAGCTGAAGTTTCAGGAGCTGAAGTCTCGGGAACAGTGGAGTTCACAACAGAAGTCTCAGGAACAGAACTAACAGGCTCGAGGGTGGTCTCAGGAACAGAGGTGGTAGGCTCAGGAGACGGGGTGGTGGAGTTGAAAGCCGAAGTGATGGGAGCGGTAGTAGACTCGACAGAAGAGGTCTCAACAGTAGAGGGGAAGTCAGTAGAGACGGTGGTGAGGCCAGGCTCAGTGGAGGGCTCAACGGACTCGGTCAAAGGAGCAGTCTCGGAAGTGGTGGTGACATCAGAAGTGGGCTCGGTGGAGAAGGTGATGGTGGTAGAGCTGGGAGTGGAGGTGTTGGTGTAGGGAGTAGAGGTGGTCAGAGTGGTACCTTGTCCGTCTCCCTGTCCGTCTCCATCAAAGTCACTTCCGTCCTGGTTATGCTGTCCGGCTCCCCAGACGTCGCCCTTGATAGGTTGTCCGGTTCCCTCTCCTCCAGTTTCACCCTTCCAAATCTCCCAGCCCAGATGGTTCCAGTAGGTGGTCTGGGGCTTTGAGATCTTGGTGGTGAAGACGAGCTGGACGCTGACATCATCGGGAATGTTATGGAGAGTGGCAGTGAAGGAGTTGTCTGAAACCGAGTCCAGAGTCACGTACTTGGATCGATCGCCCTTGGGGACTTCGACAAACTTCTCAGCGTTCCAGAACTCGTCCATGTTGTAGGCAAGGTTAACTCGCATACCGTCCCAAAGAGTATCCTTATCAGGGAAGATGAGAGAGTCGTCTCGGATGGTGTCAATGAGCTTGAGGGTGTCGTAGGGAGATTTGGGCAGCTGAATGTACCAAACGTAGTCGTCGTCTCCGACTCGAGATCCCCACTTTCGGCCACTGTCGACGTCCAGCTCGGAAACAATATTGATGGAGTCGTCAAAACCAGTACCATTGCCAGTGTCGACATGGAAAGAGTTCCAGCCGGCCTCCTTGATCTGGGTTCGCTCAGCAGTGGCAGTCAGTCGCATGGTACCGTTGATTTCCCAGTTCTTCTGGGCAACATAGTCCGAGTAGGTGCAGGTGAAGACAAAGCCATCGTTCTGAACGTGGTAGATGACGTTTCCATTGGGATCCACAACATCAAAGTCGTAGGGCTTGTCGCCCAGCCAGAATTTCTTGTCGAGAGTGAACTGGAAGAAGTCGCCAGGCTGAACATCGTCCTGCATGGGCTGGAGAGCAAACGTAAAGTCCAGGTCCCATCGATCCCAGTAGTGACCCTCCTTGTTGCTGGGGTCGCCGGATCTGTGAAGCTGGAAGGTCTTCAGAGGCGAGGCCACCTGTTTGGCAAGCGCCATGGTGGCCATTAAAATGGTCAGTAACGTTGTGAAAAAGAGCATCTTGTGATGACAAGTGGATATCTACTCCATGGTCACCCCTTCTATATATATACATCAAGACAGAGCTTGCTGTGGAACAGATGAGTCGATATTTCCAAAGCCATGCTGGAAACTTAATGGAAGGAATGCTTAAAATTAAGCAGCCATCATTGGCGGCTTGTATATCGTGGAAAGCCAAGAGTTGCACCCTTACCGGGGGGCGGGGGTACGGGCGGACTGCCGAAACCTTGCATTGAGGGCCATATTCGGCTCAATAGTTGTTCCACAGACACGTGGACTTGACCAATGGACTCGAAAAGAGCAGGAGAATGTGTCTAAATAAAAATCTCAGGTCCAATTGCTCTCAATGGCGTGTTCAATGTTCCGTTCAAACGGCTCCAAGTTTTTAGCATTTCGCTAATGCGCCGATCATGTACGGGAGATTTGCAAACAAAAGCTTCTGGAAGGCGAGAACATAGGACTTGTTTGGAATGTAGGAGGAAAAAAACAAGTTTCCGATAGTGCCAATGCAATGGTGCTGTATCTCCATTTGCATCTCCTGACTTTCCGTCTCAAAAAGTCTCAGATATTACCTAGGTTCCATGCAGAGACCCTGGTAGTGCAGAAATGTAGGAGTAGGGTCCAACTTTGGAGAGGATAGAATTAATACGACGCCGGTCAAACTACGTCTTTTGGGCATGTCTGGCTGCTTCACGTGTGCGCATGCTTGACGATCTCATCGAGCGATAGATGATCCTCACAGGATGTTGAAGATCAGGGGCGTTGACGAGCGCACTATTCTCCTAGAGAAAGGCCTGGTTTGTGTCCTTCACATTTGAAACTCAGGGGTATGTGGCAATATTATTGTCACGGTCAAGGCTGCAGGGAAAGAACGGCACTGCGGATCCAGGCTGGGGCATTTTTCACGCCTCTTATTTCTGCAAACACCGCGTCTTGCGTCCTAGAGTTGGCTCGTCTGATTTTTGATGGAGAGATGGTAGCAGTAGTACAGCGAAAATCAGGTGGTATATTGGTGATTTTAGTATGGATAATGACCAGTATTTGTAGTGGTTTTTCAATGGTCGCAAGGCATTCCAAACAGCAAAACAGCCACTCAAGCACCCATGCACCCAGCTAACTCCACACTGAAAATATTTTACTTTTTATTTTTTGGCTTCACTTTTCCAACATTGTCCTGCGCGAAACAATGCCTATTACAACTGAAGGTGACTAATTCGGAGCCCGCAAGCTGGAATGCGGCTGAATACTTGCCCTCCTAGGAGAAATCAGGCTACAATTATTATGGAAACGTCATTGTGCTTTCGGCTACCGACAGTCCAAGGTGCATCAAGCAGCCATCTCACCGTGCATACAAGCAACCCATTCTTGAGCTGCAGCCGTGGTCTGGGTTTTCTTCTTGTGGATATTGACAAAAGCAATTTTTCAATATCAATGACGGAACCGTTTGTCAGCTCACACTTTGTGGTTTCGATTGCTATCTCACACGGCATCTTCTATTATTAGACGTTGAATACCTAACCGGCTCTTTCGCCTGAACAAGCAGTTTTACACACTCTAACCCAATATCCATGCTTATTTGCTTCCCGTAGACTACTGTAGCAGGTTATCTCAGACCCGCATGAGTGGAGGCGGATCGGAGAATGCACTCACGGAGAGGGGTTGGGAAGTGGCAAAAGACTGTCGATAGACCCTAGTTGGTCGTTGTTTATCGTTGTCGTTGTTTGTAGCAAAGAAAGGAGAGGATGCAGTATGGTGTTGGAAGTGGTCTGGGTGGATTGATACTATGGTAGAGAACTCATAGTCTGGTGTTGAAGCAGTGACATGACGTTGACCACCTCCTTAGAGCCAGAAGAATCATCCAGAACATCCACAGAAGACAGAAAAAAAAACCCCCAGAATCATCCATTACTGTGAAACTTCCAGTATGCAGCTCAGACCCCGGTTTCAACCGTCACAAGGAACAGTAACAGTGTCCCCTTACAGAAATGAAAACTGTCATTGAACATCTGTGGTGAGAAAGACAGAGAGACGCGTCCTATAATCGTCCACCAAACCCAGAACTATTCTAAAGACTAGGTATCCTCAGACAGCTTCTCTAGCTACGACGACTGTATTGAGCATGTGTAAGCTATCTGAGACTATCGGGCCACGGCTTTCTCAATTAGCCGAGGCCGTGTGAGACACCACTGAGACAAATGCAGCTCCCGAAATAGCTGCACTGAGTTGAGTGATGTTACAGGAAGCACATGATTCAAAGGTGATGGATAGGATGAGGTAATTGGAATCAGACAATGGGGACAAGTAGAGTAGAGGAAGAGGAGTGTTTACAGGAGATTTAGTACCAGTAGCAGACTTGGAGCTAAGAGTCAGTAGTGATGCTAGGACAATGTGGTCTATGATAGGATGTGAATAAGGCTCACGGCTCAGAACTCAGATGGGCTGGCTGGAAGACTCCCTGCACAGACTGTAGCGACATATTCCGTGGAAAGTGTAGAGTCAGTAAACTCGGAGTAATACTTGTCAACTGTGGATTCAGGGGGTTGTACTATAGGGTGTGTAGAAGCCTGGAATGAAGGAGACTGGTGGAAACTACACTGGAAGACTCAGAGGTATGACGAATCTAGTTTTTTCCTTCTAACGTAGTCATTGTCGTTGCAGAGTAAGATGCAAAACTTCAACAGTGCAGTTTGCAGAATTCCTCCCGCCTTGATTTTAAGAATAGAGAGTGAGAGGGAAGACGTGGTAGCTGATAGAATACAGTAGGGAATAAAATAAATGCTGCCCATAAAGTCACAGTGTTAGGAACAACGTGGTGGTCATGTGTGATCATGGTGGAGTACACGTGACACGGTCAGATGAACTCGTATGAGAGAAAACAGATATGAAAGAGATACGGGAATATAAAGTTTGAGCATCATAAATTGAAGAACACAACTAAAGTCTCAGTAACATCACTATGGGAGTAAATTTGGACAATTGAATAATATTTACTGCTTTAAGACTCAGTCTATACACACTTCTTCACTACAATACTCTCAGTTACCATACATATTGTCTCAGTTATTGTGTTTTCAGTCCTATGGAATAAATTTAGACTCTCGTCTATTAAGTTTGTTCATGCACCTCATCATGCAGTCTGAACAAAGAAATCTCTGGAGGTAGTTTGAGATGTCCTCTTAGAGAGGTGAAAGAAGAGTAGTCGTACAGCCAAACAGAGTCATGCAATTGGAAATACGCAAGTGAGTGAGAGTTGCACAATACTAAAACTACGACTTCTGCGAGCATTTTTCGTTTTGCAGAATGGACTGAAGAAGCCAACCAGAAAGAGACAATACTGCATGGACGACGAAGTGAATGGTTCTTGTCTGTAGCCGAAAAGATAGGTAAGGCTCTTGTGGTTGACATCTTGTTGTCTAGGGCCATTACTTGAACTAGCAGTCAGTATTACGTCGTTAATTGGAGATATCCTAGAGTTGGAAGTGGTAAGGGTTCTCTCTATAAGTACAATGCACCGGGTACTGGTACGAGCACTTGTAGCAGCACTTACTCTCTTCATTCGCCAACCTATAAGCTTCACTCTTTTTTCCAAGTCGAAAGTCTAGTTCTGTTAAGTACCAGTACCCCCTACCTCTGTTGACCAAGGAGGAGACTGATTTCTCCAGATAGACTGAACTATGGAAACGTCTGAAGATTGAAAGCAAGTTATGTTTAGCTTGTTACCCTCTTATATTTATCAAACAGTTGGGTTCTCCTTGAACGGATTGAACCATTCATTACCTTAAGACCTTGATACCCTTCTGTATAGACAGTCCAAACAGATGCTCCAATAGGTACACTGTTTAATAACTTGAAGCCTAGTGGGGTTTTCCATAAGACTAACACTCGCACAACAACAGCCATCTCTCAACCCCGCTTCTTCCCCTCCCATCTCTTTCACAAGTACTTCTACTTCGATTCCCAAATCCGCTCCCAATTAATTTCTAAGTAAAGTCAGTTAGTTTAATGGACAACAAAACTCCAGCCTAGAGTGCCGAATTTTGGACCAGGAACGAAAATATGCATTGCAGCCATTAGAAACAACGCCATTGATGAATTTTTCAGAGTCCTTATGATTTAATATGATTTTCTTCGATTTCTTCAATTTCTTCGATTTCTCATTTCTCCGACTCTCTAATTTTCCTTGATCTCTGATATCCCTACTTTTCAGAACTACACCACTTGTACCTATAGAACATACCCCACACCCCCGAAAACCCCCAGGATAATCCACCACCACCCATATTATATTCACCCACTTTTTCTTGCTAAAAACACGCCTACCACCCCCACACGTCACACTATCAGTGCCAGCTACTTTTCAACACCTGTACATTATGCAATACAGTCTTCCCAAAACGGCAGCTTGAAAACACGTATGAAAAACTTGTATAGCCAGTCTGGGGAAACGAGCGGGGTGAAATTTGCATATTTGAAAGCATTCCAAACAATCCCCCGCTTTTCTCCATCTATTCACAGCCCCCACTAGCCCTTTTAGCACCCCCCTTTTAGCCCCTTGGTGACCTGACTAAGAACCTTAAGACGCGTCTCGCGATGCAGACTAATTGATTTTTTTAGGCTTGGACCTTGCACTCTCCACGTTATTTTTTTTCACAGTGAATTCGCTAGGTAATTGGTTGAGTATGGGTGAGTACGAGACGGCGGGGAGGACGACCTGGTCGTGGGCACGTGACCAGAGAGAGAACGGGGGCACGTGACGAGCGAGGGAGCACGTGCCGGGAAATCTGAGCATGGATCTGGCCGTCATGATCTCAACTAACCCAGTGGGCAACTTCCGAACCCGAAGTCGAAATGCCCATCGCAAGAAGCAGGCCGAGGAAGTGGTTGAAGTGATTGAAGTTGACAGCGATCAGGATGTCGAGGTTGAGGAGGTTGAAGAGGTGGAGGTGGAGGTTGAGGAGGTGGAAGAGGTTGAACCTGAACCTGAACCTGAACCTGAAACCAAGACCGAAACCATCGTGGAATCGACCACCGTGGAATCGACCACCATCGACTCTGCCGACCCAAACGCGGACGAAAACTCATCACGTGAACCTTCCACGGAAAACGAGGAGTCCGACCGATCTAGAGGAACCGAAACGGAAGAAGAGGAGCCTTGTGAAGTTGTGGAGACTGATACCAAGTCTACAACCACAAATGGAAAGGGTGTACATAGCTCAGACACCATCACGCCCAGAAAAAAGGTCTCTTTCACCTTCCAATCGACCCCCAACACTCCCACCTCCACTGGAGGTATTCTCAAGAGAAACGGCAACCCTGTTGATCAGCAAACCAGCCGTGAGAATCTCAAGAGTGCTCTGGCCAACGCCTCCAAAAAGCTGACTCAAACCGACCAACTTGGAGGTCCTGACGATACTGGATTTGGAGATGGAGGACAACGATTCTCCATCTACAGCAGTCTAAACAGCTTTCTGCGTGTAGACGTGTCTGCTGAGGACATGAAATGTCTAGCCTTGCACGCACGTGTTCTCTCAGAGTGCGCCAAAAACGATATCATGACTGCAGACCAGTCCAAAAACGCGCTGGACACTCGAGTCGTCATCCAAGCAGTCCGCTTCCTAGCCTATCTTTTGGTGGACCAAAATGTCGCCGAAACGGTGGATCCAGACATTGTCAACTGGGTCGTCAACCAAGGTCTGAGCAAGATTGCCGACTCCAACTGCTCAAAGTCCGTTCTGGGCGGCTACTTGCATCTCCTGAGCCATCACCGCGTGTGCAAGAACGTGGTCACCCCGGAAACAACCTCGTTGCTGTACACGGAGCTGTCTCGAAGCGAGAAAAAGAGCTCCACGGCCCTCACCAGCGAGGTTCTCTCCATTTACCAGACCGTGGCTGTTGTCCATCCCGCTCGAGCTCTCCAACACGCATCTTCCTGGCTTCCTCGAGTCCTGTGCTTGTCTATGGACTGCCGTTCTGGACTCCGAAGCCAGGCTCTTTCGGTTCTGTCGGACTTTATCATCGCCGCTGGACCCAACAACAAGGCTCTGACCGCCAAGGCCACTCGCATTCTCAGCTCGCCCTTTTCTCTGGAGATTGCCCGAAACGAAGGCGCCCAGCTGCCTGCCTGGCTCAAAACAAAGGACTCGTTTGCAGACACAATTCTCCACGCGGCTGCAGACTGTCCCCCCGAAGACCCTCTCTATGAGCTGTGGGGAATGACTCTGCTGATGGCTCCAATGGACGCCGAATCCTCCATCCACAGCTGGAACATGCTCCCCCAATGGATGAATGTGCTTGCTACAGCGCCCGTAACCAGCGTCGCACTCCTCAAGGCATGCAGATACATTGTCCATACTCACACCCGGAAACATCTGGTCAAGTATCCCGTTGGACTGCAATCTCTGGCCACCAGATCAGGAAACACCCTGCTGTTGTGCATCCAGAGCCTGGGACAGACAGGAAACCAGCTGGTCGACCAACAGTGTCTGTCGCTGTTCAACCAGACTCTCAACACCCTTCTGGTCCCCCTTGAAACCAACCAGCTGACCCTCAAGGCAAACTCGCTGCTGTGGGACTCGTACATTCGGCCCACTCTCGCCGTCATGAGCGCAAATCCGTCTCTGGCAAACGTCGCTTGCGCTTCCTTAGCCTGTCTGCTGAGATACGATCAAAAGACGCAAAAGGATAGAGATCCCGTGTTCAACACCAGCATCCGCCAGCTCACAACCTCTCTGTCACCCAGATGGGTCAAGGCCAACTACGACAAGATCATCGATCTGGTCAAAACAATCCCCCTGGACACATCTGGCCCCAGCTTTCTGGCGGTGTGGACGGCCATGGTGAACAACATTTCGCACTCTGCGGCTCGAGAAATCCACCCCAGTCCCGAAACCTCGGGATTTGTCATGTCAGCTTGCAAACTGCACCGTCACATGACCTCCAAGACTGCTCTGGACCACAAGGCGTTCTACACGTCCGTGTTTGCAGTCGCAGGACTCCCACACTGCATCGACAAGATCATTGACAATACCACTCCCGCAGCATACATTTTTGAGACGCTTGTGGACGCCGAAGAGTCCCTCACCGAGGCCAAAAGGTACCTCCAGAGTGTCTACTCGCAGTTGTCTACCGCAGCCCGACGATTCCAGTTCTCCCAGAGCATTGCCAAGTTTTCCCATTACGACGAATCGCTCTACAAGATTGTCCTGGACCGGACCGTGGAAGATATCAGCGGCCCAGAAATGTCCAATCTGTCGCCAAAGGGAATCTACACAATTCTAGCATCTCCAAACACACCTGATTACCCCGACATATGGCTTGCGATTCTCAAGTCGGCCATGGAGATGATTCGAAAGGACGCGTTTCTGGGATCCACCCAGGAAGTGCTCATTGAGCCGCTTCTACAGGTCATTGACGAGTCTCTACATCCCCAGGTGTGTCTTTTGGGAATCGAGATGGTTGATAAGAAGCCGCGTGGAAACTCGTCACCAATGTTCCGAGCTCTGACCACCGAGATCCCCAAGGACTTTTTGCATCTGGGCGCGGTTGCGTGCAAGCTGGCGACCCCCGAGATTGTGACGGCCGTGCGAACGTGTCTCAACACTCTGCCGGACCACTCCATGCCCTGTTTCTTCTACAGATTTGCGCCTCTCGTGATCCAGGCCATCTCCACGACCCAGGAGCAGCATCGCAAGTTCCTGTGCGACAGCATTGTGCGGAAACTGCGAAATGGACCCATGCTCACTACAAAGGTGTACATGGACCTGCTGACCACGCAGATCTTCCCCGCCTGGTTCGAGCAGTACCAGGACGAGCTCAAGAAAAAACAGGCTCCTCTGGTAGCCTTCTGGAACGAGCTTCTGGGCAACGACCCCGAACTTGTTCTGGACGATGCCGTCATCTCCATGGTGCTCTCAAAGTACGTGTCTATTCGCCAGGAGGTGCTCTACCAAGGCCAGAAGCTCGAAAAACCCACTCGAGCAGGTCGAAAGGCGTCCACCAGATCCGACACTTCTCCGTCGGTATCTCCAAACGTTTCTCCCACCAAAAGACGAGCAGAAGCTCGTGATTACGACGACACTCCGCGACGCAACAAGTCCAGACGACTGTCTGCTTCTCCCGTCAAATCCTCGCCTCTCCGACGATCTTCTCCTCGCATCCAGGAGCTTGTCAAGGTCGAGTCTCAGATCCGAGAGGTGGAGGTGGACCGGTGTGTTGGAGAGCTGGAGCATCTGGCCGTGCAGACAGATCAAGCTATTGATGTGCTTGACGGTCTGGAGGGTCTGAATGCCCAGGAAATCGAGCAGGTTGAATCGACTCTGATTGGAGCACTTTTCAAGTTGAACCAGCTCAAAAAGAATATTGCATAGATTAAATTATAATTCACATATTATGTACCGCTAATCGTAATAGGTTCTCACGAGACCCACGAGAATCTCGCATCCCGCAACCACTCCATCCACAACCTTGACATGGGGAGCCACCGATCTGATCACGTCCTCCATACCAGCCATTCCAGCGCATCCCAGACATACCACCGAGGCTCCCTTGTCCACAGCGGCCAACGTGGCCTGTGCGATTCTCTCATTGACCAGAGAGGAGTCTGCTTCATGCAGTTCCAGAACTCCTAGTCCGGTGCCGTAGGTGCCAACAAAGGAGTTTGCAGGCACGAAGCGACTCACGGCCTGGTCCAAAACAGGCTCCCATTGACTCCCGGTCGTGACAATGGCAAACTTGCCTGTATCTGGGAGTCCCACGCTCATGTTGAGACTGAGAGAGTGCAAGATTGCGGCCTGGAAGATGCCCAGAACAGGCCGATCTGTGTGTTCACGAAGAATGTTGACGAGCATGTGGTCCGAGAAACAGGCCACCAGAAAGCCGTCATGCTGGTCGAGCACGGGAAGCAGAGCCGGAAGACATGCTGCTGCCGATTGGGCTCCTGTGGTGTAGTCGTTGATGGAGGGAGGACCTGTAGGGGGACAGGTGAAAAACTTGAAGGTGAAGTCGTGGGGCGGGTCGAGGATATCCTTGAGTCCGTCTGTGACTGATTGCGACGAATTGGGGTTGATGATGAGAATTGACGGCATTTTGAGCTCTCGACGCTGTTTTTCAGCAAGTACTGTGGATGATCAAAGTCTTGATGCTTGATGCACGGCTGTATGGGGTAAATGCGGAGGTGAAAATGAGGTGAATTTGAGATGAAGGAGAAAAAGGTCCAATTTTGCACCTATATAGTTGCTCGCTGTTGGAGTTAATGTCTTAATTCTCCGACACGTGCGATTGTCAGGGAAATTGCTGGATGGAGACTGTCATGTTAGGTTATGAGTCTCGACAAGATTGGATTTTTTTGAAAAAAGAAAAACCCCAAAAAAAGAAAACCTCCAGATAAGAGAGCTAGAGCAGTTGTCTAGGTGGTGGTCTGAGTTGATCAGGGGGCTCAAACAGTTGAGGTGTTCCAGTCCAGAATCATAAAGGCTCTTCGTACTTGTAATACATTGAGACCTGACACCCAACAGACTATATACTCCAACAAATGTATCTTTTCCATCTCTACCAATGACCCAAGAAAAAGGTCATATATAAAAGAGACTTGTTCAACATTGTCTTCCCTCCCAACGACGTGACACTGACCTCTCAGTTTCATGTCTGACATCGTCTCCACGAGCTCCCCCATCAACATGTCTCTCAGCGATCTACAGATCTGATAATTTTCATGCGCCACTGCTCAACAATACGTGTTAGTCCGCCACGGTGGCGAATGAGGCTTATTGGCTGTGGCTTGGGCTGTGGCTTGTTGTTTCTGAGCATGACGCAATGCTAAGATACTCGTATAGGCACCAGCGTCGTACTCATCAACTTTCATGCTGCCGGTGGCTGGGACTAGGTTCATGCGGCTGGCGCCTCGGAGACAATCTGTCCAAAAAGGGGCTGATCTGAGCATGGAGTCTGGAATCACGCGGAACAAAAAGGTCGCCGAATCCATGTCGTACCTGCCGTCGGAGCTACACCGCCAATCTGCGTGGTGGGTGACACTACTGGGCTGCTAATGTAGAGCTTATCGGGAGGTTGGAAAGCTGGGGCGGTGTTAAGGACTGGAGAGGCAATGTGGGGATGCAAACGAGCCTTTTCATTCATCATTTGTTTGTCATGTCTTGGCGTCAGGTTTCACGTTCGGCATGTCTTGGAAAGCCGGCTGGTTTTCGTCAAATGCCGATACCGCCCGGGTCCTCATTCTCTCGCCAGAAGCCTTCTTTGATGTGAGTCAGCTCTTTGCATATGTCCGGCGCCTGGACCGCTCCATTATTCATGGTACAGTAACAGAGCTTATCAAGAGAGGTCACCGAGGACGAGAGAGACGAGAAACAGTGCAAAAGGTGGACTGTGGAGGCTCAATCGGACACTTTCGGCCCCTCTAGACCCCTACCAATGTCGCCCTCACGTCCCCAGAGCCCCCAATGTAACCTCACGTCTCTCCTCGGGCTTGTCTTTCACACGGCTTAGAGTTCAAGTGCTAACGTTGCCAAACTACCCTGACGTGCCAACAAGGAAAGCGTTTTTTACCTCTCTGCATATATATCCAAGGTTGCTGCACCCAATCTCTGATAGAACCCCAACTTTTTTTTTGCCCAGGCACCCTCACCAAGACCCCCACAACATCCACACATCACCATGACCGGCACTTTACCCAAGTTTGGCGACGGCACCACCATTGTGGTTCTGGGAGCCTCCGGCGACCTTGCCAAGAAGAAGACTGTGAGTTCAATTGAGGAGACATGAGAGATGGAACCAGACAGAGAGCTCCAGAGGTCCACGTGAGTCAATTGACTCGTGGAGAGCTCAATGGGCTAGTCGATTGTTGAGTCGACGTTGGATTGACGTTGGATTGACGTTGGATATTGTTGGATATTGTTGGATGCTGTTGAGTTGGCCGTTTCAAATTGCCACCTTGTCACTAAACGTCGAGAATCAACACACGTGGCTCAATTGCTAACCAAGTTCCCCGCCCTGTTCGGACTCTACCGAAACGGCCTGCTGCCCAAAGATGTCGAAATCATTGGCTACGCACGGTCGAAAATGACCCAGGACGAGTACCACCAGCGAATCAGCCAGTACTTCAAGACCCCTGATGACCAGTCCAAGGAGCAGGCCAAGAAGTTCCTCGCCAACACCTTCTACGTCCAGGGCCCCTACGACGGCGCCGAGGGCTACCAGCGGCTCAACGAGAAGATTGAGGAGTTTGAGAAGACCAAGCCCGAGCCCCACAACCGGCTCTTCTACCTGGCTCTTCCCCCCAGCGTCTTTCTGTCTGCCGCCGAGGGTCTGAGAAAGTACGTCTACCCCGGCGAGGGCAAGGCCCGAATCATCATCGAGAAGCCCTTTGGCCACGACCTGGCCTCGTCACGGGAGCTGCAGGCCGGCCTGGCCCCTCTGTGGAAGGAGACGGAGGTGTTCCGAATCGACCATTACCTGGGTAAGGAGATGGTCAAGAACCTCAACATTCTGCGGTTCGGTAACCAGTTTCTGTCTGCCGTGTGGGACAAGAACACCATTTCCAACGTGCAGATCTCCTTCAAGGAGCCCTTTGGCACTGAGGGCCGAGGCGGCTACTTCAATGACATTGGAATCATCCGAGACGTGATCCAGAACCATCTGCTGCAGGTCATGTCCATTCTAGCCATGGAGCGGCCCGTCACCTTTGGCGCCGAGGACATTCGAGACGAAAAGGTCAAGGTGCTGCGATCCGTCGAGCGACTGGACGTTGAGGACGTTCTGCTGGGCCAGTACGGCCCCTCAGAGGACGGCTCCAAGCCCGGATACACCGACGACGATGGTGTTCCCGACGATTCGCGAGCCGTCACCTTTGCTGCTCTCCACCTGCAGATCCACAACGACCGATGGGAGGGAGTCCCCTTCATTCTGCGAGCCGGAAAGGCACTGGATGAGGGCAAGGTGGAGATCCGAATCCAGTTCCGGGACGTGACCAAGGGCGTGGTTGACCACCTGCCTCGAAACGAGCTCGTCATCCGAATCCAGCCCTCCGAGTCCATCTACATGAAGATGAACTCCAAGCTGCCCGGTCTGACCGCCAAGAACATTGTGACCGACCTGGACCTGACCTACAACCGTCGATACTCGGACGTTCGAATCCCCGAGGCCTACGAGTCTCTGATTCTCGACTGTCTCAAGGGTGACCACACCAACTTTGTGCGAAACGACGAGCTGGACGTGTCCTGGAAGATTTTCACCGACCTGCTGCACAAGATTGATGAGGACAAGAGCATCGTGCCCGAGAAGTACGTCTACGGCTCTCGTGGTCCCGAGCGGCTCAAGCAGTGGCTCCGAGACCGGGGCTACGTGCGTAACGGCACCGAGCTCTACCAGTGGCCTGTCACCAAGGGTTCCTCGTGAGTATACTAACCACCACGTCTCAGCCAAGCAACTTGGCTGGCGCACCTGCTTTATTCCACTTACTAACACTAGTTAAGATTCGAAACAGACGCTAAATTATAGCAGCGCTACTTTTTTATTAGGCGAAGACCAGTTTGTAAACTAACAATGTGTCAGTTGGAGAGAGTACGAGGATCGTAGGCAGCACCAGGGTAGATTGGGTTTATAGGAGATGATCAGATGACGTCATGATGACGTCATTCTACATGCACGCATCTACTACCAGTAGTAGCCGTTCCTGCATCGAGGTATTAGACAAATATGGATATTATTACAAGTGGTTAGTATGTGTTTCCTCTTTCGGACTCTCAATCAGACAACTCAATCAACTCAGGTTCAGGGGGAGAAGCAAAAGAGTGAAGAGGTTGAGAGAAGTCGTCATTGGAAGAAATGAAGGTATGATTCTGAGAAAAGTGGTTGTCACAGTCTCGAGTGCCGATTCTGGTCGCTCTTTGGATCTTGACAGGAGAATTGTCGACATCAACGTCTTCTTCAGTCGATTCTTCGGTATCTGAAAGAACTATCGTAGCTCCCAGCATGGCTGATGGTCTCCCAACTTCTTCCACTGTGGACGTTTTGGAGGCCAGGAAGCTGAGAGTAGATTGTTTTCGAGCCTTTGTTGGACTTGCCCCGGTAGATTTCTTCTTGCTGACTCTGTTTTTGGGGTTTCGTGAGAGCGAGGCGACAGGTCGTGACAAGCCAGGAAGAGTAGATTGCTTTGTAGCCGGTCTACTGGTTGAAACTGTAGAAGTTTTGCCCAGGGCCAAATCCCAGTCGAAATCGTCTCCATACCCAAACTTGCCATCGTAAGAAGTGGGCTTTTCATCTGTGATGATAATCTCCTCAGGACTAGATACCGTTTGGGGTGTGTACCGTTCTTCAGCAATGAGAATCATATCATCTGAATCAGAAAGCTCCTGTGGAATGGTAGTGGGTTTCCGACCTGCCTTGACTGGAGAACTCGTCTCTAGTGGTTTTGTCACGGTGTAGAAGGACGAGATTGAGGCGTTGGAAGACGTGGAAGAAGACTTTGTGTGTTTCTTGCCTCGAGGTTTCGACGCTTTTGGATTGTTGACACTGTCGATATACACCTGCTTGTAGTCGAACTGGCTCTGCATTAGAATGCTGGCTGAAACACTGCTCTTCATGCGACGACAGACATCTTCTCCATCATGATTGCACTTGTGACGAGGGTACTCGACAATGTAATAGGGACAGTACTCGATAGCATAGAGGTCCTTGTCACATGACTTGTCCCGCTGGTTGACAAAAGTAAAGTAGTTGCCGTGGGAGTTGTCTTTCAAGTAGCGGACCATTTGAAGACGAGCCATTCGTTTGAACCAAAGAGAGTCGTCGTCTTCCTTGGTGATCCAGCCCAAATCCTTTCCATAGCCTCTGAAAAATTTGTGATCAAGAGTAAACTCGGGAACTGAACTAAAGTCGTATCGCTTGACAATCTTAGGAGTAGCATAGGACTCAATATTGGCCAGCTCAGGAGCAACAACTACAGCATTGCTTCCAATGTTCTTGTCCATGTGCTTGAACAAGTCACTTCGAGGAATAATGGTTTTCTTGAGCACCTTGGATCCGTCTTTGGACATGACTGGAACTGGAGGCTGGACGATTTCTGCCTGCAGATCTTTGGCCCATTGACGCAATTGTCGTTCCTTTTTCGGCGTCTCGAAAACAACATTGCTTTTCGGATCAAACTTGGAAATGGCGTATAATCTCTCGGCCCAATCTCCTCCCTGAGAAATGGCTCCAGCGTACGCATCAGCAATGAACTTGCCTCCAGTGCTGTAGTCTCCTCCTCTAAGAATCGCGTAACACAGTAACTTGGGTGGAGAAGCCCACTTGTGGTCGTCAGGCATGTCGTAGACGGCAAATCGGGCCTCCACATGTTGCTTCGCTGCCTTTGGAGCGTCCTTGTCTTCGGAATCATCCTTGCCCTTGGTCTTGTCCTTGGTCTTCTTGAGCTTACGCACAATCTTGCGAGCGCCAAAAATAATCACATCCGAGTCCTCCGTGTATGCGAAATCGGCCAGCCCATGTCTCTGCATATGTGCACATTGGGCCTCTCCTTCTCCAGCCGCATCAACCACGGGAATCCCCAAAGAAGCAGCAATCTCTCGAAAAGCAGTGATTTCAGCCTGCTCCTTGGTGTAGTTGAACCGCTTCTTGAGCCGCTTGACTGCAGGCTTGCCCTTTCCGTCACAAACCAACACAATCTTGATACCAGCCTCGAGGAAGTTGGAACAGATGTTGAAGAAGGACGCCTTTTGAATCTTCTGAGATTCAGCCAGATTCTTGTGCATAGGACCTCCCTTGGGGCCTCCAATGGCCTCCTTGTTCTGGAAAAACGTCAGATACAAGTCCACGGCCAGTACTGGCTCTCGACCATGCTTCTCGTAAAACTTTTTGCCAAATCCTTCCAGAGAAATTCCCCCAGACTCGGGAGTCTCGTATCCTCCCCGACAGTCCTCAATTTCTTGCCAGAAGCTGGGTTAGTGCTGTTTTTGTCATTTCCACGGCTTTGTACTCACTCGCCAACCCCCATGTTGTCAACTGGATGTTGTAGATGGTCCCTGATGGAGAGCTTGAGATCGTGGGCTACAGTAAACCCACTGCATATTTCAAGCGCTAGACAATTTAGTCCTGATGCAGCTAAACATAAACAAATAGACGACAGAAAAATAGAATGGAATAAAACACCAAAAACAGTGTCGTTGGTACAATAAAAGAGAGCAATATATTCACATCTTCAATCTGGTCATGTATGCATTTATCATTTTTTTGTCTGCTTTTTTATCACAACATTTCTCATCATGGTCCAGACCAAGGATAGAGGACCTGACTACGATACGATATCAGAACAAGCCAATTGTACAATATACGAGCAGTACTACTTTTAGAATCACACAATGGAAGAGATCTCAAGACCCTGATGAACTTCAAGTCCACAACTCTCCAGTTCGCCTCTCTCGAGTTTCAGACAAAAGAAGACCCCTTCTCCTCCCCAAGGACCACCCTCTGAACCACTCTAGAAACGTCATTTTGGTGAGAGAGATGCCGAATATCCAATGCAAAGCCGTCATACACCTATTATTCTCTCCCTCACCAGTTACAGCAACAATCCCCCCAAATACGGTCTAAAATGAAACTTCCCCGGAAACCACGGATTTGACGTTTCTGAAAAAACGTCAAAAACAACAACACTGAATATCCAACGAGTGAAGAGCTCTGGACCCAAGAGAGCATTCTGGAGAGGTAATAACCAGCACTGAGACTCGATTAGCACCTCCAACATGTATCTGGGCCACTTCTTGGACGAGCTAACGGCTCTCAAAAAATTCCGCGCTCACGTGATCCAGACCACTGCCGTTGGCAGAAATCGCGATTTTCGAGGAGCAAGTCTTGCTCCACTGGCCAAATGGTAAGGCGTCCGCCTCCTAAGCGGAAGACTGCGGGTTCGAGTCCCGCGTGGAGTGTGCGTCTAAAATTAAAATCTCTTAATTTTAGGTTAACCTTTTTGACCAGTGGTCCCAAGGTGAAACCCGAACCATGATCCATGGTCTTTAATTATATATCTCTTTTCGATCCACCTTGCTTCAACACATTCTTTTTTGCATCATGTTCTTCTCGAATCTCGGAAAGAAGAGCGGCGGACCATCAGCAAAGTCGTCCGATGTCAAGCGCAAGGTGACCAAGGTCAAAACCCGCAAACCCGTGGTTGCTTCCTCCGTGTCCAAATCGCCTTCTCCTAGCAAGACGGCTCCTCCACCCGCCACAGCCCCTTCCAGCACAGCAACAGCAAAGCCTTCGACTCCCCGGAAAAGCCGGCGGAAAACGCCAAACATTTACCAGCTGTCGAAAAGTTCCCTTTCAGAGGTTGACACTGAAGACAGCGAGCGTGAGGTGAGCTCCTCGTGTCTATCTACTCCCGGGCTCTATGAGCTTGTCCCCCGAGATATTGTGACGCCTGACTTTGGATCGGAAGAGCTCGTCACCTCCATCTGCATCACTAACGCTTCCGAATCGGGCAACTTGAGCATGAAGGACGTTTACGAGCCCGTGTCAGCCGACAAGACGCTCAGTGACCGCGTCAAGCTAGGGGCGTTGTCATGTGACTTTGCCGAGGAGTACAGTCTCATCAAACCAAAGGTTCCGGGAGAGTTTGAGCCCGTGCGGGAGATTCTCAGCGTCATGGAGATGACGGCCCTGCATTTCGTGGACAAGAGCGCATCGGAGGAAATCAAACATGCCGTCATGGACGACTGTATCATGAGACGGTTCCGACGAGCATACGAGGGAGGCGATCTGGAGGGCATGAGGACTTCTATGCACGAGTTTGACGAGGTTGTCAAGAAACAACGGTCTGAAGGAGCGATTCTCAACAACCTCAAGCAACTCACAGCAGTACCCCAGGACCTGGCATACTTTCTGCTCAACCAGGTATACAGCCGGATCGTGTCGCCGGAATCTAAAAGCCTACGGGACTACAAGGCGTTTTCCAACAATGTCTACGGAGAACTCATGCCCTCGTTCATGTCGACCGTGTTCCAGAAGACAGACTTGCAACCCAGCTCGGTGTTTGTGGACCTGGGATCGGGAGTGGGCAACTGTACATTACAGGCGGCTCTGGAGGTGGGCTGTGAGAGCTGGGGATGCGAGGTCATGACCAACGCGTCCAGCCTGGCAGAAAAGCAGAAAATAGAGCTCTACAGCCGGGCCAAGATGTTTGGAATCAAGACCGGAGACGTGCATCTGGTGGCCAGTAGTTTTGTGCATAACGACCAGGTGCATTCGGCCATCTCTCGAGCAGATGTATTGCTGGTAAATAACTATGCATTTGACGGGACTCTCAACGCGCATCTGCTGGACATGTTTCTGGATCTCAAGGAGGGATGCAAAATCGTGTCGCTCAAGTCGTTTGTGCCCGTGGGGCACGTCATTTCCGAACATAACATTGAGTCACCCGTCAACATTCTCAAGGTGCAAAAGTTGGACTTTTACTCGGGCTCCGTGTCGTGGACGGCTGCCGGAGGAACATATTACATTTCCACGGTCGACAGAAGCGCCATCAAGGCGTTTTTGTCAAAGGGTGGTTATTGAGGCTGGGTTAGTAAATAGCAAGTGTATATTAGTCATCACACCACTGGACAACGTAGTCATACTCACCTCTCAAGAAACGCATTGGCATCGTTCATCTTGTCGGCATCAGCTGCAGCCTTGGCCACCAGTCTCTGAACAAGAGTATCATTTTCCTGTTGCAAAGCCTCGGTTCTCTGCTCCAGAACATTGAGTTGAATCTGGTTCGCAAGCATATCGTCCTGTAGCAACAACAGGGCCTTTGCCTGCTCCTTGTGTTCCTCCGTCTTCTTTGCAAGAGCCTTTTCCAGCTCGAGGTTCTGTTTCTCCAGTCGTTCGGCGTTGGTTCGATGGGTCACATTCAATTGCATGAGATTGTCGAGTCGCGGATTCACGTCATGTGAGCTTCCTTCGTTTCTGTGTTAGTCAAATATGTGCCACAAAAAAAAGTCTTACAAAAACGACGATACTCACTCTGGTGGAGGGATGGTTACAGCTCTGGTGGCAGCTGTGTGGACTGTGTTAGACAAAGTGTGGGGAGTTATTGATCACGTGATACTCACATGCTCGATAGATTTCGGCCAATGGGTTTTCGCCCTCGTCTCTTTTATCGAGAGCAATCGAAAGTGTCTCTTCCCAGCTGGTCATGGTGGGTGTTGAGGAGACTAAGGAGGAGAGTATGGTGTGCATGATTATGCAGAGCCGGAGTTAAAATGTATGGAGAAGTGATGTTGAGTGGGAATGAAAGATATTATAATTGATTTTAAACCAGTAGAGATGGTATACATGAGCTGGATATCTCACAGACGAGCGGAATGTGTACAAATAAGTCCTCCAAAGATGTATACCACTGAATTAGAACGTACTGATTGTACTTGAAATTAGTTTAGATATACGCTGTCATACTTAAACAATAGTTGAGCCAACTGAGGGTCTTCAACTTTCTCAATTTATGCCTAAATTGAAATCTGAAAGTCTTAAACAGATTATATACACTCTCTTGGTCCATTTTAGCTTCTATATACCCGCAACACCTACCCACCACCAAATTCATATGCTCGTCCTTACTCTCATCTCTTCAACACTTTAAGTTTGTAAATTTCACCTCTGATCCTTCACCATTCCAACATGCAACTGCGATGGGCGTTGAAAGCGCCATGGAAGGCGCCACAGGCTGTGCGGTTGTTCCACAGCTCCAGTGTTGGTGAGTACGACCTTTTTTGTGTCTCTCACGTTTCCCACTAACCCAGCATCGACCCGAAAACTGCATCCCATCCTGCTCGGAAAGGCCGAGAGTATGAACAAGGAGTATGAGACGCTTCAGGCGAGCCCCAATGAGGACCAGTTCAAGGACAAGAAGCTGATTGCGAAAATCAATCTTCTTGGCCAGGTGACGCACGAGCTGGACTCGTACAAAAACTCGATTGTGCAGTACGAGGAGCTTGTGAGCATGTGCGATGATCCCGAGCTGCAAAAGGACGCTGAGGACGAGATGCCCACCGTCGAGGCCGAGACTGAGCAGGCCATCAAGAAGCTCGAAACCCTGCTTCTTCCTACACATCCCTATGGCGATATCGGGTGTATCATTGAGATGCGTCCTGGTATTGGAGGAGAAGAGGCGTGCCTTTTTACAGACGATCTGCTCACCATGTACACGGGCTATGCTGACGAAATGGGCTGGCCGTACCAGATCACCAACGTGAGTCGGAACGACAAGGGTGGAGTCACTGAGGTGATTCTGTCCGTGGATGGAGAGGGTAGTTATAACATGCTTCAGCACGAGGGAGGAGTGCATCGAGTGCAGCGAGTTCCTGCCACCGAGTCTTCTGGTCGAGTCCACACCTCTGCTGCTGCCGTCATTGTTCTTCCGCAGATCTCAGAGACCTCTGTTGCTGCGGAGGACATTCAGTTTGCTCCTGGAGAGGTTCGAATCGACGTCATGCGAGCCCAGGGAGCTGGAGGACAGCACGTTAACAAGACGGAGTCGGCCGTCCGGCTGGTGCATATCCCCACCAAGACCATGGTAGTGATGCAAAACTCGCGGTCGCAGCGTCAGAACAAGGAGACGGCGTTTATGATTCTCCGAGGCCGTCTGGCTGAGCAGAAGCGTAAGGAGCAGGCTGCCAAGAGCAAGAACGCTCGAACCAGCCAGGTTTCAGCCACCGACCGATCCGACAAGATCCGAACATACAACTTCCACCAGAACCGAGTCACGGACCATCGATGTGGCTACAGCGGGAATCTGGACGTGGTCATGTCCGGCAAGAAGCTGGATGCGGTCTTGGAGGCTCTGGAGGACCATTTTAGAGAGGAGTCCATTAAGGATCTGGAGGTTCAGGAATAATGTATATAGAGTCATGAAGGAGATTAAGGTGATAAATGAAAAGAGAAGAGAACTCAGAGACTTGTTGTTCATGTTTTTTTTATTACTGCTACAATTGTATCGTACTTGTGAAGTCCATTTCTTCATCTCAAAGGTTATGCATAGGGCAAGGGCTGCGGACTGAGACGCGTCTTAATTACAGTAACTGAAATTCAACACCAAATCGACAGTCTAATTTCCAACATAATGTCTGTGGAGAACGAGGAGGCGCTGGCGTCGCTACGAAGTGATATGGACACTGTGGTTCAGAATACGCTGAATCCCGCAATCGACACCACCGCCTGGAAAATCAGAGTCATCCACGAGTCTCAGGTGGTTCTTTCCACCGTGTTGCATGGCTTGAGTATATGTGAGTGTGAGGTGTGAATGGCGATGGCGATGGCGATGACGATGCTCTGGGAGAGGAGTGGTCGTATAATGGGGTTACGTGTTTGTGAAAGAATCCGAAATCATGCACTCCACTTGACTTTGACTCTACTTGAATTTACTTGACTTTACTTGACTCAAGTAAATCTCTACTTGACTCTACTTCAACCACTAACACAGCCCTCAAACACTACCAGGAAACCACAAAGGACCTGGTGGCGGTTTCCAGCATCTCTGCGCAGATTCGTGACGCAGAGGCCCGTCTGGAGACCGTCAACAGAACGCTTGCGGTGGTGGAGTCCAGGCTTGCTTGTATCAATGCCATGGTGTGAAAGATTCTTGTTCCGAAACGAGGGGAAAGACCCACATCACAGGACATGCTTGCCATGACGGTGGACGCTCTCTGACCAACCAACGGCCGTTAGGTCGATCATTGCATCTTAGTCAGAGTTGGTCGGAGTTAGCTTGAGACGGGTACGAGACGACACCAGGTACAAGTAAAGTACTCGTACTCGTAATTCACCACTCACCACAAACACCCCTCATCAAGTGTGGAGAAGAACCACTGAGACATGTTTGATGACACCGCTATATAGACACCCATGTAAGTCATTAAGACCAGGTTCCTGATATTCACATTCAAAGACAAAGCCAAACAGACTCTTTCACTGTACCCCGCCAGAATAGAGTTTCTCCGAGCCTGACAAGGCCCCCTCGTCCTCATCAATCACGAGGGACTATTATTGGGCCACGGGTTCTAGTAGTTGAGAATAATAGGCTCTTGTGACGTCATTGCGAGTGTCGTTATCTCGAATATTCCTCCAAAAATCGCCCTCAACATGTCCCACATGCCCTTTTGTGCAGTGTGGTCTCCTCCTCCCCACCTCCCCCCATCTCCCTCTACACCCAACACATGCATCTAACAAAGCCTCCATTTACATCCCCAGTTTATCACCTGCAAACAGAAAATAGACTTTGAAGCCCGCAATATAACGTCGAGGAGATAATCGCTCTCTGTCACTTGAACATTGTCTCAATCCTCACTACACTCGTCTCGCCATGGAAACCATCGAAGTGGCCTCGCGGTCTTTTGTCATCAAGTGGGTCACCGCCCCCGAGGGCTCCACCATCAGCTTCAAAGTGCACCCTCTGAAAAAGTCGGTCAACGTGGGCATTTTCCAGAAGGAACGAACCAACAACTTGCAGGTCGAAATCGAGGCCGAGGGACACAATGCCGGCCGACGAGCCTCCATCTCCGCGCCCCATTCGGGTACCATTGAGAAACGGCTCGAATCAAGCGGATTGTCACCGGTTCTGCCTCTCAAGAAATGCAACGCCAACGAACAGTCCGAGGGAGCCTACAAGGTGCCCAAGGACAAGGGAGGCATCTATGCTCTCGTTTTCGACAATACCTTTTCCAAAACCACGCCCAAAACCGTTCATTTCACGGTCCAGGCCCAGGAAGAAGGACATGCTGCCAACACAGCTCCCCATACTCTTGTTTCAGAGACGGCCGTGTCGGGAATCCTGCTCAAAAAGCGACGAAAGCGACTCCAGGGTTACACCCGACGGTACTTTGTGCTTGATCTCAACCTGGCCATTCTCAATTACTACACAGATCCCAAGTCCAACTCGTTGCGTGGCTCTCTACCTCTGACTCTGTGTGCCATTTCCGCCTCCAAGGCCCAGAAGCTCATCTTTGTGGACTCGGGAATGGAGGTCTGGAACCTCAAGGCCCT
The DNA here is from genome assembly GCA_900518995.1 of Yarrowia yakushimensis. NCBI lineage: Eukaryota > Fungi > Ascomycota > Dipodascomycetes > Dipodascales > Yarrowia > Yarrowia yakushimensis. The sequence goes on from ULGW01000002.1 coordinate 2,594,662, forward strand.
CAATGACGCCGACTGGCAGATTTGGGTCGACACCTTTGAGAAGATCAGAAAGGGCAAGAGTGGCGCTGCTGTCATTGCCGACGAGCCCGTTCCTGCAGTCGCAGCCGTCCCTGCTCCCGACCAGGAGAAGTTTGCCCAGCTGGTGGCCAAGTTGAGAGAAACCAAGGACATTTCCGACGTGGCAGCCCAAGAGCCAGGAGCTTCGGGCGTCACCAAGGACCTCAATGCCCGTCTGGCAGCTCTTTACCTCGAGTTCACCGACGTGGTGTCCCATGCCGCCCACGAGAGTGCCCTTTACTCGCAACCTCTCGCCAAACGAGCGTCCTTCAACGGCTCAATCATGTCCGAGCACGATACCTTCTACGACGCCGAGGAGAACCCCGATAAGGACGGAGTTGTGTTCCTCGACGACGATGCCGTTGACGACGACGACGATGGAGCAGAACACGACTCGACCGACGAGGAAGACGAGGGTCATCATGTGGCCCCCGTGGTCCATGACGCCGATGACGCCGATGATCTGTACCCTCTCCATGACGTTCAGCCCGTCAAGCACCGAGTCACGCTTCCTGACGCCGCCTCAACGCCTCCCTCCATGCTTGGTATCCTCAAGAAGAGTGTTGGTAAGGATATGGGTTCGATGGCTGTTCCCATTACCACCAACGAGCCCATTTCTGCTCTGCAGCGATTCGCTGAGATGTTTGAGTACCCTCAACTGCTGGACGAGGCTGAAAACGTGCCTTCCAGCGACGGAGAACGTATCATCTACGTGGCCACATGGGCCGTGTCCTACCTTGCCTCCATGCGAGCCAAGGAACGAGCTCTTCGAAAGCCCTTCAACCCTCTGCTTGGAGAAACTTACGAGCTGGTGCGACCCGATCTGGGCTACAGACTCATCTCCGAAAAGGTGAGTCATCATCCTCCCATCATGGCTCTACATGTGGACTCTGAGCACGGCTGGTCGGTGGCCCACTCGTCGGAGCCCGTGCAAAAGTTTTGGGGAAAGTCGATGGAAATCAACTACCTGGGACCCATTGTCGTCAAGTTCCGAAAGACGGGCGAGGTGTTCCACTGGAGCAACCCTACCACCTACCTGCGAAACATTATGGCTGGTGAAAAGTACACGGAGCCTGTTGGCAACATGACCATCTTCTCTTCCACCGGAGAAAAGGCCATTGTGGAGTTCAAGGCTGGAGGCATGTTTTCAGGCCGAAGCGAGGAGCTCAACATCAAGGCTGTCTCTGCCAACGGCTCCAACCTTCCCTGCTTCGCCACGGGCAAGTGGACCGAGCAGATCACTCTCAACACCGCCAAGGGCCAGAAGAAGACCATCTGGAAGGCTGGCAAGCTGGTCAACAACCACACCAAGAAGTGGGGTTTCACCGAGTTCACCGCCGGTCTCAACGAGGTGACTCCTATCGAAAAGGGTGCTGCATCGCCCTACGACTCGCGATACCGACCCGACCAGAAGGACTACGAGGCTGGTAACACGGACAAGGCCGAGGCCGAGAAGCTGGAGCTGGAGGAGAAGCAGCGAGCTCGACGAAAGGTGCTGCAAGACTCGGGCAAGACTTACAAGCCCACCTTTTTCGAAAAGTCGTCAGGATTGGACGGAGTCAACGAACAGGGCGATTTGTATCTGCTTACCAAGGGAGCCGACAACTATTGGAACCGACGAAAGCAGGGCAACTGGGAGGGTCTTACTCCTTTGTGGTAGTGTAAAGAATGATACATCAATTTGTACTGTACCAGTAAAATCAGAGCTTGCATCTCATCTCGAGACTCGCTTCCCCTGCACTATCAAGGCAATAGCTTTCTTGGCAAGACTCTTTAATCAATACACTTTAGTCTTATCTCCTTGTTATCAAGCAGGAAGGCAAAACCTCACAAGCCTTTGATCTACACGATTGGAATGAGGAAAATGAGACATGTACAAAAGCGTCTACAATAGACAATGTTTTTTTCGGGTCATAAATTAATAAATAAATGCAATAATGCTAGCACTATTCGTCGTCGTCCATCGACTCGTCCTCGTCTTGTCTATTGATGACGAAAAAGGACAGACACAGAATAATAGCACCAAAAACGTATGTTAGTGAGGGCAGCGACCGCTTGATGAACAGGTCGCCTGCCATGGCCAGAGGCACGGTAGCTCCTAGTCCAACAGTGACCACCAGCGGCGAGGTCATGAGCATGGCCAGGACCCAGAAAAAGTCCGACACCAGCGTGGCTCCGGCATTGGCCAGTACTATGAGCCACACCTTCTCAGTCTGGGGCAGACCAAACTTCTCCACTCCCAGATAGTCCAAAAGCGGAATGGTGGGCCACAGCAGGAGAATGTTGAAGAGGCCGACAAAGCCCAGAAACATTTTGGTGTTGATTCGGGACTCGTCTCCGACCTTGACCTTGAGCAGAGTCATGTAGAAGCCGTAGACCACGGCTCCTCCGAGCGCCAGAAGATCGCCAAAGACAATGTCGCTGGTCTGCACGCCGACGCTGGTCTGGGTGGCCACGGAATCGGCCTTGGACACGAGAAACACGCCGCACATGCTAAAGACGAGCGCCAGAAGCTTGGTGGCTGTGAAGGCCTCGACTCCAAATGCAGATCCAATCACCAGGGTGAAAAAGCTTGAGGTGCATGACAGAATGGTCTGGGAGCTGACGCTGGTGTATTTGAGCGAGGCGTTTGTGAGAAAGTTGGAGAAGAACCAGAGAATGCAAAACTGGAGCGAGAGAATGGCCGTCTGCTTGGTGCTCAGCAGCTCGTTTTCGTCTTGGCCCGTGAGCTGTTCCACGGACTTGAACGGAGTCAGTTTGGGCGACTCGGCAGAGTTTTCCTCAATGACCGAGTACTCGGGAGTCGCCGTCTTCTTCTCGCGCACCTTGCGGAACACGGTGGGAATCAAATACACACTGAAAACCGCAGTGTTCATATATGTGAGAAAGTAGGGCTTGGGGTACTCGCCGGTGGAGAAGATGGAGTTTACCAGAAAGCCAGAGGCAACCCATAGTAGTACCACCAATCCGAGTAGAAACAGACCCACGCGCCATCGTCGTCGCTTCAGTGCGCGGCTTTTTCTGTTCATGTGTTTTTTGAGCGACACGTCGAATTCATCAATTCCACTTGTGCCGGAAAGAGTGGGCCGCAGCTCGAGAACCGATCCTCCATTGTGAGACTGGCGGCGACTTTCGGAGCCCATACTGGTGTAGTCGGGCGAAGGATGAGTCTCGTGTAGCATTTGTTGTCTAGAGTGTGTGGTCGGGGGGTCAACGAGTTTCTCAGAGTGTCATTAGCTGTCCTTGGGTTCAAAATGTGCGAGGCCTCTTCCTTATCAACCACTTATCTCTCTCCAAAAATTTTGGCTTCCTAAACGGGTAAAACGAGATGATGTTAGGTCACGTTACCTAAAACAATGCACTGCAGGGTGGGAAAAGTTATTTTTCAAGCAACACCCATGAATCCGTGTCATATCCAGGGGGTCTAGTGGGCTACCTAACATAATATTTCGGGGGTGTTTGGACGATGAGAGCTGGTGGGATCCAAGCTGACGTGCAAAAGCCGCCATTTCCGCAAAAACGCCTCACTTCCACCCTCCCCCTGACCCCAGATGTGGCTTATCTCTCCTCTCCAATGATGCCATCCTCATAACAACCATATATAAACCTTGAGCCACGCGTCTCCAGTCTCCGGGTGATGGCGTACCTTTGGACATGACTCAGGACGTTTACTCGGGCGCGTGCATGAAAAAGGTGCAGTTGGGTGGATATGGTGGACCAGATAAGAGTGGAGGAGAAGTGTGGATATGGGTGATTGTGGACGGTATATGGACAACTAATTCCCACAATAACACTCCAACGTCACATGTAGCCGGATCTCGCTCTCTCTCGTATACAGCCGATCTGGTTGCTACACTGTGGCTTGGTCACCTGGGGCAATTTCCACTCTCGCCTCTGTTAACCTCAGCCCTCCAGCTGGGAATGTATACAGGGCTACGGTCGGATTAGGCGGGGAAGGAAAGCCGTCTAGAGGTCTGATAAGCCCGCAAGCATGTCTGGAATCAACAAAGCGGTGCCACTGCATGTTGATCGCGTACCTGCTGCGACAATCTATATCGGGAGGGTGGTATTAATACAGTATCGTACTGGCACGAGTAATACAGGTTCTGACCCTGGTCATCGCAGCAATCAAACAGTGAAACAGTCCAATTAAACAGTCTTACAAACAGTAATCAATCATCCTTGCATGACAGTTTAATGATTCCAACACATGATCGGAGGTGGCGTAATCTCGATGAATCATCAGTGCAGCTACAGTGGTATCGCTACGCCGTACCTCCATACGCCATACGCTACAAGACAGTCTAAAATAACAACCTGAGACATAATGAGTAACAGGATTATCAATGCGTGGAACTGGAAATGAACACCTGAACTTGACTGATCAACTGACCGTAGCTCAGCTGTACCTGAGTGGCGTTTTATGCTCCAGTGGCGCGTATACGCCATTTTACGATCGATAAAGAGGGTCAACCAGTATCTAACTAATAGGTTTACTATTACTTGATGAATTGTTGAAATCTGCCCCAACAAAAAATGGTGAAATTCGGACTATCTACCGCTTAAATCATCTTCCGCACGCGTTTCTATGACGGCCCACCCTCTGGCTTGTCTTCTCTCCACTTTTAATCAACTTTTCACCGTTCTCTCAATCACATGACTTCCCCTACATGAACATGCATACGCGACGTACCGAATTAAAACGCGTCCATCCAATATATTCTCACATCACACTATTATGCCCTTGGAAAATGTTCTCAAACACGCCGTTACGTTCCAAAGGTAGAGACCGACACGCTCCACCCATCAAGGTGCGAAAAAACGTCCAATGGCAAGCCGACGCCGGAATACACGACTCGCATTCCTCCTCCCTAGGAGACAGCCTTAATAACCCCAACAGCTCGTCTGAAGTGTCGATAGATGGATCCAAACGACACGAGGATTTCTACGATTACAGCGAAGAGCAGGCCATGTTTGAATTGCTGCAAACGGATCCCGAAAAGGTGACCCAGATGCTCATGGAGATGGACATTTCGGACGAGGAGGAACGAGAGCTACATCAGCATGACAAAGTGTCTGTGGTGGACACGATTCAAGATCTGACTCTAAAGGCTGCAGAATACACGGGGACGGCTGTTCGCAAGGGCCTTTCTCCGGCCGTTAAGACTCTTTTGGCTGCTGCATTCTTCTACTATGTCGCTGCTCATGTGTCTATACCTAGCTTGGGTCTTCGAAACAGCAAGAGTCCGGCATTTGAGCCTCCCAAAGAGCCACCGCATGATATTTCCGAGTTGTCTAGCCGGCTCCAGAGACTCGAATCCGAGCTGTCACGTGTGGGTTCCGATTCAGACAGCTCTTCTCAATGGATCTCCGTCAACAAGGTGGTCATTCAAGAGCTTCCTTCAAAAGTGCAAGTTGTGGAAAAGGCGCTTGGAGATATCGATCAAGAGGCTGGAAAACTGGGCAAGTCCTTGGAGAAACTCTCAAAAGATACCCGACTTCTTCTGGACGAAAACAGTGCCGCCTCTGGAGCTCATAAAAAGTGGAATTCGGAGCTGGAATCGCTCAAACAGCAACTCATCAGACAGAGAGAGGCCATCAACGCCATCAAGTCCAACGAAATGGACTCCACGCCTGCCCTGGCGATTCTCGGAAGCACGGTGGAACGAATCGATGGAGATCTGACCAGTTTGGCTGCTGATCTCGAAAAACAAAAGAATCTCGACTCCAAACATCTCACTCAACTGGTCACTGAAGCCGTCAAGAAGGCAGTACCCGATACCCAGCCTGATTTCTACAATGACGCCAAACTCAAACTACAGGAGTATATTGACTCTGTTGTGCCTGAAATCAAGGCTGAGGTTCTGGAGATTGTCGCTTCCATCCCTAATCATGCTACTAACGAGACTGTTGATTTCTCTGCTCTCGTTTCCAACGCTGTGGCTCAAAAGGTGGCCGAACTAGACTTGGAAGCCCTGTTTGTCGCTCCAGAAGAGCTCAAAGCTCTGGATGAGGAGATTTCACAAGTGAAGAGTCACGTGGAGGCACAGGTGACGGAAATCAAGTCAGACGTGGTGGAGATCAAATCCGAAGTCGAGGAGATCAAATCGGACGTCGTGGAAATCGAATCTGCAATTCGCCATGTCGAGAATGAAGTTGCCCAGGTGGAGGCCAACAAAACGTCGACTCACTCTGTTCGAGAAGACGGAATGGCAGAAAAGATCATCAACTTTGCTGCTCTCATCAATGGAGCTCGAATCGATACAGAAAACACCACTCCTCTGTACGATCCCTGGAAACAGAACAACTCGGTTTACTGGGCGTTTCGAAACTCCCTCTCGGCCGTGGGCATTGGAAAGCCGCTAGTCAGAAGACCCTGGGTGGCTCTCATTGCAGACATGTCTGGAGGAAGCTGCTGGCCCTTTAATGGACCAAGAGGTCAACTGGCTGTCAAACTGGCAGCCAGAATGGTGCCCACTTCTTTCTCTTTGCGACACGCAGCAGTCACCGACGACTTGCCTCTGGGCTCTTCTCCTCGATTCTTCAACATCTGGATCCAGGTGGACGACCCCGAGCTCAGGGACAAGATCAACCCTGCGCCTGAAGCGTACCGTCCTTACAACATTCCTCGCAACTTCATTCTTGTGGGCCAGTACGAATTCGACCCTTCTGACAACCCCAATGCATGGTACCCTGTCCCCCAGAACCTCCGCAACCTCGAAATCGAGACCGACGAGGCCATCTTTGAGTTTGTTGAAAATTGGGGCCATGAAAAGTTCACATGTGTGTACCAGGTGGGTGTCCATGGTGTCCAGGCCATTGCAGAAGAGCCAGTTGAAGAGGAAGAGGAGGAGGTCGAAGAAACTGTAGAGGTCCAACAACCTCAATAACCATGTAACTATATTTATCTACTAATCACCTACCCTGCTAGACATTAATACGGTTATGCTCTATATGATTGTTTCGTGCCCAGATTTACCCTAACGAAGGATACTTCTCATTAAAACTAGCCTTCCAGTCATCGTCCTCGGTCATGACTCGAGTGGGCTTTCGAGGCGGCAGATCGGGCTTGTCCGGCGCCGTCGACAGCTTGGGGGACTGTAGATGCACCGGCTTGGGCGATGGTCGGGGAGGAGGCGCCCGCTCGTCGGTCGAGATTCGAATGGCAGGAGAGCTTCGAGCAGGAGCCGTGTTGACCCGCGCAGGCACCGATTTTGTTGGAGCTAGAGTCCCCTCCTCGCCGGTGCCATCGGACTCGGACTCAGTGTACTTGCCGTAGCCCGAGGCGGTTTTTCGGGGAGGCGAGGGTCGGCGGTTGATGAGCGCTTGGATTCGACCCTGGATGGAGCCGCTACGCGAAAACCGCTTGTGCTTGGCGTGGGGCTCGCGGTCCCGTGACCGGCTGCTGCCGCTGTCGTCGTCGTCGACTCGCGACTCCACCCGGCTCAGATCCAGGCTCTTTCGGGTCACTGGAGGCGAGGTGGAGGCCTTGGAGGCTGCAACCTGGGCGGCAGCTTGGGCGGCAGCAGCTGACGCAGAAGCAGACGAGCCTGCGGCCGAATTAGCAGCATTGGCCTTGGCGTGGGCTCGCAACTCCTCCTGCCGCATCTCGAACCGCTGGGCGTCCAGCGACTTTCGACCTCCTCCGTCTCTGCTCCTCGACGGGGCCGTGATCTCGTGTCGTGTACGTCGTTCGTCCATGGACCGACGAGACCGGGGCTCGGGCGGCTGATCGTCGTCGTCAGACACACCCTCCTGCTTGGTCAGCGACTCGAACGACTTGCTCCACCGGTTGTTGCGCTTGGGCACGCTCAAGTTGGGCACGTACTCGTCGGGGCTGTCTTCATCACTGTCGCCGTATTCTTGGCTCTCGCGCTTGTGCCGCTGTCTGTGGAGCATCTTATTGATGCTGCGTTGTCGTCGGTGGCCGTGGGAGCCCTGGGGCGTCGACAGGTCCTGCTTGGAGCTGCTGCTCAGGCTGCGGAACAGCTTCCAGCTGCTGCTACCCTCGCGGTGCTGCTGGTCCTGCAGAAAGTCCACCGACGAGTCAATGTGGTGGTGTGTACGATCGTCCAGCACCACAGTGGTCTCGTGCTCAGACAGACCCGTCAGAATAGCCTGCAGCTCGTCGTGGTCGTTAAGTGGCTTGCCCGTTGCAACCGTGGGAGCCGTGCCCGAGTAGTCCGTGTACTGGAACTGTGGCACGTCCTCGCCGAGCGAGACGATGGACGTCCGTGACGAGTTCTGTCGCATGTACAGGGAGTTTGGCCGCGCCGGTTTTCGTGGAGGCGCCATGGTGTTGTTGGGCGACTGCACGGGGATCTGGGGCAGAGGCTTGGGGGGTTTTGCGGCAGCCACAGCAGCAGCCACAGCCACGGGAGCCGCAGAGGTGACGGACGGCGCAAACTCGTCCCTATAGCTTCGATCAACCTTGGGCTGGTAGTATCCTCCATCGTCGGAGGACTCAGAGGACACTGCTGTCGCTGCGAGGTTGGTGGACGACTCGGCAGACACGGCTGCAGAGTACTTGGCCGTGGCCTCCTCCAGATACGGATTGTTGGACTTGTATGACTGGACTGGAGGAGACTCGCTCTTTGCCTTGAACGACGGAATGTTGACCGGCGCAGAGACGGTGTTGTTGGAGATGTTGTTGATGTTGTTGGAGAGAGGGGCCGGGGCTGTCTGAGGCGATAGCTGGGGGGTACTTTGGACAGGAGCAGGCATTGCTGGAATGGGGGCCGGAGGCACCGAGTTTCGAGAAATGTCGTACGAGTTGTCTCGAGTAGCCCGGGCAGACTCGTGCTCAGACACCCCTCGTGATGGTGGCACGTCCCACAGATTGTTGCTTTCAAGAGAGCGTGTGATTTCCTCCACCGTGGGGTATCTGGCTGCGGCCTCGTCGGGATCAAACGCCTCCAGACTGCTCTGGCTGGTGTTTCGAGAGTGGCCGGCGGGGACCTCCAGCTGTGAAGATGCCTGCACTGGAACGGCTGTTGCTGCAGCTCCAGCCACTGCAGCCTGGAGAGGGGGAGAGGGCTGGACTGGAGGAGAGGGAATGACCGAAGACGGGGGCTGTTGCACTGTTCCTACAGGCTGGCCAATCTGCTGGCCCTCCAGCGCCAGACGTCGCTCCTCCTTTCGCTGGTAGTATGTCTGTGTGGTGTGGTCGGGCACGGGCACGTTGCGCAGTCTACACAGCTCCTGGATGGTCTGGTAGACGTTTGGCCGGTTACGGGGGTCTTCTCGTAGCAGCACGCTGATGAGGTGTTTGAGACCGTCCGAGTAATGTGGCTGCTGGGGGAAGGAGAACTGGGCGTTGAGCACTGCCAGCTGGCCCTGCTGCTCAAACGGCGTAATGTAGTAGCACAGCTTGTAGAAGAAGACGCCCAGGGCCCAAATGTCGGACTTTTCGTCAATGGGAAAGCCGCGCATAATGTCAATCATCTCGGGTGCCCGGTACTGCACGGTTGTGTGTCGCTGGATGTCGTCGTCCAGAATGCGGAACTCCATCTGGTTACGTGGCGGCCGCAGAACCGGCGACACGGAGCCAAAGTCGCACAGCTTGAACTTGCCATCGCCGCTGATGAGCACATTTTCAATCTTGAGGTCTCGGTGCAGCAGTGGCTGGTCCAAGTAGTGCATGCAGAAGACGGCCTCGGCGATGTTGCTGCCGATGGTGAGCACCTCGGGCTCCGAGAGCCGTTCTCGTAGCCGCTCGTTCATGAAGTCAATCAGTCCGTTTCGCGAGCAGTACTCCATGAGCAGAAAGACCTCGTATCCGGGGCCGTTGGCGTTCCGGGCCGCGTGTGAGTCAATGTATTGCACAATGTATTCGTTTCCTGCCAGTCGTTTCTGTGTTAGTATCAGTGAGGTGGTTTGGTGTTGGATTGGTGTTTTGATTGGAGTTCGACATCTGGTTCGATATTTGGTCGATATTTGTTCGGTATTTGGTCGATATTTGGTCGATGTTTGGTTCGACATTTGGTCCAAAATGGTCCCTCACCTGGACATAAAGCCGCTCCCTCAGCTGGCTCGTTCACAACTCCCTCTCTCTACTCACCATGGCGTCCACCTCGCATCGGAGAAGATTCAAAGAGGGCTTGTCGGGGACAGCGACCCGCTTCAAACAGGCCACGCTGGAGCCACGAAACTCGGGCGAAATGTCGCACGTGTACACATGCGCAAAGCCGCCCTCGGAAATGTATTTTTTGATGGTCACCGCATGCGATCCCACCGTGAGCTGGGTGCCCGGGGGATACGCTCCTGGCGGAGCCTCTTTGTGGGTCATGGTCTGTCAAGTCGTGTGTGCACCGCCTGCAATTGCTCGCTCAGCCAACAGTTGCTGTGTCGTGGTTTGGGAAGCAGACCGCTGCGTTGTGCTTAGGACAAGCTACTGCTCTGTAGTTGATGAGCTGTTATGAGTGTGGGTTGGGGCTATGCAGGAGCACAGCTGTTGGTGCATTGGGAGTGGCTAGTCCAGGGAGCTGGGTTCCACTGCCAAGCGTCGTGGAGTGGTGGTGCAGGCCCGGGGGGTCGGCGTACATTTACTGTTATTTATATCCGCCCTCCTCCTCTCTTCTCCAACTCTCCACGCCTACTTTTTTCACACACTCTACGTGCTGACTCCTCCTATTGAAGCTTGTCCAAGGTTGTGAGAGGTTCAGCCAAGCCAAGGTTGTTCATTTTTCAGGTGGTAGGAAGAAGGGTCTACCGAAGGTAATGTGGGCTAATAGATGGATGACAGAACCCAAGCAGAAAACTCATCCCAATTCAAGAGTGGTGGGACGTCAGTTACTAGTACCAGTACGAGTACGAGTACAAGAATGATACTGGCCCTGTACCGTACTGTACAGCATCATACATGCTGTTGGACGTTGCTATGGCAATAGACAATCATGGCTATTTTTGGCCCACCAAGAACATCCACATGATGACTCGATATTTGCCACTCTACAGTCGCCACCAGGACAGTGGGATGGGGTGAGATTATGTAATCGACGAGATGGATCTATTGGTAGCTATTTGGGTCACGTGACATCATGGACATTCTGTACAAGATGAAAACGTGGGTCCTTGCAGCCAGGGCAGAGGATGATGTAACCGAAATGAAGAGTGTTGGTATTGCATCAAATTCAGTCAAAATTCTTCCAAACGACACTCGACATGTCGTTGGTGCTCAATTCATATATATATAGTCTTAGGATCGTCTTTTTAGTCGCTCTTATTATCTTCTCTGTCGTCGTATTTTTCACCTTCTTGTTCACTCACATTCACACTCCCAGCATCAAGCTTATATACTGCACCAAGCATCTTCACCTTGCAACAGCAAAACGGATATGCCAGCCACGCCGTTCTCGTCGCCTACACAACAAAATGCCGTGCTAGCCGCCACGCCGTTCGACAGCAACATTCCCCTGGCGGTCCCAGGACTCGTCAGAAACCCCTCCCATATCCACCGAACAAGTATAGTTGAGGAGCTGGAGCGTCATCAGCAGGACCAAAAGACGGATCTGGAGCGTGGATCTGTGTCCGATGGGGCCAATTCTGACCAGCCCGAGTCTGGTGACGGTCTTGTTTCATCCTCAGAGCCCCCAATTGCTCCTGAAATCAACGTCAATCTCAACGACCAACCGCTTCTGGCAGAAGAGTCCAATCCCCCCAGTCCACGCATCAAGACCATCAGCAAACCTCCTCCCATCAAGGTGGTGCCTCCGCTTAACTTTGGGCCCGTGGAACGCAATCTGTACCGATCTGGACAACCCGAGCCGATTTCGTTTCCGTTTCTCGAAAAGCTGCGACTCAAGACGATTCTGTGGCTGGCGGTGGAGGACCCTAGTGACAACTTTCTGGCGTTTGCCGACGATCACGAGATTATTGTGCATCACCTGGGACTTGTCACCGAGGGAACCAATCCCTGGGATCAGCTGACAGAGTCGTCCATCGTGGCAGCCCTGCAGATCATCATGGACAGAGACTCGTATCCACTGCTAGTGTGCTGCGGAATGGGTCGTCATCGAACAGGCACCATTGTGGGCTGTCTACGACGGCTCCAGGGCTGGAATCTGGCAAGTGTCAGTGAAGAGTACCGTCGATACGCCGGATCTCGAGGAGGACGAGCTCTGATCGAATTACACATTGAGGCGTTTGACACCTCGCGCATCATGGTGTATCCAGAAAGCGCTCCCGAATGGTGTTCTTCGTAGCCTTGTACAAGTACGTACTGGTGTACTTTTCATTATATATATTTATCTCGGCTTTTCTATACTATAGCTTGTTTTTCAATGTATTCCCACAAGATGCTTGTATCCCTTCTTTCTTCTTACTCTCCTATTCCTCATCCTCCTCACTGAACAACGTGGATGTTGAAATAAACCACGGGCAATTGGGTGGTTTCAAACGTGACGTCGGCCTGGACCCCCAGAGCCGCCAAAACGCCCCGAATGACGCCCACAGGGAACCACAGATACGGAGTGGCCCCCTTCATGGTCTCGACCTGGCCACCCTTGGCACTCATGCGCTGGCAGCCTCGAAACTGGTTCTCCACAAACACAAACGTGCCCCGGTGGTTTGTCTTGAGATGGTCCACCTGCTTGTTGTACAGCAGCAGCCACACATCTTTGCAGATGAACTTCATCATGTCCAGGGTGTCTGCAAAGTGTGGGCGGTCGTTGGAGAAGCTCTCGGCAATTCCTCGTCCCACGCGGTACCCATAGCCCTCCACGCGAAAGTATACATTGTCCAGATGGCTTTCCGAGTCCAGCAGGTATCCAAAAGGCGTCTGTTTGGAGCCCTCTTCGGGCTCGGTGGTTTCCTGCGACACTCTGAGGGCCGCGGGAACCACCTCGGCCAGCAGGAGCTCCAGCGCCGTGCTCGACACCATGTCCTCGTCGGCCGTTGACGACTGTCGCGGTGTGGCCATTGTGAGAGTGTGTGTTTTTGGACTGCGTGAGCTGATTAGGCAACGTCAATATCAACCTCCCGCTTTTCCCATGCGTCAACTAAGGTTGGGAGTCGCGCATGCCTGGTGAAACTTGCATTGAGCTATCCCATCTTGGATCAGGCTCGCCAAAAAAAAATCCAGACAAGCAACACCCAGGTTCCGAGTGGAGAATCGCCCTGCATATATAATGGACCGTGCCACGGCCCCAGACAGGCCACCAAGTCAACCCGACAATCACAATACAGACTCTCAAGACATGTGGGACTCAATCATCAAAGAGACGGACCTGAAATCACAAGAGATGGACCAGCAAGATCAGGAACATATCCCCGATCTCGTCTACAGCACTCCAATCCCCTCAAGTGACTCGTCAGAAAGATTCCACTTCCACAGAGAAACATTGCGTCCAGATAACATCAATGACTTCTTTCCCACAGACAATCCTCTGGACTGGGTAGCTTTGGCAGCAATGATTCTGGGTGTCGTCATGGGATCTTGTTTCCTGGCAGCCTTCTTTGTCGACTTTTACCAACTACCCCTGTATCTGGCATCTCTGGCTCTCTTCCACTTTCTGGAATACTACATCACCGCCAGATACAACACCCCCAAGGTGTCGTACGAGAGCTATCTGTTCCGAAATGGAGCTGCCTACCACATTGCGCATGTGGTTTCTCTGGCCGAGGCCCTGATCGAACACTACTTCTTCCCCAGCCTGCAGTACCGAAAGGAGGTGCGTATCATCAGTGTGTGTGGAATTGTGGTTATGATCATTGGCCAAGTTGCCCGTTCGTTGGCCATGATCCATGGAGCTACAAACTTCTCCCACAGAATCGTCCAGACAAAGACTCAGGAGCATACTCTGGTGACCACGGGTATCTACTCTCTGCTGCGTCATCCGTCCTACTTTGGCTTCTTCTACTGGGCTCTGGGCACGCAAATGTTGCTGTTCAACTCGGTCGGGTTTGCAGCCTTCTTTGTGGTTTTGTGGGCCTTTTTCCGCGAACGAATCGAGTTTGAGGAACAGTTTCTCGTTTCCTTCTTTGGCAAGGAGTACGAGGAGTACCGAAATAAGGTGGGAACGGGGTTGATTGGCATTTAACATAATTAATAGTCTCAATAAATTTATTCTTCTACATATAATACAATTAGTCCTCCATGGCGACATCCTTGTCCTTGAAGTTGTTGATGTCCTTGGCGTCTCCACCCTCGAGGTTTTCGTCGTCGTAAAACTCGTTGGGGTGCTCAATCTGCTCGTCAATGGCCATCTGAGAGCCACCCTTGGTGTCCTTGGCTAGAGCAGAGTCCTCCTCCTCATCACCATCGTCAGGAGCGTCTCGAGGCACATCGGTCATCTGAACCGAAGGAGCAAACTTGGTTCGGCCAAGATTGACCAGAACCTGAGTGAGAATCTTGTCCAGGTACTCGGGGGAGTTTGCATTCTGCATGTTGGAAGGCCGCACCTCGAGCTTGTAGTCGGGGCCGTAGTACTCGTAGTAGTCGTTGTAGGGAATGTCGGGGCCCACCATTTTGTTGAGCAGCAGACCCGTCTCAAAGGTCCATGTCCTTGACACGTTTCGCATTGTGTAGCCTCCTCCTCCGACCACGAGCACGGGCAGACCAAACGACTTGACGTAGTTGACGCAGTTTGCGTGGCCCTGCATGGACAGGTTGAAGCATCCGAGACGATCTCCCGACAGGGAATCGCCACCGCACTGCAAAACCACCACCGTGGGCTGGTACCACTCCATGATGGCCTTGATGACGGGCTGGAACACGTTTTTGTAGTTTGTGTCGTCGATTCCATCTCGCAGCGGGAAGTTGACGGCGTAGTTTTTGCCCTTGCCGGCTCCAATGTCTCGCAGCTCTCCGGTTCCAGGGAAAAACTCGCCGTACTTGTGGAACGAACATGTCATGACTCGGTCCGTCGTGTAGAACGCCTCCTCCACTCCGTCTCCGTGATGCACGTCAATGTCAATGTACAGCACTCGGGGATGGTATCTGAGCAGCTCGATGATGCCCAGCACGATATCGTTGAGGTAGCAGAATCCGGAAGCCTCTGACTTTTTGGCGTGGTGCAGACCTCCGGCCCAGTTGATGGCGATATCGCACTTGCCTCGGTTGAGCCGAGCAGCGCCCTCCATGGAACCTCCGCCGGAAATTCCGCAGAATTCAAACAGCCCGTCGAAAACGGGACAGTCGTCTCCGACGTTGAACTTTGCCTGCTCCTTGGCAAAGTGCTCCATATTGTCTGGGGTCACCCGTGACAGGAAATCCACATACTCGTCCGTGTGGAACTGGCACATTTCCTGCTTGGTGGCGGGCTTGGCCCGGTAGATCTCCATGTGCTTGTACAGGCCGTAGTTCATGATGAGCGAATGGGCCATTCGTATTCTGTGGGGCTTCATGGGGTGGCCCGCTCCGTAGGCGTAGTTGCCGACATCCGAGTCGTAAAAGTAGGCCACCCGTTTCTTTTCGTTGGGCTTGACCGTGATGGGGTCAAACGGCTCTTGCGTGAATACCATGGTCCGGTGATGGCGTGGGGGTGAACAAGAGGTGGTGGACGATGGATGAGAGTGTCAGTTACAGAAAATATGCAGAGCAAAAGTCAAACCCGACAGGATGGGTTATGGCGTTTGAATGTGGCAATTTGTTGATGGGGCGGAGGTAGCCTTAAATAGACAATCGTTGTTGAAAATATCTCTTTCAGATATGCCGTGACTCGGTCAGTGTGATACGATACGATAAGAGTAGAGTACTGTAAGATGGTAACCTCTCCCAAGACAGGAAGAGGAAGCGATCAAAGTGGTTATAGGGAGGATTGGGAAAGTGGATATTCTGGTGGATGGTGTTTGACATAAGTATTCAACCGGTATTCTCCTTTTCGTCTTCTCCATTGATGTTAATGCCTCATATCAAGTACGGCATACTACTTCCAGTATTACTTCAGATAAAGTGGTTGTCCCAAATTCCAAGACAATTCAAGACATTTCAAATGTCAAATTTCAGTCCAAATTTCAAAATCAAAAATAAACGAATATCTTTTGTCACAAAATCATATCCAAATTCCGTATCCAAATCACACTCCATTATCGTGGCTTATATCTTCTCTTCTCTCCCTCCTCTCCCCCTAACCCTCTACTTTCCACCCCAACATCACGTGCATAGTTTAGCCTGCATGATCATGCAGAACACGTAGCCAATGTAGCCATGTAACATCTCTCTCCAGACTCACCAGACATGTCCGAGCTCCGAAAAAGAACTGAGACTGCCGTGGCCGAGGCCGGTCAAAAGATTGAGGTCAAGGAAACCGCCGAAATCTCGGAAAAGACTCCTGAATCAACCAAATCAACCAAGGGACACATTCTCGATCTCCTCATCTGTGTATCAGGAATCTACGCGTCCTTTCTCACGTGGGCTGTGCTCCAGGAACGAATCACAACCACGCCGTATGGCCCCGACAACAAAATCTTCCGAGCATCTCTCGTCATCAACACAGTTCAGTCATTCCTGGCTGCCGCAGTAGGATACGCCTACCTACAGTACAAACAGAGCCGAAGAGCCGCCAAGGGTCTCAAAAAGAACACCACCGTCATTGACAGCCTGTACACGCTCAAACAGCTGTCTCTGGTGGCTCTCAGCCAGTCTCTAGCCTCTCCCTTGTCCTACACTGCTCTCAAGTACGTTGACTACCTGACCTCCATTCTGGCCAAGAGTTGCAAGTTGATCCCGCTCATGGCTCTGCAGGTGACCCTCTACCGACGCAAGTTCCCGGCCTACAAGTACGCTGTGGTTGTTCTTGTCACCATTGGTGTCTCCATGTTCACCATCTTCCACTCGGCTCCCAAGAAGGCCTCTGGAGCCGGATCCGACCACCAGCTGTACGGTCTGGGGCTTCTCGGAGTCAGCATGCTGCTCGATGGACTCACAAACTCGACCCAGGACCAGATTTTCCGAAAGAACGCTGACATTACAGGTCCTCATGTCATGTGCGGTCTCAATCTGCTCACGGGAGTCTTCACCACCGTGTCTCTGTTGACCTTTTCGCGACCTCAGCTGGATACTGCCATTGTCTTCATCCGAGCTCATCCCGAGATTCTGCGAGACATTGTGCTTTTCGGGCTCTGTGGAGCTGTGGGCCAGGTGTTCATCTTCCAGACACTGGAGAAGTTTGGATCTGTGGTGCTTGTGACCGTCAACGTGACCCGTAAGATGTTCTCCATGCTGCTGTCGGTCGTCTGGTTCAACCACCGTCTGACTCTCGGCCAGTGGGCGGGTGTGGCTGCTGTGTTTGGCGGCATTGGTTTCGAGGCCTGGATGAAGATGAAAAAGTAGGCGGCGTAAGGAGGATCGCGCCTAATAACCAACGGGAAAATGTATCATAGCTATTTATCTGTAATCACGGAACTATCAAAAAGATCTATTGTATCTGAACTATTATCCCCTCACACATCAATCAATCATATCTATTACTCTATCCCCTACATGAAAGGCTCAATGTTGAACTCAATGCTGGAGGAAGCATAAGGAATCTCAAACTTGGCCAGGACATTGGGATGCAGAATGCCCATGTCTCCAATCACCTGTGCGTCGGCACCGTCCTGGGTTCGCAGGTGGATGGTGGCTCCTCTGCCAGGGAAGAAGGTCTCGGAGTGCGACTCTTCGATCCAGTAGCCTCGGGAGGTGGACTCCTTGGGGTTCTCGATCCACGAGACTCGCAGCATCTTCATGAGTCGGCCCAGCAGACCGTGGACGGTCTCGAAACCGGAGGTCTTTCCGGAGAAGACAGCACCAAAGTTTCGCTGGTTGTAGGACTTTCGCTCGAGAGCCTCGTTCTTGAAGACAACGTCTCCGGTCTCAAACACCTTGATGGGAAGAGAGTGCTTCTTGTTCTCTCGGATGGTCTTGAGAACACCGGGAAGAAGCGAGGTTCGGATCACCTGGTACTCCTGTGTCTTGGGGTTGGCAAGGTGCACGGCCTGGCCCTCGTCCTTTCGGTTGAGGAAGCCAAAGTTCTCGTCGTGCGAGCACAGGGTCAGAGGCAGCACCTCGGCCCAGCCGCTCATGGCCACCTCTCGTCGCACAATGTCCGACACCTTGTTGATGAGCTGGGGCTTACCCACGGTGGCAGACTTCATGGGCAGAGTCTTGGGCAGCGAGTTGAAGCCGTAGCCAATGGCGGCGTCCTCCATGATGTCGCACTGATGCAGAATGTCGGATCGGGTGGGGGGGATGGCCACGTCCAGCACGTCGGGGTTGGCAGTCTTGGAAGCCTGAAGCGACATCTTGGCCAGAAGCTGGATAATGTCGTCAGCAGACAGATCCAGACCCAGACACGACTTGATGTAGGGGATCTCGGCCTGCATGACTCGAGGAGCCATGTCGGGGGTGATTCGAGACTCGCCATTGTGCTCAGACACAATCTTGAGAGGCTCCACGGTGAAGGGCTCGGCACAGTACTCGGAGAAGGCTGCGACAATCTGCGACAGAACAATCTCCAGACGGGTCTTGTCGGTTCCAGTCACCTCGATGAAGATGTTCTTGGTCTCGGGAGAAATCTTGGTCTTGTCCGAGTTGATGATGGGGGGAAGAGAACACACGGTGTTGTCATCGCCCATGACAACGTAGGGGTAGACGGGAGCATCCTTGATGATGTAAAGGAACTTTCCGAGGTTCTTGTCCTTCTCGTAGAACTCCATCACACCCTCTCCAGTAAGCTCCTTGGTCTGGTTCAGAGGAACAAAGGCCATGGAGGCATCATCAGGCTTGAAGGCCTTGTAAGCAAAAGGACCATCCTGGACCATCTTGTCAAAGTCATGGGTACCAATGGCCACAAGCTGTCGTCCTCGACAAATGTTGGAATGGAGCTTCTCCTGCAGAGAAATGAACGACTCGTACTTTCGCTGGTCCAGAGTCACATTTCGAAGAATGGCTCCAGCAGCAAAAGGTCGAACCTCAGCAGTCTCAGGATGAATAGTCAGCTCCAGAAGCTTGGCGGGCTTAGTCAGCTTGATCTCAGGAACCTGGGCTCGACCAAGGAACACATTGAGAGCCTGAGCAATACCCTCAATACACAGCATATCGTACCGGTTGGCAGGAATCTCAATCTTGAGCTGAGGACGCTCATCTCCAACACAGTCGTTGGTGGTGTCCTCATCCAGCTCGATTCCAAACTCGAAACAGAGCTCATCAAACTCCTCGGTGGAGTACGTCTTTCCAATGGCCTTGTACAGGTCCTCTTTGTCCACGGAGATGGTAGGCATGGTTGTCGCTGGGTTTCAAAAATCGAGGGTAGCTGATACCTGATCTGTCGTGCTCCTGCACTCGGACTGGAATGACTCCGAATTTTTCGTTACCCGGCCGAAACTTGCAGAAGATCGGATGAAGTAGGAAATGTGAGAGGAGGGGTGTGTAGTTGGTAGATGGTACAAAGGAGCGGTAAATACGATTGTCTATGTGGAAATCTATATAATTGTGGCCGCATTCAGGTTTGCTTAGTAATCGGATTATGTAATCACTTTTTGATGACTAATCATAACCGTATGCCTTGTGTGCCCCTGCGCATGCATCCATCGGACTTTGCTGTTGTCATGCTGACTAATGACAACCTACGGCCTGACTAATAAATCTGTAACCGCATCTCCTCATCCTCGTATGCCTGCTTGAAGCTTCAGCATCCAAGTTGAGTGTAAAGTAAACATGCAAGTGTATTTATAACACGGGGATAACAATGGTCCGAGTTTCAGAGGTTTCAAGGGGCTATGTCTGACTGTGCATATGTCTAGCAAATGGTCATGTGCTTTTCATGTCCATGTCGTGTCATCTAGTGGCGTAGCCCCTTTTTTTCTACGATACTGTATTAGTCTGATACATTTGAGTCAGGCCATGTTAAGCCTGACAAGTTTCAGCTCGTACAACATACTCAATACCATCCATTGTTATAAACTAGTTTGCAGGGGCGCTCGTAGGGCGAGGGTGCAAGGGCGCCCAGGGTACAATCGTCTTTTTGCGCGCGCTTAGAGGATCACGCACTTCTTTCTCTTCTTGCCCGAAGAGGGCTCTCGTCCCGTGGGGCCAATGAGAGCGGCTCGGGTAGCGTGCTCAAAGATCTCCCGGACTCCGTCATGGGTTCGGGCAGAGCACTCGAGGTACTTGAGGGCTCCAATCTTCTGGGCCACGGCGTTACCCTCCTCGGTGGTGACGGGCCGCTGGGACGTTCTTCTCAGCTCCTCAATGGTCTTGGGGTCGTTTCGCAGGTCCACCTTGCAACCGACCAGCAGAATGGGCACGCCCTGGCAAAAGTGCAGCACCTCGGAAATCCACTTCTCCTGCACGTTATCCAGCGAGTCGGGCGAGTCGATGGCAAAGCAGATGATGATCACGTTGGAATCGGGGTAAGACAGGGGTCGCAGACGGTCGTAGTCCTCCTGACCAGCGGTATCCCAAAGGGCCAGCTCCACTCGTCGGCCGTCAATCTCCACGTCGGTCACATAGTTGTCGAACACGGTGGGGACGTAGACCTCAGGGAAGGTGCCCTTGGCAAAGACAATGAGCAGACAGGTTTTTCCGCAGGCTCCGTCTCCCACAATGACGAGTTTTCGTCGCAAATCGGCGGGCTGTGCTGGCATTCTAGTATCGGGTTTGGGCTTGTGGTCGGTTCAACTTTTTCCCCCTTGCAAAACGAACAAAAGTGTGTATCGTAGTGCGAGTGTGTGGGAGTGTAGTGTGTATGTAAAATGTAGAGTGTCGTCTTTTTGTTTGGTGAAGCAGAGAGAGCCTATCTGGATAGCCGCACAATGATAGGAGTCCGACACCGACTACAAGGCTGACGTTGAGAGGAGAGGAATACGGAGGGCTTATATACACGTCTTGTGCTCACGACATTCCCAGTGTCGTGCCTGGACATTTCTCAGCTCCCCATCACACCCGCTACGTGGTGCCCGAGCCTCTGCTTTTCTATATATACCCCCTCATTCCACTCTGAACTAACCTCGACTTGTCCCAACTGACTCTCCCAACGTTAGGCACTTTTTGCGCGTGCCACCGTGGTTTGTGTGGTGTGGACTGGGAAAAATCAGCCTTTGGCCCAAAACTCAAAAGCCTAGCGTCAACAACAAGAAACAAGAGAGACAAGCAAGTGACGATACATTACAGTGCGCGTAGAATGTACGTTTGCACTGACGTCAGCTTGCCGGTTCTATAGGTGGCGAGTGTCTGGTTTTTTTGCCACATCTATTACTACACAGTCCCCTTTACTAACACTAGCTACCGCTATCCCCCTGACTCTTTACACCCGCTCCTTATCGAGGTCACCCCAGCCATGGCACTGCCGATCTAGTCGTGTGCTTGCGTGCAGGATGCAGGATGGCGTCACTCAAGTAGCCGGCCGTCAAATACGGCAGACCAACTAATGGCCATGTTGGGGGGCCCAGAGTCCCCCTGCCACGGGGATATCTCCAGGTGAGACTTTTTTCCCTCATCTGGTTTCTCCTCCCTCCACGGAGAAACCATGATATTGTTGGGGACACGGCCATGCCGGGTCGTAGCAATACGGACCATTGGTTTGGGGTCTTGTCTCTTGGCAAGTCTCACTCCGTGACCGTTGGGATTCACCTCCCCGCCGCTGCCTAGTCTGCCGTGGGTGACAGGATCAATGACGCTCACCCGGCTGTCAGACGTTGTAATCTGCAGGCAAAAGCTCTGCTCGGTGACCACCTCGTTCATCTGGCAGAAAACTGAGGTGTACAGGCTCTCCAGGCCCAGGGCGCCGACCCACAGGTTGGCAAACTCGTCGAAAAACGGAGCCGATTGCACCAGAGCGGCACGAGCTATTCCAGAAGTGTCGGGACTGCTGCACACCTCCTTGAGTCGCTGTTTACACTGCTGAGCGGCTCCCTGGTCACGGGGAGAAGCGGGCTCAGAGGTCGCTGGAGGAGGCTCGTGCACAGACTTGAAAATGAGCGCCAGGAGAGGATCCGAGGTGCCAATCATATCCAGAAACAGCGGAAGTCTGCACTTGCGAGCATTGATCTCCTTGATGACGAGATGGGGCGAGAAGGCGAACGGTTTGGTGTAGTTTGCGGGCACCAGAAGAAAGTGGTCGACCAGAGAATGGTACTGAGGGAGTCCAAATGGTACTGAGGTCTGCATGAACTGCGAAACGTTGCCATCAAGACACCCTGCCGAAAGGTACTGGGTGCTGTTGAAGACGAACAGAAGCGTGGTGTTGACTGGAATATCGACCTTGCGACCGTCCAATTCCAGACTGCGACAATTCTGAGACAGCTCCTGTGAGATGGAAGCAAAGGTGTCTGCTTTCATGGCTTGAGGAAGGATCTTGTAGAAGGCGTGGGAGTCGTCTTGATTGTTGTTGGATAACATGGACACCTGATCCATTCCCAAAATGACATCTCCGGGCGAGTGTGAGTTCCATGCTGCAACAAATGGTATCAATGGCAGCAGTGTTTTTGTTATTCTCATTTGTGTGTAGCTAGCAGAGATGACCTTAAGTGGTTACCTTGGGCTACCTTAACCTGGAGGACAAGCTCTATGAGTAGGCACACTGAGCAGTCTCTCTTGAACCCTTGATCAACAGTAAGATCTATTATCTACATACACCTCCTCATTGCTGCTAGCTCAGCTATATACACACTAGTAAAAGAAGGAGCCGAACCAGCCCTTGCTCTTTCGCTCTCGAACGGCCTTGGGCTCCCAGGTCTTGATTCCCTCCTGGATCTTGGCCACGGCCTCCTCGGCAGTCAGGTTTCGGCCCAGAACGTCCAGAAACTGTCCCTCGGGATCCATGAGGTAGAAGAAGATGGAGTGGTCCACCAGGTAGTCCTGGCCGGGCTTGACGTTGGGAGGAGTCGAAAAGTAGACTCGGTACGCCTTGCACGTGTGCTTGATCTCGTCGTAGGTACCGGTGAGACCCAGAATCTGGGGATGGAACTCGGACAGGTACTCGGCAAGCACCTCGGGAGAATCTCGAGCAGGATCGCACGTGATAAACAGAGGCTGCAGCTGGCCAGGGTTGGTCTTGTTGACCTCATCGATCATAACGGCCATCTTGTCAAGCTCATCAGGACAGATATCGGGACACATTGAGAAGCCAAAGTAAAGCAGCGAAAACTTGCCCTTGAGATCCTCACTGCTGAAAATGCCGCCCTTGTGGTCCTGGAGCACAAACGGTCCTCCAACAAGAGGCTTACCGTAGCCTCGGTTGGCCTCAGCCTCTCGTCGCTGGGTCACCTTGGCCTTTTCGGTCTGGAAGAACCAATAAATACCAACTCCCGAAGCCACAAACAGAGCAAAGACCTTGAAGTCGAAAATACCCTTGTACTGTCGTCGGTGCATCTCTCCAGGGGAAGCTCCCTTGGACAGAGAGATTCGAGACAGAGGCTTTCGCTTGGGCTTGTCTTCTTCAGAAGCGGCTTCCTGCTTTGGGGGTTGTGTGGAGTTCCATCGCTTGTGGAGAAGGGGATGTGTGAGAGGTCGAGCGGTGGCTGCCGAATGCAGCGGTTGCAGACGTAAACGAGTCAATGTTCGAAGCATTGGAGTTGGAGTAAAGATCAAGCCATGGCTTCACATTTATTATGCATAGACTTTTAAGGTGTTACCCGGAAGTGGCTAGTGTGGCGTAGCTTAGAAGGAGGGTAGCCAGAGCGCCGAGATGTTTGTATGGCACTAAGAAAAGAAACATTAGTAGTATTATACCGTGTATCCCGTCCTGAATACCCGATGTCCTCGCTCCTTGCTCCTCATAACCTGTGCAACTCTGTTAACGCCGGGCCGAAAAATTAGACCCGAGTGTAATGAGCTGACAAAATCAGAGTGCCAAGTTGCAGATGTCACGTTGGGAATGTAGGGAGGAGATTGGTACGGTTGGAATGCTGAGTCAGCCCCGAGGTCGTCTGCGTCGTATCCATCGTGTGCGATGCGAGCTCGCAGACTCAGAGTCCTTGCCACCTAGACCCGTGACGTAGCACAAGAGTGCATGATGCCCAGTTGGGACAAGACAAGTTGAGTGCGGTGTTAACAGGAGGTTGTAGGAGGGTCAGATGAGCAAGATGGTGGGCGGTGGAGAGGTATTTTTGAGGGAATTTTTCGGCAGATAGTGAGCTGGACGCCATCGGAGTATTAATCAGCCGGTTTCCTCGTCCCTTGGCGTCTCTGGACCCGTCAGTAGGTGGTGTTGGCACCAGCCCCTGCTAATAGAGTTCACAATCACAGGGCTATCTCCCGCTCACAACCACGAGAGAAAGCCCATCATCTTTTTGAACACCAACAACACCCCTTTGTGATTCTCTAGATACCATGTCGCACTCCCAGAGAACATACGACCTGCTGATCAAGCTGCTTCTGATAGGCGACTCCGGCGTGGGCAAGTCGTGTCTGCTGCTGCGGTTCTGCGAGGACCAGTTCACCCCTTCGTTCATCACCACCATTGGTATCGACTTCAAGATCCGAACAATTGACATCGGAGGCAAGCGGGTCAAGCTGCAGGTGTGGGACACTGCTGGCCAGGAGCGGTTCCGAACCATCACCACGGCCTACTACCGAGGAGCCATGGGCATTCTGCTGGTGTACGACGTGACGGACGAAAAGTCGTTCAACAACATTGAAAACTGGTACCAGAACGTGCAGAGCTACGCCAACGAGGGCGTGGAGCTGATTCTGGTCGGCAACAAGAGCGACCTCGAAGACAAGCGGGTCGTTTCCACAGAACAGGGCCAGGCCCTGGCAGATAAGTTTGGCATTCCCTTCTTGGAGGCGTCGTCCAAGAACAACATCAACGTCGAGGAGTGCTTCTACTCGGTTGCCACCCGAATCAAGGACACCGTGGCCAAGACCAAGGGCAACGAGTCCGGGTCTGGAGGCGTCAACATCGCCGAGGGCGAGGACAACTCCTCCTCAAAGTGCTGTTAACTGAAGAGGGTATATAGTATATTAATTGCGTCATGAGTATGTGCAGTGGTATCAGATTGGCGGTCGTCTTGTACTTGTAGCTGTTCATACATTAAGAACGAACACTGTACAACCTATTCATAGAAAAGACTTTAAGTAATCAACCAACAGTTTACTTGATCAAACGAACAGGAACGAACACTAGTAATCAAACAGTATACAACTTGTTCAGAGATACAAGAACTAGTGCATTAGGTAATTAACTAATACAAGAACGAACACCAGGAGTCAAACAACAGTCTACATGGTGATACAATACGAGACATTATGTAATCAAACATCTACAACTTGATATATTGGTATGTTACGTAATCAAACAGTCTACACACCTACACTACAAGAACGACACTTCCTAGTCCAACAGCTACACTCGTCAACCACTCAATATCCATCTTATGCTATTCCCTTATTCAACACCCTTCTTGTTGAAGTAAACCCACTGGTCCTCCAGGGGCTTCTCCTCGAGCTCCTCCCAGGGCTTCCACAGGCTCATTTTCTTGGCGAGCTCGAGCTCCTCGTAGGCCTGGATGACCACCTCCTCAATGAGTCCGGCTCCAATCTTGGTCTCAATCACCTCGCTGACCTCATTGTCCTCCACAATCTGCTTTCGGTGAGAAGTCAGGTTCTCAATGGACTGTCGGTACACAGAGTCCTTGGGGTGCTTGTCTTGCAGCTCCTTGAGAGTGGCCTCGTACAGGGCAATGAGTGCCGGTCGAGGGTTGGGATGCTGGAAGATTCCTGTCAGTCCGATAGGAGCTTTTGTTAGTAAGATGAATGGTCAAAGTCGATGTTTGGGATACTCACTGCCGTCTCGCATCTGGACGAGGACGCTCTGGCCACTCTTCTGGACTCCCTTGGAGACGTTTCGCAGAAGCTGTGTGTATCGCATTTTTTGGGGATGTGTTCTGAGCCTCCAAACTGAACCGTGATCTTGACGCTATTACTTTACTGGAGATTTTACCCTTCGTTTGGTTGGCCAGAACCTTGTTTTGGGGGTTAGGGTTGGGAGCAACGTGTAGTACTTATGGAGTTAAGTAATATTCAACTAAATTTAAGGTGATGAGAATATCTGCTATGGGGGTAAAATGAGCCCGATAATTGGTTTAATATCACATTTTATATCATATTATCAAATTTTCAACTCGTTATCTCTCCCCAAGCCCCATAATATAACGCCCTCTTATCTCTGTTTATACATCTAAAGTTTCAACATCCTCCCCACATACACACATCTCCATATCTTACTAACACAACAATGGGAGTCTTGCTTTCTTGCTTGAGAGGACCCGTGGAGGAAGATCCTCCTGGAGTGAGTACGAGTACCACGTTCGATTTATTGCTGTCGTCGGCTTCCTAACACAGATCTCCGAAACTGAACCTCTTCTGGGAAACAACACCATCGACACCACAGATGACAATGCGGTGGACCCCTCGGATCGGCAGAAACACATGTCCAATCTGCATCAGATTGTGACGAGCACGGGCTCGAATCTCATTGACGTTGGATCTGTGGCCCAGGTCGAGTCTCCGAATGGAATTGTCCAGAAACGAAGCGCCTCGGACTTCAAGCGCCAGCTTGACCCTGACTCGGGCCTTGTGGTGCTAGCCAGCAATGTGTCTCAGGTGACCCAGGCCAATCTCAACGAAAAGGACAAGCACGTTGTGTCCAAGCATGTGGGCAAGTTTGTTGATCTGGTGGCCAAGGAGTCCACCGTCAAGCCCGTTGGAAAGCTCGTCCAGAACTTTTCAGAAATCTAGTCTGTATTGTACCAGTAGCATATATTTATTGAGAGAGATGGGATGACTATAGACGTTGTAAACCACATTGTAGAATGTATCCTCGTATCATCGTATCATATTTAGTTGATATTACTCTGTAAATAAACTATTTCAATCTTAGCCAGTTCCAACTCAGCTTCCTCCCTCAATCATAACCTATACATCCTACCTCCACCATATCTAAACATCCTTCATTTCCTTGTCCTCGTTCTTGTCTTCTGTCTCAACGGGCTCCTCCTCCTCCTCATCAACATCCCACTCCTTGGCTGTAAGACAGTACTTCTCCGGAGGAAGACGAAGACCGTATCCAGGCTGTACCTGTGGCAGAGCTCGTCGATTACGCTCCTGGGCCATCTCCAGAAGCAGCTCTTTGGGCGGAGCAGGCTTAAACTGGTAGTTGACTCGAGCAGCAATTGCCAGACGAACATCTTCAACAGAAAGAGCCGATGTAGAAACTGCCGCTGCTGCTGCATTGGCGTTTCCTCCAGATCCACCCGAAACAGGACCGGCCTTGTCGTTGTGAGAGTTGTTTGCGGCCGCAGCATGATCCGAATACAACAGAGCATCGTGCAACACTCCTTGCGTGTATCTGTAAGCAAAGTCCATGAGCTGAAGAGGAACCCGTTCCTGGTACGAGTTGACGCCCATGGACGCCAGAATCAGATGCAGCAGACGCACATCTCGCGGCGTCGCCGTGTTTGGAAGATCGCCCGATTCCATGTGTGTTTTTGGCTGGCGTGCTGAGTTCAAGATCGCAGTACTGATAGAGTTGATGTTGGATGCACAGGTTAAGAGTTTGACAGGTTATGAGTGTTAGAGGGAATCACGTGATATACTAGGTTCTGAAGAGTCAATCACGTAATATAACTAGTAAATACGCTGACTTGGCTATCACAGCCTTTAATAGCACTGGTGTCTGTCTTACATAAGCGCCCACCAAACCACCCAATGACGTGTTACCCCACATTTGCGATTACATAAGCAATTGGGCGAATCTGCCGCCCATACCTCATCCAATCGAATCAATTGCGCTTAGTAACAGCCCGATTGGTCATCATCACCTCGCCCACCAGCCACAACACCTCTCCTGTCACTTTTTTAACTCCTCCACGTTGCACTCCCAACTGTACTTAAGCACGCCTCCTGCCCTGTTACTTGCTACTGCCACCACACAGCACAACAGCACACAATACTGTCCACGATGAAATTGTTCGCTACCATTGGAGTTTTGCTCCTGGCTCTTCTAGCCTTCTTTGTGCAGCCTGCCCAGGCCGAGCCCGACGCCGAAATCACCCACAAGGTGTACTTTGACATCAAGCAGGGCGAGGAGTCGCTCGGACGGATCGTCATGGGTCTCTACGGTGACGTGGTCCCCAAGACTGTCGAGAACTTCCGAGCCCTGTGCACCGGCGAGACTGGCAAGGGCTACAAGGGCTCCAAGTTCCACCGAGTCATCAAGAACTTCATGATCCAGGGTGGAGACTTCACCCGGGGAGACGGCACTGGAGGCGAGTCCATCTACGGCCGAAAGTTTGCCGACGAGAACTTCCAGCTCAAGCACACCAAGCCCTACAAGCTGTCCATGGCCAACGCTGGCCGAGACACCAACGGCTCTCAGTTCTTCATCACCACCGTGGTCACTGGCTGGCTCGACGGCAAGCACGTTGTCTTTGGCGAGGTGCTGGAGGGTAAGGACGTTGTCGACGCCATTGAGAACACCGCCACCGGCGCTCGATCCAACCCCAAGGTCGCCATCACCATTGCTGAGGCCGGCGAGATCCCCGTCGAGAAGAAGACCGAGGCCAAGGAGGCCGAGGTTGAGGCCGAGGTCCCCGTCGAGAAGACCGAGACCAAGAAGGCCAAGGCCGACAAGGACGAGCTCTGACTACATGGCTCCAAAGAAAAGGCCCAGGAACTCTACAACAACCTGCGTGACCGGACCAAGGCCGTGTACGAGCGGGAGAAGCACAATGCCAGCTGCTTTTTTGTTTTCCTCTTCACCGCCGCTTGTGTTATTGCCATCAAGACCCGAGGGTCTGGCGTCGTCAAGCAGCGATCCCAGTAGGTAGTTAATCGAGATTTGTTAGTTTGCGTACAACGTACTTGTAGAGTGAATAATGCAATGTCTATATGCTGGTGACTACTTTGAGTTTTTGTTGACCATGTTGATCAACGGAATGTCATCTCCCGAGTCCTGGTCCTCGTCATTGTAGTCCTGGTTGTGAGGCTGGAGATGCTGGGGGAGATCGTACTGGGTTCGTTTCTGTTGCTGCTGGCGCTGCTGCTTGATGTAGGCCTGGTTCTGGTCTCTGATCTGGACCTCCTTGGCTGCCGCTTCTCTGATCTTTTGGAGCACCTGTTTGTTGAGGGGGAACTGGGTTCCGTTTCCTCGCACCTCTTCGCTGGGTTGGATGGGAAGCAGCCACATCCACCACTTGTCGCCCATGACCACCTGGAAGTTGCGTTTCCAGCCCACGTCAAACACGTTGCCCACCTTGTTGGACGACGGTGCAAACGTGTATCTGTATGAGGACGCTGGCAGGGCTGATCGGTACTGGGTGCTTTCGAGAAACTCGACCGTGCTCTGGTTGCAGAAGACGAGACAGAGCGAGAAGGATGCAAACGTGCCGACAGCGATTGCAAACACAAGTGCCAGCACCAGCAGGATCATGACGTTGACGGAGATGGCGCCCACGTAGTCCGTATTGTCCTGGCCCTGGCGGGCTCCAATCTCCAGAATGTGGTTGTAGAAGACGAAGCCCGAGGAGCCGAGACACACAAAGCACAGCACTGTCACGTACCACAGAAAGAGCACAAAGAACTTGTGGTTGTGGAACCCAATGGCCGTGGCAAACCAGGGGCAGTAGTGGTCAAACTTGAGCACGCAGCGCTTGTAGTTTGAGCAGTGGTGGGACCGATCTGGTTTCCAGCCGATGCATTTTGTGCAAAACCGCAGACCCCCATTCTCCTTGGCACACACGGAGTTGGCCATCTCTCGAGGAGGCGTCAGATGCTGACCATCTGGAGTACACGCGTTCTGATACTCCACCAGAGGCACGGAGAAGTTGTCAATGTCCGTGGGGCTTCCAGGACTCACCTTGCACACCTTGAGATAGAGAATGTTGCACATGACGCCAATGGCGAGTCCCACAACACCATAGATCCTCCAAAAGGTGGTGTTGGACTCGAACAGCTGAGGCTCCCAGCAGATGAGCCATGCATGGACCCAGCAGGCCCAGATGATGAGGAAGTTGACGACTAGCGGCAGAAAGGCATTTGCGCCCCAAAAACACCACTTTTCGCACGCAAAGCAGCACTTGCGGCACTGCATTTTCCTTGTCGTTACGCGTAAGTTGGCGTGACTGGTGATGCAACAAAGTTCGTGTGGTGAGGTGAGGTACTGGTAGTGAAAAGTCGCAACCGTACTGAGTACTTGTACTGGTACTGGTACTTGTAGCTTATTACACAGCTAGATCACTGCTTACTCATGTACACAATAGGACCATGTAACGCTTATTCAGCAACGCTTACTCAGCCAAACACTTACTCAGCTCTGGTTTGCTTACGTCATCAGTCGCCACTCGGCTGTGCACTAACTGCGTATTAACCTAGACAACCATACTAAAACATCAATTACTCGTATCGTATCGTACTACACACTCTAGTTGTACTTGTCGGCAAGGGTCTGGACAAGAGCAATGTACTCCTGCTCAGCCTCCTCCTGAGACTTGCCCTTGAGCTTGTCCCAAGAGTCCCACTTGTACTTGGCCTTGAAGTTGAAGGCACCGGGTCGGTCGGTGTTGTTGTCACCAACGGTGGCCTGCTTGTACAGTCCGTAGAGCTTTGTTAGTGATAAGAGACATTGAGCCGATAGACATTGAGCCGATAGACATTGAGCACTGATCCATAGAGATTCACAGAGAGAGCATTCTGAGAGTCACTCTTAGAGTCAATCGAGAATCCTCCTAGAGGTCACGATTCGTGTCACCTGGATCACATATGTCACCTGGATCACAGTCACATGGATCACGTCACATCTGACATCCCTCCATCAAATCCACATCCATACTCACCTCAAGAAGCTCGTCGTCGGAAGGAGTCTTGGAAAGCTTCTGCACAGAGTCGGCCTGAGTTAGTAATTTTGTTTGTGCACAATTAACACCTCTGTGTTTGTGTACCACTCAATGACGACTCGTACTCACAGCGGCGGTGAATTCGGCGGAAGGCATGGTGATAATGGGTGTATGTGTGGAGATGACAACATCTGGAGGTGGCCTATATGGGGCATGTTTTAGGGTTAGGGTTCACACTACTTGCGGCTACTTGGTGGGTTACCGAGGTCCCACTTTGCCGGTGGCAGGGGTGGAACCCAATTAATGAGCTTTTTGTTGAGATTCGGCTGGAGATATCATCTTGATTATGTAATGAGACTGGTCTTGCCACGTTGGTCGATTATGTAATGTTGACTGGTCAGGGCGATTATGTAAGTGGCTGTGGTGGACTCGATGTGTCTCATCGTTCAAGCAGTGAGCCCCCCAACATGGTCAACAGAAAAGTGCATGATTAGTGCGTTTAGGGTCAACGAGGTGAGTTGGATGTGGTGTAGTATCGTACCGGTACTGGTTCGACTTGCAATTGTGGCTTTTGCAGTCTAAATTGTGCTGACTAAGCGTGAGCTGACTAAGCTATGTTGGGTGATGACTAAGCTGGTACAACACCACTGGCACCCATTTGTATGGCTATTGTGGAACGGTACTGCGACTAGGTGCGATATTATACATGTCGGCATTCATAGCTTTGGGTACTCGTACTACAAGTAGAGAGCTGCTAAGGAGCTACTTGTACGATACTTGGGTTTTTCATGGTCATTAGGGCCAAAACTAACACTATATTGAACACCAAATGAGAAGACTGTAAGTACTCGTGCAAGGTAGGCTGCAGTACGTACGATACTTCTATTACTCTCAGCTGAGGTTTGTAAGCAAGGTCTAGATAGCAATGAAAGGAGTATTAAATGAAACGCCATTACGTAGAATCAGTGTTCTTTGTTCAACTCGTACAAAGGGTGAGAGCTCATCTACGACGTACGATACTTGTATAATCATCCGTATCTTACATCTAGGGCCTGATCTGTGAGTAGGATGATGAGTCAGCTGTTGTTAGTAAGCTGTAGTGTAGAATCTAGTGCTTTGGCATTCTCCTCTATATCGTAGTGTGAGTATCGTATCGTACGACTTGGAACTGGTACCAAACTCACTCTCGGGTCAAGGTTCAATATCATAATACCCTCGACTAGCTCTCTTGAGTCGACAAGGGCTGCAACAGTGTCTCACGGTGTCTCACTATCCTCCAACTGTACTTTTAGTGCCGTTTCCCCAGTATTTGAGGAGTAGGTTTTGATCCGGAGTTAAGTGTTCTAATCCGGATATAAGAGATATTAGAACGAAGCTAGAGAGCGGGGAAATGATAGAAAGTCGATTAATGAGGGTATATCCGACGTGAGAATGTCTCGATGGCCATGTCTTGGCTTGCCTTAAAATGTCACAAGTGTTATGATCCTTATAGATATCCTGTTTTACATACACCTTCTAAACAACCTCCGTAACAGTACGGATATAAGATGTAAGGAATGTGCCCGAAAAACGTCCGAAACGTCCCAGAAGCACAAATAAGCAAGTAACTCCGTAAAGATATTCTGCTGAAGAAATTTAGGGGTTCCTATAATGATATAATTGCAAGTTATCTCACGTAGTGGGGTGATTACTAATCAACGAACTGAGCCTAGACTCACTCACTACTTGTAAGCACGATCTCAACCCAGTCACAATATCAGCTCACTCCACCCACTCGCTCTCCAAGTGAATTTTCTTCTCTCAAAATTCTTCTGATCAAATTCGACCATATGGAAACCTTGAAACTCGCTTACGAAACAAGGTTGCGGGATTAGGTGTGGGTGCATGAGGAGTGAAAAAATGGTTTGTTTGATCTGCTTGTTTTGATGCAGTCAGGCAGGGACGCCAAGGGGAGTGAGACCAGACAGGCCATCGGACTTTCGGACTTTCGGAGAGATGTTGGACAAAGGCAGCGGAGAGGAGTAGCAAACACCAATTGAATAAGCAATTAAGATTTATAAATGAAATATAAATACAAAGAATAAAAAGAAATAATATACGAATAAAATTCAACTAAACTTTTTACTATTAAAGGAGCTCATACTCGAGAAAGGGGGAATGGAATGCAAATCGAGCCAAATCGAACCAAAAGGGGTAGTTTTACAAGGAGTATTGGTGTTGGAATGGATATGATGTCATTGTATAGCGATACATGTAGTAATACTGTATTCATACTACATGACACTTCAGTCTTGTTTAGAGCAAATGTGCAGCCCTTTGCAACCGATTGGCAGCACGCCATGCGACTTGGTGATCGTCATTCTCACCAGACTCATGCAGGTCCAAGTGAAACAGTTTTGAGAGCCGCGTCGATAGTACTGTAGAATGGAATGAGTTGGCAGAATGTAGCTCATCTGGTGCGAGTGCCAGTTGGAGCACTTTACCTGAAGAAAGCCATGGTTACCCGTTTTTCGATCTCAGCGTTACTACCATCTCTCCTCTCAGATATGCAATATTAATGTATTAATGTGGAATAAATAATGGTGAGGGTCATTTAGACAATCACATTTGAGACGGTCACTTGACAATCACATTTTGAGAAGGTCTCTCCAGAGATTGGAAATGTGCTGCATTTCGTTTCCGGTGAGCAGGTAGGCCAAACGTCGGACCACGAATGCAGTGTTTCTGGGAATGTAGGCGAACACGGCCAGAGCCATCATCATGGCGAAAGCCAGCACCACCACGTTGAACAGTCGCTTCTCCACGTCGGTCATGAGCGCGTGCGAAGAGTGCACCGAGTAGCTGTACCACCATCGGTTGGGTTTATCCTGGGACATGGGAACAATGTCCTGCTTGGAGATGAGATCGTAGGGGTTGGACATTGTGACGGTTGAAGAGTGAAAAAGGTGATTAAAAGGTGAAAACGGGTCGCACGAGAACGCACTGAAGGTGCTCTTTTGGTGGAGCACGCTCTGTAGATATATACTTACCGGCTAAATGAGTCTTTGTTTGGACCGGGGCGTTTCTAAAGCAAGTTGCGTTATTTTCGAGAAACTAAGCTAGTTTTGGGTTTGGAGGATATTTGGAAGGGGTATACAACTCGAGTCTGGGATGAGAAAAGCGGAAACCGAGTTGCCAGAAGACTTCATAAAACCCCCTAGATGCTACCCAGGTCCAAACATTTGCCCCACAGGCCGTCACTCGCCCTGAAATCCATCTTGTCATCTGTCAAGTCATCGAACCTAATGTCCCAAAAGAGCTTGTCACCTGCAGCTCCCATAATGTTAAAACACTCATGTACGGCTGGTAGATTTGAGGGCGTATAGATTTTTGCGCAAACAAAGTCTTGGGGCTGATTGAAGCTCTCAGCCGGTCAAAATAGGATCGGCAACTCTGGTTTCACGTCGCCCACGGATCGCTGACTAACCATTCCTCCCCCACCCCCCCCAAAGTAGACTTCTCCAATCCACTAGTACTTCATTTTAGCCCGCATTTAGAATTCACACGCGCACGATATCAGCACCTCCATAATACAAGTTTTGTCTCTTCCGAGAAAAGCGAAGAGCAACAGGGTGAGACCGGTAGATGAGCGTCGCGGAGCTAGTGACCGGACTTTATCTGGGTAAATAAAAGTGTTCACATTGTTAAAGGAGCTTTGAAAACGTCACATGACTAAAACTAAAGACCCTTTGTTGTTTGCCATGTTACACTGCCAAACAAAACCCGGCGATAATGTCCGATCGGGGTATGGAGGAGGGTTACACAGTCGCATGTTTGTTTGGGAATCAAACACAATCTTTAGCCTTGCTAGCTCCAAAATAGTACAAGCCTTATTGAGGCTTTTAAGAGAGTAACATCCGACCAGCCTGTGGTTATTGGGTGGGGTTCTCAAGGGTCTCAAGGGCACTTTGTACAGTGTATAACGGTTCCTTGCAAGTGGTCTGAACGTCATTAAGCAGCCAACAAACAACCCTCTTGCATCACAGTGTCCGATCGGAAACTCATAATTGCCATTTATGCCCTCCACCTGGCCTCCACCTTGCTTACCATCTGCTTACTGAAAAGCTAATCCTGCCCCTGACCTGGTTTCTGAGGAAGAAGATCGGTGCGTGACAAGATCAAATCCCGCCAGCTGCTCAAATCCCGCCAGCTGTTCACTTCCGAAAATCGCCTCCAGACTCACTTCTACACTTCCCCTCAATCATCGATAGTCCGCATCTGGACAACTAGTTGAGACATGGGAGTCACCTGTGGGGTCATGAGTAATAGAGTACCTTGCAGGTGGGCAGTAGCGGCTGAGATGGATTCGTGCACTGAGACGTCACTTGGTCTGACTAAGCATCCAAGCGGCCTTGTATCATGCATCCGACAGGAGGGCCTGACAATCCCATTAGAAGGACCTGACTAAGCATTCAAGAAGCAATGTGATTAGACAAGGAAGTATGGGCATTGGTTCTGGAGCGCCAAGCTGCACTTCGATAATGTACTAATGCCAGTTCTTTTTTTCCGATTTTCCGATTTTCCGATTTTTCCGTTAAAACAAACAATTAGTCATCAATTCAGAATTAAATGATCATTGGGAGGTTTCAATATCGTGTCATTATTGGGTGATTTGTTGAATTTTTGGTAAATGTCAGAAAATTGTTTAAATTCAGAGAAATCAGATAATAACCCTACCATTATAAATCTACATTCTTATATTACACAAAACCACCTCTTCACCTCTTACGACAACCTCTGTTTGCCTCTCCATCATTTCCAAATTAAACTCTGCTTACTCAGCATGAAAAACTTACGACACACCTCCACGCGAGATCACCATTTGAATCTCCACCACCACACTAAAATGAGCCGAATTGCCGTGAGACATTTCAGCGTGGCTCGACGAGTCATGTCCAAGCCCTCTTTGGGCGACTCCTTCGACTCGCTCGTCTCCCAGGCTCTTAACGACGAAACCAAAAAGCCCGAGACCAACGCTCAGCAGAAAAACTCTTCTCGAGACCTGCTCAACCGTCTGGGAGCCCTGTCCAACGACTCTAAGCGTCTTCAGGGTCTGATGAACCCCCATAACATGCGAGATCGACTCCATTCTCAGTTCCAGTCCATTCCCCACACTGGTATGGCTCAGCGAACATGTGTGGATGTCAAGGAGGGAGGAGTTCAGACTGCCATGAAGCGTCTGGCTTCGGCCACCTCGTCGCAGGTCAAGACCCACTGGTTCCGACAAAAGTTCTACGAGCGACCCTGCAAGAAGGCCTGGCGAATCAAGACAGAGCGATCCCAGCGAAAGTTCGACGCCGGAGTCAACGCCATCTTCTACCAGGTCCGACGGGCCAAGCAGCGAGGTTATTAGTTTGTATATAGTTATGATATGATGTTCCATTGGAGAGAGAGAGAGTACCGAGTCTGACCAGGCAAGACATGTTGAAGACCATTCAAAGGCTGCATTGACTAAACAGTCAATAGTGTGTTCATTAGGCAGTAGAATGACTGACTAAGGCTTCAGATCAGTTCAAACAACCAAATCACCTCAGTGACTCCTTCAAAGGCTCCAGTCTCAACCTCTAGGCTTCAATACAACTACAAGTACAATACCCAAACTGAGATCATCTTACGAACTGTGGAAAAGCTGACTAATATGAAATATCATCTCTGGGTCAGATTATTCAAGTACCATGGTACCAATACCCCACTATTGCCTCCTACAACCTGATCTGCCTGTCATCATGAACCCACGATTACATAATCAACTGCATATTTGCCTAAATAACATGATTGGACCCGTAAGCGATGTAAATAGAAACACCCTCTTGTCTTCAACACAAGTAATAGTCAGATAAATCACCTCCCCAGATCAGTCTGAACTTGTTCCCGATCAGTCACTTTTCACTCTCGGTCTGTCAAAACCTTAATTCTCGATCTATAAAAACCGTTTTAATTAAAGTTTGATATCCTGGGGCTGACAATATAGCTGATCCGATTTCTACAGTACTCTTACAAGACCTCTTTTTCTCATCAAATGCATTACTCCAATGTACATAACCGATCCGATCCGTTTTCCGTTCCGTTTAATAATAAAATGTTCCGTGTCCTTCCTTAGTGGGAAGTTAGCCCCAGACCGTGGTGGTCGACATTCCAAGAGAGCTCTTCTTGGGCCACGGTCGCTGGGAAGATGCAAGGGTGTCCGGCTTGGTTCCAATGGGTGCAAACACGGACGGGGGCGACGTTTTCTCCTGCTCGTTGAGGTCTGTGGGGATGTTTGTGGTGTCGGATTTGGTGCTACCGATTCCGAGACCAGCAAAGGGGTCAAAGGTGAAGGAGATGGGTGACGAGGTGGCCGAGGATTCAAACGGTTTCTTGTCAAACGACTTGCTTCCAAAGTCCTCCTTGGCGTCCGTCTCGTCGTCCAGTTCCAGCGACATGTCTCCGAGTCCCTTGATTGCCGAGTCGACCTCGTCAAAGTCGTTCAGGGGACGGGCTTTGGTGAAGGTGCCCGAAGAGGGTTGCAGCACGGGGGTCATGGACGTGGCTACAAGGGCAGGGGAGGGCATGGAGGTCACCGATCCCACCGATCCGAGCCGGGAGTGGCCCTGGAAGCTGTACGACGGAGATCGGTACGTCTGGGGGCCTGCTCGGGCATGGGAGGGGATCTGGATGGACTGCTGCGGCTGGGCCACGGGGATGGGGACTGCGGCGTTGGTCAGACTGACATGGGGGACGTTGTTGGACGACACCTGGCTTCCCAGCTGGGGGCTATAGTAGTAGTTCTTTCTGTGCTGCTGGGGTTGCTGAGCAAGGTACTGCTGCTGCTGCTGCTGCTGCTGCTGCTGATGGGGCACCTTGTTGTCGTAGTAGTACTGGGTCTGAGGACTCTTTCTGTACTTGGGCTGGGGGTTGGGCTGTTGGTAGCGGCCATAGTTGTGGTTGTTGTGGGGGGTTGAGTGCTGGTTGTAGAGCTGGCCGCTCTTGACGAGGGTTTCGATGGCCCGGTCCACCTGCTCAAACTGGTGACAGAACGGGTAGTAGTCGCAGGGGCGTTCTATGGAGGTCATGGGGGTGAGTCTGGTGCTGTTGAGAGAAGAATCAACACCCAAATGTGTGGTCATGCATCAAAATCTTATTTGGTCCAGAGGTGAGAGGGACAGGGGAGGAGGATGTGGGTTTTGGTTGACAACAAGATTGGTATTGTAACGACTGGCCGGTTGACGACTGACAATTTGACGACTGACAGTATTGACTGTATCTCAGTTATCACTTGCTCTATTGTCACATTCCAGTTACCCTTCTCTCATACTATGGTCCAGGTAGCACATGATACAACCTTGGATTCAGCTACAGTACGATACTTGTACCCTTGCACAATACCTCAAAACTTCAGACAACTCACATGACTGTCACCGATCCCTCTCCAATCACTCCAACCCCGTCACTCGAACACTCACATTATGCTCGCATTGCCGCACTGCAGCAGAGTTTGGATGATGACATTCCCGAAACAAGGTAAAAGCACTTGAGAAAAGTTGTATAGGGGAACTGAGACCTTTGTGTGAGGTCATTGCAGGGTCTAACCTATACCTTTTACCTAACAAGTTACACCAGCTTCACCTCACATCTTCACCTCTGGTATCGTACTTGCACCTCCACTCTTGCGTAACATATTTTGCCTTTTATTTTTAATTAATTCCTCATATATACCTTTTAAAGCCAACCTCACGATCCGACCTGTCGCCCCTACCTGTCGCTTCGACCTATCTCTTCAACCCCTGCTTCGACCTGTCGCTTCGACAGTCTCTCGCTTCTCGAAAACCGACCTATCACTTTTACCAGTTGCGTACCTGAGGAAATCTCCCTCCTCGTCCATCAAAGCCAAATTCTATTTGATTAAATCCGCATATTCCAAAGTAACGCATGCCCTCTTGGGAATGTCTCACGGGCCAAAGTCGGACAGAGTTGCGCAAATGGTCCCAGTTGGGCGCAACCTCGGGCAAGGCTAAGGATGAGCTAAAAGCCCAATGTCAACAACTGCTGCGCTACCTCCGAGAGGCGTCTGGAGGCCGTAGACCCCCCAGAAGACGCTCGGACATTGTCCAGCACCCCCAGAGACCCCAAACAGCGCTCTCTGCGGGCCTGCATCCCGTCTCGATAAAACACCGCAAGTGCAGCATGGTGCTGTATAGAGTCGCACATGATGTAGAGTTTGCAACGGTATTATGGGCGTTTAATGGGGTGCCAGACTCTCTCACCTCCTCATGTCCAACTACAACTACGGAGACGGCCATAACCCCTACGGCGACCCCCTCGGCCAGGGTGACGTGCCCCACAACCCCTACGAGGTGCCCGATGCTGCAAACTCGTACGAGCTCGAGGCGGTGGGTGCCAATCCCTACGGCGAGTCGCGAGATTCCGTTCTGGACGGCCCCCCTGTCGAGACCCGAACTCCCCGGACTCTGACGGAGCCCGCCCAGCCCGCAGGAGCCCACTATACGGCTCCACAGACCCCCGTGGCCAAGCCGTCCATGGTGGAGGCAGCCGGAGGGTCGGCTCGAGCGCCCTACAAGGGCGGAAACGACATGGGGGCGTTTTTCGAGGAGGTGGACGACATCAAAAAGTCGCTGCTGCAGTACGACGAGAACATTGACACGATCGAGACGCTGCACAAGAGATCTCTCAACGAGATTTCCGAGGAGCAGGGCTCGTACACCCAGGACCAGATCCAGAGCCTGTCCAACGAGTCCACATCGCTGTCGCAGTCGCTCAAGGACCGAATCAAGAACTTGCAGAAGCACTCGGCCTCGGACTCGACCAAAAAGACCCAGGCCGAAAACCTCAAGCGCCAGTTCATGAGCTCCATCCAGCGATACCAGACCGTGGAGGCCACCTACCGACAAAAGTACCGGGAGCAGGCCGAACGTCAGTACCGCATTGTTGCTCCTGAGGCCACCGACGCCCAGGTCAAGGCCGCCATCGACGACGCTCAGGGCGAACAAATCTTCTCCCAGGCTCTGCTGCAATCCAACCGACGAGGAGAGGCCCAAACCGCACTCTCAGAGGTGCAGAACCGACACCGAGAGATCCAGAAGATCGAGCAGACCATGGCCGAACTGGCCCAGCTGTTCCACGATATGGAGATTCTGGTGGCCGAACAAGAGGCACCTGTGCAGCACATTGACAACCAGACCCAGGCCGTGCAGACGGACATTGAGCAGGGTCTCGGACATACCCACAAGGCGGTCATCAAGGCGCGGGCCTACCGAAAGAAGAAGTGGTGGTGTCTGCTCATTATCATTGTCATTCTCGGAGTCGCTCTCGGAGTCGGTCTGGGTGTCGGTCTTCACAACAACTAGTCTTTGTTTCTTTTGTACGATCTGTACAGTATCATTAATTAATTGTATCTTAGGAGAGACTGTACTGGAGGGTTAGAGGATGTATTTCATCTACTTGTACCAGAGTTATATGAATACTTAACTTACATTCAAGGACGTTCATAGTGTTGATTATGTAAATCACATCTTGTCAATGACATCAGCTTTACTGGTGCTGGCACGATTCTTGTATCAGGTGTTTACATGATACGATGTGGGCCAGAAAAAGAAATAAATACAACAGAATACAACAAAACAAAATATATCCCCAAAAGATTTTCATTTCATTTCATGAAAACTCAAGTATTACAACTGCATGAGTACTTTGATTCAAGTATTTACGTGCCAATTCCCTATCTGACTCCCCATAACAGAGTGAATCAAAACAACAACAAAGTGGCAGCTATAATAGATACATTTTTTTTTGTTCCATTTATCATAAAGTCGTTTTTTCAAATGTATACCAAACTACAAGTACAAATATGATACAATGATTCAATCATGTTTCAAGCAGAGGACACTCATATAGCCCCTATTGAGCACGTTCAAATCATAGATTACATAATAAGAGAAACTCACACTCACCCTGATCCAGAAATGGTTCCTCAACAGTGCAATTACCTTGGATTGTTCTTCCAGTAGCTGAGTTAACTAACTTATGAAAATCCCAAGTATAATTATTAACATTTAGTTAAAGTAACACCTTACAGTACTCACTCAGCAATGTCAACCAATCTACAAATACCACCCACATCCCCTGCACCCCCTGACTCGCCATAATCTTCAATGACATATATACTTTAGTCACCCACACCTCACCCACGCCTCACCCACCTCATCCAAACACCACCATAACTCATAACCTGACACAAGGTTTATATTTTCGTGCAGCATAATTCAGGTGCCAAAAAAATCCACAAGGCGCAACATCATCACTGAGCAATGTCTAGCGTGTTTGGAAGCGCTCGAACTACTACGGGATTCGGCGGCCTGACACAAACGTCCTCGGCCGGCACGGTCCAGGACATGGCCAACGACGGCTCTCTGGCCAATCCGCCAGAGGACTCTGTGTCCGACATTTGTTTCTCTCCACAGGCCGACTTTCTGTCTGTGGCGTCGTGGGACAAAAAGGTGCGCATCTACGAGGTTTCGCAACAGGGCCAATCACGTGGTGTCGCTCTCTACGACCACGAGGCTCCCGTTCTGTCTACACACTGGTCCCTGGACGGCACCAAGGTGGCTTCTGGCGGCTGCGATAACGCCGTGAGGGTGTTTGACGTGCAATCGCAGCAGGCGCAGCAGGTTGGCCAGCATGAATCGTCCGTTCGGAGCGTGCGATTCGTTGCGGCTGGTCCCTCGGAAACACCCATTCTGGCGTCCGCTGGCTGGGACAAGAAACTGCACTACTGGGACCTGCGAACCCCCAACCCTGTGTCCACCATTGTTCTGCCTGAGCGGGCGTACTCCATGGACACGTCCAAGCAGCTGCTTGTGGTGGGTACTGCTGATCGACACATTTTGGCCATCAATCTGAGCAACCCTGGCGCGGTCGCCAAGACGCTTCAGTCGTCGCTCAAGTTCCAGACGCGGACCGTGTCGTGCTGGCCCACGGGCGACGGCTTTGCTGTAGGCTCCATCGAGGGTCGATGCGCCATCCAGTACGTGGACGACGTGCAGGCCAAGAACAAAAACTTTTCGTTCAAGTGCCATCGACAGACGCCCAACCCGGCAAAAAACGAGGTGGACATCTACTCGGTCAACGCCATTGCGTTCCATCCCCAGGAGGGCACCTTCTGCACAGCCGGAGCCGACGGATCGCTCACCTTCTGGGACAAGGACTCGCGTCACAGACTCAAGGGCTACCCGCAACTGGGGTGTTCGATTACGGCCGCCGCCTTCAACCGCGACGGCTCCATATTTGCGTACGCGCAGTCGTACGACTGGAGCAAGGGCCATTCATATAACAACAAGGACATTCCGCACACGGTGCGGTTGCACCAGACCAAGCCCGAGGAGGTCAAGTCCAAGCCCAAGCGACGGTAAGCGACGCGAGCCAAGTACAGTAATGCATAACAAACGATTTAGGCGTGTGGAGTCATGCGACCGGCGGAGCTCTAGCTTTCTGGTTTCTGGGGTCGGATACAGATCATTAAAGGTCCGTGGGGTTCACTCAACAGTGCTTGCCAAGCGCGACTACAATGTTAGTATCGGTGTAAACTCTCTAAATACCGGGGATACGAACAAGAGTCAATGTGAGGTGTTATGAGGGGACTTGTTGTCTGTAGGTACAATACTTGTATGGGTATTGTCTTGTAGTACTGTTTCGTAGCCGAGAATGTCCATGGTCTAATAGATGCTCCTGGTCTAACGACAGATGCTCCTGGTCTAACGGCAACGGCAATATTCGTGGCCGATAATCTACCTTCAATCTACCGAATCTACTGAATCTACTGTATAATGTCTCACTCTAACCAAGACTATGAGTTTGTCTTGCTTCAACTTTTGTAATAGCTGAGTAATGTAAGGACTATAGCAACAGTACAAGGATTGCATGTTACTGATAATAACGGGCCTCGCGTAGCACCTCCGCGCCCCAGCCCCAATCCCACTACACGCTTACTAACTAATTTACTCAGCAACAGTCTAGAACCACTACTGCGGATCTAAACCCTACAATCTAGGTGTCCGTGGAACCAAGCCCAATATACTTTGTGGAGAGAGGGTTTCGGAAGTAAAGGAAGGGGTGTTAGTAATCCGGTCTCAGGCTGTAGCGGCTCAGAACATTGTTTTTGGTCTCTGACCTTGTCAAATGCAGCGACTGCAGTGTTGAGTGGATCCAGGCACAATTGACATGTATCTTTATACATTTGATCCGGGGTATAGTTTGTGCGGGGCCATCGGGAGGAATAGAATGGACTATGGGAGATTTATACATGATAAATGTGTTTGTACTTGTTGCGTAGATGTATCTGACATAAGTCGACTTTTGTACGCAGTGCGACAGGGCTCTTGTCCTTGTACTCGCGTTTTTCAGCTGTTTTGAATTCCGGCTACATTCCAATGAAGGTTGTTGTGCGTCTCATCTCAGGCCATCATGTTGGGCCGCACGTAGCGGGGCGTGGAGCCGGTGGATCGGGCTGGCGAGAGCTCTGGCGCAAAGACGCCGTTTCGACGATGCCAGAGAACGGAAAAAC
Organism: Yarrowia yakushimensis; assembly: GCA_900518995.1. Lineage (NCBI taxonomy): Eukaryota > Fungi > Ascomycota > Dipodascomycetes > Dipodascales > Yarrowia > Yarrowia yakushimensis. The sequence goes on from ULGW01000002.1 coordinate 2,638,067, forward strand.
CGGAAAAAAAGCCCCTCCCCCTGGGCCCAACTTTGCAGCGAAAGATGCACGCCAAGCCGCGTCACGAGCCGCATTTTTCCGACGGATTAACTCGTCGGAGAGACTCGGACCGTACATGATAGTATAAAGAGCGACTTTGGGAAGCGAGAGGGAGCGTTGGGGCGAGCGGAGAAAGCGCCACAAAGCTCAAGGCAGGGATATGCGCGCGGATACTTGCTCGGACGCCCGGAATCCGGCCACGGTCCGTTTTGTGGGGTCATTTGTGCGGGGAAGTGGCACTCTTTTTCGGTCTAGATTTAAGAATAGAAATTTTTCCCCGGAGAAATTTGTACATCAACTTTAGAGTCTAACTTTGTTGGGCGTACCGACTGGGGTCATTGCTACTGCACATGTATGTGGGAGAACAAGGAGCAGCATCATTTGACCACAAGAAGGAGAAGGAGAAGGAGAAGGAAGAATACGTCATGGCAGATGTGAGCAAGTGGTGGTTGTGGTGTGGTGGTGATCCGGTGGTGGTTATAGTAACATGGTAACTAACCAGATGCCAGTTAGACTAGCCATAGTACTCCAAGTCCAAGTCCACTACCGGAACAATATCGACTTTCACACTCGCCCCACATTACCCAAAGTCTGTTCGGATGTATAGCATCTATATGCGCAGAACTGACAGGATTGACAGGCCAGGGACTTGTCATCGGACCTGAATCGACAGGTACTGGATCACCAGGGACGTTGTCAGCGCCAAGAGCAGCCAGTACCACTTGTCGTACCACCACCACCACCTCCTTTGACCCCCAACACGGCACCGCCAAAGCTTCTTGTCGGTTCCCAGAGCTCATCCTCTTTTGGCACGCGCATACTCAAGGTAAACTTCCAACTGCCCCACCACACCATCCGGAGGACGGATCAGACCCAACACTCCACGGCATCCACAGCATTGATCCGAGCCGATCTCGGTCACAAACGTCCACAGCAGTACACGCCAAGCTCATCTCGACACAAAGACGGCCGCCGACAACGATGGGAGCCTGACAAGGAGGTGCGGAAAACTCTTTCGACAAGTACAAGGTCTAGGTTTTGGTTGCATGTCAAGGTTGAAAAGGTTGAAAAAAACAAGTCAGAGTGAAAAACAAAAAATCAAAAGTGGTCTTGTTGCAAACGCGCATCAGCCTACCACCCAAATATATATAAACGCGCGCCCCGGACCCTCCCCAGTTTCCTCTCCATCCTCTTGTGTGCCTCTTAACAATGTTCAAAACACACAACCCCTACGTTACGGCGGCGGTAGCCACCATGGGCGGTATGCTCTTTGGTTTCGATATCTCCTCCGTCTCCGCCTTTGTTGGAGAAGCCCAGTACATGGAGTACTTTAACCACCCCACTTCCATCCAGCAGGGAGGAATCACCGCCTCCATGGCAGGTGGTTCCATGCTGTCTTGTGCCTTTGCCGGTATCATTTCTGACCGAGTTGGCCGAAAGCCCACCATCCAGTTTGCTGCTGCCTGGTGGATTGTTGGAGCCGCCATCCAGTGCTCCTCCCAGAACATGGGTCAGCTCATTGCTGGCCGAGTCATCTCCGGTATCGGTATCGGTATTGGATCCTCTCAGATTCCCGTTTTCATTTCCGAAGTGTCCCCTAAGAAGATTCGAGGTCGGCTGGTCGGCTGCTTCCAGTGGGCCGTCACCTGGGGTATTCTCATCATGTTCTACATTTCTTTCGGTTGCTCGTACATTAACGGTCCTTCTTCCTTCCGTCTCGCCTGGGGTATCCAGATGATCCCCGGAGCCATGCTGGCGTCGGGAATGATGTTCCTGGAAGAGTCTCCCCGATGGCTGGCTTCCAAGGACCGATGGGAGGAGGCCATTGCCATCATCCGAGCCGTCAACGCAAACTACGGAACCGAAGAAGACATTCTCATGGAGATCGAGGACCTCCGAGAAGTCGTGCGAGTGGACCACGAGTCCAAGACCGTCATGGTCTGGGACTTGTTCCGAAAGGACTCCATCAACCGAACCATGGTCGGAATCTGGGCCCAGATCTGGCAGCAGCTCACCGGAATGAACGTCATGATGTACTACGTTGTCATCATCTTCAAGATGGCCGGTTACAGCGGAAAGTCCTCTGTTCTCGTCTCCTCCTCCATTCAGTACATTATTAACGTGGTCATGACCGTGCCTGCTCTGCTCTTCATTGATAAGATTGGTCGACGACCCTTGCTTCTTGGTGGATGTTTCTTCATGATGACCTGGCTCTTTGTCGTCTCGGGTCTTCTTGGAGCCTACGGTACCCAGATGCCCAACGGTCTGCCTGCTGACCCCTCCAAGAACCAGGCTGCCGATCCCTACACCACCATTTTCATCAGTGATGAGCACAAGACTGCCCGAAAGGCCATTATTGCCGGTTGCTACCTGTTTGTCGCTTCCTTTGCTCCTACCTGGGGTCCTGGAATCTGGCTTTACTGTTCCGAGATTTTCCCCAACAAGCAGCGAGCCATGGCCAACTCTCTGACTGCCGGAGCCAACTGGGCCTTCAACTTTGCCATTGGCATGTTCGTGCCCACCGCCTTCAAGAACATCAACTACAGAACATACATCATCTTTGGAGTCTTCTGCTTCGTCATGAGCATCCACGTGTTCCTGCTCTTCCCTGAGACCAAGGGCAAGACCCTGGAAGAGATTGACATGATGTGGGACGCCAAGATCCCTGCCTGGAGAACCGCCTCGTGGGTTCCCGACCACATTCACACTCGATACACCGATAAGGACTACGAGAAGCCCGGTGAAGAGCTGGCTGAACAACCTTCTCATGAGGAGGAGTCTGAGCCTCGATCCACCGAGTCCGTTTAGGCCTGTACACTATTTAATGACTAATGATTGATTGCGATAAAATGCTTTGTATAATTGTATTGGGTTGAACTCTCACTTACTTGTTTTGATCTCCAGATCGGCACTGTAACTCAACGTTGAACCCGCTCTAAAACAGCCTCGCTGCCCGAAGTTACCATTGGCTGAACCGTAACAACGTTGCACTTTCCAAAGCCGTCTAGAGCAACTTGTGGTGCGGGGGAGCTATAGCACGTTAGCCCCGTCGTGTTACGTTTGAGCGGTAGGAGCTGAATGAGTCATTTTCCAAGCGACATTTCTTGGTGACACCTTTTTCATCTTTTGCCATTTGGTTTACAGTACAAGGGTACTTCTTTCCGCGTTTCTTATTTTCATCTTCACATCTCCCCGTATATATCCGAAAGTTCCGCTTATTCTTTTCATCATCAGTCTATCCTCATCACAGTTAGAGCTATAATACATCTTGAGGCTTCCTGAATCGTCAAATGTGCAAGGGCACCTGTTACAGGCCCATCGCACAGTCACATGCTCAAAGCACTCACTCCTACGTACGATACTCCACATTCACATGCTGTCTACTCTTCACGCCTGCATTGTCACCCGATGTACAGGCTGACAAACAACCTTGTCATGCAGTCCAAAAGCAGTCCAATTCTATTTCAGGAGTCTAGACTGGAAAGGCGCTATCCGTCGGACCCGAGGAGCGGTTGCAAGCAGTTTTAGCAATTTTACAGGAAATTCAAAGCTCAAGTATTGTCCCAATTATAATTTAGGTGTACTTGGACTTTTGTCAAGGATAGGGACACCGTACTCTCCATCTCCTTCAATATAGGTCAGATGAAGATGATATTCGATATCCGACATTATACCAGTGTTACGAACCCCCCTAGAGCAATTTCATCCTTATATACACTTGAGAACACTCTTTTGAAACGCCCTATTCCGACGAGGTTCATTGAACCTTATTGATGTTAGAGTATTTAATATTCCAAGCCGCACCGTTAAAGAATACGTCTGAATTTCAAACAGGAGACCTGTCCATATAGATGACTCGATGACATTCCAGAAATGCTCTGCGAGTAATCTCGGGATGTTGGACTGTTTATTGTGTTATTGCTGAGAGACGTTCTATGCTTGTTATTGCGGGATTGACCTCCCCACCTCCCCACTCATTTAGTTATATATTACTTGAGCCAAAAGTTGTGCTGAGGATTCAAATATGGTCTTCCAGATATCCTACAGAAATGAAACAAACACTAAGAGATGGAGAAGAGCCGGTGGAGTATTTTTTTTCTTAAATATCTACACTCGTCTATTGATATTTCGTGCTATATGTCTCTGTGAAGAATAGTGAAAAGAGTATATTACTTAGACTTTGTTGATCTTGTGAATGTCGAAAAGAGAGGTCGGTATGAGCAGTGCGATTGATAGGAGATCCTTGTACCTACATTTCTTTGATGATATCGTCGAAAATCAATAAAATACTCTCACAACTGTTGTAGAAAGATTATACGGTCGACACCCCATAACGCGAATCCTATGAATGGCTCCATGCTATGGAGGTCAGAACATGGAGTCGACTTCAGTTGATTTCCAAGACGTTCAGTAGTGGTACGGTAAGATACTCAACCTTTCATTTTCCGCCTCTCTATTTCTACACTACAAGTAGAAGTTATCACTCAAGAAGAATCATCATCATCTCTCCAGACTCATACTCTCCTCACAACGAATTCAAAGGGGAAACACCCCGGTTAGTATATATATTACACTAGTGCTGGAAGCGTGCCGACAAGAAATATCGACACGATGTATGTACTGGCTCATTCTAGTCTAATCCGACAGTGTGAGATCCACAACCTCGACCACCGTCTTCTGGGGTCGAGGACCTCGTCGGACAGCGTTACTTCGGCCCAAAGGCGTGCCATTGCCGTTGGCATTGGGACTCACAGAAGTGGCTGCCGTATCGGGACTGGCCGAAGCCGCTGAAGTGAGCTTGTTAGTATTTTTGGAGAGAGACGAAAAGATGCCCGACTCCCACGACGGCAGACCCAGATCATTATGCGAGTACGACTGGGGCAGCGTGGGCAGATTCCGAGGCGGCGACGTGCTATCGGAACTAGAATCGTCCACCATGGTGATCACGTCTGGATACGCAGACGCGTCCCCTAGAATCCCCCCGGTCCACGGAGGTAGGGCAAAGTCGAGCGACGTTCGTCGGCGTTTGGGCTCGGGAATGGAAGATGTAGAATGCGTGCTTCCAGACCGCTCGGGCCGTGACGACGGAGATTGTTGAGTCTGTCTGGGAGAAGTCCGCACCGTGCCAGCAGGAAGAACAGGCAGAGGATGCTGGTACGGCGATCCAGATCCAGAAGGAGGAAGATCCAATGGCGCAAGCGTGACAGAAGTAGCTTCGGTGCTGTGAGAAGTGTCTCCAAGACTAGATCGTGCACTACCGTTGGTGTGAGATCCATTGGTCTGGGGTCTGGACGGTGTAGGAGAAGCAGGGGCAGCAGAAGAAGTACTGTTATTGTTGTTGCCTCCATTATCATCCTCGTCAGAATCCACCAAAACCACCACTGCAGGCTCAGGATGTCGTTTCTTCAACCAGTCGGGCTCAGGGCTGCTGGCTTCTCCATCACTATCATCCTGGGGAATCTCATATGTTCCGTCCTTCAAAAGAGACACATTGTCTGCCGATTCGGGGGCCTGGGCCAGAATCTCGCTCATAAAGTCGTCCACGGCCAGAGAGGCGTAGGACATGGGGTCGTCGCACACGGGACATCGCCATTGGGCAGCCTGGTGCTGCATTTGCAAAAAGGACCATCCGTCAAAGCACTGCACGTGTTTGCAGAAGACAGATCGGACAGGAACGTCCATTCGAGAGAAGGAGATGGGACACTTGAGTTTCAGCGGGTAGTTGTCCACCACCACATCTTCGTCGCTGTAGAAGGATTTGATGATCTGCAACGGCTTGTCTCGAGTAATGTGTTTGGTCTGAATATCTTCTAACACCTGAGTCATGGACTGAGCTTCCACAACGTACGCCCAGATGCCGTATCTGATTTCCGCGCAATGCGAGTAGTATGTCTCCAGTCTCTGGGTGGATCTATGGGGTTTGATCAAATCAGACACGTCTGGAGGAACGGTTGTACCCCGCTTGTTCTTCATTCCTCGGGTGTTGGCCTCTACGGCTCTATCGTTGACCTTGAGCTGCAGAGCAATGGGGAACTCGCAGGAGGCGGTTCTGGAGGTGCTTTCGGGCTGCAGAATCTGGCCAAACAGCCGGATGGCGTATTTGGGATGGACCGTGCTGCCATGTTTGCGCTGTTCGGCCTCATCCTCGACCGCCTTGATGTAGTAGTCTGGCAGCTTGAACTCCAGCCGCGTTACTCTCTGCTCGGCCGATTTCGACAAGATCATGCCTGGAAGTAATGCCTCCTTGATCTTGTAGAAGGGCGAGTCCGAAAAGGTCAACGTCGGTGGTAAGCTGACCACGAGATCGGACTGCGGCAACATGGACTTGACCTTGGTCGCCACCGTCTGGGTCGGCGGTTGTGAATAAAAAACCGTATTGTAGGGCCCTCGGTTGACAGTGGCTGCTGGGGCTGAAGGCTTGCCATTCAACTCTCCCTTGATCAGATCGTGCATGGACGCCACCCGCTGCGAAAACACATCTGCACTCGTTGCCTGGTTCACGTAGTACGTGAGCCGTTCCTGTAGAACTAGTTTGAGGCCCGTGGTGCTCAGAGCGAGGCTCCTGAGAACACCCTTGAGCATGGGAACCGTCATTCGGTTGCGCGAAAGAACAGACACAATGTACGCATGCTTCTGCTTGACGTCCTCAGAAGCCGCCTGCAAAAACTGCGGCGCTTCCATCGTGGTGGACATGTTGGTGGAGGAGTGAAAAGTCGTAGGAGGAACCACAAAAGGACTGGGGGTAGACGGAATCTGGGTATTCATGCGGTCCGCGGAGGCTCCGGGGGATGGGGTCGTGACGTCGCTCGAAAAGTCCGCAAAACGGTGACCTAGGTCTCCCTGATTTTGATGTCGTGATCAAGACACTGCTCTCAACGTGCCCTTCACCTATAACCTCATATCCCAGCTTATGCGTCTCATGCAGGTAGGGTAACCTAATCTGGTAACATTTGTCAGGACTCAACATACCGCGCGAAAATTGTATGCAAACTGGTCAAATAAACCACATATTTGCAACCGCAAGACCAAGAGCTCCATTTCGACACCCCAAACTCGGCCATATTCCACCCCAGAGCGAGTTACCCGGAAGTTGCTCCCAAACTCCGCCCCCCTCGAAATAGACCATATACGGTCAAAATTATACACATACGGCAACCCCATGGCCACCCGAAACGGTCTCACAGGTTTTTGAGCCACTATTGGGCCTCTTACCCACGTTTCGGACAAAAGTATCTCCGACACTGTGTGTCACGTGATCCAACTTAAAATTTGTATTTAAGGTTTGAGGAAAATATTTGTGGCCGACCCCAAACGGGTAATGTTGAAAAGGGTTTAAAGTCACGTTAAGATATCCAACATGGCTTCAATTGTTTTTATATAAATATATACCCTACTTGGACTGATCCAAAGTAGGAGCTCCGTTTCTGACAAGTACCTGCTTATCAAAAGTGTCATCATAATCAGACACCTTTCTCTTCCAACTGGTGATGGAGTTGGCCTCAGTGTCGATTTCAAACACACGCATTCGTCTCACGTAACCTCCGTAGCCTCCATATCCTCCTTCTCCCAGTCCTCCTCCGTAACATAGCCACATTGGCGGAATCTCGTCTCTCTGAGCGGTGACATCGTCCCACATGCAAAAGTCGTTCACGTGATCGTGTCCCACGGAGATGACGGACACTCCAATCTGCTCTAGCAGTTGTCGCACTCCCGAGTTGTGTTTAGGGGCTGCAGCTCCCTCTTTCCACTGTCCAATCAGTTTCTTGCCTCGAGCGTTTCTGTATTCCGTGGTGGGGATATGGAAGAAGGCCATGGACATGTGGATATGGGTGTATTTGTTCTGCAGGGGCTGCAGCTGCTCGTATTCCTTTTCCAGCCACTCCAGCTGCGACTCTCGCACCCAATCGTAGCCCGGGAACAGTTTCTGGTTGGGGTGCTTGGCGTGGGTGTCCAGGAAGTAAAGGGTCACGGCGGGGTTGTCTGATTTGGGCGCCAGAATCTGCAGCCAGTAGTTGCCCACTCCGTCCACGTTATCGGGCCCTGCTTGCGACAGCGAGTACGGAAGCGACTCCATGAAGGCCATCTGCTGAGCGCGGTTCATGTTGGTGCTTTCGTCGTCGTGGTTTCCAAACACGGCTGCCCAGGGAACTTTTCGGCTGATCAGAGGCGCCAGGACCTTGAGTAGAGCCGTTTCAGCATCGGGAGCAGCGCTTCCAAAGATCTGGTCGCCCGTCAGAACCACCAAATCGGGGTTTTCACGGTCCAAAAACGCCTCAATGTGCTGCTGAGACAGAGGATCGGCCTGACAGGGGCCCTCGGGATCTGTGGAAGCTGCAATGTGCTGCAGACACTTGCCAAAGCCCGTGGAGTAGTGCAAGTCGGCCAATTGCATGATTTTGAACTTGGAGCCGTGGACACGCAAACTGGGCTTGTTGACACGCTCGGGGGTTCCTCGCTGGATCGAGAGCCGAGGACGAAGATCCTTGTAAGTGTCCTTGTTCTTGGTGTCCAAAATGTACTCGTTCGAAAGAGTCCATCCGGGACGGGGTTCCACGGCGTCTGGGCCGTACAAAACGGTCAATCCGGTGATGGAGTTTGGCCCATAGGCTCCGAATTGAGCCCACACGTTGTCCTGGATGTACTGCCAGCCCGTGGCCTTGAGTTGCAGCAGTCTCTCAGTTCCCTTGGGCAAATCGAGCAGATCCAGCACTCTCTGGGGCACCTTTCCGTCGGCCTCACTGAAGGCAATGTCCACAATGGTCTGATCTCCCTTCTTCAAGTCCTTCTGGGCCTTCTTCTGCACCAACAGAAACGACTTGTACTTCCAAGAATCTCCCAAATGAAGATCCTTATCAATCACCTCCCAACCCTCGGGAAAAGAACACGTGGACACACGTAGACACCGCATCACAGACACCTCTGTGATCACCTGGCCCTCGTGATAACGGTACAACAATGCGCGAGCAGAATCTGTCGATTGCTTGGCCACCTTGCTCATGCCGAAATATTCAGCCACAAACAACACAAACCCAATCACCAGCGCCAGTTGAAGCCCCAGCCTCATCCATCGTTTGGGAACAAGACTCATGGTGGTGTGTGAAGATGTAGAAGAGGGGTGGTCTCTCCCCCCACCGTACGTAAACTACCTCCTGTTACAACTCTAACATTAGGTTGGCCTAAAGTTTCATAAAAGAACGAAGAATGTCTGATTAGAGCGATATCAGTGGTCAGTTGGTGTGGCCTGTCTTTGAGACGGTCACGTGACGCAATATAAAACAATGGACGAGTTTTTCCAAGTCCTCCATCAACCACGTGAGTCCATATATGCATCATGATGGAAGCTGCATATGAACATTGTCTCTGGAGGTGGGAACATGGCACCCCCGTCAACGCGTCTGATCACGTGATTTGAGAAATGGTCCTGATAATCGTGTTACTGGAATCTTTACCGTCCGATTGGTGCAATATGTGGAGTTATCTGGTTGGTTTAGCGCTCAGGAATCAGCTGTGGGCGATTGCATTGAATAGTGACTGTCAGACCTAAAACCCAAGCCTAAACTATTGAAAAGTGATAGTTACTTTCAGACCCATAAACCATTGAATATGGAGTGTTGATAGATCTCTTGAAATTGAGATAACGGACAGATTCTAAGACCAGAAGGGAAGTGTTACTCTACCATGAACGGTACAATTGACTCTACCAAAAAAAAAACTCAATCTAGGTCTCTCTAAAGTGCCATCTCTGATGTGAGATCTTCCTACCCTGGTACTGGTACTGGTACCAGTAATGAGATATCCTTCAATAAACTGATTTTTTAATATTTCTTGATCATATATCCACCAATCGGTCAAAGTGCAACAATTTAGCATATTCAAGTGGGAATAGGGCCTAATATATGGAGTTTCGTGGGTTCTTTAGGCCAGTTTCAGAATGGCCTAGGGGTCTGAGAGTAACTTTCCAAGGTTTCTCAAAAGGTAACCTCTATGGGCACGTGGAGGGATGGAAATTAATGTGTTGACTGGTTTAAACCACTTCCTGGTTTAATAGAGTATATATATATACTGTTTTCTTTCTTTAGTGAGTGACTTATCTCAGCCATGAGAGTCTTCTACATCCCCGCCCAGAAGTTTCACCTTCTCCTACTTTCACAACTCAATGATTGGTAATAAATAATACTAAACAGTTAGAAGACATCGGGAAGACGCTCAATAACGTAACCCTTGTTGCCCACACCCATGAGAGGAATACCGGGCACCTTTCGAAGCCGTCGCTTGAGATCCTGATCGTTGGTGGCAACAATATAACACTTGTGCTGAAGAACTCGGTTCACCAGACAGTCATCTGCATAAGTACCCTTATGAGTGCACGTGAGTCGCTTGATTCGAGGGTCTCGGGCCAGTTTGAGAGCAATTCGATACTTGGGTCCCAACTTCTCCAACTCAGCCATAACACAATCAGTGACAATGGGGTTGGCCTTTGCGTAAAGACAGTCCATCATGGCTCTGTGAAGGTCCAGCTTCTTCTGGATGCTAAAGTTGATGAAATTGGTATCGATAAGCACCTGGTAGGGAGGCTTGATGGCCTCGTTGTACTGGAAAAAGAGAGCTGACGAGACTCTGGGCACCTCTCGAACCAGCTCTTCCTCCTTGTTCTTCTTTTTTGCTTGCGCCTCAATATCCTCCTTGTTCTTCTTGAGTCGAGGGTCCGACGCCTTGATCATACGCTTGGTGGCGGCAAACTTTCGGGTCTTGGCAGCTTTTCCCATGATGTAGTGTCGTGTGAATGTGTGTAGATGTGTTGCAGAGAGAGGTTTGAAAACTTCACCGTATCATGCATGGCAGAAATATTTTTAAGGTTTACGAGGTTAATTATGGATGATGATGGAAATCGGGTTTCTTGAGGATGTGATGAAAAGTACTTGAGAGTGTTAATTGTTTAGTCACGTGATTGTCACGTGGTTTAAAATTACCTGAAAAACAACTCTTGAAAAAATCACTTCTCCATCTTCAAAATTGCGTGAGTTGCACACTCCCTTAGTTGTCAACAAATTCTAAGTAAATTTACTTTGTAAATTGATAAAAATATAACCCTCAATAAATACCATAAATCAACTCCCCTCTACCTCCTCCTCCGGTTTCATCCATCGTTAATCACTTGCCATTGTTAATCACGTGCATCACTCATCTCCTTCATCTTCATCCTCACAGGTTATGACCTGCATGCACCCCTTCCCCCATATATCATGCTGCGTATAATCTTGAGATGATCAGACGCACGCAACAACACAACATGTCCATGTCGGCTGTGAGTATTTAGTGGGGGGTTGTTTTGTGTAACGGACACAAACAGGATCTATAAATTGGTGCAATTTTCTCTCTCCCTCTTCTCCTCCTTCTCTCCACATTCTAACACAGTGGCGCCAATTTTCTTTCTTCGACTTTACGCCAATAAGGGACCCGTATTCGGGCACAGATGAGGCTCTGTATTCGGATACACGTCTCACGGCCATTGCTCCGGGCGTGGATCTGGTCTTTTATGCCTCTGGAACCACAATCAAGGCCTTTGACAAGGATCTCCAGATCCAGCGACACTTTGAGGCCTACGACAAGGGCTGGACCATTTCCCGAATCAAGTATCTGGATGGCACGGGGCTGCTTTTGACGGTTGGAGAGCTGCTTGGTCAACCCACGACACTCAAGCTGTGGAAACTGGGTCCTGATAATACTCAAAAGAGCCATGCTGTGGTGCCCGTGAGCAATGGAGGAAACACCCAGCCATTGACAGCAATGGCCATTTCGGCCGATTTCGGCACAATTGCACTTGGATTCGGAAACGGAGCGGTTATCATGGTCCGAGGAGACATGATCCGAGATCGTGGACACAAGCAGCGACTCGTTTACGACAGCAGTGGGCCCGTCACGGGTCTGCACATGACCGAAAACGACTCGTTGGTCTACGTGACGACTGTGAGTCAGATTCTGACTGTTCCCACGTCGGGCAAGAATCCTGGACGGGCTGAAAAGGTGCTTGATTCGGCCGCAGGAGCAGATGTGGGCTGTTCTGTGCTTGAAAACGACGGTCCCGGAGGCGATCTGGTTGTGGCTCGAGCCTCGGGTCTGCAGTACTACTCCATCCACGGTAAGGGTCCCAAGCTGGACTTTGACGTGGCCAAAAAACAGGTGTACAAGCACGGCGCATATCTGGCTGTGGCCACGTTGGAGAACTCGGTGAACCGAATCCTGGTGGTGAATCCCGAATACAAGTACGTGGCGTTTTCTGGAGCTCTTTCTGCTGCCTCCAGAACCATGTTCTCTCAGTGGGGCCAGCTGCACGTGCTGGACACCTCCGGCATGCTCTACCGTATTGAGGAGAAGCGGGTGCCGGACCAGATTGAGGTTCTCATGGCCCGAAACCTGTACTCCATGGCCGTGGACTTTGCCGTCAAGCACAATGTGCCCCAATCGGAGCTTCTGGCCATCCACCAGCGGTACGCTCAGCATCTCTACGACAAGGGCGAGTACGCAGGCTCCATGGACGAGTACGTGGCGTGTCTGGGGCTCGACGATACAGCCACATCTCGTGTGATTCTCAAGTTTTCAGACTCGCAGCTTGTGGCCCAGCTCACTCGGTATCTGGAGGAGATTTACGACCGAGGGCTGGCTTCGGCTCAACACACGGGTCTGTTGCTCAACACGTATGCAAAGCAGAAGGATACGGCGTCCATTGAGCGGTTCATTGAGACCACGGCCAACTCAAAGTCTTATGATCCCGATATGGCGATCCGAATCTTCCGACAGAGCGGATACCACGCCCAGGCAGCGTACCTTGCTGCTCTTCACGGAGAACACTATCTGGCTGTTCAGATCAAGATTGAGCTTCAGGACTACAAGGGTGCTCTTCGGTATGCCAAGTCGTTGAGTCCCGAGGACGCGATTCGAGTGGCCATTGATTATGGCAAGACGTTGCTGGACGTGTTTCCTAACGAAACAACGGCTCTGCTCATCAAGCTCTTCACTGGCCAGTATCGACCGAAATCGTACGACATTTCGTCGCATGACACTTCTGCCGCTACAGCCGAGGAAGAGGAGGAAGGAATGGGCTCACGTCTGACTGCTCCGGTTCTGCAGTCGTACCGGGCGTTTGTGTCGTACATGGGCGTTTCTGAGAAGGAACAGGTTACTGTTTCGGATACTGACGACGAGTCCCAGCCCCAGTACATTCCTCCCCGACCGAATCTCATCTTCCCGGCCTTTGTTTCGCATCCCTACGAGTTCATCATCTTTCTGGAGGCGTATTTGGCCGAGTACGATCGGCTGGGCTCGGAGAAGGACAAGAAGGAGATTGTCTGCACCTTGTTTGAAATGTATCTCAACTTGTACGAGCAGCACAAGGACCAGGAGTGGGAAAACAAGGCACGAGAGATTGGAGCCCAGTACCAGCATTACATTGACCCCAACACCATGCTTCTTCTTTCCCACCTGTCGTCGTTCAAGGAGGGCTATGTTATGGCCAACACATACAACAAGGAGGCTCCCAGTGGTTTCAAGACGGATCTTTTGCGATCGTTGATTGCCAGTGGCAAGACGGACGAGGTGGTCCAGGCTCTGCATACTTATGGATCGTCCGAGTCCGAGCTGTATCCCATTGCTCTCAACTATTTTGTTTCGTCGCAGCAAGTGTTGGATGCCACCAAGGACGAGTTTGTTGCTACTCTGGCCAAGATTCGTCAGGACCGACTCATGTCTCCTCTTCAGGTCATCCAGGCGCTTTCGCATTCTTCTGTGGCCACTGTGGGGCTCGTCAAGGACTACCTGCTTGAGGTGATTGAGGGGGAGAAGACGTCCATCAACAACAACAAGCTGCTGTCGGACTCGTACCAGAAGGAGACTGCTGCGAAGAAGTCGTCTGTGGACCGGCTCCGAGAGGAGATTTCCGTGATCCAGGCCACATCCTGCAGCACGTGCAAGATGACTCTGGACCATCCGTCGGTGCACTTTTTGTGCAAGCATTCGTTCCACCAGCGGTGTCTCAATGCGGTGGATGGCGAGAATCCCGATTGTCCCGTGTGTGGCAACGATCTGGATGCGCTCAAGGCCATTCGACGGGCACAGACGGATGTTGGGGAGCGAGGAGACTTGTTGACGGCTGCTCTAGATTCGGCCGAGAACAAGTTCAAGGTGGTTTCTGACTTCTACGGAAGAGGTGCCATGGAAAAGGTCAATTATGTATAGACACGGTGATGTAATGATAATGAATGAATGAATGAATGTATATATATAATTTAGTTTGTCTAGGCCAAAAGTCTGAGATTCGGTTAGGCCAAAACGGGCTGGATCTGGCCCAGTCTGTCACACACGGAGGGTGCTCGAACATAACAGTCGAGGCTCCAGTACTGGATACGGAGCTTGTTTGTGAGATCGCGTCGAGTGTCGAGCAGCTCTTTTTCCGAGCTCCCAGTGCACTGCACCCACTCGATTGTGTTTTGTTCCAGCTGCTGGCAGAGCTCTGATCTCTCGTTGAGAGCCTGTTCTCGGCCTGCGTGGTCCTGTAGTTTGTCTCCCTCTGAGCTTCGGGGCTCGGGGTACTCATATTTGAAGGTATCTTTTCCTCCGAGGTCTGCTGGGATCTGTTCAATGTCAATGTACTCCTGAAGAGCCTTGATATTTTTGGTGAACTTGATTTTTGCAGCCACGTTGGGGTCGATCCATCCCTTGATGATGTTCCAGACGCCGGAAAAGACCCAGGGGGCGTTGTGGATGAGCATGACTCCCAGAGACTCGGGGTAGTAGGCCTCGAAGCACTTGAGCACGTACTTGACGTATCCGTAGTCCATGTTGAAGAGCGAGAAGCCCGTCATGTCAAAGAGGAAGACGGTGGTGTCCACCTTTTCGTCGAGCATGAGCAGCATGCTTTCAAACAGGTGCAGGGTGAAGTTTTCAATGCACTTTGCGCTCTGTTTGTCTTTAGAGTGGAGTCTGGGGGTGATTCGCACCACAGGTCGTCCGCACTTGTCTCGGCCCTGGATGTACGCCTTTTTGGATCGTAGCTGGGTCAGAAACTCCACGTCGTTGGACTTGACGGCTCCAATCTCGCCTCGGAACTGCAGCTCGTCCAGACCGGACTCCTTGAGTCGCCAGTGCAGCGTCTTGCCCAGCATCTCGACCGATTTGGCCACGTCAAACTGCCGGGCTCGCAGAAACCGCAGCAGCATGTTGTCGATGGTCAGGGTTCGAGACAGGTTCCACAGAACCAGCCGAACCTCCTTGGAGGTCATGGTACCCAGCAGCTTGGGAACCAGAGGCTTGGGGTCGAAAGACGGCGAGGCAGCAGGAGCCAGGGGCTCGGTAATATCCATGGCCGCAAGCAACACAGACCACATTTGCTTGAGCTGCTCCTGCTGTGTTGGAGTCAGAGAGTCGAATCGACCCTCGGAGGAGAGTCTAGAGGATGATACTGATGGCATTGTGGGAGGGTGTATGTGTGTGTGTGTATGTCAGTTGGTGGTGGCTTATCGTTGGTGTCCACGAGCTGAATCTCTTATCTGTGTCGATCACGGAAAGGACACTGTTGTATTTATAACAACCATTTACCTGCATTTCCTGAATCAAAAAAAGAAAAGCTTCCATGGAGAGCATGGTTCTGAGATAACCTAAAGTCATATGCTAGGGAGGGTGGGTCTGTCAGATAGGTGGGACTAAGGGAGTGGTTTGTGTTTTCTTTGCGTACTCTTTGTGGCCACAATTATATCTCTACATATATATATCCCACATCCACCCCTTTACCATCTTCTCTTCTCTCTACCACCTCCAATTATCCATCCTCTTTACATGCATGGTTTCGGTCAACCCCCTGCGAGCTGCACTGACCAACGTTACTTTTCATGCAGCGGAAGCTTGCCAGAGCCCTTTTTTCGGCTTTCTAGCCCCGCGGCGAGCGGGTCTGGGGTTTCTGCGTTGCCGGCAGCCGGCCGTCGTCGCGTCTTTTTCATAATATCTCCTCATTCGGCCAACTCCAGCTCTCCGAACACTTCCCCAAATCTCCTCTTACACCCTACTCCAGCTTTCAAAAGTGGGTGCGGGGCATGCACCTGACGGTGGATCCGACAGGGAGTCCATGAACAATAGATATAGACATGACACAATAAACCAGCCCGTCCATTGTCACCCGGGCCTATTTGGTACAAGCGAGGGCTTCAGGGTCGTACAGTATTATCCTGGTAGGCCCTGAATAGCTGCTACTGGAGGTTCCAAGTGAGGGTAAAATTGAAGCCTATATAAGGTGCTCGGTAGAATTTGAAAATTGAAAAAAAGTGGGGGTTGAAAAATAAACCAGAGAGTGTACCAGTACTGGTACAAGTACCCGTGCTAGTACCTGTACTTGCAACTGCTCGGCTAGTCTCGAGTCTAGTCTGTCTTGGCTCTAATCTCGGCTCTAGTCTAGTCTAGAGTCGGTTATATATTTATTTTATTATTTTATTATTTTATTTATTTATTTATTTTTTCTTGTCTCACTCTGACTCTCAACTGTAATGTCTCAGATCTCCAACGGCTCCACGTGAAATTTCAATAATTCCAAACATTTGATGAAAAATTCAAGAATAGCAAAACGACCAAAAATGTTGCAATCCAGACCACATCACGCCACCACAAGACGCTCCTCTCGTTCGTTTAACCCTTACAACCCTTGACCTGCCTCCATGGTTAAGAGCTTGATTCAACACGTCTTGTCTGGAATTTCATGATGCGTGCGTGCATATTCCATACATCTGCAGATCCGGAAACGGCAGTGAGATGAGCTCAAGCGAGTGTGAAAGTAGCTGGTACCAGGTGTTTGTATTTGGAGGATATATTGTCTTTAGTTTTGTTGGGTGTTTTTACGGATATTTTGGACCTCTGTTCAGATTGGTCAATGGTGTGATTTCTCTTAGTCCAAATTCTCAGGCTTTTGTTGGATTTCCATCAAGGAGGCAAAAAACAGTTCAGATTCAGCTCACATTCCAAGTACGAGAAGGAGCAAAACGGTTGCGTGGTTTTGGAATGTTAGTGAGAGTAGAGTAAGGGTATGGTCTTCATATACGGTCTTGACAATTTGGACATTGCCATTACTCGGTCAGAATACATCATATATCACCCATAAAACCACTTTCTCGGACCAATTGCTCCCTTCGAGAAAAATGCACTCTTCAGATTTTCAATAGCTGCTCTCGTTGTCGAGTATGAGTGACCTTACAACTCATCTTCTCCCTCTGAGAATCCTGTGGCTTAGCCTAACTTTGTATGATACAAGTTGTATTATGGACGTTGAGAAGAACCAACTTTTGAGGGACTAAAGACTCAATTGTTTGGCACGTGATTGGAACACGTGAGTGGTCCTCGAGTACCGCAAAAAATCTCTTTTTCCTCTTCTTACTATTCCTCTTTACTCATCTCTTCCACTCCCACCATCTTAACTTCACCCTAAGATGTGGCTTGATAGTACAATGCTGGAATAATAGCGACGAAAAGACTGATCCATCTTCTACCGTCAACCAATGGACATTTCTTCGTACATTGAGGGCTCTTTGGAGCACAAAGCGTCCAAAACCAGCTCCGGAAGACACATTATTCTCAACGCCTTCATGCAAAACACCCCCAACCATCTGGCTCCGGGTCTGTGGCGTCATCCAGACAGCTCAGCCTCAAAAATCAACTCTCTGCGCTACTGGACCGATCTGGTTCGCGAACTGGAGGCTGCAAAGTTCCATGCCGTCTTTCTGGCTGACGTGGCAGGTGTCTACGACGTGTATCAGGGTAGCAAGGATGCTGCGGTTCGGTCTGCCTCCCAGTTCCCAGATAACGATCCTCTGTATCTAGTTCCGGCGATGGCTGCCGTCACAGAGTCCATTGGTTTTGCCATCACGTCTTCAACGACCTATGACCATCCGTACGGACTCGCTCGTCGCTTCTCGACCGTGGATCATCTCAGTGAGGGCCGTTTGGGCTGGAACGTGGTGACCTCGCATCTGGAGAGTGGAGCTCGAAACCACGGTCTAGACTCGCAACTCGCCCACAATGAACGGTACGCAGTGGCCGAGGAGTACATGGACGTTGTCTACAAACTGTGGGAAGCGTCCTGGAGATCTGATGCCGTCAAGCTCGACAAGGAGTCAAACACGTACACGGATCCTGAGTTGGTGCGGTACATTGACCACCAGGGTCGGTATTTCAAGTCCGTTCCAGGTCCCCATATTGTCCAGCCGTCCAAACAACGGACTCCGGTCATTTTCCAGGCTGGAATGTCTTCTGCTGGTCGCAAGTTTGCAGCTAAACACGCAGAGGGTATTTTTCTGACTGGAAACTCGCCCGAATCCACCCGCAAGACAGCTGACGAGATGCGACGACTGGCTGCAGAGTACGGACGGTCTCCTGACTCCCTCAAGTTGTTTGCTCTAGTGTTTATCTGTGTGGACGAGACCCAGGCCAAGGCAGAGGCCAAATTCGAGGATCTCAAGCAGTATCTGGATCTGGAGGGCGCTCTGGTGCTGTTTGGAGGCTGGTTTGATCTCGATCTTTCAGTCTACGATGACCAGCAGGATCTACGGCACGTGACGGACAACAAGGTGCTTCCAGGAGCCATTTCAGCCTGGGCAAAGTCGTCTCGAGTGGGTCCAGACGTTCTATGGAACAAATGGCGAGTCGCTGAAGAGTTTGCATTTGGAGGACGAGGAGACGTGATTGTAGGAGACCCCCAGACTGTGTGTGATCGTCTGGAGAGCTGGGTGGACGATGGAGACGTGGATGGGTTCAATCTCGTCCATGCGATTGTCCCAGGCACCTACAGAGACATTGCAAAGTGGGTGATTCCGGAGCTTCAACGACGAGACAGGTTTTGGTCCGACTACGCTGTTCCTGGAGGAACTCTGAGAGAAAATCTCTTTGGACGAGCCAAGATTCCCGATGATCATCCTGCCGGACGGTACAAGTGGGAGTCGGGTGAGTTTCCACTGAATAAGGGAAATGGGCATGCTAAAGGAGAGCCTCCTGTTAAGAAGCAAAAGTCTGAATAGGTGGAGGTGTGCCTATGTTGTACAGTCCGTTTTCAAGGTAAGCCTATGTTATACTGTTCCATACTCAAGTTAAAAGAGAGATGACATGCAAGGATGACTCAAGAGATGTTTATACGGTTCAATTTGTTGAGATATTATGAGGAATTTCAGCGGTTTTTGTATTGGTATTGGTATTTTCAGGTTTTTTAATTATCAGATATTCATTGGTTCTTTCTTTTATTCACCCCTTCCAATTGGATGAAACATCATTAAGCATGATCCCCTGGATCTGATCTCAAAACGTGCATGTCTGAGAACTGCAATTGGGGTGATCAGAAACGAGATTGCGGCCCGAAAACAAGTATCCACTTGCGTATTCTTTGTTTCCAGTTGGTTTAATAGATGTGTCATCTCTTATTCGCTTGAGAAGACAAGGACGTCGTTTCCTAGCTGAAAGTATAAGATGATACGGCGTAGGGGTGCAGCGTAGGATCTTGCATAGGACAGAGTAGAGGGTGATATGTTGGAGTTTTGGTGTACCAATTGGAGACGTTGAAAATTATATATAATCAGGTTCTTTTTGTGTTCTCTGTAGTTATTTTTCCACATTTTTTCCAATTTTTCCCACCTTTTTCAATTTATTATACTACCCCACAGTTTGCCACCTGCAGTGTTCCCCACAACCCCCTCACAGGGAGTTTATATATAAAGACAGACAGACATGAAACAGACTGAGACCCACCTCTTTCCTCTACAACACCTTTTTGTACCATGCTAATTCTCGAATCTCTGGTCGGAGTGGCCCTGTTTGTGGCTCTGTACATCGGGTTCACGCAACTCGATTTATACAGACGAAAACGCAAGTTTGAAAACTACGACTTTCCCGTCGCATACAATGGATTCCTTGGATGGAAGGGTCTACGTCACATGTTGACGGTTTTCAACAACGACATTGGTCCTCTAGGTTGGAGACCCGTGTTTGAGGCCAATGGCAAGACTTTCAAGTTCTACGCCTTCCCTTCAAACAGTATTCTCACTTATGATCCCGACAACATCAAGGCCATGCTGGCGTCTCAATTCAAGGACTTTTCTCTGGGTTTGCGAAAGGAGGCTCTGGCGCCGTCTCTAGGACACGGAATCTTCACTCTGGATGGCTCGTCGTGGTCCCATTCTCGAGCTCTACTACGTCCCCAGTTTTCCAGAGAGCAGATTTCGCGTCTGGAATCTGTGGAAACCCACATTCAGGAAATGATGAGCATCGTTGACAAGAACCAGGGCGAGTACTTTGACATCCAGCGACTCTTCTTCTCCCTGGCAATGGATACCGCTACAGACTTTCTGCTAGGAGAAGCCGTGGGCAACCTGCAGGAGATTCTGCATCCGGAAATGCCCCGTACCGGAACCGCCTTCCAGGTGGCGTTTGATCGTGCCCAGCGAATGGGGTCTCTGCGAATCATTCTTCAAGACGCTTTCTGGGTGGTCGGAAGCCTGTTTAAGAAGGCAGAGTTTGAAAGAACAAACAAGCACATCCATGACTATGTCGATCGTTACGTCGATAAGGCACTGCTGGCGCGACAGGAAAAGTCTGAAATCTATACTAACCCCGACAAGTACATCTTTTTGTACGAGCTGGCTCGTGAAACTACAAACAAAAAGGTGCTGCGTGACCAGGTGCTCAACATTCTGATTGCCGGACGAGATACCACGGCGTCCTCGCTGTCGTGGATCTTTATGGAGCTCGCCAGGAAACCCGAGCTGTTCCCAAGCTCAGACAGGCCATTTTGAACGACTTTGGAACCTCCTGCGAGTCCATTAGCTTTGAGTCGCTCAAAAAGTGCGATTATCTGCGCTACGTGCTCAATGAGGGACTGCGTCTTCATCCCGTGGTTCCTGTCAATCTCCGAGTTGCTCTTCGAGACACAACTCTTCCTCGAGGAGGAGGCCCCAACGGAGACAAGCCTATCTTCCTGGCCAAGGGCCAGAAGGTCAACTACTCCATTTTCTGGACCCATCGAGCCAAGGAGTACTGGGGCGAAGACGCTGAGGAGTTCCGACCTGAACGGTGGGATACAACCTCAGAAGGCCCTCTAGGACGAGGATGGGAGTTTTTGCCCTTCAATGGAGGTCCCCGAATCTGTCTTGGGCAGCAGTTTGCACTTACCGAAATGGGATATGTCATTACCCGGCTGCTTCAGGAGTATAGTGATATCAGTATCCGGCCTTCTGACTCTCCCATCAAGGTCAGACATTCTCTGACAATGTGCAGTGCCGAGGGTATTCATATTTCGTTGACCAGAGCCAAGAGCGGGTGATGTGAGTGGCAGAGAGTGACCAGAACTAGTGATTTATATATACCAATTATTTTATTCAAGTTTCGATATGAACATGTGTATTCTCAAAGGTCAAAAGCACAGTCGATGGTTGTGGACACATACAGCCACCTTCCTGTTCTGTATACAGGATAATGGTATGACTTTCACTCATCTACAGACCGTGTATTTCAGTCTTACAATCAACTCCAAACTCGCGATCTACAATTGTAAAAGTTGGGTATTTTCTGCATATTTACCATAATTCTTTTTTTAATCATCATAAAATGTGAAAAATGAAAAGGGGGTTCTATAAGTCAGAAACATATCAAATCTCTGTCGAACAGAAATTTAATACACTTACAGACGTTCCTATCTATTCCCCGTAATTTAATCCATTTTTATCGATTTCCTACGATTAATCCTGTTAATTCCTATTAATTCCGGACACGTGACTTCCGTGGCCAGTTCACTAGCTCCAACGAGTTTTTTTTCCAACGGTTGCGGCCATATCCTGGTGAAAATACGGCTTCCCGTCCGATCAGCCATAGTCAAGCACCAGAGAGCCTAGTTAGTATTGTAGTGGGAGACCATACGAGAATCCTTGGTGCTGCAATCTTTTTTCCACAGCTCATGAGAGTAACTTTTTGTAGTCGGAACCGGGACCAATAAACTTTTTGTCAATCAAACTAATTTTTCAGCGACCATATCAGGATTCTCTACGACAATTGACTATGAGACAAGTCTGCCTCACCATTGGCCGAGATTGTTCCGTCAATTTTTCCGAGATACATGATGCACAAGACATACCTGACATATTCATGGTGGACATGTTGGTTACAGGTTTCAGACCCATGCAAGAGCATGCCAGTGTTTCGGCACAGCCACGTACCGGCTTTGTCTTGGCAGTGAGTGTGACCAGGCAGTGTTTTGCTGGGTTCTGAGACTTGACGTGAGTCGGCAGGACGAAAATATTGGCGTTCAGGTGACGTTGACGTGTGTGTGCTTGACGTGTTTGACTACTACTGTAGTACGTGATACAAGAGATTCCAGATTGTCTGGTCTGGGGCTAGTTGAACTCAAATTGCAACCGTTGAGAAATACGGCGGCTAGCGCGCTCGTACACATCGCTGTGAATACGTGCGCGGGAAAAAAGGATCGGTAACGCCGTTATGCCGTTATTTCTCACCGACCAGCTGCATCAGTTGCAGAGTGCTGGGAGTGCATGACAAGGGGGTTTTTCAAAAAAGTGTAAATTTTTCACGCTTTTCACGGTTTTCACTTTTTTTTTCACTTTTGCGCTTTGGCACCTTTTTTCACCGTTTGCAGAATCGAGACCAGCGCGTTAACGAAAAGAGCGCACAAAGAAGGTGCACGCACGAGCCAATGGCCGGTGTAGCCTGAAATCTAGCCCATGCTCTCTGTTGGGCTGGCGCATGACGGAGATTTATGACGGACTTAAGAAAGAGAGTGAAATACGACAAAAGAAAATCAGAGTAAGAACTGGCTTGGATTTGGATACGACGATTTGGATGCGAAACATAGTGTTTATAGTCGATAATGTCTCAATTGGTTGGATTCTCAGGAGAGAGACGTGTCGACTTGACGTCTCTTCACGTCACTGGTGTCACGTCAACTACCTTCAAATCACATCTCATTCTCGCTCATTCCCCAACAGGACTCGTACAGCGCCCCAAAAGCAAGCTGCAAAAAGCAAGCAAGGGTCATTCGTATACACGGCATGCTCGCGCCGATACCCTACATGATTCATGTGGCTGCTACAAGCACAGGTGCTTGTGTCTAGCATCAACAGATAACGCGAGCTCGGTAACCAGGGTGCATGAGACCCTAGCAGTCTCGGCGATATTGATTTCCGTCTGGGTGGGTGACAGCGTGCAGAATACAAAGAGCACGTGGTTGGAGATGACGTTTTGACAAGCTGACGTTTGAGATGGGGACTTGGTGAGCATGGTCGGAGAGTAAAGTTGCTCGTACTTCAAGGTCTAAATCGCTAGGTTCAAATTTTCATCTGCTGTGCTTGTACAGGTGCTTATACTGGTTGGGGAACTATAGACTAAAGTCTCCATGCATCAAACTTGTGCCCTTGGCAGTCAACATAAATATATTGCAGTACATACAAGGCTATGGCCTCTTCCAGTACATGATCTCATTGTAGATGAGTGTCTTGAGCTGCTCGACACTCAGTTCATCCTTATTCCGGTCAAAGTCGAAAAACTCGTCGGGAATGGGCTCAGCTGTGGGCTCATCATCAGCATCATGGTACTGTTCCAAATAGGGATGCACCAGAGCCTCCTCGACGGTGATTCGTTTGGCCGGGTTGAAGGTGAGCAGCTTCTCCAGTAGATCAATGGCCAGAGGATTGGCCTTGGGGAAGAGTTGCGAGAAGGGCAGCTTCTTTTTGAACGGAAGCGATCGAATGTATTCTCGAGCCCGTCGTGACTTGACCGAGTAATAGTCTTCCATGGTGGGTGTTCCCAGCACGTCCAGAATCATGGTCAGTTGCGAGTGGTAGTCTCTTCCTGGGAACAGAGGACGTCCTCCCAGCATCTCGGCCAAAATGCAGCCAATTGACCACATGTCGATGGCCTTTGTGTACTCCTTGAAGGTGAGCATGATTTCCGGCGCTCGGTACCACCGGGTCGCCACGTACTCGGTCATGAATCCGAAATTGTCCTCGGTGGAGGCTGCGGATCGGGCGAGACCAAAGTCGCAAATCTTGAGGTCACATGACGCGTTGAGCAGCAAGTTGCTGGGCTTGAGATCTCGATGAAGCACGTTGGCCGAGTGTAGCGCCTTGATGGCCCGCAGAGTCTGGTAGACAAAGTACTGGCAGTGGTCGTCCGAGAGCTCCTGGGTTCGGATGACACGGTGTAGATCCGTGTCCATGAGCTCCTGGATGAGATAGACCTCGTTGAAGGACTCAAATGAGGCGGGCTTTTGCACGTCGAGAATGCCAATGATGTTTTCGTGGCTAAAGTGACGAAGCAGCTTGATTTCTCGAAGCGTCCGTAGACAGAACATGGACCGTCCAAACGGCGTGATCTTTTTGATGGCCACCTTTTGGCCCGACGGCGTGTGAAGTGCAGAACACACAATGCCGTACGCTCCCTCTCCCACCATGTCCAGAATCTGGTAGTGATCCGACACGTTGAACGACAGTGTTCGGGGCTCGTTGGGTTTTGGTTTGCTCACTGTGTTAGACGAGTTGTGTTTGATCAATCAGTCCAAGCAGGTACGCTGAGATAAGCAGGTACAAATGATGAATCAGGTTGACTGATCAGATGTATCAGGCAGAGTTGATGTATCAGACTCTCAATCCATGACATACTCACTGTTAATATGTAAATGTCGTTATCGTGTGAATCAGTGTCGATTCTGAATGCTGAGTTAGTACTGACCATCTCAATGGTTGTGGATGCTGAGGTTCTGTCTGAAGCGAAGACTGCTGAAGACTCTTATGTAGACACCTGTAGAGTGATGATGAGTCTCAACAAAGAATTCGTCTCAACCTGAATTCGTCTCAAGAACAAAGTCTCGACAATCCAATCTGCCTAGACACCTTGGTCTACTCTGGCACCACTCTCAGATGATCACTAGTACTCCTTCTCTCAATACTCACTGTCAGACTGTTGTCAATGTCTCTTGCTGTAGGGGAACGCCTTGTGCCGTTACAAACGTCTCCTTATATGTACTTGTCGTGTGGCAGAATCTGGAGATGCAGATTGGTGTGGCCGAGGTGCGTCTAGGACCAATGTGGGGGACAGAGGAGGGGTTGGATCAGCGACAACGAAGATCGGTAGCCACGGGTCACGTGGATCAAATCAACCGACTGTCAAGGGGATGGGGGACGGAACAGGTCACGTGCACAGTCGAAAAGACGCTCTCGCAAAATCTCCTTTCAAACAGATCACGTAGTGTGTGGAGGTGTGGAGTGTGGATGATGTCAATCTTTGTTGGAGGTACAACGTCCTGCTGAGTTCACGTGAGTCGGAGAAACTGCTGTTTTGGGGGGGCTGAAATCAATGTAGGCGGGTCAAATCAATCGTCTGCTTGCGTGCAAAAAAGACTCGAGGAGATGGCTGACTACAGATTTGCAAGAAATGTCTGTTTTTTTTTTCCTACAGCGGCCACCACGCCCTTTACAAGAAATAGACTTTGGAGCTCCAAAAATAACCTTTTGGGACCACGTCCGTGGGATTGTTTTCAAACTGAAGAAAAGTGGTTGACAAGATGACAAAATATCACCGTGTATAAGGAGGGCGTGTGGGAGGTGTAGCCACAGACCAGGGTCAGTCACGTGACACATCTACACCCACCACCTAAGAGAATCAATACACAACTCCAACATCACTTGCTTCAAAGACCAACATGCCTGCATATTCTGAAACGCCCCCTGAATGAATCGATTCAATAGACCGTTGTTGAAGAGACGTGGGAGAGCGTGCGCGTGAGGCTGGGTGGGTCACGTGACATGTATGTCCTTGCTCGTGTTTCAGGTTCAACGGTATTTGGGGTAGCACCTTGAGAATTTCAGGGGGTTCCAGTGGTGTTGATATATGTCCTTGGTGTGGATTTGATACAGGAGTGGTTTCAAACGAAAATATCCATGTGAGTCTTCTTCTATAGGGGGTAAACGAGTTCAATTGTGTCTGAAAATGTATATTAGAGCGGTCATGGCGTTATTCCGCTTCTTTTGGTTCTATTCAAGTGCTTGTACAGAACCCAGTATCGTACTCTGACCAACTGAAGATCGTCAAAAGCCAAGCTTTCGATCAGAACTATCGTCAATTAAACAAGTCTAGCTTTCAAGATAATCACCTGATTGTTAGACTATCTTTTGCCAAACTCACGCTAGTTTCAGGTTCGAGAACACCGGTACTGGAGCTACAGTATCACTACAGTCGTGTACGAGTCTCATAGGGAAATGCAAATAAATAATCTATAGAATGCAGGTGTGTACAAGACTACATGAGTCCCTCAAGAGACCAGTTGAGAGGCTCAAACAGCTCGCCCTCGTCGGACGCACTGGTCTCGCTGATGCTCTCAAGAGAATCACTATCGGAATGCAAAAGTTGGTAGTGCAGAGGCAACGCCGACTGCGACAGAGAGTCAATGAGGTTGGACAGATTCACGTGGTCATCGTGAGCGTACAGCGTGGGATGCTGCTGCAGCAGAGGGAACTTGGACGACGGAGCGGTCACGTGCTCGGGCATCATCATGTCCATCAGAGGCATGTGTGTTTGGATGGGCTCCATGGGAGTAAGGGGAGAGTCAAGAGGCAGTTCTTGCTGGATGTGTTGAATCTGCTGCTGCTGCTGCTGCTGAGGAATGTGTTGCTGCTGCTGCTGCTGCTGCTGCTGGGGGATATGCTGCTGCTGCTCCTGCTCGAAAAAGTAGTAGGGAAACTGGGGCTCTTCAAAGAACTCGGTCTGGGTGTACTCGACGGGTTGTTGTTCAACGAGGGGCTCAACAACAGGCTCAACGACATGGGCAACGTCGGCCTTGGCGAGCTCGTCGGCCTTGGACGAGTCCTCCTGCTTCTGGGCACACTTGATCACGTGACGCTTTCGAATGTCGGCCCGGGTGAAGTTCATGGTGCAATGGGGGCAGTCGTAGGGTCGTTCTCCCGTGTGCAGCAGCATGTGGCGACGAGCGTGCTTGGATTTGCAGTACGTCTTGGGGCACCAGATGCAGCGGAACTTTCCGTCGGCAGTGGGGATTCCCACGAGCTTGGATTTCGACTTGAGGGGCATGGTGTTTGTGTGTAGAGAGGGTGTAGTTGTGAGTGTGGTGAGTGTGGTGTAGTGGGAGGTGACTGTGTGACTGTGATGGGGAGACAGTGGTGGATGTGGTGATGACTGAAGGGTCACAAGTGGAGTGTGCTGAATGAGGTACTGACGTTTCTCCAAGGGATCGGTAGGAATATATACATCGTCGTGTTCGAGGAAGAGCTGGGACAAGGTTGGCGAGGTGCAGACTAACGGTAGCACGATTGGTGAATGGGGTCTTTGTGCGTAAAGCCTAAGTGTGGCGAAATGAGCAATTTGAACAAAGCCCAAACACACAAAGAAAAGAACAAGGGGAGAGGTGCGAGGAGTGAAAAGGCAAAGACAAAAATGCGTGGCCAGGAGAAAAACACAAAACAAAAAGTGAAACCCAGATGGGTGGTCGAGAAAACATTGGTTGATACAATACAATGGGCTGGGGCTGACGCTGCCCCAAAAAAAAATTGGGATTTTAAAAAAAAGAAGGAAAAAGAAGAAAGAAAACACACACACACAGACAATAACACGCAAGGGACGCGAGAAAACCCCCCGCACAAGGACTCGCCCACATAATAATACTTGTGTGCACGGTATTCGCAAGTCTCTTTTTAGAATGAAAAGAAAAAAATTTGAGTCCTCCAAAATCCAGCGTACAAATCTCGGCCTAGTTGGCCAAAAATCAAACACCACAACCTCGGAACCAGCAAACATGGGGTCTCTGGGTCTGCGTCTTCCCGGGGTCTGCTCGTGTATACCTGCCTGTCTTCTTTTGAGACACCTAATCGTCGACTTGGTTGGTCTCTAGCTTTTTGGAGGCTCGGCTCAAGTTGCATTCTGGGCGTGCATGACAGCTGTATAGCATGGGTGCATGACTATTTCATCGGTCTCTCGGTGATTCGGCTTTCTACTGGAGGTGTGAGGTGTGAGGTGTGAGGGTGTGACTGATTGATTGATTGGTTGGTTGTTGGAATGTCGACTTTTTGGCGAATTTCCTTGTTTTATTTTTCATTTCTTTTCTTGTCGAATTTTTTTCCCAAACAAGACTGATCATTTCATTTCATTTCATTATCATGTATTCTCACCTGTTATTCATCACGCACACCTGCAACATATCCTTCTCGATAGATAAGCCAGGGCCTATGAGCGTCGTCTAGAATGTCTCACAGTGCTACGCCCCAGCTAACGGTGGTATTTTTGGAACGATTTGGAGCACAAGACAGTCAGTCGCTGGATACGTTCGGTCGCCGAAATGAGAAGAAATAAAGAGATATAAAGTGAGTGGGAAAAAAAAAAGAAAAGAGAAAAACCGCCTAAAAGAAACACTCCCCCCCACACACCCCCGGGACCACCGGCGACTGAGGAACAACGCTAGTGTCGTACTTGTACCTGTAGCCCAACTGTCAGTCCAGAACCCGGACTAGCCAAATCTCTTGTCTCTCAGTCTCGTGAGCCCAGCTAAGATTTATCAATTGTCCATTCCTGCTAACGCTAAAAAATGGACCAATGATGGCTAGACCATTTCATGGAGGCTGGGGTGGCAGCTAGTGGAGAGCTAGAGGGCTTCCAAAGGTGGAGCTGTCTTGACATCACCTGCTCACCACGTTCTCGAATCTATTTTGGGCGTTTAGCAGTTTGTTTTTCCGCGCCAAGCTCATCGAGAATCGGACCACCAGAGGTGTTGAGGGTGCCAGTAATGGTACAATTCCAGTGTACTTGTAAGATACTCGTATCATACTCTACTTGCACCAGGAAATTTCTCATTTCAACCATTTTAATATTATTTTATTTATATTATCTACAAGTACACTCCCTCGCCCTGCCCAGACTGACTGTTTCAGGGTCCCCGACCCGACTGTTTGGGTTTGCATAATTTCGCGCTAGCTCCTGCCGCTCAACACTGGGAAAATCTGGGGATGAGGGGATCGTGCAAGGGATGAACAAGGGGGGGGGCTTTGCACACCTCTCGCACGTTTTTAGGAACCCCTTTTCATCACATCCAGTTGTCCCTCTTTCCCCATGGCCCCAATCAAAAAGTCGTAAATTACTCCCAATCTTGTAGCCTTGTTGCTTGCGCCACACTGCCCCATCTAAGACACGAGGTGAAAATTCTACCGCCTTGACAGTGCCAAGAAACAACCTATCGCAACAAGACCGCTCTGGGCACGAGCCCAGCTGGACTCCAACTAGCCATATTCATACATGCACATAGCTCGCTTCCCCTGTGGGCTGTGGCAGACACGTCTGCAGCTTCACTTTGCGAGATTGTTGAGTTCAGGAGACGCAACAAAGAAAACCCAAAATCTGAAAGTATTACATACTCTGAGCTTAACCTTGAATGCTATTATCAAATGGTAATTCGAGACCATGCGTGACCGGACCAATATCCAAAACAGGACATGTCAGCATACATTGAGAGAAAACCAGAGGCTGGAAGGGGGGCCAGGGAATTGGCCGTTCCGTGCGTGTGTGTGTGTGTGTCAATCACGTGACCAACTCCAGGGCCACAGACCGCTCGTTCACCGCCCGATGTGGATTCAGGAACCCTCCGATAAGAGTGTGCACGCCAAGGCTTGGCACGTTTTTCAGGCAGACGACAAAGACCCAAAGATAGGCTCTTTGTTCCCAAACCGTCAAACCCCAGTCGTTCCGCAGCATGAATGGTAAATGCATAATACATGCAAGCTCAAGGTTGGCTCTGTGTGATTGGGTCTCTTGGCGGGCAGCGGTCGGGTCGTTCTTCCGGCTGCTTGGCGGTCTTGGCACCGGTCTTGGCATGCGTCCTATCCGCGACAAGCGCAGAGCTTAGTTTGCAGGACCAGCAAGCGATTGTCAAACGGGGGATGGCTATGCGACTGGTGCTGAAACTGAATTTTGCTAATACGGCGTTTGAGCATCCCCCTCGCTATTGGTGGTGTAGCTTTGAGTACGAGTAAGCCGATTTCGCGGACAAACCAGACGAGTAAAATAATTTGGAGTGTCCACAATGTACCCCCTGCCTCGATCTTTCCAGGCGGTGCCAAGCAATGTCTAGCTGCACTGGCGCTGGCACTAGTACCCCGCATGTAGCCTCATAACGCTTGGATACATATTGGTTGGGTGAGGGAGAGCACGTATACAGTACAGCATTGAGGGGGAAAGTTTATTTCGAGAGTTGCTTGTGAGGGGAGGGGGTGTTTATTTTGGGGGAAATGAAATCGAGGGGAGATGGGGAAGACGCACGGTCATGTGATTGGTGTTGATGGATTTGTGGTCATTCTGTCCATCTATTTGTGTCTTCAGTTTTTCTATCATCTTTTTCTCCCGTTTATTTACGACTGTTTTAATTCAGCCAACCATCGTTCTTTCAGGCCAAGGTTAGGTTGGAAATGTGATATATGTATATCAAAAGTTCAAATGGGGTTCGAATGGGGTTTCCCTGTTGATTCATCTGACGTTTGCGGGCCGTTATTTGAAGGGTTCTTTGTGTTGTCGTTTTCGTTCTCGGGTATATTTCTTCCTTCTCAATGTTCTATATTATTCCTCCAACCGTCTAGACACTACTGGTCCGTGTTCCAGTCCAATCTAAGGCTAAATTGTCCTTCTGGCGTATCGCTGGAGAGCTTGAAACTTCGCTTGCACGCTCCTCTTGTGTGAAACTCAGACGTTGCCCTGGCTAACTCAGACTCCACAACTCTGGGGCCACGGACTCCGAACGCATCTGTAACATGCAAACTGCAATTGAACCGGTCACAGATACGAGTACAGGAATGGGTACGTACATTGAGTACCGCTCGTATCTCATACTACATACGATGGCGTCAGATGGTGAAACACGTTAGATCTATGGACTGCAGCTTGCTCACGAACAAGTGCTGGCTGGACTCTCCTTCTTGACAAAGCTGAACCGATCGGATCGGTCGAATCCTCTAGGCGGGGCAGGCTTGGGCTGCACGTCTCGTCCATTCTGTCGGGCCTGAGCAGCCTCGACAAAGCTCCTGGCACTCTCCAGAGGAAGCAGCGAAAACAAAGACACAATGTACGTGAGAATCGCCTGGATCACGTGCCGCAAAACAGACTGAGTCTGTGCCGTCACGGGTTTTTGGCCCAGAACATGTCCTTGAGACACGTAAGCCGGTTTGGCAGCCACGCTGTGTTTCTTGATGAGACGCTCGACGGCTCCGAGATCTGCTCCACGGACCGTTTCCAGCAGCTTTCCGTTTTTGAACACTCCAAAAGTGGGCATTGCGGACACGCCTGCATGTGACGACGCCCCCTGGTTGTTGTCCACGTTGACCTTGTAGAAGTTGGCCTGGTTCTTGTAGTTCTCGGCGAGTTTGGCGTATCCAGGAGCAACGGCCTTGCAAGGACCACACCAATCGGCGTAAAAGTCGACGACCGACACCGTTGCGGGGTGGATGGCCTTGAAGTACTCGTCTGTGGATGTCAGTTCTTTCATGTTAGTGTGGTGTGTGAGAGTGAGACTTGGTGATGATGATGCATGGTGGCGATTAGAGTTGCTTAGTCATGTGGGGGGAACAGAAACCGGGTTGTGTATGTTGTGGGTGGTAGGTGGGTGTTAGGTGGGTGTGGGTGTGTTTGTGGTGGTTTTGTGGATGGGTTGTATATGTTTTATTCGTTCTTGGACCGATTTTGGACGTTCTTATGTCACCTATATATCTCCATATGCTTCAGTCATATAGGGTGTGCAAGGGAGATTTAAAGGGGATGAAAAATGAAAAATATAAAAATAAATAAAAATAAAAACGAAAACGAAACCAACCACACCATAACACCTCAAATACAACTTCCACAACGGTCAACACAATCACACACCAA
The DNA here is from genome assembly GCA_900518995.1 of Yarrowia yakushimensis. NCBI lineage: Eukaryota > Fungi > Ascomycota > Dipodascomycetes > Dipodascales > Yarrowia > Yarrowia yakushimensis. The sequence goes on from ULGW01000002.1 coordinate 2,670,041, forward strand.
AACAAAAACATCCACTACTGCACACGACCAGATTCGAACTGCGACTTTTATGCATGCTCCTTTTCTGAAGGAGCATGAATCATACAAACGACCCACTGTCGAATCAATACTGATGAACCCAACCAGTGTGGAGAACCGCAGGAGTATCCTACCATCGTATCTTGCAACAGTCCACAAAAAGCAACAGATCAAAACCAATCTCCACAACCATGTATCTATGCTACCCTTGTACCTACAAGCCTTACAGCTGATGCAGATCCAAATTGATCGTCTCAGATTAATCCGCAGATACACCGAGACTGTGTCCTATTGCAAGCACGACGTACGACGTACGATACCGTACTCGACATCAGCTTACCCTACTCTTGTAACTGTGACCATCATAGTCACCCCATCTCCCTGACGTGGACGCATCGTACGCTTGTCTTGTGGGTGCCAAGACCAGCTCATCGCACACCTGCGCAGCATAGCCTCGTTTGCTCGCCAAACACCTTAGATGGGTTGAGGTTTGTGACCCACGGCTTGTCGGAGAAGTTTGCCAGAGAACCTTGTGGCGGTGAGGTTGCCCAAAGGGTCCAGTTTGGCGAGAGCTCAACCTTCAACCAAACACCTTGAGTGTACTGTAGCAATGTAGCATTGCAGTGTTCGCGTATGCGAGTGTGATCTGATTACATGGCTGTGCGATTCAAGACGGCGTTTACGTGTCCTTACCGGCTCACTACAACTATCGTACCAATACTACCCGTCTCTATACACTACACCACAACTCTACTCAAACAAGGTGCGAAACAGTCATCACACCTGTGGCTTCTCGGCCCGCCAATCCGACATGCTGACGCAGACAAGCGCCTGCAGCTCGAGGAGCGATGAGAGATGAGAAGATGACGAGGAACAAAAAGATGTGCTTGGCGTGGACAAAGGACAAGACATTCCGCTGGTCCGTCGGCTCAAGTTGCCACAGCTCCGAGCTTTAATCTTACGCTTACCCCCTATAGGGTGTATGATATTCACAACCTCACGCCGTGGAGAAAATGCGAGTTGAATGGCGCCACGACTTGGCCAAGAAATAGAGGAAGGAATAGCCGTGGTTTGAGCGAGAGAACGACAACCATGGTGATCCACTGGGTGTAATGACCATGGATGAGACTCTACACTTCCATGGACTTCTAAAAAAGTATAGTTTGAGACATGGGTGAAACCTGTCATCACTAACTATACTTGGACTGTAACTATCGACTTTGTAGTTAGCTTGTTGTTAACTTGCTGTGAGGCATCTGCCCATGCACACTCACTCGTGCAACGCCTCCATCTTTCAGCCATTTTAGCCGTCGACTATTTGTGGAGTGACATTTATCCATTTCCCAAATAGGGTTGCTGCCTTGTCCATTGTTGTGCTGCCAAGCCCATTGTCTTGTCTTGGCTGCTGCAGGCGCACTTCATGACGTGAGCGGTCAAAAATGCATGCACCTCTTGCAGCGTACGATCACAAGGAACAAAAAGCAACCTTCAATCGGAGCGGTCGGCTTTTTGGCATCTCCCACTTCCGTTGTTCTCATCTTGGCGACTACCCCCTTGTATCTCGAAGGACAAGGCTGTGAAGTTGTGAAACAGTGCAGTGAAAAATGTGCAATTCTGCTCTAGGAACTGTCCTCTTCTCCCTGCCAACCTCGCACCCGATCGCCAGACTACTCCTACGGTGCAGGACATGTCGATCCAGGCTGTGCTACTCGGAGATAGCATAGGGGTCGGCATGCAAGGAGGCAGTCGAGGAGGCAGTCTAGACAGCATGCAAACCGCACAAGCAGACCCAGTCAAGGCGCTGCGATGCAAGAGCGCTGCGATGCAATAGCGGCAGTCATGCGAAGCGTCACGGTCCTCAATCTCATCTATATCCATGCATTGTTGCAGCAGATTAATCGCTCGACCCACAACCAATGAGATTCGAGCTGTATACAAGCTGAAATGTCTTATAGGCTGGGTCGATGGGCATCACGGGAGGTTCCAGACGACCAATTAGCACATGGCGGGGATGGCTGCGCGAATGAGACAACGACGATCCACAATCGGCCCGATTTAGAGCCTGGCTTCTAGAATGGACAAGAGTTTGGTGATTCAACAGATGTGCAATGTAAATTAACGGAGAATTTGCAAGAAGAAAGATAGCAACAGCAGTATTCAGCTTAGTAATCCTCCAACACGCTTTCCATTATTCTTCCTGCTTTGTTCACTCCGAATAATCACCGAGGTGCTAACGTAAGATGTCAAAAGATTCAAGAAGAAAGATTTTCAATACGGCAAATAAACTTGGACCCCGTATTCACTTATTCACGTATACACGTTCCACCTCCAAGTGTGCAAAAGTGTTCGACATCCATGCAAGGCCGGTTTTGGACGATTCTCATTTGCCGGGGTGACGTTTTGCCACCGTGCTTGTCCAGGAACACGGTACCCCGTACTCGCACTAGTGGACAAAGAGCGTCCTCTTGTCACCTTGTCGACTAAAGAATGAGACAGGGTCTAAGGTTGCATCTAGTCGGAGGAGTGGTGGCCTGTCGGAGGCCGCATCAGGTGGTAACGTATCGGGCTGCATCCTGTCGGAGGAACAGTGACATGTCGGAGCTTGTTACGAATACATGTCGTATGATGATAGTTGCTCCGAGGACTCCGACGACATGTGCGATCATCATAATGGGGTATTGGAGCCGTGGACTAGTGTTCAATTTCAGACTGTGCCATGGCTGACGTTTGACAGCCGTACTAGACTACGATACTTGTGTAGATACAGGTACGTCCCAGGTACAGTACGATATCAGTGCATGGAGACTACAGGCATAGCTGAATGTGTACGTACATAGTGGCTGGTATAGGCGTCGTACAAGGTACCCGGAATGAATCTCGTCCAACTGTAGCCTCACTAACCAGCCTCACGGATTAGTCCAGACTAGTTTAGACTGCTAGGCTGGCTAGGGTGGCTAGCTACCATGCTAAGAGAAGTCGTACTACGCGTAGATGCTTGCGCCTCCTGTTTCAGGTAAAAATGGAATACGCGGCTGAAAAGGAGTGTCTTGAGTCTAGAGAGTCACATCCGGCAACAGAGAGTCACATTCGGCTAAAGTGAGTCAAACAAGTCTACACCCCTTGGTTCTCGTACATGTACGCACAGCTCGCATGTTGACAACTTTGATATCGCCAAAATCGTCTGTTGACGGAAAATGCAGCCGCCGGAGCCGTCTCCCGTCATTGTCCCTGCGATACGCGGCTAACCATCAAGTCTTTGTTGCTACATCTCTCGGCAAAGACGCCGTACCTCGAGGCTGAGTCCTTGGCACGAATACGGAGCCAGAAGCAGGGCCAAGCGTGAACAAGCAGTTTTTTTAGCAGTTTTAAGGCAGATTTAGACACATTCTTTGTGTCCAGGCGAAAAACGGACTCCTAGCCGCGCTCAAAGGGCTGGTTCTTGTTTCGGAGGGCGTTTATTGTACGACATGATTGAGAGGGTTGGATTGCTGATTCAATCTGAGTAACAAAAGAAAAATGGAAAAAAATCACATGGAAATAAACGCCAAAATAGGAGTATTCTATGCACATGATTAAGCACCTTGGAATTTAGAAACAGGGGAGGAGCTCGTGTTCATTCCAGCACACCCTCCAGGAGGGATTTATCGTCGATGAAAGATTTATATTTGCACAGAGACTGTTGGTAAATGATCTATTCAGCAGTAATTGTCATTTGGTGAACTTTTGGAGTGTTTTGATGGCTTTAAAGTGGAATTGGAATTTTTCTTCGAAATTGGAATTTTCTGAAAAATCTAAAAAAATCTGAAAAAATTGAAAAAAATATCCAAGAAGAATTGAGAATGGCTATAGATGTCGTCGATCCCGTCCTACCTCTGTAGTCATCCTTTGAAATTCCATTTGAATTCTAGACTCTGATGCAGGACGATAGTAATACAGAAAGCAAAAACTGGTACCAGTACTTGCAAAACCACCATCACATGATTATTCAAACTGTTGTACTTGTAGAACTGATGAGGGGTTTTCATGATCTCTAGAACACAACATCTGACTAAAAATATGGAACTAATCGAATCAATAATTCAAGTTCCGAGTTGGGAAATTCCATCTGCATAACTAAGACCATCTGTTGGAACTTGATCAGAAGGCCGTTCTGGAATATGGTACACCAAGAGACCAATGACCATAGATCAGTATTGATACGTTTACAGTATTAAGCACTCATAGAGAATTGATCTTACCATTTTGAACATCACACGGATGATATGACCCCATACAGAGATTGAGAGAGGAGGTATCTATTAGAGATTTTTACTTAGTTAATAGTTCTAACTATCGTCAAAACTTTTAACGACCATTTGTAACTTCACCTAGAGGCACCTACCAGGACATTATGATATCATATGGGTTGTAAATAACAGTAAGTCCTGAAAATGTAACTAACGGATACGTTTGTAAATCAGCTTTTCAACTGAAGTAGTATCATCAAGGGTGAAAGTTGAGTCATGATCCTCTGATGTCAGCTTGTTGAAGGTACACATCATTATCAGAACATACGTGCTGTAGATCACATTTTAGATCTTGAGCTGTTTATGGCATCATATAGCGAAACGGATCATACAATCAGAATGGAGGGCCGCTTCAGAAAGTCTCATCTGTTCTTCTATCTAGTGGTAGATATAAGCACAAGGACTAGTAGTACACAGAGACATGGAATCTTCACGATATTCAAGTGATACGACTTATGAGGGTCAATCTCACGACTTTAGACGACCATTGATCAAACACCTTAGTCTGTACTAAGGCTATGACAAGCTGTAGCAGACAAGTTGGGAGTGTAATTGAAGTTGGAGTCAATACCCAGGTATGGTAATATAACGCTTATAAACTTGTCTCTCTGACTCCGACATACTCCGAGACTGTAGAACCTCTTTTAACCCAGAGGACAGTCATCTCTGTAAAAAGGAGACCTGTATAGATGTCTGAGCGTGACTACTACCCCAAATACTTGTCAAATGTATAAATCAAGCTGCTTGCAGTTACTCTCAGACCTTTGATGTAGTGTGGAAGCCTAATCCAGCCGTCTTAACAAGCCGTTTTTGATATTGAATGAGAAGAGCCTGTGAATTACGTATTTATCAAAATTAGAGGCGTTAATTGATTAAATGATATGCGTTTATTGCACACTAAGGGTCTGAGAGTAGCTTTCATGGGTTGGTTGGTCAGAGCATAGCATCACCGTACGAAGGATAACCAAGTCAGTCAATATTGCACTGGATTAGTATGATAGCAGGTATATTAGGTTATTATGAACACTTTATCTCACTAAGGGAGCATGAAATGTGATATCTCTCTTCATGAAGTTAGAGTGTTTCCCCTGGTACTTTTAGTTGAGGATTTGTTAAGAGAAAAAGTAATCTGGGGGTTCAAATTCGGGGTTACTGGGATCCCACAATAGTGAAAAGGGGCTAGGAAGGTGAAAACTAGAGAGAATATTGATCTGAAACTTTGATATTGGAAATCCATTCATTCTTCATGAAGTTGGACGCATTACTGTGACGAATACACGTCGTACAATTACTTCAGTTAGTTGGGACAAACCAATCAGGACTATTAGTTGAGAATTTGTTAAGAGAAAAGGTGATTTGGGGGTTCAAATTCGGGGTTCCAGGGGTGCTACAATGGTGAAAATGGAGTTATGCGGTGAGTAATATGGAGGAGATTAATATGACACTTTGGGATTGGAAATCCAAGCAATATTAAACAAGTTGAAGGCGTTTTAATGACGGATAGGCGTTCACAATTACTTGGGTTTAGTTGGGAGTTTGAAATTGTAAGGATACATACATGACACAACACTCATAGATTGAGAAACACTATGGAGTACAGTAATCCACTCGTCTATTGCTCAATGTTACTCAGGTCAACAACTACGACACTCAATCAACTCAGAGAATAAATAACGGCACTAAAAGTACATTAAATTTTTATTTTTGGTGTTTTCATCCAAACCGCTTAAGAAAGCTCGGCGGTAAGAATGTCGGAGTCACCAGCATCCATAATGGTAAGAGCACCGACTCGGAAAAGTCGACCACAAGCGGTACCGAGCTCGTTGTTACCGCCCTGGAAGTGGTGGACGGTGCACTTGGCGAGCATGGCGTAGTACTCAATCTCGGACTTTCGCAGAGCAGGGGTGTTGCCAGCAATGATGACGAGCTTGGCCTTACCCTGTCGGAGAGCCTTGATGGTGGACTTGTAACCGAGGGTGTACTTTCCGGACTTGATAGCCAGACCGAGCTTGGCGTTGACGTTGTCGGAGGACTTCTTAGACTTGGGGGCCTGATGTTAGCATATTGGTTGAGAGAGTGGGACTCTTTCTTCTCAGCTCAAGATCTTTGATCTGTTTGCTGGATAACTTACCATCTCTGCGCTTTGTTGTGTTATGCACTCCGGAAGTGATTGGGGAATAAAAGAAGATGTCTTCAGAGTTTTATATATGTCAGGGAATCGGGATTGGGAGGAGAGTGGAAAATCCAAATCGGGAAGTGCCCTGAAGTAGAGGGTAATTTGTGGTCTGCAAACGGGAGTATATATAATGTGTTTGAGGGGTTGAGGGGTGGAGGGAAAGCGAGAATAATGACTACAGGGGGTGATATAGATAATTTTCGTGGGTATTTCCCCTCCCTCTCGCCTGTAGCGATTTCTGGATGTCCCCCCAGCTGGGCCAGAAGACAGTCACAAATAAGATTTCGTCACGTGACTCAGAAACCAACTCACTCCCAACCATGACAACCTTTGCAAAATTAGAATACCTGTTTCTCTTGTTACAGACTACCGACAACAGGAGAATTCAAGGTGAGTTTTTGGAGGAAATGCGCAAAGAGACAATGGCAGACGACTTTTCGACGCGATGGCAACGTGGACAATGCGACAACCCGCGAGAGATGATGATGATCGACCGTCAGCAATGAACGACTTTAGAACCCGCTAACTCAGATGAAAATCGAACTCGACTCCTTTTCTGGCAACAAGATCTACCCCGGCCGAGGTACCCTCTTCGTCCGAGGCGACTCCAAGATCTTCCGATTCTACTCCTCCAAGACCGCTTCTCTGTTCAAGCAGCGAAAGAACCCCCGACGAATCGCCTGGACCGTTCTTTACCGACGAAAGCACAAGAAGGGAATCACTGAGGAGGTTGCCAAGAAGCGATCCCGAAAGTCCGTCAAGGCCGTCCGAGGTATTGTCGGTGCCTCTATTGATGTGATCAAGGAGAAGCGAAACGCCCGACCCGAGGCCCGAAACGCCACCCGAGCTAAGCACGCCGAGGCTGCCAACGAGCGAAAGGAGAAGGAGGCTGAGCGACGAAAGGCCGCCAAGGCTGCCCACGTTGCCGCCGGAGGCCCCAAGGTCTCCAAGCTCGGTGCCAAGGGCTCTGCTCCCAAGGTCCAGGCTACTTCTCGATAAGCAGCAAAAATAGTTAAAAAGGTTGTATGATTGAAGGACAATGTTGTAGAATGGTATATAGAAAGTGTCTGTGCACCTGATACAAGATTGTAGATGAGGTTGTGACTATGACTGTATTATTCGGACTTAGAGGGTTGCTCTGTAGGTCATTGACTTTTCTTGGTTGCTATTGGGTGTCATTTTTTCTACAGGACGTCTGACTTGGATGGTTGGAGCCTACACAGCCATTGTGCAGTTCACTTCAGTTGCTGTACTTGATTGACATTCAATATGGTATAGTCTCTTGAATAGATGATATCGAGTCAGACTCATGTAGTTGTCTAATGATGGCATAGTCTCGCAAGTGTGATATCAGCAATTCACACTCAGCAAGAGTGACCATCCTCCTGAGACTATCTAGGAGAACAGGAGAGACCACGATCCAACAAACTAAGGAGAACAATGCATGACATTTCAACACCGACAATGTTGCGTCAGGTGGTGCCTGTGACTTCACTATACGCCTTCTGTTAGGATCAAGTGCAGACCTGAGCTGAACAGAAGATTGAGCATTTACGTCCTCTGGGGGGAGACTGATCAACAAGTTCATACCCGTAAAGACTGTCCCTAGACCACTGTACCCCAGTTGAGAGCACCAGTTTGTCACTTGTTCGAGTACAGTCCTTCTAATACCATCTCTGATTGCTTTGAGGAGGTGTACTGAAAGTCTAAGTAATACTTGAAGAAAATACTCAGGATGTACTGATTCGGAATCGTGGCACGGGATAGACACAGTACAAGGCTGTAGGTGCTGTTGCAGTGCGGATTTGGAGATAGCCGTTCATTTGTTGACGAAGATTGTGACGCGAATAGGGATGACATCAGATAGTCAGATAGTTTCATATTTTTCATTTGACAAAATAAGTCGATATTAAAACGGCCCCTGCATGATGCATGACTGTCTGACCTATCCCAAGACTGAATCAGTATCCAAGAGATAATCAAGAGCAGTTAAAAGTGTCCAACTGTGACATCTACAGCTCTGAAAATCTCCAACTCTCCAACCTGCTTTTCGACGGTTTGTAACCTGGTATCTAGCAACTCCAGCACTTGAAACTTGGTCAAGAGAGAGGACGAATGCCATGGAGAAGAAGAAGGGAGATGTCATATATCACTAATTGGGGCTATTTTGTCAGTTGTCTCGTCGAAAGATGATGTGGAATCGTCATGGAACTCGAAGACTCGCAATGAACATGATTCAACTCCTGCTCCAAGTCCGAGAATTGAACCATACTAATAGGCACTTATAATCATTGGAATGCTACAGTCGTAAACCTCCAGTATGAATGGAGTATATCAATGTAGGCCAAAATGCGCTATGAATCTCGTCCAAGAGGAGTACTCGTACCATGGTACTTCTACTCGGTAGTTAACTCATCTGTCGGTTATTAGTAAGGAGATGACATGATACAAGACAATCGCAGTACAACCGAGAATCTGGGTGAAGTGGAGTTACCAATATTCTCATTATCGTCTTGGAAGGTTCGTCAGAGAGTACAAACATCACTATGCTTGACTACTGAATACACCATATGATATTGCATTTGTTAGGTCTAGATATATCCAAAGTGGTTTCACTACGTCTCTACAAGAACAGACCTACAAGTACCGGTACCCTTGTACTGGTACATACGACGGATTCTACTTGCAAAACGAGCATGAAACGGAGCAAAGATGCTGAAATGCAATAGAATAAATAACTTGGAGACAGGGTATAGCTTTGAGACTCGTATTTCCATGATGGATGAGTCGAAGCAAAGTGAAAGGGAAAAGGAAAATAGGAAAAGGGAAAGGGAAAGGGAAAAGGCGGGGAGGGAGAAGTGAAAAGGCGAGCAGAGAGAAGAGAGAAGGGGAAAGGCGAGAAAGAAATCGTAATGCTTGAGTTAGTAAGTGGCAGTCACACGTGACATGCCTGTGGTTAGTGGTTAGTGTACTACAGTGGGAGGAGGTGATGGAAGTGAGAAGGATCAGAAGGGAAAGAGAACATCAAAAGGGTCAGAGATTCAAAAGAATCAAAAGAATCAAAAGGATAAGAAAGATTAGAAAGATCAGAAAGATCAAGATTCAAAAGAATCAAAAGTTGAAAACATCAGAAAGGTCAGAAAGGTCAGAGATCAGAGATCAGATCAGAGATGAGAGATCAGAGATCATCATCTCAGAGAAAGGAAAGAAGCCTGGAGAACGTTGCATGTGCGGAACGTCGAGGACATTCTCTACAGCAAATCTACGGGCTCGGCACAGATACTATCATCATCAAGTCAAGCCTCAGCGTAGAAGGGAGGAAGTCAAGTGCGCGGAAAAGGCGACTTGGTGAAAAATCGTCTTGTGGTGGAGCCAAAAAAAGAGTCGTACAACATATGACGACGAGAGTCGACATCATATGCCTCGTCGCCCGGGGATAGGGACGAGTTTGAATCGGACCTCGCCGAAGAGGGCCGAGCCTGGGGTGGGTCATTGAAGCGATATCATCCATTGTATTCTTGAGGAAAAGGAACAGAATAACAAGCGATAAAGAAAAATAACGCGATTCGGCACATACGCCGGTCAAAGGAGGGCTGCGGGGGGTGTCCATCAGGACCAAGGGGGTAAAGAAAAAGCAGCAAAAGAAACAAACAAGGAGTCAATATGAACAGGAACGGCACAAAACGCCTCAATAAATAATGGTTGGAGCACCAGCTTTTTTTTGTTTCGCGTCTTTCTCTCTCTCATGAAAGGTGTGTGGATGCAACATGACCAAAGAGAAAAGAGGCTAGGAAAAGAAAAAAAAGCCCAAAAAAAAACCAATACAGGTCTAAGGAGCTACTGGGGGTTCAGAAACTGCTTCCAGACCGGGGACCGAGAGTCGGGGGTTAGCTGCTGGGCATCTCGTCGTCGTCAAACTCGGACGCGATACTCACTTTTGGTCAAAGTCTTGCTCCGAAATGTGAGATGCGTGGATAATGCGACCTCCGAAATATCGCTGATGGAGGTTGTTGACTGCCTTGACACAGTCCATCTCCTTGTGGAACCGGAGCAGAATGTCTCCCTTTTCCACTTGCAATGAGATGGACGCTAGCGGGCCAAACTTTTCCTCACATTCCAGCCGAACGTCGTCTTTGAGTTCTTCAACCCAGTTGCCGGTTTCCCTGTAGTTAGTATTGTGCTGTTTAGTGGTCCATCACGTGATACTCACTCGGTGTAGTTGAACATGTTGCGGAGAATGGCGCATCTGGACGTCAATTCCACGGGCTTATCGTGGTCGGGCTTGTACCGTTGCTCCTTGAGCTTGAGCTTGTGGTTCTGACGGTCCACGGCTATCTGGGTGGCCACCTGATCTGCAGATCTAGACACTCCGTCTGCAGCCAGTAGTCCGATTTCGGTGAGAATCTTGCGGGCTTTGGAGGCTCCTCGTTCTCCCAGACCCAGACCGACTCGCAGCTTTCGTCCAGCGAGCTCAAATCCGTTCATCTTCTCCAGAGCGGTCTTGGCGTCGTCAGGATTCACGTACTGGATGAAACAGTAGCCCTTGGACTTGCCCGTCTTCTCCTTTTGCAGGTCCGCGAATTCAATGGGTCCAAAGGCCTCGAAGATCTGGATGATCTCGCCCTCGGTCACTCCAAAGTAAATGTTGCCCACGTACAGCCTGTGGAAGCGCACGCTGTCAATGGCAGAGGACGACGTGGCCACGGGCTCAGATACAGGCTCTTCCTGGCTTTGAACACTGTCTGTGAACCTCACAACCAGAGACTGACCATGAAGAGACCGTCCAGAGAGCCCAATAGCTCTAGGAACGGACTCAACGTCCTCAAACTCGACAAATGCAACGCCTCGACATCTGCTGCTGCGATCCTTGACGAGTGACACGTCGTGAACAGGTCCTGCCTCAGCAAAGAAGTCAAACAACTCTGGAGATTGCACATGAGGAGCAACCTGCTGAACATAGACGGTTCGTTTGTCCCGATCCTCGGCAGAAAGTTCCTGGTTTTTGGAAACGGGACCTCGACGCTCGTAGTTGCGTTCATGCTCCGTTTCCCAACGTCGATATCGGGCTCGAGCTCGTTCACTATCTCGGTTGCGATAAGTGTCCCATTCTTGTACCCAGTCGGGTCTGTAACGTTCCCAGTCGTTGGAACGGTACTCACGATCACGCTCATGTCGAGACTTCCATTCAAAGTCTCTGTTTCTAGAGTCTCGATCTCGTTCTCGATCCCGTTCTCGATCCCGTTCTCGATCCCGACCTCTATCTCGAGAATAGTCAGGGTAATATGAGTTGCGATTGTTGCTGTGGCGTCGTTGGGGCTCTTCCCGTGACGACCGTCGAGTAAAAGTGTCCACTTTGGGTCTCTGTGGCGACTTTGATCGGTAGGGACGTCTGGAGTCTGCAGAAGAGCTTCCATGGGTGTTTTTGTCACTTGGAGAAGACGACAAGAACTTGTCTGACGGAGGAGTCTCGCCGTTCCATTTTGCTTCCTCGTTGGAGAACATTTCGTCGAGTTTTCTGTACTTTGAACTCGATCGAGGCTCCACAGTCTCAACCTGTTTGGGAAGGGTATCTGGAAGGCTTCTTTTGGCCGTCTGGGCCGTGGTAGTGGCTTTTTTGGGCTTGGTTTCGGACTTGGAGCCCGTGGAATCCTCGGTGGCCGAATTCGAACCCGAACCAGACCCACTGGACGTTTCACAGTTGAAACCAGAGTTGGTTCCAGAACTGTTGCTGGGATCTTTGCCGGACGATACTCCGGACGAGAAGCCCGAGTCACGCCCATCGACCCCAATAGGAGAGTCTAGAGGCCCCACAGTCGACAGCTGCTCAGACGGTTTGGTGGGAAACATTGTCTGGGAGGCAACAAGAGCTGTGCTGTCTTGATTGCTATCTTGATTGCTATTTGCCGTGGGAAGAGAAATGTCGATGGTAAAAGCTCACCGTGAGGAAAATGTCGATGAATCGCACGCTGAGATTGACAACAGGTGTATAACAACTGTCAAGACTCAACAAAATCTCCAAAAGATGATTCTCAAGACAAATATGAAGGTGTTCAAAACGTGAAATGACTCGCTCCCCTCATAACGTTATACAAACCTTATATTCTGGTCTGTCATAACTCTCACCTTATTTCTCTATGTCCGGAAAACACTTTTCCTTGCTACTCATTACGGTACTTGAAGAACTACACCGGTTAATAGACTCGATCATCGTACGTCATTGTTAGTCAGGCCATTGCATTGAGAGGTGTCAGAGAGATGTTTCAGGTAGATCCTCTTGAAGTTCACACATCTTGGATTGGACTAGACAAAGGGCTACTTCCGTCAACATAACCATCCTACAAGTTCGTACAACACGAGTACGTACAGTCCGTACAGATATATCGTATACCAATCCAACCACCACGTATACCCCCTCACGTGACACAGCAACCCACAGCCGTAGCTCATCTCTCGCTAAGATGCATTACATGGCAGCTGCATGAGATCGGAAGCGTACATGAGTCAACTAACAAGGAGAAATCACGAGAAAGCAATCTACGCCAGAAAAGGAACGTATACGACGTAATGGCTTGTTTTTGACGCCCTGATGCTTGTACAGTATATCGGCAATTTAATCTTGTCAAAATATAGTTTCACCCCTTTCTTCAGATGACTATGATAAAACGAAGTTATTCACTGAGATGTACCCAGATTTGCGCCTGTAAAAAGAATTACTGCGAATATAATGGACACATAACTAACACAAAAGATATGCTCGATCACTCAATCAACCCACCAACCCCACATTCGTACTTCACTCTCAAACTGAAACTGCTCATGCCGTACACTTATAGTCTCTCAAAGGTAAAATTGAACCCCCTTCCCAGAGACAACAATATCTCGGCTTTACTAGATCCACAGTTTATACAACCCCTAGTATTGTACTCCTCTCATCTCGGACACGTACATTTATTCTCTTTTTTTTCTTCTTTTTTCTTTTCTCGCCTAATTGCTCCAAACATCCCCAGATTTTGACCTCCAATATTAAAACCTCTTGCTGCAACTCAACGGGCCGTTTGCACCTCTAATCCATCGAATACGTGGTTTGGAAACTTGCTTTTTGCTTCATACAGATAATCTGCCCCTGCAACTGTGCAAGCCACGTCACATACGAGTACAGTACGAGTACACCGCATACACGGCCCTCTCATTGTGTTCTTGTTCTCGTATCCCTGTCTCTATATACTGGACCTATATTGAAGCGTCCTCTAGCCTCCACAACGAGACTCCTCCAGCTCAATGAGGAAACCGAAACAGCGAGCCAGTGCTCACCCGCGCCCGCAAATGCTCCACAGAGCCCGCCCGAACAAACTCCCTGGACTGCTCCCAATCCTCGTCCATCTTGACCTTCTTGGGGCCAGAACCGTCCACTTCTCCAAACCCTGATCTGCGAGAAGAACCGCCAGCAAAGGGGCGTCGGAAATGGTGCCTGGACCGAGACGACCGGAACGGAGATCCCGAACCAATAGGACACGGCAGTTTCGACGACGTAGACCGACTGGAAACGCTCACCGTGTTGGTGATGTCGCTCAGTTCAGCAGCAGACATGCCGCTGCCTCTTGATATCCGATAAGCAGAGATAGGCCTCCCCCAAACCTCGTCCTCCCTCGGTAAGCCTCTGCAGACGTAGGGGAGGTAGTTGGAGACAAGCAGCCCCGAGGGATCTCCAGCCGCAAGCCCCACATCGGCCAGACTCATGTTGCGTAGATGAAACTCCGTGTCCGAGCGCAGAGGCAGCTCTGCAGCAGGAGACCGCGCCGGCTCCCCAATCATGCTCTCCAGCCGAGCGTGGTACAGGACATTGTACGTGTAGATTCGCGACTTGAGATCGTATATTTCGTCCTCGACTATATCTGTAGCACGAGGATAGAGGGGGTACGCGGACCCGACACAGGAGCCCGGCGCAGACTCGTTGCGCAGCATGAGCAGCTCGGATGTTGTCAGCATAATTTTGCACACGGCAATGTTCTCCATGGGCTCCAGCTGGTCAATGCACAACTGGACGTGTGGAGACGACAGAGCCGACGGAGGGATCCACGACACAGGGAAGGGGTACAGGTGGAGGTCGCTCCAGTCGCCGTACTTGGGGTTATCCTTCTGCTCGTGGTCGTAGCCATCGTCCTTCATATCGCCGGACTGGCTGCTGTGGTCATCATACTCGTCCTCTCTAGTACACACCTCAAACAGCTCGGCCCGCGGCTCCTGCTGGAAGTAGTTGCGCTCCACCGTCTGTGGGAAGTATACCTGTGGACCCACGAGGATACGCGGGTGCATGGGCAGCGTTTTGAGCCACCGGTCAACTTTGGAAGTGAAGGTCATGTTTTTCTCCTGCCGCGGCTTGAACGAGCTCCAGGGGATGCCCTTGGTGGCGTAGGGAGTGGCCTCCTGACCATGGCCCTCCAGCCGCTCAAGGTTGAGCATGAGGATGCGGTGGAGCTCTTCTTCGGTGAACTCCAGGTTGGCCAGCACGTTGGGGTCGTCCTGACGGATATCCGGGGGGATGAGAAGGTGTTGCACAATGTCTGCAAACGTCTCGGAGCTGGACGACGACGATTCCGTGGAATAGTCTTCTGGGGCAGGGTCACAGAACCCGATCATTTATTCACCTACAACTTGACTCAAGTTGTCCGAGGGCTCCAATCGTCGTTGAGATTGACAATCGTGAGATGAGAAAAGAGTCTGACACTCGAAATGTCGTGACCAGTTTCGCGTGGTATCTTTATCTTGGTATCTCTCTGAGTCTGAATGACAAGTGAAATGTCGTGGTCAGCTGTTGAGTCGGTATCTGTGTCTTGGTATCTGTGGTATCTGTGACTGGTATCTGTTGAGTGTCTGTGTCGAGGTATCTGAGGATGATATCGTCTGTGGTATCCTCTGAAGCAACTGCTCTTGTAGCGATTTTTGGTCAGTGTTTTGGACACTGGTGAGGAAGAAGCCAAGTTTGTGTGATGTTGATTTAGGAGTGCTTAGGCTATATGCAGGAGACAAGAATATGGTAAGAGTCTTGTTAGGTTAGTCAGCGATATTGATTAGCCGGCTGCAATGATCAGTCAGCTGTGATGATCAGTCAGCTGTGATGATCAGTCAGCTGTGATGATCAGTCAGAGATGCGGATAGGTCAAATGTATAGCTTAGTCAGCCATGATTAGTCAGAAAATCAGCTAGAACTGCAATATAGCCAATGATGACCAAGAAGACTGGTTGTACAGTTTAGTAGAATGAGGACAGTTGAAAGTCCTAGAGCCATTTCGGCAACTGGAGCAGATACACTGCCGGAGTAGTCTCACTGATCTTGTAAGAGCTGTCGAAGACCTGGAATGAATGAAGAATAAGATGAACTAAAGTAAGTAGGTGAAAGCTGTACAGTGTTGTAAGTAAACTGTTTACGTAACTATCCTTTCAAAGACTGAGTCGAAGTACAGTTGTATTCATTCATTGCATGGTCAGGAGTGGTCACATGACTTGTTCGAGTAGAAGTGCATTTTAGAGCTGTTTAATGAAGTTGTATGTATTCTAGTTCATACAAGACAGAGAATCTAAGTCAGATCATCATTCATTGAAAGGTAATGGTATGATATTCGTATCGTAGTTACACTCAGACCTCCAAGGCACTCAACTTGAACTACAGATATGGTGCACGACAGTCTACAAGTACTCTCCTTGATTACCAATAATTTTATTTTGACTATTTGACTAATCAGACTTAAGCCTCAACGGGCTCGGCAGCGGCGGGAGCAGCAACCTCAGCCTTGACAACGTAAGACTTGACCATGGGCTCGGCGACAACAGCATCCTCCTTGGGCTCGAAGATGGTGACGGCGTCGGGCAGAGACTTGGGAACACCGGCCTTCTTGGAGGTGGCGGGGTCTCGCATGATCTTGACCTTGACACCAAGAACACCCTGTCGCAGCAGAACGTGTCGGGTGGCAGTGTCAATGAAGTCGTTGACGGGCTGACCGGAGTGGATCATGAAACCGTCGGCAAACTTCATGGACTTGGCTCGGGCAGCTCGCAGCTTTCCGGAAACAACAACCTCAACACCCTTGGCACCAGCGTCCATGACGTATCGGACAACACCGTAGGCGGCTCGTCGGATGGCCAGACCGTTAAGCAGCTTGTACTTGACGGACTCGCACTGAGCAACGGCAGAAAGACCTCGCTCCTGGACTCGCTCGGCGTAGATGGTCACGGATCCCTCGGGGAGTCGGAATCGCTTCTGGACCAGAGACATGAGCTCTCGGATTCGTCGACCGTTCTCACCAAGGACCTTGTTGGTGTGGGTGGCTCGGACAACAATCTCGGTCTTGGTGGGGGTGAGTCGGACCTCAACTCCGGAGTATCCCTCCTCGGCGAGCTCTCGGGTGAAGAACTCGTTGAGCTCGGCGTAGAAAACACCGTCGGCGACGATCTTTCGCTTCTTGGAAATGGTGACAGTGGAGGACATTGCTGTTGTGTATGTGGATGGATTCTCGCAGGAACTCTTCTTTTGCCTGCTGGGAGGTGAGTCGTGAAAATTCTGAACCTTGTTTGGGAAAATTAGGGCTAAACCCTGTCACGTGAAGAGTCTATCCGCATTGGGAGTACCTTGGATTATGTAATCGTGCTTATGTAATTGAGGTGCGGCCGCAGTCCAATAGCCGGAGTGCGTAGCGTAACTGAACCTCTCTCTATACTCTTATCAGGCTCATCACTTCAACCTCCACCTCCTCATAACCTGTCGCAACTGTCACGTGCCCTCCTCAACATTTCGATACTTTCTTAACTTAAAAAGCTGCATGCAGACTGCAACCGGTGGCAATCAGGGGTGTTAAAAGACTGGGGAAAATTCAATTAATTCCAAATAAATTGGAAATTGATGAATTTGCCTGGCAATTGTCACTTTCTAATAGTTGATTATTCATCTCCAGCCAATCTCAACGTCCTACAAGTCTACTATTTTTAACCACTATCTAAAATACGAATATGTCGTTTGACATTATGCATGAGGGATCCGAGTAGATATGGAGGCGGGAGGAGATTGGTCATTGTGGGGGGGGGTTGATTATGTAAGCAGATAGAGGGGAGGGGAGTGCATGTTCGGTTATTTGAGGTGATTACATAAGCGAGCCAGTAACCAGACCCACTTACTTACACCCTCAAGATGCGTTACAACCCCACGTCTGGAAAATGTGCTAAAATTGTAGGTATGATAAACTGCTGATTTTTGTGAAGGAATTGATAAAATGAGAATAAAATGGGATATTGCGATATTAAATGAGAAAATAACCAACTCACGTGACTCTTCCCCGCATACAATGACAGTATTTTTTCAACGCCCCACTGTCGACCCATAAGGTTCCGTCAAGTTTATCAACGCTAAGCAGCAGCACACTACCGAGGAGTTTTGACCAGTTGACCAGCAACACACTCCATCATCATGCCCACCTCAGCCTCCTCCATTTCGTCTGCGCTGATTCTGTGCGCCACGTCCTTCTCTCTGGGCGTTTTGTACTCCAACTGGCCGTACGATTTCTTCACTCTGTGGACGGCTGCTCCCCCGGAGGCTCGATACATTGCTTCTCTGGAGCACTACAAGGCGTGGTATGACTGTCCCATGTTTGTGTACCATCTGCACCACACGGTGATTGGTCTGGGGCTGATTGGATTCTTCATCAAGCTGTACAAGCCCTCCGAGTCCAACAAGCTGTTTGACGGCGGCTCGCTGTTTCTGTACATGGTTGGCATCACCATCTACCTGACCAACATTCGACGGGGTCTGGCGTCTGCTGTCGACGGCAACTGGGGCGACGTGGACGAGCACACTGGAATCAATGTGATTGCCGCCTCCCAGGTCATGATTGTCTTTGTACTGCTCGGCGTGCTGGGCCTACAGGTTGGCCAGTGGTGGGCCGAGCGGGAGGACGAGAAGCTCAAAAAGAAGTTTGCCGAGGACGAAAAGAAGGACAAGAAGGCCGCCGCCGAGTCCAAGAAGACAAAGTAGGTCAATAGTACGTTCATGTAAGTAATGCCGTGTAAAGTGCGCTCAAACCTGTATCTTCAGAGGACTACAAGAACTCAGCTATACTTGTATGAGGGACAATATCTTGATCTCGTACCAGACCTGATTCATAGGGCTCAGACTATTCAGACATTCAGACCCAGACTACAGGTACTGATACTTGTACTGGTACTCAGACTATCCATAGTCAGACTACATGTACTGGTACTGGTACTCAGACTCAGACTATCCATAGTCAGACTATTCATACATTGATTGACACCATCATTCGTACCATCAATACCATTCAGGCCATCCAGAACCTCAACCACCTTCTGACATCTTCTCTCTTGTCTTGATTCATACCTTTAGCTCAGACCAAAGGCCATGATTCAGATCTTCCGTTCAGACCATGCAGACCATGATTCACTCTTTTCGTGCTGGTATCGTACCAGTAGCATGATTCACATTGATATCATGATTCAACGAATAATTCACACCATGATTCAGTCAATTCGTACTGTTAGGATGTGTGATACTATTCATACAATGATTCAGACCATAATCACACTATGATTCAGACTATTCATTCACACACTCTATAAACTCACCTATTTACTTCTACCGCATCTGAATCTCTCAAATCATCCTCCAAAAGTTCAATTCTTGGCCCATAATGGTATCAGGTATCATTCAGTTGGGTAGGAGGCATCTAGGACATACTTGTACTTGTTGTAGTATAGTCCGAAGTTGGACAAGTATCACAGCTACAAATTACTATACTTGTACCCTTGTACCTACTGTCATACCCTACTCCTTCTATCTCCCCTCTCTTATCACCTTATCCACCTATCTCTCTCATATCTCCACCTATCACCAGTCTCTCTGCACTATCACCAGTCCCCACACTATCACTCTGGCTATCACTACAAATGTATACCTGTCACCGGTTATAAATACCTCTGTTTGATCGCACTTAATCGGACCACTCTTATCGCAGGGCTGTGAGACGATAACGATAACGATAAGAGGATATGAAAGCACGTCACCGGGACTTGTAGAGAGAACCCGAATAGATGAAATCCACAATTCAACAATTCTGAATCTGTGTTTTCCTTTCACACAATCTCCTTCTATTCTCGCTCAATTATCGTCGTTTTTTAATCTCCTTTTTTTTCTTCTTTTTTACGTTAATTACCATTTAATTACCATTTAATTCCTCTCAGATCATCAAAACATCCAACCATCCGGTGGAGAGATTGCCCACTGTGACCCCACAATAGACTCCAAACAGATAGTACACAGATTAGATACACATTTGATTGGACATGGTGTCCGTAGGAGATACCAGTATCGAACAGAGATACGACTCAGATATGAGATTGAGATATGAGATAGGGCCGTCTGTCGGTATCGAGATAGCATACTCATAGTTGGGACCCCAACGGACAACTGAGAACCAGTAGTGGTCACGTGACCAACACGAACACTGTCAAGTCACGTGAGAGTAACTTGGTGTGGTCACGTGACATCAACATACACACTTGAACTCAACAAGTACGATACCAAATGATACAGCTACCACCAACACTCTTATCCCTCTCCTTACTCCATCCAAGTACGTCTTCATCTCAGTGTTGATTAACCCTCGTCTGACGTAATCCACACTTAGAATGACATAATCAACTCTCCTATCCTGTAACACCTTGATTCCTTCACTATCTTCACCTATCTCCGTATCGTCACCTATATCCCTATCTCACTATCTCACTATCTCACCTATCTTCACATCTTCATACATCTACCAGGGTATAACACATCCGTCACCTCCTCCACCTCATCAACATTCCACCTTCTTCCTCTTCCAGCTATGCATTATCGATGCGTCTCAACTTTGATCTGATACAAAGATAGTATCGCCATATCGGTCTACCTGGTACTCACACCACTCCTACATCATAATCATTATCATTACGTCATTACATCATGGCCTGTCTACGTAGAAACCGTAGACTACTCAAACGAGGCGTACTCAACCGACGTGTTGGACAGCGGCTGGATATGGACCCGTTTCTTCTCAAGAATCTTGGTCCGCGGCGTCACATCGCCCAGAGGATCGCCCTGTTCAACTGGCTCCTCCTCTGAAGGCGGAGACACCGTCGGAGTGGGAGGACTCGAGTCCGAAGCAGCGTTGCCCTCGGAGCTTCCCTCGCCGGCCGAGAGACGCTTCACGTGACCTGAGTCAGAAACAGCAGCCCCGTTTCCCTCAGAGGTCACGTGACTCTCAGCCTCCTCCGTCTCCTGCTCCTCCCGCACGTCCATCGAAGGCACACCCTCGGTGGCGGCTTTGGCGGTCAGAACGGGCGTGGCTGCCGTTTCGCTGGTTTCGCTCGCGTCGACAACAACGTCGGTCTCCTCAATGCCAAACAGCTGGAACCACCACGTGACCTTGTCCACGTCCGGCAGAATGAGTGCGTCCAGCGTCGCCGAAAGTTTCATCTCGGCCTCTCCATTGTAGTTGTGGTTGATGAACTGCGACCGTCGTGCCAAAAAGTAGTTCCACACAGACGTGGTGCGTTCAAACACGCGGTTCTGCACCCGCTCCTTCTCATTGTCGTACAGAAACGTGCCGTACTGTCCAGAGTGCAGGTGGTAGTACAACCGGCGCAGAAACCGCTCCGAGTACTCGAACCGGTCCGGGAACTGCCGCACCAGCTGGTAGACGCAGTCGAGAAACTGGTGGAACACCGGGGAGGTGTTTTTGAGGTGGTTGGACGACGTGGCTGCCTGGGTCGCGGCCTGGGTCGCTGCTCGGGCTGCAGACATAAAGTCCGAGAAGGCGTTGGACTGGGATGCGGGTTTCTGGGTCGACGTGAGGTCCACAAACGACCGGGGGCCATTGAGGTGGCCCGAACGCTCGTTGAAGCGGTGGCCAAACGCCAGCCACTCCTTCTCGACCAGTACCATGAACCCATTGAGTGTACGGAAGTACGGGTCCACCATGATCTGCGCCAGACACGACAGCTGGGCTGTACGGTCCCAGCCGTCGGAGCAGTGTAGCAGCACGTGCTTGAATTCGAGATGCAGCGCCTTGGCCATGAGCACCGCGCCCTCCAGAATGATGGCTGTGTACTTGAGCCAGCCGGACTTTTGCAGCGCGTCCTTTTTCGACGCGTAGTCCAGCTCGCTGTAGTCGCCGTCCCGCAGCACGTCCACCACCTTGCTGAGCGAGTCGCGCATCACGTGGATGTTGTCGATTCCGAGATAATGCTTGGTGCACGACCCGCGGGCGTAGTTGTCTGTGTTTTCAGACCCTGCGCCCAGCGCCTGCTGTGCCACCGCGTTGGCCACGGGCCGCGCGTCCACAATGAGATTGTCGCGCGGCGTCTCGTACTCGGAGTTGACGGTTGTGCCGAAAATCTCCGCCACCACCTTTTCGTCCTGCGGCGACCGGTTCTTCTTGAGCCCGACTAGCGGCTGCGAGCAGCGCGCAATCGTGCAGCCGTTGAAGCTATTGTGGAAGGACAACACGGGAAGTCGGTTTTTCGACCGGAACCGCGCAGCGTAGTTGAGCACATTGTCGGACACGGAAGTAGGCACCGACAAGAGCTGCGGATACGTGGCGCACAGAGCGTAGTTTTCGTTGAGCGCGGTCATCCGCCACTTGTTTTTCGCAAACGCACCCTGGCGACCAAACTCCTGTTGTGGGTTGAAGGCTCCCCAGCCATTGAAACGTCGCTCGGACTTGCCGGGCTTGTAGAAAAATGCATAGAGCCGGTCGATGGACGGCAGACAACACAGCTTCTGGATGCTGTCAAACACGTCCTTGGCCTCGGCCTCGTTGTGGAAGTGCAGAGCTAGATACGTAAAGTCTCTGCACCGGATTCGGATGACGCCATTCCTTTTCTCCACAGACGAAATGATGGGGTATGAGATCCAGATTTCTGATGGAGCGGGTTCCTTTTTGTCCCCGTCAGATTTTCCATTTGCTCCATTCTCGCTGTGTCCATTGCTATCCACACTGACATCCTCATGTCCATTTGTATCTGTCTGTGACTCTTTGGATTTGCTCGACTTGCTCAAATCCAAAGCCGCCACGCTGTCCACAACACCCCCAGCCACCCGATCGGCCTGCTCATGAGGATTGGAGCTCTCCAACTGGAAGATCATGTGGTGCGTCGTCAGATGTAGAGTCCCCCGAGAAGACTTGCCTCTACGGAAAAGCGCCACGTCAGACACCTTGGAAATCTTGATATATTCCATGTGCCAGGAGAGTTGCTCAAGTGAGTCGTTTGTGTCGTCCAGTCGTACGTTGTAGAGTGGTCCAGTGGTGGTGCAGCTGACCAAGTTGACAACCAGGCAGCTCAGACTTTAGACATGCAAAACCGTGGACGCTGCAGCTTACCTTATCAGAGGTTAATGTGCTTATGTAAGCGAGAGGGGAACGACGAGGTACAAGTGCAAGTACAAGTAGAGTAATCTCCTCCCGCTATCCTCCATCAATCCTCCCTCAATATCCACCTCTCAGATATCTTACTCATCTCAATGATGCTTACGTAATCAAGGGAGCAAATTCACGGGATCTGACTATGGTACAAGTACACCCACCAAGCTGTGTGTGTTGGATAGTTGAAGAGTACACTATGACTTTCTCGTACCCGTACTGGTACTTTTCCTTACCCTACTACACCGCTGACATAATCCTCTCCCCATTTCGATTCGCTTAGTCAGCAAACTCCCAGCTTACTAAGCACGCCCCTCCCGGCCAATCACGACGAGGCTAACTGAAAGCCAAAACCACCACTGCACCTACTGTCCAAGATCCAGTATTAGGGAAACGAGACTCAACGGACACTCGACAATGATCAACGCTAACCCCGGATTCTGGAACGGTCCCATTCGAGTGAGTATTGAGAAAGAATCTGTTTACAAAGATTTTCGATTCGTGAGGGTCACAGGAGGACCAACAAGACTTTGTCAGACCACAACATGAAGACCTGACAAGAGGACCTGATGGTAACTGGAGGAGGAAGTCTACTTCCGTCTCCTCGTTTTTGTCACGTCATTCAGTTTTTTGACTCGAGATTCCATCTCCTTTACTCCTTTACTTGTCTAACACAGTACTTTCGATGGTCTGCTCACACTCGACCCCATCTTTTCTTTGCGTTTGCCATTGGAATTGCCGGACCCATCGCCGCCCTCACACTGACTCCTCTGCGACGACAGTTCCTTTACGCCGATCACAGCCCTCTTCCCCAATCATATCCTCGTGAGTATTCCTGAAGGCCATAGACGATCTGAGTCCCACATACTAACCCAGTCCCCCAGCGTGCTCGTGAGCAGCTCACTGGCTTCGATGACGAGTAAATAGCATGAATTCATTAGACTTATTAGTTGTACTTGGAGGAGGTGGACTGAGTGATCTAGACAGAATCTGGTGTATAAGACAAGTCCTATACTATACTTATCAGACCTGTTCTGATTATTGTGCATGAGTTGTACTGTACTGTATCACTGATTACTCAGATGATAAGACATCTTCCTTCTCATACTGTACTTTTCAGAGGTCGCTGTACTTTTCAGACAAGTCTGACAATTATTACTGTACCAGGGTACTATACTTGTCAGATGGTATGACAGAGTCTCAATACTGTACTTTTCGACCTGTCTGTTACTGTAGATCAAACCAGTTGTGGTTGCTATGTGTACTCAGATCAGTTCTGATTACTGTACTGTACTTTTCAGATACTACAGTAGTTCTGCTTACTCTACACACAAGATCGTAGTCAAGTTCTGACCACTGTACTTTTAGATGATAAAAGCAATCTCTGAAAACTGTTCAGACCAGATCTATCACTGTACATCAAATCAGTTCTACTATTTGGAGTACTCCAAATCAGTTCTGATTACTGTACTTTACCCGATACTGTGCTTTTCAAACCAGATCTGCTTACTCTACCAAGACAAGAGTTATACTGCTCTGTAGTTGTACTTATCAGATCAGTTATGATACTTGAGATAGCAGTCAACCTCTGCCTATTGTAATTCCAGACCAGTTCTGCTGCTGGGAAATCATTATATACTTGATATATATTCTGCTTACCATCTTTCAGCTCTCAATTACTGAACTTTTCAGATTGTATGACTTCTTCCATCTGCTTACAGACTTTCAGATGGTGATACTACAAGTACTCTGATTACTGTACATTCAACCAGTTCGCTTGTTGTAACTCCAGATCTGATCTGATTACTCTACTAAGACAAGTCCTATTCCCACTTTCATATGGTTATAACTTCTGCTGTACAGTTCTGCCTAATACGACACCTGCTTACTATAGTAAGACCAGTTGAATTGATCAATTCTGTACTGCTATACATCATATAAAAGCCCTAAACTTTTCAGATGGTACCTGGTACTTACTCACTTCATATTCATCTCTACTTCAGACGGACTCTCTTATATCACTCAAAAGTCGTCTCTAACGTCTAATCTCAGTCAGAACAAACAGAACTCGTTCTGGCTCCCCCAGTAAGAGTCATATATACTGATTAAGTGCATCTTTGTGTACAATTCAATTCGTACAGAGAGTAGTATACTGTCTTCTACAGCTCATACACTGACTCAGTATCGTCTTCTACAGCTCTACGCTCTTGTACTTGCTCTATTAGTACACTCCTACGCGTACACTCGCTGCGCTCGTGTACTCGTGTACTCGTGTACCTACTACTCGCACACTCGCTGCGCTCGCGTGCTCATACTCATCAATCCTAGCTATATACATTACCATCGGTAGTCGGACTTGAGGTACCCATCTCCCACCTTTCGGGTCTCGTGCTGGAACACGGGCTTCTTGGCCAGTCGCTTGTACTCCTTGTCCCGGGCTTCTCGCTGCTGGGTCACGGGGGTTCGCAGAATGGCCCGGATGTGAATGTACTGGGCGTGCTTCATTCCGGCTCGTCCTCGGCCCTTGGGGTCCACAAACCGGAACTTTCGGGGATCAGATCCCACCCAGATTTCGTCAATGTACAGACCCTCGGGATCAATGTTCATGTCCTTGGCGTCGCTGACTCCTCGCTGTAACAGCTCGGCCACAGGTCGGCCCATTCGCTTGGCGGAAAACTGACACTGAGTAATGGCCTCGTGAACGTTCATCTTTCGCAGCATTCGAAGCAAAAGTTGGGCCTTTTTCCACGTTCCATCGATTCGGTACGACTTGCAGTAGACTGAAGGCTCAAACGCCTTGATCTCATTGGGCGACAGAACCATCTGGTACTCTCGGCCGTCCAAAGACACCTTTTTGGTCTTGTCATAACCCTTGTGCTGGCTCTGGTACGCATCCCACAGCCGCTGCTTGAGCTCCGTACCATACTTTGCAATTCCAACCTCGGATTCGCCCTTTTGCTGGATGATAAACTCCTGAAGCTGAGAGTCATTCTTGTACGAGGGAAGCTTGCCCTTGGTCTCGCCAGATTCGTCCTCCTTGCCCTTCTTGTTGGCTACAGCATTGTCCAGATCCTGCTTGACCGACTGCTTGTTTTCAGTCATACTGCCAAACCAGTCGTTGGATCGCAAAGCCGTCGAGTGAAAGGGGCGCTGAGCCACCAGCCGGGAGGCCGGGGCCACGCTCTTGCCAAACATCTTCGTCCACAACATGCTGGGGTGTCCTGTGTTTCGCTCGGGGAGATCGGTATGCTGATGCGCCAGAAGATAGATTTTTCAGGGTTAGGGTTAACTTAACTGGGCGGATGGTGGTGGGGAGAAAAGAAGTGGTATTTAAGGAGCTATGAGGGTTGGATAGACTGGGTGTTGATATAGATGGGTTTGTATGGTCCATTTCAATCGCTTTATCCAAAAAAATCTCAAAAACCTCAATTTTTACCAACTTTTCATAACCTCCTGATTATGTCTCCTTTTGGAATGACTGTGAGTTCGATTCCAGTATTGTTGATTATGTAATCAAGGTTGAAAGTGGTAGTCAGTGCCGTTGACGGATTGTGTAAAAAAAAAGTTGATGGTGTTATTGGTGGTTCAGTGACTTGCACAGCCTTGTTTTCATTCTGAACAAACCTTTTCACTTCGATATAGTAACCTGATTTAGTATGTATAGTAGGAGTACTTGAAGAATTGATTACGTACTCACAGTCAGAAAGTCACGTAAACATCATACAAGCCTGCAAACACTTCTATATCACCCCCCTGAAGAGGCTACACATCTCCTCATGGCCATCATCTACCCCACTGACCTCCAGTCTCACAATCCTCTCTGTCCCAACTAAACCCAAGTATTTCAGTATCCTTCATTTGAGAGAAAGTGGAAATTACTCGAAATTAATGTATGTACCGAGTACAATTTGACTGTAGTATTGTATTTTAATCTCATTAAGAATGAGGTTAATTACTTTCGTTTTCCAGAGGCTCAACGGGAACCCCAGTTTTTGCACCCCCAGATGACTACTTCAACTAAATTCAAGTAAAGTTTATAGGGGAGTAGAGCTACCCTACGCGAGTTCTGTATATCCATTAATGTGACTTCCAAGGAGGTGAGAGAGGATTGAATCGGAGGAATAAGAGTAAAAGAAAGATAAAATGACCGAATAACATTTTTCACAATTTTTTCACATTTTCTTCAAATTATTAACAAAAAATGAACAAAAATACAACAAATCAGCTCATAAATCGCCTTGGAGGTTTAAAATAGACCAAACTAAAGAAACAAATACATTATCTAACGGGAGTGATTGGAATCAGATAGTTCACTGACAATCTCCTCTTCAATCTTGAACTTATCTTTCTGTTCAGACTCGTGAACGCTCTGAGCTTCAGTAATCTCATACTGAAGAGTACCCAAGCTGGAGCCTCTCTTCTCTGGACCTAGGAATACTACGAGCATGGTGAAGGCAAAGACACAGCCCATGAAGATGGCCATGACCTGGCCGTAGTCGTATTCGTCTGGCAGGTGGTTTCCGTTTTCGTCCAGAATAGGAAACCGCTCTCCAATCTTTGCTTCGATAGTTGAAGAAGCAGCCGAGGCCAGGTTTCCAAGTTGGTACGAGACTCCAACCAGTGAAGTTCTCAGAGCAGGAGGAGTCAGTTCAGACAAGTGGATTGGAATGATTCCCCAGCAGCCGACAAAGAATTGCAAGAAGAAGACTGAAGCATTGATTCCTGCTCCTCCGCCTGAAAAGGCCCAGGGATAGATGAGAGCAGCTCCAATGAGGCAGGAGATGAGTACCGAAAGTCGTCGTCCGAAAATGTTGGAAAGATGGCCAATGGTCACTTTTCCGGAAATTGATCCCAGAGTGGACATGACGTTGGTGACGGTGGATCTGTCGATGGAGAACTTGAGTTGGTTGCGGAGCAGAGTCGGATATAGGTCCTGAGATCCATGAGACATGAAATTGAAGCCTGCCATGAGGACCACCAGGTACAAGAACATGAGCCAATGGATCTTTAGGGTGTTTCCTACTCCCTTGACGAAAGTTGTGTAAGTTTCCCAGGTTCCTTTGGAGTCTGTTTGGAGGCCAGTTTCGGGGTCCATCTCGTGGTTGTTCCGGTTGAATCTGGACTTGAGATAAGTGTCTGTTTCGGGTAATAGGGCTCTGAAAACGACAATGAGAACAGCCGGACCTCCTGCGAACCAAAAGAGAGCTTTCCATCCGTGGGGAGAGTTTGGAACGAGTGCTCGAGTGAAAACCACACATAGGAGGTTACCCATATCGTATCCTGCTTGAAGAAAGCCCGAAATGAGACCTCTGGCTTCCGGAGGACAATCTTCGAGAGCGGTAGCGGCTGCGTTTCCGTAAATACCGCCCATTGCGATTCCAAACAGACCTCTTAGAGCGATAAACTGGGTGTAATTCTGAACAAAGCCCGTTCCCAGCTCCAAAAGAGAGAAGACGATAATGTTGATAATGAAGGGCCATTTTCGTCCGTATCGATCCGAGGCCAGACCAAAGATGATGGCGCCTACTGATCGCAACATGAGAACGATTGATAGACCCCAAGTAATATCAGCCACAGACATGTCGAGATCTCTGGCAATGTCTGTAGCCGTCTGGGTGACTGTGAAGAAGTCCAGAGCTACCCAGATCCAGGCCAGAGTGGCCACTGCGAAAAAGAGCCAGTGTTTCTTGTTGAGCTGACGAAGAACATGGAAGGGATTCAGACACTTTTTTTCCTGGGCAGTCAGAGAGGGAGGTTTGAGAGTCGAGACTCTGGAGGAAAGGTAGGTCTTGGTGGTAGTCCAAGAGATCTCGGGAGGGGATTCCGTCTCTAGATGTGACATTGTGAATGTCATGGGTGATTGCGACTCGAATTCATGATATATAGTACCATTGTAGTTGTTATCTCTTTCTGATTGTCAGAGATTAGGTTCATCTGGTGCGATGACGTGGGGAAGTGAAAAAGTGTATTTAGGGGAGATGGAGGTGATACGAAAGTGGTACCAGGACCTTAATAGATGAGTTTTGGAGAGTGAAATCCGTTTGTACACTGATAATGGATATATATTCACATATTCACATTCTACAACTGTGGCTGTGAGAAACGTCATCTGTTTGGCACATGTCAACTGATACCAGCCGGAGCAATAGATCTTAGTCTGTCCTGTATCTCTCTACCTTATCTTGTACTTTAAAATGTAGGTTATTTCAAAATCTTCCTAGAATGGATTTTTTTGCCGCCCTGAAACTAATGAACCATAGTCCGTGGGATACAGAGCGTTTGAGTCATCGATAAGTTGCTACGAGTACAATTAATACCATTTGTCACAATCTACACTCCTGCAACATACCTTCTTTCAATCTCTGAACCTACTAGAGACTCAAATATCAATCAAACCTGCTCGTTCTAAACGTATAAACCTCTACAAGTACAATATCCAAGTACCGTACAACTATTCTTGCCTTGTACTTGACATGGAAGTGGTTTTTCTTCTTCCTCCTTGAGTACTAATGCTGCTCTCCCTCTCCCTCCAGACATAAATAAATGCAATAGACTACCTACGCGAGGTTTCTGAGCTCAACCTCCGCGGAATGCAACAGACGGTGTCCCTCGTCGCTCTCGTCCTCCTCCGCCACCACCTCCACGTCCACGGGCTTGACGTACTTTCGTTTCACCAGCGGACGACATCCCTTGTACTTCCACTGCTGGTAGAGCAAAATGAGGTCCCAGAAGAAGCG
Source organism: Yarrowia yakushimensis (assembly GCA_900518995.1). NCBI lineage: Eukaryota > Fungi > Ascomycota > Dipodascomycetes > Dipodascales > Yarrowia > Yarrowia yakushimensis. Next base: position 2,699,718 of record ULGW01000002.1, read on the forward strand.
GAAGCAGCATGCCCAAAAGAGCCCCGAGGGCCGCACCGCTCGCACCACCTTGTTGCGGTTTCGCTCTTTGGTAGGCTTGGCCTTTTTGGCTCCCAGAACGTCCAGAATCCCGCAAAACGCGCCTGCGAGGTCCAGAACAATGAGCAGAAACGAAGAACCCACACAGCTCTGAACGGTCCAGTTGCACGACACCTGGGGCACGTATCGAGCATAGACGGCGAAATCGCCAATGAATCCAAGCCAATCAATCACATCAATGAACTTGAATCCAAGATACCCGACTCCAGGAGGAGAGGGGACTTTGGCAAAGGGATGAGAGTTGACGGCGACAACAAGAAACAAAAACACACCTAAACAAATCCCCATAACCACCTTGCACTCCAAAGACCACGATTGAGCATTGGTCTGAGTATGTCTGTATGAATACCAGACTTGAACAACACATAATCCCCAAACCAACGATTCATTGAAATCAATCAACGCAATCACCCCCGAAGCACTGGGCATCTCATGAGCCAAAGGATACCGTTGTAGAAACTGCCGATGAATCAGATCACTGGAAATGTAGGTGAGAGTGAAAAACAGATGACAGACGGCTCCTACAAACGCCCAGAGCCCGTAATCAAGAGAAAAACCGGCCACAGAAGACCGCTTGCGATTCAAAACCACCTGCGGATACGGACTAAGCAGCCGAAACGCCCGGTGCAAATATATCCATCCCGTCATGTCGAGGTAGAATGAGGTATATATGATACCAGTAGACTGCATCGGACGTGCATATGCATAATGTTTGCATGGTCACGTGATGTGGGGGTGGGGGGAAAGTGGTTGGTATTTGGTGGTTTGTTGGTGGTTATTGCTGGTTCAAGTGACTGATTATCTCTCCTGTTTGAATTTTTTTTCCATTTTCCATTTTCCATTTTCCATTTTCCATTTTTCATTTTTCATTTTTCATTTTCCCTTTTCCATCTTTCAACCTCACCAACATCACCATGCATACAACACCATGGGATTACTGACAATCATCAAGAAACAAAAGCTCAAGGATCGGGAGATCCGAGTGCTGATGCTGTGAGTGACGCGATTGTACCGACACGCCGTCTGTGACGACTCCACACCTTATGACTAACTCAGGGGCCTGGACAATTCTGGAAAAACCACCATTGTCAAGAAGATTCTCAATGAGGACGTGAACGAGGTTTCTCCGACGCTGGGATTCAATATTCGCACCGTTCCACGTGGCCAGTACAAGCTCAACATCTGGGATATCGGTGGCCAAAAGACGTTACGGCCCTTTTGGCGAAATTACTTTGAAAAAACAGATTTCATGATCTGGGTGGTCGATGCAAGTGCCACAGACCGTCTCAACGACTGTAGACAGGAGCTGCATGCAATTCTCAACGAGGATCGGCTGGTTGGAGCCGGAGTTCTCATTTGGATCAATAAACTTGATCTGGTGGACGAAGATCAGAGAGACAAGACGGTCGAACGTATCAGCAAGCATCTGGATCTGGACGAGATTCCCGAAGGTCATAATACCACTATTATGGGCTGCAGTGCGTACACGGGGTACAATTTGGACGCAGGTATGGATCTCGTGGTCAGAGAGGTCTCGGATCGGTTGTTTTTGTTTGATTAGAACAGAAGATGGGTGACAAGTCTGATACATCAATAGGTTAGTTATGGCTAGGTCAGATCGAGAATCCAACCCTGAGATGTTCAAACAAGCTAGTACTCTCACCCAGAGGGCATAGTTAGTGTCAGAGCCCGAGGGTATAGTTACCATCAGAGCCCGAAACCACATACTATCAGGACTGCCAAAGTTGCTAGAAGAGCGCCGTACGATGTCTGAATGGGATCCGAAGACCATAAAGATGTTGATTCGGCTCAGTCACAACCAGACAAGTTATCTGATCCTTGCGAGCTGTGATGCACTTAGTAAATAGTCGAATATACCACCTGCGTATATCATTACACGTCAATTATGGAATGTTAAGTACAATGGCACAGGAGATGCAGTTGGTATCAGTTGGTATCAGGATTCCTGTTGACTCTACAATTTTTTTTTTTGACGATCAAATCCAATATGGGCGATCAAATCAGTCATACTCTCAATAGGCCGGTGATACAACATAATAAAAGAAATCTCCGAGACATGAATATCTTATACAGTACAGTAGTTGTTTTATTACTGTTTTCCCTATCTACTGGCAAATCCGTTCATTTCAAGGCAAGCAATACTTCCTTATTGAACATTCAAGTGTCTCATACGAATGATACAGATGAGAAGACAACCGTCTGGTGCTTAATGAGGTCATTTCGAGGGAATCTACGAGAGAGACAGTATCGTATTTGATCAGGTCGTTCTGTTAGTTCGTACTTCGTAATGGTCTTGGGGTCTGAGAGTAACTTTCCCATTGGATGGATAAGACGATAGTAAAGAAGTGATGAAAACCGACTAACCAACTCAATTGGACATGTGAATAAGTGACTATGGCGAAGGCACCACCCAGATAGGCTTCTCCGCGAGGATTGGACTGGTTACGGTATAGAAATAGTTTAAACAAATCGTCAAGTATTTTGTTAAGGAATTACTTAACAACAATCAGATCAAACTACCGGTTCACTGGATCACTCAAGCAAGACATTCAAGACATACCAGATCAATTACAAGTCAGAATCGACTCTCACATCTGTAGTACCGAACCTGGTATCGCACTCGTACCAGTGTAAGTTCCTCTCTCTCACTCTCTCACCCTCCCTCCCTCACTCTCTCACTCTCTCATGCATCACGAAACTTAGTTGAACATCGCACTTCCAGACTCATCCGGAGACAATGTCCAAAGACGACTTTCTCGACGACAAGGCGCTGAATCAGCTGGAGGAGGAAGAAGAGGAAGAGGAGGATCCACAGCACGACAACGAGGACGATCTGTTTGAAGATGCCCTGGAAAACAACATGGAGGTGGACGACGATGTGGGAACAGGAGACGGAGATGAAGACGCAGAAGAAGACGAAGATGACGACGAGGAGGAGATGGTGGCGCGAACCAAGTCCAATGGTCACGTGACCGTCGCAACATCGAACGGATCGCACATTGTATTTGATGATAGTGGGACTAATGACATTCCTGAGCATGTTCTCAAATACACTGGTCGCAAGCACATTCCTTTGTGCACAAACACAGACTCTTGTGAGGGGTACGACATTGTTCCGTATGTTGCTGCGATCCACAGTTGTCCTGTTCATGCGATAGATTTGTCGTGGGAGCTCAAATGGATGTTTTCCGGAGGCCAGGATGGGTTTGTGCGGAAATACGACTTTTTTGCATCTGTCAACGGCAAGTTGCCTCTGACGGTTGCTCAGCGACATCCGTTTGTGGACTGTGTTACCAAAGCTGGCGTTTTGACGTCGTATTGGGAAAATGAGCAGCCTGTTTACGAGACAGACATCAAGCCCAAGGACGGGCTTTACGAGCCCAAATTGTCGTGTGTTTACTCGTTGGCAGCGCATTCGCGGTGTCTGTGGCTTCTTTCGGGTCTACAGAGTGGCGGTATCACGCTCATGAGCGTCAGACACAACGAGGGCCAGATCCAGGCGTATTTGGAGAAACACACGTCCACGGTGTCTGTGCTGGTACTCAACCAGTGGGAGAATCGGCTGTTGTCTGGCTCGTGGGACAAGACGGTCAACGAGTGGGATCTGGACACGGGCAACGTGGTTCGGACTTTTGACGGCATTTCGGGCCAGGTCAGCACCGTGCAGTACCAGCCTGTGGGAGGAGCTCTCATGTCGCGAAATCTGGGTCTCGAGGGTCTAGAAAGCGACAGAACGGCCCGAGGAAAAGAGATTCTCGAGGCTGACGCGGAGGAAGACGACGACGACAAAAGCATGGGCTCCTTGTTTGGATCCGACGAGGAGGAGGAAGACGAGCAGCCCGAGGTGAAACAGGAGGAGCAGGTGGACGAGGCTGCACAACAGGAGGCCAGTCAGAGTGCTCAGCCCGGAGACGGAGACGAAGAGCCCACTCGAAACGCCACCTCCGAGTCCATCTTTCTCACATCTGCCATTGACGGAACCGTGGACATTTGGGACCGACGTCAACAGCAGCGAGTCACGCGAATCGCCGTGCCCCAGGGAACCCCACCGTGGTGTATGAGCGCATGCTGGTCGACCGATGGAGACCGGATCTATGTGGGTCGACGAAACAGCACGGTGGAGGAGTTTTCGCTACGAGGAAACGTGCACGTGGCTTCCAAGGTGTTCAAGTTCCCGTCCGTGTCTGGAGCAGTCAGCACGGTGGCAGCCATGCCCAACAACAGACACGTGCTGTGTGGATCTCACGATAACGTGCGTCTTTACGACGTGCAGAGCTCCAAGCAGCAGGCTGTTCCGTTCTGGATCGTTCCAGGACACCAGGGAGGCATCTTGTCGTCCATCAAGGTCGATCCTAGTTGTCGGTACATGGTCACCTCCAGTGGAGACCGAGGATGGAGTGGAACCACAAGTACAGATGTGGCTCTGGTCTACGAGATTGACCCCATTGTCGGAACCAAGAATCTTTAGGAGGGAGACTCGAGTCTATGTAACAGTATTAATGTATATTATTGAATGTGATGGGGGAGGGGGTTCTGTTAAAGGTATGGTGAGATCAGACGGGAGTGGAGTTATTACCCGATAACGATCGATATGTCCAAATAATGCTGTATTTGGACCAAAATAGGAACCTGGTGAGTATGCTGATTCAACAATGGTGTTCTTCATTTGTTGTAGCAGAACAAAACGAGTTCATGAAATGGATTAAGGAGACAAGAGATAGCTGTGGATCTAGGGGATCAGATGTAGTTTGAGAATATATTCTATGATTTATATTCACCGAATGGTGCCTCAGTAAGCTTCCTACTAATTCCAGCAGTGCCAATGAGAGTCCAGAATCTTTCATTCAACCTACAAAACCGAACGATCCAATCAAGCAATACTTCAACTCGTTACCATCAATGATGATTACATAATCAACAGACGAAATGGATGATATTCGCCGTTTAAAAGTGAATTGAATCGAAATTGTGTCTTCCAAGAGTTCTTTAGTCGTCTCTGTAGTCAGTCTTAACAAGATAGGTCAAGTAGGTTCTTAAGATCTAACAGGTACCAGTACTATAAGAACAGCTATCTCCTATAAAACCGCTCTCTATCAACTGAAACTTCTTACTCCTACTGGTAGTATCCGTGCTCAGACCAAAATCCAGGAGTAAAACATGCCACCAATGGTAGTTACAGTCAGACCCTCAGACCACTAGTTACCACCCGACCCTGGGATAACGGAAAGAACTCCGATTTACGCGATCCAGTCTGATACGAGGGGGCGACCTAACTACCCCACAACTAATTATCATAATGTATTGTCATACTATCCTTTTTCCTCCCTATCACATGCATATATACAAAAATGTCGGTTCTATCTGGCCGATCGGATGGGCTTGAGAGCCTCTGTTCGGTCCAGTCCGACGTGAGATGCGATTTCGTCATTGTAGTCCGGTTGCGGTTGCACCAGCTCTTGCTCTTGCTCTTGCTCTGCACTGTCTTTGGCGTGTGCTGCTGCTCGGGCCTCCTTTTTGGCCTCCTGGTCTGCCAGGTAGCGGTTGACGGCCTTTCGCAGCTTTCGGGGTACGTTCCAGCCCTGGTCATCGGCCACGGGAAGCACCAGAGCCACGTTTTCCAGATGCGAGTACACGTCGTTGTTTTGCACGGCAATGTTCCAGAAGACTCGGGCCTTTTGCAGTCGTCCGGCTCGAATGTGGGCGTCCAGCGGAATGAAAACCACCTTGTTGGTGGGTGTGTTGATGGTCATGGCCAATCGAAGAGCCTGTTCGGCCAGATCGAAGCGTCCGCTGTAGCATGAGGCCGTTACGAGGGTGTTGAACACCTCCGGAGCAAACATGTTGACCTTGGCCACGTCGACAAAGTCTCTGACTAGCAAAAGACACTGCGAAATGTCTCCTGTGCACCGCAACACGGCCGAGACAAACGACGACATGAGCGCGAATCCAGAGTCTCCACGCAGCCATTTCCAGCGTCCTGGCATTCGGTCACCTAGACTCAGCTGATGCGCCACAAGATCACGGTACTTTTCGTACAGATCACGGACCTGGTCCACCTGATCTGCCTGGTCCAAGAGCGCCCTGTACAGAATATGCAACGAGGCCACGTCGGACTTGTAGATGCGGAATCCGGGCTTCTTGGGCTCCAAAAGAGGCAGTTCTCCAAGAGCAACGTCCAGAGGAATCGAGTTATGAGCGCTTCCTCTCAGAACAAAGGCGAAAATGCCCAGTTCAAGCAACGAATGCGACGAGTAAAGCTGACAGTAGACCGCCAACGTCTCCTTGAGATCCTTGCTCTTGGCCACGGCCTCAAAGTAGTCCGTGGCTATCTGAACAGGGACATAACTCTGAGTTGCGACTTCTAGGGCGTGAGAAATGGCCTCCTCGTAGTATCCACGCTCCTTGTAGCCGTGGATGAGTAGTCCATAACAGTGCAAGTCCGGTGAGCAGCCCTTTTCCTTCATGGTCTTGAACACGGACACTCCGTCGCGCATTCCTTCAAATTTGACTGCCCGATACAGCAGCATGCGAAAGGCGCCCATTCGGGTCTTCTCGTCCAAAAGCCGGTCGGCAAACTTGGACGAGTTCATCACCTCGATGGACGCCTCGGCATCTCCCCTATTGCACATGAGATACATGAGCGAGAAGATGCTTTCGTCGTGGTACCACCATCGTTGCGATTGTTGGAGATGGTAGTCCACGAGGTCCTGGCGGGCCGTGGGCGACACCTTGGACACCTTGAGAGCGAGTTTTGAAAACGTCTTGCCGTCGCAGGGGTACTGGCGGTCCCGCAGAATCCGCAGAAACACATGCAGCCAGTTTGGAGGCAGTAGGCTCTCGATTCGGCTTGAAAACGGCACGTTTGGCGGTAGACCCGTTTCGTGGTTGTATTTGGAGAAGAGTGAACACAGTAGTGCGAGTTCCGAGTCCGACGGACGCTCCGAAGGACACACATGATGCGAGGCGACCCGGAAAAAACGGTCCAGATTCACCTGATACGCCCAAGCGTTGCCAATCGGAAGATTGTAAACGTACTGAGTCTGGGCAAAAATGCTGTATAGATCAATCACCAGCTGTGCATGAGCCTTTGTGTTCTTGAGAGACCGTACCGTGTATCCCATGAGAGCTGGAGCCAGAGTGGTCTTTCCCAGTATCCGCCAGATCCGACGGGTCATTGGATAGTTGCAGTCTGGAGGAGGAGCTCCGAGAATGTCACCGTTCATGTCCACGTGCAGAGCGCTTTCGATGGCACCAAAAGCCTGGCCCAGAAGCGCCTGATCCGCATTCAGAATCTCCTCCGTCTGGGGAGCACATTCTGTATACTTGATTGGCATGGCCTTTCGAGCAGCCATACGAACGCCCAGAGCCATAAGATTGACCATTTTGCGACGCTGATCTCCCGCCGAAAGCCCCTCTGGGTTCATGGCCACACTTTTCATGCGGTTAACAGTCTCCCGACCATATCGGACATCATTGCCAGCCTTGCGGGTCCGTCCTCCGTCCAAAAACGACCACTGACCCTTAAAAGCCACAAAGCGCTGATGATCGTCCCGCCACAAACTGCTGACCCCGTCCATGTTGTGAAACGCGCTCCGAGAGCTCCTGCTTGCACCCCCCCACGCCGGATCGTCGTCTGGGACCGGAGGCTTGTACCCCAGCTTCGGAAGGTACGCAGCCCGTCCTTTCTTCACCCTAAGCATGGTCCGTAAAAAGCTCGTGCGAATTCTCCAGCCGTATGCAAACCGCAGCTGTCGAGGTAGGGTGGGTTGTCTTTTCCAGATCTCAGCCGGGCCTGAATGATCCCACATATCCACCAAAGTTTTCACCTCCATTGGGAATCCCTAACCCGGAGGCATTTCCGGGACGCGTGAAACACAGGCTATATTGGCGGTAATGAGGGGGATAAAATAATGCTGCCGTTTATTTCCTCGGAAAGTAGCGATTTCTGCAAAAAAAATTGTCGCAATCAAGCACAATTGAAAAAAAAGTTCTGCCCGGTACCAGGGTCGAACTGGTGATCTTCAGATTATGAGACTAACGCTCTAACCAACTGAGCCAACCAGGCTGGGAACTTGTTATCTTGGGCGGGAATTCGTACCCATGGTTGAAGGTGCTTAATCAGCGCGGAAAATATAGAATTAAATATAAAATTGAGAATAAATTGAAACTAATTGAGAAATGACACTTTGAAAAAGGAACAACGATAGTCATGTGATACTAATTGATAACTGCTCTCACTCCCTTTGGAGGAACTTGCCAGACGGTAAATAAGGGAGGAAATACATGATGTAAAACGAGAACCATTTGGTTTGAACGGGATTGGATGTCTATACACGCTTAGGAACTCATCTTTATATCGCAAGTAAAAACTGTGTTGACGAATTTATCTTGAAAAAATGAGAACGAATCAGCATTCAAGCCAAACGAGTTTAGGTCATGTATCGTAGTATGTCTCCCTCTCAAGGTAAGAGATTCCATGAATAGGATTACTTGGGATTCAATTTCATACTTGCCGATTTAAAGACTTACCTGCCAGTTGGACCCTCTCACTTAACCATAGTCCATTAAAAGTTGTTCATCAAAACCCGATTTGAAACAAGTCCCTCTTGCAACATCTGATGAGCATTGAAGACGTATTTGGACTCACTGATCAACTATCTTCCCTGATTCCAATTCTATATCTCTCAGTAGAACGATTCAAGGTATATCTGGTAGTCTACAAGACTCTATGTGGATATTGTAAGGCAGATTACCCCGTACTTCTTTTGGATGAGTCTCTCACGAGACTGTAGACAGTTATGTACTTGGGCCTGGACTAAGAACATGTCTCTCTATAACTCGCACCTCACGCTGTACATTGACAATCTGATGCATGTCTCCACCTTTTCGGGGTCCGTACAACTAGCTCAAGATCTCCAAGTGCGTCTGTTTATGAAAAGGCGAATTCACTCTGGTTATAATAACCCACATCTTGGCGAATCTGGACCGAATTTGCAAAGTATGATATCATAGCACTTGAATCAATACGGTCCAGACTGAGTGATCCAGATGGACGAGCACAAGTACTCGTACCAGGGTACAGCTCTCACGCCAAGACGAGGCGTTTGACAGTTGAAACGTCTAGGTCGTGTGCGCCGATTACTCCGATGTACCTGTCTTGGCAGGTCGGGACTGTTGGACCGTGACAAGTTGTGTGCACGTGAGATATAGATTATGACAAACTGTACGTGAGACAAGCCATAGATGAGTTTCAAACCGGACGAAAAAACACACACAAGCAAACTTCAGACAGCCTTTACCATATCTCCTCTCTGTCGAGGACTCTTCTGACAATGGGATGGTGCCATCTGGACCCCTCTTTTTTAGTAAATTGAAAAGATATTGTCTGTCTTGTTTGAGCAAGCCATAGCCAAGACTTGACAGGCTGCCGCGAGAACCAATGTCTCAGAGTGAGTGAGAGCTGACTCGGAGGGAGAGCTGATGTTGAAGGAACGAATCGAGTACCTGTACCAGTACTTGTACCGTCCTTTATTCAGTATCGTCGTCTTGGTCGTTGTGGTCACATCGAGGTCATCGCTTCTTCCATCTGCTCCATATCGCCACTGTCGCACGCCATAATGTAGAGTTCATAAGCGAGTTCATAAGAGATAGTTTGAGGTTGGCCCAAGATTTGCTTCTTTGTCAATAAAGCCAGAAATAAACGTCTGGATAAAGTGACAGTATAACTCCGTCAAAGTTAGCGAGGAGGGAGGGGGTTGTCAAGTTACACCACACAAGGGGAATGAGGTGAGACATGGCAAGCGAGTGGGAGCCGTATACTACGTGTCTGACCTCTGAGCCGTATACATCTAGTGTGGTTACGAGGGTGATATCAACAAACTGAATGTTTCTGCTAAGGCAGAGTTGGGTGTACTGTAGAGAGTGAGATTGTATGGTAGTAAGAACCGTAGGGCCGTGTAGAACTCACTTACAACCCACTCACAGTCCCTCAGAATCATTCAGACACACCACCCTCACACAACCGACGGAAGTCCGCGGCTAGACTCTTATCAGCTGGTTATCTTCCCCACTTGTCACTTTGGTAAGACATTAATTATGACAAATGTGAGTGAGATGATTCTGGCGGTTGGTTTTTCGTTTTCCATTTTCCGTTTTCCGTTTTCTCTGCTGGTTAATTGATTTTCTGCATTTTTTTTTCGTTTTCTTTTTCCTCCTACTATATGCTACATCAGCAATATGGCATGTCCTACTGTATGCTCTCTACAAACTCTCTACACTTTTTTTCATTCGGTAAACAACAAATTAATAACTGATTTTCTAGAAGTAAAGGGCTGGCTTAAGTCATGACGTACTTCTCGCCGAGCTTGGGGGCGTTGGAAATGATTCCCATGAGGATTCCGGCAATAAGACCGGCAAAGGGAACGGTGAAGATCCATCCAAAGTAGCACCAGGCGACCATTCGCCAGTTGACGGCTCGGATGGTTCCGTTACACAGTCCAACGGCAACAATAGCTCCAACAATACACTGGGTGGTGGAGATGGGCAGGTTGAGACGGGTGGCCATGATGGTGGTGACGGCGGCTCCAAACTCCATGGAGAAACCTCGAGAGGGAGACTGAAGAGTCATCTTGTTACCCAGGTTGGACATGAGGTTGTATCCATAAGTCCACAGACCAATGACAAGGGCACAAGAAGCGTAGACAAGAATCCAGACGGGGACATCGGCCTTCTTTCCAGTCATGTTGGTGGACCAAATCTGGTAGATGGTGGTCAGAGGACCAACAGCGTTGGAAATATCGTTAGAACCGTGGGCAAAAGAGGCAGTGCAAGCAGTGACACACTGGAGGAAGGAGTAGAGAGCCTCGACCTTGTTGTCGTACTTCTTGGCCTTGGAAAACATCTTTCGAAGATCGCCAGAAAGAGCATGACCGTTGGTCTGCTGGGCAGAGATGACATCGACGGTCCAGCCGTGAGAAATGGCCTTCCAGAACAGAAGAGGCCAGTTCTTGGGGCTCTTGATGAGAACCTTCCAAGACTTGTCAACCTTCTCCAGAACGGCAGCTCGGTTGTTGTTTCGCTCCTCCTCCTCGGACTCGATGGACTCGATACCGTTCTGCTTCTCGGGGATGGAAGACACTGTCAGAATCTGCTGCTCCTCGTCCTCAGTAAGATCTTCACCCTCGTAGCCGTTGAGGTTTCCGTAGTACTCAAGGTACTCCTCCTTGCTTCGAACAAACTTGTAGTAGTCGACCACGTAGTCGTGTCGGTGCATTCCCTCGGGCATGGGAGGAACATCTCCTCGGTAGAAGAGAAGAGGGCCGTAGAGAACGTCCCAGGCTCGCAGAGTGTAGTCCTCCTTGACCAGCTTTCGGTAGAAGAAGGGGTGCAGGAAGATTCCGTAAAGGAGAGCAGCAACAGCTCCAACTCCAATGATGGATCCAACAGTAGCGCCAGTAGACAGCTTGTCAAGCTTGAGGTTGGGGGCTCCCTTCCACACAATAAGCATGGTGAGAACACCAAAAGTGACACCGACGTAGACGTAACCCATCCACAGGGCGTTTCGAAGAGCCTGCTTTCGCTCCAGCACAACGTACTTGGTCACGAGGTAGATGAGAGCAGCAAAGCCTCCAGCAATGGCAGGAGCAATGAACCACGAAGCGACAATCTTGGAGAAACCCTCCCAGCCCCAGTGGACACCGGAGCTTCCGTTAGTGGCAATAGCAGCACCAATCACAGCACCGACAATGGAATGGGTGGTGGAAACGGGAATACCACACTTGGTGGCAATGGTGAGCCACACAGAAGAACCAACAAGAGCACACAGCATGAGAAGCATGAGACCAGCAGGAGTCTCGGAAAAGGGATCAACATCAATGATCTTGTTTCGAATGGTATCAGTGACTCGAGCTCCAGCAAGAACAGCACCCAGAAACTCGCAGATGGCAGCGAGAATCATGGCCTGCCAGTACTTGAGGGCTCGAGAAGACACAGAGGTGGCAAAGGAGTTTGCGACATCGTTGGCTCCAATGTTCCAGGCGTCCAGGAACGCAAAGAGCATCGCCAGCGCGAAGATGTAGTCGAATTGATGAAGAGCGGCCATTGTGGAGAGAAGTGGTCGGTATTCGATACAGAACAGAAGAGAATCGGACTGACCCAAGAATATATATATTCTTTTCGGGGTTTGACGTCTGACAACCGCTCTTCATAAAGTTAGAATTAGCCTAGGTTACGGTTAACCTCACATATAGACTAACGATTAGCCTAAGTTACGGTTAACCTCAAATCTACATTTACACTTTTGGCACGATATGTTTCGTACTTTTAAAGTTTGATAGATTATGGGCTGTAATTTCACTGAAACAACTGAAAATCAGTGGAAATCTTCCCAGGATGTTCAAAACAGCTATTCTATTCGTGTAGTATTTTCTCTAAATTTCTCTGATTTTTTTCACTTCAACTTTTCGCTTTCTGAATAAACTTTCTAAACAACGTGCGTTATCTCAGCGCTTTCATTGGCCCGAATAAGGTTTCACTACTTTGGCCAGGATTTATTATATTTTCCCATTCTATCTGCTATGACACGACCAAGATTCCAGAATTCCTGGTAGTGCGAAAAGAGCACATTCTAATTGCATCCCAAAAAAATCCAGATTTTTCCCGATTTTTCCAACCACGCTTTTCACTCCCTCCGTAATATCCCCGTTCCCCACGTGCGCCATACAACATACAGCACCGACGTACGATAATTTAGAGTTCAACCTTATTTGGCGAGGTGTGTCACCATTTGCATGGGTCATGTCTCCTTCAGAACACATGCCAGGCCCTTACGTGTGCTTTTCAACGTGATGATGCACTGTATGTGGTTCTTTGGGGTTGTGCGCACCCGGTGGAGGTGTCGGCTATGCGATATCTGGGTTTTTGACGGAGTTGAGCCGCAATTGAAAATCTACGGAACAAGAGTATCGCGCTATCGATGGGGGGAAAACTAAAAATCAAACCAACAAAGAGACCTTTCGTTTTTATTTTTTTATGTATTTTTCTTGTCCAACAGTAGTTACTATGATGGGCTGACAGAAAAAAACGACAGAAATAATTCAAGGAACCGACCTCAATATTCGAATGAGCAGTTCAATCAAAATGCTCACCAATTCATTGCCGCTTTTAACCGCTTGAAAAAGAGATGCTTGGCACATATCCCCAACCGCGTATTTCAACTCTATGATGCAAGTTTGTGTGGGCCAATATCGCACTACTGTAGCTGCCATGGTGCTATTACTATGCTTAGAAATACCAGTAGACCTTGAAGGGGCTGCTAACTGGACTTGTGGGTTTCTGCAGAGTGGGTGGGGGTATTACTGACAGACTTGAGGCAGTTGGAGCACGTTTTTCACCTACAACTTTTTGAATTTCACGAAATGAACGTCCAAAAGCTGCTCAGATGAAATGAAATACACTGACAAGCACCCTGAGTCGCCTCCAGAGCAAATTGGACCACTACTGAGTCCAATATGGTGCCATTTGGAAACGCATAATTTCCAACAAGAACACCAGACATTCGTACTTACAAGCGAGACCAGAGTCAAAACCGTGCCAAAGTCGGCCGTTGCAAATCTCGTAATACCCCCCCGTTTGTTTTTTCCAAATCTGGCTAGTGTCACGAGTTCTACGAGTTTTGAATCTGGTGTAAAAGACCTTGCAAATGCGAAGAAATACCACGAATAGTTCTAAAAACTCCCCGATGGTCGCCTTCTAATGCTCTGATCAACACATGATCGTCTATCCAGAAACATGCAGCACTGCTGTCTCCACAAGACCGCCCCAGTTTGGGCTATATACGGGGTATAATTTTTCTGACGCTACTGCTATGGTCACATTTATCAGGCGACCAGAAGGTTGAATTTTCTGTTATTATTCCAATTTTTTCCGGCTGGTTTTGATTTATTCCGTTTTTCCCCGTCTCGCCTCTTTGGCTTTGAAATTTAAGCGTCGTATTAGTGATGCACAGACAAACACAGTTGTGCGATTAGGCGTAGCTTGATGTTATTTTGCCGAGCGTCAGCGTCACGCGTTTCCAGGCGTTTTTACGAGTTTGCAGGCTTCAAAACCTGGTTCCTGCCAATTGACAGATATATTTCGCAATTTTCACCCAAAGAAATAAAAAAAAAGCGTTGGACTAGCTCCACAGGTCTGCCAAGACCCAAGACTGACAGGTTGACAATTTTAAAATTAGCATTTTAGACTTTAACCTTTTTAGTTATCTCGTTTCGGTGAAAACCTTGGCAATACACGTGGATTATAACGTTTACGAATAAGAGTAGTCTAATTGCCGTGCCAACCGCCAAGTCCTTTGCCAAGAGCACGTGTGGAGTCGGATACCGGGGGTGGCCAATTCTGGAGAAATGACAGCTCGATTAATTTGGAGACGATAATCTGGGATTTTTCGGGATTTTCCGTTGTAAAAAAACACGTCTGAGCCGCCCCAACCTCATCTAACTCAATCTCCAGTAAGTTGATAAAAACACGACTTCCCAAAAACGCAGACTTTGTTCGACGATCTGGGGCGCAGGAAAAGCCAGACAAAGGAAAACGGGGGATTCGGCTTTCCGGGTCACGTGACGCTCGTCTTGCCGCGGGAACCCAAAATTCCAGACATGTTCTGGACATTGGCACTCCACGTGTGTAGACAAGTTTTTGAAAAGTCTGTTGAAATTTTTTTCTCTTGGCGGCGGTTGGAGGCTGGGTGATTTCTAATGGTGACAGTCAAACGGCTCTTGCGATCGGGCTTTGACATTTGACGGACTCCGAGTGCTAGCGTTGATGAGATTTGAGCGGTATTCGGAGTTCGTACTGGTGCTCGTACTGGTACGATACTACCCTGAGAAGATATGATGGTTCTAGAATCGGGATCATATTGGATCATCACTAACCGTTTGTAGACCGTTCTATGGAACGCCACAGGAGCTCGTGTGACTAGGACCCTTATGCATTTGACCGAGGGTACAGTATTGTACGATAGTTGTACTGGTACCAGGTAGTTGATTTACAGGGGTACAAGACCAGGGTATGAGTATTTAAGAGGGTGTGAATCGGGGTATTGAGATGAGTTTGGAAGTGTTGATGACGTCTCAGCTCTCGAAATGTTCCATAAAAGAACTTGTATCACTTTCGTCATGGATCAGGAGGTCTAGGACTGCTACCCTGACTATTATGACATGAATAAGCATAATTGGAGGTGATAGTACGAGACACTAGATACTAGAGATAGCAAATAGACGACCAGAGATAGTAACACTGACATGGATGGTATCAATCATCTCACTCAACAATATTGAGATCCAGGAGGTGATGGTATCAGAAGACATTGGTTTGAACAGTCAAACAGGACATATAAGTAATGAGACTGACTCTTCACCCTCATCACCTCCTCACCATATTCATAGTCATATCAAACTCATCTTTAGCCATTCCAGCCGTATCAAGCACTAGCAGTTGGTTCTTAGATATTTCAAGCAAAGATCCGGTCTGAAACCGGATTCAAACCGGATACAAACCGGAGATATACGACAGTCGTATACGATCTCACGTGACCTCCCATTCACCTCCTTCTCACATGACCCTTACTCCTCCCACATGAACTCTCAACCCCCAACTTCCGTTCCCCGCCCGACCATCCAACATGTGCTCCATCGTCGACGCTGATAGGTGGATCGTTAGCGGGGGAGCTAAAGAGCTGGACTAGTGGCAATAACGCCGTTGATCGAGAGGCGCTACCGTGGACGCATGAACGGAACACGGAGCTTTGGGGGGGAAGCATCTACAAGGCGTCCAAGAGCGTTAGTGTGAAAAAGTAGGACGGAAAAGGCAAAAAAAAGAAAACAGAAAAAGAAATACAAAAGCCGAAAACAAAAAATGATGCCTCCTTGAACAGGTCTAAATTGGCAGTATCAATAGTTGATTTATATCCAGAATGGTCACGAGACTCGAAAGAGTTAATCGTTGAACAAGGTGAGGGGATGATGAAGATATAGGAGAAGCTCTTATTTGGTGATAAGGACTGTTGTCAGTGTACTGGAGAGAGGTCAAGGAACAATCAAGACACGTGATTCACACCAAAGGTCTACTCTCAACACTCTCAACACTACTCAACACAGATCGGCACGAGACCATTTTTACCAGATCCATGTCAGCTATTTTTTCTCACTAGTGCTCCATAAGTCGACTTTATGACGACTAACAACGCAGCACAATGTAACGTGTTTGAATAGGTGCACAACAATCGACTCTAGTCAACAGAATACTGCTTTTGGTCCATATTCGAAGATCCAAGAGGACTGAAGAGTCATAGGAGGTTGTGTTTAGTGCAGGAGGTTATGGTAGTATTAGGAGGGTCCAAATTTGTGTTGAGAGTAGTAGGAGTGTTGAAATAGGGTATTAGGGCATGTTTTTTTACACATTTTCTATTTTTTTCTATTTTCGCCATTATTTATGAATTTTTTTAATTTTTAATTATGTCAAAACTCAATTTTCAAGCCTCAGGGAAAACGAAACCCAATAATATTTATACCATCCGATAGAGAAACGTTTGCTGATCACAATAATATCCTCCATTAGCGAAAATACCAACATTTCATCGCGGGTTTTTTTTTTTATTCTAGGGAAATACATTAAGCTATATATTACGCGAGTATGTATCCCAGACTCGCGGGGGTTTTTTTTTTATTCTAGGGAAATACATTAAGCTATATATTACGCGAGTATGTATCCCAGACTCGAGTTTTCGGGATTATTCGCACCCTCAATTCGTTAAATAAACACAAAAAAACAGAAAAAAACAAAATCCGATATAGTGTAGGGGCTATCACATCACGCTCTCATGTTGAGAACCGTGGAGACCGGGGTTCGATTCCCCGTATCGGAGTTTTCTTTTTGGGCGGTATGCGCGGTTGCTTAGTCAGCGAGAACGGGATTGGTGGTTATTGAGATTGGAGACCCTGTGGAACTATGAACGGGTTCGATTGTAACAACTGGTGGTATCTGAGAAGAATGAATTTGACCCTGGTGATTTTCTCAATTTTTCCAATTTTCCGGTTTTTCACTTGATTAAACCGATTATTACCATTAATTAGCAAAATTCCAATAATGAAAATTGTCAAATAAGTCGATATGTAATTCTGGATACCAAAGAATTGAGCATTTGATTGGCCCATTTTAAAGCTTCATACGAACAGAGATACACATGTCTCTTTCTACTGTAGCACATAGATCATCTTGTCGAAGCTGTACTTGTAGTGGAGTAAATAGACAGACAAAAGACAGTATTACTTGAAGACTACTGAAATTGAAACTTCACCAAATTTCCAGAAGAGAACCAAACCACTTATATCTCAACTTGAGCCCTGAAAACATCTGAGGCATCATAGTCTATCACTCAAATAGTGCTGGTACCAGACCTACTACTGGTACTGTCTGAGATTACAAACGAAAACGAGAGATTTGTGGCTTTTGAGTTGATTTCTTTGAACCGTTTTGATTTGTGACTGTGAGTCGGTCTCTAATATCTCCTTGCGTAGATATCCGTACATGCTGTGGGGTGGACTGAGTAATCTGAGCATGAGGAGAAAGAAGTACACAGAGTCGAAAGTAAGGAAGTGTCTGGACCTGAGAATATCGACGGACCCGAGAATACCGACTAATATTGGTTCTCACCTGTCACTACTTTCATTCCATCTAATGCCTATGATGAGTTGGCTAAGATTAGTGACTGTACCTATGATTAGCTGCTATTTAATGACTAAAGATATTATCTCTAATAGTAAAATAATCACGATATCGTCTCATTCAAGTGATTCAGTCTCATTTAAAGATCCTATCCAACCAGTTCAACACTTGATCCACGTCAGAGAACTGCAAAATCAAGTGATGAATGCGGGTTAAGACTATCTTGTACTGTACTATTGCATCAAGCCTCACACTGTACCTGTAACAGGTAGTACACGTACCTACCAAGACCAACACCAAATGAGCTCAACACGATAACAACCAACCAATCAATCTGTCGACGATAATTCTCCAAATCAGGTGAAGAATGCCGTCTTGTAGTCTCCTAATCCAACCTATTGCCCCTTTACGTTTGGCCCCTGTTTGTATGAGGTACTTGTAGGTGGAATTTCAAGTTCGTGGTCCTCAGAAGTGGACACCATCGTCTCAGTCATCCTAGCCAACCTGTTCTCGACATGTTCATCGTACCACCGTCACAACCACATCTACGATCATCTTGAACTCGAGTCTCCTTCAACAAAAGACACTCTTTGGGAAATTATCTGTCTCACCGAGAGCAATTACCGAGCCATAACCTAGCCTGAAACGACTGAATCAGCCGTAGCGTCTCACACGAGCTTGTAGAGTGATGAGATCAGTACCAAGAGGTGATATCAGAAATGATATCAGAAACGAGATCAGAACTCGACCACAAACTCATCACCAATACTGCCACTCGTTCGTCCTACTGCAGTTACATGACATTGCAGATATACAGATGATACTGCAACCAAACAAGAGGAGAGTGAAACACTCGTGAATCACATGATAAAGAGTCACATGACCATACAAGGGGTCACGTGACACCACATAAAGAACCACCACCCACAATAATCACACAATCACACTCTCAAAGAATCACACTCACACCCACTCTCTCAGTGTGAAACTTTTTTTTTTGGTGCCAACGTGAAAAACGTGACTCATCGTGGACGGAGATTAAGAGGTGTAGACCAAACAAACAAGACTCCTTGGAGAAGACTCCGGGTCCGTTATCACGTCACTCCCCCCAATCTGCTGCTGCTGCTGCTGCATACGCTACAGCACATGGCGCCTATGCGGCAGGGATAATCCTAGCCGCGGTGCAGATTGATACGGAGAGACGGAAACGGCCAAGAGAAGAAGCAGAGGGAAAAACAGTCTGAGAAAAATCGAGAAAAATCGAGAAAATCGAGGAAAAAATATTACGAGCACAAAGAAAGGTCTTTTATCATTATAGTAGATCCCATTTGTCGTAATTTCACTTATATTTTCAAAATAACACTCCCCACAATCTCCACCTCCAAAAGGCTCTCTTTCGAGAGGATGCTCCAAAAGCCCCCACAAAGACGGGATTGAAAAACGGAGAAATCCACGAGAATGAGCGCGCCGAGACGAGTCGATCTATACCACCAAACCACCCCTAGCAGCAAAACCCCTCGTCCAAGTACCCCCCCGCCCAATAAAGTTGCACCATCCAATCTGTCTAGTTAACTTCCGGCCTAGGCCGAGTCATATAATATGGCACGGGGGTCGCACGAGAGACATATTTGGGGTCCAGGATCGGTGGACACGTCTCTTGCACTTGGCTGCTTCATTTTCGTCTCCACGTTCTTCTCTCGGCCGTCACAGCTCCATCTGACATTACCCCTAAACCGAACCTTGCAGCAGACAAGGTAGCTGAAATAGGGGATCTAACATTACCATACGAATGTGGGCCCAAGAGTGGACTTGAGATTGCAACGTATGTATCTGGGGCATTTTTTGCGCACTATTTTGCGGGCGACTTTGGCGATTCTGCGCGACTCTTGTTGACACCACTGCAACCTCATCACTCTCCACACACACTCTCTCTCTCAAACACAACCCCTGACACACTGTACGAGACACTGTTGCAACTGATATCATAAGGCTCCGAGTACAGTGCACTCGATAAGTTGACATCACATTGAAGGAGAACGAAGAAGATAACGACGACAACGAATCGACAACTATAAAAAAGACCACCTCCACAATCACAACAATCACCACAATCACACCCACAATGCACCCATATTACCCTCCCCATGAGGGATACAACTACGAGGAGGCCCCACGACTGCCTCTACCACGGCTTCACAAACACGATGACCACATGCACACGGTGATGAACACGGACCGGCCGTCGCTCAAACGAACAGCCGATCAACTGGACCAATCAGATACCCCCCGTTACAAGAGCCATTCATCGATAGCTCTGTTCACCGACGTGAATAGGGACGCCGAGGGCAACCCCATTGGACCTCCACCCATGCCATCTGCCAACGGCTCACCCACGCCTCCGCTGGTGCTGCCTCTGACGCTGTCGATGCCTCCTCTGGCCGTCGCAGTGCCTCCAAACATGCAGGTGATGCGGTCGGCCAACTCGGACCGCCCCAAAAAGAAGTCAAAGTACACGTCCGAACAGGACGATATCATTCTGAGCATGAAAAAGGCCGGCAAGGGCTGGCACGAGATTGGCGAAGCGGCCCATTGCGATAACGCGCTGGCTGCCAGAAACAGATACCAGGTGCTCATGGGCCAGCAGGGCTCGGGCTCCGTGTACTGGGACCCCGAGGACAATATGGGTCTCAAGGCGCTGCTTGACGAGGGCGAGCGAGCCAAATGGGAGTTTGTGGCGGCCGAATTGAGCAAGATTCGACGCAAAAACATCACCTCTCCAGTCGTCAGAGCCAAAGTCAGAGACATGCTGTTCAAAAACAGTATTCTCTTCAAGGTGGTGTTTGAGAACCGAGACGGCCATTTTGGAGATACAAGCATCCAGCCCACCACCTCGTCCGCCTCCACAGTCACCTCCTCACTTTCTTCCATGTCCACCTCCATGCCAGCCCCTTACCCCCAACCCTACTATCCCGAGTACTACTACGACGAGCAGCACGTGCAGCAGAGTGTACAGAGCGTGCACAATATGCAGCAGACTCAGCAGAATGTCTATGGACAGGCTCAGACTCAAGCTCAGGCTCAGGGCCAGAGTCAGGGTCTGGACGATTACTCGCAGTACCACAAGGCGTATGCTTTCAGGAGGTGAGCGGAATACGAGATGGAGGGCAAAATGAATTATGTGGGTTACCTTTTGGCGTTTCTGGTTGGGGTGTTGGAGCAGACGTCTTTTAGTGTCTGGGTCCAACACCAGTTTCCGGGCGTGAGCTCGGGGTTATTTTAATGTGTACATTTAATGCTAACGGTTTGATTGGAGGTAGTCTTAGATTAGAGTGGATTTAGCACGTGCCAGTGAGAATAGTCCTTAGGGACATGAAGTATATATACTGAAGGGAATCCCTTTGGATCATCCTTGCATTATCCAGATCTCATTAGATCTACCATGACAGTCTCTACACCCACTTGAGGCTCTCTCCATAACTACTCTATCACGTTCAACATATGCTATCAATTAGTCCTCCTCTATATATCCTTTCCCTGTCCATTTTGGTGCTCTACTGCTGCATGAAGCCACTGACGGCGGCCTTGAGCGTCTGGGCTTTGGCCTGCAGCTCCATGACACTCTTGAGGAAGATCTCGTCGGGCTCCAGAGCGCCAGATGACTCGACGTTGAAGATGAAATGGTCCCGTCGTCGGCCCAGCTTGACCTTGCCGTTGAACTCCTCGTGTCTCAGCACCTCTCGCGACACAGTGTCCTTTCTGGCGTCAGCCACCACGGGCTTGCCTGCCTCCAGCTCAATCACGCCCTTGGGGAAACACTTTTGGAACTTGTTGGCGTCGTCGCCGGTGATGTCGCCGGTGATGGTGATGGTGGGCATGAGTCGGTACGACGCGGTGGCCACGGGAGAGAACTTTGCGTGGTCGTGGCCAAAACCCAGATGACAGAACATGGTCAGGTTGATGCTCTGGTTGGGTCGCAGCTTGGCAATGAGAATGTCGGGGTTGGCGACCCGGAACACGTTCTCCAGCCCCTCGTCCTGCACCCACTGGCTCTGGTTGCCCATGGGGTCAAAGGTGATGTCTCGGGCGTAAATGTGGGCGTTTTTGAGCGAGCCGTCGGCAAGACGCTCGCACGTGACATTGAGTCGCAACACAAACGTGTTGGAGTCGTCGTAATAGTCCTCAATCTCGGAGGCGTCCAGACCTCGAGGCAGAGCGTTGATTCGCTCGGGGTTGATCACAAGAGGAACCAGACCCAGTCGATGGGCCAGAACCTCGTCCTGGATGATCGAGGTGTTTGCGTGGATGAAAACCTCCTCCACGGCAATGGTGGGGATATCTGCAATCATGATTCGTCGAAAGGCGTTGGTCAGCGAGGTGTCGATGCCAATCAGGTCAAAGTTGCTGTAGTTGTCGGTCAGAGAGTGGATCTGGACCTGCAGGTTCTTGTCGAACTTCTCGAGATCCCAGGCGTCGTCAGCACCGGGCCAGTGGCCAGGGAAGTCCGTGGACGTCACGTTGGTCACTCGGTCGGACTCGATACCGACAAGGTTGCGGTTGGCAAGGGTGGTCATGGTCGGTTTGTGTGGTGGTGGAAGATGAAAAAAGGTGTGTCGAAAAGATTCAAAGCTAAAAAGTTTTCTGCAGGACGTGCATGAGTTGATTACTAAGGGAGGAGTGAGGGTGTGGGGGATGAGATTTAGGGGTGAAAAAAGTGGATAGAATGATTCGCCCTGGGATTTAATCAAAAATGCACTCTTTACATTTTCCATATGGAGTGTGTGGGGCGAGTTGTAGCACTGCTTGAAGCTTACCTAAACTGAAGTAATGTAGAGTCGCAGTTAGAAGAGATAGGCACTGAACTTGTACTGGTACTAATATGGGAGTTCATGATAAAATGACTATATGAAAATGATCAGCGAGATTCGACGAGTTCAATGGTGGTTTCAGATTTGCAATTATTCACATACCGCAATAGTTATGATGGACCTATGAGTACGATTATAAAGGTTGATTCAATTATATGGTTAATTACATGATCGCTTCCAGTTAGTTAGTTTGTTAAACTCTCAACATATCTCAATGAACCAGAGATAATGTCATTACGAGGACTGGATCAAATGACTACAACTACACCCTCCCTCTGGTCCCTCTGGTCTATCATAAATCATCTATTAACTGAAACAGCCACTGACCAAGCAGTTGAGCAAGGGTAACTTTTTTTATGTGCTGGGCTAGATATGTGCAAGTGCAAAGTGGTCGAAAGTCGGCCGCAGCCTTGTCAGACTGGGCCGCAATGTCATGCTGGCGAAAGGAAAACCTCCTTAAAAGTTCGCCGCGGAGTTGGCCCGGTTGGGCGCGTGGTACTGGTCAATGTTGGATCGGAACACGTT
Organism: Yarrowia yakushimensis; assembly: GCA_900518995.1. NCBI lineage: Eukaryota > Fungi > Ascomycota > Dipodascomycetes > Dipodascales > Yarrowia > Yarrowia yakushimensis. Next base: position 2,722,925 of record ULGW01000002.1, read on the forward strand.
GGAGTCCTCGCCTCCGCTGATCATGTCGTCCTTGTCGTACATGGGGGTGTCTCCTCCTCGCTTTCGTCGCCACCACCACAGGCCTCCGATGATGGCAGCCACGACGGGCACACCAACACCCACTCCCACGCCGATGCCGACGTTTCGGCCAGTGTGGGAAGTAGAGCTTGTGGACTTGTTGGTGTTGGTGCTGTTACCCGTGACTCCGCTTGCTGCGGGAGTCTCAACAGGCAGAGTGGTGGTGGAGCCCACGTAGGTCACCTTGGTGTTTGTGAGGGTCATGATGATGGTGGTTCGGCCTCCAGAGGCGTCGACCACGGTGGACGAGACCACGTCGTCGGACGACACGTGGGTGGAAGAGGGGCCCTGGGTGGGGGTGGGGGAGGGAGAGGCCGAAGACGAGGTCGAAGAGGGAGTAGGAGACGACGAAGACTCGGAAGACGAGGTCGAAGAGGGAACAAATGCAGACGAGCTCTCGGAAGACGAAGTCTCGATGCTGGAGGACTCGGTGGAGGTGGAGCTTGGGGTGGAGGAGGACTCGGTGGTCGAGCTCTCTGTACTGGAGCTCTCGGTGGTGGTCGAGCTCTCAGTAGTGGAGCTTTCAGTGGAGGAACTCTCGGTGGAGGAGCTCTCAGTGGTAGACGAAATCTCGGTAGAGGAAGACACTGGGGTGGAAGAGACAGAAGTGACTTCTCGAGAAGAGGTGGTATCGGGAATCGAAGAAGTGGTGTTGTTCTGCTGCTGGTTCTGCTGCTGGTTCTGGTTACCTTGCTGCTGGTTCTGGTTGCCCTGCTGCTGGTTTTGCTGGCCCTGTTGTTGTCGTTTCTCAACAATGACAAAGGGCAGCTCTGTGATGGCGGGGGAGGGGTTCTTCTCGACAACCTGCTGCACGAGGTCGGCAACGTTGTTGGAAGAGCCCTCGGACGCAGCACTGGCCACAAAAGCGAGCAGAGCTGCGGAAAAGACGAATTTGGCGGCAACCATTGGGGAAGAAGGTCTGTTGTGACGACTTTGGTTTGACTTTCCGATGATCTCGCGTGTTTAGTTTTTCGGTCCGCTTACAAGGTTTTATAAAAATAGCCTTGGTTGGGAGACGAGACCTTACAGGGGAGATGTGGTGAAGGTAGGGGAAGCCCGAAAATGTGACTGTAGAAAGAGGCTGGAAAGGGCTATAACCACGGGGGTAGTAGTGACTGGGGATGAATAAGCACGTGCTAGGTCGGAGGTCGTTAGACGGGTATTCCAAAAAGGTGCTTCAACAGTCGACTGCAAAGATTTATCGGCTTTATTCTAGGAGAATGTGGCGGCGAGCAGACGAGTAATGAATGACTCAGTATTCTTGTTACTCGAAGCCTGGGCGGTTTAGCTGTTTGTGTCGCTAAAGGGGTCGATGGAGCTGTTTGTGTCTTATCGATGAGACGTCAAAAAACAGCTGTTATGAATCGCCTCAAAACTGCTCAAGTGAGTGGAGTAGGGCTGAGTGAGAGTGGAGAAGAGAAGAGAAGCTGAGAGAACGGTCGGAGGCGGTTACTCGAAGCGTGCAAACGGTCTCTTTAGCCAGACAACAAAAAGTCGTGCAACTGAAGTTGGTGATATGTCGCGTAGGAAATCAAGGGCCCGGATGAAGAAAAATCCAGCTCCTGAACCGTGGGTTGGTTTGGGTTTGCCTTTTTCCCTTTTTCGCTTTTGCCTTTTTTCCCTCCCACCGCAAGGCCCTGAGGTAAATACCGGTGGGGACTTATGTACAACAGCTACGATACGGGTATATATATCTGATTTGGGGCTGTGACAGAGCCAATGTCGTGACACAAACACCGGCCCCAAAATTCCTGTTCCATTTTCCACTCTCTTGCTACTGTATCACTTGTTGTACGAGTACCACCTCCCCCTACCAATACCCGTTCTAAAGTACAGTTTGACCCACACCAGAAACCCACCATCGAGGAGAGCTCTCCACGCACCCCTCCGGCGTCACGTGACCGACTTATGTCTGCGCATGCACACGCACTTAGCCCTGTTTTGTCTACAGAGAGTCATAATATCTAGCGGCTGTGTTTGCCAGGCTTTGGGGGCGGAGTTTGTTGTTTGGTAGCTTCAAGATCGGCGTCTTTTCTGAGGGGCTGTGTGCAAGGTTCCTAGATTGGGATCGGATGAGGGTGACGACTGAAAACGGGTCCGTGGATCGTCTACAAGTGTGCACGGTGCTCGTACTCTGGTCAGGTGGTCTGTTCATGCGACTGGACTCTGTTACACTAGCCAGACTACCGTATCTCTTGTACGTACCGCAGCTGCATGATTGCAGGAGTGCTACTGCAGCTGGTGTGAATGTGGCGGAGTTTTAACGAGTGGCAATATGTGTAGGACGGGGAGATTAGCAGGTTGGATTCAATGTATGTCCGTTTCAGCGTCCCGAGAGCCCCAGAGAGCTGGTGTCTGGGTCACTTGGCATTCAGGGGGATCTGTAACAAGGCTGGTGTGAAAAAAAGATATTTCAAGGTTAGCACTTGTTTAGTCAGTTGGTTGTAATAGTGTAGGGTGGAATTATTGAAGGACAGGACCGAGAGAAGATTTTTAAATGGTGAATGGGGGGCGGAATACGACACATACATTTATTCCTGATTTATTCCTGATTTATTCCAATTTATTCACAAGTATTCCAACATCCTCACAATCCAAACTAAACTTCCAACCGGTTGGTTAACGTTATGACGCAACTGACAGGGGTGGAATTTACAAATTAAAAGACCATCCTTGCAGAGGGTGGAAACGTGGAAAGCGCGTTTATCGCCTACCAGCGTGCTCGCACAGACGCCAGGAACCCGAATAACGTGTCAGATTGCCAAAAAACCGACTTTTGACTCCTCCAGAGCCACCCCCCCAAGCCCCAAAATTACCTATTTATAGCCTGCAGTAGCTTAGCCTCCAACACCTTAGCTCCGGCTCTGAACTCAATGAAAATATTTATTTTTAGAGAGCCGAAACTACAATAACCGACGACTGTAATGACAATCTGTGTGCTTGAATGAGATTAAGACACTCTAAAGAGCCAGACAAGCGAAAACAGCTCTAAATCTGTCCCGAAATTGTCTCACTTTCTAGATCCTACCGTAGTATCGTACCAGTACTGTACCGTACTAACTCCACGGGCTATTATTGGAACCTCCTTTTAAGCAGCGTTGCAATCTTACGATCGATTCACTTGCTGATCCGTTAAAAAGGAATCCCACCGTTGCCGGGTTACGGATATTGACGAGAGTCTGCTGACAGTATTTCCCTAGAATCAATCTCAGCAGTTTTATTGGTTCATTGTAGAGTGCTCCTGTATGTATTACTCGATTACGTCCAGACCCAATCACACTCTACAGACAAATCACACTCATCACAAGAATCAATCACAAGACCTCATCTCTTTTAATCCTTCTAATCACATGTCCTTCTCTTAACCAGCTATCCACAACCAGCCCCCTCAACTATATTCCTCCTCGGTTAAGTTGTTGCCTCGGAGAAATCGGAGATAATCATCTTTTTTCTAATTTCTTGATTTTTGACCCCGATTGACTTGTCATGTGACTTACACCCCCTCTCAGGCACCATCTGTGTATCGTACCCCTGGTGGCGGTTACTTGGCTCTTTGACACCCCTGTCATCCCTTGCACTAACCGCAGCAGTCTCATGTGAGAGTTGCAGATCAGATTATGAGGTGTGAGTGGTGCAAACGTACGTCGTACGTATTGGAACCTGTTTGTACAGAACCAGTGATTTAGTAATAGTAATTGTACCTTGAGAACGCTCTTCAATAGTTAGACCTCTTCCTTCTCCATAATATGAGCATCCACTATATCCATTTAGAGGCTCGACATCTGAACCAGCCCCTATATGAGACTTTGCATGACGAAAATGGCTCTCTGACCTCAAAGAACCAGCTTTGAATATTGAGTCACGTGATATAATTGTACAAGTACGTTGTAGCTCCATCCTACGAGTACGTCGTACTTATACTTGTACTTCAATGGACTGATCTATCTCTGAACCTTTGTTCAACTGTTAGACTAATGTAACATAGCCGTTAACAAAATACTCATGATTGACAAACCAAATGCTTGTTGACTTAGCCGTGAAGGAGTTCTACCCTTCTGGAGAATGACTGAAAGAACACAAAGAAGATCTATACAATCTACCAGCACCACCCCAACACCAGCTTACCATTTGTGCTTTGAACGTGTTGAGGCCTCTCCTCCTCCTACTGGTCACGTGACACACTCTCGGGGACAATTTCCGAGCCGCACGGCTGGGGGTGGTGTTTTTGGGGGTTTCAAAGTGAGCCAAAATTCGTTTGATTGAGCTGAATTTTTGGTTGAGAGTTGAAAGCGCCGTGATAAATTCTCTGGTCGGGTTATTATTGTTCTAGCTGTGATATTGAGTGAGATATAGGTGTGGTAGATTTGTTCAGCTTATGGATGAGCTTAAGAAATCAATTTCGATGGTTCACTCAAGTACGATAGCGAACTTGTTTTCCAGCAACAATTCAAGATTGAAGTGTTTGAAAATGGCTTAGAACGAAGATGAAGCAATCGTAGTAAACATTCTGTGCTCCGTGACTCGAGCAGGTGTTGGATCCGTTCTCGTGAAGACACAGATGTTCAAGATGAAGGAGAGAAGAGCAGAAGTTATTGCTTGACGAACTCTGGATTGTCAATTCGTCATCTACCTTGATGTCGCTTACCAAATTACCACTTTCAGGCCTGACTTGGTTGTATACTTTCTGCAAGCTGTTTTGGATATGAATATGTTCTGACAGGATCTCTCTGGAGAAAGAAGAGGAGTCTCATCAGAGAGTTGAGCTTCACTAGAGAGGGTAAAACAGAAAGAAGATAATAATATACCAGTCACCCACAGTATCATCTCCTGACTCTGTTCTTTTGGTCATTCTGAAAAAACTACTGCACTATTCTACTGCTCTTCAACTGGACCCCACCAAGACCTGTCTCAGACTCCGAAACCCACCGTTGAACGTCTCAGACACATTTGGGAACATCAAAGACATTGCCTGTATTGATTATTTTTCTCAATCATCTACAACAAAGAAGACTGAGTAAATTATACCGTCTGGGGGTTTAACTGGGAAGATGGTTTAGACCTGATCCATAATCTAGCAGAACGGTGGACAGGGAATTTTGAAAAAATCTGAAAAAATGAGGGAAAAAAAAACAAAAACACAACCCATTCGGTATGCTCTTGAGATGGGCAAAAAATTGCAGCACCTAGGATTCTCGTATGGTCTCCCACTACAATACTAACTAGGCTCTCTGGTGCTTGACTATGGCTGATCGGACGGGAAGCCGTATTTTCACCAGGATATGGCCGCAACTGGCAAAAAAAGTGGCTGAATCTAGATCCCGGGCTGAAAAAGTCACGTGTGGCGAAAAATCAGGCTGAAAGTGGTTGTCATGCTGTCCCCATGCTGTTGAAGACGATCAAGAGGCTGCATGCAGGATCCAATGATAGTATATGAAGATTATGAAGACTTTGTAGGAAGTTTCACTAATCAGTCAGATTGAATTAGTCCTGGTGATTTGCCAGTTCGTCAAAGAACTTTTCCGAAGGCTTTCAATCTGTTCATCTCTCATGTTAGTCAAGATGTTCTGGCCAATGATGAACTTCTTGCTGATGAGACGTTACTACAAGGTACCAGTACGAGGGTAGACGGTTTTCTGTGGTACATAGAGATCACCTGTTTGGCTTGCGAGCGCTAAATCCATCAGAAAAACTGTCCTATTCTGTCAGTTACCCTCAGTCACCGTTTGATTATATTGACCTCTTTCCAGAGTCTTGACCAGGGAAGAGTCTACTAGAGGTTCAAATATGGTGTTATTGAAGTGGCAGAAGAGAGGAAAGTACATCAAATGATGTAAATGGAGTAAATAAGATGATAAAACAAAATATTATACCACCTCTTCATACAATTATTTGAATCAATTGGAGTTATGTGGCTCCAGATGGTCGATCTTAATCTCTAGAGTAAGAGCAATGACTGATTCAAAGCCTTGACATGGACCAAGTTCTCATCTATAAGTAGGCTGTGACTTCATCTGGACTGCATCTGGACTGCATCTGGACAGAATGTTCAATCTTTTAAAGTCATCAAATCTTCAAATTGTCAAATTGTCATTTTTGTCAAATTGTGCTTAGAAACTCTTGAGCTGGACAGAAATGTGGTACACTCTTAGGACCTGCTCTTTTGACGAATTGTTCGACAGTGCGTCTAGACGGTAGTCTGACTTGGAGATAGACTGAAGGATATCTCAATATACGACGATCCACATTCAAATACCACTCAGGCGTTGTCTGACACTCTTGACCAGACTTGAATACCGCTACAACGTGTGAAGTATATCTATTCGTGTTTAATGACTCACTTTGTACATACCCTTGGACAAGTCGTGGCACTGAGCCGCTTCCAGAGCAGTCAGCTGAATGTAGAGCTGTTCCATCGAGCCTTTGATGCACGGCTGGGCTATCAATCTATTCAGCAAGTACCACTGGCACCATTTTCACCACTTCAAATATTGGTAAACCTCTTTTGACGCTTTCGCTGGTTCCAATTGAGCGTATTGGACAACCCCGAGTACCACTCTGTGCCCGCCTCGGACTGGACCTTTGGAAACGGGAACCGAGACGCCGTGACGGTGATAAAGTCTCCAGGGGTGAGTTCGACCCTTGAACGACCGTCAAACGAGCATGAAGCCGACGCCCGAGCATCATACGGTACTCCGATTCGAATCGTCGTGTTGTCTGGCACCACCACTGGTCGGAAACTCAGGGTATGGGGACAAATGGGCGAGATGAGAATACCGGGGATATCTGGATGAACAAGAGATCCTCCTGCCGACAGAGAGTAGGCTGTTGATCCCGAGGGAGTGGCGATCACAAGACCATCAGCCTGCACGGTGGTCAGGTGATCAAAGTCCGTGTACAGCTCTGTGGTCGTCATTGTGGAGTTTGTTCCTCGGTCGACCACGAGATCGTTTAGAATCGAATGAGTGGCATCCAGATAATGGCGATCGTACGAGTACTCGTCCAGGTTATCTGTGGAGTTGCGGGAGGTGACCATTGATCTGATTTCGTCGTCCAGGTCGCGCAATTGCCAGTCTTCTTCATCGTTCTTGATTGCTCGGATGATCCGACACTCGAACCGCATTCGAAGCGACAAATAGATGCCGTTTTTGATAATCGAATCAATGGTCTCCTCGCGCTTGTCCCATTCGTACTCGGTGAGGAATCCGAGAGAGCCCAGACCAAAGGATACTACTGGAGGAACGATATGCTGGAACAACCAGGACACAAAAAGCACTGTACCGTCGCCTCCGAGCGTGACAACAAGGTCCAGTTTGTTTGGGTCGGGCAGCGAGGTTTCTGACCAAGTATGGAGTCTAGTTTCGGGATCCTTGGCCTCCTGTTCGACTCCTTGGATATTGAACAAAGGATGGGATGCCAGCTCTCTTTGGACGAAAACAGAGATCCCACGTTTCATCAACAGTGTCGCAAACTCGCTCGTTTTGCCCACAATGTCTTTATCCTGGAGTTTGGCCACAATCATAACCTGTCGAACCTGGGGCTTGAGCTTGACGTTGCTCAGCCGGTTGGACAGACTGCGGATGTTCATGACAAATTCGTTGAGCTCTTTTCTTGAGTGACGTGGCTTCTCACACAAAATACGTCCTGCCACCGCAGCTCGGGCCTGATTGGAGCTCAAAAGCGACCCTCCAGTGTGCTCATCGGCAATATTGAGCAGATCATGTACCAGGACCGTCAGATGTCTGTCTGTCGTGTTTCGGGGCATTGTAGACGTGTATCAAAGTCGTATTGGGCTGTCTGTGTCGTTTTCAGGTCTCTTCAGCTCACCCTTGCTTTCTTTGCTGTGGCGTGTGACAAGTACAGTACTATCTCATGATTCACATCTCGTATCATTATCAAGGCTGCCTGCCTTGCAGATGGCACCACTGGTACCGCTTAGATGCAGTATCGGAATTGATGAATAATCGGATTGAGAGAATCACGTGCATTGTGAATTGGAGGAATTATTGGACGAATATCGGATTTTTGTTTGATTTATTCATTTAATTATCGCCAAAAGTAGAGATAATGTACTTTTCTGTTTCAACTCTTCCCACTATAACTGCCTCAACGCTCTGCACAGATAACACTGAAACATGAAATAATGCAGATATCAGAACGAAAAAAATACAGAAAAATAGAGAATATTTGTACAATTATAGTGCCCTATATAAATACCCCCTGAAACTGTCAAACTCACAAACTTCCGCCCACCCAGGCACTAAGTTCAGCCATTCAGACCAGCTGGAGACTTGTTGCTAATCACACCCTTAGATTTTACTGGCTCACTGAAGGAGATCATCAACGAGTAATAATAAAATATATATCAATCAATTGCAACAGAGGACCATACACCACACACTAATGACAATCTAATAACATCTATCAATTAACTAACAGTTTAGAGCAGGTCTCGCTTGACAAACTCGTCGTAAAGAGTCTTACCGAGTCGGGCGGGAGAGGGCTCGACGGCAACACCAGCGGCCTCAAGGGCAGCAATCTTGGAGCCGGCTCCACCCTTACCTCCGGAGATGATGGCTCCGGCGTGGCCCATTCGTCGGCCAGGAGGAGCAGAGACTCCGGCAATGAAGGAGCAGACGGGCTTGGGAACCTCTCGGGTCTGGTTGTACTGCTTGAGGAACTCGGCGGCCTCCTCCTCGGCAGAACCTCCAATCTCTCCGATCATGATGATTCCGTCAGTGTTCTCGTCCTCGAGGAAAACCTTGAGGCAGTCAATGAAGTTGGTGCCGGCGAAGGGGTCTCCTCCGATTCCGACAACCAGAGACTGGCCAAGACCGACCTGGGTGGTCTGGTTAACGGCCTCGTAGGTGAGGGTTCCGGATCGGGACACAACACCGATTCGGCCTCGCTTGTGGATGGAAGAGGGCATGATACCAATCTTGCACTGGCCGGGGGCAATGATACCGGGGCAGTTGGGGCCGACCAGACGGGTCTTGGACTGGGTCTTGAGCATGTCGACCACTCGGATCATGTCGTGCTGGGGGATACCCTCAGTGATGCAGACCACCAGGGGAAGCTCGGCCTCAATGGCCTCCTCGATGGAGGCGGCGGCAAGAGGAGGAGGCACGAAGATGGCAGAGGCATCGCAGCCAGTGTCCTTGATGGCCTCGGCGACGGTGCCGAAGATGGGAAGGCCGAGATGGGTCTGGCCGGCCTTCTTGGGGTTGGTTCCTCCAATGACCTTGGTGCCGTAGTCGATGGCCTGCTGGGCGTGGAAGGTTCCCTGCTTTCCGGTGAATCCCTGGAACAGCACCTTGGTGTTGGAGTTGATCTTCAGGTTGTTGATGGTATCAGCGTAGCTTCGCACGGGGGCAGAGGTGGAGAAGGATCTGTGTTAGCAACTTGATTCGGCTCTTGAGTCGTGCTGCATGCACCGGATTATTCCGGAATATCAACACCACATGCAGCCTCGGTTAATTTACATGCAGACGGCACTGCTGAGGGGGAGTGGCCACGGTGCACGCGGGTTTTTGGGGAGGTTGAGGATGGGTTTTTTTCAGCGCTCCTGTCGTGGTCTGGGCCGAGTCCACGCGTGCCGAGGTGTCCGTCATTTTCCGACCAGCCAAAGTTACGTCAAATTCCGGAATTAACAGCGCATGGGAAGAAAAAAATGTGCGGCGCAAACGACAACGACACAGACCTCTCGCGGCCCCCAGAACAACAATCCTGGTGTCACACGCCCCGCCGCCGCTCAATTACCCGCCTCCACAAAAGTCCGGCCAGATCTGGGGCGCATTGGTGTCCGTTTCGTCTGCTTTAACCGGCATGTGGGTGTGGACACGAACCATGTAACTTGTCGGCGGGAATCGGTTGTGGAGAGTGTTTCTGTGCCGGCACCCGTGACATGAGCCCCGTCAGCACCGCCAATTGTCGCCCGTATACTCACCTCACACCCATACGGGTGGCTCGAATGGCGGAGTACATCTTGTGTCTGGCGTGGTTGATGTGTGAAGTCAAGTCCGTCTTGTTACGAGTGTCTTAGCTTATTCGGAAACTTTACCTTTGGCTTTTTTTGCGTTGGGTGCGACATTATACAGGTCCGCACACACACATGCTGTACTCCTCGTTGGAGAGAGAGCGACCTACTGCAAGCAGCGCTCGTGGTTCCTCCCAACGCTTAACCCCGAACCTTGCCTTGGTCCAATGTAGGAGGAGAAGCCGAGCATGTTGTAACCCTAGTCCACTGAGGGGTAGTGAAAATTTGCCATAAGGGCTTTAACAAGGGTGAAACTGAGTGGAAAAAAAAAGATGAAATGTCAGAATCAATTCAACGGTGCAAATGAGACCAGGAAAGTGCCCCAAGAAGCTGCCGTCGGATCACACATGCTCACTGTCGCGCTAGCTCGCTCTCTTGGCCGCATTTCATCTTATGCAAAACCTCCCCAACCGCGGCAGGTCCAAAGTTAGACGTGAGGTGTCAGGGAGGTTGAGAGGGTGTATTTGGTTGTTGTGGGTGTAGTGAGGTGTGGTGAGATTGTGGAATTGGTTGTCCGAGAGGTGGAGGATATCGTGGGTGTTTTTTCTGATTTTTTCTGATTTTTTCTGATTTGTTCTGATTTTATACAATTTATCTGATAAAATCTGGTTATTCAACATGTCCAAATCGGCAAGAAAGATACTGTACAAGATAGATTGAGAGTACAAGTACGTCGTAGGAAGTGTTGGTAGCCGAAAGACAATCGCACTAAAACCCCACTAGCTCACAACAACGTACCGATGCCAACGGCTCAATTCAACAATCCACGAGCACAACATTTTCTTCTCTCAATTTCATTTCACCGATTTACATTCTCGTCGCCCTGCCATTATTAGGTTGGCACATGTGCATAAGAGCAAGAGAAGCCGAAGGTGACCCAAGGTGGGGAAATGCCAGAGAAAGTGACAAACGCATCGAGATGGCACGCGCCGACTGCCACACGAAAACTCAGCAGCTTTGGACGGCTATTTGATAGCTATTTCAGCCCATTGAAGGATCCAAACAGAAGACGATAACAGAAGTTTAAGTGAATTAGAGTTGAAATATTTTCCGTCCCGTGACAAAAAAAACAAGCAAAAAAAACAACCCCAAATACAAGACCCTTGTAGCTGCGACTTTTCGTCTGAAATCGGGCCCGGTTCAATACCGGCATGGCTGTTGACGTCCTGCACGCCGTTGTTTATCTGTCGGCAGCGTTGGTCTGTCTGCAGTTGGTCCGAAGTTGCGCAGTTCGAATCTCCATGTTTATGGCGAGAAGAAGGAAATAAAATGGTTTAAATGGATTAATTTAGGAAAATTCGGGGAAATTCGTGGAAATTCAGGAAAAATCGGGGAAAATCAATAAAACATATTCAATGGCACATTTCACATTCCACGCCTCATAACTCACCCACCAACTCATCCCACTTGCACTTTCCTCTTAGCTCCCCAAACTCTACTTGACGCATTAAAAAATCCCACACCTTGCATACATCACCTACCCACACTACATTTTCATCTTCTTCACCCCTCAGACTGAACGACCATGAAGTGCCCCCATTGTGGATCGACGTCGATCAAACGAGACGGAAACGACTCGTCCTGCTCCCAGTGCGGAGTAGTCGTGGACGACGCGCCCATCGTGTCGGAGGTGACATTTGGAGAGTCCTCTTCCGGAGCTGCCGTGGTACACGGATCGTTTGTGGGAGCCGACCAGTCGGGAATCCGAAACAACAAGTTCCAGGGCGAGTCACGTGAGCTCACTCTTCAGAAGGGCAAGAACCGAATCACTGCTCTCGCGCAGACTTTGGACATTCCGCATCATATCACCGAAAAGGCCCATCGGTATTTTGTGCTTGCTGTGACCAACAATTTTGTCAAGGGTCGTCGTTCGCAGTATGTGGTTTCTGCGTGTCTTTATATTGCGTGTCGACGTGAGTTGCGTCATGAGATGCTTATTGATTTCGCAGACAAGCTGTATTGCAACGTGTTTGCAATCGGCACCACGTATCTTCAGTTGCTCAAGGCACTCAAGATCCAGAATCTGCCGCTCATCGACCCGAGCATTTACATCCAGCGGTTTGCCGACAAGTTGGATTTCAAGGACAAGGCCAAAAATGTGCGAAATGACGCGGTACGGCTTGTTCAGCGTATGGGACGCGATTATCTCGTGGAGGGTCGTCGTCCGGCCGGTATTGCAGCCGCTGCGTTGCTACTGGCCGCTCGAATGAACAACCAGCGACGGTCCAAGACGCAGATTGCATACTACGCCAAGGTTGCGGAAGAAACGCTGCAACGGCGTCTGGACGAGTTTAGACACACAGAGGCTGGTCGTCAGACCATCTCCGTGTTCCGCATGACCAACATTGAGTCACAGTCGGACCCGCCCTCGTTCCAGAAGCACCGAAAGCGGGAGCAGGAGGGGCTCGAGGACAAGGAGGAGGACGAGATTGACGCGGAGATGGAGGAGATGATGGCACAGATGGTGGAGAAGAACGCAAATCCCGAGGAGCGGGCCAAGGAGGCGCTTTTTCTGGAAGATACACCCCAGGAAAAGGCAGAGCGCTCCGTACAGAACAGAGCCCAGCATATCATTGAATATGAGCGTCAACGGCGTCGAATGTTGAACGAACAGGCCAATAACGCGGCTACAGAGGCTCTACTTGCCATGAAGACGCCCCACGAACAAATGCTGGAGGACCAGGCGGCAGAAGAGGAAGATGGAGAGCCCAAACCGCCCGTGGTGGAGTCGTTATCGGATCTCGACGACGACCCCGAAATCGACTCCATTCTGCTCAACGACGAGGAGCGCAACATCAAGGAGGCCGTCTGGACCACAGTCAACATGGAGTATTTGCAGGAGCAGGAGACCAAGCTGCTCAAGATCGAGGCCGACAAGGCTGCGGGAGTGTACAAGGAGCCCAAGAAGCGAAAGCGGCAGAAGCAAAAGGAGGGCGATAAGCCTGCTCCTCCAAAGGACGCGGCCGAAAGTACCAAGCAGATGGTCCAACAACGAGCTCCGTCCAAGAAGATCAACTACGAAAAGTTTTCTGGTCTTTGGAGCAAGAGAAAGAAGTTGACCTAGAAATTTTGCATATAGCTAACATTAAATTATTGTGAGAGAAACAATCTAAAGACTCTATACTATACTCGTATTACTTATTAACATTCAATGACATCTGCATCAGATCTTGGCGTGGTTCTCAAGAGGCAGGTTGTAGGGAGGAATGACCTCGATCCAGTATCCATCGGGATCGAGAATGAAGGCAATGTACTTCATTCCACCCTCGTCGAGCTGCTTCTTGAACTTGACGCCAATCTTGTTGAATCGCTCGCAGGCAGCTTCAATATCGTCCACGGTGATGGCCAGATGTCCAAAGCCCTGGGGCTCGGCGTTTCCGTTGTGGTAGGAGAAGTCAGAGTCGTCCTCGGTGCCCCAGTTGTGGGTCAGCTCCAAAAGACCCTCTCGGTCTCCAGCTCGAGAGGCGTCGTTCACCTCAAAGTCCTTGTCGTACGACAAAAAGTAGAGGGTGAACTTGCCGTTCTCGTGCTTGGAGGTTCGGAACAGCCGCATGCCCAGCTTCTCCGTGTAGAACTCAATGGACTTTTTGGGGTCCTTGACTCGCAGCATGGTGTGGTTGAGTCGGTAGGAGGAGGGGTTGGTTTCGTTGGCCACAACCTTGGCCTCCCGGTTCGAGATGAGCTCGATCCAGTATCCGTCGGGGTCCAGAGCAAAGGCGATATCCTTCTGTCGGCCGTCGGTCAGCTTCTTCTGGAACTTGACTCCGGCAGACTCCAGCTCAGCAGACACCTTCTCAATGTTGTCCACAGCAATGGCAATGTGTCCAAAGCCTCGGTGGGGGGCAACATTACCATTGTTGAGGGTGTAGGAGGCGTCATCCTCGGTTCCGTAGTTGTGGGTGAGCTCTAGAACACCCTGTCGGTCCCAAACGGGCTTTCCGTAGTAAGGAGACTCGGGGAAGTCGTAGGCCAGGTAGTAGATGTCGAACTTGTACTGCTCAAACTTGTAGTGACCCAGGACCTTGAGACCAAAGTGCTTCTCGTAGAAGGGCACCGAGATCTTGGGATCCTTGATCCGCAGCATGGTGTGGTTGAAGAGGTACTTTTTGGGGTCGGTAGAGGCCATTGTGGGGTGTGTGGAAAAGAGACGTTGACTAGTGCGTGGAGAGCAAGATATCGAGACGAAGGGACGGTCACGTGCACAAAGCTTAACGACAGACACAAACGGGTTCAGCGAAACGGGTTTGAGATTCAGTCGGATTCGGGTCAGGCTGGAAAAAAACATTGGTATCGGCGAGATCAGCACGACTATATATATTGTTCTTTAGCGTCTCTGAAATAGAGTGGGGGTAGGTAGAGTTAGTTTGGGAGATGGAGCAGGGATATGGAGGGTGTTTGAGTGGAGTTGGGGAGATGAAAAGGGTATTAATGGATTCGCACGGTCACAAGGATTCCAAATCAAGTTTTATATTTCCAATTGACCAACTGAATTATCGTTTTAAATCGACCTTCAATCCAACTTGCTATACAACTCTAATCCCCCCACGTTGTAAGAATCTCACCAAAGAGAAAGTGAGACGAGGGATTAATATAAGTGTTTGAGACTGAGTGTGGGGAACAGATTTTGAGAGCTTTTGTTTGTGGCCAATTACAGCTCCCTGAAAATACGTCAATGTCGAAATCTGCTCTCTACATACATTTATCTTTCTATTAATTTTCTTCACTCATTAAGCGAGCTACAACACTGCATATTTCAAGGTTGCGATGTAACGGCCAAAATGGGGGTCACGCGAAAAAATGACATGATCCGTTCGAGAGACACTTAATAAGCAAGCTGCAGGTATTTGATTACGTAATGGAATCTTTTGGAGTCACGTGACCATTCTCTGACGCTCCAGTCGTCCTCACAACCGGATTATCTTCTCGGACTCCGCTCCGAGCCGTTGCCGTGATGCAACTCTGTCCTAACCTAGGCTTCTGATTGGTCTGCAGTCGACCGTTTAGCATGGCCCGGAAAAATGAGTTCACCGGAAAAAAAGAAAAAAGCAATTCTGGTATTGGTAGAGTGTGAGGGGAGGTCTGGTCTGATGTCATAGCTACGAACTTTTCGTCATCTGATGGTGTTATCGAGGGGGGCTGAAGAGTGCACTATCGTACTGTAGACAGTAGAAGAGAGTATCGTATCGTACCAGGGACCAGGTACTTAGGAAGGACCATCTGATCCATTTGACATGATCCGTTTGACCAATTGATCAATTCGAACACTTCTGTATGTTCATACAACTTCTGTAGGTCAAGTATCTTACTTCTTGCATGGTATTACAGTACTGGTACTGGTACTTTCAAGACCTAAAATCCTTAACTACAAGACAGATCTAAAGATGGTCTACAATAGTTATAAAAGTTCTCACGTGACATTGAACTGGACTGTATGGGTTAATTCAGTAATTGAATACATCATATAGACCAGATCAAAGGTCCCAGATGACTAATTTCAGCTTACATAATCACATCTTCTTCGTTCCACCTTACCGTAAAAGAATGCTCTGAATAAGATATTCTCTGAATGATATTTCATACACCTTTTCTCACACCCTCTTCCTAAATCTCTGTTCGACTCACACCACCCAATCAAATTCAGCTGACTGAGACACTCGACACATGCGCTTAGTCAGCATTCTAAGTTTGACCCCCTCCTCCACCAAAGTGACGTGCTCATGCAGAGTCTCCTGACTAAGCACATTCTTCTCCACACATCTACACATTTCACACCATGGCCCGATTTGCCCCCAAAGAGCCCGTTCAGCTGGACCCGCCCAAGGACACTCCCATTACTCTCGCCGAGCTGTCTATCAAAGACGGTATCAAGTCTGAGCAGCTGTGGGTCGGTATCAAGGGCGATGTTTTCGATGTGACTCGAAACTCCAAGGCGTATGGTCCTGGCACCAATTACCATGTTTTTTGTGGCAAGGATGCTTCCAAGGCTCTAGGTAAGAGTTCTTTGGAGGAGGAGGATTTTGCTCCTGCTGGACAGGTTGTTTCGTGGCAGGAGTTGACTGCTGATTTGTCAGACAAGGATCTCAAGACTCTGGAGGAATGGTACAGTTTTTTTTCTCAGCGGTATAATATTGTTGGGAAGATCCAACTTGAGTAGGAAGCGAGTGGCCGTAGGTCATGAGCGGACAACAGGATGACAATGACTGGAGGAAAGGGGTTGGAGGACAACTGAAAACAGCTGACGAAGAGTTGACAGTTGAATAACTGATCTGAGATGTCTTTGAACAAAACGAGGATTGTGAAAGTCTTCAGGACTTATGAGGAGTCTTGATATCCAGGTCTTAGCAGGAAAGATCCTGTTCACGAGACCGACAACACTTGATATCAGAGACCTACGAGAGTATAGAAAAGAGATGATATGCAAAGTAGACATTAGTTGATTGTAGGCTGTGGTCAGATGTAATTATTCGGGGTTTTCCTACGAACTTGAAAGGGCTATTGTCACTTTCTGAGGAGGTCACGAGAAAGTTAGGATGAGAGCCTGAAATCAACTGTATCTGACAGAAACAAACTGTTCAGTTTTTAGAGGAAGACCAAATATGAGACAGTTGTTAATCGTACCCCATTCTGTCAATTGGTCTAGACCTTGAATAACCTGTTAGCACTGAATAACAAACACTATAGCTGATAAAAGTGTTTCATAATGAAGAATTCCGCGTAAGAACGCGTCTTTTGATTTCAAACAAGCCCTACAGGCAAAGTATGTCCACTATCCGTGTAGCTTCTCAGACTATGGTAATGTAGACTTTTATGACAATCGCACCTGATCTTGGTCGGGCTACAGAATGTATACGAGCAGTCGTCTGACGTGATAAATGAGGCTTCGACTTGAGCAGTCGATTATTCACCGATTGACCGAGTTGCAAATCTCAGAGCACTGATTTCATGATTTCACCTTTCCACATATAATTACCTGATGGATCAAATTTCACTCGTCACTCTATTCCGAGAGACGAGTCTACAAAAATCCACTCCATACTACAGCAAGGACTCTACGGCTTGTACAGAAGCTGCCCTCTGCCCGTCCATCGAAGCGTTCACTTTCCACATTTGCTTTTTTGCACCCTGCTCATTCCCAACTTTGAAATTATCGTGATAGTACGAACCCTGGTAGCGTGCCAGGACTCGTCCCACTACGATTCATGTTATGCATTGCCTGAATGTAGATGAAACGACTTGTCAGAGCACATGTACGGATCAAAACACACCCGAACTGTATGTCCGAACCTCCGACCCACATGTACATCCGCCTCCATCACTAATCAACTATTCGATAAACTCTCGGTCCGTCGGATCTTCAGTTGCAACTCTGATCACCAAGCAGGAAAGCAGAAAAGTGTAGTTAGATTGAGACGATCATGGAGGATCCTTGGAGGGCGAAAAGGGCGTCAGAGGCGTCTGACGGCGATATAATGGTGATTAGACGTCCAATCAATGTCCTCAACGCTCCTTCACGCCATTCAGCACCAATCAACACCATACAGTGCATGCACTGAACATGTCAAGAAACATGGTGTGAAACATACCACCCCTGCAAATGTGCCTTACCGCGTGCCTGACTGGTATGCGAGGGGAGAATGCTCTTGGTACCAGTAGCTTTTCTATTGCCCTGGTAAACTCAACGCACCACCGTGAGGCCTTTTCCACGCCACACAAGACCCACAATTGGCACAAATATCGCGTTCTGATTTCTCAGCACTTTTTTTTCCAATCCAACTGTATCGTCCAAGTTTACTGTACATAACACTGCATTCCAAGTCAACAAGGAATGCTCAACAGAGTGAGACAAGGGGATTATCATGTGGGGTTGTGGACAGGACACGCCAATAAGACAAGTCTATCGTATTGTAGGCACCATGACACAATCGGTACAGGTGGATTTTCGGCCAAAATAATGCACTCATCATTGTCCATTGTTGTCAAGCACGATTCTGTATGATGCACCTTGTCAATGTTAGTTTTCGGCTGACACAATTTATCAACCTCGGATATAAATGTGTGTTTTTTTGGGGGGTGCATATTCAAATGAATTGACAATGTAGATGCCTCAAAAAGACCGTCCCACACACCCCCCAGACTCAGACCTGTTGTTTTTGTCTCGGTCGTCTTATCTCAGATCACGTTGTTTCACCCCCTGCCCCATTGGTTTCGGGTTTCTGCATGAATGAAGTTCCTGCGCAGGTAGTGACGAAGTTTTTGCGCTGACTCGATCAGCGATGCCGCGCCGGGTGGGTGCGAGTCACGTGATTCACCCATTCACCCAGTGATATCACCTGTGGATATAGATTGTCACTACCCACCATGCCCCTTGTCTCATTCCAACGACAGGTCGATTGGACCGCTCGGATTCACCACAATGGGATTGTATAGCGGAAATAAGCTCCGAAGCCTAATGGAACTAGCTCCAGACCTAATATAGTGCAGGTAAAAGACGCGACCAAAATCCAACCTCTCCAAAAAAACACACATGTCGCGATTCTGGAAGAAAAAAGATAAGACCAAGGACGACAATGATCTGTACCTTGGCGACGAGGACGACTACGGCCCCCAGATCGTCTCCAACGGCTCCGTCGCGTCCTTCCAGGGTCCCTCACACCATCTCCCCAGCCATTCGTCATCGTCTCTTCACCAGCCACAGAATGGCGTTGGACTCGGTGTAGGTGTCCATTCCGACTATGGAGGACCCGGAAACTTTGCTCCCAACGAAAGTCACATGTACGGACCCGGCCATTCGCCGTATGGGCAGTATCAGGACCCACAGCATCAGCAGCAGTATGGACCGGGTCCCGGAGGCCCTGGGGGTCCTGGAGGTCCCGATGCGCATCCGATCGATTCCATGCCCGAGCTGGCGTTTGAGAATCTCGGATCCAAGCTCTCAGGCTCCGGTAGAACCATGTCCATGACGTCTCAGGGTGCCCCGGCTGGCCTGACCATGGTCCTCACCCAGAGCGACACGAATCCCATCATTCCAACGCTCCGTCACCCGTCCCAGACCGCTGACGGACTCGCAGGCTCCGCATACAGAAAACAGGTGGCTGCACACCGCCAAAAGCTGCAGCAGCAGGACGCCCAGGCGTACCATGACATTGGCTCGTATCCACAGCAGAGCTCGCATTTGCAGCAGCTGCCGCCCCCAAAGCAGCGAACGGGCCCCCAGCGCATGAACATGGGTCCTGCCGGCCCCGTGCCGCCCGGATCGGACTATTACATGCCCCACCGGGCGTCTGGAGCGCCCATCAACGGACCGCCGATCGGAAAACAGAATATTGACGGAAGAGCAATGTCGCTGGGCTCAGGCGCCATGCAGGCGGCCCAGAACTTTGGCCCTGGTTTTGGACCCGGTAGAACAATGTCCGGACTCTCCATGCACTCCATGGGCTCCATGCACTCGTCCGGAGGTCCTCGACGCTCCAACGGCAGCTTTGGACCCGGTCCAGGCGCATTTGGACCCCTGTCACCAGGAGGAGGACCTGGAGGACCCGGTCCGAACGGCTTCTTTGGCCCACCACAGGGATACTACGGTCCTGGACCTGGTCAGGGATTTCATCCTCACGGTTCTCCTGGCCCAGGCTTTCATGGATCCCCCAACCCTGGTCAGTATGGCCAAGGTCAGGGTCAGTATGGACAGGGCCAATATGGTCCTGGTCCTAGTCAGTTTGGTCCTGGTCCTGGACAGTATGGTCCTGGTGGACCTAACCCTGAACAATATGGACCTGGACCTAATGGACCCGGTCAATATGGACCCGGACCTAACCCTGGTCCTGGCCAGTATGGACCCAACTCTAGAAACTACGAGTCGTCGCCGGCTCCCTCGTCAAACCCAGACACGCCGGATACTTCTGAGTCGTCTCCTCCTCACGTGAAACCCGCATCTGCTCCTGCTGCTGCTCCTGCTCCCGGACCGGCTCCGTACCCCTCGGGATCACATCCCAACGCCGTCAAGCGAGCGTCTCCGGGTCTCGGCAACAGCAAGGAGGATATCTCGTTCGAAGAGGTGGCAGAGGAGGCCGACGAGTCGTTCAAACACAAGTACGAGTCGCAATACGCTAAAAAGTCGACCGAGGAGCTGGATTACACAAAACAGCCCGAAGAGAACGGCTTTTCGCTGCCCCAGCTGCCAGATATTGACCAGGGATCTCTCAACGTACCCGGAGTCATGTCCAAGACCCCCACGCCCACCACAACGGTGTTCCCCAATGGAATCTCGGTAGAAGAGCCCTCAGAGTACTCGGCCTTTGATCCCAAGAGCGTGATCCAGGACGCCCTGGCCCGAGGCCCTGCCGATGTTAATGAGGTTCAACACAATGAGTTTGACCGAAAGATTCAGGAGGGGTACAACTCTGACCACTCCAAGTCTCCTACTTACTCCAAATCGCCTACTCACTCCAAAAAATCCGAAATCACACCTGTCCAGGCCCATTCTGAGCTCTACCAGCCCGAATTCTCTCCCGAATCGTCGCGACAAGCCCAAACTACCACCTTCTCACCCCAGACAATCCCCCCAGCTGGTTCTCCGCTCCCCGAGGGCCCTATTAGATCCCAGAATGCAAACTTGCATGGAGCAGGTCTAGCCGACCGAAGCGAAGACATTGTGAGCCCGCAGAGAGAAAACTCGGTGTCACGTGACGAGCCTACCCCCCTGACCCGTGAAAACGGTTCCATTTCCAGCCAGAACCGCAACCCTGCAACTTCGCCCAGCTACCCCTTCAAACACTACGAGCAGCGAGACCACCAGGCTGTTACCGAGTCGCCCAAGCTGTTCGCCTCGCAGTCTCCTGACGTTTCTAGACAACCCACTCTTCCCATTGTTGTTCCCGAGCAGCAGGAGCCCGAGGTGGTGGTGGAGAAGAAACAGGCTGTGGTAGGCTCTGTGGCCAGTAGCAAGGTTGGCGGAGACCGACCAGGATCACGTGACGAGCAGTTGCCGCAGTCACGTGGATCTGACACTGCACGAGAGGTGGCACAGTCCCAGCCCGAGTACCCTGCCTTTTCCGATTCTCCCACTCCCTCTCCTGTTTCTCCTCCTCAGTTTTACAATTCTCGAAGTCCAGTTTCGTCCACTACTGACAAGGTGCGGTCTTTGGATTTGGAGGACAAGAATGATCCTTTCATTGAGTCCAAGGTGGTGGATGTTGTGGAACCCAGAGATGTTTCTCATCATATTCACGTCCCTGAGGTTGTTCAGAAGGATTTCTCTCATCCCGAGATTGCAAAGGATTTCTCTTATCCCGAGCCTGTTGAAGTTCTCTCTGCTCCCGAGCCTGAGAAGGATTTCTCTCGTCCTGAGCCCGTTCTCTCTCACCCTCAGCCTGTCAAGGTCCTCTCTCCTGTCATCCCCACTCCTGTGCCTGTAGTCAAGGAGGTTGCATCGGTTCCTGAGGTGTCAGAGACAGTTCCTGAGGCACCTATTGCTTCAGCTCCAGTCGACAATGTGTCTTCTGGGCCTTCTCTCGACGTTGGTCCACGTCACAGACTTCAGCCTTCTGCGGACTTTTCTGATGCCAAGTCTGCTCTGGATTTCAGCGACTCTGCTCCTCGAGACAAGGCTTCGTGGGCTGCCAAGTCGCGACAGTTGTCTTCTTCACCCGACTCCACTCCCCAGTCCAGCACCCACCACGCCAGCATGACTCCTCCCTCTGTCAAACGAGACGGTCTGTCTCCACGAGTGGTTCGAAACTTTTCTTCCCCTCGAAAGGACGACGTGGTGACCATTGCAAAGGATACTGCCGAGGTTGAGCAACTGCGCAAGGAGCTGGCTGTTCTCACTGGCGAGCTGGCTGACTCTCTGCATCGAGAGTACGTTCTCGAGGGCCGTTTGCACAACAAGCGGGGCACTGACGTGTCTTCTAAGCCTAGTGCTGTTCCCGAAGCATCCTCCAAGCTCGTGGAGCTCGAGAAACAGCTGCTGTTGGAGCGTCAGAAGCGTCATGTCGTCGAGAACCATTTCCGAGGTACTCCCGACTACACAGGGCTTTACAACGAGAACGAGTTTGCCGAAAAGAGCCGGCAGCTCGTTTCAGCTCGTCTGGAGACCGAGCGGCTGTCCAAGGAGCTGCAGGAGCTCCACGACAAGAGCGACAAGCAGGCGTCGGAAATCACCGCGCTCAACATGCAGCTGCCCGAGCTCCGGGACCTGGAGGCCGTCCACAAGATGGTCGGCTCGCCCATCGAGCTGCAGAAGCAGATTGACGAGCTCAAGGCAGACAAAATCTCGCTCTCTCGCACCCTCGAGGAGTCGTCAACCCGAGGACCCATGGGCGAGAAGCTGCGAACTGTGGAGGGCCAGAGAGACGCATTCAGAGAGGCTCTACGGTCGCTGCGAGAACGCAAGGACGCCGAGACTCGATCATACACGGAACGAATCAAGGTGCTGGAAGCCCGACTCGAAAAGGAGAAACTTCTCAACTCCAGCATGACTCGACATCTGACCGAGTCGCCCTCTTCCACCAGTCTCAATTCCAACGGCCGTCTCAACAGTCCCACAGCCCAGATGTTCGACTTGAATAATTAAAATTAATGCATGTATATATTATTGACATGGGCGTACGCGTAGATGGTGAAGGTACTCCAAACATCGACCATAATGTACTGTATAAGTAAATCACATGACTGATTGGATACTGGTGTGAAGTTCCAGAGTGGTTCTTTCCAGTCCAGCATCTCTCATTGTCATATATTTGCTTTGTTACTAAAAATGACACCTTCATGTTTTTTTTGTTTTTTTTTGTTTTTTTATTTTCCCTCCTTCCAACGAGAACATCAGAACATCATATTCCAGACTTCCCAGAGTTCTATAAAAGGTCACATCTGATTCTCCATCATCACTTTACTCAATAATTACCCCCCTCAAAATCTCAAATACTCCTCAACGCCAGTAAAAGCCATTGTGAAAATCACGGTCACGTGACTTACATGGCCCGTTATATAGGTCCAGTGAATTTTTTTTATTAACGGTTGCGGCCATATCCTGGTGAAAATACGGCTTCCCGTCCGATCAGCCATAGTCAAGCACCAGAGAGCCTAGTTAGTATTGTAGTGGGAGACCAAACGAGAATCCTGGGTGCTGCAATCTTTTGCACCTCGCAGAGGTGCCATAGCTTTTTTGTTGAGGGCTGTCTTTTAGTTTTTCATGTGGTTATATACATATTATCTGTTCATCGGAGGACAGACAGAACTACTATAAATGCTTGTTATATTGATCCAATCAAAAGGTCCACCACTCTATCACTTTTCCACGTGACTGGCACGTTTCACTAGCCACATTTCTACCCTAACCCGACATACATTATCCATGTTCTGACATGCAGCACGTGTGTGACACTCTACTTCATCACCATGGACGAAAAGAGACCAGTGGCAGAAAAAGGAGGGCCAAAAGACACAGACACGGCCGTATCACGTGACACACGTGATACACGCTCGATTGTGGCTGCGTCGGTTTCGATAGGGGCAGCCGAGTGGTTGGGGATCGGGACTCTGATTTTCGGCGGATGTTGTTCCAACGTGTTCACTTTGGAGGCCATTGTGAAGAGTATTCCGGATTCGGGGTCTCTGATCACGTTTGTGCAGTTTCTGTTTGTGGCCATTGAAGGGCTTTTCCATTTTGTGGACTTTTCTCAGCCCTTTTTTCTCAAGCCGTCCAAGGCTCCTTACTCTCGGTGGGCTGTGGCCGTGTTACTTTTTTTCCTCACCTCGGTCATCAACAACTATGTGTGGAAGCTGCACATTTCTGTGCCCTTGCATATCATTTTCCGGTCTGGAGGAACCGTTATCACCATGTTGTTGGGTGTTCTTAGGGGCAAGAAGTATACTCGAGGCCAGGTTTTGTCTGTGACGATTCTGACTGCTGGAGTCATTCTGGCCACCTTTTCTCAGTCGCCCAACAAGGACTCGAAACAAAAGGCCACCCCGGCTCAGTTTGTTCTCGGAATCGTGCTTCTTCTGGTCGCTGCGGTTCTGTCTTCGTTCCAGGGTCTCTTTTCGGAAGTCACGTATTCCAAATACGGTGGCCACTGGCGCGAATCGCTCTTCTACACGCACTTTCTGTCTCTGCCGCTGTTTGCTCCTTTGGCAAGCGATATTATTCGGCAATTTGGCAGCGTGTGGGGAGCTCATCCTCGAGTCCACTTGGCGGCTGCGGGCTACGACGTGCAGGTGTCCAGGGCCTTTCTGTGGCTCATGCTGAATGCCACGACGCAGTATCTGTGCATTCGAGGCGTCAACAAGCTGAGTGGAGCGACCTCTGCTCTCACTGTGGGCATTGTGCTGAATGTGCGCAAGTTTGTGTCTCTGCTGCTTTCGGTGGTGCTTTTTGGCAACTCGCTGTCCAGTCTGACCATTCTGGGCACCCTTCTGCTGTTTGCCGGAGCCGGATTGTACTCTGTTGAGGGACGAAAGGCTGCCGAGAGGGCCAAGCTGGCCAAGGTCGACAAGGACAAGTAATGTATATAGTTGGAGTGGTTGATACAGGAGATATAGACAATTGATAGAATTCGTAATGAGGAGGTGTTAGTTCAACGGGTGTATTTTCAACTTTTCATTTAATATGAATATTTTGACTTTTTAATATTAAATCTATTATTAGCATTTAATGACATCTCAGATTGATGAGGTTGTCCGATACCACAAGTGCACTTAATGAACATATTAATGAGTTTTAATTGAACACCTACAATAATTGAATCACGTGATCACCTCTCCTACCATGGTACTTGTAGATACAATACAAGTATCGCACCCTCGAGTATATCGTAACTCCAACTCAAACTTTAGATTGAGATATTTCCAAACATTGTCAACAACAACAAAATGTCGGAATCCGCAGAACACCTCGGAGAGAAAATCGGCGACTCCATGGGCGCTTTGGGCGCGGTTGCCGTCATGGTAGCTACCGAACAAATGGGTTGGCCCGGTTTTGTGCTCTCTTACCTCACCATTAGCAACTTCATGGGTCTGACATTGGTGACTTCTCCCGTCACTTCGTATGGAGATACTCTGCTTGCGATTCGACGCAAAAAGTCGTCGGCGGGCTTCAGTATCGATGTTTGTGGCATCATGTTGATTTCGTCGATTCTACGAGTCATGTTCTGGTTCGGACGACCCTTTGAACTGTCTCTGTTGGTCCAGTCCATCGTCATGATCATCGTGCAACTTTTCCTACTCAAGTACGCTCTTCAATACCGTCCTAGAGCCGATGACAGAGACATTGAGCTCGGAAATATGGCCACCACATCTACTTCTGCTCCAGCAGAAAAGATTACACCTCCTGGATCGGATACGGAACGAGTTCTCGAGTTTCTGGGACTCTTGGGACCCCTAAAGGCCACCCTGGCAGCGGTAAAACACGCAATCTCGCCAGATACGTACCGTCTCGAACACAGACAGGAGTTTGCTCGATCTGTGTCGTCTGCTTTCAAGTCCAGAGGCAAGTCTCTCTATCCGGACCTCAACACGTCGTCCTCCAGACCCTTCAACTTTTGGAACTGGAGCAACGACGAGCTGTACTGGTCCTTTCTCGTCAAGTTCTCCGTGTGGCTCGTTATTCTACAGGTGGTCTTTGGCTCGTATCCTCTCTACGTGGACACTATTGGAGCTGTGGGACTGCTGATTGAGGCTGTTCTTCCTCTTCCTCAGATCATCAAGAACCACCAGAGACAGAGTGTTGACGGTTTCCGTCTGTCGTTGCTCGTGTCGTGGCTTGGAGGTGATCTCGCAAAGCTGGCCTACTTTCTGTCTGGCAAGGCTGAGATCTCGTCCCAGTTCATCATGTGCTCCGTCATCCAGACCTCTCTGGACTGCTTTGTAGGCGTCCAGTACCTCTACTTTCAGTGGAACGACAGATCCAGCAAGTAGCTTGCATTATTTATATATAGACATAATCATAGACAATAAGGAGAGCATGCTCATTCTTTGAACATAGTGTATAAGACAGACACTACGATACAACTACGTATAGATCACCTGGTAGGTATATGCGTATAATACATCTATTAATAAATAATGCGATTCTCAGCCACTACTGCTGGAGAGGATCGGTTTCGTTCTGGGCGTCCAGAAAGATTTTGTTGCCAATAAGTCCATATCGAATCGAGCCGACCAGACAGGTCAACGAAAAGAGACAGACCATGACGCCCGAAACGCTGCCGAGGATTCTGAATGCAAGAGAATCCAGCTCGAGACCCATTCGGGACGTGCCCAGAGCAAAGGTGCCCAGAGGGAAGGTCAGGCCCCACCAGCCAATGGAAAACTGCTTGGGGGGAGTGTACGCCAGACAGACAAAGGCGACAAAGAGCCAGAAGAAGGCAAAGCCCTGCAGAAAGAGGGCGATGAAGATGCCAGCAAACTGGTAAAACTGCGTGAAGACGACTCGGGAGGCTGTGTTGGTCAGCTGGGCCACAACCTCGGCGTCCAGAGCCTCGTTGGGGAACTGTCGGAGCAGATACTTTTGGGCTGCACTTGACATGAGCAGAATTCCAAACGAGCCCTGGCCCAGAGGTCCGACCGGCAGAAAGTTGGAGATGACCAGAGCCGAGGGCACCATTCCAATGGACAGAAGACGCCAGAGGTAGACGGTGATGAATGCAAAGGCCAGACACTGGCCGTTGGCCCACAGCATGATGCAGACCACGAGCTGCAGGCCCTGGAGATGGTGGGGCAGGTTGTCCCAGAACAGAGTGCCTGTAGCGGCACAGACGACCACCGACACGATGGGAAGCAGCATGGTGGCATTGAGCATCTGCGGGGTTCGTTTGTGGAGGAACATCATGGACAATGCGACTCCCCAACACGTGGCCAAGGACATGACCACGTTGAACCACCACAGAATGTAGCACGCCATCCATGCGTCCTGACCCCAAACATTGTGGATCATGTTGATGGTGGTACAAAAGGCCATGGGGACACAGCCCAGAAATGCAGATTGGCCAGGATGTTTGAGCATCTTCATAAACTGGCGGGGAAAGAAAACAAACCGCGCACAGAACATGAGACTGAAGACCACCAACATGCCCAATGAAATAGCCCAGATGACTTCGCCCAAAACCTCCAGCCATCGTGCATGGAACGGAAATGTGTACAAAATGCCTCCCGACACTCCAGTACCCATGACCGACGAAAACCACGCCGGACTAAAGTACTTGATGCGAAGCATGAGATAAGACATTTGCGGCTGACTCTTGCCAATCACGTCTGGAGACACGTCCAAAGGACAACAATCCTTCACTTTGGTTTCCTGAGAAGATGTGGTGGGAACAGGTGCCATTTCAAGATCACCCATTGGTCGTAGTTGTAGTGTAGTCATGGTTTAGCGGATGAGAAACAGCTTGTCCAAAAAGTGTGGCGGTGGCTGCACTTTAATACTTTGCAAAATAGACACTATCGGCACCGGATAGGGCTAGGGTTTTGCCTAAAAAGGAAACGCAACTGTGGCGAGTGGGGGAGAGCAACCTCATGACAAAACTTTACCCAAACCTTGTCGGATGTAGGAGTGGAAAACCGTGGGGCAGCAAAACTGGCATTTTTGGAGGTCACGTGAGTAATCTGAACAAGCCAATCTAGCAAGAGAATTTTTGTCATCATTTTAATACCAATAATATGTCATTTAGGACGTCGAAATACCCTCCTTCACCCGCCACACAACGCCACGTTTGCCGTTATCGCTGTGGCTACCTCTAGCCACGCATCGCTCTCAATTCTAAATAACGCCTCAGAAAACTCTAATTGGGAAATTTTTAAACATGAGCCACATCTAACGGCGAGGCTGAGAAGATGTACGTAAATGTAAATGTCAAGGCGGTCATGAAAGATAGAAAAGTGCACTAGATATACATAAGAAGAGTGAGTATTGTGTGTGTTTTTGTCACGTGACTCATCTAGGGACCAGATTGTATCGATTACACACAAAAATTGCCGTCTTTGTGTATTTTGAACGTCTTCCTTCTCACACCTCTCTCACTCTTTTCTCTCTCATCTGCATAACAAATGTACGGCGCTTAGCCCAAATGAAATATGTACGCAGACCAATCAGTGATAGAACAAATGAAAGGACAATAAATTGCTCATTTTTTGAGCACTATCTACTCCGTTTGTCACTTTAATAAATTATATTTCCCACTTTTGCTCCAGTTTGTTCTCAAATCGGCCACTGCCACATTCTCTAAAAGACCCGCCTGTGGCTGACCCCCACGCCACAATGCGGAGTTAATAATCCGAGACTCAGACTCGGATAAACATCAAGCGAGCCGTTGTGGCGGTGCAAAGCTCGTGGAGACGCAGAGTTGGGTCACGTGATGGTGTGACAAGAAAAAAGTACCTGTGAACAAGTTATCTGTGTGACAACACGCTATCAGTACCTGGACCTTCAGTCATACCACATCTCCAGTACTTGTAGTACCAGTACTTCCTCCTCATATCTCCTCCCCATAGCACCTCCATCACCTCCATCACTCAGAGAACACCCCCCTCACTCCTCACTCCCACCTCACCTGCCTCAGACAAAAAACTACCCGTTGCTCCAGCTACACGTACAGACTCTTTTGGACCTCGGTCTGCTGGGCCGCAAAGGTGGTGGTCTGAAGAACAGAGCCCTCCACTCGCTCCCACTGCAGCTGATCCAGCCGGTACTCGTGCATCAGATTGAAGACAACCGACGCCACGGACCATTTGGGCTTACCCACAATCGTAACCAGACGACACTGCGGGTACCGTCGCACTATGGCGAGATCCGAGGGCTCCGAGAGGTCTGCAAGACGAAGATGAGTAACCGAATCAACAGGAACAATCTGGGAAATGGACCGAGCCTCCTCCTTGGTAGCGGAAGTAGTATGGGTGAAATGAAAGTACAACTCGAGCGTGGAGAGCTGAGGAGCATCGATGGAATTGAGAAAGGCAACAGGAATCGCCCGAATACACTTGATCCGAAGATGCGTCAGGTTCGGGAACGGGAGGATCACGTGACTCGACTTATCGTCCCCGTCCAGCCAGACTCGGGACACGGCAATGCCTGGCACCTCGAGAAACTCAAGACCTGGTAGTCTACTGAGATAATGCAGTGAGGGCTTTGAGGCGTCGCTGTTGGTGAGTCTGAGCTGTTTGAGCTTGACATCTTCGCTCACCTGGTCCTCTGGGAACTCGTAAATGTCCAAAGAGTAGATTCTTTGAACAATATGTTCAACAGACATGGGCACATGACACCAGGCATCGATTGCGACCTTGACGTCCGGATTCTCTCGCATGTACACGTTGATCACTCTCAAAGACCGTACCACCTCCATGGACCCACAGCCCTTGACCACCAGCTCAATGTTGCGCACATTGGGGAACTTTTCACGGTCGAGAAACTTTTGGTCGAAATTGGGGGTCGTCAGAATAAGATGCATCACGTGCGCGTTCGCATGGAGGGTGTCACGTGACCGCATCTGGCGGTTTAGTTTGTCTCTGAAGTTGTTTGGGCCCTTTTCTGTGTGGAACAGGGCCAATTTAGCCAGAGCTTCTCTCTCAAACAGCACAAAGCGGTGGTTGTAGCTGAGAGAGGGCATCATGACCCCCCAGAGTTTGGGAGCAACCGCCTGGTACATGTAGCGGTTAGTCTGGGCCAGGGCCACCAGGGAGAGTTCATCCAGGCCCGCCAGGATCATCTCTAGCACCTCTGGGGGAACGTTCATGGTTGTGGTTGTGGTTGTGGGGGGATGACGAGTTTAAGTTTTTGATTATGCATGATAAGATGAGATGAAGGACGAGTCACATGCAGGTCCGTGTGTGTGGTCACGTGATCTCACGACGGATGGGGGAGCAGCGAGTGCAAAGATGGTTACATTAATTTGTCTCTGGTTATTGTGATTGTGATAATGATTATGTCATCGTCTAGTTTGGAGTGAGGGGTTATGTTCATGGTCACGTTCAGTGTGGGGAGAGAAGAAGGAAGAATGTGTGGATGGAGATGTGGAGGAGATAGGGTGGTGAGATAGTAGTGACAGGCGTTTCTTCGTTTGATAAATGTTGTTTGAACATTGTTCTTTAGTCTGTATAGTGTTCAGTACTATTACTACAAGCAATTGTAATGGTATTTTATAGTGCTGCTAGAGGTCTTAGAAGTCAGATTTCTAAGTCAATTCGATGAAGAAGACGTACAACAGCCTTGTAAGAAGGCTATTACTTCGTGGAAGGAGCTGTGAGGGGACCTTACCGTCAGCTAAGACCCATTGTGAGAACTCTTCGTTAGATCAAACTGATCACATCAGTTACATAGGTCGAACTGTCATCTTCTAGGGTCGTTGTACTGATAAAAATCTCAATTGATGACATCTCTGTGTGTTATCCACTTCTTTCCGATTGTAGATGTCTTGCAATGGTGTCTCTGGATTCTGTCGAGGTCTGAAACACTGGTACTAGGTGACCTCTATGATGACAGATTAGATTAGATCATTCTAGTCAGATACAAAAGATAATTTTTTTGGTTATGACATCTCTAGAGACTTCTGAGGCCCGCCTGAAGGTCTGAATTTTGAAAAATCTGTTAAACGGACTTGAAAATTCAATATTTCAGCACTTTTGAATGCATAAATCACATTGCTCGTATACTGTAGACCTCTGACAACCCCTTTACACTCACGATAATACGGACTGTGCACGCGAGGAGAGACTGAAACTTTATGCACATAAGGATGCACAACAATAGAACCAGGGGGAGATAGCCGAAATGAGTAAAAAATCACCCCAAAATCGCCCCAAACTCGCTCATCCAGTAAATATACCGTTGATAAATCCATCTATACACTCAAAATCCCCCAAACCCCCTCCAAACCCGCAATACCACACCCCAAAACCAAACACAGCCAATCTCCGTGCAGATGTTGGCTCCACTTGATGCACCCCCTCTGCACCTCATGCAGCCTTGAGTTTAGTTGAGACTACAGGCGCTGCATTTGAACTCTATCAAGTTTAAACTTTTCTCCTTGGCCAGGAATTACCGTCTGGGGCACGGTTTCACATCTGCAACTTGTCGACGCTCCTCCTCGTTTTGCAAATGCTTCCTGTATCTCGCTCCATCATTTTGGAGCCGCCCAACGCGTCCCAGACGCTCAAAATCGCCATTCGACTCAAGGCGATTGTCGACTGTGCGGTTCCTGTCGCCATTGAACAAAAGTACGTGGACGCTGCAGACTCGCCCATTGTCACCAATGTGCTTGTGCGCAAGTGCTTTGAAGCCTGTGGAGGCTCGACTGACCAGTCCAAACGCAAGTTCCGCGGTTGTGTGGTTTTTGCTCTTCTCACCGTCACCCGATGGTACAACGATCTGGCCGACGATGAACTCTATGATTCGACTCTGTACGGTCAGAGAGCTCAGTGTGCTCAGCGTCTGGCTGTGAAGATCATTGATGGATGCACCGACGAACGGTACCTGTTTCTGGTCATGTTGGCCAAACGATACACCATCAATCTCAATGGAATCGTGTCCACTCCGTTCAACGCTCTTGAAATGGCTATTGATCAGCATTCTACCATTGTCATCTCGTGCAGCGGATTCCAGAGATGCATCAAATGGATGTGGAGAGGATGGATCATCCAGAGTGGAGATAACCCCAACGAGTACATTATGTATAACCATACTGACTGTCCAAAGTTCTGGACCCATTTCAACCCCGAACGAGTCAAGACTCCCGAGTACCAAAACTTGTTGCAGTTGATTGTCTCAGTTCTCTACGTGGTAGCATACACTTGGGCTCTTAATGATGGAGGAGAGAGCCAATTGAGAGGGTGGACCCCTGGAGAAGTGGTTTTCTATACCATGACTCTATCTTTTATTCTGGATGAAACAACAAAGGTGTTCCATGTGGGACTGCGATATCTGTCCTTCTGGAACGTGTTCAATAACTCTCTCTACTTCATTGTGACTGTTTCGTTCTTGATCAAGGTCTTTGGAGGTAAACATGAACCTCTAGTTTTGGCCAATCAGCTTCTGTCTCGGTCCTTGTCACGTGAAATTGACATTATTCCGTTCGTGTCCAACAACAGATCGTCCTATCGACTTTTGGCCTGTTGTGCTCCGTTTGTCTGGTCTCGACTGTTGCTTTTCCTCGACACCAGACGGTTCTTTGGAATCATGCTGGTGGTGCTGGAGGAGCTCATGAAGGAATCCATCGTCTTCTTTGTGCTTTTGGCCATTGTTCTGGCAGGCTTTTTGCAGGCTTTCCTTGGTCTGGATCTTTCCGATGGCCGAGCAGACTCCGTCAACATGATTATCAATGTTTTGGTTCAAACAGTGCTGGCTTCGCCGGGATTCGACTCGTTTGAGAACTTTGCACCTCCCTACGCCATGGTTCTGTACTACATTTGCACCTTTGTCATCTCCACGCTTCTGCTCAACATTCTGATTGCTCTGTTCAACACGGCGTATCAGCATGTCTGTGATAACGGAAGTGACGAGTTTCTGGCTCTCACTGCCAAGAAGACTCTATGGTTCATCCGGGCTCCCGATGAGAACGTCTTTGTGCCTCCTCTCAACATCATTGAGGTCATTGTCAATCCTCTATCTCTCGTCTTGTCTCGAGACGCCTACCAGTCTCTATGTGGAGCCATCATGTACGTCATTTACTTTCCCGTTTTGGTTGGAATCGGCATTCACGAGTCCAAAATGGCCCGTCGAGTCGCCTACAACCGTCTTCGAAACGCTCCTGATGACGCCAATGAAGAAGACTGTCAGTGGGATCTTTCCGATGGCTACGACGACGCAGATGAAGACGCCATTGCTTCTCGAGCCCAGGTGGTGAATGAGCTGGCAGAGACGCCCGACTTCAAGATTGACGGCTTTGCCTCCGAAAAGGAATGGCTCAAGTCCCTCAAGGTGCTCAATCCCTACCAGGTCGAGACGGAGCAGGTTGGAGTGCGATGGGAGCTGAAACCTCTCATCAACAAGATTGACGCTCTCACCAACCTGGTGGAAAAGTTGGCCAACAAGGTTGAGGAGCAGGACGCTTTACTCAAGGCCACCAAGTAGAATAGTCTTGCTATATACTCGGGCAATCTTGAGGTTACTTTAGCTTGTATGGGACTAAAAGCCAATAACATTTAATATAGTCTGGATCACAAGATGTTCGCTGTGTAGAATGGGGGTTTGTATTGATTATCGGCGGCTTGGGTTGCGATCCGATCATTTAGTGAGACAAGGGTGAGCAAATGTGTCACGACAAGTCACCACCGGTTCGGGACGTCCTTTGTATCGAATATGACCACCTCGTTTCTCACTCCACAATTGGAGACAAGACTTGCGCAAACGTTGAGGGGTCTGCTTGAAAGTTTCAGCTTTTAGAGAGCAACTATTGGAGTAAACATGTTATGTAATCAGGTGGAGGAGTTGAGTACGATGCGATTGGTAGGTGTCGTTTGTCACTGGCCTTGTCACTGGCCTTGTCACTTGTCAAGTAGCAATACGCTACCACCAACCGCGCTACAAACTACACCTCAGATTATCATAACGGAGATCATAGAGTCAAAGCAGGGTAATCGGTTGCTAGACTCGGCCACACGGTTTCGGTTTGGATCATGTCGACAGTGGGATAAATGGAGAGCTATAGGCCCGGGATTCGCTATTAGGACCCCTTTTGCCGGGTCTGCATCCTTGTATTGACCAGAATACGGAGTCTGCAGAGTGGCGTGTTCCAGTTCGGCATGGTCTGCACTGTGTGCATGGACCTGCTATATATGGAGCTGATCCAGTGGCTTGCGCGACAGGTAGGTTTGGCAAATGAAATCATATGTGCGTTAGCATCAGCGCTAGGAGGGGCGCCTTGTCCCACATTTTTTTCGTTTTTATTGTTGCGGTGAGCTGTCAGGCTGACGGTGACAGTGGCATGAAGGCGTGCGTCTACATGCACCACTGCATCCGACTGGTCGTTAGCATTGCCGTATTCAAGTGTGCAGACAGTGCCTTGTGCCTCCGCATCCGACTGGGCGCACGGCCAAGAGAGACCTGCACGGAGATCTTGCATGTCCTGCTTGCACGCACCACAAGAGGCGACTCTATGCGAGCCCTGTCGAGCTGGGCGCCTGTCTCTCGCGTCAAATAGACTTTGCCACTGTCTTGCGATCCGTGGAGCTACTGCTCGGGGATGGTGTCAGCAAGCTACTGTAGCCCGCAGTTGGAGGTGCATATACAATGGGCGCAACAAGTAAAAGCTTATTGTCTTCCGAACCCGGCCAGGGATAAAAACAGAGAAGGAGTCATTGTGTGGCCGTACAACAAGCAGACACGCAGCAAACCAAAGCTCCGACCCGTTGGCCTACCGCAAGCGTGCTAATGTCGGCTCTCGATAATCGCAGCGTGGGCCAGCGCTTAACGCAGAGGCTATTTTTGGCGTGTCTGTCTTCCTCTCCGCGCTCCGTTGCAAACCGAAAAATGCAACCCTGGACGGAGATATGGCCTGTTTTTGGAGAGGGCCCGAAAAGACGCTCCCACGGGGCCGACCACACTTCGGCTAACGGAAGGAGACTGCGCCATGGTGATCCACTTATCAAAATACACTCATTTATGGCTTTAGACCTTGGCAGCAAAAGTGTATATATATACATTTGGTGGAGCCCAGCCTTGCGCAAGGGAAATTGCCATAATAAATGGAATCAATTAATTTAAAAATGGACATGTTGTAAAGACGACTATTGTGAGGGAGTTCAACTGGATAAATCTCCAAATCTGTACATCTTTTGCAAACACAAGTAGAATCTCTGCCCCTGAGACCAACCCTGAGGGGCTCCGAGATTTCTCCGAAATGTGATCTCCGTCAGTCTGCTTACCAGACTCCAACCTCAAACCGCAACAACCTCAACCTCCAACAAACTCCTGACATTGTCTGGCCAATCCGGCTTGTCAAACTATACAATTGCAACTCTTGTGTGGATATGAAACTCTATGCCATTTATCACTCGTGGTAATCAGACTTCATGTTCATTGTGTCTCCGAGAGAATGTACGCAGGCTTGTGTGCAATTATAACTCCGAAAGTCTGGCGCGCAAACGTGCGTTTTCAAAACTCGCAGCATCATCACCACAACTACACCCTTGTCCATCACCACTAGACCGCACTAGACACTGCTCGTATCTCCACTTGACACCCACACCAAATAAAACAATAAAAACACACTAATTTAGGCTGCCGTCGCGGGACTAAAAGGTGGTGGGGGAAAGTCAAAGGAGGTTGTCGGTTAACGGCCCGAAACCAGGGCTACCATGACGCTTTTTTCTTCTTCTTTTTTTTTTTTTTTTTGCTTTGAAATTCCAGGCTGCATCGAGGCGCGTGCAGAAATTGCTCAAAGGGTACATGGAGTGCAGATGTCGCCCAGACTGCGGCTGTTTATCGCGGGCTTGCCGCATTCATCCCCGCCATGGATCACTTGGCCAGATGGCAGACTGAACATGTAAACAAGGCGTCGAAGAACGGAGATTTCCACACCAGAATAAGGTACGCTTGTGCATGAGATATGCATGATCCAATATTAAGCGAAAAGCTTGTGTAGGGTGGTGGGGGAGCCCATTACACCAAAGGCATGCAGGGGAGGCCCAATGGACAGCTGGAGCCCTTCCACCCGACGATCAGCGTGACTCTGGCGGTATTTGTAGACGACCCTGGGGCCACGCAGTATACATAGCCGAGATGCAGTGGTAGTGCTACCCCAAGTCGGAGACGCATAAGGCTGTCAATGCGGGCTGTCAAACCTCCGACGACCTGTCATATGTACACCAGACAGTCTGTCCAAGGCTGCAGGCCGTCAAACGGCCTGGAGTATCCATCTTTTTTTCGCCGATAACTAGGGCTGTGGCCGAGAAACAAGTTTGGGCATTGTGGCTCTATTCGTCGGGGCTCCAAGTTCTTCTTTTCTCGATCTCGGATGAATTCATGCACATTCGGGATCGGAACTGTGTGCACGAGAGGGAGGTGCATGTTGTGGGTCGTAGAGCTGACAAGGCGGGCATCTGGGCCATTTAAACGACTTGGAGCCATCTATACGAAGCCTCAAACAAGTTGATTTATTATAGGACGCCAGTTGGGTTGCTCTAGCGCAACTTTTTGGTCTTGGATGAGCTTTTCATCAGGGTTAACTGTCCGAAACTTTATCTTCTACGCAGTTTGAGTTTGGGGAGGGATGCACCACATCTTTTTTCCCTCTCGCTTGGCTTTTCGCTTTTGCTTTTGACCATGATGGACTGATGATGGGGAGAGTGGACGATATGCTCGGAGAGGGGCCGGTGTCCACGTCTGCACGGGTCCGGGGGACCCAGTTTGAGAGCAACCCTAAGGGGTTGGACACGGCGTACACCCTCCCCCCTGGACGTTGTGGCCGCTGCAGCCTGGATAGTCTGCCAACTAGGGTACCCCACCCATCAACACTAGAGGAGCCAGCCGCGAACCGAAGGCGCGCAGCCGAAACTAGGCAAAAAGACCCTCAAACACAAAAGCAAGGCCCGGAGCGCACCAATGGTGGGAAAATCAGGGTTGACATCGCTCCGTTAGAATTAGCCCTTTTCCTTGTATTCTATACGCCTTTGCATGAGTGGTGCATATACCTTCCTGTCGATCGATAGTTGTACCGGCATGGAGGTTTAAGTACGGCTCAGTCCGGGAAAACTCGTCAACTTTGGAGTGGATGTGCAGTTGATTTGTTTTAATCTCCTCGACACTGGCGACTGGCGATAGCGATATTCGATCTTGCGACCGACGATATTGATAGAGTGACGACCAGCTACCGTATTGATTCGACTGTCATTTGACTGACATTCGACTGACGATTCCGACCAACCATTCCGACTGCTTTACTACCAACTACTGATTCGATACTCTGCCACATTGTCGACTTGAGCGTGTACTTGTCCTTAGCAACCGTCTGACTACACATTGACCTCTTGCTGGTCTGTCGATTACCGGTTGACTGCACGTGAGTACCATCCCTTCTGTCCTGAGAACTGTCCAGTTGTTGACTCCTTTTTTGATATATAGTCTTGCGTGCCAGGAGTATCACTGTGACCAAGTCCGTGACCAAGACTTCTCCAGCTCACACAGCATGAACCCCCATCCCAACGACCACATGCGCATGGACGACCGCCATCCGGACCATCCAGATTGGAGAGTGAGTATTTCTTATTATTGCAGTTGACGTCTTCCCCAGCCGTTGAGTCGACTGCTCAACCTGCAAGCCTGCATGCTGCACGGGCCCAAAGCCTAAAGGCGGCTGCGGTGGCCATGTTGTGCTGGGAGGCTTGGATTCCAGCATTACTGTGGCGGAGGAGTTGCGGATCAAACGCCGGCTAAAAGAGCCCAAATCCAGTGCCACCTGCACCCCAAGGTTGGCCCGTTGGATCTGATCGGCTTTTTACACAAACCTTGATGCAACGCTGTGGGCCATTCACCTCCGTCTTCTATGCGCCTTCCACAGGCCATTTTGGCTTTGTGGGCAGCATGCACACCCCCCTTCGGGACTGCGTCTGCCGCTCCCTTGTGCTTACTCATACAGGCCCCACATGCACACGCAAACGGCCGCACGACAGGGCCCGCCCCGAAAAATTTATCGCTAACCCATCAGCTCCGCAGCCTCAAAGGTCCTCCCGGCTACCCCGTCATGCCTCATTCGGCCAACATGAATCCGCACCAGGCTCACCAGAGCTCGCAGCAACCACAGCAACAGCCTCAGACTCAACCTCAACCTCAACCTCTGCAACATTCACCTCACCCCCACCAGGTGTCACCACACCAGCAACATCAGCACCAGCAACAACCACAGCACCCTGCCCAGGCTCCTCATGCTGCCCATATGCACGCCATGGGCCAGCCACACCAGCAGACAAGAATACCTGGGCCCACAACCCCGTCGCCAGCAGTCTCCTCCTTCTACCAGGCCTACACGGGAGGTCCTCCTCACTCGGGAGGGCTGTACGAGATGCACAAGCGACCGTATCGAAAGCGACGTAAGGACCCATCATGTGACGCCTGCAGAGAACGCAAGGTCAAGTGCGATTCGGTGGACTTTTCGTCGTGTTCCGAATGCGTGACCCGCCAAATCAAATGCCAGTTCAGCAAGTCCAGTATCAAGCGAATCTCGTCAATCAAACAAATCAAGGGTCTGGAGGGCTCAATGCGCCAGATGCGTGACCAACTGCT
The DNA here is from genome assembly GCA_900518995.1 of Yarrowia yakushimensis. NCBI lineage: Eukaryota > Fungi > Ascomycota > Dipodascomycetes > Dipodascales > Yarrowia > Yarrowia yakushimensis. The sequence goes on from ULGW01000002.1 coordinate 2,761,234, forward strand.
CGAATTCAGAGCTCTCGCAGACCATCTCAAGATTGACCTACCTTCAAACTTGCGCCAGGTGGGTGCCCTAAACCTGCCCATGCTGTTTGAAGACGACGGGGACGACTCTCCTCCTTCCGGAAGCGAAAACACAAAAGACACAGAGTCGCCACGAGTATCCTCACCATCTCATACCCCTCCCTGCAACTTTGACTTCAGAGTCAACCCCAGTGACAATATGACTTATGCCAACACGGCTACTACCCGAGGCGAAATCAAGGTGCCCAGTTATAACCCGACCACGACACAGACCAAGACCAACGCCGAGGCAATCTCCCCCGAGGGTCTGCCCGAGGTGCAACTGACACTCGAAAAGTACGGCTTTGACAAACCCTTCTACTACCCCTGGAAATGGCGGTCTCGAAAGACCGTCGGAGACTTGATTGCAGAGGGTAAAATGCCCGATCTGCCCAAATGGGAAATCTCCCAGCTGTGGATGCAGGTGTTCCACGAAATGTACCAGCATTGGGTGCCTGTGGTGGTTTGGCCGGACTTTGTCGAGCGAGTCTTTATTCTCTACGGACGAATCCACAAGTCCGAGGCCGAGCGAAAGGCTGCTAAAAACAACCTGCCTGCATCCTGGCTCAGCATCTTCTTCAGCGTCCTTTGTCTGGGAGCCAGAGACAATATGGTCAAGGGCTACTCGATCCGAAAGTCTGGATTTGAGTACCTGGAGAACGCCAAAAAGTGCATGAACAGCTCCTACGACGACGGTTCCGTCGAGTGCATCCAGGTATGCGTCATGCTCTCGTTTTTCCACCACGAGCGAGGTCACGTGTCGGTTTCTCGAGTCCTCCTGCAACATGCCGCAGAGCTATGTGAGGAGTTTGGAATCTTGCGTTTATCCGAAAGCGATTCCGAGATTGATCCTGTCATTCGACACGCCAAATCACTCATGATTTGGACCCTGTATGGAGTGGATCGGCTTCATTCTCTTTACACGGGCCGATCTCTGGTGGTGACTGATCTGGAGAGCTCGTCTCTTCTCCATCCCTCGCCCTTTTTGCTTAGAGGAGACTACTCCACTCTTCGACGACTGGAGAAACAAGGCCCCATGACCACGGAGCAGCAAATCTACCATCTGGTGAACGATCTGCCCATCAGATCCGACTCTTCCTCCGACGAGTCTCTCACTGAAACAAACGATATCCCTACCACTCTGGACACTCGAGACTCCACCGCTCACTCCAAGGGCCAGAGTAACTCCACGGCTCTGTATTGGCTGGAGACGACGCAAATGTTCAACGCCTCGGCTCACATGTTCCGTTTCTCGTCTGTGGTGGGAGCTGCTCTTCAGGCCTCCACCGTGCTTGCTCCGGCGTCTCTGGATCTTCTGGAGAAACAGGCTGCCGCCATTGATCTCATGTGGCCTCAAAAGGGCCAGATGGACGAGACCGGACCTCTCAACCACGTCTACGTGCCTCCAGTCTTCTACCTGGAGTACCTCAAGCTGTTTTTCCGACGTCACAACCTCACTCCTCATGCTCCTGCTCATCTTCGTCAGCGAGCCATTGCAGACTGCCATTCGACCTCGCAGCAGATTTTCCGATACCTGATGCGCATCATTTCGCATCTGACGCCTGCCGAGCTGGCTGCTCCCGCCGTGTTCGCAGATGACACCACCGGAGTTCCCATGGGCACCCGAAACTGGCGAGAAAAGGCCATGGTGGTCAACTTTGGCCATCTGCATGCCGTCATTGCCTACGCTGTCGCCTACCTGGCATCTTCGGGCTACCATTTGCGAGCCATCATCCTTCTGGAGTTTGTCAAGAACCTGTGCAACTACCAGAGTGACAAGGCGATTTCTGGCATGCGTCTTCTGGGCTTCACTCGACATTGGAGTCGACGTCTGGCAGCTGTTGGAAGCAAGGCCATTTTCCAGGACGAGGAGGCCCTTGCCCTACTGTCTCTGGACATGCAGTCCACCTACAAGTCTGCGTGGGCATGGGACATGAAGGAGGAGCGCAAGAACTTTATGGAGTCGCAGCACGATGTTTCCGACATGAAACCTCTCAAGCGACACAAGGGATTTGTCAGCACCAGAGATAAGGCTGCTGCTTCTGCTGCTGCACCCAAGCCCGCACCAACCTCATCAGACACTCTCAACACTCCTCCAGACTCCAAGAGCCCTAGCTCGTCGCACCCAGCTCCTTCACACTCCCCAGAGTCTCCCTGGGACGACTGGGATCTTCTCAGACAGGAGATTCTGGCTCTGGGCAACCTGACCGAGTCAAAGGACACTGATGGAGACCATGACATTCTGGTCAAGATGGTTCCCGAGTTGGCTTCTCGGCTCAAAAAGCGGCCGTCTTCAGAATCGGGCGACCCCAACAAGAAGCCCAAGACGGAGGACCGACGAATGTCCATTTCCAGCATCATTTAATTATTTATTTGCATTTCTACCCAGTTGTATAGTTGTAGTCGTGGTCCTATCATATCTCATTATCATTATATACCTGTCTAGTCCTTGGCTAGTCCTTGACGGCCACCACGCCCTTGAAAAAGGCAAACTTGACTGCGAGCGAAAAGCCCACGTGCAACAGCACCACCAGAAGCAGCACTCGGAGATGCAGGTGGGGCGAGCTCTGCTTCACGGGGAAGTACAGAGCCTTGAGTAGAAACCAGCCCGACGACAGGAAACCAATGGTTGTCAGTACCCAGCCCACAAGAGTGATCCAGAAGCCCACGGGCAGCCACACGGGCAGAATAATGTTGCCAGCGCACACAAGAATCCACACACACTGCGAGTAGCCGTAGACGGCAATGAGGTTGACGAGTTTTGCCAGATGGGGAGAAGTAGCTCCAATGTCCCAGTAATTGAGAAGCAGGAAAAGAGCTCCGGGCACCAGAAACGTGTATGAGTACGTGAGGGCGGCGTTGGCGGTGATGAGGCCAAACTCGTACGAGAACTTCTCGCCCGAGCTGTTTTTGATGAGTCCCACAAGAGTGTTTGCGAAAAAGAGGGAGAAGATGAGCGTCGACGCGATCCAAAACGGTCCATACAGATCCGCAGGCTGGTCCAAAAAGTAGGTGGCGTTCTGTCCGCCTCCAGACAATGGGTTCACAGCCTGAACAATCTTGTCACCAACCTCCTGGGCGTCCACATCAAAGTACTGTGCGTAAAAAGACAGATTCCAGAATTTGCCCGGGTTGGCTCGAGGCGTGCGCTGATTGGTGGACGACTGTGTGTTTGTGGTATCTCCCGCAATGGAGCCCTGGACATTGTTGATGTTGCTGGCAGCTGCTGGAGGAGGCTGGGACTCGTATCGTGGTGGCTCTTCGTCGGCAACCACGTTGTCGTCCAGAAAGTCGTCGGCCAGAATATCGTCGCCTAGATCGTCTCCCCAGGCCGCCGTGGTGTCTGCATCGTCGTCAATTGGGTTGTATTTCGACATTGTGATGGTGATGAGTTGGCAGTACTTGAGCTGACCTGTATGCAGAGCAATTAGACTCTGGATGCATAACTGAGATAATTAAGAGATAGTGGCGTACAATGAGAGAAGACAATGCAAGACAGGAGCTATTTATATATTGTACGTTCTGCTCATTACACTCGCAATGTCGTGGACAATATGTTTGGTGTTGCTGACTAAGCGGTGGCGGTAATAGGTGATTCTGATTGGAGAGATTAGCAATGTTCAGGCAGTGTAAGAGTTGATCGGCAGTGGTGGGGTTTATTCTGGTGGTGTACAAGAGTCTGGGCTGTATATTGTATCGTAGTTGTGTCAGCTTTCATTCGCTTTTTATGTTTTTCCAATTTTCACTTGAAATTTCAGATCAGCGAATATTAAGTATGGCTACAACAATATGGCTAAGTATTGAGCAAGTAACACGGTCTATCTGTAGTACCTGAAAGAGCAATAAAATGAAGAAAAAAAACATATATGACCAAATAAAACCTCTACACGACTTCAATATGACCTAAATAACCCCAATCAACTACAATATAACCACTCATACAACCGTCTACTTCTCCACCATCCTCTCTCTACTAAACCTTCCATTAACCTTCACACACGTCAAAGAACACGCATACGCAGCAGCATCACATCACGCTCTCTCCAATTCCAGTCTCGCGAAAATGCACACCTCGATCCAGCGAATCCAACAAACGTTCAGCCAGGCGTCGACCGTGCTGTCTGTGGTTGCAGCCATTGTGTTTGTCGTCTCCTACATCCAGCTGGTGCTCGCCAACGTGTGGTCTCTTCCTGAAGCCAACTTCAACCTCAGAGGCTCCAAGGCTGCGCGTCGGTTTTCTCGCCAGTACGGCGCCAACGACCCCAAAAAGGGCAAGGAGAACGTGGCACTCAAGTTCGATCTGGACGCAGATCTGTCGCCTCTGTTCAACTGGAACACCAAGCTGGTGTTTGCGTATCTAACTGCCACCTATGATGGAAAGCGGGACGACATTGTCAACGAAATCACCATCTGGGACCAGATCATCACCTCCAAGGAGGACTCGCACATCAAGCTCAAGGGCGCCAACTCCAAGTACTCACTCTACGACGTGGAGGAGTCGTTCCGAAACAGAAACGCCACCATCAAGCTGCACTGGAACATCCAGCCCCATGTTGGAGCCAAGATTTACGGCGCTCTCGACGCCACCAAGGGCTCCATCAAGTTTCCCCAGCTTGTTTAGTTGTTTTAGACAAGATGTAAAGTATTAATAGATTAGCATGTTAGGTATCTACAGTTCATTATGCTATGTACATCCTCCATTCCTACCTCAAAAATGCCTCATAGAGTACGGAAGTCTCCATCGTCTCGACCTGAATGCTTGTCGAATGTCTTCCAACTGGTCCTCTTGACCTCCCTTCTCCAACACCTTGGCGTAGATCTCCAGAGCGTCGCCCATGATGGACGCATGCTTGCTGGCCGTCTTTGTGGGTCGGAAACCTCGAGTATTCTCCGTTCGAGCGTTTCGCATGTCCGCAATGTCAAACAACCGGTTCCAACACGATCCAGCAACTGCAAAGTCCGTGGTCGACTTGGCAGACTCCAGCTCAAGAATCCACATGAGAACACGCATACTTTCCGCTCCTCCATGCTTTTCCGTATATGCAGCCAGGAACGAGCTCATCATCTCCAACGCCTCTTCCTTGGCTTCACCCTCAACATCTCCAATATACCAAAAGGCCTCCCGCACAAACGGAGAGACGACTCCGGGACTGAGCAGGTCCGACGTGGCCACAAGGTCACGTGCAGCCGCCTCCATGACCACCAGCGCCGTCTTCCGCTGCTCAGGCTCCTCCATGTCGTACTGCAGCTTGATGCTGGACAGCATGATTCGGGTGATGGCTCCAGACGGCTGGATACCTCGGTCTGTCATTCGCTGGTACAGAGCAGTCGCCTTGTCGGCCTCGTCAACGTGGACGTAGTGGCTCATGAGATACTGGTAGTGGTAGTGGGCTAGTTCGACCCTTGGAGCAGCCTTTTCCAGGTCTCCCAGAAGCTGTTCAGCCTTGTCAATCTCGCCCTGAGCAACAGTACTCTGCATCATGGAGCCGTAAATCTCCGGGGTGTAATGCAGGCCTGGGGTTCGTTGCAGCTTGGTCAGAAAGTGTGCAAACTCCTTGTACTTCTTGTGGTACCCCAGACCCATCAATAAAGCAGCGTAGGAGTTGATATCGGCCTTGATTCCAACATGGTTGAACACGGTGATGGCTTCAGACCATCCTCCAAGCCTCATAAGCGCTCGAATAATGGCATTGGCCACACTAATGTCCTGGGTGACTCCTTCCGTCTCCTTGACAAACTTCATGATGCGAACAAGATCGGTACGAGAGTATGCTCCGATGCACGCCTGGATGGCATTGGTCAGCATCAGCGGAGTGATATCGTCGACAGGCGTCTTTTCAATGATCTTGATCGAGTCCTGAGGCTCACAGAGATGATCGTACACCTGCAGAAGAAGATGTGTCAGTAGAGGGTCCACGGGCTTTTCAGAGCTGCTATGCTTCTTGCTCGTCAACTTTCGACCGTATCGCGATGAATACTCCAACCCCTCCTTGTATCCCTGGTTGTAGATCTCGGCAGCATTATGGTAGTCTCCTGCAGCCATGGACATGACGATTTTGAAAGGAAGAAGGTCTCCAGCCTTTTGGTCGACATGATGCAGCAAATCGGGGCCTCCTCCAGCCTCACTGACTCGTGATAACACGGCAGCAAGCGACCTTGTGTCTGTATTGCTCTCCAACCGCGCATACTTGTTTGTAAGAAGATCGCAGAAACTGTCCCATTTGCCAATGATGGCGTAGATGACAGCCACGTGGTCAACGTACTCGTTTCGACACAATAGCGTTGTTTGAGTGGGATCATTGTACATTTTGAGAGCGGAGTCGTATTCTCCTGTCTCAGTGAGAGCCACCAGAACTCGTCCAAACGTGACTATCGACATTTCTGATGCATTGTCAATCGTCTTGCTGAGCGCACAAATGGTCTTGGGTTTCTCTGCAAACAGCTCAATGAGCGAAAACGCCAGTCCCTTGAACGGAGACGGCTTGAGAATGGCTCCCAGATCCTCTCCTCGGGTGTTTTGGACACAATAGGCCAGAGTCTGTTCTGCAAGAATGGTATTTGTGGCTGTGGGTGTCAACTGGGTGAGATCACACGTGTGTAACAACTTTTGCATCGCCACACACCAAGCATAGAGAGACAACTTGGTGGCTATATTCTCATGGCCCTCCTGGACAATCATTCGTCTTGCGTTTTTGACCTGTTCCATGGCAGTGTTGACACTGTCTTCTGTGGTGATTGTCTGGGCAAAAAAGACGAGAAACATGAGCATGTTTTGTTCCTTGAGACACATTTCCATCATGGAGAGATGGTCAAACTGTCTCAGGGTCCTTTTTCCTCCTTGCATCAAGGCCATCTTGTACGCTTGCATGGCCGTGTTAGCATCTCCATTTTCCTTGCACTGTTGATAAATCTCTTTTCTGTTCTTTTGAACCGTCATCTTCTTGGTCTTGGATTTGCTCTTACCGTCAGTGGTGTAAGGAGAAGCTGTAGCCTTGGTATTGACAAAAGCCAGACGTTTGTCTTTTCCGGTCTCAAACAGTCGCCACATGTCCTGTTGCGAAGATGACGTCTTGGGCAGCATCTGGTCGCTCATATATCCGTCATTGTGTACCAATAGGCCTGCTTCCAGATCCTCAGCTTTTTCTCGCTGGTACAGGTCCGAGTACTTTTGCGCAGCCGTCTGCAGTCCAGATCTGCCCGAGGCGACTGAACGAGCGAATCTGGGCGCCAGTTGTGGCCGCGGTACCCCGCTCCACGTCCTCTGTAACATCCTGGTCGTGTGTTCTTGCGTGCCGTAAGAAGGTCCTTTTTTGGAGGTGGGAGCTGAGTGCTGCTGATATTTGAGATCTAAGTTCGTGGGCTGACTGAAGTGCGTTTGTGAGTTGTGAACAGTATCAAGGGGAGGATGTCAGGCGGTGTGATCTGAAAAGATGTGCGTTTGTACGTTCGTACGTTCGTATTGCAATTCTCTGTCAGCTCTCAGATCTCAGTCTCTTGGACGATTTCTTCACTCCCAGATGTGGCTAGTGCTGTGGCTGGTGCCGTGTGGCTGGTGAAACTACACATTCAAAAGTGGAGGATTCAAGTGGAGGATGTGGATGATTTTTTACAAAATATCCTCAAAACACCCATACAACGTCATTTAAATCAATAAAACCCCCAAACTCTCATCCCTTCATCATTATATTCCACTCCTCCTCCGCCCTTCCTATATCTCAAGAGTTACCCGGAGCGTGAAATATGCACCTTCATGTGTGGTGCCAAAATTATTTCTTGCCAAACTGAAAGATTTCACAGGCACAAGAAAAACACAATGGCCCAGGAGAAAAACCAGCAAAAGCGACAGGGAAACTCGTTCTACGGCGGACGGCCCCGACACACCCAGAACCGGCATAAGGCCAAGCTGGACGAGATCAAAAAGTCGCTGACCCACCGGTCCAATGTCAAGCGAAACTACTTCAAGATGCTCAAGAAGGAGGGTCTCAGTATACCCGAGCATGAGTCCAAGTTCAGCGAGGACAAGCTCGAGGAGGTTGCCGAGGTTGAGGAGGAGTCTGGAGAGTCTGGAGAGTCTGGAGAGTCTGGAGACGAGTCTGAAGGTGAAGAGCAGGGAGGGTTCTTTGAGGGAGAGGCATCTGGATCTGATGCTGAAGCTGAAGCTGAAGATTTGGAAGAGGCATCTGACAAGGAGGAGGAGGAGAGCAAATCCGTCAAGCGACGAAAGCCTCTGCCCGACCAGCAGCCCCCCACCAAGCAGCAACTGCGAGAAATGCATGAGAGCCAGAAGCCTCGAAAACCCATGAACTTCAAGGAGCGAGCTGCTCTGGCCAAGGAACGCAAGCAAAAGGCCCGAGAGGAGCGGGAGGCACAGATCCAGAAGAACAGGGAGGATCGGGAGCGAAAGCTCAAGAAGCGAGCCAAGCTGACCAAGCAGATGACCAAGACCACTCGAACCGGCCAGCCTCTCATGACTCCTCGAATCAACCGAATTCTCGACCAGCTCAAGCAGTAGAGTGGTCGACACTAATATAATTGGCATAGAATAACATATTTATGAAGAAAAAATCTATATATATATATCGTCGTTATAGTTCGTTGAGAACGTCAATGATGGGGTTGTCGGTTCCATAGTACATGTGGAATAGAGACGTTCCGTTAATGATGTTGGTGGAGTTGAGATCAAAGTCGGACCACATTGTAGGAGCAGGCGAAAGAGGAGTGGGGAAGGAGACGTAGGAGGCCGAGTGGGAGTCCAAGGAGTTGATGGGACCGCTGAGATCCTCCATAAAGTCGTCCGTATCGAGATCCAGCAACGAGTCCTTGAGTTTCTCACGTTTCATGTCTGCCAGCTCCTTGTCCCAGTACTCCTTCTCCTCCCAGGTCATTATGTACATTTTGGTGATTTCTCCCGACATGCTGAGACACAGAATCGACGGGTTCTGGAACATTTGCCACGGCTGTTTGCGCCAGATGGGCTTGTGATTGGAGGATAAGAGCTTGGAAACAAAGGACGGAAGAAACACCTTGCCCATGGGGTTTAGAAGAGAGATTCCGTCATCACGAGCAAGAAACGATACACATCGCTCCTTGTCAGCCACAGCAATGAGAGAATCAGACACTCCATGGCTCAAACACGATCTGTAGACTGAGTCCTTGGCCACTCGTCGAAACTTGTCGTCTTCATAGACCAACACAATGACTCCATTGTTCATGGTACTGGCAATCACTTGTCCAGGAGAAGTCACCGTCAGCTTCACCACCATGCTGGGGAACTCGTACTCGGGTCCAGACTTGTACTCAATTGAAGGGCCCGAAAACTTGACCACCGAAATCTTTCGTCCAAAAGAGTATACCAGAGAGTTCTTTGACAGCTGGCAGACTGCAAAAACGGGTTCTGGAACGGTCCATGAGGCTTGTTTGCCCAGAGACACCTCTCCATTCTTCACCTTGTAGCTGAGAATCACCAGACGGCCCTTTGATGAAGTTGTGTATCCCGATCCGGTCACCAGGTATCGATACTCTTGATTATCCAGAGATAATCTCCATTCGGACATGCAATAGATGACTTCTTTTCTGGAGAAGACCGTCACTCCTCCAGGTTTGCGTCTATCCAGAAACACGTTTGGAGACACTACTTTTCGAGTGGCCAGGTCGACAAATGCCAAATGATTGCCCTTTTCGGGATCCAGTTCTCCCAAAAGTGTGATCACAAGCAAGTTGACATGGTCGAGGTATATCAATCGTCGTGGAGTCTTTCCTAGCTCGATTTTGGACTCCACCACCGAATGTGTGAGCTCCAAATCGACCAGTTTGAGCTGACCAGAGGTCAGAAAACATGCAAAGACCGACAGTGCTGTTTCGGGACTGGCTTCTCCAATGAAGACGGGACATTCGCCTATGATGACCTCGTTGGAAGAGTCGTCGTTGTGGATCTGCAAGGCAGGAGAGTTGTTGGCCAGATTCAGAATGTACACGTGATCGGAGGCCACCAGAATGTAGTCTTGGAACTGCAACGATGTTAGACGCACAGGAGTGTCTCCAAACTGTCGGTACGAGTTGAGAGAGACTTCGCCCTGAGAACTGACGGAACAGAAGAGCAAGTGGCCCGTTCGACATCCAATGAGCAGCTCGAATGCATTGGTGATGAGCATATCGCAGGGAGTGAAGGGCAAGTCTGTCGAGACGGCCGTTAGGTCCTCGATGTCGTAAAAGTTGATTGTTTCGTGTGCTCCAACCACAATGTGGTCGTCTGTGACCTTCAAGAGAGTCACTGGAGCGTCTAATGGGATGGATTTGATGAGCTCGAACGCGTCTGGAATCACGCTGGAGGCGATTCGATAAACAGAAAGAGTTCGCTCATTGTCAGCATCATTACCTACCGTTGCCACAATGTTGTTTGGTCCAACACTTGCCAGCACTATCGGTTGGTTCAGGGTGCTCCTTTTCCCTGACAGATCAGTCAGCACCAGAGTAGTTGGGGTGATCTGGACAAAGAGTCCGTTGGAGGTGAATCCCGTATGCAGCGTTTGTTGGTTGAATTCAAATCCGCAGTCTTCGGCCAGATCCCAGAACCGCGGATTGGGGTCTTCGCTGATGGCGTCCTTGTACATTGTTTGTCTGATTTTGCTTCTTATGGGCGAGGAGACGACAATGTAAGAGACAGGGAAGAGTCCGGATCCAAAGGTGACGCTCGAAATGGAGTCAAACTGGTCCGAGTCTTCGCTGTAGAGACTGGTGATTCGGCTTCCGGGACTCAAGTGAGTCAGAGCACCCGTGTTTTCAACTCCACTGGCAACGTACATGTTTCCATGGATGATTTCGATATCGGAAGCAGGAGCCCAGTTGGGAAACGAAGCTATCGTCTCCATGACGAGCGAGTCTGAGTCGCTTTTTGTAATCTGTAGAAGACGTCCATCAGATGCATCTCCTCCGTACCCCAGCAGATAGCTCTCTTCGTCTGCTTCTTCGAGAATAAACGTCTTGCCGAGATCGAGACGTGTGGACACCACTTTTTCAACCGCAATGGTGGAGTTTGTAGCAACCACCTCCAGAATGGAACCGTCCTCGCACGAAATGTACACGTGACTGGCGTCTTCACTTCGGTAATGGGCCACAGGAAATGAGTCTATCGTGCACGACGGAAACGTGGTGACTCCACTGAGCATGTCGTTGAACTTGACTAGATAGAGGTTCTTGGGACACGCCAGAATGACCGATCCAGACACGGTATCGTTGAAGAAGAGGAACACGGGCAGATCCATGATTGGTAGAGGCAGTTTGGAGACTGTTTTGACGGGGTATTTGGGCCGCCATAGATACGTTTCGAGAGTCAGTCGTTGACGTTCGTTGACAAACAGTGCAGATAAGTACACTCCATGATCTTCTTCAGTAGAAGCAATCATGTTGAAGCAATAGTCCATTGCTGTGGATCGTGGAGAATTGAATGTAGCTGGGGCTCCAGCACTTGAAACAACGTGTTGTTGTTTGAAGAACCGTTTTGGTTTGTCGGCAAGAGCTCTGATCTCCACCAACACGACAAATTCGGCAAACGATCCGATAGCTGCCAAAGTTGAGGAAGCATCCACGCAGATTTTGCGTCCCAGACCGCTGAGGTTGGGTTTGTTTCGCGCGAAAATGGTCACAGCGTCCAGAACCTCTGGAGTGGCTCCCGTTTCAAACACCTTGACCAGTAGCAGCTCTCCAGACGAAATGCAAATGAGAAGATGGTCTCTGGAGAGCTTGTCTGGCGTCTTATCTTCAATGACGCATGCCGATAACAATCTGGCTGGAAGCGTATGTGATTGGTTGGCGATTACCAACGATGTTGTCTGTGTTAGTTCCTCGTGTCTGTGTTCTCATATCTAGTATCTCGCGCGTCTGATACTCACCCTGAGAATGACATGAAAGGGCACTCCTTCGGCGTTTCGGCACTGGAAAATGTGCTCAATGACGGGACTGCTGACCACGTTGCGGTGCAGAATGCTCGGTTGCTCGTCCATCGCCTGCTAGCTGCTTGCCCGACGTGTTGTAGAGCAGGGCTGACAAGTCCAAATCTCCTCTTGGTCAATTATACTCTTTCACCCTATGCATGCTTATTATCTGGATGCATGGCGTGCATAAGACAGTGGAGAGTGAGAGTGAGTACCTGGTACGAGTTATTGTTTGAAGTTGAAAGATCAGAGATAGAAATCGGTACAGTGTTGTTGTCTTGTCTAGAGTAGTCACGTGATATGTATTTGTTTAATATGTCATCAAGAGTGTCCTGATTCGTATCGACGATACTAGGGTAGAACCCTTCACTACAGCAGACTACAGCAAGAGATTTGACAGCAAGTAATATGAAAGCAAAAATATGAGGTTGTTGGATCACGTGACATGAACAACCGTTGACTGTTATCTCTTGTTTCAAGATCAGGTCTCTTACAATGATGGTGTTTAGTTGAAGAAATATGATTACATTTTTATGATTAAACTGTCAAATTAAGAAAAAAGTTCCGTAAAAAAAGACATCTTCAGAAAACCAACAAATGCAACTGGAAAGTGTTAACCCCCGTCAACCGCCCATCTAACCACTGGTTAATCAAATCATCATTCTAAAATGACTTCCTCAAGTCACTGCAGGGTAATTCATAAAGTGTGTCAGTATCATGATTACTTGAGCGGTTGAAAGACAAGTAAAATCTCTTAACAGCAACAACAGACCTCATACAATAGAAAAAAAGGAGTTACACGTGATAAACACCCCCAAAACCCCCACCTCTCCCCTCCTTATCACTCATTACTCTTCTCCAGAAAATTCTCACTCTCACATCTCCTTCCATGACCTCTTCTCTTCTCATGCCTCGTTTCCCACCATTTGATTTTGCCTCGCGATTTTCCAAACCCTAACCCTCATCAACATATATACCCCCTCGCACCCCGATTTGCTCGTTAATGTCTACAGGCTCCCATTAGAGTCACGGAGCAATTTTGTTTTCTCCACAATTGCTGTTGGCCTGTCTGTCGTGCAGGTCATGTCGTGCTCGGGCTGCCTCAGAGTAACTGTTGATTCGGCTTATTGTCACCCCGCTCTTTTGAGTGGAAGTGCGGCCCCAAGACATACATCTTGTCCCTTTTAGAGAGATTCGTCGATATATTGTAGACGAGAAAATCCCCTGGAGTTTTAACGTTTCGGTGATTTATCACGAAGCTTATTTCTGCATACTGATCTTCAGGTTAAGAGTCTTTTTAGAGGGGCAAAAAAAATACGCACATGGAGCCACTTCACTGGTGTTATCAATTGTTATATACATGAATTGCTCATCTCTTGGCAAACTCGAGAAGAACGGCATCGACATCCTTGGATTCTCGCTGCTGGATCTTGAGCTTGAGCAAGTTGGGCTTGGGACAGCTGGTAGATCGAGCGTCCTCGCCCTTTGAAATGTAAAACTTGGCGCAGCATTCGTACAGCTCATCAATCAGTTTTGTGCACTTACTTTCGTTGTATCCCGATCGGTGCAGGCAGTCTGAGTTAGTGGTGTTGGGGGTCTTCCTTGATCTATCTATCAATGACTCTCATTCAGCTCCTTCTTTGGTAGGTTCTAAGACCTCTCTTCTTCACTCACCCTGAATCCGACAGGCAAAGGCGTGGCAAGGCTGCGTGTTGTAGTCGATTTCTTCTTCAGCCATGTGTCTTGGAGGTGTCTAGAGTCTGATGTGGGGACATGTTGGAGATGTAATTACTGTATGCATCTTGAGCTTGATTTTTGCCTGCATAGTAGAAAAAATAGAAAAGACATATATCGTCCATATTGGGTGATGAAAGGGTCAGAAACGAAATCTGAAAAGTGCATTCTTCTTCTTGGATCGAGGTCATATCGGAAATACCGATTTTGTCTCATAAAAATACCTATTCTGTGTAATCAAGGGACTGCTCTCTTCTGTCCACACACACCTTCTATCCCTCCATTATAGAACTCTCCAAAAAATCACTGCTCAAACTGTACCCGTACCGAAACACACCCCGTGACCTCCTCTTTTCGTTGCTCACAATTTCTCTCTCTCGTATCACACAAATATTCCACTTTTGACTCTCTCCTCTTATCACCCTTCTTAGCTCCTCCAACAGTCAACTCTAATAATTACTTAAGACTTTTCTTGTTACACGACGCGTCTACATCTCTCGAAAACATGTATCGACGGCCAGCCAAGCGCCGGGTGCCCAACCCCGATGTTCTGTTGGCGCCATTCAAGCCGCTGACACAAAATCTCGCGCCCAAAACCGACCCCAAACCCTCAATATCAGAGTCGTCCGACTCCGAGTGCGCCAGTGACGATGAGGAGCAGGAACAGCTGAGAATCAAACGACGAAAACTAAAGGAACAGCAGGAAGAGGAGGACCGCCAGAAACAGGAGGCCGAAAGGAAACGAGTGGCCGAACTCCGGGAAAAAAACCGCCGCATTTCAAAGCAGGAGGCAGCCCAGATGCTCCAGGCCGTGGCGGAACCCAAGCCCGCTAAACAGGCTGATCTGGGCGTGTTGAGGTCAGCTGAAGAGATTGAACGGGAATTGCAGACCCGAGAACGCAAAGAACGCGTGGAGTCGGAGAAAATCAGCGCCAGAAACCTCTCTTTCAACGCCCTCTATCGAAAGAAGCTGGGACACAAGAAGAAACATAAAACCTGGGATGGAGACGGAATCGTGGTCGTCAAGGGCGAAATTCTGTCGCTATACACGCCTGAAGGAAAGGGAATCGTGCGGGGGTTCAAACTACAGCCCCAGATTGAGATTGCAGAGGGTCAGGTGCTGAAAGTGGGCCCTCTAGAAATTGAACTAGAAAGTACAGTGGTGGAGGCCCAAAAGGCAGTACTGGGGATGGTTGAGGAGGTTGAGTCACGTGCAGCCGTTGAACAAAAACGGGCGACTTCTGAACCCCAAGAGTCTTCTGATACTCCAGGGTCATTGTCAGTTGAGCCTACTCCTCCTCCTCCTTCTCCTCCAGCAGCAGCTGTGGAGACGTATACACTTCCTGCACCCACATCTTTCAGTGCATTGAAACGTCTACGAGTCAAATTACCCCAGAAAATCACCGAGGAGAACTTTGAATCGTTCATCCAGGATGTCACCATTGATCCTCTTTTAAATACGGCTCTAAGACCCCATCAGCGTGAAGCAGTCGACTTTCTGTACCGCTGTGTGATGGGTTTCAACCCCACATCGGGATATGGAGCTCTTCTGGCTGATGAAATGGGTATGGGTAAGACTCTCATGTCGATTGCATTGATTTGGACTCTACTGAAGCAGACTCCGCTCAAGGGAGAGCCTCCGTTGGCTAAACGGGTGCTTATTGTGTGTCCCGTGACTCTGGTAAACAACTGGAAGGCGGAAATCAAGAAATGGCTGGGTCCTTCACGACTAGGAGTCATGGCAATTACTGACGCCATGAGCATTGATCTGGGCACCGTGATTCGAGATTTCACCTATGGACGAGTCAACCAGGTGATGATTATCGGATACGAGCGTCTACTGCGGATTTCTGATCAGTTGCAGTCGGCTAATTTCGACCTGGTCATCTGTGACGAAGGTCATCGAATGAAAACTGCCGGAAACAAGGCTGCAAACGCCATCCAGACTCTGGGAGTGGCTAGAAAGATTATTCTCAGTGGTACTCCTATCCAGAACGATCTCAAGGAGTTCTATGTCATGGTTGATTTCCTGAACCCAGGTCTACTGGGGACTTTTCAGCAGTTCAACAAGGACTACATTATTCCCATTGTACGGTCTCGTGCACCCGATGCATTCCCCAGTGAGCTTGACAAGGGTCAGAAGCAGTCTTCTCGGCTGTCTTCCATCACTGGCCAGTTCATTCTACGTCGAACAGCTGACATTCTGTCTCGTTTCTTGCCTCCCAAGACTGAGACTGTTCTCTTTTGTCTTCCAAACGCTCAACAGACGGAAATTTACACCAAGCTGTCGTCCGAGTATCTCAACCGACTGGAACGACACCAGGTTGACTCCTTCAAGTCCATTCTGTCCCTCAGAAAGGTGTGCAACTCGCCCATTCTGCTGTCTGAAGATGGACCTGCTCTAGACTCGGGCAAGACGTACCTGCGAAACTCGGGTAAGATGAACACGCTGTTTCGCATGATTGGCCAGCTGCGGGCGAGAAACAAGATGGATCCTGATAATGCAGAGAAGGTGGTCATTGTGTCCTCCTTCACCCAGACTCTGGATGTCATTGAAGGACTGGTCAAGGACCTGAAACTGACATACACCCGTCTGGATGGATCCGTACAGGCGTCTGCACGTGCCAAGATTGTCAAACAGTTCAACTCGTCTTCTGCAGAGGGCTGTTTTGTCTTCCTCCTGTCTGCGCGAGCTGGAGGAGTGGGTATCAATCTGATTGGAGCGTCTCGGCTGTTTCTGTTTGACCCGGATTGGAATCCTGCGGTTGACTTGCAGGCCATGGCGCGTATTCACCGAGACGGCCAGAAAAACCCCGTGTACATCTACCGACTTCTGACCACTGGATGTATTGACGAGAAGATCTTCCAACGACAAACCATCAAGACCGGATTGGCCAATTCGCTGATTGAGGGCACGGAAGAGGCCGACACCTTCACGGATGAGGAGCTCAAGAAGCTCTTCTCCATGGACGAAGAGACACATTGCAACACTCACGACTTGATGGAGTGCAAGTGTGAACACAATGGAGAAGAGCTGGCAGAGGTGGTTGAGGAGGTTCAAGTGACCAAGGCAACTGCTACGGACTCGTTCACCACCGCCCTAGAACTGGAAAAGAACCAAGACAAGCAACAAAGAAGTCTCAAAAGTCTGCTGGAATACAAACATATCAGTCCGGATGTTGTTCGTGAGCAATGGGACAGTCCGTCTGAGATTGGAGATGTCTTGCTGGAGAAGATTGTCGGCGAAAAAAATGATTTGGTCAGTTATATTCTGACCAAGACCTCCATGGAAGCTGTGGGAGAGTGAGTGAAGGATACGATAGATAGAGGAATGCATTGGCTATAGATTTAGAGCTAGTTCAACAGGTAATTGACGTTGCATCTGCTGAGATTGGTGGGCACAGCTTCAGTGTCACTGGCGTAATGTCTGGAAGGAGTAGTGGAACGAACAGGAGGACCGTGGCGGAAGACAGGGCGGACGGGGCGAGCAGGGTGAGCATCACGTGACGTGGAAAAGAGATCGAGCGACCGGGCATAGACGGCGTCACGTGACTTGGCGTAAGCGAGGTCGCGTGTCATTTCCTGAGCGTCACGTGACCGGGTAAAGGCGTCGCGGGCGTGGTTGATTTTGCTGTGTGTTTTTCCCACTCGGTATTTCATTGGAGGAAGTTTTACCTGGACGGGTTTTGGAATACTGCGGTTGACGAAACGTCTAATACGGCCATTGTTCAGGTCGATGGGTACCAGGGGCTTTCGAGAGTGATCAGGGGGGTTTTGAACCTGGCTAGGGGGGTCTTGGTAGAAGCTCTGTTCTTCAACCCATTTCCACACTTGCTGTCGTTGATCCATGGTTTGATGAGTTGGTAGTGATGGTTGTATGATGGTGGCAATATGACATTTCGGTCCTCTTTATATATTCAATTGGTGAGGCTGATACTAGAGCCTCAGTCTTGGGATGTATCATTGGAAGTTTCAGTGGGTGGGGTTGTCAGCCTCAAGGTGAGCTGTGAGCACCCAGCCAAAGTAGCAGTAATGCTTTGCCACCTTTTCAGTTAACAATCACGTGAGTTTGGTAACGGTGAATATAACACAGTACTCTCTCCCCCTATCGAGGTCAATCATCCGTGTTCTGAATTCCACCCATCTCCCCCTTGATGAGGCTGCATCAAACGTCAACGGCGTGAGGTTGTCTCAGAATATGCAAGAGCTGTGATCAGGTGATTGACGTGATTGAGAGCAAAAGAGAGTATGGCTGTTTCCCAGTCTCAGCTTGAACTCGTCAAATCGTCCACACTCCAAAGAGATCAGTCTGACAGTCCCAGTTCTGGTACTCATTTCCATGAGATGAGATAGACAGATAAAGTTCAGATAACGGGAGAAAGCTTATGTCTATCACATGCACCCTAGAGGCATGTCTTGTGATAACGGTAAAAATTGGAGAATATAACAGAAAAAAATGGAGAGAAGAAAATCGTATTATGTGAATGACGCTGTTCAAACTACACTGGTTGAACAGCGGAACTGATATTTATCACAGTAATATGTGAGTACAGCCCCAACATCCCATTTACACATGCTCAATGGCAAGCATATGGACTCTTTAACAAGACCTTCTAAAACGACATACACACTACAATACGATACTAAACCAGGGTACTTCTACTGCACTTGCATCACACAAAGTGTCTAGTTAGTACATAAATTACAGGACGTTGATGAGTGTCAATAGAGCCAATGTTGAGATGACGAGTTCCACCCACCACTTCATTCACAGCTCCTAGAGAGCAGACATGGTATAATCATGCTCAATACCCGGAGTCACACTTGCAATGAACTTCAAAAACGTGACCAGATACTGGTCCACTCGCATGGCCGAGTTTTCCACCTCCTGCCACTCCTCCTCCTCGTCTCCCTCCTCAGCATCAGCCACGCCCAGCTTGGCCACTCCCTCGGTGATATTTTTGTCGCCCTTGGCCTCCACTCTCTCCATGAGCACTCGCATCACGTTGGCATGCTTACAGGGATGGATGGCCACCATGGTGATATTGTCCTGGAACGTGGGCCGCTCGATAGTCACCGTCTTGTCTCTGTACTCGGGAATAATGTCTTCAAACATCTCTTCGGGCGTCAGAGGCGAGCCCTCGGGAGAGTACCCCGAAAGAAACATCTTGGGCACCCGGTACGACGTGGAGTATGCAATGTAGAGATTGTATGTTCGGTTGTCGGTAGCTGTGGCGGGAGCCTGGGCTGCGTCGTCATCATCATCGTCCAGCTCCTCAAAGTCCGAGTCGGCAATCTCGGCAATCTCCTCTCGGTCGTCAGCCTCCGAGTTGGCAACTCCAAACGACGTCCAACCATCCTCCTCCTCCCCCAGAGTCACGGGCCCGCTCACCGTCGACGCTCGCACGTGACTGGGCACGTGACGCGTCACCAGCACCTGCTTGTCCGCCGGCAAAAAGTCGCGCACCTTGGACTTGCTGGCTGAGGCCCAGCTCCACGTGGGGAACTTTTCCACAAGGTAGTCGCCGGCCTTGACAAACTCGTCGGGGGTGATTTCGCCTGTCGTTCGAAATGTCGACGTGTTGGATACCGGCGTCAGATACTCGCGCAGACTGGATGCGGCTGCTCGGACGTGTAGCATGGTGTAGTTGTAGCGTGGTTCTTGTGTCTGGTGGTCCGTAATATGGAGGAGGCAAATAAATGATGACCAGAGCTGTGGAACCTGCGTCTTATCAAACTTTATCGAACGAGGGAAAACAGAGAGGTGTTTATGGCACGTGAGTGGGTGGGTGTAGAGGGTGAAGGCTTGTAGTAGTCGTATTATCAAGTGTTTGTTTGTATCTTGAGATGTATTTGAGGTCGTACGAATTATCTATGGCCCGTTTTGATACGGTCTTGTCTTTCTATTTTGTTGGTCTAGACGAGCGCTTACTTAGTCTAATAGTTAGCTTGGGTCATGAGACAACCTGTGAACTATACCAGTAACGTGACAATATAAGGAAGGTGTGGAATCGTAGTAAATGTGACAGAATACTAGACCATGGGTTGAAGGTCACGTGATACTTAACCATTTGGCTGCCTATGTATTTCATCAGCCAGTACTTTCTACTTCGATTGCTACGAAGCCACTCTAGTCCTAAGTATCACTAGACGATATACTTGAACAATGGTTGACTTGTATGACTCCCCTTAGCCAGGGATTCTTACAGCACCATTCATCTTTAAAGTAACACTCAACTAAAATATGAACCGTTTCAAACAATACAACTGAGATATTCCAACGTAAGACCTCAGTATATGGAAATAAAAGCACCCAGACATATCCAACTTGCTCAAATATTACCACCATAAACTCGCACTTGACTTTTCCACGATTTTAACTGCAAAATTCATACCCTCAGATCCCACACTTGTCAACTAACCCCTAACCAAAGCTTGTATAGTCACCATACCTGATTGGAGGTGAAAACAAACCCAGGAAATGAAATAAGAGCCTACAATACGGTACTTGCACGAGCACCAAGTGTTTAGCCACTGCCATACAAGCCATCAGCTCAATGTACTGGTTACGCTTACATAATCAACCATGCAACCCATCGTCAACATAGACATCCCCTCAAAACACTGTACACAGCCCAAAAAGATACGCAAAAGACGATATCGGTAAGCTACATGTCATATATCCTCATTAATCCCTTTTCCTTGCCACTAAATTTCCGTTTTCCCACATTTTTTACTCCGTCAAAAATTCTCACCTCTTACAATAAGGTTTGTGACTGTTTCACGTGACTATTCCCAATCGGGACGGTCCAACTCTGAGACCTCCCAACGCCCGTGCAGTTTGAAATACTTGTCTGGTTGATTCTACGAACACAGCATCCAACACAGCAAAAATGGCCAAGGCTTCTATTAACGACGTTGTTACCCGAGAGTACACTATCCACCTTCACAAGCGAGTGAGTATCAAGCGGACAAGCTGGAGCAGCAGCATGAGTTATTGGGGAGTGTTCAAGAGTGAGAAGTAAAATTTTGACCTCACACGACCCCTCCAAACGACATGACCAATGTCACATCCATTTTCTCCATACTAACCCAGGTCTTCGGTGTCCAGTTCAAGAAGCGAGCTCCCCGAGCCGTGAAGGAGATCAAGAAGTTCGCCAAGCTCCACATGGGTACTGAGGATGTCCGACTCGACCCCGCTCTCAACAAGGAGCTGTGGAAGCGAGGAATCAAGGGTGTTCCCCACCGAATGCGACTCCGAATCTCTCGAAAGCGAAACGACGAGGAGAACGCCAAGGAGAAGCTCTTCTCTTACGTCCAGGCCGTCAACGTTCCTTCCGCCAAGGGTCTCGAGACCACTGTCGTTGAGGTTGACGAGGAGTAAGGGATGTCTCTCACAAACACACAAAATTGGATTGATTGTCACTTAAAAATAAAATGTACTTTATCAGCCTACAGTTTTACACCTGTAGCCCTACCTCCTAACGGAGAGTAGTTAGTCGTAGCAATGGGGGCTTAACCAGCACCCATTTAGGGAGATTGTATGGATGTAGACACACAACAAACTGATCCAACTCCCGAAATTATTCACAAGAAGAAAACTCCTGATCTTCAGCTCCAATCCAAACTCCACTCAATGGCGTATTTCCAGCCAAAAAATCTTCCATGTGCCCTCTACAGAGACACTTGTGTCTTAACTGTATGTACACTGTTGCCTCCAGTTGTCATCTGTTCACAGTCACGTGACCTTTAAACGAATATTTTGGCATAATTGAAGTGCTCAGTATCCCCTGGAGACTGTCCTCTGCACCAAGCCTGGTCAGATTGAAGCCGCCCGATCAGAATGATGACTAAGCATATATTCAAACTCTAACATAGATAAACTCATAAAAGTGGCAATTAATTCATGTCGCTACGGGGGTGTCCCACTTTTAAGTTTAGAACCCACTTTCGGATTGGGACGAAAGATCACTAAGCATTTCCTTTGTTCTAATACCTTAACCAAGATAAGCTCATCAAAAGTGGCAATTAATTCATGCCAGTTTGGGTGCCACTTTCTTGAAATGAGACCCACTTTTAGGTTCAGGCTTGTTCCACTTACAGTTTGCTGAGTAAGCATACAGTGATGAGTAAGCATATCCATTGGAAGGAGAAACCAATTCGATCATAGGAGCTTTTCTGGGATCCATTTCGGTGTTCTGAAGTCTCATGACTAAGCTGGTTCCTACCGCCAGACCCAGAATGCTCCGAATGAGGAGTCTCTTCAATGCTTAACCAATGGGTGTTCATAGATTGCCTAAAGCCTTCCTACATACCATCCGTATGGTCCGCAACACACTCCTATGTTTGATTTGTGATGCTGACAGCGTCTAAATGTCATTCTGTTTCTATAGGTTCATCCACGATCAGCTCATGGAGCTACTTGTATCAAGTTACCGCACTACTCAATAACGGTCAACACTCCTCCAATCAAATGAAGAGAACCCACGACAAAAACGTCCACGGGCTCCTTCTTGGCCTCCTTCTTGACCGTGTTGACGGCATCCTCAATATTAGCAAAAACGGTGCTCTTTCCACCGTCAAGAGTCTCCCACACCTTGGCCAGCTCCTTCTGGACCTCCAGCTTGTCCACGGCCTCGGCTGAGGTGTTGAGAGACGTCAGGTCGGCAGAATAAGTGCCCGAGGCCCAGGTCACGTTTGTAGAGAAGAGCGCCTCGTCAATCTTGACGTCTCCGAGGTTGGCATGCAGAGTTCCCAGCAGAGCATTGGCGTCTCTGGTCTGCTGGTTGAAGAAGAGAATGGTCTTGGCCTTGGACTCCGAGCTCTTCTTGACCTCCTGCAGCCATTCACCGGCCACAGTGATACTCTCCTTGGTGTGAGCGCCATCCAAAAGCCATCGGATATTGCCCTGCTGGATAGTCTGGCATCTTCCAGCCCACTTGGACTCGGCCAGACCGGTAATGTACTCTTTGGGGAGAGTAGAGCCCTCGGGAACGACTCCCTTGCCGTCAGTCAGGACCCGGACGTGCTCTCCGACAAGAGCAACGGCCAGAGAGGCGTTGATCTTCTGGAACTCGGCCGGAAGACCCAGCTTGATCTCTCCAGAAGCAATCTCGGGTCTGGTGGCCACCTCCTCAAAGGGAGCGGTTCTCTCGGCAGCTCGCTCCTTGAGCACCTTGAGAGCAGACTCGGGCTGCGAAACAGAAAAGGCCTTGGCTCCAGGCTTGAAAATTCCGCCCTTGTTCCACGCAATCTCCTCAATCGTGTTGCCCAGCATAAAGGTATGGTCAATACCCAGAGGAGTCACTCCGGTGACGGTGGGCTTCTCAATGATGTTGGTGGAGTCGTACTCACCTCCCACACCCACCTCGTAGATGGCAGTGTCCACTCCCTCTTGCAGGAACACGTGGAACGACAGTAGAGTCAGGTATCGGAAGTAGACGGGCTTAATGTCCTCTCCAAAGGTGGGGAACTCGCTCGTGTCCGATTTCGAGCCGGAAAGACGCTCCCACAGCTCAAAAAAGTACTTGGCAAACTTCTCCTCGGAAATTGGAGCTCCATCAATACAGATCCGTTCTCTCACACTCTTGAGATGGGGAGAGGTGTAGAGACCAATCTTTGAGATCTTACCGGCCGAAGGAGCCCCCTTGAGCTGGTTGAGAATGCCCTGAACAAACGCACACGTCGAACCCTTGCCCTTGGTGCCCGTGACATGGATAATGTTGAGTTTGTTGAAGTCGGACGGCTGGAATCCACATCGTCGAGCCCACTCCAGCATCTCGGGAATGGCCTGGTTGTTGGCCTTGCCTCCGCTCTTGCGGATTGCGTCAATTGTGGCAAAGTTGGACTGCAGCGTGTTCAGCGCATTCACCGCATCACTGTATGTTTTGGCCATGGTATGGGCTTTTCGTAGATGGCGGATCATGAGGGGGAGATAGGTTTGGTCTGGGAGATAAGTAGTCACGTGAACGGCCGTGATTGCCAGGTGGGTCCACGATATTACGGATAGATGAGTGGTTGAAGACGTTATTGAGGGAAATTGATATGTGTTTGTTTTCTAGAATTTTTTTTCATGCTTTTCATTTCAACCTCTCACAAGTCTTGGCTATATTTTCGTCAAGATCTTTTCACTGTATCCATCTCCACCCAAATTGACTCTCCCAAGGAATGAAGATGAAGACGCAAGTATGACACATAACTCAGGTTGTAGACGTGCTAGAGATAAAAGGAGAGCGGCAATTGGTTCACGTGAGTTAGAACATCAATAAACCAAGCTTCAAGTAGACACTGTCTCCCTAGTTGAATGTTTGATGGAGTCTATCATACAGGTTCTCCAACCTTATCCAGAACGGTGAAATAATATGCTAGAATTGCAAACAGAGTGCTTACAAAAATCCAGTACAGTACTCGTAGTAATAATACTCATAAATGTGGCCGTCGTTATGTAAGCGCCTCTCTAGCGACACAGACCAACCTATATACAATGCTAATTAATCATGACAAGAGAAATGTGCAGAAAGCCGTCCGGATACATGGCCATGTAGTAGAGGTTGGCCAGCAAGGCATCCAGCGGCACCTCCACGCCATGAACCACGGCTCGCGCAGTCACGGGCTCGGTTTCAGAGGGGAAGAAGGTCGGCAGGTGGGAATGCAAAGATTGGCCAATCGTGGTCAGTTTGCCGTCGTCTGTTTCGGGCTTGACAATGGCGGCAATGCACTGGTTACTCATGGGCAAGTAGACCTTGATGGGGAGGCTTCTGATGGCCCCGGCGTCCTTTTCGCGCGGCAGAACAGTGGCCATGATGGACCAAAAGGTCTTAAAGTCCTGAGACACGAGAGAGCCCCACATCTTTTGTGAATTTGCGTTGGACAGATTCATGACTCGGTTAGTGTTTCCGTCCCGTGACACACACGCTTCCTTGAGCTGGTGGATCCAGTAGTCCTTGAGTGTTTGTTTAGTGGGGATTCGGAGCAGAAGGCCCTTTGGATACTCTTCTTTCTGGTCCACTTGCAGAGTGAGAATCCACGGTGATTGAACCGTCTCGGGCTTTGATGGGTCTAGACCTGTGAGCAGATCGTAAGCGAGTCCTGCTGGCCAATTCCTGAGTTAGTACGGGATGTTACACCTCCTCTCGATAAGTCAACTCACCATTTCACAGGAACACCTTCAAATTCAAACCAGGTTTCGAAATCGTCCTCATCTCGATACCGGCCAAAGTACCTCAGTATCGTCTCGACGTAATTGTGCAAGTATGCCACCCGTGGCACTTGTATCTATGTTAGTAAGGGTCACTCCACTGTGATGGTCAGGCATACTCACATAGTACACCTGGGTCTCCAACGGCTTATCGTGCGGGACGCTGAGCACGATTTTGACGCTGATTGACCCGTCGTAGAACCGCTCACGCAGCTGCTTGATTGTCGCCGACATGCTGACTCCACCAATTCGAACCGCACGTGGGTGTTGAGTGTTGGGATGGTGATAGCGATTATGCGTGACAGTGCGGCGTGCATTAGGTTAATTACAACAGATGACAGGACGCTAAGGGTGTGGGTTCGACTTCTGGGACAACAGACCAAAATGGCTAGAGGTTAGATGAGTGTAGATTCTTGTATTTCCATGTAAAACCAACTCAGGTCATATTGTCCACTTCCCACTACTAGTACTGTACTACACTCCAACCTCTAGTCATATAAATACCTATAATGCGCTGTCGTGATAGCTCTCTACCTCGTAGCCCTCTTCATGCGCTCATGAAGCTCATGCAAATGACCATCATCATGATCACCGTCGTTCTCGTAATCAAAGTCCTCCTCGTCTTCAGCAGGAGGAGCAAACGTCCGCTCAATAGCGGCTGCTGAAGAGTCCAGAATCGAAGGATCGCTGAGAATCTGCTCATCGGTCATCTTATCGAGATTGTCAGACTTGGTTGCCACCGTTCCGACAGTTGCAGTGCTCTCAGAAGTAGTCTCACTGCCCTTAACCACATCTGGAGTGATTCCAAGCTGCCCAAGAATGGTGGCAGCAGGACCTTGAAGACCACCCACGGCGTTCAATGACTGCATCAGGTTCTGTAACATTTGCTCCTCGGACTCATCTCCCACAATTCCAGCCTCCTCAAGCTCATCTCGAGTCTCATCGTTGGCCAGATACGACGCCAACTCGTCGTCTTTCAGCTTGAGAGCATCCTTGAGGAAAAACTCAAAGAACTCGTCTTCATTGACCACATCCTCGTCCCTCACGTCCTTGCCTGTACGAACCTCAGGGCTCTCTTCTTCTTCTTCGTCATCGTCCTCCTCTTTGAACAAATCCTCCTCCTTGCCCATAAACTCGTTGAGCCGTTTCATCACCTCCTCTATCGTGTCCTTCATGCCGTCCTCGTCAAACTCATGTTCGTCTTCTTCCAGCTCCAGATCGTCCTTCATGGCCTCCAGCCACTCTCCAGAGTCAACGTCTGTAGAAAACTCAACAGAGTCCTTCACAGGCAGACTTTTGAGCTCCGAAACAGCCCATCGCTCATCTCCCACGGAAAACAGACGCTCAAACGCCATAGTCAACTTGCGACCAAGAACAGTCTCAGGAGAGGCTTCCAGATCCAAGGAAATCTGCATGGCTTCAGCATACACCAGTCTCGTAAACTTGACAGAAACAGTCACCATATCGTCCAGTGGAAAATGCACAAACTCAGCAGTAGAAGTTGTCTTTCCCGGCCCACTATGACTCTGAGCCTGAAACAACCCATCTATAGCCACAATGACCAGTTCAGGATGTGAATAAACCAGCTTTGCCAATTTTGAAGGAATACAGACCAACGCACGATGTGTGTTTTTCTTCACAGCGCCTGGAACACGCTCAACTCGCTTCAAAATCGTGTCGTTGGTGGCTCGGTTGAAATCCATCTTCCCTCCAGAATTCACATACCGTGACGCTTCAGGCAATGGGACGGAGTTGCCGTCAAACTGGGACCGTGGAATGAGCTCAAAACGTCCATTTTTGATCCACAGACGTCCCTCAGCCGTCTCAGGCTCCAGCCATGACGGAATCACATGAGCTGCCTCGATCAACAGAAAATCGCCATCCGAATCACACACATGCACACTAACGGGGAGCTGCAAAGAAAGACGGTACAGAATGTATACCACGAGCCATTCGTCGTCAAGAGCAGGCCCAAACGTTGTGGATCCCGAAACTGTGTCTGGAGACGAAATTTCAGGCGAAAACGAGTCTCGGTACCAAATGTACTCCGGAGCGATCTGAGTACACAGATCTAGAGCCGCAAACACAACATCCTTGGGGGACACAGATCCACACGCAATGGTGTACGTGACGGTGTCGAGATCCATTTGGTGTCGAAAGTGAAAGGTGAGGCTGATTGATAGATATTTATTTCATAAGAACGTGAGGACATGCATGATGATGCAGCCAGAGAGGTTAACTTTATGAGGGTTGACAGAAGTTGATGATATGTGTATAGAATAGGCTGTAGGGGAGATTTTCCAATTCTGAAACCGGAATATTGTTCACAAACACTCTTTTAGTGCTCTGGAAAAAAATCAGACCTATCGGTTCCCAAATGAGCCCAGAAAGTGAGGTGTCTACAATAGGTCACTCTATAGAGACTAGATCACGATCCATGATATCGTACCTGTAGATTTGACACTGACATGTGAGGTCTTCAAAAGCTGCTTATCTTCCCGGTGGATCTGAGTGTGTTGCCAGGGTTTCTTGTCACGTGACCACACACCATTCAGATGTCTTGGGTGGAGTAAGAGACGCACTTCTGCATGTTTCAGGACTCGTAATCAGTCGGTTTTAAATTATTTTTAGTTCAAAAAAGCTTCTTTTCTAAATAATATTATTCGACATGAGAGGCTGAATCTTGGGATTCAAATCTGCCACAGATCAACGACTAGAATAGCCGAATTTGTCTGAAAAAGAGAAAACCAACTAAACTGAGCTTGAACAACCCCTCTATATCAAAAAAAATCCACTACTCTCCATACATTTTCGTCTCAGAAGCTCAGATCACAGTGTATGCACTTGTAATCACCAGGGTACTTGTACTCTTGCTAATTTCCCATGGTACTTCCAAAAGGGAGATTTCTGGGATTCTGGGGAGAAAACTGATTGAAATTTTGACAGTAAAAGAATCAAGTAAAGAATACGCCTTGTTTTACACGATTCATGCCTTCTGACAGACCCTCTCTATACATTCCATTCCGTCACGGTTGGTGAGACAAACTTCTGGT
This sequence comes from Yarrowia yakushimensis, assembly GCA_900518995.1. Classification (NCBI taxonomy): domain Eukaryota; kingdom Fungi; phylum Ascomycota; class Dipodascomycetes; order Dipodascales; genus Yarrowia; species Yarrowia yakushimensis. Next base: position 2,789,205 of record ULGW01000002.1, read on the forward strand.
CCCAACTCAAGCATGTTTTGAATTTCTTTGTTTTGACTAACCCATGACTCCAGATGGGAACATAAGAGGGCAGTTTATTGCAGCTTTGAGGTGGTATTTGAGCTGAAAAAAACTTGCCAATCTAGTAAACACGTCGGTACCACTCTCCCATTCAATTTTCAAGCCCCAAAACCCACTCCTAACCCCTACTCTATTCCCCCCTGATGATGTTGACATTACGTAAAGGTGCAGGCTCAAGATAGGCTATGTTGGAAGTACAGTAAAGTAGGTAAACGTATCGGCGACGGAAACCACGGACCGACATTGCTGCTCAGACCTCTCCGGCGTGACCATGGCAGACAAGGCCCGCATCAACAATGCCAAGGCTCAGCTGACCGAGTCGTACAACGCGCTGCTGGACCATTTCCACGCCTCCGAGCTCAAGGTGATTGGCAACTACAATGTGGTTCGGCTAATTGGCCAGGGCTCGTTTGGAAAGGTGTATTTGGCGACTCACAAGTTCACCAACACCAAGGTGGTGCTCAAGTCGTCGGCCAAGAGTGCCCCCAATCTCGTACGGGAGATCCACCATCATCGGCAGTTCAAACATCCCCACATCACCCGTCTTCATGAGATTATCGTCACCGAGACCGTGGTGTGGATGGTGCTCGAGTACTGTCCCGGAGACGAGTTGTACACCTACCTGGTGGAAAATGGCAGACTAGGTGTGGACGAGACCCGCAAGATCTTTGCTCAACTATGTGGAGCCGTCACCTACGTCCACAACACGAAAAACTGCGTCCATAGAGACCTCAAGCTGGAAAACATTCTGCTGGACAAACACCATAACGTTAAGCTGTGCGATTTCGGATTCACTAGAGGATACGAATCACGAGTCATGCTGGAAACCATCTGCGGAACTTCTGCTTATATGGCTCCAGAAATGCTACTGGGCAAAAAATACAGCGGAGAAGCTGTCGACGTGTGGTCTCTGGGAGTCATTCTGTACGCCCTGGTGTGTGGCGAAATGCCGTTTGACGAGGAGGACGAACTGGACACGAAAAATCGCATCATGAACGCAGAACCCGATTATGCCAAACACCAATTACCCACAGATATGCTGGTTTTGCTCAAGGGAATGCTTAGCAAAAACCCTCACCAGCGACCAAAGCTCATAGAGGTGCTGAACAATGGCTTTTTGGGTCTCGAGGGCATGCGACAGGCTGAAATGCTGGCTGCCAAAGAACCCAAGCTGTTTTCAACAAAGATGGAAAAACACGTGCTGAAGCGTATGAAGGCGCTCAATATCAGCATCGAGAACCTCTACGAGTCCGTGTCCAAGATGAAATGCGACTCTCTGGCCGGATTCTGGGCCGTGTCGTTGGAAAAAGCATACAAGAAGGAGCGACGAAAGCAGTCTCGAAGAAGATCCAGATCGGCCTTTTCTTACTCGTTTGACATTTCTCGAAAACGCCCATCAGAAGAGAATATCGGCGACTCCCTGCAAATGTCTGCCCCTCATTCGCCCTCTTCCCCCCTTTCAAAGGTCCGACACTTTGACGGCCTCGGAATCAGAAACAGACTGTCTGGAGACTATAGAAGACCATCCAGTGAGCAAATGTCAACTCCCAGACAGTCTCTGGATTTCAGACCGCCCTATAGATCCACCACTACTGGTGAAGCCATGACTTCTCCTCCTGCTCCCGATTCCCCCAGCCCAGCTAGAGAAACAACCACCAACACTCCAGATACGTCTGTGACACTGGAACGACCTCAAACGGTTGGAGAGAGTCCCCGACTGCAGGCGTCTCCATTCGATAACCGTTCCGTCGCGTCTGACAACTCTTCTCTCAAGAAGAAGAACAACTTTGGCAAGTCTCTCAAGAACGTGATGCTCAAAATGGTCTTCATTGGCAAGAAAAGACCCACCACAGAGGGAAACCCCCAATCGGAGACCAGTCAGGCTTCCGACCCTGGAAGATCCCACCCTTCTTCTCTACACTCTTACAGCATCAACAACAAGTCCAATACCTCCCTAGACGAGGCTTTGGCACCCACAGAAACCGTGCCCGAGGTTCCGCCACTACCACAAAGTGCGCCGGAACTCTCATCTATCAACAGTCAGGACAATATCGAGCCAATGACGTCTTTCCGAAGAACCACTCGTCGTGAAAGGCCCATTTCTCAGATTTCCTCCTTTTCCGGCATCTCTCAAATCTCCGGCATCTCGGCCATCTCGTCGGCTCCTTCCGTCTCGTCTTCCCTGGAACGATCCGGCTCGGGAAGTAAACGAATCGTTATGCGAAGACCATACTTTGGCCGTCGGTCTACTTCTTCGTCCTTCTCTTCAATTCAGTCTCATCGAAAAACACATTCCAAGGCGTCGTCCACGTCGTCTACAGACGAGTATCAGGGAGACGATACCACGGATCCTGGTTCTCCAGGCCCCTCAGAAACGCCTACCACCAAATACGGACGTCACTCCACTCGTAACAAAAAGGCTGCCACGAAACAGCACGATTACAACGAAACGGCTCAGTTCAACACATACAAGCCGCCCAGTCGGCGACGCAAGTCGGCTACCAAGATGTCGTCGCCCAACATGGCTCTGTTTCCCAGTCGGTCTCGTCCTACCAATTCCAAGCGGCCCGATCGAAAGGGTTCTGTGATTGAAGAGGAGGTGGAAGACGAGTATGTGGAGGAGAGTTATGATGGAGATGATGGAGATGGGTTGGATTTTGATGCCAGGGGTAGGAGCTTTTAGTGAGCAGATGAGAGCAATTGTGGTCTCGACACATCTCATCCAAAGACTTTATGTAACAGTTATTTATTCTTGAACAGCAACGAGTGTAGTAATAATCGAACTGCTCCTTCCAACAAGTAGCCTACATCATTAGATGACTCAATATACTCATTCATATACTATTTTATTCACACTGATCTACAAGATCGTTGTTTACTCAAGGTTGACAAGAGTAATACCAGGAGAGCCAGGAACAGCGTCCTGAGTAGCCTTGACGTTGGGAACGTCGACCTTCTCACCGGTGATGATATCGACACCCTCAGTCTCGCCCTCCTTGGTGGAAACCAGCTGCAGCTGCTCCAGAGTGGTGGCCTGGATGGATCGCTTGACCAGGTCGGTCACCTGCTTGATGGTCTCAATCTCGTCAAACACAAGCTTTCGGTTGAAGACAACGTCGGCAGCCTCGCCAGAGTTGATTCGAGACTTGATGTGCTGCACGTACTGCATACCTCGCTTGACGTCTCCGAGCTTGGCCACGTTCTGCTTGAAGGCAGGAGTATCAATGGTCAGGTTCTTGAAGGCGTCCTGCAGCAGGTCAATGTAGGCGGACTGCCACTCGGGGAAGGCAGAGGCCACGTAGACGGTGAGCTTGGAAGGCTTCTTGGCGTCGAAAGAGGGGCCCTTCTTGGACTTCTTCTTAAGAGCAGCTCCCTCGGCCTCTCGGACGGCTCGGCACAGGTCTCGGACGTAAGTCAGAGAAGCGGTCAGACCGGCATCAATGGGCTTGGAGGCCTTGGGGAACAGAGTGGACTGCACGGAGCCCTTCTTTCCAAGAACGTCTCGGTAGATGTACTCGGCAAAGTGGGGAGCCACGGGAGCCAGCATCAGAGCCTGGGCCTCGATAAATCGCAGAACCAGGTCCTTTCGCATACCGCCAGTGGCGGAAGAAGAGTCTCGGTAGTAGTCTCGAGCGGACATGAAGTCAAACAGACCGGACTTGAGGGCAGACTTGTAGTTGCACTCGGTGTAGTGGGCGGCAGCCTCCTCGATGAGCACGTTCATCTCGTTGTCAAAGGTCTGGTCCAGGAAGTTGTTACCCTCGGTTCGCAGAGAGGTGTCCTTGACCATCTCCTCGGCCCACTCCTTGAGGGTGTAGAGACGCAGAATGGCGGCGTTGGCGTTGGCCTCGTCAAAGTTGGCATCCTCAAAGGTGTCTCCGGCATCAGCCAGAGCGATTCGAGAGGCGTCAGCACCAAACTTTTCGACAATCTGCTTGAGAGTCATGAAGTTACCGGTGGACTTGGCCATCTTCTCGTGGTTGAGCAGAAGATGACCGTTGGCTCGAATACCCTTGGGCCACACTCGCTTGGGGAACATGGCAGTGTGACAGTAGATGAAGAAGGTCAGATGGTTGGGGATCAGATCCTTACCGGACACTCGCATGTCGACGGGGTAGAAGTAGTCAAACTCTCGTCGCATGGTGTCGAGCTTGGCAGAGTCCAGACCCTCGGGCTTGGTGTCGGATCGCAGGAAAACGTAGTCAAACACGTCGTCGGTCATCTCCTCAGCAGAGATACCCAGAAGACCGGGCTTCTGGCCCTCAATGTCGGAATGAAGGAAATGGGCAATGGTGTAGTAAGCCATGTAGATGGTGGAGTCAGACAGAGACTCGACCAGGTACTTGTCGTCCCAAGGGATCTTGGTTCCAAGACCGTAGGTTCGAGAAAGAGCCCAGTTCTTGAGCCAGCCAAGAGTACCCTTGAACTGGTTTCGAGTCTCCTCGGAGAAGACGTTCATCTGCTCCAGACACTCGAGAGCTCGCTCCTTCCACTGCTCCTCTCCGTAGTCCATGTACCACTGGTCCTCGAGGGACACGATACAGTCGTCTCCGGATCGAGAGGTGACGGGTCCCTCAGGCTCGTTGTAGGTGAAGGCATCGCCGGCAGCAACCATGTCCTCCTTGGTCTTGGGCTTGGCGTCCTCGACCTTCTCGCCAGAGTACTTGCCGATGCACATGACTCCCTGGTAGAAGCCCTCCTTGTAGGCAATCTCCTTGGCCTGGGCCAGCAGATCCTTGTCCTTGGGGGATCGGATCTTGAGGTCCTGGACCAGCTTCTCGGCGGTCAGGTTGCCGTAGTTGGGGGTCTGGATGATTCCAACGGGCTGGGCGTCGGTCCACTCCTTCTGGATCTTGTAGTACTCGGGCTTGTTTCGCAGGTCCTGGTAGGTGATGTAATCATCGGGAGAGTCGGAGGGCACGCAAGTGACGACTCCGGTACCCTTGGTGGCGATGATGGTCTCCATGGGCAGCACTCGCAGCTCGGGGTGGACGGCCAGGGGAGCCTTGATTCGAGCTCCAATCAGATCGGAACCGTCAATCTCGCAAACGGGAGCGTACTCGCCTCGCTTGGGAGTCAGCTTCTGGAACGACATGTTCTTGAAAGCTCGCTCGGTGGTGATGAAGAACTCGCCGTTGCCAGCGTCAAAGATGCCGTATCGGATCTTGGGGGACACGAAACAACAGGTCTGACCGTACATGGTCTCGGGACGCAGAGTGGCAGCCACCAGGTAGGTGGGGGCGTTGATATCGAAACCAACCTGGGCCAGGGTCTCCTTGGCGGCCTCGGGGAACTCCAGCACCTTGATCTTGATACCGGTGTACTCCTGGGGGTTGACACCCTCACCGGAGGATCGGTCGTGGTCCATACAGGGCTGACCGTCCTTGGCGGAGTAGATGGTGTATCGCTCACCAAACTTGATCTTGCCAAGTTCCTTGAGCTTTCGCACCTGCCATCGCACAAAGGCGTCGTAGTAGGGGTTGGTCTCGGTGGTGACGAAGGATCGTCGCCAGTCGATTCGGGCTCCAAAGTTGTCACAGTCCTCCTGGCACAGGGGAGGGAAGTGCTTGAGCCAGAACTCGGCGTCGGCAAAGTTCTTGACCTCCTCTCGGGGGATTCCAAGCTGCATCATAATCTCGTGCTGGAACTTGGACTTGCCGGCCTTGGCCACGGCCTTGGACTTCTTGGCCTTGAACTTGGTGGGGTCCACCTTCTCGGCCACAGCCTTGGGAGCCTCCTCCTCCTCCTCGTCTCCAGTGGGCAGGTTCTGGTCAAAGTTGGGGCCAAACATCTCAATCTCTCGAACCAGCTTGTCGGCACAGGCCTTGATGGGCATACCGGTGCAGTGGAAGCCCAGAGGGAAGAGGGCTCGCTTGCCCTCCATTCGGGCGAAACCAGCAGCAAACTCCACCTTGGAAAGGGTGAAGGAGTGACCAGCATGGAGCACACCGTTCATGTAAGGGTAAGCCATGGAACCAAAGAACTTGGGGTGGACCTCTCGAAGCTCATCACCGTTGAGATCGGAGTGGTCTTCAGGAGCATTGACCTCAAAGGCCTTCTCGTCCTTCCAGATCTTCTGGTACTTCTTTTCAATGTCGATCAGGGCATCTCGACGCGCCGTGTTTTCCAACACCAGCGTCTTTCCTCCAGCGTCAGCACTCATGTTGATAGTTGAAGGTGTCAAGTTGAGTTGGAGGTTGATTTGGGAGTGAAATTTGGTGGTTTCCACCACACTCCATTCAAAGTTTTTTTTTCAGTCAACCTGCTCTTTGGCACATTTGACTTTCGGACTTGGTGACTCACTATAGATGGGGTGTATATAACTGCCAGAGTGGGTGTGTGTATGAGGGATGGAGCCGGAAGTGGAATTAATCAGCTACAGAAATGGAAGCCCACTCTTTGAAGTCTCTCAATTCCGTATTTTTAGACCTAGTGCAACTCTCCATCATCAGGGACATGGAGAACCATGGTAGTGAACGAAACTGAAGGGATTAAATGGACTAACAACAAGTTTTATGAAGAAAAAAACAAGTAATTATACTAAATAATCCACTTCAAATAACTTGCACTCTTCAGAATTTCAATTCAAACTTCCTTTCACCAAAATATCACCCCTTATCTGTTTATCTCCATGCGTGCGGCTCAACTGAAACCCACCGTCTCTGAATAACCTCCGGTACCGCTGATCTGACTCCAGTGCCGTGGATGGGTCGTGGAGTGCTGTGTAAGGACGACTAAATGTGTCACGTGACGGGGACCTTTTGGCCACGTGACGCGGATTCGAGAACACAGGCTCATAACCTATGGGATAGAATGGTGCTGAGTAATCTGACTCTGTATGAGAAGACTGATGAGAGTAGGAGGCTCAAATAGATACTCAGACGGTACTCCAGGGACACTCTGGAGACACTCTGGATCACTATGATTGTGTTTGTTCTTCTGAATTTCGTTTTTTTCTAGATATGACCAGAAAAGGAAGGTATAGTGAATACTTGGACTTTTCAAGTAAGAATAAGCATTAATAGTTATCACCCCGTCTGGCAGAACAGTCCTTTCAACTCTCCCAGCAAGTGTCAGATTTGTCCAATTTTTTGCAAACTGACTTATTTTGCCATCTCAATTTCCATCGATAATCCAAACTCCGGTTTCCTTACTAATAGCCCGTTCTAGAGCCGTCTTCTCAACCACATTAGGCATGTGCATCAAAACTTTGACTAGAGTGTACAGTAATATACAGTGCAGCAGTCTGATCCAAACTACAGGTACCTGACCACACCACCACCAGCATGGACAAACGAATACAGTTGCTGGAGAGCAACAAGAGGACGTGGGCCGGAGACACAGACGTGTTCCAGACCGCGGACAAATTGGACTCGTCGCTAAAGGGCAACACGGTGTTCATTCGACGGTTGCGTATGCAGCTCAAAGCTGATCAAGAGCCAGCCATATTGGAGGAGTTGCACACTCTGAGTCTCGAAAAGTATCTGGGAGAGGCCATCAATGCTCTATTGGAGGGTTTGCTGAAGCTGAAGACGCGGGGAGACTTTTCGATCGCAGTCCAGGTGACTAGTATCATGCACCAGCGATTCTTCCACCAGTTCACCCCACAGTTTCTGACAGTCTTTTTCCAGGGTCTGGAGTCGACCTTGACCGAGGATCGGGCGAAGCGGACCGAGCTGGCACCCATTCGCAAGATTCTGTGCCGCCTTTGTGTCGATTTCTGGCTGGTAGGAATCATCACTCCCGAGTACTTCAACAAGAACATTCCCAGCTGGATCGAAGGCACGCCACAGGCCATTGCACAGTCCGGACCGCCACCGTTGGCCATTTTCCGCCACATTCTCGGTACGGATCTGAGAGATTTCGACTACGCGGATCTCGTGCTTTCTCTGGCAAAGTACTTTCCATTTCTGGTGGGAGGAGCAGACGAGGAGGGACAGGCCGAGGCTCTAGGAGTGACGGAGGCCGTGCCCAAAATGTCCAAACTCGTAAGAAGCTACTGCTTGCATATGCAAAAGCGGGTCAAGATGATGGCCATTCTGCTGGGCAGACAGAGACGCAAGTTTGAAAAACATTACATCCAGGTGGGCCGGATGACGACAGGACGAGAGGATAGCTTGAACGAGCTCGAAACACAGCTGTCCACCATGGTGTCAACTTGCACCCAGCTGAGTGAAGCTCTGGGCATTGAGATGCAATCTCTTACCGATTGCTACAAGGAGGAAGATACAATCACTCTGGACGGCTCGTTTGACGGCCAGCCTCTTTGGGACTCGGAAGAAGATATGCTCTTCTACACCGATGTCCCCGATCTGGCCGATAAGGTGTCTGAACAGGTTCTTTCTGGAGGAGTGGATGTTGCCGACGCCGAGCTCAACGATATGGTCGAGAAGAACAAGGAGGCCCGACAGAACGAGCTGCTGCAACAGGCCGTGGAAAAGGAGCGAGAAAAGATCCGTGCCAAGGCTCAAAAGGCACGAGAGGTTCGTCAGGCGGCCAAGACTCCTCAGGAGAAGAAAAAGACTGACGGAGGAGCAGGAGAGTCGGACGATTCGGACTATGTTTCCGAAGAGGAGGAAGAAGAACCCATCAAAGACATGTCTCCCAAGGGTATTCAGATGACGGAGTTTCTGGAGCGTCTCTCTCAGGCACGTTCTAAGGAGGAGATTGATTCCATGACAATTGAGTTTTGTCATCTCAACAACAAGGCTTCCCTGAATCGTCTGTTGCGTCATTTCAGAGAGTTTTCTCTTCACAAGGCCTTCATGCTGCCGTTCTACGCTCGAATGGTGGCCACTCTGGGTCCCTATTTCCCCAAGCTTCGGGCCTCTGTGATTGAGCGACTCTTTGCACGACTGCGAAGCTACACTCGAGGCAACAGTCGTCGATCCATGGAGCGTCGACTGGCCTGCTTTCAGTTTCTTTCCGAACTCACAAAATTTGGTCTTGTGCCCAAGCACTACATTTTCCACCTGCTCAACTTCATGGGCTCTCGACTCAACTACATGAACCTGGAGTCGCTCAGCAAAATCTTCCACTGCTGTGGCCAGTTTCTGTGGCGAAACGCCTCTACCCATCAGGATATGGAGGAGCTGATGGAGTCCATGATGCAGCGTCGAACCAAGGGCTATCTGAGCATTTCCGAGATTCTCATGGTCGAGGAGCTTCTGTCTCTGGTCAAGTTTCGTGGAGGAACAGGAGAGGTTGGTAACAAGCGCCATGTGGTTTCCAGCACCCCAATTCAGGTCTTTCTGGATAGACTGTACTACATTGAGCTGAGTTTGGAAGTGGTTGAACAGGTGGCCGAGTTGACACTGAAGCTGGACTGGTCGGATGAGACAATCACGTGTCCCACCCTGTTCCGAATCTTCACCGAGACGTGGCGAGTCAGTTATGGAAATATGGCTGCCATTGCTGGTGTTTTGGCCAAGATCTCTCCCTCTCACCCCATTTTCACCCAAAAGGTGATTGAGACCGTGTTGGAGAACATTCGGCAGTGCATGGAGCTCAACTTGTACTCTCTGAACCAGATTCGTCTGTCGCAAGTCGAGTTTGTCAGTGAGCTCTACAACCAGGGTCTGGTCAACCACACATGCATCCTAGACATGCTGTTCATGATCATTTGCTATGATCACCGTCGAGGCCGACCTACTGCCGGAGTCTACTGCCCCAAGGATCCGCCCGACTCGTTTTTCCGAATCCGTCTGGTTCTGAACGCCCTGGTCACGTGCCAGCAGAAACTTGTGTCGGACGTGACCTCTTCCGAGCTCGAGTTCTTCATTGCCTTCTTCCAGTACTACATTTTCACCAAGACTCGACTTCCCATGGAGCTCAAGATTGATTTCCGAACACTGTTTGTCGACCTGCAACTTGAGCAGCAGCTGTACAGCACTCTTGACGGTGCTGCTCGGGGTCTGGAGAGTGCTCTCAAGGGCAAGTTTGGCGAGCGATTTGAGGAGGAACAAAAGGAGCAGCAGCAGCAACAAAAGGCTTCTTCCGAGGGATCCAATGCGACTGTTTCTCCTGTGGCCGAGCCCGTTCCTACACCCGAGTTTGTATCTCGAAAGACTGCCGACGACATTCAGGCCGAACAGGACTTTGATCGGGAGTTTTCCGAGATGATGAAGGAGGCAGGCAGTCGAGGAACGGGTTCTTTCGACCGACCGGTTCCTTCTGCCAAGGCGCTTACTCAGTACATTTCTGGCGCCTCTCTCAACGGTGCCAAGCTCTTCTCTCTCAAGAAGGAGGGCAGCACGGGCCCTAATGTTGTGGGCAACAAGATGGGATTCACTCTGTTGTCCAAGCGAGGCACCAAGATGCAGGGACGTCTGGTTGCTCTGCCTGCCAACTCCAAGATGGCCAAGAATCTCGAGCAGCGTCAGCGAGATGAAAGAGAGCAGCGACACAAGCTCAACAGCTATGTCATGGCGCACGCTGATATGAGCGAGGACTAGTGGGTTGGACATGAGTGTTCGAGCAACAGTGCTTCACTGTGACTCTCTGCGGTTTATTCGCAGACCCCTTGTGGCTGCTAGACAGCCAGCTGACACATCTCAGGATGCTCTTGAGAAGGGTACTCGTATAAAAAGTAGCCGGTACCTGGTCGTAGTACGAGATTTGGTTCAGTCTCGTACATGCGAGCCTACATGGCATGGTCTCACATCCACACAATGGACTTGGTCAATCTGGCCAATTGGATATATATATGGAATGTATTTTTACACAACGAATGTACACAAACGAAATGTACAATCACAATATATCACATGGACAATTGTACGTGGTAGATGCGTTGTTTCTTTTTCAGTCTTTTCGCTTAATTTTCCCCCTGATTATTCAACAAGGGGGAGATGCATGTTGATAAGATCTGAGTCAGATCGATCTAGACGTAAGGGGTAAGATAATTTAAACGCATGATATTCATATGGAAAAGCATATTATTCATTATATATACAAATATGGCAGATTAAAAGAAATGGTAGGTGTGAAATAATGTCCAAGAGGACTGTCTGTTCGCTTGCAAGCAGTCACAAGCAGCCCGAATGATCTGCCATGCATTTGGCTGTTTGTAGAATCAAAGGGCTGATCCTCCTGCATATGATTCAGGGGCCAAGTGGTGGTGTCAAAATGTCTGTGGAGATGGCGAAGACGGTATTCTGCCAGCCATTGTCGTGGTGTCACTTGTATGCGTGTGTCAAGAGTCTTCAATACTTTGGATCGGATCTCGGTTCAGAGAGCCGTCTCGAGACTGTTGGAGCACACAGTTGCGACCGAACCACGCCCACGGCACTGACATGTTGTTTTGGCGGCCCACCTTCCCTCGACGCCCTCTTGTATATCGTATTGATCTGGGACGCAAACTGGACCAGCAGCAGGGTCATGGCGATGATGGCTGCGACCATGAGAAGGAGCGAAATGTGATCGATGCATGCCATCATCTTTGTGGCGGAAAATCGGAGGTCTGCACCCATGGTGGTGGTGGTGGAGATGAGCAGGAGAGGTTACGTCTTGTGGCTAAGCCCAAGTTTTCATTTCTTGGCCTTAGGGTCTAAAGATAGCCTTTTTCAAAGCCCTGAAAAAGGTTGCAGGGGTACGCACCACTGAAGCATTAGCTCTGCCACAAGGTTGACCCACACGCAAGAAAGACAGCCATGTCTCAGATCCAACGCATCTGGTGAGACCCGATAGTAACGGTCATAACAGGTCTCTTGGTGGGATACTCGTGTGCAGATGTCATGAAGGTGCTGTACGAGTAAAATAATATCAGCTTTGAGACTTTTCATGGTGTGAAAAATCATTACTTTTTTTGCTTCCCCACATTCTCCGTTTAACCGGACAGACAAGGAAGAAGACTGACAGCAGTAGACAAGAGAATACGAACAAGATGGTATATACGGTATCATACTAAACTACTTGGTCAGGAGATTTGAGACTCAGTTATCAGATTGTGAGTGTTCGAGTGGCCAGACTGTCTCACACTGCCTCACAAGTCCGTCTCAATGTCTGAACAATGTCCGAACGAAAGGCTCTTCTCTAAACTCAACCCTACTTTACATTGCCACACGCACCTCTGGGCCGAAAAGCCGTGATCTAACTTTCCATACAAATCTACAACCACGCTACTGGTACTTTGAGAAATATATAATAAATGCAATAAGGAGTGAATATACATGTTTGTTAGCGCTTAGAAAGTAAACAAACCGGACCGCTTCTTTCCAAAAGGATAGACGCACAGAGTGGCTGCAAAAAGACCGACAGTGATACCAATGGCCACCTGAATCATGGTGAAGCCCAGATTGGCAGCTCCTCCAGGAGAAGACTGGTCCATGGTAGCAGTACTGGTTTCGGAAGATAGAGAAGTTTGCACACGAGTGACCACGGTGGATGTCACAGAGTTGATGATGGTCTCTGTGATTGTAGTGGTGACATTCTTGTTGCCAATCAGACGGTTGGAGTTGGCAATGGCTGCCACCAGAGAGCCCTGAGAGGCCACACCAGAGGGAACCTGAACAAAGATACCGGGGAGCATGGCAGCAAACGCAAGTCCATGGCCCAGACGAGAGTACAGGTTTCCTAGAATACCAATGGTGAAGGCACCGATGGCGGATGTCAAATACGACGAATTGTCTGGATCGGGAATGTTGGCGCCCACAAAATACGTGACCGCGTATCCGGCGCCTGAAATGAGTAGCATTGAGGGCAGCTGCGTGAGTCGAGCCTGGTTGACCAGCGCAATGAAGAAGGAATAGAGAGGAACAAAGAGAATCCTCCATAAAGGATCCAGCTGCTTGGGACACTTGTCTTCACGGGTGGCATTGTGGTCACACCATCCGTAGACCACGGCTCCCAGTGTGATTCCAAATCCCAGGAACATTGAGTAGATGACGGCGTAGAACATTCGAATGGACCCAGCGACAATGTTCTTACTCTGAAGCTCCAGAGAGCCACATAGAACAATGTACCCCGGCAGAATGATAGCCAACGAGCCCTGAGCAATGGCCGCAAAGCAAAAGGGGTTAGAACCGCCAGAAGAAATGGTACCAATTGCTCGAGACAAGAATGAAATCAAGATACTCATGGAAACCTCAAACACATTGTTGTACAGGTCGGACCGAGGAGCAACAATGATCTGGAAGAATCCAACCACGGAGCCAAGAATGATGCACATGGGGATATCTGCCCATCTTCCTCGAAAGGCATAAGGAGACACCACTCCGGTACCACACGCAAAGAAGATGACACAGAGCCAGGGAGGATACAGGTTTTTGGATCGCAGAATCTCGTCCAGTCGGTTGGACGCCTCTTCCACTCCAATCATGTCGTGAACCACCTCCTTATAGATCTCATGAGTATCCTGCAACTTTGACAAGTTGACACCCTGAACACATCTCACCAGCTGCATTTCGGAAGTATGGGTGGTAGCATCTCCGAAAGACACAATCATACATCCGGGAATGTACAGAAACTGACCATCAATCTCCAGGATACGAGAAGTCATCTTCATGTACTCTTCCAGACGATGGGTAGGAGCACCATACAACATGAGAGCTCGGCACATTCGCAGAATGAACCGCTGTCGCTGGAGCAGCTCAGCAATATGGACAGTGATCTTGACCTCCTGACGTCGTCGTCGCTTGAGTTCTCGTTCTCGCTTCTTGAGAGTCTTGCCCGTGTTCTTGGCCATCTTGTTGAGCTTCTTGATATCCTTGACAGAACGAAGAGCTTCACCTCCGAGAGTCTTGGGTTTGTCCGGTGGTTTGTCTCCTCCACCGCCACCTCCTCCAGCCTCCTTCTCGCTCAGGTATCCCTCAGAATGAGATCTTTGGTGGCCCTTGGTATGGGTGTGGTCAGGAGAGTCGCCAGGAGAGTTGGGTCGAGACTTGTCGTACCATTTGGGCTTCTTGTTGTGGTCCTCCTTCTCCTTTCGCTGGTCCTCGATGATCTTGAGCAGCTCCTTCTTCTTCTTCTTCAAGCCAAGCTTCTGGGTGGTCTTTTTCTTGGACTTGTGATGAAGGTCGATAGGAGTGCCTCCAGGAGTAGTAGGCTCCGATCCATACAACATGGGAGACACATCTCCAGTTGACGTTCCGTCTCCTATGGTAGTGCCCAGCGTAGAAGTGCTCTTGTTGCTATCCTCTTCGTTGTACAGCTTCAGCAGAGCTCCAAGAACACCCTGCTTGAACCGCTTCGGGGGAGCAACGTAGTCCTCGTGCGTGGGGGTCACACTACCATCTGCAGCATCGTATGTGAGGAAGTTGCCATGGTTGTCGTCATCTTCATCGTCATCATGGATGTGAATCGACGAAAAGTAGTCGACTGCAGGTGCCGTGAACGGGTCGTACTCTTCATCTTCAGCGTCGGGAGTGTGGACAGAATGCTTGTGCTGGTGTACAAGATCACGAGCCTGCTCATGCAGAACTTCGGCCTCCTCGGCCTCCTTGTCTCTATCATCCTCAGAGAATGGGGTCGAAGCCCCAGTGTTGGGGCCCGTTTCAGAGCTATGATGGCGATGGAGGTGGAGGTTGGGGAGGTGCGGCAGATGGTGATGATGACGCTGCTTCTCCTTGTCCTCATCCCGCTTGTCCTTGATATCCTCCAGACGACGGTCAAGATCGACCAGAGGAATATCGTTGATATCATGGCCAGACAAGGAGTCTTCCACATCGACATGGTGGCCAATAGACGTGTTTCCAGAAGCGTCTCCAGGAGTATGATCATGAGAATCAGGAGCACTGTGGCTTTGAATACCAAGCGCATTTTCTCGTCGAAGGGCAAGATGAGAGTCTCGCTGGTCTCTCTGATCATCCAACGTCTGAGACGACTCGGAAGACCGATCCACAGCACCAGGAGCCATACCTCCTCCACTCATGCTGCCAAAGCTCGCCAGACCTCCCATGATGGCTGCTCCGATGGCAATGTTACTGCCTCGCTCGGTGTTTTGAGCAAAGGCCTCCACATGAGCCGCACTGGCTCGTTCCCGTTCAATGAGAGGCACGTCGTCTCGTCTGTTTTGCTCAGCGCCACTGTCGTCGTCTGAAGACTCGTCTGTGGACACTGACCGGGCGTCGTCGTCAATCTTGAACATGTCATTGTTTCCAACCCCGTCATCGTCGGTACTGGCTGTAGGTTCGTCCTCCTGTGCCTCTCTAACTCGTGTCTGGCGGGCTCGCATCAAGCTGATGGACTTGACCTTGTCGATTCGGAACTGTGGTGGCTCAGAGGGACCGGCTTCCTGGCTGGTCGAGGGCTGTGCGAGTTCTCGAGGTCGTGCAGTAAATGTCACCTCTTCCTCCTCTTCCTCCTCTTCCGACTCGGTATCATACTGGCCCAATCCAGACGAGTTGAGAAGAGTGTTCATGAGCGTTGTGGACGACAGAGAACTACCCTTTGGCGGAGTGTGAGTGGTTACTCCAGTAGCAGATCGTGCACGTCCAGCAGGAGCTCCTGGAGAGTGAGCGGTGGGGGTACCAGGGGACTTGAGTGTTGACTTTTTCTTGTTGGGGTTCGTAGAAAAGTAATCGTCCGTGTCCAAGGCAGGAGACCCTGTAGAGAAAGTAGCACTGGTGGGTTCGTCTCCATCAGGTCCCACAATAACCACAGCGGGAGTGAGAGCGATAGTGGGTATTTCCTTGTCATTTGAATCCTCGTGTCCGTCGTCATTCTCGTCTGCAGGATACAAAATTCTGTTTGTGGAGGGATCGTTGTCTTTGGGGAATCGCACTCGTTGTCGTTGTTTGCTGTGCGATGAAGAACGAGTAGTCATATGTTCATCCGACTGGGTTCGCATCATCCCGGGTCTTCCTGGACGTCCTCGAACCACCTCTCCTCTCTCCAGAGCCTCTCCGATCGCCAAATGGTACGATTTCGGTCTTGGAGGCGACGGTTTCTTTCCAGCAGACGTTGCGCCAGCAGTAGGGGCTGCTGCGGCCTTTGCTTTCTCCTTGGCATGAGGTGGAGTCATTCCTGGTGATCTAGGTGACTTGGGCCCTGAGCCGAGCTCAATTGCAGACGTACTTCGTTTGTGTAGCGTTCCTTCCTGGCCCAAAAGACTCTGCGGTCTACTGCTGGCAGGGATGTTAGTGAAGTAGCTTCCAGAGGGAGTAGACGGACCCAGACCCGGAGAAGAGGCTCCAGGGGTGTTTGCTCGAAGGGATGCAAATGGTCGAGCGTGTGGGTTGAAGACTCCTGGAGACTTGCTTCGGACTGGCGCATCATCTTCGACCGCGAGCATAGAAGTCTGCATTTTAGTCCTTCTGCCGCGTCCGAAACGGGCCGGGGACGCATCTCGGGACTTCGGGGGTTCGCGAGAGACGCTTCTGGAGGCTGCCTGGCTCTTGACGCCTGGGGTACGGCCCTTACGGCCCTCTGGGGGTTGTTGGAGAACGAATCCTCGAAGTGACGAGGATGAGTTTACCGAAAATAATGGTGGTCGTTGTGGTGTAGATGATGTCGATGGGGCGGTAGATGTGACTGGTTTGTCGGGCGTAGCTGCCGAGGCTGGAGACCCTGTCTCTTTTCCTTTTCCTTTGCCCTTGACTTTATCCATCTGGGTTAGTAGTGTTCAGCTGAGGTTGGAGGGGATCTTGTGACGCGATTTACACGACACAGGTCTAGACCTGGATCTGATATAGGTCTGATCTAGAGCGCTCGTAATTGTGCACCACTCAAGACACGGCTACAACCTGATCCACGGTAAGGTCATCTGAGAGTGTCCTTGCCAAGAGTCTAAGACAGCCTCTGAAAGTCTTGTCCGATACTCACGATTCATTCTGTGCTGGCGAGTGTGAGGAGCCTGGAAGAAAAAGAGTCTGGCTGTCTTTTTCTTGACCTCAACTCAACTGCCAATCCCAAACATTGTGGATCGGTCTTGCCCTTGTTGCTGCGAGAGTTTAGTCGATAAAGTTAACGAGGTGCGATAACAGGAAGCGATGGCTAAACCGATTTTTGAGTGCATCGAGGAGCAATCGAGTAGAGAGACGGTTGTTGGAGACAAAAAAAAGAGCATTGAATTTTGATGGCTCATGTCTCAATTGGCCTCGTATTTCCATCTCTCGTATCCCTCCCAGAGATCTACACCACCCTTTCTACACGTGTAGCGCTTCTTTCTTCGTAGAAGAGAGTTATGCATCTACGTACTGTAGGAGTGGTTGCCATCAATGACGTCACTTTCTAAGCGACCATTTTATATAGTGATGAACCATGCAGATATGAGGTTGCCAAAGATGAGGTATTTTTCATGTGATAAAAGACCCAAGTTCGAAACGTATGCGGAAATCAATAGTACTGGGTTGGATTTGACCAGTCCACACTTGTCTCTCTCGAAAGATACATTCTCCATGGCGTAGCAGTTCCTACTCCTGTCTCTCTAGAGAAACCTTGGCTATCCCAATTGGGATCCCGCGCGGCTTCTCAAATAGGCAGGAGTAATGAAGTGGGTCAAAGTGGGTCTAGGAGAGTCTGGATTGGCGGTATAGAAGGTCTAGTTGAATTCTGCGTCGCAAATACACGGGAGATTGCGCATCTGTCGTCTATTTTCCCTGCTTTTCACCGTTTTGAGCAAGTCTCATCCCGGTCTCAGTTTTTCAAGACCTGCATCTATCACACATGAAAAGAGCGCAGTAAGCAGTTGTAACGTGAATCTGGTGATTGGTGGATGTACAGACTTGGACTTGGACTTGGACACGCTGGCTGCTGCGCAAATATTGCCTGCTCGTATTTGCACCCTGGCTGTCACCCATGATCTACAAGAGTGAAACCACTCTAACGTTGCTCTGGCTGACGTTTGGCGTGTGTAAATATAGCTCACGCGTAAGTAAACGCTAAGTATTGCTCCACCAGCGACTGAGCGTCCAGGGGCATTATAAATGTGTCAAATCGCCAAATCCGGCAGGAATATCCACTTGAACGTATTTTGATCAAACAGCAACGTGTTTCGGTTCGACTCAACATGTCAATCTACACCTCCTATCACTGATTAGCGTCTTCCCCACTCACCCTCTTGCCCCTCTTGATAACTCTGTCTGCAAACTCAGGTGGGCATGTTCCACCATTGTGACAAAGCCCTAGCACCAAAATATCTTGGTGAGTGAGACATTGCGGTCCTGGTATCTTCAAATAGGAGAAGCTAGGGTTTGACTTGGCCCCTTGATACCAAGACTCGTATTCCAGTTTGCTGTCAAAAATCCAACGGACTGAAATATGCTCTACTTGTAGTATAGGTTTCAGCAGTGAGTCAGGTTGAGGTTGATCTGGTGCTTACCAGATAGACAGAAGATATTCTACGAGTACGCTCAATTGAAGCTTGAAACTACAAATAATATGATCAATTGAATCACTGGAGCTGCAGCTTGTATATTTCCCCTCGAATATCTTGTCTGGTGGGCTAGGGCTAGATCGTTACTTTTTGATGTCCTGAAACTTTTCAATCAAACTTGACTGATCTTCAAGCCCCAGGACAGATTTTTCAGAGAATAACTCACAGTGCCAAGTTGGCACTGCGGTCATACGAGCAACTACCTGGTTCCAGTACTCCACATTTCAGATTGATTTCTGCCATAAGCTTCAAGTAAAGTACCAGTAATTACTTGCGCTTGTGGAAGCATGTTCAACTAGTCCTTGAGACAACAAAAACATCACAATCGTACAAATACAGATGATAGCGAACAAAAAACTAAATAGTTGTGCTCACTGCGTTAGTATAAACATTCTATACAAATTTGATCCACAATGCTCCAAAATTTCCCGATTTGAAGACCCCTCAACCCTCCACCCCCAGCCGTGCGGCTCGGAAACACTTGGAAAAGTTATGAGTGCTGCTGTACAGGCCAAATATCGCGGTGAGCCGTTTCCTGGTACAAGAGCAAGAACTGGTACAAGTTCAATTGCATCGTACCATTCAAGCACAAGAAGTTGTATTCTATATATATACCTCAATCACAACATTTCTGGATACATAACTCACCACAAGTATTAGCCATAGCCTGAAGAAGTCTCGAGATGTAGACTACAAAAACTACAAGTACTATAACTCCAACAACCAGATCCAATAAATATATAAAACTATACCTTGTTATACCTAAATGAGAAGGGCAACCATGGCGGCGACAGCGGCAACGGCAGAGACGGCCTTGGAGGCAGCTCCGTTGGCCTGGGCAGGGAGGGTGTTGGGAGCCTGGGGGACCTGGACGACGGTTCCGTTGTTGATCTGGACAACGGGAGAAGTCTGGGGAGAAGCGGCGGGGATGTCAGTCTGGGGGGTTCCAGTCTGGACGGTCTGGGTTCCGATGGTGACGACCTGGGTCAGGTGGACAGTCTGGGTAGACTTGCCCTCAGCAACGGGAGCCTCGACGGGGGAAGAGCCGGTGGGCTGGGCAGCGGGGACGGACTCGGAAGCGGTAGGCTTGGAGACCTCGGCAGTGGGCTCAGACACCTCAACGGTGGGCTCGGCCTTGGGGGTATCGGTCTTGACAAGGACGGTGCCGGTCTTGGTGATGGTGTGGGTGGTCTTGAGCTTGGTGTGCTTGATAGGAGCCTCGGTGGGGGTGGGGACCACGGGCACGGAGGAGAGCTTCTGGCACTTGGGGAGGGCGCAGATGTCGGTCACCACGGTGGTGGTGGTGGCGGAGGCAGTGACGGTCACGTACTCAATGGGGATGGTCTTGGCGACACACTTCTCGAGGGTGCAGGTCTTGGTCACGGTCACGGTGGGCTGGGGCTTGTGGACACACTTGTCGTCCTTGCAGTGGGTAACAGTCTTGGTCAGGGTGGAGTCGACGTTGACGGTAGCCTCGACAGTCACAACGGCTCCGGAAGAGGGGCCGGTGGAGATGGTGGACAGAGAGGGAACACCGGATGTGGTGGGGATGCTAGAGGTGGCAGCACCGGAAGTAGCAGCACCGGAGGAGGAGACATCGCTGGAGGTGGCAGCAATGGTGGAGTTCACGAAAGCAGGGTCAGAAGAGACGACAGCAGAGGTGGCAGGAGCAGAGGTGACGGGAGCAGAAGACTCAGCGGAGGTAACGGGAGCGGAAGACTCGGCAGAAGTAGCAGGAGCAGAAGACTCGGGAGCAGAAGAAACGGGGTCAGAAGAGGTAGGCTCAGGAGCAGAAGAGGTGGGCTGAGGAGCCTCAACAACAGGAGCGTTAGCGTTGACTTCACCGTCAGTAGCAACGATGGACTCCCAAGTTCCAGAGTGGTCAGAGTAGGTGTACTCGGTTCCGGTAGAGTAGTCCTGGACGTAGACGGACTTGACGTACATGGGGTAGGGGCTAGCGTTGTAATCAGTGAGTCCTCCGGCCCACTCAATGACACCGGGAGCGTTAGTGGGGTCTCCTCCGGCCCACACACCGATTCGAATGTTCATAGGAGACTGGGGGTATCCCTGGGAGAAGGTAGAGGGCACGGTTCGAACGGCCTGGCCGTCAATGAACCAGGTGAGGTTGTCCTTGGTCCAGTCCACGGCGTAGGTGTGGAACTCGGCGTTGGCGTTAGTCACGGGGTGGATGGCTCCTCGGTCGTAAGTTGTGGTGTTTCCCTGGATGTAGAAGTTGGACTGCATGTGGTTGGCGTCTCCTCCAATCCACTCCAGATCAATCTCATCGAGATCGTCGGACTCCAGAACCAGAGAAGAGATGATTCCCTGGCCGGGGGCAGCCTGAATCACGGCCTCGACATGGCCAAACATAATGTAAAAATCGGACTGAATGGTGGGGTTATCGCCCTGGGTAACAACGGCCAGAGAAGCTCCAGTCTCGTTAGAGTAGGAGATTCGGTTGGGCTTGAAGGAAGGAGGGAAATCGGCATTGGCACCCTGGGTGAAGTCGAAGTTCTGAGAGGTGCCCAGAGCGGGGTCGGAGGGACAGGTCTCGGTCAGAGGGTTGCAGTCGGTGTAAGTCTGGGCCATAACAGCCAGGGCCAGAGAGGCCACAACGGAAACAGAAAGGCGCATTATGGGTAATGAATGTGTACTAGTTGGATAACCAAAGAATGACTAGGGGTGAGTGAGTAGATGGCCTGCTGGAGAAAAAAGCTCAATTGGACGCCCCTTCATGTTTATATACGTCGTGACCCGGTCTGCAGAGTCCTCGTATTTTACCCATTGTGTAAATGGCTTGAGTGGGTCTGCTCACGGCAAAACACTATATGTTTTTTACTTTTTCAAGGAATGCTACGGCTCATAAAAGGGTGGTTTCTTTTGCCTACAAGAAGCCAGATTAACTAAGACTGGAAGACACAACAACGGCAATCACATCGTTCAGTTATTGGGGTGAAAGAAGCACTCTGAAACTAGGTCTAGAATATATCAAACGACACTCACACTACCTCCACCCAATAAACTGCGCCTCAGGGCTTCTCCGTCCCCTAACTTACCCCTATGTGTGCATTGTGGCCCGAAATGGACATGATGCAAAATGGGAGAGTTTTACCTTGTCATGCGCCAAAAAAACTCTCCAAGACGGGAGTGACGGGACTATCGTGTCGATCAAGAAAATCCGGAGAGATGCGATTGGCGAGATGAGCTGCTATAAATGGGGTCACGTGGACACGGCGATCATCATCCGCACCATCCGTGTCTCGTATACCAGGTTATTTTCCCTCTTTTGTTGGTTGAAATCTCCCCCACTGCATTCCCCCCGGACCCCGAACTAAGTGCATGGTTGCTTGGCAACGCACGCAGTCACGTCCGTCACGCTTAAGCCCCCACACCACGTTGGAGGGAGCGCTCAGAAGGGTTGAAAAAGTGGGAAACACGTATACAGGGTTCGAATCACTGTTGTTAGATCGTGTAAAATGCCAAGATAGCTCGGATCTAGGGGATCTCGCGCTATTCTCGATTTTGCCGCTTGAATCTTTTTCAGCCTAAACCGCGTCTGAGTTCACCGTGGAACAAAGTCAAAAACAAAGTTTCTCTCGCTAGCAGCACCGATCTCTTACAAATCATTGTGTGGAGAATGCTGTACAATATTTACATGTAAACAGACGGATGGGTGGGAATGGTTAATTGGAGAGCCGCACTTTGGGAGAACTTTGTTGACAAGCAATCCACCAAGTTTTCTCCACTTAGCCGCATTGCTGAATCCAAATAGACGGCGCTCGTAAATATTATCCCCCCCCTACAAACCCACTTGTCGTGTCTCGTCGTTGACTGTAAAATACTGAACAGCTGCAGAATCTTGCACATGACGAGATTTGTTGTGGTATGCAGGCAGTCCTGGCGCGTTTACAGTTTCGCAAGACCACCGCCAAGGGGCGCCAAGATCTCTAAATGACCCCATCAGCCTTGCGACACGTGGGCCACTGGTGCTACTGGCACGTCATGGTCGTATCGTCGGCTATCTTAGACACTTTCGATCTTTTCACAGATACGCTCACACTCTCTCTCGTGTCTAATCTAAAAAATAAACGGTTTATCATTATGTCTCTGACCTCTCCATTCAGAGTTTCATCTCGGTGTTTCAGACGACGATCGCGTCTGTCGCCTGTCGGTCATACATACATATCCGATCATACCCGTTGACGATATTATCGGTACTGTTGCAGCATGTGCTGAATGGGTATGGCGAGTCCTATGCAGGAGTGCCATAAGTATGAATGTAGAGATCCCAATGTGTCTGGTTGATAGCTACCCGAGATCCTGTCTTATGAATGCGAGTCTCGATCTGACGATTATTTCATCAGTGTGTTGTGCAGATGACTCATAGCTACAGTACGAACCAATAATCTCGCCACCAACTTCCACTCCAAAGGGGTGACCAGTCTGCAATACGACTATTGTGCATGTACGATACAGGGCTCTGTCCTCAATATCAAGTATCCAGTAATAATATTGTTTCGGGTATTGCAATTTCATATACACGTACAATACCATAGTCCAAGCAGATACGTCCTACATGTACGGTAGTAAAACCAACCTCACGGATGGCGCCACTCTGGTCATACAGAGAATGCAAGGTGTCCATTTTCGGCAAATTTTCATCTCTGCAGTATGATTGATGATCCTGCAATGGCTTTCGCTCCACTGGCTGCCCATGAACCTTCATAAGCCCTTGATACTTCTCGCAGATGGTTTCTTTAGTTGGGCAGGGCTTCACTGAAATTTCACTTCACCTAAAATGATACTTTTCACTGCATCAAAGGAGTCATTGCAAGGGCAGAGGTAACTGATTCTGCAAGTTTTTCTCTGTACAGTTGCATTCCTTGTAACATTAATAAGCAGGAATAACCAGTGTGCTAGGAAGACTTTTGTGATTATGTAATCGCTTCTGTAGTAGATGTGATCGCTTTTAAATAGCGTGAGAACAGCACTGCATGAAAGCTGATCCCGAAGCATCGTAGAACCATAATCGGAGTGGGTTCCAAGATTACCAAGCTGTCAAACTGCAGTTAGGTAGTCACTACATCGTACCAGTATGGACCCCTTCCGGTAGGGTTGTTGTGACGGTTTCCTTCTGGGCATCCAGGACAAGGGAATCCTTAATAGTTCTGTTCTTATCAGAGTTTTACAGAATTGTTACAATTGAGAGATCACTGCTGGTGGCTGTGTATTCTGAATTGATTACATTCCATTAATTAATCCGGCTTTTCTCACACAGAGACATTTGTTAGATTATAAAATCAGGCGTGGCACTCTCAGACCTTTCAAAGCTACCCCTCACAACTCCTCAATCTATGTCTCACATTGACAGTCTAAAATGTGGCTATGATAATCACATGCACGGAACATTCAAAGAATATAAGTGTGATGAACTCCTTCTTTCTCCCGTTTCTCCTGCTGTTTCCTCATTCACTGCTTCACTCGTGGCTCTTGTCTCACAACCCCGCACTTTTCAACTAAGTTTCAACTAAAACTCTTCGTCACTACACCCCACATCCCGCTTAACGCACGACCCCACCACCTATACTACCAACATTGCCAATGACGGAGCTCAAAGATCCCAGCACCCTGCCATTCAACGACCCCGAAACCAGCCCCAAGACGGCCCTCGTCACGGGAGCATCCGCCGGAATCGGATGGTACACCACTCTCCATCTCTACATGCATGGCTGGGAAGTGTTTCTAGGAGTACGAAATGTTCTCAAGGGTCAAAAGGCGATTGACGATATCAAGGCCGAGGCCCAGAAACGCCAGCTAGACGGCGCCGTTCCCTCAACTGCCAAATTCGGCCAATTGGCTCTGGTGCAACTGGACCTACTTGACATCCAGTCACTGGATAAGGTGGAGTCTCAATTGCAAAAGATTGAAAAGCTCGATCTGCTCATTCATAATGCCGGAATCATGGCTGTTCCCCGAGAAATCTCCAAGGACGGATGGGAGGTCCAGTTGCAGACCAACTACGTGGCTCCGTTTGTGCTGACTGACAGATTGCTTCCTCTCCTTCAAAAGGCTCCCGAGCCCCGAATCGTCTACGTATCGTCGATCGGCCACCAATTCGCTCTGCGACCCAAACCGCTGGATAAGCGTCAGGACGGCTTTCCGAGCCTGTACTATGGGTTTGTGAGATACGGATACTCAAAGACTGCAGGCATGCAGTTCATCAACCACCTGGCCAAAGATTACCCCCATATCCTGTCTGTGTCGGTGCACCCGGGCTTTGTCATGGAGACAGAGCTGTACAGACACTGGAACAATCTTGCAGTGGTCGGACCACTGTTCAATTTCGGCTTCCGAGGCTTTGGAGCCGTCTTTGGAGTCTCCAAGGAAGAGGGATGCTACTCAACCCTCGTTGCTGCTCAGTCGCCCGATCTGACAGCTCCTGCCGATTCCGGAGACTTCCTGTGGACCAAGGGCTCTCGGGCAAAACCTAGCTCTGTGGTGAAGGACGAAAAGTATGCTCTGGACAACTGGAACTGGACCATTGACCAGATGGAGGAGAAGAGCATTCGGATCCGGCACTTTCAGCATAAAACCGTCTGATACTCTCTAATTACTAACCAACCGCTACTAACCCACATATATTGCTATCCATATCCATTAGTTACATTAATCATACTCAATAAGTACACACCACCCTATTCTCTCTTTCTAAACTCGGCCTGCAGCCAGATTCGGTACATTTTAATCCGTCTCTGTCGGTTGACCATGAGTCGTCGATCAGTGCCGACCTTGACCACCTCGAATCGCTCTCCAAAGATATCATGCAGTTCCTCCTCGGTAAAAAAGTAGACTCGGGTTCCGTCACCTCGAATGTAAAAGTTTTCGTCCAGCAGACGGCCCTTCTTGAACCGCAGCTGTGTGAGATCGTACCGTCCGTAGTCTCGGAACAGAATTCGGCCTCCGGGCTTGAGAATTCGGTCCACGTTCTTCATGGCCTGTTTCCACTGCTCGGGAGCCAGCGCAGAAAAGACAAAGATCATCACCACAATGTCCACAGAGTGTTCCTCAATGCCCTCGGGCAGGTTGCCTTCAGGGTCAGCCAGATCCCACACAGAAGCGCCAGCGTACTTGGGGTCAAACTGGTCGCTCTCTCGGACCAGCTCAACGGCTCGTCGAGAGAAATCGCAGCCGAAAATTCGAAGATCGGGGTTCTCGTTGGCTCCCAGAACAGGGAACATGGTGTTACCAGCTCCACAACCAACCTCGAGAATGGACACAGGTCCAGCGTCGGGCTTGGTGGCCTCGTAAAGAGCGGGGAACTCGACTCGCAGCCACTTTCGGTCCTTGAAAAAGTTCTCCTTGTTGTTCTTGTAGAAGAGATCCCAGTATCGGGCCGGATCAGCCATGTATGCCTTCTTGTCAAACTCCGTCACGGGGGCCTCTTTTTGCTTGGCGAGCTTCTCCTCGGCCTCCACACGCTGCTCCTCGCCCCACTCCACGTGATCCCACGCATTGTGGTCCCACACGGACTCCTCGTCCTTGAGATATCGCTGTCCAAACTTGTAGGGTCGGTCTCCTCGGGCCTCTCGGCTGACAGACCAGTCGGGCTCGGGGGTTCCGGTTTCGGAAGGAACCTCGGAATGCACCTCCGCGGGAGATCCGTCTCTTTCTTCAGTCGACATTGTGAGACTGGTGGTGTTGGTTGGTTGTGGTTAGATCGACCTTGATTAATTAAATTTCACTCGGGAAAATTTCAATTAAGCTCGACCAGCATGATGGTCAAGTGCAGTCAAGTAAATGGCAGTCATGTAGTTACGGAAGTTGGTTGGCTAAGAAAGGGAAAGGGTTCGTGTCAAGGCATCCAGAGAGATATCGGGGTTCCACATAAGCAATATTGGTGGTCCAAACAAACTTTTTCATGTGATACTCCTTCTATGGCCCTTGTATGCTCCAGTGTGACTAAGCATCCTCAACCTGACTAAGCACCCAGACTGACTAACAATCCAGACCGACTAACAATCCAAGAGCCCTTTTCACCTCTCCGTCCACATCTCCTAATTCAGAATTCTGATCAGCCTGGAAACAGCCTCCCCAATCGTACATCTAGTCTCTTAACTCCTTGTAAATGCCTAACATCTGATTACCTTGATTGAATTACGCTTATTGATGGGCTATAACTGAATTGAAGAGAGAATTAACTGGACCCAAAAGAGACGAAAAGTGGATGAAAAGGGGGTGCTCTGGCTAAGCCCGAGCCTCTAGCCAGTGGAGCCGTGCCAGTTTAATCGGGGATACGAATCGGGCTTTCAAATCGGGACATTCGAATCAGGAGTTGCATAATAATCTGATCAGGCTCATATTATACCCAATCTGAGTCTGGGAAACGAGCACGGCCATTGATGCATGCACAAGAAGAGCAATGTTGGATAATTAGTGGAATATTATTATATCAAGGGCTTGTACAATAATATTTTCTAGCAAGGGGCTCTGGACAAGATGTCAGAGACCAGAGACAGTTTCAGAGAACAGGGCATTATACAGTGAAGCTTATCATGGACTATGGATTGACAGAGATCGTAGCCTGTGTCTCGTGCTCGGAGATTCAAGGTCCGAAAAACCGTTGGATCTACGGAAAATCATTCACATGCCTGATTCCCCTCCTTTTTTCCCTTCTTCTTGCTGGCCCCTATCGGTCTCCTGGCTGGCCATTCTGGAAAAGGCTCCACTTGCCTTAGGCCCAATTTAGCTTT